>OX453290.1:26623980-29175717 GCA_949710015.1 Crataerina pallida | reverse complement strand
TGCACCACTCGCCATGTGTATACAAATTAATATATACAGCAGAGTTTTGTTTTTTCTTTCTCTTTCTGCTTCTTTTTCAAGTTTATAATATACACGCGCCAAAATAATTAAAAATCTTCATTGAAAAAAAACCACCCGAACCCGAACCAGAGAACCAGAAAAGAACAAAATCTCAATCGAATTATTTCTATATATATATATATATATGTGTGTGTGCGTAATGTATGATTATGCCCGTTTAATAAGGTATTGAAAATTATTGAGTACGCACTTGTGTTTTTATTAAAATCTGTATAAAGGTTTAATTTATGTGAAAAAGCTGTTTTTTTTTTCTTTTTTGTTTTCAACTACAAAAAAAAAAAATGAAAAAGTGTTGAATGCTCCCTTTGATTTCGACTAGCCTGTCGGCTTTAATAACATAAGAGTTAGAATTCGTGATTTTCAACCCCTTTACTTGATAACATATAAAATTTATGCGAATTTAATAACAAACGTATTCCATTCAGATTTTGTGATGTCATAATAAAAGCACTTACTGCACTTAGCAGAGAGATTTATGTCAAAGTACAATAAATGCAAGAATAAATATCACGATAGATTTATTTCACAACACCTGCCTCTATAATTAAGTTTCATTTATTTTCTATACATTACGCGTATCATCTGGAATACATTTATTTGGCATGATATCATGACACGTTAATTATTATTGTCATGCTATGCTATACAGTCGATTTGCTGTTGAAGTATTTTGTTGGGCAATTGTATTCAAAGCATGCATTCAATGTCATTATTTCTACACACAAATCAATACATTTTGTTTATTTTATCATATGTGATTGAATTGTTCAGAAATCGATAAATCAAATATGGCGTAATAATTATTGTATTTAAAACAATTGTTGGTAATTGTTTTTGTATGTTAAAGTTAGTGATTTGATCATGAAATTCTTGTGAAATATACCTGCCTTATGAGGCATATGTGTAAGCCGCTTATTTAAACATTTAAATTAAGCATTATTATGAGCTTAAGGCGTTGTATAATTATATAAAACATGTAAGAAAACGAAATTTGATTTAGGGCAAATCTTAAATACCCTCGATACGAGTGGGCGTGACAGTTTTCTAATAGTGTAAATGTGTATCAAATTTCAACTTCATAGCTCAGTTTTTGTAGTAAATATAATAAATTTTTGTCGCTTGTGGGCGTGACTCTTCAGCGATTTTGCTCATTTTAAATAGTAATCTGCATGCAGATACTACATATGTCTGTATTTTATGTAAAATTTCAACTGAATATCCCATAA
Organism: Crataerina pallida; assembly: GCA_949710015.1. Classification (NCBI taxonomy): domain Eukaryota; kingdom Metazoa; phylum Arthropoda; class Insecta; order Diptera; family Hippoboscidae; genus Crataerina; species Crataerina pallida. The sequence goes on along the minus strand of OX453290.1, from coordinate 29,174,410 downwards.
TTTACAAATTTGGGTATGCCAATAACAGACAGACATACGGACAAATTTCGACTTTTCGAAGCTTCGAAGATTATGAACGATAGAATTTGATAAATTTAATCTCCCAGAGAGCTCACGAATTGCTTTTCTTCTACCATCTAGGATAATAAAATAAAATTTATTACTGCTTATATTGTTTATCTACATATATGGGCGTGGTCTTAATCAATTTTTTATATTCTTCATCTTCGTTTGTTTTCTTCTTTAAAGAAAGAGAATATTCAGTAAAAATGTGAATGCACACATACTGTGATGGGCATGGCCCATCCTACTATATTTCTATAAAATTTCGACATTTACAGCTTTTTAAACTAAATCAACGATTTAAATAAACAAATAGAAAAGAGTTATATTAGGCGTACACCAAATCTAGGAGACCCACCATCATATCCATACGTTAGTTGATACGTTGCATGGTCAAAACATTCGCCTCAATGGTACATGTGTAGTTGGTTTTCTCATTCCCCGAATGAATCCACTTTTAACTTTTCAACAAAGTTACTTTGGGTACAACTCAATATGACATGTGGCATGACATGTGCTTTTTTTTGAAAAAATAAAAAAGTATGGTTTGCATTTCACTTTAAAGATCTGCATAGAAATGAAGTTTATGTAAATTGAAGGCGTTCTTGTTATCTTGTCCTCTTTTTAAAATACGTATAAATATGTAAACTATGTGGTAAAAATCATCTTTGTTTCTGTATATTTATGTGTGGCCGCCTGAGGTCTTCTTCTGGTCGTTGCAAAAGGTATAAAACGCATAGTTCTGTGGTGGGTATAAAAATAATTAATATTTGCACCAACTCAGCAACTCTAATAAATGGAATAAAAATTAAATATTTATTGAACAAATAAAAAAGTTATCTCGTTTACCCTCAGGCTCATGCGATTATGTAAACGGTAAATAACTGATTATGAAATACATTGTAAGTCATCATAATAGAGACGGCAATAAAACATGCTCCAAATAGGCTATTTGCAAAAGGCATTCGAAATTTTATTAGTTTTTTTTTGTTGCTGAAATTACATAAAAATTATACCATAAAACTTATATGAACGGGTATAAATATTATGTATCATTCATCTCTGCAGCTATCCGCTTTCCATTCCATAAGTAAATAGCAATTTTTTGATGGAATAACAAACTTAGTATAAGCTGGAGGTTATTAAGAGTTGTTTTTGTATGAAATCATTGAAAATTACAAAAAAAAAAAAAAAGGAATGTTTTTTGCGGTTTTCAGTTAATTGTTTTAAATTCAAATTTAAATAACATTTTAAGCAAATCATGAGCTATGAAAAAGTCATGTGCTTAGCGATTGCTAAATCCTCGGTACTGTTATGAGAATTCTGTTCACCTTGTTACATGTCATGTCGGGTTATAATTAAAAAACATTTTTACGGTATTACTGTCATGAATACTTTTCTATTTATTATGGAATTTTCAGATATGACTTTGCTCATAGTAACAAATGTCAGAAACGACAAATTCTGCATAATACTTAGTTTACAAGCTAGAGGAGGATTAGTGTACGTTTTGTATAGAAATTAAGCTTAAATGTGTCACATAAATCATTTTGATTAAAATTAAAATTTATAATTAAACTGAATATATATATATATATATATATGTATACGTATAATTTGAATAATATGGCATTTTGTAATCAGCCGGAACAACTTCTTAGTAGAATTATACAGAGTTAAAAAATGACCACTGTTTTTATAAAGTGTCTAAAGTTCAGGTTGCACGTTAAATTTTATAAATAGTAAGTTTACTAATCAGAAAACGCGAGACACTCGCAAATAAGTCATTTCGAGAAATATCATTATATGAGAAGAGTTTCTAAAAATAGTGCGATCGGGTCCAAATTTGTTACATCTAATTATAAAGCTAATTAACTATTCTTTGCCAAATTTGATCATTGCGATTATTTTCCATATAAAAACTTTATTTATAATTGGACTTTATAAGGGGAAAGATTCTAAAAATTATTCGATTTGGTCCACGGATAGGGTAGTTATAAATATTTATAACCAAGTTCAGCCTCATAGCTCAATTTTTGTGGCAGATAATTAGATTTTTTGTCAATTATGGGCGTGGCTTCTGACCGCTTTTGCCAAATTGAAATAGTTATTTTCTCAAAGGTCTAACTGTATAAAATTTCAGCTCAATATCTCAAAATATACGATTGTGAACAGACACGTATATACATGATCGCTTCAGTTTATGATGCTGTTCAAGTATTTATATATTTTGTAGGATTTCTTAGGCCTTTTTCTTAATGTTGCAAATGAAATGATAATCTTAATATATTTCACATATATGAATAGAGGATATACAAGCAAACAAATCTGTACTAAATGATGGCTTAATAAGTTTTTAATTCAAATTTTTGTTAACAGCGCGTGCTTTGCATTAATATTCAGCAGGTTGACAATGAACTTTTAAACGTTGAAAAAAATTCTGAATAAAACACCAGAAAACGTACCAGAATTTTTATTTGAAAACTTATGACAACAATGGCTACATTAAAACAACAACACCTGTAAAAAAAGCTACTTTAACAATTCAAAGCGTGTGTAAAGTGTGAACACTGCAAGCACCAAATGTTGTTAAACGATTAAGTAGATCTTATATATACCAAGCACGTGATGTAAACTATATTTTCAAAGAAGTCTGTACTAAGGATAGACTAGGAGGATATAAAATTTTATAGCGCATCACAAAGCTTAAGGTGATAAGGATAAATAAAAAGAGGATTTTATTAGGCAGAACATCCTTCATTTTTATTAATAATAGGTCTCCTAAAAGATTTATACTTAAAAACCGATTATTCATTATTAAATAATTTGCACAATTCACGAGACTATGACTCAACTGTAATGTAATGTAATTGTATAACATTTGTAATCTGTTCAACTTTTCCTTTTCATCATTCATTAGCATCATTAATTATATAAATTTGTATTCCATTCAAGACCGCATAAATCTTTTTCTTTCTTTTCATTATCACTTAATTACAATTGTTATATGAAAAAGGAAAAAAAGGAAAAAAAAAAAAAGCTTTTGATAAATTTTCAAATTAACACACAAACGAACAATGCGTGAGAAACATAACATGAGTCGTTTAAAATTCTCAAAGTTAAATATCAAAAGAAAATTTATCTTTATTATCGAGTAATGCTACAGCAACAACAACAAAACATAAAAATGAAAGCAAAAGAAAAGAAAAAGAACTTTAACTTCAAAGTCAAAGACATGCTATTACTGTACATTACAATAATAAATGTATTGCTTTAAATGCTGGAAATTAAAATACAATTCAAATTGAACCGAAATGGAACAACACCCAGATATTATACGTAAATATATGACAGACAAATAACAACAACAACAACAACAACTGCTACAATTAGGCAAGTTCACAATGTGAAATATGTACTGAAAGAAAAACACACAAAAGCAGGAAATTCCATCGAATTAAATTGTTATATGGGTACTTAAATTGAGTAGAAACAAAGAAAAAAAATAAAATTAAATTTGACTAAGGCCAAATATTAAATACCGTTTACATCTATATAGAAGCAGTGGGCGTGGCAGATACCCTATAATCCCCTTAGTAGTGTTTTTAAACATATCAAGTAACAAGACGAATTTTGCGTGTGTGTATGCCATACAACCATGCCCATTTTTGGCATATAAATGCTTGAGCTAATTATAAAAATGTGTATAAAATTTTCAACTTTATGGATCAAATTTTGTGGCTGATAAATGAATTTTTGTGGATTGTGGGCATGGTACTTGACAACCAATTTGAACGAAGAAATACAGAATATCAAAATGTTTGACTTCGATAGTGCCAACTATCACACATAGATGGACATATCTCAACTTTAACTCAATAATATATATATTTGCACTGTTTAGAGGTCTCTGACTTTTCTTTATATGCATTAAAAACGGTGGTAAAACTTAGTATTCCCTCCTACCCTATAAAAAGAAAAGAAACAAAAAAAGCATAAGAAGCCTTAGTAAAAGTGAATAGATACTAAGATAGTAAAATAAATTAACTGATGAAAACTTCTTACACTGAAACATTTCGAATTTTCCACCTTACTAAAGATTCCGCAAAAAGGTGTAACACACATTTCCCAGAACAGTTAAATGACATTTACGTATGGGTGTAGATGTATTTTAAATACTTTCAAGCTAACTAACAGGTTCTATATTAATTTTCTAGTAATTAGTATTTTATATTAATTTTTGTCCATACATTTGGTCTAACTGGGAAACTTATTTTAAAGAAAATTCACTTATATATGATTTATAAAACTCACCATAGAATTTTCAATAAAAAACCAACCGCACTTTAAGTTAAGTATATAGATTTTTTACAAAGATTGATCAAATAACGGGTTTTTATATAGTCCACTTTATTTTAAAGGGCGGGGGCTACCCTGAGAATATCATTCTGTTTACAAATCTTTCCTGCCTGCTTCTGATATATTCAGACACTCCATTAAATATGATTTATATCGATTTAGCGATATCCTCTTCGCAAAAAATGAGATATTAAAGTGAAATTATTGATATTTCTAGACCAGGTTTCGATTTCAAATGAACTCGATGATTACATACACATATTTTTCTAGTTTCTATTTTCTATCGAAAGTGGATTCCCCATATATACAAAAAACATATTTTTACCATGTACATAATTTTTCCTTTTAAAGATTTAAGTCCCAGACAGAGTACCATCTATTGTGACAATGCATACAATATGTTATTAAGCTCTCTACCTCTACTTTTACTGTCTTGTTTTGTTGTTATTATCATTTGCCAGTAAGTTTTTTTTTTTGTATTCTATTCTTCTTCTCTATAACATTCTTTTTTAATCGTGTTATCTTACTTGAGTAAATTGTTGTGTACAACTATCATGTACACGTAGAAGACATAAAAAAATAAAAACGTACAACATTCATATTCCACTCAAAAGCAATTGCTGTACACAATCCATTACATGAATAGGAAACTTATTGTATATGAATGAATGGACATGAAAAAATATTAGTAAGATTATCACAAATTTGACATCATTCTTAGATAGAGAGAATATTTCTTTAAGTTACATTTTTACATTTATGTGCTTTTTTATGAAGTACAACAGCCAGTCATTTAAGTGTGAGACTTGAGGGATGGTTTGCTTTGTAATCCTATTAAGTAAAAAAAAAAAAAAAAATGTGCTAATTTTAGTCATTTTACTGAGTCATGCGTATTATATTATATATATAATTGAATAGACAATAAAGTAAAGTTTTTAAAATTTTTCAAAAAAAAAGGGAATTTTTTCTATTGAATTATAAAAAACTCGTATTTTTATGTAAATTATTTCAATTGAAAAATCAAAAACTGTTATTATTGAAATGACTCATTTTTACTTGGAATGTCAAAACAAATACATTGTATGTCATTTATTAAAATGTTTATCTCTGAGATTATATGAAATGTTCATTCATGAATGCTTCAGAGTTTTCTATTTATATAATAGTCGATCAATACCCCACAACTCTTAGCTCTTTAAATTAAAGTTGGGTTGTATCTGCATACGTGAGACACTGCTGTCCAAGTTAATTCGTGAAATATTATTATATGGAAAAGGGTTCTAAAAATGGCCCGATTGAGCTCAAATTTGGCACAGCTAAATATGAAGCTAATGAACTAACTATTCTTCACGATTTTTTGCAATTTTTTGTCATATAAATACTTCTTTTATTATAGAACCTTATATGGAGAAAGGTTTCAAAAATGGCTCCGATTCGGTCCATTTTCAGTATGGTTTCTTTTTGGGCCAATACATGTCCTTGTACAACATTTTATCAAAATATTTTAAATAATGCGGTCTGTAGTTGGAGCACAAATCTACATGGACAGACAGACGGACATGATTAAATCATTGGGAATTTGATTCTGAATCGTTCGGTATAATCAAAGGTGGGTATGACATTTGCCATTTAGAAGTTACACACATCACACACAAACTTTCTTCAACAAAATTAAACAATAAAATTAAATAACAAACACATAATTAAGACACAATTTTCATTCAGTTAAAAAATGAAAATTTATGAGAAGGGTAAAGATAAAGACGTGCTTTCTAATCATGTTTCTACATTCAGCCGATACATATCATTATCATATTATCATAAAATCAAGAGGAAATTTTAATTCTAGGCCCTAGGGTGTACATAACTTTTTAATGATCATTATTCATACATTTTATAAGACGTATAAAAAGTATAAAATATGATTCAATTCAGTCGTAATCAAGTCTTGAAAAGTTTTGCATCTGTGTGTAAATGTTTAGGATGTTCTTCCAATATTACGATTATTTGCTCTTTGGGTTATTATGCGTTTCCTTGCTATACCTAAGTGGGTAGCTGTTTTCGTAAATGCATTTTATGTGCATAAACTGTGTTTCGAAAAGAATATGCACGCATAGGCTTAATTCCAGTTTGAATGTACAGAATTTTATGCTAAACAAACATATTTATGGAATCTTTTTAAAAGTTACAAATATTTTGATAAAGTTCACCCCCGACCTTAAGGTGGAGACTATAAGTAAGGTATCGTTTATTATAATTTGTGTTAAACTTTTGTTCTAACACAACAATAAAGAAAATTTTTGATATAATCAAGATGAGAGCTACGGCATCCTTGCATTAACTAAATAGATTTACAAACGCAACCTATGTATGGTATATAGGCGCAATGGTATTATTTCTTTTACCTACATTTTCATGCTTTTTTTCATATATGTATGTATGTGTATATGTATAGTTTTAAACAAATTCCCATTAACTCGAGCATATCCTCACGGCATGCATGCGTGAGAATTTTATGTATAAATGCCTATAATGAAGAGACCTTTGCTTGCATGCGTAAATGTTTGTAGTTCGTGTGAATGAAAAGCATAAAAAAGCATTTATTTTAACTTTCTTTAATTAACATAAAATTTATGTAATTGTTTTATACATTTGCATGATTTTTTGTTGTATTTATTTTTGATTATTAAATGTTTTGGTTGAGTACAAGTTTATTTTCAATCTCCTCTGGTATCATGGAGATATGCGGTAAAGTGAATTGTTTGTTATACGCACACAATTGTCAACCGGAAATTTTTATTGTTTTCTTATTCCAATGATATGGGAGTGTAAGATTTACGACAAAAAAAAAATGTATTTTTTGCGGTTTCGGTTTTACACACATACACATTCACATACGCAATAACGTAGATCTGTTTAATTTATTGGACACTTGTTAAAATTTATTCACAAATTGGTTTGTAATGTTTCAATATAAAGCTAATTATTGTATTTGTGAGAAATAGTCATGGAATAATTTTGTTTTCAATTGTTTCATAATACAACAATTTAGAATTGAATTTGAATAGAATGGAAAAAAACAGGTGGGAAAACTAAATTCGGCTTAGATCAAATCTTAAATACCCTCGGCATCTACAATAATAGGCGTGGCGGGTATATGACTACGCGTTCTAATAGGATTTTTTTAGGATTCACGGATTTTTGTGCGCAAAATTGATCAATTCTAACTCATTTTATTGAAAATTTTCTTTCAGTGTTCAACATAATTAATGTTTTTTGCCTTCTCATTACCAACATTACCTTAAATATGTTAACCTTAACAACATTTCTCACATAAAAACTTATGTGGAATTAAATATCACTATAACACGTCATAAAAGAAGATTCGAGAAAAGATTCTCAGGCATATAGTTGTACCACACAAAAGAAAAGGAAAATGAAAGAGATTATGAAATCAAAAGGAAGAAAATATTAATGATGTTTATAAAAATATGGTTTAAAGAGACCCTTTCGATACAATTTACAAAAATGAGCGAATTGGAAAAACAAACATATTTAAAATTTACAAAAAAGCTTTATTTTGTGAAATATTAGCGGAAGAAACATTCGCAAAGTTTACAATAAAGTAGATTTCCTATAAAAATAATTTAAAATTTATTAGATTTTTATAAATTTCAATTCATTTAGTCATCTATGTTTGTTTATTTGTTGAGGTTTTTAAGAAGTGCCATCATACGCTACAAAAAGTATCATTTTTTGTTTAAAAAAACATACTTGTAACTTTTTACATGCAGATACAAAATAGAATATTTTGAAAAAAAAATTGAACTCCAAGAAAGAAAAATGTGTGCTATCATACACTACTTTTTATTATATATTATACAGATATTGTATGTAAGAGTTATACTATTTGAACGCCACAAAAACAAAAATTAAAAAAAAAAATGTGCCATTATATACTACTAAAGAAAAATTTCCTATTTGCATAATGTTTTGAATTTAACGATATAAAAAAAAAAAAAAAACTGTGCCATCTTATGCTGTGTTCTCTATTTTCTCTATATATCAGCATTAACGAATATAATTTTGAATGATGATAAATACTCTTCTTTGAAATCACATTTTTTTCATTGAAGAATTCCTCAACTTAAAGTTTGTGTATAATTTATTGTTAAAATCAAGGTTCATAAGAATCAAGAAGAGTGATAATACGAAGTGTTGCAATCACCCATCAAAATTTAAATAAATAATAACTAAAAAACTAACTAAATAACTATAAAACTAAGGTTTCATCTCTAATCAATTTTCTAGGAAATATAAATTATCTTACACTACATTCTGAACTGCTAAGTGCCAAACTGTAATGTGGTTGAAAGAGAACCCAAATTTTACAATATATGTAAAAATGTGTTAATATATAAGATTTTCTCAAATACAAACCATCAACCACAAGTGTTGGCATTATGCACAATATTTAAAACTAAGCAAATAACCGGCTTTTCTCTCCGAGCTTATCTTATATACGGCTCAAATAATCTTGTTTTTTCTTTTTCTTAAATATTTATTAAATTAATAAAATAAATATGTATGTATTTATGCATATATAATAATTATATTGAAAAAAAAACTTGATTTCTTTGTATTTATTAATTAAGATGACTTGAAAACAGTAGAGTAGCAAAATGAAGATAACGTATAAGAAATTTGCTGTTGAATGGTTTTCATTTGAAATTCAAATTATATTGAATTTAAATATGGTTTGTTTTCTTTCTCGAATTTAATTCGGAAAAAGTTCATGATTGAGCATTTTTTTCAAGATTCTAGTGAACAAAAAAAATATAAATTTTTGGAAAAATCAAATATTGTTATGTTTATAAAGCGGCAACCTTGTCATGTACTGATACATGCTGTCGATCCAGAATACATAATAAAGCGTTGGGCCACCATTTAGAACAGCTACAATTCTTGAGAATCTATTCCCTCTGAATAGTTCTGCTGTCACTATTGCTGCGTTAGTTTTATGTTGTGCGGCCACAATCCTTTTTAATATTCGTCAGTCTCTGTCAGTTATTTTGAGTTTCGCCCACTATTCCTCTTTACCGATGATGTTTTATTATGTTTTGTGTACCATGGTTACTGTCGCTCGTGATACGTTAAACAATTCAGCTGTTTTCCAATTGATTAATCGAGCTTTTTTATGGTTTTCATTTTTCTAACTTGATTTTTGAAAGTGATTTCTTTTATATACTTTTGGCATTGTTTTGATTTATTCCTTACTTTAGAATGGTTAGACATTTAGTGTCACTATGTATGAATTTCTGTGTTAATCTATCAACCTAAGTACCTCCAGTTGTAATAAATTACAAAATAATCCATTAGAGTGCCATCGTTTTCATATTCTTACAATTATATTGAAATATGTATATATTTAGTAGTCAGGGTTAACTTGGCTAACTTATTTATATATGTCATTTAATTGATTCGTTTCCTTTTGGTAGCAAACAATTAAAAAAAATATTTCAATAATTTCTGTTCAAATTAAACAATTGCATAATTTTACGCGCTTTTTGTTTGTTTTGGTTTTGTTGAGAAGACTTGTCATTTGCCATTTGTTGTTGTTGTTGTTGCTGTTGTTGTTTTAATTAAAAGTCATTTCAAAAATTATGTAGTTAATTTGTATTGACCAAATATCAGAAATCAAATCAATCTGAAGCACTTATACAGAAAAGCGAAATGTTTCGCTTTTGTTTTGTTTTTGTTTTTGATCGAGTTGTATCGAGTATGAATGGTTTGCAAGGCATACTTGAAAACAGTATAGCCACCAAAAGTATCTTGTAATCAATTTGTAAAACATTTTATTTAAAATCGTATTGAAATGAACATTAACGACTGTTGACACCCAACTAGACTACCAAGGAACTCGCTTATTTGTTTGTTCGCTTGCTGGTCTTTTGTTAGTTTTTTATTTTGGCTCACCACCACGGCCACCGTCATCGTTACTTACTGGCGTCCTCTTTTTTTTTTTTGATGTAGCCGCATCAACACCATGACAAATCCCAAAATAAACACTGTGTGCAATTTTTTTAGATAAAGAACCAACCAACCAAGCAACCAACAAACCGAACAAAAAATCCATAAGCAACTTATAAAATATCATTAATTCAATGCATGTTATTACAAATATTTACCGTGAATGTCATGTTACGCTATCGTTTAATTTTGAACATGTTGTTTTTCGTATTGTACAATATTTTTTGGTTATTACTTGATTTACTGTTTGTTGATACTGTATTTGTCAAATTCTTATCACCACTCTACACACATTCGTGAATGTTTATATTTTTTTCTCTTCGCTGTTATGGTGCAATGTTCAAAAACAAACAAATCGGAAATTGATAAAAATGGAATGCGATATATAGTGGGACCGAATTAGAAGTATGCTACATAATTTGTTATATAGTATAATTCTAACAATATTGTACCGCACCCATTTTAAATTACATTTATTATGTCTGTACGTCCGTGTATCTATTTAATGTACTCAGTACTTACAAATTCGCATCATTGATATTTAATAAAATTTGGCACAGGATATTTTTATACCTTATTAGAGAGGATTTACTAAATATGTTGTCCCAAGGCGTTTGAGACCTTACAAAGTATACATATTCTTGATCAGCATCAAAATCTAAGTTAATGTAAACATGTCTGTATGTGCAGGTGTCCGTTATTGGAATTCTCTTAGTTGTATATGTTTATACATTAATTAAATTGATATTTTTAACAAAGACTTTTAGTTTTTGCTCACAGATCGCTATTTAAAATGGACAAAATTGGTCTAAAGCCACGCCCGCAATTGACAAAATTCTATATATTTGGCACAAAAATGTACCTATGAAGTTGGTATCCATATTGACAATTAAGCTACCCAAAAATGGGCGTAATTGTATACCTGCCACGCCCACTGATGTAAGTGCTGGAGTGCATTTAAGATTTAGCCTAAGTCAAATTTAGTTTTCTTTCTTGTTTTTTTTGCTATTAAATAATCGTGCTTGATCGATTCTCGTATTTTCATTTGTTTCACTGCTGCTAGTTATGTATTTAATTATACATTTATTTATCATTGTACGACAATAGTATTGCTTATAATTATTGTAATTAGGAGTACTGGTTATCTAATGATCTAACAATTGAGAAGCGCTCTATATCAAACAAACTTATAATTGCGTTTATTGTCTACGGTACAACAATACTCGAAGCAATAAAGGAGCAGTTTGTACCCATATGTATATACAATTTAATTATTATTATTAGTTATTATAATTGAGAAGAAAGGTAGTTGACCGACATTATAACCTTAAGTATTATAAACGAAGTAATTATAGTTCTTGTTGACATTAGTTTTAAGTTTATATAATATTTACCCAAAAGCTGTATTAATTTATTTATTTATCTTTACAGATGGTTTTGATGAGGAGAGGAATGATGAACAAATTAATGATGAAATCGATACCATTGAATATGTAGAAAAGTGAGTTGAAAATAAAAAAAAAAAATAAAAAAAATCATTGAATATATTTTTACAAAAACTTCACTTCACAACCACAAATCCAATGATCGCATTTCCATTTCCTGGTATAAGGTTAAAAAAATCTCAGCAAAATATAAAATTCATGTATTCGTGGAGATGTTGCCATTGTCCGATTAGTATGTCACCAGTGTAATCATAATATTTTTTTATAATAAATTTGTTAAAGATCACTTTTGCATAACTTACCAAACTTTTTGTAGCGGCAATCTCCGGTAAAATAAAACAAGGAAAAAAAAAAACTAAAGTTGGTTTAGAACAAATCTTAAGTACCCTTCAGTACACTCTCCACAGTAGAATTTTTAATAGAGTGTGTTTTATGCTTTAGGCAGAAGTGTTTTGTAAATTGAAATGTGTAAATGAATGTGTCTGTTATCCCAATCCGTCTATTTTGGGCGTGAGCGATTTCACCGATTTTGTCAAATTTAAAAAGCGATCTGCGTCTGTATAAAAGCTTATTATCTCAAAATTTATGACAGTGAAAGTGCCAAGAACAGACGGACATATATCTATATCGGCTTAGATTTTGGTTTTGATTAAGAATATATATACTTTGAAGCGAAATGTACAGTGGGAGGCATCTGACACTTGACTATTCTTGATCGGTATCAAAATCTGAAGAGATCTAGCTATATTTTATTAATAGATATGCCCACAATTTGTAAAAAAATCGAATTTTTTTAGTTGATGCTTAACAATAATTGAAAACCATGTATACAGAGTATTAGCAGATACCTGGTACACTTACATGTGAAGATTTGGCCTAAGCTAATTTTAGTTGTTTCACTCATAAAAAACTAAACTAAAATTTGATTACATTACCCTAAGGCTGCCATTGTAATGAGCAACAATTTTTCCTTACAGTGTTAAAGTTATTTCTTTAATGAGGTTGTCAAAAGGGTCAAATTGATTTTTATGGCAGATTAACGTTTGCGCTTTGCTGATTATATTTTATGTATTACTCTCAATAAATTATTAATAAATCAATGAATTTTTGAAATGTCTATTCCAGTGCTTAAGATACTCTAAGTTTTTTGATTAGTTTGGCAACCAGCGCATTATATTTATTCTTGTTTATAATCAAAATTTGAAGAGATGTACTGAAATCAGTCTGAATTTCTGTGTAAATGTGACACTTTTGTTGAATGCTTGCGTTTGCAAACACTTTCATTTTTGGGATTAAATGTTGCGGTTAAAAACTACGCTCAAAAATATCTCATGGCCAAAATTTATTAGGTTCTAAAATGGTATTATCTTATATTGTCTAGAATTTGACCTCTCGCCTTGACACTTCATATGATCGATAATAGATATTAAAAAATATTTATTTATACCAACTACCAGTATTAGAGTTTTTATAACATATCAAGATTATATCTTAATGAAATATATCTCATTTTTAGTTGTTTTTGGATTAAATTACTTTGTACAGAAAATTATACAAAAACGCCATAAAAACAAACTTTGAGATTTTGTTTAGTGAATTTTAATGATGAATTTATCTTATCTTATCTAATCTAGGTGGAATTGTTGCTGTTGTGTTTAAGAGTTGCTCAAAGAAACAAGAAAATAGGTGTATATTAGGTGTACGCCAAATCCAAGAGACCCATTTTCATTACTTAACATTATAGCCATAGCCATAGCCATGCTATGTTACCTTATGTTACGTTATGTTATATGTTGTATAATATATGATGGGGATTAAAAATATACAATAAATTTCCAAACTCCACTCCTTGATCTCGGTATGGCTATTATGAGGTATAATATAAGCTACTTATCGCAAGCTTGTGTTATTAAAGTAAGCATTAAAGTGTTTGCTTTAACCGTTCTTTCAAAATATAATGGTTTTCAAATATTTTATTAAAATCGAAAACACTTTCACAAACTATTTATTTATTTAACTCTGAACTAATTAAAATTAAAGTTTATTTGTAACAGTACGTTTTAAAACGCTTCATATGTTAATGAGAAATTAACAAAGGAAGTAGTTGGAGATAATTTAGAAAATTTATCTTTAATAAATCTTGTGTCAACGTTTTAAATAAATAAATTCATAGATTTCATATTATATTGTAATATAACAAAGTAACATAAAATTGAGTTTGACTACTAATGGAACAGGTGGAACATTTTCAATTCGATTTTTAAACAACTTTGAAAAAAACTAGTTTGTAATTTAATCGTAAATATTATGCTTAACGATTAAACATGTTCATGTACCTAACATAAGTATATGTGTATGTGTTCAAAAAGTGTTATAATAGGGTTTAACTATGTAAAGAGATTTATAATAGTCGGACGTACGGACATGTACGGCCAAATCTAGTGAAATTTTGTTGCAGAATGGCAAACTTGGAAAACTATCTCAAATCTTGTACGTTCACTACCTTAGGGAAATAAAGAAACAATGATTAGAAATGATATAAATTAGAAATTGTAGGCGTGGTTATATCTTAATTTTTATTTGAATTGTTTTTTTTTTCGTTTTTTAACAGAAATGAAAGTTGAAGGAAAAATAATTTTTGTAGTAAAAAAAGACAGACGGACATGAATGAATAAATGAATGCAGAATTTTAGGCTAATCAAGACTTTATAGCCGTTGTAGAGTATTCGATATTTATTTAAAGGTGTTCCAAAAGCTTTGACAAATTTAATACACCTTCAACTTTAAGGTAGTGCTTAGAGATGAATTTCATTATAGAAAGTGAAACAGTACTACTACTACTGTACATTTATAAGTAACATACAAACACACACATTTCTTAAATGCGCTCCCGAAGCAATCAATTAATGCTAAAAGCCGTATCGATACCAACACCGTTGGAGGTAAACTCGGCCAACTTGGTATATTTCCCATCATGGCATCATGTACAAATTGCAAATACACTTAAATGCACACACATGCAAGTGCACATCACATGTTCATGTTTATGTTTAACTTTGCTTAAGCAATTTTTCCCTCCATCACAGTCCTATCATTTGCGTCAAGTCTACAAGCAATTTAACTCAACACTGTCCATGGGGTAAACATTAACCATATGGACATTTTCATGTCAGTGTGGGGAATTTGGTGTTTCGGGCTGACAGTAATGCTGTTCGCTTTGTTTGTTAACAACAACAAAGTGTTGTTTTTTTTTTTTTTTTTACGTAGTCGCAACTTTTTCAAAGCACATTATAAAGCAAAGTATGTACAACAAATTTAACTGTTATTGTTTGTAACAAATGAGTTGTTGTTAAGTTTTTATATGAATTATTTTGTTGTTGTTGTTGTTGTTGTTGTAGTACTGACTGACCAAACCCATTTTTTTCTTGCATTGCCACACGCACACACACACATATACACACATACACGGTACGTGATCTGTTTTCTTTCATGATTTTTATTGTAATTCGTTTCGCTAATTGTTGTTGTTTTTCACTTTATATTATATATGTGTTTGTGTTTATGTTTGTATCGTAATTTTTATTTGCGATTATGTAGCAATTTTTTAATTATTTCATTACTAGCGGTCATGAATGAAGTTTGTTTGAATGTTGTCGGCTGTTTCAAAATACTGATTCGATTGTTATTGTTATTGTTAATGTTGTTGCTGTTGTGTTTTATCTACAGACCACACCACTCCATCACTTACTAAATGCTCTGATTTTACAAATTGTTTCATGCAATTTGTTTTGTAATTCAATGAATGTTTAGATAGACCCCCCTCTTAAAAAAAAGGAAAAAAAAAAATCAATTTAGAGAGACAAATATTCATACTTAAAAATCGATAAGGTAATTGTGGCTTTGCAAATATGTTAATCGAATGAAAATGATTGAAATAGTTTTGTTTTTTCTTTTGTTTTTCTCTTTTCTAAGATTAACTTTAATTTATCGAAATGCGAATGTTTTTCATAGAATAGCCGCGTATACATGGCGCACTGTATATGCTGTGTGTGCGGCCTACTTTACATAATGGTCATATGTCAAGTTTGTGACTTAAATCTTTTGTTTGTTTTTCCAAAAAGTCAACAAAATGTTCGCTTCGTTCGTTTCAAGTACAATTCCATTTAATGGAGATCAAGGTTATTGTTACTTACTTGTTGTTATTACAACTTATTTGTATTCACATGGTGAGAGGTATATTAAATTTGTTGTTCCGTTTGCAAACATTTAAAAATAAATATCGATGATCTTGTAAAGTAAATATATTTTTGATCATTTTCAAAATCTGAATCGATTTTGATATGTCCGTCTGTCTGTGGTTTTGTTGCATATTTGGTTGAGAGCCACGCCCAAAATCGATTAACATCTAAGTAACAACCATAAAAATTTAACTATAAAGTTGTAATTTGATAAAAATATTTATAATTAACCGAAGCAAAAGTGTACGCTTACAAAATGTTACGCTTTTTAAACCATAACGGAAATGTAAAATGGGGATTGTTGTAAGAAAATTGTGTTGAAGTGGAAGAAGAAGACGTGAGAGGTGTAGAATATCAAAAATTTATATTTATTATTAAATTCTCTGATGCGAAAGGGTTTTATTACACATTTTAATAATTCTTAATTTAAAGCCATTGTTTTGTAACTTGAAATAAAAAAAAAAAATAAACACAAACTTGTCAATTTTTAAATGCAATGATTTGAAATCATTGAAGAAATATCATAAATTTAAATGTGTTCGTATGTAAGTCTCTCCGTTCGTCCGTTTATTTGAACTATGTCTGCATCCGTACTGCCAAGCAGTACGAAAACACATTTTAACCTCCAAAAACAATTTCTCTTCTATATCCACAACAGATGTATTTCATATCGTGCATTGTTCATATTAGAATATGAATTGAATTTTGTCAAAAGTTTCAAATGTTTTTGCACCGTCTAGAAGGAGGCTTCCGGAACCTCATAAAATATATAAAAAATATTGATAAATAAATATTAAACGTGTTCTATGTGCCAGTTTGTCATAAATTAAACAAATCACACTCATTTACTCATATACTATGTATTCACATACATATACAAACAGAAATATAAAATAATTTGTCTAAATGTGAAAACTAACGTGTATGTGTTACATAGTATGTATGCGTGCATGTTATTTGTGTTGAAGGTGTGTTTGCGAGACTGTATGATATAAAGTGTGAGCAATCAGGTAACGGTTGTTAAACAGCTGACAGTGTATTTATTTCATATTTACACAAAGAGTGTTTACGACAAAAAACAAGCAAAAAAGTGTTTTTTTTTCCAGCTTAGGCCAAATTATAAAAAACCCCTATTGTCAATTGGACTTGGTATTACAGAAAAATTGTTTCTTTTGTTAAATGTTTAATCTTTTCTCCCAGGTACGATATCTTCATTTTGCAATGAAAGTAACGTATTTTACAGAAATTCAGAGCGTAGACAAAATAATATGAACACCTGACATAAAGGGTTTCACAATTACAACCCTTTTATGAACGTTAGCTCTATTTGTGGACCTCTCGCCGTATCATTACCGTTACACGGAGGCAGTGTTGCCAACATGCAACAAAATGTCCTATATTTCATACTCTGATAGAAGGACATACATACGTCCGCTAATTGAAGATAGTGTTAGGAGCCAAAATATGTGTCCAATCGATCCAAAAATATTATACAAGAGTCCATATAAGTTTAATTTTTTTAATCATTATTAATTTTGTCTGTCGCTACGTCCATATTTCAGTAAATCCAAATATAAGAAAGAAAATACAATTATGTTTACAGCCGTGAAACTTTATCATAAAAGTGGACATGGCTGTTAACAAAATTGATCCAGTATTTATGTTCCCTTACAATGTACCGGCTATGAAGAGGAAATGTTTCAAATGGTTGCTTTTTGAACAATTTTATGTTGCATTACATGCCCAACAGACGCTTAACTTTGCTTTATTTACAACCAATCCTTTGCCCGTATGAGTCATTAAGATTATAAAACAAAGCTAAAAAAAAAATATGATATAAATAAAATTGAAAAAAAAAAAAAAAATCTTTCAATTTCCAATGAAATGTTTGTTCAACTATAGCATAACTGCTTACAACAGTTGCAGTTGTTGTTGTTATAGTTAATTAATTGTATTGCTAAACAGAAATAAGAATGCAAACAAAAAACTACCGGAATTGAATGGTGAACAAAATCGTGATTATCTAGTACTCGTATATGGAAAAAAATACCAAAAAAATAAAAAAAAAAAAAAGCAATCATTGCTTAATTAAAAATTCAGTACAGCTCCTATAAAATAATGAATATGAAATACGGCAAACAAATGAATAATAATTTAAAATTTTCAAATAATCAAACATAACTTAACTGCTCTTATAATTTACAAACTTATCTCAATAGTCGCAAAGTTTTCGATAATGAATGCATAAATTGTTTATAATTATTAAGCGAATAGTTAATTTTTTAATGGTGCCTTTGTGGCACAAGATTTCAAAGGAAATGTCAACCGCAGTTGTGCTTTTAACAAATGCAGATAATTCGCATAAAATTCGCTTAAATAAGCGAGTGAGTGATTGGGTGAATAAATGAATATAAATCAACTGAATAATTAAATAGAATGTTAAACTATGTTAATAGCTATAAATAGCTATAAATGTTGTTATTATTGTTGCACCTGTGCTGTTTCATTATTGTACCAGTTAAGGGCAGCATATACAGTATATCCAGTTATATGGTAACAAAGAAAAAAAGACATGGAGTTTTAGTAATTTTTAGCAAATTAAGTACTTAATACTATGAAAACCTAATTGACTCCGAAAATTATTTATTAAATGTATGTTTCGGTAAATTTAATTCACTTCTAATTGACTCTGGAATTATTTCGAAAAATGTTTATTATTTGATAAATTTGTCGTCTATTTTATTCCAAAAATTCTCCTTTGATAAAATTATTGCTAACAATCTTTCACTTTACTCCGATTTAATCTATTATTTTTGAGCGAAAAATGAACACTTTAGTAACCAATTTTATTCCCAAATGGACTAAAAAATCCCTCCGAAAAGATTCCAATTCACTCCAAATTTAATCCAAATGAATACTTTTTCTTTGGTAAAAAAGAATTAACAATTTCAGTGTCCAGTATTATTCTCTGATCGACTAAGAAATTACTTCAAAAAGAATCCGAATTTATTTACTACGAAGAAATCCAATATTTTGATAAAAACTTATTTTATAATAATCAGTAATCAGTAATATTGCTTTTAAGTGACTACGATTTTTTAGTGAAAATTTTTTACATGAAAATAAAGGTTTCAACTAATTCCGAATTCTTTCCGATTATTATAATTTTTGATAATTTTACTATTGTATTAACTGGCTACGGAGTTACTGGGACTTTATTACTAAGAAATTATTTCAAAAATGTTTCAAATAATTTTAAATATACTCCGAACAATTTTCTTATTTGGGTAATAATAAACAATGTCGTAATCAAAAATTTATCTATTAATAAACTATGAAATAACCCGTTGACTTTATTCCTTAAAATTAAAATTTATTTTAATTAACTCCGAATTAAAAAAAAATAAAAATAATAGAGTTTTCAGTACTTGTAGTCTTAATAGATTCGGCATTAACTCCGAATTCATTATTGTGGCTAAAATTTTTGAATAATTTCAAATTTTAAAGAATTAAAAAAATTTGGCAAGAAAAACTCCAAGACTATTAATGAAGAGTCCACACGAAAATTTTCTACTTAAACATATTTATACATACTGATGGTATTTGTATATATTTATATTGAGATTAGATGAATTGGACACGCCCATAATGTTAAAGAAAAAATTCTTAAAAAATTATGTTACCATCACGCCCACTTTGGGCAACTTAAAAATTGTGTACCATTTTAAATCTACAAATATCCTTTTTAAAACAAATGAACGCACACTCAAAATTGAACACTTTAACAGTGTAGAAAAGTTCGACTTAAATGATTGTAAAAACTTTCTTTCACTTTACAATTCCGAACACAGCCAACCAGTGCTACCATGTAAGGTATTACAAGCGTTGTCAATGTACTACAATATATAAATATCAGCATACATATACAGTACTGTCATTGTCAATTGATGTTAAATCAGAGCAGCATGTATAAAAATGAAAACAATTGTTTGTTTGTATTAAATATGTTAAAATAAAATCATGTTAACTCTTCTTCGCATTTGCAATTACATGACAAGACGCTTTTGTTATATTATGGTTTTTTAAAACTATAAACAATAATATATCATTGTCTGTGCGTGTGTGTGTGTGTGCGTGTGTCACGTAATAAACATTTTTGCTTTAGACATCGTGTCTCTTTCGTAACAACACTTTGACAACGACTATTGAAGTAAATAAAACCAAGGCTTATATATGGTTAGACAAGTACGACTGAAATTTTAATATGAAATGCAAGTAAACGGTACAGTAAACTTTGCTTAGTTGCTAACGGGTGGCGTTTGCTTTAACATTTTGTTTAAATTGGAGCCATTTTAACAAAAATTAAGTTAGGCTTAGCCCAAATTTTAAATATCCTCTACAAGGGGTGGGCATGGCATGTACAAGACGACTACATACACTAGTGGTATATGTATTACGATATCATTTTGGAAATAGAATTTACTGCGAGTACGGTTTTTTGTAAATTGTGGACACGTCTGTTATTCGACCACGCCCCTTTTTAACATCTTGATGGATAGAAGGATAATTAACAGATATGCATACCAAATATCAAGTTTATAGGTCAAATTTTCTGATAGATATAAAGATTTTTCTCGATATAGTGGATGTGTTTGTTATTCGGCCACGCCCATTTTTGGCACATTGACGGATGGGATAACTATAGATGTGCTTCCTAAATTTCAACTTAATATCTTCATTTTGGTAGCTAAATATTTTTTGCCGATTGTGGGCGTGGCTTTTGACCTATTTTTCTCAATTTAAATAACGATCTGCTGGCAAAATACCGAAGTGTATGTAAGAAATTTCAGCTCAATATCAAAATTTTCAATCATGGGGATGCCAAGATCAGACAGACATACGGACGGACATGTTTAGATCGACTCAGTTTTTCATATTCATCATCAAACATATATATACTTTGTAGGGTATCTGATGCCTTCTTACAAGTGTCTGCAATGACAAACTTAGTGTACCCCCTCAGCAACACATATGTTGCGTTTAAAAAAGTGTTGCTTTGAATTAAGCCTTTACAAAAAAAATTGGGCATTATAAGTATATAGGTATCATGCATATGCCAGCAATCAAGTGCAGTAGCTATAATAATAGTTGGCTGCAAGTTTGGCGTATTAGCTCTAAACTTCATCTACATAAAAAAATGTGAGTTTGCGCTAACTACCGATTAAATTGTACCAGCAGTACACATATATATGGTTTTTATATAAAATGGCACTTGCATAGTTCAACACGTATGTTGGTGAAGTGGCCACAGAACGGTTGTACAAGTGCCTATAAATCTGTCTATAATAAGCATTTAATGACTTAAGCATGTTTTGGGCATGTAATAATGGTATGTGTTACGCTGTGTGTGTTTATGCATTCATATAAAAAAATTTTTACCACAAATTGCATTTTAATCGTTTTATAACAGCAACAACAACAACAACGCCAAAAATTGTTTTGGCTGAAAATGTTGCCTAAAAACGTTCATTGAATACCCAAATTTTGGCAGCGTTTAATAAGAGGATTATAAAGTTAATATTTAAGATTTAGTTCGAAATGATATTTCTTTTCTGTACATTGTTGGATTGTTATCCGTGCATTTTTATGTAAGATCCTAAAAAACATTTAAACACTCCAACATTAAACTTAATAACCTGGAGAATTACTCTCTCTAAAAATACTGCATTCACTCTTTTATGCATTTACCGTAATACTGTTTAATGTTCTGCGTAACAATTTTACACATGTTGCCATAATTTTCATATACAGGCGCGTTAACAACTCGCAGCGTATGCTTGTCATCACCAATATTAGAAACACACTCTAAAACGCTTACACACACAGTGTAGAAACAAACAAACAAAAAATATAACTGTAAGTGTGTGTATCCAGAAATTTCATTCTAAACATACTCGTATGCTGCGGCATGCTACTTAGTTGAGATTTATAACATTTGCTTAATATTTAATGATGGCTATGAACTGAGACAATGTATGCTGCCAATTGTATACAGTAAACTGCAACTGAGACTCGTGGCAGTCTTTCCTCCTCTAGCTGTTCATTGTTGTTTTCTATGTTATTCATTTGCAGAAAAAAGCATTTATAACGTTGTACAATCTTATCGCAAGATGGTGTCACAAGATTGTCATATTTGTTATTGTTTACTGTATTCTTACGATTTATGGTTGTTGTAGACCTCATAATGATCTTGTAAATATTATACTTGTAGCTTATGTGAGGGGTTTTTTTTTTTTTACATTTTTTTAAACGTCTACATTTGTTTTAGTAAAAAAAGGGGGTTAACACTACTTAGAGTGTCAACAAAATGACAAATGAGTAAAAACAGTGAATGGTGGGCGTGGCAGGTTTATGATTATGCCTTCTAATACTGTATGTATTACGTGTGAGTTTGTAAATCAAGTTTTATTCTGAGTACGGTTTTTTTTTTAAATAGTGGGCAGGTCTTCTATCCGATCACGAGCATTTTCCTGCACTCACATTTTGGATAATTACAAATATGTGTAAAAAATGTCAACTTTATAAATCAGAAAAGTGGATTTTTGCTAACTAGCTAGAAATATTTTTATTAAAATGTCTTAAAATTTACAACTGAGAGAATGGTGAGAAAAGACGGAAACATGGACATACATGTCATACAATGTTGTAAGCGGAATAACACACTTAGTATACCGTTATATTATGTTTACAGCATAGCATAAGCACTGCCAAACCCCTTCATCAATAGCCACAACATTAGTTGACATGCGGGTAAATATAAATGATTCAATTAACAAGTGTCGCAGACATTTAAAACATTTTAAAACAAATAAGAAGTAAATGAGTAGGGAGGGGAGGGAAAAGGGGGGGAACTCTTCGAAGTTTTACACCATCATTCATGTGATTTATGACACAAATTATATTCTGAAAAGTCTTCGCTTTTTCACACTTCAACTTTGTCTGCATTTGCCACTATTTTCAAAGTTATACAAGTGAATGGATGCATGCCTGCCTGTGTGGGGTTGTATGCAGCGAAGTGGAATATGGTGTGACATAAATTTTAGCGTTTCATTACATTACGTGATATTCCGTTTAAAAATAGTTCAGTTCAGTTGGGATTGCGAAATATTATTAATGGATGTTAGTGATAAAAAATAGAATTTGTACACGCACTAATGACCCAATTCTGCAGTTGTCTACTTCTCCTTCTTCTTTTTGTTCAAAATTGAAATGAAACTGTTGCGGCAGTTTATTAGTATTAAAGAGCGCCTGAATGCTTTCGAATCTTAATAAACGCAGAGTGTCGTGAAAGTAATCAGTTTTTATTTATTTTATTATAAAGAAACTTTCTCTTGAGTTTGATATCTAGTTGAAGGTCTTCAAGTCTCTATTGCCGATTTTTTGCTATAGGAACTTGAAACCCTTTCAATATTCATTTTCAATTCTCATTTATCAGATTATTTAACCGATTACAGTTATATAGCTACGTACACACGCCCAGTATATGTAGTAAAGTGTTCGACTGACACTTCATTCATAAATTTAATCTCATTTATTTATCATAATCATTAATGTATGATGAAGGAGTAAAAGGGGGACCATTTCATATTCTTAATTTCTCTCTCTCTCTCTCTCTCTCTCTCTCTCTCTCTCTCTCTCAGCTCTGTATGTTAAAAGTAAAGGTGTCTATGCAGGCAGTGTCTTCATATGATTTTGCCGTTATTTCTCGCATAGCTCTTAGTTGAAATTAAACGTTTGTCTTGTAATTATATGTTATATGTGTTGGGTGTCTTCTGTCAATAGATCCCTCTCCACCACTTGCACTGGTTCCTAAAAAGAAATTTAGCACAAAAAATAAGAAAATTATTTATATGGGTGATGTGGCAGCGCATGCTTAAACCACTTAAACGTATACTTTGCATAATTGAAAAGTAGCAGTTCTGAGGAAGATCCCACAGAAGAACACGCAAAATTGTAAAATAGAAAAGAAGCTTGCTTGGTTATATCCGGGTACCCAGAATATAAATACATTTTACAATGATTCTCACAATGGCTTGTAGGTTGTATTCTTACTATTACACTAAACATATTATGAGAGCATGTCATGAGGAATGAATGGTCCGCTACAGCGGCACAAAACAATAATAAATTCTATTGTAACTCCCAAGCTCAATGGCTGCATTAATGAGTTAATATTGCTGGCTGATTGCCTGGCTACATACACACATAAATGTGTGTTTGAGTATAAAATTGAAAAGAGGGGAATCTTCTCTACACTTCTTCTACACTTCAGTTTGCTATTTGTATTGTTTTCGTTCATTTTCACAAAACTTTGAACAAAATGTGAAATTTCTGTCGACACTTTACACGGCATCAGTTTATAAATTGCTGGCGGTCAGAACGCGTTTCTTTTTTTTTTACAATTTCATTCTATATAAATATCGCAGGCAGACGTAACATCAAAATTAAAGTAAAATAGAACAATTTTAAATATTTGTCTCATCTTTGGCTGAACATTTCCCTCGAGTAGGAGCAGCACACATTTTTATGGATTACGCTTAGAATACTAAGAGTTAATATAGAAGAAAAACGTGTAATGTATGGCAAAATTCAAAATACAATTTATGCATATAAAAATAAAAAAAAAAAAAATGCAAAAAAGAAAAAAAGGAAAATCCCTGTCGTACGTGCTATAAAACAAAATTGCTGAGATTTATCTAAGTGTGCAATCCCAAGAGGAATCTATTCAATATTATTCATTGTTAATACTTATTGTTATTATTATTGCTATTGCTTATTGTGCTATTGCTGTTGTTGCAAGTTGTTACGTTTTTAAAGCGACAACAAACGAGAAAGAAACATAACCAATCAAACCAGAAAATTATATCGAATTACGTGCTAAACTAAATTCCTGCCGATCGCATCAACCATGAAAAAGAATTAAACCAGAAAATTTTATACAAACATTTCATAATAATGGTGATAAGAGAAGAGTTGTTGAAAATATTTAATAAATGCATTATCGATTCTCCAATGATTAAATAAATAATAAACAAGTAAGAAAACTAAAGTTGGCTGAGGCCAAATCTTAAATACCCTCCATATCTACATAGAAATCGAGGGCGTGACAGGGATATTATTACGACTTTTAATGGTGTTTATATAACGCATCAGCTTGCAAATCCAGTTTTAAGTGGAGTACGGTTTTTTTTGTCAATTGTGGGCGCATTTATTATTAGCGATTACGCCCATTTTTGGTTCATCGATGGATGTCATCTGTTGTATGTGCACCAAATTTAAAGTTCAAAAGTCAATTTTAATGGCAGATGTAAAGATTATGTCGATTGTAGGAGTGTCTGTTTTCCGACCACGCCCATTTTTGGCACATAGATGGATGGTCTAATTATAATTGTATGTAACAAATTTCAAATTAATAGCTTTTTGTAGATTGTGGGCGTGGCCCTTGACAAATGTTGCCAATTTTAAAAAGCGAAACTTAGTGTCTGTTTGAAATTTCAGCTCAATATCTTAAAATTTGCGACCATGAGAATGTCAACGTTAGACAGACGCCCGGAGACGCACGGACAGTTTTTGATGCTGTTCAAGAATATATACTTTATAGGGTCTCTGGAGCCTTCTTTTAAGTGTTGCAAATAGAATAGTAAACCTAGCATGTCCCCTTTTTGTGGAGGGTATAAAAATTTGTAGGATTTTTTAAATACACTTAGAAATCAAACCTTCACTTGTTCCCAATTTCACTGTGAATCTATTTAAAAAATGTGCACAGTTGTTTATTTACTTCAACATTAAAATACACACCAGAAATGTTGGATTTATCGTCTCAATTATTTTTAAATATCTGACTCACGTTTACGCACATTGTGTGTGTTGTGCTCTAAATTCACCAGTCACCGCAAACATTTCACAACAGATGACATGAAATATTAGCATTAAAAAATCGTCTCTAATTAAATTTAATCCGTTATATTAAATGTTCAAATGAACTATAATTCATTAATGTGGATAAGTGATGTAAAGACGAGCGAAAATGTTATAAACGCTCAGGCTCAACGGTTAATAAGTTATTAAGTAATGTCAGTAAATGCGCGCCATTGCCATGCAAAAGTGAAAATATGATTAAAAAAAATTTAAATTTTAACACAATTATCCTCAAATTATTAATAAAATAAAAATTTTACAAATTGAAACTTTTTCCAAGACACCGTTGTGAAATCGTTCCTTTTTGTTTTTATGTACAATTCATGACTTTATTTACGGCTTCTTATTTAACTTAAAATATGGCTGAGCTTTCATTTTCATTTTTATGCATTCTCCCTTTTTGCATTATTACGTACGTAATGCTATTTCCGCATTATGTTGTTGCGGCCTATGGTTGATACAAATGTGCGTTTGCATTATTATATGTTGTCCATTGCCTAGTTAGAAATGCAGAGCTTCCTCTTGTGTAATTCCTTCCTCTGGAATGCTACAGTCTTAGTCTGTCGTTTAATTATGAAAATCTTCCATTTCACCCTTTTTTCTTTTTCCATCACTTTACATTTCAATTTTGTTGTTCATTAAGCCTAGAGTCTGAGTATCACAGTCTGGCTATTATGAAATATTCACTCTTAACAAGTTGACTGTCTTCTGTCTTCTGTATTCTGCTCTGTAATCTCCAGTAGATGGTAGAGTTTATAACTTTGCCATAAAAAATGCATTTTCATGTAAATTTTATAACATTTACAACGCCGCCTTTACGTAAGCTCACGTACTCACAATTAATGTCAGCATTTTCACTTAACTTGATGTTGATTTTTTATTGTTTTCTTTTATTTGTTTACCATCTAATGAGTGTATTTTATAAGTGTATGTATGGTTATGATTTTGACGTTTTAATTGGTTGATGGCAGAATTACTTAAATGTTTAAAAGGCGGAACAAAATCAATCGTGTTATGAATGAATGAATTGTTGGGAAAAAATAAAATAAAAGTAAAGTAAATTTGGCTTAGACCTAATCTTAAATACTCTTTATATTTATAATAGTAGGCGTGGCAGATATATATATATATATCGCCTTCTAAAAGTGTTTGTATAACGTATAACGTAGCAGCTTGCAAGTTAAGTTTTACGTTGAGTGTGGTTTTTTTGTAAATTATGGGCGTGTCTGTTATCTGACCGTGCCCATTTTTAGCACATAGATGGATGGGATAACAATAGATAGACATACCAAATTCTTAGATCAAATTTTGTGGCAGGTGTAAAGATTTTTGTCAATTGTAGGCGTATCCGTTATCCGACCATGCCCATTTTTGGCACAACAATAGATAAGTTAATTCCAAATAAGCATACTAAATTTGAACTTGATAGCAAAATTTTTGTGGCAGATAAATAGATTTTTGTAGATTGTAGGCGTGGCTCTTGACCGATTTCAATTCTCAAAATTTACGCCCCTTAGAATACCAACAAGAGACACATGTCTAGGTTAGTTTTTGATGCTGATCAAAAATATATATACTTTGTGGGGTCTTTGAAGTCCCCTTCTGGGTGCGTGTTACAAACAAAATAACAAATTTAATATGATTGTGAAGGGTATAAAAAAAATCATTAAAGTGGAGAGCTTTTTATCTTGTAATCTTGCCTGTAGCATCTAACGTTTAAATTTATTAAACAATAATTTTGAAAAAGTACTTAAACAACCAACACTTAAGAAAAGTGAAAAAAGTAGAAAACTTTTAAAAACAAAAGAAAATTAAAAACACAATGGCCAACTTTGATTATCAAGCACATAATTTTACGTGCTACACTTTGCCAGAGTGTTCCGACGAAGGTCAAAATTATCAAAGTGATTCCAATGCTAGCAGCACTTCATCCTCTATTGATCGCAATATATTAAGAAATCATCATTTACCACCAAAGTATCATAAAAAGTTTTTCAATTCTCACTTAAATGTTCAACAACGCTTGTCCATGCCTTTAATATTGGCAACGGGCACTCATTATCATCCCGCACCATTAAACAATTCCCCCCAATTGGGTTATTTTGTACCATTTGCGGGTTTCTTCAGTCCTCCAGTGCAAAGAAAAAGATTTAGGTAACTTGATAAAAAAAAAAAAAAAACTGACAATAAATCTTAAAACAAATTTTTTTAAAATTTTCAAGAAAAAAAAAATTTTGTAAATTTTTAATTACAGAGAAAAGGAAAATGATCGGAATCGTCGGGCGGTTAGTTATGGCGGTATTACGAACGGTCATATTTCTCAGTCCAATAGCAGCTTACCGCGAGCGGCACCTCGTCGTGTAAATTTAATGAAAGAACCGCCACCACCTCCGCCCCCTAAACCTCCTGGTGTCCTCTTGCAGCAGAAAATTTGTGAACAATCCTCACCACTATCGTTAACTAGTAAATTTCCACAATCCGAATACAATTTAATACAAAAACTCGATTCGAATGCGACACTAACAGCACCCGCCCAATATCAACCGCAAAATTTTTATGTAAATGCCAGTTCGATAACGAACAATCCGAATACAGCGGCCAGCTGTAGTAATTATTCATCATTGTTATGTCATATCAATAACAATAACAACAACAATAACAACAATAACAATGCCATTACAGTCAGTCCGGTGGTGCGTAAACGTGATAAATTGTTGCATCGATTCAGTGATGCAGCCACCTTGGGACGTCGATTGAAAAAGAAGAAGAACAACAGTCGCACTTGTCGTTCCATGACTGAGGCCATTGAAATGTTAGCCGATCCCGTTATCGAGGATGAATTTTTTGTAAGTAATCACTCTTAACAAATATATTCACATAATTTTTCTCAGTGTATGTATATAATTAAAATGAAATAGAGGGTGTATCGCATGACAAAGAAAGAAAAATATAAAAAAATATTGAATTTTTATCACTTTTAGTTGGTGGCGTAACCTTTGCATACAGACCCGCCATCACATTTATTGATTATGCATTCTATTTATGCTAACAGGCACAGAACTTGTTCAGTTCGTAATTGACAGTTGACAGTGATTCGTTGATAGGTTAAGCAGTGCAATGTAGATTTTAATTAATTAATTCATTCCAATTCAGGACCATTGAACTGAAGTGGTAAAATGGCAAAAGATGGCGAAGTAAATTAACGTAAAGATCAAGTTTAAGATAAAACAAATTAGAAAAAAGTGAGAAGATTCACCATCTTGGCGATAAAGATTCAATTTTATATAATTTTTTGTGATTTACTCAAGTTTCAATTAACTTTACTTTACTTTGATTATCGTCACAGCACAGTGCTTTTGTTAATTTGTGACCTTGACTATTAATCATTATCTCGGACTTGACTAAATTAACTTGAGCGGCATATGAATAAGTGAAATTTCTATTTGAAAATTTAATGGATAACTTGTAGAAATGTCGTTTATAGACGTGTGCTCTATTTTGGTAACTAAAAAACTATGCTTTACATGGAACCGGTAAAGTTTGAATGTTCCGTCAGAAGAAGATTTTTAAATCCATCATCCTGAGGTCCCTTTCATACAAGTTTCCGACATCAGTTCATATGATTCGAAACTTAAACTTTGTCTACATGTATTAAGTGCCAAATCACAAGGTGGATTCTATGACGATTGAAGTTTTTTTTTTGTAAATTGTGTTTGTGTCTGGTACCCTCCACTATAACATGCAAATAAAGGGCGTGGCATACACTTAATTATATCGTTCACACTTTATATAATAATTATCAACTTCTATGTTGATTTTGGCAGAAAAACTCTGCTTGTAATTGTGGGAATGTCAGTTATCCGACCACGCCCATGTTTGGCACATCAATGAACTAAGTAATTATAAATATGTGTAATAAATATCAACTTCAAAAGTAAATTTTTGTGGCCAATATATCGATTTTTGTCGATTGTGGGCGTGACTCTGAACCGTTTTCAGCCAATTTAAGAATCGTTCTGCATCAGAAATAAGTCTGTAAAAAAGTGCAACTGAAAACTTACGTTTGTTTGAGAATGCTAACAACAGACGGACGGACGGATGGACATATCTAGATCAATTCAGATTTTGAATATATATACTTTGGAAGGTCTCTAATGTCTCTTTCTGTGTATACCCTCATCACTAAGGTGAACCGTATAAAAACTGCTCATAGATCACTCCCTCTAACATTCAATCAATCAAACACAATTTTCTATTAAATACCACCCATAATATTCAATGCAGCAATTGAAATTAATTACTAAATACATTTTTACACTTGTTCAAAACAGAAAAATGAAAAAAAATAAATACAAAGAACAATCAATGATCAGCTAGAAGTGGGTGTCATTTAGTTTTAAAGAAATTAATTAGCATTAACTATGAAACCAAACGGTACACTTGAATTAATGCTGATTCGTAGGCACATACATAAACGTGTCCATCTGTCTGTCCACAACAAAGTACGTGTTGTGTATCATGTATTAGTCGATATGTTGGTGATAGAGCCCAATCAGTTTGTCTAAGTACGTAAGTTGAGCATTGAGGTCAATTAAACGGTGTTAATGCAATGCAACAATGCAATGACGGGAAAGCGTTAAAAATGTAAAAATGAAAAATATAATACATTGCAACAACATCGATAGTGACAGATTAAACCGATCATGCGAACAACGAACTGCAATAATGTCAAATTAACATTTTGATGGCAAAATAATTTGTAACGAACAAAACAACGGCAACAACACACGTAAATGCAAAAAGAAAGAAAGTAAGAAAAAATATTTTGAAAATGTATGTCACCACACCCCCACATACACAAACATTTCAATACGTGTACAATGGTGTATGGTGGATAAACAGTTTACAGCGAAATCGAAAAAGTAATAACTTGTGTTCACATTGCTGACCAGCCACCTTGTCACACACCAAGATTTTTCTTCTTGAGGGTTGATGTGTAGCAATGCTTAGTTTAGGTTTTTTTTTTTTGCTGTTGCCGTTGGAATGGAAACGAATGAAACCGAATATCAACGTAATTGGATTAAAATACACGATATTCAGTGTGTGTGTATGTGGGTGTATATGTGACGAACAACAACAACAACTTAACTAGCTATTGGAAATCAATTGCATTTGATTTGTTAAACGATAAGCAACGATTTCATATTAAACGACATTTTTATCTATATAACAAAAACAAACAAAACACAAATTTTGATACGTCAAATAGAAAAAATAAGTAAATAAATTTTTTTTAAAGCCTATCTTAAGGCAGTTGTGTTAATGCGTACAATATAACGCGCTCTGACTGTCCAAACACAATGAAAATTTTAAAGTATAGTTCAAGGCAACAAAGTTTTAAAAAACGCAAAACTGTTATGCCAGCCACTGCGCTACATACCGTACACCCGAAAACACCGTTTTATCCGTTGTTGCGTCAACGTCCTCGCGCCTTTATACGTAACGGTATTATTGGAGGCGGTGATGGACCGGGCAATAAGGGTCTCTACCAAGTGGATGATCGCGTCTACACCACTACTCAAATGTTTATACGTGATGGTTACATGTATCCCCGTCAAGCGGGCCAAACCATGGACCCTCGTTTTCCTTACGAATTGCACGAGTTTCCAGAAGAGACGGGAGCTACTGGCTTACAGTTGGTTAAAACACCTAAAGTGCATATTTCGGGTGAATATTTGGCCAGTGGTGCAGATGTACATCATCCACCTACCTCGACAAACGGTTCGATATCGCGCCGTGATATTCACAAAGTAGCAGCTGCTGAAATCAATTTAGCAAATCAAGTATATTGGCTGCAAAAACAACGATTGCGTGGTCGCTGTAATAGTGGTGGAGTGGTAAATAGTTTTCTGCCGCCTCTAAATCAACAAGAGTGCAACAGTGCAAGTGTTAATAATTCTATGGAACCGACTTTAATACGTAATGTGGATGATTTGTTGGCTTCAATGAGAAACAAACAGCAGACATTAGGTGAGAGTGAACATGCTTCACCTCAATCGTCTGGTTTACAATGCCGTAAGATAAAAGTGAGTTATGAATGGATCATATGTTATATGTTATATATGTGTTTGTGATTATGTCCCTCCGACCGTTTGTAGGGATTTAATTGTCACTCTAGAGATCGAATTGAATTGAAATTTTCAATTGACTTTTTGTAATTTCTATATCCAGGTTTCTTTACAAATTGGGCGTAAGCCACACCCATAATGAAAAAACATTTATATATCAGTCACAAAAATTGAATGATAAAATAGAAAAAGTTCGTATAAATTTATATAATATAAAAAATTGGATGTAATCGGCCAAACGTCACGCCTACAATAAACAAAAATCTCTCTATTATTCATTCTGAATTCAATTATGAAGTTGGAATTTGTTGTGTACATATATAATATATATTTAATTTTGTTAAATCATAGATGTAACAAAAATAGGCGGGGTCTAAACGCGTTAAATTTACAGAAAAAAATTATTTTTATTTATATAAAATTTTGAGTTATAAGTTGATACGTAATACATACCGCATTAGAGAGCGTAAATATATGGTTGCCATGCCCACTTTTTTTTTACAGATACATAGAGAATTTTACATTTAGTTTAAACCAATTTGAAACATTTTATTTTTTTTTCGATTTATTTACTCAAAAGGATCTTCCACCATTATTATATTCGCATATTTACATTATTTATAAAATTAAATAAATTTAAAATTATTAATATAAAATTTGCATAAAAAAGTCACAAATTTGTATTCGTCTCAAGTCTTGATTCTCTGATTGGCATAATAAATAATGAAGATTAAGGATAGGTGTCTCTGTCACTGTTGGCAATTTAAACGTAAAGAAATTTTTGCATTGTTTTATTATTGTTATGTTAGCATGCCATACAAACACACCCACGCATCAAGTGCGAAGAAAGCCAAAAACATGTTATGCATTATTAATGTAACCACTCTCTAGAGCACGGAATCAGGGATGTTTCTAACAATAACAACAACAACAACAATAATAATAATAATCACTACTTTAAGCTTAGCATACAACATAAGTATGAAAGGTAATAAAGGTTTAAAACAACTAAGCACGTGATGATAAAATTGAACAAACAAACAAACAACCGAACAAACAATCATAAACTTTATAGCTGTGGGGCTCTATACAAAAGTGTCTACTTTCTTTTACATTAAAAATATATATATATACATGTATGTATGTATGTATACACGGTAGGTTATGTGTAGCTTAGCAAAAGTTCACGTACGTGCCATATGTTGGAGCGTAAGCGTATAAGTGTCGATCTCTGTGTAAATAAATAAAACGAAAAGGTGACAGAAAATATCGCCGATTACATAAACGTTTACATATACACAAATATGCTTATACACTCTGCCACCGTTATATTGTGTTTGCATTGTAAACCAATCCCATCACATAAACAAAATAAATGTGACATTTTTTTGGGTCCTTTTGTGTTCAGTAGCATAAAATTTTATATAAAATGGAAATTTATGTTTAACTGCAATATAAAGAGAGAGAGAGAGAGAGAGAGAGAGAAAGCTGCTATATACTTACAATATTTATATAATATGAGTATAAATGCTTACTTTGCTACTGTGCGTTACAGAAGCCGATAGAAGAAGAGAAGATAAACATATTGGATTTATGGGTTCTTAACTCGAGTGCTTACTAGAATTTTTATACACTCGACTTCTTAGCATAATATTTATGTAAACATACATACATACTTACATAAATATTTACTCTGATAAATATCTAAGCTGAAGCATCCTCAAATATATGTTTTAGCTAATATATGTGTGTGTATATAATGAACATCTTTTTTTATTTTATTTTATTTACTTGTGTCCGTTTGCCCATATTGCTTAAAGCATTTTCCTTAAATTGATTTTTTTTTTTTTTGAAAATATTTATGAAAAATATTTTGTTGGATTAAATAACTTTTAAACAAACATACAAAGTTTTACGTATAAATACGCATACAGTGTAAGACAAAAAGATGGAATATCTCAAATAACGTCATAGGATGAGATTTTTCTAAAAATATTCCAAAAAAAAGGCAAGTTGTTGGGGAGCTTCGCTGTAACCTTGATCTTGGACTTCCCTCTTCTAATCCAACAACTTTCGTATTTGAATTTTTTTATACCCTGCACTCTTTGGGGCAATTAAGTTTGTGTAGATGTTTGAAACTCCTTAATGCAACTGCGCCGTCTTTTTAACGATCAACTTAATTATAAGTTACATTTTATCTTAATTATCCAATTTTTAATCATTTATGACTTTTTGTAAAATGAGAGCGTATCTGTTGGTGTATGGATTTATAGCCTCATTAGCAACATATAGTTTATTATATTATTTTACATAAACACATAAACGTTATGCACGATTTTTGATTAATCAAAATAATTACAACTTAACTAAACATTGTAAAATATATATATATATATATATGATTAGGAATGTGATTGTTTCACTTTCATATAAACAAAATTTTGTGGTTTTTGCCAATAAAAAAATTGAACATAAAACCTACTTGAGCACTGCATAGAGGCTCTGAACTATAATCATAAATGCTAAATAATAAAAACAAGTAAAAAAACTAAATTTGGTCTAAGCCAAATCTTAAATACCCTACACATGTAAATAGTGGGCGTGTCAGGCTGTGGTTTGACCTCACCTGTTTTGGGCAAATTGATGAACGGGCTAATTATAAATATGTTTTACATATATTAACTTTTTAGATCACTTTTTGTGGCAGATAAATAGATTAATGTATCGTTTGTGGGCGTGGCTTTTGACCGATTTCGTAGCAATATTCGTAGAAGCCAGAAGTGTATTCACTAAAATATCTCAAAAATTACGAGTACTAGAGTATCAACAAAAGACAGACACAAGGACGGACACATCTAGATATACTCAGTTTTTGATGCTGATTAAGAATATATACGTATATAGTCGTGGGTGTGTTACAAATGGAATGACAAACATAGTGTAACCATAGTGCATAGTGTAGTGTTATGTGGTGGGTATAAAAATATTATAATAAGGGAATGGCTGGTCGGATATAAAACAGTGAGGGGGGAGACCAAATAAACGTGAAACGTTGATATTTTGCAACAACAACAATATAACAACTCAAACAAATAGTTCAAAGCCAGATGGGGAGAAACGCTCATATATGTAAATGCATACCTGTGTGTGTGTGTGTGTTTATGTGCGCTTTAGTGTTCAAAACAAAACAAAAAACATTCAAGAAATATTTGTAGTTTTGTAGTAAATACCAGCATTGAATAGTAAAGTGAACCTTAGTTAATAGCAATACACTCAAATACTCACACTTGCATACATTTTTGAAATGTTAGTAAATGACTAACAAAAGAGTTACTTAATGTAGTGTTGTGTTGAATGAAAGAGAACTTAAACGGACAAATATATAGATGTTATGTAAAAGAGTCAGAGAGAGAGAGTATTATTTACTAGAGATGAAGAAAAACAATGTAGATGAAAAATAAAACTTTTGCCAGCAAATGTTGCTACCAAAAGTTGTTAATCTTGTGTTGGTTGATTCGCTGTTTCCTTTCATTACCTATGTATGAAAATAATATACTTTGCTCTCCATATTTAATGTTGCGGTAAATGTTATGTTGCCGGATAATATAGTTGTTGTTGTTGCTGTTAAATTGGTTTGGCTTTTAAATATGTGTGTGGCGCGCATAATAGCGTATTTGTGTGGTATGTTAGGGACTCGCCTTTATTTTATTTTATTTTGTTTTGTTTCGTTTTTGATTTTGTGCCTACATTGAGTGCATATATGTGTGTTTCATGTTTGGTATGTTGTGTATGATTTGAGCGCTTTTCAGTAGCCGCAATGCTGTTATTATTATTATTATTGTTGTTGCTTCATATTAATTTTTTCTTTTCGTATTTGCTTCTTCTCTGATTGTTTGTGGTTTGGTTTCTGGCTAAGAAATCGAACATGTAGCCAACATCTTGTTAGCTTGTTTCAAAAGCAAGAGAGATTCCATGGCGTCTAGTTGAGATTTACGGACAAAATTATAAAAACTAAATACACATATATGTGTGATTACACAGATACATAGCTTATAAAATGTAGTCACAATTGAAAAATCTGTACTTTTTTAATCATTATAGTCAGGCAAACCGCTTTTTCATGGATATTCAATGTTAACGAGTGATAAACAAAATAAATACAACAACAAAAGTGTTTAAAAAAAAATTATATTAAAAATCGAAAATTTATAAAGATAAAGATAACAACCCGTTTAAGGAAAATTATTTTAAAAAAATCTCAATAAATTAAAAAAAAAAACTACTTCAAAGTCCTTAAAAAAAATTAATACAAAAAAGAATTGATGAAAGTGTATGTACGGGTGTTTGTTTGAAGCAAAAGTATTTTTCTTCTCGATCGTTTATAAGAAAAAATAAGAAAAAAAAAAAAATTTAAAAAACAAGATCGTTTTACCTGTTTTTCTTGTGCAAACCTGTTGAGCTACATGCTCTGTATGTACCACAATACAAACAATACAACTCCTGCTTATCCATGCAAACGCACAAAGGCTTGCACTCACTCACTACCACTTACCAACACATTGATAAATATTACATGACTACTACTACACACATATACTACATGAGTTTAATTGCTTACACATCAAATCGTTCTTATCCTGTTTTTTTACAATAAATTTATCTAACATCACATCATGTTGTTGTTTTCTTTTTTGATACCTAAACACCGATAATAATAAAATCGTTTAGTTTAAAAAGTAATTAGTAACCTCATCATTATATTGTATACGTGTGTGAGTTGTTTTTTTTATTAATTTTGTAAAAAAAATTTTTAAAAAACTAAAAACCCAACTAAAACACCACCGCCACCGTTTTATACAAACTTAGTGGCTGCTGCACCTCCTTGCCACCACATACACACATTCCTCCAAAAAATAAAAAACAAAATATATTTCATTCTATTGCTTAACACACAATGGATATTGTTGGTACACCGTCATCATCAGGAAATCCACAACTTGCTCTACCCAATAATCATTATCGTCATGAATCGCAACAGGTAATAAAAAAAAAAATATTTAGAAAAAAAAAAAATACAATCGAAACCTTAACGAAAAATTACTTAAAATACCGCACATTACCCACACACACACATTCATTTATATTCTTTATAGATGTGTGTGTGTGTGTTTTTTTTTTTTTGAGTGGATTTACTATGTAAATGTAAGCAAAGAACCGGTTATTGTTTTGCATAAAGCGGGTGTTTTTTGTGGATTCTAAATAGCATGCAAAACCAAATATCACGAAGGTGGTGATCAACTAAAAAAAAAACTAAAAACTCTTCTCACTCAACTTGGTATTTTTATATGGAATGCTCATCTACATAATCACTATTAAAGTTTGCATTATATGAGTAATTAGTCTTATAGTGCGACAGTTTTCACTATAAAATATATTCAGCTAATGTTAGATGTTTGAAATTCTTTAAAAACGCACCTTTTTTTTATACTCTGCACCTGGCCAAGAATATATTAAGTTTGTACAAATGCTTTGTAATATTCATCTTCAATTGTATCTAATGATTCAGTTTCATTTTTTGAATCTATTCAATTATGTCCGTCTGTATGTCCACGTCTATTATATATAATACGCCAGCTTCATCACATATTTTATAAGATACTTTAATGAAACTTAATACAAAGACAAGTTTTATTCCAAAGATTAATCCTATTAAAAATAGACCTTGTTGAGTCATTCTTAGAATCCCATTCTTATACTCCTACGATCTTATTCATAAACTTTTTATATATAACGAAAATTTGCATTTGTTAATATTTAAAAAAAAAAAATTAAACTATATAATTGGCTGTAACAAACTTGGACCCGATTGCACTATTTTTAAAACACCTTTCCATATAACGATATTTCAAAAAGTACTTTTTATGACAATGACTCGATTTAGAGATACAATTCTACTAAATATAGCATAAATTGTGAAACTGAATGGTATTGGTTTAGGGCATAAAATGTTTTGGGAAATTTAACTATTAAAAGGTTAAAAAAAAAAAAGAAAAAAGAAAACTCTCTTTAATCATAAAACAGTCAAAGTGAAATTTTTCCAATATATAATTGGCAAATATAAGACACAACCATAAAAAAAAAAAAAAAAAACGAAATACTTAACAAAATACAATGAATACTAAAAAAAGTTATAAAATTGAAGCGTTTATGGTGTTGATCGATTGACAAATATGACAAAAAAAAAAAGATAAAATAAAGTGCAAAACACTCAGGCACATAACTTAACTTAACAACAAATAAAATTCCAACAAATTGTTTACATAGTTTTGAAGAAAAATCAGAAATCAGTAAGGCAACAGTTAAAATTTAGGCTTAGGTCAACTCTTAAGTACAGCATCAGCTATCGTTGTACATCAGTGTAAAATACGATTGACCATGAAATAAAGTTTGAATATGATTTTAATGACAAATATTTATGAAAAATTGTAAAAAATTATGATATACTTCTTACACGATATATGGTAGGCGTGGCTTATTATATTTTCTTAAGAATTTTTCTTTTGTTATAAGTGTAATCTGCACAGCAGCATCACTTATACGTAATGGGAAAAAAAACGTTAAAAAGTAATATTTTCAATTCTGTATAAAATAAATGAATATAAAGGACGGATAGACAGACATGGTTAGAATATCAAGGCTACATATTCTGCATAGTGTATCTACAATATCTTTTTAGGCATTACAAAGATTTTTTTTTATTAACGCGAATATATTAATAATTAATAAAATGGTGATAAAGTCTGGAACATAAAAAATGAAAGTTTCTTAGACAACAATAAATTAATGGACTATTGACAGGTGATATCAATGGCCGGTTAGCTGACAGCTTTTTTTTTTAGTAATGTGGGTATAATAAGTA
The DNA here is from genome assembly GCA_949710015.1 of Crataerina pallida. Lineage (NCBI taxonomy): Eukaryota > Metazoa > Arthropoda > Insecta > Diptera > Hippoboscidae > Crataerina > Crataerina pallida. Next base: position 29,135,250 of record OX453290.1, on the reverse strand, counting down.
TGTCATTCCGTTTGTAGCAGACTCAGAAGGAGACTAAAAAGTTTATATATATTCATGATTAGCATTAATCTAGGTATGTCTGTCTGTTGTAATTTTCGAGATATTGAAGTGAAATTCTGTACAGACACTCTTAGTTTATGCGCGCAGATAAATTCGGTTAAGAGCCACACCCACTATCAACAAAAACCATATTTTTTCTACTCTAAAAATGAACTTCTGAAACTTAGTACAGATATTTGTTATTATGCTACAATTTACAAATTTTTTTACAATTTTTTTGTGCTAAATTCAACGTGGAAGTTGATATTTAGTACATAAACTATAAAAGACATAATTAAGTACATGCTACGCCCACTTACATATTGAAAGGAAGGACATTTAAGGTTTGTCTTAAGCCAATTTTACTTTTTCTTACATGTTTTCTATCATACCTTCACGTCTTTTTTGTCGATATCAATATCATATTATTACCATTAAGTTTTGCTCAGGCAGAGACCGGTTAATGGTTAGTTATGGACAGATTGTCTCGATTAATGTTGTCTATTAATCAATTGTGCAAATTATGATTATGTTTGATGGACGCACAATGAACGGAAACCTTATATTATGTTTAGATATACGAGTAAATGAAATGTTTTTCATAAAAGTGGAAAAAGTTTATAAAAGTGGCAGCTACGAAAATTAATTAATTATAAGCATCAGTTAAGTTATTAAAATAGTTTTTATGTGCTTTTCTTGTGTAGTTGAAGTGTTGTTTTCATTTAACTAATTCATTTTTATTTCTCATTTTTTTCATTTTAGGTAAGTTTCTCTCTAAAAATTGTTAAGAAAAAAAAAAAAAAACAAACAAACAAAAAACTGCATCTATACGCAAGTTTGAATTTTTACATTAAGAAAATGAAACCGACCACTGTTTGTGAGTCATACCACCCAAAAAAGGTCATTAAAGTATGAATGAACTGTAATCCTTAAGAAAAGAATTAAAGCTATTAAAACTGGTCATCGAAAAAATATACACCGAACCAAAAATAAAGGAAAGGAAAGAAAATTGTTTAGAACAAAAACCAACAAAAAAAAAAAGTAAAAAACAAAATAAAATAAATAAAAAAACTAAATTTGGCTTAAGCCATATCTTAAATACACTCCACATCTACAATAGTGGGCGTGTCAGGTTTATGATTACACCCTCTAATAGTATGTATCAGCTTACAAGTCCAGTTGAGTGAGTTTTCCAGAATGCTATCCGATCACACCCATTTTTGCTATATCGTTGGATGGGATAATTATAAATTTCAACTTTGTAGCTCAATTTTTGTAACAGATATATGATATATAGATTTTTGTCAATTGTGGGCGTGGATCTTGACCGATTCTGCCTATTCTAAATAAAAAACTAAAAGTGTCTGCACAAAATTTCAGCTTAATGTCTCATAATATACGCCCGTGAGAATGCCAACAATAGACAGACACACGGACAGGGTCATACATGTCTAAATCGATGCTAATCAAAAATATATATACTTTGCACGATCTCTGAAGCCTCCTTCCATATGTTTCAAATGGCATAAAAAACTTAGTATATCGCCCTCTTATGTGGAGGGTATAAAAATAACTCATCAAAAAAATTAGTTCTGATAGAGTTTAAAAGAATTTAAAAAAAAAAAAACGAATAAGATAGGCATTATGTTGCTGTTCTGATGCCCTCCAGACGAAGATCATTTACATTGAAGGAAAAACTGCGACTATTATGATTGTCATGATAGTTGTAAACACTCACGAGCACATATTATAAACCCGCTTTTGTACATTGTTGTACATATGAACACTTATGAACTGAGGTAAAGATAAACACAGTTATTTATATATAAAAAGGGCTTTTATTTAAGCAAGAAACGTGTTTTCAGTGCCTTGAGAACATGTATTTAACTTGAGTATAAAGTTGAGTTACATATAATAGACTCAATGGAAACTCTTCCATATATTATAGCGCTATATATATATATATGTTGATCGAGTGTAGAATGTAATCTAGCTACCGCGCATTGAGTTTTGGATTTTTATTATAAATTCTCAAAGAAAGAAAAAGTATTTCAGTAAGCGGCGATCACATACTAGTTTGTTTAACGATGAGAAGACACAAAAATAGAATTTGTCAACTCTAGCTAAACTGGTTCTTAACTATAATTATATGAACACAATCATATATACCACCATCCACTCTATGAGCAGAGGTGAGAATTCTTTAAACATATGTGTTTACATTAAATATAATTGTTGCTAAGGCAACTACATGTACAACTAAGAATATTCTGTGTAGCTGTGTCTTCTTTTTAATAACTTAACTAATAAGAACAAATACGTGAGCATTGAGCGTATCAAACAAAATACAAATGAAGCCATAAGAGATGAATATGGTAAATTTAGAGTTAAAATAAATGTGAGAGATATATGTACATGTGTTGGGAGAACCAATGCTCGCACAGTTAATTCAATTATTCTTGTAGGTGTGTGCAGGTATGCAAATAATAATTTTTTTATACCCGCCATCTTAGTGATGAGAGTACGCCAAGTTGCTTGTTCCGTTTGCAACACGGCACGGAGATTCTACAAAGTTTATATATATATATATTCTTGATAAGCATCAAAGTATGCAGAAATTTAAAATCAGAATCCAGTTTTAAGTTTGTAAACGTGTCAACATCAGATAGGCAGACAGAGGGACGGACATGTTTAGATCGACCAAGTTTTTGATATTGATCAAAAATATACACATTTTGTAGTGTTTCTAATGCCTTTTTCTAAGTGTTGTAAAGGGAATGATAAACTTGATATACCTCATATCTTATAAGGTGGGTATAATTAAAGGTAATTAGAAAGGAATGCTGTAATTCACACCAACATGTGTTGGTAGTTTGTTGATATTGCTTTTTTATACTCTAATACATACTCTTTGTTATTGTATTTCTACTCAATGGGTTTGTGTACATACATGTATTGTGTAACAGTAAAAATATCGAATTTAATTCTGAATAAGTAAAACATGTGTATTTGGCTGACGTCACATCCTGAATACAATGCATATTTATTAGAAAATGATGGGCATGGTATGTAGCGTTGTGCTTTGAAATGAATATTGAAGGATGTGCAATAAGGTCGAATTCTAATTTAAAGATTTTTTTTTCTAATATATTCTAATTATTCCGCCCATTTTATTGCACATTGATGTAATGACTGAATATAAATGATTTACTAAATTCATTTCTATAGCTTTACTTATGTACTTATGTAGTTGTAAGAGATTTATGGGCGTGGCACTTCACCAATTCTATCAATTATAAATCAAGGTGCAGAAACTGACAATTTTTAAGTGGTATAAACATTCCCTCAATTATGAAGTATACACACCAACGAGTATCGTCTTTTGCTTAATCGTTTTTATGATATTTTATACATGACAGCGTTTGCTACTAATTGTATTAAAACATAATAATAATTTCTAAACTTATATAGAGTTTTGGTGTCATAACTTTCGATCTTCTTCTACACTACATCAGGTGCTTATTAAAGGTTGTTTTATGAAAAGTTAAGTTTTTACAAAGTTTCTCTTGGATTGCATTGAAGGAAACACCACAACACACTCTTAAGATTATAATGTTAAATGTAAAAATAAAACTGGCAATATTAATATGTACAATACGTATGTATGTAGGATACATTATTACAAAACTTCTTTACTAAAAACGTATTAATTTTTTGTTTTTATATTTTTTTATTTTTTAGTTTTGTTAAATTTTTATAATTCATACCTTTGCAAACTGTGCTGTTGCACAATTGATTTAACAAATTATACAATTATACATTTTGTACATTTGTACATTGTTTAATGAGTTTTAGTTATTGTTGTTGTTCATAGTTTTCTGAAAGGGGACTTACTTGCCACCACTTAAGTGAACTTTGTCCATTTGGTGAAACATTTTTTGAAATAATCTTGAATGTGTATTAAAAAACACCATATACACGTATACGTATGTAAGTATGTATGAGTATATGAAAAGATATATTCATACACACAATAATATGAAGCATAAGCAATTACCCGTGAATACATGAAACTTGAAATGAAATGAAAATCGAAAAACAACAACGCACTTGTCAGAAATAAATGCAGCCGGATAACAGAAAGATCGACAGACAGACAGACAGATGGACGTACAGACGGGCGGATAAGGTAAACACACGATTGCAGAAAATGATCGCATGATTTCTGATGAACATGTTTATAATTAACAACAAGTAAAACGAAACAAAACAACACACAACACTCAACTAAACATTGAAAGGAAAATCTAAGAACGCCTCGACTTCATCATCCATTTGACAGCTTTGAAAGTTTTTTTTTTTTTTTTTTTGTAAAAATGTAAAAAATGCGGATTTCATTCTTCATTTGTAATCAAGTTGTATTTGTATGAAAACAAAAACATCATATTGAGGCCACAAGTAAATCACCACCAATGGAATATTTCAAATTGTTAACACAAGGAAAAGCCATCTGTAACTTATATTGACTTGGTCAAGAAAATATAGGGCGTGTATAATAAAAATGAATACATTTTTTATGACTTTGAAAATCAGCGGAAAAAAACTTTAATATAAAAAGTTGTAAAATGTGGTTACATTAAGTTTGTCTCTCCGTTTGCAACACTTAAAGAAAGTCCGTCCAGTATGTATTATATATTCTTAATCAGCCTCCAAATCCGTTTGTCCGTCTCTCCGCGTTTATGTCTATTGTTGTAATATTTTTGATATATTTAATTAAAAAATTTCTAGTTTCTTATTCAAATTGGACAAAATCGCTCAAGAGCCACGCCCATAATCAACAATAATCTATATATATCAGCCTCAAAAATCTACAAATTTGATTTATTTGTATATATATATAAATATTGAGACGTTTCATGTACTAAAAGTGGGCGGGATAGAATAGGAGGCACGCGCACACTTTACATAAAAGTATTTACTTACAATTTGGATGTTAATAGATATTCTATATACGATTAAGAAGCATAATAAGGAACTTGCCATGCCCACTTTTTATATACATATACAAAGTTTAGCAATGCACATCATCTTAAATGAGTTTGAATATTGTATTAACAAATTTTTACAAATCAAACAATTAAAGGAATTATTGAATGTACTCAACAAATTTTATTTCATATTGAAAATTTAAATGTCCTCTTTCTTTCTCTATTTCTATACAAATGAATTGAATTGAACTTTCCAACTCTGCAAATTGTTTATGAAAAGGAAACTAACACCACGGGCTGTTATTTATATTAAAATTTCTAAAGTGTTAAATTTTCATTCTATAGAAATGTGTAAACATATATTAAAACTACCTTGTTGTTGTTGTTGTTGTTATTGTTGGTGTATTTGTTATTGTTGTAAGCAAACACTTAATTGAAAAAGTTTATCATAGGAAAGAATTTAAACGTAATCTGTTGACAAATACTTGTCAAACAAAATGACAGTCTTTTTGTAAAAGTTACAGTCGCGTTCACTTGAATAGGGAATCATTTCTGCAGTAAAATTGATTGAATTGATGATTGATTGATATTTCTATAAAAATATTTTCTGTGCAATCTCTTAAAGTTTTCGATTTTTAGCGTATTTTTTTTTATCTAAAATTGTATAAAAATAGAAAAATTATAAAAAAAATTAATGATTGCAAAAAATTCTACTCAAAAAGTTATTCCCTATTCAAGTGGCCGCCACTGTACAATTAATAGAAAACAAAATAATATAACATGTGTGAGAAGTCTTTATGGAATATACATTGCATTGTATATATGTATACAAAATACATGTCATTTAATGTCACTACAGCAATTTAAATAACTTTGACAAATCAACAAATAATAGAATCTGTCAGAAATTATTTAAATGCTCAAGTATTGCTAGCAGATTAAATATTTAAAAGTTCAAATATTTGCATTTAATGTTGAATCAGGCAAATATGATTTTTTAATTATTCAATTGTAAAAGAGTTTTTCTTCTTTTTTTTTTTTTTTTCTGTTTGCCTTTTTCCAATGTTTCCGCAGTCCATTTTATATTAATAAATTAATAAATAACGGTGATTTCCGTATTATCACATAATTATATGATAATAATTGAAATAATTGCAGCCACCAATAATTTTATTGTTGTGTTTTAGTTACTTTCCACAATATAAATTTCTCCCTATGCAAGGCATTGACCGCTCAAAAAAAAAAAGTTCATTATACATTGTTGCTTTAGGAGTTTTTGTTGGCATTCAAAAGTGTTTTTCAATAACTGTCAGTGGAGATATAAAGAAAGTTTTTTTTTTTTATTCATTATTATATTTTTAAATAAAATAATTGAATTAAAAAAAATTAATGATAAACATTATTATTTCCTTATTTTTTTATACTCCACATAAGAGAGGGGTAGACTAAGGTTGTCATTCCGTTTGAAACAGCTAAAAATGGTCCGATCCTTTTTTTTTTTCAAGAAGGTTTCTTACATTTCCTTGTACCAAATTTAATCGAAATATCTCAAAAAATAATAGGACCTCATATGGGTAGGGGTTCTAAAAATGGTTCAATCTGGTCCATTTTCAATAGGATTCCTCTTTGGACCAATACATGTCCTTGCACCAAATTTCATCGAAATATCTCCAAAAATTCGACCTGTAGCCTGCGCACAAATTTACATGCACAGACGGACAGACGGACATTGTTAAATCGATTCTGATTTTGATTCTGAATCGATCGGTATATCTGAAGGTGGGTGTGACATTTGCCATTTAGGAGTTACAAACATCCTTACAAAGTCAATATACCCTTTTCCAGGTAGGGTGGTGCAGCGTTTAATGAGGTATGGCGAAATGAAGTGAAATGACAGTAGATAGTTTTAGTGTGCATTAATATTGGTTAAAATTAGAAAAATTAAATGATTTCCGATTGGAATAATATGTTAACCAAATGCCAAAAAAATCTATCCACATAAAATTGTATAATTTTACAAAAGTAGGCACATTACTATGAAAAATATTTGGTTAATACCAATTCTAAGTTTATTTTAGAATTCTGAGGAGTATTTTCAAATAATTTTCCGATTATCAAAGTTTCTCTTAGAAAGCATAGGAGATAGTAGTGACAAATTTCTGATTAGCATTCGATGTTGATTAGTAATATATTTTCAGGAATGATCGGCAAATTTGAAGTCACATATTTGATACTTTTCCCTAATGAAAAACAAACCGAAAGGTAGTATTTCTATAAAAATATGAACCGGTGTTAAAATTGCATAAAAACAGCATCATTCTCAAACGTATCCCTACAGTAATAGGTATGTTATATACATATATAAGCAAGGCTCTCTGCTAAAAATGGCATTTTATATGATCGTTACTACATACAGATGAAAAGAAACACCCTTAGATACTCATATTGGTAATGGAAAGTATATTAAATACCATGAATTTCATCATATGAGGAAACCGAAAGGAATTTTTATACTGGCATACATACACAGAATCAGCAAGGAGAAACAAAATATCACATAAATGCTCAATTCGAAACACTCTGTGCAGCAAGAAACGTGACAAATAAAAAAAAAAATTAAAAAAATTTGACACCAACTAAAGACGACTTTTAAGTACTCTAATAAATTGGGATAACAGATAGTTGTCTAATAAATTCTAATTTTAATTATTGAGAAGAATAGTTAAGAAAAATTTTACGAGAGGACATTATGTTTAATGTGTTATATAATATATGTTCTGTACGTATATATTTATTTAATCGGAACTCTTATGTGAACTTTGTGTACAGCTCCTTGTCTGTTTCCTGTTCTTTCTTGCAGACACAACTTCATAATGATGATTCATCCAAAAATCATTCGTTTTCGAATTTTTTGTTAAAAAAAAGGGCACATTGCTAAAAATATTTATCATATGTGTGTGTATGGAATATAAAAAACTTATGTTTAAAAATAAATTGATTGGATGAAGACTATTTTCAAGTGCCCTCCCTTTAGTATACCTATTACGATGAGACGGAGGCGTCAAAGATCCAGCAAAGTATATGTATTTTTGATCAGCATCAAAATCTGTCATTGTATACCTTTGTCTGTCCCTGTAATCATCGTTAGTTATAACACTCATCAACATAAGTTGTCTCACATTGGACTAAATTTCTTTTACAAACTTTTGTATATAATTTGTGTATGTAGTTGAGCCAAATTATTCGAGTGCCACGCCCACATTTAACAAAATGTGAATGTTTAAAATTTAACCTAAACCAAGATTGATTTTTATTACTTTTTTCTATTTAAAATATGAAATTTTCCATATTCAACTGAAAATGATTTAATTGGATTTTCCATCAGTGTAAAGTTGATAACTTTCTTAAAAAGATGATGTGGCTGAGAATAATGTAATAAGTTACCCAATAGGATGGAAGGGGTCTTTATGTATCCGAATTTATATATTCATTAGAAAAGGACCTTTTTTCCTTTGGCCTTTGATGCCTGTAAGTAAATAAAATTTTACGTAATAACTTGAAAAGTGTTTAGATTTTGCTTACAAATCATTATTATGTTATAGGGTGCAATAATTCGTACACCTTTGCTGAAGTTAAATATTTACATACACACATATCCAAATAGGTATATTTTCATTTTTGTTTACATTCTATAATTACTATACACACCACCACAATTACATATTATGAAATGTCTAGCCATGATTCAACATATACGAGTAAATGCTAGTGACTCTCACTCTGGCTCTTTAACACTTCGCCATATATGTTGGAGTATTTATCAGTAAATAGTAGAATAAACGAACTCTCTGCTGTGTTCTCTCCGGTCTTTAACTAAAAGAGGGTTCATTCGAGACTGCCTACTAGGCCTAGTATTAGTTGGTGAACGTGTTTCAAAATGTAAGCATTGTAAGCATGTTGCTGTTGCTGATCCATTATCATTCAGTTCAGTTGTGTACAATAATTGTTTTAATTTCAAGTAAAAACAAACCAAGAAAAATTGTTTATTACATTTGTTGTTTTTGTTGTGCTTGTTTTTGTTATAATTATTTATTAAGTTTTTATGCATTTAAGAAAAAAAGTGCGTTTTAGACGTAAACCCATCTACAACAAGATACTGAATGCATTAGTTACGCTAGCCTTAACTAAACATACGTATTGTTTATATGTTTAAGTGTACATTATATTTTTATATTTTTATAACAGTTTACAAGTGAGTTTTCCTTCATGAGTTCTTAAAGCTCACCATTTATTATCTACAAAATCATTGAGCGTAACGTAAAACTCCTCGCAAATCAGCAACTTTACCAACTTTAGATATGATCTTATGTACCCAGCTATAATAACAACGGAGTAATTGTGATTGTGTGCTTGAACTGATTTTCACTTTTCATAATTGCTTAAAGCAAACATAAACAAAAAAGATGCGATAAAAGAAAAATACAACAAATGATTTTATGTAAACTCGGTTTCCATCAAAGCAACAATAATAACAACAACACCAGCAACAACTATTTCCAGAGTTATAGACATAACACACTGATTTGCATTTTATGATGAAATATGTCCAACTATGTACGAAAGTGTGTCTGTACCAGTTTTGATGGTGACGCTTGATTTAGAGCGCGCAAGAAGAATCATTTTCACTTACAATACAATACATATGAAATGCCTGCATATACAAACATGCCAACATACAAGCACATAACATGAACTCTCTTTTATGCAAATATAATTAGAAAATGCCATGGTATGTGTACGAGTATATGCCGTAGTCTATATTGTGTTAGGAGCATAGTAAAAATGTTGTATGTAGGTAATGGTGTATATGTAAACAATTCAATTCATTCACTTTTACCAACTCTTACAAATGCTTAAAGTACAGTGAATAGTAAATTCTACAATTATTATGACACAACTTGAAATCAATTTGTTTTTTTTTTTTTAACATTTTCAAAGTTTTAATTTTTTTTTTTTTTATGCTGTTGTGCTAAACTACCTTGACTTGTGTACTGTACGGTATAATATTATTGCATAACTGTAGTATGAAAGAGCAAGTAAGAAAACTAATTTTGGCTGAGACTAAATCTTTAATAACCTCCACATCTATAAAAGTGGGCGTGGTAGGTATATGCTTACGTTTCTTAATAGCGTATGTATTACTTGCCAACGTGAAAATAGTGTTTTACGTCGAGTATGGTTTTTTGTAAATTGTGGGCGTGTTGTTATCCGCTCATGCCCATTTTTGGTACATACATGGATGGAATAACTATAAATATCCGTACTAAATATCAAGTTCATAGGTCAATTTTTGTGACAGATAAATAGATATTTTTCGATTGAGGGCGTGGCTCTTGACGGATTTTTCCCATTTTAAATAGAGATCAAAATTTACTCCTGTGGAAAGGCCAACAACAAAAACACACACGGACAGACATGTCGACATCGACTCAGTTTTAATGCTAATCAAAAATATTAATATTTTGTAGGGTCTCTGACGCCTCCTTCTGGGTATTGCAAACGAACTTAATCGAATTTTAACCTTGTTCACGTGTGTTTTTATATTAAAATTCAATTATAAAAACAATAACGCAGTATAATACAATAAAAACAATTGTTCAGCAATATTACCTGCCATACACATACTACCGTTAAACAATAATTTAATATAAAGTACAATACTGAACAACAAATAGAAATCTGAGAAGAATGATTAATTCAATTAATTATTATAAAAAGAAAGAAAAAAAAACACAAATTATTAAAACCGGTTGATTGAAATAAAACAAAACAATCATTGAAACATAAACCGTGACTAGTAAAATATTATTAATATTTAAATGCAAATTAAATCGTTTTCCAAGTGAATCACAACAATAAATTAAAACTATATGGTGAAATGAAATTTCCGGATTATGTGCCAAACAATATTATAGTGGTAAGAATTATAATCATTTAATCTAATATTGTGCAGAAAACATAATTAGGAATGTTTTCGAAAACGAAACCAAAAACAAAAAAAAACTCTCACGTTCCATATTAAGATGAAACATAAAGAGAAAAAAAAAAAAAAAGAAAACCAGTTTATTATTAAAATTCCATACCATACTAAATGATTTGCTGTTGTGCCGGACCCTCACTTAAGATCATGGATTCATTTTTGTATTATTAAAAATACTAATCCTAATAAATTGGCAGCGTTTTTGTTTGTTTTATTTTCAAACTCCACCTGTTTTCAATTGAACTCATGCTTGTTAAAAGTTTCTCAATAAAACTAATGCCACATGTGTTTAAGTGAACTGCCTCTGCACCCAGCAATTACACCTTATTCGATAATCTAAGCAACTCTACAATATCTGTTTATTTACATTTAGTAAAAAAAAAAAAAAAACAACAACAGAATTTATATTCATTAATATGATTTTTATATCCTCCACATAAGATGGAAGGTATACTAAGTTTGTCACTCCATTTGCAACACCCAGAATGAGGCGTCAATATAAAAGTATAATCAGCGTCAAAAACTGAGTCGATCTAGACATGTATTTCCATATGTCCGTATATCTGTCCCTTGTTGATATTCTTGCGGTCTAAAATTTTGACATTGAGTTAAAATTTTGTAAAATAGGAAAAAAAATTGGTCAAGAGCCACGCCCACAATCGACAAATACCTAATTATCTGCCATAAAAATTGAGCTATTAACGTAACATTTTATGTGCATACATATGTATAATTATCTTATCCATAAATGCACAAAAAACGGGCGTGGTCGAATAACAGATACGCCTGAAATTTACAAAAAAAAAAAAAAAAAAAATCAGCGTAAAACAACCTGCAAGCTGATACTTATAGTATTAGAGGGCGTAATCATATATCTGCCACTCCCACCGTCTGTATATAAAAGTGAAAAGTATTTAAGATTTGGCCAAATTTAGTTTCCTTACTTGTTATGTTTATGAGCTTGCAGTTGGTGGCTGAGCTTCACCAATTACTGTAACAGGTAGTTGAGTGGGCGTTGCAATTATGGCTGATTTTTTTCTCCTCGTCTTCTTTTTGCATCATAACTGTTCACTTAACATGTAATTAGCACATTTTTGCTTAAGTTGTCTAATAAAATATATAAAAATATTTTTTGCTTTTGAACAAGTTTTATAAATTGCTGTATAGAGAATAAGAGGATTATCCAAGTAATTAACGTACCCACCATCTACTTTGTCGATATGTTCAAACATACATAAATGATTAAATTTACTAGAAGATCTTTCTACACCTACAAAATGTATTTCCTTTCGCACAAATTGAAATTTTAAATTATGAATCTTTAGTTGTGTAATATTATTAATAAAATATGCATTATTGATTTGTAATTTATGGCTTAGTTTCCTTTCTTGAATAACTTCAAATTTCATGCAGTTAATTGGATATGTTGCGCGCGAATATCCGCTTAACGAAAACTTTTTCTACGTAATTAATTTTTTTGTTTCTTTACAGGGTGATCGTACAACATGGGAGTACCATACAGTGTCTGTAACACGCGTACCAGGCTACGGTTTTGGTATAGCCGTATCCGGTGGTCGTGATAATCCACATTTTGCCAACGGCGACCCGTCCATTGCTGTATCGGATGTTTTAAAAGGTGGTCCAGCTGAAGATCGTTTACAGTAAGTACCCATTGGGAATCCGTTATACGCCTTTCAATTCCTTTATCTTGAACCCGTTCTTAGTTAATTAAGTATTAGTTATAATGATCCTACAACATCCAGAAATAGACTACAGTGTCAAACCTGTACCATAATTTTATATATAGCCTTGATCAACATAAAATTATGATTATTCTTGTGACTTGAAAAAAAAAAGATCACCTATCGAATGGTGATAGATATTATATCTAAATGAAGAAACAAACTTATCATGTTCGACTGTTACGGGTATCGAACCTGTGATCCTTCTTATTAAAGACACATGTTATGCTTTTAGCCTTTTAAGGACTTGTTGAAGAGTCACTGTCAAACGATACGTCCACAACGTTATGAAAAATAAAAATCAGAAACAATTTCCAAAGTTTTTTCGATATAAAGAACTAACGAGTAACTTTATAGAAAGTTTCTCAGCGTGGTGGACGTGGTCGATTCACAGATTTAATTTACAATTTATTAAAACCTCTACTCAAACTTGTAAGCTAATATGTAATACATAAACTGTTAGAGGGCGTAATCATTTTCTAGTTATAAAGGGTATTTAACTTGTTTTTATCCAAATGGTGGGCATTCAATAGTTGGCCTAGCCCAATTGTTACGTGTAAACCTCATCGTACATAAATTATTCATTACCATCACTTGAGCTTTTAAAAAGCCTTTAAACCCCAACTTCGGTCTTATTCAATTCTTTTCTTATTTTCATTCAATGCTTTGTTCCTTATTTCCATTCACTCCTTTGCATTTCATATCTGAGCCATTGTTTTTCCTGCTTGCGGCAATGAATAGCATTTTCAAGTATTGTAACGACATTCCAATTCAATTGACACATAAATACAATTGCTATGTACATCTAACAAGACTCTAATGACCAAGTATTGTCTACGGATTTCTATAGAAAACAAAAAGCATAAAATCATTAATCACACTAAGCACTAATTGCTAGCATACCTGTTTTATTAGCAAGACACACATACATAATTTACTTCAAATGAATATCATATCTAAGCATAAACAAATGATACATGTGCGTATATGTATATGTGTATAAAGAATAAAAGTGTAAATTAATATTTTATGCGTCACACAACTGCTACTGCCACTGCTACTACCACTTCAACTACAACCACTGTGACATTGGAGAATATAAACATTTCTTCAGGTTGGTTAAGCACATAATTAATGATACGTTCGAAAAAGTAAAACCGGTTGCATTAGTATGTGATTCCAAAATATGCCCAACTACACATTCCACACATTTAAATCCTTAATTATAAGGTTTTTTTTTGTACATTTCTCAATTGTTACAAAATTATTTCGAATCTGCATCAATGCGTTTTACTTTTGCAGAGTCAACGATCGCATAATATCCGTGAATGGTGTCTCTTTGGAGAACGTTGAATATGCTACAGCTGTACAAGTGCTACGGGATAGTGGTAACACGGTAACGTTGGTGGTAAAACGTCGCGTACCTCTTAATTCGGCCCTTCCAAACCCAGTCACTCATCAACATCAGCTCCAACATCAACAGCAACACCAGCACCAGCACAGCATGAGTGCAATAGGACTAAATTCCCTGGCAGCCACCAATAGCAGTAACGTTATGATTCCAACTAATTCGGCTGTTATGAGTCAACCGAATTCGTTGAATTCATCTCTTGTGCAACAAAATGGTGCCAAGCAACCCATTAAGGTGACCCTTACGAAAAATAGTAAGAAGGATGATTATGGTATTGTGCTGGGTTGTCGGCTCTTCATTAAAGAAATATCCACCAAGGCGCGCGATCAATTGGCAGCTAATGGTTACACGCTACAAGAGGGTGACGTTATTACCCGCATACACAACACCAATTGTGGTGACACGATGAGTCTGAAAGAGGCCAAAAAGATAATCGATGGGTGTAAGGAACGTTTAAATGTCGTTGTTTTGCGTGACATAACCAATCAAGCAGCCATAGTCAATCAGTTGAATAATACTAATAATCAAGCTAATATTTATAATGCACACCAGCCTCAGATGTCCAATTGTAGCAATAATTTGGATGATCCCTTTGTAAGTGGAGGTGCCAGTTATTCGGCCCAAAACTTGTACGTACAACCGCCTACACGATCAGCCTTAAATGGTCCAACAAATGGTTTAAATGATGAGAAGAGTAATTTGACACCGCGTGGAAGATCGCGCGGTCCCATTATGGAAGGTTTGTCACTGCAGCAATTAGACAGACCCTCGACACCTCCTAATGGCGTTAGTTCGCGTGCAAGGGGAGGCGTAGATGAACCGCCTCGACCACCACCTCCGAGAGGCAATGTTAATAATACCGAAGATTTCTATAGTTCCCGACGTCAACTATATGAGGATGATGCTCTGGGGGCTAGGTCTCGGCAAACGGCTGAACCTAGATTTATTTCATTCCAGAAGGAGGGCAGTGTCGGTATACGCCTAACCGGAGGCAATGAAGCCGGCATTTTCGTGACTGCCGTTCAACCTGGCTCACCAGCTTCTCTGCAGGGCCTTACACCGGGCGACAAAATACTCAAAGTCAACGACATGGATATGCGTGGTGTTACCCGTGAGGAGGCGGTTCTGTTTCTGCTTTCTCTACAAGATCGCATTGATTTAATTGTTCAGTACTGTAAAGAAGAATACGATGAAGTAGTAAATAATCAACGTGGTGACTCATTTCACATTAAAACTCACTTCCATTGCGAGAATCCATCGAAAGGGGAAATGGCTTTTAAAGCTGGCGATGTGTTTCGCGTTATCGATACACTGCATAATGGAGTGGTGGGCTCTTGGCAAGTTTTGAAAATTGGTCGTGGCCATCAAGAGATGCAACGCGGTGTTATACCGAATAAATCGCGAGCCGAGGAGTTGGCTACGGCTCAATTTAATGCTACCAAAAAAGAAATGAATGCTAATGAATCTCGGGGCAATTTCTTTAGGAGGAAAAGGTGAGTGGTAATAATGGAATGGAAAGATGAGAGAAAGAATTTCCGAATGTCTGCTTATGTTTTATTAGATCCACACATAGGAGGTCGAAAAGTTTATCGCGCGAAAACTGGGACGATGTAGTCTTTTCCGATAGTATATCCAAATTTCCAGCCTATGAACGAGTGGTGTTACGCCATCCAGGATTTGTACGACCCGTGGTGATTTTCGGTCCCATATCGGATTTAGCGCGAGAAAAATTGGTGAAAGATTTTCCCGATAAGTTCTCTACCCCACTGCAAGATGATGACAAAAGCAACACCAAATGTCGCATTGTCCGTCTGTCCAATATACGTGATGTTATGGATAATGGGAAGCATGCCTTGCTGGATATTACCCCCAATGCGGTAGATCGTCTCAATTATGCGCAATTTTATCCGATAGTAATATTTTTGAAGACAGACAGTAAACATGTCATTAAACAATTGCGTCATGGCATGCCAAAATCAGCCCACAAGAGTTCTAAAAAACTACTCGAACAATGTCAGAAGTTGGAGCGAGCCTGGTCTCATATCTTTAGTACACAAATCATTTTGAATGATGAGGAAAGTTGGTATCGTAAAATGCGTGATGCCATTGACTTACAACAGAGTGGGGCGGTTTGGATGTCGGAGAGCAAGGTAAGTTTAAAATTCAAAAAGTGATAATAAGTTATAAATTATCTAAAGTAGAGTTTTTGTGAAATCTTCGCTTTAATATCATAAATATAAATGATTAATAAATAAATTATAGAAACTGGTGAAGGTGACTTGTAGCACTTACAATATTTTGTTATTAGAATATGTATAATTTGGTCTAGGAGTCAAATGCGAATGCCTAATGATAAATACATACTAGATACACATAAAAAGGATTTGGTTCATTGAAAAACATTTTTCCCATAAATAATTCCAGAAGGTGGAAATGTGTGTTAGGTGACATTAGCTTTTACAACTAATAGTGTAACAAATCTTACATAAAGCGAAACGAAACTAACTTTTATGTATTTAACTTTTTTCTTCTTACTTAACGTACTCGTAACGTTTCCCTTTAGTTTCCCGATTCTCCCACTGAATTGATATTCCCACCCCACATAGCAAAGCCTTGTAAATTTCCCTATTGTCACCGACCCACATCAACTTCTGTGCCACGTACTGCTAGTTCCTTAATTTATCCCAACTCATCAAAGCCGGTGGCAGCTTTTACTATCAATAATATTGAAATGAATAATAACATAAACGATTTATTACCATTGCGATCATCACAAGTTTTATATAATGAAGAGACCAAGCATAGTGATGAAGGGCAGTCTTTGAATTTATACCAAACGACAACTCATATGAAATCGGCCACATCTATGCCAGGTGGCTTAGGATCTAGTAAATATATTACCGTAAATAGGGAAGAACCATTAAACGGTAATTCAAGTGAGAATGGTACTGACTCTCAATATCATGGCTCACAACCTAATCTATTATTGTCGACAGGTTACCAACGTAACTTGGAAAGTCACATCTCAAAAACTGATATTTCTTTGTCGAACTTAACCGCAAGCACCACTTTGGCTTCTTCCACTCTATCCAATTTGACAGGCAACATTAATAATGTTATATCCTATGCAACAAAACAAGGTTCTGCGAATAGTAGCAGCAGTGGTCCGGTCACGGCTCATAGTTTTAAAAGTAGAGCCAATTCAAATGAGCCACAACGCACCACCCCTTATTACTATCACGAATTGTTACAAAAGTCAACAATTTTCGATTCGAATTTAAATGTTATGAATGGAAATAAGGCGGTAAAAGATGGAATGGCCACACCCATCCCCCTTGCTAATGATATTAATTCTCACAAATCTTTGGCACTTCAGAACTTGCCAAATAATGTTGGAAGTTTGGATAATGTTCTACATTCGGTTGGCATTTCTAGAAGATCACCGAATTCCACAGATAGCACTACAGCCAGATTTAATAACGCTCTGTTAAGTAAGAATTCTTATTTATCCAATGATTTGTTAAACAATAATACGATCAGAAATGATGGTATTGTTTATAGTTTAGGTGATAAAACATTTAAAGGGCCCAGTTTGAGTATGAATGATTTCCAATTGCTTACTAAAGCCGATACAGCGACAACGACAATAACAACAACAACAAATACTACTAATACTATCATAAATCCAACGCCGGCTGCTAGACATTTTATGCCAATTGATTCCCATTTTAAACAGAATGTCCACAATTTACCATTAAATCGTCAAAACATTCTTAATAGTAGCAACAAAAACAATGAAAATAAAACTAATAATAGCATCAATTATATTGAGAAATGTGTTGCATGAGAATGAAGTTTGATTGGAAATAGGAAAAATCGCATGATTTTTTTTTGTTTTTTGTTTTTTTTTTTTGGGAAGAAAAGTTGAAATATATATAAAAAGTGAATCGAAGAAATTTTGAATTGAATTTCTCTTTTAAATCCTTTTTGAGGATGTATATTATTAGGATTTTGGTTTTTAAAAGTTGACTAAACCAAAAAATTATCAAAATTAAATAAAGAAAAATTCAATTCTTTAAATAAACTTTTGCCATACAATAGATCCTTGTGTCAAACGCTGCCATTGGACGTTTAAAATTCTAATTTTAAAGAAATGTTCAACTTTTTTTTTAAATGAATTTCATTATATTTCATATAAATGAGCAAATATTTGTTTTTTTATAATGATATTATTCACTGTACTTGAATAATTATGATATGACTAATAAAATAGATTTAATTACTCATTGAATCAGTCATTTAAATTGAATAACATTTTTCAAATATACGCATATAACAAACTTCCCGTCTCGTTTGTTTTGTTTGCTCAGGTATTTTTTATGGTTGCAAGAACTTTCCATCTCTCGCATTACTTTAATAAAATATATATTTCACTTATACTTGTAGTACAACTATCAAACTTCTTACACCGATTTCATCACAATCACTTTCTGAATCGTTTTATTTATT
Organism: Crataerina pallida; assembly: GCA_949710015.1. Lineage (NCBI taxonomy): Eukaryota > Metazoa > Arthropoda > Insecta > Diptera > Hippoboscidae > Crataerina > Crataerina pallida. The sequence goes on along the minus strand of OX453290.1, from coordinate 29,116,521 downwards.
TCCGTTTCATTGTCAATGTAAATTTTTAAGCTACAGGTGCATTTTTAGAGATTTTTTGATTTTGAAATTTTGTGATTTAAAGACAAGATCGGTATTGGAAATGGTTGTTACATGTCGAAAATTTACAATTCTTGATATATTTTAAACAAAATTATTACAGAAAAATTGGCGAAGGACCCTATTAAACTAAGTTGTAAAGTCTCCTTTTCAAATTATATTTTTTGTTAAAGTTTTGATTTTTATGATTTTTTTTTAGTACCTCAGTCCCTATAAAAAATTCTCCAAAAGTTTTTTTTTTTTTTGTATGATCATGACTTACGGATACTAAATACTAAAAATTTACAGCATAAATTGTATTTTTTGTGTATTATCTGGTAAAGGATGGGTATTAGGTTAGACTTGATCATTTTTCATTTATAAATTCTCAATACTTTTAATACCCTACAATAAGTAAAATGTATATTTAAGCAGCGAGAAGGCTTAACTGTACTGTTAAAATGCTTCTTGTTTTTATAAGGGTTTACTTGAGGGACAGAGGGGCCATTTTCAATGGAATCTTATTGAAAAAAAAGCACATGTACATATATGTATATGCAATTAATAACTAAAAAAAAAAAAAAAATATAATCTGCTTGAGACATTTTATTGCATTTAAAAATAATAATATTTGCTAATGAAACCTACAATGAACCCAAACAATAAATATTTATTAACTTTCTTATACCAAACAAACTAAATTTAATATTGCTAACTAAATGTGTGTTGTTTCATTTTTCTATATTTTTTAAAAAATTTTTTACATATCACATACATACCAAATATATCAATCAACAACAACAACAACAACAACAACAACAACAACTACTACTACTACTACCAAATCATCAACATTACGATCATTTCCCGGCTTACCAACTAATTCCCACCCATCTTTCTTTTATAATTGAAAACTAATCATTATTTATAAATATTTATAAAATATTATTTAACTTGACTGTTGCGTCCTCTATTATTTTTCTTACCAACTGTGTCCGTTTCACTTATTTTGTACAAAATATGTTTCATTTTGTTAAATCAATCAATCTTGTAATCATTGCTTGGCAATCGAATTGTATTGTTCATCATGTTATGTTGTTGTTATGTTATGTTTTTTATACATACATATTTGTCTTATTTGTTTTCATTACACGTTTGTTGCTATTTCGTTTTACGCTCTCACCTTTCGAAAAAATACATTGCTTCACCAAAAAAATCCCTCCAAAAAAAAAAAAAAATAAATAAATAAAAATTAATAAAAAAAAAATACTTCCCCACAAATGAATATTCCAATATTTTACCTCCACCCTACCACCGTTCCGTGGTTTTCGTAAATTGATTATTAAAGCCTGTTGAATCCTTGTCGGATGATTTCCTGTTCCCTATGACCACATCCCGTTTATCGTATGCATCAAGTCCCGAATCTGATTTGGAATTAAGTCCTGGGCCCTCAACATCTTTGTCGCTTGGCAATTTACCGCAATTGGTTAAATCCAGCTCAGATCCATCGATTGCCACTAATCAGGACAACTTGGATAGGGATAGAGACATAATTGGTGAAGGACTACCACCTCCATATACGGTAAGAGGTCAACACTTTCGTTTCATCATAACATATACATATACATACATAGACGTGTGTATTTTTTTTTTGTAATTCACTACATACATACATACATAATCATGATGTGTATTGTAAAGGCATGTGTATGTGTTAAAATAATCAAATTATTTATCAATTATAAAAACTCCCGCTCACGAACGCTGAAATTTACACTTTTATGTTATGTGGATTTTGATTAGATTCCCTATGATCATGTGACTAATTCAGCGACAGCCAATCGTCGCCAAACAGTTGATACCGTGAAATATGGTGTCGCCAGTGGTACTGGTTATTCAAGCAACGTCACCACAAATATTGCACCTGCAGATATCACCACTCCATCCAATCGGGCTCAATCTTTGTATGGCATTAATGCACCCGACTTGCCGCCACGTATTGATCGTCAATCAAAGCCAGGTCCGGGGGAGCTTCCTAGTACCACTGCAACTACCACCCCATCGCGTTCAAATAGTGCTGGTGGGAGTGGAGCACCTCGCTCCGCTCAAGAACGTCTCTTCGGCAAGGCTATTGTTAGTGATGAGGTGCAAGCTGAATATATAACACGGACTGCTGCTGCTAATAATAACGGTGCTAACAATGCAGAGGCTTTGGAACGCCATCAGGCCTCCTTGGAGAGGCAAGCGCGGCTTAATGCAGCCCAATCGAAACTTTCCACACCACCCACCAATCAACCGAATGGATCGTACGATAGCGTTTCCAGTTATGATTCATACAATGCCACCCAGTTAGCTATGCAAAATTTGGGTCGTTTAGGACCCAATGCACCCGATGATCTCAAATCAGTGCCAAATGCAAAGTATGTATAACAAAATATAAAATACAATAAATTTTTTCATATCACAGAAATGATTTCTATTTTCTATTTAATAATAGTGTCGGTAGACCTTTACCACCGGTAGGTGCAGCTACACAACAGCCATCTGAGTATGGCCGCAGTATACACGAACATCGTCCCTATAGTGGTGCTAATGATTTAAATCGCCAAAGTAGTCCAGCGCGACCATCTTATCATGACTTTAATGCACCCAGAAATATTGGTTGGTGCTGTGTAAAATTCTTAAATTATATAAATGTTTGTAACATAATTTTTTTTAGATCCCCGTTCTGGACCACCCCAACGTCCCTCAAATCTGGGCCTAGAAGGTAGTCCTCGTAAAGTAGAAACTAAAACTGATTACGGAAAATATAGGTAAAGAAGAATTTTCTTTAAATTAAGAAAATATTTCTCATTTAAAAGAAAAGAAAAATATTCACATAAAAATATTAGAAACTCTTAAGGACTTTGTTTAGCGGAGTTTAATAATTATTGATTGATTGATTGGCTGATGATTTTATCTTCCTAAATTTATGATTTTTCAATATTCATTTATGTGACTGACTCTCTCATAAGTTGTCCATAATTTAACACGTTCCATATCAAGTATATCGTTTTCAGTACAAACAAGCTGAATTTTTCAAATAAAATTTATAGAATTTAACTGTTAATTATTGTTATTACCACTTACCAACTTGTACAATGTAAGGTGCGCGTGGTAGTTGTCAATAAAACAGCTCTTGACCGATTTTTCTTGTTTGAAATACCGATTTACGTGCAGAATTTAAAAGTGTGTTTACAAAATTTTAACTTTAAAGCTCAAAATAGATCCGTGAAAGTGCCAACAATAGACAAACGTACGGACACATAGACGTACATGTCTAGATTTACTCAGTTTTTGATGCTGATCAAGAATATATTATTATATTAATTCTTTGACATCTCCTTCCAGGTGTATACTACTAACTTAGTATACCCCCAACTTATGTGATGGGTATAAAACTGATGATTTATCTATAGTTAGGTTTACTTGCTCATCTATAAATGAATTACTAATTTCTCTTCATTTTCCTTTTTGTTTTCTTATTTACACTAAAATAACTGTAAATGTTATTGCATGCTTCTGTCCAATTAAACTGTCTGACACTGAAATGAAACGTAATGTATTGTGTATGAATTAAAAAAAAAAATAAATAAATAAATAAAAATATTTTCTACAAATGATATCACCCTTGTCCTGTTCATATCAATAGATGTCATATCCATAAACCCACCATTTATTGTCCCAAACGGGAAAGCATTTTATACACAAAATGTCACCATTTTCCCAATGCCAGTGGCATGCAGCTAAAAACAACCAAAAATATGCATCCTTCCGGCTATTGTTATACTGCACAAACAACACCTTTATTAGCCAATTGCACACCTTTTATTCAAAACAATTCCTTTTATGATACATTGGTGTAAAAAATTAAAAATAAAAACGATTTTTGTGTTGATAATAAAGTGTTTTTCCTTTCTGCCAATAAAATATTTAATAAACTCTTCAATTATTTCCTCATTTATGTAATTATTGTCTAAAGTTTTGTTTTTTGTTTTTTTTTTTAATAAATTATGGGATTAACGGCAGGTTATATTTTTGCGTATTTTAAGCAGCTCTTGCGCTTTTAATCTTAAACAAACTGATACCATCTCTGACATCATTTTTTTTTTTTTTTTTGTATTATTATAATTATTTTTTTATGTATACAATTTCATATTAATTCTATATATTATCTTTGCCTATATAAACTAAACAGTCGTAACAATTCAGCCACACAAGCTGATTATAGTAAATTGCCGAAAAATAGTGCCGGAACTCAGCAAATAGTGGTGCCGCCGCCACCAAACGTTAATGGAAATAATATAAATGGCAGCAATGCAACCAGCAGTGTTGGCAGTGGTCCATTTAAACCGGTGCCACCACCTAAACCGAAAAATTATCGCCCCCCCTTACAGAATTCTGTCAGTGTTGGCAACACAAATCAGTGGGACAATCAGGTAATATCTTAAATTAATCAATTAATGTTTTCTTTTTTAATAATATAAAGATCCTTTTTTAGGATCCTGGTTCACCTCGCTCACCTAATGGTTTCTATTATCCACCAACGCCATCGCATCATCATTATGCTCAACAACAGACACCAGGTTCACCACATCACGGTCACAACATGTCTTCTAATTATGGGACAAGTAATTATGTGCCAGGGTCAACGCCCGCTTATATGCCCACCAATGGTTATAATGGCAATGGTAGTAGCAGTCATCATTATAATGGTGGCAGTGGTACAGGACCTTATATAGCACCTCATCGTGGTATACCACCTCCCATTGGTAGGCTGCATATATTAATTCAAATGAATTTTAATTTAATTTTTCTTTTGATTTTGTAGGAAATTTACCACCCCACACTCCGGAACGTCATGGTTTAGATTTGGCTGGTAGTCGAGAACAGCGTGGCTCAGCTTTTGAGTTATATCGTAAACCGCAAATTGGCACTTCGGCTGGCCATCATCACAACTTAAGGTATGTTTACCTTTCCTATCTAACCACATAGTTGTCCCTCTACCCCTAATTCTTTGGGCTACACTATATACATTTCTAAATATTTGTATACTTATAATACATAAACAAAACAAAAAAAATGTTGAATTTTCCCAAGTTAACGAAAAATGTTTTTATTTTTGTGACCAAAAAAAAAAAAAACAAAAATCAAAAAAGCATAAATACATTCAATGTTCTTAAATTCGCTTTTCACACACAAACACACACATACACCGAACTCGTATAATTGATTTGATATCACAAATGATTGAAATTTAGTTGATTCGCATCAAAGTTGTATTTTCTTATATTTGCAACAACCAATTAGTGCAAACATTTTAACAACAACAATAACAATTAGCAAACGAAACGAAACGAAAATAAAAAACATTTTTCGGGTTAACATGTTTATTTGTATTTGTTTTTTTTTTTTTTTTTTTTTTCACCATCAGCCAACCAGTTGCTTTTTTTGAAAACCTCCCCCAACTCCTTAGCATTGTAATAATTCTTCAAAGACTTTGCATTTTTCATTTTACTTATGCTTAAGGTTGTGGTTACATGAAATAGGACAATAAAAGTCATCAACTAATCCATACTTATTCTATTGATCTATTGATTACATATTCATAATATCATATAAACTTGTTGCTTGAGATTTCATATTTGGGTTTGGATGGATTTAAATATAAGCCGACTACAATTTTCATCTTCAACTGTCTTCTCTTTCTCTCTCTCGCTCTCTGCCTCATTCAAAACACTCAATTGGTATTTGCAAAATAAAAAAATAAAAAAACATTCACTTTTTTTATGGAAATAGATTCAAGAGGGGTGAAATGCTTAGAGGTTAGCTTTGCCCAAAAATTTGTCGTAAATATTAACGTAAAGTTTTTCATATTTTTGCCTTTGTTACGAATGAATCAAATCATTTATAAAACTATGTGTACTTTTCAAATACTCTGTTAAGTATTAAATAATTAAAATATTAAAATAAAAATGAAAATAAAAACAGAGTTCGCATAACATAAAAAAACTAAATAAGAAACAATTGAATCCTTAGCGAATTGGGGCCGCCATATAATCCTACCACTCAACAAACGTACAATGACTACTATGCTATGCCATCATCACAACAATTAATACCGCCGCGACGTTCCAAATCAGCTCCACGCTACCCCAATGATATGCCACCACAATCATCTCCCACCCAACATGCTAATTATTATAATGACATACCGATAACTCAATATCAACCAACACAGCCACAACAGTATTATAATGAAAATGATGTTCAACCGCCACCCTCTGTACCCTATAAAGTGAAAAAGAAATCTGTTTTGAAAAGTCCATTAACAGCCATTAAAAATGCTTTAATTAAATCGACTCGACCCTTAAGACGTATGAATAGTGTTGTAGAACCCGAACGTAAATCGAAAGGTTTGCGACGACAACATTCCATGTTAGAAAGGGGCGTTCAACGGCCTTATTATCCGGATGAATATCCCACTTATCCAGCCGGTTTTATTGAACCGCCCTACCGCGTAAATGAGGGATCACAATCGCAACAATATTATATATCAAATCATGCCTACACTCAGGACATGATGAATAGTACATATCAGAATCTAGAAACCGAAGATATTTATGGGCAATTAAGTACTGTACCACGAACTGGTCGTGTCATAGAATATAATCGTTATGATAATGACAATTTATACGCCAATCGGGCTTTAATTGATTTAGAGAGAAGACAAACTGAAGCGTTGGCAGCACAACATCAGAATAGAAATGGTCGAAAAGTTATGAGAAGACATAGTGCTACCACAGCCGATCGCGTAAACCGACGTCCCCTAATGTCTGCCAACGCACCTTATATGTATACTTCCGCAGAGAGGCATCAGACTAATTTAAACCAGTATCGGAACGATAATCAACGCAGAGCTCCCAATTCTGATGTTATGGTGAGGCGACGTTTCTACCCAGGGGCAGCTAATGAAATGTCCGATGTGAATGAACCCATCTATCAATCGCGGCGTGATTTGCAACGCGAAATGCAGCGCCATCATTTATATCAGACGCGTAAAGAAATGCAAGATCGGATCAGTCAAGGAAAGCGTGAAATTGAAAGAGAATTCAGTCCCCAAAGTAGTAGCCAATCGGAAAGAGATGACAAATCAGAAAAAGACTGCATTCATTCGACTAAGAGTGAAGCGAAAGAGAGCGCTTTGAAAACTCGAAATCAATTTAGAGAACAAATTTATCATACACGCCGCGAAACATTAGATAGTATGGCCGAACCGCCTGGGTATATAATAAAACGTGATCATAGTCGACCTGAACCCATATATGAAACGAGGGAAGAAAGTATTTTACAATCACGCGAAAACGAGACCGATGAAAAGAAAGAAGGTAAACATGACACGACCGTGGTGGAAATAAATCATGGGGTTGATTCAGAGTTGTACAGGTCTTCCGAAACGGTTGTACCGAACATACAGAATGATTTAAAAATGGAATTAAATGCCAAGACTGCTCCCTTAGTGCAAGGAGAAGATGATGATTTAGATTTGGAGACAGAGCAAGATTTAGATCATACAGAAATGACGACGATTATAGAAAGTCAAAATAAGGTCAAAACTGTTGTGAAAAGTAATGAAACTCAAGACATAAGTGATGAAGTATTTGAGGAGCCTCAACTGCAGACACCATTAACTGTAAATGGACCATTAATGCAAAAATTGGAACCACCTAAACCTACTCTAATGCTGACACAACGTCCCCCAAAAACTCCTTTTCACATTTCCAACATATTGAAACGTACGGCTCCGCCCCCACTGCGAACATTGAATGATAGTCGCACTTCCATGGAGACACAGTACACTTCCCACGCCAGTTTACCGGTTGGGCCACCTAATGCAACCAGTACGCCCTACACCAGTAATATGTCACTGCCAATAGCAGGACCAGTGCCGACTTCAGCACCACCTGAAGCCAGCAAACCCGGTGCAGGAGCTTTTCCCCCCCTACCACGAGAACCGCTAACAACACGCGGCACTTTTGATGACAAAGGCGGCACTTTGGCGGACACTGTATGGAATGTGTCGCTGCAAATACCGCCCGGTGCTATTCCGTCCGGTATAAAGCAAGAAATCTATTTCACAGTTAGCGATCCACGTATGGGTCAGGCAATGGGCGGTCCACCTTTGGACATGGAAAATGGTTTGTGTTCCCTTTCACTATTCTCCTCTCTATCTCTTTTTTTTTTATAGATTTTCATTTTGAATTTAATTTAATTGCTGTACATAAGTATATAAACTGAAGCGCTTTATTTTGCATACCATTTGTCACCACTTACCATACAACACACACTGCATATATAATTTCACCTCACAAGTTCTTAGCCGCCTCTAACCTTAGTCTGGTGACTTTAACAATAATTAGTTAATCTCTGAACGCATGCTTGGTTGTTTGGATTTATAGAAAATATTCTTTTTAACTAATGAAATATTAATTTTTAGAATTAATTGAAAAAATTTTATGAATTAATTGAAAAAAAAAAAACGAATCATACGAATCATTTTATTAGGTGAAACAATGCTGTCACCTTTGGTAATGTGTGGACCCCAAGGTCTTGAATTTTTAGTACCCGTCACCTTAAATATACCGCACTGTGCCGGACGTACCACCTCCTTGGGTCTGGCCTTGAAAGCCACCGACAGCGAAAAGAATCTACACACCCAATGGGATAATATCGATTTGCCCAGCAATGCTCCGGCTCACACCGTATCCGTTAAAGTTGATCATTTCTAAGTGAAACATAATAATAATAAAAACTCCTGTCATTCCTTTCATTTGTATATAAATCATAAGTAAAGAAATATAATGTCTCCTCCCTAAGCATACATTTTATACATAAGTTGAGCGTATATTATAGGAATTCTTCAATTACTTTATAGTAAATTATTTAGAACACTATATTTTTATGTGCTTTGTGCCTTCCTCCTACACAAAATTAGAGCGACTGCACCACGTGTTATAATTGATAATTGATGTGAATTATTTTCTCTGCTTTGATTCGACATTATGTGTTCCTAGCTTATTCAAACATATAACTAATTTTGAAAATTGTGTAAATATTTATTTTTAATTTCATTTAGAATGCTTCAAATTTAATTACAATGAGATATCGATAATTTTTCAAATTCAATTTAATGATTTTCATATCACAACATCTCTCCTCTCTCCTATAATACAATATACATTATATTAATAAATATGCAGCATCTAGCGATTATGTGTCTGTTTGGTGTTATATTTACACTCAAATAAACAATTCTTGACTTTATCCGTTAATAAAATCTATCATAAATAAAATAAAATTTACCATAAAACTAAAATGTTTGGACTTTTTTTTTCATCGTTTTATTCGCTCTTGGTTGATACTACCACTATAGTCAATATATTATGTATTCGTATGTATATGATAACAGTCACATTGTGTAAAGGCGTGTCCTTACATCTATAGATATATGCTTCTAAATACATTAAAAATAGTTTACAATAAACAAATTAAGAAGAAGCTAAATTTGCCTTAAGCCAAGTGTTTGAACATCTACCACCGGGGAAACGGTGCAAGACTTTTTACAAGTAAACTATTTGACATTAATTACTTGCCTCACTTGATAGCCATTACATATGTATCCATGCAGGGTTCAAGCAAGTTGTTTTTATATAGGAATAAAAGGAAAGAAGGTTGGCATTGCACTGTCAGTATTGTTGAACTGATTTCTTGCTTATTTCAGCCACCTGCACTTGTGTACACTACACATGATTATATCAAGTTTAGAACCGATATCTCAATTTTTGATTACGGATGGACATACAGACAAATCTGATATCCTTTTGCAAACACTTTGATAAAGTAACATATAAACCCAACTTATTGATTGTGGACATAAATTGCTTATAGGAGAAAAATGTTTACAATTAAAACAAATTTATAAATTAGATGATGTCGATGTTAACATAGCGTCAGGTTCGGATATTGTAGAGGTGGCCTCTTTAACATATCCGTAGATATGTTTCCGAGTATCGGCCACAACATCACGCACCATAGTCTTAAAGAAGACCGTATGTCGCGGTGGCTCCGCATACCGCTCATAGTGATCTAATGAATCTTGTAATTTCAAAGTTAAATCATAATTTTTCCGCACTACATCCAATATCTGCTCCTCGGTGGGCGTTGAAAGGCCTTGTTCAGCCAACCATTCTTTGATTTTGTTTTGAAAATGTTTCACTATAGCCAAAATATTCACTAAAGCATTCAATAGTTTAATAACATCATCTTTATATTCACAATCCGGCATAGTAGTGTAACGTAGAACTGAGAGGGATAGAAAAAAATTTTATGAAATTTTTATGAGTAACTGTTTATATGGCAATCCTATTACCCATGCCGTGCAGTTCGGTAAAAACTTTCTCCTCACGATTTAGTTCATAATATAGCTCATCGTAGCTGTTGGTAGTAGCAAGAAAAGTATCTCCATAGGTTATAAACAAATTAAATATATTAACAACCTGTGCAGGAGGTAAATGATTTCAAGGCAACATATATTAATGGTACTACAAGACATGTACTTACTTGTAATGACAAATGAAAAATATTGCACTTTTTTACTAATGCTTGCTCTTGATTAACTAAAAATCTTAACAAAGCTATTAGAGCGGACCACAACTCTTTCCATGGATAATTTAAACGTACGCGACAACGCTTTTGGTAACAGAGTATACGATGGACGACACCAACACATAATAAGTATAATTCCATGGGAAATTTTTTCATTAAATGTGACACAACAAACTCCACCAACAAATCCAACAGAGTGGCAGCCAAAGGTTGTGATTTACCCACGCGATCAACATTTAATTTACGATGACGCATTTGGGCACGATGCAACAAAACCTTAAAAGTTAGATTACTGTCGTGCATCATGGAGTTGGCATATTGATCCTCCGATATACAAGTTAGAATGAGAAAGCACAACTTCAAATTGGCCACACTCGATTCATTCTTATTATCTTGCATAACTATGGAACTAAAAAAAGAAATGTTTATATATTTGCCATAATTTCGGATATGAGTGAAATTTACCAATATTGAAATAAAGCCACCAAAAGATTTGTAGGACATTGAGTCATATCAATAATGGGTGCATTGGATAAATCGGGTACCGGTTGCGTTAGACTGAGGGTATTGCTGGGTGATGGTGGTGCACTCGATTCGGCCTGAGTATGAGCCAATGTTGTTATAAAATTACGATTCAAATGTACAGCTTCGTACAGAGCCAATAGCAAACCATTATTGGCTTTGATTTGTTGCACCCGTTCACATCCTTCATCGGAAACAAACATATTACCCACAATATTGGATAATGAAGAGAACCAGGATGAGGACTGAGCATTATTTAAGCTTTGCATATATTGGCGGCAGAAATCGATTAAAGACTGAGAAATCATTTGACCATAACTAAAACAAAGAGAAAAGGAAATCTCTTAAATAAAAATATATATTATTTTTTAAGTAAATTAAAACCTACCCATTCAAAGCCAATTCATCAGCCAGTATCGATAATTGCACCACATAAGGATTGGGAGCTTCATGCTTACGATAATTAACCAATATTGTCAGCAATATAACAATGTCATGACCATGCTGTGCCCTCAAGATGGGATCACTCAGTAAACGTACAAACGCTTCAAACAATGAATTCATCATAAGATATTCCAATAAAACATTTTGGCTAACATTATCAGTGCCCGTAACCAACACCAACAACAATTTCAAGCACATGAAACGTACATTTTCCAATACTTCGCCTTTAATTTTAGAATAAAATATATAAAAAAACTAATTACCTAAACTTTAAGGTCTATGCAGAGCATTGATAATTTTTTTACCTAATAATATTTGGTTACAATAATCCATCAACTGTTTCATCCATTTGTCCATTTGCTCAAAACCGAAAATTTCATTTAATATATTATACGAATTATCCGCAGAGGATTTCTTGAAGATGGCATAGAAGAGAGAACACAAAGTCTGCAAACTATTGCACAAACGTTTAGGGTGATCTTTGGTATGATAAAAAATATACAACTTGTCATTAAAACATTAAAACATGGCTAATGTGATGCGTATTTGTTTATTAATTATTACCGGTTTCCAATATTTCGACGCACTTTTGAAATAAAACATTCAAGTTACACTTTACCACCATAAACTGTTCGCTGGTCAATTTTGTTATTTCATTCTCCAAGCATTCCACGTTGGGTTGTAGCAAAAAGAATTCATTCCAAAACTCAGGACTATTAACAGTTGGATCTTCTCCCCGAAAGAACAACTCATAGATATAGACAACCTTTTCTTTGGGCCGTTTTGAAGAGCCGCTGCCACTACGTTTACGGGAAGTCATTGCTAATAATTTTTATACACTTTTTTTATAACGAAATATATTTCTTTATAGATTCTTTCAATACTTTTATTATTAATTAAACTCTTTCGCTTTTCAGCTACAATATGTCAAACTTTGTTGTTGCGTGGTAATTGTATGAAATTTATTGGATTGAGGGAAAATTTCAACAGTTTCTATTGTGAATAAAAAAGCCTTTATCAGATGTTGGCAAAAGTAGAAGAAGAATATGGTTTGCAACTATCGTTAACATTCGAATAATATTTTTTATTTTAATGACATTCCGTATATAATGGCTTAATATTAATAAAATCAATTTAGTAATTATTTCATATAACAAGAATGAAAATTTTGTAATAATTTGAATGAAAAGTTTTTCTTTTAATACAAAGCGCTCAAGCGTAACCCAACAACCAAATTATTTTACATATCTAAATAATTGTATTAGCGACAAGTGATATGACACAGATTGTTGCCTATAAACAAATCGTATCACTTTCATTGTTTCTAATTAATAAAACAAACAATAGAGTTCATTCACATCCGCCTTGATTTATTATTATTATTATTATTATTATTATTATTATTATTATTGTTTGAGTGCTGCGTTCCAATTATAATTTGTTTAATTCTGTAGTCTTCCTTAACAATGAAGCAGCATAGCTTTCGTTGCATTTCGTTATTTAATCCTAATCAATTCCATATAAAAGCTTACAAGTTTTAAGCTTTAAAATTTAGTTTGATTTAAGCATCATTGCGAGAGTGTTGAAGCTGAGATTTTACCGAATTCTTTATTGAATAAATATTATAATAAAATGCGTTTTGCTCTTGTGTTATTGTTGGGTAAAGTTTATCGCATTACTTTTAAAAAATAATTAAATTTGGTTTACATTTTATGTTCTTTACCTTGACTTAATTGAAAAGTTAAATTTAAACTTGTAACCTTTAACCTTGCTTTCTAAAAAATGTTCCTTAGTGATTGCATTAATTGCCTTGACGCATGGTTCACCAGCAAAAGCTAACCAGGCGCCTTCATGTTCACGGGATTGTGGTGAAAAATATGAACCAGTTTGTGCCAAGGCCAAGGATAGCAAAAAGGAACGTTTATTAACATTCGGCAATGAATGTGTTCTTGGCAATTACAATTGCCAGCACAGTGATGATCGTAAGTTGACTAAACACGATCATTTGTCAGAGAGAAACATTCTCTATATATATGTACTCTTCATGTTACAGCATTTGAAGTGAAATCGAAAGGTGAATGCGGCGGGAATGTTAGCGTACGATTGTCATAAATTACCTCGAATCACTTATGAAAAATGAAATAAACACTAATCCTCTAAGCAAGCAATAAAATATGTTTATATTTCTTATAGACAATATTCATATTGATTTGTATTTGTAATGATTCAAAGCTTCCTGATCATGAATAAAATTAGAGCCCGGCCAATTCCGTGATCCTCAGTATCACTTCCAATTTATTCAAATAAAGTTTCCTCTCTCAAGTCTTTACCAATTCAAACAGAGACCTACATACCCCAGAGCGTTCAACAATAAACTGCACTTGATCATACATAAAAGCCAAGCAGAAATAATAATAATAATTTTTTGATTCTTTTAACAGCACTAGAACCGAGAATTTTACTGCTCATTATCTTTTCTTTGTTGTTTGACTTTGTAATCGGCCAATGCTGCTTTAATCGCATCTTCGGCTAACATGGAGCAGTGCAATTTCACTGGCGGTAGACGCAACTCCTTGGCTATATCAGTATTTCGGAGTTTTCCTGCTTCATCAACGGTTTTACCTTTCACCCATTCAGTAGCCAACGAGCTGCTAGCTATAGCCGAACCACAGCCGAATGTTTTAAATTTCGCATCAATAATTTTGCCTTCGCTATCAACTTTTATTTGTAATTTCATTACATCACCACAAGCTGGTGCCCCAACTAAACCTGTCCCAACAGTTGCATCTTTTTTATCCAAGGAACCCACATTTCGGGGATTTTCGTAGTGATCAACTACCTAAAAATGCAAAATATGTGGTATTATATAAAAAAAAACAGTAATTGTTACATCCCCATACTTAGTAAAAATTAATATATAATGGATGAAAATGATTACATATTAAAACTTACATATTACATATTACAACCGGCAATTTTATTATAAAATAAAAGGGACCTTGAAAATTTTTATTACTTACATTTTCGTGATACAAAGCGATGGGTAAACTATTTACCCGCTTTAAATGATGCTGAAATACCCGCGAGGCTCTCGCCAAAGACGACATTATTGTTTTAAAGAATATATTTAATAATTGTTCTTTTCGCTTCTTCTAATTTCTTTAAGCAAGAAAGTTCTTTTGTTGTGAAATATTATACTACGCACCAAATAAATTGCCTCAAATAAGAAACTAATAGTAGAAGATACTATCCTGTGTTTAGGTTTCTTGTTACACAGCATGCATAAAAAGTTTTTATAATAATTGGCTTTTTTTTATACAAGACAGCTTTGTTCTTGTTTTTCAATATAAATCTATTTGACAGTATGTTTAATATTTTAGTATATTTGTTACACATAAGACAGGTATGTATCTACGATATATAATTGATTGGGAACTTTAAATATAATTTAAAAACTATTTTGGATAAACAAATTCTTAAAATTATAAATGAAATCTAGAAAGTTTGATATTATAATTTTTGGCGCTAGTGGTCATATCGGTCGTTGCACCGTCTTAGAGGCTGTCGCAAGATTAAAGAATTTTAAATGGGCAATAGCGGGAAGAAACAAAGTGTGATGGACAGAAATCTGTACAGAATATATATATTAATTGTATTTTTCTATTAAAGGAAAAGTTACAATTTGTTTTGAATTGGGCATCTGAAAGAACTCAAACGAATCTCTCTCATATTCCTATTTGCATAGCAAATGCCGATGATGAAAAATCGCTAACATGCTTATCTGAGAAATGTCGAGTGAGACATTATAACTTAAATACAATTAAAATGCAAATGTCTACATATAAATTTTCATTCTAAGGTTCTTGTCAATTGTTGCGGTCCACCACAATTATGGAATGAAGCTATAGTCAATAGTTGCATTAAGTCAGAGACCCACTATGTGGATGGAAGCAATGATGCTTTCCTCAATGAGCTTATACAATTGCACTATCACACAAAAGCTATGGAAAATAAGACTTATGTAATATCTGCTTGTGGGTTCCACAGTTTTCTTATAGAAATGGGTTTAAATATTTTACAACACCAGTTTGAAGGTAACTGTCGCAATACAAGGATGTCGTAATTTTCCATTTAATCTTCATTCGTTCAGGTACCATTAATCATGTAGATGCCTATGTTCAATACGACTTTGTAAGCTCTAATATTTCACCAGGACCAGTGCTTAGCGCCACTGCTTGGAAAAGTTTAATAATGAGCTCTGCTTCGATAGGAGATCTTCCATTATTACGCAAGGACATTAGGCAAAAACAATTGCCAGTACTCATGCCCAAGCAGCCTATAAAGTTTGTAATTATTCAAGACTTTGTTTAGGATTTTTGAATATTTTTCTAAATTTTCAGTCAATTACTGCATAAACCAAACGACGACTCTCAAATAACTCAGGTTAGGTTTCCATTAATTGACCAACAAACGGTCGAACGGTCTCAATATTATTTTTATATACTAGACAATCAGAGGCCTGTCCAATTCTATAAATATTTAGTATTCCCGTAAGTAATCGATTGGTATGATCTAATACCAAATTATTGATTAACTCTCTTTCCAGTTCCTATTTTCTTGGTTTTCTTTTCATTATTTGGACTTTAGTTGTGTCTCTACTCGCCCAGTTCGATAAATCTCGCAATTTAGTAGTAACTTATCCCCGTTTATTTTCCTTGGGATTGTGTTCACCTAATGGTCCTGATGAAGTGTTTATGCAGAACATTAGTTTTAAGGTCGTCTTAAATGCCACGGGATGGTCTCAAAAATTGCAAAAACCTATTTATGAATCCAACGACGAATCTTTTGACCGTGATATGACCGTAGAAATTTGCGGTAGTAATCCTTTTTATGGAGTTGCATGTTTATGTCTCTTATTAAGTGCAATTCTTATATTGGAAGATCAAGCCAAAATGCCCAACACGTATGAAAAAATAGAATAATATTTGTAATATTTGTTTATTCTCTAATATTTTTTTTATATTTAAAAGTGGTGGCGTGTATTCTCCAGCTGTGGCGT
The DNA here is from genome assembly GCA_949710015.1 of Crataerina pallida. Taxonomy (NCBI): domain Eukaryota; kingdom Metazoa; phylum Arthropoda; class Insecta; order Diptera; family Hippoboscidae; genus Crataerina; species Crataerina pallida. The sequence continues at coordinate 29,099,756 of OX453290.1, read as the reverse complement.
TTAAGAAAACTTCAGTATTAAATAAATTGGCAGCTTGTGAAAATTTAACTATAGATATTTGCGAATAAAAAACATTGCGTGAATTTCCTACATTTACGATATTAACATAAATAACGGTCAGAATTAACAAAAGAAGAACGTATTAGTTTGGAGTCTTCTTCTTGTGTAAAAGAACAGCTGTTCATAATCAGTAATAAGAAAGACACGTAATATAATACAATAAATTTATAAACATAATTATTTGAAAACAATACCAAAAATATTTCTCATCTATATTAAATATATTTACTTAAAATAATAAATAATATTATAATAAAACATGAAATATTTCATAATATTTATGCTGTGTTATTGTCTGATTGAAAATCGATTGGCAGAGAATAGTGAGAATAATGGAAGTTCTCTCTTGACGCCCAAGGAAGCTCCTAAAGCAGGTGGCGAATAGAATTTGTCAATTTTTTTACATAATTATTCTTAATAAAATAAAATATTTTAGAACTGAAATTACCGGCCGGTATGCATATTAGTCTCGATTTGAGTACCGGCGAGGATGAAGAAAATGAGAAGAGAGAAATGAAAACAAAAAAACCAATCACCAACACACACAAAGAAAACACATTAGGCGCGGTGGTAGACAATAATAATAATAATAGTGAGACTTTGCCGGAACCTCTGCCAGACCACCTGAAATTGAATATGCAAACTAAAAGCTTTGCTATCGGCTACACACCCGATGATAATATGGATAAAGTACGTCAAAAATATAAATCATATAAAGAATTAAAGAGAACGTATGATTCGATACGTAAAGATTATCAGACGGATGCCGAAATCATTTTGCAGCTATTAGAGAAATTTAAAAATATTACCAAAAAATCTAAAGGCAATGCACAAGTGCGTAATAATCTGCAAATGAAAATACTATACAATTTGAATTACTTGATATCACAATTCGACAATGCACTGCTGTTTGCGGATAAAGGTGGCTTAGAGCATGTCCTCTTGCCTATAATTGTCAATTCGACAGATGTGACTGTGAGGGTTGAAGCTATGCGAGTTTTGGCCTCATTGACACAAAACAACGCCCAAGTACAGATAAAGGTGTTTGAGCGTAATTTTGGACCATATCTAATACAAATCCTACTTTCCTCTACCAACACCGAAGAACTGTCAACAGCTTTGGCAGCTCTTGGCAGTTTGCTACGTAAATTTCCATATGCTCAGTTAAAATTATTACCCACATTAGGTATTCAAGCTTTGGTCGCTCTGTTGGCCAAAGATTGTGAAATGAAGATTAAAGCAAAGGTCGCCACAATAATTAGTGACATGGTTGTGGAGAAACAATTAGTGTACATGGTGGATGTAGGTAATGAAGAGCATTTGGCGGCAACGCAATATGAATCATTGGATTATCCCAAGTGGCTAGAAGCTCATTCCTACTGCGACACCATGGATATATTAATATCAAATAATATCCATCATTTTTGGGATGCGCCCGATCTAATGGAATATTTTATACATTGTATAGATAACACTCGTACAATCTGTGCTACGTTGTGGTCACAAAATGCACAATTCCGCCAAAATTTACTAACACTTCAAAATCATTATTTGGTTGTCAATGATGAATATCACGTTGAAGTATCGGAATTAGTAAGGAACGTATTAGTCAAACTGTATGGCGATAAATCATCGATAAAACGCGATGAATTTTAAAGCGGACTTTTTCTTGGAAGTATTTAAACATAAATATCTACTCTATACATGTACGAGTATGTGTAGTAAATAATTGTGATTAGTTGTAATCATTTCTATTATGTTGTAGTATGATATTAATTAAATTATATAAAATTTAATGTAAGACTTCATTTTTAAAATTTCATTTTTTTATAAATTTTTTTGTAACATTTTTTGTGTTAACAACTGGTCAGATAAAACAAAGCGAACAATGCACAATAGGGGAGAATAAAAAATTATACGTAAATCACCCACAAAATTCTTTTTCTTTTTTCTTCAGAATAAGATAAAAGATCAGCTGCTGAATCGATCTCAATTAAAATGGATAACAATACCAAAAATTAACGTATTTTAGTCGAAGGAAAAAATCGATGTGTACTTACCCCCTCTCCACCTATAAAATATTATTTTGTACGCATTTACACACATACTTACATACTTACTATCAGGAATGAGATTTAATTGCAGTTAAAGCGAGCCAAAGATCTTTCACTTTCTTGCTAGTAAATGTTTGGGTCTATGACAAAAGGTCATTTTGTTGTTGTTATTATTATTTTGTTATTGTCTTTATTGAATAGTAACTGAAAATGCTATCTATGGGTAGAGATTTCAAAAGAACGGAAATTTCTATAAACAATGGACACTGAAATCTTCTGTACACTGAGCACACTTACACACTTTTGAGGTCGTCTTAGAGGTTAGCAAGAGACTTAAAATGCCACGTAAGAGAGTGTAATAGAACACCTTTCTCCGAAGAGGAGTCTCAAACAGTTAAGATGTGATCTTAAATGTTCAATAATAGCAGAAAAATCAAAATTGAGAGATGTTGGCGCGCTCTTTAAGTTGTTAAATGGAAAATAAAGGACATTTTTATTGCCCTATATATTTAAACGTACAAATCGGCACGCACACACATACATGTTGCTTTGCAAGTATTTAATGTTCTCTTCTTTCATTCAATCATTTGTTTCACAACTACAAAATTTTCAATAAAAAAAAGTAAATGTATGTGTAACAGCCTTCCCAACATAGGACTGATAAGACTGTTTACGTCAATGCAGCGGTAGATAGGGAGCAGTGTAAGCTGACCTAAATGTCTTGAACACATATTGAGGAAATGGCTAACAGTGTAAATCATATGTTGCTGGCACATACATACATCTACATATTAGGCAAGATTGTAGTGAACTTTAAAAAAAATGTCTTTTGTTAAAAAACAAACTAAAGTGTACACAGGACATTTCCGGTTTATCATTCAAAAAAAAATTTTGTTTTTTTTTTTTTTTTATTATAAATTTCTTTTCCATTCTTAAGAAGATTTTTGTCACCCAGCTATTGGTTTTTTAGCTCAGGTTTCACATTAAAAAATATTTTAATACAAAAAAAAATATTACAATAAAAGAAAAAAGATTTACCGTAAACATGATCACATATCAATCATTTTCTTAGAAAAATATTGATTAGATTTTTATATTATTTGTCATATATTTATGAATTCTATGAAGATATTGTTAATTTACTTTCCAGAGTCTCTCACTTACTACTGCTGCTGTTGCTGCTGCTTGTTTATTTCTACTTATGGGGGTTGAAGTTGCACGTTTTTTTTACACTTAATAAAAATTAAACTAAAATTAAAGAAAAACATGTAAACTTTGACTCAGTACATAAATTAACAACAAAACAAAACAAAACAAAAAAAAAAAAAGAGTTTGATTCCGAGCAGTTTTTATTTCTACACTTCTGTCATATGTTAAGGACACCTTGCATACAATCATTCAATGTTCCATGCAGTTGGGGTAGGACTGAATATATTTTTAAATCTTCTGAGATTATTTGCTTTAAAAAGCAAGTACGTTATGCACCCTATTTATTGATTGTTGCTATTTACATGAACATGTGCCACACTGTACGTATAAGTAAGCAGCTGCTTGTTGGCGGTTGATGCCGCATCGTCGTCGCAACGTATCATGACTCATGACATTGTGCCACAGCACAGGCCATTAATATTTGTTACTCATTAAAAATTTGTCCATATATTGTACAAAGGAAATAATAATATTCCTAAATATGTTGTAAAGTAAAAGTTCACACATTGGCTTGTTTCCATTCTTACCCCCAAGGGGAATTCAATATGTACGCTTGTATTATTTTGTCGGACCTTTTTAAGTAATACATGATCTTATTAAAATATTATTTGTGCAAAGCTGTTGTTATTGGAGCCTCTTGAACATTTAATGATTTATTTATTGTTGTAATTGTTATGTTATTGTTAGTTTTTAGCATGGCATGACATGTAAGGTGTGATATGTTACATGGAGGCGTGTTAAAGCTGCCGCTTCAGTTGTTACAAATCAAATCTTGAATAACATTTTTGAAGAAGCAAAATATTGATTTGACACTTGTGAAGGAAAACAATTGGCAGCCGGCATCTGTTTAAGATTCCGAATTTAACCATTTTCTGTCTGTTTGTCTGTCTGTCATAAAAATGTAGATTTTGATACCAAACTTGAAGGAATATTAAAACTTCTTACAGTTTAGTATTAATAGCTGTTTAAAGACTAATTCTCATATTCAAAGTCAAAGGAGAATACATACGTAGGTAGGCGTGGCACATATATGATTACGCCTTCTATTAGTATATACGTAAAAGTATTAAGTTGCAAGACGAGTTCTACGCTGAATATGTTTTTTTTAAATTGTGGGCGTGTTTGTTTTTCGATCATGCCCATTTTTAGCATATCGACGGCTAGAACAATTGTAAATATGCGTACCAAATTTCAACTTTCTAGGACAATTTTTGTGGTAAATATATACAATTTTGTGTATTGTGGGCGTGGCTTTTGACCGATTTTGACCATTTTAAATAGCAATCTGCATGAAGAAAAGTGTCTGTACAAAATTTCAAAATTTACGACCGCGAGAATACGAACAGACTGAGCTACATGTCTAGATCGACACAGTTTTTGATGCTGATCAAAAATATATAAACTTTAAAGGTTATCTGGGTGTTGCGGACCTTCCATCTTATATATAAAATTAAATAATAGAAAGTAGTCTTTAGTTAAATCGATATCAAACAAATTTGGTGGTTACAGTAAACTATAAATTTACGCTCTCGTTAGACAACTGATGTGCAAAATACAACAGATGACACATAAGTAGAGTTATTGTTGTGCTCTAATAAGCGTGACATATTCATTTAGTTGGCGATTTTCTACAACAATACCAGCAGGATCGTTCATGATTTCATTTCAGATTATTATCAACGTTTTCTCTCTATTGTAGACTTTTTTTTTTTTTTTTTGTGCATAGTTTTTTAATCTTTTATGCAACTTTACTGCTTCTGTTTGACATTGGTATGGAGGGCCAATGGAGAAGATTAAATTTCCAACAATTTGTTGGTTTATTGTCAGGCTAAAAACTTGATCATTGTATGCATCTAATTAGCCATAAAAATGTCTCAATTGAATAAAGAGAAAAAGAAAAAAAAAAAAAAGAGAGAGAGAGGGAGTGGGGGTAGATCACAGATTTTCGGACATTCTTAAGACAATTAAAAAAACAACAATTTTTTAATCCTGACAAGCGGAAAATTGTTTGCCCATTAAATTAAATTAAGATGACAACAGTTTAAAGATGGTTTTTTATATAATTTTAAAATCAAATTATTCAGACTGTGTGCTTTCTAAATTGTCAAAATATAAACATATTCATATGTCATCGAAGTTTAATAGTGAGTTGATTTTATTCATAATATTATCCCTTTAAATTCTCTTCCTGTAAACCTTATTTCCTCTGTATGATAATATATTTATATACAAGAAGAGGAGGTCACCAAAAATGCTGCACCTTTAACACTTAAACGCGCGCCACTTCCCTTCAAGCAGAACAACACAGCTCTTTTTCATTTAGAAGCACAAGCCAAGGGTCATAGATTTTCCAAAAAAAAATGAAAAAAAATTCCCTCTTTATACACTTCCTCTTTTCTTGTTGGTATTGTTTTTGTTTTTGTTTTTGTTTTTGTTTTCATTTCTTTGCACTTTGAATACTCAGCACACAATACTCTTGTATGAGATTTTCAATCTTTAACTTCACACCGTATATGTATATGTATGTAGTATGTACGCATGAGTGTTTGCTTTGATATTGTGTAACCTTAACTGTTAAGGAAGCGTGTGTTACGCACGCGTCTTTTCATTGTTGTTTAGATTTTGTTTAATTTCACTTTTAGGTCCTTTGGGGGAAATTACTCCATATGTGTGTTTGTTTGTGTATTTTAGAAAATATTTCAATTCAATTTAAACCGTTAAAATGCAAGAGAATAGAAGATAATATTTTCAAGGATGCTGAATGTTTTTTCTTTCCTTTCTTACTTTTAAGGTTTTTGCGTGAGCGATTGTGCAGTAATTGCATTGCAATTTACGTTACTCCATTTTCTATGTGTATGTGTATATTTTCATTAAAAAGTAATACGATTCTAGTGTAGAAAGCAATTAAAATTGATATTTGGTTATATTAAAATAATTACTTTCAGTTCCAATGATAAATCTGATGGATTATAAAATCTGAAATTAAAAATCTAATCTTAAAATCCTAGTCTTTGAAATAGAAACCTACCGAAAATTCTGTATGTACCTTGGTTTAGACAAAACTTAGGATACTTTCCCAATTTAACATAACTCCCGTGCCAATGACGTGATTGTAATTGATGCCCTTGCTAATGACTATTAAGATATGTTTTTGCATTTTACCACAATGCTCGAATTTTGTACCAGAGAAGGTAGGTAGAGTATATGCGTGTATCGATTATCAAATTTGGAACCCTATTTTTGGGATCGTAAAAGATTTTTGTGAATAATGGGCGCACTGTTGACTAATTTTGTCCATTTTAAAAAAGAAACTGTCCTTAATAATCAAGAATTTCCGAATCAAATTTTAGTTTAATTTTCTCAAATTTCTGAAACATCAAGAAGATGGCGTCAGAGACCCTACAAAGTATACATATTCTTAATCAATATCCAAAACTGAGATGATCTAGATTTGACCTACACCAAATTTAGTTTCTTTACTTGTCTACCGTGGTCGCCAAAATTGAGATATCGACTCTGAACTTAGAAAAAATATTGGTTTTTCTTTAACCTACCTTTAAAAAATTAGGCGTAGGGCAGTCAAACTGAAACTTAGAAAAGGTCTATTTTTTTTATCATAAATCAAGATTTGGTCTAAGCCAAGTGTATGAGCGTGACAACAGCGTGATATAGGAATTTTTGTTTAGAAGTTTTCTTCTAAATGTTATATAATGGAGCTCAAATGATCAGGTCTGCCAAGGTCAATTATTATTAACAATTGTACGCCCACATCAAAAGTGAAACATTTACAAAATTCAAATTTTTGAAGGAGTTTTTCCTTTTCGACTGATTACACCTCATTTTTTTTGTATCAAAATGGCTTCCCTTTCCATTAACATCATCATATTTAATGTTACCCTCCTTCCTCCTTCCCAGAAATTAACATTTTAAATAGCACAAATGTTTACAAAACCTTAATGTGTACGAAACTGTCACAAACCCATACAAGCGAATGAACACATAAACGTACAGAACAACCCTATTTTTCAAAAAGTTTTAAAAAGGGGAATTGGAAAAAACAAAAGCCAAAAAAAGAATGTGTTTTTATTTTTATTTTTTGGTCTATTTTTAAAAATAAAAGTATTTAATATTTATATAAAAGCACGCGTGCGCCATACTTTTACTTTCAGCAAAACGTTACAGACCCTCTGCCCCGTTCCCATATATTTTCTACTTTAGATGATAAATAAAAATAAAACAAAAAATATTGTAGTAATCAAAACGAACACACACACATATATAAATGCGGGTGTGTATGTGTGTATGTGAACTTGTACTTGTACAAACTTAAGAGACCAATTAAATTTGAAAAGTAAGAATTTTCTTATTGAAGCACATACATTATCCTCTTGTATATATGTATATATATATATGTGTGTGTTTTGTATGAATGGTCGTATATATGTATTAAATATAATAAAATAAAATCAAATGAAATGAAATAAAATAACTTGTTGTTATTTTTGTGGGATCATATCAGCAAATGTGTGTGAATGAAAACATTTTCATTCATACAAACATTAAAATAAAACTGAGAACTTTTAAATGGTATGAACGGACTGGGGCCATAGCAATGTAAGGATTGTGAATATTGTGCTATGTACCAACAACGTACTACTTGTACGATATAAATGAATTTTTCTCTTAAATAATAAAAATCTCAATCAATGCACAATATGCATACATACGCATACAAAACACAAACACATCTTATACACACACCATACAATCAACTAACAATTCAAAAAGAAAATATAAAACGTTCTCGTCTGCTTCTACAGATTTGAAAACCGGCTGACAATGAACTTGAAACAATAAACTGGAGTAGTAGTGAACACCACCTTCTACACTTATATGCTACACAATTCAATATCAATTAAAAAAAAGAAAAGAAAAAAACAGAAACAAGAAGAAGAGGAATGAAAACATATAACAAAAAACTACAAAAACAATAATAAAAACCAAAATCGGACAAATCATAAGAAAGTGTTAAGAGTTAAGAATACGTCTCGCCCGTACCATGTACACCATTAAGTTTGAGTGTACGTTTAATGTATTTAATGTGCAGCTCGGGTGCCTTTTCAAATCTGTTATTAATGATGTAAATTGGAAAATAATATCCAAGGCAGAGACAGACAGCTACTTAAAAATGTAATCTTACATAATATAACCCCTTCTCCCTCTCACCATGCTGCTGTCTTATGCGCAGCATAACAACAATGAGGGATTATGTGTTGACATGGTAAATATTTATGTTACTTTGAAATGTAGGAGCACAGCAAGTCACAGGGGAAAGGGAACCCCTTTTCCATCTAAATATTATAAAAACTGATGTTTAAAGAGTTGCTCTCACAATGAAAAGGGGGAATGAATGTCTTAATGGAAACTACTTGTGTAAGAAAACCTCTGTCATTGGTTAATTTTTTATGATGGAGGGATTAAAAAAAAAAGGTCTTTTGGCTTTCGTCTTTCATTTATTTTATTACACAACCCCTACCCTTGTTGTTTTTATATGATACGCTCCTTATTAAGCATTTTATAAATGATGTTATTATACGTAAATCAATGACGGGCATAAAAAATGAACACCATTGTGAAAACTGTTGACTGTTGAACAATTACCCTCATCATCGGTTTACGTGCTACTTATACTCGCTACAATAATCTCATATTAACCACAAATTAGTGTAAAAAGGTAAAAAAGAGCAAGCAACAGAAAAAACTGTGCCCTTAAAAAACAGAGGAAATCATTTATTTCCGTCTTTTTTTTTTTGCCTACTTATAAAAAGCTATGCTTACACATTGTTTGATTATTATTCAGTCCTAACATTTCGTATTCTTACTTTAGGTAAATGATATTCTCTTTATGTGAAGGCAATCAATTAGGGCTGGCTGTACATTTTTTATTCTCCTCATTCCTTCGTTTTAGGTTTTTTTTTTCATCACTTAATAAGGGATCGTTGTCAGGGGTAATAAATGCAAGTATTCTGCCATTAAAAAATGGTTTGGGTGTATGTTTTTTATTGAATAAAGAGGGGTTCTGAAAAGAAAAAAATGATCTCAATTGTTAAATTAACCTTTAATTACCGAGCAATTGACTTGGATTTTTTTATATAAAAACACACATATTTAGGGGGGTACCTTTTTGAAGTACATACATATGATGTGTTAATAAAAAATGAAACTTCCTCTTAATAATATATTCTATACATTTTAGAAAAGTTGTATAGAATGTAATAAAGAACTGAAGTAACAAGTTGAACAGAGTTGTTGGCAATGAAATATTCACTTAAAAAATAAATAAGGTAGAAAACTATATTTACCTTAAACCAAATCCTAAATACCCTACAAATCTGTAACAATGAGCGTGACAGATATATATATTGCGCCCTCTAATAGTGTAGTGTATTACGTATCAGCTCGCAAGTCCAGCTTTACATGGAATATTGTTTTTTGTTTAAATTGTGGGCGTACCTATTATCCAACCATGCCCTTTTTTGGTACATCCATGAATAAAATAATAATAGATTGGTATACCAAATTTCAAAATTATAAGTAAGTTTTTATGTATAGATTTTTATCGATTGTAGACGGGTCGATTATTTGAGCAGGCCCATTTTTGGCAAGTCATTGAATGGGTTAATTATAAATATTTATATCAAATTTTTAATTTTTGTAGCTTAATTGTTATGGCAGATATATAGATTTTTGTGAATTGTAGGCGTGTCTCTTGAACATTTGTTCATTTTTAAAAAAAATCCGGGTGCAAAAACTAAAAGTAACTGTACAAAATTTCAACTCAATATCCTAAAATTTAAAAACAAACCGTCCATTTTATGTGGAAGGCATAATTAAACAAACTACGCAAAATATCTTTTGAATCTATTCAATGTAAATGTAAACTCTTAAGCTTTTCAATTGTGACAACCAACAATGACTGAAGTTATTAAAGAATCTCTTTCAACGTGTTTATTATTATTATTATTATCTAAAGTCTTAAGCTATTTGAATGCTGACAAACACATATTTTATCAAAAATCGAAAATGGGATTAATTGCACTAACATTAGTTATATTGAAGTTTAATTTCGTTATACAAAAGATTTAATAATAATTATAAATGGAAGCCCAAGTGAATACTGATAAACCACAAATAGTTGATTTAAATAATGAATTATTTTAATTATTCCTTTTGTTAATTAAAATATAATTTCATGCAATTTTTTTTAGAGCTAAGCAGAGACTATAATAGCTGCGTTTTTTGTTGAGATCTATATAAGCTTCGCCATACAAATGAAGGATTCACTACTCGACTACAGAAAGAAAAATATTTTAACCTATTGTCCTAAATGATGCTTTTTAGAAAGCTTTTGATCCGCAAATCCACGAACATTATATAAAATATACAGAATATTTAGCTGGAATATCGGGCATGGAACAACAACAAAGCCCTATCTTGTGCCACAAACCGACATGGACATTGTCCATAGTATAAAGATTCAATGCCTACGATGGCTAGGTCATCTAGCTATCACTTGGTGTACAAAATTTTAGAAGGCGCGCCCAAGGCCGAAGCGCCTGGTGTTCTCTTTTGAAAGGCCTACATGGGTTGTAATCGGCCAGTAATTATGATCGGGCATGGACTTTTTATCCTCAAACAGCGCTACCAAGCTATGAGTTGAAGCATTGAAGTTTTAAAAAATTAACTTCTTTTTAAAGTAATCGATATATTATAGATGTACAGCATAATTTCATAATTTTATATAAATAACATATAGTTTCTTTAAGTCAAAAGATTATATATATATATGTAAATAATTGTGGATATGTTTATTTCCTCCAACAGCTGTTTTCATTTAAAGGGTAAGAATTCTCATAAATCAGAAAAAAGAAAAATAATAAAATATGATACGTTTCTTGCAAAAAAAAAATAGCAAAAGTAGCAAAAACCACCACTATGACCACAAAATCATAAAATCATTACAATATAGAAATAGTAAGAATGTGTATAATTTTTTGTAAAAAAAAAAAAGAAAAAAGGAAAATGTTCAATGGTGCATACAGTACAGATTCGACTACACTGCAGTAAAACCAACTGGTCCATAATAATGATAATGACTTGACAACTCCGAAAAGCAGATGGAATTGGAAATTGAAAGTAGAGAACTATGTACATGAGAATAGGGGAGAATAGTTATAAAGTGTATTTAAAGTACACACTCGACAATAAAACAAACAAAATAACATAAAAAGAAAAAAAGGAGTAAATTGGTTATTTTTTTGCATTTTCCTAGATTTTCCATCTTTTATTTTTTGATGGATGATGTGAATATAGAAACTAAATAAAATTTATTGGTTGACTATTATAAAATAAAATAATCACCTGGTTGGGTTTTATTGTTTATTAAATAATTTTTTTTAACTTCTTTTCCTATAAAACAGGTGAACATTTTTATATTATAAATTAAATAATTTCGAAATTATTTTATAAAATAAATTCCAATTGCAAGTTGATGTAACAGACAATTCGCAGTATTATATACGTTGAGTGGAAAAAACATCTGCACAAGTTTTAATATTGGCAGAAAGACACGTGATATTGCTTTTCATATAAAACTGTGTAATAGCTGTTTGTGGAGATTATGGATTAAATTTGTAACTCCCTATGATTTGTAGTGACACGAAACCTTAGTTATGGCATGAAAAATGAAAGGGGGGCGTTTAAAAAGTGGTTGGCTTTACGTATACTCCTCCTTCTCGCTTGTTTTCAACCTCTCGGATACTATTGCGGTTTTTTTATATAATAATTTTATTTGAATTTTCGTCATTTTTTTTTTTTTTCAAATTTTTCCGATAAAAACCCATTTCCGTTTTTGTTATGTCGAAGGATACAATAGATCATTTTTCAAATGATACTTTTTTTTTTATTTGAAAGACATGAATGAAAAATATGTGTAAGTACAGTAGTTAACTTATAACGAATTGGAAAAACCTTATCTATCTCCATGGACGTACTTTACAGGCTTTGTATATAACTTAAAGCATAATTTTTTACCCGGAAAGAGACTTTGATATGAGTATTTATAGTTATATAATATGTATCTATATGATAAAGATGATGCAGTTGTGGGCACGCCTACAACTTACAAAGAATCTGTCTTTTTTGAAGCATTTGTTTTAATATTATTTACTTTTACTTCGAATAGACATACTTTTAATAGAAAAGAACAAGAAATTGTATAAGTGCCACGCCTACTGGTTATGTGTAAATGTAGAGCTTAGAGAGTAAAGAGTTGGTCTAGTGGTACAAACATTTATAATTATAACATCCAACGATGGTTTGTAAACGGACACGCCCACAATTTACAAATCGTTTTGCCACGCCCAGTTGTGTGTAAAGAGCTTAGAGTGTCTTTACATTTTAATAATACATTTATAATAATAGCATTCATCGATGGTTGTAAGACGGATACGCCCACAATTTGTAAAAAAAAATTTTCGTATATTGTAAATTTGTCTGGAGGGGTAGGTTGATATATATTACTTTCACTATTACAGAGCGTAATCAGCTACGCCCACTTTTTGCCTATAGAAAGTTTTTAGTGTTTTTACTAATTTTTTATACCATATTGTTGTTGATAATCGTAAGTGTTGCAAACATTATGATGAAACTAGCATAACATCAGTTTTATGTTGTTAATTACAATAATAATAATAAGAAATATAAAAATAGTTTAAGTGACATTTCTAGCTACATGTCGAAAATGCATCACTTTAGAATATCGAGACTGCACCTACGAAATCCTCACCTGTTTCTAAAATTACTGTTCACTCAAAGCCATATACACAGAGAATAAAAACAAAACTCAAATTACTTCAAAAAAAAAAAAAATACTGAAAATCTTTTGTGTGGCAGCATCCTTTATAAAAGTAAACAAAACATTTCAAAATCTAGACATTCTCATCGCTCATTCTAAATCGCTGTGCGTAGGTACATAATACCAACAGTATTGTTTTTTAACATTACGATAAGTCGTTTTTTTTTTTTTATATATCATGGAACATATACCAGTTGCATGCAACTGACAACGGTGTTTTGACAATTCGATTCAATGTTGTTTGAATGTGCTGTCGCTTCCAATGATCTGTTGCTTGTAAAAACATACGAAAAATGTTTCGTTTACAAACTACAATATATGTGAACCTGTGTTTTTTGTGATATTTTTTAGGAAAACGACACTTTTAAGGGTAACTTTTATTATTTTCGATTTCACATGTAATATAAAATCCCATAAAGGCTTATCTCGATACTGACATTCTACCCCTTACTGTATAGCAATCCTCATATGTACATGTGTGTATGTTTAATTTATTTTTATATATTTTATATACACTACGATTACTTGCCATGTATTGTTATCGTTTATATGCTATGGTTGTGTTTATATTATAAAATGTTTTTTGTATTTTTTTAAAGGGGGATGTTATGGCACAAGGGTACATACGATAACATATATATGTGTTTATATATGTATCTGCAGTTATATACTTAACTTGATTGGACAATATAGTTTTTTGGTTATGAAAATATTTACATATCCAGGTATATAATGTTTTTTTATCTGATTTAAATTTTTTTTAAGGATTTTGATTGGATGGAAATACTTTTTATGTAATAAATATTCCAATATATAAGTGTAGGAGTGCGTTTGGTATGTTCCATATACAAATGTACAATTTCATTTAGCATTTTCATAAATATTTGTATGGGCAGCATACATTCATGCACAATTTAAAGCTATTGATGGAACATCACCTATGGATATATCAACCCTTCTTTCATTTTGTTAAGACATTCTCAAACACCAGAAGGAGTCGCTAGAGGCCCAACATAGTAAAGAAATTCTAAATTCTAAAACTTATAAAATTCGGCTAATATCTGATAAATTTACCAGCATAAAAATCCTTACAACATATAAGACACGTAAACACGAAAAGGGACATATTATCTTATCTTAGTTTTGTTGTTGATCAAGAACAGTAGGATCCACAATTAAGGTCAGACATTAGAGATCTATGGGAAGTCATATATATATTTAATTTTAGTAAAACCCTACCTTATGTAGAGCGAAAAAATTTGTATTGTATATCTTACTATACAACGTGGTTGTAAAAACATTTCTGAAAAAGTTATATTTGATTCAGGCTGACCATTTAATACCAAAATGTATACAATTTACACAAACCTGTTTTTGTCCGATGGATAACTACCGTATAAAAAAATCGCACAAAACGAGTAGCTGTAAAAAATAGTTTTCGCAACACAATTAAAAAGGTCAATTACAGAGGATGGACGAAACAATATGAACAATATAGACCATCTTGTTCTAACGTCAGCCCCGCGGGGAGATAGTAGACACTGAGGGGTATGTGTTCTAGTAAGAAGGCATATATATGTATATATATAAGGGTGAAACCAGGTCCAGCCAGAGTTGTGCATATCAAAAGTCCGCCTGTCTGTTACACTCCCCGGTTGCATATCAACAAAAATATAAAAAAATTGCTTAAACGATTCAGAAAGTGAATCGAAATCGATCGGTCTATTAAAAGGCACGTCTCTCTTTAGCCGTTTAGAAGTTACAAACATTCGCACAATATTAATAATAAGGATATAATGATGATAATGATGCAAATAATATTTTCACTAAGATTACGTTGAAATAAATTTAATTTCAATTTCAATAGAATTGCATGCAAGAGTAAACTAAGTACATAGGTCAATTGTTTTTATTTTAAGGATGTTAAAATAAAATATGCAAACATTGCTAAATCTCTTGAAAGGTTTTTCTTTTTTTTTTTTTACTATATTTTAATGAAAAATTATGACTTTTGCTAAAGCTAAACAACACATGAAAAACCGCCGTACATAACAAATTAAATTTAAACATAATTCAAATGACATTTATGGAAAATAATATACAATAATATTTAGAAAATTAGTACTTATTGCTTTTGTACAATAGAGAGTAAACTCACACTCGCGTGTATTTAGTTTCGTACAATATGAAGTTTTTGATTTTAGTTTAAACAGTACTAGTTAGATTAGGTGTGGATTTTATTGTGTGTATGTGTATGTATGTATATATAAAATGTGAAAATTTAATACAATCTGTAGCAACACACGAGCAAATATATGCACATGGAATTGTATATTGTGTGGGTGCAACACATTAGCAATTTTCCATAATTGTTTGTTTGCATTAACACACTCTCGCACACATGCAATAGAAATAAATGGCAAAAAAATTTAGCGATTTATAGATGTATGTATATAAACATACTTAAAAAACATTCTTTTAGTATCAACTATCTAGGTCAGTGGTGGCCAAACGTTTAATGTTTGGGAATTTTTCTTCTCTGAAAACTTTTGTAACGAATTTCTGTTATAAGAATATGCTACAAATTTGTTAGTGAAAGAAGTTCGGAGTAGTTCAAATTGTTCTTGATCTCAGTTATAATCTCACAGGGTTATCATGTAAATATTTTATTGGGTATATTAAGTCACCTTCAAGTGCTAAAAAAATTGACAACATGAGCTTAAACTGTTGGATATAATAGTTATATATAATAAATTATTTATTTTGCTGATGAGATCAAATGATCAAGTTTCGTTTGGAGACCCTTATTCATAGTTTGCCCACCACTGATGTATGTTTGGCCTAAACATGCTCTAGTGGTCATTCTATGCCGTTATATAACGTTGATATCAAATCTGTTATTTACATTGAAGTTTAATAAAAAGTGACACATATCTACACAAGCATTGATACAACTACACATTACTCTGTATACTACCTAATAAAAGATATTACGTTTTTATCAAAAATATGTGAATGTGTGTGAATGGTGGTAAATAGATGGCTGCTATCAAATATCGTCAATAAACATAAGTAAGTAGGCATCTGTGTGTATGTGTGTTAAGTTTCTGCGGGGGACGTAAAGAAGTAAGAGAAAAATGGCATAGACACTTAACAGAGTAAAAAAAAAACAACACTGAATAGAAAAATTTATACACAAAAATATCCTGAGAGTCTGTATATACACGGTATTGGATGAAGGGAAAAAATTTATGTATTTGTGTGCGTGTGGTTGGCGTTTCTATGTCCGAGTCATTAGCATCAGGGACAGATGTTACTTTTTCTAAACTATTTTTTTTTTTTTTTATATATATATGAACAGACATTAAGAGTGATTTTTTTGTCATTTTTGTTTAGTGTACAAGGATTCTCGTTAATGTTAATCAAACCGATGGCATATACACAAGTTTGTGAAAATGTACAACATTTCCATTTCTCTTTAAAAAATAAAATAACTCTATGGCTAAATAAAGTCGAGATCTATATAAACTTTGGATAACTAATTTCGACTAAAACGACGGTAATCTATTTTAAGTAAACAGCAAAAAACATGGCATTACTTAATAATTTTAATATTCAACTTTACTGGTTCCCAAATATAAAGCAATTGTTGTCTTTTATAAAAGTTTTTAGCATTCTTACATATCTATATTGAATATATTGACACAGTTTTTGATGCTGATCAAGAATATATATATTCCTGTAGGGTCTATGATGCCTTCTTCTGGGTGTTGCAAACTGAAAAACAAACTTAGTATATTCTCCATCTTATGTGGAGGATATAAAAATGCAGCTAATGTATAAATTTAATATTTTTCAATCTAAACTAGAATTTTTTTCTTCAATTTCCAACATTCTTGATTACACTTTTTTATTCGACTTGGTTAAGCATTTGAAATGTGTCTAATTTATGGCGTCACCCACTTAATAATTAGTTATGGCTTTTTACAACTTCTTTTCTACTTTCTTCTGCCTATTTGAAATGGTCATCTGTTGTTAGACAATTTCCAAAAAGAAAAAAAAGTTAATAGCATTCATAGTGGATTGTTTTCCCAAATATCCGAAAAGTTTTAATGATCAGTTTATAAAACTTACAACAAATCATACCAGTCGGCAATTTCTTTATACCAAACAGCATTCTTTTAGAATTCCATATAAAAAGGTGCCAAATATATAAAAAGAGAAGGAGAGAAAATTTCTTTATTCCTTTGATAAATGGTTAATGGTTAATTATTACTTGTATGCGGGTCAGTTTAAGGTTAAATGCGGTGTTTTTCTTCAAATGGCACACTTCCAACACGCAGATGCTTAAGTATTGATAAAATTGTTTTTTTTTTTCGAGAAAATTAATTGCAATTTTTAAATTACTTAAAAAAAAAAAGATAGAAAGCCTTAAACTTAACCATTCTCGATTATTTATAAGTAGGCCTGAGTATTACGGTACGTTGTGACGGGTAACACGGCCTAGGCGAATCGATAGGCCACGCCCACGAGGAAATGTTTAACAAAACCAATTTAGTTTTTCGTTTAAGAAGAAGAAGAAGAAAAAGACTACCAAGAGTACAATTTTTCATTTAAAAAATGCTTTAACGCCTACCATTTTTTATAACCATCATATTCTTTTATTGTTTTGAGGGGATGGACAGCTAAATAAAGATTATAGATAAAAAAAAATTAAATAAAAGGCCTCGCTGAAATAATGGCTGCCAACCTCTGATTCAGGCAGTAATTAAAGGTACTTTTGAAAAATATTTGAAAGACTTTAAATGTGTTGTGAAATTTTTATAAAATTTTTGATTTACAAATAAGAAAGCAAGCGTTTACAAACGTTTATCAGTGAGATTCGAATGCGTTAGAGGTAAATAGTAAGCATGCAGTTAAGCTCACATTGGTGTATAATTTGATGCTGATGGATAATAAATATATCATTTATCAAGTAGTGAGTAAGTACTCTTATTAAACACTTTGAAAAAAGCCATAATTAACGTTTGTTGTTACTTCAGGTAATATGTATTGGATACTGCAGGCTAGCAAGGCTGCACAATTTTCATACTTTATCATTTCAGTGCATTTTGCCTAATTAGAAAATAATTATTGTTCGCATATCGTATGGCATCCACCTTACTTATGCTTATATGTATATATTGTAAATAATGTGAAAAGGAATCATAAAAAGTACTTCATGTGTGAATTTTATTTAATTTATTTTTAGTCATTTTTTACATTTTTTCATCGCTTTATTGCATGAAATCATATTTATTTACGGATTTACATTTATGTACAACTACGTACATATTCGCTTCATTTGCTTTAATTTATGTACATATATACCACATTATATATATTAATGTGTGTACATGTATGAAGCTGCGTTTTATCATCAATATGGCGTTTTTATATAGTTTTAGGCTTAATGTTTCAGCATTACTACATTTGTATGTATATATGTGGTATTATTATCACTAGTTGTTGTTGTTGTTGTTATTGTTACTATTACTTTTACCACTTTACCCTACTCTTGCTGCTTTAGCTGAGCTGTTCTTTATTAGTATTTTTAATACACGCAATGGGTGGTTTTTAATGTTCTATTATACACACATACATATACATTTCAACATATACATACTAAATATACCCAACACATCAATATATAAAAATACAAACCATTTATTGTCTCTCCCCCATGCCGTTTCTCTTACTCTTCCACACTCCTTTATACTTTTTCAACAACTTTTTTTTCCAATATTTTTAACAGTATAACTGACTGTATGTTCTATACGTATACGAGTATGTATGCGTAAAGTGAGATGGGGTTATATTCGTTTCTAATATTTAACTGTAAATGTCTATTTATTGTATGTATGTATGTATTACGTGTGCATCTGTGTGTGTGCGTTTTTATATGAATTATTAAAATAACAGAATATCTAAAAACGCTGTGGGAAATATAAATAAGCTTTTGGGTTTCGTGTGCATATGTTTGTATCTACTTAATGGTAGATATGTGCCTTGTACTTATTTATATATCTATATACATATACTTTTATACATAAAATGTATATTTTGATTGTTTTGTGTATATTTAATATAATTATAATTTTAGATGTACTTCAAAAACTTGACATTTTTCATAATGAAAATTATTTCGTAATAACACTGATCGATAAAAATTGAACAAAAAAAAAAAAATTGGTCATATTTATATCACGAGAAAACTTTAATTTATGAAAATATATATAAAAAAAAAAAACAGAATTGTTGGCAACATTTTATAGACTGTTAGGCTTTTCCTTCTTTACTCTAATCATTAATTATATTTTTGTAATAAACTTGCAAACGATTTGCACTATATTATCATCAGTGACTAGCGCGTGTCTATCACGCGTTCATTTAAGTTGTTTATAGAAATATTTACATAAATGCTGCCCTTGGTTATAAGTGTAAGAAAAACAAATAAAGTAACTACAGAGAATGTACAAAATAATGTGAATACTAGACATATACATAATATTTATTTATTAATAAAGTGTTGGGTTACCATTTGCTTTTAGAACAGCTTCAATTCTTTACGGAATAGAATCGTAGAATGTCTGAATACTTTTGTTGTCATTTATACCGCGGCTGGTCTTTTTAATATTCGTCAAAGTGTGTAATGCACCTACAAACTTACCACGGAAGCACTGTTACGAATATGCAACAAGATGTACTGAAATTCATGTTCATATTATTTTGTATATATGTCATATATTACATATCTGGAATACCATTCATATTTTTGGGTAAACAATGGGCGTGCCATTTTTATAAAAATGCTTATTTGTTGAATATTATTGAGGTACAATTTATCTCAAGGGTTGCATTCTGTATCAACGAAGTTTTTTTAAATAATAAGTGGACGTGTATGTTATTAAAGGAATACCGTTCACTTTTATGTACAAAAAGTGGGAGTGGCAGAGATCTAATACTTAACTAATAATTTATCTTAGTGTTTTCTGGGAACTTCTAAGTCGTGTTCTATGTTAATTATTGCCTTTCTATATTGTGGGCGTGTCTTTTTGCGACCATGCCTTCTTAGCAAAATCTGTGGTTACACTAATTATAAGTATGTTTAGGAAATTTCAACTTTATAAATATATTTTTGGTACCTGTGAGTGTTTTTTATCAATTGTGGGCGTGGCACTTTAAATGACAATATTGTTTGTCAAGATGTTTTGAACTCCAACCTAAATGTTAAAGAACTTCAAGAAAGTATATTTAGTTTTGATCAACATAGAATGCGGAATAATTTCATCTATGCATGTCCGTCCGCCCTAACTTTCACGTAAGTACATGAATTATCACGCCCATACAAAAATAAAATCCAATCTAAATAGGAACCTTCTAGAGATCCTATAAATATTTTAAATGGATTTCAGTAAAAATCTGAAGGGTTTCAATAACATACACACGGATTTAATTGAGAATGAATTGAATTGAAGCCGATCAGAGATCAGAAGAGACATCTTTTAGCTGTTGAGAAACTAGTTTGTCATCCATTATTAATCCAGAATTCCCAAATCGTTTACAATTGGTTTCTACGTAATGTAATTATATACTTGCATAAATTTATATTTGGCAATATTTGTACGTTTCTGCTAAGCAACGTATTCTCACAACTTCGTAATTATAATAAAATGAATAATTTGAATAAAATGTAAAATAGTTCAATATGTTATATAATAAAGCAAAGCAGTACCATTTACATGTCTTATGTAAAAGTTATTCGCACGAGTATATAAATATACTCTAAAGAATTTTACCGAAGTAAAATATTTTAAAATTTAATGCAATTATGAAACTTGCACATAAAGCCAAACTCAAAAGATATATAATTTATTTATGTAAAGCATTCTATGTGAGTTGATTTGAATTCCCCTAATATATGCAGAATCAACTAAATAATGCATCCTACCCAAATACCTCAAAGCAATCTTGAAGGAGATTATATTGCTTTACAAGGAAAAAAAGAAAATATTTTTGGCGCTATTTGTTCTTTCTTTGCTATTAAGTATGTCAAGCATGCGTTCAATAAATAATAAGGCGTTAACGTTTGCGATTGCGTCTTCCATTCAATGGATAACAAACAATACGGATGACAGGACAGATTGCGTAAAAATACCGTGTCAGACACACGTTAGGCAATCCATCAAAAATCCAACATCACCATCATCGTCATAATTTCATGTTTCCTTTATTCTTATATAAGTTTCATAATTTTATAATAATTACAAAATATTTTTCTGATGTTGTCCTTTAAGAAGGGTGTTTACACTTATTTATGCGCTTCATTCAGTTTAACAAACAAATGTTTGTTTTCCTTACAAGATCTTTAAAGTTTATAAAATTATAATTTGTAAGACGGTTACCTCACACGCAGCATTTATGTACATTGGATAAGATGTAAGGAAGAAATTTTTTGTTAATGATTGAGCATTTTTTTTAGGTTCATGATGAGGGAAAAATTGAATGAAAAATTAATGTAACTATGTATTGTAAAAAATACATAAAAATTTGTTACTAATGCCATTAAAAATTAACAATGAGTAAAATTTTTTTATTTGGAACTTCATGAAGTAAAGATCACTTTAGAATTGTATATATCCATCGAGTATTTACTTTACCATAAACTAACATCAACATCATTAGAATCTATCCCTGAACTGTTGGGTTATAGTCCTTGAACAATATCATCTGCAGTTGGGATAGAGTTTATTGTTTTATATAGTTCAAAATCAATCTCTACTAAAGTTTAGCTTATATAATCTGCGTCATCGCCTAGAATTACCCCTTTTCTCAAAACTTGGCGAAATAATAAACGTATTTACTTCAGCGTCCTTTTTTTTTTATTTCCGTGTGGGTAGTATATTCTAAAAACTTAAAATGATGAATGTTTTAAAGTATTATTGAGGAAGTAGTTATGAATTACCAAAGTTCCTGTTCCCTTAACAAGTAGTTTTAGTATCTTTTTGCAATGAAAAGAGTACAAATTTAAGGTTAACATTATTAGTAAATAAATATGTCGGGTATATGTCAGGTATTCATATTATTATGTCCATTTCCTTTATGTTAAAATGAAATTTTCATATACCGCACAAAAAACAAAACAAAAAAAATCGCATAAAATCGTTCATGTATAAGAATCTACTGACTCTTATTTGTACTGAATAACTTTCTTTCTGAAGAAATTACCCACAATGATATGTGTGGTATATACATACATACCATTCTATTCAATGAGCAAAATTTTTGTATGAATGCGTAAGAATATTATTTTTATTTTAAATAAAAAATTGCTTAAAAAACTGCTGGATATTGTATAAAACATTTTCCCTACTTCTAAACAAAGAAAAATATTATTCAGTTTTTTTTTCTTATGTTTTGTTTCTGTTGTTACCCCTAAAGGACAATCCACAAGCTGAGATAAGCGTAGACAAACAAAACCAAAATGTAATAAATATAAATACATAGAAAACAACAAATACTGAAAAAAAAAAAAAAATAAATAAAAATAAAAGATGAACAAATCTATATGTATGTGTGCATGTTAATGGAAACAAGTATAAACACCCCATATGAGAAGATGGTCAGTTCTTATTACATATGATTTTGTTCTTGTTTTTGTTACTTTTGCTTACTGTAAGAAAATTGATTCTTATAAAATGATAAACATCTCTTCGATAACGAGACGTCTGCCACAAAATATATTCCCAATTGAGAAGAAAGAAAAAACCACAGTAGACTTAAAGGTCATTTTGTATCATGCACATTTATTGTCTTTATGATCTTCCCGATGATCTCTCTGTGTTCATCTGTGAATGAAGACATATGCGCTTAGGTATTTTGTGGTGTTAAGATGATTGTTAATGATCGCATTTGGCCGCATGCCAGTGGAAGATGGGTGAAAATGAAATTATTAAATTTACTTTATTAGGGATTTTCAATACGATTAAACGAATATTTTTACACGTAATTCAATTAATGTGAGAATGGGTATTATTTATAATTAATATGGATTTTTATAAAATGGGTTTCCAAGTTCCATAAGATATCACACTTACTAAGTTTGTTATTTCGTTTACAATATCTAGAAAAAAGAATTGTACAGCCTACAGAGTGTAAATATTCTTGATCAGCATCTGTGCGGTCTAGACATAGACATAGCCTCTGCATATCCGTGTGTCTGTCAGATCACTACTTAAAATGGGCAAAATCGGTTAAAAGCCACCCCCACAATGGACAAAAATCTATCTTTCTTCTACAAAAATTAAGGTATTATTATCAAATTTGGTCCATAAATTTATAATAACTCAATCTGTCGATGTGCCAAACTGGTGCGAACTCACCGTAAAACTCGACTTGCAAGCTTATACGTACTATTAGAGAGCGTAATAATTACCTGACATGCCCAACGTTTGTGTATAAAAGTAAAGAATATTTAAGATTCGTCCTAAGTCAAATTCAGTTTGAACGTTTACACTTTTCTTTCAGTCTTTAAGCCAAATGCTTCGGGTATTTCAAAAACTTGAACGTTGTATAAAAGTTTTAGGTGTCTAGGTGTCCAGAAACGGGAGACAATTCATATTCGAATATAGGTGTACTCCGATTGCGCATGTTTCGAACGTTATCTTCACATTAGTACAGAATTACATGAATCTGGAATCTATTGTAGCTGAATTATATACATATCTCACGGAAATTCTAGTTTCTTTTTTTTCTATATATTGAGTAAAAACTTTATTCTCAGTTTAGGCCAAATCTTAGATAATTAGTACCTTAGGGCATATGACTGGCAATGATGTTTACAAGCAGTGGCCGGAATCTTAATGTAATGTTTAGACGAAAACGGTTTAAAAACTTTGTACAATTTGAACCCATGATGGGATTTTTTAACAATTTCACCCAATTTCTTTACCCGATTAATAAACGGGGCAATGTTGTGAATTCTCAAATGATAAAACAACGGCTCATTTATGTATTTAGTTTTTAAAAACTTGTTCGTTTTTTATTCATTTTCGTTTCTGTTAAACCGTTATTCTCCTGAATTGCATACATAACGTTAAGTTATTAATAAAAAATACATTTAAAAGAATTACATCTATTAATACATGTGTTATATTGTATGTACATTATTTATGTATGTAGTAGACAATCATGTGCACCAAAATCAAATAAAGTAAATACAATATATGTTTCTGTTTTTACGATTATAAAATATGTACCATCAAATCAATTGAAAGGGAACAATCATATGACAATTAATACTAAATCTACTTATCTAGTGTATAATTATAAAATACAGAATAATATGTTTATGTTTGGGTTTGTGTTTGTGTCTATTCATAAGTAATAATAATGTTATAGTTCACACCATTCATATAGTAGGGGCGTGTTGGTGGGGATGCGCATTTATGCCAAATCTTAAATAATTTTGATTGTAATGCTCTAGAGTCTAGACGAATATTTAATAGAATAAATTTAATAAATATTTTAATCCTTTTCAATTTTTGGTTTAATCATTTGATTTTAAAGAGAATTTTCATTTGTACTTTTGTTTTTTTTTTTCTTGACGAAATAATATTGTCGTTTTGCTTGTCCATTTTTCTTTTTCTTTTCCTTGATTTTACTTAAGTGCTAATAACAGAGCGATATTTGACTTGTTGGCCAGGTAGAACATAAAAAAATGTTTAAATGCACACCTCAAAAACACATCTTTATTCAGAGATTAAATTTTTATTCAGTTGTATGAAATTAAAGATCAAAGCATCGCAGATTTAAAGAAGGGGGACACTCATTATACTTAATAATAAAGATTAAAGAAAGAAGAAAAACTTATAAATAAAAAGGAAAGGAGGAGAATACCCCTAGAAAAACATACGGTTCAATTTTTAATATTAAATCATATGGGAAGTCACTAAATGGAGAACATAAGGGCGCCCGCTAACTTTTAAAACTAAACATAATATTTGGCTCATTTTCAACCAGAAATGGTTTTCTTTTTAGCTAATCTCTATCTGACTCTTCTCTGCGAAATTAATTCTATACTATGGGATAATTTATTTTATTTGGTTTCAAATTTGGATTCGGTTTCTTTATTATTCCACAAAAAATTAAACATAAATTATAATTTATATAAAGTTCACTTAAACATATATATTTATAAAATTTAAAAAACTTTTATTATCATTAAAATTCATTAAATATATCCTTAAAACAAAAATGTGATTATTGTTATTGTATACAATTGAGTAAGTTATTGTAAAAGAACTTCCGCGTCCACATATTCTATATAGTTACGAGTGAAGCTCTTATATATAAAATAATGTTTTTTGCTATTTACAATTCTTTAGAACGTATTACGATTGATCTCTAAGTTAGAAATAAATTATTTAAAACGTAAATGTCGTCCATCTTACTAAAGAAATGGGAATGAGTAGCACAGCACCTAAATGATTCCGTTCATTAATTTAGTATTAATCTTAAATAGCCTGCAGCAAATAAAGAAAAGTTGTAGGCATGATATTATGATATTGGGACAAAATAGCGTCATGGCTCAATTAAGTTTTTAAAAGTTAGTTTAATATAGACGGATGAATGGACACAAGTATTTAAATCATCACATTATTATGAGTATTATGAAGGGAAACTTAATGGTTTAACTATTACTTGTAGGTAGAATATGAAAACAAAAGCTTTGGTTTATAAATGTTAAACTCAAATGAGAAAACTTATGGATTTTAAGTGCTTTCAAATGAAACTTAAGGGTGAGCATTACGTGCCATATGCACAAAGAAACCAACAGCATCTTCACACTTTTTACCGCACATATTACACTTGAAGACGTCGTCACAGCTGTGGTAGCCCATGTGCATGGTATGAAGAACGGCATTCTTGAAGAATATATGGCAATGGGCGCATTCGTACAAAGTGTCAGTGTTTGAGTTTGCATTGGAACTTGATGTGACCGTACCCGAAACGGAACTAACTGAGCTTGACGATGTGTCAATGGAACTGTTGCTGGTATTTATTGAAGTTTTTCCTAAAGAGTTTTGTGCATGACTGGAACTAATGTTCTCTGAGTTATCAGTGTCCATCAAATCTTCCACAGATCTATTCAATTTACGTTTGGCTTCTTTTTTCGTCACTGGAGAAGGTGATTTCGATGTTTCGTCGAAAATTTGTTTTTCCGCAGACGGCATTTCATAATTATTATTATTATTATTGTACTTGAGTTGATCCTGGTCCAATTTCAAAACTCGTCCTTTGCGTTTGGCTGCTCCGGTCGTAGCAATTAGTGGCGTTTCTTCATTATCATTGGCTACTTTTTCCATCCTAGCGGGAGTCCTATGTTCCGTATTCGAGGCGCATTGCGTTAGATCTATGGCCGAGGCTTCAATTTTACCAGAATTCATTGCTTTACTCACTTTATCCTCGTGTTCCTGTTCGTCGGAGTCGCTTTCTTCGTCCTCTTCTTCGTCTGTATCCGATACAGTTTTCTCTTCTTCATCGTTAATACTTTCTTCAAGTCGTTGCTGTTGCTTCTGCAATTCTTCTCGCATATGCGGTGATAGCTGCGCTAAAACACCCGGTTGCTGTTGGGCAGCCAGTACTTGCAGATTTATATAGTATGACAGGAATGATGTCATATTATGATTTAGTGTATCCAATGGCAGTATGCCGGTTAAATTAGTTGGCGAATGATTTGTGTTATTCTTGCGACGCTCCTTTAAGGTTGTGTGGCCAACCTCTGAACCATTGTGACCATTGAGGTTTGATGGATTTTGTGGCAATAGTGGAATATTGTTAGTATTTAGTGGTGGAAAATCGGAGTTTTGAGAGGTGGTGCTTTTGGTGGGTGAATCGGGCATAGATGTTTGGTGGTTCGTGAAACCCTGAAGAGCAGCTGATAACTGAGAGCTAATCGAAGGCAATTTCAAATCACCATTTAACATACGCTTGCTGCCCGTGCCACAATTTGCAGTCTTGTTTTTCGGTCCCCGCCTAGTACCATAGACATCAATTATAACAGTTGGATTTGGCAGACCGTCATGATCCAAAACAAGACCCGGTTTATGCTCATATTTGCGCAAGTGCTGTTTAAACGCATGACAAAACTTGGTGGCGTAATCGCAATCAGCGCACCGATAATGATAAATTGAAGAGTGCTTTTTGTGATGTGAAGCCAACATCGATTTGTTCTCGCACGAATATTCACATTTGTCGCATTTATAGGGTTTGACATTCTTATGCTTGCATATATGGAAATCTAAGTGATGTTTAACTTTGGCCCAGAATGGGCATTTCGGACATTGTAGAATTTTTTCACTACTTTCATGGGTGCGTGTATGTTCCCAAAAGGACACCTTCGTCATGGCTACGAGGCCGCACGTCTTGCATTTGTGCGTCTTCATTTTGCCGTGTGAGTTGTAAATGGGCATGCGAATGTATTCATCGTATTCACCGGATTCGCTGACATGTTTGAGATCCTCACTCGAGTTGGACATAAGGTCTGGTTCTTGTTCCTTATCGAGATGCGGTGCTTCAGTTAGGGCGGCAGTTGATTTGGGAGATTTGGGCGGTGTTATATCCATCGGTGGTGTATAACGTGGTGTGAGTATTGATTTTTCCGATTGTTCCAAATTCACATTGCCGTTAATGGGTATGGGACTGGGCGTCTCTCGGTTACAGCGTGCCGTATTCGGAGGATAGAAGTGCGACATGGTTGTGGGTATGACGGCGTTCGGTAGGCCAGGTGGTGTTAGGGGATTGAAACCCAGCATCAATGGGGAGGTGGTCTGATTTTGGGCGGCTGCCTGTTGGGCATGTTGGAATTGTTGCTGATATTGTTGCTGCTGTTGCATTATATGTTGAGGATTTGTTGTCCCAAAAATTTGCTCATTATTGTTATTGGATAAGGATGGAACAGTTGCTGCATTGGTGCCTAAAGAAGTAAACTGTGGTGGCGGTGGTGGTTGCTGCTGTTGTTGGTGTTGTTGTTGTGACTGAAGCAATTGTCGTTGCTGTTGTGATTGCCGTAAAAAGCTTCCCAAATGTTGGTCGTGCTGTTGATGTGGTTGCTGCTGTTGCAACAATGTTTTCGTATTGGACGTGCCGGGTTCGGTCTTTACGTTGGCGGCAAACATGTTATTGTACCAACTATTGCTCTCCCCATAATTATTGACATTGTTGGTTGACATAATTTCCCAATTCTGCATTATGTGTGTTTGCGGGTGCGACCAACTCAACTCAACCTACAACGCTGCGAAACGCGTCAAAATGACTTGTGTGTTTTTTAACGTTATATGTTCTCCAAAGGCTGTCTGAAATGAGAATAACGGGAGTAAAAACATCAATTGGATGCTGACCCATATAATGTTCATGATGATGGTGATTATCATGACAATAATGATTATAATAATAACGGTAATTGCAATGCTGAGTGTACAAACAAATTTGTTGGCAGCCAGACACAAGTGAAAAAGCGAGGGAAAAATGAGCAAAAATTAGGGCGCGTGCGCTAATTTTAACGCTTTTTTCCTTTTTTCCGAGAAACTCTTTTATTTTTTTTGCTTTTTGTGAAAATTTTTTCTTTATTTTTCCTTATGTATAAAAATGAAAAAAAAACAATTGAACAAAAAAAAATACAGAATAATGAACCAGCCCAAACCACCCTTAGTGGGTGAACGGGTACAATGCATGTATGTATGTATAGTGCTTCTGTTCAGAGGGAGGATTTTTTAAAAATGGTTTCACACCTCAAAAAAAAAACAAATACATAATTTTTTGATGATAAAAAAAAAATAATTACCACTTTTTTGCTGGAGTACATAAAGATTGAAGTTATAGTTAGCAGAGCGTTTCGACAGGGGTATGGGTTGAAAAAAAACACCCTCTTAGTTATTTCTCCTCCTCTTTCTTTCTTTTTTTTTTACCAATCAATGGATACGTTTGTAATAATATTTTTTTCTTGTATTGTTTTTCGTTTTTTCTTGTTTTGTTTAATTTTTCATTCAGATCTCTTGCGGTTTCGATCGTTTTTGAAGAATATTTTTTTAAAGTTTCACTTGTGTTTAAATCGATAACGTGCCTACTAAGGGCGAGCAATAAGGAAATGCTTTAAGAGTCTTGTTTTTTTACGAACTCTTTACTTTTGAAATACGCGCTAATAGTGCCGGACATGTCACTGAGCTATTCAATGTTATGAAGTTAGAATGCAACTAATATTCCAGCCTAATTTCACCCTAATATTTAAACTGTAATGTGCAGTCAGCCTCCGAAAAACATCACACGCTCTTCCTTTTGCTCTCTTTTTGCACACTTGAACACGCATTTCTACACAGCGTGCATCTGTGTGAGTTGGTGTTCTTTGTGTAACAAACACTAAACAGAAGAAAAAAACAGCGAAAATTCGCTAAAATGTGACAAGACGTGACACAGACGGCGTGAATACATACGCATTCGCACTCTCTGGCATGTTGCTCTCGCAGGTTAGGCTCGTGTTTATATCCTTTAGAGTCCTTTGTTTGAAACTAGAGCTGCACAAATGTGTTCTCTCGCGTATTGTTCTTTTTTTAAACCTTTTTCGTGGTAAGACCGCGTTCGTCTAGTTGTGTGCGATGTACAGTGATTTGGTTCGCGCGCGTATTGGGCGAGTGAGTGGATTATCATAGATTTGAAGAACAGGTAAAAATGCATCAAGTATTTGCTTAGATTTCTGTTCTTTTTTCATTTGCTTTTGTTTTCTGTTCTTTATGGGGGAGTTTTCACGATAAGTAAATTTTTTACAAAAAAAAAAAAGCTTTTCCCATGCACAGAAGATTTTTATAGTTTCGAAATTTTCAACAAAAAAGAAAAAAAACCAGCCTAATACATTTTTAATCCAATTTTACGTTCACGATACGCAAATTACAGGCCATTCCGACAATATTGATTTTGTTAGTGTGAAAAAAGGTCAGTATTGTAAAAATTTTTCGGAAAAATATATGCCCGTCTTTGCGACAATTTAACAAATATTTGCCTTACAATGCGTTTTGTTTGTTTTACAGTAACAACAGCTCACTTCCAAGAATTCTTGTGAAAGGGCTTGCAGGTTATTAGCAGATTATATTCGTAAAGCAATAAACCGGGCATGCATCTACATGCATGGAGGTATTTGCGTGTATTTGTGCAACAGTAGTATTCACAATATCTTTTTGTTCTGCTTCTACACGAAAAACGATGCATTTCCATTTATTATAATACAAATAATAAATGTTGGCCGTAAGTTAATTTGAAGTCATACATTTTTTGTTGCCTAGTCCTTAGTGGGAATTGTCCCACAAACGATTTTATAACCGTGAAAGAAATGTCATAAGTACTGCCTTAGAACGACTATCTTTTGCTCAGTTTGCAAAAAAGGAAAAGAAAAATTACAGCACATTGGTTAGAGATTACCTACTCGTACAACTCAGGTACAGCAACATATTTATACATGCACATAAATATTATACTTACGATGTAATCAATATTGCCAAATATTTAACGCATATGATGTATATAATTCCTACTTATATACACATACGTAATATTTCAAATATCTTCCGTGTGTTGTTGAACTTTTGAACGATTATATTAATGAAACGAATCAAAGTGTACATACAGAAAAATCAAGGAAATTTCATGTAAAGAATACTTTGAATTATATAAATATTTACTTAAGTATGTCTATGAGACATACAAATGAATGAAATTAGAATCGATCAAGCTCAAATACTTCCTTTACTTGCAATTTATCCGATAGTTCGTTAAGTGGTATCACACTTTAGGCGAGTCATTGCTAAATAAAAGTCACTTCGGGAAAAAACTTTATTTGAAAAAAGATTCCAAAAATAGCTCTATCTAGTCAAAAATTAAAACTTCGAGGTGGTGGTTCGAAAATGTATCTCCTATAATTTTGATTTCTAACACAGCTGGTACAAAACCTAACTTCTTTCAGTAACTGCGTGAGCTAAGGCTTTTTCAAATCTAGTCCAATCAATTATTAAACTAATAAACTATTCTTTATCAATTTTTATTCAATAAAATTAGGAATTGCGAATTTTCACCATATAAAGATTTCTTATTCTCTCTACCACAAGTGCTGTAGGGTATAATTATCATATATTGAACCCATCTTCCATTATGAAGGTTGGGGTTATATTTCTTTGTATTAAAACGCTTGCAACATATAGTTATAACGGCTTTATCTATCCAACAAAGCTTATAATTCTTCATCAGTATCAAATAATGAATTATGTCCGTCTGTCAATGTGTGAAAATCATTCTTTTGTTGGCAAGAGTTAAGGTAAAAAATAAAAAAAATTAATGCACATCATTTTTTATATGTTAATTTTCATTGCCCATGTGTTTTAAAGACTCGACCCTCAATAATATGGCAGCATGCAACAGCGATTGCAACATTTACACTCACTTATATATTAATTTTATACTTGGCCTTTGAAAATGTAAACATCTATACGTAAATGTGTGTTAGTATTGTATAAATTAAAAAAATTTCTCATACAATCATTTTTATTTTTTATTATGCCCTCCACATAAGTTGGGGGAGTATATTAAGTTTGTCATTCCATTTGAAACAACCAGATGGAGACGCCAGAGACCCTAGAAAGTATATTTATTCTTGATCTGCATTGAAACTGAGTCGATCTAGACATTTGTGTCCGTCTGTCCGTCTGTTGTTGGCATTCTCATGAGCGTAAATTTTGAGATTTTAAGATTGATTCAAAATTTTGCACGCAGACACTTTTAGTTTTTGCACGCAGATCTTTATTTAAAATGGGCAAAATCGGCCAAGAACCACTTGATATATTTGAATACTATCCTAATAAGGCATTTGGTTTATGTAACCAAAGCATTTGTTATACAATATAATAAAAAAATCGATACACACTAAAGCTTCTCATAATTATTAATTATATTCTATTTCTACATATCGATATTTCGTGAAAACATATTCAACATATTGTTGTGTCAACGTTCGGAGGATTCAACAATTCCAACATGTTGTGTACGCTACTTAATGTAGTGAGTAATAAATTTATGAGCATTGTGTTTACATTTTCTTGCTAAAAATTTGAAATATTTTGTAATTAATTGTCACTTAGCTTGAACGCTTACTTGTTTTTTGCATTTAACTTTTCATAATTTTTTCCGCAATAATATCTGTCAACGGTAAAAATTGTCCGCATGTTTTTCAGCAGACGACTAAAAAGCAACAAATTGTGCAAACTAATTGTCATCTGAATCACGCAAATGCAAAACACAATTTCCTTTTATCAATTATTAAAATTTTACTTAAGTGGAAAGGTAATTATATAAAATTAATTTTATAGATATTTTTACGTATGTGCGTAATTATTATTTTCTTCAAATCTATGTATAAAATAGAACATTTTTGTTTGTGCACAGAGTAAAGAAGAGAAAGAGTTGTGCGATGATTGTGGTGATGTAAAAATGTTTACAAGATTCGTATTAGGGAGAGAAGTATACTAAGTTTGTTATTCAGTTTGAAGGTTATTGAATAGATATTTTGTCCAACATATGGATTGATAATGGATGTGTTGATTTGGCATCAATTAAACCTTGAAAGTGAAATGTAAGATTGGAAAAATGGAGCAAAAACTTTTCCTTTAGAAATTTACATAAAGCCCTGTTACGCTTATATTAATTTTTTGTGTATTGAAATTTTGTATAATTTTAGTTTTTGCACACAGATCGCTATTAAAAATGAGAAGTAATCGATCAAAAACCATGCCCACAATCGACAAAAATCTACTTTTTTGCCATAAGAATGTAGCTATGAATTTGAAATTTGGCATGCCTATCCATAGTTATTTCAACCACCGATATGTTAAAAAATAGACGCGATCGGTCAACAGATACACCCATTTAGAAAATAACATACTCAGCGTAAAACTTATTTGTTCAGTTCGTACACAATACTTATATACACTATTAGAGGGCGCAATCATATATCTGCCACACCCACCATTGTAGATGTGGTGAGTATTTAAGACTTGGTCTAAGCTATATTTAGTTTTCTTTCTTGTTTTTTATTAACTTCTAAAGTGGTACTGTACAGTGCATCTGATACACGTACCTTTCGTACTTCCAAGCAAACTGAATAAAGTCTTCTTAAGAATATGCCTAATTGTGATTAAAATAAAAAGTTAAAAAAAAAGTCCCTTTTTCTCTTATAAGCCAAAACAAGATTATCTCTTAATAAGTGTAACGCTATTAAAATTTACCCAAAGCTTATAGAATCGCCGACAACACAGAAGGGGGACCAATCGCTACATATGAAAAAAATATTGTTTACGTTCACATATCTAATAAAAAGGCGCGCAAAAATGTTTTTGTCATATTCAACCTGTAACCAACAACAAAATTACAATTGCACGAAATATTATAAGAAGAAATAAGGAAGAGATAAAAATATTCTATACAGCCTTGGCCATAAGTGTGTGACACATGGGAATTATGCTTTTAATAAAGAAATATTTTTTGCTTAGACTTAATGGCAAACAATATTATCAATTATACGTTAGGATAAGAGTCCACTGAGTTTAACATTCCGTTTGTACAAAAGGAATCTTTGAACACATTATAAGGTTTCTTTTGAAGAGCATTAAACTATGAATCGATATATGTCAGTTATTGAGAAACTCACAGTTGAAAAAATTGACATTTCGTATAAGAATTTTGGGTTCGATTCTGTGTCGGGTGTGGTCATTTTTCTAATTGAAATTATTAACATTATTATTACATATGTACTGCAACCTAAAAAGATCTATTGTGCCTCAACCTAAATTTTGAGGCTCTTTGTTAAAAATCTCAAAATCTCGGACTATTGGCTTAGAATCTGCATTTGATATTCACAATGTAGCCGCCAAACGTCCGATACCTGGCCCCACAGGCTGCGGGTCATTCACATAAAATGTGTTGCAGCGCCTCAATCGTCTCCCAGCAATGGCTAACATTTGCTAAGAGCTATGCTTACAAATGAAATTTGGCATCTATATATTTGTAAACATACGTGAAAAAATGTGAAATAATCAGATAAAAAGCACACGATTTAATAGAAAAACTCCCTCATATACCTTTTGCCAATTTACTAAAGTTTGTGTTTTTTTTTCTCTAAAATGAATATTCAATTGATTTAAGAGAAACTGAGTGTGGGATTACAAAGATAATAAGCTAAATTAAATATATTCTTAACATTCATTTGTTTTTGCAGTTTGCAGCACTCTTGTAAAAACTAAATTTTTCTTAGGCCTCGTCACCTTCCTAGCATTTACTTCAATACGTCTTCTATGGGTTTTGTATTACATATCAACTAAGAAGATGAATTCCAAGCTAATTAAGATGTTTAGTAAATTGTGAACCACGGACCACGCCCATTTTTAACATGTTTATAAATGCTCTAATTATAAACATGTGTACTTTATGGATCAATTTTAATAACCATGTAAGAATTTTGTCGATTGTGGGCGTGGTTTTCAACCGATTTATTTCAACTTATATAGATCTGCGTAGAGTAAATAGAAATGTCCGAATGATTATATTCAAAATTACTACCGTGGGGGTGCCGACAACAAACAAACATGTCTAGATAGACACAGATTTTCTTGCTAATCAATGGTATATATATTGGGTTGCAAACGGAACAACAAACTCAGTATACCCTCATGACTGAGGTGTAAGGTATGTGTAGATCGATTAATATTTGTAAGTAAGAACAAGTTTTATTCTAAATATAAATAATAAATGACATTAAACAATTACTTTCGGTTAAGACTGTACTATTCCGTTCACCCACCAAAATATAATTAAAACGACCAAACTTTCGGCGCTTCATTAACACTTAAATACATATTTTATATAAACAGCATGTAAGAGAAATAACATGCAATAAAGAATAAAAAATTATGAAAGTTTATAAAAATGTATATATATATGTGTGTGTGTGTGGATGTTCAATAGAATACTTGTGCATACAAAATTCATTTATATCATATAAACAAAACGTTAGTATTTTTACAATAAATATAATATTTTTTTTGTAAGGTTTCGACTCATGATTTTAAACAATAACAATGGATATATAAAATACACACACACACACTAAGAATCTAAACATTTCCAATGCACATGCTATGACGTTGATGCATAAAAAAAGACAAATTAAAAAAAAATCACACAGAGAAACAAGTAAAAAAGAGGTATTTGGCTTAAGACGAATACAAGATACGCTTCAAAATTGTTTATAATTAGATGAGGTCACAGATGTGCAATCTCTGCATTAGTCTGATTAGAGTTATGTGAAATAATTTTTAACTTCAACTTGCTTGTAAGCATCGAAAGTATCCACTTGAACTAAAAATGTTTCAATTTGTTATCTAAACGTAAGGGTTAAACATCAGACAGATGCTCAAAAGCATGCCTTTGGTGCTGATTAAAAAATATAACTAAAGAGTACAAAAATATATGTGTGTTCCTTGGAAGGTTATAAAAAGATAAGGTTTGTTATTGTTGTAGAACAATTTATATTCCCTTCATCTTTGATTTTGTGGGCTGCTGCCTGCCTTTTTTCACAGAATTTTTTTCCGTTTTTAAATTTTGTAAATAATTTTTATAACATACACGCACCGCACCCTCCCCCTTCTCCGAAGTCTATATTCCTCGCCGCAGACACTCGTTATGTGTGTTGTGTTGTGTTGTGCTGGGTTGTATGCATGATTTTGTAGATTAGAAGCAGAACAAAAAATTTGCATTATGATGGTGAATTTTTGAATTTTTTGTTTATATGAAAAACTTTTGTGAGAATTTATATTTTTTTTCTGTGTTGGGTGAAAGATTTAAAGGCAATTTTTAGTAAAATGCGCTTTAGAAAAATTTGAAGGTTAAGCACACAAATCATCGGACGTGTATGGGTATGTGCAGTTGTATGCATTGTGTGTAGGGTAGGTGGAAATGTTTTGTAAATAATCATTTTACACACTATTAAAAAAGTATAAATTATAATCAGTTGGCAGTACGCGAGTAATGGCTAAAAATGGCAAAAAAAAAAACACGAAACCAAAAACAATTACCTGAACGGGTAGAGAAGAAGTTTCAGTTGTTTTATTTCTTTTTGCAATTTTATCACTTTTATACTTTTTTTACTTTTTTCGCTGTTTGTACTTCTTTTTGGCCACTCTGTGCGAGAGTTGTTGTCTGTGAGTTATCGCAAATTAACGCGCACGCATGTCTATGAAATTGTGGTTCCAAAAAGTTGTTTTTGTTGTTGTCTATATAATCACTGTTATTTGTATTTAACAAAGCCGTTACTTTTCGCACTTACATTTTACACTTGTTCTGCTTCACAAATTTTTTATTTTATTTAATTTTTTTTAAATTCATAATTTTTTATATAATAATTTTTTTATATTTTACTTCAAACACATTTTGACTGTTATTTTTATTAATTTTTTAAATATATTTTTTTGTTTTTGACTGAAAAATATCTTTTTAAAAAACTTGCTTAAATATCCTGTTCACGTCAAGAGATTCTAAGTACGACTAAATTAATATTTTCGATTTTCTCACTCAACCAGCAGCCAGCACACAATAAGAACGGAAAAAAATGCCCAAAAAAATAATAAATTTCTAATGACAATAACAACAACAACAGCAGCAATTAATGCAGCATCATACACATATAAACCCAAACATACAGTATAGTATGTACACATATATGCATTGCATTAGATGTCCGTACGTTTAGTAGGGACGAGTGAGAGTGTTGGTATGGGTGTTTGTGTTGAAAATTATCATCTCCCCATTTCAGATAAACTACACAGCCAGTATTGTTATTGTTGTGGTTGTTGTTTGTTCAACAGCAGGATTTTCTTTTTTTGTGCATCCTCTTTGTTACTCTTTCTTAGCTTTATCCGTTATTCTTTTATTTTTTTATTCTTTTTTGTTGTTGTTGTTGTTGAATGAAATATATTTGTTTTGTTATTATTCTCTCTCTCTCTCTCTTTTATGACATTCTCTTTGGGGCTTTGCAGAAACCTTCTCTTTAATTCCATT
This sequence comes from Crataerina pallida, assembly GCA_949710015.1. Lineage (NCBI taxonomy): Eukaryota > Metazoa > Arthropoda > Insecta > Diptera > Hippoboscidae > Crataerina > Crataerina pallida. The sequence continues at coordinate 29,062,331 of OX453290.1, read as the reverse complement.
TCTTCCCTTATTGTTCACTACTTTAATTTGTTGATTTCCTTTTCAATAGTTGTCTACATATATATAATATTTTATATATTATATTTTTTTTGGGAGTTCAAAAAATTTATTTTCAGAATTTTTGTCTTTTTTTTAGTTTTAGATGGGGGTTGACTTTTGCTGGGAGGGTGGGCTATCTGAGTAAAGAAAGTGAAGGAAAGTAAGAAAGAAAGAGTAGGCGAGAGAGATAGACCACAAATTCTGTATGTATGTATATTTAACCACGGTGTTTCTATAAACGATTTAAATAAACGATTTTATAATTTTCTGCACTTGACTAAAATTACATATATATACTATTTTCATATATAATATATAATAAATTTGAAAATTAATGCTCTATGTGAAATAGTTTTTCATAAGGGCAAATTTGAAGCTATATATACAGTAGTATATAGTAGTTTATAGGAACCATGAACTAAATGCTTTTCATATATATGTATATACTTTGTAGGGTGTCTGACGCTTCCTTTTTGGTGTTGCAAACAAAATGATAAACTAAAACTTACCTAAAATGGGGGTGTAGGGTGTAAAAATTGCTGCTATTTCATTGTCGATTAACCGAATTTGCCCCATTTCATTACCAACCAATGACCAAAAACAATTCTGTCAAGTTCAGAGAACCTACATTTACAATTTAAAAGTCTAAAATAATGATTTCCGGAGACGGATAGACAGACATGGCTAGGTCGTCTTAGGTTTCGTTAGTGATTCATAATGTATATACTTTCTGAATTTTCTGTCGCGTCATTATCTACATTCGTGGTTCAACAGCCAATGCAAAAACAAAAACAAAACTTGACTTAAATTAACATTTATTTTACTCGCTTTTTTAAAATATTTCGTTTTTGAATATGATCAGAAGCGTATATGGATCTCTGGAGTACGAGTTAGACTCTGCAAATAAATAATTTAATAATGAAGAAGAACATTATTTATTCCACCAAAATTTAATTAGTAAAAAAAATACGTTTTGGTAGATAAGATTTTGTAGGTTTTGTAGGTTACCATTTAATACCTATTTACACCACTTAGTTTCACAACTTATAGTATAATTAGTTTAGTTGTGTCAATAAAAGGGAGGCACTGCCAAATAAGTCATTTCAAGAAATATCATTATATGGAAATTAATGAATTAAAATCAACCTCATAGAGAAGCGGGGCACTTGACCTACAAAAACTAGAAATATTTTTACAATATTTCAAAATTTACTACCGCAAGACGTCCAAAAAGAGGCGGACATGGGAGCAGAATTGACTAAATTGTCCTTTTTTAATCCCGATCGATAATAAATATACTGTGTGGAGTCTTTTAGGGTCTCCGGGTAATCGTTTTAACAAAGTTATATAGACCCCCATATATATACAATGATGGGTATACATATATATATGCTTGCATTATTATTATTGTTCAATGCATTTTCTATCGGAAAATCCAATAAAATAGATTTCAATTAAAATAACAAAAATTTCATACTTTTAACATCTTTTTCTACTTATCCTCTTGGAATATATTGACATTATAACTCTCGAAACTCTCTAAACAACAACCAAAAAAATAATCTTTAAAATCGTAAAAAAAGAAAAAAAAGATGTAACTTATATAAAGAATGAGCATAAAATCCGATTAAACCTCAAGATGGTTTAAGAGTCGCTTCAGAACACGTAGGAGAAAACAAGAATAATTGGTAGAAAAGTGTGCCAAATATAAACATTTTTAACATATTATTGTTGTTTATTGTTTAAGGATATCGAAGAATACAATAAAACAGAAAAGGTGGCTACTCAAGATGATAGATTATTTAATAAAATCTCTATAAGTTATAATATAAATAAAAGATGTTATGAAGAGATTTCTACATCATTTTAGTAATTATATAGTAAGTTAGGCATGTATGTTAATAATCATTTATTGTATTTATAAGCAAATAACAACAAATCATTACATATACAACATTACTGTTTAGTTTTTTAAACTTAATGGTTTTTTAAAATAATCTTGTGATACCCACGCGAAAATACACTTCCCTTGCTCTTGCCTGTTGAGGTAAGGGCCGAGTACCTAACCTTCACTTTATAAATACACATTTAATAGTTTTGTTCAACCGTCATACTTACACTTTTTTTTATTATAATCTTATTTCTCAGATATCCATACATTCCAATTGTGCGTTGTTGATATATAACTTTCTTAGAGGTCTCCTTCATATGTCGCATAACATTGGATTGGATTAGAAAAGGAGTGCCGTCAGGTTCACTTACTATATTGTCAATAGGAATATAAGAACGAGATTAATAATAATCTGTTAAAGAACCCTTTTACACATTATTTTATATATTATAAAATATTTAAAGTTTTCTAAGTAAAACGTTTTTAAAGGTTTAAGAAATCTTTTGTATTAAGTAACATATACAGACACAAAGTATGTAACATAATAATGTAATCCTGATACGAAGGATTCTTCTTCTTTTGACCTTTATGGATTTTTAATTAATTAATGGAAAGTTTTTTCAATAATCTTAGTCATATAATTTCTTTTTTACTTGTTTTTAATCATCTGAAACCAATTAGGTTAGGTTTCAGGTGTCTTTCTATTGTTGTATTTGTCAAGGTTGCAAAAATTCATATATTTTGATATATGTGAAGCTACTGTACCCATCTTCATCAGAATCAAGGTGCCATGCCCATAACCGATAAAAGTCTTCTTTAGCCACAAACAATTTTATACACATACTTATGATTAATCCATCCATCAACGTAACAAACAATTTGTTTGTTAAGACAACAGAAATGCCCCCAATGTACAGAATGAATACTTTTCAGTGCATAATTCGTATGTAAATTGTGTACTCACATAACACGCCTCTTAATGCGAAGAATATTTAAAATTTGATGTAAACCAAATCTGGTTCTGTACTTGCTATGAAACGTTACGAATGAAAGTGCTGCAAGTGCGCTTTTACGAAAATATGAAAAATTGAAATTGTGTAAAGATGAAAATAGTTAAATACTTAGTATGTTCCAAAAATAAACTTAAACCACTTTCATTCTCAACAGCTTATATTATAGTTTATATGGGTGTTTTTGGGGTTTAATTATTTTGGTTTAGATTTCAAAAATACGTCAATAAATGATAATATCATAAACTTCGTAAACTTAGTTTAGTAATGAATTATAAATTTTAATAAATCATTATTTATTTATTTTAGCAAAATCTCAAACAACACATACCACATAAACTATATTAACAACTATGTGTGTTAATAACATTGGGTTAGAATTTAGAAAGAACAAAAAAATTAACAATAAAATGTGAAATTGAAGAATAACTTTGTATCAGGATTTTAAATTATTAAAGCAAGCAGGAGTCATAGATTTGGTGACACAATCTAAATAAATTAAAATTAATCAATTCAAATGAAAATAGGACGTTCCTCTCCCATTACTAAAGGACTCAATTTATCACTCAATTATCGTATAATTAAATCTTAGTATAAATCCGTTTCTTTTCAGTTAACTGCTTGAAAACATAAGGATGCACAGACAAGCACTGAAACGGTTGTAAATAGTGGATCATTAAGAATATGGAAAAAACATTACTTGTGGCAGTGTTTTGTAGTGCTGGGGATCACATGCTATATTTTAATGAATCGTGTGTGTGTGTGTATGTGCGTGTAAAAAACTTTTTTCAATTTATTAAAATTCAATGTTTTGTCACATTCACAAAATATTTTTATTTACAAAGAAACTAATGTATACGCTCTCATGTAAATATTTAAATTAGAAATTTCCTAAAATAATAAACCATACAAACATACAAACTCATGTTATACAAACAAACGTACATACGGTCTATATATGTTCAGATAATAAAGTATTCGGCCATTACTTAATTAAGTTTAATATCAAAGTGACCAAATGGGATTTGTAAACAGGAATAAAAATTTTCATAAATACGAGTATATGGAAAAACAGTGTTGCGAAAAGAGATGAAAACTCTCGAGTAATGTCATAATAAAAAAATTTTAAATATAAAAGGTGAGCTTTAAAGTGGGTGATTATGACCTTGACCTTTCCTATTCTAACCCAACATTTGAAAAGAAAAAAATGTTCACCTTTTTTCCTCACCCTGTATATACCCAAGCATATAGTATACAAAATATGTAAACAATTAATGATATGTGTATTGCTGATGAATATTGGAAGGTGATCTGTTTAAAAAAATTCGTTGTATTTGATACATAAAACATCTCTTTACAAATAAATGAAACATTACACGTGGATTACATGCAAGACATCTCTTTTATTTAATTATGGTGCATCAAATAACGACATGTTTCACTACTTGTTTCAGCAGTATAATAAAACATATTATACTTTTATACTTGATGTTTTAAAGTCTAGGGTAAACGTACTTTGCTAAGACATTTGCAACATTTGAAAATAAGCGTTACAGACATTAAAAAACATATATTTTCTGGATCAGCATCAAAATCTGAATCAATCTCGCTATGTTGAAACACTTGAGGTCGTAAAGTTTGAGTTAATGAGTTGAAATGTTGTGCCTAGGTTCATACGTAGCTTCATGAGTGAAGTCGATCTAGTACCACGCCTACCATATATAAAAATTTATTTAGTTATGAAGTTGAACACATGTTTATAAGTAGTGGCAAAAATAGGCGAAGTCGAATAATAGAGTCGATTTAGACGTAGTTGTCGTATTTCACACAGATCAAAACTGGACTTGTAAGCTGATACATAATGAAAACACTCATACAGGGCGTAATCATGTACCAGCCATACCCATTATTGTAGATGTGGAGGGTGTTTAAGATTACTAAGCCCAATTAATTTTCCTACTTGTTCCAAACAACCTTATTTGACGCTGAATATGACCGTAAGTTAATATTTATTAAATAGATTATAAGGTATCTGCCACGTCCACGATTTCCATATAGATGTGGAGAGAATTATAAAATTGGGACAGAGCCATATATAACTTTTTTATTTATTTCTTATCTTTCTTAATAAAAATTCCATTTCATTTATCCTTGAATATTTCACGCTCCATATTTATTTGTTAAAATGTAGTTCAAATTCTTAGTTGAGCTTCATAAAATAATTTGAAAATATTTCCATTTTTCACTTTCAGGTAAAACCGAATGATCTGTCCTTTCATTTGAAAATGCACAAAGTTGCTTTGTTCGCCTCAGCTTGTCGATATTGTTTCTTTTTTACTAAAATTAAGTGTATAACCCTTTACTAACCCTTTCCTCAAGTAATGTGTTCTTCCACGGAAAAATTATATTTTGAACCGAGTCTGGTGCAACAATGGTAATATAAATGTTTTTTTATTTTGTTGTTTCGTTTTTTTATGAGGCCATATAATGGGTTTGGTAAATATTCGGTTTCAAACAATTTTTTCTTTGCTAAATATAGTTCACTGATAACCCTTTGGTTGGTGAAATTCCTAGAAAGATATACATAGCATCGCGATTTTTAAAAATTATTTGTAGAAGGTTTTCTTTTAAAGGAAGAGAATAATAAACGGTTGTCATTACAAAATATTCGTAAAAGAAATAAAACAATAGAGTATTCTTTGTTAGAAGTTCTATGATTCCATAAATAAAATACAACTAAAAAGAGTTCTTTAATTGATTTGAAAAACATTCAATATTTTAGGCCATAGTATTGTTAAATCTAAGGAACATTTTCAAACTTTAGACTTGTCATGTATTTAACGATGCAGATCTATAAATGGGAATATTATGTTCAATATTTACTAATTATTTTTGGAAAATCTACCTGCTTTTTATATTTGACGAATTTTTTACGTTTGTCTTATCAATAAAAAAACCCATTTTCTTGATTCTACTAGCTGGGAATGCAAAGAATTTTTGGACTTCTACGTCTTTACTTTATTATTTGTGGAAAAATAGGATAAAATTGTAATATGTAAAATAGGTGAAACAAGTATGAAAAATAGATTTGGCTTAAGCTACATTTACAATAGTGGGTGTGACAACGATGTGATTACGCCCTCTAATAATGTGTGTTTACGTATCAGCTTAAAAGTCCAGTTTTACATGTAGTATGTTTTTTTTTTTTTGTAAATTGTAGGCGCGTATGTTATTCGACTGAGCCTCTTTTTGCCACAACTATTAATGGAATAACAATAGATGTGCATACCAAATTGTGACAGATATATAAGCTTGGTAATTGACCGATTTTTCCCATTTGAAATAACGACAGATCTAGATCACCTCAGTTTTAGACGCTGATCAAGAATAAATACTTTAATGACAAACTTAGTATACCCCTGATCCTATGTGAAGGATATAATATGTATAAAATAAACGAGTAGAAAAGCTATATTTGGTTCAAGCCAAATCCACTATTAGGGCACCAAAATTCCCTTTCCGCATGAGTATATACATATGTCCATATATATTTCATGCGGAAAAAGGACTATTAAAAATTGCTCTTTTTTTCAATTTTTATGCATTGTGGGCATGTTCCTTAATTTTGCCCAATTTAAATATTAATTTGAGTACGTAAACTACCAACATTTTTACTAAATTTCGAATCCTTGCTCAATTTTTGCAATCAGAAGAGGGATTACCAGAGCACAGAGCATAGCTAGATGAACTCAGCAATCGATGCTGATTAAAAATGTATATACTTTGTTTTTTGGGTTTTTCGTTGCCTTCTCATGGGCATTTCAATCATTTTTACAAAGTAATGTACATCCTCTCGAAAAAGATAAAAACTTATATAGCTATATATAAAATTGATCTCAGAATTTGTCAACATGATCTTCTACAGAAACGCACTTTGCAACATTATCATTTACCTGTTTGCAAGATGTAACATTCTTCAATCAATATGCAAATATTGTATATGAACAATCCTCCAAACAGTACTACTGATACCTTACCTTCTTTCATTCTGTGCCTCGCGCTCTCTCTGTCTTTTTAGCAATCTTAATGTCACTGCTGTGCATGTCCTTCATGCTTTTATAGCAGCAATTATTGCTTATTATGGAAAGTAGAGCAAAACTCTCTCGAAGTTTTATTGTTACTTAAGCTCACACAGATTTGGTCCTTTCCATTTCATTTATTTCTTGTATTTTTTTCTTCTGCCAAATGCTCGAATATGGTCAGCGGATTTTTAAGAGTCGAGTTAGATGTTGTTCTAAGTAAAATACCTTGAGAAGAGATTATTTTTTTGTTGATTTTTAGTTATGGAAGATTCAACGAAAAACGGATTATGTATATAAATCACGTTCACAAATTACTATCACTAGGAATTTTATGACAGTCAACCTACCACCAACACATACATATTTGCAACAATAGAAATATTTATTTTTGGACATTTGGTGTATTTAGAAAAACTAATAAAAAAAGGAAAAGAACAAGCGAAAAATAATGCGAATTTCACAACCATTGGAAAATTGTAAGAAGCGTCATTTTATGTCATGTTTAGAACTGGAATTCATCAACGATCGGGACGCTCAGCGATTGTCATTGGTTTGCTTTAGTTTTTTTACCTTTTTGATCTCGATACTCTTAAGATCGTTGTTAAACAAAATAGTGTCAAATGTTAGATATTTGACGAAAGTCCCCATAAACCTTTTAATAATAGTTCAAACATTCCGCCATTTTTCAAAAACAAAAAGCATTTCAACAACATTTTTTCAATGCTTTCCATTTATATTAGAAAAGGAAGAAATTGAAAAATTACTTTTATGCAAAATTACTCAGGCGGTTAAAAGGTCAAGTCAGTCAACACCTAAATGGTTACCATTTACAATAGGCAGTAACAATAACAGACTAGGGTCAAAATATTTAAAATGTAAACTTTATGCTTAAAAACAACCCTGAAATCCTTTCTATAGCAAAACTCATCGTTATAATTTTCACATTTTATATGTAACACATATGTAGTACAATACAAGAAGAAAAAAAATCGATCGCAATAAATTATAAAATAAGCGCCAATTTTTAGAAAACCCAATATCGAGCAAATGTCAGTCAGTCGTTCCACCCCTTGTATTGTAATTCACGTTTTACTAAAGTTCGAAAGGCCATACAATTCTTATGGAGTTTCTTATGCGTGACCCCTGAGGAGGATGATTTAAAAATTATTGCAATTTTCTCAATTTTTTTTGTTTCGTTTTGTTTGTGGCGTTGAAAAATGGTTTTAATACAGGGTAGCTTACAATTGCTTACTGCACACTCGCATTTATACATATTATGATGAAGTAGTAAAATCAAAATGAATAAATGGGAAATATTTGACCAATTGCTGACCCCTAAGACTTTGTTGATAAGGGTTAGAATAGAATTTCGGTAATAATGTGCAAAAACATTAAACAAAAACAAAAACAAAAAAACAACGAAAAGAAAACAATTTTATTTCACACTCAACCATAAACCAGGGGTCAACTAATAATCGTACTACTAATATATATTCGTATATATGGATGTATGTGTAGAGGTATATATGTAAGTATGTACACATGTATGCATGTATATTTGTATGTGTTAAAAATGTATTGATGGAAAGTGTGAATTATTTTTATCCTGCATTATTTTCATATAAATTCTGTTCAGTTTTTTTGTGTGTTGTTGTTATAAATTTATATTTGAAAATTTCGGAACATTGGATTTAGTGTGTAATACCGGCATTGTTTTCACTATAAAACTAAACATCGAATCCATCTGCGTACACTCACTCGCATGTTCGAGCACCCGTTGACCCTTATTTAATCAATTTCATTTACATTCGAATGGCAGTCTGATTTTCAATTCAACGTATATAACCTTCTGAATTATACGTATATGCGCGTTGTTTTCCTTGCCTTTAATTTCATTTTCCTTTGCAATGAAATGAAGAGATGAAAGAAAAGCGTTTTATTTTTAAGCTGCTTTAACTATTCCTTGTTGTTGTGTGTATGTGATATTTCTGTTATGTAAAACTTTGGGAATGCATATAATGCCGGATTAAAGTCCGCTTTCCACAGTTCTACAGCGAGTTCACATTCAATTAGTGAAACGACGCAGAATAGTTTTCCATGGTTTCTTCAATAGTTCAGTTCTTCGTTAATACAAAGTATGGACGGATGGACATACTTCACCAAGCAGTAATTTCAAATGGTTGAACAGAGCATGATTACCTTGCACATTAGAAGGCAAGTTTACAATCCACATCAAATAATTGATCCATTATAGTATACTACCCTCAATGATGTTTTTAATTGATTAGTAATTGATAAGAAATACAACTTAAACAAACATAAACACATGAAAAACACATTACAGCGATAACTTCTTTTTTATGTTATCAATGATGTTCTTTTATGCGAATCATTCTTGATTCTTATATGATTTGTGTTTATACTTGGTATCAATTTCTTTGTCATTATTTTTCACAACAATTAAAAATAATAGATTAAAATACATTTCACGTAATAAGATAACATTCATATTCTATGGATAAGAGGCTCGAAATTTTAATTTCTAAGTGTTTGCCGCCGTAAGAACGCATGCAGGTTATGCTGATATCTGTTTAGTTATGAATGCGTATTAGTTAGTTAGATTTATTTTACGCTTTGACAAATCTGTACTGTCTAAATTTTGATTTATATAAAAAAAATTTTAAAACTAAATAACACAACTTTCATTTAAGTCCATGGGACTGAAATAAAATATATTTATTTAAATTTTACTTTGGTCTAGCCATATATGCCTATGTTATGTCTACTATGGAAATGTTCACGGTCGCACAAATTAAGTTATGAAACTGACATCATAGTATCTATAGATGGTTTTGAATTTTAAAAAGTCAAACCACTTCCACAGTGGAAAAAATCTCTTAAAGTCGTTCTCCACATTTTTGCATTCGGAATTATATATAATTTATTATATATGTATATTGTTTTGTATTTACATCGATATGCTAAAATGTGCGATATGGGTTATTGGACACGCCCATAATTAAAAAAAATACTTTATTTGTGGTAGAAAATTTAACCAATGAGAAAGATTGTTTGTAAAACATACTTTACTAGTCACCAAAAGAGGTTGTATGTTCATGCCACGCCCACTAGGCGCTTATAAATATGGACAGTATGTGGACTAACTTAAACCGAATAGAACTTTTAAGCTTCTTTACATCTGTTTTAGCAAATCAACAATATTAAATAGTGGGTACTCCCACAATTTATAAAAAACCTTTTTTTTGGTGGCAAACTTTGATCAGTGATACTATTATATATATGCCACACCCCTAAGTTAAGAGTTAAGGATTTTTCATTCGCTTTCATATGATATTGACCTGAGATATGAATTTATTGTTTTGATCAAACAAACTATATGACGCACGCACCCTTTTTCCATACAACAAATCAAACTAATGTACATGTGGGAAAATAAATCAAAATATTATTATTTGCGTTTATTTATTTAAACGCCTTATCTTTGATAATCTTCTTGTTCTTAGGTATTATAAATAAATATAAAAAAAAACCAAACGCGGCAGAACTACGTATGTAAAAATTAAGCAAATCTTCTTCATTTCCTACAGCGTATAAATAGTCATTGTTTAGTTCACTGAAATATTGTAATTTCATAAAACATTTACATTAACTGAATATTTAATCAAAAAACGATTCATTTGTAAGAGAAACGAAGAGATGACAGATCATGAAGGCTTTTGATTGAAACTTTGCAAATGTCTTAATTGTAAGAAATTAAGTGAGAGTGAGCTGAGCATGTGGTCTATGGTAAAAGTAAAAATTATGATTAATATAATGTGCTACATTACCCAGTTAGAACGTACACCCTCACTATGGCTGCAAAGCTATGTTTCATACGACAGCAGCATTCGTTTAATCATACTGTTCGTGCTGTCCCATTAAGGGATTTCATGTTTTTTGTGCTGCAATGGCGCATGATAGTTATGTATTGCAGTTGTGTGTGTATGAGTTTTTATGTGTTTTTATTTCTTTTGTTTATTTTTTTTTTTTCTCTCAGAAATCTTTACTAAAGACTTTTTCTCTGTGTTCATGTATTAGACAGAGTACCATTTTTTTATACATTTCATTACTGAGTGGGGTGGTGGAATGAAGTATTGTAGATAAGGGTGGTGCCATTGTAATGCTTTGTGCGTTGTACGCCTTCGTTAGTAAGTGTATGCATTTAAGAAAGAATAAATTAGTTTTTGTGCGTGTGCACACATTAAGTAGGAAAATTGTCAAAGACTAGGAGAACGTTTTTTTTTTGTTTCTTTTTTTTTTTTAATTTATATTTTCTTAATGATTTAAAGTTGGTGTAAATGTGTTGTTAAGAGAAACTGGTGAATATAAGACGCTGCCTGCATTTAGTGAATGTTACCAACATCATGTTTTCACTTTCACACAATTCATACATCATGTTAATAGTTCAATAACTCCCAACTTTACAGACTTTAACCAACTTTCTTTAGTTCTCTAAAGCTAACATTATAGTTGCACACGCTGTTGTATGTGTGTATGTGAAAGTTCTTTAACTTGTCTACTTTTCTATCGTAAAATAGTTTAAATAAATTCGTAGCCTATTGCTGCCTAAGCTATTGACTCTATTTTTATAATCAACCAAAAATCCATAAAAATCATCCACCACAATGGAAAATGTTGCAAACACCCTCAAAATTGGCCATAAAAGCGAGCAGCAGTCCACCAAAAAAAAACCAAAAAAAAAAAAGGATGTCAAATAAGCCTTATTTTTCAAAGTTAATGTATTCTCGGTAAGTAGCACAATAAAGTTAATGTTTGAACCTTGTTGATATCAGGAAACTTATTGAAGGTAATAAAATACAAACGCATGGACTTGCTACAAATCTTAAATGTATATTCAAGCAACGTATTCTTAAGAGATATGGTAAACATTGAATTTAATTTAATAAAACTTTTTACGCCCATGAGGTTGGTTATCCTACAGCAGCCAAGAAACCGCATAATTTAAAAACTTATTCACAGCCTTAGTAGCTCTTTGAAAATATGACTACTTCAAAGCTTTTTACAATATATCTTTAACTGGAAGATACCAGAAGAGAATAAAATTATTGTTTAAATCATAAATACTCTCATCAAAGGAGTTCTCATATAATTGCTTCTTATTGGTACCAATTGATTCAGAAGTTAGAAAGAATTCATTTAAATCAGTTTAGCTTCTTAAAGCACACAAGTATTCAACGGTTACAACCATTTCGTAGAACATTACACGCTTACTATTGTAAACAGTAAAGTGCAAATAAAAAAAAGCTCACAGGATACATTTTATTTTGTTACAGGAGCAATCAAAAACAGTTACAAATGTTGAAATAAAAACGACCAAAATATACAACTTATCATATATAAAAAAGGCAAGTAAATGTTATAGTCGGTCCAGCCCGACTATTTAATACCATACATGACAAATTATGCTACAATTGCTTTAATTGTATCAGTAAATGGGAGACATTGCTTTATAAATCACCTTGTGAAATATCATTGTATAGAGAAGGGGTTCTAAAAATGATCCAATCAGATTTAAATTTGGGACATTTATTTATTAAGCTAATTAACTATTCTCTACCAAATTCTTTTTTTAAAATATGAAGAATAGCGATCTTTTATCATAATAAAACTTCCATTATAATAAAATGTTATACGTGGAGTGGTTGAAAAAGTGGTCCATTTTTTAAGAGTTTCTTTTTGACCTAATAGAAGGACTTCTACCGAATTTGATGGCAATTTAGACGGACAAACGGACAGATAGACAGACGTAGTTAAATTGATTTAAATTTTTATTCTGAATTATTCGGTATATTTTTAGCCATTTAGAAATTAGCACAAGGTTAAGGTACCCTTCACCACAGCTGGTGTAAGGAATTAAAAATGGAGAAGAAGTATGAGAAAAAGTACCAACATCCAGAGACTGAAATAATTCTTATGAAATTTCAGCTTAACACCTCAAAACTTAAACCCGACAAACAGACGTTTACGTTTAAATTGCTGTAGATTTATATTTTAACTTTGAAAGCTGCTCCTAACGCCAGATAGGTCGCATCGTGAGGGTCATCTCTCAACGCGTTTTTTTTTTTTTTCAAAAAATGGAGAATCATATGAAGGACGAACGGGGCGACTCACCAAAAGCACAAATGCTTAAACTGGAATACTAAACTTAGCATACCCTTCATTATATGTAGATGGTAGGTATACATATAAAGAAAGGAATTATTGATAACATTTCTTTGTGATTTTAATGTCGGAGACTGTTGCTGAATATTTCTCAGTTTAGAAATATTTGTTTTCCTTCAAAATACTTGTGCTTAGGGTGACACGCGGATATTATAAAGATTGCGAAATCAGCAAGTGGTGGGTGGTGAATTAAGTTAATATAATACAAAACAAAACGAAATAAAAAAAGACCAAATATGGGAAAAGGAAAGGGAATGGAAGGGTTTGAAAAGAAAGCAATAAATAAAAGCTTTTTTTGTAAGTAATCTTTTTATACCAACGAGAGTCCTGGCGAGGATGACATTATGTTAACAAAATTTTAAAGACTACATATATTGTACATATATATTCTCAATGTGTTCGCTTTCGGAGTTGACCCAAGTTACGTACCAAGTTGTAATATCCTTAAATCTTAAATTATAAAAAAAAAAAAATTACAAAACGTAATACTTGTAGTGCTTGGATCTTAAAAATTGGTCACAGAGCGGTCTATATAATAACCTGCTCTTATGCATCCCCCGAGTTACCGCAGTCAAGTTTCGTTTTAAGCCAAATGTACTCTTCCCACGTAATGCTTCGTATGCTTTTTTTATTTGGGCAGGCAATTTTCGGTTACAATTTTATGACCATAACATAACGGCAGTTGTGTTCATGTGCCGAAAGCATATCAGCAACATGTCTCTTCCTTTTTTTATGCAGGGGAAAAAGTATTTGTTTTTGGTTGGTTTAATGTGCCACCATTTTGAGTAAAATTTACGAGTATATATGTTTGAATTTTTAATGACACTTTTTGTCAAATTGCTGGTAGATTTTTATTGTTCTTACAATTTTTTTTTTGATTCAGGTTCTTTTGAAAGTTAATTGTTTGATGGTATTTAATTTTTGGAACATATTACTTCTATAGAATCATTTTATGAATTTATTCAAGAATTGATGTGTAGGCTGCATATTTGAAGTGGGTGTATTATACTTGATAATCAACAATTAAGAATATTACCATGAAAGCCGAGATTGGTTCTAATGGGCTGTAAGCTTGTAAAATATCATATGATTATTTTAATGTTTGTCTGATTCTTAACTATATATATTTATATATATTTTTTACTATATAAATAGAAATTTTTGAAATATTTTTATAAATGTATGCGAAAAAGTACTAAACTTGGCTCTGCCCAAATCTTAAATACCTTCCACATCATAGGCTTGGCATGTATGACACATTAAATCACAAAACGATATAATAATTTTTTTCTTAAATTGTGAACGTGTCTGTTATTTGACCCCGCTTTCTTTTATTTTATTGTCTCTTCTTTCTCTTTAACTAAAACTAAAAATCATTCAAATGTAAAGGAATTATATTCATTTTTAAATCTTCAACTCAAAAAATTATTTTATGTTGCATGACATAAATTTATTTATTTTATGTTACATGATATAAAATATTTTTCGTTTTTATTAAGGATTTTTCAATAAGTACATAACAATTTTGAATTTCAATAAAAACGCACCTTTAAACATTTTTTTGTAAACTGTTAAATTAAAACATCAGTTAAAATGAACATTTTTATTATATAAAATTTAAAAATTATTAAAAATTTCTCCCGTAATTCTGAAACAATTTTTACCTTATAAGTAATTGGGAAAAAAAATTAAAAAATTGATTATTTTTTTTGTGTATCGATTTTGATCAATTCAATACCAACCTATTTATTAAGAGTTCTAACAAATTTTGAATCGATATGTAAGTTTTTACCTTACAGAATGTTTACTATCATTGGACAGATCGATGGACATGATTAAAAACTTAGGAGCCTAAGAATATTTACTTTGTAAAGTCTTCTTGTGTGCGTTTAGCCAACGTACCATAACCTTGGTGGGTGCGTATATTTTTTATATGATTGGATTATTTTGAATGTGTTGTAAGATTGAGACTAGAGTTCAATCGTAGACATATCAAGTTATCAAGTTGACAAAACTCTTCAAGGAGATGGATATTCTATAATAAACAAAACTTTTCAATATTCAAATTTATATTTGATTAAAATAACGCTTTTTTATCCTTCCATCCACTTTTTTCTTTCATCCACTTTTTACATAATAGTTTAGAGGGCGCTTTAGAGGAGATTGATAAAATAGCAAAATGACATGATTTTGAAACAAAACCTTAGCAAGAAGGCGCTGTCAGCATATTTCCTTTGGTTTGAGTATTTGCTTTAATATTCTACATCAAATGGAACAACCTTAACCAGGTAACATATAAAAGCAACTCATCATGGCAGGTGTGTTGATTGAGAAAACTTTTAAAAGTTGTTGTTAATTAAACGTTAAATAATTGAATTTTAAAAAGAATTCTTTGAACAGTAATAAAGCAAAAAAAAAATTATTTCTCATTTCAATAATTTCATATAAATTTTCTTCACTTATAGAATAAACAGGGTGAGGAAAAAGTTGGAAACTCTAGAGTAAAGGCATAGGATGAAATTTTCCAAAAAAAATCAAATACAAAACTTGTGAAGTTAAAAGAAAGCAACTTGACGGTGACCTTGATCTTGATCAGCCCTCAACTTTTGTATTTAAAGTTTTTTTTTTTTTTTTGAAAAATTTCATCCTATGACGTTACTAGAATGTTTCTATCTTTCTTCCTTACACAATACTAAACGTTCTGGAGTGTCAAGCAGTTGCTAGGGAAAGAAATGTTGTATCAAAGAATACAACAAAACGAAACTATTAACACAGAGCCAAAATAAGGGAGTACGTACAATTTATGCTGTTGTGCATTTTCCTTTGACGTCTTTTTTTTTGTGTGCTTTTCGTGGTGTCATAAGTAAAAACAGAATAAAGCGAAATTTATAACAGTACACAACAAGAAAATTGGTGTTTGAAAAAAATTGAAGAAGTATATCAAAATATAATAATAATAATAACAATAATATATTGTATGCACGCGTGCGCTTTTAGTTGCCATTTAATCGTACAAACGAACGAGTGAAAATCGTAAAACATGATTATACGCCACTAACAGACTTTTTGTTCATTAACAACATCATCACCTGCTTCATTATCATTTGTGATTCTTCAGTTATAGCGACAACAGCTTTTAACTACACTAACGCTGTATAAAAGTATCAAAAATAAAAAAAAAAATTAAAAAATATATACAGTTGAACAAAACAAACAAAAAACAATTGTATAAAAAATAATTATAATAATTGAAACGCTTGACGAGTGATGTGGAAACATTTTCAACACAAAATTTTTAAAACGTAGCACAACACACAACACATAAACAAATATGTGTACGCTCCCTCCATAAAGTATAATACAGTGCAACATTAACCCCATCCGCGAGTGCAATAATAACAAAACATAACAGCACACAAGAAAACTATCAAACATTGATTTTGTTTTTCTCTCTCTCACTCTTTCTCTTTCTCTGTGTGTTATGCTCAGCACAAGCCTTGCTTGCGGTTTATTATAGTGTATGGAAGAGGTGTATAATGGCCCACAAGACACATACTAACCAAACAGCTACATTTTATAGACGATTCATTAAAGTGCTTTACATATAGAAAAACATTTACCAAAACACTGGTTGCTGGGTATTGCTAGCATTGATAATGTTCATATGATTTAGTTTATATTTCGAAGGCTAAACGATCTCTTCGGTTTGTGCTGTTAATGAATTTCAATAAAAAATTGATTTAAGGAAAAAGTCAACCTGTCAATGGTCATGAAATGGAACAATGCTTCTACATGTATCCTTTAAGTTTACATTGAGCAAAAAACAAAATGAAATTTTATGTAAATATTTATAATTAACTCATGCGTGATGGTGTGCTGCTACTTATTCGAAAACATTAAAACATATTTAATTAGTGAAAGTTCTAATTTCTCGCACGCACAGTTTCTTAATTAGAGTTTATTATAGAACCACCCAAAAAAGATGGACGTACGTATACTACATATTACTGTGGTGAATTCTAATAGCAGCAAATGTGTTGTGCGGTCATAATTCAAATACAAAGAATAGTTTATTGTTCGAGCAAAAAAAAAACATACAATTAAACATAAAGCATTTTATGTAAATGAACAATATTCGTAAAACTGTTGTTTTTATAACTCTGCTGCTAAAATGAAAAAAAAAAAATTTACCGTATAAAATAACAACATAATCATAACTTTTACACACATTTATGCAAAAGTGAAAAAACACATACAAAAATGGGTGAAATACTTTACCTTCTTAATACACCCTCAAGTGTCGTTTTTTAACCCTCCACCTAAGCACCACTAAACAGGATAAGGTGAAGCATACATTATTTTCACCGTGAACCCTTCATTGAAAAGATTACACCAAGTTTGTTAATCCGTTTGCAACGTGAATTTAAATAAAATTTAAATCGATTCGTTTCCACACACAATTATGTCAGTACGTCCATAGATTTAAAAGTTAGTTTCTAATCGAATGTAGGCAATGTAGATCATTTAAGAATTATGGTTACCTTTGATATATATTAGGGTTTCATAAATCATGCTACAGATTAAATTATATTCTGTTACTGGTATTACCTTAAACATTCATAAGAAATTTTGTTCTTGCACTTATAATTTCTGCAGGTAAAATTCGGCCCAAGCTTTTTTATTTGTTCACAATAATGTATATGCATACATGAGAGCCCTTGTGAAAGAAAGTGGTACAAGTCTACTTTGAAAAAATTATAAAAATATAAAACAATTAAACTAGTTCAATTGATGTGTGCCATATAATGGACTTGCAACACTTTCCTTCTCATTGGTTCATGTTTGTAAATTTTCACGTAGAAGCATTGGAAAGGCAGCACATACACAGAATAGAAGCATATTTTTTGTTGTTGTTATTATGCAAATTATAATTGCAAATATGTTTGGATGAATAAAAAGTGACTTTATTATGGTGAAATATGTCACAGAGTGTAAATATTATACATGCCGGTTAACATATGTGAAGAATATTTCAAAAAATATTACAAACACATATTCACAAATAGCCTAAAGCACTTCAAACAATTAATGGTTATTTCATTTTAAATCTACGTTAATTAAATGCAAGTTAATTGAAATTGTTCAACTGCTGAAAATAAAAGCTGGTCTACTTTTGTTTCAAGTGCTAACTTTCCAAAAAGAAAAAAAAAAACTTCAACAAACAAGTGATATTAGTAATTTAAAATAGCTTAAGACAAGTAGTAAATACCCTACACTTTTATATGCAAAGAGTGGGCATGGCTGGAATCTCTTGTGCTCTCTATTGTTAATGTAAAACATATCAAATAAGTTTTTTGTAAATGGTGAAAGTCTCTGTTATCCAACCACGCCCATTTTAGGCACAACTATTACTGGGCCAACTATAAATATGTTAACGAAAATTTGACTTCATAGCTAAATTTTTGTACACGATGAATAGATATTTTTGTATGGTGGGCGTGGAATTTTGAAAAAATTCGTGCAACTTATAGTATAGTAAAAGTTTAAGTGCAGTAAATAGAAATGTTTTGTGGCAAAATTGCAGTTTAATACCACAAAGTTTACGACCTTGATCATTTCAACAAGAGGTGGACATACGGACAATTACGAATAAATCGATTCAGATGTTGATTGGTTTTATATATGGTTATTATATTTATTTGTAAAAAATTGGCGCTATCACATAACATACACTCCCACAATTTACATAAAAAATCTTTTTTATAGAATTTTCTTTACGGGTTGAAGTGTAACACACAGTTTTAAAGAATGCAAACAAGACAGCAATTACTTACATACATGCCACGCCCACACATGACTTATATAGAAGTCACTACTTTATTAAAGCCGATTGTTGTTTGTTATTGTTGTTGCTGTTGTAATTTTAAAACATATTGCATTCTACACACCATGTACGTGGAGTCTTTGAAAACTTTTACTTAACATTTGTGGCAGAAATATCAAATTCAAACGTCAAGTGAAAATATTTAATCAGACGATTGCATGTTGTGGTTGATCTCCATCATACACTATCTAAAAACAACAACAACAACAACAACAACAACAACAACAATCACAAAAATAGACAACAAATAGTGTATAAATGAGTATATAATGTAATGGTGGACACAAACCAAACTGGTCGGTCATACAATTGGATCGGTGGTGGAGGTTAAGAAATGGTAACAAATGTGAATAAATATGTTCTGTCTCTGTCTGATAATATGTGTATATGGCATTAGCTTTGTTTTTAATAATGTAAACAATGAAAAAAACAACAACTGCGTTAACTATTGAGTGGTAGCAGGTGAATGACTTTTTAGGACTTTTTTTTCATACATAAGCTCACACACACACCTAGCTTCCGATTTCCGGTCAAACTGTTTCTTTCGATTTGAATTTGTTGTTGGTTAAGAAATGAAAAGTTTTCTACATTTTTTCGCTTAACTATATAGAAATTAAAGGAAATTGTTATAAAAGTTGAAGAATTTTTAACAAATTTTTTCACCTGTTTGTAAGAATTTTTGAACAAATTTCAAATTTAAAACAAATTGAAAAAGAAATGAATATTCTGACATCGCAAAGAAATTTATTTGTGTTAATTGAGTTGATAATTGTGTAGAGTATGTTCCACATAGTGTCCAATGCTCCAATTGTTTCCATTTCTATGAGTAATATAATCTTATATACTATGTGTGCATGTGTGTGTACGTGTAAGCAAGTGTAGTTTGGAGTTTTCCAAGAATTTCAAGAAACTCTTACTGACCCACAATAAAAACAGTCTTACACGCGTACATACAATTTCATGATTCGTATGTATGTATGTATGCATGAGAATTTCGGAAACTTTTCTCAGATAACATAAACGTTGGTTTGTATATAAAAAAAATAGTGAAAATAAAAACAATGTAAACACATGTACTAACAAGTTGTATAAAAGAAACAACAAAAAACTCAGTAAAAACAAAAGAATTCCAATAACACCAAGAACACGTTTAACCCTGTTTCGTCTCTGTTATTTTTTTGTTTTTTTTTTTTTTGTTTTTCATATTGCAACACAATAAACGATAAAAACAATAGTAATACAGTAAATAAAAGTGTTTTATGAACACATGTTTAAATATATACGTTATATACACTCATACATATAAATATTCAACCACCAGTACTACTGGTTTATATGTGTATGCGATACTTTTATTTTTCATAACCGCTACTGAACTTGTAATTTTGGTGTATGCGTATAAGTGTGAGTGCGTGTGTGTGTTTAAATGTACAAACACTTGTTACTAGAGATAGTATGGTGTCATAAATATAAATCATACAATAATTATCAAAAGTATAGCAAGGCATGGTGAAAATTTCTTAATCTGTGTCCACATAAATAAAAATGCATAATTATGCTACACATTCTATATATTACACAACATACAAGAGATATATGGTTTGGATGTCATGCCATCAATTATGATTAATATCATTTCATTCATAAGAATAAATCGACCAAGAACACGTAGACAGTGCTCGACTACATCATCATACGTCATGATCATGTGGATTATTTATCATTGGATTATTGTGATGGGCTTAATATGCCTCATTTTACAGATTGATGGTAAGTTTATATAGATTTTGTTTTATTTTATAAAAGTTAACAAAGGCACATGAAGGACAAGTAGATAAAAAGTGAATGTCGGATTCAGTGTTTATTGTTGATTATACATAGATTTTATGCTTATAAAATTTATACTCTTTATCACATGTAGGTGTATGAGTATATATCACTTTGTCAAAATGTTTGCAATTTCTAGAAAGAGACTTTGGATACCTTAAAAAATATTCTGAATCAGCATCGTTTACTCAGTCGACCCAATATTGTCTGTCTGTCCGTCTTTCATGTTATGGGAATTACTGTCCTGTTCGCCAATACTGAGTTATTGATTCCAAATTTGGCCGATTGGCATGGAAATTGGCTCACAGTGTAAAAAAAAGAGAAGAATTTATATAAAGAATTTATTCCAAATTACTTATAAGCTTTGAAAGATATATTGACATATATATTCGTTGGAGATATTTGGTGATGAGTAGTTCAAAATGTCACCTCAACTAAAAGCTAAAAGCTTTCCTTGATTATTTTTATTAAATCTTACCGCAGCACTAATGCGGAAAATGTTGAGTTTATGCCTATATTTGTGATTTTTAAAATATTACAATTTTTAATTATATTAATCAGCTTCGAATCATTTATGAATCAGTTTAAATATGTCTATGTATCCATTTGTTAAACAGCTATAAAGTAAATTGTAGGGGAGTCGTACAGTTCCAAAAAGGTTTTTTTTTTCAATTTTTGAATCCAGTGGGCATGATTAAAAGTGTAAACAATTCATTCTGTGTTTCATCAATATACTAAATTAAAGTTGGCCTTGTTAGACTGTAATATTTTAGTGGTAAAATCGAGACATGTATGTGGAAAAATGATTTTTTGTCAAAATAGTAACTGTAGTGAATGATGGCACACATAAGGTAGCGAATAATGGCACCAATTTTTCCACATAAGATGAAAAACTATACTAAGTTATTCAATTTGTTTGTAATATTTACATGGAGTCGTAGAATATACAAAACGTAAAACAGGACTTTTACTAAATAGAACGAAAGCCTACATTAAAATTTCGATTATTTCCATATATCTATCCTACAAACATCTGAACAAACTTAATATATTATCTACCATGTAGTGGTGCCGTATACATGTCCACTTATATGCTTTTGTTAGAAGCGGTTGCAATATGGAACTGAACTATGGTGCGAAACTTTTCATAAATAAAACAACAGTTTCCTGTTTGAAACAATACGATCTCCGTCAAAGGCCATCTACACGTACAATATATATATCAGTTATTTACCGACGGACGGTTTTTTGTTGGCCGAACTTTTTCAAATTATGTAATTATAAAATAATGATTTGGATGTCAGTTATTAAACCTGAAACATGCACGGTTCGCATTTATGTGTTAAGCGATAAAAGATTTTACTGGAAATTGTATAAAAGGCCATTCATCGCATGCACATACATGAACAAGCATGCACAAATCTATTGGGGACACACATTGCATATTGTTGCATAAATCATTCTATGGTTTTATGAGCATATTCTTGCATAACCCAAGTCACTGATTGCATTAAAGCTTAAGCTTATAAATTATGTAAGAAAAATCCCTTTATTAGTTAAATTAAAAATGTACAATAATTAAGATATTATCTTGAATACTGGCACACACACAAGTTTACATATTAACATATTTAAGTAACGGCTATAACCTCAAAACAACTCATAAGAGTGCTTAAGTGTGCATGCACATACACTCATGAATTGATGAGTAATTGTACTTTAACTGTGGCAAAGTATTTTAACAATCAACAAGTAGTTGAATTAGAACTTCACTAAAGTAACGTACATTACAACAATCAAACCAATCAGTCAAGTATGACAATAAAAATAAAATTAAACATAATGACAGCAATAAATTATTTGAAAAAAAGAAAAAAAATTAAAGTTCTACAAAACTATAAAAAGAAAGAAATGCACATACACCTCTCGCATACATATGAACGTAAATATTACATCAGGTATGGAATGGTATGGTCACAAAAACATTTCAAGTTCCTTTTATCGTTTATTAAAGTCAATTGCCGAAGCAGTGGCGTACTTGCAAGACTATTAAAAAAAAAATTCAAAACCATTGGACCGTAACCGAATAATGTATTTTAAAGGGCGTTCAATTTTGTTTGTTGTTGTCTTTAGCTCGCCTGTGATAGTTGCTTTTGTTTGACAATTTATAACATAAGCTTTATTAAGCTAAGTTGAGCCATTTGAAAGTCGAGGCGTCGGAGACCCTAGAATGTAGAACATATTTTTGTCATATATTTGGTATACATTTCTGTCTCATTTATAGAACATTTGTTTTCTATGTCTGTCGGACTATATAGCTTAAGTGATAATTGAATTAGAAAATGTGTAAAAATTAATATTCTGTGACTCGTGCGTTTCGGGCAGACAATCAACATAGTTTTGATCAGCATCAAAAACTGAGTATGTATGTAAATACACGACGTTCGTCCGTGCATCTCTTTGTTATAAATTTCTAAATCATTATCGCTGGCCGATAACAATCTTTGTAGGTCTTTGGCCTGTTGCAAAGGAAAACGCCACACGCTTCGGTCTTGAGCGCGCTTTTTTTAGTTTTGAATACCTAGTGTTTGCAGGGTATTAAACACTTGGTCCCTCCGTAAATTTCTATATATATTAAGCTGACCTTTTGTACAAATTTTCGGCACAAATTGGGTAAAAATCGCTTGAATGCCACGCCTACAATCAGCAACAAAAATGAACCTATAAAAATGAAATTTAAAATAGTTCTTACACAGATGTGCCAAAAATGGGCATAGTCGCATAGCAGACCCGCCCACAATTTACAGGAAAAAAATTATACTTGCCAAAGAATTGCTCTTGCAAGTAGACATATAATATATATATATACATAAAATAGTTCATCAGGTACCTGGCACGCGCACTAATTCTATATTAAAATGGAGGGTATTTAAGTTTCGACTTGTGCCAAATTTAGGTTTTTTTTTAAATGTTTTGTTTTGAAATTACGAAACCACACCCGCAAAATTATCAGAAATCTTGATTTTTCTTCTTTTTTTTTTTTTATTATAATTAATTATGCGTAGAGTTGTGAAATAGTTTTTCTTATTGTACTGCTACAACTGTGTATTTTTATGGAAAATTGGTTGTGGTATGGAAACGATGTATTAAACCTTAAGTATTTTACCGCAGATGAATGCCTTATTATTGTGCGTATTGTGGCGTCCATTTACAAAAAAAAAAACAAATTGGAAATAAGTACAGATTGAAGTTTCAAAATAATTAAATACATGTGCGTACATATCCATCAACATAATAAACAAGTAACAAGAAAACTATATACGGCTTGGGCCAAATCTTAAATACCCTTTACTCAGGGTTGCCAACTATGTAATGGCGGATTTTATCGACAGATGGATTTTACACTTTCCTTTAGTTCGTTAACGTGTTCAATGAAACTAATGATGTCAAATCCCACTTAATTTAGGTTTTTGATAGGAAAGGTCAGAAATTCTATGAACCTGGAATTACGACACTGCCTAGACAATGGCAAAAAGGTAACTAATCACTTAGTTGCTATCCTAATACAATTATAACAAAAGTGTAGACTTTTGCTATAATTTTGCCCTTTTAAATGTCGTTCCAAATTATTTTACTTTCTTGAGGTCATTTTATGATATCATAATACATATATGTTCTAAAAATATCAATCTCTGCCTAAATATTTAGTGATTTTAAGTATTTATTAAAACCATCCTAATAAGAGCATGCATGACCGTAAAAGAAAGCGAAATGTAAGAAATTGCCAAAAAAGTCATAGGTGCGTAAATAGTAAATGAAATTTGTTCTGCTTCATGACTCAACTCAACTTTTATGCTCATTTTTGTGCTTGAAGATGGAATATGTACACTGTGTCAAGAATCTTGCAACAGACAAAATGTTATCTAGGAGACACTATATAATATATCATAAATGTACTTCGTCTACTAATGTCGAGGATAAAGTTGAAATATTGATTTCAAAATTGGCAGAAACTATAAATTTTAAAAATTTTTCGAATTGATCGACTTGACTAAAATACA
The DNA here is from genome assembly GCA_949710015.1 of Crataerina pallida. Lineage (NCBI taxonomy): Eukaryota > Metazoa > Arthropoda > Insecta > Diptera > Hippoboscidae > Crataerina > Crataerina pallida. The sequence continues at coordinate 29,037,294 of OX453290.1, read as the reverse complement.
ATTAAAGGATTAAGGAAAAATGAGATGATGAGGTGTTTTTAAAAATATTCTCATTGAGTGATAATTTGTATATCTGAAGGGTAAGATCGGCCTAGAAGATATATTCTGAGGGCCGATCTATTAAAGAAGTAATGAAAATGAAAGCAAGGGAAAAAACTAAAATTGGTTTGGACTTAAATCTTATATACCTTCTATCTTTACATAAAAAAGGTGGGCGTGGCAAGTATCTGATTAGACCCTTTAATTGTATACTTATTACGTATCAGCTTGCAGGTCCAGTTTTATGCTGAATAAATTTTTTTGAGGGCGTGTCTGTTATCCAACCAAACGATTCGAATTCTCTTCTGCACTTGATCTTTAGAAAAGCAACTAATTGGTGATTCATTTTCTTTACTTTACTTGTGTTCTTTATAAATTCTTAAAAGGAATCATTCTTATTTTGTAATGTAAATATTTGGATTTAATTCCTATGAATTAACAAAATTGAATAATAATTATACTGGTTTCACCGAATTGTCAAATCCTTCTCCTCATTTCTTTAATTCATTTCATATGAATGAAAAGCAGAAATGTAACAGAATATTAAAATAAAATGATTCATTTCAATGTGTGCCATCCACAAGAACTCAACCTAACAGACTATAATGAACGCGTGTGTACAATAAAAATTTTAAACTTATAATAAAAAAAAATATGTAATACTTATATGAAATATATACCTTAACTCTTTAAACGGAAGTTTAGTAGAGCGTATCCGGCGCAAATTGAAATGAATAACAAAACAACAACAAAATAAGGTGAAAAAATTGAAAACAACTGATTATACAAACAGATGCACATTGAGTGGATTTAAAAATGGTCTGCCTACAGCGGTTAAGGTTTGTACGTTTGCAATCATCAGCAAACTTTAAAGCAGCGGTGTCCAAATCCACATTATTGTTAGGGCTGAATTTATTAATTAAAAAAAAAAAAGAAAATGTAATAACCATTTGAAATAAATAAATTGAGTTTGTGAGAAACTAACAAAAATAAATAGCATTCGATAGCGAGTTATATCTACTGCCAGGTTACAAATAGGGATTACGACAGCAACCTAGCATTGTTTGAAAATAAGGCGCTAACAAAATTGAAATTGTACTAAGAAGAATTGATGGAAAACCTTTTCAAAAATAGGCAAATATCACACCCACCTTAAATTATACCGATCGATTCAGAATCAAAATCTAAATCAATTTAACCATGTCCTTCTGCCCCATGGGGAACCCCTTGAAAAATTATCAAATCCTAAATACTTTTTACATTCAACTACAAACAGTGGGCGTGGCAAGTCCATGATAAAGCTCTTTAATTGTGTTTACATTAGATTTCAGCTGAAAGGTCAAGTTTTACACTGAATATGGTTTTCAGTTCATTGTGGACATATCTTCTAACCGATCGTGCCCACTTTTGGTACATCGATAAATGGTATAATTATACATTTATGTATAAATTTTCACGTTTTAAGTTAAATTTTTGTGGTAGATAAATAGATTTTTGTAGATTGTGGGCGTGGCTCTTGACCAAAACTTGAGCAAAACAGGCGGACATACATGTCTAGATCGACTTAGTTTTTAATGTTGAACAGATATATATATGGATTTTGAAAGGTATTTCTGGGAGGAGAATCGAAAGGTGTAAATGTCATCAATATATTGATATAATGATGTTACAACGTAATCATTGCAAAGTAAACTTTGCCAGCTCGGTTTATATTAAATCTTTCATTTTACGTTTTCCATTCAACTCGTGAGTTTTCGTTTTTTCTTTTTTCTTTTGCAGCAGCCGAAAGTGTTATATTGGATTCTCGCTGTTATTTGGAAGGTGGCGGTTCTGCGGAGAGTTTTTTGGCTAGTGAAGATTTAGAAGTGGGCGCCATTATTGGTCAGTTGCGTATAAATGGTGATCCCGATTCAGAAAGTGGTGATATTAATCTAACGTTAAGAGAGAAAGATGCTCCCGTTGAAATAATAGCGGGCACTAAAGATTTAGCCTTAACCGTTGAGTTGGACAAAGAAGGTGTAAGAGGACCCTCGTCCATTTATGTAAACGTTATATGTGTGCGAAGGCACTCAACGGATCCGGTAAGTTGAATGCACTGCAGTCGCATGCATTGTGTGAACTATATACCTAAACGTGGTTAATTGCTCGCGGAGTACAGTAAATGGGTAACCAGGAAAACACACTTCAAAATTTCACTTACATTACATAGCCTTTACATATACATATAAGTAAATATATTATTTAGTTTAGTTTAGTAAAACTTTTTCCATTATATAAAATTATAAAAAAAGAAATCGAAAAAACACAAAAAACCCGCCTCTTCAAACGTATTATAGTAATTTGACGAAATGAAGTTGATGTTGATATAAAAAAAATTCCAAATGGCGCATTTTATTACATTCACATCATAAAACTTCTATTGGGACAGTAGGATTTAAATGCTGAAGGAGCCTTCTGTGAATGGAAACAATTTCATTTGAAAATACTCCCCTTGAGCAGACGCTTATGTTGAGCTCACGTTAGTAGACTTGTCTGCATCGCCATAAAGGTGGTTGTTGGTTGAGGCCATAAATTAGCAAGGCAAACTTCCGGTTTACATGTTTCTTTGAGTGAGTGAAGAATGTAATGCCTCTGCTGCTGGTCGCCTATTAGCTTTTCTACTACATGCGTGGTTTAGTTTTATATCGTGTTTTATTCTACACAACATTGTTGTTGTTATTATTTCAACTTGTAACAACAACATGGCTCTACTTTCTCATCGAAAACCTCATCGGCGCTTGTTCTTCTATTTTCTATACATTGTGTATGGTTGAATGTATGTAAGGAGTGCAGGTCCTTTCTGTTACAATTCCTTCAGCCCAACAACCCTAAAACCCTAAACCGTATAGATGTTTTTGTTATTATTGTTGTAGTTTAGAATAGTTTACGCTTTCATGTATACATATGTTGTATGTGTGCATATGTGTGCCACCAGGTATTGGGTTTCTTGCCGTTGACTTGTATATTTCAATTATTCTACTTACTGCTACTTTTTAAGCACTTTGAACTTTTTCAAGCGGTTCATTGACCACACAACAACAGCAACAACAACAACAACAACAATATTAACAATATGAAAAGTCCAAGAGTTACTTTCAAATTTATATATTTTGAGCAATGCAAACATGTTCATGTTGATTGTTATTGGAATAATAAACGATTATACTCCAGACTCGAAAGGTGACAGTAAGTAAATATTAACTGCATGGCAAATATTTTGATTATACGATGAAATTATTTTAAGGCTCACTATACGAACACGAAACTATGGCCAGGCACGTAGGTAGTTATTAAAAATTAGGGGGGACATAATATTTTTTATACCCTACACCCCTTTGTCATATAAGGTGTATTTGCCTAAAATGCCATATCCGTCTACAATTATAGCAATCAATTCAGAATCACAATCGAAATTTCAACCAAATAGTTTGAATAAAATATTATAACGGTAAAAAAATTACGCCCCGTCTACCTTCTTGACTAACACATGATTGATTTTTTAACAACATTTTTTGATGCATTATTTTTCAGAGTTTCGTTATACCCGTCAATGTGCGAGTGACGGACGTTAATGATAATGCACCGCAATGGGTGGGCACACCTTATACTCTGACACTTTCCGAAGTTACGGTGCCCGGCACACGTATTCTGCAAGGCGCCCGAGCAGAAGATGCCGATCAACCGGGACCCTTCTCAACAGTAGAATATGAAGTATTATCCGGCCCGTATTCCGATTACGTGCAATTTTTAAATCCATTAGAAGGCACCCTAGTTTTGAAGAAATCTTTAGATTATGAAACTATGCAAAATTTTACGGTGCGACTAAGAGCACAGGATCAGGGTATTCCGCCTAAATATTCGGATATTATGTTGCGCGTGGTAATAACTGATGCCGATGATCAAAATCCGAAATTTCTAAGAGAAACCTATAGTGCGGAATTACCGGGGGATGGACGACCGGGTGAATTGCGCATGCGTCCCGAAGCTCTTAAAGCTGTAGACCAAGATGAGGGCATTTGTGCTCCCATACAATATTCCCTCGTCCAATCGCAGGATACGAAATATTTTCGCATACATCCGCATAACGGTGTAATCACCCTGCTGACGCCCATTGGCTATGCCGAATTGGCTAATGGAGCAACGTTGGTAGTGAAAGCCACTCAAATCGATAACACTGATCGCTACGCATTAACTACAGTTACTTTGAATCGTCCGGGTAGTACTCACAGTGATATTAGTGCCTTAACTTTTGTACAAAAGAAATTCAATATGCGGGTCCGTGAAGATACCGCAGTGGGCAACCGCATACTGGCCTTACCAACCAATAAACCGGGAAAACGTTTAAGGTATGCCATATTGGATGAAGTGAACGCGGAATTTTTCAAAGTTGGTACCCTGGGAGAATTGATTTTAACTAAACCGCTGGACTATGAGAAAATGACTCTTCACGACTTTCAAGTTTACGCCACAGATGGTCTGACCAATATGACAGCTAATGTAAGTTTGGAAGTAACGGATGTTAATGATTGGGAACCAAGATTCCGTGAGACTCACTACGAGTTTATGGTACCGAAAAGTGTAAGTATTTGAACTTCTTATAAGCGGACCTTTGATTCAAATTGATTAAGTTTGCTTTGCAGAAAGCCTTGCAATCGCGTTCCTTATCCTTGGAGGGTCTGATGGTGGGTAAAGTGGAAGCTGCTGATGGTGATCGCAATGACAAGTTGGAATTGTCGTTAAGAGGGCAACATGCTGGTCTCTTTGAAATCGACAACACTGGCAACATTTACATGCGTCCGGAACAATTGCAAGTTTTAAATGAATCGACCATTCACTTGATTGCTATTGCCACCGACACGGGAGTACCGCCACGCAGCACTTCAGTGCCCGTGACAGTCACCATGGAAGGTGTCACTCTGGCCCAGACCACTTGGAGTAACAGTATGTTGGGACTATTCGGTCTGATCGTGGCCGTATTCGTTATTGTCATAATAAGCTTGACCTGCTACATAGTACAGTTTAAAACTAAAACTCGCAAAACAACGCCAGCAGTAGGAAATAGTAAAGGACGCAAGCGGGGACACAATGCTGTTTCTACGGCCAATTTACTAACACATGAAAAAGTGACCGGTCACGGTAATGGCGCGACCACATCCAGTGGCAATGTTTCCGTACTGCATATGAAGCGTAATGGTAACATCGGCTTGGGAAGTCACCTGGGCAATGGTGGCTTCCATGCAAACCCTATTGGGACAAGTGGTATATCGGGTATGGGAGCATCTGCTATATTAGCAGCCAATATGGACAGAGAACGGGAACGACAACGAGAAAGAGAAAATTATGCTGCTACCGTGCACAGTAAGAACAATAAAAGAAATTAAAAATTACAAAAAAAAAAAACATTTCAAATAAAAATTTTGTAGGTATTGTCTCGAGGGCATCCGCCAATGGTCAACTCTATGAAGAGGACGAAATCGAAGATGACTCTCTAACACAAAACCATCCAATCTCTAGTGCTACCAGTCGTAAGAAAATGGCTTGGGAGCCCCCCCTTACCGCAATGGGACCAACGAATGATGTAACGGTAAATGGTGCTAACGGCAAGATAAACAATGTATCCACAAATCTGACCGATACTATGGACTCTTCCGAAAATAACCTAACAGTATACTTTTAAATATTATCAACGTCCAGTTGGCAATCTTGTTTTGTACATACAAATTGTTTTTTGTTAGAAAAATATTTATTTAAATATTTGATATTGTATGTATGTATGTAGAAATAGTCATAATTCTAAACTTATGCATGTAGGTACTTCATTACATAAACTGTCTTATAAAAAGTATTGTAAATTTTAAGGTATTGTGTGTTTGCTCCAATAATGAAAACATTTTAATGTTTATAACGGATGATAATCCGTTTCCGCTTTGTGAATTTTTTATAGCTTCCAATATAAAGATGTACTTGTTAAATGTGTCCTATATCCCTTTTTGTAAATTTTACGTAAAAGTCTAAAAATAGATGAGAAATAATATTAATACGATAGATTATATTATAAAAATACTTTCAAAGATTTCATTTGTTTGATTTAGTTAACAAATGGTGAATTATGGCACAAGTGTTTTAGCCTATTTACATATTGCTACGAATTATTGTATGGCTTGAATGTTTCTAAAAGTTACCATTTTTTTTTTGTAACTTGTCATGGAGAACAACTTGAAAAAAAGAAGAGGTTCCTTGACGATCATGCAGGGATAGCATAGAATTCATTGTTTTTAGTAATTTTGTATTGAAATATTTGAAAAAATGTGATTTTTGGTTAAAAAAAATCAATGAGAACGAAATGTCAGAGATGTTTACGAGAGAGTGAAAGTAAAAGAACGCCATTTTGTAGAGGAAACAGATTTTCACAATTTTGTGCCATCTGGTTTACGTGAGGGAGATTTTTCTTTACACATTTGTTTCTTGAATTAGTGTTTAGTATTTACGTACATAGGATTGTTTAGTTGAACGAAACTGTTCATTCACAATAAAGCAACTCTGTATATTTTGACATTTGTATACTTGGCATTAACACATATTTAATTAAATAAATTACCTGAATTCTTTATCTACAAGCGTGTTCAAGTTAATTAAAATAAAAGTTTTTTAATATAATAATTATATATTATATAAAAAATAAAAGAAAATTTGCATAAATGTCCAAAGAAGATAAAGAAAAGACGCCAATTGTCGACAAGGAACTAGATCTGTCAAATGCTGGACGAGGCGTATGGTTGGTTAAAGTGCCCAAGTATATAGCCCAAAAATGGGAGAAATCCCCTTCAAATATGGACGTGGGTAAATTACGAATCAGTAAAACTCCAGGGCAGAAAGCTCAGGTATCTCTAACGCTATCACAAGCTGTAGTGAAATTAGATCCGGACGAAGAAATACCCACTGAACACATATTAGATGTTTCTGCTGTAACCAAACAAACGCTCGGAGTTTTCTCACACATGGTAGCACCAGAATCGAACAGTAGTAAGGATTCTACCGGGAATGATGTAGAAAAACTTTATATGGAAGGTAGAATAGTACAAAAACTCGAGTGTCGTCCTATAGCTGATAATTGTTATATGAAATTGAAATTGGAGTCCATACGAAAGGCGTCAGTGCCCGTGCGAAGAGTACAACCGATAGATAAAATAGTACAAAACTTCAAACCTGTAAAAGATCATGCTCACAACGTAAGTACATTTATGGCCGCGAATTGGTATAAATTTTCATTAATAATAAAATCGTAAACTGTGTTGTAGATTGAATACCGAGAACGCAAAAAAGCCGAAGGTAAAAAGGCCCGCGATGATAAAAATGCTGTTATGGACATGCTATTCCATGCTTTCGAAAAGCATCAATACTACAATATAAAGGATTTAGTGAAAATCACCAAACAACCCATCGGCTATTTAAAGGAAATACTTAAAGAAGTATGTGATTATAATATGAAAAATCCCCATAAAAATATGTGGGAATTGAAGAAAGAATATCGTCATTATAAGACTGACTTGGAGAAGAAAGACGACGACAAAACTGTTACGGATAGTGATACCGACTGAGTGATGATCTTTATTTATAGACTTAAGCTGTAAAGTATAACATTTTGTATAGGATATGTGTGGTGTAAATATTTGGGTATTTGTGTTAAGAAAAAACAAAAAACATCAAAATTAGGTAAACGCAGTATGTTAAATATATTTCGTTGAGCCCCTAAATATACTTTAAAAAACGAATTTAGTGCGCGAAGGATGAATGGACTTATTTAAACGGCATAGAAAGTAAAACATTTTAATTCAAATACATTTTATTGTCTAAACCTGTTTTTATGTTTAATTCAATCATTGCGCAAATAGTCAGTAATTAGAAATGTTATTTTTATAAAAAATCTAATAGCATTTTGCTTAATTTTGGTAGTACATTACATTCTATTATGTGTACATTTTATATACATTTTAAGTCAAATCAAATAATACCTAATGCATCTTAGAATATAATTAGTTAATCCAAGACTTGTCAAGCAATTCATTACGTAATTTCTTAAACTATAACTTAAAGATCATGATAATATATAACATTTTATATATATACCGAACCTTCCGTCATTTTATCTTATATGTCAAGTATACAGATTCAGGTACAAAAAAATGGCAGTTTTAATGATTGCCTTATATGCAACTACAATAGAAACAATAAAAAAAAATATCATTCATTAAAACTTTTTTTAACGCTTTCGCTTTTGTAAAATTTTTTAGCTTAATTTATGGCATGCCTGTCTTTCATATTCTTGCTCTATCTAACAATTCATATTTCTGTAAATAAAAAAACAAATATATATATATATATATATATATAATATAATAAAAATATGTCTACATAATAAATGTGCGAGTTAATAAAAAATAAAAAAAAAACTCGGACTGCTATAAGTAATTTTCAGAATATGTTACAAAATATAAGCGCATATATGTGTGTGGGGGGGTATACTAAGTTTGTTGTTCCGTTTGCAACACCCAGAAGGAGACTCCAGAGATCCTATAAAGTACATACATTCTTGATCAGCATCAACAACTGAGTCGATCTAGACATTTATGTCCGGGTGTCTGTCTATTGTTGGCATTCTCACGGGCGTGAATTATGAGATATTGTATGATGATATTTTGTTTACGCATTTTTAGTTTTTGCACGCATATCGCTATTTAAAATGGGCAAAATCGGTCAAGAGCCACGCCCACAATCGACAAAAATCTATATATTTGGCACAAAGAATGCCCTATGAGCTTGAAATTTGGTTTCCATATTTATAGTTATCCCATCCATCGATATGCCAAAATTGGGAGTAATCGGACAACAGACACGCCCACAATTTACAAAAAAACCACATTCATCATAAAACTAGACTTACAAGCTGATACCCAATACATACACTATTGGGGGGGAGCAATATATATATGTTTGCCACGTCCACCTTCTAAGATTTCTACTTGGTTTAGAGTAAATGTTTACATACGTATTTAAACCTAAATTAATTTAAACTTTTTGAACAAAATGGAAATTTTAACACAGACTATATAGCTAATGTATCCTCTGCAATATTCAACAGAAAGAACCTAAATTTAACAATACTTCTACTCTATTTAACAAACGATAAATAAAGTTACTTACTTAACCAAAAATCTTAAATATTCGCCACCTCCGTTACATTAGCCATCAGGAGAAGGTCACACTCAAGTAAAATTTTGAAAAACGTGTCCGTCAGTCCTAATTCTAATTTGAAGTTACTTTATAATAAATTTTAAAATAATTTTTCCATTTTAAAGAAAAATGTAACGAGGTGGTGAAAAAATTAGTAGTTTCTTACTAACACGACACAATGACGCTATGATATCGATTGGTAATCATCGGTGGAGAAAATACCCGAATCTGTTTCATTTTGATGATGTGTCTTCGGTATGGCTGGCAATGGTTTAATGAATTTCAGCCTCACAGGTGGCAAACTTTGACGTTCGTTCATTTGTATCATTTGCTTACTGGTACAAGGCGGATCGTTAAAATGATGATAAGAATGATTTGAATTTCTATTTAATTCATTTTCGCTTTCATCAGCTTCTTCCATTGACTCCATGGTGAGCCTTAAAGGCATTATATCGGATATTCTGGGGGCATGCCAATTCACATTAAACTCACTGTTGGAGGTGCAGGGTTTATGGAATGGTGTGGAGGCTATCAAACCGGAAGTTGTTATATTCTCATTTGACTGTGAGTCATTAATCGGAGCCTCACTGTTACTGTTACGGGTATTTGTACTTTCTTTAAAAGCTTTTTTCATGGACAGGTTTTTGCAATAAGTGGCATTGCTGTCACCTTTACTTGAATGCTTATATAATTTGTGCGTTTGTTGCTCTTCTTCTTCTCCTTCCAATTGTCTGTCGCTGGTGTTGTCTTGTTTACCCAACAAACCAATATTATCTTCAATAGCTACCGTATGACGTGTAGTGCTTTGCAATTCGAGATGCATGTCCTCCCAATCGATTGGTTTTTCACCATTTTTTCTACCATCCTCTACGCTCAGTTTCAAATTGTTTTGATTGATTAGTAGCAGTGTGGCCAGAAAGTAACGTGACACATGCGATTCATCTCTATCTTGCATAATTTCCATAAATGAGGCTGTAGCTGGTGTAGGTTTTGCACTCTTCTTCACATTATGCTCTGGATGATGCTGTTGCTCCCCAATGTTTTTGTTTTCACTGTTGTTTTGTATTGTTTCAATGATTTCTGTACCTAAGTGAAATATGTCAAAATGGTGGCGTTCTTGGGACGTGGCTAAAATGGGCCGTAAATAATCGTACCATTCTTGTACCTAAACAAACAGGTAGTTGGTAAGGTGGGTGGAAACGTTTGCTTGTGGAAATGCTTACCTTGGTGTTGCCTGTATCATTATCAGTGCCATTGTCATGCCCCATGCTGTTGGCCATTGCAACATTCTCAGGATTCGCACTGTCACCCAACGTACTGTTTGAGGTATTGTCGCCTGGAGGATTGTCTATTTCTACAGTTTGACTATCACATTTTTTCTGCTTATTTAATTCACTTAAACTGCTGTCAGTTAGTGCGTTTGAGTTGGGTTGTGTTGTCACACTACCTTCTACCCCGACGCCCGAATCTCGACTCAGACGATGAATGATATCATTGCTGCAGCCATCCCTCTCCTTTTCACTCTCATCGAAACCCAGAAAGTTCATATCAATCTCATCTTCACTGTCGCTATAATCGGAAAAACCACAAAAATCCGGACTGCTGCATGGTGTTATTTGTACAGTGGTTGGATCGGTATCGTTTAAGGGAAATCGTTGCAATTGACGGCGTTGCCGTATGATGGCCTCGCTTGATAGGCGCAAACGTTTAAAAAATCGCTATAAAAATTTGAAAATTCCATTAATTTGATTGTTTTGATTTTTGCTCTTTTTCATTGTATTTCGTTTTTACCGCTTTCATATGTAAATCCATTTCTGGTCCTAATTTAAAAAAAGCTCTTTTTCTGATCAACCTTTCGGGTAATTTGCATATGTTTAGAGTTATTTGGGGTGGGGTGGGTGTATTTGGCGGTGGCGGTGACGGTGTTGTTTCTGTTGTATCTCTTTCAATACGCAGCAGGGACCGTATTTCTTCGTCAATGACAATGGTGATGCTCTCTTTATTAGGTACACATGGCAATATGTCGGTGGCCACCACTTTGGGTGATAACATTTTTTGATCGATTTCATCCAAATCGGAAAAGCAAACTCCTTCATCATCCAAATGGGGTAAATGTACCCGAATTCCACCTAAGTCGATTTTCTCCCCAACTGCAGTTGCGTTGAGATATACAAACACACAGGCATTATGATTAATATAATTTGTCTAATATTGCTGGGGCAGCTGTCACTTACCCAAGTCTTCACTTCTATCTTTGGAATGATTTTGCGTTTTATCATTTTCTTGATTTTTCGTTTGCGATTTATCGTCCAAGGAATTGTTAAGGGATTGATAACCTTCACTCTCTGAAGATTCGTTTTGTGAATGTGTTAGCGTAGAACTCCCATTTGGAGTTTGTCCTGTTGATATGTCCTTATCAGTAATTTGTACAGAACTTTCATTTAATGTCCCGCTTAAAGCCTCATTTTCATTTTGTGTCTCACTTAAGAGGCTATTGGATGGCAATGGTGAACTTTCGCCTCTACTTGCGCAGCCTATACTATTAATTGCACTTTCTTCTGTCTCCCTTACGTCACTACTTGTTAGATTTGAACTGTGTTTTGCATTTTGTACTGTCATCTTACGACTACATGTCTGTCCTAAAATACGATCCTCTAATTCAGTGTATTGTTTTATGTAGGCTTTGGATAAGGGTGGCCACTGGCGCCTCTCCGTATGGCAAGCTTCGTCTTCTTCGTCAATGAAATCTTTCATTTTAAAATGCAAGTGAAAATTTATGTCGGGCACTAAAGTATTATAACGGTGGTCCACATGATACGCGAACATTTTGTAATTGCGTTTATAAATATCTCGATCATTAACCAGATCGTAAATAGTGCCATGTAGCGAACTAGGTGGATGTAAATGTTGTTCCATCTCTAGGCGCGCGTATGCGTCTAATTTCGATTGTGAGCTGTTGAGGCTTGATTGTATATCGGGTGAGGAAAAACGTTTATCAGGCAAAAGTTTATGAGTTTTTTTTGTTGACCCCTCTATTTCATTAGTGGATACTTCCAACACACGTTTACGGCCACGTTTCGCACACGATTTATCAGCTTCAGTAGCTTTAACATTTTCATCGGACTCCTGCTCATTGCTTTGATAGAAATGAATCGTGATTGTGATTATTATTCGTGATTAGTATTCAATAAAAAGAAGTATTTCTTACGACTCTTTCTCCAGCTCTTTTTCAGAATTACTCAGGGACAAAATCTGCTGCTCTACACGAGATTGAACCCAATCCACACGACGGGCATAAATTTTTGAAGAATTCGCCAGAAATAGTCCAGCTTCGTTAAAGATTATGTCATGGCCAAGACACTGGCGTTCAAATAAATCTATATACTATAAATATGGAAATGGACAATACAATATTTTTCCATTAATATAATATATATAAATACCAACGCACATATTTGAGAGATAAATTGAAATCAACCGAGTATTCGTTATGTTCTGCCATTTCGATAATCAGCATTGTAATATTTTTTTCGTTGGGTTCCTCCTGCACAATATGTATTAATTTGGCCATGCGTGATTTCGGATGTTTGTCGGCTACTTTTAGGATATTGCACAATTCTTCACCTGTGCGTAATTTCGATAAACAAAAGCCGGTTAATTTTATTGTTATTTTTTTATTTGTTTACAAAAAATAAAAATATAAACATATGTATGTATATTATATACATGAAGCAGCTTTTTAAATGTTTCTAAACATAAAGCACATCACACATGCACCCAACACATTGTTATGGCGCGCTCTAATTACAGTAAACCCTGTAATTATATTAGGATGGAACCAAAACTAGCATTTTTTTAAGATCCTTATCCGTGCTTCAACAAATCCTTACCCATTTTATCACTTTGCCCAGCGATTATTATATTTTACACTTAAACGCCATTTGCCTAGCGAAGATATATATTTTAGTGCAACACACGCGCTTGTTCTTCTTCTTTGCATGAATTCATTTTTGTGTTATATGGTTTTTACAGTAAAATATTACTTTAATCATTATCACTTATGAAGTTTCATAAAATTTACTTAATAATTCTTATGAGTATATACATTTTAATATAAATGTAAAACTTTGGTCAAATTTTTACATATTAATTCTGTTTTGATCGCATTTTCACAAAATTTATCTAATCGGCGTGAAATTGACAAATTGGAATTGTTTATATTGTTCAACATATTGAAAAATCCCGGTAATTTTATAGCAAAAGTACTAATAGGAAATTGAAAGTGATGTGCTATCGTCTCACAATGACTTATGATTATTAAAAAGAACCAGATAATATTTTGTTGTGTTATTACAGAAATATATTAGCAAAATAAAAAGATTTTGTAGAAAAAGAATTATTAATTATAATTATATTGTGTAAAATATTGCAAATTTGCAAAAATGTCGCTACCAGAATCTCAGGTAATGAGTTTGCCTTTGCCGCCAACTCAATACATAAACCTATTTTCTGAGGAAAATATAAGACGTAACAGAGCTCCAAGGCCGCCTCCACCGATTCAGGACAGCTACAGTATGTTTGGCATACAGTATAATAACGAAGAGATGGTGCGATCTTTGGAGTCGCAAAATATCAAACGTTTAATACCTATACATTTTGATCGGCGCAAGGAATTGAAAAAATTAAATCATTCTTTGTTTGTGAATTTTTTGGATCTGATCGATTTATTAATACAGTATCCAGATAGTCCCAGAAGAACAGAAAAAGTAATGGTGTAATACGAAAGAGAGAAATTTTTATATATGAAATTTTCGAAATTCATTTCAGATTGATGACTTGAGTTTATTATTTATTCATATGCATCATCTGTTGAATGAATTTCGACCGCATCAGGCGCGTGAAACGTTGCGTGTTATGATGGAAATGCAAAAACGTCAACGTGTCGAAACTAATTTACGTTTTCGGAAACATTTAGAACATGTTCGGGACGTTGTTAACAATGCTTTTGCTGCCCTGCCCGAAATCCAAGAAGAAGACGTTGAGGACATTAAAATGGATGTGGATAATCAGGAATCAAGTAACAACAACAAATGTGATGCAACTTATCACATGGATCGCATCATGTGCAAAATTGTTGATAGCTTGGAATAGAACTTTTATACAAAAAAATAATAAAGCAACAAAGACATGATTTAGATAGATTTTTAGAGGTATACAATTTATGATGTACATACACAAAAACTTGATTAATTTAATAAACTAACTATTTTATTGATTGATATGATTTATAGGAATGTTTCTGTTAACTTAATTTAGCTATAAGTACAGTTAGGAAGTTGCATACAAGACATGTTAGGAATTTTATTTGAAGTCAGTCTTTTTAGGATCAGGCAAAAAATACGTTAGAAGACTGGCAACTGCAAAAATATAAATGAAATATAAATGAAACGTTTGCATGATATATGACATTTATACTTACGTAATAAAACCGCACCCACCAGTACGAATGGCGGTAAGCAACCAATTTGTATAAAGACAGGGAATAACAAATTTCCTGATAAGGCACCCAAACGTCCAAACATCAAAGCCAAAGATACTATAACAGTTCTAAATATTTATTTTAAATAAAAAGAACAATATGTCAGAGATGGTATTATAAAAATTAACACATTTTATAAGGAGTACCTTAAAGTGGTGGGAAATAAGGTTACCGACGCACCCATTAAAGAAGAAGCCGCAATACTGGCCACCATTACAAATACGGCGGCTAGTATTAGAGTGGTGAGACCGCTTCTTGACCAATAAAAACTCAAACCTATACAACCCGATACAAGAAAGCTGCAAACTAAAGGCAAACATTTATTAAAATTTGATGAGTGAGTATACGAGTTCTCTTTCCGCTTTTAAAAAGAAATTTTTACCTAATAAACGATTTGGACCCACTGATTTTATAATGATAGCGGCAAGACCGTACCCCAACAAACATGTCATTGATATTATAATATTATTAATGTACATATCGATGGAGATATTCTGTGTCTAATGGAATTGAATAATATCAAATTATTATAAGATCACAGTAAGTGGAAAAGATCTGTACCTCGCTACAGGTGTCAGTGATATTTGTGGCAGTTACTGCCATTGTTCTATTAACACTATACTCCAGAATGGTACATAAATCCGACGATTCATCATCATGACCCGGCAAAGCCTCATATTCGGAAATTGAAGCAAATAACTGAGGCAGCCATAAACGAATTGTATTAAGTCTAAAATGGTTGTTGTAATGATTTTATTTTATTTTATTTGGCTTAATTTTAGGTGCACACTCACCCCAACAAAGTGCAAAACTGCATTAGGTACACGTTCGCCGAACGATACAATAACGGTTTTCGAAACATCGGTTTCATTTGCAGCCAACCATCATGTAGAGATTCCAATTTGGTTCGTTTTACGGGTTTCTTGTTTGCATTCTCAATGGTGTATATGTCGTGATCGGCTCTGATGTCACGATTGGGAACTTCCTCCACCAAAAAACTTATCTGTAAAGGATAATATATGTTGGAAGCTTACTTAACTCTGTACAAAATGCATAGTACCGGATATGTGTGCTTAGGTTTTCTCTTATTCCACGAATATATTTGTTGGAAACTCTCCAAAGCCTTATCGTTGTGTCCCTGATACATTAAAAATTTTGGACTTTCCGGTAAAATGGATATAATGATACCGGCAAACAAACTTGGCAAACTGCAAACTATTAAGAATATGTTCCAACTGTGTACTGAAGAATACAAATGAAAAAACAACACATTTACAAAGCAGGAAAATAATTGCTGACTCGGCATATATTTCATACATTGAAAATTTTCCGATAATGTCAATGTCCAGCTTTGTGGCAATATCAACCACGCTAGCATAGGTAAAACGACAGCGCCCAATGACTGGAAGAAACCCAGCGCCATTATTAATCTAGGCCTAAGTTTGGCATTGTGCACTTCAGTTAAATAAGGATAAAATGCCGTAGTCGGTCCATTGATACTGTAAAAAAAGTATGAGCTTAAAAAATTCCCTCCGACAGAATAAATAGAAGAACCAACTTACATGAACCCTTCAAAGAATTTGAATGTTACCAGCATTTCGAAATTTGAACTGAGGGCACAACACAACACGCACACCGTATCTACGAAGTAGCCGATTTTTAAGATCTTCCGACGTCCTAGGGTGTCGGCCATATAACCCCAAAGAAATGCTGACCCTATCGTGCCCGCATAAGTGGCTGCATTTAATGCGCCCTTATTTAACAAAGTCAGCTTGAGATCACATTCAGCTATCGGCAATATATAAGCCATTGTTGTTGTAGAGAACGTATTGGCAAAAGTAGACACTGCCGCAACGACTATTAATATTATATTGAATAAACCGAAACCGGTCGCATCAATGGCCTCTTCAAACGTAGCCGGCTTTACATTAACCTCTGAAAAAAAAGTTGAAATTTGAAATTAGATCAATATATTTTTAATCAGTATCAAATTCTCCGATTCTCGATTTGTCAATGTTCGGTATAGACATACGTATCGATTGTGGGCGTGTCTGTTATACAACTAGGCCCATTTTCGGCATATCGATGAAGCGAATATATATACATAGATACACATACCGAATTTCAAGTTTATAACAGATATATAGATCGCTTGTGGGCGTAGATCTCAACCGATTTTGATCATTTTAAATAGTGATCTGTGTGTAAAAACTAAAAGAGAACGTACAAAATTTTAGCTCAATAACTAATAATTTACGTCCGTGAGAATATCAACAATAGACGGACATACGGACATACGGACATACATGTCTAGATCAACTCAGCTTTTAATGCTGATCAAGAATATATATACTTTGTAGGAACACTGACACGTGTGTGTTGCAAAGGGAAGAATAAACTTAGTGTACCCAAAAGATGGAGGAACTATTGAGCTATTTAGTTCGTTTCGGGTCCTATGTGGACTATTTAATGAATACTCAAACTCGTTGGATCTCGCGGTTGATCCAATCGATTGCATTAAAAGAATTATATTAAATAAGTTCCTTAGTTTAGTAATAAATTTAAGCTTTTGTAATGTTTAACATTGTTATTTATTTATCTATCCCCTTAAATATCTCTTTAACTCTAGTATGTTATAGCTTGTAAATTCTACTATTGTATGCCTGGTATTATTCTTTAAAAACTAGTGAACTAGATTCAGAACTAATGAACCAGATCCAGACTTGCTGCGGATGTTGTTGTTGTTGCTGCTGCTGCTCCTGCGTTAATTATAAGATATTCTTATCACTTTTATTATACTTCCATTAGTGGTTATGTTTAGCAATGATTTTTGTGAATATGAATAAATGAATAAATGAACATAATTTTAATAATTTTTAATTTATCGTCAAAAATTTTAGTAATGCTCTCCTTACTCCACTTAGTCACTTTAGCGTTCCACATAATATCATTTTATTACTCCTCGGTGTGTAAGTTCCTTATTTGAAAGGTAAATGTTTTACATAATTAATTGGTCATAAAAGATAGTCGAGATAAACAGTTAGAAGTTTACCAAACAAATGGCCATAAAGCGTCAGTAATTCTTTTTTGTAGCAAATAAATCCGATTGCGCTCAGCAACAATTTTTTTTAAAAATTACAGATGTTTTTATATACATTGTACCAAACGTATGTAAAATATACATTTCGCTTTTAAATTTTAAATAATTATGAATCATCTGGTAACCGTTTTTTCACAGACCCTATAGAATAGAATATATATATATTTAGCATAAAAAACTGAGTCGACCTAGACATGTACGTCCGTATGTCCACCTTTTGTTGGCACTGTCGCAGCCGTTATACTACGTAGATGGTAGTTATTCAAAATTCGGAATGCGACGCTAAAAAGCTGAACCAAGAATTAGGAATACTATCAGCAACGTGGATGTTGGCGAATAAATTGTGAAAAAATGGGCGGTTTTGGAAATCAGTTTCTCTTAGAGTTTTATTTTACTATTGCCATCGAAAGGCTGAAAGCGGCAGTACTGATTAACAAACACACTCTCTTTAAAGCAGAATTCGGACTTGGCGTTGAAGTGTGGCACGTTTTAATAAAAAAGTGATTCCGTTATACATGCCACGCCTACATATTACATTTGAAATGTACAGGTTTGATTATTTATGAATTTTTACCTTTCTCTTTTGTGCTATTATTGTTATCCCGTACATTTTCATTCACTTCACTGTTATTCATATTTGAATTTTTATTGTTTCTTATTTGCTCGTTTATATGGTTTAGAGATATTGTAATAAATAAATCCGCGATGTTTTTTTTCTCGTTTTTTAATTAAAAAATCAATTGTAAGCAATGAATTTTTGATTAAGTTTTTTTTTTTTTTTTTTATTTATATCTCAGTGATATTCATGCTCGTACATTCCATCAATGAGAGTAATACTGGTTGTTGATTTGAAATTCCGTTAAAGACTGAATTGTGCGCGGAGGCTGTTGACGATATATAAACTGATTCTATTCATATACTGATAATGATATCAAAACTTAATCTAAACGTTATAATTTTTTTTTTAAGTGAGTAAAACAAAATTCATTTTTTGAATAGTGTTACAACTGATATCAGTCTGTACGATATTGGGGTTTTTTAGAAAGTGTATGTTCTCGTTGGTGGGTTTGGGCATTTATTTTATTCCGTTATATATTACCATATATGAGATTTCCTTTTATTTTACAAATTTAACTTTTTTAGTAGTGACAGTAGTTTAATAGGCTGGTAAATATACACAGTATAGTGGAATCATTCACAATCGTTTGTAACAAGCAGAAGGAAGCCACCGCATATAAGATTTTCATTTAATATGAAAGTAGCCTAAATCCATTTTTCTAAATTATTGGAAACAAAAATTTACAGTACCTTCTTTCCGATCTTTCTATTTGTATTATTTACATATTGCATTTGTACGTTTTTTATATATTGTAAATAAATGCACAGGTATTTATTTGTTGTAATACATATTCTTATCAACTTGATATCATTCATGTATGTTTACAATCTGAATTTATGTCATTTAATACGGTACACAACTTAGCTCCTTAAATTATACTACAATTAGTTTAGTTTACGCGAGGTATTGCCATTTGAACAGACTTTGTAAAATATTCTGATATAGGAGGGGCTTCTAAAATTGGTCCGATTGCATTCAAATTTTGCATTACGTATTAACAAGCTAATTAAATATTCTTTACCAAACTTTGTTAAACAATATGAAGAATTGCGATTTTTTGCTTTATAAAGATTTCTATTGTAAAAGGACCTTATGTGGGGAGGGATTTTAAAGATGCCATTTGCAATCGGGTTCCATTTTATTTACCAATAAATGTTCTTGTATTAAATGTTGTCGAAATATCGTAAATAATGAGATCGGTAGCTTGAGCACAAATTTATCGATGTAATTGAAGATGGGTGTGGCATTTGCCGTTTATATGTCACAAACATTTGAACATCCTTTGCCACATGTGGTGTAGGGTATATTATGTATTAACGTACAAGTGGATAATGGTTAAATTGTAGAGTCGTATTCGACCATGCCCATTTTTGACCAATATATTGTAACCAATTATAAACATGTGTCCCGAAATTTTAATTTCAAAGATCAAATTTGGCTAGATTTGGATAGATTGACTTGGTTTGATAATGGGTGTGGCACTTGATCAATTTATTTCTACTTAAACAGCAACCAGCAATTATATTATATACATATATATATATATATATAGCTGTAAGCGTTCCAAAAATAGGCAGACATACAGATGTTTATGTGCTTAAATCGACTCAAACTTAAGATTATACATATATATTTACTTTGTAAGGCTTTTAAGGCCTCCTTTGAAGTGTTTCAAATGTAATTACCGCTCCATCCCCAGATGGTGGATATAAAAACACTTTTTTCATTCTCTCATGATCTACATAAACATTTATTACAGCATTCGATTACAAATTTCTTCTTTTAATAAAAATATTAATAATGCTTTGAATTGTTTTTTAGGGTGACGTATTAAATATTAATTGATCGTTAACATTATTTGTTATTGAAATGGTAAAAAATAGGAAGCTGCGTTTAGAAACTAATACATTACTGTATGCTACTTCATTTCAATATCATCATAAGGTGAATTTACGGACTTACGGACGTACGAACGAACATGTTGAAATCATCTTTGATTTGGTTTTAAAATAAAAAATATATAACTTGACTCCCTTTTTATGTATTGCAAAGAGAAAGACAAACTTTGAATACCAGTTATTATAAGATGATGCAAGGTTTAAATATGAGATAAACTTGTAATAACAGTTAATCAAAGTCAAAGATACAGAAAGTGCTTTTGCATTGATTTAATTGATGTCCATCGGTCTGTCCATATATATTTGTACATAATCCAGCTACAAGGTCTTAAGATATTTCGATGAAATTTCATATAAAAGCATTTCTTAAACCTTAAACCTTATCATACAACCGCCTCTTTTAAAATGTTTTTTTTTTATGATGAAAATTTGCCATTTTTAACACTTTTTTTTTTACCAAAAATTGTTAGAGAAAGAGCAATAATCCGCTCTAACCCGATCGGACCAATTTTAGAATCACCTTTTTATATAAAATAAGTAAGAAAACTAAATTTGGGTTACTTACTACATCTAGTTTTAAATATTCTACTTAAAGTTTAATCGAATTTTTATTTTATTTTATTATAAAACACAATTTGTTCAATATTATATTCTATGTAATTTTGCTTGCTACTATACTTTGTCTCCTTAAACGATCCTTTTACGTGGCTTTTTCGCTGCTGGCAAGAATCCAGCCAAAACTAAAGCAACTATAAAATAAGATTAAATTATAATATGATTTATGGCAGCATAAAATAGAATAGAATACATACTGGCTGTCATAAAGGATACTACAATAAATGGTGGTAGACAGCCTGCCCTTGTTAAATAGGGAAATATTAAATTGCCCAGCAAAGAACCCAACCGTCCGGAAGTCATCAACACCACCACCACCATTGTTCTAAAATATTAATTAAAAGCATTTCATTCGTACAAATAGGGTGATAATGTGCTTTACAAACCTTACATTGGTAGGGAAGAGAGTTACGGAGGCGGCTATATTACAATTTCCGGCTATTGAACCGAAAGTTAGGTACATACAAGTGAAGACTAAAGTCATTTTTGATGAATTAGAAAAATACAATACAAAGGCTGATATGGTAGCTGCAGCAAAACTCGACACTACCAGACAACGAGAGAAATAGGCGAGAAAAATAGACGAGAGAGAGGCTAATGGTTATAAGATAAATCCATGTTACTCATATACTCACTCATCACTGCCTTGCTGCCAATTTTCTGTATTAAAAGAGCCGCGATTATAAAGCCAATAAGAGTAGATAATGCCACTATGATATTATTCATATAACCCGATGGTAGAGTTTGCGCCTTCAGATAAATTTGATTTTATACGAAATATATAAAAATGAGATATTTGGATACAGACCGTTTTGCAGGCGGCACTATAACCTTTCTGCGTAATATTTTTCATTCTAATATTGTTGTAATCTAACACCTCACACATGGTGAAAGTTGACCGGTGCAAATTATTCTCGAAATCTGACATACTGGTAAATAACTGCGGCAACCATAAACGTATTGTGTTTACACTGTATGTAGAATAAAATGCTAAGTAAGATGTTACGTAAATTACGTCAATGCCTACATACCCAAATAGTGTACAAAAATGTAGCGCATATACTTGAATTGAAATCCATAAATAGGGACGTATCAGTAAAGGCTTTAATTGCTGTAATCCTCTCAGGAAACGCAATGCGAATGCCACCATACGCTTTCTAAATATTTTCATTTCCTCTTTATATTCCTCTGATTCATAATAATTGTTTTGCTTTAATTTTTCTTCATTTTCCACTTCTAATGCATTGAACTGTTGAGAAATTGAATCAAATAGTCCAGAATAGAGAAAAAATAAAAAATTATAAATAATGCAGTTCAAACCGGATAATTTTCTTTGGGCTTCAGTTTGTTTAAATGATACATAGACTTCATGCATTCCAACGCTTTGTCATTGTAACCCTGGGCCATGAGATATTTCGGACTTTCCGGTAGGAATATATGAAATATTCCTCCCACAAAGGGTGGTAAGACAAAGACCATTAGAAAAAAATTCCACGAGTGCACTGCAAGAAAAGGTTGTTACAACATATTAAGGAGAAATTCACTATTCACACTATTCTGTAAGTATGTTACAATGTATATATGGCGTCTCTTTACTCAAGTTACGTGGCAACATAACAAAGGCGGCCAGTGCTATAAGGGCGGAAGCAACCGAATACGTCATACCCATAATTAGTATAACTATTGGTCTATGTTTCATAGTGTAAAATTCGGCAACATAAGTCATGACCACAGCTCCTGGACCACTTATGCTGTTAAGAGTACAAAGCAGATTCATAACAACATTCCTTTAATAACAATTTATTCGTGAGCAACTTACAAGAAACCATCGAAAAACTTAAAACTCATCAACTCTTCATAGCTTTGACTTAAGGCACTGGCCAATACAAAAACGCTATCCAATAGTAAGCCAATTACCAATACTGGTTTGCGACCCTCGATATCGCCCACATATCCCCACAGCAGCGCTGACGTGATCATACCTTTTCAATCAACATATATCATCATGCTGGTAAGATGGTAAGATCTGTGACACCATAAGCTTACCGGCAAAAGATATAGCACTAAGATGTCCTCTTTTAGTGTCATCTATACGGAAGTCACATTCAATATCCGCATATATAAATGAAAATAGAGACATTGTGAATATAGTACACATGGGACTGGATATGGATCCAAATATGAGCAAAACATTGAATAAACCAATGCCGCATTCCATAATTGCTGTATCGAAATCGGCTATAATCTCAACTCTATCCTCAGGCATTTTTTAATTGCACAATTTACTTTTTTACATAATGTGCAATTGTTAAATAAAAATATATAAATTCTTAACAAAATCAATTTTCGGGTTTTTGAAGTTTTGAAGTTTTGAAGTTTAAGTTTAGTATGGAGTATGAATGAATTTCTCGAGTAAATGGTGTTCCTTAGACATTTATTTTTAACTTAAAATGTTCTAAAGTTGAACTGAATGAATGTTTTATATTGAAGCCATTGATTACGTGAGAAATAATATTTTTATTTCGAGAATAAATAACAAAACATATTATCAGAATATTCACGAGGATCGATTTATTTTTGCATATACTTGAATCAATTTTCGTAGTATTTTGCCTACTCCGATTAAGGTACTTTTAGAACAAGCAAAAAGCGTCAAGAAGCGTTAGCTACGCTTAAAAAATTGAAAATGATCGTAGAAGATATAATAGAACAAAATATACCAATTCGAATAGATTAAGCATTTACATCTGAATGATTTAACAATGTTCGACTGTCCGAAATGGACCGGATCTGATCATTTTAAATTTCCTCCACATATTATAATTGAAGTCTTTCTATGACAACAAATCGCAATTGTTAATATTTTTTTGACAAAAATTGGAAAAGAATAATTAATTCCGTGCCAAAATTAAATCCGATCGGACCATTTTTGGAACCTCTGTTTTATATGAAATATATTTCACATAGAGACTTATATGGCAATAACTCGCGTTTACCGACTGTAGCATTTTCACTTGTTTTACCGTTATACAATTCCGTTGTAAACATAAGGAGGGAGGACCGTAAATTTTTATTAAAAATTTGAAACGACTTACCATTTGGATCATTATTTATTTCAATAAATCCATTTTTATAATAATAAAAAATTATATAATATATATATAGTACACTTATTACGTACATATATACATATATACACATAAGTGTGTGTGTAAATATAATACAATATCTAAATGATTTAAATACAAGGGTTGTACTAAATGAACAATTCGAAGAATAAGAAAAAATATTATAAAATGCAGATAGAAACCTTATGGAGATGGAGAGTTAATCATAAAAAACACACATATTTATACATACAGTTCCTAAATTATCATCGTTGGTAATGGAACAAACTGTGATACAAAATTTACCTGTTGTGTTTATTTTCAGACAGAGTGCTGTATCCGCGGATGCAAGTGTATTAGCTTTGGCAATATTATTAATAGAAGCCGCCACCTGATCCTTGACACGTTCCTTATTACGTATAAAAGTTACTTTATTGTTGTTATCAATTTGTATTTGTGTCTCTATGGTGCTACGCTTCCAATTAATTTTGCGATCATCTGTTGAAGTAGAGAAAATAACTAAAAAACCTAAGGCCAAGAGTTCACTAAGGTGGGGCGGCATTATAAGCATTTGTGTTTTTCATTTTACTTAATCTTACCTCAATTTAATGGTACAAAAACTTACTCTTTGTTAAACGATAAGAACTGCTTTTATTGAAGTTCCCACCATGACTGCGTGGTGACTCAATTTTAATCTTTGACGCATGAAGGCACAGACAACAAATTACTTTTTGAAAATATAAACGAAATCTGTTTAAAAAAGATTCTTTATAAACCCTTCTTCTCTTTTTCATTCATCTTCTTTATATTACCTTTTATTCATCCAATAGTAAATGATTGGATTGACCATAGCATTGGACATGGCTAACCATACGATTGTTGTGATAGGCATAGATGAAGAATAAATGATATGGCAGCCAACAAATGGCAAATATTGACACAACCGCTATAAACATACGGTCCACCTTCCGTTTAGCTTTTATGGACTCTAATTGTTTATCAGTGTTCTCACCAGAGTCCAGAACGGCTGTCCTGTAATACCCGACCCATTAACGTGTAACAAATCAGCATCACTACCATTGGTATACCGTGGGTGAGTATTAATATGATTATGTTGTAACTGAGAGACAAGAAAGAAGAATATACAAAAAATTATGTAAAAGCGAAAATGTCATCTATTATCCCATAAATTTCTACTCACATATAATCAGACATAGATGTAGGATATTTACCATCGGGCCACAGCATATAGCAGACGGTACAAGATTTACCGTTATAATATCTAGCAAAGGCAAGGGAAATAAACAAACAAAAAAGTATTATTGGAAATCTAATAATTCACTATCTGACACTACTAAGTTTAATTCTAACAATAGAACTTTTTTTTTATATAGAAGCGTTGCTTTGTAATAAACATTTGAAAGTCCCAGGAGATGGCAATCGAGATCTCATAAATTATATATATTTTTAATCAGAAAGATATTTCCACATATACTCAATAAAGAGCTGGTGGGTATTCAAGATATGGCCTCAAGCAAATAGCCTTTTAATTGCTCATGTTAAATTTCCTTCTTTAAAAACGCTGTACTGCTATAAGGTCTGCAAAAACATTTTTGAAAAATTGCCGTTTTAGTTTTGTCTTGTAGATTTAAAAATGTGGTATTAATTTGATGGATTTTGGTGACTATATCTCAAATTCCGAATCATGATAAATGTATAAATGCGGACGAAGATATTTTCAAATCGACTTAATATTCGATGCTAATATATCTCACGCTGCCTTCTTAATGTTGCAAACACTCACCCAAAAGATGAAATGCATAATATATATATATATATATATATATTAATGTATAACAGTAATTTAATTCTTTTAGTTTTAAGAATTTTTAAAAAATTCATTTTCAGTTTTACAAACAATTTAGAAACTAATTAAAGTTTCCCTTCTTACAATTCCAAGCACGAATAACTTTTCGACTACTTGGAAAAAATTCGTTATTACATATTTTGCTACCAAACGTTACCTTTTTGTCATTGTTTGCGAATAGATGAGACATGGAGACGCCAGACAAGCACTTAACAGCCAAATAATAATTAAAATAATGCGAATTTTTCGTCTAGAAGTGTGTCGTTTCAATGGATGCACTATAGCTATGTAACTGCATGTAAAAACAAAAAAACAATCATTAAAACTAAAAATATCACAAACATTATATGTATAATAAAATCAACTTACCGATCAAATGAAATGGCCACCAATGTAAAGACTGATGTAGAGACTGTAACGTTAGCCATAAAATTGTTAATAGTACAATATATGGAACCGAACCGTCAATCTGAATTCAACATGAATATGAAATTGAAAATACGATCCAAACTGGACATTAACAGATTCGCTACACTTAAATTTAATAAAAAATAATTGGTAACCGTACGCATACTACGATGTCCTGTAAACAGAAGAGAGAAGAAAAAAATAGAATGTTTGTTTTAATTGAAGTTTGTAGCAATGTTCTACACTTTCAGGAGACAAGACATAACGCAACACAAATAAATATTCTTAATAAATGGTTGTCGTAAAAGAGAAAGTGAAACAATAAAAAACCATTTAAATAAAATGTTGATGCTGTTGTTGTTGTTGCTGCTGCTGTCGAATAAGGGAAACTAAGGAACTTAAGTATTTATGCATATATAGGTTATATACGTAAATGTGTCCGATTGTAAATTATATTTTCTTTTACACTTTGCATTGTACACTTGTAAAGCTAAAGTTGATGCGAATAAAATTTATTAGGTATAAAAACACGAAGCAGACAAAATTAAACAAGTAGGAAAACTAAATTTGGCTTAAGCCACATTTTAAACACCCTCCACATCTGCATCTGGTATGAAAGAAAATGCCTACAACAGACTAGTCTGTAGACTGCATAGTCTAGGAGTCAGTTAACGTTGCTTCATAGAATTAAAATCAATTTTGCAAAAAATACAATAAATTCGTTCTAATATCAATTTGTTCTCTCCTACCTAAAGGCACCCTGCTTAGGTTAGTTTTTCATGCTCATCAAGAATCCGCAGGGACTCAGACGTCTCTTCCTGAGTTTTGCAAATGGCATGGCAAACTTATTATACCTTCATCTTACAGGAAGGGAAGTATGTGTGACATACATTTGAAAAAAAATAACGTAATTATATTTACAATAATTTTACTGTTTGGAATGTTTACAATGTCACTTATACGTCATGGTGGACATGGAGCAAATTTAAATCGATTTCTGAAACGTTTTTGGTATGAAAATAACATTTCATATCCTTCGTTTTATAACAGTTGACACGCCTCCAATTTATAAATTAACTTTCCTTTTCCTCTTTGGTCTGGTACTTAATTTTTGTTATTGTAAAAATGCCAAGCCTGTAATTTATGGAGAAATGTTTGCACAATATCCCAAGCTTGGGCTCAAGTCAAATGGAGTTTTAGAAAAAAAAAAAAACTAATTGGATAAATCTACATCAACGGTTGTTTCGTCCTCTCCAGTTTAACCATAATCAATTTAAGCGTTCACATCATTATCACCAGTGTCAGTCTGGGCTAGTTGATTAATTAAAATAGAACAGGAAGTGTGTGAATTTCACAGAACCGGATGAATGAATGGATGAGTGTTTGGTAAATCTGTGTTGGGGTTAATTATTTATGTAAGCTCCGGCTGTTTCGACATTTACTCTTTACAAATAACTCAATGAAGGTTTAACATTTTTTTCAGTTCCCTAAGAATTATCCCAATTTTATTATAAAATCAATATCATCATAACTGTATTAGTCCAGGGTGAGTGATTTGGATAAGAGTGAAATTGATAAATCTTCTTAATGTAATGATTTGTTCAATTTAATATTTTTTATACAAATTACACTAAATTATCTGTTACAATCCATAGGACAATACAATTTCCCACATTATGGCCACAAAAAGCATAAAGCCAAAAACAATGGCCCATATTGTTTTCTGTTGGCAAGGCAACTCATAAGGACGCGTTGGTAATGGAAATAAACATTCTGTTAGGAAATCTCTGTAAGTAAGTAAAAAAGATTAGAATAGTTTAATTATTATGATTGTAAAAGTTATGAACAGGGAGTTCAAGAAATGTTGGTGATAAATAGGAAAAAACATTCACAGCATTTTCGAAAGAGACAAATGACAACACAAAACAATTAAAATGTTCATGCCTAGTTAAAGAGAGTCCCTGCAGCCAAATGAACAAGAAATAAAATCAAAGTTGGTTTAAACCGAATCCTAAATACTTTCCACGTTTATTTTTTGGATATTGCAAACGCTGTAACAAACTTATTATGTCCCCAAACTTATGTAGATGATATAAAAATAAATATAATTTGTTTCTTTTAGGGTACACCGCTTGCGGCAAAGAGTATTTTAAATTTGTGTAGATGGTTGTAACGGCAATGCCACACCTCTCTTTAACTATACCGATCAATTTAGTAACAAAATCATGTCCGCCTGTCAGTCTGTCTATCCATAGAAGTTTGGCGCAAACTACAGATCGAATTTTTTGAGATATTTTGGCGAAATTTAGTACAAAGACATGCATTTGCTCAGAGAGGAACTCTATTCAAAATGAATCAAATTGGATCATTTTTACAACTTTTGGGCACCAAGGCTCTCTATTGACTATATATGGTAATATATCTTATCCACTTGATCAGTAATGTGGAAAATATCTTTAAAAAAATTATTTCTTTTTCAGTTGTTTTTGCACTTTGGGCAGTTCTGTTGACTGATTTTGCCAAAAACTTTGTACGAAAACTGTTAAACTTTTGTGAGAGAGAATGTCTTAGGTCACACACATATCCGGATTGAAAAATATGGCTAGATTGTCCATTCAGGCCTCTTCTGGGCGTTACAAACCTTTTGACAAAGTGATACCATACCCGCATATACTTAAGATAAGTGGGTATAAAAACACTTTTCAAATTCTTGAATTTTCTCTGTACTCCTTGTAATTAAGTGACCTAATCCACATTTATTAAAATATTAAACTTTAAGTTGTAGAAGTAAAGTTTTTGATTCTTATGAAAACCCGCATGTTTTTCGTAGAGCATAATAAAGAAAGCCTTAACATATTAAATGAAAGTTTTGTATTATTTTCCCTTCCGTTCTCTTTTTGTTGCTGTGACTTTTGTAAAATTTTTGTTTTAACATTTGTACAATACACGAGTGTACTATTGAAAAATGAAAATAAAAATAAATGCGCTTTGTTAATTATGGACAAAAGTCTTCCTCCCTCATTGTGCCATAATAAATACCAAGCTGTGGCTAGTGTGTGGATAATATAATTCATTTCATTTCATAAATATTGTCCATAATTAAATCACTTGTTTACTCAATTAAGTCAACAATAAAATGTTATTATGCCATTAGTGATATTGTATTGCGTCTTACATCTTCTAGAAGGCAGTATGTGCCCATGTGCTTATAACCGCACACATAGTCTCATGCGGTATATAATTTTGTGGTAATACATATGTTAAAGGATAAATAACTGTAGTAGTACATGTATACTTAAGTGTGAATAACAAACAATTTTAGGTATTGTACAGGCATGTACAGGTAATGAGTATTTAAACGATTTTCTGCTTTTGTTGAACTTCTCTAGTGAGAATTTATTTTATTTTGATACCCTTCACATAGGATAGATAACCATATATGTCCTTTCATTTACAATACTCAAAAGGTGACGTCGGAGGCCCTACAAAGTATATATATAAAACTAAGGGGACAGATCTTGTATGTTCGTGTGTCCGTTTCTTGTTGGCGTAAATTTCGTGATATTAAGCTGAAATTTTATTTGCATTATTATCAACTTATAAATCGTAATTTTTGAAATTTATTTATGAAATTTGTTTCAAAGATACCTCTGAGGCTCAGTTCACTTACTGCTGAAAATGTTTATATTTTAAAATAAATTATTATGTGACAAAAACATTAAATTTTTCAATATAATGTGATAAAGAATAATTAATAATTCTACCGCTAAAATGGTGCAATTCACCAACAATTCTGTTTCTATTGTATCCGGCATTTTTCGTTTTGTTTTTCCGATTTATACTGACACTTATTTACATTATTCCCATGTTATATGACAATGTTGTAAGTGGCATTTTTTTATGTAATCGTGCGATTGGTTTGACGTTAATTGGCGACCATACATTGAACATGAACAATTTATTATTAAAGTTCATTAAAGATATTTTTTGTGCAGGTGTTGGCGAGTGCTTGCTCAAATGTATATTTATATTGAAATGTCATGTTGGTTAATATAATTTTATTCTTTGGTGTGTGATATTTAATTATGTGTAGTTTTATTTATTTAATGGGGATTCTCCTTCCAACAATGAACAGAAATCTATTGGATTATTCGTTATAATAATAATTTACACTGTAGAAGGGAGAATTATATTAAAATATTTATAATTTTTTATTTAATCAATTAAGCAATGTTTTTGTTTTAACAAATAAAGCGTAAGCGGCATACAGGTCGTATGAGTGTTTTATTTATTCTATGTGGTTTTATGCATAATTGTATAACTTTGGATAACAACAAAAAACTTGTACTAGTTTAAACAGTTACTTAAACATGTTTCGTTAATTTTTTTCTTTAATACTTTGTTGCATATTTTAAATCACCATCGATATACTGAAAGTGTTCAATTGTCTGTCATTGTGTTCTTTTATGGAAATCACTATATAATTAAATATAAATAATTTTGACCGTCCATCCCTTAATTATATAAATTTTTTATCCAATAACTTTATACACAATCACACAATTTGATTTATGATTATTTTTCCGTCATAAACATTTCAACACTTTTTATTAATTTATTATTATAATAATAAATTATGTAACATTATATTAAAAAAAAATTATAATTTTAATTATATTTTGTTTCTTTTGCATAAGACAAACAAGCTTTTACAAATATTATGCGGTAAAATGATTTTATTATTATACATCGTCTTTTACAAGCATTCGTTAACTGACTTCACTTTACAAGTATTTACCATTGATAGCGCGTAGAATACTTGGAAGAACATATTTCACCAATGGTCTCACTGCTGCTGTTTACAGAAATGTTATATTAACAGAACACCTGTTGATATGTTGCTGACATTGAAACTTTATGAAGATTCTTTCACTTCTACATCAATCTACTGTTAAAATATTATGTGATAAATTTTTTCATTAATTTTTTATAACTTATGAAAACATCATATAGTTGTAATATAAAAGGTTCACTTGTGGATGGACATAGAACATGTATATGTATAATTACGAATTATTTTATAAAAGATTTGCTATTATCAGAAAGAAGTATCACAGATTCTTCACATGAGATGGGGGGTGTACTTAGTTTGTCATTCCATTACAACATCAGATAGTTAGTAGGAATCTTTTGAGTTCTTTGAAATTTCAAACTCCTGCTGAAATTTACAACATTTGCCACCCTACGACAAGCTCAATAAGTGGAAAAAAATAAACAGCTATGACTCGAGAATTATAATAACAAAACGGGTTTGAGTCAAAATTTAATAAATTCAATATTTTTATTATTTGATATTATTTTATTTTTTTGTATTCGTTTTTATTTTATAGCAAGAATTTTCTAAAGTGAAGGAGAGGAAAAAATAATAATAATGGACTGTTGTAATAAAGATTATACATAACGGTTCCGCAAGAGGCTTTTGGTGGCACTTGACTATTTAGTTTAAAACTATGTGCCAATATAAATTTTTATCCCCAACTTTGGTGACATATTCGAAACGTTTGCAACTAGTATAAAAAGGTTCCAGAGTCTTAAGAACTCATCATAAGTAGGAAATATGTTCAATAGCAATAATCATGTTTGAATTGTCTCCATTGTATAGATATAGTGTTATATGTAAATTTGTTATAAATATGCCTGTTGTTATGTATTTCTATTAAATAAATATTTTCACAATACTACAATGTAACTAATAAGTATTCAAGATAATATGTTATTGTATGCGTTATTTATTTCAAAATAATTCATTAAAATAATGGTAAAATTAATAACTGAATTGTAATAAATTATTGACTCTTCTTAATTGTTAAACAAAGTCACAATCTCATTAAGATAGAAAATGAAGTATCCTTAGAGTTATAATATCTCTGTTCTTCTTGTGAAATATTTAATTAAAATTAAATCATGATTCCATTATTTAAACATAAAAGTTTAATTCTGTCATGCAATATCAAATAAATTGTAGTAAGTAACAAATTGCAATGAATCGCACAAAAACTTTTCTAACATTAGAATTTCTAATAAACAATTTCCTTATAATTCTATGGTCACCTTTACACTTACGTTAAGTACATTACTAAGTACCATAAAGTTATAAACTTACCGGTTGATATTTTAACTTTTCCCGTATCTTGGCACTTGTACGCAACCATTGTACACACATGTAAAGGTGAAATATAAAACAAATAGAAATTATATTTCACGTAAATGAAGTGGCGATATGTATATAATTGTCTAATATATTTATTTCATATTTTGTTTAAGTTTAAAATTCGTTTGAAACTAACGCTCAATTGATAAAAAAGACCTTTTAATAAATATGGCATCTCTACTTTATGTTATCATCAGCTGTTGCTTTTATTTTAACCCACCGAAGCGGCTAATTACCCAAACTTCGACCGCTAACGAAAATAACAATGCTGTTGAATTTGTTTAAAAACCAATTAATTAATGTAAGGTTTCGGTATTTTTCGACAACCACTGCCAAAACGAAATCATTTATACAAAAATATCGAGAATTTTGGTCACCCAAACCTCTTAATGAACCGCCTTATGAGCATATAACTCAAGTGGGTGATCCCGTCTTAAGAAATAAAGCGATTGCCGTGCCAAGTGACGTGATGGATAGCAAGGAAATTGATAATTTAATACAACACATGATACAAGTGATGCGTAAATTCAAGTGTGTTGGTATAGCAGCACCACAAATTGGTATTTCACTGCGTGTGATAATTATGGAATTTAATGAAAAACATTTACAGAACTTTACCAAAGAAGTGATTGAAACGCGTAAAATGTCTTTAATGCCATTGACGGTGAGTTTTATTTTTTAAACATGTCCATTCTATGGTTTCACATCTAACTGATGAAGTTGCATTAGATTATGATAAATCCCAGTTTGCAAATCACCAATTACACTAAACATAAATTTCCCGAAGGCTGTATGAGTATTCGGGGGTATTCAGCTGAAGTAGAACGTTATGACGGTGTTTTAGTGACTGGCTCAGGTAAACGTGATACACCCAATGAAGTACAGTTGAATGGTTGGAATGCTCGTATTGCGCAACATGAAATGGATCACTTGGATGGCAAACTGTACATCGATTGTATGGATTGTTCGTCATTTCATTGCACGGGTTGGGAGACGATTAATAAGAAAGCTGGTCGCGTAGAGATACCATTTTATAAATAGTGACTTATGATGGAATTATTTATTCGTTATTTAAAGAAAAACTTAAATGTTTTTGTATACTCAAAACTTTTATCATTTAAAGTGAAGTATTTTTAAGATTCTCAAAAGTTAAGTAAGAATTTTATTTAAATTACGTATCACAAGAGTATGAATTGAATGATTTTCTTAATAATTTATTAATTGATAAAAATTGTGTGGATGATTATAAAAAAATTTCCAACAGCACGAATTGGTATTTTTGCCTAATTTTATTTTTCACGAATAACTCTCTATTAAAATAGTTTTAAATGCTTTTAAGATTAGAAAAAAGGAAAAAATAAATTGTAATCAAACACTTTCTGCTTTAAAATAAACCTTCGATTTCACCAGTTTCCGTATTCAAGTCGATATCGTACATACAAGGACGTGTAGGTAAACCAGGCATTTTTGATATTTCGCCACACATGGCTACCACGAAGCCAGCACCCGCGCTAACGTACATATTTTGTACCGTCAAAGTGAAACCCTTGGGTGCACCTTTAATGTTAGCGTCCCCCGTCAGAGAAGCTGCAGTCTTGGACATGCAAATTGGTAGATTACCAAAGCCCTAAAATTAACCAAATACTAACAAATAAAAAAAAAAATAAAAAAATAAACCAATTTTATAAAACTCACCGCTTTGGTTAAGGTTTCTAGAGTCTTTTGGGCGTGCGGTGTTAATTCTACTTTAGCCGCCCCATACATTTGCTGGGCTATAGTATTCAATTTGTCCAAGAGGGGCACTTCATTGGTGTACAACAATTGAAAGTTGTTGGGAGTCTGGCACACCTTAATAACAGCATCAGCCAATTCCAAGGCTCCCGTACCGCCATCACTCCAATGTGTACAAACTACAGCTGCTGCAGCACCAGCCTTTAAGGAAGCAGTTCTTACCAATTCAAATTCAGCCGCAGTATCTGAGCTGCAAGGTGAGGATTTCAATGTTATTTCGGGAAAAATTTTGTTTGCTTCTGATTTTACTCACCTATACCCATTAATCGCCACTACCACAGGCATGCCAAATTTCTGGCCATTGGATATATGTTGTATCAAATTGGGTAAACCTTTTTTAACCAGTTCCAAATTTTCTTCGGTATATTCCTTATTGAGAGGTGCTCCCGGTGTTACAGGTGCAGCGCCACCATGCATTTTCAAGGCTCTTATGGTGGCCACCAAAACCATGGCATTTGGCTTGCGACCCGACGAGCGACACTTGATGTTGCAAAACTTTTCCATGCCAATGTCGGAACCGAAACCGGCCTCAGTGCAAACAAATCCTTCATTGCCTACCAGTTTTAAAGCAATTTCATCGGCCACAATTGAGGAGCAGCCATGAGCAATATTAGCAAAGGGGCCAGCATGCACCAAAACCGGTGTACCCTCCAACGTTTGCATTAGATTCGGTTCCAAAGCATCCTTCAGCAATACCGTCAAGGCACCGGTGACACCCAAGTCATCGGCCGTTATAGGTTCGCCGCGACGATTGAAAGCGACCACCATTAGACCCAAACGCTTTTTCATGTCTTCCAAACTCTTGGCCAAAGCCAGTACGGCCATAATTTCACTTGCCACCGATATAGCAAACGAACCACTTCGTGTGAAACCTTTTTCGGTGGGACTTTGGCCCACAGTTATCTTTCTAAGGTAACGATCATTAATATCGACAACACGTTCCCACATTATAGTGTCAGGATCAATGTCCAATCTGGCAAAACGGCTCATCTCTTCTGTCGTCAAACTATTCGGATCAGTTTTATTAATGCCCAGACGTTGCAAACGTCTCAACTGAATGTTAGAGAACTTTCTCTGACCCTTTATGCTGGGTACGAGCCGTT
Organism: Crataerina pallida; assembly: GCA_949710015.1. Taxonomy (NCBI): domain Eukaryota; kingdom Metazoa; phylum Arthropoda; class Insecta; order Diptera; family Hippoboscidae; genus Crataerina; species Crataerina pallida. The sequence goes on along the minus strand of OX453290.1, from coordinate 29,001,727 downwards.
CATACAGGGCTTTATCTTGCTGGGTATTCTCGTGGAAAATGCGAGTATCCAGTTGTGCAGCCAACAGGTTATTGGCGGCCGTTACAGCGTGGATATCCCCGGTCAGGTGAAGATTGAAATCTTCCATGGGTATTACCTGAGCGTAGCCGCCACCAGCTGCCCCACCCTTAATACCAAATGTAGGTCCCTGGGAGGGCTGACGCAAGCAAGCTATAGCATTACGTTTCCTATGAGCTCCCAAAGCTTGAACCAAACCAATCAATGTGGTACTCTTTCCCTCACCCAACGGCGTGGGGGTAATACTGCAACAAGTCTCATTAAAATCAAAACAAATTTCATTGCAATTGTTGTAAACTTACCCGGCTACTACCACATAGGCACCATCACCTCGCGGCTTTAAGCGCTCCACAACATTTAACGATATTTTAGCTTTTTTGTTGCCATACAGCGAGACCTCATTGCCCATCAAACCAATTTCTTTGGACAACAAAGAAATATCTTTGGGCCTCTGAGAGCGTGCTATTACTATATCACTGGGGACAGGTCTGGCGGGATTCAAGGTTAATGGAGCCAAATCCCACGCTTTCTTCAAAAGGTTCTCCGCAGCTGTAAAAGCTGAACGTACAGTGTTTTGCATAAGCATTGCCACAGTCATGGGCCCAACACCGCCCGGAACGGGTGTAATAGCTGAAGCCACCAATTTCGCTTCTTCGAAAGCAACGTCACCCACCAAACGGCTGCCCGTCTTTTTCGTGGGATCTAATGTGTATCAAGTAAAATAAAAGTCTCAAAAATTATTTATATCAACTTGAAAATTCAAACGATTTCTTATCAAAATTTTTAATATAAACCGTTTCAATTAATTTGATCTTAACTGGAAAACCAACAAATGCATTATGAGCAATTACTTGTAAGGATTTCGATGTTCGATACCAACAACAAAATAAAACCTGAACTGCATTATCAGGAAAGGTCAACTGAGATGCGAATGTTTAAAAACAAAAGATAAGGATTTGTTTAAATGCAATGATAAGCTGATGTTTTTATTTTTGCACTACACTCTTTTGGTCGGTAAGTTACTGATTATCTCAGTGATGACGGCATACTAAGTTTGTTCTTCCGTTTGCAATATATCAACATCAATGCAGATCGCTATTTAAAATGGGTAAAATTGGTCAAGAGCCACGCCCACAATCGACAAAAATTAATTTATCTGCTACAAAAATTAACCGATGAATTTGAATTTTAGTGCACATATATAAGATTATCCTATCCATCGATGTGCCAAAAATGGGCGTGATCAAATAACAGACGCGCCCACAAATTACAAAAAAATATATTCCACGTAAAACTGGACTTTCAAGCTGATCCGTAATGCGTACATTTTTAGAGGGCGTAATATATCTATTTACCACGCCTACCATTGTGGATGTAAAGGGTATTTAAGATTTGGCCCCTAAGCCAAATTTAGTTTTTTTTACTTGATGATACTTGATATAGATTGAAGTAGACTCTCTTTCTTCCTCTTCCTCTCTCACTCTCTTCCTTTTTTTTTTATTACAAATATATTACCTGGTTTCACATTTATTCCACAATCGATTACGACAGCTCCTGGTTTAATCCAAGAACCTTTAACCAGTTCAGGAACACCGATACCCACAACCAGAATATCAGCAGTACGACACTACATATGTTTATATGTATGTTAACAAATATTTCCAAATTTTCAAAACTGTTTCCACTTACAATGGCATCAATATTTTTCGTTTTTGAATGGCAAACCGTGACTGTGGCATTATGCCATTTTAACAGCTCTGCAGCCGGTGTACCAACAATTTTACTACGTCCCAATACTACAGCATTGGCACCTGCCATCTGTATACCCGAACGTTTAATCAATTCAATACAACCCCAGGGTGTGCAGGGCATAAAACCACTCAGGTCACCAATCGACACGCGACCCTCATTCATGGTATGCAAACCATCAACATCCTTATCGGGACTAACAGCATCAGTAACTTTATGTGAATCGATTTTATTGTCACAATCCAGCGGCATTTGTACAATAATACCATGAACTCGAGGATCATTGTTGAGGGAAAAAATCTATTTAAAAAAAGTAAAATAATTAAATTCATGGCTGGCTCCAAATTATATAATCCTGTGGATACCATGACTTTTTTTTATTACCTTATCCAATAATTCGATTTCGGTTATTGTACCCGGCAGTTGAACATGTCGCACATCAATGCCAATCTCAGTGGCGGCTTTTATTTTCATACGTATATAAACATTGGAATCTTCACGGCCGCCCACCTGAACAATACGCAAACCCGGAGCAAAGGATGGTATAATCGATTTCCATTTAAAGACCTGCTGCTTTAAAGTTTCCCGGATCTCACTAAAAAATTTAGCCAGAAAGTATTGAAAGATTATAAAAATTCTTTTACAACTCACTTGGCCACTTGCGTGCCCGATATAAGTTTGGCCAGCGACATATTTTCTTTGCACTCCTCTACGTAATCACTGTTTTAATTACAATAATAAAATATTAAAATGTACAGAAATGAAAAACCAACCGTCTTTAATGAAGTGCCCGAGGGATCTAATTTACTCACAAACGATTCAACGTTTTGTAGGCTGTGGGATGCATACTTAACAAAAATTATCAGTTTTTATAAAAAGCATTTTACGGGTCACTGAGGTGAGCTGTGCGTAAACAAAACGGTACAAGTCCAGTTTCGGTTTGAAATTTATTTGAAATTTTTTCTAAAAACTTTTCACATTTTAATCAAGTTTTTACCAGTTCAGCTTTATATTGCAAGAGAGCTTTAATTTCTTTAAATTTATCTTAAAACTATACGTAAAAATTTAAATAAATCTGCTACTAACCCTACTTTACTTTAACTGCTGCTCTTAATTTAGCGGAACGACTGCGAGGGTTGCGTGCGAGTTCTTCATCCGTGGGCACAACAACATGTTTATGCAGTTGCTTCCAAGTGGTGGCATGAAACGAATCAACCAATTCTCGATCGTGTATGACATCATAACCGCAATATTTAAGCGGCATCGAATTGGCTACACCTTCAATAACGTTGCCATTCAAGTGACGTTTAACTATGGTATCTTCCAGGGAGTGAAAAGTAATAGTGACTAAGCGACCCTCTCGCCGCAAATACTCATTGGCCATAAGCATGCCATAATTGATTTCGTTTAGTTCATTGTTTACAAAGATGCGTAGTGCCTGAAATGTTTTAGTGGCCACATGGGAAGGACGCTGCAACTTATCCAAACGAAACGGATCACTCAGGCAAGAGGCCACCAAATCAGCCAACTGCTTGGTGGTTTCAATTTTATATAATGCTGAACGGGCTTCAATTATGGCGCGTGCTATTTTCTTTGCCGCTTTCTCCTCCCCATAAACACGTAAAATCTTCACCAAATCGTTTTCTTCGACTCGAGCCAAAACATCGGCGGCCGTAATTTGATCGGTATTCGAGCGATTCATGCGCATATCTAAGGGTCCGTCTTTCGCTATAGAGAAACCACGTTCGGCTACATCAAATTGCATGGACGAAGAACCAAAATCGAATAGTATACCATCCACACTGTGACGTGCTACATTTTGCGCCTTCAGCAGATAAGGTAAATCGGAAAATTTGCCCAACATGGGTATTAAACGTCCTTCATACTCAACACTTAAACGTTTCGCCAATTCATAAGCTACAGGATCACAATCCAAAGCGTACACTTTTACATCATTACTGCTATTCAGCAATTTTTTGGTATGACCTCCAGCACCAAACGTCATATCAATGAATATTTTGGCTTCATTATTATGATTTAAATAGTTGATGGCTTCTGTGCATAATACCGGTAGATGAAGAGGTTTTGCTGTTGTTGTTGTACTGGTAATTGTACAGTAGCCGCGCAAGCTTATTAAACTTTTGCGCCACATGTTTTTTACTTTTGTTTTAGATATTGTAGAAATTCGGAGGATAGTACTTGACTACACTGATCAGCCGTTAAGCCGGTAGCCGTGGAGGTTAGTTTTCGAGGATATTTTTTACCGTATGTATTTTTAGCTAGACGCTCCAAGGCATCAATTTGTTGGCTAATCGTAAGATTGTCTTCGGCTGTTAACGATGCTGGATTAGCTAAAATGTTGGCGAGCTTGCGTATTTCCTCACCAAAATCTCTAACAAAAGGCAAAAAGAAATATATTTCCTAAAACTATGTAATTTGAAAACTTTCCATACACTTTTTAAGGAAAGCATTTTACTTTAGAAACGTTAAGAATTTGTTATGGAGCACAGTTGGTACGTTCCGCCGTCATTTTTAACATAACTTACTTAATTCGTGTTGTAATTATAGAGAATTGCTACTATTGTTATAATTTTATGCCCACATGCTTGAAATATACTGAATAATCATCAATAACAGAAAAAAAGGTTGAAGAATTTTCTAATAAATACTTCATTAAAGATGGTGGTCCACTCATTTTTATTTTTAAATTATAACTTACTGCTGTTTAGAACCCAATATATATTCTTCCCCAATTAATTGATGACTATATTTGGAAGACATTTTAAAAATTCATTTATATCACGTATGTTTAAGTAGAAATTAATTATTTTTTTAAGAAAGCAGACGATTACGCATTAGCACAAAATCACCACTGATGTAAGCCTGACTTAAAGTAGTTTTTGTAGTTGTAATTTGTCCAAAACATAACGTTCCAAAGTTTATACTTAGTTTAGAATTTTATTTAGAATACCTGCCCACTTTCGATTTATCAACTGGCCACTTTTCTAATACTCTTAAAAAGCGTTGATAATGAGCTGACATAATTAGTTATGACGACTCCACTGTAACTTTTTTGTATTTATAATTTCAATTTTTAGATTAGGCTACAGTATATTTTTACAAAACTTTAAAAAGGAAAGTTTCGTAATTTCCAATTATTATTTTTAATAAATCAGCTGTTTTATTTAAGCATAACAAAGAATAAAAATATGTTTTTAAACACCTTGTAAGAGATTAATGTTTTTATAAAATGGCAGCAGTAGCATGCATTCATTATTAATGCAGAAATGCATGCCATAAATTATATTCAATTTGGCAATACACTTAAATTAAATTAAATAATACGAGAGGTATATGATTTTGCTACGTTAATGGAATGCTAAGTATGTAACTTTGATAATTTCTACTTTATTTTTAATTAAATTTTTAAATTTTTTTCAGAAAACTTAGTGTTAAGAAGTAAATTTTGTGTATTTAGAAGAAGCTTTATCGCGCTTATTTTATTCTTAGTAAGCGGAATAGTTTACTTTCAGGCATTTCCTTTTATGCCGCGGAAGTGATAGCACAATTATTGATATTTTTAAAAACCTAATCCACTTAATAAGTGTAAAATATTTATTTTTTAAAATAAAATTACAACAGATCTCTATAGTTACGTATATGTTTATGCAAATGAAACAACACATCTCATGCTCATCTCTGTCTCACCGTAATACTCGGAAGAACAAGTTTAATAGTTTTGTAACCTTCAATATTGCAACATGTTAAATATTACTCTCCGACGGTTAACGAGTCGTTTTATTAATTTGGGAGTTGCAAGACAAAATGTACGTACAAATAACTCAACTTTTACTTAAGTTTATTCCATTTTTATGAGAAAAAAAATAAGATATATAAACCACAATGATTATGCAATGTAGTGTTTTACAAAAAAAGAAACTAGGCCAAATGCGACAACGATTGCCTATACACGTATAGGTGCTTTTTTTTTATTCTAATACAAGGTGTGAAAAATAATTGCATGCACTAAATACATTTTATTGATTTTCTTAGGTTTTACGACTAAATTCTAAATGGTGTACATCAACTAATTTGTGGACACCCCTATTCAGGTAAACAGGTTGCAAAATTTGTTTGAGATTGAGCTACAATAATTTTGGTTTCATAACAGGCCTACCAGCGCTGCTCTTTCCCAACCAATTCACACCTCAGCTGGTCTGTGGAGTTTACAAGTTATTAATGTTCCACCTTTTGCAGATTCTATAACAGAGGGTGATGCAAAGTAAGTAAACACATGTTAAATATTTTATATATATATACTGATATTCTTTTGTAGATTCCTTGTTAAACTAGGAGCTCAAGTAGGTGTTGACGAAGTGGTGGCTGAAATTGAAACTGACAAAACAACCGTACCAGTACCAGCGCCTTGTAAGGGCATTGTCAAGGAGTTTTTGGTAAATGATGGAGATACCGTTAAACCTGGTCAACCTTTATATAAAATTGAAACTCAGTGAAAAGGATTATCTCTCTCTATATGATCATTTTTTTATTAAGTAGACCTGAACTCGTTGTTGAGCTCTATTATTTATAAAAAAATATTTAAAAGAAAACTCTGCTCGGTTAGTTTTATTCTCGACTGATATTAAATGATGGTGGATTCTTTAATAACTTAATACGAGGTAATATTTTTAAGTAAATAGTTTAATATGAAATATCGTTAAATACTAAAGTACATTAAATAGAGGGCGCTAAAAGAAAAACTGTTTATATTTAATTATTATTAAAATTAAATTTCTTTTACGTCTGGTGGCAAGTAGCACTCGTAAACATAACATTTTAATAAAAAAGAATCTTTTTTAATAATATATTTACAAATATTAACTAATTTTTAATAATTCAGAATAAATGTTTTTAACAAATTATACAAACTTTTATATATCTTTCAATTGTTATGGATTCCTGTTGAAGTAAACTTTTTTTAGTGTCAATTTTTTTCATTAGCTAAACGAAAAACAATTTTACATATTCGCACAAACAATTCTTTGAAGTAATTAAACGTCGCCGCATGACGATCAAAGAAGGTGATTGTGCTGCCGCAATAAAAGGATTTTTTTTATAAAATATATTTAAAAAAATATAAACTATCTGTTATTACTTAAACTTCCACACCCAAAAAGGAACGAACGAAAAATGTCCAATTTTATATCGCTATCCGCGCGACGTTTACCGCATAATGTGCTTAAATTGGGCATACAGGCAGCTCGTAGCCAAGAAGTGAGTGTTCATTAAACTAGATTTGGAAATTAGGATCCTGAGAGAAGTTGCGCTTTTCATTTCGGCATAGAATTTATCAATAATATCAGTGTGAAATATTGAAAGATTTAAAATTGATTATGTAATGTGAAAAGTATGCGGACCAAAATTAGTAATTTATGTGTATAAACATCACAGCATCACCGGGAGTAGAAACGCTTTTGTATATTTCTTACAAAGCTAACAAATTATATGAATTTTACAAAAGTGTTGAAACCCTTACGTGAATATAAATTTTGTGTACATACCCAAAAGTGATAACAGTGTTGTGCAATCATTGATTTTCTCTTTTAAGAGGATTTCTTATTTGTACCTTTTAGGTTAAAGCGGCTGCCCTGGTGCGTCAATGTTCAAGATTGAGTGTTGTGTCGTCTAATCTAAGCTGCATATCGAAACAATCGAGTACTGTTGGATGTGGCAGGTATTTGGTCAAGTGTTTGTTTTAATCATAAATGTTCCAATTTGTAATGTTTATTTTTTCAAGGACTTTGACAATTTTTGATGTGCAACGTATTCACACTTCAGCTGGTGTTTGGAATGTACAAACGGTTAATGTGCCACCTTTCGCGGAGTCTGTGTCTGAGGGTGATGTCAAGTGAGTATGAAAAGTTTTAACATGTATCAAGGTCTTCTGCTAAGATATGTGGGTCAATGATTTTCAGAAATCAATTTATGTTTTTTTAAATTGTTGACATAAAACTAAGATACCGGTTTATGTTGCAGATTCACGGTGAAAGTTGGTGATCAAGTGAGTGCCGATCAGGTGGTTATGGAAATTGAAACTGATAAAACCACGGTATCCGTGCCAGCACCATTTAATGGTGTCATTACAGAAATTCTAGTAAAGGATGGCGATAGCGTGAAAGCCGGTCAACCGTTGTTTAAAATAGAGCAAACGGCTGCCGGTGCAGCTCCGGCAGCAAAGCCAGCTGCAGCACCAGCAGCAGAACCACCTAAACCGGCTGCAGCACCTGCTGCTGCTGCACCTAAGCCACCTACTCCGCCCCCACCAGCACCACCCAAACCGGCAGCAGCTCGTCCTCCCCCACCACCACCTAAACCAGCTGGTCCAGCTGCAGCCATCCCAATACCTGCTTTGCCACGGGCCGAAGGTATGACAACTGCTCAGGTGAAAATACCACCAACTGACTATTCGCGAGAAATCACCGGTACACGGACAGAGCAACGTGTCAAAATGAATCGCATGCGCCAAAGAATTGCGGTCCGTCTAAAGGAGGCGCAAAATATCAACGCAATGTTAACAACATTCAATGAAATCGATATGAGGTGATGGCTCCCTTACACTCGTTCTTCTATTATTAAATTGTATAATTAAAAAAATATATATTGCAGCAACATTATGGATTTCCGAAAAGCTAACTTGGATGCTTTCGTTAAGAAATACGGCATTAAGTTCGGATTCATGTCCATCTTTACCAAAGCCTCCGCTTATGCTTTGCAAGATCAGCCTGTCGTTAATGCTGTAATTGAAGGAAATGTAAGTTTCTGTAGTGCTCTTGTTGCACTCTTCAAACGCTATCTTATCTATTTGCACCTTTATAAATAGCTTCTTATTAGCTGTTATTCTGTTGCGTGTATTTTATTATGCTTGTAATCATGTTTGTTAGTACTTGAAACTGCTGATTTGTGATGTCATTATTTAAGATAAATAATGGAATTTTTTTTATATTCAACCTTTTAGGAGATCATCTATCGTGACTATGTTGATATATCTGTGGCAGTGGCCACGCCCAAAGGTCTGGTTGTGCCCGTTATACGCAACGTTGAGAGCATGAATTATGCGGATATTGAGATTGCGTTGGCTGCCTTGAGTGATAAGGCTCGCAAGGGCGCGATTGCTGTGGAGGATATGGACGGTGGCACATTTACCATCAGTAACGGTGGTGTGTTTGGCTCATTGATGGGTACACCCATTATTAATCCACCTCAGAGTGCGATTTTGGGTATGCACGGCATCTTTGAACGGCCAATTGCTGTCAAGGGACAGGTATGGAGTATGGAATAGTTTTTTAATACGAGATCAATTATTTTTATTAATAAATTAACTTGTTTAGGTTGTGATTCGTCCAATGATGTATGTAGCTCTTACTTATGATCATCGATTAATTGATGGCCGTGAGGCTGTTATGTTTTTACGTAAAATTAAAGCTGCCGTTGAGGATCCTAGAATTATTTTAGCTGGCCTATAAAATTGAAAATTATGAGAAGAAAAGCACTTAGGGAGCAACCGATCAACCAATTTAACACGACAGATTCATTTCTCCCATAAATAAATTATGTATTTTACGGATTAAAATGATGTATCCGTTGATAGCTAATTCATGCAATGCATAATATAGGAATTACAACAAGAACAACACATAAGTTATAATATCTTACACTCTGCTAAATGAATAAAAACTATTTAAAATAAAAACAAGTAAGAAAACTAAATTTGGCTTAGGCTACACTTTAAATACGCTCCACATTTAAAATAGTGGGCATGGCATGTATATTATACGCCCTCTAATAGGGTGTGCATTATGTATCTGCTTGAAAGTGTAGTTTTATGGTGAATATGGTTTTTTGTAAATTGTGGGCATGTCCGAACACGTCCATTTGGGTGTGGCTCTTGAAAGGAAAATTGTCTCTACAAAATTTTAGCTCAATATATAAAAATTTATGCACGTGAGAATGCCAACAACAGACGGATACGCGGACGTACATGTCCAAATTAGACTTATTTCTTCATGCTGATCTAGAATATATATACTTTGTAGGGTCTTTGACGTCTCCTTCTGGGTGTTGCAATGGAAGAACAAACTCATCACTAAGGAGGAGAGTATAAGATTCTTAAAGTTCCTTGAAAAATTTAATTCTTTTTATTCTTACCATATACGATGGGGGTGTCCCTCTGTCGTTGGCTTTCTCAAATTCTAAAATTTTGTGCTGTGACTTTTAGTTTTTGCATGCTGACCATTATATAAAATGAGCAAATCGGTCAAGAGCCGCGTCCAAAGTCAACAAAAATCTATATATCCGCCACAAAAGATGACCTATGAACTTGAAATTTGTTGCTCATTTAAAATTATTCCAACCATCGATGTACTGAAAGCGAGTTTCGCTCGAGGAGACAATATATAAATCCAATCGTAGATAATGATTCATAGAAGAATAGAAGGCTTTATCTTGCATAGGTAAACCCTGCCTTTGAAAGGGAGGAAATAAGACAGACGATAAAGTTGCCACAAAAATGGATTAATTTTGGATATTACGCATTCAATGGGGTTGTTAAAGTTGAAGCTGGAATCAATAATTGCTTCTAGACAACTACGAACTTGTTAAAGAATATTAAGAATTGAGAATTTTCGCCCTATAATGGGATCTTATATAGGGAGGGGTTCTAATAATGGTCCAATGCGTGCTTACGCAGGGAGGGTTAGAAGAAGGAGGATAAACTGGTGCACACTTGGCGTGGTGGGAAACAAAATTATAAGAAAATCATATAATATTGGTAACATAGCTTCTGTGAAGATGAGTGTCAAGTCTAGTAGGTCTAATTTCAGAGTATTATACGCTTTGTTCTGCGACGGTTACAATAAGTGATCGGTGAAATGTGCGATCTCTCGGACTTCAAAAGAGAGCAAATCGTTGGTATTTTAAGACGAAAACACCTGAATTGTTTAACATTTGACGAGTGACAGTATTCACAGTAAGGACAGCACACACAAACCATTGTATAACATTATCGGCGAAGAAAAATAGTGCTTTCGCCCACTATTTGTGTCAACTGACAAAGAGCGACGAACAGACAACACAAAATTATTGCGACATAAGTGTCAAGAGACTCTAGTAATCGATTCCGTGAAGAATTGCAACTGTTTTAAAAGCAAATGGTGGCCCAACACCCAACACCCAACACCTTACTAATAAATAAATATTGTATCTATGTCAGGTGTTCATACTCTGCAGGTCTGAACTAACGATGCTCCTCTGCTAGAAATCATAAAATTATTTAAAAAAAAAAATCCTTTCAAAAATAAAACGCATATTATTTTAGTTTTTTTTTTTTTGTAGCAAATTGGGTTGCATAATTTTTTATTACAAAATGACTGTTTATAGTAAATGTTTGTTTTTTAGATATATAAAGTATTTTATTTATAAATGTATGAATAAGTTTTCCTATGATTGGATTTATACGACTTGAAAAATATATAAAATATACAATAATTTCAATATTGTTTTGTTGGTTTGTTTGGTTTTGTTTTTTATTTAATTACTGAAGGAGATAGGAGATAGTTTTTCAATTTATTTTATTTTGTATAATTTTTTTCTAAATTTTTAAAATTTTTTTGGTTGACAAAATCTAACAAAGAGATTGATTTATACATTAAAATAGTTTTTCTTATTATTCGTTTATAATGAGAGTTCTGGCTGTTGTGGACAGATGTGTAATAAAAATATGACAATATTTATGTGAAATTAATTTAATAATGGAATAAAATGTCTTTGGTTTTAATCAAAAATAACCGCTTAGATGAGTAGTGTTGGGTTTCTTGATTAAAAGCAGAGGCATTCGTATTGTATTGTATTCAGCAGAAGGAGAGCAATACAAAGGGTAATTACAAAGGTCAATAATTTCGTTCGTTTTACATTTCATTACAATACAATATTTGTTCATTTCGGGGTAATTATTTTCAATTTTCAATGATTTCTTACACTCGATTGCTTCTCATATGCTTGAAGTTTTTAGTTTATGTAAAATGTTTTTGTTGGTAGTATTTAGTATATAAGCCTTCTATAGGATAAGTATAGACACCACAACACAACAGCAATTACGCTAGGTATCCCTCCCCCCCCCCCATTCTGAGGCAAGACTTCCTTTCACCATCATCTTACAGATGTTGTCGGCGTAAAGAGTTGTGCTTTAATTTGTGTAAAAATTGCTCACAGACATATATAAATTTTTTTAAATTTGGTCGAATATTGGATGCCTGGCTGTAGGTGTGTGCGTGTGTATGTGTTTCTATAGGTGTGGATAATAAAACAATCTCAAAAAGCTGTTAATCTCCTTGTAGATCTAAGAATGTAGAAATTTTTTTTTCGAAAAATTTCCCAAAAATTTCTTTTAAAAACAAAATTTTATCGAAACCCAATTGCTTTGGTTGTGCTTTTCGTACGAAATGTCTGTCTTTTGTTTTTTTTGTTTTTTAAATATTGAAAATTGATATAAGTTAAAAACGGGTCCTGGTATCAACTACATTCGATTACAGTTATTGTTGAGTTGTATGTGTGTGTTTGTGTGTGATATTAACCTTTTAAATCTTTAAAGACGGATATAATGTAATTTCAAATAAACGCTGCTGCTGTTATTATGATGTACGCCATAGATATTTGTGTGTATGTGTGTATGTGTGTATGTGGTATTGGAATGTATATGTATTCCTCAAACATTTTATTAAGATTCATTTATTGTACATGTACATACATCTTTAAAATATAAGTTTGTATGCATGTGTTTCTGTTGTTGTTGTTATTGTCAATATCTAGTAAGTCTCAATTTATAATATTTTCATATCTTTAGAAATCTTCTTCTTTACATTTCCTATAAATTTATATATTTTTTTTTGGTTATTTTAAGGTCAAGCAAGGGGTGTTCACAAAAGTGTGTGGTTAAGGGGTACACAAAAAGTGAAAAAGACGTTTGGACGATGGTGCTGGGTAAGAGTAAGAGTTGTGTCTGACAAGAGTTAACTGGTTGTTGTTGTTGTTAATGTTGTTGTCACTTATTGCAAAGTTATATATGGCGGTTTATTGAAAATCTGTATTTGATTGTAAGGGCTTCTGTTTAATATGAACCAGACTGCCTGTGCCTGTGGATGTTTATTGGATTTCCCTTGTTTTCTGTTTACTCTGTTAATGTATTTTATTGATGGCAATTATATATAAAATATTGTTGTCAGTTGTCAGTTTGGTTGACTATTTAGCATTATTAGTATGTAAACATAACTACAACAACAACAAAAACATTCAACAAAAATATTTATGAATACAACCACACTAAAGAAAAGATGCGGGCAGTTTGAGTTTTCTTTTCTTATTCAAGGCATGACAAGATAAGTGTGGACGGGGATGAGTTGGTTTGGGATAAGGTCCGTTATTAGAATATTGCTAATGCTGTCTTAAAAGTTTTCTGCTTTTCTGCAAGGGTTAACCACAATTGAGCAAAGATTTTTAGTTTTCATCTGATGCTGTTGAATGATTTGAATGAAATGAATGCTTTTTTCTTGTACATTTTCTTCTTCTTCAATAAATATAAACTAAATGCTGGAATCGTCTTTTTCATTATAATTATACACAGATTTTCTGGTTGATATGTTTTCTGTACTGGCGCACAGCAGAAAAAGAAGGAGACGAACCTTTGATGAATTTTGAAGGAATAGCAAAATAAATGTTTTCTGTTTTTTTTTTTTTTTTTGTCGAGAAGAACTTAACAATGGCTGGTATGGGGGTTAGTTGTATAGTATGTATAGTATAGTTCTGATAGAAATGTTCACGAATGGTTGAAAATTGGCTTAGTAGGTATTGCTTTTGAATATTTATTAAATTGATTTTTTTTATAGTTTGAATAAATGTTTTGCTCAAGCGTTGTATTCTGCCAGAAAGTATTTAGTTAGGAGCATCGACTAAAGTTTTTATTGCCTGATTTTATCTAATTTTAAAATATTTATTATATTTTGTGAATTTGTTTAAAATTAAATTTTAAATTTATTTATGATCAAATGTAATATTTAAGCGAAAAATTTATTAAATCATTTCTAAACAGAGTGTGAATTTAGAAGGAAAATTAATATAAATTTCTTATGAATTTGGTAATGTTTTATAATGAATTTTTGTAATTTTGGATTTTGTTTTGTTTTATTTATTAAAGTAAATATTTTTTTGTTTTATAATGAATTTTGTAATTTTGTATTTTTTGTTTTGTTTATTAATGGAAATCTTTATTATTATGAATTTTTTTAATTGAAGTTTTTGGTTATTAAAGTTAATATTTTTTGTTTTATAATTTTATATAAAAAAAATAAATTGAATTTTGTAAATTTTAGGTGTTATTTATTTTTTATCTGTGTTTGAGTACATTTTTTATTTTTAATTCTTTTGATGGATTTTATTTATTTATAAATTTAAATTTTGCGGAACCAATTTTTATTACTATATTTCAAATGATATTTTTTTTCAAATCATTGAATAATTTTTGAGTTTATGTTAACTTTTCGTTAATTTTTTAATGAAATATTTAATTTTTGAAATTTTTTATTAAATAAATTTTTTAATTTTTATAATGAAAATTTAAAATTTTTGCTATTATAAATCAATATTTTAATAATTAAATATTTGTACTGTTTTGGAGTCAATGGATTACTTTTGTTTCAAAACTTGTCTTAATTATTAATCATAATTGAAAATTTTATGTATTAATTTTTTGACAAATAATTTTCTTCTTTTTAAAGAATTTGTTAAAGATCTTAAATTTTATTTTGTAAAGTAATAATTTGGTGGTGTAATTTATGAAATGAAATGATTTTATTTTTAAATTTCTGGCTTAAGGCTTTTAGATTTTTTACACACTATTTTCTTTTTCCTTTTTATGGTCTCTTAATGGATTTTAATTGTGTTCATAATTTTTATTTCAACGTTCTTCTTATTTTTTACTGTAGTTTCAAATAATTTTTTTAGAGCTAAATTATTTCTATATTTTTTATTACTGTTGCAATTTAAATTTAAAATATTTAAACTTTTATTTTGTAGTATAAACAAGTATTTTTCATTTCCTGTTTTTCGGAAGAGGGATTTTTTGTATTTAAAAGACTTTTTCATAAGAATTGCTAGACCTTGCTTCAATATATATAATGCTTTTTTTTTGGCAAATTTATTTTTTAAAAACCACAGATTTAAAATATTTTTTGTACTTTTTCAAAGAGATTTTTTTTACTACTTGTATTTTATTTTTTTGAAAAAAATTTTTTGGATCATTTTTTATTTTAAATTTAAACTTTTTTTTAGTACTTAAAAAGATATTTTAAAAGAATTGCTATACCTTGATTGGAAAATTATTTCAATATTATATATATTTTTGAATATTGATTTTTCAAAAGTAAAAGATTTAGAAAAATTTTAATATATTTTTGATTGTTTTTGAAATAAAAAAAATTGTTGAAGTGTAATAAGAAACACTGGTAGTATGACTTGTGTATACGTCAAATATGAATTTTTTGTTTAAAACTTTCAAAACGAATGGGCATGTTTCATTAACATAATTTTTTTTATTTTAAACTGAAATTTAACTTATTTTTTATTCTTTGATCTGAAATTTTTCTACTTTTCTGGAAAATGATCAATTTTGTCCTATTTTCAATTTTTTTTGAAATTAAATTTTTTTGTACTTTCAAACTAAACTTTAATGAAAAAACAATATTATAATGCTTTTTTTTTTAAATTTTATGCTCAATATTATAAGATGTGGAAAAATAGTATAATGCTTTTTTTTGGGTTTTCAAATAGAAAAAATTTTGTAATTTAGATTTCTTAAAATATTACCCAATTTTTGCAATCGTTCCGTAGCCTTTATACCAAAAAAGAAAAGTATACTTTTGCGAAAATTCTAAAATAAATAATTCTTAGGTGTTGAACTTTAAGAAAAACTATCCAATTTTGTTTCAAATTCATTCAATATATTTCCATAATTTTTGTTTGCGTTGTATATGACATAATCGTTTTGTTTTGTTTTTATATTTTCAATTTTATTAATATTAAAAATTATAATAATTTTTTTAAGATTAGACCTGGCATATACATAAATTTTGGTTGGATAAAAATATTACAGAGTATGATAATTATTTTTCAAATATTTCAACTTTCGATTAAAACAATGACATACATTTTTCAAGGATTTTAAAAAGGCAATTAATCTGGCATTAAAACAAATTGTAAAAAGGCAAACTTTTAAAAGAGGAGAAAAAGGATTCAAAATTAAAATTAAAAAAATTATAATAAAAATTTGGATATTTTTAATTTTTTGTTGTTGTTTTGAATTTAATATTTTTGTTAAAAGATTTGGATAAAATTAATTTGCTTTATTTTTTAATTATTTTTGATAAATTGAAATAATTTTTAAATACTTTAGTTTGGAAGTTCAGTGAGTTGAACCTATATTTAAAGTTAATTAAGCAATGTCGAACCTTGTTCTTGAAACCTAATTTATATGAAATTATTATGTGAAATCGAATTTTATAAAATCATGCAAAACTATGAAAGATGTAATTTATTTTATACTCGATTTTTTATTTTATTTGATTAATTTTTTTTTAAATTTGTTTAGAGTTTGATTTTTATTGACTCTGCAAAGGTTAATGAAATTTTATTAAAAAATAGTAAATGAAATTAGGAAAAAAAAGGATAAAAACCTAGAAAGAAGTTTGCCTTACAAAAGTTTTATTTTGATATTTTGAATTTATGTATTTTGATATATAATCGAAATTCTGAATTAAAAAAAGTTTATCTTTCTTTTTGAAGTTGTTAAAAACAATATATGAGGTGAAAATTTATTACTTTAATTTAAAACTTCTACAGTATTTTTCGATTCCTAGTAGAATGTTAGATGCGATTAAAAATCCGTTTTGAGGATAAAATTGTTAAAAATGTTTTAAACTTTACGAGCCTACACAGAATTTATTGTAAATCACCTATTTAGGGAAGATCTATTTACTTAATGAAATGAAGGGCATTTCGCTAAACTATTAATATCAGCACAGTGCATGCAATTACGGCAGCTTTCTTCTAAGCGCCGTTCTTTAGAGTAATTATCCATTGCAACATTTTGTAACTCGGATACAATACAATTAATTAAGTAATTGTTTTTGGATTTTATAATGGGGTGGTTAAGTTTTGTAAGTAATGGTTCGATTTACTCAAGTGAGCGGCTTTTTATTAGTTCCTTATGGTAAAAGGAATTTTGCTATTTCTTTTGTTATTTCTTTTTTGATAATTTTCATTTCAGAGCATAAGGAAGCTATTTTTTCAATGTAATGAAAAGGGCTGAAGAAGGCGTATGGAAAAGTATTAATTTATATATTTGAATATTTTTTTTCATGTTCTTAACCAATAAATTTTTAGATAATCTAAAAACTAATTTGTATTATATGTCAAATGTCTATAGTTTTGTTGCTTTCGCTGAAATGTTTCTGAATACGTTCGTGGGTCCGTGTGAATAACACACCGTTTTGTTGGAACTCTTACAGCCGTAATTGATAAATTTGGATTATTAATTAATCAAAGTCGAATTAACCGCGCCCACCCAAAATGAACTCATTATAAATGTTAGAATACTTTAGAGATTTATTTAGAATATTTGACATAGGTTGCATCATATAAGTATAAAAATTTTTGTGAAGAAATATAATTTAGATATTATGTTCTAAGTATTTGAAAGAGGTTAATAAGAAGAGGTATCCTAGATGCGTACCACACGTCTAATACAGCCCCGTTTTATTTGTTTTTTTTATTGTAATCGTGTTTGGTAATAATATTTGGAAAACTTTAATGTTTTTAGTTGAATATATTTTGAATTTTTTCATGTTTTTGAGTTTGAGTTTTATAAATTAGAATTAAAAAAATTGAAATTTGAAAATTTATTACAGTTTCACTAGCTATAAAAGATGAATTTTGAATTTTCAGTGGAAAAAGGAAAATTTTGTGTTCAATCATCACTTTGGAAATTTTAATTCAGTTCATTTCTTTATTATTTTTTGAATTTCGGAAATATGTAAGTTTTTTAAATGAATTTATTTTATAATTTATTATAAAATTTTATTAATCTTTGAATTAATAGTTGACAAGTAAAATTTTATTATTTTTTATGAAGGATAATGTCGCCTATTTCATATTTGTGTCTAAACTGTACATTAAGAGTTGGGTAATACTTTAATTAGGATTGACATTAAACTCTTTTCGCAAAAGAAAAACAAAATGTTTAAAATGTTTAGTAAGACTAAAGCACAGCATGACTAAAAATGTAAAATTTTTAAACAAATAATTTAGGATTTTTGTACATTTTTTGTGGTTCTTGGTTAACTTTAAAAAAAGAACAAATTTTTCATAAAAAAAGAAGAAAGAAAAAATTAAAGAAAAAGAAAACATTTATCAAAATTATTGCCAACATTCCCTCTAAATGATTGTGTTTTTGTGTTTGATATTTATTTGCTTTCATAAATTGTCTGAATTGTAATGTATTTTGTTTTGTGTGCTTTGTCTTGAAGAATTTTTGAATTTTTGCCAGTTTCATATTTTTAATGTCTTTTTGTTTTTGTTTCTTGTTTTACATTCCCATGAAGTTTTCTCCTTGTTGAAATATGACTTCTTGTGCTTTATGATTATATATCTTAACTTTCTTTCTGTGGTTGTGTTTTAGACAAATTCTAGCGTAATGGCGCATTATGACTTCCGTTGTTGGTCTTTTGTAACCAACCATTACTATAAACTCTATATATAAAGACTAAGCATCTTTTGGCTGACTTTTGGTTGACTTTTTCTTGAAAATATTGAGTGGAGTAAGTAAGTAAGTTGGGAGGACATAATTTATAGTAAGTTTTGTTGTTATTTTTGGCATACGAATTTTAATTTTTGTGCATTGTTGTTATTCATATAGTGGCATTAATTATTTGCCATTAAAATGTTTAATTTATGTTCATAACTTTAGTGGATGCTGAGCGGGCTTACAAATGCTGTACGACAATGTTAAATTAAATTTTTAAGGGTGAATTTAAGAACAAGACGTATAAGGGCAAGATTGTGTATAACAAATTTTCTTGTTGGTTTTCTTAAAGGTACATTCAAAGGTTACTGATTTTGTTGAAGACTTTGGCAGAATAGTATTTTTCTTTTCTTCTGGGTTACTAAATTAAACTTTGATATTAATTTTTCATTTTTATTTTGGATTCTTTTGTTTTCTTAATGATTGCATTATATTAAAATTTGTTGTTGTTATTTAATAATTTCGATTTATTTTAAATGGTTTTGAAAAGAAGTCAATTTTTGATTTCGTTGGTTTGAATTTTGATGGATTTTGAAGTGTTTTGTTTTATTTGGTAAACGAAATTTAAACTTTAAAGAGCAAAATATGAAATTTTTATTAAATTTACACATCTTTTTAAATAAATCATGACGTAAGTTTTACAGTTATATCAGTGAATGGACGGAAAGAATTGGTGTTTTTTTTATTAAAAATTTCGAAAGGTTATTTCAAACTGGAATAGTTTCACGGTCGCAAATTTCGATATTGAAAAGAAATTTTGTACACTCACTTTTAATTTTTTATGCAGATCGTTATATAAAATTGGAAAAAATCTGTCAAGAGCCACGCCCGTTTTTAGAAATTTATTATTATAAACATTGAATTTGGTTAAGTTTGAAAGGGGACTAGTGATTTGTAGGAAAAATAAATTTTATATTTATTTCTTAGCAATTAACATTAATTTAAGTCGTGTTGAAATAGGAGAGCAATATGTTTTTCATTAAATATTGTTATCTTTAGGTTATTTGGTAGGAAACTCTAAAAAAATATTTCAAATCATTTCGTTCTTTCGATAATTGGGTTTTATGCTTTCAAAATTTCTGTTTTTTATATCTTAATCATCACGGTATAACTTTATTTAATAAGTGAATTAATAATTTAAGTTCTTTAAAGTTTCCATAATTATTTTTAAACTTTTCTTTGATAAAAAATGAATTTCGTAATTTGATGATTTGTTATAAAATGCCAGATTTTGCAGATTTCGGATGTTTTTTGTTCTCTATGATTTGAAAATAATTTTATAATTTTGTAATGCCATCAATATATGCCAAATCTTATCACGTTAGTACACTTTTTTTCTTATTATAAAAAAAAATTAAATTTTTCTTAACCGAAATCATATTTTTTTTTGGTTTAGTGCAAATAAATGTAAATTTTTTGTTACCGTTTTGAAATTTTGCGTTTTTGAATACTTTTTCAACCAGATTAAATGAGAAGTGAGAGCAGCCAAAAGCAACGTTGTAAACTGGTCAAAATTTTGTGTAGAAAATTTTAAAATTTTGGACGGTTTTGTACAGAGGAAGGCTAGAAATAGAATAAAGAAAATTAATAAAAATGATTTAAAACAAACATGTTAGAAATATATAAAAAAAATATAATAAAAAAAAAAAGAATTTAAAACCGAATTTTATAATTTAGAATACATAACAAAAAATTTTTATTTCAAAACCGAACCAAAAAGAAAAAAAATAAAAGTAAAAATTGTATAGAATTTGGGCTTTGTATTTTTTTAGAAAAAAATTTGCAAAATAATTGAAAGTGTTTTTGGTTAATTTGAATGAAAAAGTGTTTTTTATAAACGAGGCAATTTAAGGCAGTGTATTGCGTCGTAATTCAATGTTCATTTTGATGAAGATTTTAAATGTTTTTTAATTTTTTTAAATTTCTTTAGTTTTCTTTTTTTCAATTCTTTTTGTATTTATACATTTGTTGAGTTGTACTATATATTTTTAAGACCTTGGCTTTTTTATTTTTCTTACTTTTAGATATTAATTAATAATATTTAAATTTAAAATTATAATTTTTCGTAAAAATTTTGGATGAATATTTTTTTAAAATTCTTTACATAATTTTTTTTTATAATCACCTATTCTTCTTTTTATGAATATTTTTTGAGATTATTAGATATTAATTTATCTCAAATTTAAAAGTATTTTTTACCATAATTCATTTTGCAAAAATTAAATTTGAAAATGTTTAATTTTTCAGATAATATAAATCTCAAAAGTAAATTTTCATTGTAAAGAATCCTTAACTTATGTTTAATTTACTGAAGTTCAATTGGCTGTGCTCAATGTTATTTATCGTTCTTTTATAGAGAGTCACCAAAGAGTGCTTCTTTCTAATCTCTTTCAGATTTTTTAATAAAAATTTTGAAAATAAATCCATAATCTTTTTTACGATTTTAAGGTGCCTCCGTGCAAAATTTTATTTAGATGGGTCAAGAAATGTAAGAGGAGTCAAATAAAATCCTTTTATATAAATTTGTTTACAAATTTCACTATTTAGAATATAAACTGGGAATGGACAAAATAATCTGAATACTTGACATTTGCGAAACCAAATGCAGCTTTTCCCTGAATGTTAGTTTTGTAAAGCTTCCATTGTATTGTTTTTGTCGAAACAGTATTACTCAATGTTGAGTTTTGCTGCCAATTTAATATAATCTACGAGACTTGCTATGTAAACTGTGCATATTCTGTATTAATTTGATGTAATTTCATTACTAATCATTTAATTATTATTCATTATTTTTTAATATTGCAAATTGTTATTTGTATAATTTTTTATTCATTGCTTCATTTGTATGAATTATTACGAATTTTAAAATTTGCCATATGGTTTGAGGTATTTTAATGAATTTTCTTTCTTTTTAGTGCCCTCAATAATTATTCATCATTTTTTAAAATTAAATTAAATTTAAGATAAATTTATAACAAAATAAAGAAATGCATTTTGGAAATTGAATGATAATTTTAAAATGACAACGGCGTCATGACGGAAATATAAACAATTTATTATGTTTAAAGAGTAATAATTTATGTAATGTTTCTCGGAGTTTAAGTCCTTTCCTTTTTGATCGATAAGGGAGAAGTTTAGTTAATTAACTATTTCGAAAAGTTACCGTATGGAAAATTTAGGCTTACATTTTAATATAATACCCGTTTTCTAAATTTCTAATATATTATCAAAGTATATTTTTGTTGAAATTATATTTTGGTTTTGTAGAATATATTAGAAGTGATTTTTTTTTAGAACTAAAGCAAGTTTTTATAACTCTGCATGATGTCTCTATCTTAGCTTTCACAAAAACGTTTTTTATTACATAAGTTATTAAGTGAATTGAAAGAGATTTCTTAGTTATTATTTTTTTTTCCAAAAAATAAAAGTGAATTTTAAGATGAATTTATTGCTCAATGTTTATGACGTTTTTTTCTGAATTGTATTTTTTTTTTTTCAATCATCAAAAGCGCTTAAATGTGCGCATTGTACAAATCTTAACTTTCTTGAAAAGGCTATTCAAATTCAATTAAATAAATAATAAAATTGAATTTTAAAATGAATTTTAAATCCCTATTATCACTTAATGCTTAGTGTTTATGATATTTTTCTAATTTTTAACGTGAAATTAGTTTAAATTATTTTTATAACTAATGACGGATGAATGTATAATTTTTCTTGAATTAGGGCAAGTTTTTATATCACTGTTTATTTTAATATCTACGAGAAGGTTTTTGTTTTAAATCAATTATTAAGTGAAAGGACTTTTTACAGTTACAAATTACGATTTTTTTTTGTTATATTATTACGTTTTTTTAAATTATGATTTTTTTTAGAATCAGGGCAAGGTTTTACAACCCATTGCATATTATGGCAATCGTGTCTTGTCTTGTTTATTAAATCATTCATTAAGTGAATTGAATTTTTTCAATGATTCAAAAAAGTTGAAAATGAAGAATAAATATTATTCAATGTTTTTGTTTATATTTTTTATATTATAAATATATTTTTTTTTTAGAATCAGGGCAAGATTTTATAACTCTGCATATTGACACCTTTACAAAGAGGTTTTTTGAAGTCAATTATTGAATAAGTTGAATTTTTTTTCAAGTCGGAGTCAAGTTTTTAAAACTCTGCGTATTGTGTCAATCTTCTACGATAAAAATTTTTTTTGATTTTTTTAATATATAAAATAATTATTTAATTTGTAGGATACTTTTTTCAATGGTAAATATTTCTTTTTTAAAAAAAGGAAAAGGTTTTAAAAGTTTCTAATTTTCGTAAACGAAAAGAAGTAATTTCGAAAATAAACTAATTAATCCAATTGAAGTTTTTGTTTGAATTACATTTTGTCCATTTAAATCTCTATAGTAATGATATTTTTATCAATTGTTAAAGTGACTGTTAAAAAAATTAATTATAAGAATAAATGTAAATTTATGATATTTTTTGAAATTGTGTTGTAAAGTTAAGTTTTTAAAACTCTGCGGATTGTGTCCCTCTTAATCTTTACGAGTAGGGTTTTTTTTTAAATCAGTTAATAAATAATTTCTTTAATTATAGAAAAATAATATTAAAGGTTTGTTTCTAATTCATATTTTTTTTAAAATGAAAGTAGCATCAATTATTATACCCTCCACATAAGATGGAGGGTGCACTAAGTTGGTGGTTCGTTCGTAAATTTTTAGACATATTTGAATTGAAATTTTGTACAGACACTATTTAAAATAAGCGAAATCGGTCAAAAGCCACGCCCACAATCCATAAAAATTTATAAACTTGCCACAAAAAAATTTACCTATGAACTTGAAATTTGGTTTGCGTATTAGTAGTTATACCATTCATTAATGTGTCAAAAATAGGCATGGTCGAATAGCAAAAGCCGTAGTTCACGAAAAACTTCCAAGTCGAGTTGATATGTAATACATGCACTGCTATAGGTCGTAATCATATACCTGTAAGATTTGGCCTGAGCCAAATTTCATTTTCTTACTTGTCAAAGTGTTTTTTAAATAAGTTATTTGCTTCCTAAGACAAGTTAATTTTGTATTTTTTTGAATTAATTATTTTTTGTCGTATTATTTGAATATTTTGTTAAGAAATGACGAAGTAAAGTAACTTTTTTCAAGAAGTTGTTAAATAAATTAATTTTAAGGACAAACTGTGTTGGTTGGGTTTAATTAACTATATAAACTAATGTGCTGGACAGTTGGATAGGTTGGTTAAGTCCTCTGAAATATTGATTTAGATACACGGGGGTAAAGCGATGTATGAGTAGTTAGTTTATGAAACGTTTTTGTCGACAAACTTTTACTTT
Organism: Crataerina pallida; assembly: GCA_949710015.1. NCBI lineage: Eukaryota > Metazoa > Arthropoda > Insecta > Diptera > Hippoboscidae > Crataerina > Crataerina pallida. The sequence continues at coordinate 28,977,662 of OX453290.1, read as the reverse complement.
CCAATATTTTTATTAAATCTAGATTTCGAACTCTGTCTGTTCGTGTACGAATTGTTAAAATATGTTCGTTCAAATTCAGTTCATTTAAAAGTTAAAAACAATTCGATTCAATTTGTTAAAGACTTAATCTTTTGTGTGTTTACCCAATTTCAATTTGCTTTCTTTTACAATTCAATTAAAATTTTGTGAAATTGAAGTATTTTCGCCCTCGAATTTGTACATATTTAAGGCGAATGTTTCATTTTCTTTAAAATATCATTAATTTAATGCAATATTCTCACACAGCAGCCTTAAGTGTCATATCGTTGAATTTTACAAAATGAATGATTTGGTAGAAATCTTGCTCTATATAAGTTTGGGTGTTTGTTCATAAATATTTTATGCAAAGAAGTTTATAATCAAGTATTTTTGGTATTGCTTTACAAGGGAGGGTTGATTGCTACTGTACTATGTATAGCTGGTTGTTTTTTGCTAACAACTTAAAATCTATTCTAAATATCTTTCTAATTATTCATTCTATGATACTCGGAAATTATTTTCCTTTGTTATATAAAATTTAGAAAATAATTTAAGAGTATCTTTTAAAATCGTATGAAATTTTTTCAACATTTTTCTTTTGAAGGCATTCAAAAAGTTGGTATATAATACAACAGCCATTTTTCTTAGAGGTAAGTCGAAAATGTGATGGTGGTGGTGGTAGATGGTGGTGGGTGCAAAAGTTTGGCCTGATAGGTGGTGGTGGGTAAGTACTTTAATAAATTTGCCAAATTTTATTTCGAGTGTGATTTTTAAAATTTTTTTCTCTTAATTTTTTTATAGTTTTTGAATTTTTTGTTTAACTATTGCAAGTTTTTGTGTGAGTTTTTTGTTTTAGTGAATGACTGCAAGGGGAAAACCTTTTAAATGCTTTGAAAGAAATTTATAAATTAAAATTTTTTTTGTTTTTTTGAATAAAGATTTTTGTTAAAAAAAAAGAAAAGAAATTTACCATTTGTTTGGGTGAAAGACCGTTTATTTCTTCCTTAGGTCCTCAAAAGCGTGTTGAGCATCATCATAACAAAACGAAACGTTTACAATCATTTGCTCTTGTTGTGGAACTCTCTGAAAAAAACTCGCTTTCGTTTAAAGGAGAGAGATACGGAAAACGTAATTTTGTATGGTTGTTTTTGTTGTTGTTATATTCTTTGTTTTACTGGAGAACAAACCAGCTGCCTGCCTGAGCTTAACTGTTTGCCGGGTATGAGTTGATTTGTACGTGTACAGGGATAATAGATGAAGCTTTGATGCTGTTGCTGTTGCTGTTGCTTTTGCCGCTGCTGCTGCTCGTGCTGATTTTGCTGATGAGTAGATTTTTATGGCCAGGGGTAAAATTTTGAGCTTTTTTTATCTAATACTCCTTCGAATGATTCGCTGTATTTGTAACTTTCTCCTCTTGTGTATTCGTTTTGATGATTCTCTTAAAAAGTCTTCTCCTTTATGTAGTAGGTGTAAGTGTTTCTGTTTGGGTATGGGTTAAGGCAAATTGATTTCTCCAGTTTATCCTTAATGTTTTGAGTTGTTTAGAATTTATTTTAAATGGTTTTCCCCTTTTTTCCCCCTATAATTTTCTGATTCTGCTGTGCAACTGAGTGTTCGGTGTAACTTTACATCTTCTCTTTGTAGTAGGGTTGTGTTGTGTCTTGTGAATTTCGTTTGAAAATTATTCGCTTTTTTGAGAAAGTATCCTTATTGTGTTAGCATTTTCGAGTTTGGTCAAGGTGTGCTTTTAAAAAAATGGCGTGTTTCTTGGTTGGGCCTTTCAAATGTCATATCGAATGATTAAAATGGGTTTTTGTGTTTTGTTGAGTTCCATTCCATTGTTAAAGGGTCCTGGTTTAGCTGCCATTGGTCATGAGGTTCTTGATTTATCTGTAATACAATAACTTATTAGTATACGATAATGAAATTCATTTTCTCTGGTACCATTTTTATTACAATATTTTATTGGAGACCTCACTTTATTTTATTATAATTTTTAATATTAAATATGGAAAAAATTAATCGATTTTTGCTTATTATAGAAAATACATAGTATTCGTATTCCTATTTAGTATACCCAGAAGGAGGCGTTAGACAATTTACAAAAAAATATTTATTCTTAAGTAGCATCAAAAACTGAGTCGCTCTTGACATGTGTGTCTGTCGTTTTAAAAATTTGACATGCATATCTATAGTTATCCCATCCATCGATATACCATGGGCATGGTCGGACATGCCCACAATTTACAAAGAACCATACTAAAAATAAAACTCCACTTGCATATATATATATATATATTTGCCACCGAAAACTATTGCACATTAATAATAATAATAATAAATGTTATATTTAATAAATAAATTTTTTTTCTATTATTGTTAATTATAAATCATTTCAATTTTGTATTCAACTTACCTGTGAAGTATAGGAGAAAAATAAAAATATTTTATGAATTATTTGTTGCTAATCGCTGTAAAAAATATGTTGTGACGTCGATTCTATTTAAGTGCTTTAGTGCGTTGGATTTATATAGAATATTATTCGTTTAAGGTTTTAACAAACTGTTTTAACAATTTTAAAAAAAATTTTTTTTCATTAATTCTTCAGTGATCAAGTTACAGATTTGTTATTTGTTTATATAAGGTCATCTTATGTTTCCTTGAATATTAATTTTTATACTTATTATTTGGAGTTAATCTGACATTCGGTTTCAGTTGGCGGTTTCGGCTTATTTTACTTTAATATGAATTTTGCGTTGAATTGTAGAAAAATATAATTTCCATATTAACACACTTCACTGTTTTATTGAAAAACGTTGTAAATTTCAATTTTGTTGAATTTTTATTACAAGCCAATGTTGAAGAACTTTTAATTTAATAAATTTTTTAAGTTATAAGCTAAGGAACTCATTTTTTAATATGAAGATCCTCTTGTTTAGTTGTTCGAGTTAAATGTTAAAAGAAACGGAGAATAGATCCTTTTTAGTGAGCTGTGTTGATGATGAGATATGAAATGAAACTGATTGCTTAGCGGTACTGCTAGGGCTTTTTATATGACAGTTATTTGACAAATTGTTCCAAAAAAAAAACATGTTTAACAAGTTTATGCAATATTGTGTTTTATTGTATTAATTTCTTTTTTTATTTGAAACCAAACAGAATCCAATGAAAGAAAACGTTAAATTAATAATTGTATGATAAAGCTGAAGCTTGTTGCAATTTCTATAGAATAATCGAGAGATTTATTTGGTGGTGGTTTAACTACAAAAGTGATCTGCTTTTAGTTCGTGAGAGCAAACGCACCTGGACTTTTGCTGGACCATTCATGCATTCACTCATCCATTGAAATTCACGATCTTTTGGTAGAAAAAATAAACAGCAATATATTCGGCAGCATCAACTGGTTCTTTATCAATAGTTTTTACAATTTTTCGTTTCAGTATTGTTTCTTTATAATATTTTGCTAAGGGTAACGGATATACAGCTTTTTGGTGTCTGTACTTTTTCACACACAACACAAAGTTACCTAAAAAAACAAGCTTCCGCTTATATTCGGTAGCCTTGACCATTCATTTAATACATGAACAATGCCTGAACCCAGACTTTTTCTTTTGTCTTCAAATGTCGTTTGGTGTTCCCAATTTTTTTTTTTTTTGGTAGAATTTTTTAAATTCCTTTCATACACATGGGAGACATTTCATTCCAGTTTAAAAACGATTTTTTTCTTCTTTAGAGAATTTATTTTCTTCAAGAATTTTTTCCTAATTTTCTTCTAATTGCCAATAAAATGTTTATTAATTTTTAGGTAATATGAACAATAATTTACATGTTGTTTAGAAATAGAAAAATATGAATACGCGTGTTTATACAATAGGGTAAAAAAGGAAACAATTAAAAACATGTTCTCGGGTGCCTGTGACAAAATTAATTGTGGTTCAATCTCTTTTCAGTATATTAAGAAAAAGTTGAAAAACATTTTTAGTTATTTTATATTATATACCAAGTTTATCATTCCATTTACAACACAAAAAAGGTGGCGTCAGAGACCCTACAAAATGACCATCAAAATTCGATCTAGACATGGATGGAAGTGGGTAAATTTTGAGATATTAAGCTGAAATTTTGTACAAACACTTGCAGGGTCTCGACCCTTCTTCTGGGCTGAGCAAATGTTTTGACAAAGCAATATAATGTACATGACGGTGGGTATATCATAAGAAAAACAAAAACCAAACAAAACAAAAAAAAATTATAGACCATTAAATTCTTTTAATTAAGTTTTTTCTATAATTCCCTCAAATATTTCAGTCGAAATGAAAGTAAAGTTGATGGACTAGAATGTATACATGTAGCGCAGTATTCTGTGGCGATCTATTAAGAAGTTTATAGAATTTTCCTTGAAATTCTAGGAATAATGGATATTTCTTCTCAAAAAGTAATCCATTATAGAGACACATTTGTTTATTCCTTTAGATATAAATGATTTGTGGCGTTTTAAACTCACTAGTAACAATTTTGATTAAATAAATAAAAAATCTGCTTCTTTCGTGTCAAAGAATGTGTGGCTACGTTCCCAACTATTTTATTGCTATTCCGACGAATTACTTCCCAGAAAATTACAAATTCCTATATATTTCCGTCGGCTTTCTTTTCAACTTTTTCATAACGTATCACATGTTAGGAGGATGCGCTTTGGATACGCTTTTAGTTTAAATTTAGTTAAGAAACTAAATCTTCTCCTAAGAGTTTCATTAAAAGAAAGAAAGAAATTATAAGAAAACATATATACCATATATGTACATAGTCCTTGACTTTTCATTTTATTAAGTAGTGTGGGGTCTTATATTTACATAGTTCACTTGAATGTCTCTTTAATGGACGTAAGTTTAATTTAGCTAAAACGATTTTGTTAAGCTTTAAAACTCAACCTTGCCAATGGGTCATATTTATACAAAACTTATTCACTTTTTACAAAAAAAAAAAAAAAAAAACCGAACTAAACAAATTTTTCCACCTTGTCTAATGTTGTTCCTTTTTTTTTCAATTGTCCGATGAGTTTTCCTTTTTCCCACATAAATTCAACAAGTTTAAGGTTTATATATAAGAGTGTATGCATGTTTATAACAGTCGCCTTTTTGTGGTCACTATTTTCTATCCTTTAATTTTTTTCCAACATGCGAGTACGTACTTTTATTTTTATAATTCTGAAGACTCATCATTACATTAGTATGCGGATGATAAATGTGTTAAAGTAAGAAAAAAAAAAAAAAAACAAATAAAATTAAATTTGGTTTAGGCTAAATATTAAATACCCTCCACATCTACAAATAAATAAAATTATCTCCTCCAATAGTGTCAGTATGTGTCAATTTGCAAGTCGAAACTTAAGTTGAGTATGGTTTTTCGTAAATTGTCGTGGACGTGTCTGTTATTTGACCAAGTCCATTTTTGGATGCTGGCTTAGAATATATTTACATCGCTTAGTCTCTGACGCTTCATTCTGGGTGTTGCAGAATCTTATCTTATGTGGAGGGTCTATTAATATATTTTTTGGCAGCGCGATCGATCGAAGAGTATATGTGTCAGATTTAAACTTTTTATGTCTATCAGTTTATGTATCAAGGAAAAAACTTTAAAAAAATTTTCTTTTTAAATTTTCATTGCTTTAAAAGCGTGTCCTTTGACCGACTATTTCGACAATCAGATCGATATCTCAACATTTATAACTTACCAAAGTTGATCAAAACGATTCATAATTTAATGCGAATCCAATATAATATGGGGGATATTTGAATCCACTTTTTAGGTTTTACAAACGTTTTGTTAAAGTGAGCATAACCCCCCTCAGTAGGTAGTGGATCTAAAAATTGTATGTTATTAACCCTTAACGAAAAGTCTTTGTTTGGCGGGTTAGAGGTGGGGTCAAATAGCAAGACAAATAATATTTGCATATTTTTTCCTGCTAAGAGGGTTGTTTTCCATATTCCGATATGGGACAATGCTTCATTGCCATTTAAAATGCATTACAACAACAACAACAACAACATTAACATATATTTCTCATAATAATATTAATAATGAACAAAGTGTTGCCACATTATTAGTTTTCTAAAGTGCAGGTATTAGTTTTAGGAGTTGAGCCTTTAGAGAATTTTTTTTTGATTGTTTTATTCCATTCAGAACGTAAGTTTCCTAAAATGTTATTCAAGTTTTATTTTATTTCAATTTAAACTACAACTACAACAATTGAGCATTTGAATCAACAATTAACGCGTCATTCAGTTAGATTGTATTTGAAGTTGGGTTTACAAATTTATATACATGTATGTGCATGTGTTTATATACCTTTCATAACTGTAAAATTACTTGTGAATGTATTATTAAAGTCAACTGACTAGTGCATTCATACACATGCACACTTTTATGTTACAAAGTGTTCACATTTATATGCTCTTCTCTGGTTATCTATGAAAATCAACAAACATACAAAAGTGTTTCTATATTACACAATATGCATGTGTATGCGTGCTCTGTATATTTTATTACTTAGCTTTTAGTTGGTTAGTTAGTGTTTTTTTATTATCATTGTTGTTGTATCGTCTAAACGTGTGTGTACGTGTACGTGCATGATGTATTATTTGATTGCTTGCATGCATATGTTTTGTGTAAGTTGTCGTCTCCATCAACTCCATACTATTTAGTTTAGTTAGTCATTTTGTTATCACTGTGAATATGAGTTGTTATTGTTGCTTTTCTTTTCTTTTAAGCAAATGTTCATAAAATGCATTTTTTCTATTTAATTGTTTCCTTTGATTTCTCATTCATATACATATAGCGGGTATATCAAATATAAGAAGTTGAAATTTGGTATACGTATCGTAAATTACATCTTCCATGGATATACCGAAAATGGCCGTGAATGAGCCATGCCAACAATTTAGAGAAAACGTTTTTGTGGTGAATTCAATGTGAAAGTAAAGTATATAGTACATAAATAATAATAACAATGTATGTCTTAAATGCTAATTCCTGTTGAATAAATTTCGACTTATGTGGGAATACTCTTAACAGTCGATGGTTTACACATGAGTTCAAATTCCAGGTGAAAAAAATCTTTTACTTTTTTCCACAGCTAGATTTGAATTTGTGTACAACCCGGGCAAAGTTTACTAAGCCAAAGGGTATAAAATAGCCGGGTATAACCGACTATAACATTTTTACTAGTTTTCCTTTCGTCCCGTATAATATGGCATGAATCGAGCTACGAATATATCCGTTCATTGGCTCCTCCTAAGATAATATAGTTATTGTATGCATGAGTGTGTTTATTATGTATTATATTTATGAGTCTTGGCTAAAGTTTTAGTTGGAATTATTTGAGATGGTTTCTGTTTATTTGCCATATAGGTACTTATGTCTACGTTTCCATATATTCTATACATATAGATTTTTGCAAAATTGTTTTGTTGTGTGTATCAGAGTCTCGTCTCTACACTTGTCTCCTGTTGTTATAGTCAATTCAATTCATTTTCTTTATTTTACAATATATGAAAGAAGTTTTTATTATGTACGCTCAGGCAAAACCTTACCATATCACTACTGTACGGGTAAGTAGTATAAGTTATAGAGGGAGACAGAGATAAGGCGACAAAGGGATAAGAAAATGGTTTTAGAGTATGAGTGAGTGTGTAGAAGTGTATGCGATTATGTGGAAATTTTGGGCAGTTTCACTTTGGTCATATTTATTAGTTGTAGTTAGTATGCATGCAAGAGTGTTTATGTGTGTATGTGAAGGTATGTATAAATGTTTTGTTATAGCAATAAAAACAAGATAAAATACAATGAGTATGGCCAGTAAGTATGTGGAAAACATCCTTTTCATTCCTAAAGATTTCTCTTCTTTAATAAATTGATATAAATATTGAGGGCCTGAATGCCGGCCTGCCTGCTTGCCCGCCTGGCTTACCTCTGTGTCCTTATATTGTACAATATGCCTGCTTGTATATATATGAAAAATCCATAACTGGGACTTGGTCACATACTATTTTTATATATACTATGAAAACATAAACTTTTAAGTGAAACAAAAAGAGAGAGAGAACAAGGGAAGTAGGAATAGAAATAAAGAAAGAAGATCTTATGTAAAAATATTAGTTTATGGTTTCATGATTACACGTAAGTGCATAGGGCTGTTCATGTATATTAGGCAATTCCGTAAACATATCCTGTTCAATTTATATCAACTACCTAACACACACACACACACACACGCCAATACAAATAGTTTTTGTGAATATGTTTCCAAATCGATATTTATGAAAATTCTTTTACATATTTACGATTATATACTTATTCTCCAAGCCTTGACGTTTGTTATATTTACAACATCCTCTTAATCAATTTTAATACAATTATTGACACTTTAGGTGGATTACTGTACGAGTTAAATTTTAAATGGGGGTTGTCTGCAAGCAATTAGTAAATTATAGATGGGCGGCGCATAACTTTAGTTATGTTAAGTTAAAATTGTTAATTTAGTGAAATGATTGCATTATTACTTGTAGAAAAAATTTATATATATTGCTGAGCAGTTTTTTTAATCGAAAATAAAAAAAAACTACGATTAAAGTTGATCTGAAATGTTCTCTACACTCACACAGAGAAACCTTGAGTTTGGCAGGTTCATTACTCCTTCAAATAGTGCGTATAATCTTGCAAATCGAATTCTACCATGTAGAAGATTTTTGCAAATTGTGGACGTGACCCCGCCCATTTTAAGCAAATCAATAGATACAATAATTATACATATAAATATTAAATTTCAACTTTAGAGATCAGTTAGTATGTCTGATAAATAGGTTTGTGTGTTTTATGGGCGTGGCAATTCATCGATTTCGCTCATTTTTAATAGAAATCTGCGTAAAGAAACTTGAAAACAAAATTTCAATTTAATTTTATGACGTTAAGCATTCTAAACATATACACGGACCGACAGGGGTAGGGGGTATAAAAATGAAGAAAAATATTTTTTTTATAATTTTTTCATCAAAACAAAATAAAAATATTTATTTATTTATGTGTAGCAAAAAGCCTCAAAATGGACAAGAATAATTTCTCGCATGATATATATTATTAAATAATCACTTCTAATTATAGAATTTAAATTATTACATACTGGAAATTTCTTATTAGATCTTAAAATATAACGTCTTTTAATAAGAAAGTACTTTAGGGGTGCGTTAGTGTGCCAGCATGCTCAACAGCACACGTATCTTTTCATCTTTTTAGTGTTAACACACTAGAGTAGAAAATGGTGGCAAAAACTTTTCTTATTAGAATTTCAATAGTCTTGTTCATATCTCAAATGTTGTTCATTCAATCAAAAGGGAGAAGTGTTTTATATTTAAATATACACACATACCAACTCATGTATTATGTATTGTCTGTAATATTATAGGGGTTGAGTTTTGCTTTTAAATGTCTTGTTTTTGTTGTTAGTGTTAAAGTGATGCTGTACAAGTACACCACGCCTCACATACCATACATACAAACTCGTATGAATATCTAGCGTTGATAATACATACTCACTCCTTGACGGCCTCTGTCTGCAACAGAAGTTAGTTTACTACAAAGTGTTTCGTTTTTTTTATATTATTTTTATACATTTTACACACAACTGTACTTGATGGCAACTTTCTTTATACAAAAATTTGTTATTATCTTAATATCAGAATTGTTGTCAGTTACATGCAAACTTTTACATAATGTATGTACATATATTGTAATATGTAGCCTTTACTTTTTAATATATTGATTTGTTGTCATCATGTATGAAAGGTTCATAGTTGGGGGGTTAAGGGAGAAAGTTGTATTTACTTTAAATTTCATTAAGTCATAACTACATATTCTCCTACTCTCTCTTTCTCCCTCTCTTTCTCCTCTATTACAATGTTACTGACTTTGATGAAGGTTTAGCATGTTTTATGATTGCTTGTTTATTATAGTAATAAAAATAGTATGAAATATATCTTAAAAACAAGTGCAAAAGTTATAGTCGGCCAAGATCGACCATTTCATACCCTACATTCCTTAGATCCTTAAAGTAAGCTACATTTAGTTGCATCTGTATACACTGCATAAGTTACTTTGTGAAACATTATTATATGGAGAGCAGTTCTGAAAGTGGTCCGATTCAGTTCATTTTCAATAGGATTCTTCTGTAAGCCAATTCATGTCATTGTATCAAATTTCTTAAAAAACTTAATATACCTTCTTATCATAAGTTGTGTAGGGTATATAAAGTTATAAAGTTTCATACAATTTTTTCTATTTAAACAGAAGGGCCTCTACAAAGAAGAGCCTTCTCATCAGCCGAAGGCATATTAACTGCGTTTCTAAAGAGATTTTAGATTCGAGTTCCATCGAGTATAATCTTCGAGCCTGCCATAAAGTGGGTGTTTGTATATTCAGTTTTATTTAAGATCTTTGTGTATAACCTTATAAAAGTTTCCTGCTGAATTCCTATCTTTCAAAAGAAAAGTTAGAGGACGTCTTAAGTTATTTGATATTTGTTACAACTGCAACAACGGCATTTTAGACCAACAAATAATGGAAATAATAGTCTTGTAAAGACAAAGACAATGGGTCTACATATTGGCTCAGGAGAATCCCCTTTCGGCGTACACCCGAACAATTCTAACTTAGCCTAGGATATCGTAATAAATGGGCATGGTAAGGATATAATTTGCGTTCTCTATTAATACACTTAATACATAACAACTTGGAAGTCAATAACTATTCTACGCGAAATAAGTTTTTTCTAAATTGTGCCCGACCATCGATGAAAGAAGTTTTGTGTGTAATATGTGTACAAAATTTCATATTTCATAACTAAATTTTTTTGATAGATATGTACATAGCTCTATGGCAATTGTGGGCGTCGTGGTCAACCGATTTTGCTCAATTTAAAAACAATCTGCGTACAAAACTAGAAATTTTAGCTCTATTTACAAACATACATAAACAACTTCCCCCTTCTAACTTGATGAGGATACGATTTGGTTTGCTTCTGAAGAATTTTTCCTTTCTACTATTTATATGCAAATTAGAAATTATATTAAGTCTGCATTAGATATTTTCTGTACATTTTGCTTTTCCTTACATTTCTAACACAATTTTAATTCTCTAAAATATTGCAAGTGAAAATACAACAACAACAACAATAATAATAATAAGAAAAACTATGTAGTACAGTACTGGTCTTCTATTTATGACCGAATAAAGTTTTGACAACAAATTTAACCAATACCAGCATCAGTACCAGTAGAGCTGTACCAGAAACGTAGAGTCGTAGCAGCAAGACCATCAACAACAAATGTTGACGCCATTTGTTTCTTTCCAAAACTATAAGAACTCTTATAATTTTACGTACAATTTTTTTTTTTTTTTTACTGCAGCCCACTTCCGTAAGCTAGAAGTTGGTGTATGCTTGAATGTAAAAATCTAAACAGTACAAAAAAAAAAAAAAAACGAACAAAAACTTTAACAAATGAGATTTTAGTAAAACTTTCTAAACAGAAAGGCAGGAAAACAGTAAAAAAAATTACACACAAGAAAAAGTTCAACAACTAACGACTATCAAAATATTATATAAAAAGAAAATGCATACAACCAACACACACTTATTGGGACAAAATGAAGAAAAAGTTTCACTTGTGTTATTATGGAAATCAAGATGTGTGAGTGTATAAATGTGTTTAAGAGAGGAAGAGGACGAGCTCTAGCCCAAGTTGAAAAATATTTCTACAAGTAGAAAATTTTACATATTTTTATATTCATTAGAAAATGTTTCCGAAAGAAGTTTTACTCAATTTTATTATACGTACAATATAATAAAAATATTTCCATAGAATAAATATATATAAGTATGCATGTACATACAAATAAACACATATGAATGCATGGGTAGCCAGAGGCGGTTTTAAGGGCAAACTGAGAACCAAGACTCGATGTTGCAAGGCCACTGCGAAATTGTAAAAAATTTGTTCTTAAATGAACTTGTTCCGAAAACTGTTTTCGTGTCAGAACCCCATGTGTATACTCCACATAAGATGGGCTATGTTTTTAATCAACATCAACATCTGTGTCGATTTAACCATATCCGTCCGTACGTCTGTCTTTTGTGGACACTTTCGTTTTCATTGATTTTGAGATATTGTGTTAAAATTTTATGCAGCTTCTGCACGTAAATCGTTTTTTTGAATTAGATAAAATATGTTTAGAGCTACGGCCACTTTGGGGAAAAAAAATCTATGTGGCAGTCCCAAAAAATTGAGCATATTGACATTTTCTTTTTTCTTGGTTTAAATAAATTTTCATCTTTTATGTACATAGTTTAAGAAGTTGATTATTAAACTTTACTTGCTTAACCGGACAGTGAGTGTGGCTACAACCTTAAGGTGATTGTAAAAAGAAAAATCAATATATAAAAGTAAAAACTGAGTATATAGTAAAATTTATTATATTTTATATACAAAAAGTTTTTATTACCTTCACAAACACTTCTGGCACTATACAATGTGTATAAATCTATATTTATATGTATGCGTATGTAAGGAAGCGTGCCCTTCTTATGTTCAGCTGTGTAAGAGTAAGAAAATGCTTAAGGCTGACAATGACTAACTTGTCTTATGTAATAAAGGAAAGCAAACTGTATTTGTATTAAAATTTCTCTACACTGCTTCTTCTCTTTTATCTTCTTCTTCCATCTTTGTCTATACTTTTTAAGACCCTTAAAAAGCTGGACACATTTTACCAGGTATTTATATATTTTGTATATTCTCTATATGTGTTCACTGAACCTTGTTAGCCTTGCATTCATTTAAATATTTCGAATATTTAGTAGAAAGTTTTTTCGATGTTATGTGTGTGTGTGTGTGTTATTTTACTATATGTGTATATGCCTTGAAAGTTTATCGAAAATTTTCATAAAGATGAAGAACGAGTCCTTGTGGTTTTCTCTTCAGCCATTATATGAGGCAAAGAAATTGCCGATTACATATAACAACTCATGCTCATATGTGTGTGTGTTTGATAATATATAAAGTTTTTGTATATATACTGTATATATATACTGAAGTGTTTATGTATGTATAATATTTTTAGTAAGTTATAGCTATTACTAACTATTTCGAACTTGTTTTTACACCCTCCACATAAAATATACTGGAGCATACTATGTTTGCCATTCCCTTTGACACACCCAAAAGACTCTAGAGACTCTACAAGATCATCATCAAAAACTGAGACAATCTAAACACATCCGTCCGGGTGTCTGTCTGTTGCTGGCATTTTCGTAGTCGTAAATTTTGAGATATTAAGCTGAAATTTTGTACAAACACTTTTAGTTTTCGCATACAGATCACTATATAAAATGGGCAAAATCGAGTGGGAGTGATCAACTAACAGACACGCTCACAGTTTACAAAAAACCATACTCAGCGTAATACTTCACTTACAAGTTGACCCTAATTCACTATTAGAGGTCGTAATTACGCCCACCGTTTGTATGTACACATGGAGGGTATTTGGGATTTTGTCTAAGCCAAATTTAGTTTTCTTCCATGTTTTTTTTTTTTATATCACATCAATGTGTCCAACAACTAATATTAGATGCTTGAGGTTATTGGAGGAAAGACTTTTCTTGTCTTAAAATTGGCCACAACAAATGACTTTTTGTTTAATACCAATACCAGTCAATCCTTTATTAGTTTTTTAGCCACTAAATATTTAAAATTGTTATTTGCAAGTTAAATTAACTTTAAAATGTTAATGAGTTGTTGGTGTATATAGATATGTTATGAATTTTATTTTTCATTTTGACTATATTTGAAAGCTGTAATGAAATGAAATGTTAGGAATTGTGAAAAATTAATACTTGGACCGGTTTCGAACTCGCCCTCATCAAGTTCTCATCAGCAGATCTTTGCCTGCTGAGCCAAATCCACCGTTGCGATTTTATGCGCAATTGGTTTATATCAATAATTCACACTAACAACATTACAGCCCTACACCATTGTGTTGAAGTTTTTATATAAAAGCAAATTAAGCTTCTTATACACTATGTAGTGAAAGGATGTATAACCGTATCAAATCAATTACCTAACAAACTTTTATTGTTTGTAAACAAAGTAGACATAGCTTATGTTTGAATATTGTCAACCTAGTACATTGATGTTAAAATTATTTAAAATTTAAAATGTTTTTGCTTTATTTTTGAACTAATAAATAATAATGGCTTTAATAATTGTTTATAAACTTTGTAAAACATCTCGAACATAGGCAAAGTTTTATATCATTTGCAATCAAAATTTTATTTTTAATTCTTTAATCAGGCTTATCCTGTTTCTTTTCTCAGGCTGCTGTTTCAATAAAGAATCTTTAAAGATATTTTTTAATAAAAGTGTGAGAATTTTTCCTTTAAAAATGACCTTTGTCCAATTGTCCAAAAAGATAGCAAAAGATTTTTACCCCTTTTTCAAAAATATTTCTTCTCAAGTGATACAATTTACACAAAGAGTAATAAGAAGATGCTGCAGTTTCTTCGCAATAATAAAAAGGAAAAAGGGTTGAAAATATGGAAACTCACACCTTGGATGTTTTATAAAATTATGTATATATCTATTATTAAATTAAAGAAATAAGTGCAACATTTAAAAAGAAAATTTAAACTTCTAAAGAATTGAAGAAGTAAAAGTTTAATTTGGATTTTTCATAGGTGGCAAAAAGAAGGGTTTAATTTTCCTAAATTTTAAATGAAATACAAATAATTAACAATGAGAAAGTGTAAATTATTGCTTTTAATTCATTCATTTATGCTTTTAAGAGCATTTCTCGCCAACACTATAAATTGTTTGTACTTTATAATTAAATTTTATTAGTCGTTGGTTGTTTGTGGTGTAGTAGCCCATAGGGAAAGTTACAACCAAAATATTATACACTATTAATTAGCGTATTCATAAATATAAATAATATTTTGTAGCCTTAAAACCACAGACATCAAACGAATATTTAAAAGGAAACAAAAATCTTTACCATCATTTGCTCTTATGTTAGCCTGGACTCTGGGTGTTGTAAATGGAATGGCGAACTTAGTATACCTTCCACCTTATGTGGAGGGTATAATAAACCAAAAAGTCCTGTTAGGTCTTTGAGGAAACATGTAACACATGCTTTACTATGTGGTTACTAAAAAAGTACACCTACCACGCCCCTAATATTCTTATAAATATAAAGAAGGGCATTCAAAATTTGGCGCTTTATCTGTCATTTAAAAATTTATATTAAAACATGTCGTCATATGGATAGAATTGAAATGGCTCTTAGAGTTCGATTTTCTACTTAAACTTCAATTTTTGAATAAAAATTTCAAATTTTAATTAAACAATATGCTTCTTAAAAAAATACTTTAGTTACGTATCTGAAAAGGGGTTAAGGTTAGGCAGCAACAAAGCAAAAAATTACTCCAGACAAGATAGACAAAAGATGGACGACAAGAAAAACAGAGAAAATTTTAATTGAAAAGTTTAATGTACAAAATCTATACTCAACAATTTATACAAACAAATTCATATGTATTCATAAAACCACATAGTATGTACCGAATATACCGAAATACATAATACACACACGTCTGCACTGAAGGAAGAATTTTCTGTAAGGAAGTCAGTTACAAAGAATACAGTAGATTTTGGATAAGGCGGTGTGTTGAAGAGTAAACCAGAGATAAGGAAACTAAGAAATAGCCTTAAATTAATTGTGTTGTGCTATGTTCCTTACTTATAAATCTTTAAAACAAATGTCTGACTATAAGCAAAGAATTAAACTGGACACTGCCCCACCCATGTAAAATGTACATTTGTAAATGAGTAGAATGTTATATGTGTGTGGGCTTACTTGCTTACATCTTTCTATATGTATAGATGTGTAGAGATGTAGGTTGTTCAGGAAAAGTTGTTTAAATATTTACAAGTCTGTGAATGGAATTTATTCCATTCTATCCAAAATAAAGAAACACAACTACGACCCAAAGAAGTTCAATGCGACTGCGTACAACTATGTTGTACTTAACAAATGATATAAGAAAATTTACATACATACATATATCTATATGTCCGTTTTTTGCGATGACTTTTTGACATTATTCAGGCCGTGTCATAATTGCATATTTATAAAAATTTCTGATCTTTGCTATCAAAAAACTGAATTAAATGTGATGTATAGAGAGATAGGCCGCTATGTTTTTCATGAAACCGCAAGCGTCTAATTTGGATGCGAATACAGTTTAAACACATGTTTTGTTGTTAAAAAAAATGCTGCGAATTTTTTCTAAACCTATTATATTACTTTTTTTTTTATATTTCTTAAATGTAGCTAGATTTGCTTTTCAATCAACCTCGACTTTTATAACTATGGACTACCAACTATGGTTACCAGTCCAATGCGACAGGTGAGTTCAAATTCCTTCTTTGAGAAGTTTTCAATCCTTATCTTACAGCATGCAAAATTTGTTAAGACAAAGCCTTAATCAACTCGGTTACTGAGGAGGTTTTAGTTCATTTAAAATTCGACTTGAATGTCATTATTATTTATATATGTAAGTTTTGATTTATATATATGTCTACGTATATATATTACATGTAAATACATATACAATCTAAATGTCATGTAGTTTATTTTCTTTCATTTTATCTTGTACACACTTTTCTACACATATTTAATATTTGTGCATTTGTTGTACTTACTTATAAAATGTTTTTGGCAAATGTACAAAATGTTTATGTGTATGTATATGTTTTATACAAGCGTTGATGTTTTTGATGATGTTTGGCTTCTTTTTTCTTATCTCTGTCGTTTATGTTTCAAGATTTTCTATCTTTTCGAATATGTTATTATTGTTGTTGTTGTTGCTTTTGGGTTCTATTGTGTTATGTAGCTTGCGATAAATATACTTCTTTATATATTATATGTTTGTATGTATATATGTACGTGTGAATACATGCAATTGTTGTTGAATTTATCTTACATGCTCTGGTGTATTGTTCTAAGCTTTAACTACACTTTACTCATACTCCCGACAAACAAATGGTACGTTTTCTTTGTTAAACCGTCCTGAAAAGCATTCGTGTAATATTCATATATAACTATAAATAGTGAAGGAAGTGAAGAGAATTTTATTCAAAATTTATTTAATATTAAGTGGATAACAAGTTTAACTAATAGCTTCATTCTATTATATTGATTACTCAGGTCTTGATCTATTTAAAATCCAATAAGAATATATTGCTTTCTTTGAAAATCTCACAATACAGAAATATGATACAATTAATAAATTTGAAATATGTTTGATTACCTTGTAATAAATTGTATGACGCCTCTTTGGGGTTCATCAAACTAAATCTTTAATTTAATTGAGATTTAAAATATTTGTACATGAGGTAATGGGTGAATTAAGTTTGTTATTCCATTTGTAACATTCGGAAAATGAAAATCCAATTCTATCTGGTTATCTTTGTCTGTACGTCCGTCTGTTGTTTGTCCAAAATTTCAAGATATTGATATGAAAAAATATTTTAAATTTCTAAGCACAGGTTGCTATTTAAATTGGATGAAATTGGTCAAAATGCCGCGCCCACAATTAATAAAAATGTATCTATCATACACAAAAATTGAGTTAAGAAATTAAAATTTAGTGAACATATTTGTAGTTATCGCATCCATTGATGGACGTGGTCGGATGTCCACAATTTACAAAGAAAAAACATTTTTAAGTGTAAAATTAGATGTAGAGGGTATATAAGAGTTGGGCTAAGCCAAATTTTGTTTTCTTACGTAATAGTTTGCAATCAAAATATTTATTTAATTTAATTTTTTACATGTACGTAGTTAACTAGTATTTTTTTATTGATTACATAACCAGCCTCATTATTGTTACAATTGTTATTATATTAATTATTGCTTCTATACAGAATTGATTCTCCTCTGCGTCATTTATTAGTTTTTTATGCAGTGTGTGTGTCCGTTTGTATAAGTTGGCTTGTTAGCCTTTTGATTTGGCATCCTTTTCAGTTCATCATTTATAATTTTATGCATTTTAGATGAGTTTACTAACTTTCTACACATTGACTTTCTCTTATTATTCTCTATTCTCTCAATTTTTTTTATTTTTTTATTTATTTATCATATTTTCTTTTTGTTGTTGTTGTTGTTATTATTATTATTATTATTATTGTATAAAAGTTCATATACATGCGTTGATGTTGGTGTGCTGTATGTTGGTGCATATATATTTATGGGAATTTTCTATACCAACTTGATAAACGAGAAATATTAAGTTTAGTCCAGAGTATTACTAGTAGTTGTAAAAGTAGTGGTTACAGACACAAGCACAAGTGTGTTACCAGTGTCGAGTACAGTGAGTGTGAGTGTAAGTGTCAGTGTGTAAACATTACAGTGTACATGTGTATTAGTTACTTGCATTTGTGGCTTGCATCAACATCCAAAACAGTGGCGTTGTAAAATTTATATTTTATATCCATTACTCCAAGAGTGGGGATCACTGGCAAGATATATGTAACTTCCTGAAGGAGTTCTTAAATATCCACTTGAATATACTCGTATATAAAATAATATTTGAAATAGAATCTAAATCCGTAGCAACATCAGTATGTTTGTCTGGCTGTCCATTTGCGTTTGGAAGAGGTTCTTCTAGTAGCAAAAAAAAGAAATTTTAAAATCAATCTTAGCTGTAATATAAGTTGAAGAAAAAGCAGCATAATTTTTACGCCGGTTAAATCGTTCGCGAACAGAATCGTTTAAACATTCATTGTTAAGCAAGGTAGCAGTTTGGTTTTGAAATTTGGCAAAATATTTCGAAGAACACGCCCAAATTTATAGAAATAATTTAAGTATTTTAGAAGTTTAAATGGTTTTTAACTCTAAACACTTTTCCATTATATAGTATCAAATTGAAGACGAGAACTGTACTGCGCAAGCCCAAACAAAATGACTGAATGTCCTATAGGCCATACTTTATTATTATAGTACAAATAAAAATGAGAAGATTTTTCCCTTGAACCCCAATGGAAAAATTTTTTCTTTAGATTTCACAAATCTTGAACGCAGATACCTTGCTTTTTAGTCATGAGATGATTAATAATTTGTATATAATATTATAAGTAATTAAGATTTAAATTATATTCTTTAATATTCTACGAAAGAATTTTAAATCAAATTTAAGTCATTCCCTCAATAGATTTTTCTAAGATTAGAAATGAAAATAAATTAGTTTAAGTTCAAAGAAGGAAATCAAAAGAAAAATTTAAATTTTATATATATAAATATATATAAATATATATTTTAAATATATATTCAGTCCATTTTAGACAGAAATCAAGAAATAGTAAAATGTAAAAACAATTAAGAAAACTAAATTTTGCTTAAGCCAAATCTAATATACCCTCCACATCTACAATAGTAGGCGTGACAGGTATATTTTTACGCCTTCTAATAATGTATGTATTACATCTCAGCTTGCAAGTCGAGTTTTACCATACTCTACAGTTTTTTGTAAATTATGGGCGTGAATGGGACATTGCAAAGCATTTAACAGCAATTTTTCAAATGAAAAAAATGTCCCTTTTGAGACGCCACTGTTCACTGGTGGCAACTTTTCTGCACTTTAACTAATTTCAGTAGTTAACTTCCTTTGGTTTTCATAGTTAACTTTAACTTGTTGTTTTTGAATAAAAAAAAAAAGGAAGAAGAAAAAGAAAATATGGAAATTAAAAAAGAAGACAGCATGCATATGTATTGTACACATGTATGTGCAAGTATGTATATTTTAAAATGGAAATCAACTCAAAGTTTTGTTACAAAAATTATGATGCAGTAGACAAAATTAAGATAAATATTGTATAAAAAAAGAAGAGGAAGAGGTACGCAATCATTCATAAATATATATATATGTGTATGCAATTAGGGACATGTGCATGAATGTGTGTAATTGAGAAATAAGAAAAAAAAAATTCTAAAATACAAAATTTAATATAAAGAGAAATTTACTTCAACACTTGAAGGTTCCCTATCTTCCTTATATCTTGAATATGTACCACCCCTGAAGCATTAAAATAAAAACTGTGATTGGCAATGATTATGTACTTAAGTATTATGAGGAAGGTTATCATGTAATTTTTGAGTGAAAAACTACTTTAAGCCGAATAAGAACCTTTAAAAATTCACATTTCGTGAGAGTGTCTTTGAATCGATTTTTTCCAATTTTGAACAATAATCTCCTTACATGAATGAAAAGCAATGTTTCTATCTAATTTTAAAAATTTAAAACGGACTGACAGACATAACTGAATTGATCACTTCATATTACCGGAGGTTACAGAAGTGAAAAAATTTATTATACAAACTGAAGAAAACTGGTAGAAGGCGAACATCATGGCAGCATATACCTTGATGGAGCAAAAGGGATGCAAAGAGTCTAGGAGGCTGGGAACGCAGATTTTTTAGCTTTTCATACCCTGCGCCAATTGTGGCAAAGGCTTTATTAGGTTTGTGAGGATCTTTGTAACTCCTAAATGGTAAATATCACATCCAACGATTAGAATCAAAATCTAAATAAATTTAACTACGTCCGTCTGTCCGTCCATGTAATTTAGTGCTAAAAATACCATTGATAAAGCTTGGAACGAGGACACTTCTTGTTCTGGACTTCTTCTGCTATCTAAATAGATTATAATCCTTCAGTAATGAGAAACTTTTATTGGTTGTGAAATTCTTCCATATTTGTTCCATGAAACTCTTAAAGGATATTTGAGGCAACGTTCAAACAATTTTCACTACTTTGCCTATGCATACATTCATCTATTTGTACATATTATGAAAATACTTCTGGGAATGGACATTAATTATAAGGATTCGTTAAATCATGTATTTTGTACATTACCAGACATTTTTGCATAATTCTAAATTTTATTTGCATAACAGTGTGTAAGAGTTAATGAACTATTACTTAAACGTTTCTAGGCGTCTGGATTTTAATGGCAAGTTTAAGGGTAGTTTCATAGTTATATACAAGAATGAATATCTCCAAGAATTACTTTCTATTAAGAAAATCTATTTCATATGCTTCTTCTCCTGCTGTTTACTTAAGACACCCGGGAATGAGTCAATAGTTAATCTTATTTACTACGAAACTCTGTATACATACTTACCTCATTAAACTTTATCAAACATTAAGTAAATTGTATGTGTGGTGGGGTATATGTGACTACGTTAAGGTTATTATCTTGTAAGTCTTACGTCGCCATATAGACACTAAAATGTAAATTTCTACTACTTTTCAGTAACATTATATCCTTTGTAACTATTTTATGTTGAAGTATAATGTGGTGGGAAGGGGGAGGCTGTGTTTTTCATTATATTACATTAAACAATTCATTTGTCTTTTTAACATTTATGCTTTTGTAGTTTTTTGGGCCAAGTTGTTTTACAAGTTTTCAGTTTGTTATTATTTTTGCTGTTGTATATGGTTTCCTTACTTACATGTTAGTATTTATAAAGTAGAAACGTACCCTACGACTGCCTTAAGCTTATAATTAATTGCATGTTTGGTAGAGACATAGTAAATCCTTTGTTTTCTATACAAAAACATAAAAGCAAAAGTTTCTCCAAGAACAAGAGTTTTATACGAAAGTGTACGCATAGCACAAGAAGTGTATGGGCTTAGTTTTGTTGCCACCCCGATTCGAATATATAGAGAAATTCATATGAATTCTAACACGTACACAACACAACTTTTATTAAATTACAAGTATTTGGAAATTTGCAATGAACTGAAGTGGCCATTTTAGTTTTGTTAATTATCTTTCGATAATTTGATAATATGCAACAACATATACATTTATATGTAACAAGTAAGAAAACTAAATATGGTTAAATATCTCCCATATTTACATATAAATGTTGGGCATGGCAGGTATATAATTACGTTGTCTAAGAATGTATGTATTACATATAAGCTCGCAAGTCCAGTTGTACGCTGGGTACGGTTTTTTGCAAATTGTGGGCACGTCTGTTATTCCGATTTATCGCCATCGTTCGTTTGCTTAAGAAATATAAATTGAACATGAATAAACTTGAGACACAAGCACTGATGGGTCAAAACAGCTGAAAAAGTCTCCTTATAGAATATTTTCCTTGACAAATGCATATCTGGATTCAATAATTACTTAATCTAAAGAGACTAGGCTCTCTCCACTTTGATAACCAGGCCAAATGTTTTATTTTTGAACAAAACTCGACTCGACTTCACCTAAAAGTGTGTTTATTGCCCTCTTAGGACCTGTGGCATACATTTTTGATCTATACTGAATTTTAATCATTTCTTTCCTTTTAATCTTTTGACAGCTCTTCGAAAAATCGATTTTACAGAATTATGTATGAATTTAATGCCGTTTTTTAAATTAATATCGTTAATTTTTCACAACTAACAATGTTATTCATGTCTTTTGTGTCTTACAAGACTTGTCCTTTTTATAATAACTTGGAATTTCCACCCCTAAAAGTTTGAAGAAACAACTTGAGAAATTCTTTTTTTCGTTTTTCTTAATTAAAGTTCGTTAAGAATAGAGGACTGAGTAGGTAAGTGTCTTCCAACAAAGTGACCACCACTATTGTAGGAAAGTAACAACTTTTCCGTTTTCATTTTCACCCTTTCAGGTCATTCATGCAGCATCTTTTCATTATTATTTTTTATGTATATCAAGATTGTGTGGATTTGATGCAATGACCAGTTTGTCTTTTAATGAAATTTCGTGTGAAAATTTTTTTAAAGAAAAATTTTGCTTACTTTTAAGAATTTTTATGCTTTTGTAAGAACTGGTATTTATAACATTGTAAAAGTTTTATTGTATTTTATTTGAAATTCTTCGCTAAATGAAACATAGAATAGATAATAAAGATAATTATTTTTTGAATTTTTATACTCGGCATCAAAAGGTTGGGAAGGGTATGGCCTATTTTTTTCATATCAAAATTATTGTAGTACCAGAGAAAGGCTTTGAAGACCGAACAGCGTATCAGTAGCAAAATAATTAATAATAAAAATCTTATTATAAAAGTACCACCAAAGGTATTAAAGAACTTTCAATTATGTTATTTAAAGATCTGCGCTTAAGGGAAAACGTCTATATGTAGATTTTACCTCCTTCTCATAGATAGTTTTGATTGGAAAATATTAATTTTTATACAGGCTGAGGTGCCACTTTTCTACATTCTGCGGGAATTAAACCTTCGTCCTTTCATTGCATTATATGATATGTACATAAAAAACTTTGAACAATTTTGTGAAAAATTGGGCTCACTTGATTAACAATTTGATTTTAGCTAGATTTTTTATATAACGAGAAATACATTAAAAAGGAACCTCCAAATATAATATTAAGTTTATTTTACAGTTTATTGTTATTTTATGTAAATTTAATGAAAGTTTGTACAATATGTTTGTCGAAAGTAAGTTCATGTTTGTTAGCTATAGGTGTGGATGGCATTACTAAGTGTTACTAAAGATCATAAATATTAAATATGAAATAAATAAGGAGTAAATGGAAGCTATAAAAAAGAACACCCCTAAGCCACCCATCGTCGGTGTGGCATTGAAGAGGGAACCAATAGATAAGTTATAAGCACTCTCTTGGCTAATCATAAATATGGTTGTACAGTACACGAATATGCATGCTTGTGCAAAGTAATGCACATTTTATTTTATACAGAAATTGTAAAATATTCTATAAGCATAATTAGTAGCAGCCGCTTCCTCCTATGGCATCTTTTTACATAACACAGACAAACTGAACACATTTTAAAACTGGTGCTGGTTACGTATAAGTAAAAACGTATGTACATACGTGGTATGCACATGTCCTCAGACATCCTTATCATATTCTGTACTCTGTTAGTTTTAATAGTTTTTTTTTTTTTATTAATTTTTTTGTCCTCTCATCTTATATACAATATACTAGAATGCTGGTAGAATCGCAAGCTTAAATAGGTTCATTTTTGTTTTGCAACAACATTTCATGCATAATAAACTTTCGAGTTTTTGGATGAATTGATCACAAATTATGTTAAGGTTCCGTTATGTAGGTGTTTAGCATACAATGTATACTTATTAAGGAGACTATGTGTTGTTTTGGTTTATTTTATAAATAATAAAATGTTTACCTTACTCGTGTTGTATATCGATGTCAAATACTTCATCAAGTGTTAAACTGTAGATTAGATTTTTAAATTATTTTTAAATGTTTTAAAAATCTTTTGAAAATTTATTTATTTCAAGAGAAGCTCTATAGATCAGTAAAGAAAAACACAACTAGTTCTTTTTTAAACTTTTTATTTAAATTTTATTTCAAATATTTCAAATTTCTTACATGCAATAAATATTTTTTTTTATATATATTTAATATATTTATGTAAGAAAAACCATAAACTTCTCCTTCTTTAATAATTACTTTGGTAGTAAAGCACTTTTCTTGAAAATGAATTCATTATTCTATTCTTCAATAGATGACTCTGTTATATAAACATCGATAATGCAGTCTTCTTATTATCCTTAGTCCTGTGAATAAAGAAAGAGAGCAAAGAAAAAATGTTATTTAAAAGGGTTAAAAAAGTATTCTCTTAACTATTATGTTAACATTCAGTCATCAGTAAAGAAAAAGGTTGTAAGTGAGATGTTGGGGTTGTCGTATTGAGTTTTAATACCGGGTGTTTTTGAATATTTTTATACCTTTCACATAAGATGCGGGGTTTATTAAGTTTGCTATTCCATTTGCAACATCCAGAAAGACGCATAAGGGACACTACAAAGTATGTGTATTCGCGATCAGCTTTAGAAACTACGTTCGTATGTCCGTTTGGCTATTTTAGGGGCGTAAAATGAATCTAATTGGACTATTTTTAGAACCTATTCTTATATGAAATCTTATTAGAAAGTTTTTATATAACGAAAATTCGCTATTCTTGATATTTTTTAATAAAATTTGGTGTGTAATTGTTATTTGGTTCAATAATTGACTGCGAAAATTTGGACCCGCTTGAACCATTTTTAGAATTTTGTTTCGTGTAGCAATGTATCATGAATAGACTTTTAGAACAAAGCATCACTGATCCTAATAAACTGATTGTAGCACTATTTGTAGAACTAAGTGGTCACAGTGTTAAATGGTCGGTTATAACATTCATTTATTCACTTATTTTAAGCAAAATTAGTTAAAATTTTCTTAAAAATATTTATTACCTGTTTTACTCACACATATGTAAACCCCTTAGGACTAATTTAAAAACCCTTTCCAATTAAAGGCTTTTTTGTATAATTTGCTCAGATAAAAGGAGACTTTAAATGGATTTTGTTGAATGTTGGATGAAGAACATAAATATTTTAAAGTCTCTGAAGACTCCTTTAAAACGCACCACACGGATATGGATAAACTTAGTACCCTCCTAAACTAGTGTGGAGGGTATAAAATAGTACATAGAATTAAAACAAAGACAAGGCGGAGCATTAATGCAAAGTTGTGTATAGTTTTAATGGAGGTTTACATACATAAAAAACAAATGCAAATGTTGTTTTTTGCAGTTCAGTGCTAATGGAAGGAGAAATGGTTGACATATCTTTAAGTTATGAAACGTATATAAAACGAAGGAAGAAGTACACCACTAAAAACTAATGCTGCTCGCCAACAACCATAGTGCCCTTTCATATATTATTCTTTGAATGGGTGTGTGTGTGTGTGTGTGTATGTGTGTGTGTAATTTAATACATAATTGTCTAAGCAAAATGTGAAGATGTAACATAGCAAGGAGGTAGCCAGCGAACAAAAGCATAATCATAAATAGCAGAAGATAAGAGACGTTTATATGCAAATGGCAGTTGTAAAAATGAATGGAGGAACGAACTGCGATAAAAAGGGTTATTTCAAAAAGTCTCATTTCCCAGAAAAGCTATTTAATTTAAAAGAAAAAGTATATACACATTATATGTACAGGTGGGTATGCTGTGAATTAGACGATAAAAATTTATAGCTTCAATAAACAGTAGCACAGATGGGATTTAATATGAGGAGGAGGTAATTTCTTTATAGAATAGTATAGCCTCTTCCATCAATTCAATCAATTAGTAAAAATTTACGAAAACATTATTAGATTAAATTAGATCAAATCTGAATACTTTTGTTAATTTATTTGTTTGTTATATTCTTTGACTATAACAATGGGAAAATTAACTTTTTATCCTCTTCACATAAGATGAGAAGTAACAAGAATAAGACTTACAATTTCCTGTAAAGTATTATAGACTAATATTTGATTATGAATCGATTTAGAGATGTCCATCCGTCCGTACCTTTGTAACACTTTTACCATAAGAATACAGAAATCTCGTAAAAACTTTAGCTTTTCTAGATTATAAATAATTTTTCTAATGCTGGGTACAAAAGTATGCCTTTATTGTCTTAAATAATTTTGCAAGAATTTAAGTTCAAGTGATATTGATGACAAATAACAAATATATGCTTTATGACGTAATTTTTCATCAAAATCGGTAAAAAGAATAAATATACTAGAAAATGTTATCTTATATTGCCCCTTAACCCCTTCAACTACGTTCATGCAGGTAAATCTAACATTCAACGATAACAGCAGAGTGAGTAAAAATTACTTGAAAATGTGTTTCGATAATATAAAGTTGTATTTTTGCAATAGGTTGGACTATAGCACGTGCAGAAGCAACAAAAACAACACTACCTTTAAAATGCACACTTGACTACACAAACACAGTAATACATAAAAGTGGCGTCAATAAGTGACTCATACGCGGGTCTAGCATTACAAAATCAAAGTATCTACCAAAAAAGTAAAAAAAAAACAATATAATGGAAAAAGAAAATGAGGAAAAACATGTAAAAATAAATAAATTCGGCTAAGGGCATATGTGTTGTAACCGCACAAGTATATAAAAATAGTGGGCATGGTAGGTATGAAATGACGCCCCTTGTAATAAATGTGTTAGAGATTTTTTAAAATTGTAGGCGTGGCTTTTAAACAATATTGTAAAATGAACTCAAAACTTAAAAATTTTTATACAAAATTTCAGCATCTCAAAATATATGATATATGCGGGCATGGCTAGATTGACTAAGTTTTTTATGCTGATTGAGACTTGCCAACGAATTATCGAACTTAGTATAGTTTCAATCGTCTGTAAATGTATATAAAAACATAAACGAATTTGTGTATGATGGAGGAAAGAATGAAAATCAAACATTACAAGTGGCGACAAACGGTCATTGCCTGTTACTGGCAATGTATGCTTATAGTCATATTGGTGTCTGCTTTATATAAACTTTTGTGGTCTTCTATTTTAGCCACCTTAACAAGATATTGTGCTGACTTTATAGTAAAATGGGTAAAAAGTAAATTTCAACCATTTTCCATTTTTCTTCAGATGGTCAATCTACTTGGACGACCGCAAGCCAACAAAAATGTTATTTAACGACTGTGTACACATTCGAAAATGTATATGCACATACACTCATACACATATGTATATTTTAAGTTGCTTGCGAGTACTTAACTTGTAAGGGTACATTGAATTTAAATACACCATATAGACATGGCCTCATATACAAATAAATTTATTGTCTTTACAGCGTATGAGCCTTTGTTGTGGCTGTGCTGTGCCTGTAAAATACTATGATGAAGTAATATCTTCAATTATTCTTTAAGATTATTAAGAATTTCGAACAGATTCTTGTTGTAAAGTTTTATATTTATTAATACGAATATTTGCATTGTAAAGCAATTATCAACCTTCGCGAATTTACTTATTTATAAATTCCACCACATATAATGGAAGGCTAGTTAATTTTGTATTTCCATTTCCAAAATGTAGATTTAAAGAGCTTGTAAAGTATATATTTTTCATTTATTTATTAAAATCTGAGTTTATTTAGACATTTTCCTCTATTTGTCCGTACGTCTGTCTAATGTTATGGTGGCTTATGGTGGCAAAATTTACGATATTGTGTACACGTATTCTTGATTTTTGCATGCAGTTGTAGTTTATATTGCAAAAGAGATATTTCGACTACAAAATATAGTACAAAACTGAAACTTTACACATGCAATTAAAAATGTACACAAGGATCTTTTGGATATATAAATAAACTTAATAAAAAGGTTATCAGAAAGTAATATATAAGAAAATTCAGATTTGTTCCACTGATTAATGACTAAATATTCATGAATGTGGTGAAAATAAGCGAGAAGTTAATTTTAAATCTGCCTTAATTTATGAAAAACCCTCTTAGGTGAAGAATTCAAATTTTGACTTAAAATGTAGTTATTTTGAGAGTGTGATCTTGCATGATACGCCCACAATTTACTTAAAATGACTAAGTAATTGATCTTAGATAAAAACAGCTTTTATTACGTTACCTCACAGAGTACTCCAAGCGAATGAATCTGAATCGTGTAAATTATTTTTGTCCGTCTGTTCAAGTAATCTTGTAATCCACCTACTGAGAGCAATTTTTCATATTTTTTTTTATGCAATTTGTCAGATGTATGTTTTTCTTTTTAACCAAAGAAGATTCTCAGTTCTTAATATCTTTTAATAGAATTTGGTAAAGAATAAATTATTACCTTAATAAATGGTTGTGTCAAATTTAGATCCAATTGGACCAGTTTCATGCATCAATTAAGGTAATTTTTTAAGATTTTGTGTTAAATATGTCAACGTTGTTTAAGTTAAAAAGCTTAATATATAATCTTTCAAAGAACTTGAAAGTATTCGGCGAGACTGCTACCGCAACCAGAATGAATTTCTTTTTAGCTTTTTACGCTGAAATCTCTCTATCAAAAGTTTAATTATTTTATGTTTTAACAAAATACTTCGTTTCTTTAATTTGCTGTTTGTTTGTATTGTATAAATGTGTGTGCATACTCGTTTAATTTA
Source organism: Crataerina pallida (assembly GCA_949710015.1). Classification (NCBI taxonomy): domain Eukaryota; kingdom Metazoa; phylum Arthropoda; class Insecta; order Diptera; family Hippoboscidae; genus Crataerina; species Crataerina pallida. Next base: position 28,948,561 of record OX453290.1, on the reverse strand, counting down.
AAAGTTATATTGTTTTGTTCTTCGAAAATGGAAGAAAATAAAAATGGCTTACTGGTTGTCTAGCAACCGAACAGCCAACCAACAAACCAAGCCAAACCGAATCAAGCCAAATTGCAACCCCTTTTCTTTTTAAGCAGCCAGCCAAGCCATGCCAGCCATTACTCGTATTTGCTGTGTATGTGTTGTGTTTCAGCTTAACTCCCCTTCTTAGAAATGCTTCGCACAGAAATGCAGAGAGCTACAGTTACAGTTACAAATGTTTTTGTTTTTATTTCTCATTCGTAGAATTTTAATCTGTAAAAGGCATTTATCTTGTCGTTCTTCTTGTACGTCGTTTTTGTTATATTCTTCTATATATATTATATATATCCACTACCCTATATAATATGTAGACACGGACACCGGGATAAATGCAGAAAACTTTGTTTGTCTAAATATGCTGGAGAGGGCAAAGCTGAGTGAATATAATAGCACTGGACAGAATTGAATGAGCGGGCGAGTAATGAAAGGATGTTGTGCAAACACTCATGCCCTGCCACGCCATGTGATGTGTACCTCCACATTCCACCATACCGCCAAAGTATTGCTGGCTGCTCGACCGTCAAGGGTTCAAAGCGTATACAGTTAAAAACCATTTAGGTCTCCAAGGAAATATGAGGAGAGAGGTAATGTGTACACGTGGAGGTGCATACATAGTTACAATATAAAGAAAAATACTTAAAAATAAATAAATTGATAAAAAAATTAAACGAAGAAGAAGAAGAAAAAAGTTGTCTATAAAAAAAATTATTCTCAACCCACCCTTCCTTTCTCCATAAAACGTATATATTTTACTTTCAAAGGAAAAAAATAAAAGAAAACGAATGAAGAAACTAAATTTGGTTTAGACCAAACCTTGAACACCCACCATCGATGGTATAAAAACTCTACAAAAAGTAAACATAACAATTTTCAATTTTGTATAGGAACCATCTTGAGATCAGAAAGAAGATCGAGATTGGAAAGAAGCTCCAGAATATGCCTACAGATATCTATTTGCTGTAATCTTTCTCCCAATCGCAAAAATAGACGTCTCGATTTCAAACTTGTCCAGTGAATCCTCCCTGATATGTATTAAAATTAAGTAAAATGTATCGATGGATATGGTCAGAGTTGAACAAAAACTCAAAAAAAGTTTTTACATATTTTCAGAGGTCTCGATTTTTAACCGGTTTTCTACTCAAAAATTCTATTAAGACTCGTTCTAAAATTCATAAAAACATTATTGCTGGTCATAAATTATATTTAGGGTTCCCCAGATATGGCCTAATTAAAATGGAACTTTTTACTTGATGCCTTTTCTCTTTGGTTCAGAATATACAAAACTTTTATAGGTTTTCGAAGGCTATAAATGGAATACAGCGGACCTTTTGACAAAGGGATATATGTGTACTCGCTACTCCGCTACAAAAGCAGTTTAGTTACCAAGACTATAAAGTTGCGAGTATTCGGAATAGAACACACGTACATGAGTGGGGTTAGTTGAGGTTTGAAAAGAAGGGGGACACCTTCAAAGATAAAACTTTAGCTTAAATAAGATTTACGTTTGAGAGGAACAAAATACTATAAATAAGTGGCGCAAGTAAGGGGGACACATGCGCCACATACACGTTTACCAGTTTACTGACTGTAAGCATTACTAATGCTTAAAGAAACAAGAGAGTGCACTTCGTTGCTGATGTCGCTGATGTGGTGTAATGTTGTTGGTTGGTGCAGCTGCAGATGCTTATGCTTCTACATCGTATGACACGTACTCTGCTATAACGTGGCTGTACTTTGTTCTATTTAAATATTTTATTTTCTAAGTGGATTTTTTTATACTTTCTTTATTTCCTTCTTTCCGTTTTGTCGTTATACATTTGTTATAAGGATTAGAAGTTGCTGCATTAATGTCCTTGGAGATTTAAGATATGCTGTCATTTGATAAAACGAATGAACGCTTTTATGCTGCTACCATATATGTACGTAGAAACTTTGGTGGGGTGTTTTATTTTATTTATGTAGAAAAAGGGTGCTGGGCACAAATTAAAAAAGTAAAAGAAAGAAAAATAAAAAGATGACGTTTGTTTTATTTATACAATTTTTTCTTTTGCTTTGTCAGTGCATACATTGTATGCTATGAGTGGGGGAGTAGCACAGTAAAGGAAATGGAATTTAATTAATGAAGGTTTTAAAAGATTTGAAGGAAAAATGGATAAAGGGTTAACGGAGATTTCTATTCAGTTAATTTGATTGGAAATGTATTGATTTTTTGCAGCCTCAGTAGTCAGCTAAGTAGAAAGATGCGATAGCGAAACAATGATATTTGAGTTATTCTCAGTTTTAATAAAAAGTTTGCTGTAAAATTATGTTCACATTTATTTTCAACTATTTGAAGTTTGAAAGAATTTATGTAAAAAATTTCAAGGCATCCTTCGTAGAAACTTAGAGGGAGCGACAAAAACACTCTTTATATACAATACAATATATTTATACAGTTGTTTGTAATTGTTAAATGATAAATGATAAATTCCATTTCCACCTTTAATTAAACGGATCAAAGTCTGAATTTAATGTCCGTCCGTCCCTCTATTTCTTGTAATCAAAGTACAAAACACAATTTTTGATATTTGTTAATGAAATTTATCTCACTGATGCATTTTGAGCTAAAGGTGATCGCTTTTAAATTTATTCCTTTCTATTTATATATTGCACGACTTGTAGCAAAGGATAAATTATCAATTTTATTTATTATTATACAAATTAATCATGTTCGTCTCTCCGTCTGTCTGTCTGATATTGTAATTTTGAGCGCAACCTACAGGTCGTATTTTTTGGGATATTTCAATAAAATTTGGTGAAAAGACAAGTCTTGGCTTACAAAGAAACACAATTGAAAATGAACTGAATTGGACCATTTTTGGAATCCCTTCCCATATAAGGTCTAATTTTAATAGAACTCTTTATATGATAAAAAATCGCAACTCTTAAGATTCTTTGAAAAAATATTAGTGAAGAATAGTTAATTAGTAATTTGAATCCGATCCGACCATTTTTGAAACCTCTTTCTATATAATTATATATCACGAAATAAGTTATATGGCACTACACAGATGCAACTGAACTAATTGTAACGTAATTTAAGAAGCTAAGTGGTGTGGGGTATTAAATGAAGAGATTTTCACTTGCAATTTTTAATACTTTTTCGTTCAAATTTTATGAAGAATAATTAATTAGGTTAATGATTGGCTGAGCAAAATTTGAATCCGCTAAGACCATTTTTAGAACTCTCGCTCATATTTTACGAAATGATTTTTATATGACAAAGACTTTCGTTTATTAAGTGTGATATAGGGTTTTAAATGGTCGGTTAAAGCCGGCCATAACCTTTTCACCTATTTTAAACTAATTAACATATTTTTTTCACAGATAATATATACAAAGCAAAAAAGGGTTGAATATTTGTTCATATTGCATGTATGTGTGCGGGTATAAAACGTCACAACTACAATCATACATAAATGATGACAATATAAACTCTATTTAATAATTTGATAAAAAATAAAAAAATTGTCTGTAAAATAATTTACAATAAAATTTTTGCTATCGCGCCACCCAATAATGACACGCCTTGGCAAATAATGAAAAAGCAAAATAATATACAATATGTATGCATAAATATGTACACAATAAAAAACCAGTTAATTACCGGCCGGCAAATGTGTTACATAATATGTAAATAGAACGAGAGGTTAACCAACTGTTGCGTGCGTTGCCAAAAAAATAAAAAAAAAAAATAAACAAAAAATTTAAATAAAAAATAAATAGTGAAAACACAAAAAACACCAAACAATTATTGAACAGAACAATTAAAAAAAAAAAAATGTTGATATATGCGTATGTATGCGAAAATCAACATGGGGCCTCAATAACGAGCTCCACTTAAATATGAATTAAGTCAATTCCAAGCGATTAATTTTTTGTTGTAGTAATTTTTTTTTGTTTTTTGTTTTTTTGTTTTTTTTTACTGGGCTCTGCTGATGCATGTTTACGTTTATTATGTGTGCGTATATATGCGTTTGTGTAATGAAATGGGAACTATTTTGTTTTATTTTTTGTGTTTTTTTTTTCATTTTTTTGGTGTAGCGATTTTTTAGTTTCATTTATACTTTTTTTTGTGTTGCCGAAAAAAAGGAAAAAACCAACAAACACACACATGAATGGATGGTTTGTTCGTGAAAAGAGAGTGTGAGTAAAAAAGTGTGAAAGCGTGTGGTAGAAAACATGCGTATGCAAGTGCGTTAATGCACTCTGCTCTGCTCGGCTTTGCTTTACTGCACCCAGAGAGGCTCGACTGGCAGACCAACACGCGCAGGCACATACATATGTAGGCATTTACGTACGTAACGGTATAAACACATATTTTGGGCGCCATAAAACAACAATAACAACACTTATTAATGCAACAGTGGCGGACACGGTGAACGGCAGCAATGCATTTACAATTTGCATCAACATGACGACGATGTTGTGGTTGTGCGTTGTGCGCTGTGCTGTGCTAGACTGTTGCGGCAATTGGTATGTTTGTAAATACCATAAGTATATGATGAGACTCAATTGTAATTTTTATCGAGGCTTATATATGATTTTCGTCTCTTTTTTGGTTTTTTTTTCTTCATGTCCTTCAATATGCGTACGTAGTGTATAATATATGTTGTTTGTGTGTCTGAGATCGTGTTTATACAACTTTGATCGGCTGTAGTGTATATTCACTGATTGTTGTCGTATTTTTGTCTTGTTTTTTTTATTATTATTATTATTATTTATATTTTCATGTGAAAGTGATGGTTTTTTATTTCTTATTTTTGGCAACATTTGTTCACTTCATTTTGTTCATATTTTGGTGTTTTCTCCACCATATACATTACACACACACACACACACACACACAAACATTTGCTTTTGCAGGTACATGTGTGCACATGTTGTGTACAGCAAGTAGTGGCGCGCGGTGTCTGTTTTATTGTAGTAAAATATAGTAAAAATTTGTTTTGTTCGTTTTTTATATTTTTTGGTGTTTTGTGTTTTTTATTTTATTTTATAGCATCATTGTACAAATTGCATATTATGTAAAATACCTGAATAACATTTCGAAAAAGAAATAAAGTAAAAAAGAAGTCATTTACATGTCGTTGTGTTATTATTCTAGGTGAAGGACATTTCACGGTTATGTGTCGGTATGTTTTATATGTAGGAACTGGTGTTTTTTATTGCTCTCCCTTTCTCTCTCTTCTTCTCTCTTCTTCTCTCTCTCCCTACTATTTGTTTTTGGTTCGCTATTAGCTTTTCCGCTGAATTCGAACAATTACACGAGTAGGTGACATTATTATGCAACAAGAGGGTGGCTGACCTTAGTAATTGTTTTTTGTTATATTTATGTTTTTTTATTATTGTTAAAAGCTTTTATTTAACTTGCCTTATTGTCTGTCAACCTGTCAATCTTATATGATCTTATCGAATTTTGAAAAATATTTCTATATTCTACCGTACCGAAATATTTCCCACAACTGTGGTTTCTAAGACAATAAAGACGTTGTATAGCTAATTTTGCACTCTTTTTATTTCTGCACACAGAACGCTATTTAAATTGGGAACAATTGGTCAAGTGCTACGCCCACAATCCGTAAAAGTATATTTATAAAGTTTTGTTATAGAAGTTAAAAATTTTATGATTGCCACTTCCATCGAATTGCCAAAAGTGGGCATGGTTGGATAACAGACATGCTTACAATAAAAAAAACCGTTCTCAACATAAAACTCGAATTGTAAGTTGATCTTAGTGCATGCACTATTAGAGGGCGTACTTGCTACCTGCCACGCCTATTTTTGTCATTTAATGTGGAGGGTCCTTAGGTACTTTGGTCTAAGTCAAATTTAGTTTTTTATTTACAACGTATTTTGTTTCAATTAAATGGAAGGGAAGCAAGAGTTATGCAATCTAATATAACGGTTAAACCATGCCCATTGATTACAAGCATCTGTGAATTTTATTTTAATGCACTACGATGGTGAGTATCATATCAAAATTTTAGCCTAAACTTAAATTATATATCATTACCATATTTTTCCATTGAAATACTCGCAGGAAGGGACGGACAAAATTGTTGATTTTAATCGTTATTGTCATTCATTAATATTCAACGAGCTTTCTGAATTTGAATTAAATAATTTATTTTCCTACTTGACGTATATTACATTTTACTTTCTACATGTGTATAAAGTACTGCTCAGCTAGACGTATGAGTGTTATTTAATTATACTGACACCACTCGCAATAAACATGGCATAACCCCCACTCATCCATTTTGTATGTATAGGAAAATAAATATTGAATAATTACACATCTTTTGTCTCTGTCTCTATGGCGTCTGTGTTTGTTAAGTTTTTGTTCAAGTTTGTTAAATGGGCTACAAGAAAATAAGATGGCGCGTCATTATTATTAAAATATAAGCGAGGAGAAGAACTAAGTATGGTTAACATTATTCACTGGATCTGTTTGTTTAAAGTCGTATGTGAAAAATCATTTATCAAGCTTAACAAAAACCAAAAACCAAAAGAAGGAAAGAACCAAAAAAGAAGATAAATTTGGTTGAGGAGAAATTTTTAAACACCTACCATTCGATGCTTTAAAGTATTTTCGATTAAAATTGAAATAAAGTCTTGAATTTTTGTTTAGTTTTTGAAGACGTGTGGGAGTGTTCTTTAATTGAAATTTTAAGCCCCAACTTTGATACAATATTAAACCAATAAACATTTGTTTAAACAATACAAAATTTCTCTTAAACCATATTTCCATACACGAAGAGTGGAGGTGGCAAGTACCTGATTAATTTTTTCAATAAAGTATGTATTTCTTAGCAACTTGCGATTCGAATTTCATTTCTTATAAGATTTTACGTAAATTGTGACCACGCCCATATTTAGCCCACTGATTGCAAGGGTAATTATAATTATGTGATTAAGATTTTTATCTTTATAGGTAAATTTTTAAATATTTGTGGGCTATAAATAAATGTTTATCAATTGTGGGCGTGGCAATTGACCGCATATGTCTAGATCATCTCATTTTTTGATTCTGATCAAGAATATTTATACCTTGTAGGATGTCCGAAGCTTCCTTCTGTGTGTAGCATACCGAATGACAAATTTAGTTTACCTTTCTTCTTATGTGTAGGGTGTAATAAAATAAGGGAAATTAAAAAGAGAAACTGACTGAAGTGAATAACAAAAACAAATTGAACGTCTCTTTTCTCCCATTCAACACATGCTGTTGAACAGAAAAAATGAAGACACACTGACTCTGGATACGATATGTTAAAGTGATAAATGATAACACCAACATGTACATACACTCGGTAAATAAACTATACATATTAGCGAGTGTTTTTTTTTTAACAAAAATTACGTAATTTTTTACTCATAAAGAAAAAGGAAGATTTGAGCGTGTATGCATAGAAACATGAAAGGTTTTTACAAAGGGACACAAAAACAAGTTAAGCATTAATAGCAACAACAATGAAATCAGTTAAAACACCCAAAAGAAGGTGTATGTGTGTGTGTGCATGAACATAAATTACAATATTTGTCAAGAAGTAGCCAACAAGCTGGGGGTAGAAAAAGACGAAGGTGGAGAGCAGACAAAAAACAAAAAAAACAGAAAATAAAACATGTACAGAAAATTGGCTAAAATTATGCTTAAATTACATTTATGCACATATCTCCATAAAAATATGCACCGTAGTAGAGCGATTGTCTGCCTGAGGTTGTTGTTCCGACTATTTCTCACACACACACACACACAGTCATGTAATTGTATATTTAATAAATGAATAACATTTTCAGCTGTTAATAGGAATTTTTCCATCACTCTCTACTACATTGTGTATATGCGCGTGTGTGCGGTTGTAATTGTTTGAAAAAAAAGGAAGCTTTTGAGGTTGAATTTTCTTTTTTCAAAATGTTATTTATTTTTACGTAATTTTTCAGGAAGCACAGTAAATACGTATATAAAACAACAATTACAACAAAATAATGCAATGAAATTAATGCTCGCATCAGCTCATATACAACTGAACAGAATAGAAAGATTTTATTGTATGGTATTCGACTTGTATGTTGTCCGTCTGTAAAAATGTTTTGTTTTTTTTGTTTTTTTGTTTTTGTATTTCCATATCCTCTGTCCGTTCATCCGTCTGACTGTCATGTCATTTATTAAGCCATTGCGGATATTTTCACATGGACACGTGTGTGTTTGTGTGGTATGCACGCAAATTATAAATTTTCTCCTTCTATCATTTATTTTCTCTTATTTCACGCAATTATATATGTACATACGCATATATAGTATAATGCGTTAACATTATATGGAAGCACAGTCAGTTGTATAAATGTACGTATGAAGGTGTCTGTGCGTGTGTTTACATATTTTACATAATTTATACAAGTTTTTGTTGTGCGTACATAGACCTTTTTTAATAAAACATTTTCCCATAAGTATATAAGCGTATAAGTGTGTGTGTGTGTGTGTGTGTAATTTAAGTATGTACAATATTATGTGTGTTGGTTTTAAAAGCCTACGTGGTTATATTTTTCATTGTGATTTCATACTCACGCACACATGGAATAAAATTGCAAGCAGACAAATTCACATTCATCCACATGCACGCACACACGCTGATACATTTAAGCCCATATTTACAATGCTACTTACGGTCTTGTCTTTATAAGTTTATCGTAGTAGTTGTATAATTTATAATACTCAACATTCGCATAGACATATATTACACACGCACATACACTCACTTACATATATATAGTTATATACTAACATGCTTGCCAGCATATAGATTTTCCAGATTTTCCTCTCTGTGTGGATTACACGCATACCCGTGCAATATACTTAATGCGTTCGGTTTTTTTTATGTTGTAAATAACTTTATTTTTATCTCCCCATATAGACACATAAGTATATGTAAGTAGCGTTGAAAAAAAAAAATTTATTAATACACATATACACATGTATACACACTTAGGTTTATTTGTTTGCATTAAATGGAAAATATTTTATTTAAATTCAACCGCATTATTAAGGGGTACCTCACAAAAGAGTGTATATCCCTGACGTGAGCGTGCATCTATTCAAAGAGTAATTTTAGTGTCAATTGTGTAAAATTATATAAATTTTCACGAAGCGATCAAATTTTATTGCATCAATTGACACCAATTTTGTTTCTGAAGTATCAGTCTCTCTTAAGTAGTTTTAAGTTGGATAAAACTGGCTAAAGAGGTCTTTAAGGCATGCCGTCAAATCTTTAGGGAACCGCCTAGATGCTTACTAATTATCCCCTACTTTCTGTATTTATCTCTATTACGCGCCCAATTTTATTCTCTACCCTCCACATAAAATGTAGCGTTGACTAAAATTTTTGTTTCATTTGCAACCTATAAAAGGAAGCGTAAGAAACCTTGCAGACCTTAAATAAAATCCCGGTTAGCATTAAAGTCTAAGTCGATATATCTATGTCTCGCCCACGTGTCTGTCTATTGTTCAACATTCATCTTTGTTGAGATACTAAGATAAAAGTTTATAAATTTCCAAATTCTGCAGCACGTTGAATTAAAATAGCAAACAGCCACGCCTACAATTAACAAAAATCTATCTATTAACTATCAAAATTAAGCTATAAAGTTGATGTTTACACAATTTACGGGGTTGATTGACGTTCACGTCAATTATTTATTGTACAAAAGAAACTTTTGTGACGCTGAATTCGACTCGAGTTAATACGTACAAAATGAACTATTTTAAAAGCATAATCAGATATCAGCCAGGCCCACGGTTTCCATATATATGAAGAGTAGTTAAGATTTGATCTAACCCAACTTTAGTTTTTACTTGTTACTTTTTGAAATCTTTTTCAAATAACGCTTTATTTAAAAAGAAATATTTTCATCATGAAAATCATCTGCATTCAGTTTGCATAGTCTCTTCAGTAGCTGCGTTGGTGAAGACTTTGATTTGTGATTCAATAAATTTTCAAATAGAATTTGAACTCATTTATTGCATTGGACTACTGGTTACTTATCGGCATTTAAAATTTTTTTACACTTAGTAGAGGTTGGTTAGTTAGACAAGTAAAGGAGCTGTAAAGCTTGTAAAAAAGTCTTATTAAGTTCGCATTGCATTGTAATTTTATAGAAACATTCTCTCTTTTATAAACTGAATATACTGAATATATACTAAAAAAAAGGAAAAAATTATTTTGTCCAAGCCCTGGATACCCATCATTTTTATATATTAAAATAAAAATTTTATAGGAAATGATGATTAGATGATGTTTGAGATGTTAATTCGATTTTGAAGTGAAAGTGTGCTTAAAAAAGTTAAAAAAATCTATAATTTTTGAGTATTTTGTTTAATTGTGAGCGTAACTCGGCACTCCCACTTTAGAATGTTTTGATATATTGAGCTGAAATTTTGTACAGCCACCACGCCCACACACGACAAAAATCTAAATATCTGCCCCAAAAACTTACGTATGAACTTAAAATTTGGTATACATATTTATAATTACCCTGTCCTTCCTTATGGCAAAAATGCATATGGTCAGATAACAACAACACGCTCAAAATTTACAAAAAAACAAACTCAGAGTAAAACTCAACTTTTATAAATAATATCTGCACTATAAGAAGGCTTAATCATATACTTGTTACGCCCACCGTTAATATATATATGTGCAGGGTATTTAAGATTTGATTTGAGCAAAATTCAGTTTTCTTACTTGATTTATTCAATTATACAAAACACAAAGGAATGCGTTGAAACCACCTCAGGCCTGGAAGCCTATGTGTACGGCTCTGCTCACATGCCTTCATATTATTCATAATGCATATACATTATATATATATATTGAAGTTCAAACAATAATTATTCAAATACAATGGCGTGCATTGAAATAACGGTCCGTTTGTATATATGCCTGTCGGTTTCTCATTGTTTTATGTTGAGCTTAATAATGTCATAACCTATTGTTATTGTTATTTTAATCCAAAACAGACACAGCTGCTGTATTAAAATAATAATAATATATAAATATAGCAGCTTACTCTAACACCAAAACCAGTGGAAACGTTTTAATTAATCAAACCCATCATCTGTTCGTTTAAAAATAATTCTTTTGATTTTAAAAATTTAAGATATCGATTTCAAATTTTGCTCATACATATTGTAGATTGTTATTAAAATTGGATAAAATTTGTCGAGGCACAGGACATACATGTCTAGATCGACTCAATTTCAATCAATTTTAGACACTGATCTGATACTTTGTAGAATCTCTGACGTCTCCTCCTTGTAAACAGAATGACACACTTAATAGATAGGAGGTATATCTTTTGTGGAGGGTACAAAAAAACCTGTCCTCTATCTTTAATGTTTATTGCAAAGTTTTGATGACAGAATAATTTTAGTTCATAGCGAATTCTCTTCTATTACTGGAGGTGATATAAACAAGTTTCTATTAAATCATTTTCTTTAAGTTTAATTTTAATATTTTTAAATTTAACGATTGTGTGCGTTTTCAAAGATTATGGAATTCATTAAATTTCAACCATGTTTTTTATGTAAAGCTTACATTTGCTGCATTGACGTGAATAAATCATGACGTTGCATGGTATGTTCTCTCATGCTCATTATGTAGAAGTTAGGAGCTCATATACTTTGCAAATTGCTTTGTAACATTTTTAAATGAAAATGTTTAATATGTTTTAATATACTTTCTCTTTTTTCCCTCCCACATAACACATAATTGATCTAGACATGCTTATAACTATAAAATTAACTTAAGGATGGGATAGTAAAGGTTTTATAAAAATTAAAAATTTATAAAAACTAAAGCAAAACTGTAAGATGCATATAAAGCGACTTTAATCGCAAATTAAATTATTTTTATCCTTATTTTGTTATTATTCCTTTTTCTTCATTTTCTACCTCAAACCACAAAATCATATCATAGCTTCAGTTTTCTTCTTTTTTTCCTCATTCTTCTTTTAATTTAAATTTTTTTTTTTTAAATCATATTTCTTCATTATATGTGTTTGTAATAATGTTCCACTTGCTCACACATCTTATTATGGATTGTATATATATTGGTGCATATATATACAATATATATGAAATGTTGGCGTCATTGTTGAATTCTATGCAAATTTTCATGTGAATTTTTCTGAAACTCTGGCTATGGGTGAAGCGTTAATGTGAAAGTCTTTTAGGGATTTGGCTCCAATAATTTTTTTTTCAAATTTAGTATAGGAGTAATAAAAAATAAATTTTTAAAGGAATAAAAAATTAAATAAAAAAATTATTTTATATTTTTTTTCAAATTTGGAGGAATTAAAAAGTTGAATTTTTAAAGGCACAAACAATTTTATTTCCTTATTATTTCCTTTTAAAAAATTTAAAATTATAAACAATAAAATAAAAAAAAATTATTTATTTTATGTATTTGTTTATTATAATAAAGATTTTCCATGCAAAATTTGGTGATGAATATCCTATTTTATATACCATAAGTACGTGACGTTATGAGTTGATGTTTTTCTCTCCATTTATATAGTACGCAGAGAGCGCGTTCGTTTTAGACTGAGAAAAACGTATAAAAAGTAATGGTAGGTAATGGAAATATAAAAATTTTAATGAGCTGCCATTTTGTTTTTCTTTTGTAATAACCCATAATAAAATGTAGAAATATTTCCATATATATCTCATAAAAGAAATTACATTAATTGGTATCATTTATTCTAGTATTACGAATTCTATACTTATACATGAATTTCATACTAAGTACGTAAAAAGGAAAATTCAAATTTTAATATTGAAACCATCTGTTATACCAACAAATTTCTTTAATACATTATTAGATAGATTCGTTAATGATGAGAAATGCTTGTAAATGTGTAAGGTTTAATACGAGTTTAATACGTGGTTTGGGACAATACTTGGATAAGCTTCAGGTAGAAACATTGTAAGCAGAGTTTCAATGCGTTTTTTGAGTGAAAACTGTTTTAAAAATTCTAAAAAGTCTAAAAATTTATTTAAATTCAAATTATATTCAAATTCAATTATATTCTTGTTTAACTGTGGGGGTATCTTTCTATCGATATGGCTTAATTTTAGTAAATTTGGCCATTGTTTATAAGTGTCTTCCAATTATCTAGACAAACGGCAAAATGGTGGACGGATAGATAAAGTTACATCGATTCAAAATTTCAAATGAAATGTTGGATGTCTATTTCACTTATAACCCATATAATATTGGATATTAAAATGAAGCATTTGTTAGTAAAATGCAAAACCAAAGTGGCAGTAACTTGAAGACATTAAAACATCAAATCTACTGATATTTCGAATCAATCAAATGGAAATTTTCCACACAGCTTACAATACATTATATCTTAAATTATGTGTATGGTTTTTTACAAGCTTAAATCCTCAATTGGCCTGTCGAACCAATCTTGACTTTCATGATAATATTCTTAACTGTCGGTAAGATAAGGAAACCAACGCTGCACCTGAGTTCAAATTCCAACCTGAGTTCAATTTTTCCTTACCTGAATTTGAACTGGTGTCCTAAGATAAAGGCTCTTAAAAGAAATTCCCTAAATTGTAGCTTATTCATAATAAAGGTTGCCCCAAGAAGGTCGGTCTGATCTGCAAGATGTGGATGTTATATGACGAGAAAAATGTAAATAATTTAAGTGGTTTCATTTCATGGTTGTGAGTAACAAGGCGTCCACAGTGACATTAATATTTTTTGTACTTTTATACCCTATACTACCTGTGGCAAAGGGTATATTAAGTTTGTATGAATGTTTGTAAGTTTTAAATGGCACATATCACACCCAACTTTAATTTTACCAATCGTTATAAAATTTAAAATCTCAATAGATTTAACTATGTCCGTGTGTCTGTCCATGAAAATATGTGCGCCGTACTTGCAGGCACATTTTTTTGAGATATTTCGATGATATTTCGTACAAGGACATGTATTGGCCTAAGGAGAAATTCTATTGAAAGTTGACCGGATGTGATAATTTTTAGAAACTTTTCTTAAATAAGGTTCTGTTATAATGAAAGTCTTTATATGGCAAAAAATTGCAATTGTTAATATTTTTGGACAAAATTTGGTGAAGAGTGATTCATTTGTTTCGTTTAGGGTTGTTCCAAATTTGGACTCGATCGCATGATTTTTAGAATCCTTCTGTATATTTCACAAAGTAACTTTCAGGTAGACATAAATAAGTAATATTAGCATAATTTAAGGAGCTAAGTGGTGTAGGGTATTAAATAGTCAAGCTTGACCGATTATAATGTATTTACTTATTTTCAATATGGGTTTCAAATGAAAGGTTTTGATGAGTAAAATGCCTTGAAGTAGGAGTTCTTTTTCATTCTTTATTTTAAAACAAATATGGTCTTATTATTGTGTTAATTAATGAAGTTGAACTCTTTCGAGTAATTCAATAAGATTTTCAAAATTGTTTTTTTTTTGTTTTTTTCTAATTATTTAACTTGTAAGACAATTTGTTATTCTAATTGAAAATCCCATTATAATTGATTTAAGACCCACTTAAACGAATTGTCTAAGGTTTAAAAATAGAAATAGTCAAGGGATTTAAACGGATATATAACACAAGTAGTGGCAAAAAGGAAATTTGGCAATTATTTTCAACAATTTTAAATTAACATTTACGCATACATCCCATACAGGAATATACGCTCGCTCTTTTACCCTTTTACCCTTCTTCCCGCTTCTATGTTGGTTTATAAGCCTAAATGCTGCGACACACAGTGCGTAGCGGAAATGTAAAAGCAGATAACATAACCGACCCAACGGCCGGCCAGCCGGACAACCAAGCTTAAAACGCCCAATACTCATAATAAAGTTAAAAATGAACCCAGAAAAAACCAAATAAACAAACGATAAATATGTAAAAAAAAAAAAAAATATATATAAAAAAATTAAAAAGCCGGTTAACCGAGAAGGAGTGTTAGATCAAATAACAGTCGTGCACTCTGCCATATATTGTAATTTCATTTAAACATAGAATGTGTCATATAGGTAAATATAATGTACACGCATCTGTTATATATATTTGTAAGTATGTGTAACCTTATATGGGATATGATGTGCTATGGGACTCTCTAGTGCATACGAATCCTATCCACCAACGTATAGAAAATTATAATAAATAACTGTTTTTCTTATTGCTGTTGTTTTTGTTGTATTATTATTATTATTATTGTTGTTGTTGTTGTCTTTCTATTACTGTACATACATTTACAGTCCCAATCCACAGACGCGTCTATATTCATTTGTCTATTCTACCAAAGTTTGTAGTTGATGATGGTCGTATAAATATGTGTGTATCTGTATGTATGTATATCTCTCTGTTCAGTTTTTTTTTGCTCTCAACTTTAATTTGCCAAATGTATGCACGCGCGTTGTATCATAAATGTACGTAATTATATACATAAAGCTAACTATGCTATATAGTCGATCTGTGTGTGTGTGTGTATGTGAGGCGTTCATAATTAACGTACGAAAAATGGATAGAAACACACATATACACATACGCACCGCATATACATTTTTTTTTTTTTGAAATCATGATGATGATGATGTTGATGTATGTTCAGAATTTTTAATTTTTGTCCACTAAAAAGCAAACTTCCATTCACGCACATACACACAAACATAAATGTTTGCTCGTATGTGTTCTTGTAAGGTTTAGGTTTTTGTTAATATTGTTGTTATTATTATTATTTATGTTGGGACAATGTTAAATGAAACCAAACCAAACCAAACCAAACCAAACCAACAACGCTTTCATCCATTTCCCACATTTTAGACCCACATACCTTCCATTACGGTCAAATAACTACCGCACGAAAAATAAAATGGAACACAAACAAAAAACTCAGCCACTCTCACAAACATTACATGTAAATTTTCTATACATATGCATAGGTTTATATATAACACACTCACCCAAACATACATAATGCTTGTGGCGTTCGCTTGTAACTCAATCTATATGAATAGTTTTATGTTTGTTGCTCTAACAAAAATGAATTAATTTTCTTTTTATTTCATTTTATTTAATTGTCTATGTAAAATAAGTCTAGTTGTGGGTCCCCTCCCTATAACTTTAGGTCTAGGTATGATTGTCTACCCAGAATGATATCCAAACAATTTTCCCGCCAAACTCCAACTCCGCTAATGACAACCAATCCGCTTGCAGTTTAAGTAGGTGGAGCTTAAAAAAAAAGCAAAAAAATACAGTTCAACATTTTTGTTGTTATTGTTGTTATTATTATTATTATTGTTGTTTGTTTTTGGCTTTTGTGAATTTTTCTCCACATTTTTCTCGTTCATGATATGAAATGAAAGCGAAAAATTCCACTAAATGCGTAAATGCATATGTAAATATATATATATATACATAAGGTTTAGTGTATGTGTATGCAGGCATGTATACATAAAGCAGTCAAATAAACCGCCATATGGACAAACGACTGACTGTTCGAATTAATGGCCAAACAGCTAAAAACGCATGACAGCCTGTTTAAGGAGGTGGTGTGTAGGGCTGCGATGGAGTTTTCTTCCTTCTTTACAATGTTTTGTTCACTCTTTTTTTTTCAACGCTTTTCTCCAACATTCGCTTACAAAATAAAATTCCATATATTGTGTTTGTTGGCTTTTGTATATGTGTACGAGCATATACGTTTCCATTTACATTTGCAGTTACATGCACATTTCTGTTCAACTCCAGTTATTTTGATTTTGTTTTCTCGCTCACTAAAAAAAATGGAAATGTCTTCTTTTTCTCTATAATTCTTGTACATTTGTACATTTATGTATGTGTAGAAAGTACTAGATTTTTATGATACTGTTATGGTTGATTATTCGCTGTGACTTTTTATGCGTCTATTTTTGGTCACTTTTATAGCCATTTTTTGGATATAACGGTTGGTTTTAAAATATTGTAATTTCCCATTAATTAATGGTAGTGGAGTCGTTAAAAGTATATTCCAATGGTAATTCGTTATTTTTTGAAAAAGTTACTGTAATTTTTTTAAATTTTTTTCAAAAGAACAATTATTTCTTATCTTGGGCTTTCTTTTTTATACCCTTCACATAATATGGAGAGTGTACTGAGTATGTCTTATCGTTTACAACGCCCAAAATGGAAGCTTCAGAGACCTTACAAAGTATATATATTCTTGATCGCATCAAAAACTGAGTAGATCTAGACATGTATGTTGAGATATTGAGCTGAAAATTTGGACACAGACATTTTTAGTTTTTTCAGATAGATTTCAATTTAAAATGGCCAGAAACGACGCCCCCAGATGAGAAAAAGCTACTTATCTTTCACAACAATTGGCGCTGTCGGATAATAGACATGCCTACAATCGACAAAAAATCTGTTACTTAGCGTAAAACTCAACTTGTACGTTAATACGTAACACATTAGAGAGTGTAATCATATACCCACCACGCCCCTTATTGTAGGTTTAGAGGGTATATTAGATTTGGCCTAAACCAAATTTAATTTTCTTACTTGTTTTTACTCAAGGAGATATTCTTCTTACTATTTATTGATTTCTGTCTAAAATGGACAGAATATATCCTCATCTTCCAAAATCTTTTCCTCTTCGAGAGTTTAAATAGTTATTTTTAATTCCTTTCTTTGTACTTGAACACTTTTATTTCTCTTTCTAATCTTTGAAATATCTAACTTAATATCCATTACGAGTTACTTCGAAAAAGCTGAGACGTTGAAGACAGAAAGGGACTGTTGCAAAAGAGATTTACGGCTGAACTTGTTAGAAAAATACTCATACTATCCCTGTGACACTAATTAACGATGTAAAACCAGATAGAGATGCATTTTGAATGGATTGAGATTCAAAAAGTTTCTTTGTATAAAAAGTTTAGAATTCATAAAAAAAAAAAACTGTAGCTTGATACAATTTTCAACTTGAATGTCATTAATTTTGAATAAAATCCTTTATTAAACTGAGAGAAGAGGTGATGAAACTTTTTTACTTCACAATTATAGTCAAAGGTTTGCATTAAGGTGAGTAAGCAAGCCTTGTGTTGGACAATACCAGCTGCACAAAAAATAACTTTAATTATAGCCCAACATTAGTAAAAACAACAGTAAAATATAACCAAAAAATATATATACAACCATACAACCATACATACGTACGTCCTTAAATGAATGCTGTTCTGTTGTTGAATTTAAATGGAAAATATGTCGAGAAAGAACTCAATAACGTATTTGCCTTCTTAACGCACCCATACATTGGCTATCTTATGCTACAATCATACACATTCATTACACAATGTATGGTTATGGTGGGTATTGGTGGTTACCCGCTCTAAGGCAATATGGCGTTGGCAACTTTTGAAAACTCGTTTAGACCTTTTCAGCATAATATAATAGTTGTCGTTGTTGTTGTTATTATTATTGTTATGTTTTTATTTCTTCGTATATGCGCTGTGAACAATGGCAGCCATGATTTTCTGAAAATTAATTCACGCACATACTCGTACATGCACATACATGCAAATGTAGCTAAACTAACTGTTCTCTGTGATGATGTGTTTCTGCTCCTTTTTCTTATTGTATTACTACTCAACAATAATAAAATTACTGCGTGAAATAAGCGCCGAGTGTATGAGTGTATGAAGAAAATCAACCCCCTTCCCACTCTTTGTTTAACAATTTAGGTAAAAATTAAAATTCATGCAACCCCGTTTGTAACGTTTGTGCAGATTGTGTTTTCGGAAGAAGTGGTATTAGGTGGGAATTCCAACTGAAAGGAAATTGTATGCCAGTAGCGAGGTGGACAACATGAACGTCTGCTCGACTAAGGCGTTCATTAGTTCATTGAAATTTCTATAAGGGTTGCATACCACACACACTACATAGAAGTTCAGTTATTTTTTATTATTTTTTTGCTTTGTCTTTCATAGCAAAAATTACAAAACACGCACAACGATGTGAAATGTGGAAAAAACAGAAACAAAAAAAACAAACAACTCACCCCATAAAATCAACGTATTTTTTTGGCAAAGTAACGCAACATTCAACCCTATGTTGAAGGCATGGCGCGTACGCTTTTTATTCTGTTCTGTTCTGTCATAGAGTAAGAAGAATAAGAATGTGTACACAATGAGCCACATGTACAATTCATTTCGCCTTGCATATCTTTACATTATAATAAATGTATTTTTAGCTGTTGTTAAAGTTCTTCTTCTTCTTCTTCTTATTGTATTTTTCATGCCATGTGGTATGGTGGTCATTTATTTTAATGTTGCAGCTTGTGCTTGTTTTTATACCATAATTTCTTTAATTGTTTCTCAAAATTACAGTTATTTTTTACAATCTAAAATAAAAACTAAATTTGGTTGATGCCAAATCACAGGTAACCGCCTAAAAAACAGTATTTATATAGTCAAGTGCGACCATTTAATACCCTACACCACTTAGCTATAATTTATACAAATTATTCATTAATGTAAATTAATTGTAATTACATTAGAAAACGCGAGGCAAAGGTATTTCAGTCACTGCGCGAAATATCATTATATGGAAAGTGGTTCTAAAAATGGTCCGATCAGGTTTAAATTTGGTACAACCAATTATTAATCCAATTAAATATTATTCAGCTAATTTTGTTAAAAATTGAGATTTGTTGCTTTATAAAGATTTCCAAAGTAATAGGATTTTATATGAGGAGGGGTTCTAAATATATTCTGATTTGGTTCATTTTCAATGCTGTTTCTCTTTAAACTAATCCATGTTCTTGTGCTAAATTTCATTAAAATATTTTTAAAAATACGGCCTATAGCTTGCCTACATTGGACACAATGGATAGACAGACAGACTTGCTCACATGTGCTGCAGAGTATAAAAACTTATTACTGGCAAATATGCTTTAAAATTTTTAAAGAATACTTTTCTCAAAACATAGCATCATTAAAACTTAAATAAAACTATTGAAAGACTGAATGAAGATCTAATTTTTGAGATGAGGTGAAATTTTTATTAGAAACGGACTGACGGACATAAAATTATATTGTTGCACCTGCCTTATGGTTTAAATAAACAAATACAAATGTACAAATATATTAAGAGTTTATTTAATTTTTCTTTAATATATGAACAATTTTAAAGTGCAAGGAAAAGATAATTGAGAAGCCTTCAGGTGAATGAAATGATTTGATGGCATATGACGCTACATGATGAGGTTATTCATGTGGCACCTTTTTTTACAAAAACAACTATTGACCTACACGTGAAATAATATATTATGTATTGTTTTATATATAAAATATATTTTTCGATTTAAAAAGTTATTAAATTTTAACCACATATGCGAGATTTTCATTCATACATATAATGACGCTTTATAGTACCATGCACCCATGATGTGAAACATAACAGCAACACGCAAGGTTCTTTTAAATTAGAATGTGTATATTTATTATAATTTAGGGCATACACGCACAACATTATTACAAACTATAATGGAGTGTAAAATTGTCGTTGTTTTAAAATAAAAACCGAAAAAAACTGATTTTAATATAATTAAAATTTATGCAAATGCTGGATATGCTCTGACTTTTACATAAACTATTACATATGCACACAGATATATATATTTTAAAACTAAAAATGCTGACTGTAAGGGAAAATGAACAAGTAATAATATAACTAAATTTGGCTGAGGCCAAATTTTGAATACCCACTATCCACCATGCAACAAAACTACCCGAAGAGTATATATGTGAGTCAATATATTTTTTTAATTTTATAAAAAATATGGAAAATTTTACTTAAAAAATGGCTTCTTTTTCAGTATTTTGCTTTCTGGGCGGGTCGTTTGAATAATTTTGCTCAATTTCAGTATCAATCTACAAACGTTTCTATTAAATTTGGAATCGATATCTCAATTTTTGATCAAACACATGTAGTGGGACAGACAGACATAACTAGATCTATTCAGTATTTCTTTCTGATTTAGAATCTATATAATTTAACATCTCCTTTATGGGAGTGGCAAACGTTTTCATAATGTTGTATATATCCCCATTTATGTACATATGATGGTGGGTATAAAAATATCAAAACTTTAACTATGTACTCGCAGAGGCACCATTGACTAAAATTTATGTCTGACTGCTTAGGCTGGCTTGGGCGGTATGTACATTTGCATAATCAAATTTAATAATTATTTCCACATAGTGTATACAATGTCTGTATAGTTTACATCACACTTTAATTAAATTGAATGTTGAAAAATATTTTTTAGCATAATTTGTTGTATTGTACGTTGATTTGTACTATTGTACCATCAACGAAAATGTAAAATTTAAGGAGTACATTTTGGCAGCTTTGTACATAATTATGTATGTTTTGATAAAGTGTCCGAATTTACCTATTGCTGTACTACCTTATGGAAAGACAGATCGTGGGAATTTTAACCACAGATGAAAGAATTAGATCGAATTTGAACCTGGTTAAGTATAGACAAATTCTAAAATTTATATTAGGTAGGGTATAAAAATTTGCTAACATTTCATCAGCCTTGAAAAGTAACAAACAAATTAGATTCATTTTGTCCAAAGCCTACCTGCATAGTATTTTGATCCCCATGTCGACTGTTTAAGACATTTTCCAACACATGTGAGTGGCAGATTATAAATACGTTTGAACAGAAGATGGGTTATGGGTGGGGGTTCTTTACACTGTAATCCTCAAAGCGTAGAGAACATGATTTCCTTGTACCACCATTACAATTTTGTTGTTGTTATTTTTAAAGATTTTTTCCTGCTACAGTAATATACGTATAATGTATTCATATAAGGGTTGATGTAATTTTATAAAATTGTGTTTGTCTTGCTATGGCTGCCAACAGAAATGTACTTGAATTGAGTGGGAGTAATAGTAGAAGGGGTGACCACCTGATATACAAAAGGCTCAACCTCATCATCTTGCTCAAACGTTACTATACACAAAAGTGAACTTTTGCGTCATCATATTCTCTTTTGAACATTAACAAAACTCCAATTTTATAAGCCTAACGATGTGCCTTTGTTTTTAAGGGTACAACATACCAGAGCCAGAGGAAGCAAATGATAGCCTAAAGTGAACAAGATTTTGAAGAAGAGGTTGGAGAGTGTACGTACGTCTGTGGTTACTGTTTTTCCAAAATCATCAAATGTAAATAAGGCCTCTACTTACAAAGGGGAGCTCTCCATATATTCATACTTATCGTAAGCATGTGTTTCTACACTTTCTCCAGTAGGGGTATGCAGACGTTTTGTAGATTTCCGTTTTGGTTGAAAATGAATGTTTAACATCGACTACGTTTGAACTTTTTACATATTTTCGTATAATTAATTCGCTGTGTTTTACATTATATACTTTCACTGCCACATTTTTATACCCTGCACCACTGGTGCCTAAGGATGTATGAAGTTTGTGCGGTTCCTTGTAACTCCTAAACGGCAAATGCTACACCCACCTTTAATATTATTATACCGATTGATTCAGGGTCAGTCTGTCCATGTAAATTAATGCGCATTTATTTTGATGAAATTTGGTACAATGACATGAAGTGAGACAAAAAGAAATCGTATTGAAAATAGACCGAATCGGACCATTTTTAGAATCCATTTCCATGTACCAACAAACTATATTTTTATAAAACAGAGTCAAAGTCTGAGTCGTTCTAGATATGCCCGTATGTCCGTTGCCACTCTCAGAGTAACAAATTTTGATATTTTTAGTTTTTGTACGCAAACTCCTATTGAAAAGCATTAATGCCACGCGCATAATCGAAAAAAATTTCCAATTATGATTGAAATTCATAATAAGACAATCCATCGAGGTGCCAAAAAAGCAAAGTGGTTGCATAAGTACGTCTACAATTTATAAAAAAATATACTTGTCGCAGAATTCGACTTAGAAGTTGATGTATGATTCTACTAGGGGGCGCTTTCATGTACTTGTCACACTCCTGGCCAAAGAGAATATTTAAGATTTGGTTTTGGCTAAATTTAGTTTTTTTTTCTTGTTTGTTAAAAAACTTATGATCAATTTATGCCCATTGCCATCCGATTTCGTTTTCTTAAACTAAAAAATTGCAGCTAAAGACCTAACGAACCAAGAGCATATAATAACTATTACGTGGATGAAATTAGCACCAAATTAGATTTTGATGCTAAAGAAAAATGTATAAAAGTACATCTTATAAGAGTCTATGAAATCTGATAGGACTTGGCAGAAAAAAGCAAAATTAAAAGAAAAGCTTGGTCGAATTTATCAACCCCTGACTATTGTCTACTTTTAAGTCAAACTCTATCTGTGGCGAAGCTTTCTAATAATTTTGGTTTTGTCCTCTTCTCATCTTGTTATTAAAAATCGGATTACAATACCACACATCATTACTTTCTATTTTTTTGTTGCAAAAGAGAAAAAAAGTTATTGCTTCCTTCTATTGTACAAAGAATTGTCCTTTTTTTCTTAGAAAGTTTCCAATACTTGCCTCAACCCCTATAAGTTTTATGGTAACGGTTTGTGAAAGCTTTTTTTATATTAGACAACTTTGATTTGGTTTAGTGCAAAGCTTTCTAAAAATATAACTGTATTTTAGTTTTAGGGTTGTTAAGCTAAAATCATATGCAACTCTTCACCAATAGAGGCCTCTGCCTTCATTTAAGCCAAACTACCCTTATGCTGAGCATTGTTATTGAATTATGTATAAATGATGTGAAAAGATTATATGTTTATAATATAGGTATTCTTGAGATATAACATATATAAATATTCTTTACTGTATGAGTATTTTAAATAATACAAAAAGGCTCTGATGCCTTCTTCTGTGTATTGCAAACGGAATGACAAACTTAGTAAACCCCCATCTTTTCTAGAGGGTATAAAAATGAAAAAGTTTTTTTATAAACCTGTTCCCCTCAAATGCAGGCTTACAATTGAAAATGGGTCTTAAGGCTCCATTTCCAGGGTCCCTTCTTCTTATTATTAAAAATTATTAAGGTAAGTAAACCCACTATCCAAAAAGTCTAGGCCTCATCGGCCCATTTCTAGAACTTTTTCTGAGATATAAACTTATCCATTCTAAAATATATTATATTAAAAAAAAGTATTTTGTGTATCGATTACAATTTTTAACACTTATAATTAATAAATTATATTATCAACTTGCCTAACCTTCTCCTCGTCACTTTATCGAAACTTAGATATTCTTATTCAAATTATTTATACGATAAACCAAAGGAAATTGTTTTAGTTTCTTAATACATTTTTATATTATTTACCGGTGATTTGATTGTAGTCATCTCACACGTCCAAATCCTTTCCACTTTCCGCACAATTTCATTTGAAAAAAATAATGCAAACAAGCTTAAAAGCAGTTTCGATAAACATTTTTTATTAAAGCAAATACAATCAGTGTAATAAATATAATAATATTTTATATTGTACAAGAGCATAAGTAAGGCTAAGCATAAGTAAAGTTACAGTAAAGCATTACATCTACAAAAAAAGCAATACTAAGTACAAGTACATAATTATTCAAAGCGTGTCTAAATATTTATATGAATAATATGAGCCATCATCTATCAAAAGCGTATTAATAGCAGGCGAAGCTTTATGTTCAAA
Source organism: Crataerina pallida (assembly GCA_949710015.1). NCBI lineage: Eukaryota > Metazoa > Arthropoda > Insecta > Diptera > Hippoboscidae > Crataerina > Crataerina pallida. The sequence goes on along the minus strand of OX453290.1, from coordinate 28,923,718 downwards.
GTAAATCTGTAAAGAAAGAGAAAATAAAGTACAATTATTAATAAGTGGTATTTAAAGAATTTAAGAATTACATTAAATATTATATTAGGTGGATTTTAATTAAGATTTTTGTTGATGTTCGATTTTTTAATCGATTAGATTGATTGAGTTGGCTTGAGTTGGCATGTTAAACAAATTTGAAAAAATATTAAAGACTAAAATGTAGTTTCCGCTGCGTAAAAAACGTTACATTTCCCATCAAATCCTAATGATTTTAATTTTATTTATTTTTTTATGTCAATATGTACAGAAAGTGAATTTTATTAATTAAAATATAAGTCCGCACGCACAATATTATTAGTAAAAGCAACAAGCAAAAAGCAAAAACAAAAAATACATTCATATTGTTAATGTTGTTTCAGTTAAATATAAAATAATAGATTTTTTTGGAAAAACTTTTAATAGAAAATTGTTGAGTAGTTTGTTTTCCCATCTAATTTAAAAACTTTTCAATTTTCATTTGCTTGCATAAATATGAACGTAGAAATATATAAATACGTGGGATTATATAAGTATAGCGCCATATATTTATATATAGAAAGTTAACTACAAATACGTATGTATGTACGTCCATTTCGGGTTAGAGTTCCTATTTATTATTGTACAAGAATGGTACACTAAGGGCATATAACTAGTTTTTGATAACGTAAAAGCATATATGTACGACCACCACACGATAATAACCGCAATGTTTCAACTTGAGCTTGATTACCAACAGCCACAATACTACTCTACACCCACCAAAGGTTTCAGTAAAGTGCTGCAAGCTTAAATTTGAAGTAGGTTTTAAAATATTTTATATAAAGTTCTTTTTTTTATATCCCCTACTTAGTAACAGAAGAGAGAGAACATTTCTGATAAAGATCGGTGCAATACCTTGCTAGTAATATATATATTTTTTGAGCCAGAAATATATATAAAATTCTAAATAGAATAAGGTTGTGGATCCTATACATAAATAATAATTTTCATTGAATTCCAAGCCATTTTTTTTATGCTATACTTTGTGAAACCTAAGCCACGAACTCACTAACAACATAGTGGACTTGCCTTGTGTCATAAGCTTACCACTTACACATATTAGATATATGTAGTATATGAAAAAGATATTTACTATAATCCTTGTCCCTCTTTTATCAAAGTTATATAATTCCAAGCAGTTGGCAGGTGCAGGTGTATTTACGAAGAGAATGCTATAGCAAATATCATGTGGTTAGTAAAGCGGAGAGTTAGAAGGACTTTATGTAATATTTTATGTTTATTTATATTAAAAACTTTTCATCAAATTTCACTAAAATATTGCAAAGTTGTTAAGTAGAAAGAGAATAATTATACAGTATGCATTCACATAAACATTTTTACATATTTGTTAAAAATAAACTTTAAAATTTCTCTTTATTATTTATTTCTAGTTATTTTGTTGATTTACGAATTTCATTAGATTGAAATTTTATTACTTTTTATTCTTTTACTATAAATATATTTTTAAAAATCCAAAGAGGGGCAAAAAACTGACTTGATGAAAGAAAAAAATGTCCCATGACATATAAATTTTGTTATTATACCCTTCACATAAGATGGGGTTATACTTAGTTTGTCTTTTCGTTTGCAACGTTTAGAAGGAAGCGTTTAAAGTATATATATTCTTGATTAGCTGATCAATAGACGAGATATTGAGCTGACATTTTGTACAGGAACTTTTAGTTTTTGCACGAAGATTTCTATTTAAAATAGGAAACTTTGGTCAAAATTCACACCCATAATCGACAAAAATCTATTTATCTGGCACAAAAATTGAGCTATAAACTTGAAATTCCAGGTAAAATGCGATGGCAAGTTCATAGAAGCTTTATTAGAGAGGGCCACGCTTATACTACGATACATATAAAATAAACTACGTAAACCTGTTAAGTTGAAGGGAATTGTAAAGAGCAGCCTTCAATTTGTCACTTGTTTTATACAAAATCTAATCGAAACATTTTAAAAGAGTTGCAGATTAAATTTAAAAAAAAGACATTTTTGAAAATATTCATTTTAAATCAACTTTAAACTTTTTTTTTACATTTAAAAAAAATGAACACAAATATTAGATGTACAAATATAATCAGGATGTCAGAACATAAGGATAAAAATGCTTAATTATGAAAATTTTCCGTCAGTATTTGCATGTTTATTAAGTACCAAGTTTTAACAATTTCAACACAAGAAAGAAAAAAAAAAAAAAAGACAAACATTACCAGTTTCCCTCCTCTAATTCTCCATTTTAGGGCGACCGGTCGTGTTTGTAAAATTATTATAATTGTTATAAGAAAATAAAACAATTTTGCATAATTACTCCTCCAAGTTCCAGTCATCAACCAAATTCACCCCATTCATGGGATAGATAGATCCGTTGTGTTAACGTTGTTATACAAAGACTTTTAATTTGCTATACAAACATAGAAAATGTTTAATTTGCTTTCACATGTTGTGACCGTTTGCAATTTTCACAAACAATTTATTTTCATATATTTACATTAACAAAGAGCGCTTTATGCTTTATGGTCGAAATTATTATTTACGTATGTAAATATACTCGAAATAGAGAGAAAATAGAGAAAATGCAAGAAAAAGTCGCACCTTAATAAGGGGTTTGGCTCTATTGAGGAAATTGTACTGGTTTGGCTTTGATTAAAATTATTTGGAAATGAATGGAGGATGATTTTAAGAAGGTTCACTTAGTCTGGAAATTATAAATTCTAATATTAGACCAGATCGAAATGTGTTTAGAATCTCTCTACCTATGAAAGATTTTCCATGAAATTTCTTGTGAAGTATAGGATTTTAAAGTCGGAATTGATCGATTGATAATTTAGTCAAATATATAAAAATTATTTCAATTTTCTAAGAAAAGGAAATCGAAACTATAAAAATTTCTTTAAACTGTTATGAGTTTTTTCAGTTTACTTGAAAAAACTTGAAAATCTAAAATTCTTTACCCTCCCACCCACACCCTTCCTTCCTTCCTACAGTTCTCCCAAGTTTCATTAATTACTAAAGTTATTCGAAACGCTGTTTCCATTTTCCATCCTAATATAATCCTTGCAGTTGGTATATGCAAATATTTAAGTATTTTAAATATTCAACAAAGCAACTTGCCAACTTGCCAACTTGACTCTTGTGTCTTGTCTGTATGGGGTACGAGCCAAACGAATAAAGACCAAAAAAACAACAAGAAAATGACTCTTACATTCTACACTATATTGCGCTACATTACCATGTACAGGCACGTACAAAGGGAGCGGTTTGGCCAAACTGAATAGTGTTCATATAAGTAAAAGTTATACAACTACCCGCATGGCTATAAAGATATATTTTTGACTCTGGATAAAATTGTAATAATAGTGGCACTTATTTATTTTCAGCGCACAGGGGGAGGTAGCTGGTTGAGAGTTTAACAAAGATTCTGGCAGAATGGAAAGGCAAAAAGTTGAATTTCTATTCAAATTGTTTGTCAGTTGGAGAACAATGTATAATTTCATTATATATTTTATTTTTCTACAACTCTTACCATCCACTTCTTCTTGCTGCTTGTAAGCTTTTTGCTTGCAGTAGTTTTTTTTGTCAGGCACTACCAGAGTGAGAATTTTGTACCAGCAAAAGACCTTCATGAACCCTTATGGCAAATTGAAATTGTTTCTTTATACAATCACTACTCTCATCTCATGCGATAAGGACAACATCTCCCTCTCACGGTTACACATTCAGCCATATTTAGTTAGTCAACTAAAGTACATAGTTGTGCTTCATACACGCGTAGGGAGTGCTTCATATGCTTCCTTTCTTGCTTTACTTAAGAGCACCCACAAGGAATCGTGTGATTGTCTATGTAATTTTATAATCAATACTTCATATATATGTTTAATAAGTAATTGTATTCAGAAACCTAAACCTCCTCCCGAATTCATTTGGAATGGGGTATTAATACGCTGCTCTATTTATAGGAAAGGGTACATTAAGTTTGTGCGGTAACTTCTTAACCGTACATGCTTATAACCATATCTGAATCGATTTAACCATGTCAGTCTATCTGTCCATGCACTGGCGAAGAATAAAGAAAAAGTTTCCTTTCTTTCATCTATTTTTTACATGAAACTTCTTCCATGAAAGTTGAAGACAAAATTTTTACAACTATCAGCTGTCTTTAGATAGAAAATAAACAAATTATGGTAACTGAAGAATTAAATTTGACAATATTTAAATATTCTTTATATTTTATTGAAAACAGTAGGCGTGGCACGTCATTTATTGATTGCATATACATATAAAAATAATTTTACAGCTTGAGCGATTTTTTAAATTAAATTAAACTTCTAGTCTTTATATACTGACCCCGGGTTCATTAAAAAATTATTCTCAATGCCTAAACGTTCAACCTTAATCGTTTTTTCTGTTTCACTGGTTATTTAATATTTAGTGAGAATGAAGACATTTGAGTTGTTTAAGTCGTGAACATTTTCAAAACAGACGCTTAAAGGATTCGACTACTTTTCTAATATTTATCTAAAGGGATATATTTTATTATAATTTTTTTGCTGTTGTTTAAAGTTTCCCTTTTTGTTTCGAGTATTTTATATAAATGTAAAATCATCTATTCTCTCATTCTTATAAAATGACCTTTTTTTCAGTATTTTTTTTTTTTTTATTGTCTCTGTGCTGGGATATTCCCAAAACGTGTTAGTGTCATGTCTCCGGGTAATTTATTGTATGTTGTTGTTTCATTTTAATTGTAAACTCTTACAGAAGATATTTGCAATTTTATGAAATCGTTCCAGTCAATTAATTAGAGTAATTATTTGTGGATGCCATAGAGTGACACATTATTGGTATTGCCCGAGAAAGATGATGGCTGAATGTATGAAATGCTGTATGTTGTGCAATATTTATTATTTATGTAAAAGATTTAGTTTAATTTAGCATTGTGTCATCAATAGTGTCGGTCGGATTGTAAATGTATGCACAAAGCATATACAATGCAGAACTACTTATGTCCGTGTCAATTTTAATGTTGGTGAATGAAGAAGTGTTGGATGCATGATTTGATTGTAACTTGGTTTTCAGTTTTCATTAGGATCAATTTGTGCCATTCTCCACACTTCTATTCTGGCTAAAATTCAATCGTAATCAAATTACAACACGTTACTACTCGACGTTGCTGAGTCAGCCACCGTTGTGTGCTATGTACAGTAAGTTAGTTAGATTGTTGTCAATGGTGATGTATGCTGCTTACACACAACCAGCCTGCATTCTATGGCCGGCCAGTGTGGTCTTGGCATGGAATTTAAAATTTTTTCGTCTCTTAATGTTTGCTTTTGTTACTATTTGGATGCCCATAAGTGCCGCCACACACTCGCACACACCCACATTCACAAATGCATTTGATTATTAAAAAGACTCCTACACACACACGGGCGCTGGTTTACGTACGAGTATATGGCAGAATGCATATTAGATTTCAATTTTGTCCGTCCGTCTGTCTACGAATATATTGCCATATACTCTCAACCATTCGTTAGCTGTTAGTTAGTTATTGTGTGTGTTGCTGTTGCATTCATTTGAAATGCAATTTCCAACTGCCTGTGCTTGCGCTTGTGTAGTGTTGTTGCTCACATTGCAAAATCCTACACTTTTTTTCTACACTTCCTGTTTATATATATTTTTCCTTTCTTTCTATCTCTTGTTCTGGTTTGATTGTTGTTGTTGTTGTTGTTGTTGCTGCACCATAAACTATGTTTGTTCATATGTGAACAGTTTTGTTGTTGCTGTTGTTGATGTTGGTTATATTGCAAGCCGAGTCCTGCTCAGTATATGTAGAATATTTGTATGTGTACATATATGTGTAAATGTGTGTACATATGTTGGTACATATAGCATAAAATAGAAGTTAAAGTCGTTGCAGTTGTTTTATATTTTATTTTATGTATATGGGTGAGGTGTGTGCGTATGTGTATGTATTCATGATAAAATGCATTTTTAGGCCACCGTCAGCCACGTTCTCTACAGTTTTACACACATACATACAATGGATCTCACACAGTGCTTGACAAAAATTGCATATTTTGCTTTTGTTGAAGGATTAATAAAAAGGATGCACATACACAGACAGCATGTGCAGCATCCATTACAAGTACATGGATGTGACTACAATAACATATAAGCAGAGAAAACTTTTCAAAATTGCATTCGTTAGTTCACAAAACCAATGCTGTGCTCCAGCTAGGATTGGGAGGCGGTATGGAAGTCATAGTTTGAAGGGTTTTATTAGAATGTGTACACATTCACACATGTATATATATTCTTTTATATATTCTATGTGTTGTAGGCATCAGATGTACACCACTCCCTCTAAGGGTTGGTGTTTTTTTCAAGCGTCTGTCGTTTTGTATGGTTATGGCCCAACTTTGGTATTTTTAATTATTAAAAATATGATACATTAGGAAGGTTTTATTCTAAAATGCAATTTTTAAAGACATCAAACCAAACACTTGTAAGAGAATTTGAAAAATTTTATATTAGAAATTTTTCAGTTTCAAATGCAAATGAATTTGTCCTAGAAGAGTGCGTTTGATAATTAAAAAATTTAGATAAAACAAATTAAAAAGCTCTACTTGACTTAAGTCTAATCTTGGATAACACTTAAAACATACACATAATCTGTGGGCGTGGCATGTTTATAGAGTGCACCTTTTTTTAATGAAAACTTTATGTTAGATTTTATCTTTAAAGTCAAGTTATGCATGAAACTGTATTTTTTATAAGTTGTGGGCGTGTCTATTATTCGACTTGTTTTGTCCATCTATGAATGTGGTAAACATGTATATATATAGAGACATATGTCAAAAGTAGACGTGGTTGTCAAGCAACTTTGCCATTTTTTTATACACCTCTTGGTATATAGAACACACGTGTGTATGAGTTTTTGAAGCTGTGTGAAGTATTTGTCAAAAGTAGGCGTGGTTAGGAAGCCATTTTTGACATTTTCGTATACACCTCTGAATGCGATGCACCCATATGTTTGAGTTTTGACTTTGATACTTAATGTTTGTAGTTGTGAAAGGTGTTTGCCAAAAGTAGGAGTGGCATTTGTACACTTTCTTATACATTTCTGAATGTGGTTCACACGTACAAATGGATTTCGAGTTCAAAATTTGAGATATTTAACAAAAGTGGGCGTGCCTTTTAGCTTATTTTGCCTATTTATTAAGGAAAAACTTTCTCCATAAATTAAAAATATTTTTATTATTTTAAATTTTGTCTATTCTTATACCATTTCAAAAACCAGACTCACGATTGTATGTACAAAACTGAATTATTTCATGGAGGCCATTTTTTTTTATGTTATATTCCGTTAATCAAAAATTAAGATAAATTCTGTGAGATTTTGGTTTTGTCTAATATTAAATTTTAGATTCATCAGCTTGCACAACAATCCATTCCACCCAATTAAGATCATAAAACACAGACACTTAAGGAATGAACATGACCGGTATATACCATCACCTGTCATATCGCAAATTGTACAACACAGTTAATGATTATGTCCCCTATGCACACACAAACACCTGCACATACATACAACACGCTTGTAGTAGAAAAGAATTTAAAAAAAAATACAGAATTGTTATACACAAATCCGTAAGGAATTCGAATAAAAAATTGCGCCGATTCTTGCATTTGACATTGTACACGGCAATCTCTTTTTTCCGCCAATTGCATGCATAGCGCTAGAATAACAAACCAATCCATTTTAATTACAATAGATTGCAACAAAAAATCTCAAACAGAATGCAGGGATTTAGTGGTGACGGGTAGTAGAAATGGTCAAATGGATGGAAATCTCGTTGAAGTGCAAGCCATGTGCGTTGTTTAGCATTTTGTATAACACGCGTGCTGGGCTCTCTAAAAGTATGCAAGCCTTTGTTAGCTTCAAAACATTTTCCGAAAATAAACAAATTTGCATACACACGAATAATACTCTGTGTACATACATATATGTGCATACATTGATTTGTTGATTTTGACAAAGTTTAAAACTAAACATACCCACACAGACTTAGCCCCCTTTCCCCCACCCCTGATCATACTCAGGCAGCACAAATGGTGGCAAAAATGACGCTGCCCTGCATCATCATGCACTGGGATGGTGAGGGGCCAAAAAACAAAACGATGCGAAAATGTTCATTTAGTGATTCGAAATGTAATTTTTAGAGAGACAAACAATAGCAGCAAAGGCACACGAGAAACCATCCCATGCAGCTGATGCATATCCGGTTTATTGTATTGCAAGAGTTGCCATAGCAATGGCCGGCTCATTCCAAACGGGAAACGTGTAATTTATATTTAGTTACCGATGTTCATGACTGCACCCATAGACAACTAGGTGCAGGCCAAACATATAGTTTTATAACAACAACAACATCAACCAAGCGATTACAGTAAATGCATTTTTCATGTATCTGCAATATTTGATAAAAACAAAAAGAAAAATTGGAAAATTTACCAAAAACATGATAATTCTTACCCAAAAGCAGAATACATCCCATGAGAGAAGCATAAAAAAAATATTTTCTAGTAATGCGAAATGAAAAAAAGTATTCTGTTCTCATTTGAAAATGAAAACTTTGCCAACTAATGGGATCTCACTCTTCTCCATCCCTTTGATTATGCATTATATGTTTCGCATGAATGTATATTTGTTTTGTTTATAATAGAAAAGCATTCCCTTTTTGTTTTGTTTTGTTTTGTTTTGTTTTTCGCATGCAACAAACAAAATTTTAAATGCAGCAAATAACGGTACATTTACATACATTGGCTGGCATATTTATACATTCATGGCTACGCTTAATTGCCTTCGTCAATATTTGTAAAACTCTCGCTCCCTTGTCTGTCTGTTGCCTATTTAATGCAAACTATTTTTATGCACTAATCGCTTCCCAACGATTGCACAGCACTGAAAAAGTCAACATTGCTATAAATACTAACATCAATTAAATATAAATATGTGTGTGCATGTGTGCATGTGTGTGGTTGAGGATTTTCATATTTTTGTTTGCTTTGTATTGAACATAGACATCAAAGCATTTTCTTTTTTTTTTTACACACAATTCATAAAATATTCATTTTTTGGTTCTAACAATAATTAAATTTTTTTTTTAATTCCACTTTGTGTTTGACAAAAACTAATTAAGCACAGAATTTGACACTCAACGCAAGTTAAAGTTGAAACTAGGAATTGCTGAAAAGCTTTGAAACGTCAATAGGAGATCTGGATTATATAACATATATAATTATTATAAGAATAAGTGAAAATGAAAAGTTTCATAAAGCGATACCCTATCCAATAAAAATGGTACGGTACGATTTTGTAACATTGTTAGTATAAACAAGTGAATACATTATAATCATCACGTCTGACTATTTAATACCCTTCACAAATTAGTTTTTTAAATTAAGCTATAATTAGTTTAGTTTTGCTAGTAATGGCCAAGTAAAGAAGAATTGCTTTATAAGTCTATTTGTTTGGTATCATTATGTTAGAAGGGGTATTAAAAATGGTTTCGTCGGGTCCAAATTTGGCATAGCCCAACATTAAGCCATTTAATTATTCTTCCCCATTTATTGTGAAAAAATATTAACAATTATGTCAATATTTTATACATTAGATGTGTAATTTTTATTTCAAAAGTTTCAATCGTGGGTTCGATGCATACTAGAGTCGATTACTTGGGGCGTTTTTTTAATTGGATGGTCATTTGTATATCTGAAGGGTTGGCGCGGTCTCATGTATTTCCTAAGTACCTATCTTTAAAAATATATGAAAGGGAAAGAATCATTCCGGACCTGGCAAGGTACACATTTCATGATCAATATAAAATTCTGCACCACTTTAGCTATGTAGGTCTAATCGTCGAATGATAAACATTCTCGCGCTTTCAATAATATTGATATCAACTTCCACCTTGGTAGAAATACTAGTAGGTTGGCATTTTTCTAAGAGCTTCCACGTTTTCAAGGCAGTCGGATCTTTCGTTAACGCTTCAATATCCGGGAATACTGCATCTACCAAACACTTTCAGAAGATTGATATACATACAAAAGACCAAATTTGTTTAAAACCAGATTTCTAATGAAACATTCTGTTACTTTTATATTTATAATCTTTAAAACTCTAATCTAATACGTAGGGTACCAATAAGGGCCTTTTTTTTTTGGCTAAATATTAAAAAATATGGTAGGCCTAGGAGTGCTCCAAGTTCGTCTTCGTGTTTTATTGATCTTTGTTACTTCTGTTCTTTTCTTAGACTGTCAACCCATACCTGAATAGGTTAGCATCGAGACAAATAGCTGAATCATCTTACTATTCAATGATGACCAAAAATAAGTACAAGTGAATGCATTTTGTAATTTGTTTAATATTCTCTTCTAGTGTTTGGAACGGTTCGGTGGCAAGTATAAAGAACTCTTAAATTAAAGCGATAGAATCTGCCAAACAGACAACAGTTCAAAATTGAAGAAATGATAAGAAAAAGTATTCAATCAAATTTAATTCTCATGATAGCTTTTGTTTTTCAGAGCAGAAGCATCATTTGAGACTGTTCTTAAGAAATAATAATAAGTTCGACCTCCACCTTATAAACTTTATTGGTAAACAATGGAAAGGAGATGCAACATATTGTTTTATCTTAAGACTTACTCAACAAAATTACCATTCTTCGATGCTTCAGGGCTTAGATGTTAAAAATGCATATCTACCATGTAAGAAAGCAATTTTACAAAAGCTATCAAATCCCTTTAGAGAGGTCTCTGTGCACTTGTCTACCATATATTTTTTGAATTAGCTCCGTGGCTGTACAAAGCGAATGGAGGAAAACAGTTTTTATGTACGTTTATGGAAAACAATGCATAAAACGCATCGTAAGGAAATATTCGTTTTCTCTTCTTTTTCTTCTGCATTAATGCAATGCACTATACATATATGTAGATGTGTAGATACATTGGTAGCACAAGAAGATTCGTTCACTCTGTTTTATGCAGAGTTTGTGCAAGGTATGTTTTTTTTTAAATTTGTTGCCAATTTAGTTTTTTGTTCCTTTATGCTATATACTCTATAACTTTATTTACGTATACAATCACGCACATGTATATATAGAGAAATGAATGCCTCCAAAACAGAGTCTAGTGTCTATATGGGTAGTGCTACATGGTCAGAGTATTCTGCAATTTTGAAATTGCATCATCGTTTGCCTAAAAGGAAAAAAATATGTATACCACCCACCCAACCATTTATTATCCATCCGTGGTGTGCAGCATAGAAGCACGAGCAGGCCAAGCTTCAAAAAAGAACATTATAGCACAACATACTGTTGAGAGACATTAAGTAGAATTGGCAGCAGCCTTTACTTTACTTACTAGTTAAGTAAGAAAAGTAATTTTATTCTATTAATGATTTTGGGATGTATGTGTAAAATTTAAATATTTAGCGCAATAAATATGTGTTAGAAATTATATATAAAATAAACGATCTAAAAACCTTCTGACTTTGATATTATGTGATGGATATTTGAAAGGTTGTTGTACCCTAAATTTATCATTACAACTGCAATATTCAAAAGGAAGCGTCAGATAGCCTAAAAAATATATTTTTATTCATAATCAGCATCTAAATGGGCAGTATTTTAGCTAAGTACGTCCCTATGTCCATTTCTTGTTACCCTCACTGTCATCAATTTCGAATTATTATGCTGAACTTTTTGTAAAATGTATTTTTTTTTGAAAATGTTGTTTTAATTGGAAAAAATATTTCAAAAGCCACGCCCACAATCCATTTGTTTAGTCGGAAAAATGACCCATGATGTTAAAATTTATAATTAACAGCGTGCCACGTGCATGCATTTACCAAGAATAAACGGAATCTTGTAAAGACACGCCCACAATTTACAATCTGGATACGTATTACAAAGATCTTCATTAAGTACTTCCCACGCCTACAATTTGTAGAATTTTTAACATTTAATTTAAGACAAATTTTACTCTTTTTACTTGTTTACAACTTGAGTCCTATTTTTGATGCATTTACCGGTAAGTTAAGCAGAACATCTTGCAAACTTTTCGACAACTTTTCAAAGTAATACCGTTGCTAACTGCTTTGAGAAGAGATGGTTATAAAATAACGCTTAAGCTGGTACCTCTGCGTAACAAGAAGAAAAACAAACAACAACAAACTACAGTCTTGTAATGTCCTGCACTCTATACTGAGACTCTTTGGTAAAATTACGACGGTAGTCATGACGATGATGATGATGGTGGTAAAATACTTATATGTACTGACAAAGTCAGTGTGTCTTTATCCTGATGCAGCAGCCATTCTAAGTTCTTTTTTCTTTTCTTTCTCATACTCGTTCATATATCATTTTTATTTGTTTTTGTTTTTTTGTTTTCCACCTAGAATTTAGTTTTGTATTTGTCTATTTGTTACAACTGCAGCCAGAAGAATTTTATTATTATTATTATTTTTTTTTTTGTTGTTATTGGTTTTTGTGTGTCTTTTATCTTTTCTCTTATGTATTTGCCAACTTGGGTGTGTGTAAATAGGTGGGCAGAGAAGAGTTTTTACAAAGCAAGTTTCCTACTACTTTTTTTTTTTTTTTTTATAAAACTCTGTACATTGCAGTCGATTTTTTTTTACATTTTTTATATATTTTTATATACAGTTTTTGAGTGTTGTTGGATGATATGAATGAAACTTCCTTTTAAAGTATTTTAAATGAATATTTGTTTTACGAAACTTATAGAATTTATTTGTTTTTTTTTTCTTTTTATATATAAAAGAAATTACAAAACCACAATATAAAAAAAAAAAATCATTTCTCTATTTTTCAAATCATCATTGATCTAATCATGTATAAAAATTGCAAGACTAAAACTTATCAGACAAACTAAATCAGATTGCAGCCAATCCCTGCAAACAATGAAATCATAACAATTGCTGTAATTGAATTGTGTGCTTGTGTTGTGCACAATTTGTTTGCTTTCCATTAGATATTAAAAAAAGGACATTTTGCACACAAACAATTTATTGTTTCGATTGACTTCACTTTGTTTACGGAACTTTTTCATCAGACTAAGTTTTTAGAGTCGATTTTTGTAAACAAATAAATAAATATTAGAAAAAAATGTTTAAAGTTTCTTTTTTATAATGCATTTGTTAAAAAATAATTGTAAGTTGTATTTGAAATAATATCGGTTTTGATTTTTACCTTGAGTTAAACGTACTTACTACCCAAAGTTGTGTAGTTTGTAGTTAATTTAAAGCTAAATTACTATAGAATACACATCAGCATTAACAATCTAACAATACTGACTTTGGTATTGGAGTATACGGGATTCAAAGTAGACTTACACTGCACCTAAGTACTAACACGCCCGGCTTTTTTCATTTTAATCAATTTTCAATTTTCAATCACCTTTAATTCAATTATGTTTTGACATTAAAATGTGACCCTTCCAGTTTGCTGACTATATGTCATGTACAGAAAAGTCTTTCTTTCGTTGGGTTAGGCATGGGCTTGTAGTTCGTTATTTGTGCATTGGGGGAGGTGCTATGTTAACGTTTGGTTATTAAAAATGACTTCTATGCGTAGTAGTCCCAAAGGTGTTGTCACTACATCAAAAGTGATGGCTACATTTGTGGAATAATATAGATTTTTTGGTTTATATAATAAACTTGACACTACAGAGCTACATTTCGCTATGTTCATATTAACTTTATCTATCGATGCATTAAAAATGGGCGGGGTCGAATAATAATAAATTCTGCATTTAAAACACATAATATCATAGTTAACATGTTCATATCACGAATCATAGGATGAAAATTTTGTTATAGAAAAAATTATAGAATTTGATATAAATGGAATTAAATGATGTCGAGTAGTAAATAGTTGGACTTAACCGACATTAATATTTTATCTTGTAGTCCCTTCAATACATACAAACTCTTCATATAACAATACCACTTAGCTCCTTGAAATATGCTACAAGTAGCTTAGTTTATTCAAGCCACTGTCATATAAATTACTTCGAGATATATAATTATATGGAAAAAGTTTCTAAAATTTATCCGATTAGATTCAAATTTGTTACAGCCAATAATGAAGCTAATTAATTATTATTCACTAAATTTTATCAAAAAATGTTAAGAAGTGCGATTTTTTGTTATGTAAAGACTTCCTTTACAATAGAACCTTATATGGGGTGGGGTTCTAAAATTAGTCCGTTTCTGTCCATTTTCAACATAATTCTTTTCTAAGCTAACTTGTATTCTTGTACAGAATTTCATCAAAATATCTCAAAAAATTCGACTTGGAGTTTGAGCACAAATTTACGTGGACAGACGGACACAGGTTAATCGATGCAGATTTTGATTCTAAATCAATCGATATAATCGAAAGGTTATGAATTACAAACATCTGCACAAATTTTATATACTCTTTGCCAAAAGTGTTGCAGTATAATTAATCGGTATAAAAATCGCTTTAAATGTGACAATTAAAATAAACAAAAACAAAAAACAAAAATCACAAATTAACGTCTCTGCACTTGTACACAAGTGAGGAAACTTTTTAATGAAAACAAAATAGAAATTTAAGCTTTGTTTTTGTACAATTCCCAAAGCACATAAAAACTGCAATCATAAAAATGCTGTTGCATGCAATTGCTTTCTGTTTAGTTTTTGTTTCACTCACGCGTTGCATATTTGGTTGTTTATTAAATCTGTTTGTTTGTTTTTGTTTTTGCTTTTTGTCGAAATACATAAATGTGCATCAGACAACAATCCCTATACATGGATATGTAATGTGCACATTTTGTGTGCGTTTAAATGGTATGCATCAACATTCATATGCATACAAATTAGGAAAATTTGAGTATAGAAATAAACCTCGAACAAGAGAATAGATTGAAGCTGAAATGTTTTGCACTCTACCGTACCGGACATATTTGAATAGAAGTTATGGCTCGAAATTTATCGGCGTTGGAATTAAAGTTTGTTTTAAAATTAACTTTCGTCACAGTATTCTGAATAAATAGATATACAAAGCATTATGAAACGAAGCTTTCAGTGATGATTAAGTGCACACATATATATGTTTTAAAAGGTTTAATAAATTGATTTTAGTTTTATAACTCATAGGGAGTCTACAAATAGAAAGAAACTCGTCCAAAGAGCCACTTGATAGTTCAATGCATATTCATGTACGTAAGTGTGCCTGTGTAAAAAAATGTATTGAAAGTGTATTTTAGAAAATGGCTGAACAAATATTATATTCTTTGCTTTATATACTTGAACGTACATATATGGCATTTGGAGTTTTGTTTTGTGTTTTGTCTTTGGATGAGAAAAATGAAAATATTCGATCAAGACCGACAATATAAAATATAACTTAAATATTTGTTAGAGTGCCTAGAAACTAAAATTTCATTTTTTTAATCAGTCAGTGCAATCTAACTAAATTTCACTGAAATATGTCAAAAACGGTCACTTGTAGTTTAATCATAATTTATATTTAATTTTATACAGACGTACTCGGGCTTAAATTGATTCTAACTATAATTAGTTTTTGTTTAATGAAAAACAAATAAAAATATTGATCATTTAATACCCTACACCATTTGGTTCCTTAAATTATGCTGCAATTAGTTTAGTTGTCAGTATTTACTGAGGTATGGGAAGGGGTTCTAAAAATGATTCGATTCGGTTCATTTTCAAAACAACGTTTGTTTAGGCCTATACCTGTCTCTGTATCAAATTTTATTAAAATATCTCAATAAATGCGCACAAAATTTATATTGATAGACAGATGGATAGACGGACATGGTTACATCTATTCATATTTTTATGCTAAATCAATTAACATAGTCATATAAATGATATATTTCATGCACAATAGTGTAGGGTAAAAAAAGAATTCATAAATGCGTGCTTATATAGACAAAATAAATATGACAACAAATTGCATGCATTGCAGCACTTCACAAAGCTATGTGAATGCAAACGCATCTGTATGCTATATAATGTAGAAAAAAGAGAGGGAGATACGTATAGGAAAAGAGTATAAAGTATTTGTGCAGTATCTCTCTGTTGATATCGCGCTCTAATGTATATCCCATGCATATGAACATAGGTTGGTGATGATTCTATTGATTGCGTTTTGTTGTATGTGAGTCAACAAAAACAAAAAAAACAAAATAACGCTTAAGCAAAACAAAACAAAGAGACGAGCTTGAGTACGAACATTTCTATAAAGTTTATGGGTTTGTGTGTTGTGTTGTATTTGTGCACAATGCATTCGCCTTGAATTTGAATATTTTCAAATGGTAAATTCCAACATTTAATTGTGTTTTGCTCTACTGTTGCGTTGTTAGACCTCCTCTACTTATGCAACAATACACATACACACATATTTATTTATGTGAGGTCTAAAGAGAGTGACGCTGCTGAGTATATAACCACATGCATTTCCATTTTCCATACAAAGCTTTGATATGAAAAAATTGCTTTGTCTTCTGCATATGTTCCGGCTAACGACCAACATGGCGTATGCGTAAGCTCGATTTTGTAATTATTTGTAGATATAGAAACATAGATATGTATTTGTGTGTGTGCGTGTGTATATATATTAATTTGTTTCTCTGTATTGTCCATTGTATAGCACTTTTCATCTGTTATTCCGTGCACTTAACAACATGTGTGCGCCCATCAAATTTTTGCACGAATATATCCTTGTGTGTGATATGTTGATGGAATGATGTACAGAAAAGTTGATGCATATGATTTGGCTGTCTTGGCAGACAACTGCATGTGATGGGTAACATTTTGAGAGAGAAAGGGGAATAGAGGGAATAGTAATATAACAGAGGAAATGCACACAAAGGCTTTGCCAACTCATTTCAATTACGTACGTTCGTATTTGACAAGGAGGAACTCATAGCAATAAGTTTCACTTCCTTAACCCCACAATTATAATCCTCTACTACCTCCCGATAAGTAAAGGTTTGATAATCAATTTTAAGTATTGCATACTCTCCTCTTCTTTCATTTACAAAATTAAAATTACTATTGTTTCTAGAATGAATTTAAAAATTTTAATGAAAATTCATTATTTTTCTATACATTCGTGACTTATAAGTAAAAAAACCCTCCACGACTATTCAAACGACGATTCAAACGGTGAGCGTGACAAGAACCTGATTACGCCCTCTAATAATTAAATTAATAAATAAAATAAAAATTAATTCAAATCAATTGATGAAAAAGATTCTTAACAAATTTGTACGCATATCGGGCGAGTATACCATACATCGCAAGAAAAACTGCGCTATCGTTTAGAAAAATTCTTTAATGATATCGTATGTCACACATACACATGTTAGAGAGAAACACCAATACAATTTCTTTAGTACCACAATTCAAGTGCTTTGGTTGAAATTACATGTATACACGTACCTTCACAAAAGTGTCGTTGTACTCTTACATTTGTTGTAATTTTGCATAAACGCATACTAAATTACAGCCTGAGTTGAAATGTGATAGAAAATGGAAAAAAACGTATGCGTAAATTGTACGGTTATTGCTTATCTTGTATGAGTACAATTTTAAATTATTGATCACATTATTAAAAAAAACGTAAATCGTTTTTTATACCTAACAACAGAAGCGGCCAAAAGGTGTATTCAGTTCGTGTGGATGTTGGTAATTTCTAAACTACTGAAGAGACATAAATATTTGTTAAGCCTAGAATTTGTATAAATTTAATATGGATCGTATCCTAAGTAATAACTTTAAACGACAGTGTACTTAACAAATTGTTACATATGACTTAATTTGCTGTACAATTTAACGGAAAATGGTATAGGGCTTTACCAACTATAACTATTTCACAATGGTTACAAATAAAACAAGTAAAAAATTAAAATTATTTCAAACCATTACTAAAATATACTTTACATCTACAGAGAAAGAGTCTAATAGTGTACGTGTTACATATTAACTTGCAAGTCGAATTCTATATCAAATAAAGTTATTTTATAAATTATAAGCATTTTATATCATTGCATGCATTTTTGAACTATTATTGAATGGGATCATTATAAATTTGTGTACTAATTTCAAACTTTATAGTAGAATTTTTGTGGCCGATAGTTAGATTTTTGTCGATGGTGGGCGGAGCTCTTAATCGGTTTTAACCAATTTATTCAGCGATCTATGTGTAGAAACGAGAAATGTCTGTCTGATAAATTTCACATCAATGTCTTCTAATTTAAGACCATGAGAGTGCCATAAACAGGCAGAGTTACGCACATACGGGTGAATATATCTAGATGGACTCAAATTTAGAAGCTGATCAATAATGTATAAATTCTTTGCAGGTGTTGCAAACTTAGTACATAACTTAGTATATAACAAAAAAAAAAATATTAAATTTGTTTTCCATATAAAAGGAGTAAGGAAAACTAAATAGAAAATTGTACAGAGTAATGATCCGGCTTGACCGTTATAATAATAAATATAAATATAGTTTGCATATAAGAGAATGTTGTTGTTTATGAATATTGCATAAGAAATGTTACATGTTGACTCTCTTTCTTTAGGAAAATCTCTCGCAATAAATTTATGTGTTATGTTTGTACGAATATCGCCCACATAAGAAATCACAATTGTTTAATAAATTTATGTATCCGTTTAGTTTTGCTTTGTCTCTGCCTCTCTCCCTCTCTCTCTGTATCCCTTTTTCTCTCTTTTAAATACAACTCTGTTTCCTCTTTGGTACGTCTTCTCAAGATTATAAACATTGGTATTGGTTTTTGGGAAGAAAACCTTAGTGTCGCTCTCTGCTTTAGGCGGGAAGTCATCCTTCCACCTTTTTAACCAACACGAATATATACACATGTATTTATATATGTATAAAAGTTTTCCTTATACCGTCTTTTTCCGCGCTAGGGCTTACTTTCGGTGGTAGACCAAAATAAATGTATTTTTATATTTCTTAATTTAATATAAATTTTACACAGCATACAGAATTTAAAATTTAAATTAAAATTTAAAATTTATTTCCTGCTGAATCATTGGTCCAAATGCCTCATGTGTTTTTATCTAGGGTTTAGTTTCGGAGGATGTCTTATTTTCGGAAAAAGACGGTAGAGTTTATGTTGATTTACTTTTCTGATGATGATTTTTTTTAGAGAACATAAATCAGTATGTAGTTGTAGTTGTTATTGTTGGTGGTGGTGGCAATGATGCTACAAACAATGTATAAAAAATTACTCAAAACTTGGCATTCTCAGCTTGCAGTCTCTTTTAATACTAGCATAGTGTGTGTGTGTATAATTATAACAAAAACAAAATGTAAGAGGCAATACCAACGACGACAGTTACTTTCATATCGTATAACAAAATACAGCGCAAGGCGCACGCCTCTCTATATCTGAACAACACTCAGAGAATTATTCTGCTTGCTAGTCTGTCTAGAGGATGTGTTGTGTTTGGTATGGTATATATAGTGTAGCTGCAGTATTCGTACATCAAATGTATTGTTTAGTATGTGTGTGCAATCAAACTGGTTTTCATTTCTAATGGTGTCTCTCTTTCTGACGCATTAGTATTTTAGTATTTTGTATTTCATTATTTTAATCGTTTTTCTCTCCATATTTACACCGAAACGCATACACACGCACTCTCACAAATGGTTATGGTCCTACACCATATACATATATGTTTACTTTGCAAGAATACTTTATATATAAGTTACAGGCAGTACAGTTGCACACAGTGAGTGGTGCCGAGTGCCACATTGAAATATAGGAGCAGTATAGAGACACAAATGCTAACTCGTTTGTATATATGTTTGTCTAGTACTGTATATATAGCATGTATTGTGAGTGATACTGGGCGTGTATTACCAAGTTATTCATTTTTATTATTTTTTGTTTGTGTTGTTGTAAGAATATTGTGTGTATACTAACTTTATTTAGGATTGTTCAGAAGAGGCAACTTTTCTCTCTGTACGTAACCTAACAACAAAGCACAAAGCGGACGCAACGTTATAGTTAAAGTCGGGAATATTGAGAAGCCTGAAATATCATACATACATAAAGTGCACTATCCTTCCAGGTATATGAACAACAAGTAAATGAGTAAATTACTTAAGAATATGTTTAATAAAAGAAAAGTAAAATTCGGAAGGTAGTTATTTTGTCTGTCTTTTAAATTTTACTTCATTTTAGGCGT
Organism: Crataerina pallida; assembly: GCA_949710015.1. NCBI lineage: Eukaryota > Metazoa > Arthropoda > Insecta > Diptera > Hippoboscidae > Crataerina > Crataerina pallida. The sequence goes on along the minus strand of OX453290.1, from coordinate 28,903,356 downwards.
CCCTAAATATATAGATGAACTTGGTATTATCTGGCTGTTCCTATGCACTCTTTTAGTGTAAATTTTTGGAACGATGCCTATTCCATACTGCTACCTACTATGCAACACATCTTACATACATAATGTAAAACTAAACTAATGCAAATACAAACGCAACTCAAAGTGCCACACCCAACTAAAATTGCATTATATACCTTTACGTTTTGTTTTTCTATACCAGTGGATGATGTGACAGGGGTGGGAGAGGGGGATTCATACTATTACATATTCATTTCTTTTATATACATGGCAGACACACACACAGCACACTAGAATAGGCGCTCTCTAATATATTCGTTTCATATAATATTTTACTATCTACATAGAAATGGAATTTGTTGCTGTTATTTTAGAAATACGTGCACCGTAGGTACAGTGCTGCTCCTACACGTTTCACTGTATAAGTGTATTTAGTAAAAATGCATTCGTTTAGTTGCTCCCAGTTTATACACAAATACACTCATTCTCTATGCAAGAGTTTTATGTATATGAGTGTGCGTGTATGCGTGAATGCGTGCTCTGAAAAATTGCATTTATATGCACTATTTTATTTTTTCTCTCTCCTTTTTTTTTTGCAACTTAAACCAATCGCATGCTTCGTTGTTCACTTTTATTGTTGTTATTGTTTTTATAATTTTTGTTGCAAAACTTACCGAGAATTTTATGTCATAGTATACAATATATATGCATATGTGTAGGGGTATGTGTTTGTAAAAGAGGGTGTTACACGTAGGGACAAAACTTGGGGAATTGAATAATAGCACTTGGTTATATGCATGCATACACATGTGTGTGTGTACATTAGTTGAATGTAGAGAAAAAGTTAGAGTTTGAAGTTGTGTGTTCGGTTATATACAATATTTATAGTTTTATCTAAATGCGGAACTCTAAGCTTGTGTGATGGATGCTTTTTGGATTTAAAAAAAGGCCATTTTAAATATGGCTGCCATCATTATTTTTATAATTTTTATTATGATTATGATTATAATTATTATTACTGTTATAATTATTAACAAGTAAGAAAATTATATTTTGGTTTAGGACCAAAATAATAAATACCTTCTACATCTACAGTAGTGAGCGTGACAGATATATGATTACGCCCTCTAATAGTGTATACATTGCGTTTCAGCTTGAAAGTCGAGTTTTACTTGGAATATAGTTTTTTGTAAATTATGGACGAGTATGTTATTCAACCGCGCCCATTTTAATTAATGAATAGGATAACTATAGAAATTCATGTTAAATTTCAAGTTCATAGGTTAATGATTTTGACAGTTAAATAGATTTTTGCCGTTTATGGCTTATGAATGAGTTTACCCAATTCAAATAATGATCTGCATGCAGAAATTATGAGTGTTTGTGCAAAATTTTAGTTTAATAGCTCAAAATTTATGATCGTAAGAATGCCAAAACGCACGGAAACACGGACATGTATGCCTAGATCGAGTTAATTTTTAATGTTGATCAATAACATATACTTTGTAGGATGTCTGAAGCCTTCTTTTAGGTGTTGCAAACAGAATGACAAACTTAACATACAATTTATCTTTTGTGAAAAGTATAAAAAGTTTTAATTAAATTTTATTATATATAAGTGAAGACCTTGAAGACTTGTTTGTTATTAAAAGAATTCTTAATATAAAGATGTATTAAAAAAATATAATTTAGCTTCAATAAATGTTAAAAAAAAAAAAGTTACAATAAACAAACAAGTAATAAGTGAAGTTTTTCATGCCATATTTAAAAACATATTAAAAAAAAAAATTATTATTATTTATTGATAAAGCTTTTTTAGAATAAAAACCACCACCATTTTATCACAAGCCTATGATACGTTTGCACCTTTGTCGTATTAATAAAAATGTAAAATTTGACGAATTGTCTTTATAGAACTGGAAACGTAGATTTGTTGGGAGTAGTTTTATCAAACTTATATAACTTTAAAGCCATCGATTGGAAAAAAAACAAAAACGGCATGAAATTTTTACCTGAGATTCCTATAAATGTGTTCTACAGACTTTTATGTTACTTTCTAACATTTTATACCCTATACCATCATATATATTATAATTGAAATTTATGTCGATTTAGACCATGTCTGTGTGTCCATTTATTTTTTGCTTATAATCAATGTACAGGGTACAATTTTTATGTATAAAATTTGGCACAATGGTGTCTTCTAAATCAAAGATGATCTTTACTAAACATGGAAATGATGGATTCATTTTTGGAATACAATTTAAAAGAAGTCTTTTTTACGTCAACAAATCTCATTTTTACAAGATTTTTAGATAAAATTTGGTCAAGAATGGATAATTAAGTTTAATAACAAATTTGCATCCGACTTTGAACTTTAAAAACCAAAATTATTCCCTAACAGTTTTCGCAAAATGTCTGAAAGGGTGGGATAAAGTAGTAGCCAGTGATACACAATAACTTTAATTAATCTGTTGATTAATTTTGTTCTAAAATAAATAATACTATATAATAATACTCCCATTAACGTACAATAACGTTGCCATTACAAATGATATGCTTTAACACATATTCACACATATATCCATTACAAAAAAAAAAAAATATCTACTTCACCTTCGCTAATGCATATAAATCATTACGATGACATATTGATCAGATAAAAAACGACGTCGCACATAATGAAAAAGTGAAAACAAATCAACAAAAAAATATGTCAATACTTTGGCGTTTTGTTCTCTCCACTACACACCTAACATTACTTCAGTTAACGATTAACGATATTTATTTTTTGTTATTATTCCTCTTCTTTTTTTTTTTTCTATTTTTCAAAGTCTCAATGTGTAATATTTATGGCCAAAGTGTTGGGGATATGAAAAAAGTGATGCAAATACAAACGTATAAATAAAGGAAAAGGTTTGGTTTGGTTTGGTTTGGTTTGGCTGAGAGAAGGAAAAGAAGAGTCAGCATAAACACGATATAAGTATTGTTAGAAAGCAAAATGGGGAAAAACATGGAATGAAATGAAATAAACACTTTTTTATTTTATCCGCTTTTTAATGGTTGTTGTTGGAGCTTAGCATGATATACTTGTATGGACATAGATGGAAATTTTTTTCCCTTCTTTTTTTGTAAAACAATTCATAACATATAAATAGCAAAGGACGTTTAGTTAACCTTGTAACCTTTTTTCGTATGAAGTGTTAATTTTTTTTCTCCCTTTACTAACTTTTCAGATTACAATTAAAACATTTATGATTATACTAATGAAGCTCAGCATTGAAAAGAGGTTAGTAAAGTGTATCTTAAGAGAGATTATCAAGCGATTTCGAATGTTGGCATTTTTCGTAAAGAAAGGAACAACATTATTTCTTTTTTTTTTTGTTAAAAAATATAACAATTTCCATCATATCTTATTTATTATACTCTACTTGAAAGATGGGGGTATAATAAGTTTGTTTTTCCATTTCCTACACCCAAAAGGAGTCCTCGGAGACTCTCTGTGAAGTTTATATATATTTGATTATCATCAAAATATGAGTTGAACACGACGTGTCCGTACATGCGTCTGTCTATTGATTACATTTTCATGGGCGTACACTTTGAGACATTGAACTGAAATTTTTTACAAACATTTTTAGTTTATGCATGTAGATCACTATCTAAATTGGAAAAAAATTGGTCAAGAGCCACGCCCACAATCAATAACAATCTATATAAATATTACAATAATTGACCTATGAACTTGAAATTTGGTGCACATATTTATAGTTTTCTCAACCATTGATGTGCCAAAAATGGAAATGCTCGGTTAACAGATACGCTTACAATTTACAAAAAACATTATTCAGCGTAAAATTTGATTCACAAGCTGATACGTAATATGTTTATAGAAGGCGTAATCATGTACCTGCCACGCCCACTGTTTTCACATAGAGTGTAAATGGTATTTAAGATTTGTCCTAAGTCAAATTTAGTTTTTTTTTTTACTTATTTTTAGTTAATTTAGAAAATAAAAACTAAACGGACGTACGGACAATAGCTTTTAATCACATGAATAGAAATATTTCTCATTTTTTAACACTTTTCACTATTCTTTTATGTTATATATAATATATTATTTATAATTACCAAAGTTTTTAATTCATAAAACTTTAAATATAAAATGTTTACTTACAACATAAGTTTTAAATAGTTTTTTAATTAATTTTAATTTAGATCAAATTTGATTTTTTAACAAAATGAATATATTATATAAAATAATATATTTAAATAAATTTTTTTACTTCTTTGATAAGAGCTTTACTATAATTAATGATAAAAAAAAAAAAAAATAACTTGAACTGTACGCGTTTAAAAAATTACTGACTGCGTGGAAAATGATTCTAATGCAAAACTGTGTGTGATTGCTTTTAGCTTTCATTGTCAAATCTAAACATAACGAACCAGTTTTTAGGTTTTTCTAAATAATAGAATGTTGATAGAAATTTTGAGTTAAAAACTCGTTTTTTTTTTTTCATATTATTCGCAAAGATGATCTTTAATGATCATTAAAAAGCTGCTTGTACAGTTGATCACCCTTGTCACCCTTTTGCTATTTAATTATTATTCAACATAATGCTGCATCTAAGCATGATGCCATGGTTCAGGATTTTACTGAAATGTTGTTTCATGAGAACTTGATCGTGTTATAACGAACTTTCTCTTCAATTCTTTGGAGAAAACTGTTACATAGTTTTTGTAATAATTTATTTTTTTATATTATATTTATTTTCTTATGAACAAGTGCGTTTTTTCGTTTGTACATAATTGCTTGTCTATTACTTAACACCTCAATTATTTTTGTAGAATGTACCTTTGTCACCTTTGTCTGCTGTCATTTCGAAAAGGGTTGCTTGTTATTTGTCCCATTCGAGAACGGGATATACTTTTATTTTTCGTACCTTTTATACCGGCTTTAATTATGATAATGTAGAGGTTACAAAAAGTCAAAAATCATGTGTTTTATTGTCCTGTACAATTATTTTGACTTTTTAAAACGTTTGCATGACACGCGTTTCAATTAATAATTACTAAATGAGTTTCTCTGTTCTGTTGTGAGTTATTGATGGAAAAGGAAATTTATTAATTTTTACAAAATTTGTCATCGATTTATAAGCAAGAGAGAAGAACATATCAATCTGTCAAAAAAAATTTGTGTTCTTTGGATGTTGAATGAATTTAATGATAAGTGTCTGTCCGTCCATATGTCGATGTATGTTCGCTTTTTTAATTATTACAACATTCTGAAGAAAGCAATTGAAAAATAAATACTCTTTAGGGGATTTTGGTTTATCGAGATTTTTTTTGAGCCAATAATAGTTTTTTTGTTTATCTCTATGACTATTTTTATCTTACTCTTGCTAAATGTAAAACATCTCTTTAAATAAAACTGATGCTCATAAATCTTTATTATAATTAAATAAATAATTTGAAATATTTTACCACCGAACTACTGTACATATGTACATACAGTTTAGATGCTTTATAAAAGAACATAACACCGGAGGTGCTGTGGACATACAAACCGCATGCACAATTTCAAAACTTTAAAGTGCTTTCCATGCACCCAGCAAATGTTAGTGAATGCATACATTTTGTGAAATAAAACACCAAAAAAGAAAAAAAAAATATGAGGAAACTGAAGACTTTATATAAAAATGGTCGAGTTTGCAACAGCCATGAAGTATAGCATTTTATTTAGAAGAGACTTTTGATTCAGACTGTGTTGTGAATGTTTATAATTTAGGTTTAGCGGAAAATTTAGAATGTTTTGTTTCAGATTTAAAACTAAAGTGTCTACTATGTAGCTCTGTCTCATTTCGATCCCATTTGTTAAACAACAAAAAAAAAAAGAAGTAAAAAACTAAACTTATCTTTCTATTCTAAGGAGTACAGATGGGCAAGGCACATACCCGATTACCCTCTCTTTGGCAAGGGGAATACTGCGTTGAATAAAGTTTTTTGTAAATTGTGGGCGCATCTGTTATACGACCCTGCGTTATGGGTTAATTATCAATTACTTACAAGTATTAAATTTCAATTATTGTATATTTGTGTATTGTGGGCGTGATTACAACCAATTTTGGCCAATTGAAATAGAAATCTAGGTACAGGAACTAGAAATATTTGTACGAGATTTTCTAAAATTTACAATGGTGAGCATTTCTATAAGAGCCGGGTGCACGGACGCGCTTTGCTAGATTGTTTTTCGTTAATGATTAATGATTAAAAATATATATATTTTGACACTTCGATCTATGTGTTCCAAGTAGAATAATAAACTTAAAGACAATTTATAACAATTTTAGAATATTTTGGAAGAAAAGACAATTCCGGATGGGTTTGAAACGTACCCCCTGTTGCCTTTTGAAATCCAATTTCTTTAAATCATAATATTATGTACGTTTGAGAACGTTACAAAATACATAGAAAAACCTAATAAACATTTCTAAATATAAAGCATCAAGGGTAAGGTAAAGGCAACATTTCAAATGCAAGACTGTTCAAATCTAAATATATGCCAAAGTTTTACAAGCATATATATTGTGCGTTGGTTGTGAGTGTGTTATGTGGTCTCTGACTTATATTAAAAACTAAAGTTTATCTAACATTTTTAGAAGGTTTTTGGATAGTGCGATAGGATTGTGTGCAATAGCTAGAGAAACTGAAGTGAACTGAATGGAACAAGAACAAGAAGCACAACATGTATGAAATTAAAATAACATGCAGAGGGATAAAGTTTTGCCACTGAGGAGGTTGTTACCTTCATTCGGGGGTGTAAGATAGCTAGAGAGAGAGAGATGGTGAAAAAAAGAGGGGAGAGATGAGGAACTAAAATACAAGGTGAAATTAAAACATGAAACCATTACGAATACAAGGACCACAAATTTTTGAAATTTAAGACAAATCCTTTGGCAAATTCTCAACATAATAATATATACTTTATAAGCACACTATGTATGGGTGGTGCGAGTGTGTGCTATGCGGTTAACGCACATACAAAAAAAAAGAAAAAAAAAAAAACAACCAGAAAAACCAAAAGTTTCTAAATTCTAATTTATCTCGAAGAACACCGTTTGGGGGGATGATGGGCGGGTTAAATATAATCTATGTACATGAAAATGCTTTAGAAAATTACATGCAGACAATGCATAGAAATCTGCCAGTTGGTATGTGATGCATACACATACAAAATTATGTATATGTATGCACACATTATAAGGATAGGAGTCTTCTAGGTGCTGATTATATGTAGTAAATGTGTGGCTTTGAGATTGGTGTGGGTGGGTATGTCTTACTTTCCGAATAATAATAGTTTTTTTTTCACTTTCAAAATGGCTGCCATCCAAACATTTTCTACCAGAGATGTCCGTTGTTTTGTACACATAGTGAGTAGGTTGGGTTCTTGTGACAAAAGTTATAATAAATTGTATATATAAATTTATGGATATATCGTATACAGAATCTGAGTCAGTTTAACCGTCCGTCTATCCATATCTATTTATGCGCAAGCTACGGATTGTATTTTTTTTTTAGATATTTTAATGAAATTTCATACAAGGACATATATTAGCTCAAAGAGAAACTCCATTCAAAATGATCTATACCACCACTCTTCTTTCCATGTTAACCTATGAAACTTTGTCCTGATGGCCTAAGGTTAAGCCAATTACTGCAACAAAAGCGTTAAGCAAAGTTCAACGTCTACTACTGCTACTAATATTGATTTACTTGAAGTACTTCTGTGCCTCTCTTTTCCATATTAATTAAGCGACTTTGAATTATACAATATTTATAAAATAAAACTAAATGATCTATAAGTCAATGAATGTATTATTAAATAGAAAAGAAATGAGAAAAGTCAGACATTATTGCTGAAGCATTCTACTTGTACTGCATACGAATAATTTATAATTAAATTACGCATAGAGGGGCCACTACTTGACCACTTCTGTTTGAAAAAAGTTTTCTACATCCTTAACAAAAAGAAAAAGAAATACAATATAATCACTACCAGCAGCTTAACTACGTTTAATAGAAAATTGCTTTTGGGATATCTGTCCAAAAGTTTTGTGAACATTCTATTTTCATAGCATTCCCATTTAGGGATACGATTGCGAACCTCATTTCAAAATGCACATATATGTATTTCGAGCATATTCTATTCACTGTGTACGAACACGAATTGAGGCAAAGTTCAGTTTACACATGAGTGCAACTTCTTTTACGTACAATACATATATTTTTGAAGGTTCTAAAGCTAATGCCCTCTATGTCCTGTCCTCGTGCAAAGAACCCAAGTTATGAAAATGTATAATTTTAATGTTTGCTTAGAGTTTAGAGCTTAGAGCGCGTTCATAATGACTCTGTTTGGTACATTGTTTGTTATCTTGACTGTTCTACGAACACAACTGCTTCTCCCTATAGCCGGTGCCTCTGTTGTTCCATTTAAGCAGTTAATTTACGAGAAAATTTACGAGCAATTAGTGAGAAATTTCTCAATTAAGCTGGAGGGTAAATTTTCTTTTTCTTTTTAATTTTAATTTTTTTTTTTTTCAATTGTACTATAAACTAAAATGTAATAAATATTAAGAAATAAGAAACGCAATGAATGCATAAATTATTAATTATGAAAAAAGCCATAAATAAAAATTAGGATTTGTAAAACAAATGTTTAAAAATAAAATAAATCTTATCCAGAATCTATCAGGAGATACACTTGTATACTTATAATATATAATGGATTAAGTTCCTAATATTTTCAAATTTCAATTTCGTCTTGATACCTACTCTCTCTAACTCCATTAATACACTTCTTCTGCATAGGCTTTCGTGTATTCATTTATAATTATTATAGTTATAAACTTTATTTTCTCTGCACCGAGAATAGTTTCACATTAAAAATAATAAAAAAATTATTATAAAAATATATACAAATACACAACAAACTTAAAATGAAAACCTCAACAGTGCGTTAAATTAGTCTGTTTCATATTCGAAAATTTATTCATTAAACCAAGTCTGATGAGAAGTCACTTGGAAGAACGTTCTCAGAGCTAAAAATTTACTCCTTAAGAGTACAACCATAGACAGAAGAATAGACAGAAGGCACATATATGACCAAGAAGTTATATACTTGAACGCTTGAACGGTGCTTTGTTTCATTTTCCCTGTAGGGTCTGGTATTCACACAACAGATGGTCCACAGTATCAACCCCTTCTTCAGTTCTGCAGCTTCTATAGAAATCATTATACGGATACATCATAACTGGTCGATTTTCTGATAAGAGTTAAGTCTTCAAAAGGCTTGATATATACAACAAATCCATAAATGAGTCTAAGTTAACTTTTAGTTATATTTCATCTATTTTTAATTACAATTACTACTCCTAAGCTAGACTTTATTTATTACCTTACACAAATACACAATGTATACATGTAGTGAGAATAAAGGACGGACGTATGGACATTGTTGAGTTAGATATAGAAAGTTTTGTGTCATTTTTACCTCTTCATTAATGATTTTAAATTTTCAAATTCACTTTTATAAGGTGGCTCAGATGCCATCTTAAAGTTTAATAATTAAAAATATATATATATATTTTTTTTTATATTCAAGTTGTACAAATATCAAATGAGAAAAGTTTATATAGAAAACAAAATGAGGAAAACTAAATAAATGTTGTAAACAATGTGCTCCAGCTATAGATTATAATTATGAAGAGAATCTGATATAATGTTACCATGGACACAAGCAAACATACAACGCAACTCATCTCATCTCATTTAATGGACAATACAAAGAACCATGTTGCTGTTAAGAATCGTGTCGACACCACGATGACGATGAGAATAATGATGAAAAATTATGAAGGCATAAAATGTTATACAAATGCTCAAATTTATAGAAGGAGTTGAGAAGGGAGTCAACATTTTCATTATATGCAAAAAACAAACGTTCTTCTATTCATTAATTTCTTGTTATATTTTCCTCTACCACACTCCGCACTCGCTGCACATCTACCACGTTTCTAGACCATATTTTTGGCATATTTTGTACAGAATTGAACGTTTAGTAAAAGCAAAGCGTCCAAGGACTAAAATGTTGATGATAAAGACCAGCACGTTTATATGTATATATAGAGTAGAACTAAAGTAAGCAAGCAAGCAAGCAAGCAAACATATATTTAAGCCATCCGTACCATACTTATATACTTATATATGTCGTTCATATTATGGGGTAGAATGTAAAATGTTATTTTCATGTATATATGTGTTTGTGTGCGTATACGGTAAAAGCCCTTAAGGCACAAGGATTCAAATCTTACGACATTAGTGACCTCAACACGGTATAGCACAGAAAACGGAAGTGTGGTGTTACGTAAACGCTATGCACACACACCCACATACACACATATAAACTTCTCATGTTCTGCTCTACATGAGCAGTAGAATGTAAACATGAGTGTGCACAAAGGGTATCTTTATACTAGCACAGTATACTGTACATAATTGTCATAAAACCGGAGTAGATTTTGGAGGAGAAGAGAAATGTAGTTGGTTTGGTTCAGGCAACACAGCACTCCCTACCTCTGACCGCTGCCCTCGTAGTGGGTGTTTGATTATACTAAAAGTAAATACAAGTTTTCATCAAAATGGTTACCACACCTCGTTCCCTCCATGCCATCCTGAATATATGTATGGTCAGAGACAAAAAAAAAAAAGACATTATACACGTATTCAGAATATAACGTGGCAACTTGCTTAACATTTAAAGTTTTCTCTGTGGTGCATGTAAGTACGCTGTACATGGTGCAAGTGTTTATGTATGATTTCTAAAGTTTATCCACCAGCTTCAGTGTTCATAAAAATTTCCATATCTGTGGGTTTGGGAAATTTAATGGTCGGCTTATGCTGTGCTGTGCTGTGCTGTATCCCAGCGCCCCTTTTATGCCTGTCATCTCGTCTCATTTATTTTACTTAATTGTCAAATCTTGAATTAATCGGAAATTTTTTCAAATTATTGAAAAGCTTAAAAATATTGATGAATAAATTATAAACGAACACTAATTGTTTCGAGTTGTACAGACGATGGAGATTAAACTGTAGTTGATGGTGACCACGTTGTATGTATGAGTTAAACTGTAATTAATTTCTCGTTCAATTTTACAGCGTTTGGTAAAAATGATTTGGTTTCATTTATTTATGCGGGACTTATGGTTTATGCTCCAACTATACAACTCGCTAACGCCACTTATGCGCTTCCCCCAATCATATAACAAGTAGTCAGGATATGTAGCATTATTTCGGAAATTCTAACAGAATTTCATGTAGTTGATATTTTATCTTGTGTAAATTTTAGATTGGGGGATCGCCATCTTATTGATGAATTCAAAAGTCTATCAGGCAACCACGCCCTTTTTTGACAAAATGATGGACAAGAAGAACATGCATTTCAAAGCTAAATTGTTGCGTCAGATATGATAAATAATTGGGGGCATGGCTAGCAATCGATTTTCCTCAATTTAAAAAATAAATGCATGTATGAAATGTCAGTTCAATATTTACGACCAGGAGAGTAGCACCAATCAATGCCCATGCTGACATCGACTCGATTTGAATTTTGATGTTAATCAAGAATACTCTTCCACATTAAATGTGGAGCATACTAAATTGGAAAGTACAAAATGCATGGCGCTCCCTCTGGCAACAGGACAAAGACCTACGTAGGTTGTAATCGGCCGGTAATGCTTGATGATGATACTAAATTGATGCGTCCATTTGCAATAGAAACTAATTGCAACAGCCAGAGATTCTACAAAGTATAACAGCGTCAAAATCTAAAGTAATCTGGATATGTCCGTATGTCTGTCTGTATTTAGCAATGCCATGGCCGTAAATGGGGTAAAATTTCATATCAAGATATCGATATGTTTGCTATTTAAGTTAAAAAAAAAGTTAGTGTCATGAACATACACATAATTACACAATATTAGAACTAGTGCATAAAGTGATAAACCAAAAAATGGGCGGTTTCGGATTACATGCCCTAAATTTACAAAAGAAAATTTCTATGCAAAACTTGACACATTTGAAAGGTAAAACAAATAAAAAACTATTAGAACATGTGATTACCTGACACGCCCACGTTTTGTTTACAGTTATGAAGGGTATTTAACATTGTGTGGAAACCAATTTTTTTTTTTTATTTTTACTTGTCAGTATGTAACTTTAATTTTGATTATAAGTTGGACTAATTTTTTTAATGTTCTTCTCATATATAATGAAAAACTAACGCAATCACTGAAATGTTGTAGCTTTTGGATACGATTGGAATATGTGTACATGATGTAGGGTATAATAGGGTTGCTTTTGATTGATTATAACATTTTGACATGTAAATTATTCATAATTCAAAGACTTTTCTTTACCATACCATGACTTATCATGAGAATCGCTGCTCCCCTCTTTCTCTTAATTTGACTAAATAAATGCCATTAATAAGAAATATTATACATGTTAGAATTGAAATAAGTTTACATAGGAATCTAACACCACACTTAAAAAGTTAATGGTATACAACGCACTTGACGTTATAGAACTTAGAAAGGAAATGAGAAAATGAGAAAATGAGAAAGAAAAGGATTGTTGAGCACAACGCTAAATAATGAAAGGGTTTAAGATTAATGAATGAAATGGTTTTGCTTAGGAAAACAAACGTATAACGTTTAATAGAAGGAATCAAGTCTACTGGGGTCTATACAAAACGTAGAGTTTAAGTACTTAGTGCTAGAGGATGGAGTCGACTGTACACGTATAATAGAAAGCATTAATTTTTTAGCTTACGACAGGGAAATTGTTTAGAACAACAATAAATAAATGGCAGGTCATTGAGGTATTAAATGAATAAGCAGGAGTTAAATTAAGGCCACCATTATAAACATTCAAACGCATAAACAAACATTACTCCCCCTACCAAGCGCTTACCAAATATAGTAAAAAATTGACTAAAGGAAAATGGCAAGAACGCCAAATGTATGTGAACATATGCGCCGTATTAGTAGCAAAATAGAAGCCATGGAAAGGAATGCTGTAACAATGGCATATAATCAAGAAAAATATGCTAAACTTGTAGAAAATGAGTAAAAGTGAAAAGTGTTGTTAGATTTTTTCCAACAAAAAAAAAAGCAAAAACAAAAGCATACGTATCTAAACATTGGGTATTATTATGTTCCTAAAAACTTCCCTTTTTCACTTCCCCTCTCATCACAAACCCTTTTGCTTTCTTAATGATTTATGATTTTGTTTTTAAGCACAAGGTGTAGACACATGAGTTAAGTTCTGCTTCGAGTGAACAACAGTGACCATTACTATTTATTTTGTTCTTGTCTAACTGGCAAAACATTTTCATCATCATCATCATCACCATCATCGTTATGATCATCTTCGTCCACCAAAAGCGAAATACTGAAAGAGATATATATTAATCCACCATACTCTACTGCCTGCATGTATTTACTTTTGCTTTTTATTTAACTTTGTTTAATTTAGTAATGGATTAGTGTGCGTAGTAGCAATTGATAATGATGATGGTGAGGGCGAAGCATCGCTTAGAAGGTATGGTTGGGTCCGTTGAATTGACTACCGTAAAAGATGAAGATTTATAGTGACATTTTTCTTAGTCTTATGTACACACATGTATAACATACTTGGACAAAACAAAATATGTAAACGTGCAAAGAATATCTGTTGTCTCCGACAAATGTGTCCTGTCACATAGAATTGATTTAAAACTAACCATTTGTGCACCACTGCCAAGGGGTTAGTTATACAGCTAAGGCGGCCATTTCAAGTCCACTTTTTCTAATTTCTAACCCTTTAGCAATTAACATAATACACAAATTTATTTCTGTTGTTGTTTTTGTTATTTTACAGATAAATTAAAATTATGTAAATTTTAATTAGATGCTGGCCCTTAGTTAACGTTAACTTTACTAGCAATTATTGTATCCTTCACTTATGGTGGACGGTATATTAAGTTTGGTATTCCAAAAGGAGGCGTCAGAGAACGTACAAAGTATATATATTTTTGATCAACGTCGAAAACTAAGTCGATCTAAACACGTATGTCCGTACATCCGTCTATTGTTAACACTCCAATTATCGTAATTTAAGACATATTGAGCCAAATTTTGACACTTCCAGTTTCTACAAGCAGGTCGTCAAATAAAATTAGCAAAATCAGCTTAAAACCCATTTACCTACCACAAAAATTGGGTTTTCAAGTTAAAATTTAAAATATATATTAATAATTTCACCATCTCTCGATTTTCATGATAAGATAGTGGACACGCCCATGTTTAAAAAACTCGTATTAAGCCAAAAACTTGACATGCAAGTGAATGCGTAAGACAAGGCACTATTACAGGGCGTAATTAAGTACATGCCACGCCTATTTTTTGCATTTAAATATAGAGGGTATTTAAGTTTCCACATTAAGTTTTTTTACTTGTTTATTTTTTATTTTCTAGTGAAAAATATATAAAAGAAAACAAAATGAGTTCAGTTAATGAATATCAAATAAAAAAACAATGTAGACCATGAATGATGTTGAAATTAAATAAAAAGGAAACTTTTTCAATTTTATTTGTCATGTAAATAAAAAGTTTATGAAAGCCGCAAACAAGCAAAACTAAAATTAGAAGCCTAAAGGATATATTTATAAAGTTATAGAGAATGGTAGGGAAAGGAAAGCAAAAGTTTGAAAATTGAAAAATTGACGTAGTTTTTTAACTTTGTCACAAAAATAGCAAAAGAAATAATAACAGCAACATTAGCTGTATTTTAGTTCAGATTTATATAGATCTTGGATTTTATTCAAGCTTATAACAAATCTCATGTGTCTTTCGAAGCAACCTCCACTTTTGTGGTAATACGTTTGAACATCGGTGGATTGCCATAGTTTCACCTAATGCATCAACTTTTTTACTTTGTTTCTCATCTAAATGTGAACCTGCGTCCCTCAGTATTTTTGCACAGTTATTTGACATCATTTATAGTGGGTTAGTGGTAATTTCCTTGAAAACGTTACAGAAATAAGTTAACCAATGCAGCACAAAGATGATAATCATGGCATTCCTATATAGTGCTCAATGACATGGATTTCTTTCTTATTTTTTTCCCAGAACTGGTACAATTAAGCTTCTTGCACATTAACCACTTGATGTTAGGGAATGAAACACCCTGTATATCCTATATAGTATTACAAGAATGTTAAAACTAAATTTAGTTACTATTCGAGGAGTGTTTTTGTCTACGAACTTATATTTATCTACTTTTTCAGTCTTATTTCCCAGAAAAAAAAAAAAAAACGACAAAAGTTTTACAATTTCCTTAAGCCCCATGTACGATAGTAAAATTGAAAAAAAAAGAAAAAAAAAAGCAAATAAGAAGGGGAGGGAACCTAAATAGATTGAAGGAAATTACAATTTAAATTTTAATAACTTTACTCTGTCCATCCATCTAATGCATGCATCCATCCATCCGACTATAACAATATCCTTTTGAAAACGGCATTTTCAAATATTTCTTCTCTTTATATTTAATAAATTAATTTCATTTCTGATATCGTCAGAGTGGGATGGGGTATGATTTTACTGTACATATAGTTGAACCTTTGCAACTATAAACCTTGCACCACTTACCCAGCCCTTCTCCCTTACAAGAGCTTACAATATTTTTAAACATGCTTATTGTGCCGTTCATATAAGAGGAATATCCACAAGACCATTCTATAGTCAACCCTTACCTTACCTAGTTTTGTAGTTTTGTATGAATGGCTGGATTTGTGTGCGTGTAAGGCCAGTGTCCTGTACGAGAACGGTACCACACTCAGTCTTTTGTGTTAATAATAAAACTTTTCTGTAAAACTAAAGACGCCATATTTGTATTATGGACGTAGTCATACTCATACTCTTTCCCATTTACAATAGTTCTCTTACTTCTACGTTTTTCAATTTCATTCTCAGCTGGGACCTTGAGTTATGCTGTGTGTTTGTGTGTGAATACATTTATGGATGGTTGAAGTTAGTTTGTTATCTTATTTTGTGTTAAATATACCATTTATATACAATACTGGGAAAGGACACAGACCGACCATCACTATAAAATAAATTTTATTGAAATACAGTCCAGTTGGCTGGAGGGTGGTTTTTCTGTTCTGCTGTTGCGTCCGTTACAAGTTAAGCTAAGCATCTATGGGGGTAACTATTACTACTTGTCTACAACACATACACACACACATATAACAATTTAAGGTAATAGAATAGTTATATATGCCTTTTGTATCCTACTCAAACACATGCACACAAACCCACAAAAATATTATAGTTTAGTTTTTAGTTGACTACACTAACGCAGTCACAAGTTGGTATGTGGTTACAAAACTTTTCAAATGTTCCTTTTATTTCTATAAGAACGAACAATGTACACAAACAAGCTTACAAACATTTTATATGTATGTCTGTACGGTATATAAAGGCAATATGTTGAACAATCAAATTCTGTGGCTGACATTCATAAAGTACGACCGAGCGAATGAAGAAATTCACTCATGCAAGAATCAAAGTGACAATTTTACTCGAGTACATGTGCGTGTCTGCGTTCTTATGAAGACTTTGTCAAAGGCAGGAATTCAAATTGAAATATTTCTATAATGTTGTGCTATAAAATGAATAAAATGTGAATTTTAAATCCAACTACATAACATTTACCATTATAGGCGACAAGGATAATAATTCAGTTATTTTGTATAAACATCCCCTTTCACTGTGTTTGCCTGTTATGATATTTATAATTCAAATATTTTATATGAAAAATGGGTTCTGAACTGCCAGAAACTGTTGTATAAATATCGCATCTGATGCTCAATTGCAAATTGCAAATTATCATTACAAACAATGCTTATGGCAACTTTTAATATTTAATAATATTGATGAATAAATTTTGGTAAAAAGTTTCCTTAAAATGTTACTTCTAATAACTTGAAGTGACATTTGGTTTCCGATTGGTTCAAATTGGTTTTTTTATTTTACTGTTAAATATTTTTGCATCATTTATGGAAAATTTATTTTCGTCGGCCTTTAAGGATATATAATGGTAGTTCGGTCCAGGGTCAAGCTCAGGCAGTGGCCGAATATTATTGTTTTTCTAATTCTATTAACACTTAAGAAATATATATGTAGTCCAACAGAACAGGTTTTGATTCTTGTTTAAATGTTTAAAAATTTTTGTCCATCCGTCCGTCTTATATATAGCAATTTTTAACATAAGTTTTTTAAGATATTTTAAAATTTTAAATGTCTGTCTCAAGTAAGAAACAAATATACGTATTTGCAAAATTTCATATTTTAATTCTTTACAGATTACAAGTAATCGATTCTTCAGAATTATTTTAAGAAAAACAAATCTTTTAATAAAAAAAATTTTTATTTTTAACTACTGTACTGTACTACTCATGAATGTCCTGTACCATATTTTTAAGGAAAATATTTTATTATTAAAAAAAAATATTTTAAGAAAAAAAATTAAGAAAAAATATTTAAAGTAAATAAAAAAACATTTTTAAATTTTTTTTTAGGAAAAAATAGTTTTAAGAAAAGTACTTTCTCTCGATATAAGCATTATACATCTATATAATTATTTTTTTAATTTATATGACTGACTGCAGCAGTTTGGAACTCCTCTATATTTTTTTTTTTTTTTTGGAAAAAAAGTGATGAATTTTCAATAATTTATGTATCATAAATTTTAGATTAAATTTGACCATTTTTCATAAATTCTTTCCCTAAAATGATTTTCATGTAAACATTTTATTTATAAGCTACAAGTGGTAGTAAAGATTTTCTAAGATTCTTTCTTGCTTCGACCTAGCAGTCATTATAATAAATCTCTGACATATTAATACTATGCCGTCAAATATCCCAAGTAAACCTATAATTAGAAAATGACTTGAGAGCATTTTTTATGAAGTTCAAAGGAAGAGTACAAAAAAATTCCATAATATTGACGCACTTTTGGCACAAACTAAAGGCAATTAATTTATCATTTGGAGCACGTGATCGACCTTAAATATTTGCCTATACCCAAATGGGACTCTACTAACTTTAAACGTTTAATTTACTACCCTAAACCACGCAAAGGCAACAACAACAATAAAAACAAAAAAAAAAAAGAATTAAAGCAATTGAGTTGAAACTTAAGATAAGGCAAGACAAAAAAAAAAAAATTCACACGATTCCAAATAGACGATGAATTGGGTAAAGGATAGAAAAGAAAACAACCCTTCACATTGTCACAAAAGCAGACACACGATAATTTACTTAACTGTCTATTCATTTCCTACACTATCTTGTCGATAGGCAGCACAATTACTTTACTCTACTCTACTCACATCTTCAAATTATTCAAGAACATTTTTTCCCCCTATACCAACACAACACAACAGCCGACAACTTGAAGCAACAAACGAAAGAAAAAACATAAACAAAAACAAAAAAAAAAAAAGGAAAACCAGTAAGTCCGCAGTGGCTATTCAAGTGTCTGTAATCCTTATAAAGATTCCAATGTGTTCAAATTCATTGACGCATCTATGCACACTTATACACAAGAAAATATAATGTGTGTATACATGTGTGACATGTCTGCTTATATTGCCTTTCCTTAGTCTACAATAATTATTCTTAAGAGCATTCCCAAACCGGTTTGTTGTTGCTGTTGTCGTTTTTCTTGCACTATTTTTGTCTACAAGCCTGGAAAAAAAAAAAAGGAAAATTTTCTATTTTTTTCTTGCTTTGATTTGGTCACGTAGCTGCCTAGCAAGCAGTATAATCGTTACTCAATCCTTTGGTGTCTAGTCGAGATTTTTCATCTTTTATTTTTCTTCTTCTTCTTTTTCCTTCCTTCTTTCGGTATGCCGTACTGATATTGTTGATATTTGCTTAACGAAGGGTTTTCAATTTCAGATACGTTGAAATTTTGTGTTTTCTAATTGAATTCCAGTTTGTTTTCATGCTTTATTTGTCCAAACTACTACAATCTTTTTTCTTTTTCTTTTTCTTTTTCTTTTTCTTTTTGTGGATTTGTGGTTAGTTAGTATTATGAGGCATTACATGAAGTTATTTGCCAAACCGAATATGACTTTCTTACTTGTTCATATACACATTTATATATTATTAGGATTTACTATTAAATAATGTAATACATATATGTATGGACCAGAAAGAGGGTGAAATTGTAATAAATTTTATTAAACCATTAAAAAAACTTTGTCCTTCTAAAGTTATGTTTGGGTTTTAATACAGTTGCCTGCTATTCTAATATATTTAAAAACATTTGCTAACCTAAGACTCAAGCAGTTATGAGGAACTTAGCTTGAAATATAATTTTTTTCATTTCAGAAGAATGTTTATCACATAAAGGTCTACATCAACTTATTGTTTAATATCTCCCTCCGGGCTTTGTCCCGATATTTAACTTAACGCGGGTACTGGGTGAATAGCCTGCTTATATCAGTAAAAACACTTGATTAAGTAATTAGCCGTTTTTTTTCCTTTTGAAAAGGTTACAAATTATGTTTTAATACTGTACTCACAAATTTCTAAATTGTGAAATATTTACTTCTTGTAAGTAAAGCTAAATAATCGCTGCTAAAAATCAAACTAAAAATATTGTTATCTTAATACAATTAAGATAAGTTTGATTGAGTAATGGTGTAGGAAAATTGTTCGGCCAACTTTCACATTTCATCTTGAAAAGAAAATGTACTAAAAAAATTCTGTAAGTTGGCTCATATAGTCAAGATTTTTATAATCGTACTACCCTTGCTAGTTATTTTTACACAAAAAATATTATTAATTATTTTCTTGGGAAAGGTTTTCTTTTTTAAGAATTCATATTATATTGTATTGAAAGGTCAACTTTATTATGGCGTAATTGAGATGAACAGATGTTCTTCATTCATTTAGATAGTTTTCTGTCTTATATAGAAGAAATCGGTCAACGGCCACACCCATGGCTAAAGTAAAAAGAATCTATAAAGTACACAAAGCATATTTGTCTACCTAATGATGTTTTGAAAATGGGCGTGGTCGGATTCAATATAAACCATTATAAAATTTATTTTCAATAATTGGTAGGGGCACTTCCCATATCAAAAATGCTGACTACGACTCTGGGAAGGAATAAATTGTCTTAAAACAAGTGAAAATGTTTTTAAAGTCGCTTAAGGCCGACCATTTAGTTCCTCATGTTATTCAGTTGTATCAGTGATGTTGCAGGGTAAAAATTTGCAATTGTTAGATTCATTGAACTAAACTCATCAGTGAGAAACTCAACTTTGTTAAATACTGAAGGCTAATAAATTCTACAATTTAAATTTCTTTAATGTTCATACAGAACGAAAATTTCTCAGGTAACATAAAAATTTGATAAGCGTGAGTGAGTGTAAATGATTTTGAAAATGTTTTCATAAGTTTGCTTACCTTGACACTACAAACGTTTTCCAATTGAACTGCAATTTAAAAATTGATTATTTCACAAAATCAACGGTAATACAATAGTTTTCTAGAACAATTGCGATAAATATTTGTCAATATTTAGATTAAACTTTTTTACAACAACTTAAGAGACGAGATTACTGGATAAATTACAAAAATATATTTATATAATTATAATTAATGATTTTGACTGAAAAAAAAAACCGCCTATCGATGGAAACCCACACGCCACCAACCACTGTTTATATGCCTTTTATATACAAGTACGTACGCAAATGTGTATAAAACAGTTCAAGCTTAGAATGTCAACATGCAAGTAATACAAAAGTCCCCATAAATCCATTAATAATCCATAACAAAAAGTGATTAATGGCTAATATGACATTCTCTCAACTATGGAGTCTATCAAACGACCATGCATTAGACTCTCTCGCATACATATGCGAGTTATAAATATGCAAAATAATGCATTTGAAAGGTATATAAAATGTATGTAATGTTTTGTGTGTATTGTAGGGGTTGTTACACCTATTCGGAGACACCTCTATATGGCAACGCGTACGCATGTAAATGACAACATGGCTGAACTAAAGTTATAGGTAGAATAAGAACAACAAAATTGCATCTAAACTTTATGCATTTTGCAATATTTGGTATATTTCTAACTTTACACACACACACACACACACACATACACACATGCACATAATATGAGGTTATGTCTAGTATAGCGGGTCCCGACATGCGCAGCATCACATTTTCTTCTTATTAACTAAAAACGAAAAGGTTTCTAACTGTTGTCAGCCATAATGAACCACCATTTTCCTAGCAGGGTGCCAACCGTTTGGTTGTGCTCGGTTAGCACATCGCTGCAACATAGTTTAACATGTTATAACTTTTTCTCTACCACAGTTAGACAGTTAGACTCTGTTCAAAAGTTCATAAATTGAGGTGGGATTGGTAGGCTGTACTTATTTTAATAGAATGCTTAGCAGCAAAACATTTCTCATTAAAGAGTAATGTACGTTTTTAGGCATTTGTTTGTTTACTCTTTAAAAGTCTTATGAAGTTTATGTTAAAAATTCATCCCCTGAAAATTTTATCCATTACATTACTATATTATCGACATGTTAGAAGTATAACTCTAATTTATAAATTCTATACTAGTTAGCAATAGAGGTCACTGTGATTATGAAAATAGGAAAAAATTTAATGCAAAACTGAATTAAAATAATCAGAACAAATCTAAACTGAACAACATTTAATGACCCTTCAAAATAAAAGCTATTAAAAGAAATTTGATCTTTCTTTCCTGCTAGAAAGGAAAGAGGAACTAAGTAGTGTTCCTCTTTTAATGTTATTTTAAGAGGAACTAAGTACTTGCATGAGAAAAGTCAAGCTTATGCCCAAAAAAAAAAAAATGTTATTTTCTAAAAAAGTTATATGATAAGGGGTCCTAAGGATTTAAGTATCGGGCCCATATGTGGCCTAGTCATTTATTAAGCAATTTATGTATTCTGAGCAAATTTTTTTGCTTGTTTATTTTTTATTAAAAATTGCAAATTTTCTATATATAAGGAAAGCTCCCAAAAATATATCAATCAGGGCTATTTTCAATACTGACAATTCTTGATCTAAAAAACATTTTTGTAACGAATTTCATAAAAAAAAAAATTCTTAAAAAATTGCAATCTCTGGTTCATTAAAAGCATTATATGGATGGTCAGATGTATAGACGATTGATTCAGATTTTGATTCTGATAATCGGTATAATTAAAAGTGTAACATTTGTTATTTTATTCAATTAAATAAAATTTTAAGAATCCAATTCAAAGTGAAGTATTATGCGAGTAGGTGTTAAATCGATTCATTAACTGAGGCATTAAAAAAAGTACCGTTCTCTCTGTCGTACATAATAAAATATACTCTATGCAAAACAAATATACTGAAAAGTAGAAGAGTAGAAGAAGAGTAGAAAAGTTTTACATATTTCCATAATTTTTTCTTAATACTTTCTTCTTCTTCTTCTTATTGTAAGCGGCCACTCAGTATGCATTACATTAAAAGATATCTAAAACTTGAATCCCGATAGGCGAAATATCAATGCAGATAATATCAATGACTAATATTTTATTTAGCGAATGTCATAAACAAACGCACACGAGACGTCATCCATGCCAATCAATTTACAGTCGCTTTAAAATAATTATTAATTATTCAGTCGCAGTGAAAAATTTGTAAAAATCTTTATAAAAATACAATTGCAAAAATCTTGGTGCTCAACGAACAGTGAAAATAACGGGACAACTACAACAGTTTTGTGTAACAGTGACAGCATGTGATGGTGCATTCTCATCCATCAACCAAACTGAGATATAAACAACGATTTTTTTTTATTTTTGTTTTTTTTTTTTTTAAATAACCTCTGTCGGACTGTATATAAAGTAGAAAAATGGACAAAAATAAACAAAAAGCTCCAACAAATACAATGCATTTTTTATGCTGCTCATTGATTACATTTATGCGTTGCACAAAGTCAACCATAGTTTTTGGTTTGTTATGTTTGTTTGTTTATTTGGTTTTTAGAGAAATGCCAAGTTTTGTTTATGTGTGTTGTGATAACAATCGATATTGGGTAATAAAATATGACTTATAGGAAACTGGCAGTGTGTAGTAATTGGCGGACAATAATACAGGGTAGGTTGTACGTGTAGGATATGAATGGGTGTGTAAATAGCTAACGAGTGCAATTGTTAAGTTTTTGATGTTTTTGACAAATTATAGGCAAACAAACAAATTATAGGCAAGTAGGCGTGGCATGTAAAGGGAAATTTATTAAGAGAGATTTAGAAAGATTTCTAATAATTGTGGGCGTGGCTTTTCTTATCGATTTCCACCGTTTTATATAAAAACTTTCCACCTTCAAGTTTTAAAACGGCATGCCATTCTTATCAAATCATTTTATCTTATACGAAGAGTGTAATGACACAATCCACCCATCACTCATGTTCTTTACTCTTTAACCTACCGTTCTGTTTATTCAAATGTTGCCTAAATAATTTTCAAATGCATTCTACATTGGCATACCGTTGCCAATACTTTTTTATTTTTACTTTTTTGTTTGTTTGTTTTGTTTCTCACCTGTTTCACATTTTTGTTCAAGTGTCCCGTAAATATTTAACGATAGCCTAAATTTCCAATTTCTACGTATCCTTTCCTGCGTGTTTGATGGAATGAGTGCGCGGTATGATGATGTGGAGAGTTTTTAGCGAATGCACTCCTCATCCTGTGACAACTCTTAAGGCTGCATTTGTGTTTGCAAGTAAAACTTTTTCAATCTCTCTTTTTTTTTTTTCGCTCAACAGAAAACCAAATACACGTAAATATATGTAATGCATACTCAAACATATATACATACATACGTATGTGTGTGTATGTGTGTATGCAGCTATGTTTTGGAAACGGATGTTAGGGCCGGCCTCATACCTCTGCCAATCTTGGGTGTATGATGACCATGTCGATTCTGTTCTCTCCCCCCCAGCGGATCTGCGTTGCTGAAATGTGCTGGTCACACATAGAAAATAATATGCACCAACAAAAAAGCACACAAAAAACATTTTATAACAAAAATTCAAAACAAGGATGCAACTCCAGTGGTTGGTTAGCTGTGATTGTGATTGTGCGTGATGTGCGTTTGTATGGCCCCCCACACAGAATATATGTATGATGGTGCAGTGTGATGTGGTGTGCTGTGGCATGGTATGGATTGGTATCCACGCAGACAAATTCGCATTTGCTGCAATATTTGGATTTTTTTCTCGTCTGTATCGTGTGCGCCTGAACTTTTCGCGTTTTGTATTCTATTTGCTTAAACAACAGCCGCCTATGTAGATGCATGTGTCCGGTGATCTTTGTCGATTGTATGAGTCCCATCACAACATTTGACTGCTAACTTAAAAATGAAATGAAATGCAAGGCAAGGCAAGGCAAGGCAAGGTACGTGTCTTTGTGCAGTGGACTGCATTGTGATGCATTGTGTTGCGAGCATTGTTTAATGGATGGCGTGGTGGTTAGGCAGTGAGGCAGGGCAAGAGAGTGTGGTCGCGCGAGTTAGGCAAGAGTTTGATTTTTCAATTACAAATAAGTCGGATGGGTCCACGAGTTTGTTGTTGTATTTGCATTCTCTATTTTAATGCTTTTCTGTTTTTTTTTCACCACTTTGTAAACTGCAGTAAAAACTCAACAATTATCTTCGTAAACACACACACACACACACAGCATGTGTGTTTTGTTTTATTTGTATTTTTTTGGTTTCACATCTATCTCTGTGTATATGTACATATGTGTTTGTGTGCGTGCTTTTTTTTTAAAAGCTCTTTGCTTTGTTTTGCTTTGTTACGGTACTAGGATGCACTTTTGTGCCGCCCCTTTGGCACCTCCCTTGGCTTGTACTTTATCTTTTGTTGCGACCGATGATGATGATGAATCGTAAAGCAAAATAACACACAAAACAACTACAAGTAGCACAACAACACTAACATCTCATGCAAAAAAGAAAAAAGGAAAAAAAGGATCGCTACAAACTCGCGCGTATCCCTGAACAGGATGCATATCATGCCATCTGCATGCATTTCTACAATTGCCCAACACTAGAGGTAAGGAGCGAACATTTCGATTAAAGGCCACACACACACACACACACACACAGAGGCTGAGTATGCATTTAAGCGTGTACTCGTGTTCAGGCAAGTGTGCAGTGCGTCCGTTTGGACTCAAACAGAAAGAATCCTTAATACGGATACGTATGTGTAGATAAATACACGCGATTCATTTTTTTCAGGAACTCATCATATTTGTTTTGTAATTTCATTTCATTTCATATTCTCTAGTTATACCCTACACATATAGCGGTGTACTAAATTTGTCATTCCATTTGTAACACCCAGACAGAGGCCTCAAACATACTTCCAACTATATATATATTTTTGAACAGCATCAAAATTTATATCGATTTCTTTTAGTCAAGCACTCACATCTACCTGCTGATCTGCTGATGCTTCAGCTATATCAAGCGTTGTTGTTCTACTTTCACAGGCACTCTAAGTGCAATTGGCATATTCACTACTGCCCTCTCACCATGAAAGACTTTGGTTTTACTTTGAATATGAGCTTTAGAACGTTTGCTGTTTTTTCTTTTTTCTTTTCTTTTTTTCTTCTGAGCGTAATTTACGGCCTTTTTCATTTACTGACAATCACAGATGTATGAAATTCGGAAAATAAACTTTTTAGCTCGAGTTAGGGAGTTAAAGATTTTCTATTTGGTTGGATAAGTGCGTTTACATGGTCACTGTTTACTAAGTGTTTAAACAATTAATTGATGGCTGAGTATTTTCGTGAAATGAAATTCAAATGTTTTTTTATTTATAAACAGAAGGAAGAAGAAAAGAACTGATTTTAAGTGGAATCCAAATATAAAATATAGGCGGTGCTGCTGGCTCTTTACGTCCTTTAATGTTATATAAATAATACTTATTTCTCTACTCCAAGGATTCTGCACAGAAAACGTTTTTATGAAAATTTATTATTCAACCCCGCCCATATTTGGTACTCTCTGTGTACCAAAATTCAACTTCATACCTTTAGATAAATTTTTGTAAATTTTTGGCCACGCCTATTTTTAATGCACAAGCCAAAACACTAATCATATATTTGGGTACTAAATTTTAATTTCATAGCTCGGTTCTTGTTATTTATGTATAGGTTTTCGTTGATTGTGGGCGTGGCAAATCAAGCAAATTTGTTCAACTAAAGTATAAACTAACTAAAAATAAAGAAATGTTTGTACAAAATTTCAGCTCATATGTCTCAAAATTTACTTTAAATTTAGAGTCTTGACAGAAACACAAAGACATGGATAGAAATCATTCAAATCAATTCAAATGTTGTTGAACTCGACTAATTGCAATTGTTATCTAAAATGTAGTAAAATCAAAAATTTGCATTCTATTGCAAGTTTAGTCTTCAATCAACGAAAAGAAAATATTTAAATCAATCCCCACCCAGCACACATCTAAACGCACAAACGCACTAACACATAAACATACATGCATGCATGGCATATATTATCTACACATATTTTTAAAAGATTACAACACCCATACATGAAAAGCTTCAAAAAAAAAAACAAAAAAAAAAAACAAGTATTGAGAATAAATTGAGTTAATTGCATTTGTCTGATGTTTTGTTGTTTTTGTTATTGTAGTTGTGTTACGTTGTGTTGTTTTATTTCTTTTGGTTGATTGCTAGCTTGTCTTATGTTTATAATGAAACATGTAGGCTGGCAAGCAAGCAGGCAGGCAGATAAACAAATAGATAGACAGACAGACAGACAGACAGACGTCGATAATCAAAACGTATGTAAATGTATGCTTCAGTATTGTTAGCCTAATTACCAGACTTTCATAATACCAGTCGAAGACTGTTGTCTGTTGTAAGTTGTTGTTGTTGTTGTTGTTGTAGTTATTGTAATTTTAACTCTTTCAATTGAAATGCATTTGATTTTGACTACGGCATGCACTTCTTTAAAAAGAATCTATTGTAACGAAAAAGTATAACGGGCGCACAAACACATGTACACACACACCCACCCATCATTACTAAGCTGCCTTAAATTTAAAAAAAAACAAAATCAAATGCACGTTTACACGTAAGCACATATGCATTTATAACAGTATATATATATATATATATATATATATTGTCTATATAAACTTTGTTTTGTTTTGTTTATCTTTATAACATCCATCCATCCATTCATTCATTCATTTATTTGCCCTTCTTGCATATTGCGGAGCGCCCTCAAAATGCGTTTTTCGCAAAATATTCACAAAGTTTTTCTTCCCTATTGCCAAATTTGTTAAATTTTGTTGCATTTTATGCAATTCCATTCAAATCGTTTCATGTTGTCTGTATTGTATCCTTGAAGCCAACTTACTTAAACATAGATGTTTATAAGGTGGACGTGTGTGAACGGTGTGAATATATGCATATTGCTGCATTTACTGTCTTCTACGAGGCAAGTTCACAAATAATATAATTTTTTGTATTATTTCTCAATTTGATCAGAGGAAGTCTTCAATATATAAAAAAGAATTTTGTGAACTCAAGTTTCGTTTTATAAACTTAAGCCTAAATAGGCGCTTAATCGAACTGACCTCGTATTTGTATGTTAAAGGGGTTTAGCTTTGAGAAATTTTGCAAACAACTTTTAAACAAATAAAACTTGATGAAAGTTTCATTTGCTCGCACACAATACGTTTCATGCAATTTTCTTATGATTTTGTTGTGAAAGCAAAGTTTTTGTTGCACCGTTTTATTTCATATACTCGTATAATGGAGTGTGGAACAAGTAAAAACAAATATATTTGGTTCAACGAAATTTGTAATACCATACAGATGTATTTAAAAATAGTGGGCGTGGCTAGTACTAAATTTTATTTATACATTACGATGGAAAAATCATTTAAATCATTCAAATGTTTGTAAGCACCAGAAACGGGTTAGCCACACCCCCCAACACTAGTGTTTTGGGAAGTGAAGTCAATAGAAAAAATGATTTAGTCAATCGGCCCGCCCGTACGCAATTTTTTTGGAACACTTACGACCGCAAAAACTAAGATATTTCGCTAAAATTCGACACGAGCAATCTTCAAGTTTTTCTACGGTTTCTTATTGAAAATGAATAAAATTAGATCAAGGACACGCCCGCAATGGCGTTGCACTTGTGTTTTTTAATACCCACATAGTCGCATATTTTGAGGTATCAAGTTGACAGATGCATTTTGGGCGTGGCGTTGATATTTCCACGCTCAAAAATGACATATTTAGTCAAATATTAATATATTTTTTAACTATTCAGAACAGTTGTTTCGTGATGTTCTATTTGCAAGAGATTAGTGATGGTGAGCATCCTAGATTTGGCGTACGCCTAATATAGATCTTTTTTACTTGTTTTTTTATTTATTAAAATTAAAAAATTTATTAAAATATTATATTCAAATAGGCTTTTTAATGAAATGTAGGCGTGTCTATTACCTGATCCCGCCCCTTTTTTATTACATTCTTAAGCTAATTATAATTTTCATTTAAAAGCCTAATTTTTAAGCCTGATAAGTGGATTTTTGTAGATTGTGGGCGTGGCTCTATACTTATTAAGCACAATTTTAAGAGAAATTTGAATGTTAAGAAACTAGAAAAGTTTGAACAAAACTTTAGCTAAAGTTTTCAACATTTCGAACCGAAGTACATACGGATCAATGTAGATTTAAAACAGATCAAGGTGTTGCAAACGAAATAACATACTTAATATACCTTCCATTTTACGAAGCGATGATAAAAATAGAAATGAGTAATTTTCCTTCATGCTATATATGATTATATTTTAAATACTCTGCATTTTCCTAATATACCGTATAATAGAAGTCTATGCAACGTATTTCAACGTCTGCAAGTATACTGCAGCACTAGTTGGCATGTTAAATTATTAACGTGTTTGCAAAGCGTTAAAATATTAATTCTAACCTTATAAGCGGTCCACGCCTAGATTTCTATGCATATAGAGAACTTTTAATATCTTTAAAAGTACGCTTATATACACACAAGAGTTCAGGTCTTTGCAATGAACTAAAATAGCAAATAATTCAAGTCATTTAACAGCAACTAAATAGAAGTTTATTATTGTTATCACTTGAACGAAACGAAAGATATTTTGCACACATGTATTCACTGCACACACGGTTTAATGAAACAACTAAGACGCCGCCACAGAGACTCGGCGACATGTAGCAAATTTACAAAAGTATGTATAGTATACCATCCCACCCACCCATGTACCTACACAACAATACTTGCAGTGCAAATATGTGCACAATACCTTCGGGTATGAGTTGAATTAATAGCCAAACAGCCTTAAAGTCAACACTTTTAATTACATTAGTTACATGGTACGTTTCTTTTATGACACATTTTTATATGTGTGCTCACAGGACTATTTACAAATACTTAAAGTTGTCCTTTTTTTTTTTTTTTGGTTTTTTATTTTCTTAGATTAAGGTGTAAAGGTGTGTGTAAATAAATTCCTTTCAAAACACTTTGGTGCTTATTTTAATGCTTTCAATGAGCTGAACGTTGGTGTCTTAGCTTAGAAAAACGGCACACCTTACCTTGGATTGTTTGTTATATATGATGACCATTTCACTGACACTGTTTCATTTCTTACAGTTTTCTTTTGATCTCCAGGGACTATAAATTCTTGTACTTTAAGGTGTTTTCATATGGAAATGTGGCTGATGATTATGTCACTCCAAACGGGGCCGGTCAGATCATCGCACGCTACATGAAAATTTCATTTTGTATACTTAACTGTGTTAGTGGAGTGGCTTTTCTTTAAATTTAAATTGTAATAAATTTTTTCTTTTTTATTTCAATTTTAATTATATGAATTATTTAATATAAAGAGTTTAACTTTTTCATCACAGAAAATATTGTTAATATATAATAATAAGTATAATAAGTGTAAAAAGTAAACCATTTATACAAATAATGGGCGTGGCAATTTAATGACTACACCTTCTAATATGTCGTTTGCTTCTTCTATCATACTTAAAAGTCGATTTTTTTTTTTTACCAAATAAGAATCTTCTTAAATTGTGAGCGTGTACGGTATCCAAAACCGCCGATACTTAACACATCGATAATTCCACATACATCGATTTACCCCAATTTATAAACAAAATAACCTCGGTACAGAAAATAAAAACAAAGTACAAAATTTCAGCTTTATTTGTAAAATTTTCAGCCCTGAGTGTGCCTCCAATAGACAGACGTACGGACGTAGACATTCAGAACGTTTTAGATTTTGATTATGATCAAGAACATAATTAAACTTTGTGAAGTGTTTGTCTACATTTTTATACTCTCCATCACTTGGTAAAGGGTGCTTGTATTTTTTTACTAAACATCAAATGCCACACTCACATTCAATTGTGCCGATCGATTCAGAATTAAAATCTGTACCGATTCAACGATTGCTTGTCTGTCCGTCTGTCCTTTTATCTTTCTATATAAATTTGTGCATAAACTATTAATTTGTGATTGTTGTTTAAAGTATTTGTTGTTATTCTTCCAAAATGGTTGCAAGAAGTGGTTTCTTGTTTGCTTTGGTGCAATTCAAGATATGGCCTCATTCCAAGACTGTTGTTTTCTATTGTTGTTCTTGCTTTATTGATATTTCGGAACAATTGCATAACATTTAATTTTAAATCAATTATTTTTCTTCAAATCTTTTATACATGCATGAGCGCAACACATGCCGTTACTCGTAAATGAATAACCATTTATTTTATAATCTCGATTTCATATATGGCAATCAATCCAAATCCATTATATAGCAATAAATACAATGAATTAAATAAATTCAGTAGCGAAGCAAATGAAAAGCGCAACATATGGTTGCTGCGCAAGATACGACAACACAGACTATTAACAACAATCAAGAAGAGGAGAGAAGACATAAAAAAGAGAAGAAAAATAAAACAATACTGTGGCTTTACACCACTTTCAGCCAAATGCCAAACTGTGCCCCCCTCATCGTCCCCATTCCAGTCAACAGATCTTCCTGTGAGACTGTTAAAACTGTATTGTGATGATGTGTAAAATATAAGTTGAAAGTCAATGAATGCGAAAATAAGTAGCATTAACCATATAGAACATGTGGTAATCTCCGTACGCTCCGGCAATGAGTGCAATAGAGGGGAGCGAAGTAGCAGAGAGTCATCACCCAATTGCGTTTGCTACGGTACGGCCACATTGTACAACACTTCAAAAAGAGATATTTTACATGTACAGCACAACGAACGAAATCAAAAAAAAAAATAAAATAAATCAAAAAAGAGAAAAAAATGGAAAAAGGTTCTTCCAAAAAATAAAATGAAATAAGCATGGAGAGAACAAAAAGGAAAGTGTTTAAATTTTTATTGCTACAAATTACCGAAAAACAACGAAATATGTGGTGAATGGAACTCACAAGAGCTCTGCGCGAAGCATGTGTTCGAGTGTTTGTGTGTGTTTTGCACTGCCTCACGCTCTCACTCACACTAAATTGGTAGGTAGCAGTATTTATACTTGTATGGGACCCAAAAATGAGCAGTATAATGCTTTTAAAGCTGAATTCTGAAGAGATAATGCTAAGGAGAGGCAAGGAATCCCGTATGCAACTACTATACACACAAGCACACACGTATGCGGTAGTGTATTTATTATAAGTATGTGGCATTGTGTGCAGTACTCGCGTGTATGACAGCGTAAAAGTCCTGCTGCTGCTGCTGCCCAGTAATGTAAATAAGCAGAGATTTTTGTTTGTCTGTTCATATAAATTTTTTTATTTTTATTTTTATTTATTTTGCTTTTCGGTTCATTTTATTTCATTTTCTCACACGTGCATGGTGAGTGTAAGTGTTTTTTATGTTTTTTATTTTTTGGCCAGCGATGGCCTTCATAAATTCACGTGGTCGGCAACCTCATCATATTTCGCGTTGCTTGTATTAAACAGTCAAAAAACAAAAAAACCCAAAAAACAAAAACAAAAAAAAAACACCAACAACTGTATTCAGCGCAGTATTGTTTTTTCTTTTCTTATTTTGTATATTTGATTTTTTTTTTTTTTGGCAATGACTCGTTTACTCTTTATATTAATGCACGCTCATGTGCATGCATGTGTTGTGCGTTCGTATTTATTTACGTGAATGAATAAATTTTTACACTTGCAACACTCGCATTTCCGTTTATATTTAAAAATTATTCGTTTTTTATGGTTTTTTTTTTGTTTGGTTTTGATTTTATTGTTATAGTTGAATATATTTGTTGTTGTTATTGTCTACAGGCTAATAATCATGTTATTGTTGCTGCTGCTGATAATAATAATGGTGATGATGATGATGATGATAATTATCGATAATAATGACAATAATGACGATGACGTTTGGGTAGGCAGCCGTTTACCGATTCTACTGTTTTTGTTAATCAATGGCCTGGTTATGAGTGAAAATCAGTTTTGTTATTGTTGTTGTTGTTGCTGCTGTTGTTGTTGGTGATAGTGTTTTTTATGTATAATAAATTTTTTTATTTGATTTTTTTATTGGTTGTCATTGATTTTTAATTATGTGGCACACACTCACATGCAAAATACGTTCAGTCAGACCGTTTCGCTTTGTAAACAACGAGGCCAGCCTCCCAATTTTATTTAATGTTTTGTTTTTTTCGTTTTTTTTTTTTTTACATATATGCAAACATAACATTATTGAATGTTGTATGTGTATGTGTGCGTGTAAATTATTAACATTTAAATGCAGCTCATCAGTTTAATTTTTTTAATTTTTATTTTGAATTTTTTCAGGTTTTTTTTTTTTTTTTGGATAATAACAAACATTAACGAAAATGAAATGAAAAAAATATGTACAAACGTGTATGCAGTATGTATGTATGCAGTATGTATGTGTGTATGTAAAAATAATAAGTGCTGACTATTGAGTGGTTGGGGTTGAGGGTGTCGCGAATATTGTGTTTGCTGGGTTGAATGGAATGGAATGGTAACGAGTGAAAACGTAAATAATTTTCATTAACAGCAATTACGGTGTGACCTTGAGAAGTGGCATTGGCCCCAATTATACCGACAATGTATACAATTCCTCTCTCTGTCCCATTCTCCTCTCACACTTATCCACATGAACTCACACTCATCAGAAATCTGGACTATGTATGTATGTATGTATATATGTAGGTGTAAATATGTCTAGATTAATATATTTCTGTAAACATGAATCATCGTTTGGTGCTACTTTTAGCATAATATAACCAATATTTGTTTGTGTGAGTGTTTGTAGAGATATCCTCTACAGAGATACTATCGCAGTCCCTTTGACATATATCTTCCACCTTGTTATTCGTATTGTTTTTATTTACTTGTTGTTGTTGTTTTTTTTTTTTCGTTTACTTTCATTCGAAATTAAACTATAGATATAAATGGCTTATTATTATGGTTGTTGATGGTAACAAGCCAAGGTACGCTTATCGTCACATGGGACTCTACTACGTTGAGTTTTGTCTGTTGCACGTGTACGGTGGAGGTGTACATATATATATATACACACCCATTCACATATCAACAACCCCGCGAGTAACTGCACAAGCAAGCTTGCTGTATACTCAGGCTTTTGCTAAGGCCTCACTGTTCACTTCATATCGACAATTGAACTTCATACTCTCTCACTCCATGCATACTCTCTTCGGTTATTTAACACATTTATTGCGGGATTTACTTTTATAAAAATAGTATTTAATACTTAAACACACACACGCATGCATATGTACGCACAAACAAAAACGCATGCAACAATCATGTGTGTGCCACACGGGCTTTTCCGTTTTCTACCCGCTCTTTATTCACATACGTACTGGGTGCTCATATGTTGCGTAAAATTTTTCTCATATAATTGTTCACTTATTGCAATTTTATTGTGTACCATTACATGCATATGCACATATTAACCGGGTCGTTTTTTTCCATTTTAATTTTTTTTTTTCAAATTTTTTTTACTTTTTGGTCCTTCCAGCCAGTCCTCTTATATAAACGAAAAGTTACTAAAAAAAAATATGAAAAAAAAATCATTTCGGTTAATTTTAATTGATTATAAACACAAACAACTTTCGCTTTCATTGTTGGTTGATTTTTTAAAATACCGACAGCACTTGTTGCTGACTGAGGTGGTGGGTCAATGGTTGTAGTCTTTCTTCTTTTTTGTTTTTTTTTTTTTTTTGCCAAATAATTTTAAATTCAATCAATTTTTTTAACAAAATCCATTCATTACCGTTTACATGAAATATTTTTTATTAACAAGGTCATCTTCTGGAGATTCATTAATGCAATCTGTACATCGAACAAACAAGTGCAAAACTTTCAAAGTTTAATGTTCAATAATGTCTGTGTGAGAACATTACAAAAATCGTATATGGGTGGTCAGCGTCCTATTGAAAAACGCCGAAAGAACAAGTAAAACAACTTAACATTGCTTCGGCCAAATCTTCTAAATATTTTCTATATGTACGCGTAAACGGTGGTCAGGGCATGTCCTCAATTGTGCCTCTTTTTGATCATATCAACCGTTGAAAAGAAAAGTCAACCATTATTTAAACAATGAAAGTAAATAGTTTCCTTGTGACACGTATACCTGTTTACTGTGACAATAACCATTCTTTGAGTGATAAAGTTAAGTAATTATTATCAAGTGATGTAATTTTCAGAGGAAAAGCATTCTGCCGTCCTTTCACAATCCAATCATACATTAAAATCTTACACTTACATATAAGTGTAGCATGGTTTCAGGCTGTTTATAATTTCTCTAGATAAGCATTCCACTTGCGGAGGAATCGAATAAAGATCAAATGAAGAACGTTGATTACAACGAGACCAAAGTTTCTTTAAATTAAGGTTTTTCTATTGTTGTACAATATTATGATTATTACACTAATACTGACTAATAGTAATTTTCGTCGCTTACAGTTAATTATTGCATAAATGTCTTAACTTTATAAGATAGATATAAATAAAATGGTACAACACACATTTTAAAGATATTATATATAGCATATATCACTTTGTCAAAAGGTTGGCATTTGCCAAGAAGAATTGGTCGGAGACCTCACAGAGTATATACTCTGAACTAGCATTGAATACTGAGTTGACATAGCCATGTTTTCTTTTTTAACTGGACTGTTGGCATGTACAACTCAAGCTGGACTGACTTCACCCTTATGTACTAAAACCCACACCCCCCAGTGTCAAATTTTTCTTAAGCTGAATTCAGTTTTATTACATTTTTTGTGTATCAATTCATTTTAGTGAAATATGTCTTAAAAAATATTAAAGCTTAACATTTTTAGAATCTCATTGAAACGAATCTTACTTCAGTGGTCAGTTGAAGTCAAGTGAAATATTTATTGGCACCCCCCACAGCAGATTTTCTATAAATCAAAATACAAAGCTGGGTGGTAAAATACACGTAAGACTAAAATTGTAATGTCTGTAAATATTTCAACTAAATATTCGCAAAATGTACAAAGAAATGCTTGTGAAAGTAAGTGATGGGTCTTTAACGCTTCATTTAATCCAAATATTTACTTATTTCTGAATATTCTAAAAAATAATATAAAAGATTAGTTAATTGATAAAAAAAAAGAGTTACAGAGTGTCTAAGGTTCGTTTAGAATTATAGAAAAATTCTCCATTGACTGCAATAAGGGTGATTTTTGCTTATTAGCAAACAATTTCTTTCTTCTTGGCGCTCAACTTCAATGTATGGCTAATTTTTGAAAGAAGCAAACACAACATAACGCATCGTAACGTAACATATTACAAGCGACCGTACTGTAAAGTCCAGTCCAGTTCAGTTCAGTTGGTCATTCAAATGACCAGTAATTTCAATTAAAGCGAAATTCACATAAACAGCCTGAAGAAGAATTCATACACGTTTCAACTTCCGTAACAAATGCTTATAAAGTATAAATGCTTATGCGTATGTGTGTGTGCAGATGCAGTAGACAATAACGCATGCATAACGGTCATTGAGAGTTTCCGCTTAGATTTTAAATTAGCTAAAAACAAATGAATAATAAGCCAACGAGTTGAAGCAAGATTTTTTGCCAAAAACAAAAAAAAAAAAAAACAAAAAACAAAAAACAAAAATTAAAATATTTCACTTTAACTGGGCAGACAATACAAGTATATATTGTACATTGTAAAGCATATTAAACAAAGAAATTAAAGGATTAAAAATACAGAAAATTTATGAACATGAAAGGGTTAACTGACCAACTCCATCACCTCTCCACCATACATTTAGCTTAAAAAGGAAGAAGAAGAACTTCATTTAAGGTTCTTCATCTACCAAAACCAAAGAAATCAAATCAATGCTTATATCAAGTAACACAAAACACACCCACATACCCATTCAATGTGAGATCATACGAGTTGATGTTAAAAATAAAGGGCTGCCTGCCAACCAGTAAGTCAGCAATAAATTTTCGTCACATTGGACATTGCTTACGTTACCTTGTAAAGAGCTAATCATTTGCGTTTGTATATTAAGCTCGGTAAATTTTGTTTATGTCAAATTAACAACAACAAGAACAACAACAACGCAAGCGTTATATTAATGAAGAATAAATCCATGCAAAGCTGTTAGAAAGCGGAGATTATTGAAAATTAAGGACTTTTATCACAGCAGTTACACTGTAAAACTAAAATGTATTGAAGCTGACTTTTAATTAGATTGGATTTTTCATTTAAAATTTATATATATACATATATTGCTGTAGTTCTAATTGAAGAGTGTTCGAGAGAAATAGAGAGTATTTTAGGTTTAGGGCGATTTCTGAATTTGCAGTCAACGGAGTAAGGCTTCAGTAAACACAACGTATAAAAATGCTATATTTGCCTTGGATGTTCGACTCCTCACAATTCAGACTTCTTTGAAAAATTGTACGTGTATCTGCCACACCTATTTACAGCACATTATGTGCTACAAATGTAAACTAAATTTCAAATTTTTTTTGCTTTATTTTTAATTATTTATATTTATAATAAATACTTGGTTATTGTAGGCGTGGCTGTTATACGATTTTGTCGATTTTTAATAATAGTTGTCCAGCTACATACTTAGTGAAAGTGTTATAGTCGATGAAGCTGAATCAAATAGCCTTACAAAATTATGCTACAATTAGTTGTTTTGTGCCGGTAAACGCGAGGTATTGCCATACAAGGCGATTCGTAATATACGATTATAAGGGAAGGGGTTCTAAAAATAGTTCGATCAGGTCCAAATTTGTTACAATTTACAATTATAAAACTAATTAACCATTATTTATATAAAAATATTAAGAGTTGGCACTTTTTACCATATAAAGACTTCCATTAAAATTCGATTCGTTCTATTTTGAATAGAGTTTCTATCTAGCCCAATATAAGACCTTCCATCAAATATAATCAAAATACCTCAAAAAGTGCGACCTGTAGATTGCAAACAAATTTACATGGACAGACTGATGGACATGAATAATTATTATTACTCATAGATTGCTATTCTGAACTAATAATTAAGAGCGACATTTACCGTTTAAGAGTTAGAAATTTATAAAAATTTATGATCTAAAAAAAAAATGTTTTTATTATTATCTAATTATACAAAATCGAATTTTCATAATTTTTTTTTTTTAATAATTCTACCTGATTCGATCAATTAATATTACTGCATATGTGCCATTATAAAGTACGTATTTATGTCCGATTCGGAGTACTGCACGAGTTAATAGCATTCTGATTGTTAATTAAAATTGACACCAAAACAGCTCCACGTTTACGCTTAGTAAAGAATTTTAATTTTTATAGGGTTACATGCTAATTAGTGTAAATTTGACATTTGATATGTGTAGTACATAAAATTATGTAAATGTCAAGTAAAAGAGGTTTGAGAGAATTGACCGAAAGTAATGACAGAAGGGAAGCACAAGTAAAAAAGTTAAATTTGATTTAAAGCAATTCTTGCAAACTCACACCATTTTAGTATAAATGAAACAATTTTTGAATGGCATTGGTGCTTCTAAGGGCGTGGTCTTAGTCCCAAACAGTTTTACACATATGTGTAAAACTTTTATCGTTTTGTTTCCACTTTATTCCCATTCAAAAAAAAAATCTTGAGTTCGGAATTTTGTGATGGACGTGACCGATTATTACCAAAAGCGTCCCCTTTGAGGAACTGTTAAACTACGGATTACGTATCAAAATTGATTTCTGTATCAAAGAATATATTTTGCAAATAGTCCATTATTAGTTTTAACAAATCAACGAATAAAGTACTCATCAATATTTGTACGAAATATCAATATTTTAGGTAAATTTTTTAACTTTTAAGATAAATTTTCCAATAGGAGGTGTGCCCGTAAATCAATTATAGTAATTTTAGATAAAAAAGTTTCACAGGGACCATGATTCTATATCAAAATTAAGTTCCCTCTCCCAATGTGACTACACACAATGTGTATATCAAAGCAGAGTAAGAGATGTAGGGAGGGACATAGCTAGATAGACTCCAATTTCATTACTGATCAATAATAGAGTGCTTGCGGTTTTTAAATCTAGTTTTGAGTTGTTTGAAAGCAGAGTTGCAAACTTACTCGTTACTTAAAACTTATGATAAATCATGTATGACGCTTCCATTCATCATGTTTGGAAAGAAAATCAAAAGAAATGAAAATAAATAACCACCGACGGCTTTGATTAATGACAAATCCGATGTTTAATAATTGTCAATAATTTTGTGTACAATTGTGCATATTATGCTTAAGATCGTGACTACATATCTAAGCCTTGCGTACATGATTCATTTCTTTAAATTTCTTCAATTATATGTTATACACAAAAGATTTCTTTAACCATTACTTAATGAAAGGGGGATATGTTTATAATTAATTCAAAAATTGCATTCACTTCTTTCTTCTAAAATAACGAACAGATTCTTTATTGTAGTTCGCCATCGTATATGCTGCTAATGCCACATATAATAGGAATGTAAGGAAGGTACGGCCAGTAAAATATTTATATACAACATAAAAATCTTATATGAATTATATAAAAATCTTTTCTATGCATTTAGACTTTTATATTTTACAATTTACTTGAGCGTTAACAGTTAGCGGCGGTCGTTGGGTCACTTTTGAAGTGAAATTCCATTTAAAAGCTGTCAAGCATCAGCATACGTTCATGCAAGTATTCATTGTAAATGTCAAATTAGTAAATATATATAACATACGCAAACGTACTTAAATACGTGAAGCAGCACATATAATATGCATTTACCTTCATTATGCTTCATTCCAAAGCCTATGAAATGCATTTAATGTTTGGCAAAAAGTTGTATTTAAAACAAAAATTTACTTGTATGAGGTTTCTTTTTATAAACTTTACTTTTGTTTACCATTTCATAAATTAACCGTTTGTTTACATACCTCAATCGTTTACACAATTTTTATATAATAAATGCAATATATAGTATATGGAGGTACTTATATATAAATGTCACACTCAGCAAGATGATTTTCAATTAATGTTAAAGACAAGGTCTTCCTAAGTGTTCACCAAGGAATAGGGGCTTGAATTTTTCTAAAGATCAATGCTCCTTTAAGAGCTTGCACTGAGCCAATCTTATGTCATCTCAAAATGTTTACGTATAACTAACTCACCAGTGGGGTAAACTCACTTTGTCAATTTGTTTGTTAATAATATCCAGGAGCAGAAGCTCTACAATACATATTTAGGATCAGCATAAATATACATAACCGGGTCGGAAAAATTCGTCTCTAAAGTTAGTCAAATTATTGGTAATTCTTGCACGTTAGTTGGTATTAAAATTGGACAAAATCGGTTGGAGCAAGCGCCCACTTTTTAACAAAAACCAAAGTAGTTTTTTGAAGGCCTTTACCTATTCACTCAATATCTGTAAAAGATAAAGCAATAACAATTCGCAAAAATGTTTTAAGTCAGCTTCTGCAGACGGCAAGTATAAATTTTTGTAATTTATGGGCGTGCTTCTTAACCGATCACGCCTTTTAGGGCGACCTTAATTTCACGAATTTTCAAAAAAATCTTTGATATTTATGAAATATACTAAGAGTGTAATTCCGTTGACTAAAACCCCAAGCAGACATTAGAGACCACAAAAGTTGTATCTTCAACATTTAAGTCAATGAACCTCATTTGTCCGTACGTCCATATTTTTCTTTTTGACACAGTTAAGGTCAGTCTGCTCGCGCCTTTAAATAACTTAGATTTTGTTGTACATAATGTAGATGGTAGTGTTTTTAATGACTCCTTATTAATGTTTCAAACGAATTCTTCTTCTTCTTAAGGACATAGACAATTTAAAACTTTCTTTTAGAGATTTCTAAAAATGCGCGGACTAAACAGTCGCGGAGGCCCCGCAATGTCCAGGTGAAATTATAAGAAATCTATGGAACAATATTGTATGTATTTCTTAAAGGTTTTGAACGGTTCCCGCTTAGAGCCTCCAAGTATCTAATACGACCCAGGATTTTGGACACATTTTTTTCTTCTTCTTAGAGACATAAACATTAGAACATTTAAAGGTAATATTAACCTAAAAGTTGTGTACTGAGATCAACCAAGCTGAAGGCTTCATTTCCTTTGAACATATCTCAAGATGCTTTGAGTCATTTTATAACTAATACTGATTCAAAATTTAACATTTCTTGCTTAATCCAAAGCGAACAGAGTTTTTCATATTTTATATATGAATTAAATAAATAATATAATAAAAATAATAACAAAAAATAAATGAATCTAGTCAACATATTGAAAATATCATAAAAGGCCAGAGCCGTGCGAATATGTTTCATATAAAATAATAAAAAATAAATTTAAAGTAAAAAAAATATAATAAAATATTAATGAAAAAGTATAAAAATTGTTTGCTGGTTTTTATTTTTATTCATACTCAATATTGTACAATAGTAGTAATAACTGAAACATGAAAAACTTACATTGACGCTGTGTTGTGTAATATTTAATGAAAGGATTACATTTGCCGGAAATTCAAGTGGAATGACTTTTGAGTGTGGTGGCTGGCGCTGGTGATGGTTCGATGGTAACAAATAGATAATAAAGTATGAAAAAGTAGTTGTAACAACAATTGCAACAACGTAAATAATAGCAAATGCTATGGCGAACCATGTATTGACAAAAGTTTTGAAATATTTATACAAAGTACAAAAACACACACACACACACACACACGCTCTTGTATATATGTGTATGGTATATGAAAAATTAACAACCTTTAGGCGTAAAGTGCCTACCCACCTGACAACTGCCCGCTCGAAACAGTGTAGCGCATCAATTGTGATTGAAATCAACTCAACTGAGCTGAACTGCATTGACTGGGTTGACTAATGCCGTGTGTGTCACGATTGTGCCACCGCACGCATCTTACTTTATCCAAATCTGTAGGCGGAGCATTTTTTGTTTTTTTGTATTTTTTTTTGTGTGTAGTTGTTGTTGTTTTTTTTTTTTCATATATTTTCTACGCGATATGCGCGCTGTTATTGAAACGCAAGCGCGCATTTTTAATGCGCGCCTACAGCATGAAACATCATAAAATGCAACTGCATGTATATGTGTATGTGTATATACGAGTATACAAACATAGCCACCAATATACACATGATTGCATAAACAATATAAGGATGGATGCAGAGGGACACTTATTCTACACTATATACAATCCCTATCTAAAGACCTGTGGTGTTACGTTGTGTTGCGTTCACTAGCATTTACATGCATTAACACAAACACAAACACACACACGCGGTACATACACATGAATAAATGTAAGCAAACAAATGCAGTGCAAGTGTGCGTAAAACGAAAATAAAAATAAAAATACAAACAAAAACAAATTCAGTAAAATAGAGAAACATTTTAACAACAACAACAACAACAACAACAACAAGATATAGAAAAATAAGAATTTTTTCCCAATGCATTTTCCGATGCAACCGCATTGCAACAAAATACTAATAAACTATACTGGTGGCAATCGTGTGCATATAGCAGATTATTTGTATGTATGGGTGTGTACTGTTATATGCTTGTTTTTATGCAATTCATTTATAATTGTTGTTTTTATTGTTTTTGTAATTCAAATGCAGGTTAGCATTTGCCTTCGGTGGAGTTTTTTTCTTAACGTTAGCCGCGTTGGACTGACTGACTTATCTGACTAACAGCGCCTCAAAACACTTAAGCTTATAAATATAACCCCTTCCAGCCCCCTTTCATAAAGACAAAACAAAAAAATTCTTTCTTTTTTGTAATGCATGTGAGGACGCACACATATCCCGTTATCGCACGACTTTGAATTACAATCTTTCCCACACACACGCGCGCACACATACGTACGTATGTACATTCAAATCGTACATAAAAACGCATATTTGTGTTAGTTCTTTATAAACAGCAATTTGCCCGGGACGTCGCAATGCGTCACATGCCCTAAACTTTAGTTTCGTAGTTGGTGCGATTCGCACAAATAAAAAAATAAAAAATTTAAAATTAATATATAAAAAAAAAAATTACAAAAACTGCTGCAAGTGCTTAAAGTTGGAGAGAGTTTTTGTTTGTTCAGTTTGTGTTTCAACTTATTTCGCGAGTACACAAACACACACACGTTCACTTATATGCGTATAGAGAAATATACATAAATATAGAAAAGTAAGAAATAAAAATGTAACTGTACATCACAATGCATGGCCGCTTTATTTACTAACTCAGTACCGATTTATATGTTGTACATAAATTTAGGTATTTTTGTGCACATGTGTGCGATTTATATAATAGTTTGGTGTGTCGGTTGTAGAGAAATGCAATTCGTTCGCTTGTCTATGCAGCAAAATGCACTTTGGCAAATTGCATATAAAATCCCATCACACTGCCACACTCGCCTAAATTGTTTCCATGCCTCTCACCACAATTTCACCATCGCCCTTTTCACGTCCTCTATTCGATACATTCGATATACCGTTCGGTATGTGTGTGATGGATATCTAGACAAGTTTAGTTTGAGTCAGTATGCAGGTACGTGTATAGGATGCGTTAGTGGTGTCCATTCTACCTAAAAATGTTCACATTTCACATTTCATGGAAGCGTTCTGCAGTTCTCGTCAGATTTTTACGTTTCATTTTGACGTTACAGTATCATACCCCCGAGAATTTATGTATTCATCTCCCTCTCTCTGGTTTTTTCCTACTCTGTCACATAAATTCCCTTAGATCCATTAAAATGATTTAACACTATTCTGTGGACGTTACCAAAACATTCATCAGCACTCTGGATTCTGTTCTGTTTTGTTTTTTTTTTTTTTTTTTTTTTTTTAACCTATAACATTAATGCATCAATTCTAAAATATTACAACAGTTTCAATGCATTTGATCATCAAATTCTTTGTTTAATAGTAATAGAAAAACTTAACTGATGGTTCATGGCACTTGTGGGAAATAAACGCATTACTATAGAGTTCAGGCACAGCCAGATAGCTGGGGGACTGAGAGTTGAATTAAAAGGAAACCTCTTTAATTTTGTTTAAATGAATATTTACTACTTTATAAACAAAAATTATTAATTTGAACAAAAACCCTGCATCAGTTGTGACAAAAGGTATTTTAAGTTTCTACGCGGCAAATGCTACACTCACCCTTGGAACCATCATCAATCGATTTCGGATAACAATCTGAAACGAACAATGCATCTACATATTGACCTAAGTGAGCCTAAGCCCTTTTAGCAATCAACCTAACCTAACGTACATCCATCTAATATTTCGTTCGCTTATTTCAAGTATGTATGTCAATCTACCAGATTGATAAAAAGGTTGACTACGCCCATATAAGCATTTCTTTAATTCAATTCATATTTTTTCTTAATTTCACGAATACAACATTTTTGGAATCAATCTTTTTGTACCTAGTTCCGTTTTTCAAGTAACGGACGTACGGACACCATACACATTTGCCTAAGCTAGAGTTATTATTGTGAAGGGTATATAAAATTTAATACCAGCACGTTATATATAAACAATAGAATGCATAAGAAGAAAGGGTCCAGTTGTTCCAAGTTCCTTTCATGCTCCATTGTCTGCAGTGTTCTTTATTGAAATATTTATTTCTAAAAACACTAACCTCCACTTATCTCCAGTTCATTAGTTCATGTTAA
Organism: Crataerina pallida; assembly: GCA_949710015.1. Lineage (NCBI taxonomy): Eukaryota > Metazoa > Arthropoda > Insecta > Diptera > Hippoboscidae > Crataerina > Crataerina pallida. The sequence goes on along the minus strand of OX453290.1, from coordinate 28,858,853 downwards.
ATGCTAGCATTTATGTTAAACTCTAACGCCATCATATCATTTAAAAGTTAAACCATCTGTTCAGTTGTAATGACCTTTAATCATAAATAACAAAAAAAAAACATAAAAAAAAAAACCAATTGCAACTGTTTTACAGTTAAATCAATGGAAATTGTGTATTGGCAAGTTTTAATTATTAAAACACGAGTTAAAAAAATACAATGTGTTGCCTTTTTTTTTTCTTTTTTATTTTCTTTTTTACTAAAATTTAAATTTATCTCTCAATGTGTGTAAAAATGAAACAAAATCGACAACATTACCCGGCTTCAAAGTCATCTCATTCCAATATGTATTAAAAATTAAACGACAAAATAAAAATGTTGCATTGTACGTAAACGTTTTTAAACTTGTGTGCGTGTGTGTGTGTGTGCTTGTGTGTACATATGATATTTCATCGATAGATAGCTGCTAATACTTTTTTGCGAATGAGTGTTAGTGTATATAGGTACAAAGCCAACTACAAAAATTGGTTAAAGCATTGCCTAATATTAAACAACAACAACAACAATAACAACAACAACAACAAACTAACTAACTAACAACCGTACAACCAATTGCAATTTGTTTTAGATGCATCTAACCCAGACACAGGCAAGCGTACACATCCGCTGCAGACAAAGGTGTGAATGGGGCTTTATCTATCCATCTATATACTTATAAAGCCGGTTTATATATTATTTGTTATTTATGTATATAGAGTATATGTAAAGAGTGGAAGCAATCGCATTTGGTAAGCTTCACCACCTCGCACATATCTAGGATCGAACAGTTATTATTACAGCGATGCAGCATATAACGTTAATACATATTTTCCCTTTTTGTTTTATTTAAAAATATATGAAATAGAAGCCCACCTTAAATATAATTACATCTAACAAACATAAATAATTTAGCATTTTTAAAAATATTTACATAATATATAAGAGTTAAAAAGTCTTAGCGTTAGAGTTCATTTTTATACGGCTCGGAATTATACTAATGCTAGCTCTAGATAGCTCACGTCACGGCATTAAGATGTTCAAGAGGAAACTGAAAAGGTTTTGCGCAACAGAGAGGCCGAAACTTCAATGGAAGGATCAAAAAAACGAAAGACCGTTCTATCCTGCAACAGGTCAAAAACCTAAATAGTTCGAAATCGACTAGTAATAGTGAAGTTGGTGATATTTATTTACTCCTTGACATTATTATCCTCTTAAGAACATTTTACAATGTCTAAGTGCTATCACTAAGGGGCTAAGGATTTGTCTTAGTAATCTCTGTCCGCGCAGTACACGAATTTAAATCAATTTCAAGAAAAAAAGTGAGAGATTTTTTAGCTGGAATTTGAACTCAAATGTTGCGTTGGACAGTTAAGAATAATACCATGACAGTCGGGGTTAATAAAATGAACATTTAAATTATAAATTTTGTTGTATATTTATTACGAAATATGGACCTAAAAGAAGTATATTCGGTCAAGACCCATCAATTAATACCCCACAACACTAACCTCCTTAGATTGTTCTACAATTAATTTGGTTGCGTCTGTCTATGCAACAGCCTTATAAGTTACTTCGTCAAATATAATTATATGAAAAGGAGTTCTAAGAATGGTTCGATCAGATCCAAATTTGGCACAACCACATATTAAGTCAATTAACTATTCTTCAATAAATTTTGTCAAAAAATATTAAAACTCTAGCTTGAGTACAAATTCAGATGAACAGACAGGCATGATTAAATCAATTTAGATTTTGATTCTGAATAGATCGGTATAATAATTGAAGATGGATGATATAGGATGTGAAAATATGTTTAAATAGTGGTTGTAGTGTCACCTTTTTTTTTTTTTATTTATAATATTGTTAACGTCGGGCCACATGGACATCGAACGTTTATTTGGTTTTTTTTTTTTCGGAGCCTAAAGACCCTAAACAAAATGACAAACTTGGTCGACCCTCTCGCATAAATTCACTGGGTACTGGTGCATAAACGATTTTGTTGCAATGTTGCAATGGCGTGAGTAGAATAATCGCGTAAATATCTGCGGTGTGTATGGGAAGCATCAAAAGTCATTTTATGGGCTTAGAAAAACCTCACCTAGAAATTTCTATTGATACCTCTCTATGTGTTACATGTAAACACTTTTTATATAAAATATATTACAGATTAAAAGTTGTGCACTTTTGCGCTTGTATTAAGCATATGTGTGGTGCTGATGTGTATGTATGAATTAACAACTTCTAAAACGCGGCTCTATATGTATGGAGTTAGTTGGCGGCGTAAACCAATACTTAAAATAATTTCCGTGTTAACATTATACATAATAGCTTTCTCTCTCTCACACACACACACAAAACATATTCATGACTGTAGATGTGTTAAATTTGTGTAAGCTTTTGCAACGATACAATAAAACAATTATGAATCAAATTATGAGTCCAACTTGGAAATAGTTTTAAATTCTTAAGAACCACAATCTATATACATTATTAGTATTTTCTTGATTATATAAATAATAAATTATTCTACAAAGATGCTTGCGCCACATATATATTATGTATTGTAGTCGATGTCAACCAATTTCAATTTCAAAATTCTAGAATTATCCACCATCTGTGGCTAAAAATGCGTTTGTGGCTGCCTAATAGATTTTTCATGTATTGTAAATTATATTTAAAGCAGAGAAATGTTTTTTTTTTTTTTTTTATTCTATATTAAGTAGGAAAATAATTTTGTAGGTACGCAGTTTGCGTCTACTGATACTTCTATTGCAGTTCAATGGGAATTTTTATATATGGGTGATTACGTTGAAAAAGATTAAAACGCTCGAAATACATTCTCTTAATTTTATCTGAATGCTACAAATATTTGTGTAGAGTTTATAGAAATTCTTTAAATTATTTGGAGTCGTAGTATTCGTAATTAACCAATTAAGCCCAACAACAACAACAACAAAAACCATAAATCTCTAAAGCACTTTTTACCTCAAATACTCAACTTTAATTGAGTTTTTTATTTGAGTAATTTATATTTATTATTTAGTTTTTTTTTTCCATTTACTTTTTAGTTATTTTCATCTACATTTAAGTTATTTCTAATTGGAATTCGTTTTTTTCCATTTGTGATTGAGTTTTTTATTACAATTTCTAAATGAGTTATTTGAATTTGAGAAATATGATTTTTGATTTGAGTTTTTTTATTTACACTTAAAATAAATGATATTGCAGAAACTATAAACTTTAACTCAATATCTCATTTTTCATTGAGCTAATTGTTTGAATTATTCTATTTCCACTTGAGTTATTTCTTGAGTTATTTCTAATTATAAAGTGTTATAAAGCTATGAGTAATTCTCATTTTGAGTTTGATTTTTTTTTTTTTTCTACTTTACTACCAATTATGGCCATTTTAATTCGGCAAGATTGCAGAAACTATAAATCTTTAAATCAATTTTTAACTCAATGTCAGTTCTTTAATTGAGTTTTTCCTTTCAAGTTTATTTCATCAAAATTTGAGTTATTTCTAAGTATAATTGTTTTATTTTCATTTTCAATTGTGTTTTTAATTTCATTCCCTAATGAATTATTTTAGACTGAGTAATTTTAGTCTTTTCCATTTGAGTTATTTTCAATTCTCTATGAGAATTTTATTTAAAAATGGCATAATATTGAGTATAACAGGTTTGGGCAGATCGTATGGAATCGTCTTTTAATATAGTAGTGTTCTAAATTATGACCGGAAGACGATAATAGAATTTTGTACCAAACTATGGAATCACTTTTTCATGAGTGAAAAATAATGAAGAGAGGGAGAGAGGGGGAATGGAATGAAAAGGCCCAGAATTAGCAGAATTTATTTATAAAGCCAACATAACTAACGCATTATATGCACACATTCACGCATATATAGAGTTATCCTAATGTTCAACATTCTGTGTCTATGTATTGTTTTGTCCGCGTGTGGGTGTGTGTAAAAAGAATCTTCTACTAACTGAGTTGTATATGCACTCGCGCTAACAGTGAAATATAAATGCATGAATAATAATAATAACAACAACAGCAGCAACTGTTTGCCTATGCATGCGTGCATCGTTGCATATGTGCGTGCATTTGCATTAGTATTTATATTAAAATGGCATAAACGGTAGGATATGTAATTTTAATTATATTATTCAACGCGCTAGCTAGCAACGACAACATTGACATTATTGGCATTTTCTCACGTGGATTATGCGGAGTGAGTAGGGAGATGACTACAAACCATGCACATAGATAGAAAGACTAGCAATAGAATACAACCGTCTTGTTGTTGGTGTTATAGGAAGTTGAATAAAAAAAAAACGATTACTTAATCAAATATGTGTATGTATGTAAGTAGATGTGTGTGAGTGCATGCCTCCCATAAAGTGTAAATGTTTGGTTAGCACAACTGAAACTTAAACCGTGAAACATTGATGGCGAAAAAAGAAGAAAAAAAAGAAATATGTTAACGCATGCACCTTAGATGGACAGTAGCTGTGGCAGCATTAGCAGTAGCAGCAACAGCGTCGTCGTCGTCATCATCATCATTATCATCATCAACGTCCACAATGGCGGCATCATCAAAACGGCCATGTATGGTGGACGAACAGCTTCAGCATCAGCACTAACAATAATAATAACAACAACAAACATCAACACTATACGGGTTAACATTTTAATGCATTTAGACACACAAACAATTGCACTCATAAGCACACACACACACACATATATATATATATATATATATATATAAATATTGCATACACATACATACGTACATACGTACATGTATATAAATTTATATATATTCGGTTTATAGCGTACCATGACGTTTGTGTGCACAAGTTTTATGCATGCGTTGCTTTTGTTATAGCTTTATATGTATTAGTAGATTTTGTTGTTGTTGTAGTTGTTTTATTGTCAACAATATACATAGAAAATTGCTAAACGCGAAAACAGTATCGCGGCATTTTTTTAGTGTACGGCAGCAGGCAGACTAAAACACAACAAAATTTTTATATAATAAATTAATATAAAAATAATTTTATAAATATTATAAAACTCTTAACTAAAAATATTATTATAATTATTATTAAACCAGATACGCACACAGTCAGACGCACAGTCACAAACACACACACACACACACGCACACCGACACAAACACACACGGACCCGCTTACATACATGCATCCACATACATCTACGTAGAGTGTTTTGCTTTTAAGTCTTCAAACTCAATTCAATTCAATGCTTTACGTTAAGCAGTAGTTAAGCAGTAAGTTTTAGTTGAAATATATTGTCTGTACACAAACACATACAGACCAACGCCGAAGACAATGTAAGAAACAAAACAAAAAAAAAAAAACAAAAAAAATGAAAATAAAAGAAAAAACCGAAATCGTAGCAACTGCCGTACATAACAAAGGACAAGAAGACCGACAACAATCGATCAGTGCGATAACGCGATTCCCTGTACATACAAAACAAACAATATCATGTACAATATTACAAAGCGCCGACCACTCAAAAGTAACTGTTATGTACCCCAAAAAAGTTTTCGTGTGAATTTCTCTTACGTTGCGGTTGTTGTGAGTGTTGTGTCTTTGTACAGTGTAAACGAAACTAAATCATAGTAAACTAAGAAGTGAAGTGAACGTCACAAGCTATTTGGTAACTGGGTGCTTATGTGCTGGGTGACATTATTATTGTAACTGAGTCTCTTGTGCATTGTTGTCGTGTTCTATAAACTTACACCGCAACTCAGAGCTTGCCTCCATCAACGTTACACCCTTTGTCACAGATATTCGCAAAAATGTTGTCATCTTCAGTAGCTGCTGTCACCATGCACCGACCGTTTCTATGCGATAATGTATTGTTATCGTTTTATTTGGGCGTTGCTACACCGTCTTGAAGGCATTCAAGTGTTATAACTACGGCCAATATGTGACTCTTTGCAAAACGTCTTAGTTTACACATTTACAACCAACCAACCAACCAACCAACCAGCACCACCAACAATGCTCAGGCAAATCAACTATAGTCAACTGGCAATAGAATTGAATTAATTTCGGATTTAATTTTATGAAAACCATCTCAATCCCATGAAAATTCCGTAAACTGTATGAAATAATAATAAGAACAATAACAATAACAACATCAAAAAATAGACAAAACCGTACGCTCATCAATAATCCCAAAAAAAATACAAATAAAATAAAAATTATAAACATTTAAATTAAAAAAAAAAAAAAACCAAAGATTCACGGTTTTTACGCTTAAATTTAAACCGCGCCAAACGTCTGAATTTTGTCAAACAATTATTCGCTTATTTTCTACATACTTATGAACACTTTTCGGCATTACCAGTCTCGACCAACAACATCATCCTGTTTCTGGTGCATATTGAGAATTTTGGCCCTTTAACATCTTAACACTCACACAAAATTCCGACAATTCAGACGTAAAACATTTTTTAACGCATTTCGGCCTGATTTTGTTTTTAACCCTTCTCCCCCTCAAAAATAAAAAAAACAAAACAAAAAAAACATTAACAAAAATTTTGGGAAAATTTCCCTTTGAAAACAAATCAAACTACAAAATTACCTGAAATTCGAATTGTAATTTTTTTTTTTTTAAACGAAAACAAACAAACAAATCAAAAAAGGTTTTTTTTACAAAAAACATTTATATTATAATATATTTATTATTGTAACGCTAATTGAATGAGAGACAGAGACAAAAAGACAGAGAGAGAGAGAGAGAGAGAGAGAGAGAGAGATTAACTAAAACTAAAAATGAACTCTAACAAGAACACTCAATTAATCATAAAATCGTCGATGAGTTGTTAATCAAGTTATAGTGATGGCAACATATTTATTTATGACTGGTAAGTACGTTTGTTTATAAAAAATAGAAATAAATTTTGAAAAAAAATTAATTTGTCTTAAATCAAATCTTAAATACTTTTCACATTGACATACAAAAAATGGGCGTGCCAGCTACATGATTACATCCTCCAAAAGTTTATGCATTAAGTATCAATTTTAAAGTTCAATAAAGCGTTCTAAGGTTATCACGGCTGGAAGAATAATTATTATAGGTATAGGGACGACACTGATCACCAGACAACAGAAATATCTAAAAAGTTTCAGACTTCCACTCTAACTAAGGTTAGGCCTCTCAATAAGAAGTTCTGACATTTCTCTTTGGCCACATTTCAGGTTTTTCTAAAATAAATTAGAGGTAGTGAAAAAAGGACGTCTTCAAGAGTTTTTGTCAAACTCCCCTTAGATTTTGTGGATAATAAAAACACATAAGATACCCCATCTTGAGATAATTGGGATTCCAGACTTTCTTTTTTTATATAGAATGGATGAAAAAGTAAAGTTGTCCTGGAATGAGAAAAAAAAAAAATACGACACAACTGCATGTACATATATAGCTTAAGTACTTTTATTTTGATATAATTTAGATTAAATCCCTTTTTCAAATTAGTTATCCATCGGAGTGTCATATACTCTATAAATATTTAAAAAAAAAAAGACTCTTTCTAATGTGAATTTTAATTTTTCTTAAACATTAAATATTAAAACATCTAATATTATTTATATTCTTGATCAGCATTAAAAGCCGGGTCGATGTAACATTTTTGTTTGTTCGCGTAATGTTTATTACTTTTACTCTTACGGTCGCAACAATTGATATATCGAGCGATGCGTCTACAGCTGCAAAAAGTTGTAGAGGTGACATATAAAATATTGAAAAATTCAAAATCAAATTCAATTTAAAATAAAAAAAAAAGTATATTAATCCTCCGTTATAATAATTCTTTTTAAGTAGAGAATTAGTAAAGAACGCTTTGAAAATTATTATTATTATAAATTTTTGCAGCAAAAGTTGAATTTTTTTTTAGAGATATCTTTGATGACAAAGAGCGGTTTTTCGCAAACTTTATTTTATTAATATTTTTATACTTTTTTTTTCAGATTTTGTCTTAATTTTAGTATTTTTTTTTAATTCATCCGTAATAGTTTTGTAAGTTATTGTATAATTTTGTGAATGAGTTGTAAAGTAATTGTAACAATTATGTAATTATAATAGAACTAGTATAAATAAATATATATCATAAATAAACTGTATCAAAATTTATTACTTAAAGAAATGAGCGAATTTTTCAAACACTAATTTGATTGACTGTACCGTCGGTCTCACCACAGACCCATGATGTTTATTAAGTTTCTAAGTAATCGTATCATGTTTTTTTTAAGGGATAAAAGAAACCTTCCCTTTCCTTTCTTTTTTAGTCTTCCATTGTACATGAGGTTTAAGTTTAGGCTTGGGTTTGGATACATGGAAAAATTTACTTCTAAATGTCGATAAGGATTCCAATAAGTGTGATATCTAACAAATAATATAAATAAATAAATTTTGCTTTTGCCGAATGTTAAATGCCTTCCATTACTTCCTCTACAGTGGGCGTGGGATGTTACTACCTCGAGTCTAAAAATAAAGTTTTTTATAAATTGTGAGTTCATCTGTCATCCAATGCCCATTTTTAACGCATCGACCTTTCGGGTAATTGTACTTGTAAATGTGTTTAGAAAAATTTAACTTCATGGTTCAATTTTTATATCAGATGAATATATTTTTGTCGATAATAGGCGTGGCTCATGAGGATTTTTTTAATAGCAATTTTCTGTGGATAGACATTATAAGTGTGTGTAGCTCAATATCTCAAAATTTACTAGCGCGAGAGTGACAACAACGAACGGATGTACAGACGGACCTGTTTAGATCGCTTTTAAATTTTGATGCTGATATATATACTTCATGAAATTGTACAAATTTCGAGGCGAATAATTTCAGAAAATTTTCTTCGTACGTTATTGCTTTATATTCTAATCTGAATCTTTCTGTTTACTTTACGTGCTAAATTCTCAACAGCAATTAACAGCAATTTCCTAATCTTGAGTTTCAAGTTACTGCAGACAACCGATGTAAAAATTGTGCATGATATAGCCAAAATGATTATATCTGCTTGCAAGCATATGCAACATGGCAGCATGTAACACACACACATACGCACTTATAACCACATAAAACACACGCCATAAATATAAAGCGAAGAATAATGAGTTTTTACCTCCTACTAAAGAAAATGTCCAAAATTGACTGGACCCCTACATGCCAGTCATCACTCGTACATATCGAACAGCTTAGCCTGCACTTGCACATGACGACGCAGTCCTATTTATTTATATGTGTATGTATGGTGTTTATTTTTATTTAGATGTGTTGGGTGGTGGTAGGATTTTATTCCTTTTTCTATGCACACTGGCAGCAGAACTACAGAGCTACAGAGATGGTGGCTACTGGCAGTATGCACGCACATACAGTGTGCAGCAGCAAGCAGTGCAGTATATAAGCTAAGCACAGCAAAGCAAAGGAAAGACATGCGCGTAGGATAGCTTCCCCTACATGGTAATGGATGGCTCTCCTCGTTTATGCTTTTTATAATAACAACACCTAACGGTAGTAAGGAAAGGGCAGAGCGAGAGAGGAGTCCTCCTTAACCTAGGTTTGCAGCTGGTATGCACATGGCGTTTATTGTAATTGTACATACAGGTGAAATGAAAAAATCATACAAGTGGGTACGAGGAGAGAGAACCTAAAAATGTATATATTACGATACACACACACTCACACACATACACAGCCTCTTGCATTACTTGAAGGGCTTAGATAGGAAACAAAATTGAAACGCAATGTGGGAATAAATTTTTAATCGTACATGTGTAAGTGAGAGCATTTGGAGAATAAATGCGACTGAGAGCATAAGTCAGAGAAATAGCCTGAGTGAGTAATTTATTTAATGCATTTTAGTGCAGTTTGAAAAAATGCAACCGGCTTTTTTATATCGTCTTCATACCGAACTGCACGAGAATTGGGAGAGTGCGTATGTTTGTGTGTGTGCTCATATATGTCATATTCTGTATTTGTGTGCAGGGAATTTTTTGTTGCATTTTTGCGTAGACTTTTTGTAGTTTGTCTCGTTTTTTCTTTATTTACTCGCACACAACACACATGCATAAAATTTCACACACACACACACACACTAACTCTTATAATCGTAAAAGAAATGCGTGCGTGTGTGTAAGCTTACTGTTGCAGTTTAATGCAATTTCCTATGCACATTATCGAGGCCTACTTTTAGGCGTTTGTTTCATTGTTTGCTCTTCGTGGCACCCATACTTCCTCCCCTCCCGCTTCAACATCTTTTACAGTTGAGTGAGGTCCATACCTCACTCCAGCATTCAATTATTACAGTTAACAGTTGTTATTGCTGTTTCTTTATATATGTATATATACTGTTAAGCAGTGTGATAGGGATAGGGGAGGCGCGGAGAATTCTGACAATTTTTGTTTGTTTGTTGGTGTTGCCGTGTGAATGCATAAACACAAACACTGACCATGTTGCAGCATACATATGATGTGTTCTTGTAAAGAAAATGAGAGAGCGAGAAAGAAAGAGATGGAGAGAGAAACGGAGAGACTTCGGCATCTTCATTATAGATGCAATCATGATGATATTGATGGAATGATGATGATGGTGATGCCATTTGATTGCACACACACACACACACACACACACGTGTTATTATTACTTCTTCATCATATGAAAAGTTTAGTAAACGCATGGGGCCGTTGGGTTTTGGTCAGTCGTACGGATGTTAGCCGATACATTGATATGCGTGTGTCTTCATACGTTCTATATAAAAAGACACCGTCAAGTGTGAGTGAAGCTGCATTGCGTGTACGCGTATGTATGAGTGCGTATATGTAACAACGACAACAAGCAGCACGTATTTATTTCTATTCCTTCAAAGATTCTCCGTTTTTGCAAAACCCTTGCACCAACAGAGCAAGAGTGGTGATGCTGATGCTGATGCTTGACAGTGCTTTGTAATACATAGGCCTATGTGAAGAGTTAGATAACCCAGCCCAACTTAGGCTGACACGTTGTTGTATGAGAACAAGAACAAGAAGAACAATAAGAAAGAGAAGAGAAGGAGGAGGAAGAAGAGGAGGATTTCGTGAGGCGTTTATAAGTTTCTTTTCGCGCGCGTATTTACACCCAAAAGCAAGCACAAATAAACCCAGAGAGGAACGATATAAACAGAACAGAAAAAATTGAAAGAATATTACGCGACACTATATGGTATTTATGTACAATATATGATATATGCAGGCAGGCATCCCTACCCCACACACATGTGTGCATCCATGTATTTGTAAGCTTATGCAAGATGAACGCTACCCATTCCAATGCACGGCGTATTGGCACCGAAGAGGACGAGAGTGTGTTACGATGAGCTCACAATACAATGTACACAACAACACACAATCACATAATAACATGGCTGGCATAATGGTCAACAACGAGTTTGAAGTTTTCCATCACATCATCGAACAACGAAACAACGTTGAAAACGCGCCGAACGCATCCAATGTCCCGGAATCATGCTGGCATACGGCTTTTGAACGTCTTTTGAGTACAACCATTGCTTTTTTATATTCTCGGTAAAAAGTGGCGTCCAAAAACCTAAACTCAACTATATTACAACAATAAATACAATTTGCCAACGATCGCCCAGCATTCGAACAACGGTTTGCCCACAAACGCATACAAATTTATATATTATGGGGCAAGAGAAAAAAGAAAATTATAAATAAACAGAAAATCTAAATATATTTTAATACATAGAAAAAAAACAAATATATATAATATATATATAGAAACACATTCTTACTTATATGCATTCATTTGCCCATGTATGAATACAACTAATTCGAACGGGATTTAGTGCGAGTGAGTGAGTGTGTGTGTGCGAGTGAAAATGCTAAGAAACGGCAACGGTTTCGTACAAAATCATCATCCTAAGATGAGAGAGAAGGAGTTGTGACTAAACAATAACACAGTGTGTTCTCAGTCTTTTTTGTATATAAATATATTATATAATATATATAATTATATATGCACACACACATATATATATATATATATAAAATTATTGCATATGGGGAGAGAAAGCAAACGAAATTAATGCAAATGAATGCAAACGCAATTAAAATATCACCATCGCCACCACCTCCACCTGAGCCACCACTACAACCATTACCATTTTGACACAATTATATAAATTCCCGATACATATATATATTTATATATATTTATTTAATGCATAATATCAAGTGTTTAGCGTCACAGTGAGAAAAAAATAACCCCATTAAATAAATGGAAATAGAATGAAACAAAAAAAGAGATGAAAAATAATAAATAAAAATTTAAATAAAAACAATTAAAAATAAAAAACTTTATATAAAAATTGAAAAAAAAATCATCAACAAATTACAAAAAAATTAAAAAGTTAAAAAACAATTAATTAAAAAATTATTTTAAATTCTAATAAAAATCGCAAGAAAAAATCGCTATTACATATAAATAAACAAACAAAAAAATCAACAATAAAATTTCAACTTTCACTTAATTTATTGAAGATTAAAAAAAATAATTACTAGCATACAAAATAATCCAAAAAAAAAAAAATTAAAATTTACTGTGGCGTTTATTGTGTGGGCGTCGTCGCTGTATTCAACTCGAATGTTTTTTTTTTTTTTTTTTATTAAATATTTTTATTAAAAATTAACAAAAACGTGTCACAAAACTTAAAACTCTTCTTATTTTTAATAGCGGCGACGACGACCCTTTTCCTCAACAAAACATTGTCTTGTAAATGTTAAATTGTTTTCTCAAAATAGTGTTCAGAAAATGATTTTGTTTTCAATTCATTTGTAAATAATGTTAAAGCGCTTCAAATTATATAAATTAAATGCCATCTATAAAATATTAACAATTTCTATGAACTCACTATCATCATATCTGCAACAAAATCATCGCGTACATCAACAACAATTAAAAACCTATGCTGCCTCATACAGTAATATTAGTACAGTAAAATTAGGATCGTAATCAACATTAATACCGTATATAAACTACAAAATGGATAAATAACATCAGTAAATTGTCCTGTAAGCATAAAAATCATATAATCTATATAAATTCAAAGTCAATTTTAGGAACTTTATTCATTGATATATTTAATATTATTAAGTAATATATTTAATTCTATTATAATTATAAGTTAAACTTCTTAAAACCTCTTACTTTACTAAATCCAAATCAACCATAATGTATAGAGAATACCTTCACTCTTTCTTTTCAATCTTATTAAATGAGTGAAAGTGCTTTAAAACACTACTTCGAAGATTATTAAAATAATTGTTTTGAAAATTAATCAAAAATATTGAAAAAACTTTTGATTTATTTAAGCAATATTCCACTCAAAGCTTTGCCTGATAAATGTTTTTCAACCAAATAATTGCACTTTAGTGCCCGAAAATATGGTTTACAATATAATGTAACTTTTCGATCCATGTACAAATAATTGACTCTACAATGAAATAAGCGGAGCCGCGTTTTTAAAACTATTACAGACATTTTCGTTAATTACAAAGAATATATTCTATAATTTTGAATTCAACTGTTTAGTAATTTTCACGATTACCTACAAATTTTACCCACAAACATTATTTTAGTTTTTTTTTATTACAGAAAAGTGCACTTTAAGGCTATAACAAAAACCCATTTCATTTTTATTTATATAAATACAATTGTACACCATTTTCTTAGGCAAGAGTTGTGACTTAATTTTTTCTTAAAATTTTATATCCCATTGATTTCGGAAGCACACTTTAGGATTAGTAAACAAAACGATAATCCGATTTTTGTGAAATATAATGTACCGTTAATAACACTTAATTAGGTGACAAGGCTTTTTTTAAATTATTAATATTAAACTTCTATTTATAAATATTGTTTGTACCAAGATATATTTATAGATTCTAAATATATTACGCGTTGACTTGTTTTGGAAGATGAGGCTTGAAGTTCTAATGTTTCAATAAAGTACAAAATTTTATCAATAAATATTTTTACTAAATGTTTTAACAAAACCGGAAAAATATCACATATTTTAATAATTTTTTTAATGTTTTAAATTTTGTTTTACCAAAAACTTTCACGAAAAAATAATAAACATTTTGTTTGCGACGGAACATATAAAATATTAATCGAAAGACGCAAAAAGGAGTAAAAAATAAATAAATAAATAATTGTAAACAATGATCACTTTAGTAAAAATATGTTAAAAGTTTACAGTTCACTCATCTCGTCTTTCATAATATTAATTGTTAAGGGTCAGTGGGTTGGAGAATGTATTCTTATCAGATACTTTAATATTAAACGTATCCGAATTGCTTCGTTCGAACAAGTTTTAACCCAACGCGACAGAGAAGTTCAATTCAGCTTTTTTACTTTGATCCTTAAGCTAAAATCGAACCGACACCTTACATTATGATGAATTTTTACTAAGACAAACTTTTGGTAAATTTGGCTAAACTTAAGGAGACTGGGAACTTTGTTTGGACTTAGGAGAGAGAGATTTATTTTAAAAAATTTACTTCTAAGAGTTTGTATAAAATATTATAAATTTATGTGGTTATCAGTTTTTGATTAAGAAGATATTGTGTATTAAAATTATTCAATTCCCCTCATTTAATCTAAAGATTTACAATATGAAGCATAAGCAAAAGTTTGAGGTTTTTCTAGAAAGATCTTCTTTTTTACATTCTTATAATTTAACGAAGGGTCAAAAGGAAGAAGTTGGAAGAAGATATGAAAATGATTCGTCAGAAAGGTTGCCACATTTATAATTAAAGTGTAAGTGTTGTTTTAAAGCTCTTTTATTTATAATCCATAAACTGACATTGTTCTAATTATAATCTTTCTTAAAAAATAATTGAAGATACCGAACAGAGTAAATTGTGACAGTAATTAAGATAGTTGGGGTCTTCAAGCTTAAGGATGAAAAGAACGTTTTAAAAAAACGATTTTTCTATTATTAACGAACAAGTAAGAAAATTAAATTTGCGCCCAAAACAAGGCCAACAACACAGAGATACATACATATCTAGATTGGCTCAGTTTTTGATGCTAGGAAGAGAATATAGAATTTTCATGTTGTAAAAATTCTACGTTTTATATTTTCTAGAATTTGTTTAACACAACTTCATTCATAGTGAAGAACTCTCCACACTACTTATAGTTTTTCTCAAGGTTTAATATTTTATGTAACAAAGTATTATTTGCGAAGTAATTTTTTACATTTATTTTTCAGTAACTGTGTCCAAAGCTGCCATATATGATAGACGTGGTGCCGACGGCATTTCTTTTCAGAGTTATTTTCTTTTTTACATCAGAAACAAAAAACCAAAAAAAGAAAATGGAAAACATGACACTTGTTAAAGGAAAACAACATGTGTTTATATACAATTTAAAAAAAGCCCAAAATGTATATAAAAGTCTATATATTTATATACATTTTCCTAGAAATGTTGCATATTTATTTTTAATATATTAGATCCAATTTAAGGAGTAAACAAGACTTTAGAAAACTATCTAAAATGTCCTCTCCTTTCCAAGTTGAAGAATATTTTCTTAATCACGATACAAGAAAAAGCTGCGAATTTGCCAGAACATATATCAATATAGAAAAATCGAATTCCCCTCGAACACATACAAAATATAAAATATTTGCCAGTTCGGGTGTTAGAATGCTTATGTACCTAAAATGTATTAGTGTTGGTGAGGAAAACATTTGAAAATGCGCACAAACATTTTCGGGGGAGCTCTTGTCTTGAAATGAGAGCGAGAGAGTCAAAGAATGAGAGAGAGCTGTTTGCCAATTTTTTGAAACATAGACATACTCTACGTGTCACTGCTGTACCCATCCTTAACTTGTGTCACACACAATCAACTCACATAACTCATATAGCTGCGTACGTGTACCCATCATGTACGTAAGCCTCCTAATATACTGCACATGTGTGCTCGTGCTCTTACATATACTGTGTGCCCAAAGGAGCTTAATAAAGCAGAGTGATGGGGCATCACCAGCCCTTCTCCCATACATGTACATAAACGTATGTGCAAAAACCAACCAATTTAAATTCATTCCTCTACTCATTCCATCTCTAATGCCACTCTGTTCGTGACAAAAGGTTAGGCCTATATTGATATGGAATGGAGCAGCAGCACTATGCAACCATACCATGTGTTGGGCATGGGGTACGTGTATGTACTCCATTCTCATGCTTAACGACGTGAATTTTTTCGCGTTTGTCTCCCCAAACCGTAGTTAATATGTGTTGTTACGTTGTTGCTCATATGGAATGCGTTGCATGTTGTGTAGTTGTTTTGTTATTTTTGTTCCCTTGTTGTTGTTGTTGTTTTTGTTGTTTGCTTCATTTCGTTTGTTGTGCAATATTTCTTGCAGTCGGTTTAGCGTAGCAGTTGATACCCCTTGTTACTGTGGGCCAGGTTGTGTGTGTGCTTCCGTGTTTTTCTTTTTTTTTTGCCTGGTGATTTGACGGCGATTTTGCGCGGCCTATACTTCGCGCCGCTAAATGATTTTTTTGCCACATGCCCAGTGATTAGTACAAAACTTAACATCAACGTCGACGTTACATAAAAATTTTTATTTTCGGATTTTTTCTCTCCAAAAACAAAACACAAAAAAAAAAACAACAATACCAGAAAAACATATCCAGAAAACAATCAAATTAATCAAAAACAACAATAAAAAAAAACCAACAACCACTATTGCAACGAAATTAATCCAAAGACAATTTTCGTTTTCTTTTCTGTTCGCACTCATCCCCAAAGAAAAAAAAAAATTCGGTTTTATTCCTTCGGTTCCATCCAGGACTTTAATTCAATAAGTACAAGAAAAATTCTGTTGCCTATGTTCCGGCTTGTAATTAATAACAATAACAATAACAGCAACAACAACAATAACAATATTTGTGACTTCAGTTTTGTTACTTGACGTGAAAAATCAGAACACAAGTGCATTCTTTGGTGAATTCTCTATAAATGAGAGCAACACTAACAACAGCAGCAAACCACACAAAACCTTAAAAGCAACGAAAACAACGACAATGCTGACGACGACGACGACGATGACGTTGAAGACTAACTTTTAAATTTATACAAAGAAACAAAAAAACAAAAAAAGGAACAAATGTAGCTTAGCTTTACAACAACAACATCAAATATAAAATGTGAAATTTTTGAGTTCGTTTCCTGGTAAGATATTTCTCTCAACACAACACGAACACACGCACCCAAAAAATAAACAGCATTTACGTTAAATAAGAAAATATTTTAGAAAGCCCATCTAAAAAAACAACAAAAAATCCCACAAAAAGAAAAGTTTCCAATACCCCTACAACAAATGAAAAGCTTTTTACAACAACAACAGTGAAGAAAATGTACAATAAATTGAGTAGCATACACATTCCGTGCACGACATTGAGTGTAGTCTCTCAATTTGTTTCAATTACCAAGAACCCCAACTTAGATAAGATAACTCTCAACTGTTATTGCTGGGCCTCCCCAAAAGCTAATGTTTCTAAAGAGAGTTGCTAACGCTGCTATTGATGCCTAAGTAGAGACAATATACACGAATGTTGGAGAGTAAGTTTGTAATGTATTAGTGAGCAGTAGAAACCACAAGATATTTGTATCTTACCGATGCCGATTACTCAAGTCCTTCTGATGTTCTTCTTTACCGCTTATCTTTGTTAGAGATTTAATTTAGTTAAGCTCAAGTACGTTACCTGTAGTGGTAGTTGAATTCAATTTCCTTTCGAATTGTTAAGTTTTGTTGTCATTAATTAGAATTTATTGCTGCCACGAGCAGCCAAAAAGGAAACTTTACTTTGAAGGAGTAAGTGTTTTAGAAAATACAATAAGAACAGCTCCTTCTCACCGTGTCTATCTATACTTTATATAAATATTATATATTTATAAAAATCTTAAACTTTCTCAATTTAGTTTCTATTGAGATTGAGAGAGGACTCAGCCTGTTTTTTCCCTGTATGGGTGGCTATGTATTGCATGCTCTAATAAAATATATAAATTCTCTTTTTAAATATAAATACATATACAAATAAATATATATATATATATATATATATATATATATAATTGTATAGAAAATAATAAGAAGAAAGAAAACACTTAAGTATTGCTTCTACTGCTCCTGCCTTCTTCTTCGTTTAGTTGCTTGTGAGAGTTGAATAATTTTTCTTGTTGGACAAAAAATTAGTTTGTGTCACGATGATGTTGTGTTGGCTGTAATCATCTATTGAACAAATGACGTTTTTTAGTATGTTTCAAGTCTCACGGTTAAACTGTTGTGACGTTTAGAGGACATCGAACAATCTAAACAAATTATTATATATGTGCGTGTTATTCCTGTGTATTCAACTAATCAACTGTTTTGATTCAGATTTTAAATGTGAACTCTATAATTGGCACCTTAACATAATTATGTGATTAAATGAGAAAGAAAAATTTATTAAAACTAAAAAATTATGTTAAAAAAATGTCTGCGAAAAAAATACGCGCGCTTATGGTAAATGATTCAAAAAAATATATATTACAAAAAAAAAATCAATTTTTAACAAATTATTGTTAAGTTTTTGATATATATGCAATTTTTTTATTTAAAAAAATTTTTAAGTGAAAAAAATTTAAAAAAAATATAAAAATTAACAAATTTAAAACAAGTAGTTAAAGTTATTCAATATAAAACAAAATATATAAATATTATATATTATATAAAAAATGAATTTTAAATTTTTTTCTAAAAAAAAAAACAAAAAAATGTAACTTTTTAATAAAAGCGTAAAAACAATATAAAATAATAAAAAAAATGGATACGAAAATATAGAATAATAAATAATTTATTGGGATAAACTATAAAATTAAAAAGCACCATTAACACATTACATTATTTGAAAATAATATACACTTTAAACAATTAAGTGCAATAACTTACCCTAACACCTAGAAAAATTATTATAATATAAAATATTATATATTTTTATCAATAATACATAAATATATATAAATATTATATATTAAAGTTTTCGTTTATCAAATGTAAATTGTTAAAAAGCTTTCAAACTAATGCAACAATGCATAAACTTATAATGCAATAAAAAAGTACTCATACGCCCTGCAGCACTCAAACTGATATTAAAATATAATTCATTTATATTAGAACGATTAATTTTATAATAATTTGTTTGTTTTCATTATGATTATGTTTTTTATAAGTTTAATTTAAATATATATATACATATATATAAATTTATTTTATTTTGAGAATTTAAAATTATAAATTTTTATATAAATGTTTATCATGCGTATTGGCTAGGTAGAAAACTTGTGGTAAAAAGTCAAGTTCAAATAGTTTTTTATTTAAAAAATAAATAATTATATTCAAATGTTTGTATTTGAAAGAGATGCAAAAAAGTTACTCCGAAAGAAACATATGACATATATATGACATTGGGACTCTTAGTATAAAAACCAATTAAACATTTTATATTTTAAAATAAACCGTATTTATTAAACAAAAGTTTTCATAAAGTGAAAAAGTTTTACAAAATTATTGACATAAAAATGAATTCCTTTAAATGCTAACTATGTTCTATTAAACATAATATTTACACAGCATTATTGAACAATTGGGTTGTATAGTAACTTATTATTCCAGCAAAGACAAGCCGAGAATCATTAAAATTAAAAAAATCTATAAAGAAATATTACCATTTAAATAGCTAAAGCGATGGGTTCTTAACAAGGACTTGCCTCACTTTCCTATATACTGTGTTTCCTCCAAAACGTTATCAACAATTCAACAATTATCACAATATATGTGATAATGTTTGATTTTCAGTTAGAAGGCTTTGAAAAAAAAAAAGTCAGGAAAATTTCTGACACAAAAAACTATAGCAATGCAAACTAAACTAAGTCAACTAAGAATGCATTTTATAATATTGATATACAGTAGATGGGCATAAGGTGTTGTTTGTAATTTCCGACAATACATTTTTTTTAAATTGTAAAGTATGTATATACATAATAAATGTAGTTAAAAAATTATTTTTATTCTTTTATAAAATTATTATTATTTAACCAAAATTGTTATTAAAAATATAAATATTATTATAAAAATCTTTTTATTATTCTTTTTTTACTAAAAAATTTTATAAAAAAGTTATTTTTAATTTAATAATATTTATTATATTTTATTTTTTATATTTTAATAATTAAAAAATATTTTTTTACTAAAAATTATTATTATTGAAAATGTTTTAATATTATAGTTAATATTATAATTTTTATATTTCATTATTTTAAATATATATATATATATATTTTTTTCTAAAAAAGTTCTATATTACTATTTTTTTATTTAAAATAATTTTTCAATAATTGAAAAATTTATTTTTTTTAAATAATTTTTAATAATCAAAGTTTAAAAACCATTATGTTTATGTTTAATTATTATGAGAAATTTCAATCATTTTTGTAGATTTCCTCCATATTTTTTCTTAACAACCTATTTTCATATATTTGTCAACTGTCGCTTTAAAATGACACTCAAAGGTCGAGATAATACTCAAAATCTCTTTATGCGTATGGAGAGTATGTACTAGTAAGATAATGTAATTTTTTATACAATCTCTTCTTTGTCATTCTCTTTCTTTTACTAAACTGTTCTCCAGTTAAAAATAAATCTAATTAAAAAAAATTGTTCTTCTTCAAACGTTTTAACACATTTATACACACATATATATATAATATATATTCAACTTGCACCTTTTTCGAAATGCTCTGTGTATGTATGAACTTTACTTCAACGGCACCTACACCAGTCAGTATATCTTGTTAAAAAAAAAAAGTAAACAGTACACGAAGACTGAGTTGAAATTGTTGTGAATAGAATGTGCTTTTGTGTAACTGTGTACGTGTGGCTTATTAGAGAAATAAATACTTACTCTTTTTCATATAAATATGCATATAGCAGCATACTGGTACTTACATAAATGTGTACGTTTACACATACACTCATTGAATGCATTTGTGTTTGTTGTTGTTCCAACTACTTCGGACTTCTTCAACCGACGTCTTCGTGTATTAAATTAAGATTTCCTTTTCGTAGCTTTTTTACAACTGCGCATTATAACCATCTTATGCCCACACAAACACATATACAATATTTATACGTGCATGTATGAGTTTAAATATAAGTTAAGTTGGTGTATATGTATTCTATTTGGTGTACACAAACTTTATACATATAATAAGGATAACTGGTTAAATCTATATATTTAAACACATATACTCCTCTCCGCTAATGTGTTGGGTGTATGTGTGTGTGTGTGTATGTTTATTATAATCAAGACTGTGTAGCTCTCTTCTGTTGGAGGTATAAAGACGAGTAAAATTTAACACACTATAGAAAATGTAGAAAATTATTTGTATGGAGAAGAGATTCATTGTAGCATACATCATACACACAAACATACAGAGTGTACGACTTTATACGGACGCTAGCAGTAACGATGACGAAAACGACAATGAGAACGACGTCGCCACCAGTCGTTGTTTACATATTTGCACACACACATATATATACATATAGCATCCTTTTAAACAAACCCTTTGAGATGTTGCTTTCTCCACTACTATCATCATTACTACTACTATGACGATAACGACGACGACGGCAACGATGGCGACTATTACTAGCACTAATACTATTACCCATAATACGGGACTACGACTAAGCAGCATAATTGTTGTATTAGTAATGGCAGTAGAAGTGAACGTTATTGTTGCAGTTGTTGTCTCATCATAATATCAACATCATACTTATATACTATATAAATTGTTCTTCTTATAATACTACCATAAGCAATCTGATAATGATGATGATGAAAATGTTGTACGTTAGGTTATAAGGCTCTAGATGACCAACCAACTACCTTATTTATTTGCTACATGCTGCATATAACATTAAATGTATGAGCAAAAGTCTTGCTGCCTTATTATATTTTTGCCAAGCCACACCAAGTAGCTTAGCATGGGAACACAATACAAAATAGTACAATATTTTGTTGTGGATCACACCAAGGCAAGAAACAAGCAAACCAAGTCAAGTCAAGTCAAGCCAAGCCAAGCCAAGCCAAGCAAACAACCAAGCAAGCAAGCCAAGTCGGAGAGCCAAGGCATAAGGCAAGTGACGGCGAGCATAGGAGAATGGTCAAGAGAAAGGCAGACGAAGGCAAAGGCAATGCTAAGACTCATAGTGACCATTACACATATAGTTAGATTTAGTTTAGCTTCGACTACTTTTGGCGTGAGTTCTCTCGTATTTTAAATATTTTATTTTGTCAGAAAATATCTCTAAATTATTATATATATAATATATATATAATACAATATAATATAAAAAAAGTACATACATACATACATTATCTCCACATCCAATACACAGACACTTTGATTGTGTGGTGTGTAGGTATGGTGCGTATACAAAAATGAGAAAATATATAACAAATATATATAAAAGACTAGGTTTTTAACATCTTGTGAGACATTCGTCTTGGGTCAGGCGAACGGAACGTTAAATATGTGTAGAGCGCTTACATTGGATTATATATGTAATTAACAAAATCCCAGCTGTCAGTGCAATTGACGTGTAGTTTCTTTTCTTTTCTTTTTTTGGTTTTTCGGCCTCGATAAAATTCATTGCGATTTAAACAATAGTTTTACAAACAACTGCCCAATGGTGTACGGTTTATATTATAAACAAAAATTATAAGAAAATAGAAAGAAAAAAAGGCAAAAAAATTTAAATTAATTAAAATTCATGTGGCGCAAAGTAATCTCGATGGTATATAAAATATTTCACAATAATGTGAGCATGTGTTTATTATTTAGATTTAAAAAAATATATATTATAATACAATAATTTTTTTCATATGAAGCTAAATTTTTTTTGTTTCATTGTTCAGATAAACAATTTAAAAAATTAAAATTTAATTTTTCATTTAGTTAAACAATTAAATAAATATTTCTTTTTCATTTTGAAATTGATTTGATTTTTGTAAAAAATAAATAAAAGAAAAGCATATATAAAAGTCTTAAGGAAAAAAATATAAAAATATATTAAATAAGAAACAATAAAATAAAAATTTTTACAATATAAGAAAAAATAATTAAGTAAATAAATAAATAATCATAAAAAATATTAAAACAAAAACAACAAATAAACAATAAATGAAAAATAATGCGAATATAACAAATAATAGATAACGAAATTTTTATATGAAATCTTTGGAATGAAAACCTTAATAACTCCGTAAACTTT
The DNA here is from genome assembly GCA_949710015.1 of Crataerina pallida. Classification (NCBI taxonomy): domain Eukaryota; kingdom Metazoa; phylum Arthropoda; class Insecta; order Diptera; family Hippoboscidae; genus Crataerina; species Crataerina pallida. The sequence goes on along the minus strand of OX453290.1, from coordinate 28,835,392 downwards.
AAACTTAGATGTTAAATTTCATTTTTATAAAACGAAATAATCAGTGATATATTTAAAACATTATATTTTTAAGTGCATACAAATGAAATAATGATATTTTATAATTAAAATGATAAAAAATAAAATAAAAAATATTAAACAAGTTTATAAAAATATATATAACAAAACAAAAAACACAAAAACAGATAAAAAATAAATGAAACAAAAAATTATTAGTAAGAAAAAACACAATAAATATATAAAAATAAATATTAATATTTAAAAAAATTGTGGAGTGATTTATTAAAAAAATATTTTTTTATAATGATTATTTTAATAAATGATAACGTTTTCAAAAATAGAAACAATTTAATAAATACATGTTTTTTTAATAATTAAATTTGATTTAATTTAAAATAAACAAATAATTATAAAAATATTGAGAAATTTTTTTATTTTAAAACACAATATATTCTCTTGCTAATAAAAAGTTAGAGATTAGACAGAGTAGCAGAACAGGTAGCGCTAGGAGTTTCATTTTAAATTTACTATCAATTAAATAAATCAATTTATTTCTAAACGGTTAAAATTTTAAAATAATGAGAAATTTTAATAGAATTGTTTAAGTGCGATTTTAAGTACATATTTGTACTAGCAGTAAAATTTTAAAAATGTTTACTGATATTTAAGTAAATATTTTGAAAATCAGCAAATATTTTTTCCCTTTTAACCACAATATTTATTATAAGCCTAATTCGGTGACTCTTGCGGTAATTGAAATATTGCACATTTTGTAAATTTTAATATTTCTTTTTTTTTTTAATGCTTTCCGATGTTTATTTGGTTTTCTATTTGCTCAGAGTTAAACTAGACAATAAATCAATAATCAATAAATTTAAATTTATTAAGGACTTATGGAACATAATCCATTCATTGAACATTGCTTAATTACCACTAATTACCTTAACACCTCGGTTTGGGAAAAAATATTAAATGTATAAATATAATTATATTTCTTTCGATTAGTTTAACTAATTAATCATTTAATGGAATATATAGAATATGATATGATTAATTCAAAATTCTTTAAAAAAAATTAATAATTTAAAAAAAGCGGAAGTATTCAAATTAAGTCTGAATTTTTTAATAAAAAATTATATATATTAAAAATTTATTTTTAAAATAAAAAATTAAATAAAATAAAAAAATTAATAAAAAAAATTTGATAAAAAATTAATTTTATTTAAAAACAAGTAATAAAAAACTAAATGATTATAATATACAAAAAAAAATGTCATTCATAATAACAAAAAAAAAAATTCTACCTGAAACATTAATAAACTTTACACTCTGAATGACGCATATTCAATAAAACCGAATAAAATCTATGCTAACACACGTAGTGCAATGTGAATAATATAAAAAAGATAATACAATAATAATAACCAAAACAACAAAATGGTAAAAACAAAACGATAAAAAGAAACCATCCCCTGAAATGAGAATAAAACATAACTTGTGATAATGTGTTGGAGTCGGCCGGCTTAAAGTTTGTACATGTACACCAAAAATCCAACACGTGCTCCCAGCCTTTTCAACGCCAACACCACCACAACACCAACATTTATACACTGCAACGAATAACGCAGCCAGCAACGCAATGCATTCCAAACGATTTGATAAAAAAAAAAAAAAATGAAATAAAAATAAATCATAATAAAAAAAAGATAAAAAATATGCTGCCCTAACCATAAAATATGTAGGTGTGCATATGCGTTGTAAACTATGCGTATATTGTATATTGGTGGTGCATGAGTATGTGTGAGTGCGTTTACATATACCACACATGCATGCGTAAATGCTAAGGCTGTTAATATTTCTGCTGCTGGTAATACTGTTAACTGTAACAGAAACAATAATAATAATAATAATAATAATGATGATGAGAATGATGATTATGACAATAATCATAACATGGGAGCAAAGAGCATATGTTTTATTTTTTTACTGGTGTTGCAATACCTCTGATACTGAGCTCACTACCGCTCGAGCTAACAGTGTTGCTGCTGCATTAGCTATCATTGCAGCAACAATAACAACAGCAACAACGTTAATATCTACCTCAGCAGCTGCCACCGCATCAACAGCTCCTACTACGTATCATACAAATAGCAACAGACAACCGCTTAAAGTCGATTTTGTATATTATGTTAAGGGTAAAATATCGAAAAAGAGTATTGGTGAAAAAAAAAAAACAAAATACAAAAACAATTTAACAAACATTAACAATAATAAAACAATGTATATATATATATGTATTGTATATTGTACTATATAGAAAACTGAAGTAAAACGTTAACAAAATGAATCCAAAAGAAGTCGTATGCCTGAAAAAACACAATTTTCATATAGCTGTTGAAAAAAAGAACTATTTTGTAATATTTATGTAACTAAGGCGTTAACGAAAAAAAAAGTTTTAAAATTACTTTTCATAGAAAATGCTTCATATTCAAAATAATAGTTTTATAAAGCGTTAAAAGGGATTTTTTAGGCATTTAACTGTTTTTATTTTTTCTCTTTTTTTTTTAATAATGAACTCAGCTCTGTAATATTATATAATTGACACAAATTTGACACACTAGCTTTTTTATATTTTCTTTTCTTTTTTGAAAAAGAAATTTTTTTTTTTATTTATTTTATTTTATTTGATACAATTGTAAGAAACTTAATGAAAGTTTATCCCAAAAGTATGCTTAGATATATTTAACGAACTTTTTACTTTTTACAATTCGATTGAATTCAGTTCCCTTCATTGCAAAATAATAGACAACATAAAACTACTATTCAGACACTCTACAAATCTATTCCACGAATAATTGCAGCCGTTTTAAAAGAAAATGGTGACCCAACACGTTATTAATGAATGAATATTGTGTCAGATATTTATATTATTTCGTCCATCTTTTGTACTATCCATAATTTTTTACAATTTATCACTTGCTGCTGTAATTTAAAGATACATTTTTAAAATCTTCGATTGATTTTATGTCAGAATTTTCCATTTAATGGCATTAAGTAATCTTCGCTAATGTTATGTTGGAATGCGGACTTATGTTTTGGGCTTTAGGTTAACCGGACAGATAGCTTAGATTTACTAAACGTACACTTAAATAATTATTTGTCTGAATATTGAGCATTTTTTATGAGAAGAAAAATTAATCTTTAACTATTTCAAGCATGTAGATCTGTTACGTCTAATTTCAGATCCTTGAACAATTTCTGGACATTCGAATGATTTCAATAATTGAGGATTATCATACATAGAATGACCCTGACACAACGAGCCCTTTTATACAAATTATTGAATCGATTTAGTCATGTCTGTCTGTCTATCCGTTTATGTACATTTGTGCGTAAGTCACAGGTCTCAATTTTTTCGATATTGTGATGATATTGAAAAAGTACTACATTTTTTGAATCCCTCGCCTTACATTTAAAAGTTCCTTTGTTTGAATTTAAATAATTAATTATTTGCTTTAATAGACAAAATGAAAGTTTTATGGAGGTAAAGTTACAAGACGAAATCGTTGCCTAGAATGGTTTTATTTTTTTATAAAATATAGGCGTGTTTATTATTCGACTAGGTCCACTTTTAAAACATCGATTGATTCTCAAATTATAAGTATTATACCATATGTCAAATTATTGTGGCTCATAATTTGACATATATTTTTTGTCAATTATGGGCGTGGCTCTTAACCTTATATTGTTCAATTTAAATTAAGAATCCTTACTAGAAAATATGTCACAAATGTATAACTATTTTCAATACAAACAAGGGACAGACATATGGACGGGCATGACTAGATCGATACAGATTTTGATGTTAATTAAAAATACATCTATTACTAGTGCCTTTGAGGCCTTCTTCCAGGTGTTGCATATGTTATAAGAAACTTTTATTTTATGTGTAGCGTATAAAAAAAGTCAAAGTGATGATACTATATTTTAACACAAATTGAAGGGATGACATATTTGGGCATATTTAGCAATAACATCAACCTTTTTTGTAATAAATCACTTAAAGCATACTTTTGGGATATTTATTAAAGGTTATATATTAGGTTGGCAACTAAGTGATTGCGGATTGGATCGGCAGAAGGATTTTACATTATCTTTTGTTTCGTTAAATTTTAAATTTTCATTCTTATTTAAAATCCGCAATCACTTAGTTGCCAACTCAATATTTTGTGCTTATAACTCTGATCACATTCATACACTGTTTTGCTAGTTTATCGTCAAATTTTTTTTTTTTTTTTATATAATGTTAAGTACCTGGTGAAACTTTCCCTTTGAACTGATTTATATTTATGGAAACATTAGTTCAAATAATTTATTAACCTTATTTAACTGATTTTTTTTTTGTTATTTTTTTTTTAATGTTAATTTATGCAATATTTATATAAAAACGGTTCTTAAGAAAAAAAAATGGAAAAATTTCAAAAATAATTACTTTTATATATAAAAATAAAAATGAAAAATTCTACCTACAAATTTATTTAAAAACAAAGAACAAATTTACTAATCATAAATTCTCTTTCTTAAAAAAAAAAAATTCTACTTACAGGTTACACCACATCGAGAAGTTATCCAACAAGAAAGCCGCCTAAATTTTGGTAAGTTCAAAACGTACCCAATAAACAACAAAAGATGTTAAACAATAGACCAGAGTACTGACAAAAGCATATGCAACATATTATACACATTTATAGGGTTGTACCTATAAACAATATGTACATAATATATATATAAAAAAAAAGTAATTAATACAAAATTTGAAAAAGAAACAAAACCGGAAAAATTCTAAATTATGAAAAATTACTTTGTTTAGATGCTCAAGCTGAGCACAGAAGAAGAAAACTATGTGATACACTATGATACATAGTTAGTCTTAAAATGTTTGTTTATTTGTGCCAAGTAACAACAACAAATCATAAAATAAACCTCTCAATAGCCAAAATGAACATTTTCCTGTACTTTACAATATTTTAGCTTTATATAAAAAAAAAAAACTTGAGATGGCAAACAAAATGATTTCCAAAAAAGAAAAAGAAAAAACAAAAACATTAAGTTGAGCAAAAATAATAATAATGTACACAAACACTGCATGCATACATACACACCTACATACAATGTGGTACAATTGTGTATACAGTGTGTTGGAATTCCTACTTGGCACTAATACCAAACACGAGTAAGAAATAACATCACAGAGTACCTTGAGGTAGATTGAGGTATAGAGAGAGGTAATAATAACGGTGAAAAACCCTTAACCGTTCTGTGTTGTTTATGTTGATAATATAAACACACACACACATCCATACACTCTCCGTTATGATACGTGTTTAGTTACTTGTGAGCCTTATTCATGTCTCTTCACATATATATGTGTGCGTCGGAAACGGAAACTTTATAAGCATAAAAAATAAAAAACAAAAAAATTAAAATTAAAAGATGAATAACACATACACTGAATACAAGTACATTTGCTGCATATTTTACATATATTGTCACATCCATGTACAACTGTTTACAAGTAGTTGTCATTATTTTCAGCTTAAACAACAAAACACAAGGAAACACAGTCTTGAGCAGTTTCAGTTGAACTAAAAATATTAACATTAACAACAACAATAATAACTATAGTGGCACTAAATTTTCTCATAATTTATACATCCGGGTTCAAGAGAGAGTGTACAAGAGTGTACTGACTTTCAGCGGTAGTTGTTGAGTTAATGTATAATCCTCGTTGTTGTCGGCAGTATGTATGTAGTGCAGTTATGTAACTCAAATAAACGACAAACTCTGTAACAATCTTTCTTGTTTTAAGCTCTTTCCTTGACTCGCGCTAACTGTTACTTCTGCCATTTTTTTGTTGTTGCCCTTTTTCATGACAAAGCTTAAAAAATAATCACAACATTGCAAGAGTTGCATCTTTACAACAATGTCCTGTTATATGTACATACATTGTATGTATGTATTGTATGCGTGAACCATATATATGCAAGTACGATTATAACATTTTTCTTTGTTTTGTTAATGTTGTTGTTGTTATTATTGTTGTAGCCTAAGTAAGAGCACCTAAGGCCACTTATAAGAAGGACAAATTAAAGTTGACTTATACTTGCCTGTACTACAATATATTATTAAAAATCTTGCATTCCTTTATAAAACTAAGTACATATGTGATATGACATGTTTAAGGATCACATTACATTACAATCTTATATTTGTTATATATAGAACAAACATATAATCGTCAGCTTATTAATTAATTTAGTTGTCAGGCAAGTTTAACTTTTTAAAACGCTACATCAATGAGTTTTGTATTTTTTTTATTAAAGATGAGGGCATTGATCTTTCTCCTTGAAATACCTAAAAGTAATTATCAGGCGTTTTAAAATGTATATAATATTGATCAACATCATAATCTGAAACGATCTATATATATTTGTCTAGGAGTTCGCGTATCCGCTTGTTTGTTAGAACGCTCACAAGCGCATATATAAAAACATTGATACAAAAATTTTCTAAAAATCTTGGTAGTTTTTGTATCTAGGCATAAATTGATTAAAATAGATCAAGTGCCACACCCACAATCGTCAAAAATTTATCTATAAAGCATAAAAATTTAACAAATATACGGCCCATCAACAACATTATTGATAAAAGAAAATGACAAAATATGAAAATGTAACACAAAGATCACATATGAGATAAACACACACATGATCATTTATTCAATATTCATTATTTACCTCATCATTAACAAACAGTCACAATATTGATCAACAAAATTTCCCTACCATCGTATTGTAAGCATCACTTATACTGAATTTTACTCTTAGTTGATTATATTGTTGTCATTGTTCAACAAAATAATGACAACAGCAACAGCAACAGCAACTATTTGCTGGACTTATGTTGTAAACATGTATGAATATAAAATTTAGTATTTCGCAGCCATTAAAACATTGATGATATCTAGAATGTAAACTTAACGGCCGGTTGAACAATTTTAAACAAAAACAACACAAACAACAACAACAATAATAAGAACAAATTGTATAAAATTTAAAATTATATCCAGTCGTCAATTGAGAAAAAAAAAAATTGAGTGCCAAACAGAGCACACGATTTACAATTGCGTAGAAAACTAAAATGAACGCGACATCTAATATCGTGAATAAAGGGAAATTAACTTAGCAAATGACTTATAGTGGTATGACAAAACAATAACAACAACAATAACGCGAAAGTTGTGCGGAAACTAAAACAACAACAACTAGACCAATAGAAACAAATGACAATGAAGTGTAATTTATTTTCATAAACACACACACACACACACAACACGAATTTGACCATGTAGTCGATTGTCGTTGATACACATTTACGTGTATGCAATATATGCACATGAGAGTCTTCAAAGTCTAAATTTACATTTTTACGCTCGGTCAGTAATGTTTGACCACTCCTTCATATCCATCACCGTCAACCTTAAATGGCAATAAAAAAATACAACCTTATGCCGGAAATGGCAACAAACGCTTTTTTACACACGTGGCTTAAACAAACTCACCGTTCATGAAAATCTCTCCAAGTTAATGTTTAAAACGAAACAAATTTATAAAAATATTTCAGAATTTGTTAAGAATTCCATCAAGTTTCATATCGATATCATAATTTTAGTTTCAAGGACGTACGGACAAGGGGACAGAGAGATGGACTTATTATTCAAGAATATTTACACTTCGTTAAGTTTTGACAAAATGAATATTCCTGCAAACTTGTAGAGGTGGATATATATGCAAATACATACATAAACACACTATATGTGAAAACTATTATAAAACAAACAAAAAAACCGAACGTACTCCTTGGTAAAGATACGGAATAATTAACTTGAGAAAGAGTGAAACAGTTGTTTGTTTTTAATTTTACACAACGAAAAACTGACCAATAAGAAATTCATCTTAATAATTGTACGTTGTATGCACAATGCCACTCACACCAGTGCCATCAATTATAGGTTCTCAGAGCAGTAGCCTGCCAACCAATAGCAAAACAACACTTAAGCTCTATAAATTGTTTTAGATTTTATATATAAATAAATTTTCACTCATGCACATCGAATGTGTGTGTAGGTGTGTGTGTGGGTGTGTATGCACATATATAGTTTGTAGCAATTGTGCGGAAAGATAATGAAAGATAAGTGTGTAGTAGTCGTTGCAAGCACGAAACCGTCTGATACATATCCATTTAAACACAAAAACATGTATGCACACATGCATTGTACAACAATAAAAAAAAAAAAAACTTAAGTAAATTATCGTGTCTGTGGATTGATTGTAACAAAACAATTGCGGCGAATTCATCGGAAAAAAAGTAAAAGATCACAATGGCCCCACCCCCTCTATAAAATTTTATTAAGCAAACCATCTCCTCTCTTCGATGCGTCATGAACACACCAAGCTAATATGTGTAATAAAATAAAATAAAATAAAATAAAAGAAAATGCAAGCACGGGAACAACGTTTGATTCATTCAGATTTCTATACTAATCCAGAATTCTTGAAGATTTCTTCTATAATATGCTTATAGAATAAGAACAGTATTAACGATATATTCGTCATATGTGGGCGTGGCAACAGCGTAACGTAAGTGTGTAAATTTAGACTAACTTGAAAGTTTGGACCTTTTTTTGTAGTCATAAGAAATATTTGTTAATCGTGGTCGTGGCTGTTAACCGACCAACAAATTCGTTCCATTTCATATATTAAACTATCCACGGAATCGACCCGGATTTTGATGTTGATGCTTTGTAGAATTCTTAAACCTTATTTCTAACTAAAATCTTATAAGGAAAATAATTTGAAAAGTTTAATGGTTTCCAACATTATTTTATTATAAAGATTTTTTCAATAAGGACATAACAATTTTATATTTTAATACAAACGCACCTTTGAATATTTTTCATAATCTGTCAAAATCAAAACTTTAAATAAGATTAATCTTTTTATAATAGTGAAGTTTACAAAGAAGCAACATATTAAAATTACTAAAAAATACTACCATGATTCTGAGTCAGTGATCACTACTTTAAAAGCGCTTACTCCAATTTTTGGTCAGGTGATTAAAATCAAGTCGAAATTATTTTGTGTTTTATTTAATTTAGTCCTTTACCCTTACCCTATATATACTTTGAAGAGTCTTTGAAGTCTACTTCGATTATGGAATGTCATACTAAATATAAGTAAAATGTTATAGAAAAAGTAATTTGACCAGTTCAATGGTTTGTAAAATTATATTATTATAAATATTATCATTTAAGTTTGAAAGACAGAAAGCAATCTAAGTACTAAGCACCAAGGTGGTCAATACTTTTTTGTACATTTTTACATAACCTGTCATAATATTCTCTCTAATGATGCAGCAATATTTTCTTAAGAAAATGTCCAAATTCTTGATATTTGCCGTTAAAACAAATTTCGAACAATAATTGAAAATGTAATTAATGAACATTTACTTTGGCCATCAATGTCTGTATATTTATAACAAACAAGCAGATAGTTATGTGATTCATTTCATATTGCAGATAAAAGAAAATATTGGGCGGCAACCGCATTGAAAAAGCGTGAAATTATAGCAAAAGCCAATTTATTCGTAACGAGTGATATACCTGCGGTCACTATTACTTGCTTACATGCACCGCCCATCACCACAAAACATTAATACTTGCATTGGTTTGTGCCGCCACTCTACCACAAACTCTGTGCTTAAGAGTGGAGTACATTGTTTGTATACGAGTCGAAACTTTCAATCAAGATACAGTTACTTATAGTATCAACTCATACACCACGATCAGCAGGTAACTAACTAGCAAATGACAACCGTACAGGTGTTCGTTGAACATTATGGTACAAAGTACGAAGTACATAATGCATCAATAGGCCATGAAAGGTGTGTGAGTTTGGCAAATGGCAAATGGATGAAAAAAGAGGGGATATCTGTACTTACGCCAATTTCTGCAGTTGTTGGCACATGACAAAATTACATTGTTTTTATGCTTTGCTTTGCATTCTATAACCGGAAGTAGTAGTCCGGCATAAAAATATGACTAAACAGTGAAAAAAAAAGAAAAGAACAAAAAAAAAAAAAAAACAGCGGAACTACTCTTGAAAGATTAGGCCGCTATAGTTATAGTTAATGTCTGTATAACAATGTACTGGTAGGGTCATGTGTGCATATTTATTATTTAGCTGAAAATTGTTTATGGTCGGAACTATGCTGCGTAAATCTTGTGTAGTTTAATTATAAATTATATGAACACGGTGTTTGTGCGTGTCTAGCTGTACTGAAGCTTACTGTAAATGTGGCATAAATTAAAAAGCATTAGACTTTCTCACAAACCGATAAAAGGCAGCACAAAAAAAAAACGCAGAGACACTAGCTGAATGTTACAATCATCATTAAGATTGCAGGATTTGATCATAAAAATCCTTTTCAGTTTATTAACATTATTGATCGATTACAATCTAGATGGAACCTAGACTCTATAGAAGCTTTAAAGCTTTTTATTTTTTCCTAATTTCATCGATATTTCTCATATTGCACTCTAAAAAAACATTCCCTAAAGGAGGGAAATTAAACTAATTTAACATATAAACCTAAATATATCCGGAAAATATTTTTTTTTATTCACAATTTAAGCGTTTTCCGAAAACAAAGCAAAAAAAAAAAACACAAGAAACCAACAGCAACAGTTAATTTACACACGACACTATAAAATGTAGTAAAAAAATAAAATAAAAAGTACAACAACATCAAATTAACCATAAAACACGAAAAGGGTGTAAATGTTATCTACGTAGCGTTAGAGAAAACGCGAAGCGGATATACTGCAAGGAAATGTGATATCGCGCAACAAAACAAAAACTTTACACAAATGACAATAAACGGATATGAGGGCATTTAGTTAAGATATCATTTTGGAAACAATATTAACAATAATACGGTTGGGGTGATTATTGTGGTGCGTAGAGCTGATAACATGAAAAATGTCCAGGGATGGTGAGTAGTAAAGTAACAGGTAGAATAATATTTACGTTATTGTTAAGGGTATGAGATTATCACCCAATCGATAACAAAATTGAAGTTGAGTTTATCGCTAGTACTTTGAGGCATAGATAAATATTTGGTAGTACATAATAATTGTACCTTAATAAAGACGTAAATGCACAACAGACACATTTCATTCATGCGACGATAATTTTATACAAACTGCAAACAGTATTTGTCACCCAGACGGAGGCTTTAGAAAACCTAAACATATGGACATTATCAGCAACAAAAACGTGTCCGTCTAGGCGTCCCTGTGTTGTAAATTTAAAGATATTGCTGAACTTTTTGTATACACATTTCTAGTTCTGTTTTAAACATAGAATTCTTTTTAAAATAAACAAATTCGTTGAAAGACCATGCCCACAATAAGCAAAAGTCTCTCACAAAAGTTTAGCCATGAACTTGAAATTTCTTGCAAATATTTATAATTAGTAATAAGTTAATATAAAACAAGTATATGTTTCAAAAAGAGGCGTGGTCTTATAATGAAAACTTTTTCTATGTATAAAAAATTTAACTTATAAGTCGTTGCATACCCTATTAAACAGGCTAATCAGACAACTGACACGCCCATAGTTTATATAAAGAAATGTAGGAGTATTTCAGTTTTCAGCTAAGCTAAAATTAAGGTATTTTACGAAAATGCATAAAGTAGTTATTAATGGGTTGGCAAGAAGGAAAGAAATCTCTTTTCAAACTTAATAATAATTTATGCATCTCCTTGCAAGTTCAAGTTTGAAATCAATACATCAGTTTTTGGATTAGCACATGGATTGATGTACAGACATAAATACAATAAATTGTGTCAGTAATTGATGCTGTTTTATAATAAACTTTGTTAACCTTTTTTTTAATATACTCATAAAAATTATTTGAAATCGCTTAAATGCTGAGCTTCAAATTTTTATATTTATGTACGATTAGTAAAAGGATCTCTATCGAGACTTGAAGCTTATTAAAGTCTACTTCTTCTACTGTTTTATCTAGCACAAAAACTTTGCCATTTCTATCTAATTTCACTCAAACTATGTTTACACCTTAACAAACTTATTATTAAGCAGTTTCAATAGCTTTTTCAAATATGTTAACAATTTCCTTGTTGGGTATAAAATAATGCAAAAATTTGTACCTTTTCCGTCTCAAGTAAGTGAAACTTTCTTAATAAAAATGTTTTCTTTTGTTATGTTGCACAAAGTCAAGTAAATGAAACAAAAGTTTTTCCCTTCTTCCCTCCAAATCTCTCCTTTTCTTCTTTGTATGGTTGTCTTGATTTTTGAAGGCCACTTTCCTGTATTATTATTAACAACCAGAAAATTTATTTGGTAAATTTTGTTGGCCTTTTTAAACTCTACTAAATCAACACATAATTGAGGGATGATTTTCCTTAAGCACTAACAAAATATTTATTGTAGTTAAATGTATATTTTCTTACGTCTGTGAAATGTTGTACAGGGGACACTCTAGGCTCTTGTCTTGGTTGGTGCTAAGGGTACACGGGTAGGTGGTGGTAGGTATGAAGACAAGTATAAGTGTCTTTTTGCAACGCCTTGAGTGTGGCTGAGCAAATGCTTGAGGCCAGCCACAATCATGCCAACATATTTCCTTAGTCTTTGGTCGCATTTGTATAGTGGCCTCGGTGTTTTTTTTTCGTTATTGTTGTTGTTAATAAATCTTCTACTACATTTCTTTACAAAGAAATCTATACACCTTTGATTTAGAGTTTGAGATCGGCTTTGTTTACTTTTTAACGATTTGGGAGAAAATGTCGCAAAACTTTATTTTCATGCCTAAAACCAGACCGAAGAAGACGTGAAGAAGTTTGCTTTTACTGATTTTGTTATTTCTGTTGTTGCGGTTAATTTGTCCTTCAGTCTTGCAATCATTAGCGTTGTAAGAATGGAGATTTTTTTTTTTTGGTATGATTTGCAAACAATACTCAGCCAAGGATAACAAGAAAAAAAGAAGAAGAAAATGATGAGAGTTGTAAGTGTTTGATTTGAAGGGTCGAAATTTAACATCTCAAGTAAGCGTTTATTAAAGAAAAAGGTGAAAGGTTGTATTTTAAGAAAACGCTTTTTTGGCTAATTGAAAAAAATGTACTTAAAATACCCTCAACATAATATTGGGGGTATACTAAGTTTGCTCTTCCGTTTGCAACACCTTTGATACATGACCTCATCCGTCATTGTGTCCAAAATGGGCAAAGTCCGACAACACTTGTAAATCTGTCATAAAAATTTATATCTCTAAGTAAAATACGATTTGCAAGCCGCTGCCTAATATACTCGTATACACCATTAGTGGGTGCAATCATATACCTGTAGATGTGGAGGATACTTGAGATTTGACCCTTTAGCCAAATTTAGTTTTCTTACTTGTTTTACTTATAAATGATTTCCGAAAGTTGTCTTTTCCAACATAATTGTTATTTTTTAAACATAGTTTGGTCAACTATTTAATTTAATTTTATGCATGATTTAATGATTTAATAGTTTGTTGTTCCCGTTCCTTCATCGATATTAAACATTCTTGTGTCATCCTTACAGATCGCAATCTCTGATGCTTCTTTGCTTCATTACATTGTAAACATGTTGTAGTTGTTTTTTTTTTTTTTTTTTGATTTTTTCTTAATTTACAACTTCTTGTAGTTTTCTTGTTCTTATTTTATATGTTGTCTTGTCCTTTATCGTTTACCAGCCTTTTAATTTAAGACTTTCTTTTTTACTGTTATCGGCTTCATTGTGTTAATCAAAAAGTTTTATTCACTCTCACCCTTCTCTAGCTCTTGTTGTTGTTGTTTTTTGTATAGGTTCACATTGTTTTAAAATACAGTTTTTTTACTCATATGTGAATGAATAGTGATGCATAAGAAAAAGTTTTAATTAAGAAAACCTTCAAGTGATTTATCGATCTGAGGACAGTTTGCTGGTGATGGTGGACATTTTGCTTCTATTTTTCTTTTGTTTTTGTGTTTTTAAATTATTTAGTTGGAATATTTAGCTTCATAACATATTTTTATTCAATTTTTAAATTTTTTATGACTTTTTTTTTTTTTAATTTTATTTAAAGTGAAAAATTAACACAAAAAAACTAAATTCGGTTTAGGTTTAAACTTTCATAGCCTTTATTTTTATACATAAGCTGTGGGCGTGGCATGTATACAACTGTACGCTCTTCTAACTAAAACCACAAGATGTCTTCAATTCGAACTGAAAGATGATAATTTATATTAAAAAAAAATGCTTTTCTAAATTATGGGCTTTACTGTTATCTGAAGTCGTCTATTTTTGGATTTTGCAAGCGCAACACATTTTTGTTAATTGTGGGTGTGGCTGTTGATTTTTGCTGATTTTGCCCATTTTAAGTAGAAATTTATTAATGTCTGTAGCAAATTTGTAGCTTATTATCTGAATTTTTGTAAAATACTGCGTTGCATACCCGACACCTGAATCGTGACCCCTTCTATTTATAAGGTATAAAAACTACTAAAATGTAGTCCAAGTTTTGGAATATTTTCCTCATTTTTTTGTAAATAGTCTCACCTGTCACCCAATGGTCAATTAAAGGTTTTTCTAAAAAAATTGTGGGCATTTCTGATAATGCATCATAAGCCCATTTTTATAATGATACGTGAATTCAGAAAAGTATGTACTTTTGTAACTGCGAGAGATTTAATTATTATTATTATTAGATTTTGCCACCGAAAGTAAAATGGATAAGATGGTTATCAAACACTTAATTTCGGAGACGTATAAAACAGATTGGAACTTTCTTCTGGTCCTTATAACTCACCTAAGTTCGAATTAAAGGAATATTTTTTTAAATCGTATATAAAATAAACTCCTTTTACGGAACCACATAGAGGATATATGTGGTAAAGTTCGCATTATAATTCTACTATTAACAAAAGACATTTTCATTAATTAAATCTGCATTATAAGCCTGTCACGCACGCGTATATAACTTGAGTTGCCACCCCCTTGTACAAACAGACGACTGTTGAAGTACAGTTACTTTAGAAAAACTTCCAAGTAATTGTTCAACTGAACTGAAGAACATCTGCCAGTTTTATTATATAGAAAACTATTTGTTTTTGTTTTTTTTGTTTTTTTTCAAACTTCATTAAACCGTCAGAGATCTTTACCAGGGGTCGTAGTAACATATATAAAAGGGCGAATTAACAACAACAACAACAACAAAAAAGTTCTACAAGATAAGAATTACTATTTTTATATATTTTTTTTTTTTCTACAATACGTTACGAATTTTCAACCCCCCCTACCCGGCATTTTCTGTAAGCCACACATTCACTATTTATTATAAAAGAACGAGGAATCAAGTTTTTCTTTTTGTTAAAATTTTTGTAGGGATGTGACTTGACATCTAGTGCAATGTTTAATAGAGAAAGCCCACAAGAATCATAAGGGTTGTTGTTCAACAGTCGAAATTATTCGCAACATAAGTTGTTTTTGGAATATACCGGCACGAGTCCTTCATGCATATGTATGATCCTTTATAATTTTCTCTCTTTCTCTTGTTTACCAAATTCAGTATATTTGGAACAATACCTTTTTTTATTGATGATGATTATGATAATGTTGAGGATCGATCACTCTGTTGTAGGTAATGGTTTCCCTAACGTATTTTATCGACTTGAAGATGTACAGACATCTGCCATATCAAGTCAAAATGTAAAAGTAAAAAAAAAAAGAGACAAATAAAATTAAATGAATTTATAACAAAAATCTCATGAAATAAAGTAAAGGGTGAGTAGTATGGGAACATGGAAATTGGAAATAGACAAAAGTCTGAGTTGTATGTTTTCTCTACACAGTCTAAGTACTCTATCTACTCTATCTATTTCAGTTACTACGAATATGAAACATCCCCTACTGTGTCATAATTATACCTTCCAACAAAAGGTTTAGGAAGACAAACATACGAAGCCTATATATTCTTAGTCAGCCTCAAAATATGAGATGACTCCGTATGTCTGTTTGCAGTTTGAAAGAAGACTTTATAGGGATAAATAAAAATTTGATAACCTTAACTTTACTAAATGTGGACTCTATGGGACCATTACTTGAACTTCTCTTTCCAAAATGAAAAGCTTTGATTCTCATTACGAAGTGGGACCTCTTTAGAACGATTTTATAAAAAAAGTGAAAAACAAATGAAAATGTTATAAACCGTCCATTTAATACCCTACACTACTTAGCTCTTAGTAGTACAATTAATTTAGTTGTGTCAGTAAACGCAACGGTTTGCTCTTACCGATGTATCACTATATGAGAAGGGGTTTTAAAAATGGTCTGATCGGGTGCAAATTTGGCACTTATAATTATGAAGCTAAATACATAACTATTCTTGACCAAATTTTGTCTAAAAATATTAAGAATTGCATTTTTTTTTTTTGTCTAATAAAGACTTTCATTAAAATAGGACTTTATATGGGAAGGGGTTCTAAAAATAGTCTGATTGGGTCGATTTTCAATACAGTTCTGTCTTTATACGAAATTTCATCAAAATATCTCAGAAAATGCGAACTGTACACAAATATTTTATATATGGACAGACAGATGCACGCATATGGTTAAAACGATTCAGCTTTTGATTCTGAATCGATCAAATTAATTGAAGGTTGAGGAGGCATTTTAATGTTTAGTGGTTATAAACATCAGCACAAACTCTTAATGCACTGCTTGCCACAAGTGATGCAGAATTTAATAAATTGCGGCACTTATGTTGTTTTCTTATGAAACCATGTTTTGTAGGGTATTAAATGGTTGATTATAATATCAGTTTCAATATAATCCCTTACAATTTGTAAAAAATATTATTTTGAATGAAATATTTTATTCAAGAATGGCAATGAAATGAATACGAAGAATAATTTCCATATAAATCTTTACGGAATGTTAAGCTTAGTACAATTATTTATAAATTTAGTCTCTAATCGGATAGCTCAGTTTACCAACACTTAACATGCAATGGGTTTGGCCGTAAAGGGAATTGTATCTATTTTCAGATATGTTTGTCTTATCTATCTTTTTGCATAACCGAACATATGTTGCATTCATTCTAAAACTGCAAGACTATTACATATATATACATATGTATGTGGGTCAGATACCAGGCATGCAATTTTCCTTTTTTTTTTTGTTGTACAGTCAACAAAAACACTTTTAATCTCCCTTTTCATAGATTTCTAACAAATTCGGCGTACGTACGCCTGTATGTGCACACATTTAATACAATTGTATTTAATCGTTTGTATGTCTGTCTGTACATATCTTATGTTATTTTATATTGTTATTGTTATTGTTATTGTTACTGTTATTGTTGTGTATTCCTTGCTAGTTTTAGGTTGATTTTCTCTACCAGTTTTAAGGATAACAAAAGGTAACGAAATTCTTCATGTATGACGACATCACAGCCAATGTGTTTGTATGGCAAAGTTAAAGGGAGAACTTAAATAACAAAAACAAAAATTTAAAAAAAATATATATATAAAGGACACTTATATATACCCTTAGGTTTATTTCATATATACATACATACATTCATACTTCTTCACGGGTGTGTACAAATGTGTGAGCACCGTTGTAGTAGTCGGCACCACTGTGGTAAGATATGGATTTCGAGTGCAAAGAAGAGAGGCAGCTGCAATTGAATTATTTCATTCGTAATAATAATAATAATTGTAAAGTGATGTGATGTACTGATGACGACAACAACAACAACAACATTTCGGCGCTATTTACACACAACACACACACACACACACACACAATATATTTTACTATTCAACATTTGCTTTCGGCTATTCATGTACCACTCCATGGGTAGAGTTAGTTGTTACTCACGATAAGTTGACTGACGGTAGGCAGTAGGAAAGTAAAAAAAAAAAAGAGAAAACAAAAACGCTCCAGACATACCCTTGCATGCCAAATGTCTGTATATTGTAGGCCTACATGCGTGTGTAATGTATGTACAGTTGATGAACGGCAGACAGGATCAAGGACGAAACTAAGAGGTATGCAAAAATAAAAGAAAGCAAAAACCAGTCGTTTCAGTAGAGAAGAGTATGTAAATAAACGAATAAATGAAAAAGCAAAGGTGTTCCATTGCAACACACACACACAATCATACATGTGTTATAGCTGTGTACGTCATTTTGTTTCATTTTTTATTGCTTTTGTTGTTGTAGCGGCAGCAACAGCAGCAGCCTCAGATATATAAACCTGAACTGGGTTAAAGTAAAAATATCTGAAATTAGCAAAAAAACAAAAAAAAAGAAAAGAAACACATTTGGTTAAATATTTTTTTTTTGATATTTCTTTAAAAAAAATTAAACATTCCAAATTTAAGAAAAACAACCACAATAGCAAAGTATTATGATTTGTCATTGTTTCGTATAATCTGTCAGATTTAATCTCTTTTCCTCTACTATTGCTTAATTCCATCTAATATTTGACACCCGCAAAGAATTGCTTTTTTTTTCTTTTTGTACAACAAATCCAGATCCTAATCGTGTTTGACATGTATGGAAAATATAGAAAATAAGGAAAACAACTAAACTCAATTATAAGCAAAATCTTAAATACCCTACACATCTAAATACAAATGATTACACCCTGTAATAATGAAAGTAATGCAAAGCTTTAGCTTTCAAGTTGAGATTTTTTCGAATAAGGTTTTCTGAAAATTTTGAGTGTGTCTGTTATACGACCATGCTCATTTTTGGCTTCTAACTTGATAAGTAAATTATATATATTTTTACTAAATTTCAATTAAATAGCTCAACTTTTTGCTTAAATTAAATAGTTATCTATATACAGAAAACAGAAGTACTGTACGAAGCTTCATTTCAATATTTCATAATGTACGACCGTGACGGACATACGGACACTTGGTTACATTTGCTTAATGCTAATCACGAATGTAAATACTTTGTAGAATCTCTGACTTCTTCTTCTGGCTGTTGCAAATGATATGATAAATTTAGTATGCGTCTTACCTTGTGGGTAGGGTATAAAAATGAGAATATGCGGGTATGTAAATAATCGTATAATCCCTTCATAATACAGTTGAACTAAATCCTACAAAAAAATGAAAAAATAAATTAAACAAATATTGGAAAAAAATGTTGTTGTTTTTTTTCCTTTTTTTTCCAAGTAATTTGTCAGGTGTTCACTGGGCCAAGAAAAAGTATCTTTACCACAGAGGGACCGCCATCAACTTTACATTAAAACTTAAAAGTCACATTGAGAGTAAATCACCACAAGTCATTAAGTTTATCCTTGAAGTATAAACGCCCTCTAATTGTGCTCAAGTTTTGTATATGTACGGGTGTAATCCCCAGAGAGATGATTATAAAACAATTAACACAATAAACGCCTTCACTTTACTTAACACTTAGACAGACATTATCAAAATATATATGTAATCACATAAAACGCCCACTTGTCTGTAAGAAAACAACAACCAGATGATAAGACATTATGGGGAGGCATGGGTGTGATGAGCTAGCTTTAGACATATCAACCAAGTGATGAAAGCATCTGAGTTATAAAAAAAAAAAATAATAATAATAAAAACAAGTGAACAACTTAAGATAAGTAAAACAACAATAACAACAACACTCACTTGAAAATATTTCACACGCTTTAGAAAGCCCCCAAGTGCCACTTGTTTTATATACTCAGTATATAAACATACTAGAGACACTGCAAACATATCACACCATATTCCAAAAGATTTAGTGCTTGATGTCTATAATGTGTGGTTTTTTTTTTTTTTTTGCTGCCAAGCAATGCATCTTAAATATTTTGTTCGAGGTCTATATTTTGTAACCAAAAGTTCTGCTCATCTTATATTTTTCATACAACATCACCATCACAACATTCACGTTGAACTGTTTGTAGAAATGAAATTCCTTAACTAATAAACCTTAAGACATTGCCAAGAGAGTTACTTCTCAAAGTATTTGTAATATTGTGTGCATATAAAGGAGGAAGCATGAGAAGATCTTTTGCATGTGTGTGTGTGTTTGGTGGTGTAGGTCAGGTTAGTTTTCTGGTTTCCTCCATTTACCTTCTATTGTCATACACAATAATTCTCTTTTGTGTCTTGTGAGTAAAATTCACGTAACCATGCAACATATATGTGCACTACATTTAAACAATTGCGGCGAATTTATTCAGAGAAATTTTCTAAGAAATGTGTAAAGTTTTTATAGTGGTTAAATATTTTGTTTATGTATTAGTTCTGAGTTCCTTTCTCAAGAGAGTGTGAGTTTTCTTATTACGCTAATTCGTAAGTTGCTCTCTTTGACAATTTCTTATAAACCGGTTTTTTGCTTCTTTTTTTTTTTTTTTTTCTTGAAAACTCAACTCCTTAAGGTTCTCTTCGTTTTCTGATTGGATTCTTATTGGAGATATTTTATTGGATAAACCCCGCTCAAGAAGGAGGGGCTTCGCTTTCTTAACAAACAAGTTTTGGATACATATACAATTATATACAAAAATTAAACTGTAACAATATATACAAAAAATATTAAAAGATTTTTAAGTAGTTTTTTAGATAAAAGCGTAGCATTCTCTTTAGTATATATACAGAAAGATTTATTTAAAAGCAATTTAGCTTAGAGCAAATCTTATATAACCTTCACATCTACAATAGTGGGCGTGACAGATATAAGATTACGCCACTAATACTGTATGTATTACGTATCAGTTTGCAAGTCAAGTTTTAGGTGGAGTTTGATTTTTTTTTTTTTGTATATTGTGGGCGCATTTGTTATATAACCATGCCCATTTTTGGTACCACAATAAATAGGATAACTAGAGAAATAACATTAATCAAGTACATAGGTGTCATTTATATTAAGTTTTGTCGATAGTGGGAGTGTCTATTAGTCAATTACGCCCGTTTTTTGAGCCAGATCAAATCCAGAATACTTAGCAAAAGAGTTCGTTACCTTTATACATTGGTTGGTATTGAACGTGAACTGAATTAATTAAGTTTTTAATTTAAAAAAAAAACTGTAAAAAACAATTTTTTGTGATTTCTTTTCGTAAAGTATAGGATATAGATTCTTATGCTTTGCAAAAGATTTTGGTACATTGGTGGTAAGTTCTTATGCTGATAGCCTGAATACAAAATAATTTTAATATTATCTCGCAATGAGGCAGTAAATGTTTCAATATCCTCCTAATGTTGCTTTGAACGTATCGTTGCTTATCAAGAAATCATTTTATAGCCTCTCTGACCATCTTTCGTCCACCATCAAAGTTTGTCTTTCTCTTCCAAAAACGTTTGATGCCTAATCTTGATATAAATACTTAACATGACACCTTTTTCTCTATAATAAATATCAGCTGGCGCCCACAAGGACACATTTGAATTAGACATTAACCCCTTTCCATCGGGGAAGAAGCAAATGGTTTTTCAGTATATTTTTGAAAACTAAAGAAATCAAAATACATTATAAGCACAGGCACTTATGGTAAGACAAAGACTAAAAGTGATGGAAAATCGTGGAAAAATATTTAAAGAAATATAAAGAATTATCAAAAAAATCATAACCAATAACAGATGCCGACTGTAGGCACACACATATCACACTCTAGATCAAATGTCGACAGCAATTAAAAGCGAAAAGAAGAATAATAATCAAATAAATAAAACCACAAAATGAACCCTCATTCAACCACATTAATCCATATCCAAGTTGTCATGGACAAGAAAAACAATCACATGTTATGTTAAATCTTATGCACAAATGCTTTTATCGTGGCCTGGGTATGGAGGTATCGCATTTTATTACCCTTTCAATTTTTATAAGCAAATACTTTTTCCAAAGATTTCTCAAAAAATTGAAATCTTTGTCACATTTTTCTCAACAATTACTTGAGTTGCAGTTTGCTTTCTCGCCCTAAACAGAATATTTCACACACATGTGCTAAAGGATCCCTTTCTTCTTTCCAATTGTTAATCCTTTGCACTTATTTTGCATTATTTTTATTGTTGCTATTGTTATTGTTTAGTACAATTCTTCTCTTTATAGTCATGCAGAGACTTTGATGTATTTGTTCTATGCTTGTTATTATTATTCATCATCATTGTTATTGATTTGGTTGCAAATTTTCTTATTATTGCGCATATATAATATATAGTTTTACTTTTGCAGGGACCATGAAAAGAATACTTTTGTCAATTATATTACCTGCAGAGTTGTCATTATATACCAGAGGGGGAGAGAGAGCAATGTTTTATGCACCCTTTCCATTCGTTACACTGCTTTCAGAATGCTACTAATCCTAATGCTTTCTACTCATATTATTATAGAATAATTGTTGAGTAAACATTTTAGATTTTTCTCAATCAGAAATGCTTTAAACAATAACTGTTTCTTAACCATCATTTTTCTAAAAGTTCTAAAAAAAATATTCCACTCGAAATGTTAAAACGTGACCCTATTTTGTGCAATTTCAAAACAGTTCTTTGAATGGCAAAAGCGTAAAGTTTCTTTTTTTCTCTTTTTTAAGCTTTCGTATGAGATTTTATTGTTGTAATTATTTATGGTTTGTACCCTATTGTAGCATAAAATTCATTATTCCCTCCGCACAAGGTGGGGGCCGTACTAAGTTTGTCATTCATTTGTAACATCGACGAGGAGGCCTTAAAATGCCCGCAAAGTATATTCATATAATCTTCATCAGCATCGTCCATATGGGTACTCCCACGATTTTGTAATTTTTGAAATTTCTTTACAGATTGCTATTTAAAATGGGCAAAATCTATCAAGAGCCACGCCCACACTTGACAAACATTTTTATATATCCCAATCATGAATGTACTAAAAAAGGGGTGTGGTCGTTAGATAAACACGCCTACAATAACCATAAATCTAAATATCTGCCACATAACTTGAACTATGAACTTGAAATTTAGTTCACATATTTATAGTTGTGCCATTCATCGATGTGCCAAAAACGGGTATGGTCAAATAACAGACACAATTTCCAAAAATCACTGCTTAAAGTAAAATTTTACTTTTCATGTTGCAACCTAATACATGCACTGATAGAGAACGTAATTATACACCTACCATGCCCACTGTTAGTATATAGATGTGAAAGGTATTCAAAATTTGGCCTTAGCCACATTTGAATTACTTACTTGTCATACGCTTTGTCATTGTTTTTGCCACTTGTTATCGCTTTTTCTTCAAGTATTTTCTTTTTTTTTTTTTATGCAAATATAAAATTGAGGGCGGATAATAATGTCTTCCTCATATTTATGGCAATATTTTATATATTTTTTTTATATCTCTTTTTTAATAATTACAATGATAACAATTGTATCTTTATTGTGTGGTCAGCATAAGATTGCTTTTAATGTCACAGTGATGATAATGGTACCAACATTTTAGTCGCTGCATTGATGTTAATAAGAAAGGATAGGTTATAATGTCCATCCATCCAGCTACGAATATAAATTACAAACAAATCAAAAAGTTATATAACTCGAGGATGTCCATCATCTTGGGCCATTTAAGTAAAAGTTATGACAAGCAATGATGTTATGATGATTTGAACGGCGACTTTATACAATTTCTGAATAAAAAACATCTAGAAAATTAAAGTGTTTCCGATTTTGTTAATTTGTGAACGTGACCTTCCTTCGATTTTGCTCAATTTCAATTTCAATGCCATATTTTCTCGGCTCCTCATTTTTGCTTTTAGATTAATATGGAATTAAAACAAAATAGGGCAAAGCACACGCCCACAAGGCAAAAAGCTGATAAACGTTTATAAAGCATTTTTTCATGTTTTCGGGGTATAATGGTATAAAAAGCCACGCCCATCAAAACATTTGGAATCAACAATTTCAGAAACTAAAGTTTTATTGAATAACCAAACCTAAAAAAATTCATTAAGACCACGCCCACTATTACATTTTATATAAGGTAATAAATATGTAAAGCTTAGCGTAAGCTAAACATAGTTTTTTTAGCCTTTTCTAGAAAAATATACGCTCTGTCTCTCTCTCTCTCTCTCTCTCCTAATTTGTATTTGATAAAATTCATTTAAATTAAATTGAAAATGAAATATTTTATGAAATGTTTTTTATTTTATAAACATGAAAATTTCAGAAAAGAAACCAATAGAGAGCACAAGTCAAACTTATTGTTTCGAATTATTAAAAATCTTGCCCAACATTGCCCAAAAAAAATCGCCACCAAATGTCTTCATAATGAAAATTTCATCTACACTCTTCCACCATATGCCAACAACGTGGCTGATTTAATAAAATTAAAAAAAAAAAATAAAAATTGCTAATGAATGAATTGATGTTGAGCCACATGTGAATTCAGCATCAGAGTAAAGTAGGGCACGAGTCAGAATCGTTAACACCTGATAATGTAACCTAATGCAAACCGAATGAAATATCAACATCAGTGTTTTCCTTAAGCAGATGATAACGTTTTCTAACAACAACAACAACAACAACAACAACAACAACAACTTAAATACATCTTCTCAATGATCAGATGTTATCTTGTACTCGTACCCAATAAACAGAAACAGAAATTTTTTTTTTGTAACAAGCACACACAAATACAATAAAAAATACGACATAAGATTAAGTGGTAAGGGTAACAAAAACTCCACTTTTATAGTTGTACTCTACTCCTACATATTTACAAGCAATATTTTTATGCATCTATAAGTTTTGTACGATTAAACAAATAATGCAACCTCTATTGTAAGTGTAGAATGGAAAACAGATGATTTTTATAATTCATTGCAATTTAGAAGTTTCCATTGATTGCCTCTGTCTTTCCCTTTTCTAAGCTACTGAGTCTTTATTCTATTAACAAACAAAACCTCCACACAAGTCAGTTGTCTTTCAGTTATTGTAATTTAAAGACTTTTGATGTGTGTGCAACATACGGGCCGTATCGATTACAGCATAACCATAAACATGTTGCCTTCAATAGCTTGAAAGACTGAAGATATGATGATTTGTACTTTTTAGTGTTTTAGTTTTGTGTGTGTGAATGTGGTTTGTTTAACAAAATTAACATAAAGATTTTGCACCTTTTTTTTTCTTTCCATTCTCACCAAAGGAAAACGTGTCAATTCCTTACACAAATGCATTAAAATTGACTTCAATTTCGATTGGCATTAAGAAAAAGGTCGTGAGATCATGAAAAAAGAAGATAAATTTTAAATTAAATCAAATTGGTGAACAATCCACCTCTACCTACCACTCAGCACACTTTTCATACAATACAATGCCTTTTGCATCCAAATATTTGAGCAATCGTTTTATTACCGCTTACTTATCATTTCATTTTATTAAATGTAATAATAAACGGATGTATAGGGATGATAGCCTAGGGGTAGTAAGCAGAGTAAATCTTTCTTTTTAATTAGCAACTAAAGTCCAAATAATTGTGAATAGAGTTCAACCATAAAATGTCGCTAATACCATTACTTACAGCACATTACCTCAGCATAGTATCCTTTTAACTGACAGCAATGAAACATTCTTTAACAACTTTTGCCTAAATCGTACATAACGCCCAGTAATTTGTATTTGTAACAATATTTGTGTACATTAAAGAAGGGTGACATATTTTTTGTTTTCTTCTTTTCACCTGTTTTCCATTTTTTTGTTTTTTTTTTTTTATGCTACATGACCAACACTTGTAAAAATCTAACTGGAGAAAAATTGTAGTAGTACGCTTAAGTACTCTGCAGTAACTTGCAGATGTTGAAGAGAGTAAAAGGAAGTGTTCACAATAATTGTTATATAAACTCTTTATGATAATCATCACATTCGTAGTAAATAACTTGGAGCGTAATCGTTGAAATTATTGCAATGAAAGATATTTCGGTCAATAAAATATATTTAGCTACAGTTTTGCTGTATTATGCTTTAAAAAATTATGAAACAAATTAAACATTCTTCACATAAAATATAAAACAAAACAAACAACAAATCATATAAAATATAATGTAAGAAATTTCTACAAAAACAACCAACAAAAAAGTGTGAAATTCTTAAATTTCCGGTTTCCTATGCAGTGACAGTCAGCTCAGCAATAGTTATAGTTAATGTATATGCAGTATACCAGTTGGTTTGTTATGCAGGAAAATCATAAAAAAAAAACATACACACAAACACATGACATGGCATTAAAAAGAAAGCTGAAAAGATAAATCATCTTGCTCGGAGATAGGTGACTTCTTTTCAGCACATCACACTCACACTTGAACAAATAGACACCAAAACTAAGTTAACTAACACACACAACTACACTTTTATGTATAATTGTGAAGATTACTTACTTTTTCACTCATACAGTTACACAAACTAAACTAAACTTGTAAGCTACCACAAATTGTGTGCGCACTTGTGCTGACTAAAAGTGCAAATGTGTGTGTAAAGTTAATAGTACTTGCACATACTTGTGGCAACCAACCAACACCCCAGTCAAACTTCTAGCACCTATCTCTCTAGTCGCTACTGATGCTTATACGCTCAGCACCACCGCTCCACCGAATTGCTCCCATGACTTTATAATAAATGAAGAAAACTTACAAAAGCAAGAAATTTTAATGATGCAAAAAAGTCTAAAATAAAACTTACACACACACACACACACATCATATATGCATGCATTCATACACTCTAATTCACCTGAACTAACATATAAACTACAACAACAACAACAAAATGTAAATTAAAGCGGAAAAAAGAAGAGGAAGAAGTTTATGTATGCGTGTGTGTGTGTGTGTGTGTGTGTATTACGAAAATAACTTAGTGCAGTAAAGTGCATTGAAATAGAAGA
The DNA here is from genome assembly GCA_949710015.1 of Crataerina pallida. Lineage (NCBI taxonomy): Eukaryota > Metazoa > Arthropoda > Insecta > Diptera > Hippoboscidae > Crataerina > Crataerina pallida. Next base: position 28,808,358 of record OX453290.1, on the reverse strand, counting down.
GACGAAGAAGAAAAAGAAAAAGTTGAGAATCCAAGGATTTCTCCATACAATCATAAATTTCTTTATAAATATATGCACGTATGTTGGCTTGTTTAATACATATATGTGTATAAAGTTGTTACCCTTATCTTGGGTAAAAGTTCTCAGCACATATATTTTCAAACATCATTCATTTGATTCAAATATTCTGTGTATGCCATCATTCATTACCTGTTTCACCGAACAACTTTTCTTTCTCATCTTGAGCTAAAGACAAGTGAAAAATGTTATAATCAATCAAACCCGACTATTTAATACTCTGCATCGTTTATACTACAATTAGTTTAGTTGTTAGTCTAAGTCACTACATGACATATAATTATATGGAAATCGATTCATAAAAATAGTCCAAGGTTGTACTGCGTTGGTTAAAATATGAACAGCAAATGGGTGGGCGTGGCACTAAACTGATTTCTTTCAATTTATATGGAAACTTCCGTACAGAAATCAGAACAAATTTCAGCCCAAAAAATGTGTGTGAACTTTTTTTTATCGATTCATATTTTAATGGTGATCAAGGTTATATATATTTTCTTGTATTGCATCTCCGAATCTCCCTTCTGGCTGTTAAACAAACAGATTAACAAACAGTCTACATAAAATAAAAGAAAGAAATGCAAAATCTTTTATTTTCTATTTGCTGCACAATTATTACGTTTTAATGACTGTTGGTTGATTTCCAACAGATATGTACATAGACAATCCTTATGGCTTGTCTTTGCTTTGTACACGAGGGATATATTTTTGTAAAATCTCTTGCATATATTGTGTTTGTGTGTGTTAGTAGTTTTCTTGCCTCATTTGATTTCCATATAAAACAAGTAAAACGTCTTTCTTGTCTTTCTATTGTCAATTTTCTTTCCATTTCCTATATCACTTAGTTGATATATTTGTGTACACTAAACTAAGTAGCTCCTACATTCACTGTTAACATGTCTTTTTCAAATGTCAATTGTATGCTTAACCGAGCAAATGATGTGAATTTCTTACTTACCCAAATGTGCATGTTTCACAACTAACACGACTATTCTTACCATGGTTGGATGTTAAAAAGTAAACAAATAGAAGAAGAAAGGAAAGGCTTAAATACACTTGAAAAAATTATTTTGCAACGGTAAAAAATTTGAAACATATGGTAAGAAGAGAACTGAAAGTGGAACCATGAGTTGTTTCCTAATAATAAAAATGCCAAAAAAATCCTACTCAGCTCAATATTTTCATTTTTCTACATTCAAACAAATATGTGAGTAACTTCTATTAGGTTGGCCACCAAGTGATTGAGAATTTTAAATAAAAATCAAAATTCATTATTTTTGCAGTGTATTTTTTTTTTTTATTATTATTATTTGTACAAAGTTAATAACTTAAATCTTAATTACATTCGTTACTTAAACCCCACTTTGTAAGCTTTTGATTATATAGACAGAACCCAACTAGGCAGCTCTCCTTACCTTGGTAAAGGTATATAGAAATCTTGCAGAAAACCGAATGAAACCTCAAACATACACACACATACATATATATATACATGCATATTTTACGATGAGAGTTGACGATTCCGTTACTTAATTTCAAGTACTATGCCTTAGAAAATGTCTTTACAAACAGAAAATGTAAAAGAGGGAAAACAGAAAAAAATTGTAAATTGTAGCACAAAACTCTTACTGGTGCAGTTATGCACAAAAACAAAGTATTATAAATAAAACAAAAGATTTATGAAAAGAAAATTAATGCAGCAAAAACCAAAAAGAGTAAAACTCTCCCTCGTTGTCTCTCTCCTCCTCGTTATTCACTTTCACAATTTTCGTATGGTTTCCTTTGCACAGTTTGCTTACTGCAGGGCTTAAGACTAACGCTGAGATTACGTTTTTTTGCGGCTGATACTGCATCTTTTTGTCAAGTCATTTGTAAAAGTATACAAAATCTTGATGCCTTCAATTAAGCTCTGACAACAAGTGCATTGCACATACACACGAACGCATACAATATGATGACGATGACGATGACGATGGTAAAGATGATGATGAGGATGCGGAGCATTTCATACATTTCACATCGCATCACCCCTTAAAGTGCTTACTTGCTGCGGGTTTTATTGTGGCCATACATCCATATATACATACGTATTCATGTATAAGGGCACCCTCACGCCATCAAAATTATGAATGAAGCAGAACGTTATGTATGATGGGTTGCACTGTTTTGTGAAAGATGCACCATAACGCACAATTTGCAAACACATATTGTTTGTGTGTGGATATAAATTTTCTCAGGCTCTTGTTATAAAGATTTGCAACATACACACTCTTACAAATAGACTGCATAGTTTTTTTTTGTTTTTTATTTGTATTCATGTCTAAAGTCAACAAATTGCAAGAAGAAGTAAATAGAATAAATGGATTGTAGTGCTTCTTCTTTCTGTTCTGAGATGCTGTTTACCCCGCCTGTCGTTGGCTTCTTTTGTTTATATGCAATTATGTGCAACATGCAGCAGTTTTTATATCCTCAACATCAAAAAAGCGGTATATTAAGTGTGTCATTTCATTTGCAAAGCGTTAGAGAGGCGATGTATGTCCGTGTGGCCGTCTGTTGTTGACATTCTCAAGATCGTAATTTTAGAAAAATTGAGTTAAAATTCTGTACAAACAATTTAGTTCCTGAAAATTTATTTAAATTGTACCAAAACGATTAAGAGCCACGCCCACATTTGATAAAAATCTAAAATTGAGCTAAACAGTTGAAATTCTTTACATATTTATAATTATCTCTTCCATCAATGTGTTAAAAGTGGGCGTGATCGCACAACAGGCACAGCCGACATTCACAAAAAAGCCTCATTTAACCTAAAACTCGAAACAACTTTCAAATCAATTCACAATGCATACATTATTGGAAAGCGTAATCATATAATAGCCATGCCCGCTGTTTGTATGTACATGTGGAGGGTATTGAAGAGTTGCCCTAAGCCAAATTATCAAGCATAAAATAAGAGTCAGTTGCTTTATGCATAATTTTTGATGCATTTCACAACATTTTCTTTAGATTTTCTCCAGCGTAAAAGTATAACATGAGGAAGTGAACACAATAGAAGACTTTTTTTTTAATTAATTGTAATTAAAATGCATTTTTAATTGGAACAATTAAACAAAAATTAAAATAGATTAATATTTGGTTTCGATCAAATTTTATTTACTCTAAGCAAGATATGAAAATTTTGGGCGTGATATGGTTCCGCTTTTTAAAAACCAAGTAGAAAGTATCTTAGAATATAAGGGTGGGATAGGTACCTGAATACTTGCTTTACTTCCACGTCAGATTTTGCATAATAAAGACTTTCAACTTATTGCTCTCAAAAGATTTTACTCAATATAAATAGCCACTACCTTTGGAAATCTTTCAAAAATGACTGCGCATAATTTCAGCTCAATATTTTAAAACTTATGGTCATATGGACGTACGGACGTATGGACATATAAACTTATGGACGTATAGACGTATGGACATTAAACATTTACTTCGCATCCTCATGCACTACCCATATAACTCAAGTATAAAATAATATAAAATTTACTTAAATTGTGTGTTGAAAAAAGGGGAAAAAAAACAAGGGACTCAAACTCTCAAGTAAGTTAAAAGGTATGCAGCAAAAATGCAGGTAAAATTGTAATTTATATATATAAAGTGTGTATAGTTGGAAATGTTTGAAAAGTAGAAAGGGGAAGGGGACGACATAGAAAGGAAGGAAAATTACTCCAAAAATACTTAATGTTTAAATTATTCATAGATTGTGTGCAGTGTACGTACAAGGAATACTCAGCTAAATGTTGTGCAAGGCTATGAATAAATGTAGAAACATGGGAACCTCCTTATACACACACATACACACATACATATATTTATAGACATCTACTTTTTATAAAAAAAAAAAAAAAAAACTTGGAGAAAACCGACTTAGTTTTGCTCCAGCTTGCTAGTGCTGCCACTATGCCTACATTTCTGCCTCCTCTACGCTTCACACATTAATTAATTAAAAACAAAATACCAACAATAACAGCAGCAAAATATATGCAAAACAAGTTCAAAGATGACTTTTAGGTTTTTAAGACTCGGTATGAAAGGTAGGGCAGTACACAATGAAAAAAAACAAAAAACAAAAAAAAGGAAATATTAGAAAAAATATTGCAAGAGAAGGAGGAATAAGAGGGGTGAGAATGAGGAAGTGAATAAGCAGGCCACTGGAAAAAGAAATAATAAAATTCAGACAAATATCAAATGAATGCAACCGGATGCAAAGATTATGTCGGGTTTGAGGTGAAGATGCGAATAATCGTACAGAGTTATGTGTGCAAGAGTGAGAAATGGGGGGAGGTTGGTGAGTACACTAAACCCAACAACTCACTATATAAACACACACACACATATATATATATATAAAACAGTTTCGTTAAAATCAAAACATATATAACTTGCATTCACTTGCCTACACTTCAGCTGTAAAATTTACCTCAGTTTGGTATTTATGTTGGTACATACATACATATCGAGGGGGAGTGGAATGGGTAAAAGTACACAAGGAGTTGGCAAATGAAATTTTAGAGAAAAAGAATTACATTATAAACAAAAGAAATCCATGGCTGGGCAGTTTAGGCGGACATTAACTACACCAACAACAATATTTAATACAATTGTTTATGCACAAATTGTGAATCCACAAATGAGTGGTAGAGAGCGAGTGACTAAAATAATAATATACACAAATAAAGGCCGAACTCACACACAATGGAAACCTTACGACTTGTGTGAACTAAAGCGATGAAAGATCGTCAAGGTTGGTACACACTAACAAATGTCACTACTCCAGGACCACAGCCCTAGAATGGAAAGAAAATCACTTACTTGCATGCATTGCATCTGTGATGAAATAAAAGCGAACAGAAGCGGCAGCAAAAAATCTAATTTGGCTTGAAACAAATTTTAAATGCTCTTGTACGGCGTGGTGAATACCTAATTCTGGCTGAATTTCTCAAAACTTTCAACGTCGATCGAGGTGCTACAAACTTAATATGCCCCGCATTTCAGGTGAATGAAATAAAAACATACTTACAACTGAGTTGTTATGACATTTATACGAAATATATATTTGTAAATAATTTTTAGTAAAATTACATATTCACGCCGACTGAGTAGTCTCAGAACGATAGCCACAAGATTGCAGAGCTTTTACATGTTGTGTCGTGTGTATTGAAGGGATCTCAATTGGTCATTATTAGTTGCGGAAGCATCCAACATTTGTAATTTGAAACGTATCGTGCCCTGACCCATGCTTGGATGCTTTTCGATAATAATATTCTTGGCAAACACGTAGCAGCGTATATCGTATTCTTTATTATATAGGAGGCGCTTACGGGGTCTTACTGCTACTATTCTCTCAAAGTCTCGAAAATCGAAAAAACTTTTATGGTCCTCATCGCCGTTTCCATAATACAAGTTTTCACGTATATATTTGTGAGCAGTCTGGAATTGTACAACTTCCCCTTCCACATAGGGCTGCGGAATATACTCCAGTTCAATGTGTGGCTTAGTTTGACATGACAACCACAGCTTATTCCCACGTTCGGTGGCCGTCATATTGTTTATGTAACTTTTTATATATGGCGGAGCAAACTTTGGCAATTCGTTAGCTTTGGTGTACGTTTCCGCCTTATAGTTTAATATTTTATTGACTTTCAAAAAGAAGCACGGCTGTCGCTTCTTATAACCGTACCCATCTTTTATATTACACTTAATAAATCTCAGTTCCGGTACGTTACCGTACTTTCCAAGCTCTGTATTTAAATGTCTGACTATCCTCTCAATATCATCATCGATATGTGGAAAATACTTGATCTCTTTGTTGTCGGCATTATTCATGGATGGTTGGAAAGAAAGACCCGGTTGTGATAAAAACCAGCGCGGCTTTTCTACGGTCAGGTAATAGGAAAATATTAAATAAGAAAATGCCCACAACAACGCCAGACAGAGGAAAAAGCACATATAGAATAGAAACAAGAGGAGCCATCTATAGGGAGAACGGCTAAACCATCGACCGCGTTCAAAATCATATATAAGTGTTGCCCATTTCCGACTCTTTGGCAAATAGGGTAACTCCTCAACATAGCGATAGCGTTTTCCTAACGGAAATGCTCCATATCTAGTTAATCCTCTCTGTGCCATTTTTTTGAAAACACTTTAAGTTTCGTATGGACTAGAAGAAATTTGATTTTTTTTTTTTGGTTTTATTTCTTTCAATTTGTTTTTCTCCTGACAAGAAAAGTTAGACTAATTACCGAAATATTCTATGTGATATATTTATCATATGTATGTTGAACATGAAATGAAATGACAAACATTTTTTAACTAATCGTAATGAAATTAGGCGTGGCCATATGTATCAATATTGAATTTGTAAAGCAACTCTAGAACTTCCTGACTTGGAAGTGTTTAAAAATAGTCCTAGGCAGTTGTATAAGGAAATATAATTAGTTGTGCAAAAACACGCATATATTGAGAGTGAAACTTTCCATATTAAACGCCCCTACGCAAAACAAAATGCAGAATTAAAACGGGCGCTCAAAAATCAAGAATAAAAAATCCTATAAGAATGCGATAATAGTTCCTCCGCAAGCGTAGTGAACCATATCGTTTTAACCCACTAAATAACAATTCTGAAAAATATAGAAAAATTAAAAGTCCAACTGTATTGCATTTTTCCTCATATTATTTTTATATATGAAAGAATATAATTATAAACATAATTATATATTACATTTTCTTGTGATTGGCCTTGGTTGGGTCATATTCTACTTGCACCTTGAAAACTATGTTACCGCGTGCCATAGTGGGATGTTTCTCAATAATGATGTTCTTGGCAAATACATAACAACGTATAGCGTGCAACTTGTTTAATGGAAGGTCCTTCTTTGGTCTTACCGCAATTATTCTAGAAAAATCTTTCATTCCTTTCTGCGCACTACTAGCGTATTCGGAATATTCTTGAGCAGTATTAAATTGTACATGTTGAACACCCACGTAAGGATGGGGAATATACTCCAATTCAATGTGTGGCTTAGTTTCACACGACAACCAGATCTTTTTTGTACGTTCGGCCGCAGTCATGTTTTTCATGTAAGATCTTAAAGATTGCGGAGCAAACTTGGGCAATTCATTAGTCTTGGTGTAAGTTTCAGCCTTGTAGTTTAGTATTTTGTTAATTTTCAAGTAGATGCACGGCTTTCGGGTTGTATAACCATAAAAGTCTTCCGTTGAACAACTGCCGAACCTGCCTTTTAACAGGGGCCCATATTTCTCAATCGTGTTGCCCATATGGAAGAGTATTCGTTCAACATCATCATCGTTATTGTAGGCGTATGTGATTTCTGGTTGTTGCCTATCTTGCATGGATGGCTGGAAACTAAGACCAGGTTGTGGTAAAAACCAGCGCGGATTATTTATGTCCAGGGTAGAGGAAAACACGAAATAACAAATTGTCCACAATGCCGCTAAACTGCTGAAAAAGGCCACATAGAATATCAATAACAGAAACCATCGGAGAGCAGTACGGCCAAGGCATTGGCCATCACCAACATTACACAGGAATGTGGTCCACTTTCGATGCATTTTAACATAAGTTGGATCATCCGTAGAGCGATTCCGTTTCTCTAAAGGGATTCCCCTTATGTCATCTTCTTCGTTTTGTCGCATTATTTATCCTCTAAATGGCTTAGTTACGTAAAGAGAAGAAAATTTTCAGATTTCTATTCAAATAATTTATTTGTCAATATTTTTTCAATTGTTCTTCTGACAAGAAAAAAGCGGTATGTTTATATAATTGAGGGAAGGTGCCGAACACTTTTCTTTGAGTTATCCCAACTAATAAACATAGATTGTACCTTGACGTTAATAATTCTATGAATCTAAAAAACTATTTTATTTCTCATTCTTTGGCAAGGCGGCTGGCAGTAACACCTGAAAGACATTATAAAAAACATTTACGGATTAACGCATTTAGTGAAATGAAGGTACAGTTTAAATGTAATTGGTTTAACATCTCTCTCCGTCTCTGTGAGTGTCTGAGGTGTTAAGCTGTTAAGCTCTACGGCCACATAGGTACTTTTCAATAAGGTTCCTCTTTGGGTCAGCACAAGTTTTTATACCAAATTTTATTGAAATATCTTAAAAAATAATAGGACCTTATATGGTGGGGGGTTGTTAAAATGGTCTAACCCGGTTAATTTTGAATGGAGGTTTTTCTATGAGACAACACAATACTTTTCACCAAATTGTAGCTTGCGCAAGAATTTAAGTCAGACGGGATTAAACCAGATGTTGATTGATTAATATACACTTAAATCTTTAGATACTTTAAATTTTCGATGTTTTCCTCAGAGCCTCTCCCCAATAAACATCGAAAACTATTTAACTTGAACTTAAACAAGATTTAAACAATGTCGCTGTGTAGGCGAACATGAGAATGAAATGTTTTGAATTAAAAGTAATACGAGTGCTAATCTGCGGGCATATGTAATGCAATGCAATGCAATATAATGCATTATGTATAAAAGTAACAACAACAACAACAACAACCAGTAACAATACAAGGCTGAATAAAATTTATTCGAAATATTGTACAAATAACGACAGGCTAATAACAAAAAGAGAAAGGAGGATAGACAGTTAATAGACACACACACATACACACTTATATACGAGGATAGGAGGAGATGGTGGTGGTGGTAAAAAGCAATTCTTTTTAATTGAAATTTTTGTTTTGTTTTGCTCTACGTTGCACACATATCGCCCCGTTACGTAAGTGACTTGATTTTATAATACTTGGCTTGGTTTCATCCTTTTTCGGGAGCTGCCTTCAACTGTAATGCAAATGCAATGCTGCTGCCGTTATGCTGCAAGCGGGACGGGGTGGAAGGGGATGGTAGTGAAGATGGACTAAAATCGATGACTATGAGCAAGTAAGTGCACATACTGCATATGAGATTAAGTGAGGCAGCGAGCAAGAGCACAAGAGCAAGATAAGATAAGGGGCAAATATAAACTGACTGGTGGATATGTTTTAGTTTGCTTGCTTGGCAGATAATTCCACAAAAATATAATAGAAATGTATGTGCTGCAATTTTTGCACTCTTGGTGAAAACTCTGCCTAATGCAACTTCTACTTGTGTAATGCGAAGCCTCCATGTTTATAGAAATGGCAGAAGTTTTTTTTTTAGTGTTGGCACCTCTACTCTACGCTCATCCATTGTATACAATGCATTCCTCTAGACATCGCATTATTTATAAATATTACCCAGCGAAACACACACGTATGTAGAGGCATAATAAGTACTTTAGGCATTTCAATGATTGACTTGTGGGTTGAATATAATATTTAAGTAATAGTAGGAAATAGAAAATAAAACGAAACATAAGTGAAACAGTCCAACAGACAAATGACGCAACCATTACACTAAATGCCACAAAACGCATTCGTTGCAATTTGAGCAAACGAGGCCCCAAATCATGCAAAATATTGTTGAATTTTATAACAATTTTTCTTTATGTGTAAAATGGTGTAAGGTAGGTAGTATGAGGAAGGGGAGGAGTAGGAGGAAAGTTTTAAGAGTACATTCCACAAATATGCTTGTAAAGCAATGAGCTTTAGTTTTGTTTTTGTTCCTTTTTTCCAATATTACTAAAAGATGCATTAAGTCCGCATTGCAGCCAATATTGCAATATGTTGTTTATACACACTTGCACACACACGCATACACACTTGCATGTATTTTTATTGCATATTTCTATCTGATGTAGGCAAGTATGTTAGCTTATCCTTTTGGCCCAAAAAAGTTTTGCGAAAGAGCTCAAGTCAAAAAAAAAAAAACGAAAAAATTATAGCAATGACTGAAATGTTGCATTCTTGTTCCACGTACACGTACATATAGATAGGGTATGCCTCGCCTTTTTTCACTTCGACTTTGATTTGGCAAAATTGCAAATTGTTGGCTTTGGCTTGGGCTTTAGTTTGCATCCCGATGCACATGTATTTTGCGTGCGCTGTGTACACAAGCAAACAAATCCTTCAGTTTCATATATTTTTTTCTTACCCATTATTATATATTGCATGCAGATGTTTGGGTGTGCATCTTACATTTGATATCTTTAATTACATACGAAGCAATATTGTGCATACATGGGCAGATTTTTTTTCGTTTGTTTTTGTTTTTTAATAATAAGCCAACATATCATACTCGCTCATGTACTTATCATGTTGATATAATGTTTTGGTATTGTTTGGGGTTTTCAATCACACACACATATACACATAATATATATAAAAATTAATTTATTAAAAAAAAAAAAATTATTTTTTTTTTTTAATTATCCGCTAAGAAGCGTCTTTGATTTTATACATTCAAACACAAACTGAACGTATTTGTATTTTATTTGATTTACTTAAAGTTGATGTTTTTTCTAGACGAAATTTGATGCCTGAACATAATAATTTCTGTCAACAGAGCATCTTGTTACAGTCAGCTTATATAGTATTTTGTTGATATTGCATTTTGTAAACATAAGAACGGACATACACAGTATTAACTTATACACACATATACACATACATTCTTACTTTATGTATTACAGTCTTGGATGGTTGGCCTACACTTTGCAGGGCTGTCCATTATCCTTATCCCATCCGTCCGTCCGTCTTCAACCTCTTCCACTACAAGCGTACTGCTTGCATCAGTTTTTGGTTTTGTTTTTTTTTTTTTCAAAATAATGATTTTTTTCCAGTTTCTGTGCTGCTGTTGATTTTATATCCTGTTTTGCCAAATGCATATTACTAAAAAAATAATATATATAACAACAACAAAATAACAGCCTCAATATTACATTACAGTTACCATATATGCATTTATTGCTTGCATACTGACTGACTGCTGCAGTTGATTGGTAGGGTTCAGTTGAGACTGGGATTGGTTTGGTTTGGTTTGGTTTGGTTTGGCTGTTCGCCTTGGCTGGTATGAGTCTTCAAAATGCAAACTTATTCTTTGATTGCATTTTCTTTATGTTTTTTTTTATTCGCTGTTGTTGTTATTGTTATTATAGAATGTTGTTTTTATTTTGTATGCATTTGTAATTAAATTTTGCCTCTGGTCGTTGTATTTCTCTGCACACTTATACTTCTATACACTCTTGCATATAAACATTACATTGATGTGGTAATCATGTTTGCTTTGTTGCTTTTGTTATTGTTATTACACTTTACAAACATACGTATTGAAGAAATGAAATAATACTTAATTTAAAATCTTTATAAAAAAACGTTGAACTTAAAAATGTACCTGGCAACTGGCGTTATGTCCAAAACATTTATAAAACATACGAAGAAAATTACCAGCAACACTGACACTTATCTATTTAGACGTTGTCGGAAATATTAAATACATCTTAACAACAGACGGACACACGGACATACATGCATATGTAGATTAATTCAGTTTTTCTTGCTGATCAAGAATATATATACTTTGTAGAATCTCTGATGTCTGTTTAAAGATGTGGCAAACAGAATGACAAACTTCGTTTTTCCTCCATCTTACATGAAAAAATCCCAAGTGCTGCTTTTTAAAAGAAAAAAAATTTTAACGTGGCTGATACCAGATTATATTTTATATATTCCATTTCAAATAACACAAAATGTAAGTTTGCCTAAAACAAGAGAATTTCTAAATTTTGGTTGTATTTGTCTGACCGCCGCCTATTTAAAGAACATCGATGAATGAGTTCGTAATGTAAGTAAGTATGTGTTCAAGAGATTCAACATGATGGCACAGTTGTTCTGAATGATAAATAAATTATGGACGTGATTTTTGGCTCATTTATTTGTGAACCTATCTACAGAAAATGAAAATGTTATCCAAAAAATTTCGACTTAATATCGCAAAATTTACTGATCATAAATAGACGGACCTACGTACGGACACAACTAGATTAGCATAGATTTTGCTGTTGATCAAGAATATTTTGTTGGATTTTTGACGCTTCTTCTTCTTCTTCTTATTAAAAATAGAATAACCAACTTAGTGGAAATAAATATAACGGAACTTTGGATTTGAATTTAGTGGTTGTACAAAAAGCATTCTAAAGTTTTCATGCATTCCATCCTTACGCAGAAGATTGTAACCGGCCAAATATGTTCATATTAATAAATATTATATATTCTTATCATGGATGAAAATGATTTCAACAGCATTAGAATCACTCGTCTCCCTTCTTTATTATGAAACCTTAGCAATGGAAGACAGTTGCAAAGAAAGGGTTGCAGTTACTCAAGTTAACTGTACTCTTTCTGTGTGTATTTTTTTCTCCAACTTTACTTTCCTCCTCTTCTTCTTCTTCTTAATATATTATTTTCACAACAACAATATTTTACTGCCTGCAGTATGTACTTGATTTTGCATATTCTTGCCAAAAAAATTTTAATTTCAAATAATTTTTGCTTTACAAGTTGTGCGAGAAGCATCGGTGAGAGATAGACAGAAAATATCCTTAAAATGATTTGAAAAAAGAAAGCATTAAAAGTGCATAACGAATGAAAGGCTTAAAAAATGTTGTTACCCCAATAACAATAGGCAACAACAACAATAACGACAACGGCAGCAACAATGAATGACTGAATCAAGTTGGGCTTGAGGAGTGTTTAAGATTCTATGTTGTAAACACTTGGCAATGTTAGAGCTTTCTTCAAGAGTCCACCCTACTTGTGCCCTTACTACGCACTGATAGAAGAAAAACGAAAAAGTAACGTTCAAGAAAAAGCAAACAAAGAAACAATTTTTAAGGCTGACATGTGCAAGAAGTTGCACAAGTATCCAGAAAACAACCAAGAAAGGGGGCCATTGAAAGTCATCGCTATATACGAGCTTACATATATCCCGCATGCACACTAATTTGAAAGGATTATTAATGTAAACTGTATGAATGTATTCAGCACTTTTATGGGGGAAGAACGAATGCAAATATACACATTTTTTTTTATGTAATATTAAGAAAAACTCATAAAACAAAAGTACTTGAAAGTTCCTTAAAGCATAAAATTGCACATGAGCTGATTTTCTTTTTTCTTTCTTTCTTTCTTTTTTTTCATTATTTCTTGTTTGAACTCTCTATATATATGAATTATTATAAATTATACATTTACCAGTTTTAATACTTATTCATAACAAAATACAAAACAATGCAATATTAAGAGAAATAGAGAAGAATCATTAGAAACAAAGTTTGACTTTTGATAACCTTCATGGAAAAGTTCTTTATTCCACATGGACATATTAGATGAAGGCCTCAGAGATTCTACAAAGTGTATACATTCTTGGTCAACTTAAACAATAGTCGAACTCTTGGATGAGGTGATTGAATGTTTTTAAAAAATATTTCTTACCTCTTACTTGGCGGATAATTCTTATATCTGGGTGGTAAGATCGATCATTTATTTATAGAATATATCTCCTGAGTGCCGATCTTTTTAAAGAAAATAAATATTAATCGATTTAATGATAATCGTGTGTTGCTGTTGAAAATATTTATTTCAATTTTGATACAAACATTCTTAGTTGTTATTTAAAATGATTAAAATCGGCTGTCGGACATGCCTACTAATAACAAAAATTCTTTTACAGCCTTAAAAATGTAGTGGATGAATAAAATAATCAGATCTTGTTGCATGTTGGCAACACTACTTCTATGAAAATAATGCGACGCATATGTATTGAACAGTTTAAGTACCGTGTCAAAAATGACATCAAAACTATTCTGACATGCTACGAATCTATTCCGCGAAGAGATTGTAGCAAATGGTCGCCCAATCCTTCCAAACCTTCAATAATTAATAAATAAATATCGTGTATATGTCAAGTATTCATATTATTTTGTCCCTATCGTGTATATCAATAAATTTTTAAAATTTCTTTAATATTTATACTTCCAAGCAATGTTCTGAGAATGGGCGGAATTGTATAACATGCACGCTTTAGAAAATTTCACAAATAATTTTTTTAGGTTCAAACGTAATAAAATGTTTATCATCATTCTAAAACTATTTATTTGTTGGATGCAGATGAAATGTTTTTCTTTTCTTTCTCTCCCACTATCTTTTAATAAAATGATGGAATACATATATACATTCATATATATATTGTATATATATAAATTTCTATAATTCTTTACTCATCAGTTTTTATTTTCTTTATCTTCATTTTTTTTCTGCAATATTTTTTTTTAAATTCTTTTTAATTTTTATTTTTTTTTTTATTCCCAGCATTTATGCGAGAGAATATATTACCACTTTGCCAAGTTTGTTTGCGTGGTTAGTTCTTATGAACTCTTGATTGGTAAAAACTTATAAAAAAAATAAAAAAAAACTTTTACATCATTATGAGAATGCAGCAAAGATGTGGAAGAAAGGAGGAAAAAAAAAACAAATAGCGGAAAAAACTCATCTTTGAAGATTTTTTAATGAACTCTTCTCGCTCTGCTTTTGTGCTAAACTCTTTTGCCTACTTCATAGAAAGCAGTCTATAGACTTTTTATTCTGTTTGTTTGCTTTTTTCTTCCTTTTCTTTCGTTTCATTTTATAAAGAAGGAGATTTTTTTTAATGAGTATGGAAAATATTTTATTAATTTATTTTTCACTTAATTAAAATAAATTTCCTGTAAGATAAATTACGTTTCCAGTAACTTGGACAAATGAAAAGAGACTTTGTTTTGTATTGAAAATGACGCTTATTTCTGTATATTCGTTTGGAAAAACCTAAAAGAAGGCATCAAAACCTTAAAGAAAATATACATGTTCTTGATTAGCATAAAAATTTGAATCGACTTTAGACATGTGCGGCCGTATGTCTGCCTGCGGGAAGTGTTCAGAAATTATCAATATTTTACGTTTCTGTGGATAGATTGCTTTTTAAATTGGGCGAATTGAAGTAAGTGCCACACCCACAATCGACTAAAATCTTAAAAAAATGCTGCAAAACTAAATTTTATATAATGTGTCAAAAAAAGGCATGGTTGGATAACTGAAACGGCCATAATTTAATACAAATTTTGCTCAGAATACGCCTCGTAAGTTGACACTTAAAACGCGCTTTTTTTAAGAGAGATTAATAAAGTAATTGCCACGCCCACTTTTTATATATAAATGTGAAGATAGATGCGCAAAACAAATTTACTTTGCTTTAAAAGAAAAGCAGCAAATTTTATGTTCTCACATTTAACCGCAGAACCAAGATTACCGTGACTTAGACGGATACTCAAGCACTACGCCAATTTTTGATGTTTTGTTTTATATATATATAATGTAATTTTAGATTTTGATTCGATAACATAATGTCACATATTTGTACCCACCATTGTAGATTGTTATCTTAAAAAATCATCCATCATCATCATCCTTCATCATCATCGAAAAAAAAGAAAAGAAAACAAACACAAAAAATGATCAAATTTACTGAAATATAAACATATGTCTCAGCACTTAATGTCTAATGTTAACATTTTATATGACTAGATGTGCATATGCGGCAATGGCACCAGCAGCAGCAATGTGTCTTCTCAAGTTGGTTTTGTTGTTCTTTAACAAGATGAATGCGCAGACAGTTTGACGCGCACACTAAACTCTGTCCCGGATATGCTAATAAACCACTAGAGACCACAAATTTATTCTAAATAGAGCAAACACACACATACACACACACTACAGCATAGATTTAACACTTCTTGTTAGAAAGTATTGTATGTACAATGGTACAATAACAACAACAACAAATATAATAATAATAATAATGATTCTATAAAGTAACCCTCTTACGCTGGCGCACATCTAATTGAAGCTTCACTAGATTTATGTGCAAGCTCTTCGACTCGAACGTATGGGGTATGAAAATGCTCAAGCACCTACATGAACATCATATATGATATAGTTTATGAATGATAGTAAAAGGTTATGCAGTGATTTTTATGAATGAATGAAAAAGAAGTTATGGGACTCGTGGTAAATGTTTCTGCGCGTAAAGTAGGGAAAAGGAACTAATTTCTGAATACAAGTGCGTACACATGCGGAACTAGACAATATATAGTTGTTTATGTTAAATAGAACAAAGTCTAGTTTATTTAATTTAATTGTTGTTATTGTTGTTGTAACATGTTTGCATATAAGTATTTTTATTGTAACTTAAGCGGTTTTTGAGTAATTGTACAAAGATTACAAGTGTTGTTTATATGGTGTGGTTGTGTTCGGATGTTTGTATGTTTTCATACATCTAATGGTCACCAGCAAGTGACCACTGTATTATATATAAATAGGAGTGGGAATTTTTTGGTTTTACTTGTCCCAGAAATTTAACACTTTGGGTCAAAGTATAAGCAGCTGATGGTGGTGGTGGTGCTGCTGCTGCTGTTACAACTAATTTATTATTAATATCATGAATGTGTATGTGTGCCTTTATATATCTCAGGCTATATTGCATCTTATTATATAGATATCTTTTAAATTTTTAGCATCTAACTATCTAGCACAAGGGTCTGGGAAATGTAATGCCTTTGGAAAGGAAATTTAAAATTAAATTTGCGTACAACGCAGAGCTTGAGAACCAACATGAACATAAACGATTGTTGTTGATATTGTTGTTGTTGTTTTCGAAAGCCAAATATAGGTTATTTTATAGAGACTACCTAATATAACCCTTAGAAAAATATATATAAAAAAAAAATAGAATAAAATAAAATAAAAAATTAAAAAACATATTACGAGTATAGTTATGTTGGATATGAAAGACCGTGAGAATTAACACCCTCTCTGTGTTGTATGGAAATTTTTCCATTAAAATTATTTCACTTAGAATTTAGTAAGGTGATTGTAGTGATGGTGATGGTGGTGGTTCATGTCTCCCTGCACTGGCAGCAGCCATAAGCATAGGCGCAGCAGCACTACACGTGCATTTATTTGTTGTGAAAAGTTGCAACCGATTGGTTATGCTTGACAAGATTTTCCCAACCACTATAAGTGACCTATAGTTCATTTGTTGCATGATTTAGACAATTTTATTTATATATATATATTTTTTTTTTATTGTTTCATTTCCCGGATATTTGTTTAAATTTCTTTTCACATACCACGACATAACTTTTAAGTTTACTTCCGTCATTGTTAATTTTATTTATATTTGATTAGAAAAAAAGTAACATAAGAAAACTAAATTAGACTTTTCCCAAATCTTAAATACCCCCACATCCACTACGATGGGCGTGGCACATATGTATACATTGCGTCCTTTATTAGTGTATATAACGTTTCAGCTTGCAAGTCTAGTTTTATGATGTATGTGGTTTTCTATAAATTGTGGGCGCATCTGTTATACGACGCATTTTTGGCACAACGATGCATGTAATAATTGTAAAATATGTTTATCAAATTTCATACTCAGAGCTCATTTTTTGCTTCATTTTTTAGACATATATAGGGATGTCTGTATAAAATTTCAGCTTAATGTCTCAAAGTTCACGCTCATGAGAATACCAACAACAGACGAACACACATGTTTAGATTGACTCAGTTTTTGATGCTGATCAAGAATATATATACATTGTGGGGTCTCTGATGCTTCCCTTTGGTTGTTTCAAAGGGAATGACAAACTTGGTATTGCACCCATCTTAGGTAGAAGGAACAAGTTAAAAATATAAAAAATTTAAATTAACTAACACAAAATCACTCTTCTTTTAGTAATTTGTCTTAAACCAATTCATGCGAAAGCTGTCCTGAAAATATATAAAATTCTTAATATCCTACGATGGCATTCAATTGACATTTAAAATATCACTTAACGCCTCAGTACCTGAGAAAAGTAGAATTTCGATAACAATTTGTTTACACGAAATGATATCAGTTTACCTTAATGAACCGCAAATCGCAGGGGAGAAAAAACATAAAAACAAAAACAAAAAAACAAAAAAAACAAGAAAACAACACAAAAAGTAAAGAATTTACATAATGAGAACAAAAGGGTCAAATCTTCAAGAAAAAAAAAAAAAAACAAAACACTTTAGTTTTTTAGGTTTATTTTTAAAATTTTTTTCATTTTTTATACCTTTTCAGGTGGTTTTCACATGTATAACAAATAACAAGTCAAAATAAAGAGGATTTTTACAACAATTTAAAAAGAAAAGAAAAGACAATAACACAACAAAAAGAATGTTACTGCGGTTAATTCATTTCCTTGTGTAACCAAAAATGATTCAACAACAAGCCACTCACACTTTAATGATCATTCACAATAAAATTACAATTCATTAAATAGAATGATGAGTAAATGTGATCCTGAGACTTAAATCAATTAATGATAAAACGAACGGAAGAAAAACAATCAATGAAATAAATAATGAAAGAAATTATATTAAATTTAGTCGCAAATATATAGAAGCGACTGTGATTATTTAAAGTTCGGCCTAAACCAAAAAGAATCTAATTTACTCTCCACATGGGTGGTATAATAAATTTGTCATTTCTTTTGAAATACTCAGAAGAAACCGACAGAAACCTTACAAAGTTTACATTCTTCTACAATACAATACAATACATATATTCTTCAGCATCAAAAACTGCGTTGACGTAGACATGTCCATACGTCTTTGCGTCCGTCTTTTACAGACACTCTTATACTCATAAATTTTAAATATATTTACATGAAATTATGTACAAAAACTTCTAGTTTCATAGATCGCTGTTAAAAATACACCCACAATCGATAAAAATCTATTTATTTAACACAAAAATGTAACCATGAGGTTGAAATTTATGTAAACATAATTATAATTATTCTAACAAATAATAAGCCAAAAGTGGGCGTGGTCAGAGTAAAACTTGACTTTTAAGTTGATACATAATACAAACTAAGGAATAATGTTTCTGCCACGCCCACTGTTTCTAAGTGGATTTAAAGAATATATAAGATTTAGACTAAGTCAAATATAATTATTCCACTCCGTTAAGTTTGATGTACTTTCCAAGGCGAGAATAGAAAAAAGTAGAAAATCAACTACAAATCAAATAAAAACATAAACTTGTAAACATATAAACCGGACGTATTCATTAAAAAATCTTAAAACATTACCATTAATGAGTAAGTGGGTTTGGTCTCTATTATGACAATTATGTACGTGGAACAATATGAATGGAAAACTCTGCAATACCAAGAGCTCAACACATAATAAAAGCAAGTAATTAATTAAATTTGATTCTTAAATACCTTACATATACAATTAGATAATGTGGCAGGTAACTGATTACTTTCTTTAAAAGTGTATCAATCGAAATACTACTAAAACCCAATTCTGTACTAAAAAGATTTTTATTACTTTTGAACGTCTCTCTTATTCAATAACGCCGATGCAAAATTTCAGTTTAATGTCTCAAAATTGAGAGTGCCAGTAATGGACGTAGAAGCGGACGGATATATTTAGATAGATTCAGATTTTGAGGCATATCAAAATCTTTAGCTTATGTGAAGGGTATAAAAACATTTCTTCAGGTTTTGCGGCATTTTTGTATCCTACATGGACTACATAATAAATATTTTGAATTTGTGCTAATTTTTATAAGCAGATATGTGGATGAAAAGAATAAATATTACAATAAGCGTTTCTATCTGTCTATATGTGCGTTTATGTATCTGCTTTGTGCTGTCTTTCCATCCATACATATGATCGTCGTTCCTGTACATTTAATCGAATAAATATTTCTCTTCATTTGGAATAAAAAATCTCATACTTTAGAGTATAAATAAAAGGTTCACATTTTGTAAGAAACACGCATCTAGATCAATACAGTCTTACTTTGTAGGGTCCCTCTTTAATATACCATCAACCTTAGGGCGGTGGTTATATAAATAATAATGTCTGATTACAAAACTAATAGTTATTAGGTAAATGAATAACGAAATTTATTTACATATATATATACACCGCTCATCTGTAAGATGTGATTTTTTTTTTGTATTTATTTGTAAAAATTATTTGTGATAAACGAACACAAAGAACGAATTAGTACAATACAGATTACTCATAACCGCAGACACATACACTTTTTATAAACACACCCAACACACACATGACACATCACACATATCGCATAAAACCCTGCAACATTTTACTTGAACATCTTGTTTGGTCATCTCCTCCGATGTGCCAGTCAAAGAATGAATGAATGAATGAATGTGTATGGTTAGCAAGTGTTTATACTTGAATGTCTGTCATATGGTCATCCACTTGCACAACATTCATCGTCATACATACACTCATCCATTCAGCCATATATTCATTCTTTATTAGTCTTTATTAGTTGGCGAGCATTGAAATCAATTTAATTTAATTTTCAACTTAATTTGTTGCATAAACTATTGTTACAACCAATGTCGTATGCATTGTGCTTCTTTTTGTTATATGTTGTAGTCATGAATCTGTATGTTGGAGAAATGCTGAGAAATGAAATAAACACTTTCTTCTATAATTTACGGTATGTATCTTTGTGAAAGATAGATCAGATAAAATTGATTTGTAAAAAAAATCTTTGACTTGTTGCATTTGCTACAACAATATTTTAAGGTTTCCAACTTCTATTGTGTCAAATTATATACTATATACTATATTTTTGTTTTTATAACCTTCGCAAAAGATGGGGTATACACCCAGAAGAAGTTATCAGTATATATAAAATATATATATTCTTGATCAGCGTCTAAAACTGAGTCCATCTGTACATACTGTTGTTGATATTCTCACAGTCGTAAATTGTAAGATATTGAGCTATTTAAAATGGGTAAAATTGGTCAAAAGCCACGCCCACAATCAACAAAAATGTAAATAACTCTCACAAAAATTTACCTATTAAGTTGAAATTTGGTACATATATTTATAATATCTTTATCCATCAACGTGCCAAAAATGGGCATGGTCGGATAACAGAAACGCCCACAATAAACGTATATTTATATATCTACCACGAAAAATGACCTATGACCTATAATATTTTGTGTACGTATCTCTAGTTAAATCAATGTTTCGAAAATAGGTGTGATCGGATAACAGCCACGCCCACAATTTACAAAAAACTATATTCAGCATACAACTCGACTTGCAAGCTGTTATGTAATGCAATAGAATTCAAGTCAGTCGATTTTTAACTAATTAGCTAATTCTCTGTTATGTTAGAAAATCAATCAAACATTCCTTTAATCAAATTCAACTGATGGCAACAATAAAAAATCTCCTAATTCTTAAAAAAATCCGAATATTCAAATTCAGTGAAATTTTCAAAAGAGTATAAAAACAAATTGATTGAAAATATTTTTTATTGCCTTGATTTCTTGCTTTACAAAATATATCTAATTTGTCATACCTTGTAAACTGTTATTACAGAATTAAGTGCTCAACTAATTTTCTTTTATCCATTTCATTACCATTCATCACCTACAACTAATCGACTGTCATTCTAAAATAATTATCGAAGAGATTTTAAATCAACGATAACATTGTCTAGAATAATAATGATTTAGATACAATCACAGTATAAATAGAATGCATGTCCGCATAGAAAAAATTCATACATGCGACTGTAACTACTATAATAAATCTACTCTTAACATAGCATTAAATCTTTTAGAATAGTTGGCATTTGTATATTAAATATTTTAATAAGATGTTAGCTGATGTATTAAAATGTAATGGATTTTGTATTCTAGCTAAGCACGATATCAATTTAATATATATATTTTTTTTTTTTGTGTTATTAACTTCTTCTCTCCATAGTCTTGCTTTACCTATATATGGTTCTACGTTTCAAAGCTCTAACACACCAACTATTGTGTCATAGGGAATGATATGGTATCATTAGTCTTCCCAGGCAACTTTTTTTATACCCTTCACCCTCAATGTCTGCAATACGCGGAAGAAAGCTTGGAAGACACTACAGATGTAATCTATAGATGTAATCTGAAATTTTGTACAAACACTTTTAGTGCACGCTTTTTTCTGCACGCAGAGCGAAATTAAAAATGGGCAATATTTGTCAAGAGCCACGCCTACAATCAACAAAAAATAGGAGGAAATTTAAGATGTGGCTTAACCCAAATTTAGTTTTCTTACGTATTTTTAATCTTTGTCCATCCGTCCGCTTTTTTTTTAATATATTTCAATAAAAATGGAACAAATGTCTAAAAGATTGGTTTTATTTTATAGTAATTAATGTTTAAACAATGCGATGTGGAAACCACAATTTAATATAAATATAGACAAGAACAAAATCAAGCAACAATAAAGCACAATAATAACAATTATTCATTCATTCAGCCAGGTGGTGTATAAAACTTTCCATCACCTACATCACCTACAATCTATCCATACTTATCTGCCTATATATGTATGAAAAAAGATTGCTATAAAACTTGTAATATCTGTTTGTTATCTGTCTAATGTATATTATCAGAGTTCTATTGTTAGGCGCCAGTTTTATTGGAAGGTATAAAAGAAGGATATCTATTCTTGCTAGTGCTACACCATACGCGTTGGCTAATAATTTGCCATATCGTCCTGTCAAGAGAAAGAAAATAATAATAATATGAGAAAAAAAAAAAAAACTGCAGCAATTTTTAAGTGAATATGACTTTCGTGTGTCTAATTATTTTGCATGTGTGTGCTATGTGCTATGTCCACTCTGATGGATTTAGACTATTTAGCCCACACATATAAGCGTCTCTTGGATTTACCTGTTGTGTTGTTTTGTCATTATTCTCGTCATTTGTTTTTTTGTTTTTTTTTTTTTTTTTTGTGCTTTCTCCGTTGTTTCATGCTTTCATTATTATCTATTAGTATTATCTACAAGTGAGTTTTTCCGTTTTCGTTTCTGTTTAGATTATAATAACAACAAGAACATGGTCTCTAATGTATAGCGAAAGATATCTCGGCCTGTAAACACTTACCGTATGCAAGTGTGTGTGTGTGCATGTGTGGCATTAAAAGCTGGCGGTGTTTGCTTTCATTGTAATTAAGGCATTTTTCATTATTATTATATACATACAAACACATGCACATATATATATATTCATGTACTCAACCCCACGAGCAAATTATTCAAATGCATCTGATATCCAACAATATACAAGTAAAACATATTGAAGCACATACATACGTTTCATGTGTATGCACACATTCTATTTCTATTATTTTTTTTTTTTTTTTTTTTGTATTCAAGTACATTTAGGTTACCTCGGTTTGTATCGTTATTTTTGTTGTTGTTCTTGTTACTGCCATCACATGTATTTTTTTTGTTACAGTTTTCTACATTTTTAGATCATATATTATTTATTGATCGCGATAGTCAACACGAAACTTGATGAAAAACGTGTGTGTGTGTGTGTGTGTGTGTGTGTGGGTGTATGTGTATATAAATAATATATAGTGGTTGTACAGAGATAGAAATACAACTTATAAGCATTTTGTTTATTATCATATGAAGGGTGGTTGCCGGAAGGATATGTTTATACTTTTATAGATTAATAAAGAAAATAGCAACAGAAACGAGCGATATTGTTTTGTAAATGATAGGAAAATTACCACAAACATACAAAACAATCATAAACACCAAGTCTTTACAATACAAAATAATTAACATACACAAAATAATGTATAATTTCTCATTAAACTGTTTGGCCTCCAGTAGGAAGAAGTGGAAAGCAAATATGCCACAATATATATATAATCGAGAATATGATCAAAATTGGAATCAATCTATTCAGGTCCATGCGAAAGTCAATTGTTAAAACGGTATCTGTAACTGATCGTCCCCAACTTTAAATATATGCTATCATGAGCGTTCCATCATCAGGCAGACGCGCGGACATTATTAAATCGACTAAAATGTTGATGATGATTAGGAATATATATGTATACATTGTAGGCTCTTAAACTCCTCCTTCTGGCAGTTACCTATAGAATGTCAAACTTAGCATACCACCCGACTATATAGAGGGTACAAAAAGCAGTAGAATGCAGCATTTAAAATGACATTCAACTTTTATAACCATTAAAGAAAGTAAATCATAAAGAAAGAACAAAATACATACTACGCCCACACAAACTTATTAAACATTTTGTCATAAAATTAATTTTACACGTTACAGAAAATATCCACATTTTATAACGTATAAAAAAACACCAAATTTTCCGTTACTTTTATTTTATTTCTATTTTAACTCCCTTCGCGCCTTTCACGTTTGTGTTTATAGTTAATTATTGTACCTCTTAACATATCTGCTTGTCCATATGTTCTTCTGATTAGCTTTTGTCATACGGCAAAAATAGTCATAAGTCACCCTTACCTGCTGCAAGACATTTCTAAGAACGTCTTAAGACGTATACTACCACCATGCACCCCACATAACCCACAACACGTTATGCATAAGTGCACACAAGGCAGTAACACTTGAAAGAAATTTACTGAATCGTTAAAGGCTGGCGTTCGTGATACTTATGGTTCATTTTTTTTTGTTTTTTGCGTACGTTACTTTTTTCGCATGACATTTTATTTAGAGAACAAAATTTTTGATCAAAGTGAAAAAAAGCGAATGTTAGTATAGCAAAAACCATCTCATGTACAATATGGTGTGGCGGGGCAAGAACCCTAGAAGGCTATTATTTAAAATGAATGCCCTTCACAGTGGGCATGGCAGGTACATGGTTAGGCCCTCTAGGTATTACGTGTTAGCTTGCAAGAGAAATGTGGTGTTTTGTTAATTGTGGGCGTGTCTGTTAGCCAATCACGCCCATTTTTGGCACATCGATGATGTCTGAAATGATTGTAAATATTTGTATCAAATTTGACGTTCATAGCTTAATTTTTGTAGCAGATAAATAGTTTTTTCTCAATTGTAGGCGTGGCTCTTAACCGATTTTACCCAATCGAAATAAAGTTTTGCATACAAAAGCTAAAAATATCAAAAAAATATTCTTACTATCTCAAAATTTAGAATCGTGATAGTTTCACATCGGACACGCCCACATACATAACTAGATCGACTCAGTTATTCATACTAAACAAGAATAAACTTTTTAAGAGTTTGTGACATCATCTTCTGGCTATTGGAATTGGCAGAATATGATAATTAAGTTGAAGATATTACAAAAAAAATTGAATCAATCTATTGAGACCCTCCTATAATACTCTTAAGCCTCAATTTCCTTGACCAAAGTTTGACACGTTATAAGCTTAAATTTCCGTCCAAACTATTTGACTGCAAAACTTCTAATATGTACACATACATATGTTTATTGTAATAATTTTAACTTAATAATAATAAAGCTTCTTTCGAAGTGTGTATTACAACCATGCATACCATGCAACATTTTCTATAACTATAAGATAATGTGGGTATAAAAACGAACTATAAAAAAGTACGTACAACATCTTTTATAGTTATGTGAAAAGTTTTTATAACAATACCGAACACCCACATGCACACACAACAACACCAACAATAAAATACAGCACATATGGAGCTTAAGAATAAGTCTGCGTACAACTTCTTGTGTATTTATACATAAAAACGACAATCGCTACAATACGTACAGCAAACAACAATAATAAAGATATTAACAGTTTTCTATAGAAGAGCCAACAGTCGTCGTTAATGTTCTTAAGCTTGTGTAGCGGAATTGAGAAGGATAGAAAGAGAGAGAGAGAGAGAGAGAGAGAGAGCATAAAAGTATAATACAAAAGGATTTCATTGTAGGCACAATAGACAAATAAGACATTGTACGGCACTGATATCAGCTTTCCACTCCTTTGCTCTGCTCTGCCACTGATAATAATGATAGCATGTGTGTGTGGGTGTTTTTTACATTTGCATGCAGTTTTAATTGCAAATAAGTTGTTTGTTGTTTGTGCTAAGTGTATACAATTAGTAATCGACTCGATTTTGGTTATAAAATTTTCAAAGAAACTTTACCAACAATTGGGCTAACAGCCAGTTTCTTGTGCCGTTGTGCAGAGAAATGGGTTCATTGCTATTATTCAAGTTTATCCTATGAAAAGGAAAATAACAAGAAGAAGAACAAGAAGAAGAAGTTTAATTTAAATTTTTAATACATTTATAACTTTCTTTATTTTTTACTCCCGCACCCCCTCTTGTTAACCTTCTTTAAACTCATAATCATTTTTTAACGGATTTTAAAGTCATTTGACCAGAACGTTGAGATATGAAAAGTTGCAAGACAACATATATTGTACAAGTAAAACACTTGTTTTCTGTATGAAAAGTGTAGAGAAAGAGTCTAATTGTGGTAATGAACGCGTGCTATACCCGCTGTGGTATATAAAAGTTATGTTATGTTGTTGTCGTTATTATAAATTTTACTTGTTTGTCGTCTTTTAATGATGACACATAAAAGCGATACATTGGCGTTTACCACCCTACTTGAAGTTTTCCGTTTCTCTAAGCTAAAGAGCACATGCCAAATACCTGGCATTACCCTGTGCTCTCTGATCTGTGAAGACACACATTCCAGCCCATCCATCCACTATACAAACACTTAATATCATGTGCGTGCCATATACTGCAGACCCTATTTTACCTATTCTACCCAACCACCACCACACTACTTGCATTACTCATAATATTGTGTACCATGTGCTGATATAACACACACACACACACACAAATACTTTTATGCTGCTCACACTAATTCTACAACATAACCAAACATATTTGTACATATTTCTTTTTCTTTTTTTTTTTCATTTTTTTTTTTTTCATCAACATACGTTAACATAATTTCATTTTATTTTTATTATTAGTAATTATGTTATTTTAGTAGGTGTACAATTCGTTTCGTTCACTGCCAGAGTATTTGGTAAATATTAAGCACATCAAGGTGCTTAATGTGTGTTTTAGTGTCTTCTTAGTAGTGTGGATTTTCGTCTTTTTAAGGCTTAAACATCTGTTTCAATATTGTCTTATAACATTTTTCAGAACTTTGTGAAGAAAATTCTATAATTCTACCTATGTACGCATATCTTTACTTGTATATAAAATCTCCCTACAACCCTAAAACCATTGTTACAACATACAAGTTATTATAGTACCACACACTCGTATAATTTTCGCATGGCAATGGACAAGAAGAGTTTTCTTTGTATGTAAAATGTTAATAATGAAAATGAATATAATTTGTATATATGTGTATAAATCTATTGCTAATTTCTTCACTGATTGATAAATTTTTTCTATTGTGTTCGTGGCCGATTTTTGACCGATTTTGTCCAATGTACTAGAGTTACATTATTTGTTAATAATAAATAATAAAATAATTATTAATCATATAAGGAAGTGAAAAGTCCAGGTGTTTATAAACTTATAAAGCACGCGAACAGCATAAAAACTTTACGACAATGCAAACAAATGAAACATGACACTACCTACACGTACAGTTATTAGATATTTAAATCAGAAAATTGCACATACAACAAATGTAGAGTGTTATAAAGCACCTTATTACACTTGAATTTCTCTCCCCCTTCATTGATTACAACGAATTAATTTTATATCCTTTTTTTTTTTTCTTTGTATTTTCTCATTACAGGAGGATTAATAATGGACAACAGAGATAAAAAAACGCTTTGTTTGTGGTAAATTTTCGATATTGAATATTAAATATTTTCTTAGCCACCAAGATGTTCTTGCAGAGAATTGGTCAACACATTCATCATTTTAAATAAATTTCAATCAGAGAACAATTGTTGGAAATTATTTTAAGTTTTGGAATGTTTTCCATTTTTATTTTGATCTTTCTTTACTTGGGTTGTTGTGTTATTATTTTTTGTTGGGGTGTGGGTTATTTTTGAAATGGTGGTAGTTGATTTTCTTTCCCTACTAAATAATAAAAACGTTTAAATATTATTATTATACTAATTACTAATATAACTGTACTGAACTGTTAATACATTGATCAGATATTATACCCTCCACATAAGATACTAAATTTTTCATTCCATTTCCAACACCGAGGATGAGGCGTCAGAGACCCTACATATACTTTGTATTATTCTTGATCAGCATTAAAAACTGAATCGATGTAGACATGTATGTTCGTGTTTTTGTCTATTATTGGCATTCTCTTGGGCACAAATTTTGAGATATTGGGCTGAAATTTGTACAGAAACTTTACACGAAAATTGCTATTTAAAATGGGGAAAAATCAGTAAAAAGCCACGCCCACAATCAATAAAAACTGCCACAAAAATTGACCTATGAACTTAAAATTTGGTATGTATATCTATAGTTATTCCATACATTATTGTGCCAAAAATGGGCATGGTCATATAACAAATAAGCTCACAATTTACAAAAAACCATACTCAGTGCACCATACCATAGTCGACTTGCAAGCTGATATGTAATGGGTACACTATTATAGGGCATAATATGTATATATATGTGCCACGCCCATTGTATTAGATGTGGAGGTTATTTAAGATTTGGCCTAAGCCAAATTTAGTTCTTCTACTTGTTTTTTATTATGTTTGCTTTTATTTGTGATTTGTATGAAATACTTTTAGCGACCAAGATGAACTTTTTTTACAAAACATTGACGTAAAAATGCTAATCTCAACCTGAAAGATACATATTCTCCGTCACATCAAATTCGCTTAAAATGGGAGAAACACAAATTTACGGACTTTTTATAAATTGCTCTAGCATTACACCTCTCCAACTTGAAAAGAATCTTTATAACCACCATTAAAAAAGCTTTCCATCTTAAATACAAATTTATCTAATTCTTATCAATTCAACTTCTGCTCATTTAGAGACGTGAGAACAGTCAAAATAATTGTTGTTGTTTTTTTTTTTCTTTTTTGTTTTTGTTTTTTCCATCTAATTATACAAATGGTTTGCATTGTATTTGCTTCCCTTTTTATTTTCCAGAGAGACTATGAGCGCATAAAAGGAGAGAAAATACAACTTTTGAATCCAAACCAAATAAAAACTAAAACCAAAAACAAAAATAATTTAATTCAATTCCAAGAAAATTAAAAAAAAAAACAATACGAGTCGAAATTAATGTTTAAACATTTTGAATATCGTCAAAATTTTAAACGAAAAATTTCCTATTAAGTACTCAACAAGATTTCCAAGAAAAAAAAAAAAAAAAAAAGAATAACCCCTACAGCAACAACAACTGGGGGACATATAAACTTAAAAAGAAATTTCAGTAATTAAATGCTAAAAATATTCGTATGTGTGTGGTGGTGGAAAGAAAATTTCAAACAAAATTTACAATTCGAAAGCGAAAAAAACGTAAACGTCTTTATTTTGAAGCGGAAGGCGAAAAGAAGAGAAACCCTTTTCGTATAAACGTGCAGCAGCAGCAGTAGCAGCAGTAGCAGCAACGTGATTGTGAAACAAAATTTTTACATTTGGCGACAAAAATTTAACATTCTGGTAAGATTGTCAATAATAACAACAACAACTATAATAATAATAACAACAACAACTGTAATACAAACACGCCAAGCAAAGTCCAAACAACGGAGTAAGAATAAAACCAGTTGTACTCACACACACGCACACACATTCAAATTAGTTTGTAAAACAAACAAACAAACAAAAAAGCAACAACAAAAAACTTTTCAGATTCGATACTTTAAAGCACCATAGTACTGAATAAGAGTCGTACTCTACCAAAGACGTGCAAAGAACAAACGAGAAGGCACGCTTTACAAGGGAGTACAAGTACACGTTACGACGAATTCAAAAATTCCAACTAATAATTACAAATCCAACCTACCAACCAAATCAACTCAACCTAAACTCAACCCTCAACGGTACAATTACATTGCTCAACTCATTGTCATCGACAAACATCTAAGCGAACATCGAAACGTCTACAAGAGCACACAACATAGAGCATATAGAGTATAGAGCCCAAGCGTTTTTGTATCCAAAGTTGAGTGTGAGACGTTTCTAACTTACGCAAATAACCTCTAATTGAGACACTCATTTATACAGTTATAATATTCCAACGCGATTACATTGAGTTTTTAGAGTATTTCTGCCGCACACGAGAACATTTTCATATTCGAACGAATCCCTTATGCTGCAACGTTTCCTTATATTATATATAGAGTGTATAGCGTGCCAAAAGACTGCACACACAAATAGTAACACACGTATAATAGGAATTTGTCAGGCACGAGAGAACGGTAATTTCGCGCGCGCGTGTGTGTGAGGTTGTAAGGCGAATCGGCTTCAAGGAGAAGGGCGGCGAAATATAACTTTGCTGGTAAACTGTTTCATTACTTGTCTCCTTGTTTGTTTGTTTGTATATACAACGATACAGTAGTACTTCGAGTAAACAGAAGCAGAGCAGAGAATATTAAAAGCACCCGTTAAGTGGCATCTTATGATGTCATTAGAGGAGGACACGGACTGTTACGGATTGTTTACTGATGACAACAAGTCACTACTAAAGCCAACAAACTCGGTTGCAACGTCTAGTACGCCGGAAACGGATACGCACAATATTCTTCAGCAGCAGCAGCAGTTCTCACCGTCATTTAAAATCAATCCAAAGGCAGCATCGCATCAATATTCACAACAACCACCCAACGACGATCTACAGCAGAAGGAAGGCGAAAAAGAAAACGTAGAAGCTACACTCATAAACAGCTACGACGATAACAACCACCACATTGAAAATAACAATCACGAAAACGGAGACAACCACAACAACAGCAACAACACCAACAACAATAACACTAACGACGACGACGACGACGACGACGAAGTAGTTTTTCTCATCGGCCCTACCAAGAGTTCTCACAACACAAGTTGCGGTGGCATTGCAAACACTTCGAGTAAAAACAGTAAACAACAAGTCGTGCAAGTCGACGAACGTGTTACAGAAAGTAGTCAGTGCGGTGCCGTCAACAAGACAACAACGTTGTTACGCACCTTCAAAAGTCACAATAACGGGAAAAAAGGTAATAAGACGAATGTCGAGAGTTCGTCCTTAAAAGTGTTAACATTGTCTTCATCACCAATATTATCAACTTCACGATTACCAAGTGGCAATAATAATAACAATAACAACAGTAATATTAGTCCCATTGATGTTTACGCACAAGAAAATATTTTAAACAAATCGAACAGTGATTGTCTAACGTTCTCTGAGGAATTCAATAAAAGTGAGACTAGTTTATATAACGCTTTCAACGCGTTCACTAACCAATCAAATCCCAGTGTAAATCATAGCAATCGCAATAATCAAAGTCCGGCATCAATATCGCCACCATTGCTAACGCCGTCAACAGCTGCTGCCTTAATGAGTAGTGCTGCTGCGGCTGCCGCGGGTGCCGCTGGAGGAGCTCTGTATGGGGCCTTATTAAATCAAAGTGCTACCACATCATCCTTAGTGTCCGCTGCCCAGTCATCTACTTCAAAAAATAACCTTCACAGCAATTCACCAAATTCCGTTTCAACATCATCAGCATCGCCAACCGCATCTTTGCTATCGGGTCAGTTCACAGCTGCTCTGGGAAATTTATTTAGTGCGAACGGTTTCAATTCGGCAAAAATGTTAAACGAGTTATTCGGACGCCAAATGAAACAAGCGCAAGATGCTACCAGTGGCTTGCCAACAACGCTGGACAATGCCATGTTGGCGGCTGCCATGGAATCAGCCACAAATGCTGATCTATTGAGTGCTGCTAGTTTGGCAAATAGTTTGGGTTTAAATGCCACCAACAAATTGCTCAACAATAATTCCCTATCCAATCATAATGCAGACACCCAGTTGTCGTCACAATCGCCCAAAAATCGCCGAGTTAGTAATTGCAGTGAAAGGTCAGTGGATGAGAATAATTCTCGGATCGGAGATGTGATAAATTCTCCACCTCGGGCCTCTTCAGTAGGGGGTCACTCCCTGTCGGCTGTAAACTCAAATTCCGTATTGACTGGTGGCAACATGTCGCCCAATATGCAACAACAACATAATGATTTAGCTCATCACATGCTGCGCAACATTTTGCAGGGCAAAAAGGAATTGATGCAATTAGATCAGGAGTTACGGTCCGTTATGAATCAACAGCAGCAGCACCAACAACACAAGGATACGCAAGATTCGGTAAAGCATAATAACAACAATACAACTGCGACCAACAATAACAATGTAATGGACAACAAAGATGATTCCTCCAATGTTATAAATCTTATTGAAGATACAATGTCTGATATAAAAATTAAAAGTGAACCTAACGTCCAAACAAACGGCATGGATGGCATTGTGAATGGTGAGCATTGCAAGTCATTGGATGGTGATGGTCGCATCTCACAAAATGAGGAAGAACAAAGAGTAGGCACCGACCAAGCGGATCAGCAGGAAAACGATCACATTAATAACGATCATTTGGATTTACCAGCAGCGGTCACCAAAAAAGAAGCTGAGGATATTCTGGAAGATGTCGAATTGATGGGATTAAATTCACATTCAGATCTTGAATCATTGGCGTCTCCCAGTCACTCGGACATGATGCTTTTGGACAATAGTAAAGACGGATTGGAGGAAGATGTCGATAAGGAGAATAATGTTGCCCACAATAAAAAGCCAGACATGAAACGGTCTCGGGTGGAGAGTATTGTGTCGAATATGCGATCGAGTCCTTTATCTCAGCCTTCACATCTACAGGTAAATGGTTGTAAAAAACGTAAACTCTATCAGCCGCAACAGCATGCAATGGACCGATATGTGGCGGCAGCTGCCGGCCTTAACTTTGGCCTCAACTTGCAGAGCATTATATTGAACGATGACGGAGATTCGAATGATAATGAAACACCTCAATTGCAGCAAAAACGAGATGAAAAAAATGCTCTTAAATCGCAGTTGCGTTCCATGCAGGAACAGCTCGCAGAAATGCAACAGAAATATGTGCAATTATGCTCTCGCATGGAGCAGGAATCTGAATGTCAGGAAATCGAGGACACTGCCAGTGACAGCATGGAAAATGAGGAAAATGCCGTTGAATTGTCACCATCGCCTTCTCTAACAGGTGAGTCGGTCGTACAAGATAAGCAATTGCAAGACAGCGATCGCGTTATATCCACCTCACCGAATGCACCAATTAAAAATGGCAAGCATGTGACTAATCAAAATGCTGCGGTGTCCTTGGATAACACCCCAAACATGTTGTCCCAAATGATGAGTAAAATGATGTCGAGCAAGTTGCAAAATCCTCTAGTTGGGCATCCGCATATGCAGCAAACCTTTAATGGCAGGTTACCGTTACTGCAACATATGCCCCAAATACAAGGGGGTGAAGGTGGTCTATCACATCCAGCCATCAGTAATGCGGCCGCAATGTATTTGGGCCAGCAGTTCTTTTTCGAACAGGAGGCTCGTATGGCTAAGGAGGCAGCCGAACAGCAAGAACGCCAACAGCAACAGCAACTGCAACAGCAGCAACAACAACAACAGCAGCAACAACAACAGCAAGTTCAAGAACAGCAGGAGCAACAGAGACGCTTTGTTAAAGAACAACAGCAACGACGCAAAGAGGAACAACAACAACAGCAAGCCCAACAACAAGCGCAACAGCAAATTCAAAGGCAACAACAACAAATGCAACACCTACAGCAGCAGCAGCAGCAGCAACAGCAACAGCAGCAACAACAACATCAGCATCAACAAATGGAGCAACAAGTAAATAATTTGCCGCTGCAGCCTCCCTCCCGATCACAGCTGCACCATAATCGCATGCAGCGCCACAACAACAATGCCCTCAAATCTGAACTATCTGAGAAATTTAATATGTTACGCACCAGTTCCAACTCTGTCATGCGTATGTCGGGCGCTGATCTCGAAGGATTGGCTGATGTGCTCAAATCTGAGATAACCACCTCCCTGTCGGCTTTGGTTGATACAATTGTGACACGCTTCGTACACCAGCGTCGCCTGTTCAGTAAACAATCAGAATCGGTAGCTGCGGCAGCCGAACAATTGAATAAAGACTTAATGTTGGCCTCGCAAATTTTAGATCGTAAATCTCCCCGCACCAAAGTGGCAGATCGCTCCAACAACACCAACAATGCAAGCAATACAACGTCCGCCCAAACAAACGGTGTTGCCGTCAATCAAGCAGGTAATAATGGTTCACTACTTCTAGTTAATAGTAATGCATCGACTAACCTTAATAATAACCAAAATCCCAATAGTACACAATTGGGCCATTTACCCAACGTAAGTAATGGTCCCCAAATACATTCTGTCGGTGTAACCGTCAATGTACCCCAACATCCTCTCAATGCAAATGCAAATAATCAGGTAAATAATGCGCCAAGTATGGCAACACTAAATGCTCAAAACTGTCAAAATCTAATAGCTGCACCACGCCTCAACGGCAGTCAACTATCGTTCCCTTCGCCAGCGGCAGCAGCAGCTGCAGCGATGGGCTTACAAATGCATCATGCCGCTGCGGCTGCAGCTATGTCCGCTGCGGCTGTAGCTTCTGGCCAACAAAACCTTAATCAACATCAAACCAATGATGTAGTTGTTAATATTCCACAAACCATGAATAACATAAATGCCATAAATAGTATGAATAGCATGAATAACATAAATGCCATAAGTAGTGCGAGCAATTCTGGCATGAATACAAATGTGAATACTAACAACAATAGCTTAAGTACTATTAATATACCACCACCTCATATACGCCCTTCGCCCACAGCGGCAGCAATATTTCAGGCGCCAAAAACACCGCAGGGGATAAATCCAGTGGCGGCTGCGGCGCTCTATAATTCCATTTCAACCGGAGGTCCGAATCAAATTAATCCGTTCTGTATGCCCGAACCACCCAGAGATCAACAACAGCAACAGCAGCAACATCAACAACAACAACAGCAGCAACAGCAACAACTTCAGCAGCAGCAACAACAACAACAACAACAGCAGCAGCAACAGCAGCAATTGGAACAAAATGAAGCATTGAGTCTTGTAGTAACGCCAAAGAAGAAACGTCACAAGGTGACAGACACGCGTATTACACCACGTACGGTTAGCCGCATATTGGCTCAAGATGGTCTAGTACCACCAAATGCATCCGGCCCCGGTGTCAATGGCTTGACCCCGACCAATCAGGCGTTACAAGGCAATCAAAATCAAAATCAAAATCTCTGCAATAACATCATGAATGGCAACAATGTCATGAACCCCGCCTCCCTAAGCAACAGCATTATAAATAGCAATTGTAATGCAATTGTCAACAGTGTTGGCAATAATGGAAGCAACAATAATGTGAACACAACACCCGCTCAAAGCCCTTCGCCCCGAGGGCAAGCACCCACTTTTCATCCGGTCACACAGCCACCACCACCACCCATGTTACCGGTATCGTTACCCACCTCAGTCGCTATACCGAATCCTTCGTTGCACGAGTCTCAAGTCTTCTCACCCTACAGTCCATTCTTTAATCCACATCCGACGCACGCGCCACCACCGCCGCCTCCACCACATGGCGGCCACGGTGGCAACGGTACACTCGTTCCTCCCTCAGCTGCTCAAATGCATCACATGAAATTGTCATCCAGTCCACCCGGCAGTTTGGGTAGTCTAATGGACACCCGAGACGCTTCGCCACCATTGCCGCCCCATCCACCTTCCATGCTGCACCCCGCCCTCCTGGCAGCTGCCCATCACGGAGGTTCCCCCGACTACAGTGCTCATTTGCGGGCCGCCATCGATGCTCAGGATCGCAGCTCCGATTGCAATTCGGCTGACATGCAATTCGATGGAATGCAACCAACAATATCCTTCTTAAAACAACAAATGATGTGAGTAATTATCTATTTTTATTCATACATTAAACATTTCTATTAAAAAAAGTTGCCGTTATGATGTGTAGAAGAAAAAAAAAAGTAACAGATTTCCTTAAGACTTACGCAACGTATCATGAATGATAAGAAAGAGGTAAGCGAAGAGAAGCAACAAGAACAAAACATTGAGATTTAATATACTTGACATAGGGTGGGAAACCAATGAAGTGTCATTATGGCTAATACGTTGAGTAGGTAGCCCAAGTTGAAATCAAAACCTTATTTGCTGGGCACAACCCTAATCCCTGTTGAACATTTTCCATTATATTACACTTAAGACTTGTAGTAAGGCGCAGCATTAATTTCTCTATTGGAAGGAAAGTCTGGCCACCCCAGGATCAGCCAAAGACGAAACAATACAAAACACCCTTTAAAGTGTAGTTGCTATTGTTGCCCCAAACATATACACAAACACAAACAAAAACAAAAACACCTGAACATATAAACAAGTGAATGAACGCCATATAGGTGGCGATTGGAATTGCGCTTCAGAGTGCCAACAACAAATATGATGAAGAAGAAATCGAAGAAGAAGAAGAAAAATAGAAAGAGCTCAATCAAAAAAGCAAAAGTTCATACACATACATACACACTTACGTACACAAAAAAGACACTTACCTTTCACAACCATTCACTTCACTGACTCAACATTCGTCCGTCGCCATTCATTCTTGATTCTGCAATCGATTGGTAATTGACTTTTTTTATTTTATTTTTTGTTTTTATTTGATTTTTGTATAGAAATCTGTGTGTGTGTGTGTGTTTTTTTTTATATTTTTTTTACTCATGTCTTTTCTTGCTGTTTTCTTCTCTTCTCCCCGACACCTCTACGACTCCTCATCAACGATATATTTATTTCGGTTATTCGCATGGTAAAAAAAAATATATTAAACATCAAATCAAAAATGTATAAAAAACATTAGAAAAAATAGCGATTCCTTAACCACATCACACTCGTCAACACTGACTCCGATGCACCTGAGAAAGGCAAAACTGATGTTCTTCTGGGTACGCTACCCCAGCTCATCCGTATTAAAAATGTACTTTCCCGACATTAAATTCAATAAGAACAATACAGCACAATTGGTGAAATGGTTCTCAAATTTCCGGTAAGTATAAGCAACTTACAAATATACGTAAAATAAGTAGAAGGCAGTAGTTAGGTGCTAGGGCAGAGGCGGTAGGACACACTTTTATAATAATTACTATTATTTTTTACGATATTTTTTTAAAAATTTATTTTACTTATCATTACGTATTAAATTTATCAAAAATCGTTTAAGAAGTGACAGAAAACATTTTGGTGTGACTACAACGAAAGTGAACACTTGCCAAATTCTAGTTTATAAAAAGAAGTGTTAAACTCCCAGTTATGAGTAAGAATCAACTATTTTTTACCCTTTAAATCTTAACTAATATGTAATGGTGAACATGTATAAAACACTTCCTTCTAGTACATATTTTTCATTTAAGTGTTGTCAATAGTTTTGAACACTTCAAGACATTTTGACACGACTCAATCTATTTCAAGTATTCCCATAAATAACATGCCACCTGTTTAAGATTTTTATTGTAGGTATATATGTATTGATATGCTTTATTATAAAATAATTTACAAATTTTGTTACATTTGTAAAAAAGAAAATAAAATATTCTGATAAAAAGTTTATTTCATACTGCCTCGCATAACGATTAAAATAATATTATAAAAAAAAAAAAAATATTTCTATCCTACACCACGAAGATTCCTTTATAAGAGTATGTTGTATATGGTAAGATATGCTAGACTTATCTTTAATTATTTCAATGAACTCAGAATAGGAATAGAAATCGTTAAAGTATGTCCATCTGTCCGTTTATGCCCTTCTTGTAACCTACAAGTCGCAATTTTTGGTATTGATTCATGAAATCTGTTATAAAAAGGCTTTATGGGGCAATAATGGTAACTATTGAAAATAGTTCTAATCGGTACATTTTTTCCACGCCTTCCCTTAGAACACTCTTTTTTAAAATAAGTTTTTTTGTGATTTTGTGAAAAAGTTTTTCTAGTTTTTCAATATTACCAGTTAATTACTTTAATAATAAACTATAACAAATTTTGATACTCCTCGACCTATTTTCGAAATCACTTTCCATACAATGATTTTTCATGAAATTACTTTGATTTGATGCAATTAAAGGCATTTAGTGGTGTAGAGTATTAAATAGTTGGCATCAATCAACTAAAATATGTTTACTTGTTTTTTTAAATACATTTTTATTTCAATTAAAATATTATACAATATAATAAGAAGAATACCCAGAGAGTGAATTTTAAAAAGTAGGTCTTAAGAATATTGAAAAACCCGCATTAGATGACAACAATGGATTTGATGACATATATTTTTACAATGAATATAAAATATAAGCAACCAGCAACAACAACAAAAACAATAACAATTTAAAAAACCCAACAAATATGTTAAAGAATGAAAAGATGTGATAAGAAGAACCTTCACTGCCATCATACCCTACAACAACATTTATGCTAAACAGTCTTTTATATGCCTCACTAATGCTTGCTCTAACTCCAGCTCTATCTCTTTCTCCAAACATGAACTATTCCAGTGAAATAATGCGCCAATTTAAACAGCTGTTGTATAGTTGCTGTTACTACCTTCTCCATATAAGTAAAAAGTCATACAACACAGTATCATAGTTAGAACGTGCCGTGTATATATTATGTATTAAACGTTGTATATGGACTGTAGCTTGGCTGCAAGTAAATCACCTGGTCTGAGATTTGCTATTCCACTCCGTGTATAGTACAAAAAAACAAAAAAACCAGCTGCCTTTGTTACCTTAACACCCTTAGAAAACATCTTAAGGTATTTTTCTTAAGTTCTCTTTAGAATAATTTTACCAAAGAAATATTTGTTTGTTTCGACATTGTGTGCACCTTTTGTTTTGTTGTTATTCGTTTACTTCTTATGGAGTTTATAATATGCGCAAGTCTTCAATAGAAAGAAAACACATTACTTTCTTAAGATGTTTGTTTCACAAAAGATTTCATTAAGGGTTGATTGGCTGACTAGAGCTGACTAGCTAGCTAGGCTGTATGATTACTTTGCTATATACTTTGGACACATATAACAGAAGTTTGGCGTGTTGTATGGGAATTTATTGGCTGCTAAAACTTATTGCAGTCTGTAAGGAGGGTTAATTTTGCTTGCTTGCTTTATTTTTTTTTTTTTTATATACACAGATATGTACAACATACGTTGAAATGGGTGGAAATTTTTCTTAACTTACCCTAACCTTTCAATTCTACTGCTCTACACTGTTAGTTGCTTTATATGCAGTTTTGTTTTGTCTTCCTTTTTTAACGTCAACCGTTTTCCGGTGCGAACCTAAATATTTGTATATACTTTATATGTATTGTATATTGAATGGAAAAAAAGCGCGCCAAAATACTTTATGGGTGTATTCAAAGTCAAGAAAGGCAAATTCATTTGTGGTCGTGAAGTATTGCTCTAAAGAACAAATGACCGGGAGTGCGTTTTTTGGCAGAAGAATGGAAAGACGGACCGAGAGACATAACTAGAAAAATTTCGAATTTTTGAATTCTACTAAAAAGAAATATATTTCCATGCTTTAAAAGGTCTCTGGGACATTACCAACAAAGTCCAAATACATTCCAGAAATATTGGAAACTCTTAAATTACTAACTATGGGCGTGGCTTATATGCAATTGATCTCTTGTAAGGAATAAATAACATTTCAACTTTAAATCTGCACAAAATTTTGTTTTGTTTTGTAAAATATGGGCGATCGATACATAAAGTAAACATTATTGTTAACAACTAAAAACTAAATTTGGCTTAGACTATATAACCGCAGTGGACATAGCAGGTACAAAATTATATAAATTTGTTTTTATATATTATTTATAAACTTAAAAGTAGGATTCTAGGCCACATACGTTTTTCTTTATTTGAGCCCATCCTACCACCTTACTAAGCCAAAAAAAAATGGGCGTCAAATTGTACCCAATCTTAAATTCATAGTTTTGTGCATTTATAAATTATAGGCGTGGCTTAAATGCGTAAGTCAAATATCAGCTCAATAATACAAAATTTACGACTCTGACAATGACAATAACAGACGGACACACATGTCTAGAACGACTTAATTTTTGATGCAGATTAAGAACATATTTCACTTTGTACAGTCTCAGAAATCTTTTTCTTGGTGTTACAAACGGAATGACAAACCTAGTATTATATGGTAGGATATAAAAATAAGATCTAATAGAAACAATAACGTATTCAGTTATAGAAAATTACAAACAAGCTTAACCAGATACAAAAGGAAAAAATAAAAAAAATAAAAAAACTTAGGGTATAAAGAAAAGTTAATTCGGTTTTTCCGTGTCACATAGAATACCAGCAAATATGATTTGAATATTATACAAAAATAGCTGAAGGTGTCAAAAGCTTATTACTGTTGTTGGCTTTATATGCAACAAATTTTTTTTCCACCATATGACTATGTACGTGTAAGAGAACAATTTATAAGTGAGACACTAAACGTGTCACCTCACATTCGTTTCTATTACAATAACAGCATATTCACACATACACACACTTGTTTGTTTTTAAGTGTATTTTTATATTAGCAAAAATCCTTCCGCTAAAGTGCATCCTCTCACAAGTGCATATATACACACACGAGCACACATTACATCATTTACATAGAAGAAGAGATTATATTAAGGGTTAGGGGAAAGTTCTTCTTCTTTTTTTTTTTTTTTGTACAACAATCATATTTATACCCAGTTCTATAGTCAATGAATGGGTAAGGCTATTATGTCCCATTTTATATTTTAAGTGATAACTGTTGGGTGTTAGAAAAGTAAGACTATTTGATGGTTTGTTTTTTCTTTATAAAGTTTAAAGATTATAAATTATTAGAGTCTGTCAAGCCCAACCATTCAATACCCACCACACCACTTAGCTCCATATATTTTGCTACAATTAACTTGCTATCTGTATACAATTCCATATAAATGTTTTCGTAAAATATAATTATATGGAAAGGGGTTCTAAAAATGGTCCAAATCGGTTCATATTCAATAGGATTCCTCTCTAATCCAATATATGTTTTTATACAAAATTTCTTCGAAATACGTTAAAAAATGCGATCTGTAGTTTGCCTACAAATACACATGTGCAGACAGATGGACAGCAAATGTGAAGTTAGGAGTTACAAAAATTCCCCCCAAACTTAATACACCCTTTGTCACAAATGGTTCAATATATCCTATATTTACATGAAGATAAAAAATCTTAAATATTTCAGATTATACTGATCTCTAATCCCATTGTCGCCAAACATTTTCCTTTCAATACTAATACGCTCTGTTTAACACCATGCTTAACCATAACTTTTCTGATACTTGTCGTTAAAAAAGTTGTTTTACATAAGCTTCTTCTTTCCTATAAATGCATTTATATACTAATGCTTTATAAGAATTGCATAGCTTTTCTATCCCTTCATAAATATGGACAAAAAAAGTAACGTTTACCTTTTCTTCTGTTACAATAAAGTGCTATAATGTAGTAATTGGTAACAGTGTTGCTTGAAAAAACGCACTCTCCTCAGCTACGTTGCATACACACAGATACACCCATATACAATTGAAAGGACACTTAACCTCAAAAAGAACAAATATATGGAGAAAAAAAAAGAAAAAGAGAATCATACTCACTTTTCTTTTGCTACTCAATGTAAAGGACTTTCTAGCGTTTTTTGTATACATATATGTATTGTACATAAGTATAGGCACTTATTATATATGCAGATATCTAAATATTTAAACCTATTAACGTAAACATATGCGCTATATGCATATGTGCCGATGGGTTCCATAAATGGCAATAGAGAAACTCTAGTGTCACTTTTTTTTTTTTTTTCTTGTATGTGTAAGAATTTATATAAAGCAGCCGTTAATATTTGAATTTTCTTTGCAAATTATACACACATACACACGCCTTTTTGAGTACCTACATTATATCCTTGAGCATATCAGTGCTTGTGAAGACTAATTCATCTAATTAAATATGTATGGGGTTCTTGTATAAACTAATTAGCTTTTGTTGACATTTTTATTTTGCAAAAATACACACCCATGTGTATTCATGATAAATAATATTCTTTCCCAACAACACTTGATATTCTTAGAGTTCCTCTTTAAAACACTTCTTGGCATAATATGATTATGTGTACACATGTGGAGGGAAGTTCTGAGTTGTGGCCCCTAAAAGCTTTTTCCTTTTTATTTTCTTTTACAATTTTTTATTTTATTTTTGTTTTTTGTTTTCTAGTTTGTTGGCATTGTTCTAACACAAAAGGGAAACCAAAAAGATATGGAATGGGATGCAAGGCCACTTTGGCCTTTCTCTAAAACAGCTCTTAACTGGCGTTTTTTTTTTCTTATTATAACATATATTTAAGTGTTTAGATGAGTACTTGTACAATATAGTACACATATATAATAAAATCTGTCTGTCTGTCCATAAATGCAACAAAACATGTTGCAGTTTCTTTGCCTGTGTTTGGTTATAATAGAAAACTTTATGCACTTATAATTATGATACATAGATAATGAATATCTTATAAATGTACAACAACACTTATATAACCAACGCTTCAAAGATCAGTACGAAGTACACGAACTAAGTATGATCATGAAATCCTCTAAGGCTTCAAGGCGTACAAACTCATTCATTTCCATTCATCTCTTTGCCTTTCTTTGTGTATGATTGATTTTAATTTATTTACCTGCTTTTTTTTTTATACTTTGATGATAAGGAGGGATTAAGATTGACTGATGATATCTTTCATTAGCAACAAAATCTTCCAAGTGGTACAATTTATAAAAAAAAAACTATAAACGCAGAATACAACATACAAGTTGATACATACCGCCCTTATTTATATTTCGAAAAGGAGTGTTCTTATAATTTTTCCTAAGCCAAATTAAATTTTTTATTTATTTTTTAATTAACATGAAACATTTTTGTTGGTCTTGTTGGTCTATTAAGTTGTTACTATTTCCTTATTCATTTCATCTTTTATTAATTTTTTGTTTTTGTTTTTTTTTTTTGTAAAACATTTTTTTTTAATACCTTTGAAAAAATTGTTATATCCTTGTACGATATGAAAAACTTGTAATAGTACGCTTGGTTGATTGTCTCTGTTTGTACAAAAGCATAAGTATTGAGTTGATGCAGAACACAACAGAACAGAACAGAACAGAAGAGAACATTATATTGGATCGAAATAAGAAAAATTAATATGACATTATTAATAATTTGCTGTCTACTCAGTATACAATTCCCTTCTCGGTTTTCTCCCTTATTCCCGTTCTCTCTCTCTGTCTAACTCTCTAGTTGCCTATGCTTGTTTGTGTATTTTTTGTAAAATGCAGTAACTGCATGCTTACAAATGTTGTCGCATTATGTTTGTGTCTAGCTGTGAGCTTCAACCATTCCTTCCCCTTCACCTCTATTCTGCATCTATTCTGCTTTCTTTGGCAAATTATTAAATCCTTTATGTATTGTTAGCTAAAGAGTTAGTTCTAAAGACCCACGCATACACACAAAGGCATACAATATATGTGTGTCTGTATAGAATGGTTGTGTATAAGTTTTCTTTGGCTTGTGTGTATGTATGCTAATATTGATAATGATGAGATGTGGGAAGTATAAATATGTATATAGTATAAAAAAGATTTTTAATAAATCTCAAATGTGCAAAATCTCTATTCTCAAGTTGACTGCAACGCAGTCAATAAATCCCTTCTTATGGGGGTTTCTTACCATCATCCACACCAACCAAGTATATAAACTCTCAATCTCTTGCTCGTTACAATATGATTGGATGCGGTTGCATGTGGACAACCTAAAATCATATTGTTTGCCACATTATCATACCAAGCATCATTTATCACAGCACTTACACACACCAGCTTATAAACGAATGCAATAATATTTGCAGTGATTCTTACAAGTTGCAGTATGGGATTTAATTAGCAAAAGCTTTAGGCAAAGATTAGCTTTCTGGTATAAAGAAGACAAATAGAAGAAGAATTGAAAACGAATGTTCGATTGTTTAAAGATTAATCACAAGAAGTTGTATTGAGATGAAATGAGATTTGTGAAGCATTACATTTCACTTGCAACACAATTCATATATTTACTGGGTATAGTTTATTTTTAAGTTTTTTCTTTTTTGCTAATTTCAAGATTTCCCCAAGCTCTCAATGTATGTCTTTAAATCGGATTCTACGCCAGTTATGTGTGTTATCTGTTGTCTACTAATGTTGTTTTTTTTTTCCAAACAATAAATTGCTGCTTTGCTACAATTCAACACTTGTACATATAAATGGAAATGGCAAATAACAAAAACAACAACAACAACAAAACAAGAAACATAACAATAACAATAACGACACCATAAAGTGTAAAATGTAGAATATAGATGATGATGACAACTTGCTAGATGTCAAATTAAGAACGCGAGCGCAAGAAAAAAAAAAGACGGGAAAAAAACGCACACACACAATTCTCCCTTGGGATATTGTTGTAGCTGCTTTTTTTTATTGTTGTTGTTGTTGCTGGCATCTCATCAAAAATATTTACTATTGCACCTAAAAGTAGGCAGCAAAATATTTACACAACAGAATGTACAATTAAAACAGTGTATAAACAACAACAAAAACAACAACACAACGAAATATTTATATTTCTTATGAAAATGACAAAAAAG
This sequence comes from Crataerina pallida, assembly GCA_949710015.1. Taxonomy (NCBI): domain Eukaryota; kingdom Metazoa; phylum Arthropoda; class Insecta; order Diptera; family Hippoboscidae; genus Crataerina; species Crataerina pallida. The sequence continues at coordinate 28,763,508 of OX453290.1, read as the reverse complement.
CTTAAGGTTCAATAATAATGATGACAAAAACATTTGTGAAAAGTGAAAGAAAGAAAAAATCCATCATCAAGATGCTGCAAGATAATATTTTTTCAATATATATATATATATATATATATTTTTTTTGTAAAACAGACATTTTTATAATGAATTATTTGTAAAGAAATTATATTAAGTTTTATTGCATAAAATTTATAAATAATTTTATTAAAACTTTTTATAAATACGTATCATATTATAATACATAAAGAAAATGGTGTCCATAAAACTTTAACTTTAGGCCAGAGCCTGAAATTACTCTGATAAACCCACACGATTACCAGTTATGTCTATCGTGTAATAAATGGTTCTAAAATAATGTACAAAATACACTGCGGCTTTGCATTTCAAGTCTTCTGCCATTTATCCTCTTCTTCGAAATCAATACTGATTATTAAGAATCCATTTCTTTTAAATAATTTCATCGTATAATCTACTTGTGAAGAACCATTATCAGATCGGAAGAATCAATATGATAAAAGATTTCCGATTGACTTTCCAGCAAACTAAACCATTTCCAAGTTTACTTCAAATATGTATTTCATCGGTAGTCATATGTTCTTCACATATATATTGCAACATATATCTGAAGAACAAATCACTATTGAAGAAATACATTAAATGAAACGCCCGCTACAGTTAAAATAAATCTTATTGAAGTTAAAATGACTCTCATTGAAGTTAAAATGATTTTCGTAAAGTTAAAATGATAATTAATGATATTAACTTGACAATTTTTGTAGTTAACTTGGAAATAGTCTAGAAATCTAGTTTAATTAATGTTGAAAATCCCCTACCTTTTAAACTTAAGTCCTTATTTATATTATTATTAAAAAAAAAAAAGAAAAAGAAAACAAGAAGTCAAACAGAATCAAGGTATCTGACACTTTGCATTTTATATAAAAACTTAATGAAAAACATATTTTGATGCCCAACATTACTGTGCTGGTAAAATGCCAGGTGACAGATGCCACATTCTTGGTTCTATTTGAGCTCAAAATCATTGTTTTATTTTTCAATTAAAATATAAGATATACCAGAAACCATCCTCATACATATCTTGAATTTTAATATCCTGTATCTGCAACAACAAAATAATCAATTTTGTTTTTATATTAAACTTCAAATAATATTTTCGGAAATGAAAAAAAATAGAAAAGAAAAGAAACAAACAACATGACTGAACAATTGAAAAATTGAATGCATACTTTTTGTACTTCTATATACGTAAAACTTCTTTGCTAATATATTTACTTATTCAATGCATTACAGAGAATTTTACTATATACAAATGGAGAAGTATGCCCGTCAAGCTGTTACCGAAGGTGTTAAATGTGCCGATGATTTGCATATAGGTGGCGATAGTGAACTATATAGAGTATTAAACTTACACTATAACCGCAACAATCATATTGAGGTATATTTTTTGTACAAAATTTCGTTTAAAACACCAAAAAAAAAATGTAGAGACATACATTTAATTTTTTTTTATTATTTATTTTTTACTTTTCGCATATTTTTTTTTTATCTATTTATTTTGTAAGATATTTGTGAAGAAAAGTTTTTGTAATTTTTTTTTACATCTTAATTAATTAATAGGTGCCCCAAAATTTTCGTTTTGTGGTGGAGCAAACATTGCGGGAATTTTTCCGTGCTATACAAGGCGGCAAAGATACCGAACAATCATGGAAAAAATCCATTTATAAAATTATATCACGTCTAGATGATCCAGTACCCGAATATTTCAAATCACCCAACTTTCTGGAGCAATTAGAGTAAAATTATTTATTATAATGGTCTCAAGCAACAAATAAACAAAGGCTACCGAAAAGAAAAATTGAAATTGAAAAACCCTAACTTCATAAACAACCTGCTTGACCTACTCGAATAACCTTTTAAAAAAGTATACGAAAGAATATCTAATAGTTTTTGAAAGAAAAAACAAAACAAAATCAAAAACGAAAACCAAAACTTTCTATACTCGTGTTTGGGTCTTCATTTTTTTGTAATTTAAAGAAAGAAAGAAACAACAGCAACAACTCGTTGTAAAATGCCAAATTCATTATTTAAGAAAAAGTGGAAGAAGAAGCAAAAATTAAGACATTTTGGAAAGAAAACTTTAATTTTTTTGAAACACACCAACCATTTCCATTTTTTTTTTTTTTTTTAAGCAACCTTTAGCAAGCACTTGTCTTTATAAACCCAAATAGTAAATACAAGGTTTTTTATAGTGTAAACTGTATGATCCTGTTTAAAAAGAAAATTACAGCATTTTTACAGAGAGAACAATATTTATTTTTATATACCATCCATACAACTGTTGAAATATTTTATAGAGATTTTATTACAGATTAAAAAAATATATATATTTACAAATATTACAACAAACATAGTAATTTCTTGATCGAAAAAGTTTGTCTGAGGCACTTATAAATTTTTCGAAAATTTTTAACATGAGAAATATTATAAAAATGCTCGTTCACTAAAAGTTTGAAAAAAAAAATTTGGTTTTTACTTTTTTAATTTAAAAAAACACATTATAAATTTAAAAAAATTTTGTTTTACATGTAATGTGTATATCTTTAGTATACATTATTACTTTTTAAACATTTTTTTTTTTGTCAATTTCGTATATAAAAATTAAAAATTATAAATTTTTATAAATAAGTGTCTAATATTATTATTATTAAAAAAGAAAAAGTGAAAAATATATATATTGGCTTAAACATATTTTGTTTTTGTGGAGAAGCAAGTTTGAGCGTATAACCAAAGTTTAAGTTTAATTGTAGTTTCTAGTAAATTGTTTTATTGTATTATTATGGATTACAAATAAATTTGTCTAGGAGCACTTAATGCTTTCATCGCACACTAGTCGTTATATTGTATATACATGTATCATTTAATAATTGGCTTAATAATAACATTATTTTATTTACCATTACTTAGTATTAAATTTATTATCTATGGCCTTAATATTAATTTTTTATCATTTAAGTTCCAATAAATTATATGTATTATATAATTTTTTTAAATGAAAAAATAAATATACCATTTTTATACACTTTTTATGCTTTTATTTTTTGTATTGAATTTTATTATTAAATTTCAATTTACATCACATATACACTGTAAGAAAGCGGAAAGATTTGGGAGATTATCTTTGCCTTTTTTATTATCAAGGAAAACATCTTTAAAAGGATAGAATAATAGGTTGCTACAACTGATTTAACATCTGTCATTTTCTCTACTTCTTTTGAATTCGTTCGCTAGCTCGATGATCTTGGCAGAAATTCCATTTTGAAATTATTGCTAAAACAATTTATTAGTTTAAATATTCAATTCAATTCAATTCAATTTAAATTTGAACTCAAAATCAATTGCTACTGTATTAGTGCATTTTATATATATATATTGTATAATTATGGCGTCAAGAACGTGATTTCTTTTGGGATAACAAATGAAATTTTAAAATAAATACAAGTAAGAAAAGTAAATTTGGATTAGGCCAAATCTTAAGATCCTCCACATCTATATAAAAATGGTGGGCATGGGAAGTATACGATTTTGCCCTCTAATAGCGCATGTATTACGTATAAATTTTCAAGTTGACTTTTTCCTGACATCGACTTACATGCCTAGATCGATTTACTGCAATATGGTACATCTTGTTAGATGTTGACTATACTGCTTCTGTGTAAATAATGTGCAAACATTGTGGCCATAGTGACAGCAGAATTCAGCACTCACTTGTGTAATACTGTTTTGACAAAAACAGGAAAGCGGGAGTTTATGGAAGGGCTGCAATTACGAAATCCTTTATGTCAGGTGTTCGTATTATTTTATTCATTCCATATAGATTCAAAATCAAAAGCAATTCTAATGCAAAATATCATTCATTAACCATTAAACAATCACACATTAGGGACATGGATTTTCTATCTTACATTGCAGAAAGAAACCAAACATCTCTTGAAAATTAAACAAAAACAAAACTTTAGTTTCATTCATTTAAAAAAAAAAAACGCTCATACTTGCTTGAACAATTTATTACAAAAAGCAACATTTATAATTATTAGGCTATGGAAACGAACCGTTTTGTTACACTGCACATATTTCGGCATCTGAACATTCCAACAAATTTATTCAGCAATAGTCAAGTCGGGCATATATTTAGATCTTGAACTCGTGTCAAAAGCGAAGCCATAAAAAATGATTAAAATAAAAAAAACAAAACGGCCAGTTTCCTTTAAACTTTTAAAAGGAAAAGAAAATTTTGTTTAAATAAATAAAAAATATATTTATAAAAATTGAATAAATTTGATATAGTTTCATTTTAATTTTTTATAATTTTTTTTTTATAAATATTTAAAAACATATTATTTTTATTATTATTTATAAAATATCTGGTATGAAAATGAATTATAAAAATTGAAAATTGTTAATATGCCTTGTCGAAATTCTTGTTTAAAAATAAAAAATGTTTTGGCTTGAAAAATTCATAAAAAAAAAAAACATTCTCACTAATACAAATGTAACTGATGTTGTGATAAAAGAAAATTAAATAATTTGCATTAAAAATTGTTTCGGTAAAAAACTAATATAAACGTCAATGCGACGTTTATACAAAATTTTTGAAAAATAGCTAAATTTCTCACAAAAAACACCTTTTAGGCAATTAAAACAAAGGCGAATTAACAACAACAAAAAAAAACAAAAACTTTTGGATTAAAAACGTTTAGGCAAAATTTTATTATTAAGAAAGCTAAATTCAAAATTTTACGAAGAAAAAGAAACATTTACAAAATTTTTATATCCTTTTATATGAAATATTTTAAATTATTTAATTTCACACTTATATTTTAACATATATAAATATATGATTTAATATTCCATTTCTATTAAAATATTATTTTTGAAAGAAAATTATTTAATATTAAAAACAACATTTTAAAATAATGCAAAAATAATTGGAAATTGAAATATTTAAGCCACGATTAAAGAATTTTTAATTTTAACTACGAAATTTAAAACTTTTATTTTCCAAAAAAAATCGCTTACCCCAAGTCAGTCCTATCGAAATGCAATTTCGAAACATTAAAGAAGGCTTTATTGCCATTGATTTCTTTTGATATGTCTTTAGACTAATCTTTAGATAATAACTGATATTTATTCTCCTCTCTTTCTGATCACTAAATGATGCTTATAATTTTGCTTAAATATTTCTCAATTTCCAGCATAAATGATCGATTTGTTAACTTAACCTTTTATGCAACTTAATAGTAGAAAGTCCCCCAATAAAATGTTCAACTTTAACTGCAGGTACAATTACAATATAAGACAACCAACAAAAAAGCACTGTTTGCCCTCTTTTTACAATATATAACTTTACATCTATATATATACTCTAATCATAGTTATATACTTTACCTCAATATTATAAATTAATTAAATAATTGATCAACAATAACCAAACACAACATTCCTAAACATACACAAATGCGTCTACAATTAAATTAATAATATTATTATTTATAAAAATATATTATAATAATAAAACAAAAACAACAATTTTAACACTATTTAAACTATCAATTTATGCAACTCGAAACACACAAACAACAAAATTGGAGAAAAAATTATAATAAAAAAAACTTTAAACACATCACCAAAAAATTTTCTTCATTTTATTTATTTGCTCTCTCTAATTTCTAGATTTGTGGATTTTCATTTTAGAATCAATGTTAAAAAAATTGGGTACAAGTTAAAAACAAAACAAACAAACAAATGAAAATCTAAAAGAAAATCTTTCGCTGTTTTTCCTTTTCAATAAAAAATTCAAAATGAAAAAAAATTTCAAAAATTTTCGGCTGCTTTTTGGGTTTTCAAAATTTTTCTCTCTAATTGGATTCGCTTACCTGAACTACACGTCATATACTATCACGTACACGCATCAGAAACCGGTAAAGTATATATTTCTCTTTCATACTACTCACACACAATACACTTTTAAAACTGAAACTATATATTTATATATAATATATATAAATTTGAGTAGATTTTGTGAAAATAACAAAATTAATTTCAGTTTTTCCAGTAAGAAGTTTTGGCTGAAGAAAAAATTCTAAATTTCTATGTAGAAAACCTTATCAAGTATGGGGTTACAATAGACCATGAACGTTTATGAAATATCATTTTTTTAAACAATTTCACTATAAGGGGGAAGCCAATTAGTAAAGAATTTGCGTCAGTCTTTTACCAAAAGATAAAACCCACCTTTAATAATTGTAGAAGACGGTAAAACGCTACTTATTTAAGTGTGGATCTCCAGTTCTTTACATTTTTACATAATCAAGTGCTTTATATTGTCATGTATCAATAATCATGCCTAAAATGGTTGGCTTGAAGCTCTCTATTATTAAGCTGCACATTTTGTACAATTAGCAAACAAATGTGAACCCAGATAACTATAATTTTGAAATTGGTCTAGGTAAAGTTTTTTAAAAGCATCGTTTAAGCTGATTTAATAGTAAAATTTCCTTATATAGGCTTTTGGAAGAGTTTCTTCTTTTAATTGAAAGTATGTTTAGTGAATATAGTTCCCTTCGCGTGGAATTTTTCTCTTTTATTTTGTCTCTATATCTCAGTTAATTCAAGAGTTGTAAAGGTTTCAAATATATTTTAAAATAATTTTTGAACTAATTGAACAATTTCAAACATATTTGATATGAATTTTGATGAATTTTAGCGTGTTTTTTAGTATTGTAAAGTGTGTAGCAAGGAGAGAAGACTCGCACCTTTTGCACCATAAATATATGAATTATTTTCAGGTTATTTAAATCTAATACAAAAATTTCAAATATTTTAGAAAATCAAGTACTTCCTAAATACAGTTTACACTATAAAAACTCAAAACCAATATATGAAAAAAAAAGCCACGACTACAAGCCATTTATAGCCGAAAAACTAACATTAAACACCAAAGTAGTAAAATGGAAATGGAAATCTTTTAAACATAACAGTATGCCGCGGAAGACAGGAAAATGATTTTATGATCAAAATAAGTACAGAACAGAACCAGACAAACCAAAAACCATAAATAGACAAAAAAAAAAAAAAACCATTAAACATAAAAAATAAACACTTTTTTAAAATGAAAAATTACATTACAGAACACTACTTATCACATAAATATATGTACCAAATTAAAACAAAGTATAAAAAAATACAATAATAATGAAAAAAAAATATTATTTATTTAAAAGAAGCTCAATGTATTGATACAAGTTTTCCATTTAAAGAAAGTCAACAACAAGAACAAGATAAATATAAAAAATACCACAAAATTGAATTGAACCAAATCAGAGCAACAACAACCGGACATACCAACCAAATCAAATCGTACCGTAATAGTGGAACCGAACTGGATACCAGATATCGTACATTACAGCCACTTGCTAACCCAGATCAATTTATTTGTTATTTTGAACGAACCGAATCATCTGATGAATGCACTTCAATTTCAATGGCTACCAATTAGAGTTCAAAACTAGACACAATAGTTCTTCACACTCTAAACAATAAATACTCTCCTTATAAATCCGTTTTTCTTTTTGAAAGAAGGATTCCAATACAGAGTACCCAACGACTTTTTTCTATGTACATAACTATATAATCAATAAATGAAAAAATATGAAATATCTTAACAAATAATAGAAATAACTTTAGATTATAACAAAACAAAAAACACACAATCCATCAAACCATCAAGTGACACAAACTTCAACACCTTAGTAAAGATTTAAGGTTCCTAAAAAGTACAAATATATAGAGCAATAAAAAAAATATTAAACATTCTTATCAAAGTGTATAAACGGTTGTTTTTTAATAGATTGTGTTCCAACGCAACAATCTAAAGCAAAATGCATATATATCAACCAACCGATTCGGAATATGACATTCATTCCAACAACCAAGAATATTTGGCTTCAAGACTTTCGCAAATCAATCCAAACACAAAGAAAAATTATTTCAACACTAACAATAATAATAAAAAAACAACAACAACAAGTAAAAATAATAATAATAATAATAATAATTTCATTTATAAAACAAAACCTTAACCATCCTAAGTTGCTAATAGAAAAGTCTGATCACAAAATGTTTATTAAGCACAAAGCCAAAGCTTACAACAAAGATTTAAAATGATAAAAACAGAAACAAAACAAAAAATAAATAATGAAAAAGAAAAATTTGCAGTTTGGAGAACATTTTGAAAAAAATTACACAAAATCCTAAAAATGTCAAGAACAAATATAATTGCGTTTTTTTAGTAGCGAAGCGCGATTAATATTTCAATAAAAATTTTCTACATTTTCGGTCTAAATTTAAAAGTGCATAAAAATTGCATATTTTCGGCAAAAATCAAATACCAACCAGAAATTTTTTATCACTTATTTAGAAACAACCACTAAAACAAGACAACAACTTGAAATTGAGTGAGATAGAGAGGTGAAAAGAAACATTTTCAAGGATTCAAGTAAAATCTTAAGAATCCAACTTTAGTTCAGACAGCAATAGCGGTTTATGAATCATGTAAAAAATATAGTTCGGCTTTAAAGATTCATAAACCAGATATAACCGGTTTTTAGTTAAACAATCATGAAATTCTGCATTTGGAGAAGAGTTCTTAATGTTTTCAATTAATTTTAAAACAAATTAATATTGTAAACATCCTAAGTTGAAAATCTTTTAAAAGTTTTCGTTTTGAAATATTATCAATTGAAATATTTTAATACATATTATGAATACCGATTAAACAAAGTTACAAAAGTTTATGGGATATACCACATTTTTATTTTCGGTAAAAGAAATGATTAGTGATTCCCTTTCTGTACCAAAGTTTCAGCAGCGCTGTATACGGATTCAAAATTTCTTAAAAATACAATAGAATCTGCTTGCGAGATTTTCATAAACAATTTTAAATAAACTTATTAACAAAATTCGTTTAAGTTTTTAAATAAAAATCACTTTTACCAGCTAGTAAATGCTATTGATTTTTACCTATATATGGTATATAAGGACCCTCGGGTCAAGATATTATAATTATTATTATTATAAGTTGGGCTATTTAAACAGGGATCCGTGCCCTTAGCTTAGGACTTAGGATAATAGCTCAACCCTTCCTGAGTTCAGACCTCCAGATTTATTCTGGTGTTGTCACATATTGCTTAAATATGTGATGTGTTCTTCTGCTGGAAGCAGGACAGTTTCAGAATATTTGTTCCACCGGCTGCATTACATAATCTGCATATGTCGTTTTCAGATACGCTTAGTAAGTGGTCTCTGAGTGATTTCCATTAAAATGTTCACTTTTTCTAAGATCTTGTAAATATCGAATCTGCACACATTATTAATATATATAAATATAATAAATTTCAATGCCATTATATTTATACTTGAAAAAGTTTCATCCCTTCAAAACATCGAAACGCAAAACCCTGTAACTTTGTTTAATTATTAAACACATATAATATCATAATAACTACAAGAAAAAATATATTGGAATAATTACAAAATATTTTGGCTTTTGAAACATTGAAAAAATATAAAAAACTTTCGACAAATTGAAAAAATTCAAAATTTAAATAAATCCAAAATTTGATATATATTCATTATAATTAAAAAACAAAAAACAATTAACTAATTAAAAAAAATGTTGCATATCAATTAATGAAATAATTGAAAACAACAAACGAAACGAAACGAAACGAAACGAAACAACAAATACAACAAAATGCCAATTTTCTGAATTTATTTCATACAACAATAGCCAGGGAAGCATTCGCAACTCGAATGTGATATTTTTCATTTTTAATAAATAATAACAACAACAGCAACATAATCAGTATATTTATATAAATTTTATACAACCGATTCCATCAAATTATAGTTGTTTCTCTTCAGTTAAACTCCTAAGAAACTTTGCAACAAAGTTTTATTGCAATTTTTCATTCATACACATGTTGTGTGTGTGTGTATATATTATATAAAGACAATAGTATTAAATAAATACAAATATACAAAATGAGAAAAGCTTTGATTGCTTTACCATTAAATGGGTTGTCTCTACATATCAACAACAGCGTGTTGAAAAGCAAATTCTTTTTAAGTTTCAATTAAACATCCTCAGTTGAAAGCGTTTTATCATAGATATAATAATGAACAGAAGAAGAAGAAGAAGAAGAGATAGAGATATAGTTAGCATTCAGATAATAAATTGGTAGCGATGATAACTTAAACGAACAATGCTGCCCCTAATGACAAAAAGCATGAAGAAGAGATAAATTTGGCTTAAGCCAATTTTGGACTATTCACCATCAATGCATCAAAGAAGAAGAAGAATTAAACATTTTTCTTCTATACTTTATAAATAATACGGAAAAAATTATCCAAAAAAAGATTCAATTCAATTGGAATTGATATAAGGAGTGATCATACACATATGGACAGACAGACAAATATGATTAAATTGACCACAATCTCTGAATCCTGTTCCTGGGCGTTGTAAAAGTTTTGACAAAGTGATGGATTCCTCTTAATCATGAGGTGATGTGTGTAAAAAAGTGTTCAATAGTTTGTTAAACTCTTCATTCATTACAACCAATATATTGTCTGAATTAAACATAAACATTCTAGTAAAATTAAACATCAATTTTTTTTTGTTATCACAACCAACCAGTTAAGTTGCAATAGTCGAGTGAACTATGTGTTCACTCGGAAAAAAATTTAACCGGAATAATTTATAGTACAATTTTCAAATACCAAAATATACAAAAAAAAGTTTTTTAAATATATATACATATAAAATATATATAAAAAAATAATATTTTTATAAAAAAAATACAAATTAAATAGGAAAAAATAAGAAATTAAATACATAAAACTACTTAACAAGTTAAAATATTATTTTTATTTCAATTATGATTTTTTAACTGCAACAAATTTTTGAATGATTTCATAAAAATAAACCATTAAGCGTTAAGCGTAAGAAGTTAAAAGCGCGTTACGTATTTCCATTTCACGCCTTTAATAGCGTGGGCGTGGTGAGGAAGAAGCGTTTAGCCAACAACAACGACTAGGACAACTTCTAACAAATAAGTGATAAAAAGTATGAGATTTTTTTCAACACTTTCGTTTCATTAAGCAATGCCCGTTAATTGCATTTCTTTTTCCATTTTTAGTTTTTCCTTTTTTTTTTTTCTTTTTTGTAATTAATTTAAATGACCATGAATTGCGTGTAGAGTAACTAGCAAGTTTTTGAATTACTTACGTACCTGAACTAAAACCAAAACCAAGAAATTTTCATTTCAATTATAAGTTATTTATTAAAAAAGTTGCCTAAATTTTTTATAAAGATACGGCAACACTGCAAACTATTTTAAAGATAATTTTAGTTTATATTTTTGTATTAAACTTTAGTTAAACTCACACCACAACCTTAAGAGTTAGGTTAGCTGTTCTCTTCCAAAGATCATCACATTATTCAACTGCCGACCATTTGGATAACAACAAGCTACAACTAAAACAAATATGCCATAGTATATATATATGATATATAAATATATATATAAAACCATAAAATGAAACCAAACAATAGCCCAGTGATTTATATTAATTTTTTTCTCTCAGTGTGCATTTTTGAATTGATCTTGCCGTAATGGCAGCTTAATTAAAATGCACCAACTCCACATGATGTGGACAACAGCACAGAAGAAGACCTCAGTACAAATGTATGCTTAAAGCGTACAACTACAACAATATTGGCTTAAAGATATTTTCGTTTACTCAATACAACAACAAACAAGAACGGCAGCTAATGAATGTGAAATGAATCTGAAAGAAGAGAAACGGAAACGAAACAAAATACATGGAATGTGACCGATCTCGTGAGGTTTTGTTTAGATAAAGAATACTAGAAAAAAACAGCCATAGTTATATAAAAAAAAAAAAATAATTAAATATTTAATATATATAAAAAAAAATCAAACAACAAACAATAGCCCAATAGTATTAATAACATAGCAATCAGGTTCGGGTTACAGGTTACAGATTATAGCCAATAATTCAAAAACTTGTCTAGACGTTTGTTTTATCTAAAAAAAAAAAAAAAGAATTTTAATTTCAAATAAAAAAAAACAAAATAAAGGCCTACGTTACGACACGTTATCATGGCAAACGAAAAACGCAATTTTTGCCCAACAGCAACGAAGCATAACAAACAAACTCGAATTAATGGAGTTTGAAAAGGCGTAAAAATTTTAAAAATATTTTTTTTTAAATTTGATTAAATAAAAAAAATGAATAAGAAATAATAACAACAATAACTTATGAAACTAAAAAAAAATATCAACAACAACAAAAACACATATTTACACAGAGACTGCAAACGAATGTGATCAGATATTTTAATAAATATACATTATATATAGGTTATATATATAAAAAGGGAAAAACAGAAAAAGAAGAAGCAAACAAAATCGAAATTCCATAGAAGATAAGTACACAAGCATAAGACATCAACACAAGGAAAGCCAAACCTAACGCCCTTAAATACGCCCCTTTCATCTCCATAATCCCAAATCACTAACACAACACAACACAAACCAAACAAACAAACTAACTAATTAGGTATGTGTATTTTATATTTTACAATAGCAACTTTCTATACATATACATATGAACTGTTACAATATATTACATTATATATTGTCTTCTATGTATATGATTATATGGAACGAACAATAAGAGAAAACTGAAAAAAAAAATGAAAAAAAAACAAACAATCAATTATTGCCAATTCATTTTGCAATAGAACCAAGGAACCTATGTGCCTCCATATCCTATAAAAACAAAACAAATATGTAATAATGTATAGTGTGATGTGTGTAAGTGCGTACAAGTCTGTGTGTGGAGAGGTTCCACAAAACCCCAAAAAGTTCTCTTCATTTCTATATCATCTTAAACTTAAATACTTGACGGCAAGCATCTGGCATCACGTTGATTTATTTTCAATCAAAAAACAAAATAATCAAAACAAAAAAATTAAAACACTATGAACTGCTGCCATTGTTGGAGATAAAGCAATTTTATGCAGATCTCGTTGTCATAAGTTTAAAATGGAAACATTTGAAGAGAATTCATTTACCAAGTTTTCTGTTCAACTAATCAATATTTTTATGTTCCAATTAATGCAAACGATTTCAGTTCATTTCTCAAACAATACAACAAAAATGTTTTATTATGTTTCTAATTAAAAAATAAATAAAAAAAACTACAGGGAATGAACAAAATAATATGAACACCAAGCAATAGTAGTAAATCTGGTTGCTTGATGGCAATACTGCTGCACAGTTTACGTGTCAAGTCTTTCGCTTGGTTCTGAGAAGCTTTGCTGAAGCGATTGATGAAGTGTGTAATCTCCCAGACTTCGAAAGAGGTTAAATCATTGGTGCTCGATTAGCTGGAGCATCTGTGATGACAACAGCTGAATTGTTTAACGTTTCACGAGCGCCAGTGTCCACGATAATGACAGCATACACAAAACATGATCAAACAGCATCGGCGAAGAGGAATCGGAGCCAGACAACATAAAACTACCGCAGCAAAACTGACGGCAGAACTCAAGACTCACCTGAATAATACTGTTTCGACAAAAACAGTGCGACAGAAATTCTACTAAGCTAACACTCATGGAAACGACCTTTACGTCAGGTGTTCATATTATTTCGGGCATCCGCTGTAAATAAATACAAGTAAAAAAAAAACAATTGCGAAAAAATCACATTTGGATGTATAAAAATATTTATGAATGAAAATAAAATGGAAGTGAATTTAATGGAATAAAAGCATACGAATCATTCCTCAACTATTTTCTAAAGCCTCTTATCAAAAGCCTTACGCAGTTTAAGAGATTTCCTTAACACAATTTTATCAAATTGATCTTTAATAAATTCAGCGAAAGACCTTTTTATTTATTCTACCCAAGTGCTAATACACTATTTTGCTCTTTCTTAAATGAAATGAAAAAAAAAATTACCAAATTCACTTCCATTTTTTTTTTTTTATAAAATTAATGAACAAAGCAAGAAGAAGACTTTGTCAATGCAAAAAAATATATATATAGAAATCAAAATTAGAATTCTAAAAACTCCTTTGAACGAACAAAATCATGTTAAATAAAAAAAAAATATTATATTATATATGAATAATTTTTTTCAATAATTTAAATTAAAAATAAAATATATTTTACAAACTACCACACTTTTTGGCCGTTATGATCATAATTTTTTTTTTTTTTTTTATTTATAAAACAATTTTATGGATTTTTTTTTTAAACAAAATTCACAAAACACCTTAGTTGACAACAATAGTGCCAGTAACATTTTTAAACAATATAAAAAAAGAATTTAATAATAATAAAAATAAAGATAATTATAATTATCTTAACAAATGCAACAACAGCAACAACCATATTTAAAAAAAAAAACAATAACAACGACAACAATGTTTATACACTTTTATCAATAAATTGCTCTTATATTTATATTTACAAAAAAAAAAAATTAAATGGAACTTTAAACTTAAACTTAAGGTGTTGTCGTCAAGTGTACGGAAACAATTCATAAAATATGAAAAAAAAAATCAGTGAAATATCTCAAAATATTATCACATATAAGTACGTATAGTATATATATTTAAGTATATAAACCAAAACACTTGCATACTTAACCCTACACAAACACATATATATATAAAATATATGATAACCTACCCACACACATACAAACAATTTCCCTCTAAACGTTTCTAAACAACCACTATAAACGTAAGCAGCTTATAAATCAAATATATAAACACTAGATACTCATATAATTAATTATATACAATATATATAAACACCATAAACAAAAAACCAAAAAAAAAAAAAAAAGGAATAAAATTTGTACGCGTCTCTTATAAATGTATAATTATACATAAAAAATATTAAATAAACATTACATTACACAAACATCCCCCCGCACTAGACACAACAAACATCACACACAAACATCACAAGAAACGAAACAAAACCATTATTTGTCATAGATAAATGCCAAAAACTTAAATACAAATACTTACTTACTATGTAATAGAATAACAATTTGATTTAAAAAATAATATTTTATATGAAAACAAAAAACCGAAGAAAAAGCAAATAATTGATAACTTTAAGTTTTATGTAAGCCATTACAATAACAATGGAATAAAAACTCATTATAACAATTATCCGCCAATAAAACAGAATAAACCAATGCAATAACAACAATAACAACAACAACAGAAATTCTCTTAAATGGAAAGCTTCTATTAAATGCATTAGTAAACTAAAAAAAAAAAAAAAACTCATACATACATACATACAAAACATTTTAAACACAAATCACCTGCATCAACACATAATTTCCATAATTTTCTATATATACTACACAAAACAACAGCAGTCATAAAACATTCTTAAAAAAATAAATAAAGATTAAAAGAATTGAAAAATTATTATAAACATAAATATAAATATTTTTTTTCATACGAATATATTAAAAAAAAATATTTAAATGTCTTGGCAAAAATTTTGTGAGATTAATATTTTTTTTTTATGATAATATGTTTTTTTTTACTTACTTATATAAAAATGAAAAAGCTCACTAAATACCTTAAAATCTACCATAAACACACTCCAAAAAAATTTGCTCAATTCTTAAATAGAAAATGTCAACAATAAATAAAGAAATACAAAATATTTTTATTTCTAAAATGGAAAAAAATCATTAACAATTAAACAAATCAAACAACAAATTATCATAGAATGCACAATCCTAAATTAATTTCTTATATTTTATTCAAGTATTTGGTTTTTTTTTTTTTTTTTAAGTAAAAAGAGAGATAATAGGATATACAGGGGATGGACAAACTAATATAAACGCCATGCATGTTGATAACATTACTTCTGTGTAAATAATGCGCTCATATATAGTGCGATAGAACTATTCAGACAATCTACGAATCTATTCCGCGAAGAATTGCAGCTTTGTATATGTCAGCTGTTCATATTATTTTGTCTTTCCCCAGTAGTTAACCAATGAAAGGCTCGATCTTGTTAGATTCCAAGAATTCTCATCTCTCTACATAGCATTGCTATTGTTTCTTATTATCTCTCTTTTTAATTTTATTGTTTTTAATATAATCTTTATGGTATAAACTCTTTGGCATTATTCAAGAGGTAAGGTAAAGTAATTCCTTCATTTCCAATTGAATTAATTATAAAATACAAATTAAATAAACATTTATAACAAGGTTCGGATTAAAGAAACATTTTTCGGCTTAATATATATGAAATGAATTTTGACGAACATTTTGGCTAAAGTGTCTAGAAATGAAAACTAATTTAATTGAACGCTTGAACAAAAATAACAAACACAACAAAATGTGTGTTAAAATATTTAATAAACATCAAAGACTTTAAACGTGAATAAAAAATTACAATGACAAAGTTACATGTCAAGTCATGACATTGACAAGCTATAACGACATGGTTGGTATAAAAACAACATTTTAAATAATTTTTGTTTTAACAAAGTTGACACTATTTTTAATATTCAATTTAATCAAAAAAAGAAAAATTTTAAAGGGGGTGGACAAAATAATATGTACACTAGGTCAAGTCTTATGGGTTTTGATGAAGCAATTGGTGAAACGTGTGATCTCTCAGACTTTGAAAGAAATGGTGCTCGATTAGCGGAAACGTTTGTGACGAAAAAGGCTGAGCGACAAAACAGTATCACGAGCGATAGAATCCACAGTTACGACAGCATACACAAAACATGGTCAAACAGTATCGGCGAAGAGGAAGAACTTAACCCAAACCTGAGTACTACTGTTTCGACAAAAGCAGTACGGCGTAAGCTCTACAAAGCTAACATTCATGGAATGGCTGTCAGCTATACAAATTATTTTGTACATCCCCAAAAAAAATTATTAAATAAAAATCTTTAAAAAAAGGGAAAACTTTCGGTAAAGTTCCTAATTAAAAAAAATTAAAAATATATCAATAATAATAATAATTTAGAACAAAAAAAACTTACAAGTTTGGGCTAAACATTTCGAATGTAAAACAATTGAATAATAAAAATATATCAAAACAACTTTAAAAGCAAAACATATTTAAAATGTTGTTTCTGTGCGCGGACCAGAAAAAAAACACAAAAAATGAGACTCTTGCGCTAAAATAAACAAAACAAAACTTATAATTTACAGGCAGTATTTTTGTAAATAAAAAACAAACAAACAAAACTAAAATAAATTAGAAGAAAAGCATTTAATAACATAACAACAACAATAACAACAAATACCACAAAACACCTTTGGCAATAACACAAGAATATATTTTTCATTTCGTTTCGTATTCGTTCCCTTGACTTTCTTTCAACATAACACTTGAGAAAAATAAAAAGAACGCGTAACAAAATTTAAACGAAATTTCAACAACAAAAAAATGAAGCAACAAAAATAAAACTTTCGGATTTGAAAAAAATAAAAATAAAAAATCTAACTAAACAATTTTCGACAACAACTCTCGGCCCTGTTTGGATAATCTCTCTCGGTGTAAGTCCAGGACAAAAAAACAAAAACAAAAACTAAAACTCAAAATCCAAAAACAAAACAAATTCAAAAGTATTACAAAATTTTGCAAAAAATAAATTTAAAAAAAAAACATTAACAAAATTTTGAATTTAGAGTAACCAGGAAAAATAAAAAGAGCACCACTAAAACAACAACAACAACAAGTGGTGGTAAAATTAAAGAAAAAAACTTTTAGAAAAAATATCACGAAAAAAAGTACAAGCTTATTTTAAGCACCTTCGCGCCTTATCTTTAAGAAAATAATAAAATAAAGAACAAAAAACACATTAATAATAAATTTAATGAAAAAAGAAACGGATGTTAAAACAAAATTAACAACAAACACAACACACTAAAAAATTACAAAACACTTTTAACACAAACACACACACTCACGCTCACCCACACCAATATATAAAATTGTATAGAAAAATGAAAAATCATTGAAACTAATTTCCTTTTCGGGCTAAATGTTTATAATTTTTTTTTCTATTATTTATTATTTTTCGATATTCGTTAAGCAAAAAAAACAAAAAACAAAAAAACAAAAAATTAACAACAAAAATTAATTAAACAAAATCTGCCTTAAATTATAGTGAAAATATGAAAATAACATCAACAACAACAACAACAACAACAACAGAAAAACAAAATAATATTGAAAAAAGTGAAGCTGGCACTAAATGGGAAGTAAGCTGTGCTTAAAACTTCAAAGTACGAACGAGTGCATGATTGACTGGACATGAAATAACATCAGTAACAGTAACAGTAAAAACAAAAACAACACAAAATCAAATGACATTATAAAGAAATTAAAAACCAAAAACAACTATTACAAAATTCCAAATCAATAATTAAAATTTTCAAAACAACTGAAATCAACGACAAAATACAAAAATTAACAAATTAATAAATTAACAAATTATTTATGAAACCCGTTTTCTTCATTTCCAACAAAATTCAAAATCAAATTAAAAACGAAAAAAAACATAGAAATCTCGAAAATCGTGTATTCTACTTTATAAAATATTAACAGCAACTACATTAAAAATAAATTTAAATTAAAAAAAAAAATATTTTTTTAATTTTCTTTTTTTTTTTTGCTCCTAAACCTTCTTCCCCCTAAAAAAAATGCCCCTTAAACATTTGCTCAAACAAACATAAACACCACAACCACACACATCTTGAATGTATGTAATGACTCTGTAGGCATTTATTATTATACCTATACATATATATATAAAAATTATTATTATTAAATATTATTATGATGATTATGACATAAAAGCCAATCAAGACAGTTTAAAAAACGAAAAAGAAAGAAAAGAAAAACTAAATCCTCATACTCTACATATAAACAAATTACTGATTAGGATCATTAGAATTGTGTATATTTATCGATAAATATCGATAAATCAAGCGAAAGTGAAAAGAAAATTTAACCCAAAAGAAAAGAATATTAAAAAATTCATAATAATATATCCCCCTCCCTCCCATTCTGCCCATTAATATATTATATATATAAATCCATTATGTATGTTTATATAATACTATAATTTTACTTAAGTATATAATTAATATGAAAAACAAAACAAAACCTTCAACACGCTTAAGACACTTTTGGAAAGTACTTAAATAACAGAAAGAAAAAGACATTTATTCTAAAACCTCACCTTTTAGGTTTCATTTAATATATTTACGTAATATATGTATATTATCAATGAATGTTATGTTTTCAAACCGGTTTTCAGTTGAATTTTTAACATTTTGAACCGATTCGCTTGAGTTAATCCATTAAGTTACAGGATGCCACTATATGGACACACCTTAAAAAAGTTATGTCCATATTTGAATTTATAGTTAAGTTAAGCAAAGGATTATAATTCAGTTTCTGCTTTCAAATTATAAAAAATTGATGTGAAAGAAAGTTTTCCAACATAACCGCCAACAGGTTAGTTTAAAACGCTACTTCTCAGACGTTGTAATAACTTGTAAAACTTTTCTAATATCAACTCAACATACATAATAATTTGTGTGCAATTGTCATATACGTGTTGTTTTCAAAAAAACATGTAATAATACGAGAAAATACGCTAAAATATTTAACAATCGATCATTTCCACCAATCAATCCATTTCATGGTTCTAAAATTGGGAAAATTGAAAATCATAACAGATAAAACTCTTTAATATTATCCAAGTTTATAAAAGAGTTTGCAAATATCAAAAGAAGGATTTGAAGATTCTACAAAGTATATACATTCGAATAACCTAAACCGTTTAAAAATTTAGGACGTTTTACTGATGTCCGTGCATCCATTGATCTAAGCTGATATATACTTACAATCACAAATATTGTGATATGCTGAAATTTGGAAAAAATCATTTTTAATCTCCACTTAAAGTTTCCTTCCTGAGCGCCGTTTTTTTAACAAAATGCATAATTTTTATTAATAAACATAATTAAGTGTGATATCTCAATTTTTACGACTGTGAGAGATCCAACATGGACACACGGACGGATAGATTGGCTAAATCAATTTTTCTATTGATGCTGATCAAAAATATTTGTGGTGTAGCTCGCCCACTTAACAACCATATACCCGCACATCATTCTGAAGATGAGTTTAATGAAACATCTTCTTTTTATTTCTCTTATCACGTTCTACAATTTTAATCGATATTGATAAAAAAATAAATCATTTTAGCGTATTATTATCAACCAACCAACATCCAAAACAGTTTCGGCAATAGTAATGAAGGCAAACATGTTATAATAAACGTTAAATAACCGGCTTTAATTGGCATACACTCTAAGTAAATTTTTTGTTCGAACGTAACCACTTTTGACACTTTCGGACCATTAAATATTTCGGTATGGATTAATGGACATAACCATTTTGTTTTTTTTTGGCAAATTTTGAAATCAAAAAATTTACGACCGGCGCAATACCCACAAAAATATAAATCAACAACAACAACAACACATTTTCGCAAAATTCAATTTTTGTGAAACATGAAGGGCCAATACGTCCGATCTAAAGTGCCTTCAAAACAAAAATATATGTAAAAAAAAAAAAACGGAAAAAAAACAAAAATCAACAAAAAACGCATTATTTTTTACAAAAAGAGAAAAAATACTTAAAATTTAAAAAAAAAACTACTAAAAATTAATCAATTATAAAAAATTGTTAATAAATTAAATTTAAAGAAAAAAAAAAGTAATGTAAAAAAACATTAAATTTAAAAGATACGGGCCCTAAATAGACCAAATTTCGATCAACCTAACAACACGTTATATGACAAATGCAATAATGTTTTTTTTCAATCTTTAGTTGAAAACGATTAAGAAAACTACATTTGGCTTAGGCCAAATCTTAAATACCCTCCACATGTACATGCAAACGGTAGGCGTGGCAAATACATGATTCCGCAATCTAATAGCTTAAGTATTACATCTCAGCTTGTAAGTTGAGTTTTGCGCTAAGAATGATTTTTTGTAAACTGTGGGGAATGTCTGTTATTCGACTGCACCTATTTTTGGCATATCGATGAATCTGATAACTTTATATATGTGTACCAAATTTAAAGTTCAGAGGTCAACTTTGGTAGCAGATATATAGATTTATGTGGATTGTGGGCGTGTCTGTTAAACTAAATATGCCGATTTGTGGCACATAGATGGATAGTATAATTATACAAATGCATACTAAATTTTAACAATTATAGCTTCATTTTTGTGGTAGATATATAGATTTTTTATTGGTTGGGGGCGTGGCTTTAGATTGATTTTGCCCATTTTTAATAGCGACTTGCATGCAAAAACTAAACAAACTTAATATACTTATGTGGAGGGTATAATAAATCGGATGTAATACTTTAACCCTCACTCACTTTTAAGATTCTTGCTACTAAAGGTGTGTAATAAAGGGTTAAAGATCGATTACATTATATTGAAAAATGTTTAACAAAATCAATACATTTTTTGGTTGAGGTTGTTAGAATGACAAAAAATTTAAAAAAAAATATATATATAATAATAAGCGTGTATTGATCTGTAAGTGTAACATTAACGATAATATAAATAATAAAATTACTTTAGAAATAAAAATATTTAACAAGAAGCAACCACTTTACTAAACTAAGTCTTGAGCATTTTTCACAACAACATTTAACAGACACACACACATCAACACGAAACATAAATTAATTAGAAGCGGACAAGTAGAAAACGTCAAACACTACGATGAAAAAATTAATATTTTAATGACGAAAGACAAAAATTCAAATTTGGAATGTACTATAATATGTAAAAATAAATACAAATACCAATTTTTTTTTTTTTGTTTTTTTATAATATATTTTCTATTTGGAGAATAATTCAAAAAAACATTTTCAAACTTAGAAAAAAACACACATATTAATATCTACACGCCCACACATTACGACGACTATTTAAATTTTGGAAGAAAAAAGAAGATTACTTTCCTCTTATATATAAACTAGACAAAGGAATTATTTTTTTTATTTCCCAAAGATCAATCACTTTTGAAGATCAGAACAAATTCTTCACTTGATTTTGTACCAAAACTTAAAAAAAAATACATAATAAAAAAAAAATAATAATAATAAAATTACTCACGCGTTTAGCGAGGAGATAAAAAAATGGGGAACTTGTTCCCTTGCAAAGTTTCACTAAAATTTTTGGCATCGCATAAAATATACGGAGGATGAACAAAATAATATGAACACTATGCAATAGAGTACATTTGGTTGCATATTGATAAAACTGCTTCCATGTTAAAAATGCGCAATTTAGCCTTCAGTGAAATGTACAATCTCTCGGACTTTGAAAGAAAGCACATCCTTGGTGCTCGTTTAGCGGGAGCGTCTAATTATCTGAATTGAATTATTTATTCATGGAATGGCTGCAATTGCGAAACTCTTTATGTCAGCTGTTTATATTATTTTGTCCATAATGACAATTTTAATTTTTTAATAACTTCAGGCAACTAGAAACAAAAACGATAAGAAAAATCCTCCAAAGAGAGCCCAACATTCTTTACAAAAAAGATGATTAAAAAAAGGGTCCTATTTTAATAAACTTTCTTACACAACCAACAAAAAGTATTTTTATGAATTATGTAAAATGCTACAAAAGTTAGGAATAAAATTCAATGTTTGGCAAAATGTATTAAAAATCATTTGTAATTATCTAAAATCTCGACTTTGTATATGTTTAACAAAATTATTCAATATTGAAGTAGCTTAAAAAATAACTATTCAAAAACAAAATTATAATTAGTATTAAAAAAACAAAAGAATTATTAAAAATGCACTATTTTTGGCTAATTAGTGAATGATAAAAAAATTATGGAAAACTTTTCAAATGTGTTTTTTCTTTTTCCTTAAGCATTAATTCCGAAAAAGAGATTTTCGCTGTTTAGGCCCTTATTCTGTATTATTAATTTAGGAAATCTTTTGAACACTTTTTCCTAAACAATTAACTCTTTCTCTATGCTATTCATTTCAATTAATTGTTGAGTTTCATTGAAATAAAAAGAAGAAAAACAAAAGAATTTTTTAGTTAAAATGCAATAGACCGGAATGATTTCCATACAAGAGTACAAACAACTTTAGGATAAAACGATTTATAATATAAGAATAATTATATCTACAACAACAATAAAATATAAGTATTAAATGAATAATTGCCGCAGCACTTGAAACAAAACAGAAATTTGGAAATTTGGAATCAATTGATTTTTTTATTTTTATTTTTTTTTTTTTGTTAATTATCTTTCGATAATTTGATTATATGTAGCACTATGTACGTATATAGCAAGTAAGAATTCAAATTGGACTCAAGCCAATCTTAAATACCCTCCACATGCACAATAATGGGCGTGACAGGTATAAGATTACGCCCTCTAGTAGTGTATGTACTACGTATCAGCTTGCAAGTATACTTTTATGGTGCATATGGCTTGTTATACATTGTGGACGTGTCTGTTAGCCGACCATGCCTTATCACAAATATATACACTTTGACGCCTTCTTCTGGGTGTTGCAAATAAAATGACAAAATTAGTATACCCCTCATTTTATGAGGAGGGTATAAAAACATTATTTGATTATGATTAAATATTGAAAATTGAAATTTTTGAATTAAAAACAAGTATTATATATTATAGTCGGTACTATCCGATTATTTATTATCCCATACTAGTTAATGCCGCAATTTATATCAAAATTAATTGAATTTAATCATTTAACTAAGATTCTTATCATTTAAGAAGGGGTTCTAACAATGGACCTAATTTGGCATAATTAATTAATTATTAAACTAATTAAAAATTTTTCACAAAATTTTGTTAAAAAATATAGTTTAAAGTTTGGCATATTATGGTTAGAAAGGTTTCTACAATAGACCGACTAGATCCATTTTCAAAAAAAGGCAATTATTGGCTCAAAACATAGCCTTAGACCCAATCGCATCTAAAAATGTCACAAATTGCAAGGACGGATAGACCGACATGCCTAAAACGATTTTATATTTTGATTCTGAGCCATCGAGTAAAATTCAAGACGGTTGTGGTATTGGCCACTGAATAGTTACAAAACATTCCAACAAACTTTTACCACTCTGTGAGGTTAGATATTTTTCAATAAAATAAATTTTGGATTACATTCTTTCATTTTTCATTTTCTACAACTTTCAAGTGCTGAAGGTAACTGTGAAAAAAAAATAAAAAAAAATAAAATATATTTACTAGATGAATATATTGAAAAGAAAAACTGTTTTTTAAGAACCACGTTTAGTTTTTTAGAAAACAACCTTTTCAATCCACATTGAGTTTGTTATTGTTATAAATCTTTATTGAAATTTTTAATAAATGCATACATTTTTAAAAATTTTTATTACCATCATCACACAACAACGGGTTTATAAATAATGAAAATTGTTGTAATTGCTTTCAAAATTTTTACATTTAACACAAACATAACTTTAACCCCAATTGCAATGCCAACAAAGCATGTGTCCTATGATTTACTTATTACAAGAAATTGTCATAAATGTCCCAGCAACGGATAAAAGATGAATGTAACGAACGTGTCATTGCACGTTGACAACTGTCACGATTTCAACATAAAAAACAACAACAACAATAATAATATTTATATAATCATACAATCATACAGATTAGTATATATGTCATAAACAATAGAAATCTCAACCTTAACAAGGTCTATATTTTGATTTAAAATGTCCTTCCTTCCTTCCTTGACTCTAAAATAAAACACATGGAAAAACACTCAAAAATACAAACTTTCCGTACGATCTTAAAAAGATGAAAAAAACAGAAACTAAAAAACAATAATTTTTCATGTAAAACACACACAAACACACATATACACAATTAAGTATTATCTGGAGATTTAAAAAAAATGGGCAATTTTTCAAATAGTTTATAAAAATTTAAAACGAAAGCAAATGAAAATTATAAAAATTTAAAAAATCAATCCATTACATTAACAATACATTTATTTCACAAACACATATGTCTTATGAATAATTTTCTAATTTCACGGTAATTAAAAAAAGACTTTGTATGTAAAACTCCAAATTAAATATGTGAACACACTTGTGAAAAAAAGAATTTGAATATTTGGTAAAATTGAAAAAAGAAAAAAAATTAATACATAATAAACGAAAGAAAAAATGAATATATTGCCACATATATAAATAAATTCAAATTTATCATTAATAAAAAAAAAATGGCAAAATAAAATCTCTCCCCCAACTACACACAAAAACAAAGACAAAAACAAAAACAAAAACGAAATGTCATTAAAGAAATTAAGCTATAATATGTCATTTTTAATCGTAAACAAATATTTTATTGAAATTATGTAAAAATTAATCAAGAACAAGAACCGTAACAAAAAAAAGGATATTGTTTATTTTCATCTTGAAAAATAAAGTTTTAAAATCATATAAAAATAGTAATAAAAATATAAAAAACAAAACAAAACTGGCTTTTTATTTATCAATTGATTAATGTAAGAATAGGGTGATATTGAGAAACATTGGTCTTGAAATTTGTCTTTATTTTGGGCGAATTTAAAAAAGTAAGTAAAGTAAAGCATCATTGAGACAAAAACTGCTACTATACCACTTCTTCTACTTATACTCTACTTCTACTATTACTACTATTACTATAGTACTTTTACTACTTCTATATTACTACAGTTAATACTATAACTACTACTACTACTCCTACTACCTAGTACTACTAGTACAACAACTACTCCTCTAGTAATATTACTACTACTACAGCTGCTGCTAATACTACTACTATTTTAGCATCCCATGAGAAGATTTTTTTTAAAACACTTCTGTAAGGCAGAAACCAATATCAAATTTTTCGCATTGCAAAAATTGAATACCTACAACCTCTCCCATTAAAAACTCAAAAGTTATGCCTTCGATTAATGTGGGGACAAAATGTACGGATATAGCGCATAGGATCTAGCCATTTTTATCAACTGATGTCCTAATTTATCGTCTATTGTTCTTACATATTATCTTATTGACATGGACATAAACCTATCCATCCAAAAGTCGGCGTAATCGGATATCAGATGCGCTCACAATTTACAAAAAACCTCGTAAAACTGAACTTGAACCGAAATTGGTACTAAATAGATCTATGAAGACAAATGTCCAATAGATTCCTTTTTCATTTTGAAGCTTTCGGTTGGTAATGGATTTGCGCACAATAAGAGCCCTCTATTGCAATATTTTCATATTTATACTATCATTGGTATAATTTTTTATCCATAAATCAATAAACTTGGCAACACCAGCAACTTGTGCTGAAAGCTAGAAAACTTATGCAGTTTTTTAAACTTTACTGAATTACAATTATTGTGTAAAAATCTATGCAGCACACCGTTTCGTCTCTATTGTGATATTTGGTTCATTTTGATCAATTTTACATGCAAAAAATTAAAGAGTTTACCAACTTTTCCATTCCGTACCGATTTGTTTCAACACTAGAATAGTGTCGTTTAGTTCGGAGCCTTATAACTGATACTTAAATCATTTAATACCCTACACCACTTAGTTCCATAATTTATAAAAATGGATCTGTGATTAACAAGCATTTCTATGCCAAAACACATTTTTATGCCAAATGTCATCAATGAATTTAAAAAATTTTAACCCATAAGTTGATTACGAAAATATATGAACAGCATATATGGACAGAACTGAACTAGTTCAATAAATTCAAATTTTGATTCTGAGCTGATTAAAATGGGGTAAGAAGAAATTAAATTAAATAATTTTATAGAACTTTAATAACTTATTTTAAGGCTTAAGTCTACACTAAATTTATTGCAAAAGTTGTTCACCCTAACCGTTTCTAGGGTTCGCTAAATCCAACAAAGCACAATAGCTCAAAATCTTTACAGTAAATGCCGCAAGCTTTTCGTAGAACACCCTTTATAAGAAATATTAGCCTATCTTAGACATAAACCATTTATTTTTCGGCTTTGCATCATTAATACAATCGTAATTATGCATAATTAGCGTGTCATTTCCATTAACAATACAAACTAATTAAATTAAATTTAAAATTTTATGTTATTATAATGATTCATAGTTAATTAAGTTGTTTTATTTTTGTGATGTTAATGTAAAAAGCAACTCTGTTTGTTTATCTAAACTATGCCAATAAACGTTAATTTTGCATAATCTTACTATTACCATCCAATTATATAAAACTACTTGAAGTGTTAGGTCTCCAACAGACTTCAAGTGCTCGTTGGCCGCTAAGGACGTGTGGTTATGGTATTATTATAACGGTATATAATGAGCAAGTGAAATGTACATTAAAAGAATTATGTACCGTGAATACTAACAACTTAAACTTGAAATAAAAGACATTCTATGTTATAAAATATAGTGAAAAAAAAAAGATATTAACGAAAAAGTTAATAAACACAAATTAAATACAAATTAAAATTAAACGAACATTAAATAAATAAATGACACACATGGTGGAACCTGTTTCTTAAGCCAACAAAAATAAATAAAAATATAATAAAGAAGAAGATCTGAAAAAACAATCAAAGAAAAGAAAAATGAATAAAAATTTGTTTTGTTTACAAAATCTCTCACATCAACTATCCCTATCGCATGCTCTTTAAAAAAAAAAACATAAATAATATAAGTAAGTAGAAAAAGAAACAAAAAAGAGAGTAGTAGCACAAAATCGTAACAAAATCGTTGTGTGTGTGTGTACTCGTAATAGTTCGCACATTTAGTAAATATCCATCTAAGCACACACATACCATATTAATGTAGGTGTTAAGAGTGAAAACGAAATTTATCAATAAATCAAGGCAGCATCTTTTCACTAGTGCCGTGACAAGGTGTAATATTGTATGCTTTCAGCTTACAAGTTATATACAAATAAGGGAAAAAAAATACAATATAAGAGCCATTCAATGTCAGCACTTAGAACTCGGAAGATGGTGTGATGGTAAAACTGGAATTTCTTTTATCTTATCTCCCTCTAATTTTGTCTGTGTCTGTTACCCTTAATAAAATATTGATTATTTTATTTAAAAAAACAGTTGTGTATGTGTGCTTTGGTAGAAGCAACCGTTTCTTACTCAATCGACTCAAAACAGCTGTTTTTTGTTTGTTTTTTTCCGTTATTACTGTACGTACGTAGAAATCATGTGTTTGTAGTTATTGTTTATTTGTAGAGTAGTATAGTAATAAGTTTATCTGTTCATTTTGTATATATATAAAGTATATACATTTTTGATTAGCATCAAAATCTGAGAAATGATCGTATATGTGATCATGTTGTCTGTCCTTTATTGTAACTTTTACTGTTGCAACAATTGCGATATTAAACTGAATTTTAGTAAGAAAATTTTGCATGTTGTATCCCATATAAATTGGGGTAAAAACCATGCCCTTAATCGACAAAAATCTTCCTATCTGTCACAAAAATGAAGGTGAAGCTTGAAGTTGAAATTTTATTCAAATAATTATAATCTATATGGGGCGTGGTCGGTTAACATGCAAGCCCAACATTAGCAAAATTAATTATGTGTCATAGAATCTAATGTCAAACTTTGAAGAGGTGTAATTATGTACCTGTTTGTTTATTTAGTCATGGAAGGTATTTAAGATTCGACCTTAGCCACATTTGACTTTTTCTCCACTTTTTCTCGTACATAAATATTTGTACAGTGGCAAAATGCTTTTGGCTTTTCTTGCATTCATCCCAAGCAAACTTCAACTGTTGACAAAAACTATCATTATTTTACCTTATGCCCTTATTTGTGTTATTACTTCTAGCTGCTTATGCGTCTTTTCATAAATATATGTTTTTCCGGTTTTAAAAGTTCATACACACATATACATATTGTCTTTTTCTAATCTGTTCGTTTACAAGGGAGTAACTTTAGTACAGTGTAGAAAATTTATAATAATTGGTTGAGTGAATGTATTTTATTCATTATACTCTACGACACGAAGTTATGCTATATCTTTGTATTTGTGCATATAGAATCGGCTCACAATTAAAATGTGAATCTATTTTACCAAGTCCGTCCGTCTGTTTGTCTATCTATCCATTTATTACTATATCTGCTTCTTTAGGTTACAGATGGCAATTTTTAATATTTATTAATATCTTTTAAGCCAATAACGGTATCTATTGAAAAATGGTCATGATCGATGCATTTTAAAATTCACTCCTTATAGAAGGCTATCATTTTAAATCAGTCTTTAAATGACGAAAATTCCCATTTTCAATAATTTTGTAATAAAATTTTGTAAAGATTAATTAATTAGTTTGATAATAAACTAAAAAAAATCCTTAAAACCCCCTTTCCCTATAACAGTTTTTCAGCAAGTGACTTTTATATGACAATATTTCGCGATAACTGATTCAACTCTAAATAAATTTTAGCAGAAATTATGGAACTAAGTGTAGAATGCTACATGTTTGGATAGAATCAAGTATAACATTTTCACTTTTTATACCCTGCACTACTTTTGGCAAAGAGTATATTAAGTTTGTGCGTATGTCCGATCGATTCAGAACCAAAATCTGAATCGATCTTTCTGTCCATGTAAATATGTGCTCAAGCTACAGGTCGCATTATTTTGATATATTTCTATGAAATTTGGTATAAGGACATGTATAAGTCCAGAGAGGAACTCTATTGAAAATGTACCGAATCATATAAATTTTGAATTTTTTTATTATTTTCATAAAATTTTAGGGGCATCATAGTACAAAAAAACCGAATACTGCTTATACCGTTTAAATGCTTTTATAATATTTATGCATTGATTCCTGAGCACACACCTGCTTCAGATAATTCGAAATTTTTGTTTTTGTTTTTGTTTTTAGATCTCATTTGACTACCTACATACCAAATATTCATGTTTACAAAATAATTTCTGAATCAAACCAAAAACCTGTTAAACGAAATACATGTTTCTTCCAATGAATGTAATTTGCTAATGTGCCTGAAGCAGGCTTTCGAACAGTAGAATCAATGGCGCATAATTGACGAAGATGTAACAATTTCAACAGCGGTTTCTAGCTGTTTTTCCTTGATTTCTTAAAGTGTCTTTGATAACATTTTTTTGCTTGAGCGTTTTTTATGGACACCTCTACAAAATGTCTTTTAGTTAATATAGTATATTGTCTATAAAGGTACCATGTGATCTAAAAACATGCCTGCATGTTGTTTTATAGTTTCCATGATATTTATTTGTTGACATTGTTCAGTTAAGATAAACAATATTTCTGATGTTTCTTGTTCAAGCTAAAAAATGCTAGAAGATGAAGAAATAAAAATGTGATAAAAATAATACAAAAGATTTTATGGGTTATAAAACATACCACTACTCTGGATTGTATAGAAACATTTGCACCCATTCAAATAAACAAATGAAAATTTTATATTCGGTCAAGTTCAACCATTTAATACTCTACTCCACCTATATGGGTCCATAAATTATGCTACAATCAGTTTAGTTATATTTCCTTGTGTAATATCATTAAATTTTCTCCAAAAATTTTAAGAATTACAAGTTTTTTCACTATAAATATATCCATTATTATGGGACCTTATATGGAGAGTGGTTCTAAAAATAGACCGATTTAGTCCATTTTCATTAAAGTTCTTTTCTGTGTCAATACATGTCCTTGTACCAAATTTCATCAAAATATCTTCAAAAATGCGACTTGTAGCTTGCGCACAAATTTACATTGATGGACAGACAGACTTAGTTGAATCGATTCAGATTATTATTCTGATTCGATCGGTATAATAGAAGGTGGCTGTGGCTTAGGAGTTACAAACATTCGCACAAAATTAATATTCTCTTTGCCTCAAGTGGTGTAGGGAATAATAATTGTGGAATTGTTTAAAACACGCAACATCTGAGTGGCGTTCCTTGTGATTCGCAGAATATAAAATTGCACCTTAAGTTCACATAAAAAGCGTATGCATTTACACGAGCTTTTACATGTGATTGTTAACATAACTGTAACATCAAGAGTGTTTCGTTTATAAATTTTTAAAGAGAAAAATATATTTTTCGTTTATTAAATGTTGTGTTTATTGAAAAATTCCATTATTTGGATGAATAGTTTGATCTAAACGGATTGCATTGTCAAACAAACGAATGAGTGAACAGTTGTTTTTGCTATTCTCTTGATTAAAATTACAAAAGCATACCGTACAGGGCAGTATTAAAACAATAGAGAAAAGTTCATTGCTACTGTCTGCAAACTTGTCCATGTGTCTATTTGTCTCACTGCTGTCTGTTTTGTGCTTGATACTTAGCTTTACAAATACACACACCCAGAAAATTGTAGAATTGCTCTTAACGTAGCCATACTTAAGCATGCTTGATTAGTCATTTCACTAGAAACTACAAAATCATTGAATGTGTGCGGATGACTAATTGAATGGCCAACAAAATTGAAATTTCTTTCCTGTACACTTTTATGGTAAGGTATGCCTCCAATAGTAACACATCCTGTCGCACAGATAAATAATAGCTGACCGTATAACTGTGTGGTTATGTTTGTGTGGTAGAGTAAAATGGTCAAAGAGCAGAAGCCACAGGGCATACACAACAACAACATCATGAATATTGAAATTATATATGTAACATATGACAGCAGTAAGTATGTGATAAGTAGCTAAATGTCTACTTACGAGTATATGTACTAATTTCATATGTAACAGGAATTCGATGATTTTTAGTACCCTACCCTATATAAGGTCCTATTATAATGAAAGTCTTTATATGGCGAATATTCGAAATTCTTCATATATTTTCAAAAATATTTGCTGAGTAATAGTTAATAATTTTTCTAATTGGTTGTGCTGAATCATATTTCGAAGTCCTTACCATATAATAATATTTCACGAGGAGCCTTACATGCCAATACTTTGCGTTTACTGACACAACTAAACGGTACATGTTCTGTAGACCTAAATGGTGGTTTACTTGTTAAATATTATGATGCCTGAACTTCACTACTTGTTACATCTTAAATATTGATTGACTGATGTTTATCAAGAATTTGGGATTTGCCGCACCTAATTCTTAAACTTACACTCCCATCCGGTGCTATATAAAAATTATGATACATAAAATTATTGTTACTTGCCGACCATAACTTACTTATAGTAAAATATTTTGATATTGAAATTTTTGTCATGCATTTATGTTGAAGCATTCACCTTTTGTTCTTTTCTTTATACGGGCGTTTAGGTGTGTCTCAAAAGTTTTTAAATAAATACACTGAAAATATTAATTTTTATTCACATCTAATTGTATAGAATCCACTGAATAATACTGTTTCGACATAAACAGTACGGCCGGAGCTCCACAAAGCTAACATTCAAGGAAGGGCTGCAATTACAAACCCTTTTATGTTAGGTGTTCATATTATTTTGTCTATACCCTTTATATTTTTAATCAGCATTCACATCTGAACCATTTTCATAAGGTCCCATAGTCTGCATTGCATTTTTCAATGTTGCACAGATTGGAATATTAAGCTATAATTTGATAAGATTATGATCTTCTTAGTTCATATCTTTACGTTGCTTTTCAAAAAAGGGAAATATTGGTCAATAGGCACGCCCATAATCGTTAAAAATCTCCCTAACAGCAACAAAAGTTGAGTCAAGAAATTAAAATTTGGAATTTAGTCCATCCATGCATATAATTTTTTATATTTTCATTTTCCCATTTCTTTCAGTGCATGATTTCTTCTTTGTATGCTTATCGCAAAGTCTTTGACAGGATTTTTTTTAAAAGCATTCTCTCATATCCATATGGGTTTATTTTTTATGTGGGTACATATGCCTTCTATGTGATATTTTAATTGATTCATAAAATTACAATATTTTTATGGCATATGCAAATGCAAATTGTATGTCTAATGAAAAGGAACCGTTTCTTTGTTCATGTAATTCTATACACTCGTATTTCATGGGGCAATAGAGTTTACAATACATCCAACAACACTGACAATTGAATAATAGTTTACGTTTGATATTCAGTTTCATTTATTGATAACATTTACAAATCATTTCCAATTAATTAAATTAGAATATACTTCATAATGATGTGTCAATAATGAAATCATGTACTTAGCAAAACTTGGAAATATATGTTTTGCCATTGTAAACTCAGGAACAATAATATTAACCACTGTATCGAGATGTGGTATGCATTTTAGATAAGCAACCATCACTTCAATGGAGGGTATAAAAAGTAAAAGATTATTTGCATAAAATTAAATAAAGAATGCCACAGAAACATGTGCTGTAATATCTAATAAAACAAATATTGTCAAGGGCTGCTTATGGAAAAGCTGTTTTATTAAATTTATCTTGAAAACAATCAATTATGAATATCTTAAGCACTTGGATATTAAACACAAAATGTGCAATGAAGCAAAGAATGTCGAATGAAATGAAAAACTTGGAATAAACCCCAAAAACAAAAAGTTCAATTAAGAGCGAGACCTTGTTAACACAATCCATAGAATTAATGATGCGTGAAAATGTTGTTGCAAAGACAACTTTGCTAAAATCTATTTAAATCATAGGCTTAAAGCTGTAGATTAAAATCAAAGTGATTAGCAAATCATTAAGTATTCTCATCGAATTCTTAACAAAAGCTATTCAACCTTTTAAGCTGATTAAATGAAAGGATTCTTATGCAAAATTTATCGATTCAAAAGTCATTAAAATTTATTGTATAAATAAATATTTTCCTTTCTATTCTATTTTATTATGTAAGTTCTCTTAACAAAGGTTTTCGCCTCATACCATACAAATATTCTTCAATTTCTTTATAACTATGTATAGGATTAAAGCTCCCTGGGAATTGGATTGCACGCCATGTTATTATTAAAACGTTACCATCGAAATATTTTAATAGTTGTTCTTGTTCGGTTTGTTGTTGTATGTATAGTGTAAAGTGTAAAGTTTTTTGCTGCAAATGATGTGACGCGACTGTTGTCTGTATTATTATTATTGTACTGTGGAGTGCCCAGCATTATGGCGTTAACGTGGCGTCAGCTGCTTGTCATCCCCACACACATATAATATGGTCGATTTTCTTTCATAAAACTTTACTCACGCACATATGCTTCTTCTTCATTTTGTATTTCACACAACCACATCCATACATACATACATACGTATCTGTAACGTTGAAAAGCGTTTACGTACTGAATTGTTTGTTGCAAAATTTACATATTTTTATATCAAGGAGAATTATAATAATAGGTTGTAGATAGTTAGGGAGGATAGGAACCTTATTGGCACGTATAGCTGTAGACTAGATAAAATATTTGAACTTCAATACAAGCCAAAAAGCTCTTTCAATTTGGCAAGTTCGGCATACGAAAGTATTTATTGATTTTTTTTTTATGTATAATACTGTGTTTACATATGGACGGTTAAAGAAACTATTGAAATTGTTTGTAGATAGTAAGGGGTTCACAGTTTGCATAAAAAATATCAATAACTAGTGGGGTCAAGTTCCGACCATTTAGCCCCTTAAATTATGCTACAATTAGTTTATCCGTGTGGGGCATCGTGCGCACTGCCATAAAAGTCACTTCGTGAAATATCATTATATGAAAAATGCTGCTTAAAATGGTTTGAAGGGATCCAAATTGATTATAGCTTATTATTTAGTTAATTAACTATTCTTTACCAAATTTTGTCAAAAAAATATTAATATTTGCGATTTTTTTCAATATAAAGACTTCCATTATAATGAGGGCCTTATATGGGAAAAGGTTTTAAAAATAATCCGATTCCGTTCATTTTCAATTGTATTAATCTTTGGCCCAATACACGTCCTTGTACCTAATTTCATTAAAATATCTCAAAAAATGCAACCTGTAGCTTGCGCATAAATTTACATGGACAGGCAGACGTATATGTTTAAATTGATTCAGATTTTTCTTCTAAAGCGATCGTTATAATAGAAGGTGAGGGTAGCATTTGCCACTCCTTTGCCCCAAATGTTACAGGATATAATAATTTAAAATACTAAAATATAAAAATGCATTAAAATTCTTGTCTGAAAAAGGCCACAATCTTCACATTAAAGTCTTCGAGGTTCCATATCAAAATCCATTAGGCTTAAAGCAGTAGTTAACTTAACCACATAATGTAAACACAGCATTTACATATTGTTTGCATTTTTAAGCACGAGTTAGCAAATGTTTGTTAATAATAAATATCGTAAATAAATAAATAACTATGCGGAGTATAAGAAATGCTGCAGTTTGAAGGGATCCAAGATATTCTGCCACTGATTGAGTTACTATTGAAAACAAATTGCTGCAAGTTTTTATGATTCCGCCTAAAGTAAATAAAGAATAAACTTAATGAAATATGAAGCACTTATTACAACCGGAGTACATATAGCCTAAGGGGGTTGAATTTTTTCATGTAAAACTCCATAATTCTTTATTTTACGTTACACTTGGAATATATTCTTATGGTCAAAGCATTAGTGACATTGTATATAATTGTTTCAGGGAGCCTATAAAACATAGAAATATGAAGTTGATCTTTACAATTTAATAACACTTTGCAGCATCCTTTCTCACACCATTCTAAAGAATGTGCCATTCATTATTTAATACTAATAAAAATGATGTCGTCCTCTACTACAATTTGTTGACCCAAATCCTTGAAAAATATTGTACGTACAAACACTTCGATATCAGAAATAAAGTTCAACATGGTAGTTATTGTAAAAATTCCCTTAACATTACAAAGCAACATGAACAGTTAATAAAAACACGCAAACGTGACACGTAGTGAAAGGGGGAGGTAAAATTTATATAAAAGATACATTTACGTTTTTATAGAAATAAATGTGCATGTATGGAGAATTGCAAATATACACGTTTTTATATCCTCCCCATACTAAGTTTGTTATTCCGTTTACTGCAACCACAAGGAAGCGTCAAAGACTCCAAAAATTTTATATATATACTACATTCGCTTTAACATTAGAGTCGATTTATCCATGTCCGTCTGTAGGTCCGCTTATGATTTGAACTTCCAGGGTTGTACATTTTGAAATATTAAACTGAAATTTTACACAGACATTCAATTAATGTAGTTGTTTAATCGAACAGAGTAAGGATCAATTGGGTTGATCGAATGTGCGCCAAAAAAGAAACTCACCTAGGCCAATATGTAGACCCATTGTGTTACCCTTAAAAATATACCATAATGCTTAAGAGAGCCAGACGATACTATGAATCGTTTAAGGTCGAAAGTTTTCGCATCTGCAAGCCAAATGTAACATTTATACTTACTTTACTTGCTAACATTGTACACTTACGCTCATGAAACACTTCTTCTCGTTTTATATAAAGTAAAAGTTTAATTATTTAAAAAAAAAAAACAAGTAAGAAGACTAAATTTGTCTTAGGCCAAATTTTAAATAGCCTTCACATCTATATACAAAAGGAGGGCGTGGCATGTATATAATTAAGTTCTCTAATGGTGTATGTATTACGTATCAGCTTGCAAGTGTAAATTGTGGGCTTGTCTGTTATTCGAACACGCCCATTTTTGGTATATCGATGAATGGAATAACTATAACCCATTTTCAAATTCCTAGGTAAATTTTTGTGGCATATATATAGATTTTTGTTGATTGTGGGCGTGTGTCTCTTAACCGACTACGTCCGTATTTGGCACAATTCAACTTAAGAGCTTAATTTTTTATGAGAGATAAATAGATTTTTGTTGATTGTGGACGAGGCTCAAGGACCCATTTTACCCATTTTACCCATTTTAAATAGCAATCTGCGCCAGTGACAATGCCAACAGACAGACGTACGGACTTAGTATACCCGCCATCTTATGTGAAGGGTATAAAAAGAAAACACATGAATGGATTAATTTACGTATTTATATACGAACTCGTTTTTCAGTAAAACTCGAATTTTTTATTTTTTATTTTTTATTTTTTATTTTTTGTAAAGCACGCATTTATATAATTGAAAAGTTGACAGTGTTTTGAAGGAACGCGCAAAGCGTCAATCTTGTTATGTTGAACTTTTTTTTTAAAAAAAAAACATACCCTCCGACAGCAATTCCTTTATGAAATAAATTTTATAATTACCGGTTCAAGTTTTTGTTGCATGACGCTGACATTATATATTTGTACCGACAATATACAAGCGCGACCTAAAAACAATTTTCACGAATATCGTTCAACATCCTTTTTGAAATTGAAAAAAAAAACAAAACAAATAAACATAATGTCATCATATATTTTGTTAAACCCTTCAAGTGAAATTTTACAAGATTGCTGTAGCCGTTGGCGCATCCCTTCATTCCTCTTCCAAATTAATTTCATATGTGGCATGGACATGTACCATCGCAAAATGCAAATTATAATATAATTAAATATAATGCTGCCTCAATAAACTGCACACGTAACTTACCGTATGCAATGACTAGCATTAAAAAATACTTTCAACCCCCATTAAAGTGCATTTATACTGAGTCAAGGTTTTTGTCATTTATAAATCACAGTGTATTTTATCTTCTCACCTAACTCCTTATATACATACAGATAGAAAAGAAAATTGTAACTTTAAAAATCGCGTGAATAATGAAAAACAACGTTCAAGTTTAATATAATCAACTAAATTTGGTTCCTTAGACAAGCGGCCGTTTTATTAAAAATGTTGCTTTGACGCTTAAACAATAGAACGGATAGCAATCACAGCAGGCAGTTAGTTATCTTCTCTAATTTTTTATGATATAACTATAAGCTCGATGCGTATATATTCACTTTGTGAAAACGTCTGTAACATCGAAAAAGAAGCATCAGAGGGACCTTCTAAAATATTTGGATTCTTGATTAGTATCAAAATTTGAATGGATCCAGTTATGACTGTCCGTGCGTCCGTAAATTGTTGAAATGGCTCACGGTTCACGGTTTTTGATATATTGAGATATTGACATTTTAGTTTCTGTACGCAGGGTGACATTTAAGTTGGGTAAAAATCTGTTTGGGATCATGCTCACCATAAACAAACATTTATCTATCAGACACAGAAAATCAGTTGAAATTTTCTACATATTTGTATTTGCAAAAAGTGGACGGTATTAGTCCACACGCCCACAATTTACAAAAAAACCTTTTTTTTTATACAGAATCCTACTTGATAAGTAATGCGTGCATAACAAAGTATGTAATCAGGTACCTGCCACCCCTACATTTTGTATATTGATGTGGAAGGTACTTAAGATTTGATCTGTATATAAATGATTTAATGAACTTTTCTTTAATTTTTAACCATAAAAACATTTCACACCCACGAGAACAAAACTTTATATAATTACAGCAACTTTTAAATTGCTAAAGTTTTCACCCTTGGCCCACTACCTCTGACACTTGCCAATGTGTAATAAGCTCGTATATTGTCCCGCATAAGCAAACAAGTTTAAGTAAACATTCTTTTTGATAAAAAAAAAAAAAAAGCAAAAAAAAGCTAACTTGCATTACAAAAATTACATTCATTCAGTTCGTTTGCTTTTCAGTACTTTATGCCAAATGAATCTTTGTACTATGTTTGTTTCAACATTTACGCTGTAACATGTTTGTTAAGTAACTAGAACTGGGAATTTTGAAAAATATTTTTCTAAATATAATTCATAATGTTGGTATTGAATGGTTTATCTTTTATAAAGAAAAACTATAAGCTTTGAAAAAGTATAAAATTATGTAGAATGTGAATAATAACGTATAAGCAATATTCGACTTGGACTAATCCAGCCTTATTTATATCTTGTAGTGGTTTTTTTTTTTCTACTTTTCCTTTCACCCATAGCCTCGTGCAAGGTAACGATTTTGCATTCCGTGTAGAGACATGAATGGAATCAAAACAAAATAAACTCATCATGTATGTGAAAATCTTCCTTTTGAAATTATTTCTAAAGGTTTCAATTATGTTACAAACCTAGATAGTGGTTTTCCTTTCAATACACTTAAGAAAAAAGTGAGATTCAAGAGTGAAAAAACCATTTCAAAAATTTCACTCTCTTCCTTTACACCCATAATTTTAAGCTATCAATTTGTCAAACCTTTTTTCAACATTTAAGAATACTTTATAAGTGGTTTGGAAAATATACATACATTTTAAGACGATTTAACTATGTCCGTCTGTCCGTAGATAGCCTAGGAGATCCTACAGAGTATAAATATATTTGATTAGCATTAAAATCTGAGTCCATATATGTAAACATGTCCGTCCCTGTTACCATATATCTGCTGTTCGAACTCTCACAATCTTAAATTTTTGAAATATTGAACTGAAATTTTATAGAAATATTTATAGTACCTAAACAAAATCGGCCGAGTTTTTTTGACAAAAATATCTCATTTGTGTGACA
Organism: Crataerina pallida; assembly: GCA_949710015.1. Taxonomy (NCBI): domain Eukaryota; kingdom Metazoa; phylum Arthropoda; class Insecta; order Diptera; family Hippoboscidae; genus Crataerina; species Crataerina pallida. The sequence continues at coordinate 28,723,729 of OX453290.1, read as the reverse complement.
ATGCATTAATGCATCTAGGAAGTTAAAGTTTTGCAGCTCCATCCTAACGATGAGGGTATACTAAGTTTGCTCGTACGTTTGCAACAGCTAGAAAAAGAGAAACTTCGCAAAGGATACATATTTTTGATTAGCATCAAAATCTAAACCAATCATGGCATGCCCGTCTGTTGTTGAAACTCTTATGGTCATAAATTTTCATAAATCGAGCGGAAATTTATTATAAATACTTCTAGTAAGAGGTCAAAAACAATTGAAAGCCTTATAGTCACAAAGACGTACCTATGAAGTTGAAATTTGGTTTGGTTTATAATTAGGGCCTAAAAAAGGACACGGTTAGATAACGGATACTTCCATAATTTACAAAAAAACCCATTTTTAAAGCGTAATATACATCGTTACACGTTTACTTTTTAATGTAAATAGGTACCGAGTATTCGAGAGTTGGCTTCAGGCAAATTTAGCTTTTTACTTGTTTTATATAAAGATTTAATTAAACAAATTTGTTTCCTTCCATACGCTTACCGCAAATGCTTTACATGTTAGTAAATCTGTCTTATCCAATCTTTAATCAATTCGATACTTTGGTTAATTAAAATTGGTGTATTATTCCATTTATCTAAACCTGTACACAATTAGCATGCAAGATAAAATAAACTGCATTTGCACAATTATTAGATTATAATAATTGTACTGTACGACTATGACTACAATTTTATAAACATTCCTAGTAAGCATGTATTACTATCCAGCTTTTTAATGAGAGTATTGTTTGTTTACTAAAAATAATCATTTTCTTAAATTCTTACATTCACTAACATGTGTCTTGCGTCTGTTTTCATTAGAATATTTTTAAAACAAATGTATTGTCACAGTATGTGGGGATGTTTTTAAGCTCATATATCTTAATCAAGTGCGAGTTTATGACGTGAGACACTTGTATATACATATATATATATTTTAGGGTTTATCGTTTCAAAACAAAATAAATCTTTTCTTTGTACTTGTTATGACATAACTCTTTTTTACTTGAACCGAAACTTTTAATTAAAAAAGGTATGTTTTTTTTTTTGGTTTATGGACGATTCACATAGGATTGGGGACATACTAAGTTTATTATTCCATTTGCAATACCCAGAAGGAGATGTCAGGCATTAAATAACTGAGTGGACCTAGGCACGTATGTCCGTGTGTACGTATGTCTGTTTGTTGTTGGCATTATAACTGGCGTAAATTTTAAGATACAGATCGTTTTAGTGTTTGCTAGCAGATTTATAAAAATCGGCCAAGAGCCACGCCCAAGACAAAAACCTGTATATCTGGCCAAAATTTTACATATGAACCTGATATTTGGTATGAATATTTATATATATATTTTATTAATCGATGCAACAAAAATTGTCGTGATCGCATAACAGACACGCCCACAATTAACATAAATCTATATATTTCTCACAAAAATTGACCTATGAACTTTAAATTTGGTACAGACATATACTCATACAATCTGATTCGTAATCACTATTAAAGAGCGAAATTATATATTTGCCACGCCTCAAATCTTGTATGTAAATGTGGAGGGTATTTAAGATTTGGCCTAAGTCAAATTTAGTTTTCTTACTTGTTTTATTTCATTTGATAAAGTTTATAAAATCAATTGATATGATGAAGGTTATATAAAAAGTCTGTTCATTATTTAATAAAACATTCCATACAATATAAAAACAGAGCTACGGTAATTATATTATAAAAATCATTAAACTCATACAATCGCTTCATTTTCTGTACAATTATTTTGCGGAAACATAAAAACTGTTTTATTGAGTAGATGGAAACAGATTTATTTTTAATGATTATAAATGTTTTCGGTTCTATTTATAGTCTTCACTATTCGTGATATGTATTTACTTTATAAGTATTTATACAGTGTTGCTAGCACATAGAACAAATAAATAATAAAATTTCATTTCTTGAAAATAAATATGACATATTTTTGTTCAGTACACATAAGCTACTATCACTCTTATGTGTTCGCTGCAGTCCATTCGTTTAGAATTTAACTCCTTTTTCTTTGTTGCTGTATTATGCAATAGTTTATTCATTTCAAACGACCTACCTTAACTTAACTTAATCTAACAACAATAAAAGAAACGTCATCTTTCAATTTATTTGCATTCAACAAATCATAATATCAACGGCATGAACACCACCACTCATGAGTACTCATTTTTATGTACATTCAGTTAAATGTAAATAAGTGAAAAGCTCGACCATATAGTACTCTTACTACACTTAGCTACACAATTTATGCTGCAATTAGTTTAGCAGGTCAGTAAAAGCCAACGTTATGTACTTTTTTGAATAAGCATTTTATAGAAAGTGTTTCCAAAAATGATCTGATCGAAGCAAAATTTAGCTAATTAACTATTTCTTTATCATATTTTGTCAAAATAAATATTAAGAATTGCGATTTTTGTCATATAAAGACTTCCATTGTAATAGGACTTTATAAGTGGCGGGGTTCTAAAAATGGTCTAAATCAGTTCATTTTCCACAGCATTCCTTTTTAAAGCAATACATGTTCTTGTACAAAATTTCATCCAAAAATCTCATAAAATGCGACTGAGTAGCTTGCGCACAAATTTACACTTACATGGACAGACAGACGGACGTTGTTAAATCGATTCATATTTTGATTCTCAATCGGTATAATTGCAAACGGCTGTGACATTTTCCCTTTAGTAGTTACAAACATTTGCACAAACTTAATATACCTTTTGCCACAAAGGGTGCAAAAGATAAAAATACCTCCAAACGCGTGTAAACTACATTCATATATATTATATGCTCAAACAAGTATCTCATATATATTTTTATAATATTTATATAAAGAACGATCACAGTTGATAGCGTTTATCGCTGGTAAGAAATAAAAATCTGAAAAAAAAAAAGAAAACGAGTGTGACATCAATTCAAGATACTCAACTCAGAATTTTAAGAATACATTGTACTGTGCATTGTGTTACTACACATATGTACATATAAAGATACACTAATAATATCAAACTGTGAACGTTTCAATGCCTTAGGACTTAAGAACGCCCCTGGCTAAGTAAGGCGACCCAGATATAGATGGTGATCAAGCGTGTATATCTTCTTCTGGTACAATCAAGAATTCAGTTCAAGCCTAATACCTGTACTTTGTTAAACATTTAAATGTTACATCAGTAATAAATGAACCGTGCGAGAATGCGTTATAGAATAGTTGGCAAACAATAGGTTTCAATAAAAATAAAAATATACACAAATAAAACCAGCGAGAGTGAGAGAGTGAAAGTGCATGTGAACTGATTAGTGTGCCAATTTATTGTGTTGTATGAATGATTGCCCAAAAGGATTTCATTTAATTAGATCGATTACATTCAGTGGAGAATTAAGGAGACCTTGCAGTTAAACAGACACTTTCAATAAATTATTTAATAATTAAAAGATTTTGTAGAAGAATTATTTTGCAATTAAGTGGCGCGTAAAACGTAGCGGAGTCTCTGCCTTTAATCCGTGCACCCTTAATTGAATTTGAAGTTTTTATGTTTGTAACTGTTAAACGGCTAATGCCAATCAAAACAATCTTTTATACCGACCTGTTCAGAAATAAAATTGAATCAATTTAGCCATGTCCATCTGTCCGTCTGTCTGTTTATGTATATTTGTACGCAGGCTACTGGTTACACTTTTTGAGATGTTTCCATAAAATTTGGTATAAAAAGATATACAACTCCACAGAAGACTCCTTTTGAAAATATATCCAATCGAACCATTTTTTGAACCTCTCCCTATATAAGGTTCTATTATAATAAAAGTCGTTATAAGGGAAAAATTCGTAATTTTTTAAATTTCTTGACAAAATTTGGTGAAGGAATAAAAAGTTTGTAATATAATAAGATTTGCCCAATTTAGATCCGATCACACTAATTTTATAACCACTCCTCATATAAGGTCCTATTACAATGAGAGTCTTTATTGGACAAGAAATCACAATTCTTAATATTTTTAACTATATTGGTGAATAATAGTTAATTAACTAGATAATAGGCTATAAAAAAATTGAACCTGATCGGACCATTTTTAAAACCTCTTTGCATACAATGATATTTCACGCGCCTTACCTCGCGTTTACTGGCACTAAACAAAACTAATTGTAGCAAAATAAAAAAAAAATTGCAATTAAAATGGATCACAGCAATGCATGAGGAGGGGGTGCCATTGAGATTACAACAAAAAGTTAATTATAGTCTGTATGCTTCAAAAATCTGTTATAGTGTAAATGTGTTCACATTTCATACACTTTTTGAAATATAAGTCCATCAACGTGCCTAGTAATTGCAGAACAGTCGCATGCTAATGCATACATACAACAACACATGCACAAGTTCAGACAAATTTTACTATTCATAAATATTGTATTGTACGGCAAATGATTTAATGAGGCAAAGTGGCGTTTACTCAAAGTTTTACTTTTATACCTACCATCACCCTTACGATGTAAAGCATTAAATATATTCCAAGTCATATTTATGTCTATACATATATGTATATGAGAAGGAGCATCCTGTCAGTTATTATTTAGAGTGGAGAGAAGAAAAAAACTGCAAGCAGTAGACAACAAGTGAATGGCCTGTACAATGAAGAATGATAACCCCAAAATAAAATAAGGTGTACAGTAAAGAATAGTATTTATACATGCTCACACTCATACACATTGACACACATAAATATTTTCCGTGTATTAATAATAAAAATATTTCTTTGTTACACTCTAGATGCTGTGTGCCAGCCTGCATGGGCTCTGTGTTTGTGTGATTGTTGTATTGTCTTAAAACAATTTATTAATCAAGCGAGCTGAACTATACTGCACAACGCAACCGTCCAACAGCTGATAATAAACTACACCCACATACGCTACATTGTATGTCAATAAACTTCTGTATCAACTTTTGCTAGATAAACACAAAAAATATCTCTCACGCTATCAAAAACATATTCAACTCGTTGATGGTTGAGGAAAGCAGAAGGTCTGCTTTTTGAAACATATGTACAATTGTTTCTATCTTTTGTTGATTAACTCCGAAGTGCTCCCATTCTGGTTAGTTTGACTTCATAATTAAGTGAATAAACAACTAGTGCATGCAGACATATGCTGCGTTACGTTCCTCCATTGAAGAAGCGCACGTAACACTTTATTCAACGAATATTTAATTTGCGAAATTTGATCAGCATCTCAACATAATGCCCTCTCTTAGACAAAAGGTCACCACCTATTTCCGTCAATTGAGTTTTATTGCCGAACCGCGGGACAGTCCCAAGAGTTCACGCAAAACCGAAGATGATAACAATTTTATAATCAAATATTTGGAAGGGTAAGTAAGGATCACTTTGAGTTCCCTTTGGTTGTTAATGCCATGCCTTTAACTAATGAATGAATTTGCAAAATTTTACCATTCTAGGCGGATGGATCATATTTTCACGCCCGCCCCTGAAATCTTTAATGGTCAGAGTCCCACCGATATGCCCGATTTGAAAATAGCTGCTTATCCTACTGGACCTAATACAATAACGGCCGCTTGTACCGGACCTGATGACGGTTTGACCGGAATTAAAAGATCGAAATTACATCTGAATGCCAACTATGCGGATGACATTGATTTCATTGACACGACCCAGGAAAATGATTGTTACGAAGTGCGTAAAAGCATCTCCAATAACACCCCCACCAACACCATTGTCACAAACAATTCAACTCGTGGCCATAATAAATTTCAACGTTACGGCAGCAGTCGCCGTTTAAGTGCAGTTGGTTCCACATCCAACACAAATGATCAGAATGCTAATAGAACTGGGAGCGGTATGCGTTCGCGTAAGAATTCGAAAAGTAGTCTGCACAGTATGACTCATGGTCACAACAAGGATGTCAGTACATCGGCGAAAATACAGCAGCAGAAAAATGAAGAAAATCTGAACAAATCCACCACAATCGTGGTGAGTATGGTGAGCACAAAACCGAAGGATGCCTCCGCTGATGTTGTCAATGATCAGAATAATAAAAATTTATTAAACACCACGACTGAGGGCAGTTTTGCACAAACCAAAGACATTAAGGACAGTATAGCCGCTGAAAACATAAGTGACCTGAGTGCTGTAAAACTCTTAGACGACAGCACCGAGCGTTTGTTACGTGAGGCGGTAACTAGTCAAACTAGTAGTTCTACGTTGATGGAGGATACCGTAGCTGGTGTTAGTAATTGGAAAATGGATGACGATTCAGCGTATGGCATAGCCGTGTCGCTCTATGAGAATAATATGCTCACCAAGGAGCCGATGGGTAGTCCCATTGCTGACTGTTATGGAATAGTTGTGCGTGATAATGTTGCCGTTATGGCTTTAGCGGATGGTGTTAATTGGGGTGACGGTGCTCGTCTGGCAGCTCGATCTGCTGTTCATGGTTGTCTAGATTATTTGGATCGAGCAATTTTCGGTTTGGCTCAAGAATGTATGGCCACATCCACACAGGAAGTGTTTGTTAGCTTGTTGCGTAGTCTGTGGGAAGGTCACGGTTGCATTTTAGAGGTTGGTGGGGCATTAAGTACTTTAACTATAGCGGTTGTACTGCCATTGGCCAAAAACTTGTATAATATGGATCAGGAAACGGGAGAAAGTGAGGATAGTGAAAAATATGTAGTGTGTGCCTGCAACGTGGGTGATTCGCTGGGTTATGTGTATTCCAAAAAGCATGGCGTTCGGGAGTTTACAATGGGTGAGTTGAGAAGTCTTTTTCAAATAGGTTGGACTAGGTTCAACAGAGCTAGGTTAGGTTCGATTAGGTTGCAATGGATGGTTTTTCTTTTTTGAATCATTTTAGTGAATTAGTTAATTAGCGCTATGAAAACCTCCGATGCGTATATATTGAATGAAAATAATTTGACTTTTCTACTTTTAAAAATTACATAAAACAGCTTCACATGATATCGCTTCTATGCGCGACATGCGCGACGCCTTGGGCGCTTTGGGACCGGCCGATGGCAATAAGCCCGAGTTGAGCAACTTAACATTCTCCATGACCATCATAGATAGTGGCGACATTGTTTTCCTCACCTCTGACGGTGTTAGCGATAATTTTGATCCCGTTGTTGGCAAATTTGCTGAAGCATGGACAACGGATGTTCAGCCCATGTCCACCTCTATGACAGGACATTTAACACCGAAACGACAAAACCGCAGCTCTTCAGCATTGCATGGCCGTTTACAAGGTACCACTATACTATTGCCAATTCCAGTCCGTCCACCACGTACTAAGAAAACATCAGCGTCGGACTTACAAGTATCAGCAAATCGTCCAAAATATATGCGTTCTCATACAGTTATTGAAGCGAGATTACCCACACGAAATGCTCCTTATGAACCAGCTAATTATGGCGTGAAAATTCCCAAATCTGCTGCAGGTTTACCTTTAGTGACCGGTCCTCAACGGCATTCCTTGACCCTACATCGCTTAGAGGATTTACTTAGTTATGGCATCAATGGTACATTTTCACCCTGCTCTTCAGCTCGACGTTTGTGTCATCTCTTGATCGATTTTGTACGCATGATAACATCAGCACGTCGCAAAACTTTAGAACAACGTGAACTATTTTATAAAATTTCTACTGGAGCGGATGGAAAAAAACGTGAAATGGAAATGAATCGTGTGCAGCATAGATCGGCTCGTAAACGGGTTATAGAAAGTCCCGCCTTCGCAGCGTTGCCCGGAAAGCTTGATCATGCCAGTATTGTGGCTTTTACAGCAGGCAGTAATAAATTTGTGGAAAATAAAACGAATGCACAAATCGAAGCAACAACAAATGGTCTGGTAGTAAGTGATGAACAACTGCAAAGCAAAGAATTTCAGGAAACGAATTTTTAAATAGTTATGCAGAGTAGTAGGTAGTATTACATATATACGAATGATTTCAATTGAATGAAACGATTATTTATGTAGATTTATTGACAGTGTAGACAGAAACAAATAACAAATGTGTGCTTTAACTTATCCAAGGAAAGTGGACTTTTTGTAAAACGTAAAGCTTTTTTAGAGAAATCAATCATGCCGCTTATCTTGTACTGTTTATGCATTTTTTAACAAAACAATACCACAAACATAATCCTCCCATGGTATGATTAATAATTAAGGTTTTTAATAATGTAAACAGATGACGAATATTATTTTACATATTTATGAATAGTAAGAAAGCCATCAACTGATTACAATACACCCGTTTAAACACAACCCAAAACACGAAACTTATATGTAGTCTACAAAAACAAAAACGAAAACAAGCTTGTATGGATAATAGCATCTGCTGCTATAGTCCAGCATCTTCATAATATGATAAGAAAAAAAAAATGTAGCTTTAGTTTTATGAAAAACATATTTTGGTATAAAATCCACAAAAGAAATATTTTAATAAAAATGAAAGTAAATTTCAAATATGCTTTTAAAGAGGATTTACACCAAATTTATTTATAAAATATATTTTTGAAAACCAAAAGTAAGTATTTGTAAAAAAAAGAGGCAATCACTGAATCGATTTAACCGTGTCCGTCTGTACTTCCATGTATTTCTTGCAATCAATTTACAGGTCCCACATCAATATTTAGAAATGAAATTTGGCACAGGCATGTCTTTTGAATCAAAGACAATTATTATTAAAACTGAACCTGATCGGTCTATTTTTAGGCTACTTCCCCATATAAGGCCATATTTTCAAATAAACTTTTATATGAGGAAAATTTCCATTTTTTTAAATTTTATTAATAAAATTTGTTAAAAATATAATTAATTAGGTTAACAATTATTTATGCCATTATTTGGAACCTATATAACCATTTTTAGAATCCCATTTCCAATTCTAAACATTTCTTAGGGTAACTTTATGTTTCGCTTTTACTAATGCAATCCATTTAATTATAGCATAAATTATGAAACTAAAAGTTGTAGGGTATTAAATAGTCTGGTAGAATTCAATCTGTTATATTCTTTTGCTTTTTAATAGTGAAAGAAACAAAAATAAAACGGACGTACGGACACTTTCCTTAATTTGCAACCGTCATGATATTTATTAAAGCTCATTTTATGTTTAAAGCAATGTATTTAAGCAATTTATTTATAAAAATTAATTATAATTTTAAAATATACTTAACTGGAAATACCTCTACAACTTGGTATATTTTTATAGAAAAAGTAGACTTTTCTATAGGTAATCAATCAGGCCTCTGCAGCACAATGCCAGTGAATAAGGATGTGTTGTAAGCTCAATATAATGCCTAATGAAATATGATGCAATAACTTATCCTTTTGTGTGCGTGTAAAAGAAAAAAATCAAACATTGTCACTGGCCTGTATTAACGAATAAAGATTGTAAAATATAATAAATTTTCTATTCTTATGTTGAACTTAAACTTCTCCTACGCTGTATAAAGAACATATATTTTTTATTTTAAATAAAATGTTATCACCTTTCTGAAAAAAGCAATAAATATTCAATGACTTGGATAAAATTTTATCTCACATCTTTACTACTTTAAGAAAAATATGATACTGTTGGAGTGTCTGCATAATAAATCACAACAAACAATGCAGCATAAAAAATCCATTTCTTTTTACTCTCTACAGCATTAGAAACGGCCTAAATCTTGTATTCATTCGTACATGCATTAAAAATATCTTATATAGAGTGCTTCGTAAACTACTTTGGCTTGCGATTGTAAGTTTTATGTCAAGTGGCAAAAATATGGATTTTTTTTTTAACGCTTGCCTTATTCGTTATGCATATAATAAAAGTGTACATGTAGTATAGCTTAAATGAACAGCACACAAAAGGAAAATTACATAAAGAATGTTCACAAGCTATAATTTGTGTGGTTTAAACCAAATCTTGAAATCGTGAAAATTCTTTACATCTACAAAATAGCAAAACATTTGCTTGAAGGCCTCAATGCTGTTGAAGTAAAATTTTCAATCCAATATTAAGCTTTCAACTGCTAAGTGATAAATTTTTATGCATATTAGTCTAATTCGTATATTATTATGTTTTTAAATAATTTACATTTTCAGTTTTCAACAAATACAATGGGAAGTGAAAAATAGACAGACAGGCGGACATATTTGTATGAATGTTTTTATTATATAGATAAATGATGCCTTACAAACGTCTCAACGAAATGAAAACACCTAAATACATGGTAGCTGATCAAAGCAAAGGTTTATTAAATGCATACAACTTGGCAGTGAATTAGTTTTCAGCCTTAAATACAACGATATAGTTCAAAGTTTATGAAATATTTTTTTAAGTAGATGAATAAATTATGACTTTATTTTTGCAAATTGATAAATTGCGAGGTTTTGATAATTACAAGGCTTGGTCGATGACAGTGCGAGCATACTTAGAATCGGAAAATTGATGGAATGTTGTGTATCATGGACCAGACACCAGCGACGAGGTTCTTATAATACAAAATTATTGATTTCTTACATTTGGAAATACATTTTGACGCTTCACTTTACAGAGTTTGCAAAAAGATAAACGGGCCAAATTTATTAGAATGTGTTTAATTGAACAGAAATTATGTCAATTTATGGTCAGCATACGTACAGCTAATGATCTGTGGAACTATTTAAAAAAAGAACATTCGTAACATTCGTTTAAGAAAAATGTAAAAAACGAAATGTTTGCATTAATGATTAAAATGGCAAAAATATAATAGAAACCAACACAAACATTAATATAATTAACAGCATATTTGAATGTATGTGTTAAGCAGACCGTTTAGTTTTACAAACTTTAACGGGGATGGGAATGCAAGTACGCATTAGGTTACTACTGTAACGGATTTTCTATTCAATTTTATATTGAAAAATATCATGATAAAAAAAATTAATATCAAAATTCGTCATTTCCATAACCACTCTATATGGTTAAGACATCTAAATTCGTTAAGACTATACACACGCACACACTCACGCACATGTTAATATTGTAAGCTACGTTTGGTGCAAATATCATCTAGAATCTGTCGCAGCTCTTCGTCTTCGAATCGTCCCTCTAATGACGGTATTAAAGCTTTGGCTTCTTCTGGCGCCTCTGGACACAGATTTCCCAATGCAGCCAATTCAAATTTATGCAATTTTTTCTGCATTAATAAACTATAAATAAAAATGAACAGCTTATTATCTAAGTAGTTAAGGTAGCCGGTGCTGCTATCCATCCATATAAACAAACCTGCGTACAGCGGCTATGGTTTCTTTGTTTTTAAATTTACGAAAACTGTCCGTATAGGCGTACGTTTTCATAAACACTTCCGAGAATTCTTGTTCTTCATCGGCCGATTCATTTTGCCGTTTACGATGATCCAACAGCATATGTACCTCGGATATAAGTAACGTTTCAGCATTTTCAAATTCTATAAAAATATACACAAATTTATTTATAATTTTAGCATTTTTCACCACCAATCGAAATTTAATTCATAAGCGTCAGTTATCATATAAAATTTATTCAAGACAAAAACAAAAAATATTTAATTAATCGAAGCAGTTTTTTAATAAGATTTATTTAAGTGACCGTGTTCCACCAGAAAATCATATATTTGTCGAGTTTTATTCACATCGATTTTAATCAATTTTCGAGCGTCTCCTAAACGCATATAACCCGTTTTAGCATTTTCTTTTATTAGAACGTTTTTATAATCCAAATATGATAATGGCATCACTCGGGCCACACTACACAAGTGCCGTTCCTCTTCGGTTAATCTGGTAACGCCGGGTAAACCTTAAAAGAAATTTTTTTTAAATCTCTTAATCATGAATTTCTATCGAATTTCCAATACGACAATTACCATAAACATCCATGGGTGCTGCCTTTTTACGCGGTACATTTGAATGGGGGGCTAGCGTAAATGGGGAAATCTCATCATTTAAATATTTCATATTAGCACCCGGCAACAGCTTACGCCAATCATAGTGATTGGGTATCCGTTCAAGGCGTGCGTGTTTGCTCTGTTTATACAATCTTTTCTTTTTCTGTGTAAAATACATTGAAGCACCCACAAGGGTGCGTACGCCATTTTGTCGCAATTCATATAAACTGTAATTAGGAAATTTATTCTCTCTTATTGTCTCAATTGTAAAAAATTATGCAACACTTACCGGCATAACCTTTTTTGCAAATCAGCAAAATACTGTATGCTCTCGACTAACAGATCAAATTTTAATGGTTTACAAAGCTGCATAAATGTCAGAAAGCGTTTACAATTGTTTTCGTTTTGGAAAGCATCAGCGTATTTCGTTATCCAACTTAGGGTACGGTTGGCCATCACGAGTCCATGATCGCGCATTATCTTGTAACGCCTCCGACGTTCCCTTCAACAATACATAAACATTAAATATGCAAAGAGTTCGTTCAAGATTTATTAACATACTTTAAGCGATTATTGTAGGCCTTCACTAAAGAACATTTCAACGCTTGTATGGCTTTCTGCTCTGAGGCATCAATGTCTACATCCTTTAGGTTGTCATCACCCACTAGTATCGCTGTGAGGAGACTCTCAGCAGATACATCATACGGTATGTCAAAATCGCCCCGAACACTACGGTAACCAGCCATTAATTTAAATTGCATGGAATTCAAATCATCATTTCGTGGAGGATCGGCTGATTTCATTTTAACTGCATATGGCATACGTTCTGGTACATAACAGTCATCGGCATGTTGTAAGCCAAATAAGCGCTCGAAAATTCCCCCAAAATAATTATCATGATAATGTTGGCGACACTCAATCCCTGTATGTCGATATTGTAAATCCTTAGCTACCGCATCCCAATTTCCATAGCCTTGAGTGCTCAAACTTTGCAGAAGAATTTTTTCATCTTTAGCTGTCCAACCACTTGCACCCGCAAATATCTGCACATCATTTTTCACAATGATATAAGGATGATTGTTCCTGTGCCGGGCCGTTTCACATCCATTCGCAAAGCATTCTAAACAAAATAAATGATCACATACAGCACATTTTATATAGGGCTCTTGAAGTTGGGCTCGGCATATAACACATTGCGTAGTTTCCTCATCAAATGTTAGCCGCTTTTGATTGTATTTCTTTTGTAATTCTTCCAATGCGCTTACTAATCTCATCGGATTATAATAACTTGTAGAATATTGAGTTTTCTCGTTAGGTGTTACAATAATTGGACGACATTTCTTCTTTGGTTTAACAGATTCAACTAAAATTAAATATAATAAAGTTTCCTAATATGGCTGGGAGCCTTATACACTTCTTTCGAATAACACATAAACTGACGCTTGTACTGTTGAAAAATACAGCTAATGTTGTACCTTTAGGGAATTGCAAGTCTGCAGCATCCTCTTCCACCATATCTACTGGATTCATGAAAGACATGATTGCAATTTCTATTTAAATATTTCACTTGAATTATTAATTAATCTTAATAAATTAAGTAGTAAAGTGCTACTTTAAGATAAAAAGTGAAACAAAATCCTTCAACAAGCCGGGGAGCCTACGCACAAGTTTTTAGTTGCACCACAACTGTACACGAAGTTAACAAGAAGAAAGAGATTGATGGTGCTAACTTCAAAATTAATATATATGAAATGGTCATTATAAGACTTTGTGGAAAGAAAAAATAAAAATATAGCACTCCTAGTTAGAAAATAGATAATAAATACATAATTATAAAAATTAGGAGACTAATATTGTGTTATATTGCAACAATTCCGATTACTTAATAACTAACTAACTTGACCAATAACATTTTCGAATATCGAAGAGTATGGCCATACTGTATGTTATAATAAAATAACCAGTGTAAATTACGTTATCAACTTATAGTGAATACTTGGAATGAAGAAAAAGAAAAATTCATCTCTAATACATCTTGATTGAAATAAAAAGATTTCTTTATTAAATGTATTTATTGAATGTATTTTAAAGATTAGTATTATGACTACGAGTCCATCAGATGATCATATTAATGAATCAATAATAGAAGAAATCCATAATACAATAAACACAGAAAAATTACCACAATATAGTAAGTGCAGTAAATTTTTGTTAATCGAAGAATTGGCGCTAGAACAAGACTACCGGCAACTACACCATGGAATGTGTACAGTTATTGGTAAACTAGACCGTCTAAAAGATTGCATAGTTTTAGAAAACATTAAAATACCAAATTTACCGCCGTAAGTGCACTCCAATGACACAAAAGAACCTCATTCTAAATATTTGTATTTCACTTCTCAGGGAGTACAGTTTACCGCAAGGTGCATTAACAGTACGTCTAAATTTTTCCAATTGTTCAGAACTTAATTTACAATTTGGCCATTATTACGAAATAATAGGAGAAGTGATATTAATGTCTACAGTGAATGGCGATATTTTAACATCTCGTAGTATATCAGAGCGATTACTTCTTATGACCAATCCTCAAGATGAGGAGAAATTACTGAATTATTTTACCAAGACTTATGAACCTGGCATAAAAGTGTTTTCAGCAGATCGCATATACCCGGCCGGTGAATTAATTTCTCGCAATTTAGAACTAAGAATAATTCAAGATAAAATTCATCAACATAATAATTAATTAATATGAGCCAATATTTTCTAGAGTCAGAGGAGGTACTGGTTTTAAATTTTTCACAAATTTTCTTATACGAAGACAATACAACTGATTACGATACCGTGTTGAAAGATTTTGAAAAAAATTTTGGTGCATGGCAAGGAAAATATTGGAAACATTATTGGTGTGAACAAGGGGAACAACGTGTAATAAATGAATGGTATAAAAAGTACCAAGACCATATTCTGGAAAACAATACAGAGACCAAGACAGCCTTATATCAAGAAGGAAATGACCTGGAGAGCCACGTCGATTTGTGGAACACTTTATGGAATAAGCATCGGGAGAGAACTTATGCATACCTGTATAATTTGTTCAGCACAATATTTTACCAATATTATGTGGATTTCAAAAACTCTTTCGATTTAGTGTGCGAAGAAGCATCGGAAGATTATGACTTAGAAGAACATGACAAATCTTTTGTAGATGATTTAGATAAATTAGAAATATTGGGTTTACCGACTGCTTTTGGCCGAAGATTGTCACGAGCGAGAGGCAAAAGAAAAAGTAACCTTCAAGAAAATAACGTAATAGAGGACCGAATAGAATCCTCTTCAGAGTTGGAAGAACAATTAGAAGACAGAAGCGATATGAAGAATGAAACAGAATCAAATCACTTGAATGCTGTACAAGAAAAAGCAATAACAAAATCAAACAAGAAAAAGAAAAATCGTAATTTACGCAATGTACCGAAATTTATGTTGGAGGAGAGAGGCCTTCTGAAATACTGGCGGAAACGTTTCTCATTGTTTTCACGTTTCGATCAAGGCATTCGTTTGGATAGAGAAAGCTGGTTTTCGGTAACACCGGAAAAAGTAGCTGCCCACCTTGCCAAGCGTCTGGCTTGTGATGTAATTGTTGATGGCTTCTGTGGTTGTGGTGGCAACACCATACAGTTTGCGCTCTTTTGTCAAAAGGTCATAGCAATCGATATTGATGTGGAGAAGTTGAAAATGGCCAAACACAACGCTACAATATATGGGGTTGCGCACAAAATAGACTTCATTCTGGGAGATTTCCTTGCATTAGCTACAGCTGGACAGCTAAAGGCTGACATTGTATTCCTCAGTCCGCCGTGGGGTGGGCCCAAGTACAAAAATCGCAAAACTTATGATATCGAAAAG
Source organism: Crataerina pallida (assembly GCA_949710015.1). Lineage (NCBI taxonomy): Eukaryota > Metazoa > Arthropoda > Insecta > Diptera > Hippoboscidae > Crataerina > Crataerina pallida. The sequence continues at coordinate 28,707,880 of OX453290.1, read as the reverse complement.
TTTCTATTGCCGCTGGGTGCCTCAGAGTTATTAAGTAAAGCGCGTTATATAACTGAAAATATCGGCGTATTTTTACCAAGAAATTCCAATATCCAGCAGATTATCAAATTGGCGGGAGCGGGCAATCGATGCGAAATCGAACACAGTTATTTGGATTCACGTGTTATCGGCATTACTGGCCTATACGGCGACGCCATAATTGAAAAAACTTGAAAATCGAAAATTGAATTTCATGCATAAATATTTAGTAGATAGGTATGAATAAGAAAACAAGTTCTTCCCGTTCTTTAAGCCACTTAGAATAGTTAATTAGTAATAAAATTACACACAGACACAACCAACACTTTTTGACTACTTTTACTTATTCTCCAATATCCAATTAACTGCTTCACAGAAGTTTTCTACCAGTGCCGTTGGTGGTGGCTCTGCCACTACATCGGGCAAGTATTTACCAGTCTTCACTTGTATGGCTTTTAAACCCACCATCATAGCGCCCATTATATCATCCTTAACATCCTAAATTATAACATTATATAAAAAAAATGAAAAATTAAAATGAAAAACCCCAAACTTACATCGCCGATCATTACACATTCGTCCAAAGCAACTCCTTTTATTAAAGAGCTCTTGAAAAAATACTCATTCGGTTTGCCAATTAGTATTGCTTTTGTCCCTGTTGCATATTCCAAACCTTTCACAAAGCATCCAGGTCCTAGTGCCAGATCATCTTTTCGTTTATAGTATTTACCTTCATGTATGGCTATCAGTTTATGTTCCTTATTGGATAACAAAATACTAAATATTTCCGATGAAATTTATTTAAAATCGGAATTTGTGTCATTAAACTTACTTGAATGCTTTATTTAAATTTTCATAGTAAAATTCATCAGGTGCTAGTCCCACCACAACACTATTCATGGGTTTATTTTCGTCAGTTGGTGGAAAATCCTGGCAGGCATCTTTGCTAACCAAATAATATGGATTTAAATGATTGTTTTTCACATAATCTACGGCCGCACTTAGAGAACTATAAATTTCATCTTTCTCCAACTGAAATCCCATGCATAACAAACGTTTTAATAAAGTTTGTCGTGACTCTTTCGTTGTGTTGGTAACAAATTTCACAAGCACACCAGAATCCCGCAACCTAGGAATGAGAAAGATATTCTTTAATTGTGCAAATTTTACTGTCGATACAAATACTTACCTTTGTAAGGCTTTCACTGCATTTGGAGTAGGTTCATCTTCTACATGAAGTGTTCCACTCAAATCTATTAAAGCCCCTTTAATATGCATTTCTCTTTTAATACCTACAGTACGGTAAAAACCAAAGTAGCAAAGTCTAGCAAAAAATGGCATATAAATAAAATTCTCATATATTTATAAAAACATGCAGTAAGAAGAACAAGCATTGTTTACAAATAAGAAAAGAAAGAAATAAGAAGAATAAATTAAACTTGTTGAATGATATTTCAACGTTCTTTTTTGGTGCAATCTTGAGAAAGGAAAGTTTCCTTTTAAAAAATGAAAAATATAATAAGTCTAACTGTCAGTGTATGCTCTTTCATAATAAGAAGAAGATATCTACTTTTAAAAACAGCTGTTATTGCGGAAAGAAAATGAAGCGGAAATGGAAGAACAATTAATTATTTTCAAATGTAAAACTATTAAACATGACTACTTTTGTACTGTAATTAATAAAAAGTTTTAAATATAATAGAGAAGCTTATAATTCCTATGCAGTGAGTTTCCCATTGGATAAATGAATCGTTAACCTACGTGATAGAGAGATTTGCAATTCTACCTGAAATAAGGTTTGAAAATGTGTTACATTTTAACTATTGAGGTGGCCAGTGACTAAAGGAATGTACCTTAAATTTTATATATATTTTCAAGTAAGTTCTAGTATGAGCTTAATTTGTTTTGTATTTTATAATATAAATTAAACGAAATTTCTTCCAGTCACACACATAAATACTTGATCGAAAAAAAGGAAATTTCTCCAAACCAAACATATGACGGTAACTATATAATACCAAAAAGAAGACAATATAAAATCTCCAAATAACTTGTTTACCATTATTTTTACTTAGTGACTGTTGCTAAGTAATATTTATACTACTACCTATCCAGTATCTGCTACCATGACATTACATATGGAAATAACATCAATGTGTGACCAAAAGGAAACTTACAAAAGATAAATGTATGTTTGTAATGATGAATTGTAATAACTGAGAGTGGACATTCAACATTTGACTTTAACATCATTATTTTGAATTCATCAACGTGGGGTTGTTCTCGCGGTCAGTTAGTTAAATAAAGTTGCTTGTTTGGTCATTGATTTTTTTTATTTTTTGTTCGTATAGTATCACATAAAGTACTTAATCCAATTTAGAGAGATTATACACACAATACATGCAAACTCTTCTTGTGTAACCAAGAATTATAAAGTATTGCAACTTTTAATTACAACAATATGTCATAATTTTTTATGTTTTGTTGCAGTTTGTATGTTTATATACAATATAGCAGTTATGCTGTCACTTTATGTACAGTTGTATATAACTTTGTTCAAGATAATTATTTAAAATCTGTATAATTAATATATCAATAGCATGATAAAAAAGGGGTTGTGGTGGTAATGACGATGATGATGATGATGAGCATGAAAATTCTTTTGTAATTTATTTGTTAGTAAACTAGAACCCTTTTCATATGAAATTTACTTACAGAGAAAGGTTGCTTTACACCCTTCAACATTGTTTATACAAATGTTATTAAGTTTTGGGAGATATTTGTGACTGTTACACAGAAGTAATGTTAAAGAGCCTAATCAAACAACATGGAAACATTATTGTTGGCCTTTTTTACTGTGATGCTTTTTCCAACTACAGATAATAACTCTTTCAAGTGGCTTTATGTGGTTCTTTTTAAGTCATCTTTTATTACTTTGTATCATACTTTGTGGAACAAATGTTGTATGCACTTATTCTTGAAATTATTGGCTATAAAAACCACCTGCGCGTTGAAAATTAATAATAACCGGCAGTGATGACAAGAAGTCAAATGGAAACCGTAATAGTTGCTCCTTTTTCAAACAAACCACCCCCTACATTAATCCACTGGTTACGCTAGTGTAACTAATTAGAGTTAAATAAAAGTCACAAGAGTCAGTAAGTGAGACCATGTGTCATGTTTGTTACAAATATTTGATTCGTTAATTATATGAAACATTAATAACTTTCAACATATTGAAATTTACAAAGCGTAACAAACGCATACAATAACATATATTCAAACTCAATTGGTTTACACTAAATTTTAGATACCCTACAGATTTATATGTAACTAAGGAGACGATGTAAAAAATCTTTAATAGATTAATAAGGTTACCGTAAAGTCGTTCTCTGCATTAGGGATGAAAATTTGTAAATTGTGGATGTAACTGTTCTATAATCTCGCCCTTTGTTGGCACTCGGACGACTAAAGTAAATATTAATATGTTAACAAAATTATAAGTTTTACTCTGGTGAGACATTTGCGTCAATTGTGGGAGTGGCTACCAACTCTAAAATACACCTTTTTTGTAAATATTTATACCAGCTTCAATTTTTGTGACCGCCATTGTTTCAATGTTGAATATACATGGAAGTATGGCCATAGATAGATCAACTTGCAGTTTGATGTCATATAACATTGGTGCCTATTACCTTGATATTTGTAAAGCGGAAAACAAACTTGGTATACCCATTGTAATATGTAGAGCAGAGAACATCTAACAATAGAAGCTAGAGAAGAAATAATATCGACACACAAAAAAAAAGGGAAAAGGTTGGCTATAAGGTCCGTATACATAAAAACAAGTATTGTTTGTGCAACTATCAAGTAAATGGTAGTAGGTATGTACGTATGTATGGATGGGTGCATGTTGATGATTTGTCAAACATTAATAATGCGCTCTTTAACCCAAACCGTTACCATCCCGGGTGGACTAAATGCGTTCGCGACAACGATTTAAACGATTATTCTTAAATCTTATCACAAAACCGAATGGATGGGGTGGGCCCCGTTCGATGTATGTGCTAGCACTTCAACGCTAATATGGATAAAAGGCTGCGAACACGTGTTTGTTTTTTAATAAAATAAAATCCAATGAATACAAGTAAGTATCAAAGAATCAGAACAACAGTTTAAATGTGTTTGTTTGTTTGCTTGTTTGTCTCTGAGTTTTTGACAATAAAATGTCAATTATGCATCATGGACGGTATGATGATATGAGTTTTTTTTGTCTATTGCTTATATTAAGGGTAGATTAAGTGAGTTTGTAATGCTTGATAATGATTTAAATAACAGGTTAAGAGTTTTAATTTTCTTTGGAGATCAAAGCAAGATAATGAAGCAAACGTTCCTACACTATAATGAAAAAAAAAAAAAAAAAAGTTACATTAAATCATCATCATCTTGAAATATTTCCTTTTCAATAGTTTTCTTCTGACTTTGGAAGAATGTTAGATTCAAACCATATTAAACGGTGTGTTATTGGAATGCTTATGGTTGTAAAAATTTAGTTACTCAATCTTACTCAATTCTTTAAGCGAATCTGAGAGAATCGATCAAGTTTCACGCCTCCCATCCGCGATCATCTTTCACAGTCACAACTGAGACACTACAAAGTTAAATTTTGATATAAGCGGCCTATTCAGCAAATGTACCGAAAATGGGCGCGGTCAATTAATATTTACAAAAAGCAATGTTTTAATGGAAAATAGAAGCCTTGAGATAAAATGTGGCACACTTTTCATTAGAAAAGGCTGCAATTATATGCATCCCCCACCCCCACCTACTTATTTTACATACATGTGGAGAGTATTTAAGATAAAATATAACTTTTTTTATTTATCAAACGTAAGGACAGAGTTCACAAACCCATGCGACTCATAATAATTTCCTTTTCCATTTTCTTTGCATCACTTTTTGTTATATTTTCAGCTAATAAGGACCCATCTTTAAAAGGAACTCTGTATTTATATAAAATATACAATAAATTTCATTAAATTATTTAAAAAGAAAAAATATTAAATTTGGCTTAAACAAAATTTTGTATACCATTCACATGTGGGCACGGCAGGTACCCGATTCTGTCCTCGAATAAAGTGTGTTTTACATGTTAACTCGAGCAAAACAAGAGTTACGCTGGGTACGATTTTTTTTGTAAATTGTGGGCGTGTCTGTTATTCGAGTTTGCCCATTTTTTTTATGTCAATGGATGCACTAATTATAAGTATGCATATGTAGCAAATTTCAACTTTGTAGCTTAGTTTATGTAGCTGATATATATATAGGAAATTGTGGGCGTGTCTTTCAACCGATCTATTAAATAGCGACCTAAGTGCAGGGAGTAAATTAAAATTGATTGTATAAAATTTCTGTTCATAAGCTTAAATTTACGATCGTGAGAGGACCAACAATGAACTGACACCCAGACATACATGTCTAGATAGATTCAGTTTTTGTTGCTGATCAAGAATATATATATATTTACATCTCATTCTGGTTGTTGCAAACGCAATAACACACCTAGTATACCCGCATCTCATGTGGAGGGATCTTCAATTTATAGACTTAGTCATAAAGAGGAACAGTTGGATATGATTTAATCAAAACAGAAAATGTTTCTAAATCAAGCCATCTAATCCATACTTAACTTAGTCTACAAACATTTAGTTTAGGGTATAAAGATGACTTTGATCAGCCTTTAGAAAATCTCTCAAAAATATTATTAATATTTAAAATTTCCGACTTGCATTTCACATTTAATCATGTTACCATTTATACACGATTTATACACACATACGATGCATACATAATTAGCGGTACACCATGATGTGTAAATAGATAATTATTAACGGTATCATTGTTGTATGTATGTGCTGATAAATCGCCCTTATGTCATAATAATTTTGACTTTTACGCATTATTACATAATTACTTTTTGTTTTATTGATTCAATTAAAGAATCGTATACAATAGCAACCGCAATAAACAACAACAATAACAAAACCCTAATAATAATGTTAAATAATAAATATCAACAGAATTATGTTTTTTGGTGGTTGAAAGAAACTTTTTTTTTCAAAAATGTTTTACACACTCACCCACATGCAGCAAATTATGTGGATGAAGCGTCCAAAGCATAGAAAGGGATGTTTTATCCACTTATGAGAGGAGGACAGTGAGTTCTAGTCATATAAGCCACTTCGCGTCTATAAGAGAAATTATTTAGCAATAAATTAAATGTACACCCTACATTACGAGTCATTTAAGAATAATGACACATTTGGAAATAATTTTATATCAATATATATAATATACCATCTATATTTTATTCATTTTCAAAACTATTACTCGAAAATCGTATCGTTTGAAACCGAAAAATTCGGGTTCGACTATTCGTATTCTTTGAAAGTCATGTTCTTCAAGTACCCTATTCTTGGAGGGTTAACGTTATTCTAATTAAGGTAAAATAGGTTTTGGTTGAAAGCCACGCCTACAATCTAACCAAAATCTACATATGTACCATTAAAATTAACATATTTAAAGTTGATATTTGATAAACACATATTTAAAATGAACCAGTATATAGATGTGCCTAAAAATGGGCATAAAATTTAATTTATTAGTTTAAGTATAAAGTTTAGATAGCGCAATAAGTTATTTGCCACGCCCATTATACACAGGGTATAAACAAAATAATGTGAATATCTGAAATAATGGTAAATTTTTACACGACATTGACTTCTAATTATTTAATAAAATCCCCATTGGCGGCAATAAGGGACTCAATCCGGGGTTGGAAACGAATGCATGCCGAAATCAAATGCTTTTTCATCATTGTTGTTGTTTGTAGCATTCTTCAGTGATGAAAAAGTATTATCAGAATGTTTATCGGTCTTTCGCTCAAGTGTGGTTTATACGTAATAATACTGAGAATTAAGTTTTGGAGAGCTATGTGGCCATAAGTTTGGGGTAATGTGATCAAAGAAATTTTCGGTCATTCAATCTTTTGTCGTTTTCCTTGGATAAGTCTTTGTTCCTGAGTTTCTGCGGACATAATCTATTATCTGCGTATAAGCGTAAGACGGTTAGCGGAGTTTTTCGCAGACAATTCGACAGATTAGGCTCTCAGAGATATTTGGATTCCTAGCAATGGCCTTCATGGCCCACTATGAAAGACTTTCGCCAACAGTCTCTTGCACTTGTTTGTACAAATTGTGTATTTCGAATAGTATCTGAACAGTTTCTACATCGTCAGGTGATGCTTTCAATTCACAACGAATCTTATGTACAAATGATCGGGCGAGACTGAAAATTTGAAAATTTGAGAAAATTAAAATTTTCTAAATCGATGTGTGTCGCGCATATAGCGACGATAACTGTATGACTTGCGTTATTTTATAGCCCTCCATTGATGATTTGACAAGAAAAAAACAAACAAACAAAACTTCTTCTCCAGAAATTACATTCATTCATATATGAAAGTACTCAATCTCCGCATGCACTCTACACATAGATATGAAGGGTGTTTATTATTTAATATTTAAACCAAATTTAGTTTTTCACTTAACTTAGGAGTAAAGTATACGTGTTAAGTGTTACTAGCACGAATCCATTACTGTGTTGTCTTTAAAAATTTCCGCTAATATTCTTTTAATTTTTTGTTTGGTGGTATTAATATTTTCTCATACACTATATAAATATATATATTTATATGTTATATATATGTATTGTACACACACATATATTTAAAATTATAGGATAGTCATGTAAATATTTTATATGTTTACAGCGTGCGTTCAGGGTATACGAGTGGCATACACATACGTGCCCCTTACATATATGATACACACACATATACATATGTATGAATGAAATAAATACCTTACATTTTTCAACGATGTGTATGGGTGTGCATGTGAAAGGTATGGTTGGTGGTTGGTCGGTGTGCCTGAAATTTTTGTGGATGTGTTGGTTCAGCTTTTTGATCTTTTCAGACGAATGATTTTTAATAACCATTTTTATGCCAAAGGAATGCAATAACATTTTATATTTATATGCTTTCTCCATTATTTTTACATATATTTTCTTTTTTTTTTTTTTTCTTTAATTTTTTATTTACTTTTTTATAATATTTATATAAATACATAAAACAAAAGGAAGTGAAGGAAGGCGTTTATAATAGTTCCGAATCAGATCAAATTATTACGCTCAACAACAATGAAATTCGTGTACATGTATGCGCTTAATATATAAAAATAATGAATGGAAAAAAAAAATTGAAAATTTTCCATCCCAACTTTTTGTATACAATTTTTCATGAAAATTCTACAAGTGTCTGAAAAAATAAATAAAAAAGAAGCTTAAAAAAAGACACAAGTTACAAGCAGTGCTTCTATATATTTATATATAATGTATGTATAGGGGCAGGGTGGGGGAGGGTAGCTTCAGCGTGGAGATAATGATGGTAATTTTGGTTGTATGTACAAAAGAGATTTGGTATGTTAGGAATTTCAATTAATTCTCATAATTTCCCCAGCCAGAGACTGTATAAAGATTTTTATATATGTATGTATTTTTTCTCTCTCCATCCCCTTGTCATCCACAGCAGCGTAATATACACTATATACACTATGTAGCTGAGTGTAGTTATACACGCAATGAACTTTGCTAATATTGTGGTTGGCCAACAACAACAACATATTAGCTAATATTAATTATAATATGTATTGTTTTTGGTTTATTTATATAAACTTTAATAAATGAAAACTAACTTATTATTATTATTATACTCGGGTCGCTAATATGTGTGGGGGTGTATACTAAGCTTATCCTTCCATTTCTAATTAATAGAAAAGTAGCTTTAAATTTCGGAATACTTTCTAAACATACACTTTGAAAAAAAGTCAAGGTTGAACTTTTAATACCTTAGACTGCTTAGTTCCTTTTTATACCCTTAAGCTACCACAAAGTGTTACAAGGATTCATTTTATAAGAATAGATGTCTATAACAAGTGTCGTACTCACCTTTAATAATTCCAATTTATTCAAAATCTAGATCGATTTAACCATGTCCCTCTGTCCATTTGTAAGAGTATATACTCTTCACCTCTTTTGACAAATGGTACATTAAGTTTGTATGCATGCTTGTAACTCCTAAACAGCAATTCCACGCCTTCAATTATACTGATGCAAACACAATCTAAATATGAATCAATGTAATTATGTCCGTCTGTCCGCACTCATATTTTTTGTAAGCAATTTTCAATTGATATTCATTCATAAAATTCGTCTTAAGGATATCTATGCGAGATTAGTTTACCATTTTTAGGACTTCTTCCGCTGTATGGCCAACATTTAAAATAAATCGTTGTTTAAGGAAGAATATCATTATTTTAATAAAATCTTATGAAGAATGAATAGTTAACTATGTAGGCCCGATGAGACCATTTCTAAAACCCTTTTTCATACAAAGTTTTTTGCACAAAATCATTCTTATATTATAATAACACTTGTTTACTGGTCCGATTCAAGTAATTACAGCATAAATTATTATATGAGAAGGATTTAGAATTTTTAGTTTATATGAATTCCGGTGACAGCCAAGCCTAAAAATTAACAAAATCTGTTATGATTCTAAAATAATTATTAATCTATAACGAAGAAAATTTGAAAATATTTCTTTATATGCTAAAAATTGCTGGTGTTGTATAACAGATACGCCTACAATTTATAAAAAAGAAAGCAGCAGAATGAAAGGTAAAAAACCTTAGAGGTAACATCTAAAGCATACCCAAAAAGTCGTTAAAAGAATAGAAATATTGTCCAGCCACACTTCTAGTTTACTAAAACAAAAATGGACAATAACCAAAATTGGGCTTCAGCTAAATTTAGTTTTTACTTACTTTCGATCTTAGCGATGTGGAAATAAACTTATTATTCTGTTTACAACAAACAAAAGGAAGCCGGCAATCTGGACACAATCTAGACAAGTCCGTCTTTATGTCCGTGCGTTAGAACTCGCGTAGTAGTAAAGTTCTACATATAGTGCTGAAATTGTATCTTGATCCGTATGTAGGTTTCTATTTAAATTGGGTAAAATCGGCAAAGTGCCAAGCCCACAACTATTTGGTACACATATTCATTCATCCACGGAGGCATGATCTTACAATGGACACGCCCACAATTTACAAAAAACCTTTTTGTAAAGAATGCGACTTGAAGGGTTATACGTATTAATTGCATTGTTACAGGGCTTAATCAGCTACTTGCCACGCCCACTGTTTGTATATGGAGGTAGAAGATATTTAAGATTTGGCCTGAGCCATATTTCTTTTTCAGTGTTCATTTGAAAATGCATAAATTTCTATAAAAACAACAAAATAAAAAAATTAATAATACTCATACGATCCAATGAGTTTATTAATTTTATCTAAGCAAACACACACACAGAACATGAATAGAACAAACATTGTTAGACAACATAACGGCTATTATTTAATTAAAAATTCAAAATTGTTATTTGTGTGGAACCAAGAAAAACCAACAAATGTATACCAAAAAAATCGCTAATTAAAATGCAACAACACAAAATTGGTTTTCCTACATAGTCTCCGACCAACAATACAATACACATACACGGGTATAATTCTCGTTGCTTTTATTGTTTGTGTTACCGGTTTCACAAGGAAAATCTCTCATAAAATTTCAATTATATGATACTTGTTTCACTCATCTTACTCATTGCTCTGCACCCACTGAGGGATCACTGCTGCTCTCATTTGTATGTGCAGATTAAATAATTTTGAAATTAGTTTTGGGATTTCCGCTCTCCACACAACACACACACACACCACAAAACATCGAACATTCTTTTTCTAATTATTGCCAAGTGGTCCACCAAAACAATATTAATGTTTTGTACTTTTTTTTGCTATGGTTTTTGTTTTGATGCTCAACTTGGATTCTATTTCGCATTAGACATTATGTTGAATACTAAGTTTGTCAACTATCATAAGAAGGCCTCTAAGATCCCACAAAATATTAATCAAAGTCTGAGAGACGATCAGGATACGATCGTTCATCTAACGATTTTGGAAATGTTCAAGGGCAGAAAAATTGAAAAATTTGGTAAATTTTGTTTATCCTACACACCCACTTTTCAAAAAGTCTCTTTCTTTATATAATTAGAAAAGTTAAGCCACGAAATTCAAATTTGCTACAAATATTTATAATAATCTTGTCCATCGATTTGGCAAAAATGGGTAGGATCATATAACAGGGTTCCTCACAATTTACAAAAAACTTTTTTTTTGTACAAAATTCGACTTGTACGTTGTCTTACGTAAACAATTAAATAACGTATTAAAAAAAATATATATCCTGCAGATAGGGGCACTTGGAATTTGGCCCATGCCAATAATTTTTATATGTGTTTTAATTATAAACTACTTTGTATTGTGATCATAACATCTGAGTTAGTATGAAGGAAGAATCTAACAACGATTGTTATTACAATTTAATATAATTGTTTTAAATCAATTTTTAACAAATATCATTAAAATCGTATTCTAGCAGAACTAATAAGGTAAGATAGAAATGGTTTAAAACGGAAGAAAATATAAATTATTCTTATTGTAAATAGAAAATAAATTTTTGTCATTTTTTTTGTAACAAGTTTAGATACTTAATAAAGTAATTACAGGGAATGGACAAAATAATATGAACAGCTGACATAAAGTATTTCAGCTCCCGCTATACTGTATTACTCAATAGAATGTTGAGTTCTGTTGTCATTTTTGATACTGTTTTGTGCTTGGTGCAAAAATTAAAAGTGTCTGTACAAAATTTTAATTTAACATCTCAAAATGTATGCCCGTGAGAATGCCAACAAAAGACAGACACGCCGACAAACGGATGTACATGTCTAGATCGATTCAATTTTTGATGCTGATCAAAAATATGCACATTTTTTAAAGTCTGCGACGTTTCTTTCTAAATCTTCTAAAGCGCTAAACAAACTTAGTGTACCATCTATTCTACTTTATAAAAAAAATGTTTTTTTTTAATAATTCTTTTTTTGTTCTATGGCGTCAATCGATTTTTAGAAAAGTTTTAATTAATTTTGATATTCATACAAAATTTTAAAAATACATTTCAAAACTTTTCACAATCATTAAAGTACTTGTCTTGTATATAATATCCATAATAAAAAGCTAAACTATTATGCATATAAGAAGGCTACGTTTAGCATGTTTCATATGAATAGAATATAAAAAAAAAATTTTATAGAATTAAATTAAACGATATGCCTCATAACCAAGATTATTAAAAACATACCTCAAAAGTTTCTTCTCTTCTTTCTACCCGCATGAACGGAAGTCCATTTTGTTGCTAACAAAAGTACATACAAAATAATGAATCCCAACCCAAAACATTTACTACGCCATTCCATAACGGTGGGTGCCTCATAAAATTATATTGTGATATACCCATCACGCACTACACACTCCAATATACATACTAGTGTATACTCATACCATTGCATGTATAGCTATTGTGTGCTGAGCTGAGAGAAATGAGAATGGAGTGTCTCTAAAGTATGTGTGCATGTATGTATGTTGGAGCTTAACATATATGAAAAAAAACAACGGCTTCTATTATGGGAATATTAAAAAGGAAATTATGAGATTCTCCGCTGCTGCATAGTAATGCTGATGAGCTGATGGTGAACTCAAGCATTTCATCCCATGCTGTACTGTTTCTTTTTCTTTTATACTCGTACTGTTCTATGGTGTGTTTGATGTAATGTTCTGTTGTGGTTACGGGTGAGTTGTGCATGTTATAAAGGGTGACTTTTATTATAAAAAACAAAAAAAACAAAAAAAACAAAAACGATTATTTTGTTACAACATAATGGCGCGCTCAATATAATAAAAATATATCCACTAAATAAGGCGGCGCTTCGTTCATAAATGTTGACTTATATACACCTACACATGCACACACTTTTACACTACGGGAGATATTTTATATATAAAACATTTGTGTTTTATTTCATATCCAGAAGCAAATGATGAAAACGGGTTGGCACAGTAATAATAGCCTGCAGCACCTGCAGCGTATCTCTATTAAGTTTGTGCACATGATAGATCGGACCAATTAGTCAGTTACCTACAGATTTACAATAATAAAACCATTATCATGTCTGTTTGTTTATTTATAGACATTTTCTATAGCCGACGTACTAATTAAGGAAATATTTCGATAAAGTTTAACAAAATGGCGCATTTTAACTAAAAACGTTTTATATTGAAAATTAATTAAAATGGATCGCATCGGGGTATTCGCAGCTAGCTTTTGTATTTATCGCTAATTGTGAACTGCCATATTTTTGAAATAAATTCAACCTTGAATAGTCATCATCAATGCATTAAAGCTATCTAAGAAGTATTTTTGTCGTCTATCTTCTATACTTTACTCCAAAAATTTCAATTTTTGTTGTTCTGTGGTCCTGTCGTTAAACTATTACACTGATGGGTATTATTGAATTGTCCAGCGTCTGTAGTTTAACGGCACCTGTGCCATAATTTTCAATCGATTTTAAAATTTTTTGAAAACAGAGAAATTCATTCCATTAGGAGACGGATAATTAGACAAATATATATCACTGAGTAGACTTAGTGTTCGATACTGATTTAAAATATTCAAATATGCTGCGAAAATTTTGACAAAGTGGGGTGGTGGCTATAAAGAGAATAAGTAAAAAAACTAAATTTGGTTTAGGCCAAATCTTAAGTATCCTTCTCATCCTATAAACAAGTTGAGGGCGTGGCAAGTACATGATTTCGCCCTTTAATAGTGAACGTATAATGTATAAGTTTAGAAGGCGAGTTGATGTTAGTCATCAGCTCTTATTAAAGTCATCCTTCTGCCAATTTTTCCCAAATTTAATCGCGTTGTGGACAAAGGACTTTCACTAATTCTGGCAAATTTTATATTCATACTTTCATTTTGTTAATCAGGAATATATATACGAGTATATACATCTTGTGGGGTCCCTGACGCCTCCTTCTGCGATTAGTAAGCTTTTTCACAAAGTGACTATACCAACCAACCTCATGATGCTAGGCATAAACACGTAACGTAACTTCTTTTGCCATTATTACTAATTATACGATTATCATCATTACAAACGTCACCATCGTCAATGACTGGGAAACCAATTTAGCGGTACTTCCTTACAGCTTCCACCGCACACCAGCAAATGTAAAATATTTTTATTACCAACTTTTTATGGGCTTAAAATAAGGTTGATACATGACTTCATCGTCTAACGTACGGATATTTAGCCACACACCCACACACACTAGCACAGTATGGCAGGCAATGATAAACATTAACGAAGTTTATAAAATTTTAAGATGAAAATAACAATGGCGGCTGTTATTCAACAACAAAAGCTCATACATATACATATGATACATACTTGCACACATACCAGCACGCAAATATATAAGCATCAACATGCATAAATTGCCACCCTTACAGCTCATACTTTGCTTTATTGTGAAAAGAGCGAGAGAATATTAGCTGCTGTGTGGAGATATAACATAACAGCATAATAATGCACACATACTAACAAACACCTGCATGCGCACATTTATTATACGTTTTTATGTTGAAAATGTGGTAAATTTTATACAGAAAACAAAAACAAACAAAACAAAAAATTCACCACATTGTCGAACATAATCAAAAATCGGTGCAGACAAATGTTGACCAAAATTCATTCACATACAATTTCCGTAAATCTCTGTAAACTTAAGTGATGTGATGTGAGTGTGCAACGGTATGTTATTATTCAGATTTTTACTGAGAGTTTATTTCGTTTTTGCGTGTGGTGCGCATACGCTCGGAAATCGTTACTCTCCAATGTTCACATTTACGGTTGATGGGCCTCGTTAAATATTAAATTGTTGCCAATTTGTTTGCCCAGCTGACTTGTTATCATTCTCACTGGCGACTCCGACTCTCGTTCTGTGTTCGTTCTACTTGTATATTCATACACCCTTAATTTTTGTGGGTACATTAGCTCTAATGATGATTGAAATGTGTTGTTCGTTCGTACGTTTGTTTGCTTTAGCAAATATTTACATATACACACATATACATGCTTACATATAAATAGAGGTTTATGCAGTAAATGCTGTACATGTGAGTAGGTAGTGGGTGGTAAACTGAGTTATTATTGGTTCATTTTATTTTCGCTACTGTTTGCATACAATTCACTTTGAAGTGTTTAATTTTTTTTAACAGGAATTTATAATAAATGTTTGCTTTATGTTTGGTTACCTGTTTAATTACTTTAAAAAGTTAAATACCGAAATTTCATTACCATTAAACTTAATTATTGTTTACTCTAAAAAGATGACAAACAGCTAATTAGCATCGTCGCGCAATATTAAACGTTGCTCAATATACTTAAAAAAAATAACTTCTTTAACAATTAGTAGTATTTTAGTACCAAACTCTACCAATATTTTTGCCAAGTTTAGAATCGATATCTTAACTTTTGCTAGATGAGTGATGACCGCAGAACCGCCGGACCGACAGACAGATGGTGTTTCAAAATAAATACACTCAAGAATTACCTTTCAAAACATTCGAGGAATACCAAAGTCATAGACATAGATCGATTCAGATTTTTAAAAGTTTACAAAATCTATATAAAATTATAATTATGCCACATGGTAGCATAGTACATAACATATATTATCTATGTTTGACAAACATATACTTTCCTTGTTAAAATAAATCTTTAAAATTCAATATGAGACAGTTTTCACTAAAACCTTTCTTAATACAAAATGTTGTGATGTTTGGGTGATATATACGTAAATAGTGTATAAACATTTAATGCATAATAACGAATTTGTTACGTAGTATGTCTAACACACTCACGGTCACAAAAATAATTACATTATTCTCAGACGTTTTCCCTTAAGCGCTTCTATTAGGCATTTTTTAATGCATGTTATATAACACAAGAAAGTTTTACTTAAATTTTTATATTTTGCAACTATTTGTGACAAAGAGTTTATTAAGTTAAAGTAGATGTTTGGACCTTCTAAATGGCACATGCCACACCCACTTTTAATTATAGCGATCGCTTCAAAATTAAAATTTGAATCGATTTAAGCATGTCTATCTTTCCGTCTGTCAGTCCATGTAAATTTGTGCAAAAGCTACAGTTCGAACTATTGGAGTTATTTAAATGAAGTTTGGTACAAGGAAATATGCTGATGTAAAGGAGAACCTTTTTGAAAATATACCACATTGAACCATTTTTATAATCCCTCCTCATATAAGATTCTATTACAATGGAAGTCTTTATATGGGAAAAAATTGCAATTATTGATATTTTTTGAAAAAAATTCATCAATAATAGTTAGCTTCATATTTAGCTGAATCAAATTTGGATCCAATCGGATCATTTTTAGAACCCTTCTTCACATAAGATTCTATTATAATGAAAGTCTCCTTTTATGGGAAACAATCGTAATTATTAATATTTGTTAACAAAATTTGATGAAGAATTGTTAATTAGCATCATTTTTTGGCTAAATTGTGGCAAATTTGAATTCGATCGCCTCATTTTTTTTCATAAAATTTATTTTTAATGATATTTTACAAAGTGTCGCCTCGCGTTTATTGATACAATTAAACTAATTGTAGCATAATTTATGGAACAAAATGAAGTAGAGTGTTAAATGGTCGGTCTTAACATTATCACCTGTCTTAATTTGTTGAAGGATAATAAAGTGCTGTACCGCTATTTATAGTCAAAAATCTTAAAACAAAACAATGCCAATGAGTTTACTTGCTTGGTTTAAATAGAAAGAATATTTTTTCTTGCATGTTAGGATTTAAAATATTTCAGGTTTTTTATTTTAGACAAACGTTCTCACATTTATATTGACACCTTTATATTCTTACATGTACATCTACACATACAATAGTTACGTTGCACTTGATATGTAATCATTTTAATAATGATGTTATCATTATAACAGCTTAACACAATAAGACAAAAAGGTCGCAAAAAATACATTATGCAAGAATAATAAAAAAGTCAATAGAACTGATTTTTACACCCACCCCTCTAGGACCGCAACAGTTGCAAGAGCAGCAGTAACAGAAGCAGCAGAAGCAGCAATCAGCATATTTTCACCATTGTTGAAGACCTTTTTTTTTTTTGGTGTTCAGTTGTAAACGTAGTGCACTCGTAATAACATGCTTAACTATCGGCAAAAGGACGACATTGTGTAAATGAAACATAACCATGCTTATGCCATAAATCCAACAAACCGTCGGTATAAAAAAATGAAACTCAAATGATTCGATCTAACATATAAAGTGTGACACTTTTATGAAAGATTGCATTTTGCATTTGAACATTCTAATACGAGACACAAACGCTTTCATGCAGCAAACGTAACAGATGTTTTTTATGTAATTAAATGTTAAATTTAAAATTAATTAATATTTGTGATTTATTAAAGATGTATTACGAACTGAAGTAAACTTTTAAAAACAAAAGCAAACAACGAAAAGAGCGACATTTGGCTCAAGTCTATTCTGGCATATCTTCCCCATGCATTATATCTATTAAAGGCGTGGCAGGTGTATAATTATTTTGTGTTTTAACCTGTATGTATGGATAAATTGCCTCTAAAAAGGTAGCTGGTAAAAATGTTTTGATAAATGTGGGTGTGGCTTTCAGTTTATCAATGCCATCTCAAACACACTCAGTATAAATACTTAAACTAAATTTAAACATAGAACGACAAAATTAATATGCTTTCATTTGTAATATGAAGTGAAAATCGTGTGTTTAAATGGCTAAAATGACATTTTCAAATTATTTTCGTTTTTCACAATAATAAATGAAATATTTTACAATATCGTTCAACTTTGGACACAATTTTGTTAGAGATAAATATCTCATCATAAATGTTTTTGATAAAGCAAAGTTTTACAAAAATATATAAAACAAATGAAAATGTTATTGTCGCTCCAATCCAACCATTTAATACCCTACACTACTTAGCTTCTTAAATTATGCTACAATTAGTTTGGTTGTGTCTATATACGCGTTACTTCGTAGAATATAATTATATGGAAAGTGACTCCAAAAATGGTCTGATCGGGTCCAAATTTTGGCGCAGCCAATAATGAAGCTAATTAACTATTCTTCAACAAATTTTGTTCAAAAATATTAAGAATTGCGATTTTATCCATATTTTTAACCTATGTCAAAAATGTACGTGGACAGACGTACGGACATGGTTAAATCGATTTAGAATCGATCGGTATAATTGAATTGAGTGAATGTGGCGTTTACTGTTAAAAGTTAAAAAAATCCTCACAAACTTTTCCCACCAATGGAAGGAGGTATAATATTAAACTTTTGGCCAAATTTCAATGGCTTGATTGGGTTTGACATGGGTTTTGTACAAAAAAAAAAAGTTTTTTGTAAATCGTAGGCGCGTCTGTTATCGCACACCGCCCATGAATGCACACACTCTCCAATTATAAATATGTGTACCACAGTTTCAACTTCAGAAGTTAATTTTTGTGGTTAATAAATAGATTTTTGTTTATTGTGGGGTTGGCAATTTCAAATAATTTAAGGAGAGACTTGTCTATACATAATTTCATTTCAATATATCAAAATAAACAGACGTAAGAGTACCTAAAACAGACGGACATATCCAGAATGAGTTATGTTGTGAAGCTGATTAAGAATATATGAGGGAATAAATGAAAAGCGCTTTTTTGGTGAAAAGCTACGTTAAAGCAGCATATCGCAGAACATACATAGCGTATGTTAATTGTTTGCAAAAAGTGTGACACAAGTGTTGGGCTACACGTAAATCGTAAAAGAATAATTTTATAAAATTATATAATATTAAATGATTAACTAACGTGTTAAAATATGTATGTATTTTATTTTTATTACATATTTTCTGAGATATACTGCTTCAAGTTAGCTGCGCAGCAAAAAAAGTGAGATGTTGCAAACGGAATAGTAAAGTTAGTAAACACTCATCTAGAGGATATAAAAACATTAAAAATTGTTTATACCCTCTGAATGTGTTGCTTCTGCTCAACCAAAGGCATCCGCCCAGACATAACTCAAGTTCCTTTGCCGTAATTCGAAATCGATCAAAATTTTTTCCAAAATTGTACAGGTGTCAGATGTACACTCAGTATTCGTTGCTGCTTGTATTTGTGTATAATTGTCTCTATTCTTTTAGTTGTTGCAAATATGATGAAAAAAAAAATTATTCCGGGTTTCAAACGCTTGAGGATAGAAGAAGATGATTTTTTTTAACATACTCTTTGGAGAAATTGATTGCTCGGAGCTATCACCACTTGTAAATAAATATATATTCCTCCTGCCGTGCTGTGCCCCAAGTCCGCTTGTTTTCGAAGGAATTCCTTCGTACTAATTACGCAGCCAAAGAGCCTTTCTCCAGAACCTTGAGCCTTTGTAATAAGCTTTGATTCGAATAAAAGTCAGTTTAAATGAAGTTTAAAATATTTCATTTATTAGCATTACTTGTTTATAGATAATATATAAAAAAAATATTTTGACCAAGTGATGTATGCTCCAAACCTTTAAAATAAACCAAAGTCAACATAATTTAAATAACATTTTATACATACGTTTACATGCGTATATAGTTAGCTTTATTACTTTCCATAGAGTTAGTTATTATACATTAACAACAAAATGCTACAAATTGAAATGAATTTGTTAACTACTAAACATAACCAAGTATATACATACATAATGGAATAATGCTACGTGAATATGTGGCATAATACTGCCAGCAATTTAAGTGTTGAAGAGTTTATTGTGGCAGTCACTTAATGCACCACCACACCTAACAATATCAGAAGGAATTAGATGCGACACTTGAGAGAATTATCATATGTTGCATATAATTCAAGACATTTATATTGTATACTGCAAGCACATACCATAAACGAGTATGTGTCCATGGTAGTGGTTATAATGTACATACAATATATATGTAGGTGAGATGATTGTGCTAATTGTTATACACTCTCTAAAATGCTCCAACATGCACTTACTTTACAATTACAACCAACCAGCCAACCGCTGCTTTCGCATTTCAGTTAAGTGACACCTTCGAAATTTAATGGAGAATTATACAAATGAAGTATGCACGTATGCAGATAATGAATAAGATACTTGGATGCTATGTATGTTTAACAACAACATAATGCATGTACTCGTATGTATGTAATAGGTATAAAGCAACTGAAATTAACTTTGGTTAGAAATTTGGTTAAAAGGTAGCCGAACAAAGTTTTGATTATTAGCACAATTTAGTTGTGTTTGTATGTATGTACACTAAATAAATGAATAAAATCATTAGTATGTTACGCAGATTTAATTGTCAACTGGGTCTAAGTGTGAGTGTGAGTACCTTTCTAAGATATGTGTAAATTTATCAAGAGAAACGTTAAAAAAAAAAACAAATAGAAACAATTTCGATATGCTTGACTCGGATTTAGTCATATTGTCCTCTAACAACAATGGTGGCATATCGTATAACTGGGTAATAACAAGCAGAATAATGTACGGAGATGAAGAAGAAATCCAAGCGCCTTTTCATTCATTCATGAAACTGTCTGTTGTATGTCTTTTCAGAGACTTCACTTGTACGACAAAAGGCTAATGACCGGTGGCATGCTTGCAAACAATACAACAACATTATTGTAGAAACTATTACCACAAGATTGTCATACCTTAGGAAACGGAGAAATTTAGCTGCCGGCCTCATATGCAAAATTGACACCAAACTGCCAACAAGTACGAACTTTACATTCTATCACAAAAGCTTTACTACCGGCATAAAGCAAGGGGCCAACATTCGAAGGTTCGCGGTGGAGTATAAGGACAAGAACCAAGTTAGCCATATTAAAAGAATGCTACAAAAATACCATCCGAATCCTTTGTCGCAATTCCTGGCACTGCACAATACACAAACGGCATACAGTCATGTGCACGCTCACAGTTTGGCAGCATCGGTAGCTAATGGACACAATCCTTTTCAGCAGCATCACAACACCGCAACACTGCTGGCCGTGGCTAATCACAATAGTAGTCAGTTGCAGCATCAGCACCAACAGCAACAACAACATCATAACAATCCTCACAACTACCAACACCATCCAACTCAACATCATAATAATTTGGTGGATCATTTGAATGCTCAACAGCATCATAGTACAAGGAAGAGATTGGATACAGCCACACCCACAGCCCTACATCATCATCATCAGCAGCAGCAGCATCATCACCAAATTATTGAAGCTGCTACCACCTCGCTTGACGTGGGCAAATCATTTACAATAGCCGCCATTTTGGGATTGCAAAAGAATGCCATGGAGCACACACACCGAGACTACAACAATGTCATAAATCTTTCCTTGAATGGAGGCAACAACAGCAGCAGCAACACCAACAGTAGCCACAATTCACCAGACAATCGGCCACCGTTCACCGTTAACACCAAAGACGATGAACAACAACATCAAATAAATTTACATAACATTCGCAGCAACACTCCACTTAATAACAATGTCAACAACAATACCGAAGATTCTATCAGCAACTTAAATGGCAGCAAGTCAAATACTTGCCATATCTTGGCCGCCACATCATCAGTGAAAAATTTCAATTGTGATGGTATTAGTAATGGTGGCACAGGTGTATTGGTGAATCGGTATTTGCCGTCGGCTGTAACTACTTCATCGATATCTATAGCTCACCAGCAACAGACGCGTACAAACAGCTTTGTAGCGGTTGCGGCAGCAGCGGCAGCCGTTAATGTAACACATGGTACACCCTCCGCCCTGCAAAGTCTTCAACAATTACATCAGCATCATGCCCATCAAGCGAATTTGAATTTTCATCGGGAAAAACTGAAATCAGGTAAATGAAAATATTGTACAGCAGGTATGTAGCCGAGGAGGGGACGAGGCTCTTGGAAGTTTTCATATGTACAACAATTTTTACCGTTTTAAACGGTGACATTTTTAGATAAAAAATCGATTATCATTGATTGAAATTTGGTGTCTCATGTAAAGCCCTCCCTCGTATGTGCGAGCTTTGTAACAGAATTTTGTTTGAGTAAAATCATAGGTGAACCCTTTTCAAATACTTGAGCCTTCGCTAAGTAAAAAATATTTGTCTTCACCAATTTTTATTACGAACCCCCGTACGTGCCTGTTGAATAAGCATATTTTTTGTTAAGAATTATTTCCACTTTAATCACAATTTTTCTTATCGTAACATTTACAGAAATTAATATAAAGAAATCTTCTCTAAAGAACAAGCGTGTACGGACCATTTTTACACCCGAACAACTAGAAAGACTTGAAGCCGAATTCGAAAGGCAACAGTATATGGTAGGACCGGAACGTTTATACTTGGCCCATACTCTACAACTGACAGAGGCTCAGGTTAAGGTGTGGTTTCAAAATAGACGCATCAAATGGAGAAAACATCACTTAGAGTTGACCCAGCAACGTTTAGCCCTGCTGAGGCAAACACAACTAACAAACAACAACAGCAGTAATAGTATTGCAAATGGTGGCAATGGAGGCTTAGAGGTACACCCCAACAGCATTAATGTACATGACTGCGACGAAATGGATGAAATTAAGCAAAGAGATGATATTCGTGATTTGACTGAAAGTCGACACGACACTGAATCCGATTTATCAATATGTAATGATTCAATGGATGGAGAAAGTGTTGTAGATGGAGAAGGTGATTAATAACTCTTTAGAAGAAAAATTTGTGTAAATATTATTTAAAAAGAAAAAAGTATAGAAAAGAATTTAAATGTGTAAATAAAAGTCGATTTATGTAAGACTTTGATTGTGAATTATTATAACCACCATGAAGCAAAGTTGAACACAGAGTGGAAAAAAATATTGGAGAGCAAGGCGGTATTGAGGTCAGGTTTTACATCCTCCATCTTAGTGAAGAAGGCTTCAGAGACTCTATATTCTTGACCAGCATCAAGATATGAGTCGATCTAGTTATGTCCGTCCGTATGTCCATCTACTGTTAGAACGCTAAGGGCCGTAAATTTTGACATTTTAAGCTATTTTGTGCAAAGCTGAGGCGTGGTTGTAGATTCCGTTTGCTTGTCTGTTTTATAAAAGTTTTATTTAATTCACAGTGAATAACATTTTTATTATATTATAATATTAAAAGTACATACAATTCTAAGAATTCACTTTACAAGTTTTTCACAGTCTTTGACTTTATGATATAATTTTAAAACTTATATATTTATATACATATATAAGTAATATATGCTTTCGGGTAATTTAGTTATGATTGCTTACATAATTAAATTACCCGAAAAGGCACTACTTAGGCTTTGAGGAAGTATTATGAAAGAAACGGCTGATGCAATAATAATTCATATAACAAATGTTTTAGTTTCCAAAATTAATTTAGGAAAGTATTTCTTAGAAACACACTGTATGTCTTTTAAAGCATCGCTTTTGGTTAATTTAATGCCACACTTCCAAACTAAACAGTACAGCCGGTTTCGAAAGGGAGTCTTTTTTGATCTGTTTGTTCTTTGTTCAAATGAAATTTAACATTATCGACTTCGACTTCGATTAGGTTCGCTGTAGTTGTGATATTGCCGAACTTGAGGCTCGCATTTGTAACTTTTTCTCACACAATTTCTTGATGTGTACTTGGTTAGCCGCCTCAGCGTGACGTAAAATCTTGCGTATATCAGCTATTCGTTCATATTTGTTAGCTAGCAAATAAGCGGATTTTAACTGACCCAAAAATATATGCGCCGATATACGCATTTCGATGCTGTGTAGTTTCTCTACCAAATTGTCCAAAGTAGTTTTCACTTCTGACTTGTGACTATTAACTGCTGAATTTATGGCCACCCATATCACTTCATCTATTTCGTGATTCTCGATTTCATTATTGCTGGCAACGCAATGCAACAATTTTTCCACTTCGTTTAAACGTTGATTGCGAGCTAAATATTTAGCAGTGGCAGCATAAACTTTTATGGTTGGCAATTTATAATCTTGCATTATTCTAAATATATGTTGAAGAAGAGAAAAACGTACTGGTAGGTCGATTAGTTTCCGTTATACGTGACAACTCACCTGTAGGCTAAGCCGAAACCTTCTTCGAAATTCTTACCACAAAGTAATAGCAAAATACAGATTTCTATTTTTTCTTGGGTATCTTCGAAGAGTGTGGGTAACATCTTTGGCACCTCATTGCGTATCTAAGGAGTAATGATTATAAAAAAAATACAATTTACAATCTAATCAGTTAATCTTCTTCCACGTTAAGGACAAGAAAAATGTTTCATTACGCCACTAATAGATCGAGAAAGACTTTCTGCAAATTGTGAGCCTAACCATAAAAATATTTACTAAATTTCTCCTTTATAGTGACTGACAGATAGAATTTTGTTGATTCCTTGGCTGTCACCCTTAACCGATTTTTCTTCCACTTAAGCGGAAACTGAGCAAAATAACTTAAATTCAGTTGTGATCATCAAATAATTCAGATTTGCTGATATATAAACATTTGTCGGCTGTCTCTTCTTACCTGTTTAAGTATATTTTTCGTAATAAAGTTCTTTTTCTGTTCATCATCATCATCTTCTTCACAACTGGCTAAAAATTTCGCCACCTCCAATTGCTTGACAATGGTATTAATATGAAAATTTAATAAACGTGCATCCATTTTCAAGGTAAACGGATTACCGCCAGCAGTTGAAGTACTTGATGTACTCGATCGACGACTACTGCACCGTTTCAATAACGGTTTCAACGTATCCGTATTAACATGTTCCCATTGGGTCATTTCCAGTTCGGTTTGCAGATGCAGACGGGCACTCCGCAAATGCTGAGCATTCAAGTGTTGCTGCTGGAAGTTGTCGCATTGAATGTTATAGAATTTGACGCAAGTCATGGCAGCTCGTATGGGATCATCCAGTAATAGTTGCAATTGATACAAAGAATTGAATTGTTTTTGGCTTTCCAAATAACGGCACGTATGCAGCAGTGTTGAACGCCATGTCAGCAAACGAGCGTCATACTCTCGTAGTTGGGTAATCAGTTGTGGTGTCCAGCCATTCTTCAACGATTCCAAGTAAATATACTGAACAAATAAATCAGATTCTAGCTGCTGTAATAGATAATAATTAAGAGCTGCCTTCACATCA
Source organism: Crataerina pallida (assembly GCA_949710015.1). Classification (NCBI taxonomy): domain Eukaryota; kingdom Metazoa; phylum Arthropoda; class Insecta; order Diptera; family Hippoboscidae; genus Crataerina; species Crataerina pallida. The sequence goes on along the minus strand of OX453290.1, from coordinate 28,682,489 downwards.
TTATAGTTCAACAGAAATTGTATGATATCTGCATGAGAGCCGTACGTTAAGATATAATATAAACATTCATCAAAGGCTCGGGTCTGTTTAAACAATTGCTTGCGTTGTGTAAGATCACTGGAATTACTATTGGTGACTACATTATATTGCCCCTGAGTTATACCTTTAAGGTTGGCCAAGGTGTTTAAAATGTTTAGAGCTGGTTCGTACGTTCGCTTAACACAAGTACTGTCCTTTCGTTTGGCCGTCAACAGGGAGGCCAATGATGTATTTGAGTTGCGCATTACTGATGCTCTGAGAAGAGTTTCAGGTTGAGATTTCCTAATAGGCAAAGATTTGATTAATTCTAAAATCTCTTTAAGCAGAGCAGGACTACTGGGAGGTCTTTTTATCACAACCAAATCCGAGTTTTTACGCATTTCGTTACCATCACTATTACTACCACGTATCACAGCTCCAAATATCATTTTGCTTAACATGGTATTTGTTGTTACATTAGTCAACTTGGGCATACAATGGGAAAACTTTTCACGTGCTACATATATACATATACAAATATTTATATTTATACAGGATTGGAAAAGGATTTTAAACTAGAATCTCATGAATGATGTAAAGCCATCAACTGACTTACCAGTTTCAAAACAACCCGCCCGTAGGCATGATAAGCCGTGAGCGGCCATAACACCTGTGGTGGGAAGGCCACATTTTAAATGCACTTCCAGTGCCAACTCCCAATGCTCGGACTGCACTAATGAATCGGCCAATTTGCTTATTAATAGATCGGGCGGTATAAGTGATTCACAACCATTTTGCACAACAGAGATTATTATCTCAGAATGTAATCGCACTGTTTCCACTTCAGCAGGAGCGCCACGTACCTTTTTCACGCAATCATATATAAAGCAAGTAAGAAAACAGAATTTGGCTTAGGCCAAATCTTAAATACCCTTCACATCTTTAATGGTGGGCGTGGCCCTCTAAGAATAGTGTATGTTACTCCTACTGGTTTTTTGTAAATTGTAGGCGTGTCTGTTATCCTACCACGCCTATTTTTAGCGCATATATTAAAAGCATAATTATAAATATGTATAAAAAATTTCAACTTCATAGCTCAATTTTTGTGGCAGGTATATAGATTTTTGTCGATTGTGGGCGTGGCCTTTGACCAATTTTGCCCATTTTAAATAGCGATGTATATGCAAAAACTAAAAGCGCCGGTGCAAAGAACGTCCGTAAAATGCCAACAACAGACACGGACATACGGACACACATATCTAAATCGATCGAATTTTCGATGCTGATCAAGAATATATATACTTTGAAGACTTCATCTGGATGTTGCAAACGGAAGAACAAACTTAGTATACCCTCATAACTAATGTGGGTAAAATATATAGAAAGAATGATGAACCAAACTCAACCTCGCATACACACTTACCTTGGCCGCCAACGCTAAGCAATTCATCATTTTCGCTACCAATTCATAATCAACTTCGGGATTGGGAATGATCCATTTCTCCAATTTGCGACAATGGAACAACAACAGATCCACACACTTCTCCTTGCCCATATGAAATTCAAGTATCGCCAAACATAACGCCACACTGGGCGCATGTTCATAACAAAATTCTTCACGCAGCAATTTATCGTGCGTTATATTTCCGCTCAGTTTCCATTTAAAACGTTCGGCACCCTGTCTATGTACTCTTACCGGAATATTGGCGTTTCCCAGATCCTCAGATTCGAATGATATAGAATCAGAATTCGATTTAGAACGTTGATTTATATCCGCACAGAGGCGATGACAATCGCTGCAAACGCGTACTTCCACATCTTGATAGAGTTCCGGTATGCGCATGCGATAAGGTGAACATGCAAAACAGATGACACGACCACAACGACGACAATGATGACGACGAATAAACATGGTGAAAGTGCAGCGACAACACATACACATGGAGACATCCTCATCACGTATCCACTCGGAACGTTGAGGTGCTTGTGGTGGCATGCGAAAGTCGCCGCATAAGGAGTCTAAAGATTGCTGCAGGGATGTGTTACTGTATGATGAGCTGGGCTCTGAATTCGAACTGGCTGCGGATATATGATAATCCAAAGCTTTGGTGGCGTATATGCGTAACAACAAATCGATGCAGTCATTAGTAATGTGATGATCTGATTGATATAAATTGAAATTTAACAAAATGAATGCCGAAGCACTTGCCTCCTCGTTGCATGCACCCAACTGAAATTGTGGTCTCTGAGTAGCACCTGGCGACTTTGGATTTATATCGTAGATGTGGCCACGTTTATCAAAACATAATTCACACAATTTATTACGCTCCACAGCACTCCTACGTTTGAGTTCGCGACGAACTAGCGGCAGCACTTCATTCATTAACTCGAATTTCGTATTCATTATCAACTGTTCAACAATGAGTAGAGGAAATTTCAAAATATTCCAAAATTGTTTACGTATGTCGGGTGAAAAACGTTCAAATATTATCAAAGAAATTTCATAATTTCTGTATTTGTCGTGAGCGTTTGTGATATTGTGGTGTAAAAATTTGACGACATAACGCAACAAGGCCACCGAACGGAATCGATCTTTATTTCTTTCTACAAACTCTAAACAATCAGCGAGTGGAAATGTTTCCAAGATTAATTGTAAGTAATGGAATGCATTTGAATCTTCATTTTGATTGTCATCGCTTAAAGCTAAAAACGCTTCGGAGAGGGTAGCAAGGAACACCTTGCGTTGTAATTCAAAATTTTCAGCCAGTTTCACCATCATACACCATTCGTAGGTGAGTTTGTATAGATGCAGTTTTAGTAATTTCGCAAATAAACGATGTGGCGCCTGCAGGCTAAATTCATATGCTTCCGGCCATGTCGCAAAGTTCATCACTTCGCATATCTTGGCGTACACCGTTATATCAGTTAGTGTGGTTTCGAGTTGTTGACGCAGTTGTTGTGATATGCGCTCTTCAGCTTCTTTATGCTGCAACGTTGATTCGATTAGTTGCTTAGCTTGCCGCACGCTGGGAATTTTCATAAAATTCTTTTGTATTAGTTTGGCTCTTAAAGCAACATCATGCACCTGAGAGCACAACAACACATTATTCGGATTCTCATCGATTAGTTGAACAATTAAACAATCTTTCTGATGAAATCTCACCAAACTGGATTCTAGGGGAGAAGTTCATTAGTTGGAAATATTCTTCATTTGTTAATTTATTTACCCTGTAAACCCATCTCCAATTGCAGCAAGTCAAACAGTTCTGCGGCCGTTGTCACTTTATCCCATAATTCAGTTTTAATGTTACTTGACAGTAAGGCCGTTAGAACTTTATTGCCGTTATACAAGAAGGATAATTGTTCAATTTCGGGCATTTGTAAAACACGTTCCAGATATTGGACATTAATATCCTCAACCGGAGGCAATTGCTGACCATCGCTAATGCCTCTCAGTAAATACGCTAACAAACGATTGTGATTTTCTACATAATTCAAAGCTGTCTCCAGTTTAGTCGCTGATAATACCTTTTCTTTCATTTCCCGTCCATCCGTTATTTCTGGACATATATTTAAAGCAACTGCGTGCACCAAATTGATATTGAGACCACTAACAATGGCTTCAATTTCCAACGGTGTGGTATTGTGGGTGAATATCAATTCACCGATGATATCGTACGGATCAATTTTTAACATTTCTTCCACGCGATAATTACACCGGGGATTATGCAATTGCAGCAGTTTGCTGAACTGGCTAATATATGCACAGAATCGTTCATAATGATTGTATTTGGATTTGAGTTTTTGAAATTGACTCGACAAAGCCTTCAAGTCGCTATAGTAGCGCAGTTCTTGGGGATTTTTATAAAACATTTCTTCAAAAACTCTATCGCGCTCCAATTCAATAGAGAGTTTTTCTGGCCTCAGCGAATAAATATTATTACAAAGTAATTCTTTCAGTGACTTGTTGCCCAACAAACGCATACATTCGCACAAATTCTCCAATAACGTTACACAATCACATAAATCGATTGATGGCGTGACGTTTGACTCGGCTATGGTAGGCTCGATCTTGTGATGCCTTTTAATCATTAGTAAAATATTGCTGGTTATGTCATAATTAAACGGTAAATTTAATATAAGATCGAAAATAATTATAGCATTGAAATTATTGCCTACGAAACGATTCAGTATCTGATACTGAGGCTGTTGTGCGTGTTTGGTTAAGAGTTTCTTTAAATTTTGCGTTGGTTGTATTGTCTCTGACTGTACAAAATTATCCAAAATACCGATAATTTTTGAAACCTCAAACCACTTCAGTGCCACTCTGCGGATTTGCTCAACGGTGGTTAAGGGCTCTTGACTATTTTCAATGTCCTTTTCAATCTGCTGATAATTATTGTAAATGGTTAATAATTTCAATTTTATTTGCTGTTGATGCTCTAGGTAACTTAAGACGGAACTTAAGTGAGTGTTGTTTGGATTAAAGTTCTGTAAAAATGTTTAAAAAAAACAGTTATAAAATTATGCAAGTGTAATAATTTATTAATCCAGGACCGAAAAGGATTTAAAAAATCAAATAAGTTAAACTTTATTAGGTATTCATCAATTAATGTATAAAAAAGCATCATTATGTATGATCACAAGATCAGAAAATTAAAAATCGAAAATTGATCCTTTTTTTTTTTTTTTATTAATTCGATTAGTGACTTTTTGGTCTTGCGTTCATATTTGTAATGTATTTGTACATTAAGTTGTGCATGTGTGTAAAAAAACTATTATAAATTTTCTGCTCTTTTTTGATCGTAATTATTATTTTTAATCATAATAATTTTTAAATTAAAATATCTAAAAAAAAAAAATTTAATCGAAAAAAATTTTAATCACATTTAAATTGAAAAGTTTTTATGGGTTTCATAAATTCAAATAAATCCCACACCTGTAAGATAGACCAGCTGTTGTATAAATAGCTGTATAACACATTTTGTCCCTACATCCACGAATCGAAAAATGAGGCTAACAGCCAAAATAGTCCATTGATGTAGATTTTGTTAAATATCATCCTAAAGGTAAAGGGTGGCAGTAGGCAGTTGCTTATTTTTTCATAAATTGGCCTTTAAATGATAATTAAAGTAAAGCACTCTAACTGCACAATTTTCGTTTCAAAATATAAAAATTTCATCTAAATATTTTCTTTTCCTTTCTTTTACTTTTCATAAAATCCATTCAATAATATAATATTCTTTTAGTTTTACAGGTTGGTCTTCCTTTATGTAATGATGATTGCTTATGGCAAAGTTAAATGGAATGAACCCAAAATAGTGCACTATCACTATCGTGAGGTTTTTCCACTGCAGGATGATGAGACAACAAATTTAATTATTTCGTAATTGTTTGATTTTTCAATATTTTTATTTATATATGTTTTTATAAAAAACTAATATATTTTGGGGTTTAACTTACTTCAAGTATTTTTTTGGCATCACTGAAGTGTTTTAACGAGAGCGCCATATTAACTAATTGTTCAACGGAATATAATAATTTTGGTAAAATACTGCGCTCCACTGGGCCAGGATCATTATAATGATAATTGATTAACTTTGACGATGAGCACTGCTTAAGAGAGTTGTTGATAAACATTGTATTGGCCAGTAGATGAGCCCGAGCCCGAGAATGCTGTAAAGCTGTTGACACTGAACCACCAAATGTGGCGCGTCGACGTTGTTTGTCCACTTTATGTCTGGCACGCATAGTATAGAAGCGCGGAAACTTATTTTGCTTAGCATTTTCATTTTCATCATCATTCTCCTCATCACTGGACGTTGGCTCTAAAGTTTGGACATGCCATTTTATTAATGGTATCAATTGATCCCTTTCCCACTGCACTCTACAAGTGTACGATTTTTGTGTATTTTGTTGCAACTGTTCCAGTATTGAGTATTTGGACAAAATATTATTAATAAAATCGATAATTTGTTGAAAGCGTTCTTTCAGCTCCAAACTACTCGTTTTGTAATCGTTACTGTGATATTTTTTCGTTACAAACGTTTTCAAGCAATTAACTATATAGTGTAGAGGTTTGGCGCGACATATAAAACCCGTTTCAAATTTAGTCGGTTTACTTTTTACACTCTTCTGTTTATCAGTTTTTTGGTCATCGGTGTATGATGTGTCTGAAGATTTTTGTGCTCTTTGCTCCACTTCCGCGGTATTTTTATTTAAATATTCTCTTTTCATAAAGATCACATGGAATATATCTTCCAATAATTGGCATAGACTACTGAATGTTCCGACATGACGCAGTAGGGTGTTTAACGTTAATATGTTATCGCTAAGGTATTGATCTTCATTTGGTACCACTCCACAATTGACCATTTCATATACGATATTAAGGCAAAAATAATAATTTAAAATTTCCAATTCTTTCTCTTTAAGCACAACATTCGTTGATACGTTGTCATGGCTGTAGATGGTTTCTATTAATCCTTTGACATCTTCATAAGGTGGGACATCTGTACACAGTAACAACAAGCCCAAAATTGTTGGACTTGATATGATGTTATGTACAGTTACTTCACTGGAATAAATTGTTTTTGTTTGTATGAAATCACACAATAAAATCCAACGTTTCAGTTGTTGTTTAATTTGTACGGTAATTATGTTGCAATCTTCGGTATTGGAGTCTTCGAGATATTGCAAATATGTCATTAGATTCGGTACATCCTTTAAGAATTGTGAACAATCTGAAAAAATATCAATCAATTTAATGATCGATAAACTATTACGTAACTTCTTATCGTGCAGTTCATGGAAATCGTTCATATCTCTGATGTATGGTAGCAAAAAATGTGTTTTATGTTCTAATGCTTGATACAGAACATACTCTGCCGAAGGTAATGGCTTCCGATAATATTGCCATTTCGCTTCTTTAAACATATTATATATATTAGAAACTAATTTTGGTTCTTCAGTGCTAAGTAGTAGCAAGTAAAGTTCATTATTTGGTGAGCAGTCTTTTAAAGCATTTTTATAACGTTCCATTAACTCCCATATTACAGTTTCATTAAGCAGCTCTTGTGGCAGATGTATTAGAAATAATAAGAATCTTGTTTCATATGCTTTGTCGGATATTCTATTAAGACAATCCTCCATAGCCAGTATTAGGACAGGTTTGATTATTAATGATTTTTGTGGCCATTTGTTTATTAGTATTTGCAGTACTGGATATGGTTGTTTTTGTAGAAGATTTGTTAAATGTTTTTGTACATTTTTATCAGCAGAATTTTCCACAGCATTATCACCCAAGTAAGTCTAGAGGGAGTAAATAATAAGAAAAGAAAGTATATATGTAACTAAATCTATTTATTTGCAATTTGTCATACATACCTGCAGTAATTCTTTATCATTTTCATTTAATAAAATGAAATAATTTTGCATATTTTCATCCATTTCTGCACTCTAGAATATGAATAATGCGAAAAATATTGTTTTTAATAAGAATCACCGCCCTTTCTTTGTCTGCAATGGCTTTGAAATGTGATAAGTTTACTGTTATAATATTGAGAACTCCTGCTTATCACTTGTGGTTTCATTTATTTATATTTAGATTCAACAATATACTTTGTTATCTTTATACACATTTAATTGTTCATTAAACTCCAATTAATTGTAAACCTCTTGTGCTGCCTTGCAGCCTTAAATGACAACCATTACTACAGTTGAATAATATAAACCTATCTAGCTATAGGACAGTTCTTCATAATGTATACTTATTATCAGCTTTTTTAATTGGTTTATATTTTTCCAAATTAATCCTCATAGACTGCATTAAACATATTATTCGTAAACAATACAAAACATTAAAGAAAGACGCCCCAATGACCAAAGCAATTAAATGAACAATAGGAACTAGCAGTGGTGGCAGAACAAGCATTGTTTTGCAATTGTAAATAGCAAGAATCAATGTTTACGAAAGAAAAGTTAAAGAGAACGCAAAAGAACAACAACTAGCGGCATCTTGTGAAGCTAAACAAATCTTGCGTTTTCATCACAAATTTTAGCGCCATCTACATTATGCAATATCTTTTATAAACAGAAAATACAATTATTTATCATGCATGCTAACAATCGACTTGAACCATTTCACCATTTCTATGTAAATAAATTGTAATTTAATTTGTTATTTCATAATTGTTTTCAAGTAATTTTTTTATATATGTGCAATTTAAAATAATCAAAAATGCATCAAGCTTATGAAATATATTCAATATTAAGACAAGGAGTCCATATTGAATCCATAACTGCTTATGGTTAGTATTGTAAAGAATATCTCAAATGCAGACAAGTTGGGCAGTAACAATTCATGTTTGCTTTTTGGCATAGATAACAATGTTATTTTGGGAACTCGTAGTGGCCAATTGATAATGTATTCGGTGGACAAGAATGGTGTTGTCGGCATGCCAATGTTTAATAAGTATTTTAGTAAAAAGCCCATCGCTCAAATGGAAGTCATTGCTGAGGAGTTTTTGCTCTTTGTGCTGACCGATGCCATAGTTCATATATGTGATATAAGTCGAGTGGAAAACAATTTTAATATTATGCACAGTTCACAATTAACAAAAGGTTGCACTTTATTTGCTTTAGATGTCAAGGTAATTAAATTTATCAAAAATAAAATACCACTTGATTTAAAATTTTTATATATAATTAGACACCAAAGTCGACAACGGGTGAAACAACTACAGTAATAAGGGTCTGTTGTGCCATAAAGCGACGCTTACAAATCTTCTACTGGAAATCAAATGCTTTAGCTTCTCCCGATTTCGGTTTTGAACTAAAGGATACACCGAAGGCGTTATGCTGGATTGATGATCTAATCTGTGTTGGATATAAAGACGAATATGTCATTTACAATGTATGCTTGCCATTAATAATCGCATACTTTTAGATAAAATTCAATTATTTTAGATAAAATTCGATCCACCCGAAAAACATGATCTGATTGTAACATCGTCATCACACAGTGTAGATCCTTGCATGTGTCTGCTCCGAAGAGATGTTTTGGGTGTATCCAAGGATGAGTTTTTTGTGGCAATTGATGTGAACAAGTATCTACAACCGAAAGATGATAAAAAAAGTAAGCAAGGGTCCATAGAAAGTGCTGATACAAATGGAAATAAAACATTGCTAAAACCGATGGCATGGAGTAGTCTATTGTTGGCCTTGGTATGGGATGAGCCCTATGTTGTAGGTCGCGTAGCGAATGGCCTAGAAATTCGTTGCCTGGAAGGGAACAGTATTAACAAAGATACTCTGGTGCAAACCATAAACGAATTGAACAAAACGAAATATTTGCTACGTTCGGCACCCGGCATTATATTTGCTGCCGCCACGTCCGAATTGTGGTGTATACGAATGGTGAACATACCCACCCAAAGGCAACAATTACTGCAGCAGAAGCAATTCCAACTAGCCATAGAGCTGACGGTGAGAAATAAAATTTTTCGTACTTTCTAAAACTCTGTTCACAAAATGTTTTCGCATTATCGTGTAGAATATATCTGAGGAGCCGGATAATGTAAAATTGGATATTGTGCGACAAATCCATATGCTGTACGCCAAGGAATTATTCGCTTTGAAGCAATTTGCAGCAGCTATGACCGAATTTACGAAAGCCTGCGCCGATCCCTACGATGTAATCCGTTTATTTCCCAATTTGGTGCAGGATCCAAGCGGCTTTAAAACAGCCCCAAAGGAGGATTTTGATGGTGTAACTGTGCAAACTGCTCAAATGGAGGAAAAGGATTTGGAAAACGCTCTTCTGGCTTTAATTGAATTCCTGGCGTTGGCCCGTCAAAAAGAAGTGGTTAAAATACGCGACACAAAGAATACAAACAAATCGTTGCTGTCCATCATTGACACCACTCTCTTGAAATGTTACCTACAAACCAACGACTCTTTAATTGCACCACTGTTGCGTTTGAATCAGTGCCACTTTGAAGAGACGGAGAAAACATTAAAAAAACACGACAAAATAGCAGAATTGATAATACTCTACCAGACGAATAATAAGCACCGCAAGGCTTTGGAGTTGTTGAAGAATCACACAACGAATGAAGAATCCGCTTTGCATGGCTATGAACGGACGATACGCTACCTTCAACAGCTGGGCTCCTCTCAAATGCAATTAATTTTAGAGTTTTCCGACTGGGTGTTAAAACTTAATCCAGAGCAAGGCTTACGCATCTTTACCGAGGATTTTATTGAAGTGGAAAACCTGCCCAGAGCCAGTGTGTTGGATTTTCTTCTTACCCGACACAAAGCACTGGTCATTCCCTACTTGGAACACGTAATTAATGTATGGCATGACAAGAATACGCTTTTGCACAATGTGTTAATCAAACAGTATCGCGAAAAGGTTCAGGCTTTGCAAACAGAAGATTCCGCATCGGGAGAACTGGAAATTCAAAAATATCGTGAAAAACTTTACAATTTGTTGAAAAATTCAAATAACTATTCCCCGGAAGTGGTTTTAAAAGATTTCCCCACAAATACGTTGCTGGAGGAGAGAGCTCTTATTCTTGAACGCCTCAAGGAACACGAAAAAGTATTAGTTATTTACATACAGTTGTTGGGTGATGTGGATAAAGCGGCTGAATATTGTGAAGCCACCTATCAAGAGGACCCCAATATATTTGTAATGCTTCTGAAAATCTTATTAAAGCCATTGTCTCAAACACCCTATGAAGGTGTGGAGCTTCATAAGGATTTTCTAAAACCTAATCACGATGTCATTATCAGTTTTTTAAATAAATATGCCACTAAAATAGATCCCAGTACAATATGGGAGGTAAGTTACTATTTTTTTTTTTTTAATTAACAACAACAATAAAATCTACATTTTATATAATTTAAGGATTTACCGCAAGATATGCCATTGCATCGCCTGCAAAACTATTTGGATACTGTGCTGCGCACACAAATGGCTGAGCGCCATCATTTGGAAATGAAAAAGGCTTTGCTTGCAGCCGAAATATCGCGTGTTGAGGATTTAATACGAGATCAACAAAACATACATTTTGAATTAACGGAATTGAGCGTATGTCCGGAATGTAGAAAACGTTTTACCAATCAAAGTGCTTTCGTACGGTATCCTACCGGTGAAATTGTACATTTGTCATGTCATGATAAAAAAGTTATGGCTGATAATCTGTTTGGTAGCTAAGATAGTTGTTTATATTAAAGCGTTAAATAAACCACCACTATATGAGTACTAAGAAAATTGATTGGCGTTAAAATTATTAAAAAATGTACAAATGATTGAAAAATTTCGATTCGTATACGTTACAGAGTTGCTAAATTTTAATTCTCTAAAGCGACACCTATTGAAATGGGCAACATTGAATAATAGCTTTGTTATAATTCAATAATAAGAAGAAGAGCTGTATTTTTATTTCTGATCTAATTGTGAAAAAAATTCCTCCAGGTTGCTAAACGATTACTTAACTAATTTCTTGGAAATTAATAAAAATATTCTGAAATCTAGGATGTTTCGCCTTGCTGCTAGTCAATTCGTTAATGTAGTACGCCAATCAACCGGCCTTACTGCTCGTATTGGAGGTGTACGTGCCTTGCATGGCCATGACATGTCCAATGAAGAGTTCGATAAACGTTATGAAGATTACTTCAATCGAAATGAAATCGATGGTTGGGAAATACGCAAGGGAATGAATGATTTGCTGGGAATGGATTTGGTGCCCGCTCCTAATATTGTGATAGCTGGCTTAAAAGCTTGCCGCCGTGTTAACGACATTGCCTTGGCTATCCGTTGGTTAGAAGGTGTTAAGGAGAAATGTGGCGATAAAGTTGATGAGATATATCCTTACATTTTGGATCAAATAAAACCTACACTCACTGAATTAGGTGTACCTACAATTGAGGAGTTGAACTATGATAAACCTGAATTAGCTTTAAAATCCGTTTATGAAATGTAAAATTATTACTGGGTGAAATGAAACAGAACTAAGGTTTATCCTTAACATTTATATATATTAGTTTAATTAATTATTTCCTTGGAAAAAGATTTTGTGATTAAAAGCTTATGTAATGTTTTGTTATTTAAAGGAGTGCTGCCATTTTATATTGAAAAGAGAGGTTATGTTTTATTTACTGTTATTAAAAAAGCAACTTTAATTTACATTTTTGACTTTTTCCAACTTTTCAACAACTGAGAAGCTTTCTCCAAATTCTCTTGCTTCTTAATAAAACAATAGCGCACAAAATTTTCTCCTAAACATTTGTGAGCCTCACTGTAAAATGCACTGGGCGGTATACCTTGCAATCCGATATTTTTCGTCATCCATTTCGTGAAATTGTAATCACGATATTTGTCTGGTTCTGAGCTAAAGTCCACTTTGTTTTCTACAAAATAGAGAATTCGTTTAGATCCTTTCTATAAAAGAAAGAGTTCTTAAGAAATTATACCTAAATTTGACCAGTCAGCCAACATGAAGTATCCGCCTTCCGGTATGGTGGGTGTCATGCCCGCTTCTTCTAAAAATTTTGCCATAAAGTCTCGCTTTCCTTGTAATTCTCTGGGTAAACTTTTAAAATAACATTCATCACTATTGAGTCGAGTCATTTCCAATTCAAAACCTCTGGCAATGGCCTCTTGTAGAGGAGTCGGGCAAGTATATACCGAATTTTGATGAACCATTTGTAGATTTTTCATAAGATTTGCCGGCCCGTAAGCCCAACCGGTTTTCCAGCCCGTTACCGAAAATGTTTTCCCTGCTGAACCTATAGTTATGGTTCGCTCCCACATACCTGGTAGCGTACAAATGCGCACATGCTGATTGCCTTCGTACACCATCCATTCGTACACCTCATCCGATAGACACAAAACGTTCCATTTACGGCATAATTCAGCAATCAGTTGCAATTCAGCCATTTTGAATACTTTACCAATCGGATTATGGGGCGTATTCAAAATAATCATTTTGGTTTTATTGTTAAACATTTGCTTCAACTCCTCAGCGTCCAGCACCCAATCAGCTGAATTTAGAACACCTTGACTTTTGGTCTGAGAATATAAGAAGGAGCACGCATTACGTAGTAAATAAACAGTTATTGTAGTAGCGTTTTACCGGTTTCAGTGGTATAAATTTCGGTTGGCCTCCTGCCATTTTCACCATCGGCTCATAACAATCAAAAAACGGTTCGATTATAATTACTTCATCATCCACATCCACGTGCCCCATAATTGAGGAATATAAAGCTTCGTAGGCTCCAGACGTGATAAGAACCTCAGTTAATGGATTCAAATTGCGTTGCAACAATTGTGAATACAATTTGCCAATAGCTTGAACCAAACGCATGTGTCCCTAATTGTAGACCTATAGTAAAACATATGCGTGGATCTAGTAGTAACAAATTCTACCTACATAACCTCTGGTGTATTGATGTAATAAAGGGTTGGCATCATTGGCTATCGCGGATAACGATTCGGTGATATATTTGGGGGCTGCATCGTCAGGAAAACCTTGACCCAAATTCAAGGGTTTATATTCTATGGCTAAATTGATGTATTCGTTCCTTTGAAAATGGCCCCAAAATTTATGCAAATTAATACTCATATGATATCATTTTAGTATAATTTACCATACGCTGGGTGCACTGCCTTGTAGGCGCTTTGGTAGATCAAATTTCTTCATTGCGATGCCGCTTGTTATATGACGTGAATGTGCAATTTTAACATTTTTGTTTACTTTTATTATCTCACGAAGCGTTTTCAACATCTATAAATACGTATAATAATAACAACAATAACTAGACGAAGCAACAAGTGATTATTTGCAAAAGATAACAATAATTTTATAAAAACTCTCATTCACAGAGTAACATAAGTAGTAGTATTTTAGTAGTATCATTGCTCACAGTACCGATTTATTAAATATACTTACAATTTGGTTCAAAATTTTTATATTAACTAATTTTTTATGTAATAAAAATATTAAATTGAACTATTCTTATATATATATAATATTATGGACTAGTTATATATGTATTGTAAGTATTTTTCAATTTTCTTGTACTTTTGATTTATTAGTTATTTCTTTTATGCAACTTTAGAAAATGCAAATGATTTAATTTCTTTTTTTTTCTCGATATTTTACCCACCCCCTTATGGTTAAAGCAATAAACATATCATTTTTAAAGCATCGCTACGGAGAACAATTCGCGAACTATTTAACTAAATGAATCTCATAAGTTATCGTCGTCAGATAGTCTAAGTAAATGTGCCACTAAACTAACTAGAAAGCACAACTTAAATAATAATTTAATTAATATTAAATCTCATTTCGATTTGACTTATATCACAATATTTCGATTCAAGGAATAAGTTTGTTTGGTTGTTTCAACTTGCAAGCAGCAATTTTGTTATCTTGGCCGCATTGGTTGATGCCAAATTAATCAACACTGAATTTCACAACTAAGTAAGCATTTGTTATCTGCACCACTGTTTATATTGATTTGGCAGCATTCTTTAAAAAACTGTTGGTGTCAAATGTTGCCATTCAAATAAGAGATCAACCGTTAAATATATTTACAATATGACAACAAATTATGGAGCGAAATAAAAACGAATGTCATGCATATTTCCAATGATTTGTACAAAAACATGTAAAGATTACTGTAGTGGTGAAGAAGGCTCCCCGGGAGATATGTTATAAGAGGCGCTCATAAACGGTTATATAGATGTTGCAAGTACTATACAAGATTATAATACTAAACAAATTCGTTAAAACCATACGTCGACATAAAACAAACGACATAGCTATGGGGAAATTTGATCTACCGAAGCATTTACAAGCCGGTACCTACAGTGTATGGTAAATTATACATAAATTACATAATTTTTTTCTTTGATTTTGCGAATATATTCTAAGGATTGAATATGCAAATTTAGCTATGGAATATAAACCTTTGAATTTGAGTTCCGGTTTCTCTGACGATGCAGCCCCCAAACATATCACCGAAGCGCTTTCCGAGATAGCCAATGATGCCAACCCTTTATTTCATCAATACACCAGGGGTTATGTAGGTAGAATATGTCACTATTAGATCCACGCATATGTTTCATTATTGTTCTACAAATAGGGACACATGCGTTTGGTTCAAGCTATTGGCAAATTGTATTCACAATTGTTGCAACGCAATTTGAATCCATTAACTGAGGTTCTTGTCACGGTAGGTGGCCAAGAAGCTTTATATTCCTCGATTATGGGGCACGTGGATGCGGATGATGAAGTAATTATAATCGAACCATTTTTTGATTGTTATGAGTCGATGGTGAAAATGGCAGGAGGCCAACCGAAATTTATACCACTGAAACCGGTAAAACGCTACTACAATAACTGTTTATTTACTACGTAATGCATGCTCCTTTTTATATTCTCAGATCAAAAGTCAAGGTGTTCTAAATTCAGCTGATTGGGTGCTGGACGCTGAGGAGTTGAAGCAAATGTTTAACAATAAAACCAAAATGATTATTTTGAATACGCCCCATAATCCGATTGGTAAAGTATTCAAAATGGCTGAATTGCAACTGATTGCTGAATTATGCCGTAAATGGAACGTTTTGTGCCTATCGGATGAGGTGTACGAATGGATGGTGTACGAAGGCAATCAGCATGTGCGCATTTGTACACTACCAGGTATGTGGGAGCGAACCATAACTATAGGTTCAGCAGGGAAAACATTTTCGGTAACGGGCTGGAAAACCGGTTGGGCTTACGGGCCGGCAAATCTTATGAAAAATCTACAAATGGTTCATCAAAATTCGGTATATACTTGCCCGACTCCTCTACAAGAGGCCATTGCCAGAGGTTTTGAATTGGAAATGACTCGACTCAATAGTGATGAATGTTATTTTAAAAGTTTACCCAGAGAATTACAAGGAAAGCGAGACTTTATGGCAAAATTTTTAGAAGAAGCGGGCATGACACCCACCATACCACAAGGTGGTTTCTTTATATTGGCTGACTGGTCAAATTTAGGTATAATTTCTTATGAACTCTTTTTTTAATTAGGCAAAATTCCAAATAATTCTCTATTTTGTAGAAAATAAAGTGGATTTTAGCTCAGAACCAGATAAATATCGTGATTACAAATTCACGAAATGGATGACAAAAAATATCGGATTGCATGGTATACCGCCCAGTGCATTTTACAGTGAGGCTCACAAATATTTAGGAGAAAATTTTGTGCGCTATTGTTTTATTAAGAAGCAGGAGAATTTGGAGAAGGCTTCTCAGTTGTTGAAAAGTTGGAAAAAGACAAAAATGTAAATTAAATTTCCTTTTTTTTTTAACAGTAAATTAAATGGATGCAAATTTTAAGTATGTTTTATAACCGTTAACATATACGACATACTGTCCTATGGTATTATGCTTTTTATGTTTTTTTTCTATTGGTAAACATTGATAGTATTACCATATAAAGTCTATAAAACTAAAAAAAATACTAATTATTAAATGAAATCATTGAAACAAAACTGATTTTAATTTCAATTAATCATGGAAGCCGAGACAAACGAATGTTGCATTAATATGCTGATTAATCAGTGTTGCATTTATTTGCAATAAAGTACCGTAATTATACTAATGGCAATAATAGTTTTTGCTATATATGTGTGGCAAATATATTCTTTAATTAAAATCTTATATAAACATCACTAGGTGAGCATGAAAAAGGCCCATAATACCTGAGAGAAAGGATGCATACTTGTTTATAAGCGATAGTGAGTGTGGTAGCAACTGTAAAATTAAAGTCAGGGCTTCTCATCAAAGTACACATTTTATTGAAATATTAAATTTAAATTTTCATTGAAAAAGTTCTATTTGTGCCTTTAATGATAACAACTTTTATTCAAATTTGATCAAGACAAATACTCACATAGTCTGGGCGTGATCAAATTTTAAATAAAACACACTTTTTGGTAAATTTTTTATTATAATGTTTATCTTTATTTTTGTTTTTTTTTTTTTTTATCAAAAATTGATAATTAATATTGAATAATAACAATATGAAAAACATTGATGCATGAAAAAGTTTATAAAAATGCAAACACATCTGTTATATACGTTTTTAATCTTTAAATAAATGTAAGTGGGGAGAAATTAATTGAAAATGAAACCAAAAAAACGTAAATCTAATAATCAATTATTATATGAATACAATAATAATATTAGTGGTGTGAATGGAAATATATCATTGGAATTTGTTATACCCTACACTGGATGACAGTATACTAAGTTTAGCATTCTGTTTGCAACCACAAAGAAGGAGATAACTGAGACCGATGAGACCCCACAGAATAAATATATATTTCTGATTAGCATCAAAATCTGAATCAAAATAGACATGTCCGTCCATGTATCTGTGTGTTGTTGGAATTCTCATTGTCGTAAATTTTGAGATATAGAATTGAGATACTTCTGGGGCATGCACACAGAATGCTATTTAAATTGGGAAAAATTGGTTGATAACCACGCCCACAATAGACAAAAATCGATGTAACGGCTATATTAAATAACTTCTCAAGTTGTACATATATATACAATTAAATCATCCATTGACAATAGGCGTGGTTGAATAACATGCACGCCCACAATCGATAAAAATCTATATATTTACCCAAAAAATGGGGCTACGAAGTTGATATTTGGTTTACATATTTATAATTACCTCACATATCGATACATGCCGTTAAGGGACACACCCACAATTTACAAAAAAAAACAAATTTTTGTGTTGAATTCAACGTGAAAGTAATTAAGTACATGCCACGCCCATTGTTTGATGGGGTGGAAAGTTGGATTTTTAAGATTTTTTTACTAGTTCGTACTAAATATGCGTTCAATCAGGGGTTATTCAAATATCATAATATCAATGAATGTGTGGTTAGGTGTGTCTGTGTGTGTGTTTTAATAACTCTATAAACTACTAACTTAAATCACAGATATATCTAAAGTTAATCTAATTGCAATGCTTCAAGCCATTGTTATAAAAGTGCATTGTTTTGCGGTTTGAATTATGAATCGAGACGAGAAAGAGAGAAAAATTTCTTTTCCTATCAATTTCGATTTCAATTTCAATTTCATACCAATGGGATACGTGTCGATTGGGGAATTAAAATAAACAATTTTAAATGCTTATTAAATGCACAACTGCGCCTTATGGCTTTTTTGTTTATATCCCTGGCGGTTCTTGATTTATACACGTGGTTTATAATATTTTTAAATAATTTGTGTGATATGTTTCTTTGTCGGTTTAGGTTAAAATTAAAACATTTACATACATATACAATACAATACATAAATTCTTGCGTAATGGCACAAATTGTTAACGTGTTCTTATGCCAAAAAAAATTTGATGATAATTGATGACTGGACTTGCTCTGCTTGGTTGCTGACAGAGGCACAAACGAAAATGGTTGCTTGGTAACTTATTCTATTTATAACTAACGACGCTTTGTATTCATTAACTCTAAACATGTACTTCGGGACAATCTTCATCCTTGATGGACGTGTATTGCACCTTTTTGGCCACATTGTCGAAAACCGGCGTTATCATGAACTTTAACTTGTCGCGACTCACATAGATTAAAGCCACCACCAAACCCAACAATATCATGCTCAACACTATCAACAAAAATATCAAGGTGGCGGTGTGGCGGGCCATGCTGCCCGCTTCGGCGGGAGCTTGTAAGGCTAGACCATAATGATTGTGGGTGGCTGTATTGAACATGATGGTAGCAGCGGCTACCGCGTCCGCACACTCGGCCATGTCCAATTCCAGTATGGGGGTGGGATTCACTTTATTCTGATAGCACATCAAGCTTCCCTTGTTGCGCACCGTTATGTTGGTGGCTTCGATCCAAGTGCGCAACGGACTTATCTTACAATCGCAAACGAATGGATTCAAATTAAAGTCCACGATTAGATTGGTGGTACGATTGGGTAATTCTTCCAATTCATTCAACAATAACAGATCATGTGTCTTGACGTACTCAAACTTGTTGCGTTCCAAGTCCAGGAAACGTAAATTTTTCAGACAGTGCACTTCGAAATTAATGTCTTTCAAGAAATTGTCTCCTAAATGCAAATCCCTCAGGCTGGGCAGATCGCAAAATACTTGGCGATCCTTAAAGTTGGTGATTTCGTTCTGTTCCAAATGCAGTTTCTGCAATTTCACCAGCTGACTGTTTACAAAGATATCGTGCAAGTCCTCACTTAACTGAGGTGTACTGTTATCATCGAAAGCATCGGTTAGATGTAGGCTTTCCAAGTTAAGAAAATTCGAAAACACACGCGGATGATGATGATTGATTTCGTCATCATCGCGCGATATACTCAAATTATTATGATTCAATATTAAACGTTCCACATTCTGTACGTGATGGTAAGTTTTGCCGCGTATTTCGCGTATGTGATTATTGCTCATGTCCACAATTTTCAATTGTTTATAATTATTGATGGTGCCAAACACATTCCAGGGCAGTTCTGGTATATAATTACCAGTGAAGATTAAAACTTGCACTTCATTCGGCATAAATTCTAAAACGATGGTATTATGTAAACCGGCATTCGTGCAATTCACTACATACTGCAGCAAGCCTTCGTACATTTCGTGGCCACACACACAAATGCTTGGAAAATTGGGACCACATGTGAAAGATGGTGCTAGAACAGAGGGCGATGGGTCTGAACTTTTTAAAGCAAACGTATGCGATGAGAACGAGAATGATACAATTATTGCTAATATTTGCATAAACGACCGTTTGAAAGACTTCATTTTTGTGGTTGGCTGTAGACTTAGGATTTTGTTAACCTGAAAAGAGTTAAAATATGGGAAAAAGTTAAGTTAATGTTGTTTGAATTACAAGAAACTAATCATCTTATAGCAAAATAAAATTGAATTAAAATAAAAGAAATTATCATGGTCGACTATAAGTACCCTATACCCGTATCATTAGTTTCACAAATTATGCTACAATTAATTTATTTGTATCAGTAAATGCGTGGCATCGCTTTATAAGTCTCCTCGCGAAATATCATTATGTGGGGAGGGGTTCTAAATATAATCCCATTTGTTCTATTTTCAATAGGATTCCTCCTTACATGTCCTTGAAGTAAATTTCATCAAAATATCATCAAAAAAATATAACCTGTACTTTATGCACAAATTTACGGAGACAGACAGACGGACATGGTTAAATCGTTTCGGATTTTTATTCTAAATCGATCGGCGTAATTGAAGGTGGGTGTGGCATTTGCCGTTTAGGATATACAAACATTCGCCATAATAAGCTCACACCAACCAATGTTATACAATGGTTAGATTAGTTCCACCATAAATATGTTTAGCAGCATGTCACTGCTCTTCTAATGCACTGACCATCTTTATCAAAATATTATATATAAGGAATAAAAATTATTAGAGAATTTTGTGTTAATAAAGTTCTTTTTTTTCAACTGTGTGACAGAGTATGAACAGAATGCGTATCTGTGTCACATTAGTTTGTCTCTACTACCCTCGCCGCGATTGCTTATATTCTTTATCAATATTAAAAACGATTATCGTCATCTTTTCATCTGTCTTTTGAAAAGTTTCCTTCCATTATTATACAAAGTAACGAAATAAAAAAATTATTGAAAGTTTATCTATGACCAGTAGAAAGTTTTCTACTTAGCAAAGTGTTACATTGTCTTGTTTCTTTTTTACTATTTTTAATATTTTATAAATAATATAAAAAAGAAAATTCCTTTTTGCCAAAGTCCTCTCTTTTGATGATAATGATACTGGTCGCGCTAGCTATTGGCTTAACAATGAGTTTGTTCATATTTAACGAGGCAAAAAGATGAATTTATACAGAAAATAAAAAAAAATATGAAAAATAACAACAACAACCAATTTCGTTTGCCACAAAATATGCAAAGTTGTGCATGTACTTTTCTAAATATTGTATGAACATGAGTGTGTGTGGGTGTTGTACACAGTTCATATTGTATGCAATGCAATTCATAATACTTGGATAACAGCAGCAACAGTAACAGCAACAAAAACAACATTGTTAAGTAAATCATGGTTATGAAAACAAATTGTGGTTTTTCTTCTCGTCCATTGATATACAATTTGTTTAGGAATTTTTTCATTAGACAAAATAACAAAGAAACAACAGTTTTTATACCTTCCACACACAAGATAAAAAATATATTAAGTTTACCATTTCATTTGAACGTCAAGACTCTACAATGTATTAATATTTTTTAATCAGCTTCAAAAATTGTATGTCGATCTAGACATGTATGTCCGTGCGTCCGTCTATTGTTGGCACTATCATGATTGTAAACTATAAGATATTAAGGTAAAAATTTATTCACACACTTTATGTCTGAAGTGAAATATTTAATTTAAATAAAATCGATCAAAAGCCACGCCCACAATTGACAAAAATCTAGTTATTTGCCACAAAAATTTAGATATAAAATTGAAATTTATAACGAACACTTATAATTATCTTATAGGTCGATTTGTCAAAAATGGGTGTGGTTGGATAACAGACACGCCCACAATCGACAAAAATTTGTATATTTTCCACACAAATTGACCTATGAACTTGAATTTTGGTTTATATATATTTATAATTATTCCATTTATCGATCAGTCAAAAATGGGCGTGGTCGGATAAAGGAGACGCCCTCAATTTTCAAAATCCTTAAATAAAGCAAAAAACTCGCATTATGTAATATATAATATATACACTTCGAGGAAGCGGAATTATGAACCTGCCACGCCCAGTCTAGTGATAAGTAGGGTAAAAAGGGTATTTAAGATTTGGCTTAACCGAAAGTTTACTTTTCTCACTTTTTTTATTAATGAAAAGAAGACATTTTTAAAACGGAAAAACAAGAACAGTTGTAGAAATGACAGAAGCTTGGAAAGAAGAAAGTCATGTTGATAAGAGTTTTTGATTAGCCCGGCAAAGTGGCTGACCCTTGTTCAATTAGTCTTTGGAGCAGGCAGCTCTTTATACATGAAATGTTGACCCAAAGACATGTCTCAACTTTATATTAAGTATTGCTGTTATTTTCAATGCTTTTTAGATATAACAAAGGAATCCTTCTACGTCATTTACATTTCATATATGTGTAGATAAACAAGTTGTTGCTTAACCGTTGAGTTAATAACTTTTTTAAAACTTTCTGCACATTTAACCCCACTCTACAGCTTAGATTATAAGAATTGTATGCAGTCATTGAACATAAATACTAAATTTTTCCCCAGTCCACAAAATACAGTTTTCGAAGTTGTCGTTGAAATGAGGACATTCGTGAAAGCTGCTTCAAAGTGATAACATTCAATTGGTATAAAAGCATTATTACCACACTCTGTCTTATTTACTTTACATACAGCATATATATGTAACTAAGTAATGCCTGTAAATGCAAAACAGATAAACTGGGTAAATAACCATTAAATTTCAATTTATACAGATAATCTTCTAAACTGCTTAACACTTCATTAAAGGATTTCTTTCTTTATATTTCTTCCTTTTAAAGATCCCACAACAAACAATAATTACAAGACGGGTAACTAATGCCTGGTAAGAGTGTTTTCGTAAAAGAAATTCAAGAATATCTTCCATTGTAATGGCTTTTATAGAAGAGAAAAGATATAGAATGTAATGAAATATTGTAGAGAGAACGCAATACACGCAATAAATGTTAATGTATGCCAGGCTATAAAACCGAACATATATTTTTTAAATATTCAGTATTTCATCAATATCCTACAGGGTAAAAGTAAGTTGTTGTAAAGATTAAAATAAATCTATAACTTTTTACCATAAATATTGAATAAATGCTTTCAGGACATTAACGGAGGAATGCTAAAAATTGTGCTTTTTAAACCACCTTTCGGGTTAACAAATGCTTTTATATCCAACTTTGTCGAAAAATTTAAAAAATTAAAAGTTTGCGCATAAATAGACAGACAGATAAAGAAATCTAGCTAAATAGATAGATAGATCTAAATAGTATTTATATTTATGTTTATAAGTTCACTTGGAATTCTTCTTTTCATCCAACAAATTGGAATCGATTGCATTTCGATTTTACCCAATTTCATAGACTTTTTATAAAAGAAATCAACTGAAAGCTTTTACTAACTATGCATATACTTGAGTACCAAAAAACTCACACATTGCTATCAATTATTATACAAACATGCAAACATACATATACTCGTCTGTATATATATGGTACAATGGCAGAATGAACTTTTATTCTATGGTTAACATATCGGTAGTGCATGAAAAAAAAAAGAAAAAAAAGTTGTTATTGTTATTGTTGTTATTGTTTTGCCACAGGGCACTTAAGTGTTGCACACTTGCAAACTCAACAGCCTTTCAAAAGTTAAGTAAATATACAGAAATCTTATATAATAGTTTATTTAATACCCAAACGTGTACATAGATAAGGTTTAAGCGTGAGTGTATGTATGTGTTTATTTATTTACTTGCTCCTTGCTTTAAACCGAAACTCTTATCTCAGTTCAGTAGTCAGTAAGTTATTCTCATATAAATAGCTTTTCACTTTATTTGTTTTATTTGAATTTTTTATGCTCTTATTTTTCTACATTTGTTGAATTTCTATTGTTCCGCAAATTACAATCACTTTTTAAGGCTTATGGATTGGAAAACGATCAAACTGGAGGATGAAGGGTAAAGTAGAACATTTCAAACATTTTGGCATTGTCTCATCTATCTTATCTGTGTCTATACCTTACTTGCGATAATATTGTAACTGTACTACATCTCGAATTGGAACCAATATGCAATATATTGTCTGTATAGTAAACATTTAAGTGTAAGAGAGAAATTCAAAGACATTTTTAGTTGATTCTTCTATATTGTATAGTTTCAGACAAATTAAGTTAATATTAAAAGTAATATATAGGTGCCAGTATCATTGGCTTTATCTCAAAACCAAGACACAAATAAAGTGTATTACAGCGTACGCACAAAAATGGTATGCGGCACCGTCTTTGTTGAAACCACATTCTTATCTTCTAATTTATGTCGACATAATTATGGATACTTTTAAAATGATGAAAAATGGATTTATCTAAAGTCATATAAGATTTACAAACACTTACACACAAACGTCCCATATCTAATATTATAAGAGATTTAAGGTAAAATAAGTGGGAAAATTAAATTTGGCTGAAACCAAATTTTAAATACCCTCCACATCTACATACAACTAGTGGGCGTGGCAGGTACCTGATTATTTTGTACTTTCTAATTGTGTATTCATTACAAATGAATATGATAGTGGAATGCATTTTTTAAAATTGTGGGCGTATCCATTATTCAATCATTCCAATTTTGGTACATCGATTTTTTTTTTTTTTGTAAATTGTGGGCATGTTTGTGTTGTGGCACTGCCCCTTTTTTGACATTAATTATATATTCTATACGTATATTAAATTGAGAACAATTTGCCAACAACAGACAGACACACGGACATACATCAGATTTTGACGCTGTGCAAGATATACGAGTATATACTGAGAGGTCTTTGACGCCTTCGTTTGAGTATTCCAAATGGAATGACAAACTTAATATACCGTCATATTATGTGAAAGATATAAAAATTGAGCTATTTTTGCGGCTTATATATGAATTTTTGCCGATTGTAGGCGTGACACTTGCCCAAGTTTGCCAAATTTAAATCGAAACCTATAAATAAAAATGTTTGTTATAGTTTAATATCTTAAAATTTACCACCCTAAACGTATCCAATAACACATATATACATGTTTAGATCGATTTAGATTTTTATATAGATTATGATTTGTAGATTTTGTGATACTTTTTTCAATGCTTTACAAACCACATAACAAACTTTTTATTAATAAGGTAAAGGGTATAAAAAGAAGATCATTCATAATGTCACACTATTCAACCAAACAACAGATAAGATAAAATATGATAAAACGGGAAACTTTACAGAAAAGACGTTTGATAGGAAAGTAAACTTTAGGTTTCAGATGTACATACAAGATATATATGCTTATCTATTTAAATAGTTTGTTATAACATTCTTGGGTTGACTTCCAATACATACGAGTATGTTTGTTTGCGTTGACAAATAAAATACAATATATTGGAACACAGTTTATTTAACGATTTGGGTTGATGATACATGAACTATATGTACATATGTTTAGCTTTAACAATATTTATATATAGATATGGATATACTTTCTCTTCTATTTAGACTATCTATACCATTTACATGTTCTACATATGTATGTATTGTAACAGATCTATGTGTTTTCTTTTTTTTTATTATTTTCTTCTCTTTGTTGGTTTTATTATTATAATACCGTATGGATATTGTTATTATAACCGCATTGTTGTTGTGGCTTTGTAAATAATATGCAACAAAAACGACAACAACAATAATAGTAATAATAACAATAATTAATTATTCTGTGGAAGGGAAAGTGTTGTAGCAGAAAATTTTATCAACACATCACAAATTAACGTTACACACCAATCAACCTGGTAAACAGTACTGCCTCAAGTACTTCACTTCAATCTCATTTACATACCCTGCATATATAGTTTTTTTCTATTTCTATTTATTCATTCTAAGCTATTATGTTTTACCAATTGAAAAATAATAACGGGAAAACTTTAGATGGGTATGTGTAGTGTATGTGTAAATAGATGTTTGTTCTAGCTAATGACAATGAATTTTGAAGGATTTGTAATTGCATGCAAGGTAATATAATGATAAAGTGTTATCTGATGTGTGCATTGTATGCATTGTATGCATTGTGTGCATATATGCATAAAAAATATATATATTTAGAAATGTATGTATATACAGGTAATTAAATTGACGCATTTATGAAAGTCATTACCGGAAATATATTTTTATACCTGTGGTGTATGTAATATCTGATAATTGGCATATCGCTGTATGTATACGTGGCTGAGATCGTAAACGCAGCATTGCCTTTATGACCGAATACAGTAAAACATTCATTACTTAACTGAGTTATGGCATTTGTTTAGCAGAATTTACGTATATAGCCTTAATATTATGTTATAAAATTTATGTCAGAGACATTTATATAAACATAAGTCAAATTAAACGTCATTTTATTTCCATATTATATATATTTGAACTATAATTTTTAAACACTCTACATAAGAGAAAAGTATATCAAGTTTGTTATGTTTCTTTTATACAATTCAAGAACCTCACAAAGTATTATATTAATATTCCTGATTAGCGTCAATATCTACATCAATCTAATCAAGTGCGTCAGTACGTCCATATGTTGTTATAGCGCTCACAGTTGAAAATTTTGAAATATTTAGGTAAAGTGCAGATATTTGTGATTTCTCTATGCGGGTATTTATTTAAATTGGGCGAAAATTATTATTTATAATTAGTATGTCTACCGATGAGCTAAAAATTGAAGGAGTTGTTTTACAGACACGCCCACAAATTACATAAAATTTGTTTTAAAACTTACAATACGACTTGTTAACTAAAATGATGTAGAGTATAATTATTGTAGTTAAGCCCTGCCACGCCCACTTTTAATTAAGTACATATTGTGATGTGTGTCTATTGGATTGGTAACTAAATGATTGCGGATTAGTAATAAAAACTAAAATTGAAAATAATTTTTAATTGGTTTTACTTAACCTTTGAACTTTAATAATATTTGTTGTTGATGTTATGCATATGAACGGATATTATACGCATTTGTAAATTGAATGTTGTAATAGGTATTAGATATGTATCAATGCAGCAATCACATAAATCATATTTTTAGTTTTTTCTTTGATATATGTGCAATAATTTAGAAAATATTAGATACTAACCTGAACGCCATCATATAAAGTAATAAATTGAAAAATGAAACATACTGGTGCAGTGAATAAATATTTATAAAATATACTTAAATACTTTATTGTCGTCCTTGTCTCATTTTTTGTTTCTTTTGTTTTATTTTTTTTTTTTTAAATAAATTTCACACAAAGTCATGATATTATTTATTTGCCAAAAACCCAACATCACTTTAAATAAAATATGTATAGAAAGGTGAAGGATGAATGCCAACTTTTAAACTTTACGCTCTATTTGTTATACAGAATAGTTTAAGTTTATAATTTGTAATATATATTTTTGAGAATTACGAAAATCGAGAAATTACTTATAAAGGCATATTTTCATGAGAACAAAGAGTAGCGTATGATGGCACAGTTTTTAAATAAGCCGTTTCCTATTTAATATTAATAAAAATCGATAACAGCTGCAAAATTAGAAATTGAAAATACACTTAGAATCATTGATGTATATTGATGTATATGTATGAATAAAATAACAGATACTTTCATAATTTATAAGAAATTTGTTGGTTGAGCTAAAGTACAACAAACAAACGTTAAAAAAAGGTGCAATTTTGTACATGCCACGCCCACGATATTAATGTAGAGAGTATCAAAGACTTGACCCAAGTCAAATGAAATTATTTTATGTGTTTGTGGCTTAGTTCTTATAGTTTTTAAAGTGTGCCATCATATGCTACCAAAAAAAATATCATCTTTTCCTCAATCACTTGTAACAATTTTCATCAAATGTATACAAAATAGAGAAAATCTGACTATTTCCATAATCTTTTAAAACCATACTCGGTTAATATTAAATTGTTATAATTTTTAGAGACAAAAAAGATATACCGCGCTATCATAACCTGCCATAGATTATCAAAAAATGTAAATTTTAATAAACATGGTGTAATAAAACACATGCTCGTATATATGTATTGTATGCCATTTGGGTAGAATGACAAGTCCCTTCGAGTAACACGTATACATAATATGTTGCAAGCTTTACCCCTATACTATACCTGATGTAGTCTCCAACTTATCAAATATTCCATCATATTTCGTTTAAGCTTCAACATAAAATTACAGTCAATTTGAGATGGCCCAAGTGTTCCCAAAATGTATGTTTATGTGATGGTATTGGGTATTGGTAAGAGTTGAGAATGAACTAGTAATGTATGTTAATGAAGTTCAACTTCCCTACAGTATAATATGTGTAATGTATGTGTTTGCATGTGCTGGTATTTCAGATGCCATCGCTTACTCGCTGTAGTTGTTTACTTTTCTGTTACTCTAACTTACAATAGATTACAATTTTTTCTCTTTTACTAACTTTTGCTGTAATTTTATCTGTATGGTGGTGTTGTATGAATTACACGTATGCATACAAGTATGCTTATACCAAAATTGATATCTATGTATATGTACAGGTTGCTAAATTGTATTTAATTACTCTCGTAGAAGTAGATTGCTAGTGGCAAACATAGGTGCTGCTCTATGTATGCATATGTATGTGGTATTTGCTTTAATAATGATTGAGTTGCCTGTGAATATATCGAACGTCTATGGACTTCTTAATCTCAATCATGTTGTCAGCAGTAAAGTTAAACTGTAGCAGCCCTCAACACCATTATTATAAACAATACATACAGAATGCACACGCATACAGAAGAGAGATACCACTATCGAGCTGTTACAGGCATTGACTTTATTGTTAATTATGGGCTTTTGAGGTTAAGCACACGTGCTTTAAATGGCTAATATATTACTTATCGCAAAACCTTTCATTTAGTTTATAAAATCTTTACATTTAATATTGAACGTAAACAATGTTTTTACACTGGAAACGAATAAGCGAGACGTATGGGATGCATTTTAAGTAAGGTTTTCCATATAATTATATTATATAGCAAATCAAACAAATTGTAGCATAACTTAAGGAGATAAGTGGTATGAGGTATGAAATGGTCGGGCATGACCGACTGTAACATATATACTTTTTTTTTATAATCTTATAATCTTCTTTTTTACTCCAAAAACTGTGTCATCATGTTTTAAAAATCTCTGGGGTTGTTTGTATGCTTTCTTAATTAACTCTTCAAGTTCGCTTTTATATCCACCTTTATAAGTATACAGAAGTACAGATAACTTTCATAAAATGCTTGCAATGCTCAAAAAGGAGACTTCGGACACCTTCGGACAATATTTTAAATCAGCATCGAATTCTGAGCTGATCTAGCTAAGTTTGTCTGTCTGTCTGTCCATGTGTGCGTGTCCTTTTTAAATTATCTTCCTAAAGATAGCGATTTCAAACTTAGCAGAGAAGTGTTGGTAGTTTTCATATTCAAGTTGATATTGAAATTGGGCAAAATTGACACGCCCATAATGTAGAAAAACTGAGAAGAAGCAATTATAAAATGTTTCCATGTCTTAAGTGTCTTAAGTGTCAGGAAGTTGTTAATAACGTACCTTAACGTAATATTTCCGATTTGATTAGTATTCGAAAAAGATTTTTAAATGATTTTTCTAGATCTCTCACCATATAACACACTGACATTGATACATACGTTTTGAATTTAATGTTATAATTAAAAGCATATTTAAGTTTTGTAAGCGTTTTCCCGAGTATTGCAAATGTTCGTTCAAACAATGCATTTACATACTATTCTTATCGTCAAGGTGATGGCTTTAGTTGAAAGAAACTTCCTTAATCAACCAACTTTCTATACCCATACCTTGGTGTTTATGGGGGGTATAGAATGTCGTCGGTTTGTCATATTGAGTCGAGTCATTTCATGTGTTTACTCCGTTAGCATGTTTCCTCATGTTTTATGCATGTATGTGCTTGAATGTCTGTCCGTCTGTTTATCTTCTTTACTTGTTTTTAACTTAATGCAAGTAATAAAAAATTTCATCTCTTTTGGCATACGTATAATGTTACCTTTTTTGTTGCTGTTTTGTTATTTGTTAAACCCTACATCTATAAAAGGGTGGGTATACGAAGTTTGTCATTCCATTTGCAACAGCAACACAGGCTTTAGAAACTCTACAACGTATAGATATTTTTAATCAGCATTAAAAACTGAATTTATCCAAACATGTCTGTCCGTATGTCCGTCTATTGGTGACACTTTCACGGGCGTAAACTATGAGATATTGAGCTGATATTTTTTACAGACACTTTTAGTTTCATGTACAATAATACATAAACTATTAGAGGGCGTCATCATCTACCTGTCACGCCCACTTTTTTGTATATAGCTGTAGTGTAAGTATTTAAAATTTACCTCAAGCAAAATTTAGTTTTCTTACTTTGTTTTTAATTCCTTTTTGCGTTTTTTTTTCTTCTCGTAACTTTTTGCATAAAACTTCCGTCAAAACTTAATTTAGTTTGCTTTCCACACTTTGTGTTTTAGTTAAGACTTGAAGAAAATGTTAATCGTCATTCTAATTCAGAAATGGCCAATAGTAATTTATAGCACGTGCCAATACTTTATAAATGAAAAGAAAGATATTTTGCAAACAATTGAAAATCATTACAGCATCACTTTAGAATTTGGAAGATTTTTTGGTGGAAAACTGAATTCAGTGATTAAATCCCCTATGAACCACTAAGGGACTTTTGTAGAAAATGAAGAAAATGGCGTTATCCAGCTTAAAGAATATATTGCAAAAGTATTTTAGGTCAATATTTCGTTTTACAAAGATTTCGAAGAATAGAATGTGTCGGTCTTCTACAATTTCTTTGAAAAGAGTAGTTTTTTGAATAGATTTCTTCGGAATTCATGATTTTTTTAATGAATTTTTAAAACAGAGATGGTACATCACTATTAAAAATACAACTGATTAGTCCTGAAATTATTGATCATTTACATGTTGTGTATGTCCTTTAGGTTTGCCCATCCCTGGCCATAAACTGTGTGTGAAATATACATACATATATAGTTTATGAATGTGTGAAGCTGTCTGCCTCTTGCTGGTTCTCTCTTTCCATCTATTTAACATATTTTTTTTTGTTAGTTATAACTTGCTTAATCAGAGCAATTAGTAATTTGTTTTGTTTGGTATTAAGTAATTTACAAGGCGTAGCAAGAGATGGAGAAGGTAATTAAATCGGAAAGTTAGGCAGCGTTTGCTTCAAATAATGAAAAAAAAAAGGAAAAAATCTGAAAACTGTATCAAAGGAATATAAAGCTAAGTAGCCAAGTAGTCAAGTTTGCAGATGTCTGAGCAAGAACTTCTGGTAATCTGGTGATTGTGATAATTTAAAGTTTTAAACTCTTTTTGTTTTGTTTTTGTAGGAAATTATTTTACATGACCAAAAATGCAATTTAAAATAATAATGCCATTAATGCAATATTTCATGCTTATTAAGTTTACACTCTTCATTTACCATTGTCATCCTTGTCATCCTAGAAACCTTTGTGAATTCAAGTGATGCAAGTCCTTTTTTCCCGAAAACATGAAAAATTGAAAAATAATGAATATATAAGACTATTGAAGTGGTTAAATTGATGTGCACCACAAATGGACTTGCACCACTTTTACTCACAACGGCTTTTAAGACTTTTTGTTAATTTTCTTTTCGTACAATTCTTATTCCCATTAAGGATATTATGAACTATTATTGCATGGTGTGCACACGCATGCAAGCATATGCAATCTCCACTACTTGGTTAAATCCAAGGCAAACGTTTCCATTCATATATAATTATCTTATGACACTGCATCCATACAGACAAAGCTGTTGATTGAAGTTCAGAAGTACGGGGATACATGTATTAAGTAAATAATGATTTATGAAAATTGAGCACATTAAAATATACGTATAAATACTTTATGTACACATATACATACGTATGTTTAAAAGAATACAGTAAAGGAAGACTCTTTACAATAAGAAAATGTTGATGAAGAAAAACGCAAACGATTTAATACCAAGAAATATAAATATTTGTCAAAAAGTTTAAGTGAAAATGTTAGACGTGGGGTCCAGCCTGATAATGATATCCAAAAAATAGCTTTAGCAGGTTACCATTTGTCCCACTTTATAATTATAATTAAATGATTATTTTTCAAAAAAATGTAAAATTTCGATATTTATTTGAAAATGAAGTGTTGGACTGGGTTGGGATTCGAAAAGTAGTCTATTTTCAAAAGCCTAAACATATCATTGCCTTGAATTTTGATTGAAATGTTAAAAGATTGAACAGACAGACGGAAACGGTTTATAGATTTGGCATACCCCTAAAATAGCGCTTTTTTGTTATTCAATAATAAATATTTGAAAAAGTGTAACGTATGCTAATCGGTACATGAACTTTTGTCCTCCCTTAAACTTATTTTGATTTTACTTATTTCAACGATCAAGAGGAACAACATATACCCTTATACATAAATATCTGCATCTGACAATTAAAATCCTATCAAGTTCGTGTCTGTCATCATGCAGTGCTACGTGCCTGTGTGTACATAAATGTGTTTGAAATCATTCACATAAATCGAGGTAGAAATCAAAGAAATGAACGGAAAACAGTGCCGGAAATGATTGAAACTTTATACAAAACGTAATCATCCATGAACTTATCCACACAAAAGTTGATGCAATAGCACAGTGTGGTATGTTGTTATTTACAAATTATGAATTGAATGGATTAATAACGTTTTCAAATTATGATTGGAAAAATGACAAGCTTGAGTGAATGAGAAGCACCAACATGATGATGAATCAATGAAATCCTTGAGTGTAATTTTGATTTTTCATAAAGAGAAACATTTAAGGTACTTAATTTTTCAATATTATTATCTGTCATCACATTTTCTTTTCATTTTGAGTCAGTTTAATAGCTTAAGGGGGGGATTTTAACACCAATGTTGAACTGATAAGTTTTAGTAGATCTGTTGAGAGTTTTTTTTAAAGCTACTGACGATTTTATTCATTTGATTTTTTCTTCATTCCGTGGTCTTTTGTTTGTGTCAGCTTACCAATCACCTGTGCTACCTGTCGGAGATTTAATCGCTTTTCAGAAAATAATGGTATTGTGCCATCATACCCGTGCTGTTGTTAAAAGTATTAATTATTGCAACGTAAGTTTTTTCATCTGTCATTCTGTTTGCTTATTATATAATACATGTATACACCACCAGTTAACGAACAAACATTTACATTCACATTCTTTGTCATTTACCAAAAAAAAATAAAAAATTAAAAAAATTATACGTTTTATAAAAATAAGGAGTTCATTTTGAATAGATTTGATATGTCTGCTACTCTCGTTTACATTTCATATATATATAAAATGGCAATAAAATGCTTGGTAATGACAGGCATCATAGAAAAATTGGATGCGGGTTCATTGTTGGTCACGTGCGTATCGGATTATTTTAGTCAGTGAAATACTTTATGGTACATCTCTACATTAGTGTGGGCTCTCTAATCAGTTTATCATTCCGTTTGCGAAGGAGGCTTCAGGCACTTTATAAATTATAGCCATTCTTGGGCGTACATGTATGCGTTTCCATAACATCTACTATAACAAAAACTTAATATGTACAGATATTCTTCATTTGTGCTGGTATTTTTTTAGACCATATGCGCCACATGGGCCACTAAGTTTGCTATTTCATTTGTGACATGCAGAAGTAGGCGTCAGTTACCCTACAGAGAATTTTTATTATTGATCATGATCAAAACTGAGTCAACCTAGATTCCTTTTTGCCTACAGTTCGTTACAATGGGAATTGAAATTTGGTACAAATATTTATACCCCATTCATAAATTTGCAAAATATGAGCATGGTCGGATAATAAATACGACCACATTTTACAAAAACACATGCTTCCTGTAAAACTCGATTTGTAAGCTGCTACGTAATACATACACTATTAGAGGACGCAATTACATACCTGCCACGCCCAATTTTTCTATGTAGATGTAGAGGGTATTTAATATGTGGCCCAAGTCAAATTTAGTTTTCTTACTTGTTTTTCTAAATGTTTATTCACAAACTTTAACGAGCATGCTTATAGATTGTATTTTAATATAATAAAAAATATTTGCAAATATTTGAAATATTAGGGATTTGAAATTTAATTGAATGTTCTAAAAAGAATAGAGATATTTTATTGTTGTTGCCTTTGATTTAAAAATTTTTTAACCAATTTACGATTTCGTTTTTGAAACCCTAACAGATACAAACACATGGAAAATGGTATTTATGCAACACGTATGTGTGTGTGTGTGTGTGTGTGTTTGTGTTTGTGTGTATGCAGATATATTACATGTTTTAATTGGTTTTGTTTCGTGTACAAAGGCATTTATTGATGCTTTGAATCGTTCACTGAAAGTGATATAAATTTTTTAATACTCAGGCTGAAATCGTAAACATATCCGTACAATACAATAATGCTAGTATGCTTACAACATCATTTACCCTATAAAATGGTTGTTAATAACATTGATGTTAATATGTTAGAAAAATAAATATTAGTAAATAGCCACAGAGAAGATAATAATTGTGATGTTTTGCACATGTTATATAGAAATGTGCTCAAGGATGTGAATTGTTTTTCGTGTACAAAATAAATTATCGTACACATTAGGGCAATGGCATAAATGGT
Source organism: Crataerina pallida (assembly GCA_949710015.1). NCBI lineage: Eukaryota > Metazoa > Arthropoda > Insecta > Diptera > Hippoboscidae > Crataerina > Crataerina pallida. Next base: position 28,647,868 of record OX453290.1, on the reverse strand, counting down.
TAAATTTCATATATTTTGAATTTTGGTATAAATTTTTTTATGCAGGTAGGTGGCTTCTTATGTAAAATAAGTTAAAATCGTTTAGAAGCCACGCCCACAATTGCCAAAAGTCTTTCACAGATGAAAAAATTTAAGGCAGACGTTAGAAATTTTAATATATGCTTGATTTTAAATAAGTGAAACCGAATAGAAGACACGCTTACAATTTAATTAAAAAAAAAAGTTTGTTCGATATAAAATTCCATCATTTAAGTGGAACATATGTCAGTGGTGTTATATGTACCACACTCTCAGTTTTTCAATAATTTTGCAAGGTATTCAAAATATGACCCAACCTAAAAATATGACTTTTTTTTACTTGTTAATTTATTCTCTTTTATTATAAATTATGAATATGACTAAATATACTTGAATTTGGCTGGATTTTAAGTATCACATACTACATATAGGGATGGATATGAAAACCATGCCATATAGTACGTCTATATATGAATGATGGCAACAATGCTTTCGTGTAAATAATGCGATGCGTATGTATGACACAGTTTACATGCCAAGCCTTGCAGGTTCTATTTCAGTTTTGCGACGGTTAAAACAAGCGATCGTTGGTGCTTTATTTAGCGTCTGTGACGAAAACAACTGAATTGCTTAATGTTTCACGAGCGGCAGTTTTCACAGTATGACAGCATACACAAAATATGGTAAAACATCATCAGGGGAATAGGGGTCGGAACTCAAAGTTAATTGACAGAGACTGACGAACATTAAAAAGAATTCCACAAGTCTACAAAAAAATAAAAAATACCACATAATACTACTGCGGCAGCTGTTCTAAAAGCAAATGGTGGCCCAACACCTTATCAATAAATAAATATGGTGTATATGTCAGGTGTTTATATTATTTTGTCCATCCCCTGTTTCTTTTCTTGACTTTCTTGTCTTTTATGTAAGATTTTTCGAAAGCAAAATAATTTATAAGAGACCAAAAAAAAAAAAAAACCAATACTTGTCCGGAAACTTATTTAATGATCAATTTCTTGTGGGCTATAAATCACTAAAGTGGAACACTACGTGCAAGTTCAATAACATTGGCTAAGAAAATATTTTCTTATTCATAAAAAGACTCTGAGTTTGATCGTATTAAAATCGAATTTAATTGAAAATATGTAAAGCGTGTTAGAGTTTACGTTTCTTTTCGGTACGGACGGGTTTTGTGCAATATTTCTTTTCAATATTTTAGTTTTTTTTTTGGTGATTATAAAGAAACTAAAAGTAGGTTACGATTGATACTGATGAAGGCGTCTATCTCTATTTATTTGTGTAGGATCAAAGGTAATCACTAGTGGGGAACTTTTACGAATTTGTCAGAGACTATTATATGAAAGAAAATGAAGCGTTTATTGCGTGAGACACATTTCAATTGCTGTTGCATTACACGTAAAAAATACAAAAAATAAGGCGGATTCTATGGCAAATAAGATTTTTTGTAAATTGTGGGAGCACCTGATATCCGAACCTGCCCATTTTCGGCATATCTATGCAGGTTCTTATTATATGTTTATTTCAACGATAGCTCCATTTTTATGCGGATGGATAGACTTTTTTTTACCAATATAGGCGTGGCTCTCAACCGATTTTGGGATATTTAAAAAACTATTAATATACGAGTATGTACAAAATGTTACAAAAATTAAGCTCATATTAAAATGTACAACCTATGGCGTACCATTACCTAAATAGAGTCCTCTACACACGGACGAACATGTCGAAATGTATACAAAGATTGATGGTGATTAAGAATACGTATATTTCCTTATGTGAAGAGTAAAAAAAAAGTAGAAAAAATCCACTGTGATTAATTTTTGTGGAGAAAGGTAATTGGATAGGGTTGTGTGCGTATTTCCATTACTTTTACTTTGGCAACGTTACAGTCAATTCTGGTTTGATTGGTATGCTGCGACACAGTTCTATATTAATGGGGTATGTATTGGAAGGACTTATTTACTTGAAATTTCGTTTAAAGCGTTGCATTGAGTTGATTTGCGTTGGCACGGTGTTGGAGTTAATTAATGTTGAATATTCTTTTTATAACACTTTTTTTCGCGTTCTATTCCTCTTTTCGTTTTTAGTTTTTTCTCCTTTATTAAAGCATTCTGAGGGGATTTTATAAATGGTTTCATGTTTTTTCGCGGTAAATATGTTGACAAAGTGTTTAACAATTAGTTCCAGATTAAATGGTTTTATAAACTATTCTTCTCTTCTCTTATTTACTTTCATTCCATTTACAAATATTTTAAACAGTTTCAACTAATATGAATGAAATTTTTATTTAATGCTTCGCTGTTCATGTTATTATATCATATAAGAGTTCTAGGAAAATTATGTTTATAGCTTGGGATGTCACTTTTTTATTTACTTAAGATATTATTTGTAACTCTATGCTGTAATGTTGTCGTTGCGTCATCCTCTATAAAGTAATTTGAATACCACTCTAATATGCGAAATGTTTATTATCAAGTTGACTCAAATTTCAATATACTTTTATACTCTCTACATAAGCGTATACTAAGTTTGTCAATATGTTTGCAACACCAAGAAAAAGGTGTCAGAGGCCCTACAAGATATAAATAATTTTGATCACAAACTGAGTTGAGACCGTGTGTCCGTGTGACCATTTGGTACTCGAACAGTCCTAACTTTAAAGATGTTGAGCTATACAGACACTTTTAGTTTCTGCACGCTAATCGCTATATAAGATAGGCAAAATTGATCAAGGGCCACGCCCACAATAGACAAATATCTATTTATCTGCCACAGTGATTGAGATATTTAGTTGAAATTCGGATTGAATTATAATTACTCTATCCAACGATTTGCCAAAAATTACCATGGTAGGATAACTGACACGCCCACAATCTACAAAAATCTGAATATCTGCCACAAAATTTTACCTATAAATTTAAAATTCGGTATCCAATCCAATGATGTGCCAAAAATGGGCGTGGTCGAATAATAGACGCTTTCACAAATTACAAAAAATCATAAAAGTCTACGTAAAACTCGACTTGCAAGCTGATGTGTCCCTGCCATGCCCCCTATTATTGATGTGGAAGGTATTTAAGATTTGACTTAAGCTAAATTTAGTTTTCTTATTCATTATTTATTTTATTTGTTATTTTGTTTAATGTTTCTAGCAAAACTACTGTAAATAGCGTGAAAATGAATCTAAATAATATACGAAAGAAAAATGAGAATAAGAATAAAAAGAATAAATATTATTTAAAGCACTACTTACAAGACATTGCGTACAAGACTAGGTTTCACTTTTATTTAAATGCTTTTTACATAACACAGAAAGGAATGAATAATTAAGTGAAAACTACATTGTTCTGGGTATTTGTAAATTTGCGTGACATTAATGGATTCATTAAAAATATAAATGGAAATTCATGTTTAATATTCTAAAACAAGGTCATAAGGGAAGAGGTGTTTCAGTGGTATAGTCGCTACTATTAGAGATGGTTGAAAAATAAATTGAAAATTATATATATGTATATAGTTGCCACTGAAAGAGAGAATCGGTCTAACTTTTAGTACTTAGTAATCCTATGGTCAAAAACTTTCCTTTAAATAACTTTTCTATCTTTTTCTAATAATTTAAAAAAAAAAACATTTTTTTATTGTAAAATATGCTAAAATGGTAAATGTTGCTAAATGGGCATGGTCAACTGTATAATATGCGAGTACTATATAAAATTGATTTTTCTATGGAAATTTCTTTAAATTTAGACTTGATCGATATGTTTTTTTTTTTTTTTGAGCATTTTTCTATCACATTTTTAATCGTTTATATAAAAAGATTAATTGGTTTATATAATTGTTAGTATTGATCTGAAAACATTTTTAATTCTAATTCTTCAATTATTATTCTCAGTCCCTGGTTATATTAATGGTAGGGACACGGTGTAAGGAAGATCCTTAGTTGGAGCCTGACAGTCTTGTGGTTGCATGTTAAACTTATGCCTAAGCATATACTTTTGCAAGCTACTATATGTAGCATTTATTACAGTACTAGTGAAATTCTTTGGGTTTGACTTGAGCAAAAATTTCGTATTGAATATGTTCGTGTAGGTGTGTAGGCAAATTGTATAAATATTACAAAACATGGCCGTGGAAAGGTAATTGTAATGCAGTGAAACGTTTCTCTTTCTTTCTGTCTTTCTGTTTCTCCGTGTAAAGTCGTGTTAAATGTGCTTTCTGTAGATATTTTACGAAGCTGTAGACTCGTATGCTCCTTTTCTAATATTTTACAAAATGTCTTGATTGTTGTTGTTGTCATTGCTGTTTATGTTTTCATTTCCATATATATTTAATGTCATAGAGTAAGTCGCTGTTGTTGTCGTTGTCGTTGTCGTTATTCTTCCCCCCTAAAACGCGTCAACTTCCGCTTCATTGTTTATGCTAAAGTGTACATTTAATGGTATTTCTTAAACTAAGACCTCTCGCTAACCATTAAAGTGGGTGTGAGCTACTCATTTTTTGTTTTTCCTCTCTCACGCTTTCTATTTCTTCTCCTTTTTTTTCCTTTCCTATTGAAAATGTTATAACCAACCACTTGAAGGCCACTTGTCAAAAGTTTTGCCTTCATTTTCTGTGCTTTTTTCCTTCTCTTCGTCTCTTTCTTCTTCTGTGTGTGTTAAATACCCGTTGATGGGCGAACTGGTGAAGAGAAGGAAATCCTAGTGTGGCATAGTGTAAATTTTCAGTTAATTTCAAGTTACAACGCTAACAACAGGCGCTATCACGACTTGGTTCGCTAATGTACGTATTTTCATGGTGTTTGTGTTTGTATTTATTGTTAATGCTGATAATGTTATTGTTGTTATATAGATTCCTTTTTGAGATTGTATTAAATGCCACTTGGCATGCTGATAAATGTGTTTGCCAACTGGGAATTAATCTTCTTTTACTGTTTTGTTATTATGAAGAGGACCACAATGAGTAGCAGAAAGAGGACAATGGGGAAAGAGCAAGTAAGTGCAAGTATGAGCAACATAGGGGATAAGAGAGCATGCAAAGATCAATAACAAGTAAAAAGGATAGGTCAAGCTTGACCACTTAATACCCCACATAAATTATTCTACAATTACTTTGGTTGTATCCGTATTCACTAGCAAGTTACTTCTTGAAACATATTTATATGAAAAGTGGTTTTAAAAATCGTCCGATGGGGTCCAAATTTGGCTAAGCCATATATGAAACTAAATAATTATACTTCACCAAATATGATCAAAAAATATTAAGAATCGAGATTTTTTTGCCATATAAAGATTTCCATTATAATGTAACCTTATGTGGGGAAGGATTCTAAAAATGGTAGGATCCGGTTTTTTTTTTGAATAGGGATTCTCTTTGAGTCAAATTTCATCAAAAAATCTTATAAAACTTAAATCTTACAAATGTACATAGACAGACAGACAGACGGACAGGTGGTTTACTTACTATCTTAATTTTACCAAAATAGACAAAAGTTTGCCTATACTTTATACAGACTGACCTGCCAATAACAAGTCAGATTTTGAGTATTGTTTTTTCAAGAAATCTCTAAAGCATTCTATTCAATGTTACAAGCTCTACGACAAAGCGCCCCTGACCTCAAGATGATGAGTAGAAAAATTGAATAAATTTTCTCTACCATCCCATCTAATATTCGTATTCATATTCGCTTTTGTTTGTTTAGCTGCATAAACACAGTTATTCAAGGAAAAATAATAAAAGTGTTGTATGAATCATTTGTTTAGTTGAGCATATGTGTGCGCATGTATGATGTCTGGTCTGTGCCAGCACACTTGCATGCTTAACCTTTTTTTACAAATATGCTATATTTTGTATGTATGTGCGTAAGTGTTTGTAAGTATGTGCTTTTATATCTATGGACGCATAGCAGTTTTATCATCGTTGACTATCTAAGTGTTGACTGTTGACTTGGCTGATTTTTACTAGAACTTACATGAAAAAAAAAACGAGTAAAAAACCACATTTGTCTTAGACCAAATCTTAAATACCCTTCAGATTTACAATGGACGGCGTGGCAAGTGCAAATATATATGAAATCAGTCGAGTTTTATGTAGAATATAGTATTTTGTATAATATCCGACTATGCCCTTTTTTTAGGCACATTGATGTGTGGGATAACTATAGACATGCATACCAGGACAATCTCCGTGGCAGATAAAGCGCGTAGAACGGCGTGTAGAAACTAAACTATACAAAATTTTAGCTTAATATCTCAAAATTTACGTGAGAATGCCAACAACAGACAGACATACGGACATATGTATACATCTAGATCAACTCGGTTTTTGATGTTGATCAAGAATATATATACTTTGTAGGTTCTGTGATGCTTTTTTCTAATTAAGATTAAGAAACTTCGTATACCTCTCAACATATGTGTAGGGTATAAAAATAGTAGAAGAACGGAAGTCTGAGTAAAAGTTGTCATTCCTTTATATTTATGTATTTTTGCATGCATATGTGTCTTTGTATTTATTGTACTGAAACCGTGACATAACATGACTTGTTGTCTTTAAAATTAAAATTGTACAAAACGTGGCTGAACACAACTCAGTTCAAGATTAACTATTTGAAGAGGCAATAAATTTATTTATTTATTTTTTTTTTGGATCCATACGTTTTCTTCCGGTCTTCTTTTCTATCATAGTGCCCCTGTTTTCTGTTTTTTCCTTTATTAAATAGCTTCCATTTCACGATTAGATTTCTGTGACTGTCAAAATATGTTTCAATGAAACTAAATATTATCAAACACTTTGTCTATGTCATTTTCTGTTTTGAACGTCTCATCATTTGATATGTGTGTGTGATTGTTGCAAAAGAAATAGATTTGACGTTTGAATATTTATATAGTGTAAGACAAAGCATCTTTTGTCAAAATTGTGATTGCTGTGACAAGAGAAGAAAATTTAATAAGAAGAATTGCTAAAAAGTTATGTAATGAAAAAATTTCCACGCTTGGTGGAACAGAAAATTAATAAAAGAAACAACCAACTGTCACATTCAGATATATTTTTCCCATAAAAATATAATTGATTGTTATTGTTATCTCATCCAGTTGTATAGACTTAAGGTTTTTACGCTGTTATATTAATATCATCGGTGATGGGAAAATTTCCCAATTTTCATATTTAGCATCCGTCACAAAAAGCTCTTTAATAATTAATATATATGTCGAACTATGGATCATTTTCATCTCAAAATAATTAGAATGAAATTAAATATCAATAAGTCAGATTCTGAACCAAATAAGTCATAATTTATGGGTGCATCTACTATACGGATCTTCTTTATTTCTATATATTTGTACAAAATTTTAATTCAATATCGAATAATTTACCAATATGACTAATTTATGCCAAAATATATGCACTTTTTGGGACCTGCGTTGTCTTTTTCTAGGTTTTGCAAAAGGTACAACAAACTAATTATTTTAGTCAACTTAAACGGAGGGTGTAAAAACTATACATATACTACTGTTCTAGGCTTTTATACATATATTTTCATATATTCACATTTTTAGTATGCAATATTTTACAGTTATATTTATTTGATGAAAATCTTTTACTTGGGAACCATCTGCATTTATTTATTATGGTACGCGTGCATGCGTTTATTTGAAATCCCTCTTCATTCAAAACATAATTGCATCAACAGTTAACAAAAACAATAATAAAAAGCCTCTTTTATAATAATAACTTTGTTCATACAGCAAACTCAGTGAACCAGAAACACACATGCAAATAAATACATACATATATACATACATGAAGCAAAATAACATCTATTGTGTGTGATGTAAAATTTTACATATGCACACGTAATACCATCATAAGGGCAAATGCCAACCGGAGAGAAAGACACACTAATCCAATTTCCACATACACACACACACACCTAAGGCAACGACTAATAAACATATAACAATAAAATTACCGTTAGTAATAAAAGTCTATCCAATAGAGAGTAGAGCACACAAGAAAAGAAACAATTAGCTCTCTGTCACTTAAGGTATATATTAAAATTAATTAATGAATCAAATGAGACGTTTAAAAATGTTATTTATCAAAACCAATTAAAAGAAAAGAATTTTACTTTTTTTTCTAACTCTTGTTTATAATGAAAATTGTCAAAATTCAGTTTTAAAAATTATATTAAAATTTCTCTAGAATAGCTTCCAAGTGATGGGGTGAAGCGTAAAATGCTTTACTTTTCGGCTTAGTGAACAATTAATAAAAGTTTGGTTAAGGTCAGTGTCAGAGGTTAGTAAGAATGATTATAAACAACCAATGGAAGCCATATTAACAACAATGAACAGCATAGAATCATTAACTTGTCATGAATCAAAAAGTTGTTGACACATAATGAGTAGCAATAAATTACCAACATTGCATACACAGTTATGCGAATGTATGGGAAGGTATACTGCTTTGCCACAGAAAGCGTTTAAATCCCTAGATAGGTATAAATTGTATGATAAACTCTGAACAAAAAAGCTTACGGAAGGTACGGTACATTGAGTTCATTGTTGCTATAAGTGCATACAGTTTTTTGCATTTGTTGTTATCTGCTACTGATATACTTTGTGGTCTTTGTTGAAAACCACAGCAACAAATAAAACAAAAAACAAACCGGCAAGCATAACCAGCGCAGTTTGCTTTGTTTTTTTTGTTTTTTGGTTTCCCTTGGAGAGTTGTCTACTAATCTGAATTTGTTTGCATCTTTCTCTATACGTGTAAGTTTTTGCTTAAGGTTTTACAGTTTCCTTGTAATCTACTTTACTTTTTCTCTCACTCTCTTTCTCTCTCTCTCTCTCTATCTTTCTTCCATGCCTGTGTTTATGCGTTGTTCATTTATGATAACATTTCACTTCACACACCAACAGTTGGTTACCAACAATGTGTTTCAAAAGCATTCATTTCAAGAGTTTTATTGAATGCACTTTAGGTTTGAATAGCTTTGTACAATACATGTGCACATACAAAGAACATATTTTTTTTTGCAAAACATATGTAAACCATATGTTAACGTTTGTTTTAGGTTCAAAGAAAAAATGTTTCACATATAGCTCAAAAGCAAAAGTCAAAGCTATGCATTTATAAACTTTAAAGAATCATTCAAATGTAATATATTTGTTGACATGTTGACAATGCCTTTCGGTTCGGGTGTGTATCTCTATGTAAAATCATTGTCCTTGTCGCAAAAATTTAAAAAACAGAAATATTCCTAGTCTGTGTACTATGACTTAATCATGTCCGTCTGTCCGTTCCTGTTTATTGTGCTCACAGATCACATTTTTTTAGATATTTGGTTATTTGGTCGGGCTTGACGACTATAAAATTTTCACTTGTTATACCCTTTACCACATGTGATAACATTAAGTTTGTGCGAATGCTTGTAACGATTTATAAACAAAATCTAAATTTTACCATGTTCGTCTATCCGTCTCTGTGTACTTCTGCTCAAGTTACAGACTGCATTTTTTTGAAATATTTGAAATTTAATACAAGCATATGTATTAAAAATGAACCAAACTAAAGCTCCCGTCCCATATAAGATCTTAAAAAAAAGTCTTTATATGGCGAAAAATTGTTATTCTTAATAGTTTTTGATAAAATTTGGTGGAGAATTCTAAATTAGCCTAATATTTGACTGTACAAAATTTGCATCCAATTAGACAATTTTTAGAACTCCTTTCCATATAATGATATTACACAAATTTACTTATTTTCATATAAAAAATGCAACTCTAGTAGTGTAGGATATTAAATAATCGGCTTTGATAGACTATAATATTTTCACTTGTTTTAAAATTACTTTATATTACTGATATATCGTGTATTAATATATAATGATTTACCCGGCGTATGAGTAACATTTAATTCTCTATGCCAGGCATAATAAGTTCTTCCAGATAAATACAAAATTGACATTTCTTCTATGTGTCACATTAATGAAACATATTTCTATTAATTAAAAAAATAACTAAATTAAAAAAGATTTTTAATATAATAATAAACAAAGTAGACAGAATTCGTCATTCAAAGACAACAACGAAAAATTTCATCAAGGTAAAGTCAAAATGCCTCAATTCGAACTAAATGGATATAATATAATGTACAAGTATTTGCACATTTATTCTAGAATGCAAATAAATTAATAGAATAGATGCTGCCACTTGCTCTCCTTCTCCATTCTCAGCATATCAGCACATAGAAGAGAAAATAAAGTTTTAATATGAACTATAAAAATAAAAAAATTATCAGAAACAAATGTATGTAGATAAATAAAGTTAATGCAAAAATACCAACAACACATGTGTTACAAACAATGCACACATACATGCTTAAAAATATGCTTATAATCCGTACATCCGTATATAATACAGAACATAGAATATTCAACGCAATAAAATATTGTACTTTCACGTAACTTTATAACTTTATGGTCGCCTCCTGATTCTATCACAAACACACACACACACTTGCACGTGCATTCAAAAGGGTGTGTGCGTGCTTACTCGTATCTCTGTGCTGTGTGTAATAAAATATTTTTATGTGGATTTTAACAACATAAAAAATTTCACACTACAACAACAATAGCAAGACTGCATACCATTTTAGCTACAGCTAAAATGTGTGCCAACATCAACAATAGTGAAAATTTAATCAAAATTTTGAAAGAGTAAAAAAAAGACAAGGTCATAAACTATTTCTTAACTTTTTCGATGCAGAAATATATTCAACGCAATTGAGAAAACAAATAGTTTACGGACAAAAGGATAAGGGCCAAGGAGGAGCAAAACTATTTGCAAAAATATATAAATCCAATAATCATTTGCATTATATATATATGTATATGTATGAACTTATTAATGGTTATGTACTTCTAGCGGTTTAGTAACTTTAAAATATTAAATCAAGCATTAAAATGCGTGAAAACGTGAGAGAACGCTTACGGGTAAATTTTTGTCGTGAACTTTGGTTGAGTATTATGTTATATCGTGCAAGTATGTGTGAGTGTATAACAACAAATGAAATAATAAAAACCACCATTAAAACAATGAAGAGGCGTGTGTGTATATGGTAAGGTGTGTATACACAAGTATGTACGTATTGTAATTTAACAACGTCTACATGAAAAACTAACTAATGCTGGGAATTCCAGCGAACGTGTATCAGTTTTTAGCAAGGAACAAAAAAGCACTTCCAACGCACATACTTTGGGTGATGCATTAAGCCCTAAAACCTTTCATACGATGGTTACACCATACTACCGTTACACACGCTCATGTTTAAAGATACATTTTAATATTCGTGTACCACGATTTCTACATAGAGTAAATAACTACAGCCACATAGTGTTCAAGGTAAGTGCATGTCTGTGCTAGGGTGTAGTATAATGTTAGTTTTCTTTTATTGTTCTACCCATGATTATATTTTCATAAGGGGTATACGCATATAACATTATCAAAACATTTGCAAATGTTCAAAAAGAGACCATGGAGACCCACAATTTATATACAGTTCTAATCAGCATGGAATACTGAGTTAATGTCTGTCTGTCCGTACGTTTATATTATGTGATAATTACTCTCCTGATTGCAAAAATTTGATATATCGATTCAACCTTGGCAGAAGATTAATTAGTTTTCTTAAAGAGGTCGGTTTTGAAATTGGGGAACATTGATCAATCGATCGAGTGTCCGTCTGTTGTTGGCATTCTCTCAGGCGTAAATTTTGAGATATTTAGTTGACACACATTTGGTTTTTGCACGCAGATCGCTTTAAAATTCGTAAAATTGGTAAAGAGCCACGCCCAAAATCGAAAAAAATTATTTATTTGCCACAAAAATTTACCAACAAACTTGAACACATTTTTATCAGTTATCTCATCCATCGATTTAGCAAAAACGGACGTGGACCGTTAACAGATACGCCCACAATCGACAAAAACCTTTATATCTGTCACAAAAACTGACCTATGAACTTGAAATTTGGTTTACATATATGTGGTTAATCCATCCAACGATGGTATGGTCGGATAATAAACACGCCCATAATTTACAAAAAACCGTACCCAACACCCCAGCTGGTGCGTAATACTTACACTACCACCATTGTAGATGTGAAGGGTATTCAAGATTTGGTCCCAGCCATATATGATGAATTTTTACTTCTTTTTTATTTAAATATTTATGACTTTTTAAATATTGTGTACACATGTATGATGCTAAAAATCATGCATTAAAATATTTACGAGTATTATGTATAAAGTGTGGGGAAAAAAAAGTTTTCGAACAAGAGTTCATATCCACACTTATATATCAAAATGTAAAGTTAAAAGCGAATCTTTAATACTCACCGTGAGAGATGAGAATAAAAGTTGCGAAAAAATTATTAAGTCTTACTAAACGCACGAAAGAAAACTTCGGTACTATCTTGAAGATTATATAAAAGAAAATAAAATATACGAGGATAATAAGGAGAAGAACTAAAGCAAGCAAATAAACCAAAGTTGAGATTAAATTTTTAAAGCTGACTTTAGTAAATATTGTGATAAAGAATAAAGAGGATGTCTTGCTAATATTGTACAAGTCATAAAATATAGAAAAAAATATAAAATAGCGTAAAAGAGAGGACAGTACTATCAAAAGAAAAGATAAATATCTTAAAGACGGAATAAACGTTTTCTGTGATTGAATATTTGAGGTCGGTTGAGGTCACTTTGATGGAAAGTCTCAACTTATAAATCGAATTTTACGCTAAGTAATGTCTTTTCTAAACTATGGAGGGGTCTATTATCCAACCAACCCCGCTTATTTTTGATCTATCAAAAGTTAGTTAATACACAAAAGAATTATTTAAAAATTTTTACAAAATTTACGATCACGATCACAACGGCATCTTCTAGAGGAGGGTGTAAAAATATTAATGACCCTTAAAATTGTTATCATATATTGCCTAAAGCCTAATTAATATATGATAACAAAATTGTTATATATGTAACAAGTAAATTAATCGCTTTGGGCTTACCATGTTTTAGAGGGAACTATAATATTTTTGAACAAAAAACTGCACGGATTCACGACCACTACCTAACAGGTATTCTTCTCAAACTTGTTGATACAGATGGTTTCATGTTTAAGATTCCGAAAAAAAAAACAAAAATTAAAACCATTTCAGACGCAAGTGTACCAAGCCTAGTACAACTTTTACAAATGTCAAATATAATGAGAATGTCAATAACAGGTGTTCAACCTAAAGAAAAAACAAATCAAATCCGGTAACTGAGAGCGCATGAACCGCATGCAACTTTTTAGATCAAGGTGCTAAATACATGTTGAATTTAATTTAGCACCAAGTCTCATCAGGTTAGTTTAAATAATAGAAAAAAACCTTTACATATATTATATAACATATAACTATAAGTCATATTACAACAGTAATAACAAACTACAAACAATCAAGTACTATAAGGTTAATGTGAGCAACTGAAGTAAACTTTATTGAAAAGGGAGAATTTTTTCTCCCTATAGTGTTATAATGTTTGTACTAGTTATTCAAGTGGCTACCTTTGTTTACATATGGCAACTCTCTATTAAAGCATGATTAACGGCAAATGTTTGTTTAACCTTATGAAACAAGTGGAAGGATGAAGAAAGAAAGGTGATGTAAGTGTTTCCTCTTTGTGTTTGCATTTTCTATTTCAGCTTTTATTGTAAATTAATAAAATATTAAATTTCTATTCTAATAGAATTTGTTGCATACAATCAACTTTGGAGTACAAGAAACAAAAGCTTTATTCCCAGATGGAAATCAGAAAGTAAAACTTAAATACAACACCGATGATCTAAATCTAAGCATCTTATAAGTTTATGGAGTTTGAATTAAAGTGAAAACCGTCTTTTATTATATCGATCGTCGTAAAATATTTTAAGATATTGAAAACTGAAATTTGGTACAGACATGTTAGTTATTTTTTGTAGGCAATTTAAATTGGGAAAAATCTGTTGAGAGCCACGCCCACAATCGATATATTGATCACAAAAATTAAGTTAGGAAGTTGAAATTTAGTTTATAAATAATTATAATTACCACATTCAAAGATGTGCTAAAATAGGGCGTGGTCGTTTAACAAACACGCCCACTATATATAAAAAAAATGTTGCTGACTTGAACACGGAAGTTAATATATAATATATATAAAAAAATTGAATGCATAACTAAGTATAAGCTGCGCCCACCATGTCCATTTTCATGAAGAGGTGGACTATAATCGTTCTTGGCATTATTTTTATTAACAACAATTGTAAAATATTATATTTAATTAAAAATCTTCTCCTTTGCCCTTTCTCCTTACTACTTCACATTGCTTTTTTTCTCTCTCTCTCTCTCTTCCTCTGTCTCTTTGTTTATTCCTCCGTCACCATCTTCCCCGCTTTGTACAGCAGACAAGACAAGCGAAATTAGTAAATTTATTCTAAAAATACATATAAATCATTTTTTAGAAGCAATTAGAGAATGTAGTGAAATGATTGAGATGCTGTTGCTTGAAAACTTGCCTTTGAAAACTTCTTATTTTTACAGATTAATTAGATAAATAAAACTAACGAACTAGCGAACTTTCTAATTGACTTTTAGTATTTGATTGTATGCATTGTGTAATTGTTGTTGTTGTTATTATTGTTTTCTTTTTCTTTTTTTTTTATTAAAACTTAAATTTTTCTACTTTTTCATAAATATTTGTAATTTTTTTTAAATTAATTTAAAGAAGTGTTTGTACAAAAGTTCACCTTAATATCTGTAAATTTACGTCTGTCTGCCAATCAGACAGACTTAAGGACATACATACATGACCAGATGAACTCCGTATTGGATGAATCTTATGTGAAGGGTATAAATCAATTACAATCGATATGTCGACTAAATATAAAAAATAAATCATTAAAATGATAGAAAATTTTGTACGTATGAAAATTAAGAATAGGATTTAGGATAAGAAACACTAGTTCTTTAGTGTCAAAGTCGTACCAGTATATTGAATATCGATCACATTGGGACCTATACTGAGTTAGAGACTCAACAAAGTATATAGTATATGGCATACACGCTTCTAGCAAAAAGTATATTTTGAGTAAAATTTGATCTAGGCTGAGTCGTCTTTAATACATTCGTTCAGCCATGGATGCATTTTATCAAAATTCGATCAAAGTCTGAAACGATTTAGCCAAGTTATGCTTGTTGTTTAAGTTGTTTAATAAAATGTTCCTTAAGTTACTCCTACAGTTTATTAGAATCTTTATTTTGAGTTGAAATACAAGTGCAATGAAAACTTGATTAGTCGTTAGAAGACAATGTAATTTAGTTTTCATAAACACTGTCTAAAAGGCAATTGAAAAGCAATTAAATCCATTCAAGTGTTTAGTCTATGCATCCGCATATTTATTTGATATGTGAGACTAATACTCGTCATGGTAAGTAAAGGGTGAGCTCCACTGAGTGTCTTTTGTTTTGCATTAAAAAAATAGTTGAATATTTAAACAAAGAATATTCTTATACAACTATTTAAAATATGTTTATAGATTATATAACTTACCCCTAGACTTCCTTTCAATAAACACACTGAAGTGATTGCTCTTATCAGCAGCTGAATAACATGGATTTTTATTGACTGCCTACGATTTATAACTAAAAATAATTGAAAAAGAAATAACATTGAATGATTGTTGAATAGTTGTTGCAACTGTAAAGAAGGATAGATGGATATTCTATTAAATATATTTCGAATTTCTTTGAAATCACTTTAATTCAATTGATTTTCACGTCATATTCAATATTATTCGCTTGAAGCTGTACATATAGATGTGTGTGTGTGAATTTGACGGTAAGGAAAGGAGAACAAAAGATTTCCCAAAAATGTAAACAAGAATCTATTTTTCATAGAAAACACACACAATTTTGGTTCGCAAAGTATACACTGTAGGATTACGTGTGTATGGAAAGGTATAACCGTCATAACTATGCTGGCAGATGCTTCCTTGTTTTGTCAAAATGTTTACCATTTTATATAAAAATGGATAATGCGATACTAAATATTCTTTTTAAGCTCTGTTGGTATATACGTATAATATGTATAAGACTTAAAAAAAATCCGCATTCATATGTCATTGGTACACATTTTCCTATATTCCACATAAAATTGGGGGATATACTATATTTGTCATTCCCTTTGCAACAAACTATAAAAATTGATTTTGTTATAATATCAAAATAAATGAAAAATAATGATAAAAAAAAGTTTTGTTGAAGCAAACTTGTTCAAGTAATTGCCAACAACAAGTATTTAAGATAAGGAAAAGTTTATTGTTGTTGTATTTTTATCATATCATGTCGACTATAAAACCCAACACCAGCACCAGTTTCCGCACCAGCAGTGATAATGGAAGCAGCATTTAAATGCAAATTTCTGTAATTAATTCTTGGAAATTGTTTGAAAAGTCTTTTAATAGAATTTTCGACTTTGCGGTATTTGCGGATAGAGGGCGTGTGGCCTCGACTGCCATAACTGCCATTGTTTTTGTTTTTTGTTTTTTGTTTATTTTTTTTTTCTTAAACAAATAAATAATTTCTTTTTTTTTTTATCTCTCATTCTCTTGCTTTGTGTTTGTTTTGAGCTTTACCTATTATCTAGATAACCATGCTCGACGCAGTGTGCGCGTCTGTGTATGGATTTTCAAAAACTACTAATTCTTACATACATACACACAATACAAAATATAAAAAAATATTCTTTTAGCCTTCAGCTAAACTTTCCTTAACAACAAATATATTAAAAATAAAAAATAAAATGAAAAAAGTATTTAACAAAATGTGCGGCCCATAAATTGTGATGGACTCTACATACAATATACGAGTACATAAGAAACTTTAGTTTAGTTTAGTTTAGTTTAGTTTATGCAATTATTATAGAGACGCTCACAATTTATAACAAACCGTAGTCCACGTAAAACTGAACGTAAAAGCTGATACGTAATATGTACGTACATTATTAGGGGGCGTTATCATATACTGCCACGCCCATTATTGTACATGTGAAGAGTATTTAAGCGTATACCAAAATTTCGTTTTTAACTTTTTTTGTTTTATTTCATTAAACATAAATTTTGGTTAAAAGTTTATGTTGTCAGAGTTATGAGAAGCAACAAATAGTTTTTTAGATTAAATAGAGTATTGTCTGCATAGATAATAATTCATTCCAAAATCTCCGATATAATAAACTTATATATCATAAATATTTAAATATATTTATTACCAGAAAGGAAAACTTAAAAAAAAATGCTTGAATTTTATTATTGATTAGTTTTTTATGCAACACGTCGTACAGTTGGTGATAATTTGATGCTATTACATAACATTGTATAGTATATTAAATATATAAAATCTTTTACATTCTTCAAAGGGTAGCTTCGAGGACCTTACGAATGATTTATATTCTTAATACGAATGAAAATACGAGTCTGTTGAACTAGGAAATGAGAGTTTGTGGGTGTTGTGGCGTAAAGTGTTAAGAAAACGGTTTACAATTACACCTACAAATAATAAAAATCTCTTAAAATCGTATAAATGAAATTAAAATGAAAACTTAATAGCAAAAATATGCATAAAATGGGCATGGTCGTATAGCAGACACGCTTACAATTATTTAAAAAAAAAAGCACTATTCTGTAAAGTAATTGATGTTTGATGTAAATTGTGACACATATAGTTTAAAAATATCAAAAGTTTGGGTTAGAATTGAAATCTGCATCAATTTTATAATGTCCGTCTGTCATTCCATTTAAATTTGTATGCAGGGCACAGATCGAATTGTTTAAAATATTTCAAGTAAATTTGATACAAAAACATATATTTGGTTCAAAGAGGAATCCTATTTAAAATGGACTGAATCGAATCATTTTTAGAGTCCCTCTCCATAGGAGATCCCATTATTGGGATCGAATCGAACTGGATGTAGAGTATTAAATGGTGGAGTTTGATCAATTCTAAAATTTTAACTTGTTTTACTATAGTTACAATGAAAAATGTGAAATTTAATAAATATCATAACTTTCATAAATCGGAAATTGTCAAAATTATAAAATTTTTTTTAAAAAATTGTCAAATATATAAAGATTTTTGTACACTTAAAGTCATCGAAATATATATACCGTTAATGAGTTTAAACTCAATAGTCGTTACAAGAGTATTTTGCCATGTTTATATACCACAACATCCCGAATACGTCAGATTTCGTCTAAGCCAATTTATTATGTTTAAAATATTGACGGAAAAGAGTAAACAGCAACACTACTAATAACAGCAGTAGCAACAATTCAACTAAACATGAACAGTGGCAAATGTGTGTGTATGTATGTATAAGCCATATAGCTGTATTGCTTCAATTCCACACAAATCAAACTAAATCTCTTTCAAATTGCTTTTTAGTATTTAGTCAACCACAATCAAACTCATACCTGTACTTTGACATAGTTTTAAATAAACAACAAACAACAAACAACAAACAACAACAATAACAATATAGAATTTTTTGAATAAAATGTAATGTTAGGAATTGTGACAACATCAAATGTTACATGGATGCATAAAATCTCATACGATTAACAGCCACCATTATAAGGTATGTGGGTGTTTGCCTATAAATGTATATATATATGTGTGTGTAACTTGACAGTGGTGAAAGTTTCAACTAAATTTACAAACGAGCATTTATTCAATGTTACTTTACTAAGTAGTCTAAATCGTTCATCTGCACGTTCACACGTAGATATGATATGTATACATGAATATGTATATGTTGAGGGGATATGAGTAAATTGTTAGCTTGCCTGCCTGTCTGCCTAACTAACTAACTAACTAACTGGCTGTCAACCAAAGCGCTTACATTTTAGAGAATGGACGGTGGCAACCTTGATGATAATCACTGATGACGATGACGATTATGTAGACACTTTTGACATTTACGTTTACGATGATAGTGACGTCATAACACTTTACTAATATTTGATAAAATCGTGTAAACTATAACCGCTAAAATCAACATTCTTTCACAAGCATACTATCTCACTATTGTGTTGCTTTGAATTGCGATACGATGGGAAGAGACGCACATTTATTGTTTTATCAAAAGATTTCTATATATATATATATATAGTCTGTCCATAAGCATGTAAATATCTTGAACAATACAATCCTCATACTCTAGTCCGTATTGCATAAGCATGTGACAATAATGTGATGGGAAATGGAAACAATAGACAAAAACAATTTAACATATGAACATACATACATATATAGATTATGATTATGATTATGAAAGTGATCCAAATCATGCAAGTTTTATTGTTTCGCAACATATCATAACATAAATCTTAAAACAATAATTAATTATTTCATTTCTTCCGATTTTGACTTGGATCACTTTCGTAATCATTTACACATATGTCACGTACAGATACATTTATATATATAATTATGATATATAGCATGAACATGTGTCATTAATATGAATAAGTCAAGCGTATAAAATGTAAAATGTTTGACATCATTTGTTGTGTTTTTATTCTATTTTTTTCTTCACGTCGCATCATGAAAAACGAAATTAACATAAAATGATTATGATGATGAAGGAGAAGCTACACCTTAGCATACTTGTTGGTGTTGTATTGGATTTGCATGCATGAATAATAAAATGAAGCGTATAAATTATGTACAATTTTTATACATTTCACGTAAGATGGGCTGCATACCAAGTCTTTCATTCTGTTTGCAACACCCAGAAAAAAAGGTGTCAAAGTCAGTACAAAGTATATACGAGTATGTTTTTGATTAGCATCAAAAAAAATAGTCCATCTAGACATGTATGTCTGTCCGTTGGAGGCATTCTTACGGTCGTATATTTTGAGATATTGAGCAAACATTTTCTACAGATATTTTATAGATTCTGCACGCAGATCGCTATTTGAAATGCACAAAATCAGTCAAGAGTCACGCCCACAATCAATGAAGACCTATTTATCTGCCACATAAATGAAGCTATGAAGTTGAAATTTAATATAAATTCCATTGATTTGCTAAACATGGACACGGTTGGACAACAGTCACGCCCACAACCGATAAAAGTCTACATACTCGCTACAAAACTTGGGCTTTAAAGTTGAAATTTTGTGCATCTATTTATAATTATCCCATTCATGTGCCTAGAATGGACGTGGTCGTACGGTACACCGTACGCAGTGTAGAATTCGATTCACAATCATGTATCTGCCACGCCCACCGTGTGTATACACGTGTAAAGGGTGTGCTAGATTTCACCTAAGTCAAATTGAATCTTATTACTTTTTATCCTTGTGTTAATCATTAGTAAATGAATGGTTGGGAATTCAAATTAAACTTGAGGGGGTAGAGGTAATAGTAAAATATCCCGCTGTTACTTTTTACATAGAGTTCAACACAAAATCAATTATACGAGTGACAAATTTTTTATATATAAAAGTTTATCAGAAATTCCCATTCCTTGAATTCTACGATTTTTACATTATTTAGAAGTCTTGAAAAACTCAAGCGCGATAAGTTTTTCATTTCAATATCATTATAATTGTTACTAACAATAATGCTTACATAGACGGACATTTCCCTTATATTGTAGTCAGAAACATATATTACAAAAACAATAGCAATTACTGTATCATGGTTACCATTGAAATAAAGATTATTTTAAAACCAAAATCAAGCGGTTTCGTAAATCAATGAATTGTTTAATTAAGCACAATGCAAATTATAAAAACAATAAAAATGTCATTAAAATTTTTATCATTAATTATATCTTCGTAATTTATTAAATATTCTACGGCTAAGTTATGACTAAATTATCTACGTAGATAAATTAGCATTCACTTGAAAAGGTAATAAATTTTTGTGTAGTAGTTTGTGTAATAATTTTTCTTCCTTCAAGTTTACAAACAATATAATGATGCCGTTTAATAAAAGGATTTATTGTGTATAATACAAAATATATTTTTTTTGTAAATTTCTATTATTATTCTATTTTTGGCGAATTTTTTCCTTTAACACTATTTGAATATTTTGTAAATAATTTTTGAACAGGATTTTTACAATATTTCTTATTCTGTCGATTTTACAAACAATATAATGATGCAGTTTGATAAAAGGATCTGTTGTGCATAATACAAAATATTTTTTTTTTTTTTTAATTCCTATTATTATTACATATTTATACGATAAAACTTTTTTAGGGTCAATTCGAGACAAAAAGGTTTTCGCTTTCTCGATAAGTTCCGGCTGAGGATGAATCTTGACCTTCACCAGCTCTACACCGACATTGATATAATTATTAATAATTTAAAAATGAAATTTATTAAAAATTTTGATACCATTGAAGGTTTGAAACGAACCTATTCAAAGTCAACGATTAGAAGAAAAAGAAAAAAAATTTACAATATTTAGCTTTTAAAAGTCATTTTTGTTTTGCGACCTGATTCCATATTTTGTTTTAAAATATTTACGCGTTAATTACAGAATAAATTGCAAATTTCCTCACCAGAATTGCGCAACATGTACACATTTATTGCATAGAGTACAGAGAGTATAGTAATGTAATTGAAATGATTCATAAAAATAGCAACAACAACAATAATAATACTAATAAAAAACATTTCAAAGCCACTAAGTAGCAACCAACAAAGCAATTAGTGTGCAATACACAACGTCATGCAATTATTTTGTATTCGTGACAATGAATGTGTTCGTGGTGTTGGCTACTGTTTATATATTACAGGTATATGTGTTTATACAAAAATAAAATTTATAATAAATCTATACCTATGTATGTGCACTAATTATAAAATTGTGTCAATAAAAAGCCGCTTCCTGCGCTTTCCACCAATTTATGTTAAGTATGCCATAATTTATGTAAACTAATTGGTCAATTTGGTAAACTAAGCAGTAGAAGTAATGGAATAAAATACTTTGTGACATTTCGTTTCCAACATTAAGAAGGACGTGTCAGATACCACACAATTTATATATACGAGTATATCCTTCATCAGCATCAAAAATTGAGTCCATCTAGACTTGTATGTCGTTATGCCAAAAAGTGGGCATGGTCAGATCATAAACTCTCCCACAATTTACACAAAACTATACTGATATTATAAGCTTAGATGTAGTACATACATATACTATTTGAGGGCGTCATCAAATAACTGTTACGCCCACCATTGTAAATGTAAAGAACATTTAAGACTTAGCCTAAGTAAATTTTTTTTACTTTTCTTATATGTTTTTAATTCATATTCACGATTTTTGTAACTGGAATAAAGTGTCAGACAGAGGGACAGATTAGACATATTGTTTTAATTGAAAAAAGGAAAAATTGTACATTTTTAGCTATTTTGATTATGTGAATTGTTTTTTGTGAACCTTCTTCTGGTTGTTGCATAAGTGAATATACCGCCGGTCTACAGGTGTGGAGGTATTAAAATTCTTCATTCATTCATTCATATTCACAAAAATCATTGCTAAACATAACAGCTAATGGAAGTATAATAAAAGTGATAAGAATATCTTATAATTAACGCAGGAGCAGCAGCAGCAACAACAACAACAACATCCGCAGAAACTCTGGATCTGGTTCACTAGTTTTTAAAGAATAATACCAGGCCTACAATAGTAGAATTTACAAGCTATAACATACTAGAGTTAAAGAGATACTTAAGGGGATAGATAAATAAATAACAATGTTAAACATTACAAAAGCTTAAATTTATTACTAAACTAAGGAACTTAAATTAGAGAGGTGGATGAATAGTTTGGCAACTATCTATTTAATATAATTCTTTTAATGCAATCGATTGGATCAACCGCAAGATCGAACGAGTTTGAGTATTCATTAAATAGTCCACATAGGACCCGAAACGAACTAAATAGGTCATAGTTGGTGCGGCATTGAGGTAGCCATAATGGCACAAAATGCCTTGAGACCCTGGTTGGTATATTCAGTGTGACCAGGCCCAGTAGAGAAGGGGAGGACACTTCACCAAGCAGAACTCTTACTATGAAGGAAACCCCCAACATTTGTCTTCTCCTATCAAGTGTAGGGAGACCAATTATATTGAGGCCATTTTCATATGTGGGCAAGGGAAGTGAAGGATCCCAAGCTAGACCACGCAGTGCAAATCGTAAGAAGTTACGTTGAAACGATTCAATAAGGTCAACGTAAAATCTGTAGCTGGGTATCCAGATGACGACTGCATATTCCAGTGTGGGTCTGATCAGACGTTTGGAAACATAGGGGTCCTTAAACTCTTTGGACCAGCGTTTAATGAAACCCAACAAGGATCTAGCTTTGTTGACAGATGATACGATATGATTGTTAAACTTCAATTTCGGATCAAAGACGACACCCAAGTCATTATAACAAGACACATTTTCAAGGACATGATTATTAACAGAATAAGATGAGTACTGATAGTTTATCCACCCAAATGACATCTTTTTGCACTTCGTTTCATTATATTGTATATACACTTACGTCTCTTACATAAGCTTATGTTTATTAAACGGCAAGTATTAAACTATATCCTTCAAATGAATATATTATCATTTTGCACATCATTGCTTAATACTTGTAAAGAAAATGTTTATCGTTTTAAAGTATAAGGGAGTGTACATGTATGTTTGAATTTATTTATTAATTATATAATAATTAAAAGTAAATTCTGTCTATACACGTAATACGTGTGGGTGTAGTTTTAGTAATAATGATTGCAATGAACACATAAATGATATAAACGGTGGTGTCGATCGTGGTCATGGTGGTGTTTTGGTTGACTATTTTAGTTTAGTTTAATATACATACATACATACATTTATACTATATATGCACTAATGTACACTTAAACACGACACTTTCCTGTGACATTATTTATACAGACAGTCTCGTTAAAATATATTAGAACGTTTTTATGGTATTTATTTAAAAACAAAAAAAATTTGTGCATAAGACCCAATCTTAAATACTCTCCCCTTTCATATACAAAAAGTGGGCGTGTCAGGTGGCTAATTACGCTTTTTAGCAATGTGAATAATACGTATAAATATATGTATCAGATTATGAAAAGAATCGGGTTTTTTGTAAATTATAGGCGTGTCTGTTAGCCAATTATACCCACTTATTAGTATATCGATGGATATCTTAATTATATCTATATTATGTAATATTTATGTATACTTTTGTGGCTATGAGAAATTTTTGTTAATTGTGGGCGTGGCATTTAGATGATTTTATTTAATTTAAGCAACAACCTACATAAAAATTAGAAATATTTATAAAAAATTTTAGCTCGATATGTCAAAATTTACGACTTTGAGAAATTCCAATTCCTGGACATGTCCAGTTTGACTCAGTTTTTGATATTAATCAACAATATATGGCAGTAGTCAATTATAGGAGTGGCTCTCGATTGATTTCGGCTAATTTAATAAAGGATACACAAGCTGTACGTTTACGGCCACAACCGCAACCGATTATTATAGAAAGATGAAAACCTAAACAATTCTATTGAATTAATCAAAAGGTTCCAACCTCTATAGAAACGACTGTATATAATATTTTTACATTTAGCTATAGAGAGTCATTTGGCGAGCCTCATTATAGTTGTTTTTTTTTTTTTGCTTTTTATTCAAAATACCGCTTTACCACACATAAATACATTTCTTTTTTTCTTTCTTTTGCTTTGTTTTGCTTTTAATTTCTGTTTTTCTCTACAAAATGTCATTGACACGAATATTTTTTTATCGTCTTGCGGTTTATATGGTTTATACTCTCCTAGCTGACTTTCTCTATATTTCATAGAAATTATTCATTCATAAACTGTATCTATGTTTGTGCGTTTCTCCTGTATTGTCATTGTTGATGTACTTGTACGTTTAAGTGCATCACAGCACTTGTATCATTCATACATTCATTTATTCACTGGCGTTCTATTTTGGTTTTGGTGTTGGTGTTGGTGTTGCTGTTTCTGTTGCTGTTATTGTTTTTATAAGTATCTCAAGCATAATGCATATTAACAACAACAACGATGCTGACGAACAGCAAAGTGTATCTTTTGATTTAATCAAAGGGAGACCGCATTTTCTTCGTCTTAATATTCTTCTGTTTGCTATGGTTGTTGTTTTCTATGTGACAAGTGACACTCTTCTGTTTTAGTTTTATTCAACTTCGACATGTTTTCGTATACGAAATATAGAAGTTGTGTTTTTGTTAAATATATTAGATAACACTTCATATGAAATTTTTTTTTTTTAAATATTTCAAAACATGTTATTTGGGGAGTAGGTCCTCAAACTAAAACCGGGTCTATCGGATGTTGATGCATCTTTTTATTGAATTTAATCCAAATATTTTAAAAATTGTAGCCGGTAGCTTGTACATACATATGCAGACAGACAGGCATGATTAAATCTATTGTAAAAGTGTTTATAGTCTAGATCATTAATAGCAAAGTGTATATTAAGTTATGCGTATGTATGTAACTAATAAGCGGAAAATGCCACACCCATTTTTTGATTGATTCAGAATCAAAATGAACCAATTCGGACCATTTTTAGAACCCCTCCCCATATAAGGTTCCATTATAATGGAAGTCTTTCTAAGGCAAAAAGTTGCAATTCTTAATATTTTTTAACAAAATTTGGTAAAGAATAGTTAAGTGGCTAAAAAATTGGCTGTACCAAATTTGGCCCCCGATTAGACTATTTTTAAAATCCCTTCCCCATATAATGTTGTATTACAAAATGCCTTATAGCGTTTACTGACACAACTAAACCAATTGTAGCATAATTTAAGGAGCTAAGTGGTGTAGGGTATTAAATTGACAGACTATAACATTTTCTCTTCTTTTGTTCATGTTAAGTCTTGGATATTTTCCACATTTATATGTAAAGATGGGCACACCATACATTCAGCATAACCGGTTGAATCTTTCAAAAAGTTTATTTAATTTCATTTAATTTCTGTCTTTTATAAGAACATCAGATACATTTCTTATGTAGTATGTAGTGTAGTCAATTTGTTGTTGAAAATTTATGTAATTGTTGTAAATTTTAGAAAATCCCAATTGAAAATAAAATGTGTTGTTTATTAAAAATTTTATAAAACTTATTAAACTTGTAACATAAACTGTAAACATCAGTTAACACTTTTCACTTTACAAACTACATGTTCGTTCACACATAAGTACATATTTTTTTCCATGTATAATAAACACAAATTAGTTTTATCAGCATATTTTACAGGCAATTAAAAAAAAAACAAAAAACAAATTAAATTTTTTAACAATTTGTTAAGAAGTATCTGTCATGTATATGTTTATGAGCAATTTTAAACAATAATTATTACAAGGTTTTTGTTCAAAATTACATTAAAAATAATTCATTAGCATTTTAAAACTAAAATGTGAAATAAAAAAATAAATTTTCCTTTTAATTTTGATAAATTACATTGATTTGAATACATATTGATTCATTCAGTACATAAAGAAATTGGACGTATGGACATGAGGCCAAAAATTTTGGTCAAGTGCTTTGTGAGTGCTTAAAAGTTGTTTAAGTAAACAGTATAAATAAAAAAACTAAGTTTGGCTTAGACCTTATGTTAAGCACCATTCATCTCCTTAAAATAAAAGTAGGCGTGGCATGTAGAAATTACTACGGCTTTTGTTTTACGCATCAACTAACAAAATGAATTTTACTTTAATTGTAAATTAGCAAATTGTGGGCGTGTCTATTATTTAAATAGGTCCTTTTTTAATATATCGATGCATTTTCTTTAACTTCAATTTCTATTTTTGTGGCTGATAGATTTTTGGGCGTGGTACTCAACATATTTTGTTTAATTTATGTACCAACCTTCATATAAATATATGTACAAAATTTTAGCTTAAAATCTCAAAAATTACGACCGTGAGGGAGCCAACAACAGATGGACATACGGACATACATCTCAGGATCAACTTTTATATATATATACTCGTACCTTGTAGGGTCCCTGATGCTGCTTTTGGGTGTTGCAAATAAAATAAGAAATTTAGTACACTTCCTTATGTGGAGGGTGTAGAAAGTATTAAATCAATTGTAAAACCAACCAATTAACAATAGTTTGAACTTTTCATTTACACTTCAGTGGAATTACATTTTTTTTTTTTCGTTTGTTAATAATTCACAATATTTAACTTAATTTCATTACGATTATACATGACAAAACAACAAATATTATTATAATAATAAATTGTAAATGAAATATTTCTGGTGAATAACTACCGTGCTGGTAATACTTTAATGACATTTTATTTACAAGCGATTGTATCGTTTATATAGAACTTCATCTGTATTGAATGGTTCATTATGGCGTATGAATAATTACAATTTATGCATAATGCATCAGCTTGATCAGGTGGTAGTTGTGGTGTTGGTGTTGGTGATGAAGGCGATGAAGGTATGTAGCAGTGAGACTCTGAGTGTGTGCTCTCTATTAATATTCAGTTCGTATTTAGATGGTGTGTACGTGTTCGTTGTATATATTATGTTTTTATTATTATTGCATTGCCTGCTGTGTTGTTTGCTACATTAGTTTGGTTAGTTTATGCATAACACGCGAGTTACGGGTTTTTTATTATGTTCCTCTCTCTATTTCTCTCTCTCTCTCTCTCTCTCTCGTTTTCATTGCTTTATAATTAACTTGCCACAGCCAGCTATGCATGGAGCACACGTACAAAACATTTACGATATTTTTCTTGCTTATTGCAACAGCGTCCCCCCCACTTGTTCGAATATTTAGAGCATAAAGAATATTTTTATTTTATTTTGTTTTATGCTCTCTGCTTTATAGGGGGTAATTAACACGCTATTACATGCGATAGATTTTTTACCATTTGCATAAATAAATATTTTTGTCTTCTTCCAACTGAACGTGTTACATGTATATATATAATACATATATATTTGCATTATATTTTTTATGATTTTAGTAAATGTTCGTGTTATCTGTATTTTTTCAATTAATTAGAACCTTAAGAACTACAATAAACGTTTTATTCGCTTGTTAATGGTATTGTTTGAAAATAATAATCCATGTCTGTTCTTCAGCGGCACGTTTTATACTCTCCATAGAAGTTAGGGAGTATGTTAAGTTTGTCATTCCATTTGCAGAAATTTAGAAAATAGATGTTAGAGACTCTACAATGTATTTATATTTTTGATCAGCATCAAAATCTATGTAGAACCTGACTTCTTCTACCGAGTGTATCTAGGGATTATAAATTTTTACAGCTCAATATCTTAATTGAGCTGTAATTTTGTAAAAATGCTTCTAGCTTTTGTACACTATTTCAACAAATAAAATTGGTCAAGAGCCACGCCCACTATCGATAAAAATCTATTTAAAAATATGTACATTGGTTTCAGCTGTTAAAAATCTATTTATCTGCCACTAAAATTTAGCTAAAAAATTGAAAATTTGAATATATATTTGCAAAAATGGGCGTGGTCACATAACAGCCTAAACCTCAACTTGTAAATTGTTATGTCATACATACATACATTACTAGAGGGCGTAACCAAGTACCTGCCACGCCCACTCTTTGTATGTAGATGAGGAGAGTATATAAGATTTGACTAAAGCCAAATTTTTACTCCCTTACAGAATATGTAATAATTTTGTCTTATATAGCGAGCAGTTGCCTAAGTTTTTGTCCCCTTTCTGTTTATGTTAATTGTTGTAATATATATGTAAGCATTATATATAATTAGTGAGATTATTTATAGTAAATCATATTTAGTCACGTAATTTAATTGAACAGCTTTACATATCAACTTGACCTGATTTTAAGGATGACAGTTAATTTACTAAAAACATCTGTCAGCTCACTAACAACATGTGACAGTACACTAAAATTCAATAATAATTGACTATAAATGATTTTATGCAACGTTAGCAAAAAAAGAAATTAATTTGTTCCAACTCAAGCCTTAAAAGACTTAAAAAACGATATGATAAAATGTTTGTGCACATGTGTCGGTGCCATGAAAACGTTTACAAATAACAACTTTTAATAGCTTTCACCTCCCAAAAAACAACACAACATACGAGTACATTCTAGGCACTCAATTTTCTGCTGTTGCTGAAAACAAATGAACAAATAAAAAATTTCTAAACTGCCGCGTTGCTGTTGCTGTTGTCTCTTAAACTGAATGCATGCAATGTGCGTGGCTGTCTGTGCTGTTTTGAGTTGAGAGGGGAGAGCCAGCCGTACGCGGCGCCATAAAGTCAACTCATATTAAAAAGTATGAAAAACTCGTTTGGCAACCTCCACAACTTGATGTGGGCGAGTTTATTACCAAAACCAAAATCTCCGATAAAGACTAGGCATTCACTACAGGAAGAAGTGTACAAAAACAGTGGAATCATAAGAAGAAGCATGTGTCAAATGTGAATGTACGCAGAGAACGTAACAGATGAAATGTTACGCTGTTGCTGTTGTTGGGTTATCAGTACCAGTCAGGCAGACAATGACTGATATTTTCTCACACATACCCACACACACGCAGCCGCCTAACAAAACATAAACAACTATGTAGTCGAACAACATTTAGTGTATAAACACATCAACGCCAAACACTAACATACCGTCGTGTATATAAGTGCATAAAGTTATGTATGAGCGTACACTTGTTACGTATCATAGTTCACTAGTGAAAAAAATTCCGTTATTTTTTTCTTCAATTTTTTGTTTTTGTTTATCGTCATTGCCTGTAAGAGCAGACTTTTCTTTTTTCGTTGCTTTGTTGTATTTTTTCCAACTATTTATTAAAATTGAATGTTTCGCATTGTTTTTGTATTGTTTGTGTGTGTTTGACATGTTGCTTAAGGTTGTAATTTGTTGCTGATGTTGTGATTGTTGTTTGCTTGGCACATTAGTCCTTATAAGAATAATAACAACAATAATCGCTGTTATAAAAAGGATGCTACAAAAGACCAAAAACCCTAAATAAACTTTCTGCCAATGAAGGAATGAACAAAATCGTTCTGGCACAGATTTCATTCCGATTTTCTTTTTTATCTTCTCATTGAAGTAAACAATAATAAAATATATAAAATCAGACCATGTGTGTATGTAAACGTTAAAATGTTATGAAAGTTGGCTGTAGATTAAGAATATATAAGTTATGTAACATATGTACGTCTGTGCATTTCTCTTATTAAGTTCAACTTTTACTTAAGGCTAAAAGTTTTGTCTCTTAATTAAATATTCATTGCAGTTTAGTTTATTTTCATTATCTTTTATGTATTTTTTCATGAGTGTACGGTCCACATTCCTTTGTGTACAGATCTCTAAATATTTACTTCATTTTATATATGGTTTATTTATTTTTATGATCGTCATTATCACCAATTAAATATTTGTTTTATAAATAAAGAGATATTTTGTTGCATTCGTTTGTTTGCTTCATTGTTATACAATTAATTGTTTTAAATTACATTTTACATAATTACAATATTTATGAAGTAAAAATCATTTGTGACAAGAATTATGAACGATTAAGGAACGATTAAAAATTATGTTATACTCGGAAGTGAAAAAAATTTTATGTAAACAAATAATAAACACAAGCAGAGGAGATGTGTAACAACTTCATAATATTTTATTATTTATGGTAACTGTTATAAAAAATTGTATAACAGTTATATAACAGTTTATTAACTCTTATTAGAGTATAATTAAAGTTTCTTCTTACAGTTATAACAGTTACATAATAGTTTAATATCACTTATAACCTTTTACTTACTGTTATAACAGTTGTTTTAAACTTTACTAACCGCAAAAATAAGTTATTTTTAAACATAACAGTTTCCTTACAATTTACTTACTGTTTTGTCAAGACAATCTTATGTATAACAGTTTTATAACTGTTAGATGACTTGAATTAACGTTTCTTAACAATTACAATAGTTTCATAAAAATTTTATATCAATTTTAACACTTTACTGTTATAAAGTTTATAGTTTCAATATTATAACAATATTATAACAGTTGTTTTACACTTTAGTAGTTGCTATATAAAGTAGCACAACAGTTTACTTTCATATGTAATGGTTATATTATAATTTCTTTACTAATAACTTTTATCTTAAATCTTAAATATAACAGTTTCAATAAAGCATAGTTCATGTTAAAGCAAGTCATATAACAGATATGTATTAGAGTTTCATTGCTACTTACTTACTGTTACAACAAGGTTATATAATATGTGAGTATAATAGTTTAATTACATTTTACTTACGATTATAACAAATAGATCTTATATTAAAATTTACTTACTATAAATATTACCAA
This sequence comes from Crataerina pallida, assembly GCA_949710015.1. Taxonomy (NCBI): domain Eukaryota; kingdom Metazoa; phylum Arthropoda; class Insecta; order Diptera; family Hippoboscidae; genus Crataerina; species Crataerina pallida. The sequence continues at coordinate 28,616,321 of OX453290.1, read as the reverse complement.
CTAACAATTGGGTATTACAGTTACAATAAAATATGTTATAGCAAGTTGGGAATTACAGTTTTATAAACATTTTCTCATTATTATACCAAGACTCTCTTAGTTACAACAGTTTCATTACAATTTTTTTTACTGTTCTAACATATATAAAAATTATTTTACCGTTTACTTATGTACTGTAGCTGAACAATTTTTGTTCACGCACATAAAAGTAGTTTCCATCTCAATAAACTCTATGATAAATATTTGCATATGTTTTTTTTTTTAAATTAAATTTTAATTAAGTTATAACACAACGTTGTACAATTATTTAATAATAAAACCAACCACATAACCAACTATACATACATGGTTATGTATGTAAATAAATGCAAAATGAAAATCGGAAATAATTATAAATATACTCCCTTTTTAGAACACAGATATACAGCCAATGCTTAATATTTCAAAATATATAAAAATGAAAATAACAGCAACCACACTTTAATCAAGCAATCAAAGAACTAACTCTTAGATAATTGTGAAGGAGTTTTGCCATCCCCACCCATGTTTAGTGATAATTGCCCGAAGTGAGGGGGAGAAAAGTACTTATGTGTTTATGTGATAGTTCAGTTGTGTGTTATATTAAAGGCAACAAAGCAACAACAATATGTGCGTTAATGATGTGGAAGTAAAACTCTGTGCATGACCTCAATGATGACAGTATTGTTGGGTAATTAAATCAGTCCATTAATAATATTAAAACTAAAATAAACCACATAACGAGTGATGTGCTAACATAAAAAGGTGTTTGTGTGTGTGTAGTGAGTTTCTTAATATGAAAACTTTTTATACCATTCACACAATATGAAGACATACAATAAGTTTGTCATTCCCTTTGTAATACCGAGAAGGTGAAGTCGGAGACTATACCAAGTATTTCTCATACAGGCGCAAAAACGAAGTCAATCTAGACATGTCCGTCCGGGTGTATATTTGTTGTTGACGCTCTTAAACTTTAAGACATTAAGCTGAAAATTTATGCAAACACTTTTTGCACAAACATTGCTATTTAAATTGGGCTAAATTGATTAACAGCCACGCCTACAATCGAAAAAACACTTATCCTCCACAAATGTTTAGCTGAAAAGTTGAAAATTGTTCTACATATTTGACAAAAATGGGCGTGACCGTGGTCAACATAGAAATTGATACATCATTAACCATAGCCAAGTACCTGTCACACCCATTATATGTATGTAGATTATTATATTATTATATTCATAAGGGCTATCTGCACTGCGACCATAAGGTGTATTGTGCAAGCCCGTGCTCTCAGTCCAGGAGTCGTAGGCTTTTAAAGTAGTTCAAGACTTTACTGGGCTCAGAGCTCCAGATTTCCTCTGGAGGTATCACATGTTTTCCAAATATGTGATGCCTGCTTCTGCTTGAAGCAAGACAGTTGCAGAGTATGTGTTCAGGCGTCTCAGGGGCCGCCTCACATAGTCGGCATAAGGGTACAGTGACCCGTGTAAAGGCCAGTTAATACCCTGATCTCGCCCCTTTGGAGTTCCAGGCGCTTTTCAGCATTCCTGGACGATTTTATAAATGTTTTGGCTTGCCTTTTGCCTTTGCAGGTCTCCCAATGGGAGGCAGCCTTTTTCATAGTTAGTTGTCCCACCATTTCCATGATGTGGGTTTTAGCCACACCGCAGAATGGTTCTGGACCGATCATTTGCCGACGGGCTCCCCTAAACAGTCTAAGGCAAAACAGTCAAGGCACCATACAAGGAAAACCTCATTGTGTTTGCCTAGCTCGTTCAGTAGGTCCATACATTCTGATGTCAGTTTAGATTTCACTACGAAGCTATTTAGAGCTTTGAGTGCCTCTTTGACTGTCAGAATATATATATATATATGCGTCTTCCTTAAGCGCCTTCTCAGGCATTCCGACGCACATGCCATAATCACATATGTTTCCGCCTGGAAAATAGTAGGAAGGAGTCCCATTGGGACTGCTCTCTGGAAACCGGAGCCATATATGACCGCTCCGGTTTGCCCACTTTCCAGTTTGGAAGCATCTGTGTACCATTCCAGTGCTCCTGGGAATTTCAATAGAGTAGAGATGGGTAAATTTTATCTCTGCTGGGGAAAAGTCCGTAACTTTGATCATTGGGTCATCTATGAAGTTTTCCAGTATCTTCATGTGACCCTTAACCGGTTTTAGTTTGTCTATTCCGGGTAGGCGAAGTGCACTCCGACCAGCTTCTCTTTCGATTGCAATCGGGAGAGGAGGAAGGCCTATGAGTATCTCTAGTGGCCCTAGTTGTCATAGTCGTCCCTGCAAGCTCAGTGGTGATGGTTCTGGAGTTTAACATTGAAATAATCCATTTGGTTATCATCGTTGGTATTCCTTTATCTACCATGGCTGTTTCTATTGCAGAATACGACTTGTTATCAAAGGCTCCTTGGATGTCGATGAAAGCTCTGAGGGCTATATATTTAGACTCTAACGCCCCCTCTATTACATCCGTCAACTCATGGATAGCCGTCGTAGTGGATTTGCCTTTTTGATAGGCATGTATGTAGATATGAGAGGCATTTAAGATTTGACTTTAGCCAAATTTAGTTTTTTTTACGTGTTGTGTGGTGCGATATGGTGTTGTGGTTACATGTCCAAACACAACATATGCTGGTTTTTTATTATATTGTATATTATGGCTTGTTTTTCTTTACGTGTAAATCAAACATAATATTTTACACATGCATACACGCACACTCAAGGGTATGAATATTTTGCTGATTTCACAATGCTGAACTGAATTGAATGCCCTTTGAAAGGCGTACACGTCAGTTGTTCGTAATGTAATTAACATACATATGGATAGCATTCATAAATATTTATGTAATTTAAATGGTTAAATTGCAGCATAATGAAAACTTGCTTAAAAGGAGATTCAAAATTTAATCTTGAGTGAACTTTTTTATATTACTCTGTGGTATTTATTTTATACTTTTCTCTCTCTCTATTATTGTGTGTTTCTAAAGCTTTACGCTTTAAGCAAAATATTTTCTCACTAAATATACTTACACACAAACACACTCTCAAATACAAAAGCACAATCGGACTATGTTCTACCAACATGAATTCCTTTTTTTTTTTTGTTTGGCCGCCTGTCCGTCTATATATCTATTCTATTCCTGCCCCTCTGTCTGCCTATTTGTCTGTCTATCTGCCTGTCTCGTTATCATTCCATTTATAGTGTTGTAATGTTTTTATTTCACCATCCGGCACTAAGCTGCTTGGTAAACATTCCGAGTGCAATAATTTGTTTGAGAGTGTTTTCATTTTGTTATAAATTTAAGTGTGCTTAAACAAACACCGAAAATATTTTGTTAATGTTGTTATTTTTGTTCTATTGTCGGTCGGTCCGTTCACTTGTTTGTTGTTTTTCGTGTTGATAAAGCCTACTTGTATGCTCGTTTATATTCCATTCATTTGCATTTAACCACATCACACATAAACTTGAACATCTATTTACAATACATATACACACGTGTACGTACACACACTGAACCACCAAAATGGGTTCGAGTCATATGCATACAACTTATAAATTTATGCATTTCATCTCTCTTTGTATCATTTTCTACAAACAAGTTCATTTAGAGGCGGATACATTTTTATGTACGAGGATACTTGTCGGAAAAAAATAACAAGACAAACAATAATATATCATTGAAAACTTTAAATTATATAAAAAAGAAGTAAAAATATAAATTTTGGTTTAGAACAAATCCTGAAAGTCCTCCCCGACTACCATTTGTAAAAACAGTGGGCGTGGCACTGAATGACGAATTACAACTCTCCACATAAGTTGGAGAGTATATTAGGTTTGGATGTCGTTTCAAATTTTGATGTTCATCAACTTACACGGAATGACTGTATGTGTGGACTTTAAAAAAACGTGGAAACATTTCTGTTTACATTGTTAGACATACTGCAAAAAATCAAAACTGTTATGCTGTTATACTACATATTGTTATATATATATATTTATATCAAAACTGTTATACTGTTATACTATATAATTTTATAATATTTTTATAACTGCAAAAAAGAAATAGTGTAAGATGTAAAAGTTATTTCAAAACTGTAATATTTTTTTTAAGAAAATATATAATTCGATTATAACTGTTATACTTAAGGGGCTTGTAAAAAGTATTTATATTTAAATTGTTACATGTACAGCAAAAAGTGTTATATTTTTAGTAAAAACCTGTTATATTCAAACTGTTATACTGTTATACTCAAAATTATTTTACTGTAATTCAAACCTTTAAAAAAAATTCTCATATAAATTATTTTAATAAAGTAAAACTGAAAGTTATTTATTGGTCAACTTGCAAAAATTTTACCAAATATTTATAGTAAGGCAAATTTCTTGATACCTTCTTGTAGTATCAGTTACATATATTGACCTTCCATTTTAGGTAGATAAGTAAACGAAAAATTAAATTTAAAATTTTCATTAAATTCCTATAAAATGGAAAATATTTGTGTGATATGTATAAAATTGTAGCAAACTAACAGTACATCTGCATGATAGAGTTTAAAAATTACAAAACAATTTTTCCATTCCATTGAGGATTTATTAATTGAGAGGAAAATGTTTTTTTTTTTTGTTTTTGTTTTTTTCATACAATACTCTCTTTAACATGGTTATGTGCCATAAAATAAAAAAGTCTGAAAACTGAGTGCTGGAATAATTCAATTATTGTATGAATGTGTCTCTACGTTTGTTTGTTTTATCTCCACTACCCTCCCCCACCACTCTCTTTATTATGTCAATTCATGTTGAGAGTATCATGTTATGCTGTGTTTCAATTTTTCAATTATTTGATCCTATGTACGGTAGCCATACATCTAAACATTAAGCAAAGTACATATATCGGAATTCTCTCTGTGAGCTTATTAAAAACACAATTTCTGCATCACCTGATTCCGGATTAAATGCATGGTACAGGTAGAGATGAAATAAATATGTTAGTATGGGTAGCAAAAATTATAATCCGCCATTTTTGTTTTTGTTTTTTTTTTTTTTGGGAATGCGTTGTTTTATACATTTTATAACAATAGTTAAGCTGGAGTAGCAATGATAGGGAGTGGAACCTAAACTAGAAACTGAATTGAATTTTATTTTGTTGTACGTTGTGATGCGATTAACTCTGTTAACATGATTCAAAAAATGGCAATTTATCGATTTTCTAGTTGTACAAACACTCTGAAGATGCTGTAATGTATTTTACATACACGCTACAAATCGTATCCATCCATAAACTAAATTGAGTATAAGTTGAAAAGGCGACAGAAAATAAAAAAAAAAAAACTATCAAGCAGACAAACAAAATAATGGAATAACAGTTTAAATGGCTTTATGCATGTAAGTTGACATGAACGATGCGACACTCTCTTCTCAGAGGGAGATGCAAATTCAGTTTGTGTGTCTGTATGTGTGTGTGTGTGTGTGTGTGTATTTACATAAAAACAAACATAGAAAGAATACTTGAATATTTCAGTTTTTAAATCTGGCATTACGTGTGACAGAAGGTATATTAAGTTTATGCGGATGTGTGTAACTAAAAATGGACCCACCTTTTATTATACCATCATTGAATTAGAATCACTTTTTCAATCGATTTAAGCATGTCCGTCTGTCGTCTTTCTTACAAGAATAATGCACTATTAGAAGGCGTAATCATGTACCTGCCACACCCACACTTACCACATTTGTATGTAGATGAGGAGGGCATTTTAAATTTGACCTAAGCCAATTTTAGTTTTTCTACTTGTGTCAAGTATTTGAAGAAATGAGAAAAAATATTAATAAAAGAAACGTACAAGTACGTGCCTGCCTTAAGATTCTGTTACACTCTGCCTTACTGGCTGTCGCTTTTATGAGAGTAGCATAGGATGAGTTGTAGGGGTTTAAAATATATTAATATATAAGCTTAAGACGAAGCTGAGACACTCTTTACATGTAACCTCTTGTGGGCGTATCTACCCTTTGAAAGATACATTTAACTAAAATAAATCTTTAATTTGCCTTCATATGAGTATGCAACCTTTGGGCGTGGCATGTATACAATTTTACCTCTTTGACAAGTTTCAAATATACATTATTTTGGAAGGAGAAGAACTTCAGCGGAGTTTTTTTTTATAAAAATTGATAATAAATGTGTGTGCGTGTGTGTGTATACTTTTTGTAGCCTTGCGATATTTTTCGGCGTGGCTACCAATCATTTCAATTTAAGCGTTTCAATAACACGCATTCACGAGCTCATAGGTAGTGTTAAATTTTGATGTGGATCCAAAACGTATGGATTGTACATCACATATATATTTCGTGGGCTTTTCTAAAAACTTCCTTCTAACAAACTTCATATACTACCTCGTTGTGATAAGTATGAGAAACACACGAACGTAATCAAGCAAACTTTCTTACCCAAGGCCCACTTGCGATATGGTTTTAAGTATCCACTCACAATAATTCAAAGTAAGTCTCCTCATATACATACTTCAAGCATTCGTTTGCCTTCTCCAAGCAAACCACCAACAAAGCATAACCAAACTAAAATGAATTACACTCTTACGTGAGCACTTTTTTATACTTTTGCAACATAATAATGGGACACACACACTAAGCATGTTATTGTGTTTTCCATTCCAGAAGGAGACATCCAGAGGCTCTGTAAAGTACGCTTTTTTCAGCGGCATAACTATCCGGATGGATTTGGTCTTGTGTCCGCTGTTACTTGCAAACATACGTTCTTTTTTATAAATTTAAATCGCTAGACCAAACACACCCTCACGCCTTCTAAAAGGTAACTGTGAATTTTAAAGTCCATGTTTTGATGGGAGGTTTTTTTCTAGAACACTACCACTTTACAAAATCAAAACAAAAATACTTATTTAGCTTAAATTTCAACCTTATGAAAATAGCTAAAAATGGGCGTATCTACTACGCCTTTAATGTAGTAATGTAGTTATGTAGAGTATCTCAGATTTGTTTCAAGCCATATATAATGTTTTTTCATTTGACTTTTAAAATATGCACAAAGAGTTGGCAAAGAAAACATACGAATGCAGAGTTAACCTTAATGCAGTTTGAGGAAAGAAATAAAAGAGAAGCGCAATGCAAACACCCAAACAAATCAAATGAAATTAAATTAGAATTAAGAAGGAAAGACTGACATGAATACGAAGGCATTAAAATAAATTGTATAACACTCGGTGGCAATGAACTATGGAATGAACAATAAAGTATACAAGAAAGTTAGTTCTTAGGGCAACAACAATAATAACAACAACAAGCATTATATGGTTTTCCACGCAAACCTTGATGTTCATAGAAACTGTTATATAAAGTATGTTTTTAAGGAAAACTGTTATACAAAGTATTTTATAAATAAAAATTGTGAACTTAGTTTTTAATGCGATTTGTTAGATTTATTTCTATTGAAAATGTTCTTCAATTAATTTTGAAATAAATTCTATAATGCACGAGTTAATAAAAAAAAAAAAAAACTTAATAGTTTGCGTTGTAAGAGTCACACAGTATAAAAGAAGAAAATATTCGTCAGCGGTCGAATGTGTGAAAGTTATAAAAGTATATTATTAGAAAGAAAACTACATATATATTATATTAAGAGAAACTATTATACAAAACATATAATACTTAATACTTATTGCGGTTACTTTATACAATAAAATTGATATAAAAACAAAACGAAGAGAAGAATCTAGACTGCATGCAACAAAACATAATAATAGTTCGTTTACACCCACCACTCAGTATAATAACAACAACAACAATAAAGCACCTTTCATAGAAAATTAGCAACTTTGAAAACATTACTTTTTTATTTCAGACAGTCAAAGCACTTTTCGCAATTAAAGGAATAATATAACACAGAGATCAAGAGAAGAACGTTGTTGTAAAAATGAAGTAAACGAAAAGAAAAGAAAAGAAAAAAAACAAAAATAATAAATAGAAGATGGATACAACTGCAATATTAACGCCCACAGTTAAATGTCCAGGAGATGTACAATTACTCACTCACTCACTCACTCAGTCACTCACTCACCCGCTTATTTCTTAAAAACGCAATTCATTCAAGCGTTCACATAGTAAGAGAAGAAATTCTTTCTCTACTTTAGAAAAGTTTGCAATAATGAACAACAATAACAATAATAACAACAACAATAATAATAATTTGTTAAAGGCAAAATTCATAAGTTCTGTGTTATGTGAACCGAGAATGTAAATAAAAAAATCTCAAAAAAGTATTTGTTAAAAAAAAACATTCAAAACAACAACAACAAGAACACCAAAGAAATAGAAGAAAGAAACATAATAAACAATTTGTTTCTCTCTTTACGGTAACTGTTATTGTAAATTATTGTAAATGGAGAAAGAAAAGAAATTTACCTCAGGCTTAAAAAGTGCATTGTAACATGAAGCCATCGAAGACTTGGAGAGAGAGACAGAGAGGGAGAGATATAGCCAATTACAAATTGTATATAATTTCTCTTGACCCACACTCACACAATTATTCAACTTAACAACTTGTTGGTCCTTTGTAAGCAAATATGTGCAGCAGCAACAACAACAACAGTAACGCCACTAACACATAATATAACACTTACAATTCACACGGGTAAACAATACACGCCCCATACTAAGTTTACCACTATGAAAAAATTTAATGTATTGCACTATACTTGTATGCACAAAAAAAAGAGTATAAAGGCTCACACCCACACGAGTTTTTGTGGTCTTTAGTACTTAGTACGAAAGCACACAAAAAATGGAAACAAATGAAAGAAAAACACCTTTTTTTTTCAACAATTGAAGTTTTTCCGAATTTGATATGCTTGCTGCTAAATTTCTTTCTTCTATTCCTCTGTTTTGTAGATACGAGTAAAATATTCAATATGCAACAAAAAAGTAAAAAAAAAACATCTTCTGACCGCAAATATTCAAATAAGGCAAACAATTTCTGTACACAAGGGCACGCACAAAAGGTAATAACTGAAAGAAATTGTTTCGGCAACAATAACTGGACAATTTCTTTCTACACAGTTTGCCAAAACTACGTATTGGGCAAATACAATAAGTGGTGAAAGAGATGATACAGCTGTAAATTTGCCAAACAAAAAAAAAAAAAAGCAGCAAAGCAATGCTTTCGAAATGCATGGGAATTGTAGAATTTTGAAATTTTGAAGAAGGAAAGCAAAGAACATATCAAAAAGTGACCAAGGATATGTACAATATTATACATATACACACAAAATACGATAAGTAATAACAACAACAAAATATACAGGGTGAAGTATAAAGATGGAAACTTTCGAGTAACATTGTAAAGGATGAAAATTTTGCCAAAAATTGCTTCTTCCTCAAAATATCAAAGTCATCATCTTTTAACCCAACAAATTTTGTAATTAAACTTATCATCCTATCATATTACTCAAGAGTTTCCATATTTTTTCTTTTTTAAAAACCTCCACCTTTTTTGTAATGTGATGGTCGTGACAACACAATGTAACATCAAAGAAAAATATAAACGAAAAGTTTCCATCTTGTTTCTGCACCCTGTATATATGTTTTTTTGTGTTCGTTACTCATCGTATTTTGTGTGTTTATGTGAACAATATTTCTCATATTCTGTATAACAATACATTAAGATTACAAGTGAACAAAGAAAAAAAAAACATATGAATAAATTTGACTTAAGATGACTAAATTTTAAATACTTTCTTTATCTATATATAAACAGTGGACGTGGCAGGCCCTAAAAAATTATGCATTATGCATAAACTTACGAAAAGGATTCTGTCTTAAATATATTTTTTTTTTTTAAACGTACATGTTATACGACCCCGCCCATTTTTAGGTCAACAACGGTTGGCATAAATATTTAAGCTTTATAAATCAAGTTTTGTGGCAAATTTAGAAATTTTTTTATAGATTATGAACGTGGCACTTGACTGATTTCATCCAAATTGAATAGCGATCTACGTGCAGCAACTAGAAACTATAATGTTATTGTAAATTCAAATCAATATAACAAAATTTACAACCATAAGGGGACAGACATACGGACATAACTCAATCAATTCAGATTCCTCTAATACCTCTAACTGGATGTTGCAAATGGAATAACAAACTTGGTGCAGGGTATAATAATTAAAATTCTCAGCGTTACTAAACGAATGCATACAAAACATCAACGATCACAGAAGATGCTTTTTCTTTTAAAGCTTTTTTTTTCAATTTATTCTAAATTTTTTTTTTTTTTCGGTAATTTATACGAAACTTTACTTGTATTAAAAAATACTTTTTGCTGATTTTGTCTCTAACTTCGGTAGAAAAGTTTATAAAAATAAAAAAATAATATATGAAAAAAAAAGTTGAAAATAAAAAAATTATAAAATTTACAATTCGTTAACATTTTCCCCACAAAACTTTTTCTATAATCTAGCACATAAACACAAGCATAATCACTGAGGATATGGCACATGTCACATAGCCAAGCATTATACGAAAAACTACGTTCCATACGTTAAGTGCAGTTTTTTTTTTTTTTACATGTTAGTCCTTAAACACTGGAATTGAAAATTTAATACAAAGATTTGGAACGAAGGTCAAAAACATACTTATATAATATTGTGCAAATGCGTTCAATTGAATAAGTAACCTATAAATCATAATAACTGTTTCGTTGTATGTGTTTCGCGTGTGTGCAGGTTCACGAATTTGTATTGTTCTTAATGTAATCTTTGAGAAAATATGCTGCCAGCATATTCGTGTACATATTTATGTAATCTGTGCCACCCTTTCTTCTACAAACAACAGCATTATACGCACACTTCTCATGGCAAAAGTAAGTTCCGTAAGTACCTGTTATAAACATGGTATATAACAGGTATTTAAAAAAAAAAAGAAGCAATTGTTCTACAATATATGTCCGAAGCATAGAAGAAAATTTTTTGAAAACAAACTATTATTAGTAGCCAATAATTTCAAAAAAATTATTTTATAATTACAACAAAATTATTAACACACATATCACATTTATAGATGATAGTAATAAATAAAAAGTATAATGTCAAGTATTATGCAACATTTTTGTATTAAACTTAACTGTTATACTACAATTCTTTTCTTTTAAAAAAGAAGACTATGTAGTAAAGAAATCATTTAATCATTCTTAATTGTATACAACTGTTTTAAAAGTACTATGAAATCTGTTATAAAACTGTTATACAAAAAAGAATAAAAAATAAATAAATAAATCAACAAAAATTTATAATTATGCAAAAAATTTTCATATATATTGGAATATAAATCGTTTACTAAACTGTTATACGGATTTGTTAAATAATTTTATATTAAAATTTACCATTTAACAATTATTATTTCAAGTAAAACTTTTATAAAAGTTATCATGAAATCTGTTATAAAACTGTTATAAAAAAACTTTTTCAAAATTGTTAAAATGTTATTAAATAAATTAACGATTATGGCAAATTCTTCATATGTATTAAAAAAATTTTACCTAACTGTTATATGAAAATGTTTAACAATTATACAAGATATAAAAAATTGTTTAGTTTAAACAGACATTTTTCTAACATTTATATGCAATATCCATATGTATATATACCAACTTGTAAGCATCATATTGTGTTATAATTAAGCTTAACCTGCCCTTTTGCCTTGACTCTGTTTTAACTATTCCTTCCAAAGCATTAACTTTGCTCATTATCCTGATAAAACATCAGCAGCGAACAGAAAAGTACGAAGCAAGAATTTATATAACTTTAATTTTGAAAATGATCCAAGTCACTTTTTTTCAAACACCTCGATTTAGTTATTTTTCAACATATATTTCTTCATAAACTTTTAGATTTTCATATATTTGAAAAAATATGACTTAAACTGTTTTCATAATTATGAGTAAATTTGTATTTACTCTGGGGGTAGCTATATTTTTATGGCCTTGTGTATATGCATTTGTATAGGTGTTTATTTATATTATTTTTATAAGTTAATATGTTGGCCGCCATGTACATGTCACCTCTTTGACACGTACCCCAATTAAAATTTAATGCTGCATGTCGCCGATGGAAGAAAAATAAAAACACAACCAAGCTAAACGCACTCCTACCGTTGTCACGTACCCAACATATTCGCCTAACACAGGAATATTGCATGAAAACTAAATAAATATTTCAATTTCATATATCATGTCCACCACCCAGAGAATCGAGAATGAATGAATATGACACGCAGCAGAGCTCTCAGCTGAGATCAAATGGCACTGTCTTCTTAAAGCTAAATTTTGCGTAAATTTATTTAATATAGAAAATTGTATAATCTTAATATTACAAAAAAAAAAAAAAAACTGTTCTTTAGAACAGTATTTGACGTTTATACGACGTTTAAGTGATCTTTAAAAAAAAGGCACTGTCGTACTCTGGCCACATTCATAATTCCCGTAAGTATGTGGAAGGAAGGAAGGTATCCAAGATTCGACCTGTGCCAAATGTAACTTCTTTTACTTGTTAACGGTAGCATTGCTGCGACCACATCATACAATGCATTATTTACCACATGTGGCGAATTTAATTTGCTACATTTGCTACATTTGCTACAGTCGCCCAACGGGAAGGTTTACATATAATTAACTAACCAAACCATTTGCTTTTACTTATTCATAAAATACAATACTGCTGCTTAAGTATACTAAGTTTGTTATACGATTTACAACACCCAGAAAAGGGCACCAAAGGCCCTACAAAGTGTATATACAAACGTTCTTGATCAGCATCAAAAACTAGTCATGTATGTCCGTCTGTCCGTCTGTTGTTGAAATGTTCACCGTCGTAGACATCATTTTCTAAAAACATCTTTAGGTTTAAATTACTTACAAAATATGATGAAAGCCACTCCCTCAATATTTAAAAATGTATTTTCAAAGAAATTCTTGACACATATTTTTAACTCAACTATTTATCAATGTGCCAAAAAAAAAAAAAGGCAGATTCATATATCAGACAGGCCTACAATTTACAAATGACTTTATAAAGCATAGAATAAATTGATTCTTAGAAAGCGTAAATAGATACCTGCCACGCCCACTGTATTTAAGATTTGGTCTAACACAAATTTAATTGTTTTGTTTAGCCCACAAGAAAAAAAAGAAGGTTTTCAAGGCGAAATCATTTTGTTTGTGCTGCAAACAATACAATTGTATGTATGTATGTATGACCTCTTCTTTGTTCTTTTACTAACATCAGATGCCTGCTGGTGGAGTATAGGTTGAAATTTGTTTCTTTCTTTCAGCAATATTTACATCAGTGTTACTGTAATGTTCAATTAAAATGCTAAACTCAAATTATGCATGACCCACTGTGGCCATAGATGAATGAATAAAAACAAATAACCAAACACTAACTTGGGCTTAGTCCAAATCTTAAATACTCTGTACCTTTATATACAAACAGTGGGCATGGCGGGTTCATGTTTATACCATTTAGAGGTGTATGTGTTAGGTATCAAGTTGCAAGTCGAGTTTTAACTCAGAAAACGGTTTTTTGTAAATAGTAGGCGTATCTATTCTTTGACCACGCCCATTTTTAGCATATCTACGAAATGTGTACTTGTAGATATGTATACCAAATCTCAACTTTATGAGTCAATTGTTGAGGTAGATTCGACCATTGTGGGAGTATCTGACCACGCCCATTTTTAACACACTGAAGAAGGCGATATATATAGATACGTATACCGAATTTCTACGTCATAGATCAATTTTTGTGGCAGATAAATAGATTTTTGTCGATCGTGGGCGTGGCTCTTAACCAATTTTGCCAAATTTTTATAGCAACCTATGTCCAAAAAGTGTTTGTATAAAATTTTACCTTAATATCTCAAAATTTGTGTCCGTAATAGTACCAACAACAGACGGACACACGGACATATATGTCTAGAATGACTCAGTTTTTGATCTTGATCAAAAACATATAAAACATAAAGTCTCTGCAGCCTTTTTCTAAGTTTTGCAAATAAAATGACAAACTTAATATACTTCGCATCATATGTGAAGGGTATAAAAACGGTCAAAAAAAAAAAAAAAGGTGTTGATGGGGTGAATAGCAATGTACTGAAGATGCATTCATGCATATATGCTTACAGTTGTCCACACATACATACACATAAATGAATTAATTATTTAAATGTTCGAATAAACGTTAAAAGTTTCATATAAAACGATTCTGTTGTATCATACTTACAACAAACACTTGCCAATATTTTCATTTATTAATATTTAATTTCCATTATACTTAAAATGGAATAATTTAAAAAAAAAAAAAAAATTCTGTGTTCAATTTTGTGTTGATTCCAATATTTTCCACTTTACAACATTACAACTAAGAAATGTTTTGTGTCATCATTATCATCATATCTTACCTTGTATCGTTTAGACTTTACTCTGTTTTGCCTCTATTCATTGATTTTGGTTCATTTAAAAAAAAAAAATCTAAATATTTTTTTATACCCACCGTTTGCGATCCCACAAATTGTTTACATTTTGAATCAGCATCGAAAATTAAGTTTATCTAACCATGTCCGTCTGTCTGTCTGCCTTCAAGTAAACCTTCCCTATTACTTATAAAGTACAGCAGATATAAAAACCTTGGGAAGCTTTCATGTATCGATGGTGGGAATTCAAGATTTAGCCTCTGCTAAATGTAGGGTTTTAGTTTTGTTGTTATTTTATTGAAAATCTTTAATGAGTTTAATTGAAGCATTTTTACAGATGAGTAGGCATTTGTATGTTTACTCAAGCACATTTATATTTAGGTTATCATAGAGTCAAACTATATGCTAATTGCTTATTATTATGAAAAACATAAATAAGTTTGGCAAAATAACATCTCTATGTGTATAATGTTGATAAACATGGCAGGTAACCTATTGGTGTATATAACTAAGATGAACCGAAGAACATTAAGAAGAATTGTGGCCATACAACAACAAAAGCGACAGCAGTTCTGCTGACACTCTACATAATCTAGTTCGCGAAGAATTGCAAATTTTTCGAAAAGCAAATGGTGGTCCAGCACCTTATTAATAAATAAATATTGTACATATGTCAGGTGTTCATATTATTTTGTCCATCCCCTGTAAGTGGTGTACGATCGGTCTTAACAATTTCACTTGCTTCTGGTATATTTTGAGCACAAATGCAATTAATTTTAATTTAACAAATATTTGTTTGCACATAAAAGTAACAAGTTTTTCTATTCATTTCATACATCTGTACAGACATGTGGCGTATATATGCTATACATATACATATAAATTTCTGGCCAAACTTTATATGTAAATATAAATTACACATATCATGCAATCATTCACAACAAGAACAAAACAATCCAAAAGAATTCTTTAATGTTCAAAATGAAAACTAAAAGTTTAAAAAAAAAAAGTTACAGTTTTGAGAAAGCTGTGCTGGTTTCTAACCAATTCATCAGTTTGAAAAAAATATGTGAATAAATTTATTTTGGTATGTGTTGTTGGCATTTTCAAATGTTTATTTAAAAATCCAAAAGGAAAAAAAAAAATTAATCAAAAACAGAATTCGATTAAACCCTAAACTAGTATATCAAACTCTTAAACCTAACGTTGCCGATTTTTAAACGTAATAAAAATTCTGTAAAAATTGTAAATAATTTTAAAATTTTAAGAAATTTTCGAGAAAATAAAATTTTTGATTGAAAATGTGTTTTTTCAATAAGAACATAACAATTTTGTATTTTAATAAAACACAGAATAATTGAGTTATTGGATCAAAATCTATTCTAGGTGGAGTAAACGTGTTACATTTAACTATGGAATCTCGTACATAGGACTACTACTAGCACGTTTACAACAATCGATTCTTTAAAGTCAATATAGCATCCATCTCATAGCATATATCGGCCGGAATGTTAACAATTTCGCGTTTGATTGACCCTAAGCTTTTTAAATATTATTAGCTTGTTGGCATAAACCGAACCAATAGCGTTAAATCGCATGAGCGAGGGGGCCATTTGACCTTGATTACACGGTTTTTGAACTTTTCCTTCAATAGTTCAAATGTTTCATATAAGGAATCATTTTATTGGAGCTACATATTATTAAAATCAATTCTGGCCAGTCTTCTAACATGCAACAATAGCGAATTTCACTGACCGTAACAGAGCGATCATTTTTTTTTAATGAAAATCCCACCTACGGCATGAAATCCACACCATATGGTCAGTTTTTGTTTTTGTAATGAAGTCTTTTAAAGCACATATGGATTTTCCGCTGTCCAATAACGCATATTTTGTTCATTAAGGAAAAAATAATTATTACTATTATGATTGAAAGTTGTACTAAAAGCTCTTAAAGTTGCAACCACTCACTCAACTCAGAATTGCGGCAATAATTTTTAATCTTTTTCAAACGTTGTTCTTTTGTGAACTTGATAAAAATGTAAACCTTGACTGACGTTTTTTGATATTAACAGATTATGAAAAACATTCAAGGATGCATTCTTATTAAACTATAAAATCGTTATGTCGCTATTGAAAAGCCATTTATTTATAAAAATTATCTAATTTCCATCCAATTTAACATTTTCTAATTTATTTATAATTTACCATTAAAATATGTAATGATAGATTCTTCATTAGCAACATGAATAATTAGTTGAGTGCTACAATATTTTAGTTGTACAAGAACTCGATTAGAACTTGAAGTAGAGTAAATTACTGCAATCAGAGAATAAGCAATTAGATAAAAGTCAATGATATTCCGAACAGTTATGAATGTATATATTGTGCTATACAGAGATGAGTATAAAAAAAATTGAGAAAAAATATTAAGAAATAGAAAAAAAAAAAAAACAAAAGAAACGAGACATGAATGAAACAATAAATAAAATTTTTCATAATAATTGTTTGAAAAAAAGCTAAAGCTTTAGTAAGAGGTACTTGAGTATAACAATATATGGGGAAATGAGATTAAAAGAATACAAGGGCGAAGCATAAATTTGATCCATAGAAATGTTAAACAATACAGTTGTGCCACCTATTCCATGTACCATAAAAAATGTGTCACTTTGTCGAGCAATAAGTAAATAATTAGTAAGAAAAACTAAGGCTTGAGGCAAATCTTAAATATCCATCACATCTACAGATGTAGTGGGCGTGGTAAGTATAAGATTATGCTCTCCAACGGTGCATGCATGACATCTTGCTTGCAAGTCGAGTTTTATGCTGATACAGTTTTTTGTAAATTGTGAGTGTGCTTGTTATCCGACCACACCCATTTTTAGCATATCCATGAATGGCATAATTATTAATAAGTGTTATAAATTTCAACTCAATAGCTTAATTTTTATAGTAGATGTATAGATTTTTGTCATATGTGGGCGTGGCATTTTACAAATTGAAATGGAAAATATTATACAGAAATTAGAGCCTAATATATTAAAATGTTAGACTATAAAAGTTCCATCAATAGACGGACCCCCGGTTGGACATAACACTATGAACTCGAATTTTAGATCTAATCGAACATATAAATACTTTAGGCTATCTCTAACGCCACCAAGAAATTCAGAAATGTTATTTGATCTACAAATATCAGGATATATAATCTTTAATATTTTTTCTCTAAACGATTCTAACTCCGCTTTATCTAACATGCATGCTTTACATTTGATATCTTTCCTGGATTTATTTAACCTGATCGTCTGGACCACAAGCTTCTTAAATAAGTCACTTCATGTGTGTGTATGTGTCAAGTACTTATGAACGGATAGATGTAAAGCAAAGCTAAATAAATTTGAATATATTGGAGAAACTTTCTTTAAATATTGTAAATATTTCATAGATCTTAGAAACCCCTTCCTTCTATAGATAAATTCCCCTAAGCAGCCACGTGTTTATTTCATCATGAGTGGCTGGGAAGACCACAATATAGAAATTTCATATAAGTTTTTAAATTTCTCTAGCCAATCATTTCTATAACAGTTTTTTTTTTTTTTGTGTTTTTGTGTTTAGAGAGTTTGTAATTTCATCATCATCTGATGGCGTGTTGTGTTATAATAAAAATGTCAGCACTTTTTTTTTTTCAGCATATTTTACGTATCGAATGTAAAATGAGCTGTTTCTACGTGGCTCTTGTCAATCAGCACATTTTGGTTGTTGTATAAATTTTGTATTCCACAAAAAAAGAGAAGAAAAAGGGAAAAAAATTACCTTATTTTTTTGTGTCCGATACGTGTGCAGGGTAATGAGAATTAACAATGCATATGGCGGCGTCACTAACTCAGCACAATATCCAATATCTTTATACAGACTGCAGTAATGTAATGTCTGTGTATGATACAACGCTATATCAGCAGCAGCAAAGACAACAACAACAATAACCACCACCACCACCAACACACAATTCAATATGGCTAGTTTGTCGATATATGTTGCTATTGTTTTGTTTGTTTGTTTGTCAGCAGAAAAATATCCAGACAAAGAGGCGTAAAAATGTCTGCTTATGATTGTATTTTTATTGTTATTGTTATTATTGTTGTTGTTATATAAAACACTTAATAATAATATTGTTGCTGATGATGATTACAATACCCAATCATAACAACAACAAATACAATAAAAACAAACAACAACGGCAACAATGTTATACGTACACTGGCAAAGCAAACAGGTTTTTGCAAAAATATTTCAAATAAAATAAAGTTGATTTTATGGAATTTTTCACCAGTCACCAGTCAGTCATACACAATGTACGATATATGAATACGAATATGAATAAGGAGAGTAAATATTGAAGAGAATAAAAGGTATAACAATATTATCTCCCTCCCGCGTTTTTAACTTAATATTTAAATTGTTATAAATTTCTCTTTTTTTTTTTTTTTTGCTAATTTTTTTTGCTAATTAAACACTATTAGCTTGAAATGTAATTAATGCAACATTTCTTTATAATAATATTGAGGCAAGCACACAATTGTACACTTATCTGGTATATGGTTATAATGATTAATTCAATTACTTTTTTTATACCGTGCGTCCCATTAGCATGTAAAGCCAAAACATTACCAAATCGTAGACCGGTTATAAATAAACTGATTGGAGACCAAAATGTTAAAACAACTGAAAATAAAAAGTGAAGTATAAACTCACAGACACACACGCAGACAAATATTCATCAGACAAGGTATAGAAAAGATTTAAACCGACTTATACGTATGTTAGCTGGCTGGTTATCTGACTAGTTGGTTGGTTGGATGAGTTGGTTGAGTTGCAGGTTGCACACTGTTGTTGTGTTCATTCCAAACTGTGCTCTGAAGCAGTAGTTCACAAATTACTAGCTTCAGACTTTTTTTGTGGCCATACCTACACATAAACTACTGAGAGTTTTTAACTAACTTTTTCCTTTTCATGCATTAAGGATACGCATTTTCAAGGATGGACAAAATAATATGAACACCTGACATAGAGACTTTCATAATTGCAGCCCTTTCATGAATGTTATCTCTGTGGAGCTCCCGCTTTGTGGAACTCCGGCCGTATTCTTTTTGTATTACTCGGGTATCACAAATGAAAATGGTTTGCATACCACAAGCTGTGGATCGATGTGTCACAACATTGCTGTAACTTGTACCAGATGAGTGCTGTTCAACGACATCTCACCATACCAGCGAAGGCAACACTTTGCTGTAGTTTTATAAACACCTACAAGCACAAATACTTGTATACTCCACATTTCTAATATCCAACAACTAAGCTACTATTAACAACAGAAGCAACAACAATTACAAAAACAAAGCCATAAAAAAAAGAAAAAAATTACAAAACTTTAAATACCAACTAATGAAACATGTAAAGTCGTACAACAAGATATAACCAGCACCACATTTTCCCTTCAGGCATGTGTGAAGTGCTAAATATTCATATATACGAATACACACATACTCAAAAGCAAGATACATTTATAAAGAATGTCACCAAGCATTTACACTCTCTTGTATACCGTAAGCACAGAGATTGCCAACTAGAAGCAGCAGTATATTGTGTGGAGAAGTTTTTAAAGCAAAAAAAGAAGGCTTTGGTAAAAAAAATTTTTTATTGGTTGAGTTTTGTATTTTTATGTTTTCTAAATAAGAGCAAAAAGCGATCACAGACCTTAAAAATTATGATTATTCTTGATCATGTTCTACAAAAATTTATACAATCAGGTAAAAATATTACATTAAGTTAAAGTTTGGTACAAATACTTATAATTAGCTCCTCCATGAAAGAGCCAAAGAAATGGGCGTGGTTATATAACAAAAATCTTAAATTGCCATAAAGTCCGCTTCGTTAGTTTTTATGAAAACCAAAAATTATGATGGACCCACTATTTGTATTTCTAAAAAGGATGACTATAAATAAACTTTTAGCTAAATATAGACTAGTAATATTCCCTGATCCATTTTAAGCTTTGTTTTAAGGAAAGCTTCAAAAGCCCTTCATTGCTAAACATTTGCCCACCCCGATTTACTATAATAATAATGATATTGTTTGCCTGAAACGAACATCTCTGATATAACCACTCAACTTGTTACGAATCAACATGTTTGTTTACAACACATTTGCATGTTCATACATTTTGTATAATCAACTCTTCTTTAATTTTTTCTTACACGTTTTCTCTAGAAATTCGTAAAAATTTCGTCACATGCAATTTAATTTAACAATAAAAGTTAAACAACAACTCCGTAACGTAATATATTACGTATATGGCAGACAAAATATGTAAAATAGAAGTTGTCGTGTAAGAGGGTTTTCCCCAGGTACTACAACGAGTATAATGTAATGATGTACAGGAGGAGTATCCAGCAAAGTTTTCGAAATAAAAAACTTGACTTCATTTTCATACATTATAGTACCAATAACCGCTATTACATTACACTCCTCCTGTGGTCTTATGGTATATTATTATAAAACAATTATATTTGAAATAATGTTGGAGGAAATAAATGTTTACAAATGTTTACCTCCCTCTTGGTTCGCGTAACTTTATATTTAAATAAAAACAAAAGTAATATAAGTAAAAAAAAATATATTTATTTCGGATTAAATTTTAAATACAAACAGAGAACGTGGCATATACGCCCTCTTTTATGCATTACGTAGCAGCTTGCAAGCCCACTTTTATGCTGAGCAAGGTTTTTTGTAAATTGTGGACGCGTCTGTTGACCGACCATGCCCATTTTTGGCAATTTGATGGAAGAAGTATTTATAAATATGTATATCAAATATCCTCTTCATAGCTAAATATTTATGGCAGATATACAGATTTTCGTCGATCGTCTGTTCTCCGACCGCGCCCACTTTTTATAAATTGATGTATAGTGGTTAATTATGAATAAGTAAACCAAATTTCAATTTGATAGGTTAATATTTATGGCGGATAAATAGATATTTGTCGATTGTGGGCGTGGCTTTTGATCGATTTTGCTTTATTTAAATGAAGATCTGCATGTAAAATGTGCATGTACAAAAAATTTAACTTAATATCTCTAGTTTTACGCCTTTGCGAGAGTGAACAACAGACAGACATAAGGACACTCGGACATATATGTCTAGACCGTCCCAGTTTTTGATGCTGTCCGGTTTCTGAAATCTCCTTCTAAATGTTACAAATAGAATAACAAACTTAGTATATCCTCCCATTTGTAGGGTACAATATAAAAAGCCTATAAAATGTATACAGTTTGTATGACACACCATAAATATAAAAGAAGAAAGAAACTATAGAAAGAGATAGTGACTGCCCGTCCTCTTACCTTTTGTTTTTCACCAATCTAACGGTCAACTTATTTGTCATTAAGTGCTTACGTACTTGTACGTAATGCCACATTCTCTGCATGCTTACAAATAATGAGTGATTATCCTTATTTGTGTTATACTGCTGGTGCGTGTTTTATATTTTACTACTTAAGTATGCATGTATATGCATGCAAGTAAGCATGCTGCTTATTTGTCTATCAGTACATATAAATATAACATAAAATCAACATTGACGATGGCATGATTTTTATGCCAGTTACTCCTTACAGTCATTTCTTTCAAACCAATTTGTCTAACAATGTTGAAAATATTGAAATATTTCAGTTTTGATAAAATGTTTGCAACAATTTCATTAAAAAATTATTTACACAGAAATTCTGATTCATTTGTGTGGGCTAATAAAAATGTAGGCGAGTTGCTTGATGATATAAAAAAATGGATGATGGCGCTGCTGACTTGAACAATTTATACAAAAAAAAAATCGATATTTTTATGAACTTCTCTGCCTTTAATAAACTTTATTAACCGAATAATTCGAATAGTATAAAACAACGGACAGGTAGACTTTGTTTTAAAGAAAATTATTGAAATTATTGAAATTATTCTCCAAATGACCAACTGAGCGAATGATGGTCAGCTTTGATGTGTGGTATTGAACATTTAGCTTAAGCCTACACAACTTATTTTATTGATTTATTTCTTTGTTGGTTTCATATTGTTGTTGTTATTATTGTTATTATTGTTATTGTTGTTGACTCTATCACTGATTTATTTCTTCCTTCCCTTTATTTGTTTATTCTGTGCAGTGACTTTATAAATATTTAGCTTTGTGGTAGAGTATTACTGTTATCATTGTTGTTGTTGTTGTTATTGTTATTGTTATTGGTGTTATTCCCTTTTCAAGCGGTTGCCTATATAAGCACACACACAAAGAGATTTTCGGTATGAAAATGAGCGACACAATCTTTAACAAAAGAAACCCAATAAAAATAATAGGCAATAAAACAAGTCAGAAAACTAAATTCGGCTTAGGCCAAATCTTAAATGCCCTCTACATTTACAACAATGGGTGTGGCAGATATACCTTTACGCCCTCTAATAGTATATGCATAACGTATCAGTTTGCAAGTCGAGTTTTATGCTGAGCATGGTTTTCTGAAAAATGTGCGCGTATCTGTTATCCGACCATGCCCATTTTTCGCCTATCGATGAATGGAGTAACTATAAATATTCACAGGTCAATTTGTATAGCAGATAAATATATTGTTGTCGATTGTGAGCGTGGCTCTAGATCGATACAGTTTTTGACGCTGATCAAGATTATATATACTTTGAAGGGCCTCTTTCTGCATGTTTCAAACGGATTGACAAACTTAATATAACTGTCATAACTAATAAAACGTGAATATGACCCAAAAAAACCGCAAAAAAAAGAAATGACAGCATTTAATATTAAATAAATTTTTAAATTTTCTACACATTTTTATAAAAACTGTGGCCGTGGCAGGTGCCTAATTACATTATCTAATAGTGAGTATAAAACTTGAATCCCAACATAATTATGTAAACTAAATATCACTTTCGTAATGATGAAGTGCTACGATGGATAGACTTTTGTCTATTGTGGACATTTATTTAGAAATTTTTACAAGATCCTTATGTTAGAGTTTTTTTTTAAATAAAGCAAATCTGATCAACATCAAATACTAAATTGATTTGGACATAAATGTCCGTATGTCCGTATATCTGGCTGTTTTTGGCTTTCTCGCAATCATAAATTTTGAAATATTGAAATGAAATTTTGAAAGTTATAAAAATGGCTCAATTTGGTGCGTTTTCAAAAGGATTATATTTTATGTGAAAAAACATGTTCCGGTAAAAAATTTCATTTCATATAGTAACACATAAGCACACAGACAGACGGACATATTTAAATACATTCAGAAAGTGATTCTAATTCGATGCTTTTTCTAAACGGTAGGTTTTCCTTTAGTCATTTAGCAACAACAAAAATACGTATAAAGGTGCTATAGAGGTACACAAATATAAGCTGTTTCAAACTGTTATAAAACTTACTTCCACTAACATATTTAGTTAAATGAGATCTTGTCAAAATGTTTTACTATCGTGTCATCACTTGTTAATATTTGGAAAAAGAAAAGGAAAACGTAGCTTTCACAAGAAAGAACAACTGAAACAAATGATAAGTAAAACGAATGCTGACAAATGTATTTTAAAAGAATTCCAAAAACAAAACGTACGTTCTGTTCTCTTTCTTTCTTATTGGATACGGCTGACTTGCTGGCTGGCTGGCTGGCTGGCTAGTTTACTTTGGTTGACAACAATTGCTGATGTGTCACACATAACATAGCGTCTGTTATACGTTTTACATAAGATTAGAGGCGTTTACTAAGTTTGTTATTGCGTAGGCAATTAACAGTAGGGGGCTACACAATGCATTACATTTGTTGTTGATTAGCATCAGAAATGATGGCAATGTGTCCATATGTCCGTGCTTTAGCACAAATACCACAAATTGAGATATTGACGGGAAAAAATATTAAATTATTTTCCGTTTTTAAGTTGCTTTTAATTTAGTCATATTTACAATTGTAGGATAACAGATATGCCACGCCCACAATTTATAAAAACCTATACTCAGTGTAAAATTCATCTTTTAAGATGATACCTAATCATATACCTGCCACGCCCACTGCTTATGTCTATATAAATGAAAGGTATTAAATATTCGATTTGAGCCAAATTTCTTTTTATTTCATCTATTTTTATTACCGTCAGTTTCGTGAAATGAAAAGAGATCTGAGTGAAATAATGTGCGTAGAAATTTTGGCGTCTATTCTCTGCGAGCTATTTGGTGTACGCGAACGTTTTATATTTATAGTTTTTGTTAAAGTTAAAATAAAAATAAAACTATGTGGGGGTTTAACAAGTTTTATGATTATCAAATACGTGTGAGACAGATTTTTTTCTTTTTTTCTTTTTCTTTTTCAATAATCTGACTATAAACGATTCAAGTTAATAAATAATTGGTGTAATATTTATGATCATCTTTAAGTATATATCACAGTAGAATAATTAGTATCAATTTAGTACATAATTAATGCACTGTCAAGTGCATAACAAATACAATGATATACTCGTATGTGCAACACAGACATAACAACAATAATGCGGTACTAACGTTAACGGCTATCGCTTCAATCTTTTGGTAAACGGATTATAAATTTGTGTACGTTAAGGATATTAGAATTTAGTTTAGACCAAATTTTAAACAGCTTTTTTATCCACATAGAAACAGTAGGCGTGGCATGGACGTGATTAAGTCCTTTAATAGCTTAACTTGGAAGTTGAGTTTTATGCTGAATATGGTTTTTTTTTTTTTTTTGTATATAGTGAGCGTGTCCTCTTTCTGGGTATTGCATGCGGAATGATAAACTTAGTACACCCCCCCAATCTTATGTAAAGGATATAAAAACAATAATAATAACACATAAACTAAAACGAAAACTAAAACGAAAACTAAAACATTCTAAAACATATGCCATTTGCCATATTGTGTGTGTGTGTATAGAGTGTATAAATATAATGTATGTATGTATGGGCGGTACGTTGTTCATATGTTGCATATGTTTTATGGCTTAAGCGGAAGGCGTCAACTCTGATTATAATGTCATTACCAGTCCTCTGTGGTGGCTGGCTGGATGGTTGTGTGCCGTTGTAACTTTCGATTATTTATACACACACTCGTGCACATACAAAGAGCATGTAACAGTCGTGAAAGTCATTCACAACACACACTATATACAAGCACATACATACACTTATACACACACACACACATGTATTATATTTATAGCACTTTAAGGCACATTGCCATTTATTACAATACACACTATCACACACACACATACACAATACAATGCGTGAATGTTTCAGATGGCATTAGTACATTTGTGTATGTGTGTGTGTGTATATATTCCATTAGAGAATCCAAAGCATTGTCGCAAAAGTATTTAAACTCTGTCGGAGATTTATTGTATTGTATCCGTGTATAGAGTTGAGGTGGAAACGGGCATCTGCATTTGTATGCATTTCTGTGTAATATTGTACATGCACAGTATATTAAGCAAAAGTTTAATTTTATGTTGTAATCATTTTATAAAAAGTTTTATTGTAAATTATTTGTTTTATTGTACTGTGTTGGCTACAAATTTTTATTCTATTCCCATCAGGTAAACGTGACTCCATACACCATGCTTTTGTATAAATTATTAAGGTTACTATTATACCTTTATAAAGCAATGTAATGATAGTTGGCCACTTCATGAAGTACAAAAACCATAATTGATAGATATTTGATCGCCTGTTTTTATTAGGAAACATTTAACAATAGAAGTTAGCTTTGTAAACTTCATAGCAATCACATTCTGTAACGATTTAATCATGTTTGTCTGTCGGTCCACTTAAAATTGTGTTCAAACTATGCGGCAAATTTAGTAAGATGACTGTAAAAGGAAAAGTTTTTTGTTTAAACTTGTCCACTATTGAAATTGTACTAGATTGATGCATTCTTATAACCCCTCCTTACAATGCCACGCCCACTGTTGGTTACAAAAATTCAACTGAGAATATATATACATAATCGATGTGCAAAAATAGGCGGGTTCTAATAACAGACACGCCTACATTTTGCCCCCAAAAAAAAACAACAACAACAAAATTGTACAGAATCCAATTTTTTAGTTGATTCATAATTGTATTAGAAGGCTATGTCAGTTACCTGCCACGCCCACAGTTTCTGTATAATGTATTAAGTTAAGGGTTAAGATTGGGGTCAAGTCAAATTTAGTTTTATTGTTCGTGTTGTTGAGGTCTCTGTAGTGTGAAGTTTTCTAAAAAAGCAACAACTTCGTTTGTTAAGGTAGATGAAGACGCCATCTGTGTGTATTCTAATTAAATTACATGCTACTTCCCGTTAGTTCTTTTAGTTTTAATTAAAAAAGAAATAAAACTTTAACCAAAAAGTTAAAAAGTTAAATTTTATACTCTTCCTCTTCCGTGTTGTCGGTCGGTCGGTCGAGTAGTTTGTATATTGTACAACAGCATCAGCACTGACAGCAGCAACGTTCATATTAAACTTATTCTGTTACCGATGTGTAGAAAGACAAATGACAATTTAAAGTTTGCGAGTGTGTGTGTGTGTATAGAAAACTATAAAAAAAAAAAAAATATCAAGAAAAGTTTTATAACAATGTCTGCGGCAAGTGTCATTAGTTAAGAGATGACTGCAGGCAACAACAACAACAATAATAATATGTATGTGTTCAAAACAAAAATAATAAAAACATATACAATATGCCACATAAGCCAATTGTAACTATTCACTAAGAACACCCAGTAATATAAAGTCTGTCGGTCCGTATATATGTATGTGTATACATATGTAAAGGCAGGCACGACAAGACAAGGCAGTCAGTCAGACAGACAGTAAATGAACTAACTTGTAAATGAAAACCGTATGCGTTGCTACCACTACATAACAACAACAACAACAACAACAACAAATCAACAAACAATGAACTTTCAGTAGAGAACGAAAGTACGTTTATACACACATACACATTAATAACTCGCTAGAGTTATACGCACTTTGTAACGGTGAGTCGGCCAGAGATGTACTTGAGAAGTAGCTGCCCCATAACACACAATATAATCTCGGCCACGGCAAAATTACAAAGCAATTGCCCTGGCGACTGTTATACACAACACGACACTTCAGTATATATGTTAGTACAACAACAATATAATCCACTTTAATGGTAAACAGTGCCTGTGCGTGCATGTACGTAAAAACACAATCACATAAATATTTATACGTATATGTATGTGTGTGGGTGTAGACGTTTATTAGAAATACCAGTCATAAACCTTATTTGGAGATGATGATGATGATGATGATGATATTGTAATAATGACGGTGATGGTATTTGGTTATTTGTAGCTACAATATGAATTTAGTAACAACAGTTCGTTTGTTTTGTTG
Source organism: Crataerina pallida (assembly GCA_949710015.1). Taxonomy (NCBI): domain Eukaryota; kingdom Metazoa; phylum Arthropoda; class Insecta; order Diptera; family Hippoboscidae; genus Crataerina; species Crataerina pallida. Next base: position 28,588,323 of record OX453290.1, on the reverse strand, counting down.
TATGCTTAACGTATTAGACCAAAATATAGTCAAAGCATTCATTCATCAGGCGTGTGGTGACACGTATAGAATTGTCGAAAAACTTGATTACATAGCTATGACAACCGCTGGTAGGTAGACACCAGCTAGAATAAGAGAGAGAGAGAGAGAACAGGCGAGCACGTTTACGATATTCATGAAAATGAAGCCAATATTATACACACACGCACAACACTATACACACATGTAAATACCATTCAACAAATTCTAAACCAATCTATTGGCAATGACTAAACTATTATGTGTATATGTGTGTGTATATATATCATACAACCAGGAAGATTGGCAACGATTAAATGGTATAAAATTGCGTGTGCGTGTGTTACTTGCTTGTTTGTTAAGCCATGCAAACCTACGTTGTTGTGATGCATTGTGGCATGTAAATATATTTACTTGTAGGTATTTATACACATGTACAAATGTTTGTGAGTGCTTACACACAATGATTCATATAGTGATTCTTTACCTCCACTTAGTCTCCGTCCATCAAGAACTTGTTTTAAACCCTCTCTCTCTCTCTCTCTCTCTGTAATATCTTTGTGTTTACATTTATATGACAAATCTTGTTTGTATGCAGAAATAATTGTATGCCTGCATGTAGATTCGTCTCTGTGTAAACCAAAATTAATCAATTGTACGGCAATTACATTTGAAAGAGATGATCCCCAATATCAAACATTCCAATAACTTTGCAACCATCTCACTCTCACCTTTACCATTTCACTCTCTTTAATCGTATAAGCTAAATTGTTGTTTTACGAAGACAAAACTTAAATCGTTTAAATCTTCTTTACACTAATACAGTTCCATTCCAAACGGTACAGTTACTGTCATAAATCTTGTTCTCAATTTTTGTTATCTTATATTTAATAAAACGTATGCAAATGTTACAGCTGGTTAAGCCCAATAAATTATAACATCTCATCGTAACACATCGTTATATAAGAATAGTGCGGTCGGGTCTAAATTTGGCACAGCCAAATATTAAGCCAATTAACTATTCTTTACCCATTTTTGTTGAGAAATTTTAAGAATTGCAATTTTTTGCCACATAAAGACTTTAATTATTAGAGGATCTTATATGGGCAAGTGCTCTAAAAATAATACGATTCGATCCATATTCAATAACGTTCTTTTTTGAACCAAGACATGCCTTTGTGCAAAATTTCATCGAAAAAGCTCAAAAATTGCAAACAGTATCTTGAGTACAAATTTAAACGAACTGACGGACAGACGGACAAACTTTTAGCAATCACTGTATACACTATGTGTCACACATAATTGACATAATGGCAATTAAATGCGGCAATATGCGTGTGGGTGTGTGTGTGTGTGTGTGTCTGTTTTATGCGCACACACACGCATACATATTTCAAATTTATGTCTCATTTCTTCTAGCAACAAAAATTTACATTAATTATATTTTAACATGTAGCATACTTTGAGGCATTCAGTACATAACATTTGTTATGCTTGTTCTTGTTGATATTCTTAAATAATGCTTTCTAAACCAAACATTAATTATTTTCTTCAAATTTATAACCTTGTTGAAGATGACTTTCTTTGGTCTTTCTCTCTCTCTCTCTCTCTCTCTCTCTCTCGGCTACACTCAAAGAGATTTGTTTAGAAACAACTTTGTTGGGTTAGGAGAATTGAACAGAAAAGGCAATGGTTTCCTAATGAATTGTTAATATATTCCAACTAATTTTTAGTTGCTGTTTACACACACATCTCTAGATTGAAATAATGAAAGTACAATTTTTTTTTTTTTTAATATTATGACGAGATTATAGAAATCTTTCATTCATCGATTCAATAAATAAATTTATAAAAAAGCATCATAACTCAATTACGGTTATACGTACATAAATATATGTATTAAAATATTGATTTAAACAAATGATGCGGCACAGATATACTTTCAACATTCAACTAATGATTGAAAATATGTTAATGTAGCGAAATGTTGTTTGTACACACATCATAATTGAATGAAAGACTAAAATTTTTTATTAAATTATGACTTTCAATAATTATTAATTTAAAAAAGCACAAAGCCACACCATAGAAAATAATTCTAAATCAAATCAACATCTGCCTCAGCGCTCAATGAAATATTCAAAAAAGTCTAGGTTTTTGCCAAAATTTTATTTACAACAAACAAATCTCTTTCATATCTATGTGGGCGTTGCATATATATAAATACGCTCTCTAATAGTGGTTATATAACGTGTCAGCTCAAAGTGAATTTTTTTAGTTTGAAAATGTTTTTTTTTTGTTAATTGTGAGTGCTTCAGCTTTTCGATCATGCGCATTTGATCTAATCTTTTTCAGTCGAGTAATGGATTATAATTGATGTACAAAATCTGAACGTAACTTATCCCAAATGACAGCAAAATTCAAAGTTACAGAAGAGAGAGTTTTGCAGTTCATGTAGAAATTTGAACTCTATACCTTTAAAAGTGAAGAATCGACAAAGGTTACACGCCACAGATAGCCTGGCCACGGCAGAGATCAATTCATTATATGTGTAAAAGAAACCGTTTTTATTCGCTTGAATTGAAGTTTTAAAAGTACGTTCAGTGTTTACCATAAAAGAAAAATGTTAATAAACAGAAAAGCTTTTCGCAATATTTGAAAATGTGTAAAAGTTTTTCTGTTCTAGTTTTAGCGAGCGGGATGTTTCTTTGAAGAAGGGCGGAAATCTTGATAAAGTAAAAGGATGTTAAATAAATACTAAAATAATAGAGAAAGTTAAGTCAGTGATAAACAACGCGCGGTGCCATAAATTTCTCATTTGGGAATATTTCATATTTACACAATTAATTGAAGTTGCTGACATTGCAACTAAGTACTCATTACAATATTAACTAAATTTAAATGAATGTGATATACAAGAAAACAAAATATTTGTATAAAAGTTTTACAATAATATTTTTATAAAACAAACTAACTCTCATCTGGTTGCTGGTGGGATAATAAAATACGAATAAAAGGTTTGTAAGCATGTAGTATCATGATTTTTTTTTTTTTTTTGAAACCATTTTAAATTTATAAACGATGCTTGATTGACCTTCATTTACAAATTAATTGTATGAACCCATGAACTCAAGTCAACAGTCGCTGTTAAAAGAAACAATTACGGCTGTGGCCCCTTGTTGTCTATTCATCAGCGCACACATCCTCGGGGTTATTCCGTAATGACAATAAGGCAACGTCACACGGTGTGGTGGTGATTTCATAAATATTAGTTGCTCTGTACACATATTCACAAACTAAACATGAAGAGGCTTTCTAATGAATACTTTTACAACAATTTACTACAGTAAGGTGAGGATTCTTTAAAAGTTTAGAATAGTGTCCTGAATAGTAAAATTCTAAAAATAAATCACCACAAAGGCTACATTTGACATAAATTAAATCGTAAATATGTTAAGATTATAGAAGAGAAAGAGAAAGGGAAAGGATGACCTCTCTGGGGCCCTTATTTATTTAATTTAATTGTAGTGATGATGGTATACTAAGATTCCCCTTCGGTAGAAATTTCAAGAAGAAAGCCTCGTAGCTCTTATAAGATTAAGAATACTTGATTAGCATCAAAATCTATGTTGATTTAGGCATGTCCGTCAGTGTGTCCGTATGCCTGTCTATTGGGAGAACTCTCATAATCGTAAATTTTATGATATTGAGCTGAAATTTTTTACAAATATTTTTAGAAATTGAGCAAAATTATTCAAGTACCACGCCCTCTATTGACAAAATTCTCTAATTCCAAAAATATGTGTTTATAAAGTTGAAATTTATAATTGTGGCATCAATTTATGTAGTAAAAAGTGGGCGTTTTTGAATATGAAACACGCCCACAAATCACAAAAACAATCTTACCATGTACAGAATCTAACTCTTGAGTTGATACGTAATTACTTAAACTGTTTCAGAGCATCAATCAACTACTTGCTACTTATTATATTTTCTTCCTAATTTTTTGTAAATTTCTTACGAGGTTTTGTTTTCAAACCACGCCCATATTTAGCATATCGATGGGTAAAGTTTTTATAAAGATTTGTTCCAAATTTTATTTTTTTAGCCGAAGTTTTGCAAATGCAGTTAAATCGTTTTACATTTTAATAAATTTTCTGGTGGTTGCCAACTGTATGACAAACTTAATATACCGCCATCTTAATAATATAGAAAAAAGGAAACATCTGTTATAATGAATAACCGAATATGATTCAAATGCACTTATTAATTAACAACAACAACAACACTAACTTGAAACCTTTATACTCGTATATGAGAAAAAACCATTTGATAAAAAAATGGTAATTGCCCCCGTAACTACTCTAATAAGTAAAGTCATTTAAACTATATACATACATATTTAAAGAGAACAGTATATGTTTTTATATTACAACAGCAACACTAATAATAGATTTTGAAAGGCGCCAAATATATGTTACAGGCACGTAATGATGAATAGGTGTCTATAACTAATAGGGAGGAAACTCTTTTATCAAAAACATGAAAAAAAGAAACTACACAGAGAGAGAGAGAAAGATAATTACATTAAAAAAAATTCGAATCAAAAGCTTTCTCCCATCCTCTCTCTATTATAAGCAAATTTTAAAAAAATCATATATAATTTTACTAAATGAGAAAGAGAACACAAAGCTTTTACAGTATGTTTATAATGTGACAAGAAACCAAATTTGGCTTAGGTAAAATCTTAAATACCATCCACATATATATACAAATACAATGGGCGTGGCATTTACCTGTATTTATTCATAAAATCTGACTCCGTCAATTCTTCTTCTTTGTAAATTCAACACCGCCCATCAAAACGTTTAGAGGCACATTAATTATTATTTTGTTTTATGTTTATTTAATGTCAATTTTATATTGTAGCTGAATTTTAATGCTAATCAAAAACTTTTGCATGGCCGCTGAAGCTTCGAAGTGTTGCAAATGAAATAGCAAAACTCATCATTAAGGTGGGAAGCGTTATGCCTAGTCTGAGATATTCTTTACACTTATTTGTAGATGTGGTACATTGTTATAGCTTTCTCATGCTACACGGATAGTGGCGTAAGACCCCTAAGATAAAATTTTCAAATTTAAAAATTTCTGTATAAATTATGGCCCTCTCTGTTACTCGATCACAGTCACGGTTTTACTATATATTTATATAGACCGTGAGTAATTGAAAATTTTAAGAATGTTCAAGAGTATATATTTTGTGAAAATAAACAATTTTGCTAAACGCCTTCTTCTAGATTTCACAAACACTATGATAAACTTAGTATAACCTCCTTCAGAATTCTACTTCAGTCAGCTTTATTTATAAATTTCTCTCTAAAATTTAAAATTATTTTCATGGTGACTACTCTCAGTTGTTATTGGAGTTTGAGAGTAAGGAGGTCGTTTAATATAAAAATCGCAAAAAATACTTAAAAAAAAAAAAATATTCCAAACACGTTTCAGAAGGTAAAATGTAAAAAAAATAAAAACAACTAAAACAACATATTATCGAATTAAGACGTAAAGCAAAGACAGATATAAGTGACTAATCAATGAGTAAAAGAATTTGAAGAATAGAATATTTTTATCGCTTTTAAACTTTTATCAAAGAAATTTACGCAACCAATTACAATGTTAACTAACTACGTGTTCTGTTCTTGTGCTATTGCTTAGTTAAAAAAAAAAAATTGGAATAAAACTTTTGTGATATTGTATAAAAATTAGAATGTATTCAATGATTTAAGTAGAATTTGCATTAAAGTAATAAATTTCTGTAGAAATCGGAGAAACAGTGCGCTAGTGTACAATGTGATATGCCGCAAAAGTTTATAAATAAACAGCATCTTCCTGTGCAAGTGAAAATGTTTTAATCGGTTATGCCCGATCATTCAATACTTTACACCACTTAGTTCCTTAAATTATGCTACAATTCGTTTAGTTAAATAGGAAAATTCTATTATAAGTTTCTTCGCGAAATATCATTATATGGAAGGAGATTGAAAAAATGATACGATCGGATTCAAATTTGCTATAACGAATTATTAAGCTAATTAACTATTCTTTACCAAATTTTGTCAAAGAATTGCGAATCTTTGTAATAAAAAGACTTTCTTTATAATAGAACCTTATATGGGGAGGGGTTCGAAAAATGATCCGATTGAGTCCATTTTTAATAGAGTTTCTTTCTGAGCCACGACATATCTTTGTACCAAATTTAATTGAAATATCTCAAAAAGTACGATCTGTGCGGAAATTTACAGAGACAGACAGACGGACAATGTACCGATTTTGATTCTGAATGGATTCGTATAATTGAAAGTGAGTGTTAGGAATTGCAAACATCCACACAAACTTAATAGACTCTTTGCCACAAGTGGTGCAGGGTAAAAATATATGAACAATGTATGAATAAAAGTTGTAAAGATGAGCAAAAAAACCATTTAATTATAATTCAAATATATAAATAAATTATATTTAATCAAATGTTTGCTTGAAAACAATGTTTTCAAAATTTCTTAAAAGTCTAAAGAAATCTATCTCCTTCAAGTACGAACGCTTATTATGACTCTTGACAAGTTTATCATCTTAATTCATTTAGAGTTTATTTAATAAATAACAACGAAATGTTTCACTTTTAAGTTCTTTGTTTTATTGTTAATCAATAATTCTGAAAAAATTTAATCAATTGAACAAAAAAAAAAAAAAAACTGTTTTCTTATTTTCAAGGTACTCTGTACAGCGAGCATGATACACAGTGAATACAGTACACAAAGACTCATATGACACATACATATAAAATATATTTCCTTACGATTTACAATACATTTCAAAAACAGTAACTAAACAAAGTTCAAAAACGATACAGAATTTTTATTCCGTTCTTAATTGTTGCATGTTTTAAATCATTTACTCTACTTTGAGCGGTTCTACACAACACCAAAAACTACATTAAACTTCAATTAAGCATGAGGTGAGATTGATTTGATATATTACAGTATTTTATTGTTATACATATATCTTATTAATGGCTTTTAGTGATTTTTATTTAAATATATTTAAAAAAAAAACTCAGTTAAGTTTTTTCTTATGCTTGAATTATATGATTTTTATGTAATTTTAATTTGCAACAATATCTGAGGTACAAACAGATAATCTTAGTAACATCTGCCACGCCTTTATAACAACAAAAATAACCGATACAAACTTAATCACATGTTACAAATCATATCATCACGAAGGGTATTCTATATTTTTGTCATATAAATCGTAATATTCTTGTCGAAGTATTTGGTGATTTATGCCAAAAATTATTTAAATCTTTTGTCACTGGGACATATTAATAAATAATTCATTCATTATTGTGCCTGCCTTGGTAAATAAATGTGGTTTAAGACGCATATCTTATTACATATTTTGTAGATTATATAAATCAGTATCTATGCTATATATAATTTTTTTGTAAATGGTAGGCGTGTCTGTTTTCTGACAAGATCGTTTTAATAAAAATGTAGCAAATTTCAATTGTATGGGATAACTTTTATAGCTAATGGATCGATTGTGGGCGTGACACTTGACCGTTTTTTGCCCAATTTAAGAAACTAGAAATATTTGTATAAAATTTCATTTAAAAATCATACGTAAGAGATCATGTACAGACATGTCTAAATCGACTTAGACTTTGATGCTAATCAATTTTTGCAACTGAAATGACAAATTTAATATTCTGTCCATCTTATATGTAGGGTATACATATATACGTAAAACAACAGTTGTTTACTATTCTTTTTACCCCAAACAAACGATTTTGTTATTGAGTGGATAATGCCATGTTTTACCGTTTAACTATAACAACAAAATTCCGTTACTATCATAATATCTATATAAAATAATCTAAAAATATGAAAAAAAAAACAATTAAGATAACTAAATTTGGCTTCAGGCAAATCAGGCCATATCTATAATGGTGGCGCCCTCTTATAATGTTTGTATTACGCGTCAGCTGGCAAGTTGAGATTTACGTGGAGTATGATTTTTTTGTAAATTGTGAACGCGTTTGTTATTTGACCATGCCCATTTTCGGCACATTAATGAATAAAATTATTCTAAACGTACGATATTTTAATTTAAAGGCTCAGTTTCTGTGGCAAATAATTAGATTTTTATCGATTGTGGGCGTGGCTCTTGACCAATTTTGCCCATTGTTTGTAAATATTTCAGTTCAATATTTCAAAGTTTACGCCTGTGAGAATGCCAACAACAGATAGATACCCGGACGTACAGACATACATGTCTATATAGATCAACTCAGTTTTTGATGCTGATCAAGAATATATAAACTTTTGCAATTGAGACTATAAAAAAGGAATTACTAAGCAATTCAGAAAATCTTCTAAAATCTTCAAGTTTTCAGACAGAAATGTGGTGTTAAACTTTAATTTACTCTGATATAATTTGTTTATTGAAAAGTTGTGACTTATTGACCTCTAAAATAAATACTATTTGCTTGTGTAAGTACTCTCTTTGAAAATGTTTTGTAAACCCATCTAACCTAAATATTTTTTTGTTTTTATTGCCTTTATATGCAAACGTGTCATGTGTTTTTTAAGCAAGTACCCATGACATCATACATAAAATACTAAAAAAGCAAATAAAATATTTATATGAAATGTGTACATAGCGATAACCAGCAATACCTCTTCATCTTATCCCACATTCCCCACATTAAAATTATGCTAATTACAGCTTATTAACTAAAAAGAAAAACATTTTGTAACACTTTAAACTTGTTTTCCACAGTGATTATTTGCTGGAGAATTCAGAGGTTTCATCACCCCAAAATCCTACATCCTCTTCAACTTTATCCACAACAACAACAACAACAACAACAACAGCCGCTCCCTTACATCAGGCCCCTTTGGCTGCATTAGAGGAGTTACCGCCCGATCCCATTGAAGACGAATTTGAAGAATCTTCCTCTAAACCTTTGATAGCCGATGATAAAATGGCTGTGGCTGCCAGCAAAGAAGTGAAATCATCGGCTGAAGATAGCATCTTCTCCATTATGTATGCAATGGCCAAAAAAGTAGCCATTGTTGGTTCCATTTATTTGGTGGGCTATATGGGTTGGTCTGTAGCTTGGCTTATTGCCCCAGTCATACTCTCTGTAACTAGAGAACGTTGGCGGAAGACTAGCGAACATAAACGCAATATCGCTAAAGCTTCAGCATTGGCTTCTGAAAAGGAAGTGATAATGGCCCGCATCGATGATTTGCCAGCTTGGGTAAGTAAAAGTAAAACTCAATAAATATAAAAGGTTTGGCGAGCTATAACTTTTATTTCTTTCAGGTCTACTTTCCCGACGTGGAACGTTGTGAATGGCTTAACAAGGTATTGTTGTCTTTCAAATATTCAAATTCTTTCAAACCGGTAACAAAATATTTTATTAGATACTCAAGCAATTGTGGCCGAACGCCAATCATTATGCACGCACTCTAGTTAAACAGACTATTGAGCCCAATGTGGCCGAAGCCTTGGCCAATTATAAAATGAACGGCTTTCGTTTTGATCGTATTATTTTAGGTACGATACCTCCACGAATTGGTGGCGTGAAAATCTATGATCAAAATGTTGGCCGCAATGAGATTATTATGGACTTGGATTTATTCTATGCCAGCGATTGTGATATTAATTTCTACTTGGGCAGTGTAAAGGGTGGCATTAAAGATTTCCAAATACACGGCTGGGTGAGAGTGGTAATGAAACCGTTAATACGTAGCATGCCCTTGGTGGGTGGCTTGCAGATCTTCTTCTTAAACAATCCCAACATTGATTTCAATTTGGTGGGTGTTATTGATTTCATGGATATGCCGGGTCTGAGTGATTTGCTGAGGAGAATTATTGTAGAACAGATAGGCAACATTATGGTATTGCCGAATAAGTTGCCGATTTCGTTGAGCGATGAAGTACCTGCCACTACACTAAAAATGCCAGAACCAGAGGTAAGTGCGAAGACGGTGGAGATTGTAATTAAATTTATTTAAGATTTGTTTGTTTTTTTTTTCTTTTTAGGGAATTTTACGTATACACGTAGTGGAGGCTAAGGACCTGATGAAGAAGGATATTGGTATGCTGGGCAAGGGCAAATCAGATCCATACGCCATTGTCAATGTGGGTTCACAAGAGTTCAAAACACAAATCATTGACAATAATGTTAATCCCAGGTGGGACTTTTGGTGCGAGGTAAGAATTTTCATGCTTTCCAGTCATTCTCCCTCTCTCTCTTTCTGTCTCTCTACGTTTACCCATTAGCTGAGTTTAGCTTTATGCTTTTTATACGTTCATTTGGTTTATTATCGAATGCATGATTTATGGAATTTTTTTTAAATCTATCTTCAACTCCATTCAATGATATTTTTGTTAAAAATGCAACTCATTCACACAAGTCCACTATCCTACTCTTTATCTCTCTCTCTCTCTCCCTCTGTGCTTTTCACATATATCGAAAAAACAAAGGCTCAAGTATATGTTGAATTGGGTCAATTAGTTGAAATTCAATTGTTCGATTTCGATGATGCCAGCAAGGATGAGCTTTTAGGCAGGTAAGTTATCCTAAACAAAGCAACCGAATTCTAATTTCCTAATACACTAAAAGTAACACGTCTAAAATAAGGTAATTATTGTTCACCCTACTGTGGAATAACTTGTATGTTTGTATGTTTGTATGTTTGTGAAAATGATGCCAGCTGCATACTAACTAACGCATCTCTTTAAACATTCACCCATACAATGCGTTTGAATGTGTTTTAATGTGTGTGTGAAAATAATTTCTAGGCGGTGGTTAACTCATTCATAGGCCAAGAGGTGTGTTTTAATTTGTGGGATTGCGATCAGGCTCTACCCGGTGTACAGAATGATGATCCTCTCGGCAGGTTGGCGGAAAACCAAAACAAAAAAAGCATTAATTTGTTAATAAGCACCCACAATAATTTCTTTGCATGTGTTAACTTGTTACTTGCACCTGTTTTACTAACACTCTAAACCTCCTCTCCACCTCTTCTCCATGCACCATTGATCTCTCATTAAAAGAAAACGGTTGCGGGTTTAATGAACTGAGTTAGCATGTGTGCTGCAACTGCGCTTACTTTGTGCTCGCATCTTTTTTGGCTACTTTATAAGTTATGATTAAATGGTCAAAGGCTTAAACGTGAATTTTATTAATTGTACGTAATTCTATTTATTATGGATATGGCTTTCACACCCACCCCCACGGCAATAACTTACCAACACTTTGTATTGGTGCATTTTCTTACTCACCTCTAATTAAATCCCAAACTAACACAAGGCTGTGGCGGAAATTTTACAACATACAATCATCAGTTTTCGCCTGTATGACTGGGATCGCACCGGAGATGATGAATCACTGGGCAGGTGCGCAAGACAAAGATTCTCTTTTTTTTTTCTTATCAACAGATTTAGATTTTCACTGTTAACTCTTTGAATTTTATAAAATTTATCGTTTATGATTTAAATTTAAACTGGTTTGATGCATTCTCCTCAAAATCGAGCGAATAATTTATAATCAGATTATTAAGTTATTAAAATACAATATGAAGCATGTTAGCTATTTAACAATCATACAAACATGCATCCTCAGATTACTACCTTGATACTGAATAACTTTAATATTTGACCTATGGTCCTTTGCAGCGAACAGCACAAATGGCACGTCCGTACCAATTAAATTAAGAATAGAAGGCATTTTTCATTGTCCAAGATAAGATTTTTTTATTATTTCCTTCGCGGTCACACATAAAGATAATTTTTTTAAATATTTGCCAATAAAATCAGCAATAAATTGAAGCCACAATTACCATATAATTAAAAAAAAATATAATCTTTAATTTTAACTTGAAATATTTTAAAATCCACTTCAATAGAACATTTTCTGATAATCCCACTAAACTGTTTGTTATTCCAAATCTCCTCAAACTTACAAAAACCTCTAATAAATATTCTTTCAATACCTTTAAAACTGTATTAGAAATTGTGTATAATTTTCTTATATTTTAAAATATTTCTCTACCTAGAGCTACCATAGAAATTGTAAATGTGGTTAAGAAAGGCGTAATAGACACGGTAAGTGTGTACTCTTGTAAAATGGTTAAGAGTTTGCCCTCATACAACACGAATATAACTTATAGTGGCTGACACTGGAGGAAGCTAAACATGGATTGTTGCATGTACGATTACAATGGTATAAACTGACTGCTAATCCCAATGATTTACAAGCCGCCTTACTTGAGATGCAACTACTTAGAGTGCCAACATTAAACACAGCCCTCCTTATCGTGTTCATTGATTCGGCTCGGCATTTAAAGCCGGGACGATCTAATTCACGTCCAGACCCCTATCTGGTGTGCAGTGTTGGCAAACAGAAACAGCAAACAGCAATGATAATGCGTGATGATTCGCCAGTATGGGAGCAGGGTTTCACTTTCCTAGTCAATAATCCCGACAACGATACTCTGCAAATCAAGATATTTGATCAAAAGACTGGTAATGAAATTGGCCAATATGGTTATGTTATAGCTGGTCTAATGAATAAAGAGAATATGGAACTGGCCTCGCAACCATTTCAATTGCAAAAATCGGGGCCCGAGTCCAAACTAATTATGTCCTTGGCTTTGCGTATTATAAAGAAGGTGGATGAAGTGCTAGAGGAAAATGAAGCTCCCGAATCACCAGCTTCGAATCAATTAACGCGCACCACTTCGTTAAGTAAATCTAACAAGAACCCAAGCCAGCAAGAAGTTAGTTCAACAAAAGTGAGTTAAAAAATCCAAAAATTAATCCTACACAAAAAAAAAATATGTTCTTTCTTTAATTCGCCTAGGACATTCAGTCACAATCTAGTCGCATTTCGATGGGATCCTCTTTTACCGAAGACGAACCTTTGGCTACTAAATCTATGAGTCAATCTACCAGTTTATCTACTACACCACCACGCAGTCCCAAACCGTATAGTAGCTCTTTAGCCCGAGGCGATTCCGTATTAACTCATCGGGTACCTGACACCACCTTTTCGGCAGGAGATCATGGCCTAGGCCGAATACAAATTAATCTTCACTATATTGGTCAACGTCAGAAACTATTCGTTACCATACATAAAATTATGAATATACCATTACGCGATCCTACCAATATACCTGATCCGTATGTAAAATTATATTTACTACCCGGACGCAATAGGGAATCGAAACGTAAAACTGTGGTGGTTAAAGATAATTGTAATCCAGTATATGATGCAACGTTTGAATATGTTATTTCAATATCTGAACTAATGCAGTCCGCACTGGAAGTTACAGTATGCACCCAAAAGGGTTTCCTGTCGGGCGGCAGCCCTATAATTGGAATGGTAAGAATTTATTGCTCCAGCAAAAGTAATGGCACAGGATGCCTTGCATTAATTAATAGTTCCATTTGTAAAAAGTGGTAAAAAAAATTTTTTCTGCCACGCCCACTTGTATACATTTGTGAAGGGTATTTAAGATTTGGCTACTTTTTAACTTACGGCTTTTTTTTTACACAGTGTTTATCTGTGTTTCTCAAACTATAGTAAAAATAGTAGTTTGACAAATTCAAATACAACAGTTTTAGAAGTAGTGTCTGCAAAGTGTTGTCACACTCGGTGAAGTAAATAAAACTGTTATCTCAATGATTTTAGTAAAAATTTCAAGATGCTTTTTGTTTAGTAAGTTTCCTTAAATATTATACATAAACTGATTACTTTGTTCTTGCTTCGGCAGAACATATACTAAAATTGGAACGATACAGAGAAGATTAGCATGGCCCCTGCGCAAGGATGACACGCAAAATCGTGAAGCGTTCCACATTTTTTTTTTCTATTCATAATATGAAATCTTTATACATGAATTAAAAAAAATTTGTTTTTATTTTCATTTTTAGCTAAAAATACCACTGCAACATACCGAAATAACTGAGAGTGGTATAAATTCTTGGTTTGATTTACAACCTGAAACGAAGCATGACTAAAATGGAAAGCAAAACTATATATAATATTATATAATACGTTGGGGAAGAGTGAATACAATATGTGTTTATATGCTTAAGATCAATTTTTCAATAAAATTTTTCATTTATTTTTTCATGTATTGTATTTGAACTTGTTTTTCGCGAATGAAATCCCAATTGATTTATATTATAGTTAAATTTATATGTTTATGTACTGTTATGTAATTTATATCAATAGAGAAAGTAACCGCCTTTTTAAAGGGCTTGGCTTGAAGTAAGCCCTTTAACCATGTATGTATTTATATAGATTTACAAACAACTTATTGTTAAATTTTGTTACACATGTCCTTCTAAACTAAACAAGTGAAAATGTTATAGTCGGTCACGCCCGACGAGCTAATACCCTACACCACTTAGCTCTTTAAATTATGCTACAATAAGTTTAGTTGTATCAGTAAATGCCAGGCACTGCTACCCAAGTTATTTTGTGATATATCATTATATGGGAAGGTATTCTAAAAATGGTCCGATCGGATCCAAATTTAGTATAGTCAAATATTAAGCCAACTAACTAATCTTTACGCATTTTGGGCAAAAAAAATATTAAGAATTGTGATTTTTTGCCATAAAAAACCTTATATGGAGAGGAATTCTAAAAATTATCCGATTCGGTCCATTTTCAACAGAGTTCTTCTTTGGCCTAAGACGTGTCCTTGTGCTAAATTTCATTAAAACATCTCAAAAAATGCGAATTGTACTTTATACACAAATTTACATGGACAGACAGACAGACGGACTGACGTAGTGAAACCGATTCAGATATTGATTCTGCATATAAGTGTACCGATCGGTTGGTATACTTGGTTTGGCATTTGCCTCTTAGTACATGTGTAGGGTATAAAACGTCATCTGTGACATAATTTCTCTTATATACGTATTTACAAACCTTTACTAAGTTGAATTCTACATGATTGTGTTTTATAACTAAAATTTCTACGAAAGAACTAATATTTTGTTTAGTATAAAAGAAAGAAAGAAATAAAAAAAATTTCATATCCATATAAAAATGTAGTTTGAATGTCGATGCTTTGATACGTAATAAAAGTACATTTAGCTTAAAGTCCAGTATTTTATTATTAGCTGATACTTTGTAGATTTTCAAAAATAATTGAAATGTAACTTAAAACCTATACCAGCAAAAAAATGTGGAACGCTTCACGATTTTGCGTGTCATCCTTGCGCAGGGGCCATGCTAATCTTCTCTGTATCGTTCCAATTTTAGTATATGTTCTGCCGAAGCAAGAACAATGTTACATGTTTTAATGAAGTATTTAAGCGAACTTTTAATAAAAAAAAATATAGAAATTATTTCCTAAATTAGTCCTTGAATAGAAATGATAAAGGTAAGATTTTTTTGTATATTTATATACCTCTACACTGATATATGACACAATCAAATATGTACAGGAAGACTGACAATAGATGACTAATGTTATAAACTTAGGTAATAAAGCGGGTTGTCATTTCATAAACATTTCATACTTGAAAGTTTATGAAAATAATTTGAAAAATTTAATGTTTTCTTTATTGTAGATATACAGGGGTTGGACAAAATAATATAAACACCTAGCATATACACTCCACTTACTGTTCATATTAATTTGTCCATCCCCTTGCATAAACAACTGTATAAGTTATATGAGATATTTATATTATACATAAATATAAAGTTCAATATTAGAATTTTTTTATTACTGTACAATTCATGAACGAAAAACACCCCTGTATTATTGTTTCAATGACTTATGCACACAATCACTTCTTTGTTACACAAATATGTCTGTTACTTATTTCCTCTGTGTGGGTATAACTTAAATGAGAAAGAGTGTATAAATTATATGAAAAGAGAAAACAAAATTACTCATTACTATTTATATACAACAGTTTGAAATAATTCTCATATTTTTTTTCCGTAAAAGTTTGCTTAAATATTTTATTAAAACGCCTAACATCGTTCTTGCTTCGGCAGAACATATACTAAAATTGGAACGATACAGAGAAGATTAGCATGGCCCCTGCGCAAGGATGACACGCAAAATCGTGAAGCGTTCCACATTTTTTTGTTGGTAAAAGTTTTGAAATAAAACTTAATATTTTTTTTCATTAAAAAACATCCAAGTATTTAAACTAAATATTTTTAATGCAACACACACTTTAAAGATCAACCGATAACCTATATCGTCAAACACATTTCAATCTCTAATTGAAAAAAAAGTGTAATTTATTTGTAGCGAATTAAATAAAATATAATTGTGTAGGGTTTTTATAGCACTTAGTTTTATTTTTATTTATTATATATTATTTTTATAAATTTCATATATTTTATATTATTTTTATTAATGAAACACAATTATGTTAAAAAGGAAAATTACACATTTTTTTACATAAAATTTACAACTATATAATTCATTAATTTTTGAAACCTTCGAAATTTCATTATACTAAGTTTGTCATTTCGTTTGCAACATCCAGAAAGAGGTGTCAGAGACGATCAGCATCATAAATTGAGTTGATCCAAATAGTCTGTCCAAACATTTCAGCTTAATATCTTATAATTTATAAGAGTTCCAAAAGACGGATATACCGACGGACCTGGACCTGAATGCACGTACGAACATTTCTAGGTTGTTGCTGATCAAGAATTTCTATTATTTGTAATATTTCTAACGCCCGTTTCTGGGTGTGGCACATGGAATAGCAAACTTATTATACCACCATCACCAAGGTGAAGGTTATAAACATACAATAGTGAAATATTTACGTTTAATTAAAAATAAGCCAAAGATTTTAATAATGCTCAGAATAACAAGCTTTGTAAGACAGAATCGATACTTTACATATATATATTACTTCTTAGATGAGTTACAAATATGTTTATGTTTCCTGAATTTTTTTTTTTTCGTATGGACACTTTTTTTACGTTTTGAAACCGTTTTTTCTCCGAATATACATTTTTATAGAAATTTTAAAGTCAAATCAACATTTTTTCCAACCTATCTTTTATAATCCAGGAGTGATCATTCTAAAGTATGAGATATGCATTGGTTGAAATCGATTCATATAACCATCTAAACTATTTCTATATAAAGTATTTATAGTATAGTTTACAGCGGTATCGATTTTACTGAATAATATACAATCTTTCCACTGATGAAGGCATAGCTTACATTCAAATAGAACATTGTACATATAGAGTATTAAAAATGTAATATTCATGTCATAGTGTACGGGATTTGAACCCGCTCTTCATTTTTGTTCCTTTACTGTTGGCTTCGTATTCAATTTATTATTTTTTATTGCATTTTTTTTTTTTTTTATATATATTCTGCTTAAACATATACTGCACGGTCAAGTTTGATGGTATTTTAATTTAATATTTCGGTGCTATATTTAAATATATTCAATTGGTCACATAATTGTTTTTGTATGTTTTTTCATATAAGTGTATAAAAAATTGTAACATCTTAAAAAATAAGAGATTTTGACAAATATTTTTTTTTTTTTTTATATACAAAATTTATTATATTTGAAAGTATGTGTGTTGTGTTTATAATCATTCGTTTTGAGGTAGTTTATTATTTATTCAAATGTTGTTAAGATTTATGATTTTGTTTTATTTTGATTTAAAAATTTTCATTATATCCTGAATAAAAAATTGGCTTTTAAAAGTGAATAAAAAATATGTATATATATATACTGGATCTAGGTCTGACTTTGAAAAGTTTAAGATATTTTGCAGAAATTTTTATACAGATACGCAGATCGCTATTTGAAATGGGCAAAATCGGTCGATAGTCACGCCCACAAGCAAAAAAATCTATGTATTTGCCACAAAAATGGATACAAGTTGACATTTAAGTTGCGCAATTCATTGCTGGACTAAAAATTGTCGCGGTTCGATAACAGACGCTTCTGCAATTTACAAAATCCTTTTAAAGCGTAAAACTCGACATTTACATAATACAGTCTTAGAGAATGTAATCACGTTCTATCCACGCTTTCTCTATGTATGTAGATGTGGGGAATATTTAAGATTTGGCCGAAGCCAAGTTTCGTTTTTTTTTTACCTTGGATTGGAGTAAGGCTCTCAAATTAGTTTAATGTTTATAAAAGCATTTAATTTCTATGCTTATACAATTCTGTTAATTAATTTTCGATTATTATAATCAACAAATGTGATGTCAGTGGTAACAACCATTTTCTCCATTCATCATAACTTATCCTTTGAATATTAAACGCAGCTATAATCTACATACACTTAAAATATGCAGACTGTTTAAAATCAAAATCAGTATCGAATACTATACCTCTAAACACGAATAAGAAAAAATTAAATAAAGAATAAAAAGAAACACCAAAAAAGTTCGGTTCAGTTTTTTATTGTTGTATTGTTGTTTTTGTTGTTGTTGTTTTTTTTTTTTTTTTTTTTTGAATTTTTATTGTGTATTTTTCAAAAGACAGTGACATTTATTCATATTTGTTAGCAAATAAAATTCGTTTCCTTCTGTTGTTGTGAAAATTGACAAAAAAGAAAAAAAATTTTGTTTTGTATTATATAACTAAATATTATAAAAACAATAATTAATAATTATAACGAGTTATGCTGTTTGGTGTTTTCGTATATGTTTTGTATTTGTGTGTATATATATAAAATTAATAAAGTCATTACAATTATATCACCTGGTATATATTTATATGTATATGTGTGTGTTAGGTATGGGATAAACGTGTATATTCACACATATTATTATGATTAAACTGTATAAGAAACGTTTGTAGGTACAATCTTGTTTATGTCTATTCAGTTGTTAACATATTTGTTGATTTGTTTATTATTATTATTATTATAACTTGCTACTTATTATATAACACTAATAATCCTTTCATTTAGAAATTTCTTCTGCCACCAAAAAATTTAAAAAAAAAATAAAAAATAAAAAATAAAAAAATAAAAAAACCAAATATTTAAATAAAAAAAAAGTCTTCTCTTTTCGTTGCCTTAAACTTAACATTTAGTTTTTTTTTTTTCGTACGTTTCTTTTCGTTTTAACAAAACTTCCATATAAAATATATAATGTATGTAGTATTAGAATCTTACGCCCATGGGCATGTGGTTACACTGTATATGTATGTACAACACTTAGAATAGGAAAGGAAATACGTAAATTGTTATGTGGTTATATTCAATTTGTAGTTATACCACAAACAATATGAATTACACCTCATATGCGTATATATGTATATGTATAAAGAGACACAGATTAGAAAGAGAAAATGCTTAACATATTAGAATAGCAATGCAATTGTTATATAAGGGGATAAATATATAGGCTAGTAAATGTGTGTAAATATAAATTGTTTTTGTAAATTTCTACAAGATTTGCATTTTATTTTTTCGTTTTTAGCTTAGTCCCTTGATTTGTTGATATCACCAGCACATGCATTGAACCATAGTTGTGTTTATTATGTACTTATAAATGTTTTAGTTCATCTAAACCGCCACTGGGTTGACCATTCTTAACATTCTCCAACACTTTGTTGACAAAGTCTGTGGTAATGCCAGCTATAGCGAAACCAGCTGCAAGGTAACAAATTACAAAAGAAAGTTAAGTTAAATTTTTTTTCAAATTTTTCTTTATCAAAACACTTGCGCCACTTACTTGTGGCATTTTGATAAATTATGGCAATTTGTTGATCAACCTCCTCCACCCCTTCACCCAAAGTTTGCTTGCGATACTTGACAACTAAAGTTTGCTTCAACTCAGCAATGGCGCTTAACAATCGTTCTGTAGTAGTAGTAGTGAGGATTTATGAATGTTTTCTTCTTTTAATACTTTTTTATACTTACTGTGCTCGATTTCCAAACCGTAAAGTTTTATTTTATTCGCTTCATGCTGGGCCTTCTTTTTGAGACGGCAAGCTCGTGATGCCAGCTTGTTTTTCTCTTTGCGTGACTTTGGTCGAGCATTGAAGGGTAACTCCGAGACGGGTGTCATATCGTTAATGGTGCGACTTAAACGATCCAATTCTTTGCCAATATTGTGCAATTTCCGTGGATTCGGTGTCAAATCGTTGCCATCCCCTTTACGGGCCTTGCCACTGTGCTGTGAAAGAAATATAACAAAAAAAAAAAAACCGTTTAATAAAATTCATCTGTTGTACTAAACACAACAATCACCTTATACACCTTGATACCCTTAACTGAACAGTTGGGACTAAACACTGGATCGGTCACCTCATTCAGTATATGCGGATCCTCAAGTTTTGACTGGAACACCAAACGTTTGCCTTTGGGTCCCTTCGCCTGTACATTGTACATCCAGAAACAACGCTCTTTATTCTTCGAAGATAAACTGCTACTATATTGACTGTTCATGGAATTTGAACGTAGACGCACCGTCAGGTTGTCATCATCATTTTCCGAACCATTGTCACTAGATAGATCATCATCATAGTGATCGCTATTATCGTCTGTGGTATTGTCGTCTTCGTCATCGTGAGAGTAGTCGTTGCGATCGGGCGACAGAACGCTGCCAGTGCTAAGGGAAGAAAAGGATTCAGCTTCGGCTAGAGAGCCGGTCGACAGCAAATGCTGTCTGGGCTCACGCCTCATCCAAATGTGCTCTTGACCGGTCGGCGCTGACGACGACAGGCGTGCCAACATCGAAGCCTCGTCGTCAGCCGCCACTGGAAGGAATAATGGTTTTCGGCTATTGCCGTTGACACTGACACTGACAGTGGCACCATTTGTTGTACCACCGAAACCACTACCACTGCCATTACCAGGACTTAAGGTTTGTCCCGACATTAGCAGACCTTGTGTACCAGGTGCCGAGTGTCCCAACAAATTCGCTGCATTTTGACCTTCGCTTTTAACGAAAAAACCTTTCTTCGGCATGTTACGCGCTTTCACCAGACTGTGCGGATATTGGTGCCGCTGGGTATTGTGGGAGGATGGTGACGATGTTTTGGAATTGATTTGCAGCGGCGAATGGGACGACTGAAATGTATCGTAATGAAAAATATTTTATCCAACAAAAACAAACAAGTCCAATATTTCATTTACCTGACTTTCGGGTGAAAATTTTGTTATTGTATTGTGCAAATGGTGTTTATTTGGTGTTCTACGATGATACATGTCATAGGGAGTAGAGGAACTTTGATGGTTTGCCTGTCGGTTTTGTTGCTGCTGCTGCCGCTGTTGCTGTTGAGGCGTCAATAAAGAGTTACCGAAACTACTGCCCACGCCGCTGTCCATTCTAATTGAGTTTTGCATATTTTGCATTTGAGTAAATGATTGTTGTAACTGTTGTTGCTGTTGCTTTTGTTGTTGCATTAATTCCATGGGCGGATTATGACCCGGTGACGGTGTCACCGCTTGATCGGAACTTTGATTAAACGCAGTTTCCAGCATGAGACTGTTGCAGCCATTGCCATATGTGTCGGCCGTACTATGTAACAGTTCTTCCAGCAGAAAAGTACTGTCGCTCAAATCATTAAATGTCGTGTCGGTGAAGTCGTTAATATCGTTTTTCTCCATCGTGAAGATGTAATCATCTTCGATCATGAAAGGTGGCTCACTTTTTGTAATGGCCATTGTGCCACCACCCCCCATATCATTCCATATCATTTGATTATCACCATTGGTTACATTGTTGTCATACAGCAGTGACGTAGAGTTGGGGTCATCAGTGCCCGCTGTCGAACTTAGAAACGACACCATTCTGTTTATTTCCGCATTCGAGACCGAACCGACCTCAGTATTTTTTTGATTAATGCTTAGGGGAGATGATGAGTCTTGAGCGTAGACAAAGTTGTGTGATGACGACACAGAATTTGTTGCGTTTTGTCCCATTGTGAGGCTGGGTGTAGCGGCACTGAGGCTAACATCTTGCAGTAATGAGGGTGGCAGAGATACATTGTCCAACGCATCCAAACCATAATCAGAATAATCGTTCAAATCTGTAGACATAGTTGAGTTGGATTGATGTTGATTATTTGTAGTCTGTTGTTGTTGTTGTTGTTGCTGCTGCTGTTGAGAGCCATTTGTTGTAGTGATGGACGACATCATATTTGTTGTTGCCATACTCGAATTGTTCTGATTAATAATATTTTGTTGTTGTTGTTGTTGTTGCTGCTGCTGCTGATATTGATTTAGGTTTTGTGTTTGATATTGTTGATGTGGATAAAAATTAGAAGAGTTATGCAAGTGATGACTATGTTGCGGATTATTACTAGTACGTGGTATCGTTATGGCATTGGTCAGCATGACAGTGTTGCTTAGTGAAGCACTATCTAGCTGGGACTGTTGTGAAGAGTTCACAGAATATGTTGTATTCCCTTCCACAATATTGTTATTGTTGCTATTGTTATTATTATTATTATTATTATTTACGATATATTGATGATTATTATTTGTTAAACAACTGGCAAATAAAGCATTAGCACCAGTTCCAGTCACACTGGTGCTCAAGCTTAACGCATACAAATCGTATTTGGTTAACGGATAATGTTGATTATTATTATTATTATTTGTTGTTGTTGTTGTTGCTGCTGCTGCTGCTGTTGTTGTATTATAAAGATCAGTTACCAGTGACATCAATTGATTATCAGTCATTGCCATTTAAATGACAAAAAGAAAAAAAAAAATTAAAAGAAAACAAAGCTCGTTGGCTTTTATGAATCTGTTGTTGTTTCGGTGATCTTTTAAGACTTTTTTTAATGTTTATATGTTTCTTTTGTTGGGCAAAGTCTAGCTGAAAGAAAGCAAGCAAGCAGGAAAGAAAGAAAGAAAGAAATGGAGATTAAAAAAGTTGTTTCATTCATAAAAATTCAAAATTCTCTCCGATAGCCGGTCATTTCTTAAAATTATTTCATATACTGTCTGGCTTGTACACTTATCAGCATTTCTGTTTTTCATCAACTTTGCTTTGTCATGCCTTCCATAACCGACAAAGATTATTGTTGATTTTATCACGGAAATGTTATATTTATTATTTTCATGATTTAGTTCACGTACACGCTTGCTGACAATGGTTTTTTGTAAAATTTTGAGAGCTTCTGTTATTAGACCACGCCCATTAAATATATTTACGAAAATTCAACTTAATAGCTCAAACTTTGTGGCAGATGTATAGATTTTTGTCGATTGTGGGCGTGGCTCTTGACCGATTTTGCCCATTTTAAATAGCGATCTGCGTTTGTACAAAATTTCATCTCAATACCTTAAAATTTACGCCCATGAGAATGCCAAGAATAGACGGAAATGTTTAGATTGACTTCGTTTTTGATGCTGATCAAGAATGTATATATACTTTGTGAGGTCTCTGACTCCTTCTTCTGGGTGTTTCAAACAAAGAATGACAAACTTAAAATCTTACTCTCTACTAATACTTTTCTAAAAATCGATTTCGATCTCCTTCCTACACTTCAAAAATATCTACATCTTATGGTTGCGTTTGCCTATGAGTAAATTATTGAATATTTATTCATTTACGAATATTTACATAAGAGTTTTAAATAATAAGTTTTTGTGGAATGAATTACACAACCTGTTGGCATTTCGCGGTGTTTTCGTTATTATGAGAGTGAGACAAATAAAAATTGAATTAGTAAAAAAAAGTAAAAAATGTGGCTTATGATAAATCTTAAAAAACCCTTCACCTCCTTTAAAAGCGTGACGGGTATCTCATTTTATTTTTAATAGTTTAAGAAAGAATATCACGTAAAAAACTGATTGAATTTCACGCCAAATACTTTTTATATAAATTCTATAAAATTAAAATTTAAATTATAATTCGTAGATGTGCAAAAAATGGACGGAGTTGGTTAACAGACACGCCCACAATTTAGAAAAACTATTATTTAGCACAGAAGCTGACAAAATTATTGACCTTTAAATATTAGTATTATTTTGCAAGCAAATTGATATTGAAGTTTGTCCAAGGACACGCCCATAATTGCACAAAATCTGTTACTGACAATATTTTATAAGATTTCTTAAACACGATGGGCTTTGTCTACTGAAAAATATTTAACAAAAATGAAATGATTGTTAATTGTTTGTTTGTTTCTTTGTTAAATACAGGAGATTAACGTAACTTCAATATTCCGCATAAAAATTATTTCAAGATCACGCACCTAATTTATAAAAATAATTTGATTTTAATAATCTAAAATGGGTGGGTATTCAAGATTTGTATATTTTTTTTTACTTTTAGTTGTTATTTGCGGTGTCTGAAAATAACGGTTTTTTTTTTTCTTTTGTGTATATAAGCTAAACATTGTATAGTATTGAGTACACGTACATAATACATATGCAGGCAATCTCTCAAAGTTGTTCATAACGTTATCAACAGGTGTGTTATAATAAGCAGTTCTTTGGGTGTGTATTATAAGTGTATGTCTGGGTTTGTGTGTGCGAGTGTGTTATAAAAAATGGAAAAATTTTATGTTTTTTCTTCTTCTTATTACCACTGATTATTCAAACTATGCTGATAATTATTTTTTCTAAAAATTATTTTTATCAAAACCAACACAATAACAACCAAGCCGCCAGTTAACTTTTATTGGAACAAAAATGGAAAAAGTCATGCCGTAAAGGTTAAAAACTTCCGCCATTACAAAATTCGTATTAAAATAGAAATTCTTAAAGTGCTGCTGCACCTTTTTCAATCACATTCTTCTCTAGGTAAACTCTACTCTCAAGGTGATCAACAACACAAACAACATTACAAAATAATCACATAATGTTTCCAACTATTTAATTTATTTGTTATTTATTTATTATTTAAAAACTACAGTTAATTCATAACGGCATGCACTGTAAGTTGGTGAGAATTGGATACAATTCTCGTGAATATTTATTGTAATTATTGTCGTCGTAATTATGCACAAGGAGAGACTGTCCATAAAATATGAAAAATTATTGTTATCGCCAGTAATGAGATTTTATAAAAATAGATTTTAAGCGACATTTACATTCATTTTGCGGTTTTATTTTTATTACAAACGTTTTATTGCTATTGTTGTTGTACGAAATGGAATTAAAACAGAAGCAATTTGTTGTATTTCTTAGTAAGCTAAACAGACGTTCAAAGTTCAGTCGGTGGGGCACGTTATTGTATCGATATTTTTTTTTATTCTCTAAACACGTGTAGAACTTAATGGTACAAGAGATTATAATAAGAATAGAAATTAAGAGTGATGGGAAAATAACGTGTCCAAGTCTTATATTTTTATACCCACTATCACAAACTTTGTGAAAACATTTTCAACTCTCAACGAAGTTGGGAGAGAGAAGGAGAGTTCTAGTAGCAAATATTAAGATATCGATTCCAAACTGCGCTGAATTGTGCAAAATTGTTCACGCGACACTCTCACAATGCAATAAAAACAAAAAAGGGAGCAATTTTTTTGGGAAAATTTCCCGAATTACTTATCAAGTATAAACGATTTATTGACATAAAAAGTTTTTCAATAACAACTTAACAACTTTGTACTTAAATAAAACACAGAATAACTAAGATATTAGGCTGAAATTTAATCAAGATGCAGTACACAAATTACATTTACATGGAATCAATTGAACTCGATTATATAACCACCATGAATACTATCGATTCTGTGATGAAAAAATACGATCCCACTCACGCACTCCCTGCATGAAATACACACCATACGATCACTTTTTCTAGGAATCTTTCGAAACACATGTTGCTGTCTAATAAGACATTTTGTTTTATTGAGAAAAGACTAGAAGTAAGAAAAGTAATTGTAAATTATATCCACATGTTGTTGCTATTTTGAATTTCACCATGATAAAAATGGTAATCTTGACTGATGTTTTGATGTTGTTAGATAATGGAAAAAGTTCAAAGGTATGTTCGTATTGAAATACCAAATTGTTATGTCCGTTTTGAAAAACGGTAATATTCACATTTAACTTATATAAAAAAAGAAAAGAAAACATTGGCCATAGAGACTCCTAATATCTGCATAAACCTATGAGATGATAATTTTTTTTTTATCTCTCATCACACAGCCAGAGAAGCGTTTAATAAAGAAAAAAGTAAACACACCAGTTATACAACTCAAAAAAAATAAAAAATAAAAAAGAGCGCATGAGACTGAGAGCAAAAGAAACATGCGTTTCATACGCGAGTTGGCATATCATTACCACTTACAATTCAAGGTCAAAACTGTTTACAATCGTGTGCATGCTTACATTTGTTTTGAAATCATAGTTTATCGTTTAATTTTGATCACTTTCTACCTCTTCTACAAATGCGGCTATAAAAACAGAAAACATACACAACAATCAGTAAACAAATATAACAACAAAGCAAACAAACAAAAAATTAATAGGTAGCACTTAAGAACCTGTCGGAGAGAGAGAGAGAGAGGAGCAGAACGAAGAGTCAATACTGTCACACAAATTAAACAAGAGAATTACAAAAAAAAAAAAACAAAACAAATGCAAATTAACAAAATAACAACCTATACGTTAAACAGACCTCTAAAAAAAGACGGACAGACTATCATTTAAACTTTACTCAATTATTTAATTTCGTTTAATTTCATTTAAATATTTAACGGCACTTGTTTTATTCACGCAACCATTTATTTCTCCCCAATTAAGAAACATTTCAAAAATACTTTACGTCTTGAAAAACAGGTTCGACTGTTGTAGGTATCGAACCTGCGATCATCCCGAATTGTACTTGTTCTTTCTTTTTTAGAGTTGACATTATTAGAAAAATCTTAAGGTTTTATTTAAAATAACTATGGTGGGTGGTGGTTATTTAATAAAATATGGCCTAATCCGTATATAAACAATTATTAATAATTATTTGTTTTGTTTGTTGTTTCTAAAATTTCTTTTGCTTTGTTTTTCTTGACACATACACTTCCATGTACGCTTTAATTGTAATTGTAATGTTCAGCTACAGTTCTACAGCTAATTTTGAATATTTTCTTGTTATTGTTATTGTTTATTGTGTATGATATTTGTATAAAACATGTTTTGATAGTCACGTTATTCATAATAATGATTACAAATAGAAAATAATCACATTGATTACACACCACACAGACACACACATACACACACTTTATTATTGCTATGATTGATATTGTTGTTTATTTACATTTATTACTATAATCAGACACTTAGCAAATGTATACAAAAAAAAAAAACATGCATTTGAATAAACAAGTATTAATTGACAAAAGACTTTAGTTTTCTACGGAAACATACACATACACATACTATACGTATTACTCGTACGATTTAAAGTTTTATATTTAATGATGGGTTAAGTAATAAGAGCTTTATATGCTCTATATACAAATACTGTCTCTCTTCTAAAATATCGGAATTCTTATAAATTTATATTTACATGTATGTGTGGAAACGAAGAAAATGGCGAAAAAGGGTATATCCTGCGGAGGACCCAAAACATCATAATCAGATATACTATCAACCATCAAGGTACTCGAAGAAGAGGAAGCTCTAGTCTAGTCTAGCCGGAGATTTTAGCAGCAGCCAAAATCAAATGGAATAAATATGTTATTCCTTGTAGAAATTGATCTAAAGATATACAAATATATGGATTTGCATAAAATCGGACAAATGATTAAAAAATCGAGAAAATTTTTTCATCACCATTGGAATTTTTTCCATTGGAAACTTTGTTATAATTTTTTTTTTTTTTCATATATAAGCACTTATATACTCATAAATATTTATATATAAATGTGTAGCAGTGTACCTGAAAATTTCATTTTATTTAGACAATATTTTGTGTTTTGTTTTTGCTGTACTAAGCAAATATTACACGTTGAGTGAGAGCGAGAGACAGACACAAATACAGACACGGTTATTCACTTTTGTATTTTATGACCTACACACGCGATTCTTGCTTTTGTGTAAATTTTTTATCATTAGTAAATTCTACATAACAGTACAAATATACACCGCACACTAGTATGGAAGAAATTGTACAATTCAACAAATATTTGATTGATCAAAACGCGTTTTTTTTTTTGGTGTGAATGAATGATCAACAATAAACTTAATTTTTTTTATACACAGATGTCAATAACTTTTATTTAGAATTAGATAGTAAAACTATGGCGGCAGCCGAGGGAGACGACTTGGCAGAAGTGAAACTTCTAAGAATAAGTAACAGGTTATATATAAATTTTGATCAACAAGTAAAAAACAAACAAACAAAATTTGACTGAGACCAATGCCCTACACATCCGCATACAATTAGTGGGCGTGGCTGATATTATTACGCCTTTTAAAAGTGTATGTATTGGGTATGAGGTTTTTTGTAAATGGCGGGCGTTTCTGTTATGCGACCACGCCCGCTTTAAAACATCAATGAATTGTGTAATTACAAATATTTACCAAATTTCCACTCTATAGCTTAATTTTTATTTTACTCAAAATTCTCGAATACGACAATTTCAATATGGCGTCCGCACCATAACGGTCGATTATCAAGGTTTATCTAATATGGATATCAAATGAAAGGACTTGAAGAGTTGAATACAATAAAAGCAAAATTTTAGCGTAATAAAGACAAAATGGCGGCTCACATATGTATGTGTTTTGAATATCAAATGACAGCGTTTAAGGAGGAGGAAACTAAAAGCCGAGTGTCATCGTTTTAGTTAATCTCATATGGCCGTCTCACTAAGTAATTATAATTCCTATTGTACTAAAATCCCCAATTGATTATAAAAATTTCAAACAATCTGTCACGATGACTTCTTATCAGGAATATATAAAAATTAATATTTTCTGTATTGATGTGAGAACAAGAAATCCACATTATGCTTCAATTACATTCATAAACAACAGTCATTATCATTACTTTAATTGAAAATTACACTGATAGTCTTGTATTGTAATAAAAATATAAAAAAATTAATAAAAAATACCAGCAAAAATGTTATAATCGATTATACCCGACTATTTAATAGCCTACCCCACTTAGTTTCACAAATTATATTATGATTAGTTTAATTAAATCAGTAAAAGCGAGAATTCGTGAAATACCATTTTCCTTTGGTACCAAATTTCATCAAAATATTAAAATAAAATGCCACCTGTAGCTTGAGCACTAATGTGATTGTCGATCCATCAGTATAATTAAAAGTGTGGGTGTGGCATTTGCCGTTTGGAAGTTACAAACATGCACACAAACTTAATACACTCCTTACCACAAGTGGAACATGGTATAAAAAGAAAATCAAAATCTTGTCAGAGTATCTAGAATAAAAATCAGCAAGCCAACATCTTAAGCAAGCGTTGAACATCTATATTCCGGGTTAAAATAACTTTTAAAAGATAAGAGGCAATAAATGAAGGCTATTTTTCATTCCATTTATTAATAACTTTGTATTACGAGCATACATCACTGTCAAATGTGTGCAACCGCCCTGAACGAGGTGGTGGAGATCCCACGAAACCCTAATCATTGAATACCATGCCACTTCCGTCTTTTACTATGGTAATCGCTTTCCTAATTGTAAAAATTGAGATATCGATTCCAAATTTGGCACAAGTGCTAATAGTTTATCAGCGCTGGTTGGTATTAAAACTGAGGCAAAATCAGTCAAGCAATGCATTCACAATTTAACAAAAACTGAAAAAAGGCGCAATTTTTTAATTTTTTTAAATTCTTTCCGAATTACTTATAAAATAGTAAAGCTGTAAGAAGTGAATATATTATAATAGAGAATGTATTCAACTTCAATGAAATAACTCAAAGCAGTGGCTGCCTACACAGTGCTGATTTCTTAATATCCAGCTAAAAGTCTTCCTTAACTTATCCACTGAAAAGGTAAGAACTTATAAACAAACTAAAAATATGCTTGCCGGTGCACATGTACTTAAATTTATGTTAACGGTGCCGCAGCCACATTATGTTACTCATAAACAAATTTATGTCAGCATTCTTGCTCTCACTTTAGATTACAAGAGAATAAATGCTATTTAAAATTAGAGAGTACATCATTCTGTAAGCAGCCACCCATATATATATATATGCGGATATATATGGAAACGTAGGTATATATAACTTAAACTAATTGTGAAAACAAAAATAAACTTGACATTGATGGCGAAAGCAAAACAAACAGCAAAGCAAGCAACAAGCAAGTTAAGTAATAATATGTTATGGCGCCACTTAATTACAGACAATTGTTTTCCTTACGGTTTGTTATGAATAGACGACAACGTGTTTATAGAAAATTTCTGTAGACACTGTCTCTCTATCTCTCTCTTTCTCTTCTATCTTCTATCAGTGAATGTGGTATATGAAGCAAAAGTTAAAACTGGAGCACAAATGACACAAAGAGAGAGAGAGAGAGAGAGAGAGAGATATCGCTGTAAATCATACCAAGTTGGTCATACTTTGTAACGTAGGTTTTTCTTCATGCGATAGTGAACTTTTTGCGGGTAAAACAATAGGCTTACCAAGTATATACAATTTATATGGCACCTCATTTCACTCTCTTCATATGTTGTCATTTCTGAGAGCTAGCGAGTAACAAGTTCAAACTTCGCTTCTGTGTGTGTGTGTGGGTGGGTGTGTGTTCTATTTATTATATTTTTAAATAACGGCTCACAAGGAGAGCGTTGAGCACAAGCAACAATATATAAAAAGAATATAAAAAATGTCATAAACATACATTTGTTTTTGGTTTTTGTCTTCTTTTTCTTAATTTGATGAAATTCATTTTGATTTTAATTTATTTTATTTTGTGGGTGTTTAAAATATTTTCTATTTCAACAAATATTATAAACAACTTACAACACCAAAAAAAAACTTTGTCTTGAAATTGATTTCATACAACACACACGTGTACGGTTGTACTTCTACATTTAATAACTTAACGATTAATGATGTGATACAACTTTTGCCATCAAACACTAACGGGAAATACAATTAATAGCTGACTTATAAATACTTACCGATAACACACAAAGAAATCTAAAAATCATCTTAAATAATCTAATCACACACAAGTATGTGTATGTGGTCTATTAGTTGACTCAGTTTAACTGGACAGAGTATCCCAAGTTCTTTACTTACTCATATTTAACCTCTTTTCCAATTAAAAATGGAACTACTTGGTGTCTAAGTCTTGTATTAACCGAAAAGTTGACTAGTTTTTTATTTGTTTTGTACTTATACTAGGAGGGGTTAGATCGACGTGATGATGGTGAAAACAATTGAAAAGTTTTGGTCGCATATGACTATTATACACTACACTACAACTGGACTTTTACCAGCATGCATAATTTATTACATTCTATTTTGAAATTAATTTACTTAGCAAAAAATTAGAAGAAAAAAAATTAATATGTCCCCAAGGAAAAAATGTGTTTCATATCAGTTACCAACCTATACACAATATAAAAAAAAAAAAACAAGAAAAAAAACAAAATTCGATTTAGATCAAATCTTAAATACCTTCCTCCTTTAGATCTTAACTAACTTTCTCCAATACCTTATGCCTTTTTAATTTTTTGCCCAAAGAGAGCCAAATTTTGTGTTTTTATTTTTAATTTTATTTATTTTTTAATAATTTTTTGTTTGTTTTTTGTTTGTTTTTGTTGTTCTTTGTTTGTTTGTTATTTTTAATCTTTACTCATCATATCACCATCCATAAAATGAAATTAAAATCTAAAGAGCATTGTCTGAAAATTAACAGATGTTTCTCCCAAATTTCAATGCAAGCACATGAGGAGAAAGATATAGAATTGTTTTGTGGAATTTTTCAATATGTTACATATTGTATATTGTACATATACATTAGCATGGGTTTCGGGGTAATGCCACGACACAGCCCAATAAATTGTTGTGAAAATATTCTACTTGGGTATATAAGAGAAAATGTACAAAAGTGAGAATAAGTAATAAAAAAGATCTAAGCAAAATCTGTTGCACCCTATATAATTATATAAAAACTGTAGGCAGTGTATTTAAACTTTTACAGTATGTTAATAACATGCTCGACTTAAAAGTGTGTATGTTAAGAAATTTAGCTTATTAACAGAACATCGATGGTTGGCTTTACTATAACAAGGCGTTTCTTAGCAAAATTATTATTGGTTGAGAGATTTTTGTCAACAACTGTTTATCTACATGAAAAATGTTTGCAAATGTAAGAATTTTTCCAAGAAGCATGCAAAAGTACACGCCCTCACGGAGGGACATTGGTACATTTTTTGTTTGAATTTTTTTTTTGTACAACTCAGTAGCAAACGGAATAATATGTTTAATATAACGTACATCTTATCCAGAAGAATTTAAAAAAGTATTTTCATATGTATTGGTATGTGTGGTGATAGAAGCTTCCCATATTTAGTAAAAACCTACTAGCCCACAATTCCCACCGGGTCTTACATTTATTTATCGTTTATTGTGTTCTGTTTTTTCGCCATCAAGCTGGAAATTTCGTAAACTCAACAGCCACATGTTTTTATTTCTTCTAAATTCTTTGTCCCCATCAACGTGAGCTTACAGAGTAAAGCAGAATAACACAACACTAAAGTGAGACACAAACATCTCTCATTCTATTCCAAGTACGTTAACTAAGAGCGCACTGAATTAGACTGTACCTACACCATAAATGCAAAACAAACAACAATAAATATAAAAAAAAACAACAAATACGATGAATAATAAATAAATCAACTGAATATTATTGATATTGTTTTGTTCTGGTTTGTTTAGTTATTGGTTACGGCATGTTATTGAATTTCATGAAATTTTTCAATTAAAGCGTTATTTTAAAAAGTTTCAATTTGTTGTATTTTGTTGCATTTTAAACGTGGTTTTTACTTTTCGAATTATATAAATTGCTGTGAAATTGATTAATTGAGAATATATGCATATATGTGTGTGTTACTGCTGTTGATTACCCACCATATGTTTTGTGACAATTAACACTTATTTTCACTACGAATCGATCGTCCTTTCCATGGCATGCACATATTTCATTGTAAACTATTTATTTATTTATTTGTTTATTTATCAATTATAGATAATTTTGTGCTATTCTTTTTGTTTTGCTTAAACAAAGAACTTTTCTATTATTTTTATATTCTTTTCATACATCATTTGTCATTGTTGCTGATTTTTTTATTTGATTATAGAACGCGTTACACGTACCAAACACATAAAGAACGTTCTTGGCTAATTGATAAAAATTTTTACAATGCTTGGCTGTGCCTTTTTTATATTGAATATAAAAATTACTGTTTGCCGTTAAAACCACTAATGAAATATAATTGACTCAGTATACTAAATTTAAGTTTCCACTCTCCAGCTCTCAATCGGTTAGATTGATTATTGTTTCGTATGAAATCGTGTAAAGGGAGAAAAACGAAAGCTTTCGTTTTATTCCTTTATTTATATGCATTTGCGTGCTCTTCTGCCTGATTTATATTATTTACTCACGGAATAATTTACCTCTCTCCTCCTCTCTGCCTAACACTATTTAATGTAGTAAATAAAAGCGTTTTGTGTTTAGCGCGCAATCTCGCTGTAGTATTACTAGGTAGTTACTACACGATGAGTGAAGAAAGAGCAGAAGTCACATTTTTGTGTTGTTTATATAAATATTGTTGTTGTTGTTGATTATTGATGTTGTTGGTACATTGAACAAATATTGTTGTTGTTGTTGATTATTGATGTTGTTGGTACATTGAACAACACTTGAAAATAAACTGAATCGGACAATTTTTCAAACTCCTCCCTGTATAAGATCCTGTTATAATGGAAGTCTTTATACGGCAAAAAATTGCAATTATTAATATTTTTTAACAAAATATTCTGAACAATAGTTAATTACTTTATTTGGACCTGATCGGACTACTTTTAAAAACCCATTCCATGTAATGATATTTCACGAAGAGACTAAGTGTTGTAAAGTATTAAATGATCGGTTTTGATCGACTATAACATTTTTACTTATTTTTTTTCTGTTTTTTATAATAAATAAATTTTAAATTTTTTTTTTAAATTGGTATATATAACTTTAGCTAAATGCTTTATATGTTTTCCTTTTCTTCTGTTTTCATTTATTTTTAAAATATTTCCATAAGTATTGTCTGCGTGGTTGTATTAGTAATAGCAGCAATTTATTAATGAAATACCGTACGTTTTTCAAATATGTGTGTTTACAAAAATGTCTAATACAGTGTGAGTGCGTGTGCGTGTCTCTTATGTAAAATATTCAACCATTTTCTCTCATACATATATTATTACAAAATAGTGTTCGATATATTAAAATTTTATATACCCTACATAGTAGTAGTGATGCTCTAAATATTTATAATCTGAGCAGGTGTTTACTGTAATTAAATGATAAAAAAAAACCAACACACCTTTTATTTGAACAATTGAAATATTCTCTCATTTTATAACTAAAGAGAACTTTTGGAATTCCTTCTTATATACCGTAAATACATCATGTAAGATAAACAAGGTATTAACATACCTATAAAATGGTTATTGTTGTTGTCGCTATTGTTTTGAAATGGTAAAACTTGATTATAACTTTGTTTTGACATTGGTTAAAAGGCACGTGTTTTTGTATATAAGAATCTACTTTCTCTCTCTCTCTCACACACACTTTAACTTATTATGAAGAAGATAATATTGTATGACCTGCTGTTTCTGTCTTTTTAATTTGATTTTATATATTTAAGATTTTTGTATCCTGCTGTTTTCAATATCCAAAAGAAGGCTGAAGCCTGAAAACCATACAATATATAATCAGAAATTTTCGATCTTGTTTCTTGCACTTGTACTTTTTGAATAAGTTTTATACATACTTACACAAACCCTTGACCAAATAACTTAGCCTAAAATAATGACATTCGTGACGAAAGTATCAAATTTTGGGTAGAATTTTAGGGCACTAGACGTGGACACATTTGCATGGTTTTTTTTTTCGAATTAGTGATGGGGTAAAAAAAAGTGTGCGTTTTGGAGGATTGGGGTGGGGCGGGTGATGACTACGCCCTCAATTTAAGCTGTGTGTGATAACTGAGCGCTATGCATGTATAAGACGTCCGTTCTAAAAGAAGCCCTATAAGGGTTTTTTATGGAAACTTCTTTTGTGTGTGCTCGTATCGTGGTCCACTTATATGTGTTATGCTAAAGTAGTCATGTTTTTTTTTTATAAAATATGAAATAACTTTTTTTTTTATTAAATTAAATAATTTACATTTCATTAAAAAATTAATCATTAGCAAGAAACCTTTTCCTTCCACGTGTCTCTCATACTCTGTCTATGAATGTTTTTGTGCTATACATTATAATTTATTTTTTATTTTTAACTGTAATGTAATTGATTCTAAAGAATCTGAAAAACAATCATTACAATAACATGTATATATAGTTTTTGCAATTGTTGTTGTTATTTCATTGAATTATGAAACCTGATTAATTATTTAAAAAAACAAGTGAGAAATGGTTATATTAGGGCAACGCCAAATCTAGGGTACCCAACCTCTTTTTATAAGTGGTATCTTTACCTGGTCCAATTCTGTTTATTAGAGTACCGTTAGAATGTACAAATAAAGAATTAATTTCGTTTTCCTTTGAAACCAGAATTTATAGCTTGGTTCAGCACGTTGAATGTTTTAAAGTTGTGCGCCAGCCCGTAAATCGATTTTGTCTATCTATACCCTACAAAGGGTATATTAATGATGTTTGTAACTCCTAAACGGCAAATGCCACACGCTCCTTCAATTATTCCGATCGTTTCAAATCAAAATCTGAGTCGATTTAACCATGTCCATCTGTCTGTCCATATTAACAAGAGCGCATTTTTTGAGATATTTTGATGCAATTCGGTGCAAGGACCAATACGTGGCTCAATTAATTTAGGATGTCATTGTGGACGTATGCTTGGCCCGATTATGCCCATTTGTGTCAAATTTCAACTCGATTTCTTAGTGCTTGCGGCAAAAATTCACACAATCATACAGACAGAAGAAAAGCTAAATCAACTTAAAATTCATTGCTAAACAAAATATATATATATATATATATGTGGGGGTGTGGCTCGCCCCCTTTTGTTGCTTACATACGTTTGAATAAAATCAATATACCCCCTATTTTATTGTGATGGTGGGTAAAATAAACAAGCTGGGCAAAACTGGTAAACAATCCCATTCAAAGTAACAATAACAACAACAATCAAATCAATTTAAATAAATAATAAAAACAATCTTATAAAATCAAGAAAGAAAGAAAAAAAAACCCAACGGGCGTCATAAAAAAACGTCAACCTGAAGCTAATTTGTATAAATTTCTCTCTCACTCACTCTCTCTTTCTCTTCATCAACACATTTATACAGTTTATTATTAATAAACGTACCAATTCCTGCCTGCCTCTATGTTCTTCTTAATCATCATACAAATGAAAGAAAATGAATTAATCCGGGGATAAGCTGATGACCATGCATCCCTCACATACGACAATGGAAAAAAAATATATAAAAATTCTTCGCTCATGATTATTTATTTAATTATATCGCTTTTGATTTTCAATACTGATTAATACGCGACTGTTTACCAAGTAAAACAACTGTTACGATCGCATGCGATTTTACACACACCTCTACATTCTTCAAATTAAAATTAAAGTGTACAACAACAATACGTAAACTTTATATATAAAACGTTGATGCAATTAAAAAACATTTGTTTACAATGATTTGTTATTTGCCGAAGGGGGTAAAAGCAGAGCGTGTGGTAGGGGTGTTATAGAGATGATTATGAAAACAATCTTTTTATTAATAGTTTAAAAGAAAAAAGAAAAAACAAAAACAAACAATAACAACAAATCTTGTTATGTATTTACAAACAACAACAATAACAACAATAACAGTTTTATTGCAGCTATCTGGTATTAACGCTGTAATGAGGCGTAAGTTTTACAAATTACTTGCACGCGTCTGTCACTTGCGTTATGTCACCAAGTTCCCGTCATCTTGATATAAAGAATGAACAATTTTTACACTCTGTACTATTCAATGGATGGTATACTAAGCTGAACACTCTGTTTGTAACTAGTAGATGAGAACGTCAGATATGTTTTTGATCGTTATCAAAAATTTAAGCCGATCTAGACATTTCGAATTATGCGGTTAAGGTAAATTTTAATCCTGAAGATCGTAGATGTTAATTTAAGTAAAAAGCTGTGGGACCAAAGTCTGTGTTAAATTAACTTCCATTGAAGAGGCCACAGATTGCCGCCACGATTTCCCTTATAGGAGTTTTCTGATCTAAAAAATATAAAAAGTTAAACCCTACACCACCTAGTGTCACAATTTATATCATAAGTATTAGAATTGTGAGTAATTGTCGTAAAAAAATCAGTTCGTAAAAAAAAGGTTATATGGAAGAGAGTTCTAAAAAAGGTCCGATCGAATTCAAAGTTTGCACAGTTGATTATTAAGCTAATTCACTATTTTACACTAAATTTTATTTCAAAATTTAAAAAAATCGAAATTTTTTTCATATAATAACATAATTAATAATATAGCGTTGTATGGGAAAGTGTCCTAAAAATGGAGCGAGCAGGTTCATTATCAATAGTGACAATACTTGACTTTTAAGACATTCATGTGTCAAAGTTTATTAACAAAAATATTTAAAATTGCGTCTGATACGTTGATCACAAGGTATACATGGACGTACAGACGGATAGGATTAATCATACAGAATGTAACGGATATGGTTAAATTGATTCATTGAATTTTATTCTGAATTGATCGGTATAATTAAAGATATACATGGACATACCGACGAACATGATTAAAATTCATTCAAACCTTGATTCTAAGGCGATCTATTTAATTAAAGATATACATGGACGTACAGACGGACATGGTTATATTGATTCTAAATTCGAGTTTAAAGCGATGACTGTAATTAAGAGCCCTCCTGTCATTTATGATCTACCTAATTTCTTCTTCTAATACAGTTAATAAGTAATAACTTGCAAGTCGAATTCTGCACCAAAGTAACAATTTTTATAATGAATGTAGCTGCTATCCAACCACGCCCATTTGTAATCATCGAGAATGTGATAATATTATTTTCTAGATAAATTTTTGTCGATTATGGGCATGGCCGCTGACCGATTTTTCCCATTCCAATAGGAAATATAGACAAAGAATGTCTCTACAAAATTTCCGATCGAAATCTCAATTTATATTTATTAGAGCTTTCTCATCTTGTACGTATGTACAGCATATTTTGCAATGTGACAATTACACTACACTCATACAAGCTAAAGCCACATGAATCGAATTTAATCCAAACATCAGCTGATACAATACAATAAACATCTAATTGACAGCTTAATCATGTTTCTCTTGTTATTGTTTATTTTATTTTTATTTATTTTTATTTCAATCAAATTGCAGTAAATGAGAAGCAAGAGAGAGGGGGAGCAATAATTCGCAACATATAGAAAGAAATTTGAATGTGAACACGAGTACATACAAGAATAAAAGCCAGATATCCATACACTTGAATGCATAGCTAAAGTGTATAAAAGAACAGA
Source organism: Crataerina pallida (assembly GCA_949710015.1). Taxonomy (NCBI): domain Eukaryota; kingdom Metazoa; phylum Arthropoda; class Insecta; order Diptera; family Hippoboscidae; genus Crataerina; species Crataerina pallida. The sequence continues at coordinate 28,549,560 of OX453290.1, read as the reverse complement.
AAATAATAGCGCCCACGCACCAAACAAAAGAAATCAATATAATTACATGAACTTATATAAACACACGCTTTCAAAGAAAAGAAAAAAATTTTGCAATAAACAACATGGAGAACAACTTGAACTGTTTATAAAATAGGAAATTGTGTTGAGAAAACTGAAAGCAAAGAAAAAGAAAAAGAGAAACTGAAACTGAAACTAACAAGAATATCAGGCAAGTAACAGCAGACACTGCAGCCAACCTCACGGAATTGGGTAAAAAGTTCTTTTTTTTTTTTGGAGACGACATGTCACTACATGAGACAGTGGAGACAATATAATAAGAAAAGTTTTATACTAAATAAAAATAAAATAAAACAACAACAAAGACAACAATAAAATTACACAACTAAGTTGCTCAACTACTCAACTATAACACCCATGTAATGGTTCCACGACACATAAACCATTTCTATAACAAAAGCAGAAAATAGACGAAAAAAAAAACAACACGAAGATACAGAGCAGACGTAACAAAAAAGAACCAGACAATTTAACAAGGAGAGGACAAACAAACTGTAACAAGCATTTACAGTAAGTTGGTGATCAAACTTTAGAGCACAGAAAGGAAAAATTTTTGATGATAAAAAAATAAGATAAGAAATAAATGCCAAGATATAGTAGAAATATGCAGTAGGGTTACAGTTTAATGTTTTAATTTTTTTTAATCTACACACACACACACACACACACACACACAAACATGTCTGCTATAAAAAAGCAACATTGCACAACGGAAACGGAGAGAAAAAGTGAAAAAGAAATTAGTTCACAAAAGCTTTTAAGGAATTGTACATAAAGTTATGAGGGCACCAAGGATTTTTTGCATAGATTAACTGTTTTCATGGTTATAAACAAAATACATACACTCACACAAATACACATTTTTCTATATAACAAAATGGTTATAGGAATTGAAGGCAGGCGCGGGGAGAGAAGAAAACGTGATTTATAACGATATTTAACTTAAAAAAAAAAAGTGAAAATATTACAGTTGGTTATACCCGACCATTTAATACCCTGCACTACTGTGGGCCAACAAGTTAGGGGAATATAAAGCGTCCCAAATTGGTAGGTCGATCGTCCCACCAAAGACAATAGAATTTGGTACCGCGGGTGGCTGGAAGCCTAAGGACTAATGAAGTTCTTGCCAGTCTAAAGGATGGCTTCCTTGTAGGTGCATTGCGGGGACGCTTAAAAACCCCCAAACCAATGTTCAAATAAAACCATAACGGTAGGTGTTGATGTTAAAAATTGCAAGTACCCTACACTACTTAGTAATTATGCTACAAGATCAATAAGCGCGTCATAAAAAAATTCCTCTAAACTTGACTATTTAATAGTCCACAAATTATGCTACAATTACTTTAGTTGTATCCATAGGCAGTCACTTTGTGTAATATCGTTATAAGCAAATGGGTTCTAAAAATGGTCCAAACGGGTTCAAATTTGGCACAGTCAAATATTAAGCTAATTAACTAATCTTCATCAAATTTTGTTAAAAAATATTAAAAATTGCAATCTTTTGTCATATAAAGACTTTCTTTATAATGAAATTTTATACGCGAAGAAGTTTTAAAATTAATTCAATTTCATACATATTTTAAACAGGTTTCTTTTTTTAGCTAATACTTATCATTATACCAAATTTCATAGGAATATCTTAAAAAATGCCACCAGTATAAGTATTTATTTACAAAAACAGAAATACGGACAGACGGGCTTGGTTATATTGATTCCGAAAATGAAATTGAATCGATTGGTAGAATTGATTTGAATATGATATTTACTTTTTAGTAGTTACAAACATATGAACAAACTTAATATACCCTCTGGAACAAGTGGTGCAGTCTATAAAAAGTTAAGACATTCATGGAGATTTATGAGTTTATATGAATGGAAAAAATGTTAAACTTAAAGCATTAAATATATTGATGTTTTAATTAAAGGCGTGGTATACACAATTTTCATGATTAGCAGTGAATGTTTACATTTCCAAAGCAAACCCACAAGGTGGACAGTCTTTGAGTCATTACACAAAAAAAAAACATAAATTCTAACTCAGCATTAAAAACTGTGACGATTTAAAGCACTTTAGTAGTTTTGTTTTGTACATTATAAGTAATAGGGAAAAATTTCATTAAAAAAATGCTTCTTTTTTCGTTTTTGTTGCATTGAAAGTCTGTCGCTTGATCGATTTTGCCCAATTTTAATAGCAAACTACATATGAAAGCTACTACAATACTTTGGCCAAGTTTGGAATCGATATCTGAATTTTTGAAAACGGAAGTATAGTATATTACTACAAAATATACATTCCGGACAGACAGACAGTGTTCGATATTTATTCAGCCTATATATACTTTGTTGTGTTCCCGATTCATTATTTCGAGGGTTAGAAACATTTTGACACTGCCATATATACCCCCATATATGTGTACATAAGGTTATGGATACCGTTTCTTTTAAATTTTAACTAAATTATAGACAACACGTTGTGTTCAGTTGTGTTTACATGGTCGTACAATTGAAACACGTGTTAATGTTGTTTACAATTTCGATTGTTCTCTTGTTCTATGATCTATGGTGTGGGTGGCAACATGTCTCCTTCAAACTTTTATTACAAATGCCTGTAATTTGTGTATGTATGTAACATTTATTCCCCATTTTATTGCGTTGGTAGTGTCGCATTGTGTCGTAAAAATTGCATACAATTTATGATAAACAACTGTAAAGGTCGTACTCAGCGGGTAATAGGGAGCATGACAAGGGCATATGTATGAAATACATATAGCTTCACCATACACCCACACCCACACCCACACACACATTATTACGTATAATTTATATACAAGGACTTACTTATTCCCCCCTTTTGAATCAAGTTTTCTAATAGAAATTTATACATGAAAGTGAATTGTATTAAAATAAAAAAGTGTTGATAGAGCTCAAGGCCATTTCATTATGTTGTTGGATATGAAATCTAAGTAAACACCCACCATACTACGCAGGCATACCAGACGTATAAAGAAATTGTGTGGTTGTATTATAAGTCAGTTTAAGTAATAGTTAAATAACAACAAATAACAAATGAACGGGAGCCCAGAAACATTTTTGCGTGGTAACTAATGTATTTAATAATAATCCACAAAAAATGCATAATGTCACACTTCAGACATACACTTATCCAAATGTATTGTATGTATGTACGTGTATAGAATGCGGTTGTAATGTAAATTAACATGTAAATCATAACGCAGGCACGTTACCTTTGTTTACAATACAATGTACACAATTGTTTATCCTTAGGTGACATTTACAACTCTGTTTCGGAGTGATTTATTTAATAGAAACTAAAGGTTTGAAGGTTCACTTTCATTGCACACACTACTCTTCAATTGTTACACTTTTTAAGTTTTATTCAATTGTAGCAAATTTTTCAAAATCAACGGCAATTTGAAAATTTAACAAATGAAAGTGTTATATTCCGTCAAGCTCGACCTTTTTACACTCTACACCAGTTAGCTTTTTACATAATGCTACAATTGGTTTTGTTGTATCTGTATATGGGCGATATCGGTTATTTTGTGAAATTTAATTATATGGGGAGAGGTTCTAAAAATAGTCTGATCGGGTCCACATTTGGCATAGCAAAATATTAAGCCAATTAACTATTCTTTACTAAATTTTACAAAAAAATATTAATAATTGCAATGTTTTGCTATATAAAGATTTCTTTTAAAATAGAACCTTATATAGGGAGGGGTTCTAAATAGGGACCAATTAGGTCCATTTTCAAGAGGGTTTCCCTTTACACCAATATATGCTTTTGCACAAAATTTTATCGAAATATTTCAAAAAAATACGATCTGTAGCTTAAGCACAAATTTACATAGAAAGACAGACGGAGAGACGGACATGATTAAATCGATTCAGATTTTAATTCTGTATCAATACATGAAAGTAGGTGTGGCATTTTTCATTTGGGAGTTACAAACATTTGCATTTGCACCATATGTGGTGTAGGGGGTATAAAAATCGATCGAAACTCTTTTACGAGTAATTTAGATAATTTTCACTGTAATTTCTTCAAAATACTTATTAATTAAGTTTTCAGTTGCAGAATATATTAATCTTCTTCCACTGACCAATTCTGATGAATATAATTAATGTTTTACTGAGCAGTTATCTTTAATTGACAGTAAAACGAAAATTGTTGATTTAATGAAGAGCGTGTACAGACAATAAAAATAATAATCATAACGCAACAACAACACAATAATCAATAAACAAAGCACGTGAGAAATGTAAAATATAATTAGATAAACAATAACAATTGTACACAATGGCAATTGTGACAAAAAAAAAAAAAACAAAAACATTCAAATATTTATTTTATATTCTTTACATAAAATGGAAAGGTATACTAAACTTGTTATTCTGTTTGTAACTACCAGAAGAAAATCGCAATAATTCATCAACAGCGAAAAATGAATAAATTTTGCTAGTTTTCTATTTAAAATAGATATAAACAGTTGACAACCATGCCCACAATTGATCAAAAATCACTCAAAAAATCATAATTCTTTTGAAAAGTATGCACCTTTATAAATATCGCATGGTCGTCCATGCATCCATGTCTTTTGGTGGCACTCTCATAGTAGAAAATTTTAAGATACAGATGTTGAGCTAAAATGTTGTACAAACATTTCTGGTTTCTCTATGCAAATCGCTATTTGAATTAAGGAAAATTGAAAGCCACGCCCACAATCGATATCTATCAATTAACCATAAAAAAAAAACTACGGTATATACATGAATAATTAACTCTTCTATCGCTGGGAAGAAAAATGGGCGCAATCGTTTAATAGACGCGCCCACCATTTATAAAAAACTGTACTTTACGAAAGATTGTATTTGCATTTTAATGTACACTATTAGTGGGTGTAATGAAAAACATGCCACGCCCACTTTGGAGGAGATAATATTCATTAACTATGCTACATAATAATATATCATTTAGCATAAATCAATTTAGATATTTTACTTACTGCAAAAGTATTTTCTTCGATTGCTTCAAAATTTAATGCTAATGGACAAGATTTTATAGAATCTTGGGAATTTACTGTCTTGCAATTACAAAAGATGACTTCGATAAGAACTTTTATTACTTGAATGCTTCGATTTAAATTGAAAAAAAAAAAAAAATTTTTTTCGATGAAATTATATTTTTAAAAAAATTTAGTACAAAAAAAACGCAAAGTACTTTATTATTTAAAATTACACACTTTTACGGACAAATTTAACTCGATATCTTTATGTGACCTACTCGGTTTGAATGGTTTTAGAAAACTGTGTCAACAATTGTTATCGCGTTAAACAAGAAGCTTCAGCTTCAACAAGTCAGAATAATATTGTTTAGTGATTTTGAAAAAAGTAATTTAAAGGATACCGCTCGCGAGTATGAAGAAAGATATTGAACAATAGTACTTTGTGTGGTTGTCCTTTCCTCTGTGAAAAGAAAAATCCATCCAAACACAAAACAATACAGATTTAAAGCATAAATTCGACTGCATAGTGAAGGGGAGTTTTTTTTTTTTTATATATATTCCTTTTACCAAGGAAAATAATTCGCATACAACAGTAACAACAAAAAAATGTAGAATAACGTTAGCAAATTTCCATGTAATCTAAGGATCAACCAATCGAGTGTGGAGAGAACTGTATGTATAAAGAGACACAATTTACCGCTATGTTCTCTTCATTTCTCTCCTTGGCATGCCATTAAAAAACCCTTTTCTTTCTCAGCTTAAAGGATTTTTTTTTATAACAACCCCAGTTACATGTTTAAACCCACCATGTTGAGGTCGAGAAAGTGCTTACTTTGTGGAAACATGAATAATGTAAAATGTGTAAAATTCACAAATATTACATGTTATCTAAAAATGTGGACATTTGATCAAACCTTTTATAAAATTTACATTGGGTATATTCGCTTAAAGTTACGTGTTTGGCGATGAGTTCCGAATGGGAAAGAATCTTCAGCTGTACGAGAAATACTTCGACAATGACATAGTCTGTCGTATAAAGATTTAATCATGGCTAGGACATCTCGGTCATACGGATGAAAGTGCTCCAGCTAGAATCGTATACCATAGGAAGGCAGACTGAAGCTCCGGTGCAGGGAACAAGTATTTGTGGCCAAAGACCTATGTACGTTGTAATCGGACAGTAATGATGACATTTATTTAATGATTTTCTGTTTTTATGAACGTTATACTAAGACCATGTCCATAATCTGGGAGCATTGTTAATGCATTTAGTTGTCCATGTTTACATGTGCGATAAAATTGAAGACTCCCGACTTGGACAGACACATATTAAACAAAACTTCTTTTAAAGTGAAACATTTTAGTTTACAGTTATTAAAGTTATGACCGCCCATAAATATTGTTTAAACCCCTTTAGAAGATGGAAGAAGTTTATCCCACAGAGCTCACCAACATTTATGACAATGACAAACAATAAATTACACATGCAAATGAATAATATTCTCCTTTTTTTACTGTGTGTTGTGCAGGAACTTTCCATCGAAACGATTAGAAAACATTTAACTTTCACTGACTGAGGCATGCCGGATATCATGCGAGAATCAGCAGGAGATCATCATTTTGCAATTTGGGCCAATGTTTATGCAACAAACATTAACAGTAGCAGTACATACACTTGAAAAAACCATTTATTTCACGATGGGTTGTTGGTTTAAGCAGTTTTTCAAAGTAATAAAAGTTTCAGTTTTTTTTTTTTTTTGTTTAAATTGTTAATTTGCATTTTTTAGAAAAGCAAACTATTCGAGTGTGTAGATATTATTACAATATAAGTATTTTTCCTGTTAAGTGCATATTATCATTAACGTATTTGCATTTTAATTGTTGTGAATTGCTTAAACGAACAGTACGAGAGAAGTTTTCTGTCCCTCTACAGGATGTTTAACAGGGGAAGGAAGAATTAAGACTTTGACTATAAAAGAAATTTATTATCAAAGTTATGCAAATGTGTGCATAAATTATGTACCTATGAGATTATAATCATTTGAAAGAATATATAAAATAAAATCACTATTATATAAAGTCAGAGATGGAAATTTCATCACTTCGAAATCGAAGAATAAAATATTAATCCGTTATAATCGATCGATCGATGCTTAGGTCTTTGTCTTGTATACTAAGTTCCTACCGAACTGGAAGTATTTGGTCTGTCCCCTGGGCTCAGGTCTCCCTCTTGCATTACGTTCGTTCGCTTTTCGTTTAAATATTATGATGAATCATGAATCTTCATCTATGCGATCGACACATCTTAACCAAGGCGAAAAGGATCACTTGAAGAACCTTGTAGAAAACTTTCACTCTTAAACAAAGTCTCATAGTTCTCTATTACTGTATTACTAGTTTCAACCATTGTACTGGGACTTTGTCAATGTCAGCGTAGACCTTAAAGATTTCTTTTAAGTCGGAACTGAGTTTACAGAACCAAAGCTTTTTTGAAAAACTTTCACTCCTAACAAACAAGCCTCATAGTTATAGCCCTAGCCATTTACACTGGGACTATGAGAAGGTCGACACAAAACTTGTGCAAAACTTTCATTCTTAGAAAAATCCTCATCATTTTGTCATTATTTCAATGTCGGAGTAGATTTTATGCATTCCATGATTTTTTCTCTGTCGAAACTCATTGCAAGGGCATACATTTCACTTTCACTCTTAAAACAATCAATTAATATTATAGAGAACCACAGACATGGTGAGGACTTTACAGAGTTTAAGCATTGTCCGTGTAGCGAAGCTTTTTGCTAATATTTCTTTCAACGTGAAGACATATTGACCACTTTTAGGTTGATACAAAATTCAGATTTGCCCAAGATTACAGTCAAACCTTTTAAGGGTCATTTCCTTATAATTAAACTAAACTTGACAGCTTTACTAAATTTTGATTTTTCTGTTTTCCTCGTTACTGGAAATTAATTTCAAGTCACCATACCCACACGCTACATCCATGACAAGGTTTCTTCTAAAGAAAGATTTTATATGTTCTGCCTTAAAAAGTGCAAGGACATACTTCAAAAACTCTTAATTAAAAAACAAACAAAAAATCAAACTAATCAGGTTACATTTCCCCAGTCGTACATTAGAAACGTGCATAAACCGCACAAAGATGACTACGTTACGGTTTATTAATATCTGAAAAACAACAATGAAACGAAAACTTATGAACGTATTTGCTAGAAATATGTTTTCCCCAGAGAAGCAGCAGCAGCAGCAACCACATGAAAGAGAAAGAGTTAGACAGGGAGGGAAAGGAAAACAAATAAATCATTTAAAATTCTATTAACACTTGGAATGAATGAAAAGAATGAAATGAAATGATTCATAAACCGAAAAGAAAAACAACAATAATATGTAATAATAATAATAATGATAAACAGATTTTGAAGAAGGTTAAAAGGAAATGAAACTTTTTTCCAAGCAAAAGAGCAGACAAGCCTCAATATGTAATAATAATAACTTTACAAAAATTTAATAATAAAGCCTTTATTCAACTGGATAGATGGCTCTGCATTTGGCAGTCTACCCGCCTCTATTGTAATCCATCGAATTACATGAATAGGAATAAAAATTATTCACGTCTTCCCAACACAATAAACCCTCAACTGAACAATAATATCGAAACCGTAACCATAAAGCTGAGGCTTTATGTAATACTGTCAGTATTACATCGAGAAACAAGTTTTACGAACCGCGTTAATAAATTTTTTCTCCTTTTACACATCTATTGAATATCGCTGACAATCCCCGCACTAAAAATGTAATTTCGGCACTTTTTTTTATTATCTATCGCATGTGAAAAACGTATTCATAAGGATTTATGACAACTATCTAAGCAAACTAGGGGGGGGCCTTGACGAACTAGTTTAAAGCAACTCAAATAAAAAAAAAAAGAAGGGGAATCAAAGAAAGTAATTTTTCATGCACCACAAATTTAATATAAAAAGCGAATTTGGAGAAATAGGGGTAAACTTGCAAAAATTTGTTAAACACTTTAATTGTACCCTTCACATAAAGTAGGGGATATACTAAGTTTGTTATTTCATTTGCAATGCCTAGAAGGAGGCGTCATAGATCCTACAAAGCATCAAAAACTGAATCGATTTAGACATGTATGTCCGTGTGTCCGCGTGTCCGCGTGTCCGCATGTCTTTAAAGTTGATGTTTAATATATTATATTAGAGGGCATGATCGTGTACCTGTCATGCCCATTTTTATATGTACATATTCATACAGAGTTTTCTTTGTTTTTCTGGTTTTTATTTTGGGCTGTTACGAAAGTTCTAAGTATATAATATTTTTTACTTGTTATTTTTTTCAATTCAAAAAATTTTTTTTATAGATAATCAAATTTTTTTTTGTAATCAATTTCAATTTTTTTTTAAATATTATTGTGAAAATTGTTTTATTTGTTAAAAAAATCGATAAAACTGCAAATACATTATGTTCACCAAAATACGCTGTTTGAGTACATGCATGCGAGAATCAGCATCAGCCCAAATGTTGGTAAATTTGGTTAAAGATTCATTATATAGTCAGATGCTCCGCTATATATCTGCTACCCAAAAAACCCGTTCCAACCGGGACGAGACGACAGATGAGAAACCTGCCATGAAAATTGATAATTGCGAGGTGGAAATTATCGATGTAAATAGCGAAGAGATGATGGAAAATGATTTCTGGCCACCAAATAAGTCTATGGTTGCTGCACCCAATGAAAGTAGTACAACAGCTCCCGTGGACATTGATATGTGGGCCGATGAGGAGGAGAAAGCCGAGGGAACTACGGAATATGAAAAGATTGAAAAAGACAAAACCAATACATTATTGTATCCGCCCGGCAATGAACCTCCAGAAGATCGCCAAGGATTCTATGAATTTGAAGGGATTAAAATTTGGTTGCCGAAAAAAATTTTTAGCCCTGGCACGTATCGTTATCGTTTGAATACTACAGAAAAAGATTTGCTAGCTGATGATATGCGCATCTGTAAATTTAAAAAGGTTACCGGAACGGTTTAAACAATTAATTTAACATTTTAATGTCCATTTATTTGTTATGAGATGTCTTTTAATAAAGAAAAATCTTTTTCTAATTCGTAAAAATTAAACAGGCGTTCGAGAAACGCGGTTGATATTCATCGGTGATCCTGAAAAAATATATGTTTACCAGGTATAATTATAGCATTAAGCACTTGATTTATGTGGAGTTCATGACAGAATTGTGTCTAGCGAAACTTAGAATCGAATAAATGTACTTTTGGCTGCAGCGGCGTCATCATTTCATTTAAAATTCATGTAGCTTTTTATCCATTCTAATTGGACATTTACGACCTTGCGAGATTTTGTTCTCTTCGAAACCTTTATAATTGGCTTTAAATTTCTTACGTAACCTGTTAGAAATCATCATTATTCTCTTATCCACTGCACTATTATGATATTAGAACTAATGGTTAAATCTTTAATTCCTCTTTAATTTGACTTACGACTAAATCTTAAATAGTTATTTAAATTAGCAGAAATACGAAAAATGGTTACAAAAGGAAGCTGTTATATACGAAGCATATTTAAAGTAAAGTATGTTCAAAATTTATCTTAAGTCACTTGTAGAAACATTGTCACAAAATTTTTTTTGTCATAGTGAAAAGATTGAATATTGTATGTTTTCATCTTTAATAAGATATAATTATTATTGTGAATACATCAAAGAAATTGGCAAAAAATTAAGACGGAAGGAAGGAAGAAGTATGTCTTGAGCCCTTGAGAATATGTATGGCTCGCTTTTGTAATCTATGTTAAAATAACCCTTAAAAACTAGAAACTAGTTTTCAAAATAAACAATTAGCGAAATTATTAGAGAAAAAGACTTTTTATTATGGGGAAGTAGGTACATAATGATCAATTTCCTTAATGTTAAGAAGCAAACTAGATGGCTTTCTCAGAAACTTGTAAAAGTTAGTTCAAATGTAAATAAATGCCTATTTGGGAATTAGCGTAAACCAGATTTTTATCAATTCAATCTTTTACAAGATTTCATGTCTTTTAATCTATTAAGGAAAGAACCAGAAAAGGTTGGCTATTGTGTGTTTATAATGCAAGCAAGGGGCGTTTTTTTAAATCAATTTCGACTGTTATAAAGAAAGGTAATGAAGAGAGTACAAGTCAAGAAGCTATACTTGTTTTTGACCCAAGTTTTGACGCTAATGCTACGGAATATATAATTAAGATGAGTCAGTCAGAAACTTAATTAAAGCTTAACAGAAAATCCACAAGAAAGTGAAATTTGGATTAGGCCAAATCTTAAATAAATACCCTCCATACCATCTACAGCGGTGGGCATGGCAGACATATATAAATATATGGCGCCCTTCAATAGTGCATGTATTACGTATCAGCTTGCAAGTCTAGTTTTATATAATCGTTCCAAAGGTAGATTGCCTCTTTAATATCTTCTATATCTTTGCCCAGTACTGACCAAAAGCTGCTAAGTTTTTGAATCATTGGTAATCTCCCTTATTATTACCAAATATACGGATATCATCCATGTATCATGCAATGGTAAGATTTCTAGAGTGTTTGACTTTTGTACATGACGGATGCATGACATAGGGCCGTGCATTCTCCTTGTAATATCCAACACGTGTTAAATATTAATCAATTGCAAAGTAGACAATATCTTGTGTAATGCGGATTGTTCATAAACAGCGCATGATTTGCATCACATTCTGTTGGTAACAAATTAAATAAAAGCGACCACTTCACTTTATTTTCTTTCTTTGAAAGCTGAGATGGCTTGACAAGTTTTTAAACCCTAAGTAGTTTATTACTTTATTGCAAGGGTCGTTCGCCAATTTCGCCTGTCGCTTGGGACTGGCGAAACCCATCACAGAATATCAAGAATATTACTTTAAAAGTCGAGATTAGTTCAACATTAATTTTTTCTCACTCTTTACAAGTGGACAAGTGTCTAAGAGGACACTGCTTCAAATTTAATATTGCATTCTTTGCAGCAAACTCATTTCCATGCACCCCAATCCTTTGCCGAAAGGTTTATCCTTCTCACGATCTTTACTGTACTTTAAATGCATTCCTTGGCTAGAAAAACAAAGAAAAAAAAAAAAAAAACGAACGAAACATTTCGAATTTCTCCCCTTCTTACACAGAACTTTAATTTAAATAATTTTTAACGGTGTTTTTTTGGGAAATGTTTCTCCGCCCTTTTGCCTTCCGCTCAATTCAACGTTAAATCAGCGGAAAAATATAAAATTTTATAGAAAATCCATAAAGACTCTATTTGTAGAGCAACAATCTATTCATGGAAATGTTAGAGCGGCGTTGACACCGATAATGTGGATGGATGTGGATGATGTTGACGGCATTGTTTAGCATATATTCGAAGGAAAATAAAAGGAAAAGAAAAAGCATTAAAACAATAGCGACTCACATAGAAAAACTAAAGTGAAAAGCACACAAAAACAATTGAAACGGAATTTGAATAAGAAGAAAACTAATAGACAAGAGACAGAGAAGAACGCATAAAATCACAGACAATAGAAGGATTTATTACCGACAGTAGCATGTAACGTTATGTGGGGTGAAAGAGGAGAAAGGGGGAGATTACAAGAGTACAACAATAGTTAACAAAGAAATGGGAAGTTATGCATCTAAACTTAACACAATTACCCACGGAATGTAAGGTGCAGTTAAGAGCATAAGGAAGTTCTTTCCCTCGTTTTTTCATACGAAATGATTATGAAAAAAATCAACCCTAACGGAACTTGAAGAAGATATAAGAAGCCTTGAACGTGTCAACCCTGTCTGTTGATTACAATAAAAATTATTACATGTTCATGTTGCTAACAAGTCTCAAAGAACCTTCGAATGCTGATTCATTAGTAGAATTGTTCACTGGTAGTAAAAATAGTGAGACGATGAAAGGACATTTATGAATGTCAGGCGTGTCGTATTGTTTCATAAAAAGCTACTTTCAATGTGGCCCTGAACGGACTCAACGGATAAGAAGCAAACAAATTATTTTAAATAGTTGTAACAAATATTTCGCTTTTCTCGGATTTGTATAATGTGACTTTCTCTAGAAAATATATTTACATTTTGAACTCCGACTCGAAGAACTTCACGAGCATTGATTTTCCATCAATTTTATACAACAAATGATGGCAGCGCCGTTCGGAATAGTTTAGAGAAATAACTTTGGCTAGGAATTCTGACTTGGACAAAACCGTGATGTTTGCAAGCTTTAAACTGTTATTGAATATCCTTTTCCATCGACGAATATTTCGCACATTGTGTAATATATTAATCAAGAGTCGTTACGCAACATAATATCTGAAACTTTAATGATGAAACCGTGTGTTACGAGAGCAATATCTTCAATAGATTTTCATATTACGTAGTAAAGGAATTTTCCACTCTTTTTGCACAGATTTGTAATAGTTTCCTTACACTATGCATCTAATGCGATGGGGTGGTTTTTCGTAACTATACCACTTATATACCGTGTACTAGAAAGGTAAAAGGTGGTGGCACTGAAACGTAACGCCACAGCATGGCCAAGTTATTGAATTAGGGCCAGCAAAGAAGATAACTTACTCCGACAAACATTGCTGCATACTCAAGTAAAACAACAATTTATGAAATATAATAAAATAATAATGAAAACCACACAACAGCCTGTTGAGCCTGTGGAAACGTTAACGTATAAGGGAATTTACACGTGCGTGTGGATGTTTTTCGTCAATATTCATACCTCTCTGCCGACAGACAGAATTTCAATTGCTTTAAATATTGAGTGGAGCACATGTTTAAGTAACTAAACAATTCAAGATGATATATTATGTGGAATCTGAACCCTAACTACTCATGTAGTTCAAGCATAGTTATACCCTTCATCTTAGTGATGAGGATATACTAAGTTTGTTCTTCCGTTTGCAACACCTAGAAGGAAGAAACCCTATAAAATATATATATATTCTTGATCAGCATCAAAAACTGAGTCGATTTAGACATAAATGTCCGTGTGTCCGTCTGTTGTTGACATTCTCACGGGCGTATGTTTTGAAATATTGAGCTGAAATTCTATACGGGCATTACTTTTTACATATAGATTGCTTTTTTAAAATGGGCAAAATAGGTCAAGATCCACGCCCACAATCGGCAAAAAATCTATATATCTGCCACAAAATTTGAGCTATTAAGTTGAAATTCGGTATACATAATTATAATTATCCCAGCCACCGATTTACAGAAAATGGGCATGGTCGGACGACCACAATCTATAAAAGTTTATATATATGCCATAAAAGTCGACCTTTGATCATGGTATGCATGTCTTTAATTATCCTATCAATCGATTTATCAAAAATGGGCGTGGTCATGTAAAAGACGCGACCACAGACGAAAAAAACGTCTATATGTGCCACCAAAATTTACCTATGAACTTGAAATTTGGAGCACATATTAATGATTATTTCATTAATCGTGCCAAAAATGGGCGTAGTCCAAAACCGGACTCTCCCACTATGTACAAATAAACATATTCACCATAAAACTCGACTTGCAATCTGATACGTAATACTTATACTATTAGAGGTCGCACTATATATACATATATATTTGCCACGCCCACTGTTGTGTATGCGGAGAGTATTTAAGATTCCGTCTAAACCAGGCATAGTTTCCTTTACTTATTTTCGGAGAACTTTACTAACTGATGTAAAAAGTGCATAAAGCAAATAAAACTGAACAAAACTAAACAATTATGTATGTAAGCGCGGGCTTTTATTTCTTTACTAATCAAAACTGTAACACAATAAAATCTGCTGACGCATGCCAATGCACTCACGCCATATAATCCTAAACCAATACCTAAAAACATCGAATCAACAAAGCGTGCTTGATTAGGCGTGCTCCGTACATTGTAAATATATGTAAACACATATAACTATAACATATAGCAATATGTTAATTTGCATATAAATACATATATTTTATTACTTATTCAAGTGTATGTTTTGTTTTCGTGTGCTCTTGTACCCCAATATATACTTGTTTAGCGCACAAACGTGTTTTCGCTTGTTTTGTATGTCAATCATATATATTTTATTGGGTATACATTTATTATGTTTGTATTAAATTGATCTTATCTTTGTGTTGGTTTATATATGCATTAGTATTTTAGTTTTAGTTTCATTTAAAATTGTTACAGTTTTTGGCCTTGTCAATTAATAATAACAATAACAACAATGACAACGAAAACCATGCCACATTCCAAGGTACAAGTTCAACCTAAAATGTTTAAGAGAAAAATCAATTGTACTTTGTTTACCGCACTTACCATTTTTACTATATAAATAATTCTCTCATTGAAATCCATTTCTAATGATTATGCACTTTTTCTTGTCTATTATTTATCAATATTTTAATACACATTTAATTTTCTTTTTTCATTCGTAATCGTACCAACATATTTGTTTAAGTCTTATTTGGAAAAACATCGATTCTACACACTTTAGTGTTTTTTTTATTTGTTCTTATTGTATAAGGCACATATATTTTATACTTTATATAATTAATAGAATTGTTTATTATGAAATATATACTTTACATTATTTATAAGTTCACTTGATTGATACGTAAACACACCACTTATTAAGTGAGAAAAATTTCAATAACAATAATAATAGAATTCATTCAGAGTTGCCCAATTTATTAAATACTTATAAAAACTTGTAAAATTTTGCGAATATATGTAAATTCTAAAATTTTATACATTTGTTTATTAATGATATTTAAAGATAATTGTATAATATGTTATTACTATAACAAAATAGTGGAATTTTTTTATAATATTATTGAAATTACATTAGTAACCCTATAACTCTTTCTTGTGCTATCGATAACATGTTATTAGACCTATAAGGACGGGCTTGTTTGTAAGAAATTACCCATCTCCGGGATGTCGTTGCTATTACTATATTATACATTGCAAAAAATAAATTTTACAAATTCATTTATGTCAATTATTATTTTCCGACATCAAATTCTAGTTGACTATAACCAACGAGTAATTGTCAAACCTTAGTTAATATCTTATTTATTTTTACAGTGCTTTCAAATGTTACTCTTAATTTTTGGTTTTATATCTGGTAAGACCGTATTTGGTGTTATTGTCAAAATAAAACCGTAAAATGTATAAAAATAAAAAGTTTTGTGTGAAAAATTTGTCCTTTTTTTTTTGTTTTAAATAAACTAATATGGAAACCAAAAAAGGAGAAAATAAAAATAGAAATTTTTCAGGTGCCGATTTAGATGTATTATAAAATTTGATAGAAGAAAATTAAGAAATTATTGCAAATAAAAAAACCGATGCCGTTACAAACCAAAAAAACAGTAACAGTAAAATTGGTCGAAGAATTTAATAAAGAAGCAATTGGACGATTTAATTTAATTTAATTAATTCATGTTAGACTTTGAGAACAAAGTATTCAAATTTGAAAAAAGGCGGGATTTGTACGCTACTGGAGAAGGTTCTCAACACAAAAAAACAATAAACTGATTAGGAGGACTAGATTAGACTAGATATGACATGCAGGGCATGTTGTCGATCTATACCTGTAATACCTTAGAATATGATAAGTTATTGAGTTATTTTTAAAAGTAGATTTTTAATTTCATTTGTTCTTATAGTACCTTCTTTTAAATATACAAACATAGTTCATAGATCGGTTACATTAAATATGTACTTTTAACCGATCTTCACATTGGATGTTGGCGATGAAGAGAACGATTAAAAAAAATAAATATTTTACCGAAAACATCGATTCTGCACTTTATACAATACATTTAGGATGTAGGTCACTTAAATTTAAATGTGAGCTTCAAAAAATTTGAATATTACAGATTGCATTTTTTATTGAAAAATATTTTTAGCTCTTCACATATCTTCTACACTATATTTGTAGGCTTCATTTTGTTTAGCCTGCCGTTCACTTTGTACGGTTAACCATTTGTTTTCATAACCATTCGAACGATCAACACCATCCCAACGGTATCCCGGTCGTATGCCAAAACGATTTTCTGGGTAAGGACCCTCATAAATTTTCTTTTGCGGTTTATCTGATAACTTTTCTTTTTCTTTACGTTTTTGACGCATATATTCCAACATTGGGTCTTCGGCGTACTCCTTCTCTCTCAAGTATTTATCTAGATCCTCGTCATTGGCGTACCGAGCCAATGGTTTGCTACTCTCATATTCTTCTTCGACTTTGCGTTGGCGATAGTCTTCGATTTGTTTCAATCCTTTGCCCCAACGTTCATATTTCAATTTAGTTTCTTGCTCTTTGGCTTCACGCAATTTGCGCTCGGCGGATGTTTCGTCACGAACCAAACGTGCTTTTCGTCCCATACGAGCAGTGGATCGCACTTGAACTTCCGCACCACGGCCACTTATTTCTTTGGGCATTTGTTCAAATAAACGTTGCTCCTTTAGCCGTCTCTCAGCGGTTTCTTCTTGTAAGGCTGCAGCATTTTGCAGACCAGCTTTTTTCCCCTCCAGTGTACGTTTGACTTTGGGCTTATGTGTGGGAGGTGGAGATAAACTTTCTTCGTTACGTTTTTTGCGTACGATGCTACCGGTGGGAGGTGATGCCGCTTCAATCTTGGTAGCATTACTATGATCAGATTCCCGTTTAATTTTGTGAAGGCTTCTTTTAGATGGAGATTGATGATCCCTTGGCGATGAACGGTAGCGATGTGATTTTGAATCCGTCATTTTTTGTCGAGGAGGTATATTTTTATGTCTTCTTGGCGGTGATTGGTCCGATGACAGAGAACGTCTACGTTGACTTTTTAAAGAAACTAGTTTTCGTGGCGGAGATTGATCTGAATCTCTACTTGGACGATATTTTCTGGGCGGTGATTGATCTACAGGTGAATTGTTTCGTTCGGGCGATTTTGATGACTTTCTGCTTCTATCCACTGGACTTTTTGATTTATGTTCATCACCATATTTGTGTTTATTTTTTCTACGCGGTGGTGTTGTATCTGGCGTATCTCTGCTGCTTCTTTCTTTTTTGATATTTAACTCATTAGCCTTACGCATCCAAATATCGCCATTGTCTTGATTATCATCATCTGGTTCGTCTTTTATAGCAATGCTTTTCCATTTATTGTATAATTTTTTAATTTGTGGTTTATCTTCCGTATATACGGCAACAATTTGTGGAGCATCGTCACCCCCTAACAACAATTCATCATCAATTTCACAATCCACATGGGTGATATCGTCGTCCACAATCTTAACCGTAGATTTTTTACTTTTTTTGTCTTTTTTCTTCTTTTTCTTTTTATCACCGGATAAGTACTTTTTTAAATATTCCTTTTGATCAATTTTTTTTAATGAATTC
The DNA here is from genome assembly GCA_949710015.1 of Crataerina pallida. Taxonomy (NCBI): domain Eukaryota; kingdom Metazoa; phylum Arthropoda; class Insecta; order Diptera; family Hippoboscidae; genus Crataerina; species Crataerina pallida. The sequence continues at coordinate 28,531,001 of OX453290.1, read as the reverse complement.
TTAGACATTTTTTATATAATAATAAAAAAAAAAATAGACATTCATACAAATATTCACAAAAATTCTACAAGTAAATAAGTTAAAAATGCTTCTTGTTAAAGAAGGTAATGCACTGCCAAGTAATAACATTAAGTTTTGGATAATGATTTTTAGTACGAATATGAATACTGTGAACTTATTAAAAATATATTTATTGTTATTAATATATTTATTGATTGTTAATTTTATTTTAATTAATATAGAATTTATTTTTAAATAAGACGACATTTGCCAAATGCCGTACAAGTACATGCATTGTAAAGCTTGTTGCTACAAAACTCTTTAGCAGCTGATTCATAGCATACGTTACATACAATAACACTGTGAATTATTAAACAAAAAGTAACAAATTTTCTTTCAGTATAAGCGGAAAATGTATTGTGAAAAGCTGTTGGTATTTTATCTAACGGTAAAACTGTGCTATACATGAGTCAAAAATATAATAAAACTGTCGTAATTTTATATATAAAAAGTGCAAAGGAAACGTTTTCTTTAAAAAATTGATTAATTTTTGTAAGTGACTTAATTACAAAATTTCTAATACAGCTTAGAAATTAGAAATTATTACGAAACATATGTTTGATTACAACATACATATAAATACGTTTATATTTTTTTTAACCTGTGTGGGTGTGCTGGTGCTAACCGCTAAATGAATTTAACCAAACAAAAAAAAAAAAAAAACGAAAAACAAAAAAAAAGAAACAAAATTAAACCATAATTACGTGTTGTGAAAGAAACGTTTATGCGGTGGTGAATGCAGGTTGCTGAAACGCCCTTTTATAATTTACAAAACAACAACACGCACTAATGTCCACCGAATGGAAGCAAAAAATATCAAACTTCATTGATTACATTTTACACAAACAACAAAACATCATCAATGGCGACAACGTATGTAAGTGATAGCATGCAATGTGTACAAAAACAAAAACAAAAAAAAAACAAAAATAAAAACAAAAAGGAAATAACACAACACGCTTAAGTTCCACAGTAACAATAAATAACATTATCAGGTTTCTATGTATGCAGTAACGTTGGCATGTAACATGTTTTCGCACATGCCATTAAACGAAAGCACAGCTAAGGTATGTGGGTGTGTATATAGTTAGCTTATGCTTATGTCGCCATGAAGGTGTCAATGTCGGTTCAGTAACGGCAATTGTTGTTGTTGTTGTTGTTGATGTTACTGTGGTGTGGTGATGTCGTCGCAAAGCATTTTATGTTAATTATATGTGTATTTTTTTTTATATCTTTTCCATTTTAATTTAATTTTATTTTTTTATACTACCCCGCCGGTGCTTTTGTTTTTATTTTCAGTTGTTTGTCTCCCCAACGCCTTTCATTGTTTTAAAAATAAATGAATTCGATGGTGAGTTCATTACGTATGCGTGCGTACGTGTGTATGTATGTATGTACAATAAAATGGAGAAATGCAAAAGATCTGTTATCTTCAACTATCTATATATATGCAAATAAATAAACACATATAAAAATGTGCATACAGATTTGCATTTTCAACTAATTGTATGCGTCTAATGCCTCTCACAACACTACAAGCGCGGTGCATTAATTGTTTGAGTTGATTACTAAACGATGGCAACAAAGACTAATGATCTACACACACACACACACACTTGTTCAATAGATTTTCTATTTATATAAGACGCGTTTAGCTTTGTTTAGATCTTTAGTACTTTAGTGGGGGGGCGGGACTAAGGCACATACTACGCAAACTATAAAAAAATTCTATTCTATTTTGTATATTTACATACTCACACTTCCGCCCATACAGCTTTGCTTTAATAATGTTTGGTAGCAGCACTTTTTTTTGGGACCAACTTTATTCTATATGCAAGAGAAATATAGAAATAGAGTGAGAGTGAGAGAGGGAGGGAGTATAATTTAAATAGAGGAAATACTCTTCTTCTTCCTTTCGTTTTTATGCTTTTGTTTTCTAAAAATAAATTTTAATGGAAAAACTGGAAAAGTTTCAAGTTCTTTGTTATTAAATTAAACCAAAAATTTTTGTGTATCATACCAACATATATAAATTTATTTAAGCATACAATTATATATAACTACAAAAACTAGAAGTAAAACGATAAAAATTTACAAAGTAACGAAAAATTTTATACAATATTTCAATACATACACTTACACACTAACACACTTACACTTACTTTGCTTGTGGGGAAGAAAGCGTTATTGTGTTTATTGTTATTTTATTTAGTTCTTCCTCTTTTTAACAATGGAAAGAAGTCTCATTTATTTTATTTTCAGAAAGTTTGTATTATTTTATATTATTTGCAGTTTATTCAATATTTTTTTTACTTTTTTTTTATTGCTGCAAATTATAGGAAATCACCCGAAGCTGGTTTTACTTTAATAAATGATGAATATAAATGAAAACACATTTTAATAACGGTGATTATTTAATTATAAATATTTATTATATTGTACAGCAAGTGTACGGCTATTTGAAACTTTCAAAACAGTCTAACGAAAGACTCACCTTTACTACCTTGACCGACTTTCTATTCTCAACTTTTCCCAATTTTTTTTATTATTATTATTATTTTTTTATTAATCTAAAAATATGAAATATTATTTTATCTATTAATTTATCGCATAAAAGCAAGACCATTTAAACCAGCCAGTGAAGTTATTTATTTATTTTTTTTTTGTATTTTTCCACCAAGCGAGAGAGTTTATGAACCCCTTGAGAGAAAATGATGTCTGGTCTGAAGCTTGATTTTGTTGTTGTTGTTGTTCACCTTTGATGATCTGTCGATATTATTTAGAGCACCAATGTATTTTTCCTATTCACAGTTGTAAGCTTGTAAATCCCGAGACTCTTGATCGTGTTGTTTAAAGGAAAACATGAGCGTTTAAATGTAACAACATAATATGCAACCCTGTGGTAACTTTTCAACTACTAAACTAAACTAAACTAGGTTGGTTACTTTTTGCTTATATATGTGTAACAAAAAAAAAAAAAACTCATGCCTCACCCTATATTTTCGCTATTGAAATGTTTAGTCTTTTCAACATGCTGTGCCGTTATGCAATATAAGAAAAATATTTACTCTGCTCAAAAGTTTACGTGTTGGTCATAAAAAATGTCCCTGTGTTGCGTGCTGATTATAATCGGTAACTGGACTTTTGTGTATCTGTCATGTTTATGCATAAAGAGAGTGCATATTAACGGTACTTGTCTTTAATTTTTTGAAGATGCGGAGAAATAGAGTGCATGCAAAAAGACTTTGTAGCCTCTCAATTCCTCTCCACAGTATAGGTTTATGCATAAATGTATTTGTAAATCGACATCGACTTTAGTTTTATACATATTATTGTCATATTTATTATTTTCCAAGTTGGTGTTTTTCCTTTTTTCTTTTTTTATCATTATTTCTTTTTTTTTGTGTTTTTGCGTTCTTTTTTTTATTTTTTTATTTCTTACATTATTATGGATAGATATCATGTGCAGAGGTCTTTTTTTAAGTGTTTTGCTGACAAGGTAGCTGGTTGCCGCATACAATTATATGCCACACAAACACAGCAGCGCACAGACAGACATAAAGGCAAGCGCTTAAAAATGAAAAATACAGCTCATACAAATACACCTAAACGCATATATTGTACAATCGTATATATATATGTTTTTTTCAGCTAAATATTATTATTGTTGGGTGTAGATGTTAAGGTGAATTATGATGACGTTAGCATAAAATCGTTAAATCATTTCATATTGAAAGTACGACAACGATAAAAAAGATCAATTTTTTTTTTTTGTACTATCTTACCCTTAAAATATACACATACGTGAATGCAGACGATATGCATATGTACAGTGGAGGCCATTGGGATGGGTATTCAGTGGTATTTAATTTAATTTAATTTTATTTTATTCTCCATCTTAGTGATGAGGAGAGAAGTCTCAAAGACACTTGACCTAGACATGATCACCTGTGTCTCTATTGTTTGAATGCCTATATTTGTAGATTATGAGTTAAAAACCTGAAATTTTAAGCAAATATTTTTAATTTATGTGCGTAGGATCCTTATTTTTGAATTGAACAAAATCGGCTAAGTCACAATCCACGCCCACAATCAACAAACATCTCTCACATTTACAAAAACTTTAACGTATTTATAATTAGCATATTTTGCGCTGCAATAAAAGTGGGCGTGGTTGAATTTATAGAAAATTTTTAATAAAATCTTAATTGAGGCAGAATTCAACGTGTTAGTCAGCTACATGAATCGTTTATTTTATATGTTTTTAAACAGTCACGCCCACTAAATAACATAAAGTAGGCACATTCCAATTTTTCAAGTTTTTTCTTATTAATACTACAACCACGCCCCTTGTCCATCAATTAATTTATAAATTAATAAACAATGACAGACGTAGTTGTCACTTTTTAGATATTTTATGTTTTTGTAAATGTATGAAAACAATTCCATTTCCAGGCACGCCTACTATTTTACTGAAATAAAAAATTTATGAAATTTGTTTTAATTAAAATATATAAGTGTCAGCAATCGACACTTTGGTTAAAAGAAAAAAAAAAAAATGATAATATTCATTAGTGTACTTATATATGTGAACTAGACTGTAGGTTGGGATAGAGGTGACTATCATACGTGTGGCTTAATACTGAGTGCTGTTTAGTGTACTATATGGCCTATAGATAAAAACGTATGTGTGTGGCTGTGTGTTTGTGGATTTCATTTAAACAAATTATAATTGATGATGTGGTAAAAAAAAGCAATGATTTCTTTCTTTAAAGGTTTTTGTGGTGGCTGTTGTTGTACAATTTCTTCTTCTTCTTCTTGTGATTTATTTAAAAAAAAAAAAAAATTCATTTGGTTGTTTTTATTGTTGTGATTTTTTCATTTTCATTTCCTTTTCGTTAAAGAAATACAATCTACTTGGGAGCAAATGTGATTATAATGCAGCGTGAAGTGATATTTTTCTGTTTTGTGTAAACACTGAGCATGATATGCGAGATTTAAATGCACTGACATTTAAACGAATTATATAAATAGGTAACAATGCACAATTTACAACAACCATCTATAACAAACATTCCATCGCAATGAGTTGAGATTTTCTTAAGTGTTGTATAAATTTCAGCTGAAAGTGTAGAGCGTTTATAATTATTTTCTATTATTCCCGATTGTAACAATAATTGACCTTGAAATTATTTATGTGGATTTCAATTAAAATTATTAAATTGATTATGAGAGGAAGTTGAGATATGTGCACCAGTAATCGTTAAGAAGCAATCTATGTGTGTAGAAGATCTAATCAAGACAGATAGACAACTAGGTAACGATTCGAGGCTCTAATCTATTGAAGAATGAAGTGAGAAGAAGAAGAAAAAGGAATTGTTGTCAAAACAGTGAAACTGTAAAAAGTAAAATTTTTTTATCAACGAATTAAATTTTTCTTTTCGTTCAAGATTGTTATTCCGTTACCAACGAGACAGCGAACAAGACTTCTTGGAAAAACTCTCCAAAACAAGAAATACGAATATTGTTTTTTATACCCTTCACCTTACAAATGAACACATACTAAGTTTCCTATTCAATTTGTAACATTCACAAGGAAGCCTCGAAGACTTTACAACGTGTATATATTCTTGATCAACAACAAAATCAAAGTCAATATAGAAACGTTCGTCCATACATAAATTTTTAGGTGAATTATAGAAATATTTTTACTGTATGTATGTAGGGATCATTTTAAATTGAACAAAATCAATTAAGTGCCACGCCCACAATTATAAAAATGTACCTATGAAGTTGAAATGTGCTACACAAAAATATATTTATAATTAAGACATCTTCTTATGTAGTAGGCGTGGTTGTATAATGTACACGCCCATTTTTTTATATAAAAAAAAACCTTTTTTTGGTTTACAATCTGACTTGTGAGATAGAATTTATTACTGTGACAGGGCTTAATCATCTACTTGCCACGCCCACTATGTATATATATAGAAACGGAGAGTGTTTAAGATTTGTTCTAAAACAAATTTAGTTTTTTTACTTGTTTTTTCCTTTTTTTTTTAAATGTTTGAATAATTATTGAAAATTGTTAATAAAACTTAAAAATTGTTCTGTGCGGGTTTTTGTTTTCGAAAAATCAATAAAATCTTTTTCCGTTCAATAATAATAATAATAAAAAAACCGACAAGTAATCTAAACAAATACAAAATGTATTCAACCGGTTAAAATTGGCGCACATAAGATGGAGGGTGTACTAAGTTTTTCTTTCTGTTTGCAACACCTAGAAGGAGGTGTCACGGACCTTTCAAAGTACCCTTCCTCATCTACAATATATATATATATATAATAGTTTATGCATTATGTATCAGCTTAAAGTCTAGTTTTACGATGAGTATGCTTTTTTTTGTATATTGTGGGCGTATCTGTTATTTAAATATCCAATGTATGGTACATCGATGGATGGAATAACTATAAATATCAAGTTTATAGATCATTTTTTATGGGCGTGTCTCTTGACTGATGTTGCCCGTTTTAAATAGCGTTCTAAATTCAAAAACTAAGAGGGTCTGTACAAAATGAATAAAGTTTAGGCCCGTGAGAATGGCAACAACAGATAGACACGCGGACGTATGGACATACGTACATTTCTATATAGATCGACTAACTTTTTGATGCTGATCATAAAACTAAGGATCTCTAAAGCCTCCTTCTGGATGTTGCAAAAGGAATGACAAATTTTGTATACTTGCCATATTATGTGTAGGTTATAAAAATCGAACGTGCCTCTTGTATAGAAACCACTCCTATAAATGTGAAGGGTATCCAAAATTAAACCAAAGTCATATATAATTATTTAGCTTGCTTAACCGTTATATCTAAACTTCTCTCATTTATTTAATTCCATTGTTTGAACGTTCGCTGAAAGTTGCTGATGCATTAACAATCAACATTAAACTTAATACTGCTTCTAATTAAAGTGAATTTCAGAAAAAATAAACAAAAACAAAAACAAAACAAAAAAAAAACAAATCAATGAATTTTTATGTTGACTGCTGGATTCTATTGATTGTGTATAATTGTACGTATATATTATATACAGACATTTAGGTTCAAGCTGACTTAGTGGGTTAATGAAGTTAAAGGTGATGCGATGAAATTGAAAAAAAGCTGAAGAAGTAAAAAAACTGAATTTAGCTTAGGTCAAATGTTAAATACCCTTTATAGCTACAAACAAATAGGGGGCGTGTCAGGTACATGATTACACTCTTTATTGGTGTATATATATATTATGTGATAGCGTATAAGATGAATTTTGTGCTGGGTAAGGTTTTTTGTAAATTGTGAAATTGTCTGTTAAAAGACCACGCCCATTTTTAAATACATTTAGATGGGATACTTATAAATATGTTTACAACTTTAGAGCAACATTTTTATAACAAACAGAAAGTTTTTTGTTGATTCTGGGCGTGGTTTTTCAATAATTTGGTTCTATTTAAAAAGCTGCCTACGTTAAAATTTTACCTTAATATATGAAAATTTACAACTTGTGAAAATAACTACAACACACAGACTTACGGACGGACATGCCTAGATTGAATCAGTTTTTTGAAGCTGATCAAAAAAATATATATTTTGTAGATTCTAAATGTTGCAAAGGGAATAAGAAACTTAGTATACCTACCATATACCAATGTAGGGCATAAAAAAGCAAATTTTTTAGAAATTTTTAACAGGTTTCAAACGGTTTTCCTTTAAAAATTGTATCAAAACTCGATCTACAACATAAAATCAATATTTTCAGTCATAATTATACATTTGAATATCTTAAGATGGGTGGATGGGGAGGGAGGATAATCCATGTCACAGTATTCTATACTAATATAAAGGGAGAATATATAAAAAAAAAAGAAATTGTAAACATTTTAGAGGTCTTATCTCCAAGTAGGTACAATATTATCATTAACGGTTAAGGTGAATGACTTTTAATATAAAAGAAAATCATCTAAATTCTATTCATCTATTTATCTGCACAACATGTCAAATTATATACCATAGCAATGCTAAGCATATTAAATGGCATTGAGAGGGAGAGGGCGTGCGGTAATGATGGAGAGAATGAAGAAACAAACAGACAGAAAAATCCAAGTAGTACATAATGATAAGTGAGATATCTATCTCTGTCAAATGTGTACATATTTATACCGTATAAGTGGGTATGCATGTATAATGCGCTTCTACTGAGAGTACACATAACTCACAACGAAAGTCAAGAGAGCTTATAGCAAATCCTACAACTTAAACAAGAATTACAATTACACACACACACACACACACACACAGAAGCAAACACACACACACGTACGAAATGCCTTCAGCTACTTGTCCTATTATATATATATATATGGATACAAAATGAACGTTTTGTATATTTCTTGTATTTTAAATGAGACGTTTAATAAGATTTCTCTGTCTAACGGCAGAAGATTCTTCTGATTTAACCTTGAACGAAATTGCGTAATAAATTTTGTAACAATAAAACAATTCTTTACGTTTTAATTTTCATCTCTTAGTCTGTCCCTGTCTCTCTCTCTCTCTTCCTCTACCTTCCTTCCGTCTTTGTATTCGATTTACAATCAATGCCAAACAAACAGACGTATTCTATTCCATTTTATATGTCTATTAATTTAAGTACAATGGAGAGTATTTGTCAAGTAGAGTATATGTTGAATGAACAGATTTATACCGACACACTTGTACATTCATTGTTATTGTTTGCAGCCATATTACTTTATCTCTCCCCCACTGCATCGCTCTTGTGTGGATATCACAACGACAACTACTAAGGTTGTGTTTATTGCTTGCTATAATATTCCTACTAAACTGCAACATGCAGTAGATAGACAATATGTAATACAGTAAGCAGAAGAGCATTTTTAGACAAACAGTTAGGCAGGCTGGCAGTAAGGCAGTCAGAGTTTATGTTTATGTGCTGACGAAATATTTAATATATGCTGACATTTACAAAAAGATGCCAAGCACGAAATGAAATGAAACTCTAATGCAACAAACAATAACAATAATAACAAAAACAACAATAACAATAACAATAACATGCATGCATACAAATAATACAACAGCCGCCTAGCGCAGCACACAATCACCCATAATACAAATCAAAACCAAATGTCGTTCACTTTCACAACAAGCTAACAAGTGCAAGCACGCACACACACACAATCGCAAGCTAAAGCTGGCTACAAAACCCTGCAAGTATCGTGCTAGAATATATAAAACAAAGCAGCGGGCAAGTTGGGCTAGTTGGCCTAGCATACATGTTTAAATGAATGAATTAATGCATGTATGTATGTGTGTTTGTGGTGGTGGTGGTGGTGGTAGTGGTAGTTAAGTGTACTTTATGATTTAACAAACAAAAATATGCCATTTTTCTCGTTCATTCGTTTTGATTTGTTGTTATTTTTGTTTGCTTGGCTGCTTTATCAAAGTTTATGGGCTTATATTTTTCTATGCACGCATGCCTATGGACATTTTTGTGTGTAAGTATTCGTGTGTTTGTGTTAATAAACACAAAAAAAATTATAATTAATGGATAATGGAAAAAGAGCAACAGCCCGCTAGTGGAACTGAAGAAAAAAAAAAAATAGAAATTACCAATTTGATGTTGTTGTTGTTAATGTTTTAAAGCTTAATAACAAACACAAAGAACAATATGAACGCATACGTATGCACACATGCAAGGGTGACAACACACAAACAAACGCATTGGTCAACCCTAGGAATGAGAGCATGAAAAGAGGAAAGAAATTAAATTTGGTTTAAGCTAAAAATTAAAAACCCTTCTTATCTGGATGCTAAAAATGGGTGGCATGGCATGATTAAGTTTAAGTTGCAACTGAGAAGTTAAATTCTGCTTCAAAAGAGATTTTTTTTAAATTGTGAGCGTGTTGGATATCCAACCTCGCTCGTTTTTGTATGAAATAAACTTAAATAAATGAACAAAATTTCATCTTCATGGCTATATTTTAAAGACAACTGGGAAAGATTTTTGTGCTTTGTAGGCGTGTCTCTTAATTCTTTTTTTCAGAAAATTTCAGCTTTATATCTCAAAATTAATTACCATAAGAGTTTCAACAACAGACGTCTGGTTGGACAGACGGACATTTTTTTTAAGATTGACACTCAGGTGGTGTCTTTTATAAATGCATTACACCGTATCGATCTTACCCCCATTTTTTTTTTGGTTTTTAAAAATAATTTTTTTTAATTTAATAATTTCAATAAAAATTAGTTTTTGAAAATATATTTTTCTTAATTTTTTTAAAATTTTTTTCTTATAAAATTTTTTTTATAATTTTTCTATATTATCTACATTTTTCATATTTTATTGTTGATTAAAAAAGTAATAATTATGGAATATATTTTGTTACACACGAAACAATACATATAGCATGCCTGGCCTCTTTATGCTAAGAGCATAAAGAACAATGCCCGCTGCATTAAGTTAACAATTAAAGCTAAAGCAGCAATCACAATAGCAAACAACCATCATAAAACAATGAATGAATACTCTCTACATTGAGCATGAGTATGAGCATGAGTGATGTTGTTGCTTGTGACATAATTATATCTTCATCTATAAATATTTAGAAATTATAGCAAAAATTGAAAATGTTACAGAAATGACTTAATTCACACACACACACATTCCCTTAACAACCGTAAACATTTAAGATTCTAATTTGTGATAACAAACAAAAGAAGGACAACAACAACAACAACAACAACAACAAAACCTATTAAAATGGTTGATAATGTAAAGTTTGAATGTATGGAAGAAGCAAGAAAAGGTAGAAACATAACATAACGGTTTAATGTTGTAAATGAACATACGTATCGCCACCCATTTATGGGATTACATGAAAGGCACTTGTATGGTATGTGGTAACAGACTTTTACAATATAATAAAGACTATACGGACAGACTAGTACATGAATATGGTTTAACTGACAATCAACTTGAAAGTTGACAAATACAACAACAACACCAATAACACCAACAGCAACAACACCAATATTTACAAAATTTTCTTTTTTTTTTTTTTGTTGTCTTTAAAAGCCTAAAGCAAACACAGAAAGAAATTGCTACTGTACTGTAGATGTTGTTGTTATTGTTGTTGCTGGTATTGCTGTTGGTTGCCACACTTTGAAGTATACATAAATGCACCTTAGTATGCACATTCACACATTGCATTCTTCAGTAATTAAACCAGTTGACTGATATTGGTTTGAACATAACAACAATATACACACACACACACACACACACACAACCATACCTGCGTACATATGTACATTGGAGGGAAGGACACTTCAAGTCCGGCAACATTGTATAAACAAACGTACAAGAAGCACAAGAACATGTCCACAGAGTGGTAGTAAAGTATGTACATGAGAAATGTGTACGTACGTCCGTACGTAGTAGTTTGATTTAATCCATGAATAATACCAATATGTAAATATATGTGGACATCAGCTACATTTGTGTGCGTGTATCATGTGTGTGGGAATGGCTAGTTATTGATATTGATGGGAATTGCAAATGTCGGTTTTGTGAATGAATAGTTCGTTAATGGTGAATTTTTTCGAATGTACAGTAGTTGTCGTGGCAATGAGAAAAAAGCACCTTTTCCATACATGTTTACATTGCCCATTTTACCTCCAACCATTTAATGCATATTACCATACATATACATGCGTCCCATACATATATACAACATTCATCAGTAAATCTGTCTATTTTGTGTTGTATGTCAACGTGTCGTGTTTGTATTTATACTTATTGTGGTCTTCACCCATTTATACTTGAGACATATCTGTTTCTTTGCATTCTGTCACAGTATTGTTTTTATTCTTTGCCATGTTGGTTATATGAGGATATACCTTTTTACTCTGTATTCCATTTCGCGCAATGCTATCATATTTAAATTGCTGTCAGAGAGTATTTTTCCTACAGCTATCGAATGCCGGAATGCAACTTTTCATATAATTATCATTTTTAACTTCTTATTATTAAAGAAAAAACAACAACAACAACAAAAACATGAATTCTTCTATTAGACGGTTTACAAAATGTGTGAAAATTCTAAAGTGCCTGCACCCTATCACCCATCTATAACTTGGAATATCAAACAGGTATCGCTATGGATTTCACACCTACCATCGTTCAGGTAGAACTATATTGAGTAGAGTATAGATTTGATAGAAGGGTTGCGAGTTCGACAATTACAACAGTCGAACTTGTGTATGCGAGGATGGGATGTTTTTAGAAAAAAAAAATTCCCGAATTGGGGGGTACTTTTTTTTATATCTGAAAGAGGTAAGGTCGGTGGCGTGCATGCACTAATAGAAGATATATCCAGAGTACCTATGTTTAATATAAGAAAAAACATATACTGGCTTAATTTTTATTCGACAAGCTTCTACTTGTAAGAGCTCATGTTACCGGGTCCATAACTTTCATTATTAAAATTTTGCTTATAGCCCTTGCTCTTTCAAATATTATACAATTCTCTAAAGCGCTTTTGTTCACATAAGTAGATAAATAAAAATCTTTCTAGTCTTATAGGTCTTCTTCATATAAAGGGCTATGTACAAATTGAATGGAATGTAATGGCATTATATTACATAACATTACCATATATGAAAAACCTTATTATATAATTTAAAAAAAAATCAACGAAAAAAAAAGATTGAAAAAATTGTGAAAAGACAAAAAAAGGCGTTCCTCTCTGTGTACACGTAACTCTCATTCCGTTAATTATTGTAGGCTAGTTACAGGTGCATCCGTAGTCTGCTCTCTCTCTCTCTCTCTGTACAATATTAAACTTTTCATTCATTTCAAATGAAAATGATTTTTATAGTGATAAATATATATATGGTTACGATACGGCTGCAAGTGCATGTGCATGAGCGGGTGTGAGAGTGAGTAAGTGAGTGAGTGAGTGTGAATGAGTGTGTATTTGTGTAAATATGCGTATGATGTGTTGTGTACCGGACGGTAGTGGACTCTGCGGCTTTGATACACATATTTATACATATTTATAAATAAGCACACGGTAGCATACTGGTTTTAATCACATCATATGTGTGCGCATACCTACCATATATACACACACACAATATATTTGTTTGGTTGCTTTTAGTATATGCGGATGATGTAGACAGACTGGACGTATAAATGGACGAACATACACACGTATATATACATATACCGGCAGATGGTACACCCAGCTAATGTTAATTTACGCAATTTTATGTATTGTTAGTGTTTTTGTTGTTGCTTATGACTATTTAAAAAATTGATATGCATGTATGTATATATATATATGTGTGTGTAAATGTTTTATGCCTGAAATATCATCCTCATCCATTATCTGCCGCATTCATTCATACAGCGCATTGGTGCTCTGTGTACGTGTTTGAAATATGTACGTGTACGTGTATTGGTTGTATATGTGTTTGCTAAAGTTTTGACTTTAGCTTCAGGCGACTTTGTCTCTTGGAATACATATCAAAATTAAGGAAGTGAGATTGTAAATGCAAAAGAACTTGTACTAATAAAAAAAAAAGAAAACAAGAACAACAACAACAACACAACAATATATAACATAACAACAAATATATATATATAACGACAACAGCAATAAAATCATTGAGCAAAATAATTGGAGACGTTTGTTTTATATTCCCCGCTACGTTCTCTTATGCACATGTTATGAAACGTTTCCGCTTTCATTATGAAACACTTCCACACACTGAAACTAATACAAAAGGCAAAAATGTAAATCAGAAGAGAAGTGTACGTATTCAATCGTACTTGATTCTTTACTCAAACACAAATACAAACAACTTATCACGTTTATATAATTATTACAGCTACTATCACCCTGTGTAGCCTTCACATGTGATTAAAAGCTTTAAAATTTTCTACCATTGGGCTAGCTATTGTACTCTCAATAGGTGTGTGTGTGTGTTTATAAATAAATATAAACACATATGCATAGCCAAACATACACATGCATACGCACATAAGTGTACAGAGGTTTTGTGGTTACTGTTTATTGTGACCATGTTGATATGACAAAGTTTGTGCACCTACATATTTGTTTATTTGTGTACGTATGTATGCATGTATGTATGTTTGTAGGTTCATACCATCTCTCATCTGCATACAAAGCTGTTATAATACCATTGCATAACCGATTCAACGTGTGTGAGCTTTAAGAAATTTAAGGCCAGCAAATATGTTTTAAGCATATAAATTAAATACAGTTTGCTGCACTGCCTGCCTGCCGTGGCTTCGTTTACATATGATAATAACAAGAGGATTTAAGGTGAAATATGTAACCACACCACCACCACCACATCGCATCATCAAATGCAAAAAAATATAAATTGTTTTAAATATTTGTTCTTTAAGCTCACACCCACGTGAGAAATGACACTCTTCTTAGTAGACTTAAGAAGAAGAAGAAGTGGAAGACAATTGAGTTCTTTTTATAGCCTACAAAACAAAGTGGTGCCTGACAAATATCAGACCTACGGATCTGTTCTTCAAATCTGAATTGTTTTAACTATGTCTGTATGTCCGTCCATTTATTTCTTCTAATCAACCTATATATCGCCATATTTGTTATATATTTTTTAAAAATGTTTTGGGGTCAAGCAAGCTTTACTATTGATAATGGATCTGATAAATTCATTTTTAGGACCCCTTCTCATATAACATGAAAATATATGATTATGATGATATCACTCCCTTTCGCCACAAGGAGGGCGCTATTTAACAATGACTTACTTAGTAGATGACGCTATTGAATATTCTTGAAAATAAGGTTAATAGGCGTGGGTTATTAAATACTCGACCCTGATTGATTTTTACTTTAATTATAAGCAAAGAAATATTTTGCTTAAGAATAACTGAGTTTCTTTACTAACAAGAGTAAAAAAAAACTAACTTTTGGCTTAGGCCAAACCTTGTATACCCTCCTTAAGTGGTGGGCGTAACAGGTATGTGATTCCCCACCTCTAATAGTGTAATGTTACACATTAGCTTGCATGTCTAACTTTATGATGAATATGGTTTCTTATAAATTGTATGTGTAACCACGCCCATTTTTGGCACATGGATAGATGCGATAACTATAGATATTCATACCAAATTTCAACTTTATAGCTCAATTTTTGTCGATTGTGGGCGTGGCTATTGTTCGATTTTGCTCATTTTCAATCTGCAATCTATGTGCAGAAACTCCATTATCAATATCATAAAACGTACGACCGTGACAATGTCAACAACAGACGGACGCACGGACATTCGTATCTAAATCAATTCAGTTTTTCATTCTGATCAAAAATATATATAATTTGTAGGGTCTGTGACCCTTCCGTTTGGGTCTTGCAAATGTAATGACAAACTTAATGTACTCCCATCTTATGTGGAGGGTATATAAATATGTAAATAGGTTACATAACAAATACGTTTGTCTCTATTAAGCCAAATAGTTCGTCATCAATGTCATAATTATAATAATGGATGAGATTAAATAATTCCAGCTTAGTTTAGTTCCTTCCCAATAATGAGCTTATTTATAACCTAACAGTAAACAATTTTATTAGTGTCTGTATATGAAGGTTAAATAATAATTATAATGACTAACAACTCATGTGTGCTGATGAAGAGCACTTTACGAATGATATTCGATATAACTTTTTGCCAAAATATATTTTCTATACTACTACTAATTTTGTGTATTAGCAACATCTAGAAAAAGGAGTCAAAATAAATATAAAAATAATTGATTTGCTTTTAAAATCTAGGTCAGTCTAGCTGAGTCTGTTTGTGAGACAGAGCTTAAAAATACTTTAAACATTGACATTTTGTTTGGAATGGTGTTGTAGACATTTGTGTGTAGGGTGTATTAATTTTTTTTATTTTGTTTGTAACACATCCAAAGATCGGTTTCTTGATAAGCATGGTCTACACCTAATGCTTAAATTAATTTTGTAAATTTTTCAAGTTTCTGGAGGTTTTTTACTTAAATTGTGCAAAAAATGACACGCCCACAAATGAAAAAATCTCATATAAGCACAAAAATGAAATTTTATGTACATTTTAGCCTATTTTTTGACTTATGAAAAATGAGGCGGTTTTGGATAACAGACACACTCACAATTTTAACGGATTATATATAAATATGGAGGATATCTGAGATGAGACCTGAACCAAATAAAGCTTAATTGTTGTTTTATTTTATTATTAGTCACGTAACCTACATTTCATTGCCGTTCATTCAATTAAGCATACATGTCACGTTTGTATTTAATAGGCTGACTTGTATTATTATTTCAAATTTAAATGTCTCAATACTCACCATTTGTAGAACGGTGTGGTTTCTTCGTTAAAACGTTTGCAACACTAGGAAAGAATAGTCAGAGAAGCTAAAAATTACTTAAATTAAATTGAATTGATTTGGGTATATCTACCTGTCCCTAAATCTGAAAAACAATCTCCATTTTGCAAAAATGAAGCAAACAATTTCATATTTAGTAAAAGTTTTCATAGTTCTTTCACAAAGTTTGATATTGAAATGATGCCAAAAAAGTTCCGAATATACGTAGGTTTGATAGTTAAACAAAAACTGAAGAGAATAGTTTATTTTGTCATGATGCTGTAAGGTGGCGAGAATGTTTATATTAAACCCAGCATGGCACCAAGTAAATCGAGAGCGAAATAACTGCTTAGCTGGCTTTTCAATAAGGACATAACAATTTTGTATTTTAATAAAAATGTACTCTAGAATGTTTTTCCTAAACTGTCAATGTCAAAACATCAACTAAAGTTAACATTTTTATGTGAGTTTATAATCACAACTTTAAGAGCTTTTACTTCAAGTTTCAATACAAAATGATGCAAATCAAACGATTCTAAACTGTTTCCAATAATTGGGAATCTCTCACCATCGCAATATGGTGAATTTTATATATAAGGATCGTAGTTTACACTCTTGCAAGATCAACTTAACTCAAGAACTAAAAGTTTTTGATCATATGAAGCGCTAATACTTCTTAATATTGAGTTTTGTAAAAGTTTAATGAAAAATTCTGAATTTCATCAAAAAATCATCTTCAGCGATGAAGCTTGAAAATTTTGTAAATAAGCACAATATGTCACAAACCCTCATGCACTTTAAGAGGCTCAATTCCAATCACAACACGGGTCCGTGTGGTTTAGAAGTCATTTCATTTCAATGTGCTTGCGGAAGTACATCTGAATTGAATTGAATATGAATTCTTTGAATGGTTAAATGTAACATATATACTGTGGGTGGAATAAATTTCAATCCAATATCTCAATTATTCTGTGTTTTATTTAAATACAAAATGATTAACCCTTTTTAGTATTGTAATTATGTATACATGGTCTTGCAGTGTAGTAAATTATCCTTCATAGTATTTGTGTGATTGTTTTTAACAATTTGTACTAACTACTGGTTCTTCTTATATTCCATTAAAGTCCTAAACAAACTTTGAGAACGTGTTTTCTTAAGAAATGGATGTGTTGTTGTTGTTTTTGTTATATACGTAATCATTTTATGGTTGGTACCCACTGTTAATTGATTTTTGTTTGTTAAACGTCAAACTATTTTATTTTTTCGTTACGTTTCGTTTCGTTTCGTTTTTGTTTTTATTTTTGGTACAGTAAATATTTATCATTACCTTCTACTGCCTGAGAACGGTAAATTGCTCATTTCGATTAACAAATATTGTTGTTTGGCTCTCTGCTCTGCCTGATTACATATGTATGCACGTTTATAAAACGTAGATACGTGTGTGTGTGTATAAGATGTATTGATAATCGTGCGGCTGAAGTGGACGATGATGAGTAAACACAATGTCAACCACAAACTCCACTTAATGATGCACTTAACATTATGTGTCATATTGGTATTTTTCTCTTTTCTCGGGCTACCAAAAACAATCATACAACAGAGCAAAGGTATTTAACATACATACAGTCTTACATTTGATGGCTGTAGTAAACCGAAAATTAATTGAGCCTTAAAGTGAGCATAAGTGTCTTTTGTAACGCAGTTATAAATGTTTAACATGCGTGTCGGCCTCTAGGTATGGATGGATGTTTACAAATATGTATGTGTGCGTATATATTGGTGTCCATTTACAAAAAATAAGAGAAAGAGTTTTGTTGTTAAGAGTTTTTTTCCTTTTTTGTCTTACAGTTTCAGGGTATGACGAAAATTTATTATTAATATTTTATTTATTGTTGTTGTTTTCTTAGCAAATTGAATGTGTATACAAGGCGGACGTAACAATTTTAACAATGTAACTAAACGATGATATCCCATAAAGGGAGAAAAATCATCACCAGCACCAACCCAGAGATGTTGGGTAAATAAGAAGACAAACACAAATAAGCCATCCATCCTAAGAAACCGATGCCACAACCGAAATGAATACATTGCTTAGCAATTGTTGTTTGTTATTTTTAACTACACATATACATACATACATGTGTTTGTGTTTGTGTTGTCAATGCATAAATATTTCAATAGTCGACCGATTTCAAAATGTATGCAAATGTGGGCTAAACGCTATTACGATGTTTGGCAATATATTCAACCGAATATACAAACATATGTACATGTACGCACATTGCAAACATTTGCATTTACCCAACACACACACACACAAACGCGAGGGTAAAACCCAGCGCATACAATCTTATGTCATAGTAAGACACGGTACAGGAATCAAAGACAAAGACAAGACAACAACAAAAACAAGTAAGAAAACTAAAATTGGCTTAGGCCAAAGCTTAAATACCCTCCACGGTAGGTGGGCGTGGCAAGTACATGATTCCACCCTCTAGTAGTGTATGCATTACGAGTCAGCTTGCAAGTGGAGTTTTACGCTGAGTATGGATTTTGTAAATAGTGGGCTCGTCTGTTATTCAACCACGCCCATTTTTGACCCATTCATGGATGGGATGCCTATAGATATTCATGTTTAATTTAAAGTTCATAGGTCAATTTTTGTGGCAAATACAGAGATTCTTATCGATTGTGGGCGTGACCTTTGACCAACTTTACCCATTTTTAATAGAGATCTGCATGCAAACACTAAAAGTATATGGCACAAAATTTTAGTTAAATATCTCAAAATTTACGACTGACGGACATACGGACATAATAAATATCTAGAGGTTGACACTTTGTAGGGTCAATGACAATTTTTTCTGGATGTTATAAACGGAACGACAAACTTAATATACCTCTCATCTTATGTGGAGGGTATGAAAATAAATAAATATAGAGAATAAACCAGAAAATCTTTTAAAACTTTACGTATGATTTTGAATAACGTAATCTGCCTCTTCATCTCACACACTCACCCGTACACAACATGTACAACTAGCTCGTTCATCAAAAGTGTTGAGTGCAACATTCTATCTTTATCAACTCGTTGTCGTCAGTATTAAAATAAATTCATGAATAAATGTTTTACTTATGTAAAAATCGTATCAGGTTTGTAACTTGGATAAAAAAAAAAAAAAAAAATTTTTTTTTTACATGAATTACTTATAAGATAAAAAATACATAAAATGAGTTTTATCTAAAATTGTAAAATTATTATAATTTTTTTTAATTTTCTATGATTTTTCTTTCATTTTTTTTAGCAAAAAGTCTTTCTTTAGATTCTCGATTGTTTTGTGTTGACAAGCTTTGACACGGGGGCTCTGTGCTGTGTGATCCTGTTATAAATATACTAATAAAAGGCGAAAGTATTATCTTGCCACGCCCATTATTTATTTATACATATAGAGTGTATTTAAGATTTGACCCAAGCCAAATTTAATTTTCTTATTTGTTTCTTTTTATTTAAAATTTTCATTTTATTTTCTTCACATTTTCTCTTCTCTACTTTCCTTTCATGTCTTTTTCTCTTCATTCCGACCTTGACTTTTTCTTTTCTTTTTCAGCTCTTTCCATAAATTTGCATTTATTTTCGTCTTATCTTACTTTGTGTTTATTTTACTTTTATCTAAGCGAAGACACAAACCCTTAAACAACATGACGAGAATTACATCACTTCCATATATCACGTAAATACATATTAGTATTGTTGTTGTTGAAATTCTTGTTTATTTTTTACACATCATGATACACACACACAAACACGCACACAACCAACAAAATATACTATGTATAAAGTTGAGTTGAGTTCAGTTCATTACAATTTTCTTTTTTGCCATTTTTTTTTTTTAATATTTTTTTTTATTTCATTGTTACAAAAATTTAAGTAAACAATCTTTTATCAAGATGTACTTCCTCTCCTTCTTCACCGTACCATTCGCATCCTCACTCGTTTATCATATCATTTGATTTCATGGAATATAAATAAATGAACGTGCAGAAAAGCTGCATAAAAACAAAATAATAAATAAGTGTTCATTTACATTTAAACATTTCTTAAAAGATGATCACGTTTATGAGGGTCTCATTTATATACAGACACACACACACACACACACACACACACAGCAGACACATTGCTTGCATACCTGAATAACTGCTTTATGTAAAAGTATGTTTTGCGTGTAGGGATGAATGAACGGCTGTTTTGAATGGATGGATGGATGGTTGAGTTAATCGTTTGCGGGAATGATGAATTTGTGGCGAGTGTAAGATTCATATATCAATTTACATCATCATCAGCATCATTATTATCATATTGAACAAATGAACCACCAACACTTTCTTCTTCCTCTACCATATGTCAAGTGATGCCTGAGCACGTACGAGCATATCAATTGATTGACACTATACACAATATAGGACGTAAATTCAGTTTGTTATGACATTCTTCACATCAATAAGAAGGCAGTGATCAATAAAAAAAAAGTCAATAAAATCTTAATCGATTCTTAGTATGTCCCTCCAGTTGTGCTAGGGTTCATTGACATTTGAGTTATTAAGCTGAAACTTGGTACAAATGTTTTTAAATTCATTTCATGTAAATCAACTAAAAATGATCGTATGCCACACCCACAAGTGATAGAAATTTCTCACAGTTCCAAAATATTATATATAAATAATTAAATCAGCTATTGAAGGACCAAAAAAGGTCCTTGGTTTTATGATAGACACATAAAATATTTATAAAAATCCTCTATGGTTCACTCGGTCCAAGGGTAGTGAGTAATTGTATACCACTCACGCCTTTTTTTACATATAGATGTGTAGGGTATGTCATGTTTGGCTTAAGCCAAATTTATTTGTTTTTTTCTGGTTTATTTTAGTTTTTGGGGTATTTTCAAAAGCAAACAATATTATTTTTGTTAAATGAAAAGATTCCCTTTTTTTTGAACAGAGCTTAAAGGTAAGAAGAAGAAGAAGAAGAAGAAGAAGAAGAAGAAAAAGGCCAAGATATTACTTGAGTCATATAAATAAAGTTTAGTGTAGTATGGGTTCATGGGCAATGAAATTTATTACATTAAGAGCTTTCTCTTCAATAGATTCTACAGTTCCCTAGCAGATGTCTATTTGAAGTGAGCAAAATCGATTCAGAGGCACGCTTAAAATCGCTTAAAATTAAAAAATTGTTCAGCCATAGACATTGAAATTTAGTGTACATCCATACCATTCATGAATTTGCCCCAAAAAGTGGGCGGGGTTGGCTATAAGATACGCTTACAATTTATATAAAAAAATTCCATGAGTCACATAAATTTAAGCCACAAAGTCAAATTAGAATTGAATTTATTTGTTTTTCAAAAATGTGCAGGATCGAATAATTGACACGCCCACAATAAAAAAATTTTTTTTTTTGCTGTATGTACACGATTCCACTGTGTAAAGTATTACATGTACTCTTAAAGGGCGTAAAAATTACTTGGCACGCCCCAAGTGTGTACAGATGCGAAGCGTGTTTGAGATTTGAATTAAGTCAAAAATTACTTTTTTACTTGTTTTTTTATTTGTTTTAGCTTTTTCAAAAAGACTTTGTCTACGATGTGTGCGATTATATGTTTACTAAAGTAGACTTGTCCACTCCAAATTATATGTTAAGGGTTTACATATGTAAATCACGTTTTTTGTTGTTATTTAGATTGTCCTTACGTCCTACACTTGTCTTATGTTCCATTTTCTAATGTAACAAATCTTACACGTTATGTTAAACAGTTTTGTGTAAATCAAGCTGATGTTCATCACTCTTTTCCCAAGTGGGCACAGTTTTGTTTTATATCAGTTGCAAGAAGACTAGATTCGTGGATGTTTTGTGCTGACTAGAAATTTCAAGGCTTGTGCTCCCCCTATGTTGTATCAAAAAAATGGTCTAAAAAATTCGTGTGGAGTAGAAGATTTTATAAATACATTTGATTATCATAAATATCATGAAAACAAAATGAAAAGATTGAAGTAGATATTGCTCCTCCGGTTGAAACACAAATGAATTTCAGTTGAATGTGCAGTCAAACCACTAAAAGAATTCTTAACAACTGTTGTTTAACAAACTTTATATATCACATCATTGTCTAGTCGGTTACGCTTGTTTAATATATAACTATACCCAACCGGAAAAACTTCTCCTTCTCTGGTATGTTCACCCTTTTTAGAAAAAAAAAAAACCAAAAAAAATTCCAACAATATACAAAATTCATCCTAACTAATAACTGAGAAGTTATTACTCTCAATATTTCTTCTTGTTAAAACTTTGTTGTTTGAGAGAGGAAGAGGGAGAGGAGCAGCAAGGAGATATATCTCCAATAAACTAACATCATCAATTCGTACATAAACTTTGATTATTTAGTTATTGATCACTTGTTTGAGCACCAAACAGAATTACAGTCACGGACGATATGCTCGGCTATGTGCTTTGAGTGGAAAATACTGAAGTAAACATAACAAGTTGTTTTATACCATTTCAATATCTATCTCTCACTCTATTTGTTTTTAAAACAGAACCAACAATAACAGATAACAAAAATAAATGCAACAATAACAACAATAACAATAATAACAGCAACAAGGAACAAAATCTCCGTTTATTGCCACAAGCTAAAGCGAACGCTATCAATTACTACCAACTATAAAGTCACAAAAGTCAATTTTTATTTTATTATTTTCAGTCTTCCTTACCACTATCACACACGGTTCGATATTGTATTCATATATGTATACTAAACATACATCAACACATATGCGGTATATGTTGATGTAAAATTCAGGTCACGCTCACTCAAAATCTAGTAGCAAGTTTATCAATCATTCATTTCCCTCTTACACAATATACACCCATATGAACAAAAAAGAAAAAAGAAAAAACAAAAAATACTACCACTAACAACAACAATACCAATAAAGTTATAAAAATAATAATGACCCACACAGCCAGCCAGTTCATATATAAAAATAAACACAAAAACAAATACGCACACACATACGCATGCATGCATGCATGCACACATATTTCTTATTTCTCACAGCGATTTGTTGGTTGGTGTGCATGTAGTCATACATGTAAACATTTAATGGCAGAGAACAACTTTCTCTCAAGGTTAAATTCACTAAACTACATCAATAACAACAACAACAATATTACATATCAGCAGCAATAGCAACAACAATAAGAACAACAAATATATTCATAGACCAGAGGAATGTTACTAAAACTTAACCAACTTTGAACATGTTTTGTATGCTTAACAGCAAACCCACAAAAAATATGCAAATGAAGTTTAATTGCCACATAGTGAGTGAGCCAATAAGTGCCTGGGTGAGTATGTGTGTGTGCGTATCAACTTTTCTATGCGTTCGCTTTCATACAAATGCGTTTATAAGATGATTGCACAAGAGCACAAATTGTTACACTCTACGTACACACAAGAGTGTAACATAACCTTAGATTAAAAAAAACTTTTACATTGGGTAATAAAGATACAAAAAAAAAAAAAAATTATATGCGAACGTGAACGTATAGTATTCTTCCTATTTCCTTGTCTTGCAAACTTTGTCGTAGTTTCGTTTTCGTATGTCTCTCGACAGTGAGTAAAACTGGCAGACACACACATCCAAACACACAAGCATATGCATACACAGTTGTTTATAGCTTTTCTTGTGATAATTTAATAGAATATAAATTTAAAGCACACTTTCCGGCATTCAACTAGCACATGATCCGACAATAGACGTACGTTTTCGTTTCTCCTTTCTCGTGTCTTCTTATTCTTACAGGAGTGCCGAAGAAATTACAATAAAAAAAAAAAAGTACCATGTGACGTGTGTAGTACCCACAATATGTGAAAATAAAGTTATAGGTAAATGGTTGTTGTATAATATATTTACGTTTGCATGGGCATGTGTATGAATGTGTTTTGAATGGTTGTGTATACGTTTTTGATTTTTGCTCGTTCGTTGCTGTTGTTATTTTTTTGGTTTGTGCTTACTTTGCCATATATCACGCATAGCAAAAGTTTACGTGCATACGAACAAGTGCACACACACTCCTACTTACACTCATATTATGCTCTCATTGTGGCAACAAATACTTAAAATGCAAAAATGGGGGAAAACACATATACACATGCACGCAGCATACACACACACGCATCGCAAAATGCAAAGAAAACGTAACAAACAAGAAAAAAATACAAAAATACAATAACAGAAAACACATGAGAGCAAATGAGAGCCCGTAATAAATGAGTACGAATGAGTAGAGTACAAGTAACAGTATAGCACACAACTGCTGGTACTTGTACAGTGCATGGGGAGTGTAGATTAAGTTTGTTGTGTTTGAATTTTATTCCTCTACATATATGTATATATATGTACGTGTGTTTGAATATATATATGAATCTATATTTTTCTGTTTTTATATATAAATGCACACTCGTACATACACATTTGTATTGTTGTTTTTGTTGATAGATGTTTGTTTGCTTGTTTGTCTGACTGCTTGTGCGCTCGCTCGCTTGCCTTTGCTGTTGCTGTTGCTGTTGCCTGTTGGTCAAATTATGAGTTCCACTTACAGTTTGTGTATGTTAAGTACTTGAGTTTAGTTACAAATTGTGCGGCATGCGTATCATTTCGTGAACGGAATATTGTGTAAATGAAATTTTCTATTAAAAAGAATTAATTAATTCGGGGCTAAATAAACGAGAATTTCTCAAAAAAAAAAAAAATTGTAATTATTGTTAAATTAATGCCAAGTCATTATTGCTGATGATAATGACACAACAACAAAAAGTTAATTATAACAACAATTCATAATTTATAATAAAAAGTTTTCAAAAAATATTTTACGTACAATACTTCAGAGTGACAAGTGAGTGAATCGCGTGCAAATGTTAAATAATTTATTAAAAAAAAAAATATATGAAGAAAAAAAATTTTTTTTTATTGTTAAGGAATGAAATACGAAGCAGCTGTAGAAGCAACAAACTAATAAACAACAACATATGTAATCAATTTATTATTAAATATTTAATCAAGCATGACGAAAACCAAATTGTGACGGCAGCCACAACGTTCGTAACAACAACAACAACAGAAGTAAGACGACAATAAATCTGAAAAAAAATAGAAAATCTAATTTGTTATATTATTAACAACAGTTACAAAAACAAAAACAACAACAATAACAACAAAACCGTCGCGTGTAATGGGAAGTAAAGAAAGCACATCAGAGCTTCATTTCTTTAAACAGTTAAATCATATATAAATCAACAGCAACAGCAATAACGACTGCAACAATAATCATTACAATAATAACAATAATAACAACAATAATAAAAATCATTGCCATTTAATCTACATAAGAAACAGAGCGATGAAGCAGCCAACCGTACAAACGGAAGGAATAATGTAAGGCGAACAACAACAACAAAAAAAAAAAAAAGACAATAACAAAAAAACAGCAATAACAATAATAAAATTTAAGGTAAATACTACCTATGTAGAAAGAAAAAGAGAAAATAGGAAGAAGAAGATAAATTGTTGTTGTTTTTTTTTTTGTATATGAATAAAATAAAAATAAAATAAAAGTGACAGCATAGCAATATGAAAATATTGTAATAATGAGGGCATTCCATTAATAGGCCGATGACCGTGAAACTATTATTGTTGTTGTTTTGTTGTTGTTGTTGTTGTTGTTGTTGTTATAAGAAGAAATGACGTGTGTGGATAAATTGTATAAAGGGGGCAGTAAAAAACTTGATTACATAAAACTACTAATACAACTTGCAAACATTCACACAATCACGAACAGACACAGCTGGCTTACCTTAGTCAATTAGGTTAGCAAACTGCTGTTGGCACTGTGACAAGCCAAACAATTAGTATTAATCTTCTGCTCTCTCTCTCTCTCTCCTCCTCTTTCAACAACATTCACTTAACCATAAATAAATTTGTGGTTATTATGTGGTATTGCACCTACTTGCACTCATATCAGTACGGACGTACGCACGTATATATGTACGAGTATGTTGTGTTCATATATTCCGTTGACGTTTTATTGATAAAAATGTCATGTATGCTTTTGATATCATTGTTGCCGCTGCTGTTGTTATTGGTGCCTAATTTTTTTTTTTTTTTATATTTAATTGAACCGCAACAGAGAAAAAATCGGACATTTAACGTCACAAGCAACTTATGTACATGTTAATAACATTAACATTGAATTAAGGTGATTCATTGCAGAAGAGATAGGGCGATCGGGTCTATGTGTGTATATGGTTTTATGTGCATAGATTATGAACAGTAATAAAAAAAATGTATATTCACACGATTTTTTTTGTCATTTTTTATTTCATTTCATTTCATTTTATTGCATTTAATAGTGGAAGGTTAATTTCAATGACATTCATATAAAAACAATTATATTAATATGTTTGACTGGTCGTGTTGTATGGAAAAAACATTTTATCACGTTTACAATATGAAAACTCGTACAAAAATACACTTGTCGTACATGCTGGTTATAGGAACGCAGCGAGAGGTAGAGAAAGTTCATTAATGACGACAAAGTTTGTTATTAAATTGTTCATATATTTTTCGTATATGTGCTCATATATACACACATCTAGACACATATTGTTCATATTGTAACACTTTAATATATTGCCGACGGCCTGGCTGGTTTTCATCTCAAGCTAATAAAGCACGTTAAACAACACACAACACACAACAACAACAACAACAACAATAACAACCAAATTCAATAAATTCCCAATGCCTACAGGGTAGTTTTGTTGTTGTGAAATAATATTTTTGTTGGCTGATCAACTTATTTTTAACTCTTAACAACTGGTTACATTTAATTAACACAAGTGCATACATATGAAAATCTCGAATATCAAATGATGGATATAGACATGTCTGTCGGTGTGTTCATATGTGGTTGATTTTATTATTGTCGTAAATTTTTTATTTAGCTGAAATATTGTACAGACAGCTTTTTATTATAATATTTTAATTGATGTGTCAAAAAAGGGCGTGGTCGTTAAAAAAAAAACATTTGGCATTAGAATCCGATTAACAAGTTAATGCGAAACACATGTACTATGAGAAAACGCAATTAAGTACCCGCCACGCCCAAAAATTATACTTAAAACTTAGTTTTTTAAATTTGTTTTCTTTGTTTTTTCATTTGCTATAGAAATTAATTTCCATCAGTTCTAACTGTACCCGATGTGTGGTAGAATGTCACTCGCCTTCAAGATAATAAATTTGTATAAATTGAAATTGTAGAAAAATAAATGAATAACATTATGAACTCGGCAGTCGATATGATAATAGACTTTTGACAAATCGATTTTATTCATAACAAGTAAAACAAAAACTTAATGTGGCTTAAGTCGAATCATAAACACCCTCCATATCTTTACAAAAAACGGTGAGCGCACCAGGTATTATTATGTCCTTTAATCGTGTATGTATTTCATATAAGCTTTTCAATAGAGTTTTATGTTGAGTATAGTTTTTCGTACATTGTGGGAGTATTTGTTGTGCGACCACGCCTATTTTTGGCACATTTATGAAAATTATAAATAATTTAATAATTTTATAACTCAGTTTTTGTGGCAGATAAATCGATTTTTGTTGATTGTGGGCGTGGCTTTTGAACAATTTCTCCAAAATATCAATAGTTTGCAGCTTCTAATTTCTGCCAGTTCAATATTTCAATTTAATGACTTTCAGAGATGGCGACACACCCGTACGTGTCTAAACCGATTCAGTTTTTGTTGCTGATCCAAAATTTTGTAGGGTCCTTCACCTTATCACCCATATTATGTGGAGAGTATAATAAACCCCAAAACATCAACTACTGGTACATACACCGTACAGTATAATGTTAAAGTGATAAGAATATTATTGGTTGGGTTTTTGTTATTGTTTTATTTCAAAGTCAAATAGGTGATAAAGCAATAAGTGCGCTCATTAAACATATTGGGTTGATAGAATTTTAATTAAATTTACTTGAAAAAATATACTAATACAATATTTGCCGACTTGGGTAAATATCAAATATCAAATAAAAGTTTCATGTAAAACACTTGTAATTTTTAGATACACATACCAATAGAAGGAACAATTGTTTTGTAACAACAACATGTCCGCGAAACTTCGATTTCCAGTCGGTGTAACAAGTGAAAATGGTAAAGGGAAGTTACAAGTTATACAAATACCGCCTTTGCGTGGAAATATAAAAGCTAAAGTTAGTTGTTGACTTAGGGCTAAATCTCAAATACGTTAATGCAGGAAGAGTTTTTTCGTTTAAAATCTGAATTGAAAATGCCGACTGAGTTGTTAAATAACTCTCCATTCTAAAGTTTAAATTATTGAACTATGTTTTAGTTTATGTTTAAAAGGGTCAAAATCAGTTTTTAATCACTTTTAAAATTTTCAAAGCCACATAAAATTCTACCACCAAATGTTTTTTTTTCTAAACTTTACAAAAAATCTCATACAGGGTGAGAAAAAATATGAAAATTTTGCGATTAATGTCACAGAACTAAATTTAAAAAAAAAAAAAAAAAAAATTGACGTATACTATAGTTGTCCAGTTAGTAGAGATCACAGTCGCCATCTTTATATCCAACAATTTGTTGCATTTAGAATTTTTTTTTTTTTTTTTGAAAAATTTCATCATATATAAAGTTACTCGAGAAGCTCCAGATTTTTCCTTACACTGTCTACCGTTGAGTGAAAAATTATTTACATTTTAACTACGAAGATCTAAAATTTGGCCTTGGTTAAAAAATAATTTTTTTTTTTAAATTTTTTATTTTGTACAAATTTTCCAAATTAGATTTAATTTTGTATAACAGTTTAATTAGTATAACACTTTTATTTAATATAACACTTATATAGTATAACACTTATATTTCAAAATCGTTTCAAGTTTTTGCTTTTATGCATAATTTCTTCTATTTAATTTTACAATTTTAACTTATTTACTAAAAAGTAAACGTATAACGTATAACAGTTGACAGTATTTATTATAACAGTTCAATTTTGTTTATATTGAAAGTGTGAAAATTTTTTAAAATTTCTACAAAATGTATAAATCACATATATTAACTTTGTATGACAGTTTCTTCTGTATTACAGTACAATTTTTCTTATATGTACGTAATGAATGTTTAATAACAGTGGATACAATATACGGCATCTTTAAGTGAAACACGTACATACATGTCTGCTTTAGAGTGTTGCATTGCCACAATTAGTGAAATGAAACACTATGTGCACGTATCAAAATGCAAGCGTATACGGTGCTGGTGGTAATATGTACAATGAATTGAAGGCGAAACATTGCCCTTTATTAGCCTCCTCTAGCTGCGACCCTCTTTATTGTACCATGCACACACGCACATTTGTATGCATTTTCAACTTTTTTTCTGTTTTTTTGTTTTTTCAACGTATTAATGTTCGGGTGTGTGCAAGTTTATATGTACCATATAATAAATGGCATTAAGCGGTTTAAGTTGTTTTCAGTTTATATTATTATTATTATTATTATTTGAATTGTGCCATTTTCTGCTAAGGTTATAAATTCGTGATAAAGTTTATTTATATTTTTTTATTATATTAGCACTAACACTCGTTCTTTAGTGTTTGGTCTAGTTTTTAATAACTTTAGTTTCGCGAAATTGAATATGTGCTCAGCTAGAGATATACGACAACTTGGTTCAATTACAAAAAAAACTATTAAAAATATCTTTTGACACTTGCCGTTTATATTGTACAACAACAGTTTTGGGCCAAAATAGAAACCGGTCTTTGTAGATGTGGAAAAGAGAGAAAATATTGAATAAATGAAAAACAAGTGTAAATGTCTGTAGTTTCTGAAGGTTAAGTGTGACAATTTAATACCCTCTACCCTCTACCCTCTACACTCGACACTTTATGATTTATGGTCATAAACAAGTCACATTATGAAAAGTCCGGTCTGGTTCAAAATTATAACATTAAAAATAAAATATTTGGTAAATAATGCAACAATTTGGGAAAAAATGTTTTACCGGAAAAAGGTCTAAATTAAACCATTTTTAATAGAATAAGCTTTTATTTTTAATAAAATCTATATTTAATATTTTAAAAATTGTGTTTTGTAGCTTGAGCATAGTAGAGAGAAGCGCACAGAGTCAAAGCTCTTCAGAAAGTTATTCATAATGGATTGGCGTTTAGTGTTTTGGGAGTTACAAATATCCGCTCAAATTTAGAATACTTTCTACCATAAATGTTCCATTAAAAACATTTTCAATTACTCTAAGTTTTAGCGTTTCAAACAATCAAAAGTTTTCAGTTCTTGAGTTAATTTGATGTTGTAACGGTGTAATGCAATATATTTAGATTTGAGATATTGTCAGGAATTGAACTGAATGTTCTAGGATAAAAAAATGTTAACTTTCCCTGATACTTTGACGTTAATAGATAATGAAAAATATTTAAAAGTGCATTCATATGAAAAAATTAAAGTGTTATGTCTCTATTGAAAAATTCGTAGATTGGTTGGAGGTTCAAAGAGCATAACTGCGGAATTGAAGCATTTATAAAAATGTATGTTATAAATCAAATTCTATCAAGCAGAGGATAAGAGCGTCATGATTCATATAGTTTTTTCTGAATGCCGATTTGAAAAAAAAAAATCATCATCATGGTTCATATTCATAGTGGTATACTAAGCTTATTATTGCTTTTGCGACCATAAAAAGAAGGCCTTTTCATGATAGGCCTTAAAAGCTAAGGTTCGTTACTTTTGATACCCACCTAACCCTTTTGATATCTTTATGCGATGTATTTGGGACGATGAGATGTTTTCTGAATTAGGGAATAATTTACAGGAGAAATCTCTTAAAAAAAAAAATACAAGGCAGCTATTTTAAAATTATAGATCAGGTACTTTGATACACACATTTGTAGATGATGTCGCTAGCTTTGCATTTAAAATCGACTTGAATGCAACGTTGTACCAAAAGTGGGTGCAGTTCACATAACAGACACGCCCTCAATTTACAAACAAATCATTTTTTATTTGATTTGAGCTTTAAAATAATATTAAACACGCCCACATAACTTATTAATCCTAGACAGTATACATGCCACGCCCACATTTTACTTAAAAACAGTATAAACAGAAGGGTATTTAGGTTTTGTTTTGAACCATTTGTATTTGTTACTTGTTGTTTTTGCGAAACATCAATAAAATATATGCTTGTACAAGTTTTCGAATCAATTTTATTTCATTTTATTTAATTTTGTTCGTTTTTAATCTGATATGCAATCAATGTGTCATTTATCATAAACTTGTTTATCGATACATTGGAAAATATTCACATTTCTCACGATATTGATTGTAAGTCCATTAGATTCCATCAATTGTACAACAACAACTACAACAAAAGCACCAGCATTGCAACATAACAACTGTTGACAAACGATATAATTTGAGTGAAATTTCTCTTGTATGCAGAGTATATTGTTGTTATTGTTGTTGTTATTATTATCGTAGTCACGTTGTATACAAATTTCTTCCACTTCAGCGCAT
Organism: Crataerina pallida; assembly: GCA_949710015.1. NCBI lineage: Eukaryota > Metazoa > Arthropoda > Insecta > Diptera > Hippoboscidae > Crataerina > Crataerina pallida. Next base: position 28,498,790 of record OX453290.1, on the reverse strand, counting down.
TTTCTTTATTAATTCTTTCAAATTATTTTAAGTTACTTGCAGTGATTCTCAAGATATTTACGCACAATACTTGAAACAGTCAGCATCTGACAGATTTTTATATAAATTCCCAACAGCAGGATTATACTATTAATTGTAAAGCTCTGATGATCTGTAAAAATTGTTCATTTAAATTTCATTCCTACAGGCTAACAATGAAACCGAAAAAGAGAGCAACAGTGAGCTAGACATAGATAGAGAGTGTATGAGAGAGAGAGAGAGAGAGTGATTTAGTATAAAATCAAAATGATCAACGAAACACACCCCAAAGCGGGATATTTGTGTAAATCTTTTGTCCAAGCAACGTTTTTTTTTTTTTTGGCTGTGGCTCTGTTCAGTTCTGTTCTGCTCTACTTTCTTTCTTTATGCGTTAGAGCAAAGACACTTGAAGTGGCAGTCAATTGTAAATTTTGTTTTAATTTTTTTTATTTGAAAGAGAATGTTACTCCGCCTCACTCTAGGGGGTGATTTCCGTTGACTTTTATCGCATAAATGAGATTTTCATTGAACCAAGCGGCAGACCATAAATATATACAAAGAGAGGAGAAGTTTATTAAAATATTTATTCCAGTCAACGTATGTATGGTTGCAGATACGAGAAATTCTTTTATGTGGTTTTTTTTCTTTTTTTTGTATGAATAATTGTTGCGGCATTTGTAATCTGAGCACGGACTTACGTACATACACGCTTGCTTACAAGTCAAGTAATTATGTGAAGAACACATGTAGGTAAATAATCGATATTGTAATACGGTTTTAATGAGAAACAAAAGTCAAATGAATATTTGAAGCTGCACTGCACTTCAACACATCAGTTGCGGAAATTAATAAATTAATAACTTATTTAGTTACACAGCGAGAAATTTAATTAAGCTGCGGTTAATACGCGCTTGGTGCGATGTCCTTGTCCCAACATTTCCGCATTAAACGGGGTGCCGTTCAGTAAACAATTCTATGTTTTAGGAAGTATGAATTTCTAATGCTCTTAGTGTAACACATAGCAGTTGGATTTTTTTATACATTTTCACACAAATTCTTGACAATTTCATTAAAGTTTGTTTTGCAACACGATTAAATATTTATCTGATAAACGTGCATAACACAGTTCCGAGATTTTTTTTAATATTTCCTTAATTCCTCATAATATCTGTTAGTTTATGTATATGTGTACATGTGTACATGTGTACAGTAAAGTTGTCTCTTTATAGTTTAAATATTTTTAAAGTTTTAAAATTGTTGCTCTTAACTCTCTCCTCCACTCTATGGTATAAAATACTCAACAAATGTTACAATTGTTCATTTGCTTTATCAAGTTCAAGTGAATCTGTGCATGTGTATGTGTTTGTGAGCTTGTGTGCTTGTGTGCATGTGCTAGAAGAATGCTTTTGAATTGCACTATTGTGATATTGTGGCTTAGTTTACAATGAAATGATTCAATTGTCTTTTTCAGTTGTTGAATTTTATTTAATAATTTTCGTATCTATTGGACAATACTTAACTACAGGACATGGGACAATTAATATAAACACCTGACATAAAGAGTTTCTTAATTGCAACCCATCCATGAGTGCTTTTTAGAGTTCTCGCCATACTGTTGTCGGAACATTAAGTATTGTGCTTTACGTCTATACCCGTCGTGAAGACCCAAATAGACGCTTTTAAGGAAATTAAGCGTCCCTGCGACACCTCCCACCGAAGGAAGTCCCAACTTTAGAACTTACATGTAGAGTTTACCCCTTGGTGACAGGGTTTTTTGCCATGCACTATTAGGGATTTAACAGAACCCGCGAAGCTCCCACAAGGGGGCCTACCCAAGAGTACGTACTGGCAAGAACCTTAGTTCTTGGGGCTCCAGTACCCCGCGATACCAAACTTAGTCTTTGGTAGGACTGTCGACCCCTAGAGGTCTCCCAGATTCAGGTAGCCTATTACCCACGGGCGGGTGTCCCGTTTTATTTTATTTGCTACGACTTTATTTTGATACCTGGATCTTGTCCAGGGTATCTTATATATTATGGATCATTAGCATATTATTTTTGCCCCGTGATCCTTGGACGAAGCACCTATGCCGGTGCTCCGTTTCAGGGCGGGGCCCAACTGTTGTCAGAACAGTACTATTCATGGGTGTTTTTCTTATTATCTGGTCACATTTTTTGTTCATGTTCGTCGGTCACAGTCAGTTAATTTTGAGTTTCGCCTTCCCTCTTAGGGTAGTAAACGGAATAATAAACATAGTATACCTCCATCACTATGGTAGACGATATAAAATAATAAATTTCATTAAGATTAGTCATATTATAGATTAATGCTATTTAAATCAGGCATGATTAATGCTAACCTCGCGGGCTGCATGATGCTTGCGGTACCCTATTGTTTATTTTATTTTAAAAAATGCTAAAAGGATAAAATTGTAATTGCGTACAGATGCTTGTTACCCCTAAGCCGTTTCATAATAGTTATAATTTTCTGTATATTATGTGTTTATTAAAACTAATACTTTCATATTTTTATTGGAAAATTTCTTTATTATATTCTTAAGTCTTATAATGAATGATTTTTAATTCAGATTATGTGGATAGTAAGAAATTTTTTATGTAAAATGAATTTGTTTTGAAACCGTCCAATGTTCAAAAAGATTTTTTTTTAATGTACAATGTACAGCTACGTATAACAGTTTCATATTTATTACAATCATATGTTTTATATTTGTTACAAATTTACGTACAATACATAATTATATATTTTCTAAAATTATGTATAACACTTATGTATATCAGTTTTATATTTGTTATAAAATTGTGTATAACATTTTTATATGTTTAAATATATGTAAAAATTTTGTATAACAGTTTTATTTTTATGTCCAATTAATGTATAACATTTTTATATTTGTTACAAAATTTTGTATAACAGTTTTATATATATTAAAAAATTATGTATAACCTTAATAAAAAATTTTCTAAGATTATGTATAACACTTATTTATATAAATAATTTTTGTATAACAGTTTTATATTTGTTATACAGTAACATATTATTATAAATACTTCCTCACATACGCTTTAAAATGTATACATAGAACAATTTCCTATGCGTTATAAAGTTTTTTATAGCCATTATGATTAAAGATAATGACAATCTGTTAAACGTGAGCCACATTAATTGATTAAATTATACAACTGATAATGAATATATTTTATTGTAGTTATAAAAAAATGAATGGCATTAATTAATATAGAATTAAATCTGCTTTAGATTTGTATATTTTCTGCAGTTTGTATTAATAATTTATTAACACTTCATTGGCTTTAAATCCATAACTTAATGGACTAATGCTTGTATTATATTTGATGCCCCAAAAAGCTCCCATCTAATTAGAGATCAAAATATCACATAGAAAATGTTTACAGTTAATGGAAATAAATTTTTTAACTTTCTATTTCGAGAAGCTTAACACACAAATTACTTTCTCTCAAGTCATTTGCTATTTATGGGAAATTGACGCTTTAATCGCAATATGAATTTTTAATAAAGTTTTTGTGCTTATTTGGCCGTGCCACCGTTTCTCTCTCTAGTGTCGAAATGTGTTTCATTTCAATTAGTTGGATTTCTATTTAATGTGTTCATTATGACAACGAGTAAAGCCCCTCCACGCACATTTATATACAGTTATGCGTTTGTTTAGAAATATGTGTGAAAATTTAATTATCATAATAAATTAATTTGTTAAATTGACCTGAAAAGGAGTTGAAAAAATAAAATAAAGCTGAATTTGTGTTCGTTTGAGTGTGTGAAAAGTAAATACATGCTTTGTCGTCTGCACATAGTACAGTGCGTGTATTTGTTCGTACAGCTTTGACATTTTATTGTTCCCGTTAAATTGGTATAAAATTAAACAGGGACGATGGAGAAGACGAGAGCGAAGCGAGAGAACAGAGACAAGGAATTCAATCTTATAAAAAAAAAAAACCAGCAATAAAACTAAATCTGGGTTAAGATAAACCTTAAATACCCTACACACGTACGAAGATAATAATAATACGAGTTTTACACTGCGTAAGGTTTTTTTGTCAATTGTGGGCGTGTCTGTTACGCCATTACACTCATTTTTGGGACATCGCTGTAAGGTACAATTACAAATTTTCACTTTATAGCTCAATTTTTGTGGTTCATTAGTCGTTTTTTGCCAAATGTGGGTGTGGCTCTTGAGTCAATTTTCCCAAAATAAATGACGATTTGTGTGTAAAAACTACAACTACAACAATTGTGAAAGAGATTTCAGCTCAATATTGCCAAATTCACGATATTAAGAGACGGACATACAGACGGACAAGTCTATATGGACTTAGTTTTTGATGCTTTGTACTTTGCAGGATCTCTTCTACGTTTTTCAAAGATAGTGACAAACTTGGTATACCGCAGTATATAATATGAAGGGTATAAAAACGTACCACCCTAACCAACCAACTATTGAACGACAGCAACAGCAGTATCAGACAATACAAACGACAACATCTCCTCCCGAATGCAAACATACACACCGTACACACCATACAACGAATTTTTATTAGATTTGCTTAAAGAAATTAGAGAAGTGTAAACATATACTTGAATCGAATGCATTGAGGCGTACGCACACACATCAAAGAATTGGCTTAAAAAACTGTTTGTGCAGCCAACTTGGGGGAATAAATTTCAACACTACAGACAACAATTTTGTAATTTATCATGTAAACGTAAATAGAAGCGAACGACCAGAAAAAGAAAAAGCAAAAAAAAAAAAGGAACAAGAAAAAGAAACGTATGTGATCAAAAAACAAATAAAAAGCAAAACAGATCCGAAAGCGAACGCAAGTGTAAAGTAAAAAAATGCAACAAACAACAAGTGGTGGTAGCAGGTTTCTAAATTTATACGGACTTGCACGCACGGCCTTTTTCTTAACACTTTTTACCTAAATACACACACACACACACACACACGGATAAGCATAACACCGAAACACAAAATATATCACCAAGTAAATGCACTGAACGGAAACGACCAGAACATCATCAACAATACAAGACAAACCATAAACCACAAAACTATCCCGTGATGTTAGCGTTAAACCTACTTGGTTTTTTATATTCATTATTATTATTATTGTTGTTGTAGTTATTTTTTTGTGCTGTGTGAGTAGCCTCTTGTTTATTATCTACATACACATAAAAAAAGAAACTGAAAAAATTGAGTAAAAAGAATTAAAAACAAAATTTCAACAAAGTACACATTCAAACATACACACACACACACACAAGCACAGTTTTAGTGAAACGTATAAACTTGTTAATGTTTATGTTTGAATTGTTGTTATTGTTGTTGTTATATACATAATATATGTTGTCTCCCATTTATCACGGCATTTCATTTGTGCATACATTGAACTACTCAATCTTCGTTTCTCTGTAGTTTCCTTTTAAATATCCAGCACTGTGCGCTCCTATACCTACTTTATGAAAATGTTTGTAACATTTTTAAAAGAAGAAGCATGCAATTTTGAACTAATTTAAGTATGTCCGTCGGTCCATCTGTAAGTTTTTGTTAACTAAACATAATTCCAATCTCAAAAATAGAGATATCGATCGTAAACTTGTCAAAAATATTGTTAGTTCGTTGATCTTGAAATTGGCCACACCCACCATTAAATAAAGTTTAACTTAAAAGAAAATTTTAAACAGGACATTAAGATCCCGCCCACAATGTATAGGCAATAACTTTCACTTTATTGGTGTAAAAGGGAATCCAAGTTATGGTTTAAACACAACGCACAATATAACTTTTTTTTTTTCTAATTCCCAACTTTTGCGGGTATTTTAGCAAAAGAACTCTAAACTAACTAAACACTCTGGGGATGGCTGTCTTTTGCTATGCGTGGTGTGTTTACTTTGTTTAACTTAATATTTGTTTTTGCTTTGTTTGCCTACAACACTCGGGCACTCGTTCCATTTTTTCCATTTTTTCTATTTTTTCAATCTTTTCAATTTTTAATGTAACTTTATTGAAGAACTGTATGCGTGTGTGTGTGCGTGTATGTTATTATTTACTCTCATACTCATTGTCTGTTTCTCTCAATATCTTTTTAGATGCTGACCAGGCTGCGTTAGAAAGAAAGGATAATAAAAGAATCCTTCTCACAAACGCACAGTACGTGCGTACAAAACTACAAAACAATCTATTTAGATAGAAAAGCTGGCGTTCAATATGCTTTTGATACGTTTCGCCACTTAAAACTGTCCAAAAATAAATGGAATTTCATAAAAACAAATTAAAACGTCACTGTTGTCTAAAAATGTTTTGCACTTCTCCCTTCGTCTTCTTCTTCATCTTCCTGTTCTTATCCCATTGAGTAAGCGTCAGCAAAGAAAATAAATAATCAAAGAGAGAAAAATATATAAAAAAAATAAAAAATAAAATACTAAATAAACAGTTACAGTGACCAAGGCTTAACTTAAGAAAATTGAAAAACACCGAAATTGTGTTCAATGCAAAAGTAGAACGTAAAATAAATTGCTTTCAAACGAAAAAAAAAAAAAAAAAGAAATAAATTTGTAAGAAAAAAACAACATTTTGATCCTAAACAAATGTGTGTAAAGGCAAACAACAACAATAACGAAAATGTAAATGTGTAAAAAAAGTGACAAAATACAGGGAGAAACGGAAGCAGCATACTCGTACATTTTAGAAAACAAAACAGGAATCGTAATGTGTGTTATTGTGAGTGTGTGTATGTGTTTATTACGATTTGCAAAGCACTTCATTTATACAACAGCAACCAGCAGACAAAACCATTGAAACCACAGTGACGCCAATATTTTGGTAACATACATACACATATATATACACGCATATACATACACTCATATTTAGCTTAGCAGAGCTTTGAGTAGACATCTGCTGTATTGGGTACTGTACGGACCCTTGGATACCATGAGTAACTCATCAATTCAAAGCTTAACATTCACAAATTCCATATCGAACTTATCGGCGGCTGGCTCAGTTATACACACAACAACGGCAACGACAACAACTGACAATCGAAGGGAAACATTAAAAGCGGCTACAAGTACGTGTGTAAGTGTCAGTGGTGTCAGTGCTGCTGCTATGCCAGTCTGTACGGCGTCAACAGCTGCCGGCCATAACAATACTTTTACTAACCAATACGACAACAATAATAACAATAACAATAACAATAACAATAATAATAATAATGAAAGCCTCCCTACTAATGCAACGGTCGACGCCGATAATGCCGATGCGGTAGACGACGAGAATAACGATGATGACGACTTTAATAATGATTTTATGGCGTTATGTCGCAGTTGTGGCAAAGCCAGTGCAGAACTTTATGATCTCTTTAGTACAACAAAAACACATACAACAACAACCACCACCACAACAACGACAACCGCCGCAACGGCAACGGTACGGATAACTGGCAAAGCAACAGTATCACCTTTAAACACTTCATCAACCACCTGCTACTCACATTTAAACACACACTCAACAACGTCATCAACATCATTACCAACAATTCATGATCCTGCTGTATCTAATTCGTGTTCAACGACCTCAACCAACACACAAAAACCAACAGGAACAGCAACAGTAACAACAACAACGACAACAAGGACAAGTGCTAAGGCCTCATCATCACTGTCTGATAACGGTGGTCCTGGCGGTAATAGTAATTGTGTTGGAGAGAGCAGCGTTACATTTGATAGTGCGGCTGCTACAGCCAAAGTCACCGCTAAGGGTCAAAACAATATGGACAGCATATTACAAGAAATGCTTATATGGCAGTTGCAGGTGAGTGCTACATAATAAAATCATAAAAACTTATTCTTCTTCTTATACAACTGCCATAAACACACATACGTGCACAAGGCCTTAAACTCTGGCGTGACTTCTTTATATTCTTAAGCATATGTTTAGAAAATAAATTATTCCATGTGTATGCATCTGTAAAAATGAAGAAAAAGTAACCGGGGAGGGTGAATTGAAAATGCGATATGATGGCAAAGAATTTGTTTGAAAAAAATTCAAACACTCGCGCGATAACTGCTGTCCTTAAAACATCGCGTTTCATTTGTCGCTCCATGATTTATGTTGAAACTCTTCAACAACTTCTTTTCGGGTTGTATATGGACCATATGCTCAAGTGAAAAGTTTTTATTTTTGGGGAGGATGGGATTGAAAGTTTTACTATTTTTACAATTTGTTTATTATCCTGCAGCAAGCACATCCAGCATATGTGGTGAAAACAAGAAGTTGTGCCAGGTCGGCAACTAACACAATTGTACTCGTTTCTTTGTCGCTAAAAAACAAAAACAAAAGAAATTTGATTTTCTTATTTTATATTAAGAGGCGTAAGCAGTTTTGTCACGAACCAAATTGATCGAATAATGCAATAATTTAATAGAGTGCATGTTAAAAAATCTAATCATTATCCAAACGAATAGAAAATCTTAGATTTGATGGGTTTTCTTTAACTCGTTCTCCAATTTCAAACTCTACGTACTTTAAGACTTATCTAGTTAAACCAAGAAGCCGATATAAAAACGGACATACGGACATTCATGATTACATGATTTAACAAAGTCTTCCAAATACTTCTCATGATTCATTTTAAACATTGATGATTAATAAGTGCCTGCACGTGAACAATCTTGTTCTCTCATAAATAAAATTCAATTGAATACGCCCATTTTTATATAGGCCTTAATGGGGGGATACAACTTAAGTCTAAGTTTGTCTTTCTATTTGTAAGAAGAAGGAGGCCTCAGAGACCCTAAAAAGTATATAAATTCTTAATCAGCATCAAAAACTGAGTAGTTATGGATTTTTATATATCCGTTTGTCCGTCTGTTTTTGACATTCTCATGGGCGTAAATTTTTAGATATTGAGCTGAAATTTTGTATACACTAAAAATTAAAAACAAAAAGTTGTTTGCATGCAGAGATCGCAATAAATTGGTCAAAATGTGCCAAAAATGGGCTTGGTCGGATAACAGACGCGCCCACAATTCACAAAAAACCATACTCCAAGTAAAACTCGACCTGTGAGCTGATACGTAGCGTAATCAGGTTCCTGCCACGCCCACATGGGAAGGTTTTCTTACTCGTTTTTTAACATATTCATTAAAACTTTGTATTAAAGAGGTCAAAGTGGAGCCATGCGCTGACGATAAATAGTCTCATAATTCATATTTTTTTTTATACCCATCACACAGTTTTAGTTTTTAATATAATTTGTTTATTTGTATTTTAATTACTTGAATTTTTAGTTACACAACTTGTTACCATATGTATCCCTAGTTGGTAGTTACATTTTAATAAGCCCCTTTAGCTGTAAGTGTTCCGGCTAAAGTCACAGTGTGTTGTATGCTATGCTTTGTAATTTGATAGTTTTGTTAATTTCTCATTTAAACTAATTGTGTGTTGCTTGCTCCCCTCAAGCGACACCATCTTCCTGTTCTACATTTACATTCTATTTGGAGTGTGTGCTAATTCGTTCTTACATTTGTTTGTTCGTTGGTTCGTTCGTTCATTTGTTTATTTGTTTGTTTGATATTAGTTTCTTTTTGTTTTATTTCGTTTTCGCGTATAACCGAAAGCGTTAGTTAGTATTGTACGTATTATGTGCTTGTATGAGAGTGCAGTGGCACGTGATTATCTCTTTCACTTGTCGCTTATCATTAGCGGAGACCTTTAAAAATGTCATAATAAAATGTTGCACTTAGAGAGGAGATCATGTTGCTGGCGCTGCCGTGCTGCTACTACTACTGCTTATTAACAAAACAATTCACACAACACTCACTTGGACTATAATGATGTGTATATATATTTATGTGTGTGCATATAAATATTTTTTATGTGTTTATAAAGACAAATAGAAGAAATAAAGAACAAGATAGAGAAGTTCGGTTAAGACCGAAGCTTAAATACCCTCCACCTTTTATAATCCTCTAAAAAATAAGTTTCTACGTATATGACTCTTTCAAGTACTTACGCAAATAGTGTTTTTTTTTGTTTGCGTTATTCAATCACGCCCATTTATGGCACAGTGTGGGATAACGGTACCACTTATATATATATACCAAATTTCAACTTGATAGGCATAGGCGTGCGATATATAATTTTTTAAAGATACAATTTTTTCGAGCTATGTTGAGATTTTCATTTATTGTGGGCGTGTCTCTTAACCGATTTTGCCCAATTTCAATACGAAACAGCGAAATTAAACTAAGAATAAGTGTGCCAAGTTTCAATTTGATATCTCAAAAATTACGACCATGAGAGTGCCAACAACAGACGGACATACGGACGGACATGTCTCAAACGATTTCTCTTTTCATACTGATTAAGAATATATATGGTTTGTGGGGTCTCCGAGGCTTCCTTCGGACATGTGTTGTAAACGGATGATCAAAACGAATATATCCTCTTCCCTAAGGTGGAGGGTATAAAAATAAGAAATTAAATGATGTGGATGCCGCTGGCAGGTTAAGTGGCCGGGATAGATGATAAGCAGCAGCACGGCTGTAAGTAAAGCAAAGTCGTTGAGATACTTTAGTTTCTAAATTGTATGTTGTTCATTATGGTATTATTATTATTATTATTGTTGTTATTTTTTATGCATATGTGCACGAGTACGTAAACACAAGTATGTGTCAGCAAGTATTTACGAGTATTAGCACTCATACAGATACTATGTAGGATTCTTCATCTCTCTCACTCTCTTCGCCGCTATAAGAGCGTAACGGTGCGTTACGTTCACACATAATTATTGTTCAAATTTGGGAGCATAACAACAATAACACCTAGCTTTACACCCGCTTTAAGTGGCAATCTGTCGTTGTAGGATCATTTGATGCTTGTTGTTTATATGTATTACATTGGGCGCTACACTGGATGGGTATAATAAGTTTGTCATTGCATTTGCAACACAACGTTCAAAAGTTACCCTCAAAGGCTAAAAATAAAATATAAATATACTCGCACAGCATCCAAGTCTCCTATGCATAATATATATATACATATATCTAAACGACTGATTGTAAAAAATGCATTATGATAGAGATATTTGTAGTCTGTGCCGATTGTTTTCCATTTTTAGAGAATAAATTGTGTTGACGGCCACGCCTACAATTGATAAAAACCTTTTACGGTCACGAAAACACAGCTTCACAGATTTGCTGCATTTTTTAGGTTACATAGCAGCTTTAGTAATGTACAAATGCCACGCCCCCATCAACTCAAATGTCACAAACTGGGAGTAATTTAAATATATAATGCAGGCATAAATAGTTGGTAAAATAGGGCGTGGCATTTGTACGCAGTTTAAACTTTAGTTGGTAAAAATAAAAATTTGACAACTTTTAATAAAAAAAGAATTTTTTTTTTGTTTCTTTTGAATTATGGGCGTGAGCTTTACATTACTTCGTCTCTTTTTAGCCTATGAGAGTTGTATGTTAAGAACTAAACTTATCTTTATAGTTCAAAGCAAATGTATGCATGCGACGCCACGCCCTCATTTATAAAAAAAAAATAACTCTTATACAGAAGCCGACTTTTAAGTTGATACGTAGCACACACTTTAATAGTCATCGAAAAGAGTCGCCAATGCACTCATACCACCCTATCAGGTTAAGAGCAAATGTGGAGGGTCTCCTAGAGTTCGCCGAAGCTAAATAGTTGTACTTTTTATTGGTTTTTTTTTTTTTTTGGTTTAATGTTGGTCTGTCGGTCGTTGTCGTCATGTTTTTCTTATTTACTTACTTTACTTCTGGCATCATCATCATCATCATCATCGTCGTCGTCATAACATTTGTGTTTGTTTGTGTGTCATTTTCATTGTATTTACCGAAGTATTTTCAGATTGTAAGTGTTGTTGACATGCTTTCTCGCATAAACTATATCCAGCCCATGCACATGCATGTAAGTATGGGTGAGTACGTGCATGTATGTAGTAAATGCTGTGTGTAAGTTGTCACTGAATATGTATCCCTCCTCTCCATTACAAAACAAGTAAACAATTTATAGTGAGTCAAGTCCGACCGTTTAATACGCTACCCGACAAATTATTAGTAAACATGAGAAATTGTGTAAAATGGTGTAAGGGGTGAGTTTATCTTTAGCTTTTTATGAGAGACAAACATCTGCACAAACTTAATATAACGTTTATTGCGAGTGGTGCAGTGTAGAAGGAAGTATATGTGTATGAATCACAAGTTTGGGTTTGAATGAATGAATTTATCCCTCTCTCATGCTCTTTCTTTTGCTCGTGGAGGAGCATGTAATACAAGACGTAGAATGCTTAGCATGCGTGTGGCTGTTTTGTTTGTATGTACTTACTTTCCATATTTTATTTACACTTCATCACAAACATACCGAAACGAATAAGAGCGTAGGAAATGAACCAACAACAACAATAATACCAACAATAACATGCACATGCACAGAATCATCGAAAAACAAAAACAAGTAAAATTTTTATATTTACCGTAAGGCTTTATTTCCACTTAACGCAAAGAAAATATCACACACTTAAGCTTCAAATTATGTATGTGCACACACACACACATATATATATATATATATACACAAACCTACACATTCATGTGTAAATATTCCGTATACAACTTGACTGCTTTTGGTCTTTTGTTGAAACATTTTAAACTCCGTTCTTTTAATATTGTACGTACGTGGGTGGGTGAGTGTGTGTGTTTGTGGTTAGTTACATTTTAAAAGGAAAATGCTTTTTATTGCAATTTAATGGGGTGGCAAACATATACGAGTGGCATTATAAGTAAACAAGTAAGTACAAGAACACAGATCGATACAATAAATCTGTGAAAAAGAAGCAGAAACGGAAAGAAAGAAAAAAAAAAAAAGAAAACGGAAAACAGAACAGGCATGACGGTGTGACAGTGTCGGTTAGTACGAGGACGTGCAAGGACAGACTAGAGAAAAGTTCAATATATTTACTTGTAAGATTATCTTGATAAATGTGTGGGTAATTGGAGGTACAGTATAGGGCCATAAGCACACACTCACCCATGCATACATGCGCATGCATTAGCAATAACAAATATCTCAAATTCCTAAAATGCGTCCCCGCATATATTTATAATGGTACAAAGCACATAATTGCTACAATAAGCTCAATATCAATATTAAGTTTCTCAACAAAACAACAACAACAGCAACAACAACAATAATAAATCAATGGAGAATTTTTACAATCAAATGTAATTCGGTATTGGTGCGTGTTTTATTCCCTACTCTTAATACGTGCAAAGTTTAACATGTAAAGAGAGAAAAACAAGTAAGAAAAGTAAAGTTGGCTTAAGCCAAATCTTAAATACTCTTCACATTTTTAATAGTGTATGTAATACGCGTCAGCTTGAAAGTCAAGTTTTACGTTATGTTTGTTCAGATACGCACGCAGATCACTATTTAAAATCGGTCTAGAACCACGCCCACAATCGTTTGATATAATAAAAAAGACATACCAGGTACCTGACATTCATACTTACTCTGTCTCATCAATGTTTTAAAAATTTTGTGAAATAGAATAACAGACATACAGACACGCCTACAATTTACTAAACTCAATCTTTTCAATAATTTACTTTTCAAATGACTTTCCAAAAAAAAAAAACTGCTTGAATCTTTGTTCGTGACTGAATTGTTAGTTGAAGAGTCATACTTAACCTAGAGGGTTTAAATGAGTTTCAGCCACGCCCATTTTTTTAATTTGTATCTATTTATATTCTACCCCAAAAAGCGGTAGAACAATACATTGCAATATGCGTGGACGCACCGATCAGCATCAAAATTTGAATTGATTTAAATATGTCCATCCGTCCATTCATGTATTTTATATTTTTTGACAAAATTTGTTAGAGAATCGTTAAGGGGACCATTTTTTTTTTAAATCCATTTCTTTTTCTTGCCACACTTCACTTTAGCATTTCATTCTGTTATCTGCTTTATCTACATTGAAGTTTACACAACTTGTGCATTTTATTCACTGTCTTTATTCTTTAATGTTGGTTTCTTGCTACTCTGAGTCTGTGTCAAACCTTAAAAGTACATAATATAAAACTGTACAACAATGCTTAAGTTGTTAAAATATCGTTTGAGTGAGTGTGTGTTTTTAAATTTTCCACACAGACTTCCACTAAGCTGGCCAGACATTGAGGCAGGTCTCTCTACAATTTAATTGTGTTCAGAGTGCCCCGTAGTGGCTGAGGTTTGTATTTGTGATAATTATATTATTTTTCAATTTTCATAATTTTCCCAATTTTCAATTTTCCTTAAATTCTTGTTACAATTGAATATAACGAAATTCTTAAATAGGCATCAACAGCAAATATATTGAGGGAGTGTCTGCCTGACTTTTTTATTCTTGTTGTTGTTGTTGTTCTTCTTCTTCTTTTCTCATTCCTCCTTTGGTTTAATTCACCTTACAGGATTTGTAAAATATCGTTTGAATGGCTTCCATAACTTTTGTTCCAGTATTTAGGAAAGATTTATAATTTAAGATTATAGACTGACTTGATCATGCTCAAGGTTTCGTTTCCTTTTTTCTTTAAACATCTATGAGTTGGAGTGGAAAGCGAAATCGGTTTTCAATCCTTTTGTTTAATATTTACACAAATGACAATATTCAATTCAATGGTCATTCATCTTCTTCTTCTTCTTCTTTTTATTTGCCTTTTTAAAAGTTTAAGCGGGTTAATTAAATATTAATCTATGATACTTGTAGTTTTGTTCTGTTTGAAAAATGTATAAATCTTTGGAAAATGCAGCAAAAGCAGCTCCCGCTCGTTAAGCAAGAGGAATGGCATTGTGTCTGTCTGTCTGTCTGTCTGTCTGTCTGTCTGTCTATTTGCCTATTCATTTATTTAGTCCTTATCGTTTTATAACCAACAAACATTTCTTCTTTCTGCTTCAGCTTTGGCTTCAGCTTCTTTTCCTCTCCTTTAACAACAACAATAAATGTAATTTTTTTTCTGCAGCAATATTATGGGTTTTTTTTAAACTGTTTCTTTGCTCTTTTTCTTAACAATTTTTGTTTTCTTGATATGGGTTTTTTTTTTGTCATTTTTTTTTTTTTCTTATTCTTTTTCTCCTACTTTGTTGCTCTCCTTTTGCCACTAAATTATCGATTTACTGGCTAACAAGTCAAAGAAAATATATGAAGAAATATAAGGGGGTTGCGGAAGGAGGAGTGTTATGGGAGAAAGTGCTGCAAAAAGTTTATATTACAATATATGCAAATATCTGGAGAACATGTACAATTTCTAATGAATTAAACTTTTCTTATTTGCTTTTCACACAAACACACCCATTATCTATATACACACACAGCCATACATTATGGTAACACACCTTTATCTCTTCGTCCGTCCATCTGTTTGTCTGCCTCTAATACTGTTATTATATTCTTGCATAGGAACGCTGACAATATGGTGCAAGGTGAATTTCAATGATTAAGTAATAAAGTGAAAAATGTTAAGTTAGAAGGTGTTAAATTATGTAAATTTGTATAAGTATGTAAAGTAGCCGTAAAGACGGCAAAGTTTTACATAACTTTTTAACACTGCACACGTTAAAAAATCTGTCACTGCCATCATTCTATGTCACACTATCAATTGAGATATCAAAGCGAAAGGAAATTGCGTGTAGAAAACATTGACGTCGGAGAACTTTCTGCGTTAGACAATTTTTGTTGTTCAATGAAGAAAGTTCAATATAAAGAAACAGAGAGAGAGAGAGAGAGAGAGAGAGAGAGAAACGTACAAGAAAATTATATTTGGCTTAAGTCAAATCTTAAATACTCTTCTCATTTAACAATGTGTGGGCATGGCAGGTACCCATGTACGTTTAAACTTATAAATGGATTCTGCGCCAATATATAAATTTTGTAAATTGTTGGCGTAACTGAAGCGTAAAAGTCGACTTGTCAGATGACGCGTAATACATGCATACATGCACTATTAAAGGGCGTGATCATTTACATGCCACGCCTACCTTTTGTAAGTAAATGTAGAAGATATTCAAGATTTGACCCAAATCAAGTTTGTGTCTGTTATTTGACCCTTGCCTCCCACTTTTAAATAAATCATAATTTGTAGAAAATTTTTTTTTTTATGATTACAAATTGTGTCTGTAAAAGATTTTTACTACTTAAGGGCGTGGCACCTTTCGGATTTTGTAAAATTTTAAAGAAACCTACGTACAAATATTAGAAATACTTGTACACAAATTCAGTTCAATACTTACCTACCAATTGAATGGAACAAACGAAATAATAAACTTAATATACCTTTAATTGGGAATAATATAAAAAATGAGAATTAATATAAAACTTGTTCGCAATACTCTCCACTTACCTCTGCAGCATTACATCATAAGTTACACGATGATAAGGTGTTTGGGCTGTAATAAAGAATTTATTATAAATTATAGACAATCTCAGTCGATTCAGTTATTTAATGGATAGCACGAATATTCTTGACACTTTTCAGGCCAATCATGCTAAACATATTTCAGCCCCCGAGTATAAATTATAAGCAATAAAAGTTGCGCTGCATGCAATACTTTATCCTTAATAAAATATTTCATTCAAATATGAATAATTTAGCTTCATTTTCGGTTACAATTTCGTGCTATTTAATTAGTCACCATGGTAGTGTCATTCCATTTGCTGTGTGAATTAGTTTCATTAGTCTTTAAAGCTGCAGCTATTTGTTGTTTTTTAGGTAATTGGACTGCAGCCCAGTTTAGGGTGGGGCAGTTGTGTACATTAAAGTAGGGCATTGTTTGTAGTACCCTCGCATTTGCGCACACCTTTTTTAAGGTTGGTATTGTATTTGAGCTTCTGGCTGGCAGCCTTGTATGCGTAGGAAAATGAATTCGTTTCTTTAAAACGCTTACATCATAAATTATTTTCAATAAATTTTCATGAAATTTTTCATCTATTCGTTCATTCATTGTTGTAAAAGCAACAAATCGAATCAAGAAACATTTCAAGTTTAGAATAGGTCTTTAGGCAAATGCTACACTCACCTTCAACTATACGGATCGATTCAAAATCAAAATTTTAATCGATTTAATCATGGCTGTCTGTCTGTCTGTTCTTGTAAATTTGTGCTAAGGGTATTAAATAAATGGTCGTACTGGATCAACTATAACATTTTCACTTGTTTCTTTTGATACTTAATTTTTCAAAAAGTATTTAATTGTATTCGCTTTATCACATGAATGACTTGTAAGTAGCATTTTCATTATACTTGTAGAAAGCATTACAAGCGCAAATGAAAAGAAGTAACGCCACCCCATTCTCCATTGAAAGCATATAAACTGCAATTCGGCAAAGTTATTTGAAGAGATTGAAAAAGTTTTTCTTATATGTGACGTTGCACCTAAATTGTTTGAATAATGTCTGATTGTCAGTTGGTTGTAGGAGGTAATGTCCTTCCGTCCACTTAACATTTTAAGAAAAATTCTATTAAAAGCATAGCTTACCGTTTCTTTTTACTTTCTCAGTCTACTTCTTCTTCTTATTCTTCTCTCACATGAAACAAATTGATAAAACATGCGGGTTTACTATGTACTTATATACCCTGCACAATGCATATATCCCCTACCACTCACACTCATACATATTTTACGCTAAGTTTCGTGTTTTATTTCAATTTTTATTTTTTTTTAATTTTATTAAAATTTGTATTTTCATTGTTTCTTTTTTGTTTTTTTTTTTACCATTCATATTATTGTTGTATTATTACATTATTATTATTACAGTTATTTTGTTTCTATTGTTCTCTGTGCAAACCGTCTCTTTCTCTATTTGAAACAATCCTCGTATATAACCCGAGGATTGTTTCAATTTCAACCGGGCGCGCATACACACATACACACACACGAAATACACCACGCCACATGTCGAGACATTTGTCCGGTAATGAAAAATGAAAGAAAACAAAATAATATAAACAATAACAACAACAATAGCAATTATCAACCAATAAAATAAAACCCCTAACGGGGGCCTTTCCGTTCAACAGCCACACCAACAACAACAACAACAACAATTTATTTTGTTTGTTCATTGTTTTAATTCTAAAGCTTTGAATAACAATAATAACAACAATAACAACAACAACGAAAACGATATTGCAACAATATTTTGCCGTTTATTAAATCCCAGGATGATCGTTAACAATTGTTGCAGTATATGTGTGTGTATGTGCAAGAAATAGTGTTTAGTTGTGTGGCACTCTCTCTTTCCCATCCGCCCTCTGTATTGTATTGTTATTGATTTTTAATAGCTTACTCTCTCTCTCTCTCCTTCTTTCTCTGGCTCCCTGTAGGGTAATTTAATCATAGCCATTTATTCCCATTACTCGCATGCCGATGCCACAGAATAACACCATAAAGAGCGAAATACATAAAACAAAATAAAATAACAAAAATGAAAAAGAAGGAAAGAAAGCAAAAAAATAATATAAATGCTTGTATATTAACCGATGAGACCAGAGATAAAGATTTCTTAAGATAAACTTTTCCAATATTTATTACAATCATTTTTCCATATCAAATAACAGACTGTGTACAAAGAAAACCATTTATCTCTCGCTTTCACTTCTCTTAAGCAATTGAAAATGATTTAAAAATGTACGAGTAATAGAGAGCTACAATGAAGTTTCTATATTCCATACAGGTAGAAATGTTATAATCAGTCAAGCCTGACCATTTAATACCCTAAACCATGTACTTTCAAAATTTATGCAATAATTTGTTTAGTTGCATCAATAAACATGATTTATCTGTGGGTTTCGAAATGAATATTTCATATAGTCTTTTATGTTGAAAGTAGTAGCGACTGCAGGGGTTGACCAGTTGAGCCAAATCCACCTTTGCAAATTCATGCGTAAATGGTTAATATCAATAATTCACATTTCAACATCACAACCCCACACCTTCGTTATGTTATTTGTAGTGAAAGGATGGGTTTAGGACTGCTTTACAAATTGGAGGTAAACTGATTTTTCGTCTGTAGAAATCTTTAGCTTAATGGCCTTTAATTCTTTAACTCTTTTGTCTTGGATTCTTTTAACGATTTTAAGCCCCCGTAAAAGAAACAAAACTTCATTTGCCAATCAAAGGCTAATGAACTCAACGAATCCATTGCATCCCCCTTCAACAGATTGATTCAATTTATTCCAAAAACTACCACTAAAGGAAATATTACTAAAAATTTTGCAAAGAAACTTTTTCTTTAAATCATACTCACATCTTTTCTTGAAACGGTGGCATCTGAATGTTATTAAATTTATAAATTTCTTAATTATTTAACGAAGCTGCTGCTTAAAGGTAAATGTGCGATATTTCATCATTAAGGAATCTCTATTCTATTGTCTAGTTTTCGTTTCGAAAAGTCAAGATGGAATGAAAAGTGTTGTAAAGCTGTTTGAAGGATATACTCGATAAGTGTTTTTCGATAAGCAATTATTACAAATGAACTATTGATCACAGGACTGCACGCAAAACGATTTGCTCCCTTTCTCATTGTGCACGAAACAATCTTTAATCTTAAATCTTTGTAAGGCGGACGACCAGGAAATTTGTTGTATTCGTTTAAGTTGCCGGGAGGGTGATTGGGAAGGCATGACGTGTTGATAACAATGCAATTTACCATCTTTTCATGGTCAATAAAAACTAATTTCACTCGATTAATATGAGAAGAGAAAAAAAGTGTGAACACAGGAAATATACAATAGAGCACAGATACAATGGACAGACACCACGTGAATGAATGAAGGAAGAATGAACGGATGAAAGGAAGGAAAGGAGGAAGGAAAGCATTTAGAAATTGTTTGAGGTTCGGTTTAATAAGCTTAATAAACAAACCTGGCAAACGTGTGTTATTGTTATGTCAGTTACACACATGCTTCACCGCACACCATAATACATATAACACCAAAAAGTCATTAGAGCCGGTTGGTTTGTCTGCTGCAAGCTTCACTAGATTTCTGTTTTGGACTTTTCGATAATTTATTCTAACGGTTTGTTAAACCGGTAAACTTTGGTCATATATGGTGTGTCTGGACAGGACATCCATACAACCAGGATCAGTTTTATGTATTGTTTATTTCCTGATGGGATGAGTATACAAAAAGGTGACTTTTATAAGAATATTGGTCACAAGCATAAATAATTAAAAAAAAAAAAAAAAGAAGAAAAAAAAAATGAAAACCAACGACAAGTCTGACCACGACTTGTAGAATAAATTTGTAAATTGTTGAAAAAAAAGGGGGGAAACTTTCAAAGGGACGTACAAACGCCCATAAACACACATCCATTATAATTGTATAAGTATGCATTTGGCTGTGTGTCTATCTGTGCGTCCGTCGGTCGCATGAATTGAAGTAAAAAAAGACAACTATGAGAAAAAGAAATCAAAAGTTAGTGATACGACAGACACTACTTCAACAACAACAACAATGTCTGCTCCATGTGACGTCCGAATGAATTTCTTTCAGTATAACACACACACACACACACACAAAAGTTAAAGAAACCACAATTTTTTTTTGGAAAAGTTAATTGCATGAGTTAAGGGAAAAAAGCGTACCACACATACACAGACGTACAAGGACCGCAATAACGTCAACTAGCATTAAGTTAAGTCACAACACACACACACACCAGACGGCATAAACCAGAAACGATTTTAATACGTTAGACACGCGTGTACATGTAATTGTTGTTTTATAAGTTTGTGTATGTGTACATGTTTTGTGAATGTGTTTATTTATATGCATATTTCTGTGCATACGCCTCTTTTTATTGTTTGTCGACATTATTGCTACTGCTGCTCCTGCTGCTGCTGTTCTTGTTGTTGTTATATTTATCGTCAACATCCTTTTTACCATCATCATCATCATCATTATCGTTTTGGTTGTCCGTATTATTATTATTATTGTTGTTGTTGTTGTTGTTGTTGGTATTGTTATTGCTGCTGTTTGACGGATTTGCACGAAACTCATTAACATCAATTTTCATCAGCATAAGTGTGCACACTTAAGTGTGTTTGTACAAAAACCATACATACACACACACTGACACAGTCGCTTACCTACTTATTTATATATACACACATACACATATATTTGTATATTAAGTAAACTTTTGGGTCTTTGACAGTGCTTTGTGTTCAGAAGGAGGGTAAATTTTTTAGATGTGTGTGTATGTGTACACGCATATCTGGCGTGTTCGTGTGTTGGCTGCCATGGTATGAAATGTTTTTTTCTACTCTTTAGTATTCCTGCCCTTTTATTGTTTAAAAAAAGTTTGCTTCTAATATCGAACAGAAGCAACAACAACCATATTAACAATAAATTGCAAAAATTGTTGTAATACCCTACAGACCATTTGGGCGTATATTGACTTTAGTAAGATATATCATATATGTCAGCTTTGGTGTCACATGTTCTAGAATCCCAATAAGATGAGAATGCATGAAAAGATTAATGAAATATAATTGAAATTTCATAGGAAAGGAAATGAAATCAAAATTTTCATTTGAGAACTGCAACACAAAATACCCTCAACGGGCATTTACTGTGCAAACAATAAGCAAAATAATTAATTATACTAATGGATTTTAGAGCGGGGAGCTCGTCCAGAAAAGAATGCAAATCCTAGCGATACCGATGATTGGATGAGATAGCAAAGTAATGGTGTTTTACAAATATTTACAAAAATAAAGAAAATTTCTCAAAATAATTTCAAAGATCTCAGTGGAGGCTAACAGTAACTCCAATGAATGGCCCACAATTTGTCCATGCTGACTGCCGGTTAAGAGTTGCCCGTTAATTCTATTAAAACTTCATTACCCAAACGACTCGAATGCAATGATTCTAATTTAAGCAATTCGTTGTTGCATATATTCTATATAATCTTCGTGTAGGGTTTTTCATAGCCGCCTAATGCCATCATAACATAATTTGATTGATATTAAACCGAGAAAATCGTCTTTGGCTGCATTTCTGTCTCACTCTCACTCTCTCCTCTTTTGCTTACTGAGCAAACATACTCGTTCCGTTATACTCATACCACCACGCCATGTTAGGTGCTTTTCTCTCTACTGTGGTGGCTGCCAAACACTTGAATCTGTACACGTGCGTTTTATTTAATAAACTCGTTGTCGCGTAGTCTCGCTCGTATAAGCATTTTTAATACTGATTTGATTTTATTTGCTAACCGTCAACACACCGTCTGCTATCCGACCGTCCCTCTGTTCTGCATTTAAGAGTGAAAGTCAGTTTAATTTTTACACGGCGATTACCAAATTATTGTATTTTGTTTTGTTTATTTACCTTACTTCTCTATAAGCTGCCTGTTCAGCTGCGATTTACTTTTGATTCCAAATCAAACATAAATAAAAATACCCAGAGTAGAGTATATTTCGGCTTAGGCCATATCTTAAATACCCTTCGCAATTACACATAAATAGGGGGCGTGGTTTGTACATGATTCTGGCCTTTAATGACGTATTAACTGGCAAGTCGAGTTTTATAGTGCATATGGTTTTTTGTAAATTGTGGGCATGGCCGTTATCCAATCATGCCAATTTTTGGCTGATCAATGATTAATGAATATTTATACTAAATTTCAACTTTATTGGTAAATTTTTGTAGCAAAAAAAATCGATTTTAAACGATTGCGGGCGTGGCTCTTGATCGATTTTATCCAATTTAAATAGAAATATGAGTGAAATTTATGCACAAAATTTGAATATTATACAATTTTTTATATAATATACAATCGAGAAGGACGGACGCGCAAACTTTATTCAGCTTTTCATACAAATCAAGCATATATTTATATATAATATGTAGGTTATCGGACGCCTCCTTCTTGGTATTGCAAATAGAATGACCAGCTTTCTATACCGCCTGTCTTATGTGAAGGTTATAAAAAAGATGTGTATAGAGGGATAACGGTCTGTAGGTACGTGCCTGTTATGATGTCTTGGCTACCCTGCCTCTAAATACCGCATTAGTTGTTATTGGGTCGTCATGGCTAAAAATCTATTTTTGATTTGTGCATGAAATTTAAATCCTACAAGCAACCAACAACCAAAATAAGCAAGAACGACGTTGTCGTCGCCGTCATTGTTGTCCTGTTGCCTTAACCTTACGCCGTATGCTGTTCATTAATTGTCGTTGGCACGTACAATATTTCGTTTTACACAGGATTATTATTTCTTGTGTGTGTTGTTGTTTTATTTCTTATTACAATTAATTGAAAAATCGTAATCATTAAGCTGGCGTAAAGTTCAAGTAATTGTTTTTGTTTTCGTTTTCGTTTTCGTTTTCGTTTTTATGCATTTGTCAGAATTTCCATTGTTTTCACGTTTATGGGAGAATTTGTGGTAGGAGTGGTGTACATGGTGCAAGGGGGAGTACTTATATTTTTAAGCTTGTACTTAACTTTTAAGAAGTTCAAGGTCTTTGTGTAGTAAGCTGGGCTGCACGTGACGCCGCAATATAACCGAACAACAAAAATTGTTTTTCTTTAATATAAAGAAAAATCAAAAATCAAAAACAACAAAACATCAAAAATTTATTATTATAATTCCCATCAAATTACTTTAAATTTGCAGAAAAAAAAAACAAAAAAAAAAAAAAAGAAGAAATGGCGACAGTCTTCAAAACATGGAAAATTTTCAAACGAAAATTATGCAAATCATGTTTCACGCGCCTGGGTGGTATTAATTATAATAATTCATCTCACCAAACCTATCCACACCTCTTCTTATTGTAAATGCCGTTATGTTGCAGTAGAAATCTAGATGTTGACTTAAAACTTAGCAGAACCGGTTCATAGTGAAAGTGGACGATTAGGTTAAATGGATTTGCTAAATTTATATCCTATCAGACAACCTATCGGATTTAAAATGGCCGGATCAGAGTGATTTTTAAAAACTGTTCATCACGCACAAATCATTTAAAGAAAATATTATTTATTTATTCATTTGAAAATATTTGAAGTTTTCAACTTTTTACTTAATATTCGAATCTTGCTGTTTCAGAAAAGTTCAAAAAAAAGGTATTCATTTGGAAAAGATGAAAAAAAAAAAAACATGAATTATTTTTAAAAGAAATAATAAAAATTCCAAATTTTTTGTCTTAATATTTACGACGACTTTATTCGGTCCATTCCATTCAATAAGTAGCGCTTTAGAAGTTTAAAAATTATTTCCAACGGGTTTTTCATTAGAAACATAACAATTTTATATTTCAATACGAAAGCACGCGTAAACGATTTCTATGATCTGTCAACGCTAAAACGTTAGCTGTGTTTAACAGTTTTATTTAAAGATAAAAGTTACAAAGAAGTGATATTCGGAAATTCTGAGTTGGTGAAAATATTGAATTTTTTAGAAAAATCATCTTTAGCGATAAAGTTTGTTTTTGTCAATAAGCAAAATATGTTTTATTAAACAATAACAAATACAAAAATACTTCAAGAGTCTCCATTACAACCACAAAAAGTGTCCCCACGGAATCCACGGTGTGATAGATTTATATTTTTTCACTGAAGAAAATTACCATCATGTTGGAGTCAATGAAGTTCGCCAAACCGCCATATAGTTTTTGGCCAGAATTGGATGGACTGGACATAAATAATATATGGTTTTAACAAAATGGTTCCATATAGTTTCACGGCTTGTCAAATAAATGATTTATTGAAGAGGACATGAATGAATGGCCTTCTAGTTCTTACGATTTCTTTTTATAAAGTTACGTTACATTGGATAAGGCAACAAGCTTACAATGTTAGAAAAGCTCAGAGATAATATCAAAGGTGAAATTGCCAACATTCCGGCCGATATTTGTGATAAGACTAAACGCCCAAAAAAATTGATCGCTGCAAACGTTTTAGCGGTGATAATATGAACAATATCAATTCTATGCAATATGTAAACTGTATCTGGAATAAATTTCACTCCAATATCTCAATTATTCTGCGTTTAATTTAAATATAAAATTGTTATGTCCTTATTGAAAAACTCACAACTATTTACGCAAAATTATTTCAATTTTCATAACATTTACAAAGAACGCACAGACATTCGGTTAAATAGTAGATAAATTACAGTAAGCTCTTCCTTATTATAATTATCCAGTTGGCAATAACAAGCATAATATTTTCTAACTACTAACGTAGAGATTATGTACCGTGGACTGTGTGTGTGCGAACAGCAATAACAATAATTGATGATTGCATTTTGTACAAAAACAACTAACTCACTAATTTGCTGTTTTGTTAGGTTAGTAATGTCAGTAAACACACACACACATGCAGTCATCGTGTCAATCAATAATAAATAAAAGAACACGCAATGCTGCACCGTAAGAGCTTTTTTATTGCTTTATAGCAAAAACGGTAAAATGCTGTTATTGTTAAGCAACATAAAGAAAACGTTTTTGATGTTTGACGTTGTATAAATATTTAAGCACTTTGATCAGCTACGGCCATCTATGGAAACACCTTTGCCGATCAGATTTGTCTGTTTAAGAGAGTCTGCAGTTGAATTAATTAATACAATAAATAAGCAAAGATGTTCAATGGAAAATATTGGCTAACTGTTTATGTTTTTCTTTATTATTAACTATCATTCGAAAACCAACTCTTTATAAATAATTACTGGTACATATATGAGCGCAACGTGCACAAGTGAATTGATTAAATTAATCATCATATAACGGATAAACCTGAAACAATATATTAAACGGACTCACCAAATCTGTTAATACGCGTGTGTGTATTCCCATGAACAGTTGTCGATGAAAAACTTATTTAACAAGCACTTGTGTGAATTGAAACGATTACAAGTGTTTTTTTTTTTTTCGTTTGTGTTAATTTTTTTTCATTCTTACAATCATTCAACTCTCTCACTCTCCATCGCTCTAATGGTTACCATTACACGAACATAAACCTATTTAAGCTAAAGTCGGTATGTTTCATATTCTGATGGTTATGCTCAGCATCACATATATAGCATATAACGGTATATTAAGTGAATGCGAAAGTTTAATCGATTCAAAATGAAAATCTGAATCAATTTAAGCACAATCTTGCATCCGTCTGTCTCTCCATGTAACATTTAAGTGCAAGCTACAGATTGCATTTTTTCAGATATTTTTATGAAATTTAGTACAAGGACATGTTTTAGGTCAAAGAGCAACCATATTGAAAATCTACCAAATTGAAAAATTTTTAGAGTTCATTCTCATATAACAATCGTTTTCTTTATATAGCGTATGATGCAATTTTCAATATTTTTTAATAATATTTGATGAAGAATGGTTTAGATAAGTATTTTATAAATTTTATAACTCAATTTTTAGCAATAGTGGGCGTGCTTCCTTACTGATTTTACCCATAGTAATCAAGTGTTTGCACCTAATTTCAAATTTACGACCGTGAGAATGTCAACAATAGACAGACAAGCGCTTACAGATTTAGATCGATTCAGTTTTTAATGCTAATCCAAAATATATATACTTTGCGTCAGACACGCCCCTTCTGGGTGACAAACTTAGTATACCCATCTTATGTGGATGATATTAAAAAGCCTTTATATGGCGAATATTTGCCAAATTTGATAATAGGCCAAATTTTGATTGAATCGATCCATTTTTAGAACCCCTTTTCATATAATGATGTCTCACGAAATAACTTGAATAACATTGCCTTGCGTTTACTGATACAACTAAACTAATTATATCATAATTTGGTGTAGGGTATAAAATAATCAGACTTGACCGACTATAAAATTTTTATTTGTTTTTTTCGTTTAGTTTTTTCTTTCATACACAAGTTGAAATATAGTAAATTGACTTGCCTTACAAATAAACAAACACAAACAAATTGTATATGTGTACGTGTGCATTTGCATGTACACATATACACGTTATGTGTGGTTTTGCCACACTCCAATCAACAACTTTTATAATAATTGACCTGTAGGCCATACAATATTAAAGTGGATTTGGGCAATTTTACCGATTTGATTATTGAATAATAAAACACGCAAATACATGCACCTGTACATACACTCTTCTGCACTAAAAGAACATTTTCCCAAATGCAAAATATAAACAGAAATTCATCTCAATATAAATTATTATCATATACAATAATTGTCTATTAAAAAAAAAAAAAAAAAAAAGAAATAAAAATAATACAAATTAAACATACGATAATAAGAATAAACGTGCTAAAATAAAAAATAGTCACTTAGTGAAAAAAATTTATAGACAGACAGACGGACATGATTAAATTAATAGAAATTTTATATAGAAAGATATAAAAAAATTTATTTATTTTTTTTAAATAATAATTTATAAATATATAACACAAATATTTATATATTACAAAAAATTTATATATAAATATTTGCCAACACTACAAAACAAATATTTGAAAATGTTGTCGTGGTAGTTTATTTTAATAATAAATTAATTTAGATTTTGGTTTTTTTTTTTTTTTTGCAATTTAATATTTAATATATTGCTTATTGTGAAAAATACTAATTCAGCACTAATAGCTATAAAAAACAATAATTCGTAACAGAGTAAATTAAATTAATCTAGTTGTGTCTATCCGTCCGTGAGCATTTACTTAAAATTTATTAATTTATTCTAAACTGAGATTGAAAAAAAACAAAAGGGAAAAATTAATTGTCTTAAGCGACCATGCCTATTTTATAACCTACATCTCTTTGCTATTCCGTTCGTAAAACCCAAAAGGCCTACAAACTATATACACTCTTGTCCAAAATTTCAATTGATTTCGGCATTGTATTATAATTGGGCAAAATTGGTGATAAGCCACGCCCACAATTAACGAAAATCGATTTATAAAGTGCAAAATTGGTAAAAATATTTATAGTAACATCATCCATCGATGTGTTGTGGTCATCAAAACTCGAGTTGTACATAAGCAAATCATATATACACGATTAGAAGATCTTACCCACTATGAAAAAGGTGGTGGAGCATATTTAAGATTTGTTCTAAGCCAAATTTAGTTCTTTTACATGTTAATGACATTTTATGGGAGCAGGCAATATCGGCACTCTCTTCAATTAGTGTCTCTAAAAATGTTGCTCTAAGCTAACTGTACCTTTTTTTTTATTTTTATTGCTTTTACATACATTTTTTCAAACGTCATATAAAAAAAAGGTGAGATATGAGGAAATTATTCGTGTGGTATGTATCGTTAACACACAAGCTTTCCGCCTCAAGGTGTATGGAAAAATTTAGCGGTATTTAAACTTTGATTCTCTGGGAATATTTCTGTTCAAACCTAATCATACCATGTGTATGGTACCATATGATGATGTATCCGTGTGTTGTAGTTTGTCTATGGTTTTTTTTTTTTTCTTTGCTTGTCGCTTCATTTTTATCTGTTGCTGTTTTCGATTCTTCTTTTTCTTTATTAGTTTCTTTTTTATACTCTCTATATTAGATGGGAGGTATACTGAGTTTGTCGTTCCGTTGCAACACCCAAAAGGAGGCTTGACCCTAGAAAGTTTAAATTCTTGATCAGCATAAAAAATTGCCAAAATTGATCCATATATATGAAATTTGGTGTGAGTATATGTAATTATCCCATCTGTTGATGTGCCAAAAATAGTCGTAGTTGGACAACAAACACACCTACAATTTACAAAACAAACAATAACCAACGTAAAGCTTGACATGATACAGAGAGAGCGTAACTCGGCACGCCCACCACTGTAGATACGGATGGTATGAAAGATTTCGCTCAAGTCAAATTTACTTTTCTTATATGTTTTTACTATTTTATCTCAATAAAGAAAAAAAAAAACTAAAAACCAGGAAGGCAATGTGCGGAATAATTGTTTTCAGCACGCATCGTTGCTTCATATAAAAACAATCCAATATTAAAAGCAAAACAGAAACAAAAAAAAAAACAATAAAAAAATGAAAGAAGAAAACATACATCACACTGTGTGTGTGTATTATCTACCATCAACACAAACACACAGTCGCACTCACAAGCAAGAAAAAAAAAAAAGGTAAACATACTGGATAGTGAAGAAACAGCTAAATTTTTGGGATAACATGTGATAACATATCTATTTAACATGAAGAAAGAGAGAAGCCTCACAACACACAACGATACAAACATTGAAAATCTATGGCTTTGTCTCCTTCCCGCCTAATCATTTGTTGAATATTTCATCACAACGCATTTCTTTTGTGAATTATGATAAAAAGAGGGAACAAATTCTTTCTTTGTATTTGTAATCTTGTTGTTCTTTGTATAAATTAACAATGGAACATACAAAAAAGCACTGATTATCTTTCCAGCAAACGTGCTTTAACAGTAATTTAAAGGCAATTAAAAAAAAAAAAATTTATGAAGAGTGTGAAGGGTGGGGGAGATCCTATTAACGTCATTGAAGTTAGACATATACGAGATCTGCCCTTTTATTGTCAACATATATTCGCTATGCATGAAAATGTTTTGTTGTAAAAATTTTATGAAAGGAGGGTAATTTACGATACGTTTGGTTTTGCTTTGTAGAATGCCTTCGAAGCAAATGCTGTCCGTAATACAGGACAGTTTTAATTTATTAGTACATTTTTAGAACATATGTTTAGTACATATTTTATATACCTGAATATAGTCAGAAATGGTGTTTATGGTGTCAATTCTGCATACATTTTGGAGTCTCCAACATCTCCTTAACAAAGTCAATACACGTCCCACCTAAGTGAAGCGTATTATTTTTTTTTTTTCATGTTTTTTTGTAACAAAATATCTTTTTTATAAAGAGTCCGGATATCATAGAAAAGGGTTTTTGTTGTTGTCTTATATAAATTATATTTATTCCTTCCTCAAAATGCTTTTCATGTGAATTATTTGATTTGACATTTTTATTGAAAAAGGTTAAGAGTTTTCACATTGCTGTGTGTTATGCTTACGATTAAAGAGAATTTAATATTGAGTCCTCTTATTGATTGCTGCTACAAACCCAACTGTAGCGACAAATCATGACTATTACCTAACTCATTATTATATGCCCACAATCACACCCTTATACCATATTCGATTAAGTACAATAATACCTTGAGTAGATTCTACTGACTACATTCTCTCACCTTTAAATTGCTCTCACAAGAGTCAAGCAGAGGTTTAGCAACATTAATCAGCAGTTAAGCCCAGAATTCAGTCGAGCACATATAGTTCAGTTGGTTGTTTGGTTGCTTGGCTTGGGTTGGTTTGGTTTCGTTTGGTTTGGTTTGGTTTGGTTAGTGAGGTGAGTGTCATCACTTTTGTTGTTCTGCTCGTTATTACTGTTGTATAAAATAATTGGCTGTGTAAGTTGGTTTTTAAGGGTGTATTTGTCTGTCAGTCAGTGTTATTGAAAAACGAATACAAAATTGAATATGACCTTAAGTTGTGTATAAAACCTTTTTATCCCATATTAATAACAATAACAATAATAATAAGCAGCAGCAACAACCACAACACTCCAATACGCACATGGAGTGTTTTAAATAATGAAAATAAACCTACAATTATCTTTGCGGAACAATAGTAACAAACAAATTTAAAGTACAATACATTCACACACATATTGAAAGTACACAGTAAGTAAGTGTTTTGTTTGGGCATTGTTTTCATACGATACCTAAGAGTGGAATTCGTTTATATTGTAATCAATTTGAGGAAATGATCACAAAGTGATGTTGTGGTTGTTATTGTTGTTATTATTGTTGCTTTGTATGTGTTTGTGTTTGCTTTTTGTATAAATTTTTGCACAAAATTTTATCATCAATCTCCTTCATTTCAAACCTTTTATACCCTCCACATGAAATGGCGGTTATACTAAATTTATCATTCAATTTGCAACACTTAAAAAGAGACATCAGAGACTCTATAAAGTATACATATTCTTAATCAGCATCAAAAAGTCACTTTATACATATACGTCCGTATGTCCAAATGTCCGGGTGTCTGTCTGTTGTTGGAACTGTCATAAAATTTGGAATATTGAGATAAAATTTTATACAAACACGTTCTGAACATAAATTAATATTTAAATTTGGCAAAATTAGGGAATTGCCACGCCCACAATCGACAAAAATC
Organism: Crataerina pallida; assembly: GCA_949710015.1. Classification (NCBI taxonomy): domain Eukaryota; kingdom Metazoa; phylum Arthropoda; class Insecta; order Diptera; family Hippoboscidae; genus Crataerina; species Crataerina pallida. The sequence continues at coordinate 28,467,493 of OX453290.1, read as the reverse complement.
GATTTAGATGCCACAAAAATGAAGCCATCAAGTTGAAATTTCGTGTATATATATTTATAATTAACCTAACCATCGATGTACCAAAAATGGGCATGGTCGAATAAAAGATGCGTCCACAATTTACAAGAAACCGTAATCAACGCAAAACTAGACTTGCAAGCTGACTTGTAATACATACACTTATATACCTGCCACGCCCATCGTTTGTGTTTAAATATGCAGGGTATTTAAGATTTGCCCTCAGCCATGCTTGTTTATTCCTCCCTCTCCTCTTCTTTCTCTATTTGTTTTAGTCTCTCCCTCCCCATCGCCCTATTGGATGTTAAGTGTTAAGTCGATATAATTCTTTTTTACATTCTATTCGGATCTTTTGCCAAACTATCTGTTGAAATCTGTACTAAATCTTATTAAATGAGATTTCATTACACTAATAATCCGTCGTAATTACTTTTTAAGTTTTTTCCCTCTTCTTGCTCGTTTATAGAGTATGGAATGGTTTCTTTTTCTTTTAGAAAGAAATCTAAAAGTAATATAACTGAGTTTGGTTTTTGTTGAGCTGCTTAACAAAGAGGAGCTGAGCTCATTATAAAAAACGTCTTTTTTATAAACACAAATATAAAATCTCTGTACGTACATCCGTACATTTATCAGTGTTTTAGATCGATTGGTAAAAAGTTGAGATTGTTATAAATTGAATTTAGAGATTAACATTTTTAAGGAGCTGCTGCACTCATCTCTGTTTATAAAATACTCTAAAGTGTAATAATCCCGCTTAATGGCACATGAGAAATGTTGGTTTGTTTATTTTTTTTAACAAGGTATACACTTCTAAGGGTTGTTAGCGAAACATTTTTTTCTCTTTTTTTTATTAACAAAAAAATTACTTTCCTTTTTTTGTCCAGGGTTTGTGAAGAATTTTTACAAACATTTATTGTCTATAATGGGAAATATTATATAGAGAGAATAAAGACAACAGACAATGAGTCTAGAATCGAAATTTTTTAAAAACATTGTCAATTACGGCATTCTGAGGAACGTAATGGTAGTTTTCCTATTCACTCAAATGAACCTAAAATAAAAAATCTATAATTCCCACTAACGATGCAACAAAACTCTCAAGATTTTCTTGGACTTTTGCCAAGTTTGGAATGGAAACCTCAATTTTTGCGATCAAGAGAATAATTTCCACAGCACACCTACACAGACGGACAGACTGACATGACTAAATTCTTTCAGTATTCGCTGCTGATTTATAAAATAAACACTTTGTCATGTCTGTGACGCGTACTTCTGGGCTTTACGACCAGTTAAAACCCATAAAATATATATAATGCATTGTTCAATAAGTCTCGTAACTAATCCAAATATTAGGCCTTTATTATGTATTACAATTTCATAAAAATCGATCCATAACATACTGAGTTGTAATAATTTAAGTGACGCTGCTTTTGCAAACACGTGTTTTTTACTCTTGGAAGAGAAACATGTTCTCGAGTTACTATTTATAACACAACAATACCACAAATAACATGGTCGCCTCAAACGAAACATTATCACTTGTTTGACAATCATAGCTTTGAAGAGCGTTAAGCGTACTCTGATCTGTCGCAAAAAAACCACGGAAAATGAAAATCTATTTTCTTTTACCAAGATAAAGCACCACGACCCTAGTCGTTGCAAATGATGGCCAAACCACATGAATTAAGTTTCGAATTGTTTTCCCATTTAGCTTATTGTCCAGATTTGACCCTCATTGGTGATAGTTGGGTGTTTGCAAAACTTTAGGTAAAGAGATGATAAACTCAACGTTGTAACTGAGGGTTATTTTGAAAGATAAATCGTTCTACACACATGGGATGGAAAGCTTAGAAAAATAGAAAAATATTGAAATGATTGGATTAAAATCCATTAGTCTTTCTTTTCTTCTTCTTATCTTTTACTTAAATGTTCTTCAAAAGATAATCACTGACTAAATAATTTTTTAGAAAATGTCTCTTTTTTGATTAATAGAGAGATTTTCGCAAAACATCTAAACAATGTTGTGAGAGTTGAATAATGTTTCAATGCTGGAAACCATCGGCTATATATTTGACCTATAAGCGGATTTATATACTTCTATAGCATAAATATGCCTTTAAATTACACTTTGTTGCATAATTTGGTTTTGGCTTTTCAAATTTTACATTCTCTCCCTTATTTAGTTTTACAGTTATCGCTCTTCAACTCATTTCTTTATACAACATTATCTTCTTGCTCCGTTTTATTACTATTTGTTTTAATAGATGTCTGGAAACTTCTTCTTCTTCTTTTTTTTTATATCTAAAATTTTCTCTAAAAAGTATTACATGGCGAATGGTATCCCATAATATATATGATATGCTCGAAATTGTTTCGTTGTACGACAATAAAAACTTAAGAAAAAGGAAAAAAAAAAAAAAAATATTGCAAATGTTTAATACGAGTAGGAAAGCAATAAATCTTTTATGGTTGATAAATTTTTATTAATTTCAACTTTATCCGGGTCATTATACGCTTATAGCTTCCAATTGACAATAACAATAACAAACGCTTTGAGAATTTCAGTTTCAGCCTTTTTATAAGATATTCGACATTCAGTGTTATTATGTCGCTGGCAATGCTCTCAAAAAATAACTTGTTTTTCTCGATCAATATCAAATTTTTGTAGGCTACGTGAAATGTCAGAGTTACTCTGAATTCATTTTAAATATTGTAATTACAAGTAAGAAAACTAAATTTGGCTTAAGACAAATCTTAAATACCCTCCACATCTACAGATGTGGTAGGCGTGGCAGGTATATAATTACGCTGTCTAATAATGTATGTATTATTGATCAATTTGTAGGGCGATTTTTATGCTGACGCACACAAAAGTTTAGCCACGCCCATCACAAAATTTCTTATGACAAAGTTTTTTTTTGTTGTGTTTTAAATAAGAAAAAACTAAAATTTGCCTAAAATAAACGTTAACGGATAACAGACACGCCTACAATTTACAAAAAAAACACCATTCTCGGCATAAAACTCGACTTGTGAGTTGATGCATAGTGCCTAGATTACTAAGAGTCGTAGTATATGACAAAATGTGGGCGTGGTAGATGCCTGATTAGGATATGTTATACGTATGAACTTCCACGTCAGATTCTTTACAATAAAAGGTTTTTTGTTAAATAGTGGGCGTATCTTTTACTCGGCCCATTTCAGCCACATCGAAGAAAAAGCCCAATAAAAATATACTGAATTAGCTCAATTTTTGTGATTTTTTTATTAAGAGCGTGGCAGTCAACCCATTTCAAATGGATTGTTTAAACCCCTGGAGGTGTACAAGACGTATAAATTTTGGCTTAAGCGAGTTAATTCTATTATACCCATATAACATATTCAACTATATTCATCCGTCCGCTTGTCCTGTTGTAAATATTTTTTTTTTTAATATGCAATCTACACTATAGCAGTTGTTGACATATAAAAATGAAATGATTTTTCATTAAATTGAATCGATTTTTATTTCGTCTTATATAAGAAAAATTAGTAGGAATGTAGGTTTTTTATAAGCGCACTTAATCAACTTCAATTTGTTCATTTATTTGCTCTACATTTACTGAACGCTTATAATAATTTGTAATGGCTTTAAATTTGAAAACAAATGAATGTTGACAGTTAGCGGTCGTAGTGGGTATCAAGTGGTATTTTCAATTTTTTTTTTTTTTTAATTTCTAGTTTATAAATATTTTAAATGTAGCATTGTTTTTTATGTGTTGCGTGGAAAGGTAATGCGTGTGGTATCCCTTGGCGTATATTCTATTAGTTATTTGTAGCTGTCACCAGTATATTCTGCAATGAGTTTGGTGTTTACATAGCATACATTTTGTGCACACATGCTTATGAATGTAGTGTATATGAACTCTGTATTATTTATTTAATGATTGGGTACAATAAAATAGTTCTGTTTAGTTAATACTCACTGCATAGAATTTCCATATCAATTGCAAGTTCTATTGTATTATGCATAATCTACATATATATGTACACACAGAAAATGTACCATAAATGTGGCAATATTTGCTTTTATACAAATGTAAACAAATCGATATGATTCTTGTATTACATAGCAAATAAATGTCGGAGCACCCCGGGTGACTGTAATGGTCAATAAATTTACATTTCTCTTCATGCCCACAACGCCATGTAATCATCTCTCTTTCTCTCTCTGCAACACGTCCTCCGACCCCTCCCCCAAACTATTCAAGCAATTCCGACCAAAAGTTCATTAAAGCCATTACAAACATGTAAGGAAATAAGGAAATGTCGTAAAAGTGTAAGTAACGATATTGAAAATCCAAATACACAAATTGGAACACTCTCTCCCTCCCTCCCTCTCTCTCACTTTGTTGGCATCTCATTCTATGATATTATTAGGTAGTAGTATTGCTCTTTCTGTATAATTCTGTTTATGTCACTTTCTATGTTTGTGGCTTTAATTCAAAGCTGAGAGTGCCGGAGACGTATGTATGTATGTGTTAACAAACCGAAAAAGTTCTTATAAAATGTCTCCGGTCACTATGCTGTTCAAAAATGTTTCATGACTAATTCAATGTTATTTTCTGTTGTAAATTAAATTAGTCTTAAGCTGAAGCAGTTACTGTTTGAGGTTTGAGGAAATTGTTGGTGTTGGCACCATTGGTGTCAACATTGGAGATGAGTAACCCTAGCAATTGGCCTTGTATAAAATAATTACACTCTTGAATGCTTTAGCAATAAATCATAACGGTAATAGAGAATGAAATTCTCCTTAACAGTACACACTCACACAGACTAACACTCACATATGCTAGCACACAAGTTAAATCATTGCCGCGTCTCTACCTCCACACATACGCCACTGAATTACAATGAGCAAACAACAATTGTACAACAACAATGATAATACATACTTACTTACTTGCGGTTAAACAGCTCTACATGAACTAACTGCACACTCGGCTAAAGAGTAAAAAAGAACAAAGTAAAAAATGTAACTTGGTTAAGTCCATATCTGAATAACTGTATACATGGGCGTAGCATAAACTTTTCTATGTGTCCTCTAATAATTTATTTAATTTTATATCAATTTACAAGTCGGATTTTAAGCCAAATAATGATTTTTTTGCAAATTACAAAAACTCTCCCATAAAATAAAAATTTTAACTTTAAAGATCAATTTTTTTACAATAGGGGCGTGGCTCCCAATTAAAAAACAATCTTCATGCTTTAATTTTATATGAACAAAATTTCATCTCTTCTTCTTTAGTGTGATAGTGCCGCAATTATGGACATAACTACATCGATTTAGATTTTGACACTAATCCCCAATATATGTATAACTATGTATACTTCTACTAACAGTTTGACAAGCTCCCTGTTATATGAAGTGTATAAAAAGTGGGAAAAAAGGGGGGAAAAAACAAATAAAAAAACTAAATTTAGCCAAATATTTAATACCCTCCATATCCTTATATAAACAGTAGGCGTGGCGCCCTCTTATAGTGTATGTTTTATGTATCGGCAGTCTACTTTTACGTTGTGGGCACATATATTACCCGATCAAGCCCTTTTTTGACACATGGGAGGATTAGATAATTATAGATAGGCATGCCATGCACAAATTAAATCTTTATTTTTCAATTTTTGTGGCAGATATATAAATTTTTCTCTATTGTTTACGTGCCTTGGTACGGTACCTTGGTGGAAGAGATTATGTGTACCAAATTTCAATGTCATAGCTCAATTTTTGTGGCAGATATATAGGTTTTCGTTGATTGTGGGCGTGAATCTTATCGACTTTGCCTATTTCAAGAAACGATACGTGCAAAACTTAAAAAAACGTGTACAAAAGTTCGTTACAATGTCTTAAAATTTAAATATAAAAAATAAAAACCGCGAGAGTGCCCACAATAGACGGACACACGGACATACATGTCTATATCGATTCAGTTTTTGATGCTAGTCAAGAATATTTATACTTTCTCTTGGTGAAGCAAACGGAATGACAATTTTAGTATACCCCCCATCTTATGTGGATGGTATAAAAAGAATGGTGAAGAAAAACAGAAAAGAAAACTTAACAGTTCCCTGGAGATCTGAAGAGGCGGCATATTCACTCTATACACTACACGTCTAAGTAGTATGTACATGACTAATAGGATAATAAACCATAAAACTTACAACTACTTGCATTCGACTGCTGTTGCTGGTGCTGCCATTGAACTTTTCTTGTTGGTTCGTGTAATGATGATTTTCAATAAAACACCATAATAATAATAATATTACAATGTTATGGGGGGCGGAGTGAGACGGCGCACGAATAACGATGTGCGCATGGATGTGTGTGTATGTGTGTGTGTGTGTGTGTGTGCAAGACAAGAAATTTTACACTCGAATGAATTTACAACAAAAGAAATTGTCAAACAAAAACACATACTGAAGCAGCACCAAAGCATAAGACGTTTGTGCAGGGTTACCGTCAAGTACCTATATGCGCATATGTATACGGAGAGCATACGCGTATATCTGGTAGACAATAACATTGTTATACGTTGTAGAGTGTTTTGTGTTAGAGGAGTTTGTCACTCCTTCTCTTTAATTGCCACAGCCACACAGCACACTCCGCACACTTAGTGGTGTTATTTTAAGAGGGTTTCTGTGTATGGGTGTTCACATTGCGTATACTTTAATATTAGTTTTTGTGGAAATTACGTTGATAATCGAGTCTGTGTGTGTGTGTGTGTGTGTGTGAACCCAGAAAAACCCATACGCGTCAGGGGTGAATTAAATATTTCGCACACCATTAAAAACACTTAAATAAACATAACCCAGCCGCATACAACGAATACGACACCAACAACAACAACGATAATAAAATGATTGTATTATTTTTTGGTAAAAATATAATGCCATCAGAGCAATAGAGATAGCCTGTTATATAATATTAAATTAACAATTAATGTGTTGCGCACAAATGCACACACACAATTACACATTACACACACAAACGCACATGCATACACAATTCAAATAGAAATGCAGAAAAAAAAACATTTCCATTTAATTTGATTGGAATTTCCGTTTGGTAATTGAGTATAAAACAGGAAATAGACAAATAAGCAAAACTATGGTTCGGTTAAATGTAAATATGTATGTGTGATATATATGGGTGTGTATACAAATATGCATCCAAACTGTACAAATATACACATGTAATGAACAAGAATAGTTAGACATTCTATGAAAGCATGCCTAACTGCACATACAGTGCTTACAGAGAATCCTTATGCTTTCTCTTTCTACCTCTCTCTCTATCTCTCTATCTATCTGTTTTTCCGTTTATGCATTGGTATGTAAGTTAAAACAAAATAAATATAATTAAACTACAGTACAAAACATTTAGTTAGGAAATGTGAATGTGTGTGAGTGTGTATGAGAGTGAATGAGAAAGAGAGAGAATGAACAATTTAGAGAAATAGAGACACTAAAGTAAAAGTTTCCATAGCAACAACAAAACAAAAAAACAGAAAAAAAAAAATTTATTTATAAAAAAAAAAAAAAAAAAAACCTGCCAAGTGTCAAAAAAGTTAAGCTTCACTAAAATAACATATTTTCCCCATAGACAGGCTAATACACATGCATATTCATACACATAAGTGTATGAATATGTGACTGTCTGTATGTGTGTATGTGATATTGTAGATACTATAAATATTCTCGTACATCATCATAAATATACATATTAATGAAAATCAAGTACAATCGAGTACAAACACGTAGGAGTGCTAGCGAATAATGCATTTATATTCATAATAAATACATTTACATACATACATATACGAGTATACGAGTATATATATATATATATGTTTTTTTGATATAACCGAAATGATAATGAAAAGTTAAGCATAAACAAGCGCAAGCACTTTATGTTACGCACTGGTTGCTATTTAAAAACCAAACCAAACCAAAACAAAACAAAAACCATCAACAACATATAACAAATACATAAAAGCAACACCCTCCCTCAAGCACCAACGTAACATTAACATCAACAACAGCAACAACAGTGGTAGCAGCAATAGTAGTAGTCTTAACAGCTCGAAAGTCAAGTTAGTGTGTGCGGTGTTGTTGTTGTCTTTCATGATTGTTATAGCGCCATAAAATAAAATTATTTACAGTTTGTAAATGCAAGCAAGTATTCATGGGATGTGCTCCCTTTCTGTCTTTCGTTATAATCATACTCGTCTGATTCTGATTCTGATTCTCTCCACTTGTGTGTACTTATGCAGATATTGTTGTGTACCATTTGTATGGAACACATAACAACATTCATACGCAATCATTTTCTTTTAATCCACACACCCAGACCACTTTGTCTCCTCTCATGAAACCCTCCCTCCATCACTGTTTTTCGATTCCCGACGAATCGGTGCAATGCAGTGTAGTTCATGGAACTATCTGTCGGCAATGGAGCGTGTGTGTAATAAAATCCATATAAACAGAATATTAAATTAAATTTTACTGTTGTTTCAGTTTATTTGTTTGTTTGCTTGTTTGTTTGTTTGTGTGTATGTGATGATATATGTGTGCATATCCATCTATGCCTCTCATTTTCCATATTCTTCACTAATTATTTATTTTAATTTTAATTTTTTTTTTTTTTTTTTGGTTTATTGTTATATTTTCCGTATTATTAGCTCACTAATAAATTGATAAATATATGTATGAGTGTATGTATGGGTGTTTGTTTGAATGAATGAAGAAGAAGAGATTTATGGAAATGTAGTGTAATTGTATTTATTTGTTGTTACAATTGACTAATGCGAAATGCGAATAACAAATAATTGGCAATGGTGACAACAACAACAACAACAATAATAATAATAATAACAACAACAGAAACAACCTTAACTACTAAATTCATGTCAAAATCATTTTTATATTATGTGCTGTTGTTGTGAACTTCATTGTGTAAGTGTTTCAATTTTTTTTGTTTTTTTGTTTTTTTGCTTCGCTGTTACTACACATTTAAATATTGCAAATAGCTGGTGCCTACATTCAATGATAAATATTCATGTTTTTGTTGTTGTTGTTGGTGTTGTAATCATTGAAATAAAATTATTAGCGATAAACTTCAGGGAATGTCAGATAATTTCATTTCATTCGTATTAATTGATATTTGTTAAGCATTGAGGTTTATAATAATGTCAAATGCACAAATATACAAACACACACATACATGTATACACGTATTTTAATGAAATTCCAAATTATATATAAACATATGTATTTTTAAATAGAAGTTTAACACTGGCTTAGCAAAGGGTAGGTCATGCGAAAAGTATCGTTAAGATAAATGACTAAATCAGGTAAATAGTTATTATTATAATCTGATATGTAGTTAATTATAAAATATGAACCATTTAATACATTACACCATGTTTATTGCAGTTCCGCAGTTAATTTTGTTCTAATTATTTGAATTGTATCAGTAGGCGAGAGTACGCGCGTGCCATATAAAAGTTACTTTGTAAAAAAAAAAAACGTTATATAGAAAGTTGTTCTAAAAATAGTTAGATTAAGGATTTTTTTTTTGGGACAAATTAATTGTTAAGTTAATTTTTTAAAAAGGATTTTGAAACGCGAGAGTTTACTTTTCATTTAAAAACTAACATTAAAAAATACCACAATCTGCAGGTTTAATTACAAAACAATGTATGATTAGATAGATAGACTGACAGACAAATTTGATTAAATCGATTTAAATTTTGATACTAAGCCAATATAACTTAAGTGTTGTGACCATGAGAGATTTTTCTTAACGCGTAAGACACGCGTAAGCAATATTTTAATGCTGATGAGAAGATCTCTGAAGACTTCTTTCTTGTGTTGCAGGCACATTGACATATTTATTATACATATTTTTTCTGTAAAGGGTATAAAAAAGACTTTCGTATAAAATGGCTTTTCTAAAATAAAATACAACAAATTTTCATCAACAGCAATTTAAGGAATTTTGTGTATGTGTCAGTTCGGAATATAAGCAAAATTATGCTTAAGCCAAATATAAATTTCAAAAACCTTTCACAAGTCAAGCATAAACTATATCTAATAGTTTTATATATATCATGCCTCAAGATTTAAATCTGCTACAGAGATGGTTGGTGTTAAATGTGCCAAATTTGTAGATTCATGTTCACAATTCTACTGCAGCACAGAGGAGGTCAGTAGCCAATACAAATTCTCAATAAGAGAATACCATAAAGAATATTCTCCTCCATATGCCCCTCTACTGGGTAATTGCCAAAGACACACACACACACACGTTCACAAGTATATATTTAAGAGTACTTTGCAAATGTATTACTTTCATTCATTAAAGAGAACTAATACTCATAACAAACAACAACCTACAATAACAATAAAATGTAATTTCATGTTCATTGTTCCTTTAAGGATTATTAGTTCAGCTGTTAAAACCTAATTACGACAATTTTGCCAAAATATCAAAACATACCCAAACCCTATGCATACTTGCATAGCCACACAAACACACAACACAACACAAACACATAAATTATACTCTCTACATACATCTATTGTTTTTTGAACCATACCACTCCTCTCCACTCCATCCATCCATTCACTCTTCTATTTCTCTCCCTACCTGCTGTCATATATTGTGTCATATAATGTAGTGCGATGAGAGTAATGATAGCATTAAGCCAATTTTTGTTTGTACAAGAGAAAGACAGAGAGGGTTAGCTTTTGTCGTTTTTATCTGTGGTTTCTTTTTTATACTTTTATACTTTCCCTTTTAATGATGGCGGTATAGTAAGTTTGTCATTCTGTTTGGTCTCAAGAACTTTTTATAAGTATTTTTAATGAATATCAAAACTAAACAAAACTCTCACGGTTTGAAATTTTATACAAACATTTTTAGTTTGCTATAGAAAGTGGGCGAAGTCGGGTAATTGCCACACCCACAATTGACAAAATCAAATCTACAAATTTCATATTTAGTCTACACGTATTACGTACATTATTGCAGAGCGTAATTATATACTTGGCATACCCAGTGTTTGTATGTATATGTGTAGGGTATTTAAGATTTCATCTTTTGCCAAATTTACGTTTTTACTTGTATTTTTTATTTTTTTTATTTAGTAAAATAATCAAAACAAATTCCATCAAACAGACACACAAACATGTTCATGCACATTGAACTAAACGGTGTAGGGGTGAAACAAAGGGATTATCTTTAATAATAATAATACGAATAAAATAAGAAAAATATTTAGACAATGTGTTTGGCTTGACTATTGTTTATGCCATTGATAGCTCTTTTCTTTTCCTGTCTCGCTCTTGCGCCTTTCTCACGCTGCCTCTGTTTTGTGTTCTCTTCAGTGATTATAATATTATATTATTATATTACTTATATTAACAAGCTTCCATACACACGTAAACGCACATTTTTACAGTTTGTTATGTATGATAAATGAATCATCACAGTTAAGTGATGATGATGTCTGCTGTGTTATTTTTTTCTTGTTATTATTTAGACAGCAGTTTGTATGTACGTCTGTAACAGCTAAAAAGTTAATCAGTGTATGTTTAATATGACCATTCGTCCTTTCATTGCCTGTTCGTGTATGAATAAGTTCATATTGGTCAAAAACTACATTTCTTTCTTCATTTTAAGAAGCGATTGAACCATTTTTAGAATCTTTCAATTATTTACAATCAATCTGAAGAAAAAAAAAAAAATGAACTCAAGTTTCTTTCAAAGGAATCTCTTTTTTATAACAGCAATCATTGTGGTAAAGATAGCGTTTAAGTAGATTTGAATTGTTTTACATTTGATATCAAGTTCAGCTAGTGTTCTTAGTGATCACCCTGTACCGGCTAAAATATTTTCACTTTTTGTTTTCGTTTTACTTTTTACTCATTTTTTTTTTTTTTTTTATTCCTGATATATCTTATGTTTGTTGTTTGTCGCTTGGATGCGTAACATTGGAGTGTACATGGAGAATTCCGAAATAAATGCTGCTCGTTAGTTATAACGCCAATTTATTTGTTAAGGTTTTTTTTTTATGTTACAATAACAACAAATATGTTTTCCTTGAAATTTTTTTATTTTAAATTGTTTCTTGTTTGTTGGTGTTGTGGTTGTTGTGGTAGCTTTGAACTATAATCCATTTCAAAAGAAAGATTTTTTGGAAACATCTTTGACCCATGCACGGTGGTGAGAAGTTATGAATCAGAATGGTTTATTAACCAATTAATGAGAGGATTATTATTTTTGTCGAGTTCATTTTTATGTTTATGAATTTTTTTTATCACAACCCTCAACCACCACGTGTAGAAACGTATGCAATTGATAAACATTATAAATATAAAACACTCTTCATTTTGATTAGTTGTACAATATTTTAAGGACACCTTTACGCATTCATGCACGTACAAACGCACACACACACGCAACCTCTATCTTTTGGATTTTTAGAAAAAACAAAAAGATGAAAACTACATATATCATTGGCCTTTATAAGTGTGCTTGTATATATGTATGTATGTACTTAAGTGTGAATGTAAGCGAAGCGTACCGTCTTTAATCTTATAATATATCTACTCCGTACAGGTAACGTATTATGTCACAAAGTTATTATGTTGCTGTAGTATGAATGGTATAAATTATAAATATATGTGTATATGTATGTATATATAAATCCTTTTCTTGTTACATACATACGCATGTATTAAGGGGTTGGGTAACACGAAAGCTCTTTTATAACAATTGCATATAAAATGGAATGTTGAATAAGAATTTGACTACCTGTGTGTCTATTAATAAATCCTTTTTATACCACATATAGTACAAGGGTATATTAGAGGTGCGCTAATGTTTGTAACAACTAAAAGGGAAATGCCTCACCCACCAATCAATTATACCGATCGATTCAGAATCAAAATCTGAATTGATTTAACCGCGTCTGTCTGTCTGTCCATATAAATTTGTACACAAGCTATAGATCGTATTTTTTGAAATATTTTAATAAAATTTGGTATATGAACATAACTTAGCTCAGGAAAAAACCATATTGAAAATGAATCAAATCGAATCATTTTTAGAACCTCTCCCCATATAAGGTACTATTAAAATAAAAGTCTTTATTATTATTATCTTTTGACAAAATTTAGTGAAGAACAGTTAATTGGTGTAATATTTGATTGTATCAAATTTAGATCCAATCGAACCATTTTTAAAAGCCTTTCCCATACAATGATATTTCACAATGTCTCACTAGTACTGACACAACTAAACTAATGGTAGCATAATAAATGGTGTAAAGTATTAAATGATTGAACTTAATCAACTACAACATTTTCATTTCTCTCTCTCTCTCTCTCTAGCTTAGGAATGGAAGGTTATAATAAAGTAAAGTAGATGGAATTGTATAAAGTAGTGGTACGTTCGTTATAAGTTGCTTTCGTGTAATAATTTTTTAATTAATAAATGTGTGTGTGTGTGTGTGTATGTCACTTATTACAACATTTGCTATTGCAAAAATTTATATATTGAATTTAAAATTTGCTTCAAACATTCTCCGTTCATGTAGGTGACTTCATATTTCCGCAATAACTAAATAACCACGCCCACAATTAATAATTGATTGAAAAATCTCCAACAGTCACAAAAATAAAATTTGTTAAATACAACTAATTGGCTTAAGTAAAATTTAAGATAACTTTTATATTAGTATCTAATCAGTGGGCGTGGCATGCATACTGTATGGTGTCTTTTTTTTTAACTATAAAGGTCGAGCACTGATAACTGCAAAAAAATGCGTTTTTTTTTTCTAAATTTTAAAAATGTTTGCTGACCACACCCATTTTTAGCATATTCATGAGTAAAGTTTATACAAGTAGTTTTTGAATTAAATTTTTACCTAAATTTTAAGTCATCGTGAGATATTTTCGACAATTTTGTTAAACCAATTTCACCTATTTTTTATGGAAGATTAACTAAAAATGAAAATGAAGCAATTTTTATCACAAAATCTTAATTAATAAAAAAGTTGGCAATTCAAAAGTGAGTTTGGATTATTTGTCTTAATGCTGCTTTTGATTGTGGGCGATCTTTCCCATTTTTAAAGGAATACAGTAAAATTCTCTATAGAACAATTCTTTGTTTTTTTTTTTTCACCCTTTCATCCTTGAAAAGCTCCTAAGCAGATTCTTCTTTGATTTGCTGTGACTTTGCCTGATTTTCCAAGGCTGAAGTGTTCTTCTAGATGTTACAACCTCTCTGCCAAAGTCAGAGGTGCCTTGTAGAATTTTAAAAATTTAGTGAGATTTATATAATTTTGCACTAAACCAGAGTTTTGATAGAAGCGCGTACTCAATTAACGAAGACTGATTCAGCAAAAATGCAAAAAAAAAATTCAAAAAATATAATAAAACAAATCTTTATAAATATTATCAGGTATAGATGTACGTGCTTATAAGATTAAATATATTATTATTGTTGTTGTTTTTCATTTACAGAAGAGCAAAGTCTAAATACTACTCATGAACATATTATTGAATACAAATACATATAACTCAACTGATACATACCATACATTCAACTAACCGCATAGCTGTACAAACAGCTCCAAAGTACCACTTGGTACTGCAGCGAGAGATTATATACATATAAAAAAAAAAAAAATACATTGCTTTACATTGTATGCAATAATTAATAAGAAATGAGAAAGAGACGTAAAGTGTATGAATCATGTAAATTGAAATTGCGATAAGCATCATTATTTATAACATACATACACATGTACAAGAAGTAATGATTTGATAATGCAACCATTCACACTCTGCCCTCGACTTGTATTTTAAATTTATAGCTAGAAATGACACTTTAAGTCATTTGGACAACAACAAGTGGTTGTTTATCTTTCTTTCCTTATTTTAATATTACAAGATACAAACAAACAAACCGCTTCAGCTATACTTGTCTCTCTTTCTCACTTTTAGAAGGTTTTCAGAGAATGTGTCCCTCCGTCCTATATGTGATGCATTAATCTTTATTGAAATGTTTATATGCATATTTTAATACAAAATACACACACACACATCCAACTTAATTATAGAAGACAAATGATAACAGATTATGTTAATGTAAATTTAAATAATTTATACATATTGTACCAGAGAGCAGAGCATAAAAGCAGATCATACCCAGTGATTATAGACCGACTGTTGTCACATTCCCATTACTATAATTATTTTTGTTTCAGCCTTTATTAATCCATAGCATGTAGCCGCATGCATGTGCATAAATGTATGAAGAAGCAGAATTCTATATAAAGGTATGCCACACGCACACACTCACGCTCACACACATAACAAAAGAATTTAAATGTTGGGTAAATAAATGAACAATTAAGTAAAAAGTGTTTTTGTTTCGAATTAAGTTGAATCATAAATAACCTCCACTTCGGCACGCATACATAGACACACACACACACACACACAAACATACTAAATGTGATATATGGTAAACAAAAATATATTTGTTGGAACCACATTGAATTTTAGTGATAATGAATCAGGCATTTTATATTAAAGCTTTTAACAATGCATGGGATTTGTTTATATGAAAAGTGGAGCGAGAGTCTATTTTTGAAAAATATTCCGATAATGATTATCATTATAGCCTACACCTATATATATATAAAATGTATATTAATTATGTGCAGATGTTTGTAACACCTAAACTTCAATTATGTTTTACTTCTATTGATTTAACATGTCCGTCTGTATGTATGTGTTTCTATGTAAATTTGTGCTCAAGCTACAAGTCGCATTTTTTAATTTATTTATTTAAAATTTGATACAAAAACATGTATTAAGGTAAAGAAGAACCCTGCAGAAAATGAACCGAATTAGACCATTTTTAGAACCCCTCCCCATATAAGGTCTTATAATAATAGAAAATTTTATATGGCGAGAATTCATAATTTTTAATATTCTTTAACAAAATTTTGTAAAGACCAATTAACTGGTCTAATATTTGGCTGTACCTAGTTTGGTCCCGATCGCACCATTTTTAGAATTTCTTTTCATATAACGATATTTTTTCAAATGCCTCTCATTTACTACCACAGTTAAACCAATTGTAGTATAATTTAAGGAACTAAGTGGTGTAGAGTATTAAATTGTCGAATTGGACCGATTATAACATTTTCACTATGGAAATTTGAAATTTGATACAACAAAGTACAAGGACATGTTTTGGGTCAAAAAAGAAGTTAATTAGAACTCTTCCCTTCTTCATTCTATTATGAAGACAATACCAAAGAAAGTCAAGAATAGTTAATTGTTTTAATAATGAACTATGCCAGATTTAAACCCAATCAAATTCTCTCCATAAAACAATATTTCTTATGGGGACTTTCACATAACCACTGTCTCATATGTACTGCTCGAATTAAACTAATTGCAGCATAATAAGTGTTGTAAGATATTAAATGGTTGAATATAACATTTTCGCTTGTTTTATATACACATTTATGTTTCTTTATCAATCAAGAAAAATGAATGGAAATTTTTGATAATATTTACGCTGAAATGATTTATAACGACATGTGTATTATTTAACAAAATTTCAACCAATTTCTTTACATCTTAGTACAAACTTCCTGTTGATATTGTAAACGGAATTAGAAGAATTGTCTTCATATGCTTGAAATGTATACAAAACGTGTCCAATATTTAATCATTAATCACTATAAATACCACAACAAAGTATTCAAACAAACAAATATACAAATAATAACAATATGAAGCCATGTGTATACATAAATATATACGAACGTGTATGAGTTTGAGCATATATACTTATACTCATATATATAAATGATAATGATGTAAATAACAGTGAGATAATCGCTCGGTCGTGCTTGCTTGTTCTGGTTCACTCGTTTGTTGATTCTTTTTTTTTTTTTGTTTTTGTCGTATCGACCTCATGAGTTAATAATAAAGCAATAAATGTATGAAAATAAGGAGAAAAAAAAATTGCAACACTAGAAATACTCAATGTAAGTTGTTAATAATTTCCATTTATAACAACAACAACAACAATAATAGTAATAATAACAGAAACAACATAACTTATTTTAAAAACAACGAAAAATGTTAATTTCCTCTGGAAAAAAATTGCACACATTTGCAAGTCATTTCTGTTTTTTTTTTTTTTGTTTTTTTCTTTTTAATTGAACAAATAAATTATGCAAACTTTTTAACAACAAATTTATAAAACGTTCTAAATTAACAAAAAGAGGCGCGGTAAGAGAGAGAGAGAGAGAGGAAAAGAAAAACAAAAAATTAAAAACAATATTTTATAATTAAATGCCATTTTAATGTATAACTGAGTATAGCATGATTATATTTTGTTATACCCTACACATAAAATGAGGAGTATACTAAGTTTGTCATACCGTTTGCAACGCGTCAGAGATCTGAGACATAAATTTAGTTATATCGAACTGCACGCTATTTAAATTAAGCAAAATCATTCAAGAGCCACACCCACAAACCATAACAATTTAAGGTATAAAATTCAAAATTGATAGACAACAATTGTACCATGATGGGGCAAAAATAAACACGCCCACAACTTACAAAAACCATTTTAAAGCGTCAACATTGACTTGCCAGTTTTTACGTAATGCATACACTGTTATAAGGTGTCATCATATACTTGCCGCACACACTTCTTGTATGTAGATACGGAGGGTATTTCCGATTTGGTTTCAATACAATTTAGTTTTTTAAATAAAATAACTTGTTTTTAAATGAATTTACATAAAAGCTGAAACAGAAATCGGAAATATTCCTCTTTTTTGATCATTACTTACTAGAAACCGTTTTCATAAATGGAAATTTAAAATGCAATATGTTTTGGAATAAACCACCACCACACACCACCACTTAACACTTTTAAAGTATTTGATAAGTATTACCCTTCTACACTTGTTATTGTTGTTTATACAGGTGTTATCATAGAATTGATTTAATGTGAAAAACTTCTTTATCTATACTTCTAAGGTAGCAAAAATAAAATCAAACATTTAAATAAATGATAGAATAAAATGCATTTGTTGTTGTAATATAACAGTTTTATTATAGTTAGTTAATTTATAATTATATATGTTTGTATGCGGACGTTCCAAATCAAGATTACTAACTTATTATTAAGTTGAAAGTGAAAATAGAAAAAAAGCAGTAAGAAAAGTAAATTTTTACTTAAGACAAAGCTTAAATAGCAAGCACATCTGCAATGGTGGGTGTGGCAGATATATGATTATAGCCTCCAACAGTGTATATATTACGTATGAGTTTACAAGTCAAGTTTTAAGTGGAGTATGGTTTTTTTCTTAAATTTTGGGCGCGTCTGTTACTCGACCCATTTTTGCCACCTTGAGGGATAGAATAATTATAGATATGCATACCAAATTTCAAGTTTATGCTTTTGTGGCAGATATTTAATTTGTTGGCTATTGTGGACGGGCTTGTTATGTGATCATGCTCAATTTTTAGCACATCGATGGGTGGGATAATCATAAAAAATTTCAAGTTCATAAATCTATTTTTATGACAAATATATATTGTGGATGTGGCCCTTGACCGATTTTGTCCTTTTTAAATAGCAATCTGCAATCTGTTATGTTAATGTTTGAACACAATTTCAGTTTAAAGGATATACGGACATACGGACATGTCTAGATCGTTTCAGTTTTTGATGCTGATTAAGTATATATATATTTTGTAGGACCTTTAACGGCTCCTTCTCAGTATTTCAAATGAAATGACAAACTTAATATACCTTTCATCTTATGTAGAGGGTATAATTAAAGTGATTCTAAACAGCAGCACTAAACCTCGCTTAAACATTATAGACCATAACTAAGTAGTAGAAACAATAACGTGATATCTTTTTATAAAATCCGAATTAGTCCTGAATTTATTATGTATTGTATAACAGTTTAAGTAGAAATTATATACCAGAAGTTCATTTTGAAAATTAAATTAAAATACACAAATAATTAATTAAACCGCAAAATATTAAATAAAAAAAAGTATTGTTTTTTTTGGTTTTTGTGTTTGTTTTTGCAATTTCACATTTTATACCAGTATTAAAGACACAAAGCCATAACCTGTATACAGTAAACCATAAATATAAAACTCAAGTCAAGTTAAGTTATATATTATATGAAATTATTTATTCAGGAGACAATACGAAATGTTTATAAGCGTTTACAATTTCGTGTTAATAGAGTATACAACTATATATAATAATATATACAATGCTTTGCTTTAACTAGCTTATAAGTACTTATGTATGCAAATTTACTTCCTTGCTAGTTTTTACGTGCCCTTATAATACAATTGTTATAATTATGAAAAAGGACAGTTTTTATATTCAGAAGAGCTTTTCATTCTAAATCTATATAAAAGGATTATTTTGGCATTTGGAAATGGAACAAAAACTCAAATAAATAATAAAATATTTATATTTTAAATTAGTGAACAATATAATAAAATGCCTTTTCTTTTTTTTTTTTTTAATAAAAATATTTTTGTTTTATATATTTAGGGAAGAGTAGGGTGTGATGGCACACTTTCAAAATTTAATAAAAAAAATTTTCTATTTTTTTTTCCTATTTTGTGCAATGAACATGATAAAAAACTGATTTTTTTTTTTTGTCATCAATCATGATACTTTGAAACGATTAGAGATGTATGACTTTTTTTTGAAGTTTGGTTTTTTTTATATGTATAAAGGTTATTGTTTTATCGATACATTAAAATAAATTGATGTTTAATTTGTTGTACTGCACTATCCTCGAAAAATTGCATGAGGAAAAAGAAAAAAAGTTTTAAAAAATATATGGATAGTGTATGATGGCACTTTTTTTTTGTATACCTTTGCATTGGATAAGCTGCAAATGTTATACTTTTAAATTGTTTTTTTTTGTTTTGTTTTTTTGTTTTCAAAAATGAAACACAAAACTGTGCCTTTATACACTACTCCCTAATATATTCAATTTAAATTCATTTAATCTAAAGTTTGACAAAACTCTAAACAAAAATGGTTACAAAAGGGACTGTACTGTACTGTACTATTGAAACAGCTTCAAATAGCTGTACAGTACCATAAGGAACAGTTTATAATACATCATCAATAACTTGTGTTTGAAGTTTTCATTTTCTCAATTCATTTTCTCGTCTCCATCAAGTGACATCTGCCTTAATTGTGTGTCTTGATTATTTACTTTATGACATTGCAATATATATATATATTTTTTTTTTTAAGTTTAAGTTTGATTTAAATAATTGAGATGATAATCACATTTATACTAATTGTTCTATGTTACACAATTTATAATGGTATGGTAAATTATTAGCAGTGACAACAACAACAACAACAACAAAACAATAAAACCATAAATTATAAGTAATTGGGGTAAAATTATTGATTTATTTTTTCATGCGATCTCATCGTTAGAAAAACATTTGGGAATATAATGCATACATAATGCTTGTTGTAAATACAATATTCTTCTATTATTTGTGCAATATTTTAAATAATAAATAAATGAATTACATTTAAATTACAGTTTTAGTTAAACATCGATTTGACAAAACAAAAAAAGAAAATTAAATGAAAAAAAATTGAAAAACATTTGGTTTTTCGTCTTTTTGCTTTTTTTCTACCCTCCACATAAAATGGGCGGTATACTAAGTTTGTTTTTCTGTTTGCAACACCCAAAAGGAGGCCGAAGTATATATAGTCTTGATAAACATCAAAAACTGAATTGATCTAGAAATGTACGTCTGTACGTCCTGTTGTCATTCTCACGGGCATAAATTGTGAGATATTAAGCTGAATTTTTGTTACGTTTAAAATGGGAAAAATCGGTCAAAAGCCACGCCCACAATCGACAAAAATCTATATATCTGCCACAAAAGTTGATCTATGAATTTGAAATTTGATGCACATATTTGTAGTTATCCCATACGTCGATGTGCCAAAAATGGGCATGGTCGAATAACAGATGCAACCACAACTCGAACTGCGAGCCGATGCGTAATAAATGCACTCTTAGTGGGCACAATATATATATATATATATATATTTGTCACGCCCACCGTTGGGGATGTAAAGGGCATTTAAGATTTGGCCTAAGCCAAAACTCGTTTTCTTACTTATTTTTCCCTAACGCTCATACATTTTATTGCATAGATATACATAAATGTGTTTTTTCTACACACACATGTATACATATGTGTGTGCAAGGGATGTACTAATCCGTTACTGCCATAGCAACAAAATATACATTTGTGTACATAGCCACACGCACATACATACGTACAAATCATCAGTTTAAATTTTACCACACATCCCAAATACTGCTGTTGTGTACAATGTTTGTATAAACAAATTAAAATGTATGAGGCTTATAGCTGCTATGCAAAACAAAAGCACAATAAAAACAAAAAAAAAAATACAACAACAACAATAACAAAGTAAACAGATGTACGTATGTATATGCTTTTTTATACAGGTTGTACACGTATGTGTGCCTACGTGATTGCTAGTCTAAATATCTGTTGAAACGTTTAAAAATTTAAAGATATTTTTCCCAAAAATTAAGTTCTGCCATAAATAATTGTAATGCGTTTAAACGTAAGGAAATGATCAAATATGTGGGAAAACGGTCAAAGATCATTTTATGTGTAATGTTTTGTAATTTGTATTTTATTCAAGTAACAACAATAACATAATTACAACAATATCTACATTAATTTTGACTAATTAATGTTAAGAAATATTATGAATATTTTAATATATGCTAATGTGTGGGTCACTAATGGTCTGCTCACCGTTACACCTCACCATTGCCACAGTTGTGATACATTTGTGCTACAAGTTTCATTATAAACTTACAAGTCATCATTTTGAATTAATTTGAATGTATTCGGCTGTCCACAGATCGAATTTATTAGGCGCCCCCTTTGAAAAAGGTATCTTCTGAGAAATTGTTATTGTACCCTTCTTAAGTTTGTCATTCTGGAAGCAACAGATACTCTACAAAGTTTATGTATCTTAATCTAGAACTGCCCACCCCTGTGTCTGTCTATTGTTGGCATTTTCACGATTCTACATTTTGAGATATTGAATTGAAATTTTTAGTTTCTGTCTACAGGCTGCTAGGCGAAATATCAATAAGTGCCACGCCCACAATTGACAAAAATTTATATATTAGATCCAAAAAAAAAGAGTTGTTAAGCTGAGAGTACTTATTTAAAAGGAGGTCATCCTTTAATATGCTAAAAATGGGCGGGGTCGGATAATAGGAACAGTCCAAATTAACTAAAAGCGTTTTTATACTGAATCCTTTCTGCAATTCGATACGTTTTACCAACACTATATGCCACGCCCACTTTTTATAAATAGATTTGAAGGATGCTTCAGATTTGGCTTAACTCAAATTCAATGTTTTTAATTATTTTTAAATAGAAAATTGTGAAAAAAGAATGTTTCCTTTCTAAGACCAAATAGCAAGATTAACACTTTCGAATGGCAATGCCCAACGTACCTAAAAATAAAGCAATTATTGTAGATGATAGTTCTTAAGTACTAGACTTGAAAGATTCGGACATTTACAATCTGAAATTCATTTTCTTCCTTCCCAGGTGTGTTTGTAACAATGCATTCTTGCCATAGTGAGGCCGGGACTATATTTATACACGTATGCTTTTGTAGGGTGTGAGAGTTAAAAGCTTTTCAACAAAGTAAACACGCCCTTGACGTCAAATTGGTTGGGGCTATAATTATAACAGTTCAAATATTAAACAGTGCCACCCGTTCTATTGTAAACAATTATCGGTTTTCTCTTTAATATTAAATTATTACTGTTTATGTCGATGGCTGTCTCTGTGGCTGTGTGTACGCGTGTAATGGAATGAAAACGAAATCCGATTTCGATTGTTATTCAAGAAAATGTCCTTTTTTTTTTTTTTCTTCATAATAAATGACAAAATGACTTTTGTGTGAATTATGTGCATTTTCGTTTCGTTTGTTCCGTTCATTCATCTCAATAGTGTTTATATAAATTGTACATATTAAGTAAACAAACTAAATTTGGCTTAGACCAAATCTGAAATACCCTCCATATCTACTTACAAACGGTAGGCTTAGGACTTATTTGATTACGCCCTTTAATAGATATATACATATCATTGTGGGCGTATCTGTTACTCGGTCGAGCCCATTTTGACACCATCGAGCTCTGACATAATCAAAGGTACGCATACAAAATTTCAAGTTCATACGTAAATTTTTGTGGCAGATAAATAGATTTTTGTTGATTGTGGGCGTGACTCTTGACCGATTTTGACCATTTTAAATAATGATCTGCAAACAGAAACTAACAGTACCTTTATGAAATTTAAGCTTAATATGTCAAGATTTACGACCGTGAGAATGCCAACAACAGACAGGCACATGTCACACGGACATATATGTTCAGATCGACTCAGTTTATGATGATGCTGATCAAGAATACATATACTTAGCATAGGATCTCTGACGTCTCCATCTCGATGTTTCAAACGGAATGACAAACTTTGTATACCCCCCATCTTATGTGCAGGGTATAAAAAGAGGAGCGAAGAACAAGATGTTCAATAGAACGCCTCTTTATTACAAGCTGCGAAATCAAATTACTGATTTAAATGAAGCGTTCATGCAAAACAATTCCCATAGTTCTCTAGAATCAGTTTTTGCTTTTATTTTTGTTTTTTGTTCTGCTCTCTATCAAACTGCTGATGGTGGTACATATACGAGTAAATATGTATATATGTGAGTGTGTGTGTGCGTGGATGCATTTGAATGAAATCCTATTGTATACTAAGTTGTTGTTCAGTTGTTATATTACAGCTTAACCTTTTTTTTAACGTCTTTTCTCTCCCTCTATCTCCGTTTCTGTATTTACAGATTAAATGCGATGATGGTCTACCACAGCGCATATGTCCCAAATGTACGGCACAATTCTATTATATACACAAATTCCGACGGAAATGTCTAAAAGTTCAAACACAATTGAGAGCACTTTATGGGGACAGACAGTTTAAGCTGATGTCACAGCAACAACAACAACAACAACAACATCAACAAAAAGAGACTATTACGTTTATGGAGACTACTACGACGATGGTAGAGGAAGTTCAAACGGCATCAACATCAGTGGTAGTAGCAGCAGCAGCAACAACAACATCAACAACAACAAGAGCAGCAACAACAAAAGAATTAGCTGTACTACCAGTACTGGCATCGTTACCTGCATCACTAAGCATACCGATGAAATTGCATGGCATTGGAAATGATTTAATAAACGATAACTATGGTCAGCAACAACAACAAAAACAACAAAAACAACAACAGCCATTATGTGAGACACTGTCGTCGGTAGCCTTTGACGGTAACATATGGAATGCCAATGATGCAACAAAAACAACAAGAACAATATTGCTGGACAATGTTGAAACAATAGCCAACAAAGCGACACTTGGGCAAACGGCGGTAACGTTTGATAACAAAGCAACGACCGCCACCACCGTAGCTGTGCCCGTCTCCGCACCCGGCTCTGCTTCGCAAAAGCATACGCCACAAAAATGTGATAAAAATAATGATGAGAGCAGCATGCTTTCCATCACTAATAAGCAAAACAAACAAGAAGAGACGCAGACTGATGCTAAACAAATATTGTTAGACACGGAATACTTTGCTCTGAGCAAAGCGGAAGCTGACAATATAGATGAAGAAGACTTGCTAGCCACTCATATAATATTTAAGAGTATAAGTGAGAAGCTGAGTCAAGAATTTTCTGCATCAGATAAGATGAGTGATAACAAATTAGAGCAAACGAGGCGAAAGTCCTGGTTAAACGTTCCCGATGAAAATGAAGATGTGCGAGGTATTTTCAAGGGAGCGAATCTGGAGGGAAAAGAAGAAGCACAACTCCCGAATTGTTTAAGTTTAAGTTACAACAACAATAAAGTACAAAGTTTAGTTAAAGAAATACAAACAAGCAGCAGCAGCAGCAACAACAGCTGTGGTAACAACCATCACCAGGAATTTATGTTATTAACCAAAGCAGCCTTAAAAGAGTATAGTACAGCTAAAACAATAACAACGGCAACACCAACCTGTACAACTGCCTCAACAGCACCAGCACCAACAACATCAAGTAACGATTGCATTCTAACACCAGAGCCAGACAGAAAACGTAGGAAAACGTATGAACGAGAACAGCTTGAAGTCACCACCACTACTACCATTACAACAACTTCCATAAACAAGACATATGTTGATCAGCAACAACAGCAGCAGCAACAACAAGAACTGCACGCCGATAAAACCGCAATCGCAAAATGTATAGCGTTGAGACGAAATGTAAAGAAAGACAACAACAACGTGACGAAGGTATGGGAAACTTCCTTTTTGTCCGCATCAATAACGAGAATAAATAAACAAGCTGAACAACAGCAACAACGAGAATTAACGCACACAGCAGGCAGTATGGTACAGAAAGCTACTGTAACGAAAAAAAAGATTCGACAAGTCTTCGATAATAAACATTTTTACATAAACGATCATTATGCGGAGAATGATGATAATCGCGCTGATGATGATGATAATGATGATGAGGATGAGGATGATAACACTTTAATCGGTAGCGATCTTTATAGCAAAGCCAATCAGACCCGAACGAAAATCGTAGCCAATGATTTCCATAAAGGTGTGTCGTCCCTAAAACTAAACCAGCAAGACTATGGCTGCCCAGAAGGCCAGACTTTTAAATTAAATGTTAAATGTGCAAGAGAACAACTGGAGGCCAACAAGCAACAACGCAAACGAAAACGTGCCTTACACGAACAACGTGAAAATAATGTTAGAACAACTGCTTTGCCGCTGCCACAAATCACCAAACAAGTGCTGCCTGTTGCTATGACTGATGTTGGTGTTGATAATAAAAAACCGGACAATGATCCAATTGATGAATCGTTCGCAACAGACAATGATCGGCAAGGAGTGAAACCGGAACAACAACAACCACCAATAGCAACTGAAACCAATCAGGTTGAGAATGAAAATAACGACAAACGCAATAAAACACCAATAACACAGCAAGCTCAACAACAACTACTCGAAGAAGAACACGCACAAGAACAAGAACAAGTACAACAACGCCAGATAGCAAATGAAGAATTAACTACAACTCCAAACCTATATAACACACAAGGTATGAAAGTTACAAAAAATATACGACACGAACCAGATGAAGTGAAAGACGCAAAGGAAGCAGAAAACATTTCAAACCAACAAGAATATGCTTCTCTACCATTAATAAGCGAAATTGTTACCACTGCCGTGAGTCCAAAAACCAGTACGCGTCGCAATAACACCAAACCAAAGAATTCATCTGCCCGAAATGGAGTGGATACAACGACAGCGACAACGGCAATGACGACAACAACACCTGCTATTCAAAACTATAATCATGCTAATGCTGTTGCCAAAGCGCAACACAACCGGGAGGGAGACGGTGGTGGTAACGATGTCGCAGTGGATAATACCAACTTAATGTCAATATGTGTAACAGAAATTGCATATGGCACACCAGCAACGAAACGATGTCGCTCAACATCGCCATTGCCATCACCATCACCATCACCATCGACATTAACATCAACATCAGCTTTAGCTTTAGCTGGTGGTAGTGGCAGTGATATCGTAAATAATTGTTATAATAGTCGTTATGGTAATGGCGGTGTTAGTGTTGGTAATGGTATTGATAGTGCTGGCACTGTTCACCAAATGAATGAATGGATTCATAACAAATCTGTGTGGAAGACGAAAGCGGCAATGAAAGCGAACACCACTACCACCACCACCACCACTGCCAGCACCTACAGCAATGACATGCAGCCCAAGAGACAGGTTAGCCAGCTTAGCTATAAATATGAACTGTTGAATACGATTGAGTATAACGAACAACAACAACAACAACAGCAGCAACAACAAAATGTGAATCGAAACGATATTACACCGTTGACTAGCACTTCAATTATCTGCATGCGTTCTTTGAATGAAATGAATGCCTCCAGCTCTAATGAAGAGACGGTAAAGTCTTCAGTTACCCAAACAACAAAAACAACAACAACAAACACATATTGTCCAAATGAAGACCGTACACGGCAATCATGTGAGCAACGATCTAGTGAATGCACAAAATTCACTGAACTCAAGGACACACGAGCAACAGCGTATGGACGAAACGAAGGTAAAGGGGTGAAGCGGCTAAACCGGCTGCGGCCGGAAGAGGTGGACCGAAAACAAATTAAACTAAATAATAACAACAACAACAACAACAACAACAACGACAATAACGATAACAATTACCATCAGGCGAGCAACAGTAGCTCTCGCCCAACTAATAGTAATAACAATAACAACAATAATACTGATGACGACGGTTGTGTTGATGATGATGATGATGATGTTGATGATTATGACGATGATGGTAATGGTGATATTAAAATTGACGACAACGAGAACACTGTTGACCACGAAATGAAAATTAAACATAACGTTCCAGAAAAGCGATCGGCAAACGAACGCAAACAATTTCATAATAATTCTGAAAATGATGCTGAAGCAAAGTTGTGGTGTGCTGCTGTTGCTGCCCAGCAGGAGGACGACAACAAAAACACACCAAGACTACAAAAGTCAGAAGCTACTACTTTAACGCCCCAGGCCAAGTATGGTGGTATGAAATTAATAATAAAACGTAAACGTGGTGGTGCTCAATTCAAATGTCGACGTGAAGATGATATAGTAGAGCAATCAACAGTCGCCACTGAAACAACTTACAACCAGAAACAACAAGAACAGCAGCAACAACATTCGCATACTGGTGATATATTGCCGCAAATGAAAAAGCACAAAAAGAAGCGAAAATATTTAAAACAAATGTTGTCGTCGTCGTCGTCGTGGTCGTCGTGGTCGTCGTCGCCATCACCTGAACTGGTAAAAAAGGAGACAACAACACCACAACTGATCATGGACTTGCAAGAACAAAAGCGAAAAACCCAACCGCAACCAGATCAAACCATTAAAAGCAACGATCATGAAATGGAAACAAAAAAAGAAGAAGCATTTGCAAGCGATATGCTTGTGAACGTAACAAAAAGTAATTTGGTGGCAGCAAATGGCTTACAGGATGGAACAATGTTTACAGAATTAACTTTAAATGAACATTTTTTGTGTACACATAACAAAGGAAATGATTTAGCCCCAGATCAACAACTACAAAAACGTAATGATATTGTAAACAATACCAATAAAGAAACGGTTAATGGTAATGCGGCGGAACCGCATAAGAGTTCATCATCAAATGATAGTTGCAGGAAAGAAAAAGTAGGAAAGCCTTCTATAAAAATTATCCTTAAGAAAAATACTTCAAGTGGGAGTAATAAGCACCATCCCCGAACACAAGAGGACAAAAGTGAGGTTAGAATGCAGCCGAACCATGATTGGGAAGCAATTGAAAATACCTTAACTTCAAACGATGAAAATTTCATTAAGCAAACATCTGAAATTAATGGTAGTCATGAAAATCTATATTCCAAAGATAATTATATTCCATCAGCTACCGGACAATTGGAAATTATTGCCAAGCCAAAACGAGCAGACTTTATGAGCATCAAAGAGATGGAAGACGATTTCAAGTATGCAAGCACCACTAAAGCACTGATAACTATCAGTGATAGGACGAGCCTGACTGCAGACAATTGCTACAATAACGTTAACTTATGTTGTAATGTTTCGGGAGAGCCAGACTTTGAGGCAACACCCCAAAAGTTGATGGTACGTGTGCCACTTGCATCGTTAACTTATGATTTTAAGAGATTGCATTTAAACAAAAATGATCGGCTAAGAACCGAAGAAGTAGAAGCAGAAGTAGAAGTAGAGGTGGAAGCAGTACAACTACCACAACCACTGCAAGAAGAACACCACGCCAAACAGGTAGCACAACAACAAGGACAGCAACAGCAAGCCGCTGATATTGAATGCCAGCGAAACGACTTTAATAACGATCGTAACGATAGGAACGCAGATAATAATTGCTGCGTAATATCAGCAGCTGCTGATTGTTCAGAAGTTGTTGGCAGTGAAGGCTGTGCTAAGGATGATTTAATTACACCTTTGCGGTTAGAAAAGAGTTCAAGTTCCATAATTACGCCAATAAACTATGCCGGTCTCTCGGT
The DNA here is from genome assembly GCA_949710015.1 of Crataerina pallida. NCBI lineage: Eukaryota > Metazoa > Arthropoda > Insecta > Diptera > Hippoboscidae > Crataerina > Crataerina pallida. Next base: position 28,438,051 of record OX453290.1, on the reverse strand, counting down.
AAGCGGTGATTTTCTAGGTTTCACTCCTACCAGCAGTAGGATGGCTAGTCCGTCAAATCAACCGTCAACCGATACACAAAATTCATCCCCACTCATGCACACTATGGACGATGCTGACATTCATTTACCATCTAGCAACAAATCCTTGGAAAATGACAATAACTTGTGCATAGCGTCCAATAAGATTACCGACTTTATTAATGATTTTCAAACTCACTGCATAGACTCGTCGGAAATTGAAGACAGTTCGCAGGATGTACTGCCACCCGATCTAACCGGCATAGTCACGCAGGAGCTGAGTGATGAATTATTAGACGTGGAGAACACTTTGAACGGCATACTGAATGAAATGCACGATCAAGACATTTTAACACCGTCTGGCCCCGATGCAGATGATTTTTTCGCTCAATCGATTTATTCCCCGTTAACCGAACCGCCCGCCACACCCGCCCAAAGCTATTATGCGGAAAGTCCCAACACATTGAACACCTTTAACATGATGAACAGTCCGTATCAGCAACAAACCACACCTCACAGTAGTCACAGTTCTGAAGGCGGTGGTCCCAACATTAATAATTTCTCATACTCGGAGGAGAACTATCCCTACCAACAAACTACCGCAGAGAATTTCGCGGATCAAACTACTCAGTCGGCAATGATTGGCTTTCAAAATGACATCCCCTGTTTTGAAAACTTTGTTCGTACTGCCCCCGAAGGTGTGGGTAACGAAGTAGACTTGATAAATAATAATTCGGGCTCGTCCACAATAAACACGCCATCAATCGATTTAGCGTCAGTTGAAAAACAGGAACATAGCTTGACGGAGATTTTCAGCAACTGTACAAATGGGATTAGTGAAGAAAAAACAACCCTAATCCAGCCATCAGAGCCAAACTTCAATGGGCAGAGATTACCAGAAATTAATAAAAATATTCCAATTGTTAATGAAATGTTTATCAATGAAGCTCAACGGCCAGCGCATATTATGGAGACGTCACTAATAGAAAGTGTAGCTTTCAACGAATGCCCTCTTCCACCACAACAACTACCACAACCTCCACCTCCACCTGCTGCTCCAGTTTTAGCAACTGTTCCCAATCAATTCGTACTTACAACGACTGCCAATGGTACGATTCTGATGGACCGCGTATTCAAGCCTCACACCAATGCGGCCTTACCCTTTGTTACGCTGGGTCAAGCCTTAAACGCCAAAGCATCTCATAATCAACAGCTGCCATTAATTGCAACGACACCACCTCACCACCCACAGGTACCTACTCTAAGTACAATAAAGACGGGTCACATTTATAATGCAGCCAACAACACAGTGTCAACGTCCGCAATGCGTTGGCCAGCGGCCAATAGTTTTGCTCAACAGGTAACCGTACCATCAATTATTGGACACAATCACCCACACCCACCAAACACCCCAACCACTGGCTATTATATAAATGTGGGTGGTGGTTTGTATAGGGCCACCACCACCACAACCACTACGGCACCAGCTGCTGGCACTCTTCATTCAACAAGTGTTAACCTTAACTCATTAATGATACCATCCCACCAGCATCATCAACAGCACCAGCACCAACATCAACATCAACAGGGGGTAACACAAGAACAAAAACCGCCGATAATACACCAAACCCATCATCAGCTGACGCTAAATAAAATGCCCATGGATAATAATAGAAATTATTTACATGCACAGCAAACAACGCAACCACAACATCACCCACAACAACAGCAGCCCCAGCCCCAGCCCCAGCACCAACAACAACAACAGCGAACGCAGCAATATATTATGGTATTACCGCCAGATTACAACAGGATAGCAACGAGAGCGGCTCCTACTCCTACAGCAGGCGCCACACCACAATTTTTCACCGCAACTAATGCCACACGTATAACAGCTGCACCATCATTGGCCGGCTCTACAGTGGTACTGCATGCACCCGCTACATATCACACTAATAACAATAATAATAACAACAACAATAGCAACAACAGTGTGAACAGTTTAAATAACAATTGCACAGCACCTGCTAACAACAGGCTAACAATACAATTTACACAGCAGCCACCATCCCTGCAACCGCAATCACAACATCAACAACATCAACGTGCCCAACAACAGCTACAACAGAAAATACACCAGAAACACTTACAGCTAATCCAACCGAAGCAGCCGGGTTCACGGGAACAGCAAATTAATCTTGTCTGTCGCTTTTGTCATAAACGGCCCAAATTTAACAACAACATCGATTACAGTAATCACATAATAGCCATGCATCCAGTCGAGAAGCCGTTCAATTGTCCCTTCTGTCCGCAGCACTTCCAGCGGCGAGTGCATCGTCAACAGCATATTGCCGAAATGCATGCAGCGCAGCGCTACCAGTGTCCTCAGTGCAGTTTGAGTTTTAGTGCTCAACGCACTTTGGACATGCATCTGCAAAAGTATCATGCCTGCACCCGGCCAACAGTAGAGGGCAAGGCACCTGAAACGATGGCGGATGAAACACAGCAGCAACTACCACAGCAACGTAGCCCCAACAGTTCGACAAGTGCAGCTAGATCGTCAGCAAATGGAAGTGTAGAGAATTCCCCACCAGCCACTTATCATTTATTAGAACCTCCGCATCATCCGCAACAGCGCCTAGTACGGGTCGATGATGTTCAATTGCAGGTCACGGATGAGATCAAAGATCAACGCAGTAAGTTGCTACTTTGTTTATTTGGTTTTTGTTTGTTCTTTATTTCTGTTTAAATTTGCTAAATGTTGATGAAATCGAAGCTGGGGACGGTTCCTTATACTTAGAAGCTAACCCCACCCCTGCCATAATATAAAATACTAATAAATTTCCAAATGCTATGCTACCAGCTCGTAATTCAGTTGTTTGTTATCGCACTCCGCAATGTTTATAAAATGTACAAAACCGCAATTACTGTTACCGCACAAATGTCGCCTTCTTACAGTTCTCCTCTCCGATGCAATTTACAAAACCCACCGCAGTGATTATCCCATTACGACTCTATTGCGACGCATAACTAGAAATGATTCATTGGATTCTTCCAACACGTAGATGAAAAACGAAAAACGAAAAACGAAAAACGGAAAACGAAACACGAAAACGAAAAATGAAAATACTTACAAGTACAAGTAAACAAGAAAATAAATCACTGTTAGCGTAGCGTTCGTTGTTAATTATAACACTGATTCAATCAAAAGTTAAGTAACATGCAACATAGTGTGTAGAGTAGGGGCTGAATAATAAATAAATTTATTAAAACAACGACAAGAAGTGGAAGTGATTTCGATTACAAGTTATTTTGTGACTTGAAAGAAATGCAATCAAAAAGTTGTATGAAATTGAAAAATCGAATTGAAATGTGTTCGATGAAGATGTGTATTTAAAAAAAAAAAACTCAAAAACAAAAACAAAAGAAAAAGAAACAAAAGCGCCAAGCCTCAAGGTATTGTTGCTGCTACTTTGGCTGATTGGTTTTTTACATGCGATTAACTTGTTTTCCCTTTTTTTCATTCTCATTTTCTTTCCATGCACAGCCATTGAGCTGCAAGTGGAGATTGAGTCTGAGCGGAATGCGCTGGAGGGGGGCGCTGGTAATAGCGACAGTAGCAGTCAGACTAAAGCAACACCTAATATACCAGCCGCGGTCTGGTCTGATGATGTTGAAGATAAAGGTGAGCAGAGTACAGAGGCATGGCACCGGAGACACAGCCTTACAGATAATGAATTAATCTTGTGAAACTGATTTTCTTCTTTCTTAACAATCACAGGTGAACTTAAATGCAAGAAATCTCAAACACACGTCACCCTACCCTCACCCGAACAAACTGAACCAGATTCCACTTCAACTACAACATTGCGACAATTTCGGAAACGTCGCTTATCGAACAGCTCCACTTCGTCGGTTGTGTACGGAGAGGGGGCAAATGGTGGCGGCGCAGATCGAATTATAGCAAATCGTTCATTACGTTCCAATCATAAGTGTTTGCTTTGTGCTGAATACTTCAGCAACGAGATTGCTTTGCGTAAACATCATTACATGATGCACGGTAATCACGCATATCTGCCGTTGATGTGTAATGTGTGCAAGCAAGGTTTTCGCACGCGTCCCGCTCTGTTACGTCATATGGAAACGCACGATACGGAAGGGCGACCTTATCAATGTAATGTATGTCACGTTCGATTCCCTCGACCCTCCCAGTTGACACTGCACAAATTAACCGTGCACAAATTTGAAAAATCCTACACATGCGAACAATGCGATCAGAATTTTACATCTGAAAATGCCTTAACCATGCACCTAAAGTGTCATCCTCCAGGTAAATCAAATCAAATCTAAACATTGAAACTTGTTAGATGTGCTGTGCCCAAAGGCGATTGAAAAAAAAAAAGATGTATTTGGCTTAAACCAAATCTTAAATCTTAATGCGCAACGCAAGACAGACAGACAGACATGCCTTTAAATTTACAAACGTGTGTACTCGTATATCCGCAATAATTATTTTTTATTTCCATATAAAAGGAATACCATCCAATGGCACCAGGTAGAGTATTAAATTTGCTTACATTTTTTTTCCTTATTACAATTCTGGTGTCAATTTTAGTTACGACGTTAGTGGGTTAGTTGGTTAAGTGGTTAGGTGTTGATGTAACAAAGATTTTAGTAATTTAGTGATTTAGTCATATTAAGCACTGATTCAATTTTATGTAAATCTATATAAAAGTCTGAATTCTTATCAATTTTTGTTGTTATTTATGTTGTTTATTTGAAACAGCTCCTCAAAAGCGACATTCATTGATAGATGATAATGAAAATAAGGCAGAACGTACAATACCACTAAATATGCCAACGATAGCAGCAACAGCAAATATAACAACCCGGACAATACCGTTAGAAGCTACAAATCAATCGACAGCTAATAATACAAATATAACAACAATACAACAACAACAACAACAATTTAATGGCTTAAGATTTGAGAATAGTCATCAGCATCAAATTCAGCACCAATGCGCCACAACAAATGAATTAATCTGAAATTGAAATATTTTTGAAAATATTTCAAAAAGGTTGTAACTTGAATACAATATATCCCGTTTCAGTAGATTAATTAAATTGCATTATTTTCGATTTTTTTTTTTTTTGTTTTTTTTAATTTACTTTTTCATTTCCTTGTTTTGTAATTAGTTACATTTTATCAAATTACAAGAGTGACAGGGGGAGATTTTAAGCTAAATCTCCATCTCTCTCTCTCTCTCTCTCTCTCCTACTATGAACGACTTAATAATAATAATAATAACAGTAAACAACCGATAATAACTTTAATGGAATCCAATTAATGCGTAACATTTAGCTAAGCACGGAATGAGAATTCGGTTGCTGTTGTGATAAAGTGGCAATTAAAAGAAATAATTGTGCTTTTTACGTGGGTCTCTTTCCTCTCTAAACATATACACACATACGCACAAGAACATAAAATTGTTATAGCAGTCGAGAAATAATGAAAAATCTTGTATTTAACTTTTTTTTTTTGCTTTTGGTTTATGATAAACTGTTAGGTTAGTTAGCTTTTGTACAAAAAAAAAAAAAACAAACAAAAAAAAACAAATGAAACTTAATGTATTTAAATATATATGATTCTTTTTTTTTAAATTTTATTTTAATAATATGTACGTATAAATGTTAAATTACTCTCATATGGCATTAATTAGTCAATACATGATAGTATCATAATGTAGATAATTTGTTTATTCATATTAAATGAAACGTTCACGTATTAAGTGACACATGAATGAATAATAACTCTCAGTTGAAGTTGTAATAATAGTTATTAACCATAAATTATGTATGTACGTATGAATATGCAAAAGAAATATAAGTTAAGTTGCATATATAAATATTCCGAATAGTGATTATACGTATAATGTGTGTGTATATATAATGATTAGGTAAAACAAAACGGGAAAATTGGTCTGCTCGAAATAAGCCTCAGCTGAGAGGCGCATATAATAATGGACTTGAGCTTTGAATTATTCAAATTTTCACTTTCTCGCACTACAACTAAGCTCTCAATCTCAAAATGGCTATAAAAACATACTCAATGCGCTGTTGCAGCTCTCTGCTCATCCATAATTAATGATTTTCATACAAGATTTGTAATTACAATTAATTGTACATTATTTGTATCAGTGTTGGATGTGCTTTTATTTTTTTTTTTTTTAATTTCATGCTATAGTTCCTATTAAGAAGAACGAACTTTTTCCAACCAATTCAAAATTTGTTAAAACAGAATATGAAGTTTGAATTGCTTCGTTGACTAAAATATATATATACTTATAGAGAGAGAACGTTGTGTTTGTAGCAGAGACTTGAAAGTCTCTGGTTTATATGTACTTTTTTTGTTTTTTTTTAATTCTGCATTGTTATCAATACATACACAAAATTATAAAATAAAACACTTTTTTAATACAACAGAAAATAATGAATAAAAAAATCTGTTAAGATTGAAAAATAAAATAAAACGTTAATCGGAATAATCATAAGAACCGAATTGTTTTTTTTTTTTTATTATTTAAAAAAAATACATATAACGGAACATTGCCTACATTTTTCTATTTTTAATGTGTTACAAGCCACCACTATATGTATATTCGAGTGTTGAAAGACATAAAATATTTAAAAAATATATTCAATCTAATAATGGAAATAAATAAAAAAAACGCCAATTTCACAATAAGTTGACAAATGTGTTAACAATCTCTACCTTTCCTTAAATAAAAAGCACATCTCTAGTAATATTATTATTTATTATTTTGACAAAAAATAAAACCAAGTGCCTAATTTAATAAATATTTTTTTTTAGCACTAATTGGCCACGATAGAATCAATTAAACTTATATATAAGGATAGGTTTGGTGTAAAAAGAATAATAAAATAAAATTTGTTAAAATAATTGATGAGGAGCCGCAATTAATCGTAGTACCAGTCCAAGAATAGTAGGGTAAAAGACATAACCAATAAGAAAAATAAAGACCACACTCGTAGGCCGGCATTGCGTTGTATGGCCTGCTTGATTTGCTCATTGGCATCTTTAACATTTTCAGTTGAACCAATAACTGCATTAACGATCCGTTCTATGTTATGCTGCTGCAGAGAAACCTAAAAGCAATAAACAAAAAGGCATTTCAACTTGTTCCTTAATAAAAAATGCGAATTCCTTTGCGAATTATACCTTTTCGGTGAATATATCTTGCAGATTAGCAATGTCCACTACGTTCTTTTCTATAGCCGCCACCTCCTCAGATAAACCTTGTAATTCTTGATACAATTGCACGTTTTCCTGTTCATACATTTGTATATCTTCGGCACTCAATTTATCTTCAGTCTCGTGAGATGTTTGTAGATCCTCGTTTAATGCTACTTGAGCTTTGGTATCAGTTAATGATGCATCGTTTGAAGAACGCATACTATTCTCATTTTTTTGAGATGACAGTAAAGGTTCTGTAATATCGATATCATCGAAATCCCACCCCTCATTGGAACTGCAATTTTCCGTTTTGTTCGGTAACGGCGAATCCTGTTGGGATGTAGATGATGTATTGCTGGCAGCACTTATTTTACGCAATCGTTGCTCACCAGCAGCTGGTCGTACGGGTATTTTCTTTTTATCTGGGGCTAATTTTAAAAAATGATGCGTCTCCAACTCATATTGAATGCGATATTTTTTTTGTTCCTGATGCATTTGTTGTATAGCTTTTAAGTAGGAACACAATATATCCAATACCTCTTCGAATTGTTTTTTATGTTGAAGTTTTCGTTTTGCTTTCTTCCAATCCAAACGCATTTGTCCCAAATACTGCGTATAATAGATGAAGAATTTCTCCGATTCGCGATCGATTAAATCTCGCTGGTCATCGGTCATGTGAGTTGCATTTTTCAAATGTTGACCTATACGCATATATGCAGAACGGCTTTCCACCAACACATTACGTAAATTGGTGATTTTGTTGCATACATCTTTGGCTTTACGGGAAAATTCATCGCGACAGCCATTTGTAACGTTTCCAAATGTTTTCTTGAGTATACGTTGTGGTGGCAATTCACCCTTACGCTTGAGTTTTATTGTTAATACGGCTGCTTTAAACTGATGCGTAATATCCATTTTAGTTAGAAATAATAACCACTTTAATTACTTTTGGGAATAATAACAAAAATCCATTGTTTCCTATCTAACAATAAAAGCGACACATCACTAAAATCCAGCTGTTGCTTAAAATTGAAGACAGCTGTAAGTGTTGTTAAAGAAATATTTGATTCTTCTTCTTTCTCTTAAAATCACTCTTTGAAAATGGGTTGCTTCAATTTTCAACTTATTTACGCTCTGTTTTCAAAATCTTTATATTTTGTCACAAAAAAAACGTTGCATTAAAGAAGTTCTATTATGCTTATACTCCACAAAAATTATTAAGTTAATATTTTAATACATTATTTATTGTATAGACTCTCTGTTTTATGTGTTCAATTTATTGGGAATGAATAAATAATTTTGTGACACCATGTTAAAAATTAATATTTTAAAGCGCCCTCAGTGTTTGTTATTGGGGTACTCTAGTTAAAAGAAGATGCAGGCATTTTTAAAAACCGGCAAAACCAATAGTGGTTGTGATAAATCAACTCCTAGCACTTCTCAGGGGCACCAAAGCGGTGAACGACGCAAGCCCCCACAACCTTGGGTGGAGAAATAGTAAGACAAACCAAACATAATGCACTATTCGATCAAATATAATATTTTTTTTTAATAACGCAGTCGTCCCAAAACTGTGGAAGATGTGGTGGAACAATCAGAAGTAGTAGCAGTTTTACGTAAAAGTGTTGAGGGTGCCGATCTGCCAAATATGCTGCTATATGGACCGCCAGGAACCGGTAAGACGAGCACAATTTTGGCTGCAGCTCGTCAAATATTTGGTGATATGTTTCGGGAGCGCATTTTGGAACTGAATGCATCTGATGAACGTGGCATCAACGTAGTGCGTACAAAAATTAAGAATTTTGCTCAATTAACGGCCAGCAGTACACGTCCCGATGGTCGACCATGTCCACCATTTAAAATTATAATCCTAGACGAAGCGGATTCCATGACACATGCCGCTCAAGCGGCTTTACGACGCACCATGGAAAAGGAAAGTCGCAGTACTCGCTTTTGTTTGGTGTGTAACTATGTGTCCCGCATAATTGAACCCATAACTTCACGTTGTACTAAATTTCGCTTCAAGTCCTTAAGTGAAAATCAAATAATTGAGCGCCTCAAGCACATTTGTCAAATGGAAAATGTCACCGTTGAAGAGGAAGTGTTCAAATCTATTGTTGATATATCAGGTGGTGATTTGCGTCGTGCAATCACTAATCTGCAATCATGCCATCGCCTTAAGGGAGCACAACACAAAATCACACGTAATGATATGTTTGAATTATCCGGCATGGTACCGGAGTCATATTTGGACGAATACTTGGAAGTGTGTCGATCCGGTAATTATACTAAATTGGAAGAGTTTGTGAGTAATATTGAGTACGAGGCGTATAGTGTGGGACAAATGCTGGAACAGTTTAATGGATATGTTTTAAAATCTCCATTCCTAACCGACATTCAGAAGGCACACATTTTTAACAAATTGGGTGAATGCTGTTATCGCCTGCAAGATGGCGGCTCAGAGTATTTGCAAATTATGGATTTGGGTTGTTTTATTATATTAACCTTGAAGGAGAAATGAAATGAAAATAAATTCGTAATGAGAGACTAAAAGAAATGGTTTTATTTGTAATTATGGAACATTTTCAAACTCATCATCATCTTCGCGTTCACGCTTTAATGTAGTACTGCCTCCACTGGAGTTTGAAGATCCAGAATTATTTGTGACATTGGCTACATCCGTATCAACTTCCATTTTTAGGTCACTCAAGAGAGTCTCATTAGTGGAAGTTGCAATGACGGTAGGCTTAACATCCACATTAACTGCTTTAATTTGAGTGGTGAATTTTATCACCGGTTTAGGTATAGTAACTATTTGGGTTTTAGGAGTTACAACGCTTTGTCGCTTAATTGTCGTACCGCCTGCTATACCGGGTTTAACTTGAGCTTTAAGTGTACTGCGGCCCTCCAATGCGCTTTTTATCATTCGTTTGGGTTGATTTACAGCTCTCAGCTTATAGTTACAGGCTGATAAGCAATAACGATCGGGTGGTAAACGTAAGCCGCAGTGTGGCTTAATTGGAGGTAAAGGCATAGAATTACGAACTTCTGCCAATTTAGCAACAATCTAATAAAATATAAAAAGAAATTCAAAAGTTTATGAAGTTAGAAGCTAGAAAAAAGTGTATATTACATGTCTCGGTGGTGGACTAGTGAATGCTTTATCTGCCACCACTTCTGTGGCCAGTTTGACATCATCTAGATCAATAGTTTTTTTGCGTGCATGATTTGCAAAGACCTTTGCATCATCCAATACACAAGTCACATAACCTGTGAACATTTTCTTTTATTAATTTCATAATGAATTTTTTGATATTACAACAAAAACTAACGATAAGTAAACTCCAGCAATTGGTTAATTACTCTCGGCTCATAGTCTTGTATACCCATTTCCTTAATTATGGACATAATAACTTGAGCATCTTTGGGTACATGCTTCACCTGGGCATTGACTTTTGTTTTTTCAGACTTGTCCTTTTCAATAGACATTATTCTAATATATTTTCCGAAATCAACTTGAGTTTTTGCTGAATTCTATTGTGATAAAACTAAACAAAGAATAGTTTTTGTAAGGTTGCCACTTTTTTGAAATAATAATTTTTTACAATACATTTCAAACTATTATATTTTAAGTTGATTTTAGGATTTTCAAACTGTTCTTTGGTTAAACATTTCCGTTTCCTTCGTCTACCTCAATTGTTTAAAGCCGAACCAAACGAATGTCACTTGAAAGGACTTAATAAGTATTTTAATTCTTTTTCTATATATATTATTTTCGTTTACCATGTTTCATTATAAACTCAAAGGGCTAAAAACTAAAGCCGTAGACCATAATTTTCAAGATGTAATGATTTTTATTTACTGAGCGGTTTTTAATGTTTAATGCGGTTTTTAATGTAACTTTTAAATGAAATATCATTTGCTGTCAATTTTTGCATTGTAGAGAATGTTTACCAAAGACGGACAGACGGATATTTATATATTAGATCAGCTTTTCATGCTAATCCAGGTTATAAATACTTTATGAGATTTCTGAGTTTTTCCTTTGGGTGTTGAAAAAGGAATGTTAATCACCCGCTAATAATTCAGACAATAATGCTTCATTATAACTAGCCTATAATTTATTTACACACATACATACAGTAAGAAAGTTTCAATTTATGGAATTGTTACAAATGTACAAGTAATATTTTGTATTTTATTCTGATGAAAAAACAAATGCACAATAATCTGTTTTGTTTAAATAACATTTAGCAACTTTGGTTAAATGATGTTATCTCTTATCAATAATGATAATAAAAATAAAAAAAAAATAAAAACAAATCGCAATTATAAACTTGGACTTAAAACTATTGGGATTTACAGTTTTTAACTTCAATTTTTTGCAGCATGATAAAAAAAACGCAACTGTAACAGTTGATAGATATCGTACTAAAGTACTAAACTATAGTAGTACACATTGATGTTGAGTTTTGGGCTTCCTTTCCACCGCTCTTACGGCCTCTTCAAATACTGTATTCAAGTGTAATTTCTTTTTGGCCGAACATTCGACCAGCGAGTGAGCGTGTATCTCTTTGCGTAAGCGACGCCCTTCAGCGGTGGTAACAAACTTTTCAGAATTGGCAATACGCAAATCCAACTTGGTACCCACCAGCACTACGGGCACATTATTCGAGAAATGACGTATCTCTGGCCACCATTTACTTTTAATGTTCTCAAAAGAAGCTCGACTACTTATCGAATAACATAACAGGAAACAATTGGTCTATTTATGGTTATAAAAATAGAAAAAAAAAAGAAGAAGAAGAAGAAGCAAGGTAAGTAAAATGCATTTTAAACAACTTTTCATCAATTACATTTGGATAACTTAAAGGTCTTAATCTCTCGTAATCCTCCTGACCAGCTGTGTCCCACAACGTTAAACTGTACTCCTTGTTATCCACTCTTATGGTGCAGGCATGATTATCAAATACAGTCGGTATATACTCTTCGGGGAATTCATTTTGTGTGTAGGTAATAAGTAAACAAGTTTTACCCACCATACCATCACCAACTATGGTGATTTTCAATGGCCGCAGACTGTTGGACATTTTGTACAATCGATGTTGATGATCTGTTAAAAAATGAAAAGAGAAATTACACAAATTTATTGGTTTGTTGGTTGTTTACTTCTTATGTCCTTGATGTGATGATCAGTGAAAATGAAAACCTGCCTCAATCGCTATTACAAACTTCTCATCGATTACAGGTATTTATCTCATAACATACTTATACCAATCTTTAGATAAACCCGTAAACTTATTAAAAGCTTCAGAATATTGTAAATTTGTATTGTCTGTAGTGAAGTAATGTGCTTCTAGAGAATCGTATTTTTGTGCACATTCACTCTCGTTTAATGACCTTTGCTATTACATGTTTTGTAACAAACTTGTGTACTTTGACGTATTTGCCATAAGTGTGTTGCTTAAGTGAAAAGTATTATCTTACTAATTATTCCTCGTTAATACATTTTACATGTTTTGCGTAATTTTGTATTTCAACGGAGTTTTTCAATTCGGATTCACATAAATGCATTGCTTCAGCTGTAGTGTATATATGCAATTGGTACATGCATATGTAATATAAAAAACTTGTGTATGTGTAATAACATTAAATTCGCAAAAAACCGTTTGTTTTTTTTTAACGCAACTTTATTATTTGTAATGTGTTTACAGATATTATCGGTTATTGTTAGAGAACGTTAGTACAGACTTGTCACGTATAAATAAATTAAAAAAACAACAAACAATAAAGCCATCCAGTCTGTTGGGTATTTAGTGTTAAGAAAAAGTGAGTCACACGGAAAGTTGATGACTCTTTTCATATTGATTTTTACAATAACACATCTTGCTTACACATTATTGTTTATTACACATACATAATATATTTAATATATTAATAAAATCATGATTAAGTAACAGTAAACATATGCATATTTATATATTCATGCTTATAAAGAATCATTGTTGTTGAATGTGTTGTGTATTTTATGAAATATAAAATATCATCAAACATTTTTTATATAAAATATTAAAGTCAATGTTTGTATATATACAGAAAACGTCACATGTCGTTTTTATTTAAAAATCGACGATTTTTTTTCTTTCTCTCAATGTCATGATTCACACACCGCCTCTATTCGTTCAACCTTCCTGTAATGTTCCATAAAGTTCGAAAGAAATTAACAAACAAAAAAAGAAAAAACCTTTAAATGTTAAAATAAAACCAGACTTTGTAAACACACCTGAATTACATAAAAAATACACCAACGATTACAACAACATCATGCTTGCCAACCCTAGATAATCACACGCATGCAAGTGTAGTGGTATTGAAATTACAAACAAAAAGAAGAGTAACAGGTTTTTATACTCTCCACATAAGAAGGGGAGAATATTAAGTTTGACATTCTTTTGGACACAGACATAGGCATCAGAGACAGATAATCAAAAACTGAATCAATCTAGATATGTATGTCCGTGTGTCCGTCTTTTCTTGAAACTCATGCGATCATAAATTTTGAGATATTGAGCTGAAATTTTTGGAACACACACACTTCTACATAAACTTGCAAGCTGATACGTATTACGTACTGAGAGGCCACACTTAGGCTGCTTGCCACGCATTGAGCTTAAGCAAATGTATTTTTTTTACTTGTTTGTTTGACTGTGTGTGTGATATAAGGTGTTTCTTCTTCTTGTGTTTTCTTGGTTTATTTTATGAATGCACACACACACACACACACACACACAGCTCAAAGGTTCTTGTTTTCCTTTGTTTTCATAAATATTTGTTATGTGAACACATTCTTTAGTGTTAGAAAAAAAGTTTTGTTGACACAGATTTTTTTTATTGATATAGATATAATAATAACCATGACGATGTGGTGGTCATGTTATAGAGTAAATCTTTCAGTGGGTATTTTCGATATGATTATACTGGTAAAAAATGAAATAATTAACTGTTACGAGAGTATATGCTTAGAGAATGAATAAAAGAAGAGAAGAGAAATTAAATAAAATGGTAAAAAAAGCTATGTTTGATTTAGACAGAATCCGGCACACTGTTTACTTTTATACAAATGATGAGTCCGTGGCATATCCCTTTTTTACGGTCACTAAATGTTACCTTAACAACCGGATAAAATTATTTATGTAAATGTTGAGTGTGGCTGTTATCCGTCAACTTTTACTTTTCATTTTAAACTGAAATATCAAACTTCAACTTTGAAATCTTCACTTGTAACAACAACATTACAACAACAACAACAACAACAACAACATAGACATATTGATGCATGACAATTTTAGATTTGAACGCTGATCTACTACTACTACTATGATCCAACTTTAGTCTGCATAGTCTCATATGAAATAGCAAATTGTGGATTTGCTTACATGTGTACATACATCCACAAAGTATTATATGTTAACGTATTATAAGAACAGCTTTATAGAAATGTTAATTTTTATATAGTATATACTTGATATATATGCGATATATTTAGCATATGTTTCTAGGCTTTCTCTTCCTTGCAATGCTTTTCTGTTTTTATTGTATTATGAAACGGAAGCTTATAAAGTATTTTTATTATTTCTGCTGATAATTCATTATTTTTTTATTTCACATGAATTGTACATGTATATATGCAGATATATATGAAAAATAAAACTAAACAAATAAACAATAAAACAAGTGAAAATGTTATAGGTGGTCAAGCTTAACTATTTAATACCCTACCCTATAAATTTTAATTAAAATTTGTTTCGTTGTATGAGTAAACGTGAGGCATTATCATAATAGTCACTTTGTGATATATCATTATATGGAAAGGGGCTTTAAAAATGGTTCATTTGGGTACAAATTTGATTTAGCTAATTATTCTTGACAAAATGTAGACAAAATATTTTAAAAATTTAAAAAAGATTTTGCCATATAAAGACTTTTATTTATAATAGGTTCTTATGTGAGGAAAATGATCCAATTTAGTTTATATTTAATAGGCTTCCTCTTCAGCTGAAAATGTGTTCTTCATTAAATTATCTCAAATAATGTGGGCAGACAGGCGGACATGATTAAATCGATTGGTATAATTATTGAAAAGTATTTGCATTTCCGCACAAACTTAAGAAGTGCCGGGTTTAAAAAGTGCAGCGAACATATATAAATAAGTGATTGTGGCGGAAGATCTTTGATATTTTAAGTTTGTCATTTCCTTTGAAACACCCAAAAGGAGGCGCCAGAAACACTACAAAATATATTTATTCTTGATCAACATCAAAAACTGAGTCGACCTAGACATTTGTGTTCGTGTGTCCATATGTTGTTGGCAATCTTAAGGTCGCAAATTTTGAGATATTGAGCTGAAATTTTTATACAAATACTTTTAGTTGTTGCACGCAGATTTCTATTTAAAATAAGAAAAATTAGTCAAAAAGCCACGCCCACAATCAATAAAAATCTATTTATCTGCCACAAAAGACGACCCACGAACTTGAAATTTGGTGCACATATTAATGGTTAGCCCATCCATCGATGAGTCAAAAATAGTTGTGGTCGTATAACGGACACCCCCACAATTTACAAAAAACCATATTCACCATAAAACTAGACTTGCAAGCTGATACATCACATACCTGCCACGCCCACCTTTGTACATGCGCTAGAGGGTATTTAAGATTTGACTAAATTCAGCTGAATTGAGTTTTCTTACTTGTTATATATATCACTTATACCAGTATAAACAAATATTTATGATTGTGTGGATGTATGCTCAAATTCTCTCAAATTCCAATGTATGAACATAAGTTCATATTAAAACTCAGCCTATTACCCATACAACTATACAAGTAAATAAATGTTTATCTCTATAATATTTATCTCTCTGTGTGTGTGTCTGGGAGAGAGTTTTTGTAAAGGGTGTAAATTATCGGAATTTTGTGTATTCTGACACTAAAAGAAGGATCATATTACTTATTGTTGTTATGCATGTGCATGCACATACACACACATAAGACATATTTGATTAAATATATTTACACATAATAATCATATCATTTGCTTTGATATTATACGAGTAAGCAAGTGCGGCTGGCTTGGTTGGCCATTTAAAAAGATCGTTAAACTTGAAGGAAATAAAAACTTTCCTCATTATCACTGACAGCAAACTTATAATAACTTGCATTTGTTGTCTTTTTATTGTGATTTATTGAAAAGCCAATTAAATGAAATAAAAACCGTTTCTTGATTGCTTTCACAAGCACCACGCTCTGCATTAACTGCGCGTTAACTATTGTTGTTCACTTAACCGCTCCGTAATGGCTGTTTAGAGTTCAAGCAAAGATCAGATCAGCTCAGCTCAGCTGAGCACAATTTAATTCACTTCAGTTCAATTGCCTCTTTGTGGCTTTGTGGCCACAGATTACACTTCAAAGTCATTTAACTTATCTTTGGACAACTAATGCGTTAATCTGTTATCTATATATTGTGCAGTAGTTAGCTGATATAAACCGTGAGTGATTTTCCATTATGCCTCGATTAACAACAGTTTTAATTTCCTTTTTTTTTATATGCGATCTTATAATTATGCAGCAAGTGCGGCAAATACTTTTATTTTTGCATTAATACAAAATAAAAATAAAAAATGTTTCACCTTGAGATATAAATTACCAGAGGAGAGAACAATGAGCAGACATAGTCAGTGACAAGGTAGACTGCATTTACTGCAAGGCCGGTGTTTCATTTGTATACCTATCATATAAAATGAAGAGATATTAAGTTTGTCATTTTATTTGTAACAACTAGAACGGGAGGTCAGAATAATTTACAAAGTTTTTTTTACATTATACAGCAGCTATAATTAAGTAGTTACATTATTCTTTATCAGGTTGCAACTTTTTGCAGATATTGAGCTGAAATTTTTAATTTCACTTCTATAAATTGGGCAAAATCGGTCAAGAGCCACGCCCACAATCTATCAAAAGTCGATTTAATTGCCACAAAAAATTATCTTTAAAGTTGACATTTGATAAATATATTTATTGAAGTGGTAAAAATGGGCGTGTTCGAAAAATAGACACGCCCACAATCCACTAAAAAACATCCTAAGCTTCCAAACTGTTACGCATTAGCATACACTATTAGAGAGCGTAATCATATACTTGCCACGCTTACTGTTTGTATGTTGATGTGGAGGGTATTTAAGATTTGCCTTAAACCAAATTTAATTGATCTACTCATCATCACATATGAGGGTATATATCACTTTGTCAAAACATTTATAAAATCCAAAGGGAGGCGTCGAAGACATCACAAAAAATATATGTTCTGAATCAACGTCGAATACTGAGTCGGTGTAATCAAGTTTGTCCATCTGTCCAATATATTTGATCTGTGGTAATCACTGTCCTGGTCGCAAGAATTGATATATTGATTTCAAACTTGGCGGAAGTGTTGGTATTAAAAGTGAGCAAAATCGGTCAAACGACACGTCCACAATACAGCAAAAACTGAAATAGGAATGATTTTTTGATAAAATTTTCCACATTATTTATAAAAAACAAAATATATATTGACGAATACACTCCTCGGGTAGCTTTGTTACATAAATGGTGGGTATTCAAGATTTTACTTCGGCCTAATGTTGCTTTTTTTACTTAACCGCTGTACATAATATTTTCCCTTTCATTAGATGAAAAGTAAAAATGAATAAATTATAACAAAGTTGTCATATTTAAAATATAATTTTATATGTGAACACATTAGAGAAACCTGATATTATGCTTTCGACAGATAAACAAGAAAATTAGAATGAATCGTTAATAAACATTAACCAGGTTAGTGCAATATAATCATGTTATCAAGTTACTAAGTAATTTGAAATTATAATCATTTGTCTACCTATGGTGAAGTGAAGAAGCGCAACATTTCCAATATTGTACAAAGCCAAGCAATACTTTTGTATGTTACAAAGATAAGGATGATTGCATGGGTTCATTAAACATTTCTTAATAACATTTTTGCTACTGTACATACCTACAAGAGTTTCTTCTTTTTTCTATTCTATGTTCATTTTCACATTGATAAGAAAGCAGATGTGCAACCTCAATTAAAAACAATTGGTGACGGTGATAGGTTAAGTGTTTGCTTTGCATTAATATCATATATTAAGTTACAGCATTGGAAATGTAAAAGAAAAACTAATATCGAGTCTAAGACAAAGACTTGTAACCCCGCTGACAAGTACTTAGACGTTCAATTGTATTAATTTAAATGATAAAATCAAATTGTAAGTAATGTTAAGAGTGGCTTAACAAAAGTCATTACAGTTAATTTAATAAAAGAACTATGCGACCGTTGGCATTAGTGGTCTTTTCCCTTTGGAATACTTTTTTATAACAATTACAATTAAGAAAATTTTCCTATTTGACCTTTAAGGATCTGTTTCGTTTCATAATTTGTTACAAAAAAACTGGAAAAATAATTATATAAACATGTAGCTAATTTATATATAAAGAATTGCGATTTTTTGTCATAGAAAGTCTTCCGTTTTAATGGGATCCTTAATGGGAAGAGGTTCTAAAAATGGTCCGATCAGGTCCATTTTCAATAAAATTTTCTCTATGGATCAATACTTGTTTTTGTATCAAATTTTGTTGAAATATTTTAAAAAACGTGATCTGAAACTTTCGCATAAATTTAGAAAGACAGACAGATGGACAGAGTTATTTGGCGTTTTGGAAATCTTCGAAAACTTAAGAAACCCTTTGCCACAAGAGATGGAGAGGTTCGTTATTCCGGAGGCGCCAAAGACCCTACAACGTATATATATTCTTGATCAGCATCAAAAACTGAGTTGATCTAGACATGTATGTCCGTATGTCCGACTATTTGTTGCCATTCTAACTGGCGAAAATTTTGAGATATTGAGCTGAACTTTTTCAAAAGTTGGATTACGGACACGCCCACATTTAGTTTGCTTACTTGTTTTTATATGAAAAATCTTTAATAAAAGTACAAAATAGTCGAAGTAGTGAAGTATGCATAACAACACAACAAAAGTCAATTAATTAATTGCAATGTTTTGATTGGGTAAACGTATATAGTGACTGCCTACCATGGAGTGGTATTAGAATATAACATTTTATGAATTTATTTAAGTTCAATTTATTATGTTTCTCTTATTTCAACATTCTCTAGAATATAAGCTTCTTATGTCAAATTATTTATTGAAAGTGTGGTTTATACATAAAATACATTCCTCTACAGTTTTTACAATATTCGTTATCGTGTTAATTTTATGTATTCCCTTAACACTTATTTTACAATCATGAAACCGTTATCATTTTGCTTATGTACCTGAAGCCCTTCTAATCTATTTGAAAATTTCACAATTTTACACGCTTTCAATGAAAATTTTTCAATTATTATCACTAACTAGATAACAATAAGTGTAATAATGATCACTCTACACAAGAAATAAAAATGAAACTGAAAAAACCCAGATGCTTAGAATTCCAGTAATTAGGCATGCTCTCCGTTTCTCACTTCCTAGTATATAAGTACCCACTCTCCTGAACATAAATTAAACTAACACTTGTTGTGTTAATGATGAGAATTGTTTGTCTTTTACATTTTATTATAAATACTAATACATATGAAATGAAATGCTTGTATGTACATAAATTGATATAAAATTAATGAATTTACTACCGTTTCGTGTAGATTTGGCAATAGCAAGGTCATGCACACACACACACACACACCAACACTGCTTTTAGTTTAATTTCAACGGAGACGAAAGGTTTAGTGTTTCTGATTTGTCTCTCTTTATATATATAAAATACTTGTTTTATTGCAGTAATTCAATGTGATTCAAATTGAAGTGGCACTCTTTTTTTTTTTTTTTTAGAAAATTTTTTTATTAACTAAATATTTAATATATATGAAAATTTATGAAAATCTAATATTTTCTAAAATTCTGTATCTTGTTAGTTAATAATATCGTAATAGTTTTTAATTTATTGTATTTCTCTGTTTGCTCACACACTTATACAAAACATTGTATTTATATTTCATTTAATTTACGCTGTAAAATTGCACCGGATTGTATGCATAAAACAAAACGTACCGATCGTCAAAGCAGCCACGTATCAACTCTTTACAACGCTTAACTGAATGCCTCTGATATGGTTATAAAACTAATATGTATCTACATAGAGTATACTCGTATTCTATATATCTACGGTATGAGTTAAGCTCTGCGTTATTGAATGAGTATAAAATAATACTCATTTATAGCTCTTATAGATATTTACATATGTAGAGTGCCTGCTCTTAAGTTATTTTTATCCGCTCCGCAAAAAAGTACGAGGTGTACTAAGACTGCTTTTCTTTTTGAAATATTTTCAAAGGTAGGGGATATACTAAGTTTTTCATTCCGTTTGCAACACCCAGAAAGAGGCAATATATATACTTTTGATTAGCAACAAAAGCTGAGTCGATTTAGACATGTATATCCGTGTGTAGGTCTGCTGTTGGCATTATTACGTTCATAAATTTTTATATATTTTAAATATTTTTTACAAACATTTTTAGTTTTTGTACACAGATTTTTATTTAAAATGGGCAAAATCGCTCAAAAGCCACGCCCACAATCCACAAAAATCTATATATCTGCCACAAAAGTGGACCTATGAACATGAAATTTGGTACTCATATATATAGTAATGCTAACCATCGATTTGCCAAAAAGGGGCGTGGTCGGTTAAAATACGCGGCCACATTCGACAAAAATCTTTATATCTGTCACAAAAATTGACTCAAGAACTTGAAATTAGGAGAACATATTAAAAGTTATCTCATTCATGTATGTGTCAAAAATGGGCATGGTCGTATAATAGACGCGCCCACAATTTACAAAAAACCATATTCACCATAAAACTAGACTTGCAAGCTGATACGTAAATACACTGTTAGAGGGTGTAATCTCATACCTGCCATGCCCTCTATTGTAGATTTAAAGGATATTTAAGATTTTGTCTAAAACTAGTTCAATTTTCTTACTTGTTTAAGTATATGACTCTTATACAGTTTATACAGTTATGTGATGCGTGTAGGTAAATATATATGCAAAAAAAAAAAAAAAACTTATATGAAGTTAATCGAATATTTGGTAAATGTTGCCACCATATGGTGAGCATAGAATTAACGATAATATGAAATAAAATATCACACCATTGTGTAATACGGAATGAATGTGTTTATATGGTAGAAGCTGAAAGGGTTAAGCACGATGTAATGTATATCTAAGATAAGTGTTATCTTTTGTAAGATTATATTTGGCGTACAGTGCATAACGGATAAAGGGCTTACTAGAAATTTCACTTTAGAAAAATATATTGGATTAGGTTGCTAATAAATTAAAAATGATTTGGATTTGATTATACATTTTAATTTCTAGCTGTAGATATTTATTGACGGACGTACGGACAAAGTTCTTCTTGCTTTATGTAAATCTATGAGACCGTTTTAGAATACATTTGTATATTTTTATTCTTCTTTTAAACTTTTTTCTCCAACAAAACATTATGCGTTATGCATTGCAAATTATAGACAATAGTCATCCAAATATGCAGCGATTGCCTTAAAAATTTACTCAAAATCTTAATAATAATCATAATAGTCACTGTGACGATTTCTTACTTTTTGTTTTGGCATTCCGACGCATAGAGGAAGTACGCAATGTAATTAAAGGAGAATGGCAGGCAATAAATGAAGTAATGCAACATTTATATTGTTGTGCGGTTTTGTCTCTCTTTACGTTTCCACTTGTCGCACTTTCATGCTATATATGCTTATAGTGTGATGGTGGGAAGGAAGGAGATGTGTCTGGTTCTTCATTGTACACATGTATACCACTAACAAGTGAAAAATATATTCATTCTTGACTTTTACTAAATCCTGGATATACTTTCTACACGCACCCTACCACCCTACCCTAGTTGTGCAGTATATACATATGTTTATAATTCCTAAATAGCAAATGCCATACCCATGGATTCATAATCAAAATCGAGTGACTGTGTCTGACGGACCCAGTGCGCAAGCTATAGGTTGCATTTGAGATTTTTGCTTTAACCCATTTTTAATAGGTACCTGACTTCATATACTAAGAATATTTTTGCTAAATTTCTGATCAACATCTCAATTTTTGCGATCACAAGTATTATACCTTAGAACACTTTATTTTCTTCATGAAGCCTTGTTATTGCCACAAATGATATTATTTATTTAGTATACCGCTCCACCATAATGTAGAAGATATAAAATATGGATTCTGACGTAAACCACACATAATATTTTTTGCGTGACTTAAAAATAGTTTTAACTTAAGACGAAAGGGGTGCAAACAATGTGTAAAAACGACATATAAAAAACGCATTAATACAAAATATAAATGAACATATTATAGTCAATTATTTTATACCCTACACCAGTTAGCTTCTTATACATATATGGTACAATTTGTTGAGTTGTATCAGTAAACGTGAGGCATTGCCATAAATATCCTTAAGAGGTTCTAAAAATAGTCCGATTCAGTTCATTTTTAATAGAGTTCCTCTTTAGGCTAATATATATTTTTGTAACAAATTTCATCAAAATAAGTCAACAAAAGCGATCTGTAGCTTACGCACAAATTAAAATGGACAGACAAACGGACATGATTAAATGGATTTTGTATTAATTGGAATAATTGTAGGTGCGTTTAATAGTCACAAACGTTATAGGGCGTTTATCACAAGTGCTGCAGAGCATAATAATAGAGTTTACTTCTTGAAAAGGTATGAAAAAAATAGCACACACACCCATTATTGCAGAATGGTTTTCCCATTAATTTCAACATTGATACGAATGAAAGTTCACATTAAATATTGTTAAATATTACCACATTTTCTACATTATATCAAACACACAAGTGTTTGACAGTTGTTTCTGTCTGTCTCAACTACTTCCTTAGTTTCAATTTATGTACATAAATATTTGGAATAAATGCTTAATTAATGTATAAAACATTTTATATAACAGTATGCTTACATAACGGCGTATCCCTATTAACCTTGACACTTCCACTCTCTCTCTGTCTCTCTCTGTAGTAATGTTTTTTAATAGGAATATTATAACGGTTTTTTACTATTTATATTGAAACTATTTATAACATGGAGTATGTTTGTATTTGAACATTTACATGAACTTTTATAAATAGACATTTACCCTTAAATCATTTCATTAGATTAGATTAAGTTAAAAAGCTAAGATTTTGGGGGGAGAATGTCTGTACATGAAATGTGAAAAAGTTATTTTGACTTGGGTCAGGTATATATACCCCACATAACATACTAAGTTTGTCATTTCGTTTGCAACACCCAGAAGGAGACGTCGGAGACCCTACAGAGTATAAATATTCTTGATCAGCATCAAAAGCTACATCGATCTAGATCTGTCCGTGCGTCCGTTTGTTGTTGGCATTCCTACGGTCGTAAATTTTAATATCTTGAGCTGAAATTTTGTATAGACTTACTATTTAAAATGGGAAAAATCGGTCAAGAGCCACGCCCACAATCAACAA
Organism: Crataerina pallida; assembly: GCA_949710015.1. Classification (NCBI taxonomy): domain Eukaryota; kingdom Metazoa; phylum Arthropoda; class Insecta; order Diptera; family Hippoboscidae; genus Crataerina; species Crataerina pallida. The sequence goes on along the minus strand of OX453290.1, from coordinate 28,414,109 downwards.
AAGTATATATATATTCTACAAAAAAAATTATTTATAAAGTTGAAAATGGATATACATATCTATAATTGTTCCTTTCATCATTGTACTAAAAATGAGCATGGTCACAAATAACATACACGCTCACAATTTGCAAGAAACCTTACTCAACGTAAAACTTGACGGGCAAACTGTTACGTAATATACAGACTATTAGAGGGCGTAATATTATACTTGTCACGCCCATCATTTGAGGGAGGGTTTTTAACATTTAGCCTAAGCAAAATTTTTACGTTTAGTTTCCCAAACTTATGTGGTATAAAAATTTGATATTTTCTTCTCTTCATTGTAAATTAATTCTAATTTTCCGTTTGTTTAATTTAAATTCCAATCGATTCAATTTATAAAATCTTTTGTGTTTCCCTGCAAAATTCCAATTTAGCATGAACACCAACCTAACAAACTAAATGAGAAGCCATTCACAATAACAGTTGCCCAATCACATTAGTTAGTAAAACCAATTACAAACGTTGGATATATATATATCTGTTTATTATAACTCACTCTGTTAGTAAATATATTTCACTGCTAAAAAAGAAAACAAAAATAGTAGCAAAGAAAAATTTATTAAGAGGTACGTTCTTCGTGTTGCGTTTGCTCCCAATTAAACTTTAAAACAAGTGGCTGAAAAGTTATAAGTTGAGTGTTTATAAGTTATAAACGAAATTTATAAAAATATTCAAAACAATAATAACAAGAACAAATAAAGTATTGCAGAAATATTAAAACAAACGTTTAAACAAAAGCAAAGAAGAATTTATACAAATATACCCGAAAGTCTCTCTTTATCTCTCTCGTAAATGAGGAGAACAAACAGTTTATGACAACAGATTAAGGATAACGGCGCATTTATGAAATATATTAGAAACGAGAAATCAATGATAGACAATTGCAGAAATTCTTCAGTTAAAATTCAATACTCACGGAAAGCAGACGTAAAATATTAGCGGAAAACGTGTGTGAATGAAAAAAATTTATAATAATAATAAAAATAAATTACATTTAGCAATTGAAGGATATTGTGGAATGTGTGTATGTATGTATATTTAAAAAGTACATAAAATTGAACAAAAACAAAAATGCTTTCATTTATTTCTATCAGAAAAGTTGGCAAAATTATTAAATTATTCGATTAAGGGTGGTTTTCGGAAGCAGACAGTAAAACTATGTGTCTCGTTTATGATTGTGTGTTTTGATGTGTGTGTGTGTGTGTGTGTGTGTGTGTGTGTGTGTGAGTGCGTGTCAGTTTTAAAACATCTTTTTTAAGTGCCAGAACAATAACAGTGACAACTCCAACTAACCCAATCAATCCAACCAACCCAACCAGTGAGTGTACAAAATATAATATAAACAGCACCAAAGAGCCTTTCCTTGTACATACACATTTAATAGCCCTCCACCATATCTTAGTGGCTGCTTGGTATATAAAGTGTTTCATATGGTTTGTATTCAATTTTGCTAAATGCAAATTCTACCTGTCTGTCTGTCTGTCTCTTCTTTTACTTAAACGTATAAAAGAAGATTTTGAACTTAATAAAGAAAATATTTCTTTTAAATAAATTACACGAAACTGTAATATTAAAGAAAGTCATGCAAAATTTCAAAGATAACGGAACTTAAAGTTCGACCTAAACTAAAATTAAGCCTTATTTGTTATCTACTCCTTTTCTTATTACCAAACCATACTTAACGCACAAAAACAATACAGAAAACATTCTAATAACAACATTCAACAACAACAACAACAACAACAACAAATCAATATCTGTAATATAAAACCAGACTAAAGTCAGCACTTTTTATAGCAAAAGCAAAAAAAAAAAAAGAACAAAGCGGACAAGAGTTTATAATACGATAAGAAAACAATTTTTGTTTTAATCTCCAAACATAAATTACTATAACAATAACAAATAAAGTGCAAAACGTGCGTTTTTTTCTGAATCAATAGGAATAAAAAACAAATCAAAACAAATGTAAGGTTTTATACACAAAAACATAATGAACCAAGTGCCGGATATACTGAATTTATACATTTCAGTTTCTCCATAACTAGTAGATTTACATAAACAAGTGAAAATATTACTACGAATTCTTGGACTCTTCGAAACTTGTATCGAATCTATTGTTGAACCAAAAAAACTCTTTAGTTAGCAAAAGCATTTTCAAAGATTATTCCAAAAAAGCTATACGTACTTGGCTAAGGCTTTGTTTTGAATGTCCACTATTTAGGCATGAAAGTTCTCTGACGAATCTAAAAGTCAATATATGTTGCATGCTTTATGACTGTACGTCCATGTTACAAGTTAGTCTACAAGCTATATGTCTTACTTTTTCATATATTTCGATGAATTTGGATTCAAAGACACGTTTTAGCCCAAAGAGAAAGAAAAAAAAAAAACAAAAACAACGAATTAGACTATTTTTAGAACCTTTTCCCATATAAGGTCCTGTTATAATGGTGGATCCTTTTATAACGAAATCGGTCTATAATGAAAATGCATAATTTCTTATATTCTTTTTACCAAAATTTGGTTAAAAATAAAAAATAAAATTTTCGTTTTTTTTTTTCGATCGACTATAATATTTTCACTTGTTTTCTTTAGATGATGGTCAAATGTATTAAAAGTAATTAATAATTATCGCTTAAACAAATTTGAGCACAAAATGAAAACACGCTTAGTTTCATTAAATTATCGGGGCACCGCTTCGGTAGATCCCCGTTATTCAGCGGCTATGTTGCCTTGGACCATCAATGATATACGTTCCACCGAAAACTATACAAAGGTAAGTGTGATGATATTTATTTCAAAACTATTTCATAATCTACAGCCTATCAGTGTAGGCTGTTACATAAAACAATGATATGTCGATTCTAGACATTATTGATAGGTCTTGACATTGAACAAGTTTGGGCAAAGAAAAAAAGTAAAGTATGTAATAAATTCAGTGGTTCAAGTGAACTTTGAAATGTTGAGAATCTTTAGCAGACTTTCAATTCATTATTCACCAGAAATTGTTAGCAACTACTCGTATCCTGCACAAATTGTGACAAATAGTATATTATGTTTACGCAGATATTTTTAACTCCTAAATGCTAAGTGCCACACCCACCTTCAATTATAACGATCGATTCAGAATCAAACTACTAATATACTAAGTTTGTCATTTAACAAAAATCGATTTATTTGTCATTGAAATTGACCTATGAACTTGAAATAGTAATCTTCTCTCTCGCGTGGTCGATAAACAGAAACGCCTATCATAGATGTAAAACCATATTCCATGTAAAAGTCAACTTGCAAGCTGATACAGAATATATACACTGTTAGAGGGCCCAATGTATATATATTTGCCATGCCCCATGTAGATATGGACGATATTTAAGATATCGCTTAAACCAAATTAAAATTTTCTTACTAGTTATGTAATTCACATAAATATGTTGCTAAACCAAATTGATTTCTTAAATATCCTTAAAAAAAGAAAGAAAAAAAAAACAAAACTTTAACCAAATATTACAGTAACTCACCAAAATTCGTTAAGTTAACATGCACTTGTAGAAAGTTAATTTTCTTAACTTGTAAATGAAAAGTTGATCAAACATATACATAGATGGGGATAATTGGTTTTATATTAATATCAGTATGTAAATGCACATGAATATGTTTATAGACAAGACAGAAAAAACACAAGTTAGAAACTAATTAAAGCCTGTGTACATAGAATACTTACTCCCTTGTACGCCTTGACACAACTTATATATAAATTTTATGAATATTTGCTTTAGTTTTGTTACCTTTTTTCTTTTCTTTTCTTTTTCCTTTTTTTTGGTTAGTAAAGCGTAAGAAGTAGATTAAGTGGATGGAAAATGTTGTACTTTCACTTAAATGCAAACACATACACCCACATATACATACATCATAGTGTGCAGCTCACAATGAAAGCACGTCTTCTTAAAGTATGTATGCATATAGGGGTGTATTTATATACGCATGTGTGTTTATATATTAATTTATGTTGATAAAAGTTATTTAATTATGTGAAAATTTATATGCAATAAAATTACTTGAATGGAAAATTGAACAGGTACAAAGTATATCATCGCATACACATATATATTTACAGTAAAAGAAAATACAACAACACGTATTATGTAAATTTCTTCCATATATTGTTAAAGAAAACTCAATTTGACTGCACATCTATAATAGTATGCATGGCAGACATATGATTACACCGACTAACAGTATTTGGATTACGCATCAGCTTGCAAGTGGAGTTTCACGCTGAGTATGATTTTTAGTAAAGTGAAGGCGTGTTTCTTATGGGAAAATGCTCAATTTTGGCACATCTAGGTTGAAATTATTATAAATATTGTATCAGATAAAGAGATCTTATTCGATTGTGGGTTTTTGACTGATTTTGGCTTTCTATCTTTTGTGTTTGTTCCATCTTACAATTCCATTTACAAGTTTATGACAGCAAGACAGACGTACGGACATGCGAAGATATGGACGTACGGACATATTTAGATCATTTCTGTTTTTCTTGCAAACGAAATGACAAACTTAGTTTACCTTCCATCGTATATGAAAAGTATAAAATTAGAATTGTATTATATAGCTGAAGGGAATATAACGTAATAAAAATACATTAAAGAAACATAAACAAAACATTTTATCGGAGGGCCGATAACATGTTTTGCATTCTAACTAACTTCAATTCAAAGTCGATTAATAATCATTAAAGGGGGACGTTAAACGTAACCTAAATAGATCTATTATGCTAACCGAAGCTCCTAGCTTTGAAGTTTGAAAAATTTGATTCATCTTATCACCCGCCTAGGCTACCAGCACTACATTGTGCTCCGATATCTAACATTACAGATTGCTATGCACTCACATAACATGTGATGGAATGTTTCATTCATCCTTTTGCAGAATCTTATAATTCTTATAATTATGCTACTCAGGTGATACCTGAGGGAATTGCGAGCAGTGTAGAAGCCTGAGATTAACTTAAAGTCTAGTTCCATTGGCTTAAACGCTAAACTGCAAGATTTGATACATCTTTTTACCTGCCTCTGTCTCATACTATTGTTCCAATGATTAGCTAACTTTTCCTGTCCAATTGCTTTCTTTTTATGTTATATACACATAGATTTATATGTTTGTGTAAATATTTGATTGTTTAGCTATTTCACCGTTTCTTTTATATACTCGTATATGTGTGAAGCTTGGCCTACTTTCAGGAGCACGTAAACTTACAAACGGGTCTTTATAGTTTTTAACATTTCACGTGGTTGTCAAGTCGAGAATGCTTTGTTACGGTACGAGTATGTATTAGTCGGCTTCAATCGAATATTTGGTTCACTATCTTACACGATATGCAATGAAGAATTTTACATCAAAACGTAATGAATTAGACACTAATGTTGTTCGAACTGTGCGATGCTTACTACTAAACTTTAATTACATTTTACATGTGTCTGCATAAATTGTGTCTTCTCCTTCAATCACAACACTTTTCATTTCTACCAAGTAATGGTTAGTGAAGCTTCAATGATGATGTCATCTGTTAATCAAACATAGTGCACACAATCATTTAGACATTTTCATTAAATGTTGCGAGTTTATTAATAAGAAAATTATACCGCTTTATAAAAGTTAGCGTTGAGTGTCTGTGTGTTTAATTTAGTTACATTATGCTTTTAGTAATAGTTAAGAATACTTCAAAATTATGTATTTTAGTTAAAAAAAAAAAAAAAGAAATTGCAAAAATTTTATTTTAAAAACATTAATATTTCATTACTCCGCACTGCTTGTAAGCGCGTAACCTTGCATGCATTAACTGTTTGTATTCACCCAGTATATAAATAATAGATTTTATTTGTGTTAAAAAAAAAAAAAAAGTTTTCGCGTACGTTTTGTGTATTAAGCAAATATCCTTGGTAACACAGTTTCCGCTCTAGGTGACACTCAAATATAATTGCAAGCGTTGTACTTGCATAATAGCTTTTCCAACTGCAACGCTCTGACTTTAATTAGCACTGTCAAAGAATCAAATAGCAACAGTAGTAGTAATTGTAATTTGAAAATTGCCAACACAAAATATATGCTGTGCATGCATGTACGCTCTCTACGTAGACACAATAATCATTAAAATGGCAAGAATGGAATATAGGAACACGACACGTACAGATCCTCTTATAGAGTTACACAAAACGTTGGAAGAGAAAGGTTTAATACTATAATTAAATGTACCCATAATTAGATTGTCAAGGTTGACAAAGAAGTGTAATAAATTAGTTTTCTTTATAAAACAAATATTCCAGATAACCCGTACTAACCATTACATATTTTCCAAATTAATTTAATTCAAAAGCAAATTCGTTTTTCAAAACATATAAATCAAGGCAATACCAATTAAGCCAACAACTACTAACAGTCTCTTGCAGACCATTGTAAGGGCATGCAGCTATTGTTAAATCGATTATCCATGAGTTCCAGTAGTTACAAAGTATATGTAGCGTCTAAATTGTTCTAAATCTTTCTATCAAGTAGTAGAGACTTTGAAAAGCATAATCATTACAGTTAGATTACAAGTACAACCTATTTAGGTCTCTGTCTTGTTGCAAAAAAGAATGTCTTCTACAGATCATCTTCCATCATGTATGTACATAAAGTACTTGAAGGTTATGAACGAACTTAACGTTAACCCGTACAGCCATCCTTTTCATCAGCGCCAAGATAGGAACTATAAGGGTTTTATAAAAGCTTTAGGGATCCAGATGTAACTTTGCTGTTAAACTGCTCACTTCGCCGTACTTTGTATGGTCTTTTAAAAGCTTAAACGCTCATTCACCTGTTAAACCAATCTCGACTTTCACGGTAATCTATTTAACTGTTGGGAGATTACCAATGTTTGTGTAACGTTAAACATATGAGTTCACATTTTGGCTGATGAGACTCTTTCAACCTTTTTCTTCAGCTGAATTTGAATTCGTGTTTTACAGCGGGCACAATTTACTAAGACAAGTCCTTAGCCCAGGTATCACTCATAATTATTCGCTTAATCTTCAAGATGGCATTAGAAATATTTACAACTGTACCCTAGGCAGAAGAATTCTTGTACTACTTCAAAGTTATATCATTCGGAACGTGCTAAAGATTCAGGGCACTGTGACGTCCGTTCACTTTAAAAATACTCTTTATATGTATAAAAAAAATAAAGCCATTTGGTTATAAAATGAATAAGAATCCACAGAGTTTATCCCATAACAATGTGGCACCCATGAAGCCTCCAATTTAAAACTGTGAACTTTAAAGTGAAATGAACTGTGAACAATTTTTTCATTTCCATCACAACTTAATTCGCTCTTCTACCTGGCAGTTCCTATAAATATATTGAACTTTTATTAAAACCCTAAAATAGTAATGAAAACGTATCTCTAATCATCTGTCTTTTTCGTTTCTATGGAACAACTTATACTCTTTAAAAATTAAAAAGAAAACGTACCTTGACTGTTAAGTTTACTTTTATTTGCTTTCATTTTAAACTCAATTTATAGCTCTATTGAAGTTATTTATATTCACTTCATCGCATTACATCGACGGGTTATCCATTATTTTCTATTTTGTTCAGTTAACACTGTACAAGTACAAACAACTTTATTTTCTATACATTTTCCGTTTATTGTTTGGAAAATTCAATTATACAGGTACTTTGTGATGCCTACCTTTGTAGCCAAAGTAATTAAATTAAATTTCTTACATTTTCTCTCTCAGTTATTTAGTTGGCCAACAGGCCATAGAAATTGTTTGCCCATTACAAGTTGTTTACCAGGAAAAAAGCCGAACTCGACAGAGTACAAAAATTAATTTTATTTACAGCAACTTTTCACTCAACTTTGACACTTCAACTGAGGGGTGAGAAGTGAGGCTTTTTCAATTTATTTATTCATTCCCGTCTTTCCTACATCTCGGGAGACTGATGTTAAAAACAATTGCCTCTTAGGTCCAAAACACTAACTGACTCAAAGTGATAATAAAGAGAGAATAAGCAAAGTGTTACATGAACAAAAATATATTTTTCACCTTTTCATTTTCATTTGTTTCAAGTCTTTCAATTATTTATGGTTTGATAGTTTCGGTGTTTTAGAGAGACCTGATTAAAATGCTACGTTAAGCAGAAAATTGTGTAAATTATACAAATGAAAATTGAAAATGTTGTCATATGAATTGCAGCAACTTAATTGTATAACTTTTACAGCAGTACCAACTTAAAGTAGCAATGATGAAAATTTAATTAATATGTGTCACGTTGTCTGAAATAAATGTAATGAAATTTTTAGCAACTTGATAGTTTTCGCTTCAACTGATTTTATTGGAATATATAAATCACCGCAAAAACAAAAGAAACTTTAATCAATGGAAATTAGCCAACAAATGTTGCCAAAATTTATTTCAGACCTATTACCATCACTTAATGATTTGGCATAACCAATGGTATGGTTTTCATAGGAGTTCGGAATATAAACAATAATTTTGTAGAAATATAATAAATCATAATTGTCGTAGTTTATAAAAATGTGTACAGAATCCATCAAATTACTCTTGATGGACGATCTGTTCTTATCTATGTCTATGTCGGATTTTTTTCGGACTGTTTAAGAAGCGTCTCATTATTTATTATATTTAAGTACCTCAGTCTTAAGAAGAATGATATGAAAACTAACCACGGCTTTTATAATGACAATTTTCTACTGTCGATAAGTTATTAGTCCGACAGTCTACTTCAAACTCTAGCTGAAAACATTTTCTCCTCAGCAAGATTTGAACGCGCGATCCATAGCGGGTAGGGTTTACTAAGACAAAGCCTTAGACAACTCGGTTATTGAAGAGAGAAAATGGTAATAATTAGGGCCACATAAAATGCTAGTTTTGTTTAACTAAACTAACTTCAGTTCTAGCCCCAAGTAGCAGAACAATAGAAAATAGGTTTATTTTATTTATGACATACTAAAATCTCAAGAATGATTCTTTAAATAATTCTATGATTATTAAAAAAAATTTGAATTTCATAATTTTATTCTTTTCAGCTTTCGGTGGGCATTGAAAATGGCATTTTGGAATCGTACAATTCAGACTTTGAATTACAATTCAGTCATCCATTGAAACATATTGTTGGCATGTGCCGTATAATACATAAGACCACCGGTGGTAAACAAGTGGGTAATGGATTTTTACAAATAAAAAATCAACATTATTCACTTAATGGATCGCAGAATTACGGTAATACTGGAGCAAATTTTAAAACTTCGATGAAAACGTCAAACTCTTATGGTTCACTGTCGGCCAGTTTAAGTCAAAGGGAATCACAATTGCAGCAACAGCAACAACAACACACACATATTGGAGATTCTGGCAGTGATTATAATAATATTCCCAATAATTTTATGGAATTTACTGGACCTATTACGGGCTTAGTATATCTGATGAAGGAACCAAAAGATCCACTTTTGCATATTTATTTATTTGAATGTGAGACGGTGGAGGAGGTGAGTACAATTACTTCATTATATAAGAATTAAAATAAAATTATTTTGAAATATAAATTGAAATCGGGAATCAACTTATTTTGTGGTTTATAAAATTTCTTTAAAATATCTCTCTAATCACAAATATTGGTTGACACAAACAATTCATTTATGAACATAACAAACATATTAACCATCTAGGTGGTCTAACTGGATTGTTAAGTATTGCAGCGCTTAGCACCATATGTAGAACAGTTCTATTATTATTGAGCGTTTGTTGTTTTTCATTGTTTTCCTTGCTCTAAATTTGCCTCTGGCCCCCCCGCCATAACATAAATATTTGCCATTTTATGACGAGGAAATTAATCATCAAGTGTTGTTTTCTTTTTCCATTTATTTCAGTCATTACTGTTACTTTTGTTTTTTTGTAGTAAATGCAATCATAGTTTGGCTTCCGCTCTAGTTAAAAAAATTTATTGCGTCCCTTCTTTCTGTTTTCTTATGACGCGTTTAATTGGTGGTAAAAAGAAATATATTCACTTAAAGTTGAAGTAAGACAAGGACACAGTAACAAATAGTATCTTTGGTTAATGTATATTCCTTACAGAAAGGAAACTAGTTAAAATGTTATAGTCGGCCAAACCTAACCATTTAATGGAAAGGGATTCTAAAAATGGCTCGATCGGATCCGAATTCGCCACAGGTTAATATTAAGCCAATCACCTACTTTTTACCAAATTTTATCAAAAAATATTAAGAATTGCGAATTTTTGCTATACAAAGACTCTCATTATTATAAGATCTTATATGGGCAGGGATTCTAAAAATGGCTTAATTCGGTTCATTTTCAACAGACTTATTCTTGCAACCAATATATGTTTTTATACCAAATTTCAGCGAATTATCTCAAAAAATGCGACCTTTCTTTTATTTACAAATTTACATGGTCAGACAGACGTAAGGACGGATTTGATTAAATCAATTCAGATTTTGATTCTGAATAATTATGTCTTTCTTATCCAACCCCTTTCATATTTAGCACATAAGTGAATACACTTATTATAAATATAGCGCCCTTTTTAGGCACTAATAGCTACGTTTTTCTTGTTTATGGGCGTGGCACCTGATCGATTTCAAGCAATTTATAATCAACGTACGTACAACAACTAAAAATATGAAAATGTTCACCTTTATATCTCATAATTTACCGTTCTCCGTGAATGCCAACAACAGATAGACACACGGACGTACCGACGTATATCTCTGTATTATTTCATCCCTACAGCAACATTTCTAATTGCTTTAAAGCTTAGGAATCCTACACCAAACATATTCTAGTCATTTTCTTTACTTATTTTATATTTATTTCTTTTCAAAAAAATTCTTTATGAAATGATTGCACATTTGTTCTTCTTATAAATAAAAGATTCCACATATAGAAATAATATTGCATTGAAAACGGAAGTTGAAGAAATACGAGTATGTTTAGAATGTTTGCAAAAACCTTAATATTGTCTGTCGTTGATAGGAAGCCAAAATTAATCCAGTGTCAAAAGCAGGGCAAAAATTTGTGACATGTCATTGAACAAAATACGACCGTTCTACGTACACTATAGAATAGTTCACATCAACTCAAAATAATAACAACAGCAACAACAACGTCTATATTTATTGCATACATGTTCTTATGAAGTGGAACACTATGTATACATGCATGTTTCCAATGTGCATACAAATGTGAATAACAATTGACGTCATTGCTGTTTGGTGCAAGGACTTAAATCACAGGCAGAGCTTTATTTGTATAGGAATTATACATTTACTTGTAGGTATTACGGTTGTGACTTATTTAAAGGGCTGTATTGTAACACAAATAAGAGGCACTCTTTAAAAGCTTTACAAATAAATAACAAACTTTTGAACACAACTAAGCTGGATGAAATTTTGTTCATGTAGAAAAAAATAGACTGAACAAAAGAGCATTAAATGTGCACGTATATTTATTAAAGCGAGATATATAAGGGCTGTGGCTTGTAACAAAATCAAAAAGAAATTTAAACTTGGGCAACGATATCTCAATTTGGTGACCATGAAAGTGTGAACAAGAGAGATCGCTAACAAAAGCCAACTTGATTAGATCGATTGAGATTTTTATGCTAATTCTTGTGTGGGTCTCTGTTGCTTCTTTCTAAATCGATTTACGTTACGTCCGTCTGTCCGTCTCTAATAAACATTAAATTATTGACTCCAAGCTTTCAGCTTAATATTTCAAAACTTTGGTCCTGTCCGCACTGGCGATGAGTTCCGAACCAGAACGAATCTTGAGCTGTATGAGCTTTACACTGACATTGACATAGTTCGTCGCATAAAGATTCAACGTTTGCGATGGCTAGGTCATCTCGGCCGTATGAACGAAAGAGCTCCAGCTAGGATGGTGTTCGAAAGGGAACTGGATGGACGTCGCGCAAGAGGCAAGCCGAAACTCCGGTGGAGGGACCAAGTGTTTGATGTCCTGCAAACATTTGGTGTACAAAACTTCCACTTCCACAACTTTAATAAAATGTTTAAGAAATGATTTTTCGTTTTTTTTTTTAACAACAGGAGTTCAAGATTTTACATAATAAGTACTTTAAGGGACATTCAAGACCCTATACAATATAAAAACTTAGGGACCACCGTGAAGTACCGCATGAGGTATGAACAACATGTAACTCATACGCTATGACGACCATTATATTGCAATCATATTCATAAATTCATAAACGAATATGTACTTGCGATACACAATGACTGTTATATACATCAAAGAGAGGTTCACATGTACGCCTTTTTTAATTCTCTAACAAACGCAACTCACTGAGCACAATATCAATGCGATTAAGGTGGAATTTATACAATTGAACATTTTTAACAAATACTTATGCGTATTATTACGTAAATTGTTATATAAAAAATTGCTCTTAATTGTGAGTCACGTTTTCTAAAATACATTTTTAGTACATTAAAAAAAAAAAAAGGAACATTTTTAATGGTTTCAAATTTCATTACTGAACTCACTTTAATTGCAAGCATTACAATTGTTTAATAATGATTTAAACAAGTCGATTACAAACGTTGGAGTCAACAAACGCATGTGCATGTGCATCGAATCAAAGTACAATTGAATTGATTGAAAAACTGGTTTACAATTATCAGCGACAACAACAAATAAAATAAAATGAATAGAAATTTTTACAAATACCAGCCAATTTGCATTAAACAAGTTATTATTGCCTTTTGTTTCACTATCACCCACCAAGAAATAACGATCGCATGATTATCAATGATTTGGTTAATAATGAAGTACATATACCTGTTTATCTCTGTACGTACAATAGTGGCAAAAGTTATATTAAGTTTGTGAATATGTTTGCAACAACTAAATGGTTAACATTTAGATTTATTATATCGATCGATTTACAATGAAAATTTGAATCGATTTAAGTCCGTCCATCTGACTGTTCATTCAAGTTTGTTCTCCAGCTACAAATTACATTGTTTGAAATATTTTAATGAAATTTAGTTTGAAAACATATATTGACCCGAAAATGGTCCAAATTGGACTACTTTTAGAATCCCTTCCCGTACAAAATCTCATTATAATGGAAATTTTTATATGGCAAATAATTGCTAAGCTTAATATTTTTTGACAAAATTTGAAGAATAATAAGTTAGCTAAATAATTGACTGTACTAAATTTGGACTCGATCAGACCATTTTTAGAGCCCCTCCCCATGTAATCATATTTGACAAAGTGTCTTATTTGACATGCTTTTGCGTTTACTGATTCAATTAAACTCAGTGCAGCATATATTGTGGAATCAAGTGGTACACTAGGATATTAAAAGGTCGAACTTGATCGACTAAAACATTTCCACTTGTTTTTCTTTCCTATTACTGATTGTTTTCTTTTTCTTCTTCTTCTTTTACGTGCATGCTTGTTCTTCACGATATTTATTTTATTTATGCACATGCCCGTCACATTTAAACCGTTGTGAATTATGAGATAAACGTGATTTCTTCCTCTTTTTCTTTTACGTCATGCGCACCTTACTCTATGCATGTGTACTGTGTTGTCGCCTTTCAAACAAATCTATTAAATAACAAACAACGATAAATCGTGATTTCTTATATACAGATGTATAGAAATGTTGACAGCTGATTGTTTTCTCAACAATATTGAGATTTTACGCTCATTTGACTTTTTTATTTTTTTTTTTTTTCAACACAAATATTGACAATCGTGTAAATGCGCACAATTCAAAATGCGATCAGTTAGTGGCAGTTAGTTAGTGGTTGAAAATACATCAGACGGATTTATTAGAAAGAAAAATGTTATATAATATATACACATGATAAATGATGTTTTTATAAACTTATTCGTTGTTTATAAACAAAGTTACTAATTAATTTAATTATTATTATTTTGTATGGATCAGTGAAATTGTTTCAAATTAATACCAACTTGTAAATTTGCAAGCTGACATATTATCTCAGAAAACATATTTTTTCTCGTTTAAATGCGGTGCACAATTAGTTGTTTAAATATTTTTTTTTTTTTACATAATTTATATAATTAAGAAATAAAAGTGTAAAAACAATTGAAGCAAATATCAGCTGGTGTTGCATTACCATTCTGGGTAAGAAAAATTGTGAGAATTTTTACATTCAAGTTCATTAACTTAGAATCCGTGTTGAAGAAGAAGAAAAGGAAGGAAATACAGATTATATAATATAAGAGAGAATCATGTATTTCTTATATATACCCTCTGCTGTTCACACTAGGTGAAAATTTAATCAATTTTAGATGGAACATAATAAAATAAATCAAATTAATTTTAGCGATGGGAATAAATTTTAATCGTTTTCAAACGCATAGCTTCATAGCATATCAAAAGAAATTAAATCCATCACTTTCGAAATGTTTCAAAGCAATAAAAATGATTTAAAAGCAAAGAAGTTCGGTACACAGTACGTGTTAGAACGAATAGACTTTAAATGGGGGTTATTTGCTTGCTTCATGACTGGCAATAAAAAGTGAATACACTACAATAAGTCTAAGCGTGCAAAATTGAAGGATATGCCCGCCCATCGATAAAGCCGGATATTTATGACTTGGTTCTTCTGCTCTACATTTTGTAGGAGCATCTGTGATCAGTTGTGATTAACTGTGAAAACCTACGATTAGCTGTTTGCACCGAACGAAACCATCATAAAAACTGTCGCTATACAGGGAAGATATGATAAAGTGTTTTTGCAGTATGACAACATATTGCTCAACTTATGAAAATCTACTTAGAAACGTTGAAATCGGAACTCCCACTCCCCTCGCTGTATTTATCAGATAATGTCCCTTTCGAATATCATGCCTTCCAATGGATGCCATATAATAAAGCATCATCTTCTTCCTTATAAAGACATCAAAATACGAGTAAATTCTTATATTATTTCACATTTCCGGCATAAAATTCAAATCTTGTCAAATGCTATCAAATGAAGAAAATTGAAGTTCACACGAAATATTGATTAAAATTGAATCCCATCGTCCAATTATTATTTAAATGGAATATGATTTTCAAGTGATTTTAAGCATTCCTAGCGACCTTTCCAATATGGTCCACTTGCTTTAAATATAATAACATAATCCTAACAAATTTGTTGAAAGTTTTTAGTCCCCTTGAATCTTTGTAAAAATATTCCTTTTTCATGCTGGATGTGATTTCGGGGAAATTTTTACCAACAAAGGGACGTTTTGTAAACTCAGTGAAGTATATTTTGGCAATTATAATTATATATGTTTGATCGCTTGAGAAAAACATTCTCCCGAATTCATAATATTCCAGCCAAGCTTCGTTACTTGTAAAATTGTTCTAAACTTTAACACTAGATTTAAATGTTTATCAATTATTACAAAATAATATTTACATAATTTATCGTTGTAAAATTAGCGAAAATATTTCTATTAATGGTAATTTATTCTGCGGTTAAAATTGTCATAATGGTGTGAAAAGTGTTGAGAAATAATTTAAATATTTCTCTTAATAAAAGTGAATGTAAACATCAATCAAGGTAAACGACATAATAATTCAAATCACTGGGGATATACTAAATCTCAGAGTAATCAAGAAGTTTATGAACGTCTCATCAATATCGAAATCTGAGTCGATTTAAATATGCCTGTCCGGGCGTCTATTGTTAAAAATCTCGAGAATGTAAAAAATTGAGATATTGAAAGACTGTATTTTGTTAATTTTGCTTTTATTTGACCTTTCAAGAGTCACGCTTACAAAGCCATCTTACGTCTACGGAAATTGTAATTTAAAAAGAATTTTGGGATCACAATCAATTGGTATCAATTTTACAGCAGGCACGCAAACAATTTACAAAAATAGAAACGCATCTTCAAGATGAAATGTAACGCGTATAACATACTTAAAAAGTCAGTGCATTTGTATAAATGCCACGCCTACAGATTAAATATAAATATAGTGCAGTGTGTCATATTTAGGCCAAGCTTGTCCTTTACTAGTTTTTATGAAATATATATGCTTTGGTCTGTTGTTCCTAAAAGCTTGATAGCGTTGACTATATATATAACTAAAGACTATCTAATCAAGTTGATTATTAAACCGAATTATTATATTTGATATATAATTTTGGTGATAAGAGGAACATAACCTTTGCTAAGTACATTACCCTTATAGCAGACAGTTTTTAGTTTTAAATACTTGAAAAACAATTAAACAAGAGATTCATCAACAATTAAATAGAGTTTCATGGAATCCGCAAGCCTCAATATATATCAAAATTTTAGTAAAGTTGATTCTAGTCTATCTAAATTTATATTTTGCCATTTAGCACTTATGGCAAAGGATATATTACGTTTGTGGGGATCCGACCGATTCAGAAACAATATCGTTTAATTCATGTCCGTCTGTCTGTCCATGTAAATTTTTACGCAAACTACAGTACTTTTTGAGATATTTCAATAAAATTTGGTACAAAGACATTTATTGGCTCAACGGAATTTGTATTGAAAATGGACCGAATTGGATAATTTTTCGTATCCATTCCAATATAAAGACCTATTATAAAAGAAATTCCTATAAGGCGAAAATTCGCAAATTTTAATATTTTTTGACAACATTTGTTAAAGATTAGTTAATTATCTCAATAATTGGTTGGGTCCAATTTGAACTCAATCAGATCATTTTTAGAACAATTTTACTGCAAATTTGTCATTTCATCCATGTGCGGATGAGCACATTTCATGAGTCTTTCTATACGATAAGAAGATATAATTTCAATAAAGTCTATAACATAACAACAAGTTTTCTCTACATCCAAAAAAATGTGCGCACAACTATTTTTGGAGATTAATTTCAGAATCTATTTAGCATTTATTTTAAAAACAAAAAATTGTGAAAAACGTATTTTATTCAATCGCTTTTGTAACGTTTGTATGAACCACAAAAAAATGTTGAAATAAAATATTAAAAACAAATATTTATTTATGAAACGTCATAGATAAACAATGAGATTAAATCGGTTAAATAAATATTGCCAATAATTACACATGACAGGCGACAATATCCAATAAACGAATAGTTGTTGGATTTGTTAAAATATTACTTATTGACTATTGAAATTAATTTTGAAAACTTAAATTATTTCAAAAGGGCAATTAAAATAAAATATATGTGGAATTGACATTGTTTTGCGCCATGAAAATTATAAAATAAATGAATATTTTTCATATATAAAGTCTTAAACGTATCATTATACGGTTTCAAGGTTAATCTAAAAATAATCTACACCCATCCCTCGTTTTACACGGTACTTGTTTTGCATGTTTTCGATCTTACACAGTTTTTAAAATCAAAATTTAAAAAAAATTATGAAGAAAATAACTAATTTTGACTGCTAACACTTTCAGACATGCTTTACATATACATGCTTTATTTCAGACTTTTTCCTAAAAAGTCTCAGCAAACTACAACTAAAATCAATACAGCAGCTGTAGAAGCAGAATCTAATGAATCTGATATATACGATTTCAAAAAATAAATCCCATCTTTGAAAGTGATAGCAATTAAATTTGATTAAAATTAGGAAGATAAGTCTTATTTATGGTTATTTTTCCAAATTTTTTTATTTAAATGAAATAGAATATTTTGTTCTTCTATGAAATAGATTTCTTATGTTTTTTTTATTTTTAATTTTACAAATGAATTTAACTCTTTTTATGTTTTCTATGAATTAAGTGATATTTTTATATTTTATTAAGTGTATTAATTATATTTTGTGTTCCATAAACGTCTAAAAAAAGCTTATTTATAATCGTTTTCGTTTTAAACGGTTTTTCCATATAAAAATAATTTTTTTGAAATACACGGTTTTGTCAGGAACGTATCTCCCGTGTAAAACGGGGGATGAGTGTACTATGTAACTTTAATGCCTTTGAAACGCTATTATAAAAGCAAGTGAAAATGCTCTATTCGGTCAAGCGCGTCCATTTAATACCCTACACCACTTAGTTCCGTAAATATTGTAAAAAAAATATTAAGAATTGCGATTAGTTGCCACCTAAAGATTTCCTTCTGTGGAGGGATTCTAAAAATCGTTCGATTCGATCCATTTTCAAGAGGGTTTTTTTTTTTTTTTTGAGCCAAAATATGTCGTTGTGCCAAATTTCATCGAAATAACGCAACAAATGCGTTTGCATAGGTACATGGACGTACAGACAATCAATTGAGATTTTGTTTCTAAATCGATCGGAATAATTAAACATGGGTGTGGCATTTGCCGTTTAGGAGTTACAAATATTTGCACAAACTTAATAAACTCTTGGCTGCTAATGATGCTTACTATAATAATAATTATTTCCATAATTAAATCAGTTAATTAACAACAATATCGTAAAAAAAAAAAATGTGTAAATATCATAAAATGATAATTAATAATGTACTAAGTGTAAACTGTTTTAGACAATGGCAATTAAATGTTGTGTAGTTCTAATCTATTAGAATTATATAAAACAATTTAATAATAAAAATAATTACAAACGCTTTGAAGATATCCATTATACAGGTATTATCTACTGTTTGTGTATTATAACCAAATGTACAATCGATGCAATCTAAATGAATTTTAGTTTCCATGTGGTGACGCAAATAGCAAAAACGAATAAAAACTACAAATAAAGAAAACTAGAAAATGCAAAAATGTGTCCCGTACCCTGTCACCATGAACCTATTTCAACCATAGCACATGGCGATGCTTCGATATTAAGTAAAAGTTTCATTGCATTGCATCAATACCCCACTTTGTAAAAACGTACAGAAACGAATATCGAAAACCCTACAAGCGGTGTATATTCTGAGTGAAATTCCATTTCCAAGTCAATAAAGCCAAGTCTGTCTGCCCACGGTTCAAAAAAAAAAAATTGTAAAATTATGTATAATTATGACTGTGTATGATATGTTAGCTGTGGAAATCAAAATTGAGATATCGATTGCAAATTTGGTAGAAATGTGCAGGTGTGTCTCATGCATAGATTGGTTTTGAATCCACAAGCTCATGACACAAGGACTTATTGAATATTATTGGATATTTAAATAATGATTATCCAAAGTTTTTTTTCTTAGTCAATTGTAGCTTTTCAACGTCTTTTCACTTTCTTAATATCTCAATTATTTATTCTGTATAAAAGTAGTTTTTCATAGGTTTTTAAATGCGTTTTTCTCTGTAGATAATTTCACTTATTAACATTTTTTAACCGCTTTATAAACCTGTAATTAACAGCAACAATGCAAGTGATGCGAAAAACAAGTAATAATTAAAATAGTCAATCACTTACTAAATATATAAAAATACTATAATTTATTATACATATATACAACTTACTTGTACGTATAATCGGACTATATAATATATTTTATATATATATATATATATTTCAACATTTTAGCACATTATGTCCAAGTGTTGAAATTGTGAGTTAATTTAAAAGAGAAATTAAAAGAATTAAGAACCTTAATCAGGGAAAAAATATGTAATAAAACACAAGTAAAATTATTATAGCGTATTATACTCGATTGTTTAATACCCTATATCACTTAGTTTAACAAATTACGTTTTAAATAATTGACTAAACACGGGACACTTTGGGAAGTCTTGTTATAAGGAAAGGGGTTCTAAAAAAAGTCCAATCAGATTCAAATTTGGTACAGCTTATTCTTTAACTATTCTTTACCAAATTTTGTTAAAAAATGTTAATTTTATTATAGATCGTAACATGGAGAAGAGTTCTCAAAATGGTCCGATCCAATCCATTTTCTATAGAGTTAGGGACAATTCATGTTCTTATAACAAATCTCTTCGCAATATCTCAAAAAAGCCTTCTAAGGGAAAAGCTTCTTAAAAGTAGTCTCAATCAGTCCATTTTCAATACCAATACTTCTACGTGTTCTTATACCAAATTTTAATAAAATATTTCAAAAAAATGCAACCTGTAGCTTGTACTTAAATTTTCATGGACAGACAGACAAACAGAGAAACATGGTTAAATTGATCCAGAAAAGAATAATTACATCGATTGAGAAAGTGACTTTAAGTTCTTGTCTTAGATATTTGGGAAAATATTTGAAAATCTAAAATCTGTATACCAACAGTGGGAATGGTAGGTATCTGAATGTGAATATCTCTCAATGGGGTTCCTATATACTACGTAACAAGGTTGATCTTAAGACACAGCGAAATGCCTTTTTTAATGCAGCTTTTAGAGAGACTTTGTTTATATAGAATTCCTTCCTTCCGATCCTTCTTTTATCCCTTTAACTTTGCAACACTCGAAAAGATTTTCGATGAGCGTACATATTTGCATAATGTGACCATAAATAATTACGCTGTAGCGGAACCTCTGAAATAAATATTTGCAAATATTTTACAGCTATTCATACAAACTAAGTTGTTTACAATCATTTAAGATTTTTCAAGGTTCGTTTAAAATTCACACTCATTAATTCTTCGACAAGTGCATTTTTATACAAATTTTCTGTTAGAGAAAATTAAACAAAAGAAAGAAAAAAACTCAAATTTTGCTTAGGCCAAATCTTAAATACCCTCCACAACTACAATAGTGGGCACGGCTGATGTATAATTACGCCCTCTAAGAAATTACGTATCAGCTTGCAAGTCCAGTTTTACGGGGAGTATGGTATTTTGGAAATTGTGGGCGCATTTGTTATACGAATGAAATTTTAATAAGTTCAGTAATATATTAATTCTACTCTCTACCAAAGCAGTATTTGAATTGAATCTCTACAGCTTACTTGTAATATTTTCCAACAGATTAATAAACTTTGTATAACCTTAGGACTGATGTTGAACGTATAAAAATTAAATGTATTTAAAAAGGAACTTATTTACTAAGCACGTTGCTTAACTAATTATAAAGGCAATAAACTTGTTGTTATATAAAAAAATTATCTATTTGTAGAATTTGTTAAAATATGAAATATTTTAATTTTATTTTATTATGAAATGTTTTGTATTTTAAGTTATAAGTCATAAAGGAAATTGTTGTTAACTTAGCGCATTTTCAAAACTATATTTCATATATAAGTAGAAGGTATTATGTTCCGGAAATGTTTAGACAAAATATTTACTTAAAGCACTGCTTAAGTATACAGGGTGAGAAAAAGCGTTCTCCATTAACATGATAGAATGAATTTTTGGCAAAAAACATTTTTACATTTATATTTTTTTTTTAATTAAGTATGAGGTATGCAGTACCTCTGTGCAAAATTTCAGTGGTATTGTAAGAGTTCTAGTTTCTTAACATTGACTAAGTCATGAGTTTAAGAATTTATTAAAATATTCTTTGTTAAGAATTTGGATGCAGGTGATTATAAAATATTCATTTAAAAGTTAAGATAATTTTTTGAAAATTAATTTAATAACAAATAAAATTTTTATCAATTTATCTAATTAAGGCTCAATTGTTATAAATTTCAGTATTGACGTGACTTACTTTACTAAAACACTTAATGACTTCAGTAGAAAAATTAAATTTGGCTCAGACGAAATCTTAGATACCCTCCACATCTAGACTACACCCTCTAATAGTGTATGCATCACATCTCACCTTTCAAGTCTAGTTTTATACTGAGTACGGTTTTTCGTAAATTGTAAACGTGTCTGTTATCCGACCACGCCCATTTTCTTGGAACATTAATGAATGAAGTAATTACAAATATATTATATGAACAAAATTTAAACTCAATGGCTTAATTTGTGTGGCAGTTGTAAAGGTTTTTGTCGATTGTGGGCGTGGCTCTTGACTGATTGTGCCCATTTTAAGTAGCGACACATGGTTAGGCCGACTTAGTTTTTGATGCTGATCAAGAATATATATACTTTGTAGAGTCTCTGACGTCTACTTCTGCAAAAGGAATGACAAACTTAGTATACCTTATGTAGATGGTATATATATTAGAGTGGATTATTGCTGAACTTAAAATTGTCATTTCAACACTATTTTTTTTTTTTAATTTTTATTTTTATTAAGATTAATTTCATAAAGATGACATTGCCTGAATCAATTGCTGTTGTCATTCCTTTATGATTTTGTTTTTGTAACAATTAATGTAAGTGAAATTGGTGCCTGACGAGGTCTGATAAGTAACAATAAAAGTTGTAAAATAAATTTTTTAACATAATATTTAACCTCCAATTAATATTATTGTTGTTGTGTTGTTGTGTTGTTGTGTTGTTGTTTCCACTATAAATGTTGTTTATAGTCACTTTTTTACATACTGCCAGAAAGGCGTACGTCAGACACTTGTCTGCTTCAATGATGTGGAGAAATGAAGAAAAAAAAAAAAAAAATGAAAATGCAATAAAAATATTAACAGCAATAATTCATGTACAATTTACAATTGTATATGCATTCATGTATATATTTTAATTTACATTCATACACACGTACATATGAAATGACAGTTCGTTGTATGAAAACAAGTTAAAACACAAGTAAGAAAACTAAATTTGGCTTAGGCGAAATCTTAAATACACTCCACTTCTACATAAGTACTACTAAATGGGCGTGGCATATATATACATATATCTAATAGTATATGTATGTTATTACGTATCAGCTTGCAAGTCCAGTTTTATGTAGAGTATGGTCTTTTGTAAATTTTGAGCGCGTCTGTTATCCAATCATGCCCATTTTTAACACATCGATAAATAGGATAATTACAAATAAGCATACTAAATTTAAAGTTCATAGGTCAAATTTTTATAGCAGATATATAGAGTTTTGTCGATTGAGGGCGTGTCTGTTATGCGACTAAACCCATTTTTGGCAGATCGATGAATATAATATTTAATATGCATACCAAATTTCAACTTAATAGCTCAATTTTTGTAGCAGATAAATAGATTTTAATTGATTGTAGGCGTGGCACTTGATCAACATTTTCCAATTTAAATAGAAATCAACATAAAACCTATATATGCTACGATTGACGTAAATATTAATGTTTTGTGAGATCTCTGAAAGACTCGTTGTCGTTGCTGCAAACGGAATAACAAACTTAATATACTCCCCCTATGATGGTTTTGTTTTTATTATCATTGTACATAAAAACATATAAAACGGGCATGTAAACAATGAACTGTAACAAAAAAAAAAAAAAAACAAAAACAAAATTATTGGTATTTTATTAAATTGTATGTATTTACAATGAACCAAAAAGAAAAACCTGCAAATTGTAATTACAGACACATACTAGTAAAGCAGGTTAATGGAATTTTTTCCCAAACAACAAACAATTGAGAAAAGTTATCAAAGCTATTGAGTTATATTTGTTGAAATTATTTTTGCTTCATATGTCAATCAATCAAGTTTTACTCAATACTGTTATCCTCTTATCCTATTAAATGATTTAAACAACAGTGATTGGGTATACGATGAGCATTGTAATTTAATTATTTATTTTGTTTATCTTTCAATTATAACTATAAATAGTAAAATGAATATGTTATAGTCAGTTAAACCCGACCATTTAATACTCTACACTACTTAGCTACTTAAATTATGCTAAAATTAATTTTGTTTCATCTGTATAGGCGAGGCACTGCCATATAAATCTCTTCGAGAAATTCATTATATGAGAAGGAATTTTAAAAATAGTTCGATCAGGTCAAAATTTGACACAATCAATTATGAAACGAATTAACTACAATTCTTTAACAAAATTTTTGTCAAAAAATATTAAGAATTGTTATTTTTTTTTTACTATTTAAAGACTTCCATTACAATAGATCTTTATATAAGACATGGTTCTAAAAATGATCCAATTCGGTCCATTTTCAATTCAAATCCTCTTTAGACCAATTCTTGTTGTTTCACCAAATTTCATCTAAATATCTCAAAAAATACGCCCTATAGCTTGTACAAAAATTTACATGGGCAGACAGACGGACAGACAGACATGGTTAAATCGATTCAGATTTTCTGAATTATTGTATTTTATATCAAAATTTTCTGAATCTGAATCGATCGCTATAATTGAATTTAGTAGGTACAAACTCAAACCTAATAGCCTCCCTTGCCATCAGTGGTACAAGCTATAAAAACTATATTTAAATATATATTATGTATGATAAAAGTGTGGTTAATGTAAAAATTAATTAATATTATTTCTAAATATTATATTTAATTTTGTAACGGCAAAAGTTTTTTAACTTGTACGCGTGGCATTTGCCCAAGCCATGTATAGAAATCACCATGATTTCTTCTAATTTTGGAATCGATGTCTTAATCATTTTGTTTTTTTTTTTTTTTTTTGTTTTTTGTGGAGTGGGTATAAAAATTCTGGAGGGCAGTGGTAGGTATTCACTAATTTATTCTTACTTTAAACACAGAATGGAAAATTCGACAAAACTTGTAATTCAATTTCTATTCATTTTATATCCAACTAAGCACCTGTTGGGCATTCAGAAAAGGTTGCCCACATAATATGTAATGACCTAAATTGTTACATAATTGTTTTTACTATTCCATAAT
This sequence comes from Crataerina pallida, assembly GCA_949710015.1. NCBI lineage: Eukaryota > Metazoa > Arthropoda > Insecta > Diptera > Hippoboscidae > Crataerina > Crataerina pallida. The sequence goes on along the minus strand of OX453290.1, from coordinate 28,389,420 downwards.
TATAAAGACAACACAGCTACCATATGAATGTGACCACCTATGAAACAACCATAATTTATGTAGAAGCTTCATAATGTATGTCCACCTGAGTACAACAAATTCAATTCTGTAGTGCATGTATTGTAGTGTGATATATGGTGTGAATGTGTCTATGGTATATGAATTGTTGTAGTAATATAAATCAACACAGTATTCGTAATTAATTATACCACACTGGAACAAGGAGGCAAAGCGTCAAGTGTTATGTATGGTGTGTGGTGAAAAGGTACGTTGTGGCATGTTTGCAATGTCTCTCTAATAGCTACATAAGCATTTGTACCAGTCTAAGGATATATAGCAAAGAATAAATGGGTACTATGCAGAGACATGATTTAACGATTTAATAAATAAAATAATAATTTTTTCAAGCAAACAATTTTTATTAAATATTTAGTAGTTGTTTAAGTTATCATTTTATTCTTATATTGCTAGATGGCTGAATTGATGCATCAAATGCGGGATCCCGCTCATACTTTGGGTGGGTCCGTCGGCTGTATACCACAAACTTTGATAGCCAGTAATGGCACAGGTCCCGATTTATCTTTACAAAAGGCTCTAGCCGGTAATGGCAGTTTGCATATAACGCCAGCCACAAATTTAAAATTAACTGAAGCCATGCACACTGTTCATCATGACTCTGGGTCAAATTTGGTTTCTGGCAAAATTAAATCATCCAAATCTTTTACACATGGTCTCAGTAACTCTGCAGGAACGGTAAATAAATTCAACATTACAGAACAAGTTAAACAAGTCTAATTTATAATAAAAATTTCCAACAGGTACACATTCCAACTTCTACTTCAGCTCAGGGTAATCTTTCACTATTGGCTGATATTTCACCCAATCATACGCACTTCTTTGAAGTCATGTATGTGGGAAAAATACGTGTCTCCCATAAACGGGTTCCCTTTACCTTCATAGATGATGCTTTACCCAAATTTAAAGCTTTCGATGCCCAGAGGACGCGTCTAATGCAAATGTCTGCTGTGAATAGGCAAATGTCTATGAATAGCGAGACCACTTATGTGCGGCATTCAAGTGTAGAGTTGAAAAATACTACATTGAAAGAAGTAGAAGGGAAAGAAGAAAATGAAGAAACCAAAAATGGAAATGATGTGGAGAATAAACCCCAGGAACAGGACTCTTCATTAGATGCTGCCACAACCAGTGAGAATAAAGAACAAAAAAGTGTATTAACAGAAAACAGTTCACCACGAAATAAATTAAGGCGCGGCATGAGTCACATGGAAATTCTAGGCAAGACAAAGTAAGTATTTGGAACAACTCGTCTAAAGCTCCTCTATATCATAAGTTCAATTATTTAAATGAGGTCTGAATTAAGTTTAAGAACTCCTCAATTTAATTCCATCATACTAACACATTTCTTATAATACTCGATCGTCATTAAATACTGTTAAGTTGTACGCAAAACGAGAATATCCCGAAAGACAAGATAGAAGCAGAAAACAATGAAGAACCAGTACAGCAAACTTCACAGCCAGTTCTATCGTTGGACAAGTGAGTAGTAATCAAGAAAATTCAGCATGCTGCACATAGTTTGACCCTTAATTCACTCTACTCTATATTTTACGCCGAAGCGATATGATTTCTTAGATTGTTAGAACCGTTTAGATTTTCTTTTTACTCTAGTAAAAAACTGTTCTTCTTCAAAGTTCTTACATTCTTGGTTTCCTTTCTCTACAATCATTTCTTCCAGCATACCAAAACAACGCGATAGGTCTGCTTCTTATGGCTGCATTCCACCCTATGTGGAACAGAATCGTACTATGGTGTTCTTGGTAGGTCGTTCCGATCTACGCTTGATCTCACCCGATCGTAAACAAGTGTTGCTTTATAAAGACTTTAAAGATGTGGCGAGTTGTGCTCAAGGTCAAAAAAATGCTGATCATTTTGGCATCATTTGTCGGGAGGCACATAACGAGGGATACATCGGTTATATATTTAAATGCCAGTCAGATCATGTGTGCGATGATATAGTGGCCGCTATATCTCAGGCATTTGTCACCTGTGCCCAGCAGAAGCGTAAAGAGTCTACACAAATCTTCTCCTGTGAACATTGTCCCATGTTATGGTATCACAAACTTTGCGCCGATGTAGAGGGTCTCAGCGAAAAGAAGACTCAAAATATGATATTTCGACGCATCGAATCATTAACGGATGATGAACAAGACACCATTTGGGCTAAATTCCATGGCTCCGAAAAACTAAGCTCTCCCCTAGCCGAACAAAATCAATTTCTTATGATGCTCTTAAGGGCTCACTGTGAATCGCGTCAACAACGGCATGTACACGATACAGCAGAAAATCGTTCAGAATTCTTAAATCAATATTTGGGAGGAAATACTATATTCATGAAGGCGAAACGCTCTCTAACTAACTCCTTTGATCACTTGCTAAAACGTAAAGCTTCTAAAGATGATATTGGCTTGACTTCAAATACTCTAACTACCAAGGAGCGTGATGGTTCAGGTGAAACTGCTAAATCGGGCATGGAAACCCCACCCGAAAGTTGCCGTTCTAGATCAAATACCTTAAGTTCAAGCCCTAATAAACCAAATGCAGAAAAACTAAAAAGCCCCATGATGGATATGTAAGCATATATTATAAAAAATAAATCCTGATCCTGTAATTATCATTCTTTCTTAAAAACATTTGTTTAGATTCCTTAAAGTGGGTAATAGTCCTCAAGGTAATGAAGCACATCAAGGTTCTTGGCGTCAAGCTATGTTAAATAGTGTGGTAACACCCTCAAAAGGTCTAGAACATAATGGACAATCGGAATTCTTATCACCCATGCGTATAACACGTAAATTTGCAAAACTGTTTTTTAACTATAAACAGCCACATGATATTAATTTGATGAATTCTCTATTAACACAGAACCGAAGATTGGTAAGCGGACACGTGAAGAGTTGCGTGAATTGTGGAAAACTGCTATCCGTCAAACTATTCTATTACGTCGCATGGAAACTGAAAATGCCATGTTACAAGAGCGGCAAAATGAGAACGAGTTAAAACGCATAAAATTGGACTATGATGAAATTTCCATAGGGGATAAACAGCAATTGGTCGAGAAGTGGGAGCAATTTTTCGAAAATTCAAATGAAAACACAGACGAGTTGAGACAAGCTATTATCTTGGGAATTCCACGTTCCAAACGTGGTGAAGTGTGGACATATTTAGCTGAACAATTTGCTAACAAAACATTAACTTCAATAGATCCCGAAAAGTTTCCCAATTTCAATACACCGTACAAAGTACTTTTGAAGAATCTAACTGAACATCAACACGCAATTTTCATCGATTTGGGTCGAACGTTCCCCAATCATAAATTTTATAAAGATCCGTTGGGTCTGGGTCAGCTGTCATTATTTAATCTTTTAAAAGCTTACTCCATACTCGATCCGGAATTGGGATATTGTCAAGGCTTGGGTTTTATATGTGGTGTATTATTGTTACATGTAAGTTGTCGTTTGGGTTGTAAGTTGTCAAATTGTAAAATAGGTTAAAATTGTTAGATAAAAAACCCTCCCTTTTCTTCCAAATAAAAATGTCCCTTTAGCTGTTTATTGTCTGTAAAGTTTGTGTTCAACTTAAACATTTTTGGATATTTCCCTAAAATCGATCGATTTAAAATAGACGGATACAGACCAGCTTTTAAACTGATTTTACTGGCACGTTATGCATGTACTAACAGAGGGCGTTATATATATGCTTCTGCCACGTCCACTGTTGTAGATATGGAGGGTATTTAACTTTTCACCGGCTGCTTTTATTATTATAATATCATTTTATTGCAGTGCGATGAAGCCGAAGCTTTTCATTTACTGAAACATTTGATGTTTTACCGTGGAATGCGTTGTAAATACTTACCGGATATGAAAAAGTTTCAATTGCAATTATACCAATTGTCACGTTTGGTTAAAGATCACTTACCCGACTTATATCTATGGTTGGATCAGAATGATGTTTCGCCAACTTTATATGCTGCCCCCTGGATCTTGACGGTGTTCAGTTCTCAGTTCCCTTTAGGATTTGTAGCTCGGATATATGATTTATTATTTTTGGACTCTTCTGAAGTCATCTTCAAATTTGCTTTGGCGCTGTTAAACGTACACAAGCAACAACTGTTGGCACGTGACAATTTTGAAGAGATTATGGACTATTTAAAAACGGTTGTTCCTAAGATTAATGCCACCACAATGGACAAAGTAACCCAAATGGTAAGTTGAGACTTTAATGAAATGGAAATGGTTTTTATCTAATAAAATATCACATTTGAAGGCATTCTCGTTGAACATCACCAAGCAGTTGATGGAATATAATGTGGAGTATAATGTTTTGCAAGAGGAGATCCAAACCACAAATCATCATTTGGATTTATTGAAACAGGAGAAATCCAAGGGTCAACATCTCGAACAACAATTACAAGCAAGTACCAGAATTTCTCTAAAAAAATTATTTCAATTGATTTTTTTTTTTATATATTTGCGCAGTTTGCTCAGTCGTCCATAGTACAATTGGAGAAGACACGCAACACACAGCAAACTCAAATTGTTGCCCTGCAGTCTCAAGTGCAAACACTAGAATTGACGCTACAAACTTTGGGTCGTTATGTAAACAAATGGCATGAAAATGGCCATGATTTGGATGTACCAAATGACATCAAGCACATTTTGCAACAATTGGACGATGTGGAGAAACAGAGACGTAAACCTTTATTTACCGAACGTAAAATCGGTAAATCGATATCGGTTAATAGTCATTTGGGGTTTCCACTCAAGGTGCTCGAAGAGTTGAACGAAAAAGACGAACATGGTTCGCCACAAAAGCTCAAGAAGGAGAAGACACCTTTTTTTGAGCAGACAGTCGAACAATTGCGCCAAGAACGTCAAGCACGTCACAATGCCCAATTGAACAATGATGCAGTTAAAGATAACGAAGCGCGTCCAGGATCTCAGCAAAGACCCCAAACTTTATACGACACACACCAACTGAATGAGTTCAATGCACATTTCGAAGATGATTTAAAATTACCGGAACAGGTCGATCGTTATATGGCGAAGATTAAAAGTCCCCAAGAAGTGGATAGCGGAATGGGTACACCATTAAGTCCACCCAGTAGTAGCAGTAACTACTCTCAAGGCAGCACTGGCAGCATGTATAATCGTATGGGGTACAAAAATGCAGCAGGAATTTTATCACCTCAACTTCAACGGGAAGGAATAGTTGATTTAAATTCAACTAGAACCACTTTAAACATTACTTCTCCAGAATTATTGCAGCCAATTGACTCTACCATCGAAGAGAAAGGCAATAAAGTGACGCAGAACAAGGAGGATGCAGCAAAAGAGAAAGAGATAGCTGACCATCCTCTTAGTATGGTAGGTGAGGTGTATGTAAAATTTAATGGAACTACCCAATTAAAATCTTGGCGACCTTTGCATCATTTAAAAACAACTGCAACAACATTTACAACAGAATTTAATCACGATATAAAAAACGATAATACGTACAGTGCAGGGGAAGAGGATACATTAACAGCCGTCATTACTACCAAAACTAAAGAACCAGATCAGATTGTACCAAAGACTGCTGTACCGGCAGCTGGTCATAGTTAACGGTTTTGATTTTTCACGAAATTTTTACGCAATTTCTATTAAATGGAAAAGGGAAAGAAACCTTAAATATTAACTAAAGATTATCAGCTGAGCTTCAACTATATACATTATCTATATAACAAAAAACAACAACAACATAATTTTGCTGTAAACTCACTCTAATATCTCACTGTCACAAAACAAAACTAAAAAATCATGTAGGAAAACTCAATTTGGCTTAGGCCAAATATGAAATATCCTTCACAACTATCTATATATATGCATGATGGGCGTGGCAGATACATAATTCCGGTATTACATAATAACTTGCAAGTCAAGTTTCACGTCGCTGAGTACAGTTATTTGTAAATTGTGAATGTTTCTGTTATCTAACCACGCCTACTTTTGGTACACCGTTGCAACGGGAATTTGTGTATCAAATTTTGAATTCTTATTGATTGATTTTTGTGGCCGACAAATAGATTTTTGTCGATTGTGAACGTTTCTACTATCCAACCACGGCCACGGTTTATGGATGGAATAATATTAAATATGTATACCAAGTTCCATCGAAGAATTCAAATATATAAAATAAATAAATTTGTCTCGACTGTGGGCGTGGCTCTTGGCCGATAGCGATCAATTTAAATAGCGATCTGCAAGCATAAACTAGAAATGTCTGTACAAAATTTTAACTTAATATCTCAAAATATATAATCGGAAGTGAGAAGGACCTGCGGGCATACATGTCTAGTTATATATAATTTGTGGAGTCTTTGACGCCTTCTTCTGGATATACTATCCCATCTTATGTGGAGGCTATAATAACAAAACAGTTGCAGAAAAACAAAACTCTCTCAGCACAAAATAGAAAAACAGAAAAACTATGCAAAACATAAGTCATACCAAATATAAACATAAACATATGACACAACTGCTGTTGGCTTTTGCTTTTGCCTTTGCCAATATCAACCTCGAATTTCTAATTTCCATGAATTTAAATCAGACACAACTTACTTACATATAATAACTAACTTATTATAGTTGGAATTGTCGTGTAATAACTGATTAGTTTACCAACTCAAAGCTATGTAATCACTCGTCCATAAACATCTAGTAAAAATATGTATTTTTTTTTGCCCAATTAGTTGTAAAGCCATATATATATATATATATACATATAAATATATATATACATTTAGTGTAAGCTTATTATCAGGGTGTAGTATTGTGGTCACAAAAATATTATTTATATCTAACATATATACGTAGAGAGGAAAGCGGTATTTGCATGTGTACTTAAATTAATTCTAATATTTTAGGGGGTTCTAAACTATTTTTATAGAATTTTTTTATTTTTGTAAATTTTCCGTTGCTTCGTTTTAAGTTATTTTTATGATTTTTTTTATATTAAGATTATAAAACAAATTGATGATGAAAATCGAAAACGAGCCTTGAATTAAAAGTTTCTTCTTCTTTTTTGTTTTAATCGACTTAAGAATTATTTAAAAGCTGCGAGAAGAGACCCAAAACAATCATTGTCGAATATAAACCGAACAGTGTCTCTGTTTGTAAAATAGTTTTTAACAAAAATTTCATTAGAAAAGTTATCATTTTCCAATTCTCTATATCCTCGAAGATGAAAACGCTCAGCTTTTGCATTTATTGCTAAATTTATTATATTTTAATTATATAAAAAAAACGAGACAAAAGCTTGTACAACATAAAACAATAATAAATACAAAATATTAAAAACAAATTATACACATACTTACACATACATGCATATATATGAAAATGCTCAGTATTTCGAGAGAAACGTATATTATAGAACAGCTTTATTAGCCAGCAAAACGTATAAAATTAAAACAATTCTAATGCTTAGATTTATGTATAAATGTTTAGCAGAAAGGAAAAATAAAAATTAATAAAAAATTTAAATAAAAACTGAAATTATATGCTTTAATAATTAGTATTATTGAAGAGAGAGAGAGGTGAAGTGTTTTTCCATATTGTCTACAAAAATGAACACAATTCCTAAAACCAAACGGAAGATATATCGTATATATGTTTTTAATTACAAGATCATGTCAGTACAAGTAAAGTGTGGTTGCGGGTAAATTTTTGAGGAAAAGTAAGTTAAGTCTATAATTTTCTTAATTGTTGAGCATTTTTTATTGATTTCTTATCGATATTGTATAAATAATTTCAGCTAATTCAACGAAGTAAAATTTTTATCTATTTTTTATGTTTTTTTCTTTACTTCATCTCTGAAATGGACCATTACGATCATTGTAGCCTATGTTACAATATTAACGTTACCATGTAAACTATAAAAGCTCATACATCTGAAGGTAACAAAAATGAGCGCAAACAATTAAATTTGACTTAAAAGAAATCTTAAATACCCTTCACATATATATAGAACAAGGGGGCGTGGCACCTACATGATTACGCCCTTCCCTACTGATCACAGATCATCTTCCAAGACGAGTTTCATGCTTTATAGAATTTTTTGTAAATTGTGGACGTGTCTGTTAGCCGATCACACCCATTTTTGTTTACCATCAATAAAGGGTGTAAATATAAATATTTTTACTTTTCAACTTTATAGCTAAATTCTTCATAAAATATATATATGTCGATTGTAGGCGCGGCTATTAACTGATTTTGCTTAATTTAAATAACGTTCTACCCATAAAAAGTAGAAAGTAAGTGTAAGTCATATGTCTCAAAATTTACATTTCGTGAGAGTACTATTAAATGGATGGACATGTCTATATCGACTTACATTTTTATACTGTGTAGGGTTTCTGAGGCCACCTTCTGAGAGTGACAAAAACCTGACATAACTCATTTTAGAAGTTGGATCCGTCATACATACCATATAGCCTCCACACAAAACAAGATAATTGGCTTCAATCAAATCTTAACCTCTTATAACCCCCTATGAAATGTGTGCAGGTGGCAGTTACCTGATTACGCAGCTTAATAGAGAACATCTTAACGTATTAACTTAAGTTGATCTCTGCAATAAATGAAGTTTTTTGTAAATTGGGAACGTGTTCATTATACAACCCCGCCCATTTTTGATACATCAATGGATGGACTTTGAAAATGTTTATTAAATTTTAACTTCAAAGCTTAATTCTTGAGAATTTCTTACACATGGTGGTTGTGTTAGAAATTTTTATCAAATTGCGGACGTAGCTATCACCCAATTTTGCCCATTTTAAATAGAAAACTCCCTACAGGACGGTCCCTGGTGTACATAGATCCCATACTTATGCAACAGCAAGCTTTAAACACAGATACAAACGTCCTTGTGATAGTTCTTTTTCCTGGTCAAAAGGACTTATGTCCTTTTCTCTGAATCTTTCATCTTCATATTAATGAAATATTTCATAGAATTTAATTAATAATGTTTTTCATTTATTTTTCATTTAAAACATATTTATTGGCGTTTCGTTTTTTATTACAAACAGGTTACATATTAATCTTATATTTATATATGTGTATATATATAAAAAAAAAAAAAGAACAGCAGCAGAACGATTTTTAAGGTAATTTTCATTTTAGATAATAAATAATTTCCCATCATTGCTTAATCTATATAAAAATTGAATTAAAATATTTTGTATAATAATAAAAGAGAGATAGAGATAGATAGAGAGCTTTTTAAAATATATTTTATAACTCACAAAAATATTCACTTCTTGAACAGTTTAAAAGGTTTTGAAAACAATACTACTGAGACGATTCATTCTATAGATTTTACATAACCAGCAGTCGTTCATTATTATAGTTCCATAGAACTTGTTACAGGCTTCGCTTTGATTAAAACAAAGGCGCTTAAAGGATCTAATGATTTAGTTTTAATAAAATTTCCAGGAAATTATCCAAGTGTACAACTAAGTATAGGATTTATAGATATATTCTTAATTATGCAAAGAATTTAATCTAGAAACAGTAAATTTGCAAAATGCAAACATTGTCACCCATCACACCACTACAAACGTCTTCCGTGTACTTCACAACACATATATGCTGTCATGGATGTTTTGCTTGTTACTTAAACGAATCTACATAGAATGAATTTCTCTCTTTCTATGTTACATTACAAGATGAATATATGTCTTAAATATCTCTGTCAAGTAAAAGCTTTAAAAGGTATATAAAAATGTCTACACATATTGGAATACTTGAGTTTTACCGACTATTCGAAGTTTTTACAAATCTACTCATTAAAACTGCCACTAAATTGAAAACGACATCAATACTAAAATCAAATAATTCACAACTTAATCAAGTACCGTCATAAAAATACATTATATGTATAATTAATAAAATATATACGCGTGTGTGTATAATCATATACTAGTCAGATTTATAATAGTAGGAGTAATTGGTTCTGTTTAAAAATAATTCCCTTTAGAACCGGAATAAAATATTAGGTATAATTATATATTACGTCTATATACAAGAGTTTTACTATTTAACAACCAGGGATTGTTTTAAATGACGCACCAGACCCACACCAATATCCTGAACATCCGGCCATTGTCGTATCACACAGATTATAAGAAATATTGTTAAGAAAGTGGTTAAGACACGCACCCTGTTGATATAACACAACAATATTTTATTGAATTTTTAAAACAAACAAACAAAAAAGAGATTTGATGGAATTCGATTTAAGTACCTAGTCTTTAAAAATGGCATTATAATGCCGGCCGCTGTAGCCACCAATAATAGTACTACTTGTAGTATAGTTAACACCACATTTATTAACTTTACTACTAAAGCGCGAGCATTCGAATTGTCTATACCTTCAACGGTTACGTATTGTTGTTGGGATAAATGTTCCATTTTAGAAATCTGTAAAAATCAAACAAATTTATTACTTCACTCTTTTCTCTCTCTCTCTCATCACACTTATTGAGTTTTTTTTTACTACAACTTCTGCCATAAGCGGATACTTATTATAAGAGTAATACAAATCTAGTCATTTGAACAGTTGTTGTCTCTTTTTTCAAAGGCATATTTATACTCTCCACATAAGAAACTAATTGTGTAACTGTACATAACTGGGTATAATAGGTATACATATACATATATACCTTGCGTAAATAAATATATTTATTGTAAAAAGCAAAAATTTATAAATAAAATGTATCAGAAAATGTAAATAAATAAAAATAAATATTGTAAACCTTTCTCTACAATAACTACATAAAAAACTAAGTATACTAAATTAGTCATTCCTGTTGGAGGCCTTGCACAGTATATATATTCATGATCAGCATCACAATCTAAGTCTATCTGGACATGCCTGTCCGTGTCTATCTATTGTTGGCCCTTTCACGGATGTCTTTCACTTAATTGAACGTTTCTACATATAATATCTGTTCTACTTGTAGACCGTTTTTTAAATTGGATAAATTCGATTAAAAGCCACGCCCACAATTGACAAAAATCTATTTCAATTTAAAGTTTAAATTTGGTATACATATTTATAATTATCGGCAAAAATAGGTGTTAGCGCTTAACAGACACGCCCCCACTTTACAAAAGAACCGTACTGAGTGTAAAATTCGTTTTTCAATTCGATACGGATTCCAGATGTGGAGAATATTTAAGAGTTAAGTTTTTTTTTTTTTACTTGTCATAGAAAAGGCACAGCAGCGAAACTGTATTTGTCTGGACTGACGAACTAATGGAATCTCACTGATTTTCTATCAACACTTACTCTAGTTTGGCAATTTTCTAAAACTTCATTAACATCCTGTAGACGTTCATCACTCTGATATTGTACCTTCTCCTCCATATCGGCAATGGCTTGTTTCAGATTTTCAATTTCGTTCTAATACAAAAAAAAAAGAAATCCAAACAAAACGTTAAAATAAAAACATAAATATAAACAAAAAACAAAATATTTACTAACTTGATGCAATTCCGTTAAATCGTTGATTTGTTCTTCGAGACTTTCAGCACGATAACGTTCACCTTCCAAAGTGGCGGTTAAATTATTGAAATCTTTTTGAGCATTCTTGAAAAGATTATAAAATAATAAATTTTCTTTTATAATAAAAACCACACACAGTTCTCCTTAACAAAATATTATTTACTTCCAAATGTTCTATACGATCCATTAGTTTCTTTGTTTCAGCCTTGCGTTCTTCCAGTTCGGTTAATATCGCATTTAAATCAATATGATTAACTGAATGTGATTTACGGGAACTGGAGAAGAAATATTTTCAAAATAAAAGATTTCAAAAAAAAAATGCAAATTTTAAAACTTACTCAGCAGGTATACTGCCACTGGTGACGCTACTGCATTCGCTACCATTCTCACTATTAAACTTGCCACCACTCGTGCCACCACCACCACCACCGCCACCGTGACCACCTGAACCAGTTGAGGCTGAAGGTAAAGCATTGTTGGGTGCTGAAGAAAGCAACATATCGGGATTGGCGGGAGCATTTAAATTATTCAATTCAGTTTCTACAATAAGCATACAAGAGTATCGCATGAGAGTAAAGCCATTGGATGAAAGGAAAGTTATTATTATTACCGGACATGTGATTGATGTTATCTGCACTACCGAATTTGTTTTTTATTAAATGCGCGATTTCTTTCGGTTTGGACATTACGGTGCCCGAAAACCCACTAATACCATCACGTATATTGCCACCCACATATCTGCAAAAACAAAAAGATAATGAATACAAAAAATTTACCGCTCTCATCCAATATAAAGATAAATACAAAATTCTGTTCGGTGATCGTCTTTTTGCCATAATTACGATATAGAAAACACTTACCTAAGCCCATGGCCCACATCTCGTAATACTTCGCGCGGTTGCCGGTGTTGTGTTTTGTTCTGATATTGTTGATTTTGCAAGTCTTTCACTCGCTTGGTATAACTGTCCAGTTTCTTTTGCAGTTGCGATATATTGTGTGCGCTCTTTTGGTTCTTCTTCTCAAAAACCGCCTGAAATTGTATTAAGTTGACAAGTCATTCAATTCAAAACTTTTCAAAGAAGATTTTTTTTTTTTATATCTCACCTTAATCCGTTGCAGTTGCTGTTTGTCAGCGCTTGCAGCCAATTTCAAATATTCATTAACATTTTCTGCAAAAAAAAAAAATACATAAATTTTTTTCTTAATTTCTATACATTTTCCTTTAATACTCACCATCCCTGGCAGTTTGTTCCTTACGTATAGACTCTTTTGTACATTGGATTTTAGTAGTTAAACGATCTAAGGTCTGTAAGCTGGACACTCGTTCATGGCGGCCATGTTTTTTATTGGTGCTGCCGCAATCGCCCGCAGACCCACCCACAGGATTGTTATCTAATTCATCAGATATAAATGATTGATAGCATATATCATCTCCTACATTGATGTAGAAAAAATATATTAAAAAAAAAATTATTTTATTATCAATTTAAGGAATAATTGGAAAAAAGCAAAACTACCTGATAAACGGGAATCTTCAGTAACTGCCACTTCTATGGGTGTTAAATTGCCAACCAAACCACCTCCCGTCAGGGAACCGTAGGCTAAGAGGCCGCCCTGATCAGAGCCATGTGTGCGAGCGTGAGTGCGACTTCGTTCACGACTGCGTCGATTTGAGGGGGACTGACTACGAAAGCCACGAAAAGTGGCCATCGAAGTCACACCAACACCCACACCACCGCTACCCAAACTACCAGTCATTGTGCTGGCACCGCTGCCACCACCACCAACACTAGCACTTATTGTACTACCGGCCGCTGTTGCCGTTGTCCCCCCTAAGGCAGCAGCCGCAGTAGTACCACCAATCACACCCGTGGTACCCAAACTTTGCGATTCAACACTCTCACGTTCTCGAGACACTGTTATTAACGTATTCATGCGCCAAACGTTTTATTGTTTATTTTATAAAAGCACAGACAGGGTGACGGAGGAGGAGGAGGAGTATATGTAATTAATGAATGAATGATTATTTATCGTCTGCTGTGAATAATAATATTCTTCTTTTTTTTCCTTTTGTCTGTTGCTTCTGATTTCGATTTGTGCTTATTTTTGCCTCTCGCACATAAATTTATTTATGTGCATGTATGGGATAGGTACTTGTCAGAATATGGAGAGCAAGGTGATATTTGTACAGCTTAAGCGTGATTTAAAATGTGAACAGTTTGCAGCAGCACACTTTTAGGCTTGAGATATATGCACACACGTTAAAATTATTTACGTTTAAATTATTTGGGAGCTATTGTGAATGCTTAACAATAAAAGCAATAAAATGTAACCACGCAGGGTTTGAGGCGACTCTGTAGTTGTTGTTCACCTCAAATTTTGGTAATATTTTTAAAAAACTGTGAAAACGAAAAAAAATAAATATATAAATGATAAAAGAAAATGTGACCATTAACCCGGCGAAGGAATGCAATGAAGTAATTAGGTTTGTAATGGAGTAATGAAGTTAAATTTTAAACACACCTACACACTTATATACAAAACATGAACGTAGCATCTACATAATTAAGCCCCCTACCAGTTTATGTATAATGTGTCACCTTACACGTCCAAACGTCAAGTATACTTTTTAGACCCTGCACCACTTGTGGCAAAGGGTATATTAAGTTTATGCGGATGTTTGTAACTTCTAAACGGCAAATGGTGTACCCAATTTCAGTTCGATTCAGAATGAAATTCTGAAGCGATTTAACTATGTCAGTCTGTCCATATAAAATGATGTACAAGCTACAGGTTGCATTTTTTGAGATATTTTGATGAAATTTTGTACAAGGACATGTATTGGCCCAAAAAGGAACCCTATTGAAAATGGACCAGATTGAACCATTTTTAGAACCCCTCCCCATATTAGGTCCGTTTTATTTTTATAATATAATAAGTGGTGTCGGGTATTTGATGGTCTGACTTGACCGTCTATAATATTTTCACTTTTTTGTATATTTTAAGAGTGCATATTATCTCACCACGCCCTCTTTTCGAATATCTGTCACAGTTTTTATAATCTGCGGTAATCGATCCTATGACTTTTCACATTAGAGACTAGAATTGTTGTTGTATTATGGATACATTTTTGAGAAAAACCTTCAAAATGAATCGTTTTAAATCATTTCCTTTAAAGCTATGGACATGTCTGTATACAAAATTTCATCTGAATATCTTAAAAACCATCACATAAAGTTTGCATAGAAATTTATAACCCCCTCTAGCCGTTTAAAAGTTACAAACTCAATTAACTGATGTAGGGTGAAAAAAAGGTTTTTTTTTTGTACACATTTCAATATTGTTTTGTTTGTGAAATTCAATGAAAATTTATTTAATATACAATGCGTAGTAAAAATTATGAGTAAGATAAAGGCAAAGATTAAGAATACAATGCACACTTATGTGATAATAATGCAAGTGGACAGACACATAATTGCAAATTGCATACAAATTAGCTTAATTTAATGTACACCAATCAACACCCAGTTACTTACTTAGTTCAGTGCTGCGTGTGGCTGATGGTGAACGACTTGTACGTAACAACATGGATGTACTTCCGCTTCTACTTGATAGCAACAATAATTGTGGCTGCAATTGTTGAGATGGCGGTTCTTGTTGTTGCACAGACAACAATTGTTCTTTAGCTAATTGTCCGTCCAGTTGCCAACTATCCATTACTTGATAAATGTTTACAACGTTTCTTATATGTGAAGACACTTTAATTTAGTCACAAATCATAAGATTTTTTACATATAAACAGTTCCCATATAATTTTATTTGACTTGACTGACTGAAAAGGAAGAGCCACACGAACGTTTATAAATTAATGCTTATTATTATTAAATTTTTTTTTTTTTATTGTTATTGTTATTGTTTAATAATGAATTAATGCATTCACGGCCTTACTTATAATAATGAAGACTATCAAGCGAATTAATCATTAATTTATTGTGAGTTTTAATGATCAAAGTTCATGTTATGATTCATTGTGATTTAAATAATTTATGAATACACGTATTAACGCATACATACATATATGGTAGTACAATATAATATATAATTCTCTATGCATGCCCAGTATGGGCCCACTGTTTAAAAATCAACTGTGTTCAGTACAAAGGATCAGTTTGCTAAGAACAATTAGTGGATTCCGGACGATTTCTGAAGATGCAGCAAACGTCATAGCAGGAGCCATCCTAATGGACATATTGGCAGATGAAATGAAGCACATCTTTATAAGAAAGAGTAATGCTTCCCAACAGGTGAAACATATAAAGAAGGAAGAGAGTCAAAATTCTCTAAATCAGTGGCAGAATAGATGGGATACGTCAACTAAAAGAAGGTGGACTTACAAATTGCTGCCAAGTATAGATACTTGGATAAAAAGGAACCTTGGGGAGGTAAATTTTTACATCAAGCAGTTCTTATCCGGTCATGGAGTTTACAGGAACTACTTACATAGGATTGGAAGATGCACGTCTTCTCTGTGCCCATCTTGCGAGGACGAGGAGACCGCACACCATGTATTTTATTACTGTAGGCGCTTTAGAGACAAGACTTCCCCAACAATCCAGAGACTAAAACATGCGTAATGGCAAATCTCCTCCTGCGAATTAATATCTTACAACTGTACCGTAGGATTACCTAAAATCTCGCAAAAAACATACTAGGAATTCAAAATTTCCGCTCAAGTTCAAAATCGACAGCTTTCGGTAGGGTTCCTTTTAGTCCCTGTACCAAATAGAATGTTTCCAAAATTACGACCTGCAGCTTAGACAAATCTGAAACGGACACATAGGCGGACATGATTGGATCGGTTCGGATCTGGGTTCTGAATGGATCGGTTTAATGGAAGGTGGGTATATAGGTGTCCGCATAAACCTAAACCTAAAATACCCTCTGACCTCTTATATTATTATAGAATATCTAATAAAGATACAGACAGAGAACGACTGACATGGTACGCACGATTTGAGCTATGGCTCAGACGGTTCTCCTGAAGTAATGCTTAACGGTAGTCCCAGGAGACCTGCCGTCGGACGTTGAAGGGGTTTTAGTGGTGTAGAGAGTCCCACACTGACTGGGCTTTCAACGCTTTCCCCTTCGAAAATAAAGTTAACAATTTGTTACACCCTCTACATAAAAAACTAAGTATAATAAGTTTGTCATTCCATTTGCAACACTTAGAAGGACACCTCATTTGATAGGTTTTTGTCGTTTGTTAACCGACCACGCCCATTTTCGACACATCGATGGATGATATAACTCTATCTAGGCACATTAAATTTTTTAGTTCTTAAATCAACTTTTGTAGCAGATATTAATTACTCGATCACGCCCACTTTTGACAAATCGATGAATAAGTTAATTATAAATATGTATTTTAAATTTCAACTTTATAGCTTAATTTTTGTGACAGATAAATAAATAAATGTCGATAGTGGGCGTGGCTCTTGACCAATTTTGCCCATTTTAAATAGCTTAAAGTACCTGTATAAAATTTTAGAATATCAACAATAGACGGACACACGGACATACATGTCTAAATCGACTCCGTTTTTAATGCTGATCAAGAATATTTCTTCTTTGTAGGGTTTCTGACTTCTTCTCGCTTCTTCTGGGTGTTGCAAACGGAAAAACAAACTTTGTATACCATAATTACTAAGATGAAGGATAGAAAAATACAAATTCATTTGTTTTGAAAATTGATATAAGCTAAAGAAAGATAAGAATAATTTATGCATCATTTATATTATCTTTCTAATTATAGGAAGAATATATCAAGATTGTTATGCTGTTTCCAACTACATGCCAAAAACATGAAAAAGGAGAATATGTGATCAATAAAAATTATAATTGGTGAAATTATGTTCATCCCTCAGTTGTTTTTCTTTTCTTTTCTTCTTCTATTCTATTCTAATAATATATTAAACGGACTCTTTTTTAGAAGCTTTTAATTCAGTTGGCTTTCAAGTTAAGCGAAATGAGGTGACATTCACGCCCACAATTGGCAAAAATCCCTCACGAAGGCAAAGGTAAACCTTAACCAACAAAGTTTCGAATTGACATTTATACTCATGCTAAAAATGGGCGGGGTTACAGTTGGACATAAATGCAATATATAAAAAAAAAAGAAAAAACTATTTCGTACACATTTTATTACCTTTAAAAAAACTCGAAACTGTACATCTACCACGCCCCTTATTTGCATTTTAAGATATATAAAAATCAACCCCAAGAATAATTTTTCATTTCTAATCAAAATTTTATACAACATTGATCCATCTCCCTGTCCCTACATTTCTTATTAATATCAAACTAACATAAAAACAAGTAAACCGGGGCTTTATTAGGTGTACACCAAATCTAGGATATCCATCATCATTGACCCCTTCCAAATAGTTAACATTGATGAAAAATATGTTTCAAAGTTCCGGGTGCAAGGTTTAGAACATCATTTGTAGGCGTATTCTTTGCCCGATTTTACGGAATTGCAATAGGAAACCGTAGAAAGCCTCAAAGATTTCGTATACCAAACTTCAGTGCTTTTATCTCAATTTTTGCGACACAAACGGACAGATTGGCTAAATCAACTTTTCTATTAATGTTAATCACGAATATATATACTTTTGGGGGTGTGGCTCGCCCGCTTCTGATCCTTACAAACGTCTGAACAAAAACAATATACCCGGCACATCATTCTGATGATGGCTACAAAAAGTCAATAATTGGAACTCTTTTTCCTAATTAATATGATTTTTGTTTTTATTACAAATACGCGTCCGTTTGCTGTCATGTTGCTGTCATGTGATAATTAACATACAATATACCAGAGGTGGGGAACCTTTTTACCATTAGAGGCCACATTTAAATTAGGCAGCAAGCTGATGGACCTAAGAAAGTAACTTTTGTGAAATTATTACAGTTTTTCTATAGATTTAACAATTTATTGCATTATATAGAAAAATACAATAAAACCGTGTAACTGTTATAAGCATGCACTGTTAACTACAGTTTGCTGAAAATCGCAACAGAGAAGCGTTGAGAGATGCGAGTCAGAGAAGCTAAAGCAAGGTGTGACACTCAAATGGGAGATCTGAAACCGGGTTTTGTTTACTTCTTAGACAAGATAGTTGGCGCTGCTAGCGCTAATTAAAATTTTTTTTTTGCAAAGACAATCAGCTGACTAATGAATGGCTCTGTGTAATCGATGATGCAACCAATCAATATCGATGTAAACATATCGTCTGCTAGCATGTGGCTGCTCTGTATGACAAATTTTGTAAATAGTAGAGCCTCGCTCATGCGTGCTAGAGTCCGTTTCAGACTAGTATTCTGATGTTATGTTACAATATGATCGTCTTTGGCGAGACTTTTCGCTCAACTGTCATGGCGTTGATGTACAATAGTTGTTTGTAACGAACTCCAGCATTTTGTACTAGGTGGCAAAGGGCCGCACAAGAACCACGCGGAGGCCGCAGGTTCCCCACCTATGCAATATACTGTACAGTTGCAAATTTTGAAATGTTTGTACCTTGGGCAATAATTTAACTCCATAAAACTAAACAATAACAAAAAACAAAAACAAAAAAAAAATGTTGTAATATAAATGATCAGTCACGCATAAGATTGGCACATGCATGTAAATATATGTAAACATACATACATACACACATACTTGCCTATATATGTAAAATTTAACATAAATCCATGAAAATAAAAAACTGATGACATTGACGCTAACATGTACGCTCTCATGACATGCAAACACATTCAAATATGTGCGAATGATTTTCAAAGTGGACTTAATTCGTTTTTATACACATATAAATAAATTTTTTTTTTACCGTAATATTATATATTTTTTTTTTTATAATACTTGATTACAACTTCAATCGGATTCTACATACATCGGGGAAAGTTTTTTGTAAATTGTGAGCGTGTCGCCTACATAATTTCGTTCATCTTTAGTAGATCGGTGGATAAGTAGCGTATTCCTAACTTAATTTTTTTTAGTTAATAGAAGAACTTTTTTTGGGGGCGTGGTCGTTAATCGATTTTGCCTACTTTAAATAAGCATTTACATACATACCTAGCAGATTTGTGACTTGTTACAACAACAGACGGACACATGAACATTAATTTTTTTAATGCCAATCAAAAATATAAAATATTTATATAGAGTAATCTCTAACCTTTTCTTCTCTTAATTGAAAATATATGAAAAGTGTAAAAACAACTAAATTTGCTTTAAATTAAATCTTAAATACCCTCTACATGTACTTATAAGCGGTAGGCGTGGCAGGTACCCGATGCCGTGCTCTTATAAAACTCATGGTTCAATTTTTACGACAAATAAATAGATTTTTGTTCATTTCATTTTCGTTTTTAAGCGTGGCTACATACATGCGATGGGCGTGGCATGCACAAGATTACATCCTCTAATAGTAAATGCATTACATTGCAGTTTGCAAATCGAGTTTTATGCTTCACAAGGTTGTTTGTAAATTGTGGGCGTATCTTCTATCCAACCATGCCCATTTTTTTGTCCATCGATGGATGGGTTACTTATAAATAGGTACTACAATTTTATATCTCAATTTTTGTGGCAGATAAGTAGATTTTTATCGATTATGGGCGTGGCTCTTGACCGATTTTTACCCAATTTAAATAGCACTCTATATAAACTATAAATGTCTGTACAAATTTCAGCTTAATACTTCAAAATGTACGTCTTGAGACTGCCAATAATACACGGACACGTGGACATTTATGTCTAGATCAACTCAGTTTTTGATGCTGTTCAAAAATAAAGTATAAAAAAAAGCAACAACAAAGAACAAGCAAATATAATTTTAAGTACATAAAAATGTAAAACCATAAAAATTAGGAGATTTTCTACACACACAAAAAATATACATTACATTCCTATATTCCAACAAACATCCGCATCCGCATTTAACTTAACAAAATCTGTAAAAGTTTTTCAAATTCAAAGCACTACATAACAAATTCTTTTCAACATAAGGTACAACGCCATTTGAATATAAAGATTTTATTTTCATTTTAACGAGTAAATAAATTTCAAAACAAGTAAAAAATAAATTTTACATAAACAAATATTAAATTTAGAACCACTTTAAGTGGCAATTAAAATATGACTTACATGACACAATAACGGTTGAAATTTATATATTTTTTTTTTTATAAATTTTAGAACACACCTGAAGATTTGTGTAAATATTGATAAGAGCCCTTAACACTACTCGGCAATCTTGTTATTAATGAATTACATGAAAAGTACTCCACGCACACAACTTGTCGAACTTGATTTTAATATAATAATTATTAAAATTTTTTTTGGTGTGTCGCATTTTATTTGTACCTTATACAAAAAAATGCTACCTTTAGTAGTGAATAGCGCCAGCTGTACTCTGTACGTAATCACTTTACATAAAAATCTCAAAAAAAGTACTAATTGTTTACAGTACGAGTACAATCTTTAAATCAACCGCAAGTGTTCAGGTATAGATATAAGAAGTAGAATACACATTTAGCTTAATTATAGCATGACCGCTATAATAATATCTAAATATTTATTAATTAAAATAATTAAAGAGTTTATGCAAATATTATATATATATACTATGTGAAGTGTATAAAAAATACTCCTAATATATAATATAATATAAAACATACAAGACTAAGAACAATTTACGAAACTTTTTAAGGGTCCTCCTCCTCCTAGTCCTTCAATCCTCAATAAATGATGATTAATATCAATGATAATAGTAAGTAATCTTTCAAAAAAACTTATGTATCTCAGTTTATTGCCTTCTTTGTGTGTGTATGTGTCAATGCCAATGTAAGTAAAAATATTACAGTGTCTTTTCATGCAATCGCTCTTTATTATGTGATAATCAAAAGCACAGTTATGATTACTTTTCCCTCAATGTCTCTCGCTCTTTAGTTTTTTTTTTTTATGCATGCCTAAGCTACATAGCCATTGTTTACAGCAGCACGTAACATATAATACTATTGCATAAACATACAGTTGTACAGCTTGTAGCCATGTCCCTTGGTCTATTACAATGCGACAACACACACACACACACACACACACACACGCCTATACGCCATGTTATAGTTAATAATACCAAACCTCACAATATACTCTCTTACTCTTACATGTACATTATAATGTGAGGGGTGTACTAGTGTACTAATAATGGAGTGACTGGTGGTACCTGCACTTAAAAAAAATAAATAAAAAAATTATGTCTACAGTATGACTTAACAGCAAACATGTTATATTATGATTACTATCATGAAAGTTTCGTTCATTAAAAAGTAATGGAACGAAATTTGATTAGGGGGCCTAAAACTTAAATATCCTTCACATCGATATACAAACAAGGAGGTACATTATTAATGTATATATTTCAAAACAACATACTTGAGTCGAATTTTACATCGAATGTGACAATTGTGGGCATGTTTCTTCATACCGCTCAATTTAAATAACAACCTGCACACGGAAACTAAAAATATCTGAAGAAAACTTCAGCTCAATATATCAATTTTAGAAGCACTTTCACAACAGGCATATGGGTACACAGACAGACATTTCAAGATCTACTAAGATTGTGATTCTGATACATGGGAGTCCTGAAGGTTTCTTTTTTTGAGTCGCCACTGAGGAGATGTCTCCCATAAGTGCATGAATTGTATCCACCTTACCACACAGGCCAATGAAAAACACACTCCATCACCCTGTACACGTGTTCGACTGCGTCCCATCGAATTAAAGCCAGAGTGTTATGCCTTAGTGTTGCAAACGAAATATCAAACGTGAGTCCATATTATGTTTTTTTCATAAAACGAAGTGATTGCTTCCGAATTGATTTCAACTCAACAATTTTAAAGTGGTTTTGACAAATAGTAGCACAAAAACAGGGATGCTAAAAATATTAATTTTACTGTTACAATTGGCAAATTGAAATTTCACAATTCAAACAAAATGTGGCCACTCGTTACACAACTTCAAAATTTATCTAAATAATCGATAATTGATCTTGTGATATATATATATATATATATACATAACTATATATATTGCACTACAACTTAAAAAATATAACACCACAATAAAATAGAAAAAAAATGGTTCCTGCATACATATAACACATACAAATGTGCATACACAACTTTACTACATTGCTTGTGTGTTTACATTAATTAATAACAAAAAAATTTCTTGACTCCTACAGAAACTAATATACAACACAACGTATACATTTTCCCTAAGCAGCTACTTCATGTATGTATGTTTATAAAGTTTGTATATATAGAAGGCGTGAGTAATCAAATATTTTCATTATCAACCAGCCACACCTCGTACACTACATAATAATAGAGGGCGAGAGATAGAGAGAGTGTGAAAAAGAAAGTTTCACAAACAACAGCAACAGCGTCAACCGCAAAAGTTGATTTTCATTTTTCACTTCTTCTTGAATTTTAAATATATTTTCCACACATGATAGCGAGTATATTAAGTTTATTATTACGTTTGTAACATCCAGATACTTCCATAAGAGACTTAAAGTGTGTATTGATTTAATTATGTCCATCCGTCCGTCAACACTATATTATGCAACTAAAAACTGTGTAATTTTTTTTTTTCAATCTTTCTAAATTTTCAAATTGTGCATGATACGTACATGGTCTACAATCAAGCTTCAGTTAGTTGACAAATTAGTTTTCATTTTTTAAGAAATCTCATTTTCTTTAGAGGATGGATGATATGGAGAGTTTGCAAGGTATTTAAGATTCGGCCTAAGCTAAATTTTATTTTATTTATTGTACATGTTTATACCACTTATTTATTAAGTTTATGCGAATGTTTGTAACTCCTAGACGGCAAATGCCGCACCCACCTTCAATTATACCGATCCATTCAAAAAATCTGAAAATCTGAATCGATTTAAGCATGTCTGTCTATCCGTCTGACAACAAACAAAAACTAAAAAAAAATTTGCAACATTTTTATCATTTTGAAATTTTTAATAATACAAGTAGAAAAAATTCAGTGCTTCATTTTTGAAAAAAAATAATTAAATTGAAAAATCAAGCGGTGTAGGTTATTTGATGATCGGGCTTGATCGACTATAACACATATGTTCACTTGTTTTTACTTAATTATATATTCTCTGTTCATTGAACTTGAAATACAGAAAATAATGATTGCAGATGTTTACCCATTAGTTTACCCATTGATCCTCTCCCTTAATCAGTACGTACTGCATTTCTTCTCCCAGGGAGGTAAACAAAACATACTGAACAATGTAAAACCGACAGAAGACAAAGAAGTACATGTTTGTGCTTGTTTGTGTGTGTTAAATCACAGCAAAAGTAGGGCGGTGAATGTCATATCTGGCTTGGTTTGCACTTCCTCTTCAACTCAAACAGAAACAATTCTCTTGACATTTACATGCCAAAACAAAATCAATTACGGTTAAATGCACACAGTGACATGTATGCATCATGCACGACATTCTGTTGAGAGAAAATTTTAAGTTCATTACCCGGTTAGTTGGTCATATTATAATACAAATATATAATAAACACAAAGCCTTAACCGTTAGGTTTTTTTAATAAACACTAATCTCTTTATATGTTAGATAATGATGCAGTAGATAAGAGACTGCAAGTGGGCACATGATTTTTACTGTATGTACAGTTATAAAATTAACATTCACACTACTGCTATTAAAAAATAGGTTATTTAGAGAGTACACATATGAAACAAATAAATATTATGCTAGTTCACCAACTCCTTTCTCTTGTTCTACAATTATAGGTCACATGTTCGTATTTT
Source organism: Crataerina pallida (assembly GCA_949710015.1). Classification (NCBI taxonomy): domain Eukaryota; kingdom Metazoa; phylum Arthropoda; class Insecta; order Diptera; family Hippoboscidae; genus Crataerina; species Crataerina pallida. Next base: position 28,364,876 of record OX453290.1, on the reverse strand, counting down.
ATCACCGCAATTATCAAATATGCCTGTTATTGCTTAATTACATAAATTGTTAGATTAAAGAACATAAAAGAAACGTTCACTACGTACATACGTACGCACATGTGAATGTAGATGGCAAGGTGCTTGTTATTTCTTTTTTACACAATATGCACAAAAAAAACCTCTACACTGGCTATATTCAAAATAACTATAAAAGAGTGTTCTCTTGTTCTTTATGGGGTGGGCTGTTGCGTCTTATTTATACACTCGCACACAGAGGGATTCATTTGGTTACATGAATTATCTCCCATTCACGTCTTTAACAAATTAAATAAATAATAATTAAATACAATATTTTACTATACAAAAGTCCAACAATTTATATATAATACCTTAAGTACCCAAAGTATACTAATAAGTGAACAATATTGCGGTTTAGAATATTTTTTTTTTTTTCGACTTTGTTTGAACAAATACATACAATATAAAGAAATACAAATATAAAGAAATATATCAAATTATAATATATAATAAATAAACAACAACGCCCACATTCCATTATTTGCAAAAAGCAATCCAGCAGCTTTATTATTCCTCTTAGCTAAATAAGTTTACTTACAAACAGTTAACGAGCAAATGTCACCTTAGTAACCAATTATTAATTTTTCATAACGGCATATTTTTATCTCTTTAATATGTGAACGATTATTTTTTCACGCTACTGAAATACTTTTTCGTTGCTTTTCTTTTTAGTTTAATACAAAAAACTTTATTGTATTTCACATTCAATTAGATTTTCTCTAAATTTGTTGCAGTTTTTTTTTTCTTCTCTCACACTGTCGTTAATAAAGAAATGGTAAAATAGCAACGAATTTATTCATTTACAAAAAAAAACTGAGCAAGAGCAAGTAAAAAATTTTTTTCTTAATAAATTTATTCCTATTATTTCCTAAAATTGCCCTTTGATAAACGACACTTATAAGCGGCGGCACAAAGTAACAATTTTTAAGAAAAAGTGATTAAAGTTTAGTACACTTGTGAAAATTTCACACACTGCCAATATTTTCTCTTATAATTCTCCGCTTAAAAAACACATTTTAACATTTACTACATCACAATTAGACTAAATACCAAAATTGGAACGTTGCGAGATCAACAACTGCAAAATGAACAAGCAGCAATGAAGCGAAGTAGGTGTACAGATTTAAAGGAAAATAACAAGCCGAAAATTTCAAAGTGTAACAAATTGGCAATACAACATCAAATATAATTATATTATCTATACATAAATATATGCATATTAATTTTTACTCAATTACATTCTTATATTATTTTATTATTATTAAATTTTCTACTATTGGGTTTGTATTGGCCACAGTGCCATCTATTAAAAAATATAGATATTTATAAAATTAGTTATATGAGTGTCTCTCTCTGGTTCATTCAAAAATGCAAAATGGCCGTTTTGGAGATAGACGAGTAAAGAAAAGCAAATTGTGAATAAGAAATTTTCAGTTCCTTTTTCAACGGCGAGCGAGATGGAAAGAATGTTGGATACTGCGGTGCAGTGCGGTTTAATTAAAATCAATGAAAAATTTATCAGAAAATTTTTAATTAAACAATTAGCCATCGAAAGAAACAAAAACTACTGAAAAACTTATTAAAATAAAGAATAGTAAAGGGAAAAAGGAACTATATATATAGAGAACGTATGAACAAAGGTGTTGAATTTATAAATTTCCTTGTGATTAATATAAAAGTACAGTGCGTATAGAAATTAAAGTGTCTGGATACAATTAATGGAAAAAAAAAAGAAGAGCACAAAATAAATACTTGGAGAAAACTCAGTGGATGAAGAAGGAGCAGAAAATCTAATATATGAAGAAGTTAGTGAGAGAACAAGTGAAACAACAACAGCAGTAGCAGCGGTATGAAAAATGTAAAAAAATTATAACAATACCAAAAGAAAACCTTTAAGTAAAGCAGAGAGAATAAGATACAGATTAAAAGTAAAATGTATGTGATTGTGCGATTATTAGCATTGAGCTGAGCTCGGCTGATCGAAATCAAGCATAAAGCTAAGTTTGTGTCGTGCTATGCCTGTATATATATAAATTGAGAAATCTGTAAAATACAAATTATGCGAAAGCATAGCAATTGTGGGCTACGTGAGACCAGAGTAATGTGCCTGTAGTGTTTATATATATATGTATATATATATATATATATATATCGTGTGGTAACCATAAAAGAGTTGCCACTGTAATTATATGTGTATAGTTAATAATTTACCCACTAAAAGGAAAAACATAATTAAAAATCATTAACCAAATAATGGTCATTTTATAAAAGAAAAATGGTAAAAATACAATTAATAATATAATATAGAGCAAGAAATCTTTTTTGAGTATATAAGTGAAAACAAAAAGAGAAGCATAGACATTTGTCAAGAAAAAGTAATATGAAATAACGAAAGAAATAAAGAAAAAATGCGTACGTGAGTTCTTGTTCATAATAAATGTATGAACGCTTGTGCACAATATGTACATAAAAATTTTTAAGGTGGAGATAAATATGGAAACAAAATTCTCCTAAGGATTAAAAGAAAAATATTTACATCCAAGCGAAAAAGTTGCTAGACCCGCGGAAGCTTTATATATTCTATCAAGATAATACGTAATAAATTTATAAAATAAAAAATAAAGATAAGAAGCGTGAATAAAAAAAAAGTAGTAAAATGTAATATATTTTTCAATAAGTGCTTACATTCAATATAAAAAAAAAAAAGAACAAGACTTTTTATAATAAAAAAAATTTCCGACAACAACGATTACTTCATAAAAGACACGTAAGTTTGTCAATTTATTTGTTCACTATTTATCAATTATTGGCCATTGGTTATTGGAAATTTTTTCCCTATCACGCTGTTGCGATGAAAATTTAAAATAAATTCTCATGGTTTCTTTTTACATGCAATTTTATCTATCAGCCTATCAGGCATTATTTGTCTGACAACATAATTTTGCCTTTGCCTTCTCTCTCCTCTCAGACGCATATCACGTTCGTCTGTTTCTTGCTAATTTATAATTCTTAATTCTCTTAACCGCAACCCAAAAATATATATAATAGTCCCCACAAAGCAGGAAAAAGCAAACCTACACTACTAAGGCACATAAAATAAGAATATATGTACGTTTTTTTTTTTTATTACTTCCCTTTGCAAGAGGCCATGTAAAGGTTGGAAAGGTTAATTTCTCATATTATATTTTTTGAGACTGACATTTAATTGTCTAGGCGAGTTTGAAACTGATATTGCCGAGATGCTGTTTCATATTTTTATATATGGCTGTGTAAATATGAATGTGCATGTTTCTAACATGCATTTATACTCATAAACTAGAGGCAAGTGTATGTGAGTTGTTTTCCAATTTTTTGTGTCTGCAATAAAATTTTAGTTTTCTGTCTGTATGTATATAAATCTTCTTTTTTGTCTCTTTTTCTCTTTATGTCACTTTTGTTTTCTCTGCTTTCGGGGTAAAATAAGTTGATTTTTCTATATAGTCAGTGGTGTTGTTTTTATTTCACCGTGAATTGCTGATTATTAAAAAAAATTTGAGACGGTCTGTTGTTGTGTTTCTTTTTTCTATATAATTATGTTTTCATTTAATTGTAGAGTCTCTCTCTCTTTCCGTTGTTAGTAAAAAATTTTCGGTTAAGTTGAGAACTTTGGGATTTTTTACCTAACTAATCACTCTCTGGAAATATATTGAGAATGTGTTAATAAGAATAAAATGAGTAAAGTTTTAACTATGCACGTAACTGTTAAACGATGCGGTGTAATAAAACTTTTAAAAAGTGTGCGTTTAAGCTAATATATAATAAATATTGAGAAAAGTGTAAAAATTGTAACAAAATACTGAAAAATCGTGAATAAAAAATAAAAATAAAAAGAATTAAATAGCATTCCATTGATTGCCTATCGTTGTGTGTTGTTGGAAGAAATTTTATTGCTCTATACAAAAAAAAATTTAACTTGTGCTAGCAAACAATTTAAAACTCATTAATTTAAATACAAAGTCTGCAGAATATATATATATTTATAAGAGTGGCTTACAAATGGTGATTATGAATGTTATATCGGACATACATTTAAATTTTTTTTTTTTTTAATAATTAGTCTCTCAGGGAAACGGCACTACATGCACTCATTGTGATAATTAGAAACATGGTCTTGTTGTAATAATCCCCTTCCTTGTACCGTCACTATCACATTTTACAATTATGCCAATTAACTGTTCTTTACCAATAATAAAAAAAAAAAAAATTCGGATTTTTTCTTAATAATAGAACCTCATAAGGGGAGGGATTCTAAAACTGGTCCCATACAATACACTTTCAATAAAATTCTTCTTTAGGATAATACATGTATTTCATCAAAATATCTACAAAAAAAATGCGTCCTTGCAGCTTGTACACAAATTGATAGCTAGACAGACGCACCTTGTTTTCACATTCACATTCATTTGGCCTATACAGTGTGCCTGCACTGTATTGAGTTATACAACAATTTATTGTAATTGGCTTTTCTAACAGTTGAATGATTTCTTTAATAATTGTACAAACTAATGCGTGTAATATAAGTGTACGTGTGTGTGAGTGTGTTTGTTTGTTCGTTTGTTATATATAATGTGGCACCACTCCCACTTGTGCCTTGTTTTATACAAACAAGAAGTCGTTCACATTTCATTTATAATTCAGTTCAAATCAATCCGATGCGATTCGATTGTTGTTGGTTTTAAGAAAGTTTTCGTTTACTTCACTTTCACATTAATAATAAATAAATAAACCGCAGGCATAAAAAAAAAGCAACATGCTGCTTTTTACATGTGACTTAGTTCACTCACTTTCTTTCTTTCTCTTCTTCTTCTTATTTTCCTTCTTGATTTCATTTTATTGTGATTATTATAATAATTAATACTGTTATTGTTGTTGCAGGTAATATAATATTTCGTCAACGTTATAAATTCTACTTCTTCTTCTTCTTCTTTCTAATATTATTTCTTTGTAGAAAGCGTTTATTAGGCAGTTTGTGCTACAAACAAAACAAAAAAAAATATATATAATTGACTTGGTGTTAGTGTAAAGTGGTTGTGTATGCGTGAGTGTTTATGAAATGGATATTAAGTTCGTTGGCTGATAGGAGGTTGTTTGTTGTTTTCTTACTTATGTGAACGCGGTAAGTACTGCCTTTTAAAAATTGTGTTATTTAGATATCGCTCTCTTCGATCTTGTCCAGGGCATTTAATTTTACCTCTGTGTGTGTGTACATATATATATAAAAACAACAAAATATACACAAATAAAAAACAAACAAAAAAAAAAAAAAGAGTATGGAGAGTTTTTCTGACCAGTTAAAGAATATGCGTTGGTTACGTGCTGTATGCGACTCAGCTCAGAGATGGATTCAGTGGTTCAGTGCTGCCGTTGTTTGTTAGTATTGTTTGCTGTTTTTTTTTTTTTTTTTTTTTGTTTAAAATCTCAGTTTAAAAAAAATTTGTTTCTCCTTGTGGCCTTTGTTTGTTTTTTTCAACATTTGTCCACCATTTTATATATATTAAATGTAATTGTTTCTCTTTCTCTCTCGTCCTCCATCCGGTCAAATAAGACAATTTGTTTTGAGGCCTTTTCAAGTTTTTGCTTACGCGCTGTTTTCTTATTTATTTATTTGTTGTTGTTGTTATATCGTATTTATTAATATTGTTGTTGTTATTATTCCTGTTTAATTTAGTGTATAGTAAATGCAACAGCCATAAACTGCCGCTAACTTGCCTTCTGGTGCACATGCACATACACACATACATGTGCGTGCCTAGTAATTCTGTGGTACGCATTTTGTTGTTGTTGTTGTGTATGTACGCATTAAAAGTTCGTTCAACTAAACAACAACAATTAGAAAAATTATAAGAAAAAAATTTTTAGACATTCTTGTGCTGTACAAATGCTTTTTGGCGTATGTGTGTATACCAGAACAGTACGCATTGAAATATTGTTTTTTTTTTTTGTTTTTTTTTATAAATAACATTTACTTGGAAATTAATGTATTTTTGTGTGTGTTTGTATATATCAGAGACTACTTGTAAATAATGATTAAAAAGTAAAAAATCATGGATAAAGATTTTTATTGATTGTAAAGTTTATAAATCAGTAATGACTAGTGATTAAAAAGATCTTTTTGGTTCATAAATCAAGGAAAATATTTTTAAAACATTTTGATAGAAATTTTAAATAATTTGTTTTAGTATTTTATAGTTGGCCCATACATTGATATGTCCCAAAAATGGGCGTGGTATGATAATAGACACACAATTGACAAATAACTATACTCCAAGTAAAACTAGACTTCCAAGCTGTCACGCCCACTATTGCAGATGCGGAGGGTATTTAAGATTTAGTTTTCTTTCTTGTTACTTTGTAATCCATTAATCAAGAAACGGCGATTTCAAAAAAAATGGAAAAAAATTTTGATCGAAAAAAATTATCAATCAATTTTGTATTTAATGGACTTTCTATGAACATATCTATTCCAAATTTGACGCGGCCCTTTGTGGTGGTGGTACACACATCTACAAGATAGACTACGTAGATGATCACGTATACATATGTTTTCATTTTTGTAAGAAATTCTCAATCGATGCACTTTTACTTTAAGTTTTACTTCTGGTCCCTTTTTCCAAATGATGAGTCTTTTTGTTAGAGATTTTTTTTCCCCTTGTACGTTTCAAAAGCAGCACAAAGAAGCAGATGTTTATACCGATCAAGATTGTATATAATTTTAAGTCTCTGTTGTTAGTCTCTTAGTTATAAGTAAAATGTAAAATGTGAGTATAACAGTTTCGAAACAGATTCGAAATTGTATAAAAGATTATTTTGATAGTGCGAGCATTGAGCCGATCTTACCGCCATAGATGAAATTTAATATAAAGCACCCAGAACCGTTACAATCATAGCAGTATAGCGACTAATGATTCAACTGTTCTAAAACTGTTAAAGAGAATCATTAAATTTTAATACATAACCTGTATAACAGTTTAGTAAAAAAAAAAACAAAAATTTACATCCCTACCAATTTCAAGTAATTGCATTACTTAGAATCTCCACATGAAATGAAAACATCTGAACGTAAGAGTCTGTATATGTATTAGTAACAATAGCAGCAACACCGTTGGAACCGTGTGGAACGTAATTACAACATTATGCAGAACAAATGAACCGAGACGAATGAAAATAGTTGAAATAAAATTAAAGAGGAAAAAAAAAATAAACATATTTATGTGTACACAGAGTAAAAACAACAACAAAATCGAATATGCAAAAAAAAAAAAAAAAAAAAAAACAGTGAAGAAATGTGTAGAAAATATATTTGAAAATATAATTTTCAGGTTTTCATAGAGGAGCCACACAAACTTAGAAACGCACTCATACACAGATAACACAGTTTCACAACAAAGCAACAAAACAAAAAAATTAGGTATGAAATGATTTAATGGAAAGAAGAGACGAAGAGAGAAAGGTAACGCACGAATGCGCAACTGCTGTATATGCTGACTGACTGGCTGGCTAGGTACTTGTATGGGTGGATGGATAGATAGATGGACGGATAGCTGTGGCTGGTTAAGTCTCAGCTCCACCACATTGTGTGCCATAATAGAATATATACGTATGTAGCTATGTGGTAACAGAAGTTGTTGCTACATGCCCAAACAAGGACACTCACATATACACTTAGCAGATACATATGTTTGTACGTATGTATGTACAAATACATACGCATGCACGTGTACAATGTTGTTCTTGTTATTATTAATTTTTTTCGGCATGTCTGATGACTTTTATTAACGACAATATGTCGTTGTATGAAGAGAGAGATGTTCCGATACCGGTGGAGTTTGGAGCTGTTGTTGTTGCAAATAATGGTTTCTCTCTCTCTGTGTGTCGCAGTTATTGTAGGCATTAGGCATAGACATCATTTATTATACACATTAGATTATAAAATGTCAATACACACAGACACACTATAAATATATATATTTTTTTTTAATTCAATATTTTTTTTATTAGATCAAGTATGGTATGTAGTGTGCATATGGCGAAAAATTTGTGTATCAGTAAATCTAAAGAAAACTAAATTACTACCGAATCAATAACAAAAGAGACCAAAACGAAAATGAAAATTTTTACAAAATCCAGAATGCAAAATATTTAGTTCATATAAGAAAAACACTCATAAATCAGCACAAATAACGGAAAAAGTTTTTTTTTTTTGTTTTGTTCTTTGTTTCTAACCCAAAAAACAGTTGAAATTCCAATGGAAAGTGTTTGTGTGTGTGTGTGTGCCACAGCAATACTTAAACAAAAACAAGTAAAAGTAATAAATTTTAACTGGGATCAAATCTTAACACATTCGCGACGGATGACGCCCAATATCGTCATATAAGAATTTCCCTTGGGTGCCGATGACGCTTTATGTCGTCATTTAAGTTATCGCTTAACAATTCTTTAAAAATGCGATTGTAGCAATTGACAAAAAACGGCCCCGTACCCACAGTAAGCACAGCCACCAACGCCCCGTCGCGAATGTGTTAAATACTCTCCACATAAAGGTGTGGCAGATACCGTAACTGATTACATCCTTTAACAGGGTCCATAAAACATGTCGGAATCGTCATAAAAAAGGATTTTAGCGAATTGTAAGCGTGTCTGCTACCAGACCCCGCCCATTTTTTTGGTAAATTTATAAATGCATCAATACACATAAACGTCTCAAACAACAACATCATGGTTTAATTTCTGATATGAAGAGTTTTGTCAGTTATGGGCGTGGCATTCAATCGATTTCGCTCAAATGAAAAAGCCTCTAGCACTTAGAAACCAACAGAACAGAATTAATAAAAAACAGCTTAATATAGGAAAATTTACGTACCAGAGAATACCAACATAAATCAAATGGACGTACGGACGAACATATCTAGATTGACTCATAATTTAATTGTTTCACGCGTTGTTAAGTTCACTGTCTCAAAATATGCAGCCGTTACCAAGCTAAGAACAAGTGTATATCCCGGACGGACATGTCCAAATACAATCACATTTTAATCATAACATGTAGAGTCTCTCTCTAAACGTTCAGGTCAATGTTTTAAAATGTGCAGCCGTTAGAGTACCAAAAACAAATGGACATACGGACGAGCATGTCTGGATCGACAAATACTTTAATGAAAAAAAAATTTTGTAGTAACTGCCTCTGGTTGGTACAAACGTAATAACGCACCTTATACAAATTAAGCGGAGGGTATCCAAGATCTGGTGGAACCCAAATATGGTTTTTCTTTTTACCTTTTCTTACTTTTTCTCTTTGCAAGTTTTACTGCAAAGTTAGTTTTTTTCAATTTCCCAATAGCTCCCTATTTATTTACTTAGTTGTTACTTGTTTGCCTATCTCTCGTTTTCTTTCCTACAATTTTTAAAAAGTATGCTTGGTTTTGTTCTTTCATTATTATTGTTATTTATTTTGAAGTCAGTTGAGGGCAGCAGTGGCAGTTTATTTAATGAATTTCTAAAATTATACCGAAAAACAAATACACAGAGGTGGGCGGTTGTAAACAATCATGAGTCGTGTTTACCTATGTTGATCTCACAAGAAGCCGCAAAGCCGTGGTGCGGCTTTACTAAGAATCCATTTCATAAAAGAATTTTTAATTAAAGATTAGAGGGAACGGAAGACTAAATAGCTGCATTTGCCCACCGTTGACATATGGTCTGAGTTTGTATTACAAGTGCGAGAGAAAGTGGAATGACAGGTTGAATATTTCTTTTTTCCCCTTTTCACAAAACAACTCACATTCCACTGCATTAGAGTGTGTGAAAAGTTAAGAAATGTAAACAAACGAGAACAGCTGTTCGGAAAAAACTGAAACTGAGTTGTTTAAAAAAAAAAAACTGTAAATTTCTATTATCCACAATACAGTAATTTTATATCCACCACTCTTAATTTGGTACAATCAAATAACCATGTCTCTCAGTCCAATCTAGATTATTCATATTACTTAAACATTAGGGTTTTAAATCTGTTATGCACAAACGTTACTAGCAAAGAACAAAAATAGAATTGAAAAATATTTGAAAGTATAAATTAATAAATTCTATATCTCAAATATTCATACAAAATCTACAAAAGTAGTAAGCAACTCACTCTCCTAGCCAGTCGTTTGCTTCATTTACACTCAACGTATTAAACCGCAGAATTATCTGTATCTATAAATTTAATGTTTATGTTTATGTTGTGTGTCTATCTATGTATTGTATTAAGTCTGCTTGTGTTGTGTTGTTTTGTTTTCTTTCCATTTGGTCTTAAAATGAATGTTTTGCTGTTGTTGTTATGTGTGAATTTCTTAACTGTAAATTCATTTATTATAAAACAAAGAGGGAGTGGGAGAGCCATCTAGTTAATTTATATATCTTTTTTGTTGTTATTGTTTTTTCTTTTTTTCCAAATATTTCTACAACAACATAAACAACAGTTACTTACATATACACCATTACTTCTTACCAACTCACTCTCTCTCCCTCTCTGTCTCTTTCTCTTTGGATAGAAGGTGAATTTCATGTTTTCTAATCATTTTGGGCTCCATGACTACTAATAATAACAAAACAGACAATGATAATAGTGTTTGGGGATATCGTTGCGTTGCAGCTAACGTTGCTGTTGCTTGTACACATTGTATTGTACTTGCGTCCATTATTGTTTAAATATGTCGGACTTTGCCTACACCAGGTCATGGGGTGGCGGTTTTATTTAATTTTCTATAGAATTTACATATACGTATTATTTTGCTCTCACGTTTTACGTGTCTTTCTCTTTTGAAAAAATAAACACCAATGTATATATAGTTACTACTAGGTATGTATGTGATGGCTTTATCATAATATGTGCAAGAACGAGAAAGAAAAAATAAAAAAAAATATATAGATTACCCTAAATAGGGAAAAGTGATTATAGGCGTGGCTTGCAAGTTTACGCCCACTTTTTAGGACTAATATTAATTTCCATTATAAGGTTGAATTCTGCTGCACTAGATGGTTTTTTGTTGTTGTAAATTGTGGGCGTAGCCTGTATGCTTACGCCTTTTCTTAACGGCTACAATTCATTTCAAGTTTAAATAGCTTTTATTTTGGTAAATTGTGGCCCTGGAATAAATGCTTACGCCCTCTTTTTGCGACTGCTATTTTTTTCAATGTTTTTTTTTTGTAAATTGTAGAAGTGTCCTTTCGATCTTACTAAAGATATGCATACCAACTACCAGCCATGGGTGTGGCTCTTAAGAAATTACGCTCATTTTAAGTAAAGTCATTTTAACAACGGACCAACGAATGACCTATATTTTGCTCAGACTTTTAACTCTAATAAACAATATATATATATATATATACCGATGGCGAACAGATTGATAGATATATTATAACCTAAACATAATATAGAGGATATTTGTTGAAAAACTTCCCAATTACACGCTTTTGCTCTCCATTATTATTTTCACACCACAACACCCAGTATCTTACCTCCACCTCAAATGTTCTCAGTATGTATTGTATTGTTGGGCCCCGTTATCTAGCACTATGTAGTAACTAAGTGTAAGCGAATCGGCTTAATATTGAGATGAGTTATTCATGTAATGTTGCTTTTTTTAATGGTGTCATTGGGGTACGGGTCGAGACATGTACATATTGAATGTGGTAGCTTTTGTTTTGTTTTATTGTACACACACTTGTATACGTTGTAATAAATTGTGGCATAGCATGGAGAAAAGTTATTATTATTATTATTGTTGTTGTTGCTATTGCTGTAGTGCTATAGCAATGTTATTTATATTGTAGACGTGTTAATGCGTGTTTTTTTTTCTCATTTCAAATTAAAATTTACTTTTGTTACATTTCTCATGTGCCCATTTCTTTAATACACCACATAATATAGGAGGTATACTAAATTTGTTATTCCTTTTGCAAATAGCATGAAAATCGCTATTTAAAAAAAGCAAAATCTATGGAGATCTACGCCCACAATTGACAAAAATTGAGTTATTCAGTTGAAATTTTGTACATATATTAATAGTTATAAAATTCATGGAATTTCCATAAAATCATAGAGTATATAGGACCTAATTAAATCGAGTCAAAATTTGATTTTGATTAAGAAAACGTGTATAACCTATAACATCTTGCTCCCTACTGTGTATTGTTTTTGTTAAGATGAGGAGGGCATAGCCTCGCCTTTGAAATGGTGGTGATGGTATCAAAAAGGGAATATCATGATTCTTTCTTTTTTACTTGTCGAAAGGTGCTTATTCTGCGGGTATGTAGTGAGTGAGCCGATGTTTTCATTTATAATTCTACCTATTCTTTTGTATTCTAACACATAAATACATTTCTCCTCTCTCTCCTAGTTGCTATATTTCGTGCTGCTGTTTTCTCTCGCATGATTTGATTTGAAATTCTGCTGTCCTCTCTTCTAAAGGTGTCTGTCTCTCACTCTCTCTCTCTCTCTCTCTCTCTCTCTCTCTCTGTGCATATTTGACTGGTGCTGCTGGTATATTCAGTTATATGGGAGAGTGTTTGGTTGAAAAAAAAAATATTGTTTTGATTCTCAGTCCCACGTGGTGTGTTTACTGCCGTTTGTGTATATTGTCTGCCCTTGATTTTATTGATTTTTTCGGGCACTGCTTTGCTGCTGCTGCCTCTGCTTGCCAACTCTGTACTTTTTATATTCTACACTTGTACAAAAACTAAAAGCCATACTCTCACCACCCTTTTATTAAACACTGTTACGCTGATAAAATATTTACATGAAGCACATACTCACACACACTAAACTTTTGAGTAATAATGCTATACATACCCATCTACCTACCTACCTACCAGTATTTACTGCTGTATCAGCACATTTCATTGTTGGCTTCTGTGTAGAGTGTGGGGAAATTTTTATATGTATGTGTAGAATTTGAAATGAAATGAATTATTTTTATATCCTCCATCTTATTGATGGGAGGGTATATTAAGTTTGCTATTTCGTTTGTAAATTTTATTTAAAAATTCTAGTTTCTGCACGCAGAACACTATTTAAAGTGGGCAAAATCGGTCAACAGCCACGCCCTTAATTTGTTAAAATCGATTTATCTGCCATAAAAATTGAGCTATTAAGTTGAAATTTGGTATGCATATTTACAATTAACCCATAAAAAAAAGAAAAATGGACGTAGTCGGATAACAGACAGATAACACTAGCAAGCTGTACACACTAGTAGAGAATGTTATAATAATATATGTGTGCCAGGGACAGACAGACATTGTTAAATCTATTGAGATTTTCATTCTTATGCGATCGCTGTAATTAGAGGTGGATGGGGTATTTGCTGTTTAAGAGTTGCAAACCATTTTACCACTTTGTGATGTAGGGTGTAACAAGGTTAAGTCAAATGTGTATTAAGTATTTATATAATATATATATGTATAGAAAGTGTCATTTATTAAAATATTCAATACTTCCGCGTCCGAATCTTCAAAAAAAGGCTTTGAATATCGTGGGCGGGTCTGTTATCTGATTCCGCTCATTTTTGCCATATCATGGGAATGTATATAAATGTGAATTGATGGAATGCGCATCAAATATCACCTTCGCAGCTTCATTTTTGTGTCCGATTATAAGCGTGGCTAGCAACCAATTCCATACCAATTCCAAAAATTCAATTTTATATTGTGCCTACTGCGTTCAAAAGTTAAAATGAAAGCCATTTTGAAACTGTGCCATCATATGCTACTAAATTTTTTTCTACTACCTATCGTGATATGTTAAAGATCTGATGGTAAAATGTATTATTTATTTACTTATTATTCGTAAATTTACATAAAATTTAACAACACTGTATAAATTTTGTCTTAAATGGTGGAAGGAGGTGACTGCTGAATAGTGGCTTTATCAAATTTATATAAATTACATGAAAAACACACATTTCTTAATTCTTCTACTTCTTACGCATGTACGACGGTGCTCCGTTGTAAATATATATTCTTAGTTTCAAACATTTTTTCTTTTTTATGCACCAAAAGTCATTTACTGTGTGAAGGAAAACTCCCTAAATAATTTCTCTGCAGGAAAGATTGTTGTTGCTATTGTACACGCATATACATCCACGCACATTTACTTACGAAATCTAATAAAAATGAAATATTGCATATGCATACTTATGCACATGTAAACAACAAGCATTGTATGTGTGTATCACAAAATATGATGCAAAAAACTTTACTTTGTACGAAAGTTTTTTTTCTTTTTATTATTATTATTATTATACTGTATGCTGCTCCATTATATAATACTGCCACACAATTTATAGTACATACATATATATACATGTGGGTACGTCTATTTATATCTATTATGCTGGTATAAGTATGAGTGTTGAGAAATTTGCTGCGTTAAAAAAAAAAGAAAAAGTTAGAGCGTGGAACAGGAGGGAGAAGATTACAATCCAAAATGTAAATAAATGTAAAGTTTTGTTATTTTTATAGCCTCTGCTCTACACTCCCAACCTCTGCCTGTATTGATGTTGAAATATGATAATACTTATATTCACCATAGTCGATGTTCTCATTCACTTTTTCAAAACGTTGTCAGCTGCATCTGTCGGTCCTTATTTAACATTTTTTGATGATGGAAAAACTTAAATATTGAAAATCTCAAATCGTTAATTAATATTAAAATTAAAAATTAAAAATTAAAATCTAACTCAATTTAATCATGTGCTTCGGTCTGTCTATCCGTCTTACTACTCCTTCTAATCAATTTATTGGTTGCAATTTTTAATATTTTTTGTTGAAATTTGGCCCAGAAATGTCTCTTAGGGCAATAATGGTCACTACTGAAAATAAACCTGATTGGTCCATTTTCAAGACACCTCATATAACGTTCTATTATAAAAATAAGTTTTTCTATGAAGAAAATTTCCATTTAATAACATTTTATGAAAAACAGTTAAATTTAGTCCCAATGGTACTATTTTTAGAACCCCCTTCCATAAAAACGCTTGGAAGTGACTTTTCTAACACAATGACTCACGTTTACTGATTCATTTCCAACTATTTATAGCATAAAATGTGAAATTAATTGATATAGAGTTGTAGTAGTATGTGCACTTGTTGTTATTGGTTTCATTTTTAAAGTTTTCTTTCACATTTATGTACATTTCTAAGGGAGTCAACTTTCTTTTAAAATTCATACATTAGAGCTAATCCTACTCTGTCTCAATCATACTTTTAAATAAATAATTGTTGTTTGTGTGTGTTTATATTTTCTCTCCTGTGTCTACATTACTTAGCATATTCTGTAAAAGTTGTTTTTTGTTAATGCTGCTGTTTTGGGTTCCCTGGTATACAGGGTGTGCAAACCTTAGCACTCTGGTACTAAAGTGGAAGAATAATTTGAAATTTTTTCTGCCATTAGAAAAATCAATTACCTTGTGCTTTATTAGCGTATTGGACGTATCTTCAAAATACCAAAATGCATAATCGTATAAAAAATATCTCAAATTTTGCCATTCTAAGAAAAAATGGCCTGTTTTTGGTGTAATAAACGTTTGCTCAAAAACACTAAACCCCCATACCCTTAGTTAACACCTAAAATCATGCTTGACATCTCTGATATATACGATTAGATAGTTTCTTGCAGTAAAACTCTCTGAGAGTTCTATCTCAGTCTCGCTCTGCTCTGTTCTGCTCCAAGAGTCTTTTATATACAGTTTATGTTGTTGCTATAAATGCTAAGATGATTTTAACTACATAGATGAATATACGTATATTCACATATATTTGTGTTTATATAACCCTAAGGAGGTGCATGTGTATATGTGTGCGCGTGTTTTTGTGTTCTACTTTAATATGCATTCAAAATTTATTTACTTTAAGCATCTCAGGCATTTTTCAAACTCCAACAACACATACATCCACACATGTGTGTATATGATATATATGGTTTTTTTCACCTACCATTGTGTGTTTTTGTTCTTGTTCTCTGCTTTTAAGATTAATGCACAAAGTTGTCACAACTCAAAACAGAAGCAGCAGCAACTTATATAAATTTCTTCTTTGTTTTTTTCTTTCCTTATTTTGTTTTGCTTTATTACATATTACTCATGTATTAAATTGCTTAACGGAGAATGAAAATTTAATATAATAAAAATTTTTGAAGCAGAAAATTTATAGCTTTTGAATATTTTTTTTTATCATGTCTCGGCTAAATATAAACGTGCCTGTGTAAATATCTTCACCTTTTCTTCATAATAATATTTAATTCTGTTATTTGTTGTAATTCTTGAAAGCAGACTTTAATCAATAATTTAGGAAATTTATTATTAAATATTTATCACAACTTAAGGAAACTTTTTTAAAGTTGGAATAAAAATGAAATTTTAAGGAATTCTCTTTTTTTAGCAATCAACTGATTGGTAAGCCATTAAATTAGTTCAAGTTAAATTGTTAAGCATGAGTGAGCGATAGTAAATCGTTTGTGCAATCGATTGCCACAGTTACGTGATTTTTTTTTTTTTTATAAATCTGAAGCGAACTTTTGTACAGACTGCTAACACCTTTAAGCTGAGGGATTGATTGGGTAGGAAATCTGTGTTTAGAAATCAAATGGAATTTAAAATAATAGTTTAGGGCGTGGTTATTGAAGACATTAAGTAAAATAAGTAAAAAAAAAACGAAATTTTAAATACTCACCGCCATTTCCCTTGTAGTGGGCGTGGCATGTTTCTCATTACACTCTCTAATAATGCATATACATACATACACACAATATGTATTAAGAAACAAAGAAGTACAGTTTTTGACGGACGGACATGTTTAGATCGAATAAGATTTTGATCTTAATCAAGAGGGCCTCTGATGCCTACTTCTGGGTGTGCCAAACGAATTAGCAAACTTAGTATATCGCCAAGGTGTAGAGTATGAAAATACACGAAACTATTCTAATTTCCAAATGAAAATTACCTAAAAACTTGACATTGCGGAACTTCTGTTTACTGCAATTGGATGACGGATCACATAATTCTCATCTGGTTTATATTGGGAAAAAAAACTATTTGGCTTGCATGCGATTGTTGACTGGCTATCCATCGAAATCCTAGCCATGCATAATTTTAAATACTTTTAATTCCATTTTCAAGGTCGGTTCAACTTAATGCCACATTTTATGCTAAAATTATCTTAAATGGTTCAATAAAAGCGAGTCATCTTCATATAAAATTCATCTAATGAAAAAACCTTATATAGGAATCGATTCTAAACATTGTTTGTTTGGGTCCAAATTTAGTTTATGTAATAATTAAGCTAATTAACTGATTTGCTATCAAATTGTGACGAAAAATATTAAGAATTGCAAATTTTCGTCATATAAAAACTTATTTTAAAATAGGGCGTTATATTATATTAGTATTCTAAAAATGAACCAATCAAGTCCATTTTAAATAGTGACGATTATTAGCACATAAGACATCCCTAAGCCAAATTTTAATAAAAAAAATATCAAAAATTGCGACCTTTAAAGAGATTAGAAGAATTGCATGAATAGACAGACAGACGGACATGGTTACATCTGTATAGATATTGACTCTGAGTTGATAATTGATATGACTAACAAGCAATTTTAAATGGTCTGGACAAGTCAGTCTTTTGAATTGCCATTGCCATCATCGAATATCTTGTTTATATTATAAATATAAATGTTTATTCATTTTATTAACACTTGACAGAGTTAGAAAACATGTTAGCGTGTATGTGGCCCCAAAACGTATATATTTTCATATTGTTTATTTAAATGTGAACTTTGGAATATATGTGTGAATGAATGCTATTTCGCGTTATTATTGCACGCAATGTAATGAAATGAAATAGAAAAAAGAAAAAAACCAGAAAAATAAATATTTATGTTTTCTATGAAACATGCGTATATGTGTGGCTGTGTGTGTGCGTATGTGTGTCTATAAATATCAACCAACATCCTACCGTCTTTTTCCGAAAATAAGACACTGTCTTATAATTTTTTCAAGTCCCAAGTACGCGCTAGGGCTTACTTTCGGGGGTAAACCAAAATATATGTATTTTTATATTCTTTAATTTAATATAAATTTTACATAGCATACAGAATTCAAAATTTATTCAATTACAGTCATTTCATCTTCTTCTGGAACATTGTCATAAAAAAAATTCTGAATTATATTTTGATTTTTTAACAAATTTATTTCCTGTTGCATCATTGGTCCAAATACCTCATGTCTCATCTAGGGCTTATTTTCGGAAAAAGACGATATTTCATTATTTGCTTATACAATATATATGTAAAATATTTTGTAAAAATGTACAGAAATAATTTCTCTAATATATAGATAGAGAAATACATACATAGTATAGAAAACAACATTAAAGAGTACAAAACGTATGTTTGTGTATACATCCAATGGGGAGAGAGTGTTCTCTAACAGAGAAGGGTATTTATTTTAGGTTAGGAAGTTTATTATGATCTCCACATAAGTTTGTTCTTCCGTCTTCAAAACCCAGAAGAAGGCGTCAGAGACTTTACAAAGTATATATATTCTTGATTAATATTAAAAATTGAATCCATCTTGACACGTATGTCCGTATGTCCAGGTGCCTGTCTGTTGTTGGCATTCTCACGCGCATAAATTTAGTTTTTACACGCAGATCGCTATTTAAAATGGTCAAAATCGATCAAGAGCCACGCCTACATTCGAGAAAAATCTAATTATTTGCCACAACTATTGAGCTATTAAGTTAAAATTTGATATACATATTAACAATTAATCTATTCATGGGTATGCCAAAAATGGGCGTGGTGGACAAAAACCTATATATCTGCTACAAAACTTGACCTATGAACTTGAAATTGGGTACTTATATATATAATTAATACATCCATCGATTTGTTAAAAATGGACGTAATCGGATAACAGAAACGTCTACAATGTACAAAAAACTATACTCAACGATTTACAACTAACTAAACTTAATAATGATACGTAATAAATACGTAATTACATTATTAGAGGGCGTAGTATATATATATATATATTTGCCACACCCACTGTTGTTGATGTGGAAGGTATTTAAGATTTAGCCTGAGTCAAATTTAGTTTTCTTACTTCCTTTCTTTTCTGTTAAAATAGCAGACAGAACATATTGTTGTGTTCATATATTTGTATGTATGTTGAATCTATATATATATGTACGTAAATATATGGGCGATAGTATTTATAAATACTGTACATATGTTTATACTATATATATATATATATATATATTCATCATGATAAGTTTGTTTTGCGTGTTGTATATGCTTGAGTGCGTGTGTGTGTACACTTTTATTTGTTTTGTATAATGGTATCGAGAGCGAGTTTTATGACCTTTTGTACAACCAACAATAACAATAACAACAATGAACAGCAAAAATTATGCAACGTTGCCACATTTCATTACCAACCATAGAGTACAGTGGATATATGTACTTATGCACTTGTATATATATTTATATATGCATAAAGCGTATATATGGTATAAACCCATACTTGAACATTTTGTATACATTATATATATATGGTACATGTTTATACTTGATAATCACAAATCACGCACGCATACAAAATGAACGAGTCAATAATTATGTTATACAATGTGTTTATAAATGCAAATGCTTCTTCTTATCTTACCTCTTACCACCTCCAATACTATGTAGAGATGTGTTCCTGAATTATAAATTTATAAACACATACATACACACACTGACTATATGGGCAATAGTATAATTAAATAATGGCTAATAATTGTTGAAAACTTCTTTTTCGTTCATTATCTCCATCTCTCTCTTGTGAACCCTTTCTCCTGTCTCTTTTAATATATAAAATATCTTTCTGTATGTGTTTTATACATATACAACAACATAATAAATTATGCAAATTGCTTTTAATTTATGGTTGGACATAAATGTTGACATTGGGCATTGCGTCAAATAAATAGAAGAAGAGAAACGCGCAACTCGGAATGATTAATAATTCTTTAAAGAGTAATTAGGATGCTCATAAATTCGTATATATTATTAATGCACAAAAGGAAAGTCTTGGTGTGTACTTAAAAGTAAAAAATAAAAGTATATTTGACTGAGGACAAATTCGGAATACCCACCAGCGATACATCTAAGATTCCGGAAGACTATACCTTGTGAACATTACAAGTAATATGAAAAATTTACTTGAAAAAATTCTCTTTTTTTCAATGGCTGTTGCATTGCGTGAACGATTTTGCTCAATTTTAATACCAACCCATCGTATAAGTTCTACCAACCCTTCTGCGAAGTTTGGGGCGATATCTCAATTTTTGCCATCAGAAGAATGATTATCATAGAACGTACAGACAGACAGACACAGTTAAATCGATTCAGTATCCCATAGAAATTTAAACCTTTTGACAAAGTACATATAAAAAATTCCCTTATTTCTAGATAGCATGCTATGGCAACTCTGTTTGTTTAAAGAGGTAAAACGTAATAAAATTAATTTTACTCATTCATACAATTTAATTGAATGTAAACTTAATTTCACAAATTTGTTGTATAAAATTGAAGAAATGAGAAAGAGAGAGAGAGAGAGAGAAAAAAGAAGATGTTAGATTTTATCTCCTGCTTTATTTTATGCTTAAGTGAATTAATGAAAGTTTTACTTTAAAAATTTAAGAACTTTTACTCTAAATGAACAGATTTTCATGTAATATTTTCTTCTAATATTTGTAGATAACTTGTCCCAGTTAATAAATGAAAAATCTTACCAGGTAAGCAACTAAAAACGGAGATGTTTTAAGAAAACTTGCTCTTTTTTTTTTTAACTCTCTCATAGAAAGGGTTATAAATTCACCGTTTAAGAATATATGCCAGCTGTTTAAGCTTTTTAAGAAACTGTTCTTTATGATTTTAATTTTATTATGTGAGAATTTTTTAGAAAAAACACAGCTGTTTTTCTTCGCTTTTTTCATTTTTGTTTCTTTTTTTATTATTGTTATTATTATTATTGCAAATGTAATTAACCTACTTTATGAGTTTCGTAATATGCAGCCTTTTATTACCCGCATGTTTAACAGTAGACTATCATGGTATTCAGGTATTCGGGTAATATAATATTTTGTAAAAATTTACATTTATAACATTTTTCAAACTCTGCAGCACAGGAGGTTGTCCTTTGTAACACGCATGGGTTAAAGTAAACTTGAAAATGATTTGGGTCACTTTTCAAATCTGCATGTTAATCAAGTCAAGCTAACCACCAGCTTATTATTAAGTAGGTAAATGAAAGAGAAAAAGAAAAAGAATAGGAAAGAGAGGGAGATGAAATAGGTTTTATTAATTTTGTGACCTTTATACCCTCTTAGTACAACACTTATGAAAAGGGAGCGCTTAGTTGATGGTATTATATGACGTGTCGTTGGTTAATAAACAAGTTTAGAAATTAATATCAAGCACACACACAAAATGAAATGTTAAGAAAGTGACAAAACAAGGAAACACCTTAACACTCTAACCTCTTTACAGTTATTTTTGTATTCTTTTTATTAAAACGATTAGTTGTAGCTTTGTTGTTGTTGTTGTTGGTAATTTTATTATTATTTTTTATGTTTATTAATTCAAAGTATCAAGAAAATGTAAGCACGCACCTGTAGATTGTTACGAACATGCAACTTCATAAATGAACCACAGGGTGAGAATACAAATACAAAGCAGAGCAGAGCAGAGAGCATGCACAAGTCTAATAATATTAAATTCTTAATTGTACTGGTTTTCATTAATAATGGAATTGTATAGAATTTATGTGGAAAATATAACGGTATTTGTGTATAAAATCGTCTTTTTAGTGGAGGTTGTGAAGTACAGTTATCTGGAAGTGGTTATAGAAGCTTTTGTAAAAGCATTTAAAACTGTACAAAATATAAACATTATATATATACACCTAATTCTCTTTTTACACGATATATATTTTTCCCAAAAAATCGTTTAAAAAAGATATTGGCTAAATGAAAGAAAAGATTGATTCCAGACCTTAAAAAAAAAATTGAAAATCGTGTTAAAACAAAACAATTCGTATAAAAAGAGAATTTTTTTCGTTTTAACTCGTGTAAGGAAAATTCGAGCAAAAAGAGAATTTGGTGTATTCCATCAATATGAAGATTAAAGTTTATTTAACCATGTCCGTCTGTCTGTCTGTCTCTCAATTTGTTCTATCAGTCATAAAACTTGAAAAAACGCTTTCAAACTATAAACAAAAAAAAAAACAAATGTTAATAGTTTATATGCGCTGGTTGGTAAAATCACTTAAAGAACACGCCTCTAGTACCAAAAACGCTATAAAAAGAAACTATTTTTTAAATGCTCTGAGAGCAGTACTCATCAAATTAAAATAGAAACAAGTAAGAGAACTAAATTTGACACTTAGGTTAAATCTTAAAATACTCTCCACATCTACATAAAAACAGGGAGCATGGCAATTACCTCTAATAGTGTATATATTAGGTATTAACTTGCAACTCGATTTTTAAGTTTTATAAGATTCTTTTGTAAAATTGTGAGCATATTTGTTATACGACCACGCCCTTTTTTGGGACATGAATGGGATAATTGTAAATATGTACGTAGAATTTTGTTATTACTTGTGTTGCCTGCTCTACTAAATTTTTATTCTTTCCTTTTTTTTTTTTTAATATTGTGCGTGGGTTTCTTTTTAAAGGCACGCGTTCACCATATGCAACCAAAATTGAAAATGCATAAAAGTATGATGTAGGCACGAAATGGTGGTGTAGAAAAATATCATATTTGGAATTTTCATAATTTTTTTGCTTACGATGCAGGTGGTGTAGCTGATATAGATTGTTGTTATTGTTATTGTTGTTGTTTAAATCATTTTAAAGGAATAATGGCTGACAAAAATCCAGCCTGAAATGTAGTACGCAGCTAAAAAACACGACTTGACTGAAAATCGAACACCACTTACAGTGTGTTAGGTGTGTTTGTTTAGTGTTTGTAACACATGCATACACATTTACTTTATACGCTATATAATGATTTTGTGGATATATATGCAAATTCCTACTGATTACCCCTCATCGTCATGCTTGTTACCTCTTATGTAAGTGACGCTTCCAAAGTAGGCCTCCAGCCGTAAGCAGAGTTTTATGGTTACATGTAATCCTACATATCTCTATATATATCTAAATAATATGAAATTTATCTTAAGCTTGACTTTGTTTTTTTCACATAGTGGGCGTGACGTGTATAAAATTGCAGCGCGTCACCACAATAGAAAAATTCTGCATCAAATTGTAAATTGTAGGAGGGCAGATCGTTATTTAAAATGGACAAAATCGGTTGAGTGGCACGCCCACCGTTGTAAATGTGGAGGGTATTTAAGATTTGGCCTGAGTCAAATTCCGTTTTTTTTAAATCTTTGATGCACAATTTTTGCGACTGCATGAGATATTTGTTATTTAAGGGTGTGCCTCCTAACCAATTACGCCCATTTTAAATTGAAAGCTTTCTCTCTGCAGATTTCATTCCAACAATTCCATCATATCCGCGGCTGGATCGACGTTGATGTAGTTTCTTAGGTTCCCCATTCTCCCCATCTCTCGGATTCGAAAAACTTCATCTCTCCTTTACTGTAAAATGGCTGGGTATATTAATCATTGCCGTTCTGTTTCATCGCCTCTCCATTTAATTGACTTTTAAATGAGGTGTAAATCTTCCTAGTCACGTATTTATTTAACTACAATAAAAACCGTTGATCCAAACAACAACAATAATAAAACAATTATTTCTTTAAAAAACATACGCTGTATACAGAGGTTTATTACATACATACACACATATGCCAGTAGTATTGGCCAATGACCTTAGCGAAGATATGGGATTTCTTTGTCTTACCAATTTGCTTTGACGGTTGTTGTTGTTGTTGTTGTTGTTGTTCGTGTTTGTATTATCATTATTGTTATTATTTCATTACATTTTCTGTGTCTTCTTCATTAGAAGGTTTTTTTTATAAGGAAAACAACAACAACAACAAGTTTAACATTAGTCTAGTCTGGTCTGTCATGATACAATCATGCCTAGAACGCCTTATGTGGGAAGTCAGCCATCATACCATCATCAAGTGAATGGATAATGTAGGAAAGAAGGCAAGAAGGCAATCAAATCAAAAGGAGTGGTGTTGGTGCTGATGAGAGCGAAAGAGGGGAACGATTACAAAGTTCAAACATTGCTGTAGTAGAAATATTAGCAACAAAACCATAAGTTTTTCTACGTCACCTTTTTTTTTTTTTTTTTTTTTCTTTGAACTGTACTTAACCAGATTGACAGACATGCAGTATTTTTCTCGGTCGTACGGGCATATAGAATTCACCACTAAACTAGTATACATGTGGTAACGGGTACAGACACAAATCATGAAAACATTTCTGCTTTTACTTCCAACTTTTAATGTCTTCAGTTTTTATTCCCTGTTTATTTAGAAGGTAGATTTTGTTTTTTTTTTGTTTTGTTCATTCTTTTATTTAGAACACATAAATACTTATGGAGTAGTTTTGATAATAGAGCAGAGAAGCATAAATGGGAATGAGAAGGAAAAAGGTGCCTTTTGGTTTATAAATAAGGAAAAAAAAGCTAAATTAGGCTTCGGCCAAATCTTAAGCACCCTTTACCTATTTATAGAAACCATAGGCGTGGCACCTGATTACGCCCTCTACTCGTGAATATGTTTTGTATCAACTCAGAAAACCAAATTCTACTCCAAATGAAGTTTTTGTAGATTGGGGGCGTGTCGGCAATCTGATCATACCCATATTTGACTCATCGACTTATGCACTAAACATTAATTTCAACTTCACGGTTTCATAATAGACGAATTTTTGTACATTGTGGACGTGGGGACTCCGGCATCTCTTTCTAGGAGTTCTGCAAATAGAATGACAAACTTAGTATACCGCGCCATCTTAATTGGAGAGTATCATAAAAATAACATTAAATTTCAAAAGAAAGAAAAACGGTTTTCAAATTAAAATGAACAATAAACATGTCTAAAGTAAACAACAGCAAGCAAACGACAAATTCCACTTGTTCCGGCGCTGCTATTCTTCTTTGTATACATGTCCTCTTCTCTTTCTAGTTTTTATGCTCTAACAGGAAAAGTAACATTTATTATTGTTGTAGCAATTTTTTTGATAGTTCTCGACGAGACATGCAAGACGGAGACAGAATGTCCAATAGCAAGAGACAGACGCACAGACACAGTTACTATAAAGCAGAGAAGAACCGTTTAAATGTACATATATTTTTTTTATAGGTAATTAACAGTTTGACAACAACTACATTTCACGATGGAAGTATTCGTTTTTTTCTAATTTATATATAAATTTGTTTGTTTGTTTGTTTTGTTTTTCATTTTATTACCTTTACAATGACTTATGTTAGACTTGACATGTCGCGTGTCATCAGCATATAATTTAGTATATTATATACATAGTATATATGAGAAACATAATAATAATTATAATGCCAGCATGAAATAAATGATGTTGCATTAACAACGCACAACAGCGATGACGAAAACAACGGCAACTAGTAAAACGTCCTTAAACTTGTTTGTCAAGAATATTTTCCACATTTTAGTTCAGCATGCTCACGCTACACCCATATACATATATATAAACAACATGTGGTATAAATTATTCTTAAAGTATTTTGCATAGTGAATGACACCGTTTAGTGGGGAAGTGTAAAACGTAACAACTAATTTAATTTGACAACAACAGCAGCAGCAGCAGCAGCGACAAATATATTGACTGAGGAATTTTCGCCTTGTGGCCATTTCCATTAAACTGAAAACCGTTACAAAAAAGAAGGTATATAGTATTTTGTAAATGCTTCTTCTTCATGCCGCGTTTATGTTAAATTGTGAATGTATGGAATCCATTAAGGGTGTAACGGCACGTGTTTAGTATTTTGTGCCCATTTAACAACGTTTAATGTATTTTTTACACTTCACCTCTACACAGATTACACATCCTCTGACAAACAGAAAATATTTTATATATTTTTTCAATTGAGAGATTTTTGTCTAAAATGAAGGTGGACTCTGTTACGCCTATTTTAAATTTCATATGGTAAAAGTTTATGATGCAAATTGAAAGTGAAAAATTCCAAATTTAAAACATATGGAAATATAGTCGATTATACCCGACGCATATAATACCCTAAACCATTAAGTTCTATACTTTATTTTATGATTTGTTTAATAGTATCAATAAAAATGTTAATCATTGTCATGGTCTAGTAAAAATCCCTTCGTGATATATATTTATGGGGGAGGAAGTTCTAAAAAATGGTTCATTCTGGTACAAAACTAAAACTACTTAAAGTAACTTTAAGTTTCTTTTACCAAGTAAACGTTATATCTAAAAAATTTTAGGATTTTTTCAATAAACTGAATCAATTTGAAAGAAAGCTTTATAAGAAATTAGACTAAAATGGGTCTAATCTGGTACAGTCAAGTATTGAACTAAGCTAAAAACATCTTCATCCACTTTTGTTTCAAAATATTACAAAGTACGGTATACTTGTATTTAAATCAATTCAAATTTCAATTCAGAAATGATTCTAAAACGATCGATAAAAGTTTCGTTCGTTAGCCGTTTTCGAATTTCAAATAGGCACGAATAGATTTAAGTTTTAAATGATTTGATGTAATAGTATTGCTCAAATGATTATAAATAATAATCGAGTAATCTTCAAAAATTGAAATAAATCTTAAAATCGTGAAATTAAAATAAATTAAATTTCCTTTTGATATTAAAAAAAAAACTGAAAATGGTGCAAATCGAATCAAGTCTTGAGGGTAGAATCATTTTTATAATCATAAACACTTAACGTGAAATGCACTAATTTTACATAATCAAATCCTTTCTTTCTAGTACACTATAATTCACCCGCCCACTTCCATTTTCCACTAATCACTAAAATTCTAGTTTTCAGATTTTTTTTCTTTGTTTTTTACAATATTGGGTTTATTAGTTGTGTGTGGGGCTGAAAAAAAAAAA
The DNA here is from genome assembly GCA_949710015.1 of Crataerina pallida. NCBI lineage: Eukaryota > Metazoa > Arthropoda > Insecta > Diptera > Hippoboscidae > Crataerina > Crataerina pallida. Next base: position 28,337,651 of record OX453290.1, on the reverse strand, counting down.
AAATAGCAAAACAAAATAAAAAAAATGATAGAAAAAACCTGTTTATTTTATCTTTATATGAACAGAATAGCATGCACCATACCATAGTGCTTCTTCTTCATTTTCCATTGCATGTGTTCAAAGTTCCAGGTCTCTTCTCTACTCATACCTAAATAAGCATATACCGTATATCATTGTACAGTAATGAAACGTTAGTTCTTGTTATGCGAAGAGAGAGGCGAGTCAGAGACAGAGACAGACTTATACACACATTTCATTATTATTTGTTTGTGCCTAGAGTTTAAAACTTTGAACAAAACTAGTTTTCAGTTATTGTTGTTGGTTCTGTTGGTGTGTTTTTCATTTACCTTGTCAAAGTGTGCCTTTCAAGTTATGTGGTCGTTCGTTGTTATTTTGTTGTTACTAAACACAGACCATTTAAATATGCCCTCCACTCGAAATGTTTTTTGTTTAGCCGCCAACTATTACTAAACATTAGAATATTTCAAATGTTCGTAGCAGCAATGTTGTTATGTAATGTTTATTTATGGTATTATGATGTGTTGTTGTGTTGTGTTTTGTTTTTTTGCTACAACAATCTATTCTATGGTTGTTGCTTATACTTGGTAAACACATTTTCGTTTGGCTGTTTCAGGTGTTTCTTAGTTTAAATTTAAGATTTAGTATGTTTGCTTTTTTTTTTCGTAAGAAATTACAAGTTCGTAATGATGCTGATGATGTAATCTACTGCTGATGATGTCATAAATTATGTTAATCATAAAATATTATTCAAAGCTTTATTTGTAGATTGTATTTGCGAAAAAAAAAAACAGATTTTCTTAAGAAAAACCAGTAATCCTTAAATTATAGGACGAAGCATGTAGACAATTATATATCTCCAAAGTCTAATACTTTGGTGAAGAGCTTCTTTGTGTAAATTTTGGGCGTGCCTACGTAGGTAAATATAAATATATAAAGCACATAAAAAAGTGGTATTTGATTCATAAAAAATGAAAAAAATATTTTCAAAATAGAAGAAGTTATGGGTTTTTCAATAGGGACATAACAATTTTATATTCTAATATAAACACAGCCTTGAAAGTTTTTTACGATCTATCAAAGTCAAAACATCAGTCATGGTTGACATTTTTATCATGGTAAAGAATATTTGGAAATCATTAAAAAGTACTACCGCAATTCTTATTTGATAGTCGTAACTTTAAGAGCGCTTACTATTCCAATTTTCGGTCGCAATAAAAGTTTCATCAGACAGGTTAGGCCTGCTATAGAAGATAAATTCGAGTTAAATATTTACTATTATATTTTTCTGTACTAATGTGACAACACACTAGTTGAAGTATGGAAAATATTGCAGTTTTAAGTGCTTCAGTACAAAATGAACCAATTTAGTGGATTTCATGCCGTTTTCTGGAATTGGGAAAATCGGAAACTACATTGTGGCGAATTTTCCAAAAAGATCTTGCCTTACACTCTTACAAGATCAAATAAACTCAAGAACTGAAAGCTCTTCATCAGTTCAAGCACCAAAACTTTTCATCAGCATTAAAATCTGAATCGATCTAAGCCATGTCTGTTGTGGGAACGCTCATAGATGTAAATTTTGAGATATTGAACTGAAATTTTTTACTACATATATCTGCTGGCAGGTTTCTATAAAAAAAAAATTGAGAAAAATCGCTAAAGAGTCACGCCCACCATCGACAAAAATGTATCTATCACAAAAAGTAACCTATCAACTTGAAATTTCGTACACACTATCCATGAGCCAACAATATCATATAAGCTCGCCCACAATTCGCAACAAAATATACTTAACGAGAAATCCAACTTGTAAAATGATAAGTAATTCTATTAGAAGTCTATTGGAGGGCGTCATAAAGCATATGTCACGCCCATGTCATGTGTATTTAAATGTAGGGGGCATTTAAGATTTGACGTAAACCAACTATAGTTTATTTATATTCTTTTTTAAGTATCACTTAAGTCTGTTAGAGTAAATATAAAGAATGTCTTTGTTTGCCATTCACTTTCTTTCATCATTTTCTTTAATGGAGAAACATATAAAAATTTTCTTTCATTTTACATAAAACGATTCAAGTACGCTTCAAAAACAGTAATTGTAACTTTGTACAGTCGCTCCAATGTGATAAATTATTAACCGATTTCATGCAGTAGTAGTGCTCAGGGCTGAAGTACTTTCGTAAAGGTAACGAATTGTAGCAATAGAAATACTATGGTTCGATATTGGTGGTGGGTTGTTTTTTTTTTTTTTTTTTTTTTTCCAAGAGAAGGTCTCTATTTTAAATGAATTTTAGTTGTAAATATTAAAAACAAAACTTGTTTATTCTGAAAGTGATCAAGTAAATATTTTAGCGATTGTACTCATACACAATTTTCTACAAGGCGTGATCTATGCTTGCCTCTGGTGCGCAAATTTGAAACCTTAAGTATTTTTTATAGGTTTTTCAGTAATATGTTTAGCAGCTCCCTGAGAAAGTTGGCAGTCATACCAAATCTACACATCGTTTTGAAGTTTTTAAATCCCTCTTCCAAGTGTTGCAAACGTTTCGTTAAAAAGTCATTATAATCCTGAACTGAAGGAAGAGGATATAAGAATTATTTTACAAATACCATGTAGCACAACTTTTAAAAATAAATCACAGATGTCAATTACTTTTCTAGACTGTCCCCATAACAAAGTTTGTCATTTCAATTGCAAACAAATTCATCAAAGTATGTACATTTTATTCATCAGCATTAAAAACTAAGTCGATCTAGACATGTATGTCCGTCTGTCTAGCTATTGTTGACATTCTTACGGTCGTAAATTTCAAGATATTGTGATGAAACTTTGTACAAACACTTCTAATTATTAAACAAAATTTTACGCTACGTAAATAGGGTGAAATCGGTCAAGAGCCACGCCCAAAATCAACAAAAATCACTTTATTTGCCAGAAAAATTAAGCTAGAAAGTTGAAATTTAGTTGATTTATAAGTAATCCATCCATGGATGTGCCAACAAAGGGAGCGCGGCACGCCCACAATCGACACAAATATATATATCTGCCACAAAAATTGAACTCTAAACTTGGAATTTGTTATATATATGAACAATTATTCCATTCATTAATGTGCTAAAAATGGGCGTGATTAAATAACAGATACGCCTACAATTTACAAAAAAACCCTTTAAAGCGTTAAACTCGACTTGCAAGCTGACATGTAATAAATACACCGTTAGAAAGCGCCACGCCCACCGCCTATACGTTGATATGCAGGGTTTTTAAGATTTGACCTCAGCCAATTTTTTTTTTTCCTCCTTTAAAGATTAAGTTAATGAAAGAAAATCTCTCTCAAGTATTTTGCTATAAAAAAAAAAAAATTAAAACTTCCTTAAAATTGAAATTTAAACTTATATTCTCAACAGTTGTCGCTCCATTTGCTTTTCTCCCTCCATCTATTTATGCTCTGCTATGTGTACATGTGCGTATGAAAACAGTCTGCAGAAAATAAAACCCGGAAATTATTGTCGCTGACAGTATGTTGTATTTTTATCACCCTTAACTTTTACTTACACACGAGTATGTACACACTTGCTCTTCATTACTGCTGCATTCAAGCATAAATACACGCAAAATACTTATACATACAGCGAGAATATCATAACAATACATTCTCAAGAAGTAGTTGCGCAGTTAGCATCATCATATCTGTGTTAATGTTGCTGATGTTATTGTTGTTGTTATTGCTATTGTGGTATGTAGGAAATTTAGTTTGTTGTATTGTTATCCATTCATTTACATGTGTGGTTGGATGAATACTGTACATACATATATATATATATATATATATACACACACACACAGTAGTATTGAATGAATGTCTAGCGCTCTGCTGACGGCAGGTTTATGATGATGGTGGTAGTGGTGTGTTAACGTTATAATGTTTACTATATAGTATGCCTGTCACTCCATTCCCGTTTTATTATTGTCGTTCGCCATAGAAATTGTTGCATATTTTCATCTTTTGCCTTTGCGTTCATCTTTCTCTTGTTCGGTTGCGTACTCTCTCATAGAATATCTCTTTAATCATTATTATCATTTTATTTGGAAATATACGGGTATGACACTTCATTGTTATATCCACCCCTTTAAGGACGGCGGACATACTCACTTTGTCTAAACGTTTGTAACACTCAGAAAAAAAATATGATTAACTAGTTATGTCAGTCTGTCCATTTGTGTTAAACATATTTTCTAATGAAAAATGAAGATATAGATTTCAGACTTGGCAGTAGTACAATGTTGATGACCCTGGCATTTTACTTTACTTTACTCGATTTTGAAATTGAATCGAAGAAAAGTTTGCAGTTAATTTTTAAGGAGTTTTTAAACAGTTTTTCACTTAAACAATTATTAAAACCTCGTCCACAATTCATTTATTTAAGAGGTGGTCTCAGTCAAATATAAGTTTCTTCCTTATTATTAGTTTTTGTTTTTGTTGTTACTGTTATTGCTTTAGACCAGGCCAGGCAGTCTTTTCAAAAGGATATGTTCCCGTAACAGGAAGGATAACTTTACTTATACTTGTATATTTATGTGTTTGTATTTAAAAGAAAAATTTATAGATTTTTTATGTCGGTCGTTATGTGTGCTATAAATTATGCGCCAATAAATTGTACGTATTTTGTATTTTATCTGTATTATTAGAGTTGCTATAAAATGTATGAAATTTGGCAACACCGTCACATCATTGTTTCGTTATATTTTATTACACCCCTCATTAGAATGATGTGCGGGTATATCGTTTTTGTTTAGACGTTTGTAGGTACCAAAAATGGGCGAGTCACACCCCCAAAAGCATATATACTCTTAATTAGCATCAATAGAAAATTTGATTTAGCCAAATATGTTCATCCGTGTGTCCATGTGAATAATACACTTTTTTGTTGGAACTCTCACAGTCGTAAAAAATCGGTCCACTGGCTGGCCCATAACACTATATTACAATAAAAACAAAAAAATAAAATAAAAAAAAATCATCTTGACACAACATCAAGAAACTACGCCAGGAATCGAACCAACAATATGCCGTTTTCAAATCTCTCACTCTACAACTGCGACACACAATATTTCTCAAATCAATTGTTTGGTACTTATTTACATTAAAACGTTAAGATTGTTTCCTATTTGAAAGAGGTTAATAATGATGGGTTTCCTAGATTTGGCGTATGCCTAATATAGCTCCGTTTTACTTGTTTTTATTATTATTTTTTTATATTTTGTTTTGAAGAAGACAGAGCACATAGCTTCTCAGCAGTCCTTTTTCTATAGTTTCTGTTAATACTGTTGTTATTGTTGTTGCTACAACTGTTAAGTTCATATATTACATTTCAGCTAAATCTCATGTTTATAAACAGATGATGCTAATGAAAGAGAATAAACTGATGTAGTATATACGAGTATATAAAAAATAAACATTTGAATAATTTTCGTGTTTGTCTTCGTTTTTATTATACATAATATATAAATGAAATTAAAGTAGATTTTAACAAACATTGCTGTTGTATTAACCTGCTTGTGTGTTAGTTTCTACACACAAGTATAATTTAATGTGATTTTCCGCCATTATCTGATTATGAGGGTTTTTCTTCTGTTTTCTTTTTTTTTTTTCCTTCCTGTTTTATATAAAATAAATCCACAGTTCATATTAAATTTTATGGCTTCTGTGTTTTTTTTGTTTTTCAATGTACTTCTCAGGGGATTTGGTTGCATGAACGTTTTTTTGCTGGAAATAGTTTATATTTATAGCCCCTCATATAGGTTAAGAGTATATACTATACTTGGGAGACTTTTAAAACCCCACAAAATGATTATTCTTCATCAGCATTAAGCGGTAAATTGAAAATTGGAACGAGACGGATATTTGTAGTATGAGAGGAAAAGAGTAAAATGGGTGGGACGGTCATGTCTAAGCAGTCTACTGCCACCATAAAGTTAAAAATATGGTCGCGGTAGTGGTCAATTTTCAAAATTCTCAATTCTGAATAATATTCTTGACTAGATTTGCTGGAGAATAGTTAAATTTGAACCCAATGGAACCTGTTCTGGAACCCCCCCCCCCTCTCCATATAAAAATGTTTCACAATTTGATTTATTTGACAAATAAACAAATATTTAATTATAGAATTAAATTCTGTAGGGTATTAAATGATTGGGTATAACCGACTATAATATTTTTACTTGTTTTTAATATAATTAATTAATGACATATTCTTCTTCTTCTTATTGTTACAGTACATTGACAACTCGAACTGGGACTTTAAAACTTTTCCTTTTATAAATGCCACAACAACAGCACAGCGCAACTTTTTTAAATGAACTTACATGTAACACTACCAAAGTGGTAAGTATGTTATTTTTTATTAAGAGTTGATAGAAAAAACAAGTAAGAAAACTAAATCTTAAATGCCCTCCGCTTCTACTATGGTGGGTATGACAGGTATATGATTACGTCTTCTAATAATTCTATTGCGTACGAACTAACAAAATTTTTGCGGTGGAGTACAGTTTTTTGTGAATTGTGGATACATCTGTTATTCGATCGCAGCCATTTTTGGCACAACGATGGTTGGGATAACTATAGATATGCATACCAAATTTCAAGTTCATAGGTCAATATATGTAGCAGATATATAGGTTTTTGTCTATTGTGGGCGTGTTTGTTATCTAACCACGCCCATTTTTGGCATATCGATAGATAATTTACTTGTATATACGCATATTAAATTTCAACTTTATAGCTCGATTTTTGTGACAGATAAATAGATTTTTTATCGATTATGGGCGTGGCTTTTGACCAATTTTTCCCATTTTAAATAGGCATACGCGTGCATAAACTAGAAATGCTCAAAAATTTCAGCTTAATATCTCAAAATTTGCGCTCGTTAAAATACCGACAATGGACGGACATACGGACATACATGTCTAAATCGACTCAGCTTTTATTGCTGAACAAGAATATAATTTGTAGGGTCTGTGAGGCCTCTTTCTGAGTGCTACAAACGGAATGACAAACTTAGTATACCACCCATCTTATGTGAAGGGTATAGAAATATTGTTTTGTAATATCATCTGTTTATTAAAGCATTAAATATTCCGATTTTTTTTTGGGTTTACTGAGTTTTTCCAAAAAAAAATTAATTCAACTTTTTCAATTTTCTCCATACATTAAGGCAATCCATGGGGATTTAACAAAAACATTATGTATTACAACAAAGTTCGTTTATTTTTGTTAAAGCGGTGAGAGAGCAAGGTCATATATAACAGTTTTCTTTAACGTCATATGGACAAAATACGGGAAATTATGTCACTACATAAATTTTACACATAAGAGAATTTCATTTTTTTTTTTTTACCGTAATTCATGAAAATTGATTTATTTAACGTGATTTTTTTCTTTTACAAAAACATTTAAGGGAGAAAACTCATTTTTTAAATGAAATAAGAACAAAAAAAAAGAACTGTTTGTGAAATATAACGCATAGTCAGGTCATATAACTAACTACTCCCACAGTTGTTGAGTTGGCACACTCCTGAACTTATGTATACTCACACTAGTACATATGTACCAATGGGCTTTTATTTGTATTTGGTGGGGGGATGTAGAAAATAATAAAGAAAGAAGAAAAGAAGAGACACACTCCTGTACTCCATTTTATGTATAAATGATTTTATGGTTTTACATGTTTTTCTTCTATGCGAACGCACAAAACTCTGACTACATATTATAAAAGGGCAAATGGCAACATCTTTCATCATCAGAAACGACCTTTTCTTTTCTCCCCCGCCCTAACAAACTTAAATTCAGTTTGCATTGAATACATGGAGAAAAACGAATACAGTACGTTTGTTAAAGAATTAGCAATTTTCAAAGCCCCCACTCTCTCTCTCTCTCTCTCTCTCTCTCTCTCTCTCTCTCTCTCTCTATCTCTATAGTAATCAATACCACAATAATGTGTTTATTTGAAAATTACAACTTGGACGTTAATGCGTTAATTAAAATTTAGCGAAAATCGTTCACCTGTCACAACAGCTTAAATGGAGATGAAGTGTGACCGATATTTGGCTTTAGTCTTATATTATATAAATAATATGTTGTTGTTGTAATATCATTGTTTTATTGTTGGGATGGGTAAGAAATGTTTTGTTTTTTGTTGTTGTTGAGTGTGAGGCCGGCCGCCTGTCACATGAATGGCACTATGTAGTGAGTTGGTTGCTGTTAGCTGCTGGGGAGGAAAATATACAGCAGGTTACTCTGCTGCTGGTAAGCATTAATTGCTTTTATCGATTTTTTTTTCTTCTCACTTCAGAGTTGCCATATAGTATAACTAAAGAATTGTGGTTTAAAAAAAAAAAAGTCGAAAGGGAACATTATTATTATGTAGAAGCAATCTGCTTTGCTACCTAAGGACATCTATCCTACGTCTAGAGTTTCAGGCTTTTAATGAAGCGAAGAGTTTATTAAACAACAAATGAAGCCTTACCAGGGGTACCCGCAAGACACTCCTAGGTACGGAACCCTTTCATGGAGTGTCCAAAAGCCACATAAAAGGTCTTAAGGAGAGGATCACTGGGGAAAAATCAGTTTGCCAGTGGAACACTTGCAGAAACCTTTGGCAGGCTACAAGATTTATAACATATTCCAGTCAGCCTTGTAAACTACTGGAACTTCATAGAAACGATTTAAGTAACAGGCCCAACGAGAGCATAATGTCTCAGGACTTTCTTGAAAAATTTACACCTATGCCGAAACAGGCTTCGCGGGGCGGTGAAACGCTCGAACACTTTTATATGAATGTCTGAAGCCAGGTGTTGATGTTTTGATGGCCATTTGTAGAACTTAAAATTGGTCCAATTTAATCTATTTTTAATAGAGTTTCTTTTTGGTCCAATACCCCCCTGCCTACTTTTGAACAAAATTGTTATAAATATGTGTCAAATTTCAACTTTAGACTTTGATTTCTGTAGCTAATAGATAAATTGTGGTAGTGTATGGGCGTGGCAATTAAGTGTTTTTACCCACTTTGAATTACAAACTCACCATATGTGTAGGAATTAGAAATGTGTTATGGTAACCCTGGCCTTTGCCCCTTATTATCACATTTCACATTTTTTTAATGCCACCACCACTCATCCTACTTTTATATATAAATAGCACCAGTTTTCTGTTTTCTATTTTTATACCTTCCATATAAGATGAGGGATATACTAAGTATGTTATTCCGTTTGCAGTATACCCAGACGTCAGAGACCCTACAAAGTACTCGTATAAGCATCAAAAACAATCAAATTAGACGTGTAGCGTCCGTGCGTCCAGCAGTCTGTCTATTGTTGGCATTCTCAGAGTCGTAAAATTAAAATTGAAATTTCGTATGGATATCTATAATTATTCCATTTATCAAAGTGCCCTAAAATGGGCGTGATTGAATAACAGACACGCTTATAACTTACAAAAAAAAACATATGAAGAATAAAACTCCATTTTCAAGCTGAGATGTAATACATTCTCTATGAAAGAGCGTAACCACGCCCACCGTTTCTATGTATGTAGATGTGGAAGGTATTTAAGATTTGTCCTAAGCCAAATTTAGTTCTCTTACTTGTTTTTTGTTTGTTTCTCTTTTCCATACTTTTAGTACAAGGCCAAAAAGCCAGCAAAAAATTGTTGTTATGGTTAATGTATGGGGTTTTTTTTTTTTATTATTTTTTTTTTTTTTTTTTTTTTTTGTAATGTGTTTGGAAATATTTTTATGGTAGTATTATGTGCTTTCTTTCATTAATATGTATCCATGGTATATATACCACCGCACACCACACACTACACACCACATACCCACCACCTCTCTCTTTCACTTTTCTTTCTCCATGATTTCACCATTTAATAACTGTAGTCATAAATGCAAATAACTACAACAAAGACAACAATAATAATAATAATAATACGAAATGAAAGCATTATTACAAAACCTTTCAACAATTTTTTTTTTCGACATCACAACGCAGACATACATACTGACACATTTGCATGAATATGCGTCTCTTATACAATTCCATAGAAAAAATATTAAAATGTATATGAGCGAGACCAACCAACCACCTACTCTGACTAACTCAGGGATTTACATTTAGTTATTGACTAAATAAATCTATGAGAGAGCGCTTGTATGCGTAGCTTAGTCGAGTGTTTGTGATTAAGCGTTTTGTGCCATTTTTTTTTAGATTTATTTATTAAACAAGTAAGAAAATTAAATTTGGCTCACAATCACACCTTAAATACCCTCCATATCTATATATAAAAAGTGGGCGTGGCAAGTAGATCATTATGATCTCTAATAGTGCATTTATATCACTTCTCAGCTCAGTGGCTGAGTATGGTTTTTTGTAAATTGTGGGCGTGCTTGTCATCCGACCATGCTCATTTTTGGCACATGGATAGATGGGATAACTATAAATATGCGTGTCAAATTTCAAGTTCATAGGTCAATATTTGTGGTAGATAAATAGATTTTTGTCCATTGTGGGCGTGCCTCTATACCGATATTTTCCATTTTAAATAGCCATCTGCACAAAATTTCAGTAAGAGTGACAACTACAGGGATACATACGCATCTAGATCGACTTAGTTTTTGATTTTGATCAAGAGTAAATGAATAGTTTTTAGGAGACTCTGACGCCTCTTTCCGAGTGTTTCAAACGAAATGACAAACTTAGTACATTCTCCATCTTATGTAGATTTTATAAAAAAAAAAAAAAATTATATAAAAATGGGAAAAAAAACTAGCTGGGGATGTAGTATAGAGATTTGTTTGTAAACTTCTAAACAAGTTATCTAAAGTAGGCGTAGATTTTATGTGAATGTTACACATGTATGTGTATCGTTAAAAGCAAAAGTATAAATAATAGAAAATGACAAGATTAAACCATAAAATACAATTTGCAATAACCGTTATTCACTTTGCCTGGTTTCGCATTTATTATCTTTGACCCACTTTAGGCTTCAGTGCGTTGATAATAATCAAACACTCAAGATGTCCGCGATGGGAAAGTGTAATAAATAATAAAAGCTTAAATGATCAGCAATTGTGTTATGTTTTGTTTCATATTCGTCGCTTTCTTTCTTATTTTGTTGTCTATTATATAATTTATTTACATAGAATAGAAGACTATTATTAGAAAACACCTCTCGGCGATAGTAACACGTAAAAAAATATCTGTCTGGTTTAGGTCAACTTCCACATAAGATGGGGTGGGTTTGTCCTTCTATAAGCAACTACGATACCACAAAAGATTTCAGAGAATTCACAAAATCCTCTATATTCTTAATCAGCATCAAAATGAGACTCGATTTAACAGTGTCCGCGTCGGTAGATAAATTTCAGATAACTTTGATAATACTTCTTATGCGATGCCGTTAGATGCCTAAAATAGGCAAAAATGATCAACAAATAAATGAAACGTTTCGTAAAACATTCATTCCAGCATTGTCTGCTTCACTCTCACTCCAAATAACATTGTTGCGCTTATATTAAATAATTTATAAAGATACACAGATGGCAGCAACAGAATGTAAACAACAGTAGGACATGGGCGTGTGCATATGCGTTTGCAAGCTTGTATATTTATTGAGCACAAGTTACATAAAGTTATTTATTTAATATCTCGATTTTAATGTTGCCGTATCAGTATACACTACAGGGGGTAATGAGAGAGAGGGGAGTATAAGTGAATAAGTGAAAATATTCGTACCACCTGTGGTGTTAAATTTGGTTATTTTCCAACCATTTCAAGAGAACTCTTTTTCTCATATAACGGTTTTTCTCAAATTGATCATTTTTGCAGCAAAATTTCTGAATAATACCAAAAATAGTTAGCTTGGCTTGAACCAATTATTCAATACCCTTCACACAAGTAAATACAGCATAACAGTGGGCGTGGCAAGTACATTATTACGCGTTGTAATAGTATAATAGTATGTGTCAACTTGAAAGTCAAATTTTACGCTTTAAAAATAAATATTTGGCGGCCACGCCCATTTTTGCTATATAGACGGATGGAGAAAATATGCATATTTAAATTAATTTTCAACTTTGTATATTGTAGTTAATTTTTTGTATCAGATAAATAGATTTTTGTCAATTGTGGGCGTGGCTTTTAACCAATTTTACCTAATTAAAGTAGCGTTCTGCGTGCGTGAACAGTGACGCGGACGGACATGTCTAGATCGATTTAAATATTGATGATGTTGAAGAGTATATATACTATGTGGGATCTTTAATGCCTCCCTCTGATTGTTGGATACGGAATGGCCACAGTTTTTTAATTTATATCATGATGAAATTTGATATAAAAGCATACCTTGACCCAAAGATGTTCAAATTGAACCATTTTTAGGACGCCTTCCCGTATTTTTAAATAAATCTTTATAATTAATTGGCTGTACCGTTTTTAAAACCTCTCCCCATATAACACTATGTATATAATTTAACAAAACTTTGCGAAGAATAGTTAAATATATAATTTACTAATTGACTATAAGAAATTTTGACCCGATCGGCCCGTTTTTAGAAACCTATAATAATATTTCACAAAGTTAGACAATGTATGACAATGCTTTGCATTTATTAATTCAACTCAACTGCTTTTAGTATAAATTATGAAACTCTGTAGTATTGTAGAGTCAATCTTAACCAACTACAACATGTTCACTTTGTTTTCATTTAAATAATGGTCTCATTTTGATTATGTGGTTTAGCGTTCATTGATTGTAATTGACTGCGAATGTAATAAAAGGCCAAATTAAAAACTCCCCGAAGAACATAATAACACCTAAAATAGTTAAATACCCAAAAGGGGTTAATTTTCAAACAATATTTGATATTTACAACATAAATGGTAGACATCAAATTTTATGATTGAAAGAGCTTTCAATCATAAAATTTGCAATTAAGTAAAACGAATACAACATAATGATTAATTGAATTAAATTTTATTTACGATTCTTTTCAATTTTGCATACAATTTTTTTCCAAATAATAAAAAACCTGGCATATGTTAATACTGTCTGCGGTTGAATTTTTTCCCTTTGCGTTCTTTACGTAAATAACAATAAAAAGGAAACATTTATTTCTTTTAAAGAATTTCTTAAAACTGAAGTTGAAGTTATGTTTTTTTTTTTTTGGTTTGTTTTTTTGTACAGAAAAGAGAAACGACAGATGTTATTGACCACAAAAAATGATTACAGTTTCTTGCTCTGTATACGTTGCCTGCCTACCTACCGTTCTTACTGTGCTTTACGAAGCTGTTATTATGTGTACAAGTACCCTACACAATCGCGCCACATCAAGCACATAAATCATTGATGAAGCACATCTACAAAATATATGAAATTATAAAAAATGTCCTAAAGAAAAATATACAATGAATGGATTGTAAATAAAAAGCCGCTCACTTAAGGGCACAATTAAATAAATCTAACAAACGCAAATAGTTTAAAAAAGTAAAAAACTAGATTTGGCTTAGATTGTGTCCTGAATACCCTCCATATAAATGAATAAACTGTGGGTGTGGCTAAAGTACATCATCTTCACAATAGAATTCTTCAAGTTTTAGGGTAAATTCTGAGCGACCATGCCCATTTTGAGCACATGAATGGAGAGGATCTTTTTTTAAATGTGAACTGCTGGGAATCATTTTAGCCCACTGACATCGAATGTATTTGATATTTAGAAGTTGCCGTTCCCAACAAGCTAGAGGCCTAACAGTTGGCTCTATTGCGACGGGTCGCGAGTTCCATACCTACAACACTCGAATCCCTGTATACAATGATGGGGTGTTTTTTTTTCAATTGCGGGGTAATTTTGAAAAAAAAAAATAAAAATAAAACAGATCTGTTTAAATAGACTCAAGTTTTTATGATGATCAAGAGTATACTCGTATATAATTTGAGGCCCTTTCTGGGTGTTGCAAACTTAGTACATGTTCCTCCATTTTATATATGAAGGGTATAAACAATTACTAAAACTAGATTCAGCTTAAATCGAAATGCGATCAATTTTATACATTATGGTACCCTTTCCAATACTTATCTAAGCAAAGTCCGATTTGAAATGCAAACGTTACAGGTTTTGCTGCATAAATACCCTTTAAAGGCTACTGTTGTGCATTCCAAAATGAATAACAAGCCTAGTATACCACATACTTCTTATCCCCCTTTTAATAGTGTCAATCTTTTATATCAACCGGCTGCTGTTTATATAAAATAAATAATATATGCAGTCGAATATTATGGCACGTGGTTGTAGCTGCCGTTTCTTTAATAGTTGCAGTAGTAGGGATATATTTATGAACTGGTTAACACCTTTCTTTGTTTTTATACTAACTGTTGCTGACAATCAATAAAGAATAAACGAAAATCGTATAAAAGCTGCAGGTGCCTGTTGTTGTTACACGTATATTTCCCCCCCATGCAACATTTTTTTGCCCATTAGGAATGCTTTTTGCTTTTTTGATAGAATAAAATTCAGTTCTTTTTTTTTTTTTATACCCTCAATATGAAAGAGTGGGGGGGGGTATACTAAGTTTGCCATTCCATTTGCTACACTGAGAAAAAAGCTTCCGAGACTCTACCAGGTATATATTCTGGATCAGTATAAAAAACTAAGTCGATCTAGATATGTTTGTGTGTGTGTTTCATCATAAATTTTTATATATTAAGCTGAAATTTTATATAAATGCTGGTAATTTTTGTCCGTAGATTGTTATTTAAATTGAGCAAAATCGGTCAAGAGCCACGCCCACAACCAACCAAAATCGATGTACCTAACACAAAAATGAACCCCTGAAGTTGGAAATATATATATAATTCCAGCTATGATTTTGAAAAAAGTGGGCGTGGTCGGATAAAACACACGCCCTCAATTTACAAAAAAACCTTACTCACCAAAAAAAAACAAAAAAAAACTGGCAAATTGATGCATAATACGCTATTAGAAGAGGCGTAATCATATACCTGCCACGCCCATTTGTTGTAAGTGATTGTGCAGAGTATTGACAATTAGACATAAACTAAATTTCTCTACTTTTTTCTTTTTGTCCATACATTATCAATTCCATTATAGTGTTATAATTTATCATTTAGTTCTTGTTATCAAAATATTTGTACGCTTGGAATGAACATGTGTCTACCAACAGGTGGCTGAATTGTCATGTGTTTTACAAATATTGACATTTTTTTTTTTTTATAGAATTTCTACATATAAGTGAAAAATTAATTTTTTATTGTTTTTCCTTCAAATCGTGTTATATTGAAGTGTGAGTAAGTGATGGAATGTTAACACAAATTATAGTAAATAACAAGTATTCTCATTAAATACATTTATAAATCTCTATTACGTTTTTTATATCCATTTTTAACACCCAGACGGAGGCGTTGAAGATACCGAAGCAAAGTATATATATTCTTGAGTCAATCCAGACATATCTGTCCGTGTGTCCGTCTGATTCTCACGGTTCTTTATGCACATTTTTATATTCGTCACTTAGATTACTATTTATATTGATCAAAATTGATTAAAAGACGCACCCACAATTACCAACATTTGAGCTACGAAATACACCATACACCCATTAATATTTTTTGTAGCCTTCCCATCGATATACCCAAAATGAGAGCGACGTAATAAACTATATTTGGTGCAAAATTTGACTTTTACGTTGACGCATAATAAATACATTAATAAAGTGTGTAACCATGTATATGCCACGCCCCTGGGGAGAATGTGGTACAGGGTATTCAGGATTTGGCCTAAGTCGAATTTCGTTTTTTTACTTGTTATACCCTACATATAAAATGAGGGTTATACTAAGTTGGTCATTCCGTTTACAACACCTAGAAAAAGACATCAGAGTACAAAGTATATATATTATTGATCAGCAACAAAAACTGAGTCGATTTGGACATGTGTGTCCTTATGTCCGTCTATTGTTGGCGTTCTCTCATTTAAATTTTAGTATATTGAAAAATGGGCAAAATCTCTCAAGAGTCACGCCCACAATTAACAAAAATTTATATATCTGCTACAAAAAATGAACTATGAACTTGAAAATTTCGTATGCATAATTACAAGTATCTCATTCATCGATATGTCAAAAATGGGCGTAATTATATACCTGCCACACCCATCGTTTAGTCAAATTTCGTTCTTTAACTTAATCAATGTCTCACTTTTTACACAGTTTTATAGCTTGTAGTGGACGCGATTAACTGTACAATTAAGCATAATAAATATACACAAAACAATGGTAACCCTGTAATATCCCGTATCATTACCTATATGTCTTGTAAAGAAAAATTAATAGGAAATTGAAAAATGTTACGCGAAATTCTCTTGAAAAAATAACATTTTTCGATTTCATTTTTAAAACAATTTCATCAAAATGAATTTCCTTTCTGGACAAACCATTAATCATTAAAATTTACATTGCATTGAATGTTTTATACGTTTAAACTAATGACTTAACAATTAGTGACTCAAAGTCAAATCAAGTATATAATAAATGTAATGTTTGAATCTAATAATAATAATAGTAGATAAAGATAATAATGATAATTAATAGAATATTTAAATATTTAGTTAGCATACAACAATAACAATAACAACAAACATTTTGTGACGTAAACAAATTAAAGTGACATTTAGTAGCGTACATGTGTAAAATTTCCTCACTCATTTTATATTAAAATAAATGATATTAAATGCAGGGATGGCCAAATGTGATACCCAAAGAAACCATATTAAAATGATTCGACTTCTTAGTAAGCCACCGCCTCCTGTAAATATATTGTCAAAGAAATAGTTGATCATTAATGGGAGCCGCCTCGTAGAACAACTACATACATCCTACAGTATATAAAAGGTTACCATATGCCATTCTATGTATTGTACTTAATACATTGCATTCGCAACAAAAACGATAGCATTTCGAAAAGAAGACAAAGAGACCTGAACAGACTTGACCTTGTCGCCAAGTTATAATTTGTATGACCATCATAAGTTAATAACAAACAAACAAATAAAAAAAAAAAAAAAAAAAAACGAAGAAAAAAAGCAACTCAGTATATATTTAGTACTATTATGTACACAACTATACATTTCCTTTAACAATAAAATAAACTACATACGGATAGATGTGTACTTGTGTACGTAAGTGCGAGTTGTACATGTTAGAATGTAATTTGCGTGACCATGAATAAATTGCACAATAGCTATAAAACAGCAAAAAAAGAGAAAAAAAAAAATTAACTGAATATTCTAAGTGTGTAAGCAAACAAAACGGAACGGAAAATCAAAACAAAAACAGCAACAAGATAGAGAAGTTCGGTTAAGACCGAAGCTTAAATACCCTCCACCTATTATAATCCTCTAAAAAATAAGTTCCTATTGCCATATTTATGTATATGACTATTTCAAATACTTACGCAAATAGTGTTTTTTTTTTTTTAATTATAGGCGTTTGCGTTATTTAATCACGCATCACATTTTTGGCACAGTGGTATGGTATGTTGAGATTTTCATTTATTGTGGGCGTGTCTCAACCGATTTTGCCCAATTTCAATATGAAACAGCGAAATTACAACAACAGACGATCACACGGACGGACATGTCTCAAACGATTTCTCTTCTGGTTCTTTGTGGGGTCTCCGAGGCCTCCTTCGATGTGTTGTAAACGGATGATCAAAATGATTATACCCTCTTCCCTAAGGTGGAGGGTATAATAATGCGTCCAAGTTAATTAGAAATCATACTTTAGAGCAGCGAAACCGCTAAAAAAAATTAACAATAATTTGTATCTATCAAAAAAAAAAAAAGTAGGGCACAACAACATCAATAACAGAAAAGAAAAAAATTAATTAAGAAAAAAAGAATCTAAATCTAAATGGAAACTAAAGACATTAAGTAGAGGTACAGAAATTCAGAGCTTGGAAGCAAACACTGCCCATGCGTTAGCGTTTTCAAATCTTTCAATCTAAAATACAGTGTTACCAAGTTTAAATTTCGATAAACCAAACATAAAAAGGTCTGCATTAGTCCGAAATTTCTGATTATATTTTTCTTTCTCTTTCTCTCCCACCCGTTCTCTTTATTTCTTAATAAACATGACTAAGCCTCTCGATATTCGACATGACAGAAATCAAAATGATATTTAATTAAAAAATTACGAAAGCCACAGATAGATTAGATAGATTCAATCTACTTTATCAACATTTGCGAACTGGAGAGCAACTATGGCTACTTGAGGGCACCAATTCTAAACCAGTTAAACATTAAACATTAAAGAGCCTAAAAATTTATATATGTTCCTATGTCTATATATATAGTCTAAGCCTCCTTTTTAAGAAAATAATAAACAATTTAAGTAAATTCAAAACAATTTTAAAACTAAACAGATTAAATCGTCCTATATGTTATTAAAGAATGCCTAAAATTTATGGAAAAGAGCAAAATCATAAATTATGAAAAATTTTGTCAACGTAACAAGGTTACTAGAGTCAGGAAAGTCATGGAAAGTTAGCACCGTGCCCGTTTTACTTCCAATTAATAGAAGCACCCAATAACCAAATTCTGCAGTTATATATGTACTCTGCGGAAAATGAACCTATGATCTCTCGTACACAAATCATGACCCTGTCTATAATAAAACCATATCCATTCTTGGCACATATCAACTTTTTAGATTAATTTTTGTAAAAAAATAAAAGGATTTTTTATCAATGATTGTTGTGGGCGTGGTTTTTGATCGATTTTTAAAATCTCTGAGGCTTACTTCTGGGTATTGCAAATAGAATGGCGAATTTAGAATAACCCCCTAGATTGTATCTGACTTCGTAGCTTAATTTAATTATATCTGTAGGATGGTTATAAAGAATGCGATAATGCCACATCACCGATTTTATCCAATTTAATAACAGCGCAGGTTTCTAATTGTATAAAATTCCAGTTCTATGGCCAAATTTTTACCAAACATCTACGTATATGGATAAATCAATTGTGATTTTGTTTCTAATTGAGAAGTAAAGAATTTTTTAAAGCGTCTCTGATACCATCTTGTTAGTGTTGCAAACGGAATAGTATAATTCAACAAACTGGAAAGTTAGACACGTGCAAAGTGTAACTAGAAATAGAAGATGAAGAATAAATTGAAAACTATAAAAATGTCACTAAAAAAAATCACAAGACTTACTTGTCTTGCACTAATTACTACACACATACACATATTATATACTAAGCGACTCATACCTACAAATGCAGCAATTGAGTGCATTTATATAAAAAGCAAAACTTGCAGGGAGAGTACTTAAAATATAAGATGACAGCACAGTATACAAATTCACAAACATAAACAAATACAAACACGCGCACATATCTCCTAATGCATGCATGTAGTACGTAAAAGTGTTGTGCTAATTATTGTTTGCTTTGTATAAACTATGCATGCACACAAACGCAGATATCATATGCAACACATATTAAAATAAAATCACATGCCAATAGTGTACGTGCATATACTTGCATTCCATGACTAGCGGCCATTTACATTTTTCGTAGAAGGGAATAATGTGATAACTGAAAAATAAATAAATAAACTTTTTTTCAAATTGCAATCATTTGAAATTCTAAACGATGAGTATTATTATGATTAAACACATACAACAACTTGACTTATTTCGTTATGTCTCGAAGTCAAAAAGTACTTAAAAGTAAAGAGTGCTGCCACTATACTACGTCAAAATATATGCAAGGGCCAGAAGTAGACTCTACACAATATTCTTATTGTTATTGTTGTCGGTAATGAATTTTGCATTAATTTAACAATGTCTGTATGACCGTCTATTGTGAAGACCCCTGATTGAAATTGAAAATGGGCCACAATGAACTGGAAAAGATGTAAACAGGTGTAAAGAATACAAAATTTGAAATTTGCACTTGAACCCCCTTGCAGGAGGTCTCTATTGCAGCTTTCCTGGTTATTAAAAATTGTTTTTAAATCTACTTTAGACTTTTGTTTAAAGAAAAACTTAAAATTGACTATTTTTTAAATATAACGATATTCAGTTGAATGATTATATATTTTTATGCTATTTGTACTTAATGAGCTTCTACTAGTTGTCATACATACATTTAAACTATACAGGTATACGGTTTCGTTCTCTCTCTCTCTCTCGTTCTCTTTGTCTACTTTGCATACTATTTTCTCTCTCAGAAAACTCTGTGTATATATTGTATTCATTTTTATTGACCTTGACATAAAATTGCCTCACATAACTAACTGCATGCTAACCGATGTATAGAATGTGCAACTTTTGGTATAATTTCATGTTTAACAAATGCCATAAATAGAGTAAATCTTGGATTACATTTACATATAAAAGAGGAGAAAGGTTTTTACGACTCTACGAATAGCTAATAACTTGCAGACTTACGGACGATTATGATTATATGAGTCGCGTTCTTCATCAAGAACACTTATATTTAGAACTTCTTCTAGCGGTTGCAAATGGAATAAAAAATGAAAACAAATATACCTTTTTACATCCTATAGCAAATATGGTTAAAGGGTATATTGATGTTTGTAACTGCTCAATGGCAAATGACACATTCGATTCAGGATCAAAATCTGAATCGATTTAACCATGGCCGTCTGTCGGTCCATATAAATTTATGTACAAGCTACAGGTCGCATTTTTTTGAGATATTTCTCAGAAAAATTGGTTCAAGAACATGTATTGGATTAAAGAGGAACCCTATTAAAAATGGATTAAATTGAATCATTTTTAGAATCCCTCCCCATAAAAAGCCCCCCAAAAATTTTTTGTTTTTGTCCTTTTTAAGGTCGCTTTGAATTGGCAACCCACCGACAGTTAAGAATATTACCATGAAACTCGAGGTTGGTTCGACAGACGAACGAGCATTTAAACGCCATACATTGTTATTATTATTATTATAAACCAATATTTAGCTTAATTTTAATGGTCATTTCTTCATAAATTTTCAAATTTGAACGTTTTTGGAAAAAGTGACTTAGATCACTTTCAACATGACGCTCCATACCATACCGTCAACATTGATTTCCCATTTATTGCATATAATTAGTTTAATTAATTTCAATATGTTTGTTGTTGCTTTTACACTTTATTTTATTATATTGTATTACTTTTCCAGACAAACATTCATCAAACAAAATAAATAGTCGTCACAGAAAAACCCGCTATTTAAAGAGTAGAGAAGGAATTTAAAAGAAGAAGAAGAAGAAGAGGAAATTCTATGCGTTTTATTGAAAATGTTGTTGGGTAGCGAAAATGCATCGTTTTCTTAATATACAACAGAATACAAAGTTACGCAACTATCATCAGTTATTATTGTATTATGTTGTTGTTATTGTTGTTATATTTATAATCATAATTGGATGTCGCATTTCAAATAACGGCACAACAACCGCAAGAACGGCAATCATCATTATAAAAAACGTATATCTGACTACTTCGCTAACGCAACAACAACAACAACAACAACAACAACAAATAAACAAATCAAGTTGAAAAACAATTTATTATCATATAAAACAATTCACTCCTCTCTGCATCATTTAATAAAATCATTATCAACAACTGTCCACTACAACTTCCGCCAGCATAGCTATCAATAACAATAACAACAACAACATCAACATCTTTAGTAAAAGTAGTAATAACAAAGCAGATGATAAGCAAGTGTACGTACTCTGCTCTGAGTTTTTACATACTCGTGCTCTACTCTCCATATTAAAAGACGATAAAAAAAAAATTAAAATTAAGAAAAAAAAACAATAAAACAGAAACAACTGCCGCTATATTAAATAAGCATATTAAATTCCATAATTATAACAACAACAATAAGAGGAAGAAGAAAAAGAAAATAATAACCCACCGAATTTGGCAATAGCTTGATTTGAAAGGAAAGAGAACACCGAGTACTACCCCTCTTTTTAGGGCGTCCAACACACCAACAATAACTTCTTCTCTACAAAAAAAAAAAACAACAACAACAATATTTGAACATCGATCTCAGCATACCAACATACGTTATATCAAAGAGAAACATTAACTGCCGATTTTCCATCTCTTTCTCGCCCATATCTGTTTATCGCTTTATCATCACACTGCAGCATAGCACTTCACCACATTTATTTGAATTTAAAATTTTTTTTATTGCTCAAAACTAATATATAACAAATAGAAGAAGAGGCATTGAAATATTTAATTCACTACAGTCGTCACTACCATACTCGCCGTGTATTTGTTTAACAAAATATGGCAACACCACAAGTCAAAGACTTGGTGTTGCGTTCGCCAGCTGGTTCATCTGAAGTGATCACCTTTCCGTGGCCCCTACAAATCGGCTCCGGCCAAGACAGACACGACAATGGTATTGATATTATCGACACCATCAAATTTGTGTGCGATGAACTGCCCAGCATCTCATCGGCATTTGAGGAGATTAATCTCAATAAAATTGACACTGCCTGCTACAAGACTATGACAAATCTTGTCGATCGTTTCAATAAAGCTGTAGATAGTTTAGTTGCTCTGGTAAGTAAAAAATTGTCGGCGCTGAGGTTACATAATCTAATCTAATGCCCTGTCATCGATTTGTTTGTTTGTTTGTAGGAAAAAGGAACCTCACTGCCCACTGAGCGTCTCAATAAATTCGCTCATCCCAGCCTTTTAAGACACATTTTACAATTAGTCTACAATGCTGCCGTGCTCGATCCTGATAAGCTTAATATTTATGAGCCATTCTCCCCAGAGGTGTACGGCGAAACCTCATATGAGCTGGTCCAACAGATAATCAAAAATGTCAACGTGACCAGCGATGATATGTTTATTGATTTGGGTTCGGGGGTGGGTCAAGTGGTTTTGCAAATGGCGGGCTCTTTTCCACTCAAATCCTGCATAGGTATTGAGAAAAATGAAACGCCGGCCCTCTACGCCGAACGTATGGATATATTTTTTCGTCAGTTCATGGCCTGGTTCGGTAAACGCTATTGCGAATATAAACTGATCAGGGGTGATTTTTTGATTGATGAACATCGGGAAAAAATCACCAGCTCCTCATTAGTTTTTGTTAATAATTTCGCCTTCGGTCCGAATCTCGATCATCAGCTGAAAGAACGCTTTGCCGATTTGAAAGATGGCGCTCGCGTAGTATCCTCCAAATCGTTTTGTCCGTTAAATTTTCGTATAACGGATCGGTAAGTTTGTGTTTTATTGTCGTGCCTGCGGAGTCGGAGCATATTTATAAAATGGCATCAAAGGTTTTTGGGGCTTTACTGTCCCGATTTTTTTTGGTAATTGATTAGACGTCCACTTTTCACCGATTCGCAACTTCTACTCCGCCGCCTATTTGATGTTGTCGAAATGCAAATGTTTTCCTTAATGTTGATCTTATTACAGAAACCTTAGTGATATCGGGACCATAATGCATGTTAGTGAAATTCCACCGTTGGTAGGTTCTGTGTCTTGGACTTGTAAACCGGTGTCGTACTACTTGCACGTCATCGATCGTACAAAGTTGGAGCGTTACTTTCAACGCCTCAAAACGCAAAAGGGTGCCGACAATGACAATCATGTGGGTAAGTAGTCTGCCAATGCGGCAGAGCCGAGCCTAAAGCAAAAATTGACCTCAAATCGCCAAGTCCACTAAATTCAAAATTGTCAGACAGAAACATTAAGCATCACTCTCATCTCTTATGTTTTAATTCTTTCTCTTTTTATTTTTAATTTTTCGGTTATATTGGTTCTTAATTTGTTACCCAAATTACAACTTAAACTTCTGGCTCTTTTTCACTAGGTGGTTCCACTCGTACTACTCGCGATCGGGCTAAACGTGAAGCCAACAATCAAGCTTTAAATCACTCGAACAATTCCAACTCATCAAGTTCAAATCTCACAGCACAACGGCCCATTTCGTTGACAACACATATTAATGGGAATGCGATTTCTAAAGCAAGGCAACAGCAGCAGCAGCAACATGTGCAACCGCAAAGTAGTCTAGATATGGACACTTCAACGGAAAGTGATAACGGGAATAGTAATGGTAGCGGCGGACCTGCCGTTTGCAAGTCTTGGTCAGATTGGGACAGTTCGAAGGGTAAGACGTCGCAGTCGGATGAGGAGGAGAATAACAATTTCATTACGAGAACAAATACAAACGCCGCCCGTGCTGGTCGCACGGTCACACAGAAGAAACGTAAAAAATTGGCCCGAAAGGTGGCCATCGCCAACAAAAGTGCTGCAGCGGCCGCTCAACGCGAGGCTGACGCTAAACAGCGAGCAGATTCATTGCTGGTAAATAACAAGAATCATCATCTTTCCAGAGAGGATATCATGGGTGGTGGCAACTCCACAGGTGGAGGTGGCACTAGTTCGGCAGCCGGCCTTAGAGGTCGTAAAGGACGCATAAGAAAAGGCGCCCGTGGTCGTAAATCATTAAAGATTGTTGGTCTGGATGTGTTACACAATGAAACAATTCTCTCCACTTCCGTGGAAGCCATGAGTAAAAAGAAACCTGCAGCACCAGGCACAGTCGATCAGCAGCTGACGTCTCTACTTACAGAAAATATGGCGCACACCGAATTAGATATACCGGCTGCTCCCCAAGATACACCCTACGCTCTACAAATTCTCTTGGATGTGTTTCGTTCTCAGTATATGGCCATGATTGAACAGATGAAGTCGAAATCGTGTGTGCCAGCCATCAAGAGGCAAATACAACTGGAGCAAGAACGGAAGCAGCGCATAAAAAATCGCGCTTCTCAGTTGGACAAACAGATCAAGGTCCTAATCGATGACAGTGTGGCGCTTCTGAAGGTGCGCATGAACGAGTTGGGCATTAATGTCTCGTCACCCAATGATCTGATCGCTAAAGCCAAAGAGATTGTCGGACGTCACAAAGAGTTGCAGGGCATTGCCAAGAAGATTCAAAGTCAGGTGTCGACCTGTGAGATGGAGCAGCGTAAACTGTTGAACCGCCACTTACACCATTTGCCCGATTACCAGCGCTTGTGCGGGGTGGGCATTAATGGCAAAATCAAATTGGCCAACGATTTGGAATTGTCGGAGGCGGTCGCACACGAAATGGTGTTGAAGGAAATTGCCAACACATTGGCGCAACGGAAAAAGCTCAAGGATCAGGTATCGAGCATAGAAAACGAAACGAGTGTCTTGGAGAAGGCAGCTGAAGAAAAGCGGACAGCGGCTGTGTTGATGGCGCAAGGTACAAATATTACACTGGCCAATAATACCATACTAAACAATCACCACCACCACCTTCATCACCATCATCAATCATCCTCATTGTTGACAACGGCAGTAACACCAACAACAAGTCTAACGCAACCTTTGCAGTTGAAAGCTAACAATTCTACCTCTTCTTCATTCAATACAACCGTCAATGCTGCTTCGAAGCAAGCCGTATCCCCCACCACCACAACCTCCGCTTTAATGCCAAACAATGTACCGGCGGTACCTGCCAGCAAGACCAATGTTGGCAGTAATTCTAAGACGGGCCGTCGCAGCAGGGACCATCGTAGCCGATCGCAAGAATGGCCGGATGTGCCGGAAATGGGTAAAATCGAGGAAAGTAATCCCGAAATTCTCGCCCAGAAGATTCTAGAAACGGGGCGTAAAATTGAAGCGGGTAAATACAACAGCAACAAACAACAGCAGCCTAATATTCAAATCAACAATAATCACCACCATCCGCAACACAACAATCACAACCATCATCTCCTACAAAGGGTGGATGAGAAATCTTTGTATCGCGTTCACCACCATCAACAACAGCAGCCGCCACAGCAATCTCCAAACAGCTTAAGGCATCCTTATCATCATCGTCTAAATAGCAGTGAGCATCAGGTCTCGCCGGTAGGCATTAATTATGTGAACAATGAAGATGCTTCATCGCTAATGCCAGCACCAGGAGGCAAGCATCGCGAGAGTGAGGGCAATTTGGGGCATTCGCAAGGCCTCAGCAACGGTCCGCCGCACAGATCCACAAATGTTTCACATGCCAAACAGCCCAGTATTACAAATAAATGCGATTTACCGTCTGGTGCACGTAAAGGAGCTACAGTTGCCGCTGCGTTGAACATTCAAGAATCACCTAAAGTTGCCAACTTTGAGGATCGCCTTAAGAGTATTATTACGTCAGCTTTGAATGAGGATCAAGAACACCGTAAAGCCCAACAACAAATGCATCCGCTGCACGTGGAGATCAATGTGCCCACAACACCGCAACAATCGCCCGTCTCCAAACGTAGTAAGCACTCAGCCGGAGGTGGTGTAGCTCAGATGAGCTCTGGACATATTTCCACTGCCATCGCCAGCAATAATAACAATAACAGTTTGACGAACATCATATCGGTGGCAACGCATGGCATAACCCATCTGAATGCCACCACCACAATATCGCCAATAACACCACCATTGCCTCCATCATCGTCAACACATGTAAATAATGGAAATATTGGAGCGGGGAGCGCAAGTGGCGCAATGTATGGCAGTGGCGGTAACAAGTATGCAGGAGATAAAAATATGATGACGCAACAGGTGGCAGCTGCCACATCTTCCGTAAATACCCCGACAAAGTCTGGTAAATATTATCAGCATACGATCGCCAACAACAATAGCATCAAGGCGTATCCAAGTGGCGGACACAGTGCAGAATTGAACGCATTGCATAGACGCCGCAGTTCAGTAAGTGCAGCCAGTTACGAACACTTCATGGCTGTTCAACAGCACCAACAGCAAGAGCAACAAAAACACCATCAACAATCAGCGACTCTATCCAATCACCATCATCTGCATCACAATCAACAACTGAATATGAGTTCAGGTGGCAGTAACATGATGGTATCCAATCAGCATTTGCATCAGGCTGGTACCTCTGGATCCCATCACATGTCTATGGAATTCAAAGCGCCCTCTACCTCCTCCAATCCAGAAAGTCAACATTTAACCCATCAGCAACGCTCAGGCAGCCGTGAATTGTTATTGGAAGAACCTGTACGCACGAGTTCCGCAAATTCTGATTCCGCTCACAACTATTATCCATCTACACGCGAACGATTAATAACACTGGAGCGTAGCTCAAGTCGCGATTCTACACAGGGGGGCGTACAAGGTTTATTGCAGCCTTTGGTGCATCAACCGCCCAGCCGGCCCAGTTCGAATTCATCCCAACCCGACTACACACAGGTTTCACCGGCCAAAATGGCTTTAAGGCGCCACCTATCCCAAGAGAAGCTCAATCAACAATTACCACCTGGATCGAATGGTGGCGGCGGCCCGCCCATATCGACAAAAACTATCGGCGATTTGGTGAACGGTGAAATTGAGCGCACATTGGAGGAGGGCATCAAGCTGCAATCAATTATAAATGCCGCGGTAAATATGTCAACATTGGGTAATGCAGCGGGCGAACGTAATCCGCACATGATGGAGAACAACTTGTTCACAAGTGAACGGGATCGCTTGGATAGGGAACGTGCCGAACGTTTAATAATCAATCCAAACGTTCAAAGGCCCGAACGCGTGCACGTGCGCGTAGTAGACGATCATCATCAACATCAGGTAACGCCAATTGACAATTCTCCCAGATCATCCACCTCCGCAACCGCGACAGCCACAGAACGAAAAAGTCCGTACGCTCACAATTTAGCCACCTTGGCTCATGTAGCTTACCAACATAAGAATATAGGGCCCGCAGCCGATGCCACCGCCCAACCCCATCAACGTCACTACAACGCTTCACGTGAGCGAACCGTTAGTGCTAATAGTAATGAACCAGCTTATCACCATTTACCAGCAATGGTGGGCAAAGTAAACGGTACGTCAGACAATACCACGAACATCAATGCAACGGCTAGAGATTATCAACCGGTTGTTTTGCCCCGAGCTGAAATGAAACCTTGCATTGAAGCGTACTTTCAAGAGAAGCAACAACAAAATCACATTACAAACAGTCAGCACGTCAATCATACCAATAAAACGCACATGGCTGGTAGTGGGGCGGTTGGCGGTGGAAATAAGGAGCGGCCTCATCATGTGGGCAACAGCAGAACAATTCGTCTAAATGGCAATAATCCACCTCTGGAAGGTATAATAGTTGGAATCAATGGCAATAATGTGAAATTTTATGAATTTCTATTTACAGGTTTAGCAGCTTCATTGCAGGACCGTATGATGGCTTCTAGGAAATTTAAAGAGGAACACGAAGAACGACAAAGGCGCGCTGCAGCTGGCCAGGCCGGCATAGTGTCTAATACTGCGACGACATTGCCCATCAGTGAACACAATCATCAACCCGTGCGAGGTAGTAGTAATAATAGTGTAGGCGGAGAACATTATGGAACCTCTCCCCAGCCCCCAACCGCATCGATAAAAAATCACAATAACAGCGACACTACCACGCCATGCATGAAGGTGGAACGTAAGTTGTGAAATAATTCAATCCAATTAATCAATTAATGTGAAATTCTCTCAAATTATGAAATTTTTTGGTTCCATTGCAGATGGTGTAAAACGCATCTCTCCCATGGCCAACGTCAATCATCAAATGCGGCCGGCTAAAATAGCGCACTATGCACACGACCCCACAACACACAATGGAAATGTTTATGCTAATACAAATGACCCCGCCCTCAATCATCAACCGCATCAACATCACCATCAACAGCAGCAACAGCAACAACAGTTGAGCGGGAATCACAGGCATAACATTAACATGGCAGAGCCAATGCTTATGAGTCCCGATATGAATAGCGTGATGGCGGGCAATGAGCAACACCATCACACTATGCATCCTATAGCCAATTCTCGTCACAATGTGTCGCATCAAGGTGACAATAACATACAACAACCATTATACGGTCATCTATCGCATCATCATAATGCACGTCATCATCACCAACACCAACAACACCAGCACCACCATCACACTAACCATTTACCGTTGAAAACGCAAGCACAACATTTGTCAGTATCGGTATCAGCGAGTAGTGCAGCTTCACTAACGTCAATACAGTCGCCGTTAACTGGCATAAACAGTTGCGCTGCCAACACTAGTTCTTTGGTTACCGCTAGCCGGGCAGCTGATGATGGTAAGCCAGATCTACTTCTTAATAATTCTGAAACTAATTCACCCACATCATCACAACAATCACCACCAACGCATCAAAACATCTTTTCTACCATCACCAACACCACCACCATCACCACAAACTTCGCATTAAATTCACCAACATTACTCTTTAATACACGGCAACCATTCACTATCACTAATTCTAATAACATAATACCAATTAACTCAAATATTGCTTTATCACCAAACTTTTCTTCTCCCTCCTCCTCCCCAACCATAGCTCTCGATCTTGATGAACAAATCGATCGTGCTTTTGCCACAGATGATCAAGATGATTCTTAAGCCATTTCTCATCTTAATATTATATCGATTGTATAATAATAATAACATAAGTATTATATACAATATTTCAATATAAACAGAGTTGATGATATTTTCCTTTGTTTAGTTTCAACTATTCGTTTAATTAGCAAAAATTTGTTATATTTTTTTTTTCTTTTCTTTATTTCTTATTATATTAAATCGTGATATGTGTATATATTTTTTATATATATGTATATGTAAAGGAATAATGATTTTTCAAATTATTAGTGCGTTCAGTTACTATTACATTGTTATTATGAACAAATCAGCCTTAATAGGGAAATTTATATCAATTTTAAATAAACTGTCTTCAGAATAATTATAATTTTCTTCTTCTTCTTTTTGTGTTTTGAGTTAAAGAACTGATGTCAAAACGAATTTGCAAACATTTGGCAAATAATTGCGAGAAATTAATGCTTAAGAGCTAAACTACACATCTAATGCTCCCAAGCAATCTGTTCTGTCGTATTATTAAGTTTGACTTTACGTTTTAATGCTTCAAACTGCCGCACATTTTTCTCTCTACAACAATTAACTCTTTCACCACTACGCGCAACTTTGCCGTCTCAGAGCTGCCAACATATATGTGAGAGAGAGAGCGAGTAGGCAAACGAGGGGGTCGTGGTCATTTCTAGGTCCTTTTTTCACTCTTTTATTTCGAAATGTAAACAAAGAAATATTTTGCGTGAAAACGAGTAAAAACAAGTAAGAAAACTCACGCCCTCTAATACTGTATGCATCAGCTTGAATGTCGAGTTTTACGCTGAATATATTTTTTTTTTTTTGTTAATTGTAGGCGTGTCTGTTATCTGACCATGCCCTGTTTGGGCACATGGATAGACGGGATAATTATAAAAGGAGATAACAAATTTCAAGTTCATAGGTCAATATTTATAGCAGATATATAGATTTTTATACATTGTGAGCGCATCTCTTATCTGACCACGCCCATTTTGGGTACATCGATGGATAAGTTAATTGTAAATATGCATACTAAATTTCAATTTTAAAGCTGAATTTTTTGTGGCGAATAAATAGATTTTTGTCAATTGTGGGCGTGGTTCTTAAGCAATTTTCCCCACTTCTAATAGCGATCTGTGTTCAAAAACCAAAAGTGCGTACACAAAATGTTAGCTCACTATCTTCTAAAGTACGCCCTTGAGAATGTTAACAGTAGATGGACACACGGACATACTGGTCTAATCAATTCAGTTTTTGATACTTTATAGGGTCTCTGACGCCTCCTTGTAGGTGTTGCAAATAGAGTAACAAACTTGTGTGTACCCCCCATTTTATGTGGAGCGTATAAAGGAGAAATTTTATTATTTTTATTCCACTATCATTTCGCTTCGGATAGGATTGCAGCATTACATTATAATTGAGAAAAAAAAGCCATTCAAAAACACTTAATATTAATTCTGCTTTTTTCGCTTTTTATGAGAAGATTCAATATTTTCATTTCTGCTTATTGTCGTCAAAGGCTATGGTGTGGAATTTATATGCGATGGAAAACGTAGTAATTTTAACCGAAAACATAATTTATATTGTTATCGTTCTTCTTACAAGACCACTCTCTCGTGTATTTATTTAACTAAACAACTTACCAGTTTCATTGACTTGACACAGAGTTTCATTAAAAATCACACACACTTTTCATCATTTACCTGAAATAAAGGAATCATTCATTGATAAACAAACGACATTCACCTCTTTATTTCCATGTGCAGTTTTACAATTGGCAACAAAGGGTTAAAAATGAAAAAAAAAAGAACAAAAAAAAACTGTACAATCAATGTAGAAATAGATGGCACCAACCTGCTTCCTATATCCGCCTTCATTCCATAAACCATTGTCGTCTACTTAGTACACTATCTGTAGAAAATGCAATTGTATAGAAAGCATGGTGTGTGCCATTGGCATTATGTATTTAATTGTAAAATTATGCATATAAATTGGCCAAGATGCGGGAAATTTATCAGTGTAGTACAAATTTATACTATGTGCACACTATATACCAAAACAAAACAAATGAAATAAAAAAGCGCGAGAGAGAGAAAATTTATACAATTAAACAAATGCCTCCGTTTGGTAAGTTCCATTCAAAAGTAATTATTCGTGTTATTTCTCTTTATGATTTTCTCATATCATTTTTATCATTACTTTATTATCCTATGTTGTTTTGTTTAATTTTGTTGCATTACTTTACATTTGTTCTACCTCTCATTTGTGTTTTTTCATTTTACATACACACTGATAACTGATTAAACATCTATTTTTATATTAACACATTACTGTAAAATGGAATCATGCGTGTGTTGTGTTTATATATTGCAGGAAATTACACAAAAAACATTTATTTAAATTTGTTTTAATTTTTTTAATTTTTGCTTAATTTTTTTTTTATACATTAGTTTTTTTTTATAATATAGTGTTTGTGCGTTTGGCTTTAAACTAAAAAGTTGGAATCATTGTTGATCATAGTCTCTCGTAAAACTCACGATCTATACATATCTCATTTCTTTGCCTTCTAAACTAACACCAAAAAACCAGACAACAAGTATAATTACGATATAATTTTTTAGTAAATGAAGGAATGATTTTTTTTTTCTTCTTAATTTTTCTATCACAGATGATGTGATAGCCGATGATGAGACACACTGGCAACATCGTGTAAGTTCTGGATTTGATCGTTTAGTGGCCTTTGCTTCTACCGAATTAGATAAGACCAGACGTTCTATTGATGCGGATACGATACCCTCTTCCATCAGTTGTAATACTTCACCAGATTCGGGTATTACGCACAGCAGTAGTAATTCGGAAGCCTCCCGTACATTCCTTTCAACCTCCTCCACATCATCACAACTTGATTTGCCGATCAGTAGTGGCAGTAGTACCAGTTCAAGCGGCAACAGTAGTTTTCTAAGCCATCATCCGGTTGGTTCGACTGATCCGTTAAGTGACAGCAGCATGAAATCGGAAAATGCTTCATTGCCGATAACATTAAAAGCTTGTTCTTCTCCCATAGATACTACAGCAATAGAAAGTCCACCCCTATCGGATATGGGTTTGCCACGTACCCCCAGTCCCAGTTCCAGCTTGGCGGCCGTGGCCACACCTACACCGCCGCCACTTCCTTCAAACCACAGCCAAACCGATAAGAGTGTACAGGGTCAAATGTCGGGCAATAATTTAAAAATCCCTCTAAAATATCAGCGCAAATCGAAAAGTTCATCTGAGAAGCATTACAAGAAGAAATTCTGTGAACGCAATTGGGAATACGACTGTGACGAAATTATGGCGTATTCCAATTCATCATCAAATACGGCAACAAATGCGAACGGTACAGCATCGACTAATGGTAGTAGTAAGGCGACAAATCATGTAGAACGCTCGAAACAATCAATCGATACAACGGCATCATTAACGCAACAACAACAACAAGGCACACATCATAAATCATCAAAATTTAGGCCCAAAGGCAAGGATTGGGATTGGTCATTGGACAGTAATTGTACCGGTAACAACAACAGTAAGAATAGCAATAATGTTAGCTCACAAAAGTCCACAAGCTCCTCTAACAAAGCCATTTCAAACAGTTAAATTTTTCTTCCAGCGTAATCATAACTTTTTTATTCTTTTGTGAAAAATCAAATTAGCGAAATTTTCCAACATTTCAAAATCCCATTTCTTTAATGTTGTTAAGTTAATGTGGATATTTAGCCGTTGTACCCACCATCGTAAATGTAAAAGGGGACGTGTCTAAGAAATGTATATATGTAATTTGGCACTTTTTTTACAAGTCATCAACTGCGTCTTATATATATATATATACTTCTTAATATCTCTGTCTATTCTTCGTCCATCGAAATGGGCAATTTTTATTCATTAAATTGTTATATATTTCTTATGAATATATATGGAAACGTTATGCTTAAATGCAATCAATATATTTTTTCACGTTTGTTCTTCACTTTATATGAGAAACTGAGACAATATTGCTCTGTTCTGTACCGTTTCATTTGCAAATATGCAGATAATAATATATTTCGGTTTACTACTTCAAATATACATTTTTTCTATTCATTATTTACAATTTAGAAGTTCGTAATAGTATAAAGTACAGAATCTTTTTGATTTTATTTTTTTAATTGTTACTACCAGGTGACTGTGTTCTATGATTAATTTTTTCTTATTTTTAATGTCAACATCTACATGCATATATTTCTTTTAATGAATTTAATTGAATTTAAATTAATCTGAATATATTAATAAAAGATAAAATAGACGGACCCTTTTTTTTTTTTTTTTTTTGTTGAAACACTTTATTTTTAAAATAACTTTTAATATGCATATGTAGGAAAAAGAAAATTGCATTGAAATTTAACAATTCATATTAAATTGAAACCATTTTATTAAATTTTTTTGGATATCGACACTTTTACTATGCGTTAAAAAAATATGTTAATTAATCTTAATTTTGTTGTAATGAACCATTTCTGTACTTTAAACATATGCTATGAAGTTAAATATTTCCGGTTCTTATTAATTAAACTTAATTTAATAAGACTATATTCTTATGTATAATATAAGATTAATTAATTTTTCATAATAAAAGAAAAAATTGAAAACTTTTAATATCGTGTTAAGTTTTCTACTTTTCCTTCTGAAAGCAACCATTAACCGTTATATATGTGGTAATAGCATATAAAACTAAGACAGGGCTGTTAGTTGATATAAAGTGTAGTATCCCTGGTAATAAATGGGACCAATTATTCATCACAAAAATTCAAAATACATTTAACGATCCTCCCCCTCTCTCAATAATCATTTCATCAGAGAGTGAGAGAGAAAGAGAATTTTAGAACTCTTTTTTTCAAACAATAAGAAAATAATGGCTAATGTTTATAGAAAATGTATATATATATGAATCGATAAAAATAGCAGCAATATTATAATAACAACCCCTGCATACACATACATACATATATGTACAAATAAAAGTGATGCCTTTGGAATGTGCCAAAGTTTATTTTCCACAGCGTTTATTAATTTAATGTTTAGAAAAACAAAATGAAATTAATATTAATAATAACAACAACATTACTATAAAAGTAAAAAACGTAAAGGAAAACCTTCGTTGTATTTTAATATTCACTAATAGATTTTTTTAAATGTTTAAGTTTTAACAAATACGAAAAAACTGCCGTTTTATAAGAATATTAACATTAAGATTTTTTTCTTTATATTATTTATTAGTACAATTTGTTTTAAATTAAAAAAAAAATATTACAAGTATTTTTTTTCTTTAAATTATGACTTAATATAGATTGAAAATATTATTCAATGAAAAAATTAGCAAATTTTTCGTAATAAATACAATTTGTATATGTCAGCGTATATAACTAATTATAAATAATTAATAATTAACATAATGAAATGCAAAAAAAAAAACACACATTTACGTACCTACGTATATTCCCTAACCCTTCTTCACACAACTCCAAACTGTATTTGTAGAAAATTTCAAATTTTCAACTTTAACAGCAAACACATGAAATGAAAAAATTAATTTATAAACAAAAACGGAGAAAAAAAACAGAACAAAAAATATAAATTAATTAACATGTAGAATTATACATACATACATATATTATATATATATATATATATATATATAAAGCAGATATAAAAGGAAAAATAAATAACAACAACATTTGAATGAATTTTCCACCTCAGCGAATATAAATGAAATATAAAACAACAACAGCAACAACAAAACAAAATACAAAAACGAACCGACATTAATTTAAAGAATGTACAATAATTATAACAAAGTGTGGATAGTTTTTGAACACATATGATACATATAGACAAAAATATACTTACCCTAAATAATACTAATAAATAACTAAGTAAGTAAGTAAGTAATGAAATGCAATACAGTTCTAATAAATGCAAATGATTTCAAAATTTAATTTTAAATTGGTTTTTTTTTTTTTATATATATATATTTAAATATTTAAATATATCCAATGTGGTTGTTGTTTTACATATATTTATCAATTAATATATGTTTCTTTTTTTTAATTTTCGCTTTTTCTTTTCACTTTTTTTATACATTTTATTATAAGTTTATAAAACGAAATTATAGTCTCATGTAGAACATATTGCGACTCACGTTCAAGGTATTGTTCTGAAGTTAGTACTGCCATAGAGTTGAATCGGAGGACTCATCCCCTTTACCTCTGTAGAATATTTACCTGTACCGCTAGAGTCATCCATAAGCTTCAGAGTTCTTCGCGAATCGCAAAACAAAACGTGGACACTCCTGCCTATAAATGAGAGCTATACTCTAATTGCGATCGTGTATAGGCGATGTAAATGGTTCGGATAACGGTTGAAGTAAAATATTTATTACCTCAAACACATGATCATTCCAAAGGACATCACTTTATATTTTCATGATCAGCACTGAAGTTTATTCAATTTTTTCCTATCTCCATCGCATATTAAGATGAGGTTGCGATTTAGTGAATCATTCATATAGCAGAGTTTGTTAGAGGTCAAAAATAAATGAATGACTCAGTGACCTGTTGCCGGCAAATGAATAAATAGGATTTTCTGTCAGGCCTAGAAGATCAATGATGAAAACCGATATAAATCGATTTAAAGATCATGTCTGTCTGTTATTGGTCTGAAAATTTGTTCATAGATTTCTAGTTAATTAAATTCGTTGAGAGTCACGACCACAATCGACAACAAAATCGAGCTATAAAGTTTAAGAATTAGTGGGCGGGAACGGTATACCAAGTCGGTTATAAAAAATTTATAATATGAAGATAGTTGCCATTTAAAATGGGCAAAATCGATCAACAAAGCACG
The DNA here is from genome assembly GCA_949710015.1 of Crataerina pallida. Lineage (NCBI taxonomy): Eukaryota > Metazoa > Arthropoda > Insecta > Diptera > Hippoboscidae > Crataerina > Crataerina pallida. The sequence continues at coordinate 28,301,165 of OX453290.1, read as the reverse complement.
CCCACAATTAACCAAAATTTCTCCAAATCCTAGAAATAATGCTGTATAGCTAAAAATTTATTTCAATTTATTTTATTCTCGTCCTATCCATGAGGCAATGTCGCACAACGGATACGCCTGCAATTTCCATAAAACTTTATTTAGTGTAGTCGCAGAATTGCAACATGGCAGTACAATGCAATACATACTTTAATTGTATATATGCCACGCCCAAATGTTATATACAATATGAGTGAGAAGGGAAATATAGCTTTTTAACTTGTTTTTGTTTAACATAAAATTATAAGAATGAAATTTGACTAAAATAAATAGCTGCCATGATCTAAAAATGTAAGATTATAATTTTTATAATCGATTATCATTTACCGTTTTATTATAATTTTTCTAAAACATCAACTTAACTTGATATAATTGTTAGCTTATCCTTCTTCCTTTTCGGTCAACATTGAGTGAGTACACATAATCTTAAATCTGTAAATATATACAATATAAATATACTCCGCATTGAAACATTGCATTTTCTGCGTTAACAGAATGAATGAATGATGAATTTTTTTTTAGATGAAAACAACAAAATCGAAAAAAATATTTTATATCAGGAATTTTTCCTGTCATTTATTAAAAAAAAAAAAAAAAAAAAAAAAAAAACGAACGAACTAACATCAAATACATCAAATAGAAACCGTTATCATGTGAAATATGAACATTTATTGAAGCATAACTTAAGGGTTTCAAGAAAACCATGTGCTATAGTATTAGTGAATTAATCAACATCAATATTGAAAACGATGGATTGAAAAAACAAAACAACAAAACAAATTCCCTAAATCTAAATAATAATATTTCATATATATAAAAAGTAAACAAATCAAATATAAAATAAACGGAACTATTATTAACAAAACGTTTTGTATAATAATGAGATAAAATGAAAAAAATTTATAAAATAATTTTATGACAACAACAAATATCGATATTTGATATTGTATGAAAGAAAGAAGAAGAATAAAAATTTGTCGTGTTTTTTTTTTAATTTTTTTTTTTTTATTTATATTGAAATACAATACAGTTAACTTTTAATGCAACAACAAAAATACATTTTAATATTTATAAGTTAATAAAATAAAAATTATAAAATATTGAAATGTTTTCTTTTTTTTTTTTTTTTTTTATTAACAATTTGTAAATATTTTATATGTATTAACTAAGAAAAACAGCAGCGCGGTGAGGTGATGTTGTATGGTTTTGCGAAAAGAAACATTTTTAACATATTTTTCTTAATTTTAAATAACAACAACATATATATATATATATATATATATATATGTGGTATATAAACTCATGCTACACATATAATGTATAAAGTAATAGTTCAATTTTTTGTAATTGCTTCACTTTTATACACTACACAATATTATTAAAAAATAAATACGTAATTAATGCAAAATAAATTTATGGAAATATTAACCATTATAAATATCTGTATATATGGGATATGAAATGAAAAAAAAATCATTAATTTATCCTACAACACATTTATAAGATAACCGTAACCACTAAACCCTATACAAATATATGCATATAAAGATTTACAGCACCGTATAAACAGTTTTATTGTAAATGATTATAAAAGGACAGGTAATGACAGCCAACCCTTGAATATACCGTTTTATATATAATTATAACATGTATAATAATATTTAAATATAATAATAATAATAAATATTTCTATTGTGCTGTACAACTCACAATATATTTTAAATCGTTATAAAAGAAACAGCGGATAACTGATTATTATTATTATTAGTATTAATGAAAGAAATACAATTCATACAACCACATATACACAAATACTCCAAATAACAAACAATAATAATAATAACAACAACAACAACAACAATCCAAATTTATCATACAAAACTTAATAAATGTATAATTTAAATGAAAAAAAAAAAACAAAAACAAAAATCGTATAAAAAAGAAGTAAAATATGTTATAGTCGGTCAAGCCCGATCATTTAATATTTAATAACATTACTTGGCTCCTTAAATTATGCTACAATTAATTTGATTGTGTCAGTAAACGCAAGACGTCAAGTATCGTATTATATGAAAAGGGGTTTGAAAAAATGTTCCGATTAGGTTCAAATTTGGTTGAGCTCATTATATACCTTAAAAACTATTTGTTAACAAATTTTATCAAAAAATATTAAGAAATGCAATTTTTGGCCATATAAAGACTTTTATTATATGAAAAAGTTTGTACGGGGAGGGGTTTTAAAAATAATCCAATTCGAACTCTTTTCAATACGATTATTCTCTGCGTCTGAGACATGGTTTTGTATCAAATTTCATTGAAATATCTTCAAAAATGCTATCTGTAGCTGTGCGTACATATTTACATGGACTGACAGACAGACTTGAAAATTTTGATTCTGCATCGATGGGTATAATTGAACTTGGGTGTGGCATTTGCTCTTTAGTAGTTGGAAATAAACTTAATTCATCTTTTTGCCACAGGTGGTGCAGGATATAGGTAATTTAACGCATCAAGACAGCAGTGGAAAAACTAAAGTGTTAAACTTTTTCGGAATCGCTGAACTCACCACATTCTTTCTTTTTATAAAAATCATACTTTTACAATTCAACGAATTCTCTTCATTATAGCTTTTTCATCAAGAATTTGTTTTATTGTTTTTTTAACAACTTTGAGATTAACTCTATGAGGATTTTTAATAGGAAAAGTAATCTGATCCATTAATTAATAAGTCTCATATGTATATACACCTAATTCTCTTTTTGTACGAATTTGATTTAACACGAGTTAAAACAAACAAAAAATTCTCTTTTTACACGAATTGTTTTGTTTTAAAACGATTTTCAATTTTTTTTTAGGTCTGGAATCAATCTATTCTTCCCATTAGCCAATATCTTTTTTTAAACGAATTTTTTGGGAAAATTAGTTGTATTTAGTTTTTTCTATATTTTATTAATTTTTACAATTTTCTTTTAAATACTATACTATCCGGATCAATGTCTTGTTCTATTAACATTCTACTTATATGTTTGGAACGCTTGTTCAAATGTTCCAGAATTTTCATATTCTCCTCAATGTTGTACAATCTATAAGTGGTGCCGAGTGAATTCGCTTTTCGCGTGGAACAGTGCTTGCGGTGGTTACTCAGAAGTCTTTGATTTTTATAAATCTTACGGCAGTCAGTGCACTTGTATATTTTATCATTTGCGTTTGATTGAGTTTCAATTAAGTAAAAAAGTCTTTCCGGGTGAACCGCCTGCATATGTTGCATTATTTTCGATTTGCTTGATCTACGTTCCGGACACAGCGAACACTTTAAATATGATTGATACGGCATATGTTGGAAATGATGACGTTTCAAGTCTGCATGTTTGCTGGTCCACTGCACTTCTAAACACATTAAACACAAATACGCGCTTTTCTCTTTGTCCAGAGGCCGAAAATTGATTTCGATTACTTTCGCTAAATTATGAACAGTGAAAGCGTGTTCACGCCAAACAGTTTTATTGGGAAATTCAATTCCGCATTCTGGACACAAGTAATTAATATATGCTTGCAGTTGGGCAGGCGTCAGCTGTTGAGCTAGCTTGATTGCATTCTCAGCGTTTTTACTATTGTCGCTGCTGCGGTTGAAACGGCCGTTTTGTTTAATCGGTTCATCGAATTCATTGATTTCTTCAAACATTTGACAACAAATTGCCTCCAAGTCATCATCCTCCAAGTTAATGTTGACTTTTCGTATAATATTCTCCTTTACCAAGGATTCTAAATCTTCAATACTCTGATTTCCACCACATTTATTGGATGTTGTCTTATCTACATTTTCATTGCATAAAAGTTTAGTCAAGGTGGCCACAATTTCCATATCGGCATCGCCGCCCCATTCCTTTGGTATTTTCAAATACTTCTTCGTTGCTGCATAGTCCAGCGGGTGGTCTTGGATGAAATGCATCAATATTTCGGTCTTGTAGGTTTTGCGTTTTGTACAAAGGGCGCATTGAAAATAGTTGGGAAAGGGTAAATGGGTGAAATGATGGCGTTGTTGTTGAACCTTTGTGGGATTATTTAGCAAAATCAATTTACAGATATTGCAATAGTAGCAAAAGTCCTTAGATGTACTAACTATGCGATGAATGCGTAGATCTACACTGGTCGTGGTATGAGCGGTATTTATGTGCTGCTCCCAGTGCCGAAACTGTTCATACTTTCGCCCACACATTGGGCATAGAAAGTGTAAATAAAATTCATCATTTTCGGTCGGATCCTTACTATTAACAGCCAAGACAGTTTTAAATAGATCTAAACATTTTTGTTTATCCAAGGGCGCTATTAAGTTTCCATGGTGCAGTTGTACATGTTCGCCGACAAGCCGTTTGCGTACAAAGGTTTCTGGACAATAGCTACATCCAAATACATGAGGATGCGGCAAATGTAAAAATGTATGGTATTGCAACAATGCTAAGGTTTGATGGGCATCCGTTATATGTTTTAAACAAACCAAACACTCGAAACGTTTATTGTCTAGCTTTCTAAAACCCAAATCTTTCAGAGATTTTTTGTTATAATTGTGTGTCGCATTTAAATGACGCCGCCAACCCGTGTGAGTGGTGCTAAGCTCACCGCATTCAGGGCATATAAACCGAATGTGATCATCACGTCTAGGCTTAACAATACCGCCTCGTCTAGGTCCTTTTTCCTTTTTTGTCTTTGTATTTACCTTTTTCTTCTTTTTAGTTCTCATAATTTAGGTTTTTTAATAACAAACAAATTACGTGTTTCTTGATTTTTATTCAACAGCCATTAGAGTTGCCAGATCAAGTAAAAAGTGTAATGATAATGACAAATTGCAAAATATGACATCAACCAATGCAGTCAAGTTTATAACCCTGCTAGTTGCATCATTGTTGAAATATTCAAATTTAAAATTTAAATGAAATAAAGGCTAAATTATGCGTATTTTTTAATTCTTATAACTATTAGTACATTATATAATTTAGTGATACGAAAAATAAAACATATCAAATTTTATACTTAAAAAAAAAAAAAAAAAAAAAAACTTTTGCAGTAACCCGTTAAAAGGTTAAATATGAATTTCTGCGTATACAACTGTGAGCGTGTACCGTTGGCGATATTCAAACTTTGCTAAAAATGATGCAAGTGTTGCGTTGCTGATTAAAAATATATGAAATTTTCTCCCTACATACAAACATAAAAGTACATAAAAGTTGCCAAAAATTTAACGCTGCATATGCGACCACAAACGCAAGGTAAAATGGTAAATTATTTCCACCAAACTTAGTATGGAGAAGCCCATAAATAAACCAAATATACCGCCGCAATTAGCTAAAAAATCGGTAACACCATACAATTCGGATCTTTTCGAAGTGATGAATTGGTTCTCTTTAAAATATATCGTAAGCCGAGACATCTGCACATCTGGATCCAGTTCGTCTTCACCAAGCGCACGCAATACTTCGTTAAGATCAAAATCCGCTTGAGATATTTCTACGTTATATTCAAGTGAAGTGCAGGCTGGCATACAGTTACATTCAGTGATGCCGCGATAATTAAAATCTGTAAATTCTCGCAAGAGCAAATCATCTGCTGCACGATTATAACAGTGGATTTTATTCTCTCCACATATGGGCGTTTCGGGTGTATGTGGCATGGAGAATTTTACACAGCCGCATTTGTTGAATGTGAAATTCGTGAGACACTCCAGCTGACAATTACTTTGTGTGTAGACCTTGAAGAACTTTAACTCACGTTCACTATGCAGATAGCACTGCCGCCTGAGAGGCGGATAATGGGCTATACCACCCGATGTGGTAATCATGTTGGGTTTCACGGCAATCAAAATTTCCCTCCCCATGGGTATCCGTACGAACTGTTCAGACACTTGGGGTATGTCATCAGGTGAATGGAGTAAAACTTTAAATCCTTGTATAGGACCTCGACAACTATAGTCCATTTCGCTTCTAAAGCGTTGTAAGCCAATGAAAAGGCCCGCACGCGATCCAGCATTTAATACACGTGCCGGATAAGTGCGTACACCGCTTTCTTTGTGATATCCATTCTGCAACGACCAGCTTATCGTATTATTCAATACTAACTTTTTTCTCTTGTCGAACGTTTCTACAGCTCTATGATATTGGTAAGTGTGCTCGCGGTACAAGTGCACATTGTTCAAACCATTAAAAGTATAACAAATACCCTCTTCCGTGTATGTTTTAGTAAATAGTTCATCGCATTCATCGAAATTACTAAACCACTTGCAATAATTAAAATAACGTTCAAAACTAGGCACCATTTCATCCAACACTTTATAGTAATCAATTGGATGGGAATACAAAATAGGGAAACCGTCATCTATGAGTTGAGTATTGCATATATGCAACAAAGTGAGAAATTTCTTAAGTTTGTCATCACTTAAACTGGCCAATTTCTCATTAAAAAATCGGTTAGTTTCAATGTCGTCTTTTAATGTTTCAAACAATTCACCATACATCACTCCTAGAAATAGAGTATTCTGTAGAAACTCTTTAATGAAACTTCTTAATGGTATCCAACCTTCAGCTTTGGAAATTTTAGTTTCCGAACAAATGGTAACCGCTGGAAATGGTATATTCCATACGGGTGTTGATTTTTCTGAAAGACTCACAATAACGGGTGTTTCGTTCCATTTGTCGTACACGTTTTGAATTAAATGTGAAGCATAATAAATGGAAATAACAAAAACGCCAAACCAAAACACTTTTTCTTTTAAAGGACGTATTTCACCAAGGTATTGTACACCATGTATAGAAGTTTTAGTACAATATTCCAAAACAACAAGGGTTAACTGTGACCACAATCTGGTTTTGTTTGTCATTTCGCCATCGCTCTTTTGGCTCTGTGGTGATTTTTCCATTGCATTTTGAATATTCGTTCTTTTTATTTTGTTGAGATTCAAATTGAGTTTTCGTGTTCTCATTATAAAATAATTGTGAGGAGTTTTCATTCGGACTGTTGTGTACAATATTTATTTAAGTTACCGTTATATTAAATTCAATGCCACAAAAAAAATCACGGGAATGTAAGAAGAGAGTTTTAAACATTTTATGAGTTTTTGTACATTTTTAATCTTTTTAGATAAAATTTTTAAATAAATAGATATATAAAATAGTGTATATATATATATTATAACTTAAATTAGTTATTTTAGAAATACAACATAACAAAACAGAATGTGTGCTTATTTACATTGCTGCAAGGTGTCACACAAAACACAACTCTGTTTTCCATTACAAATTTAGCATTTAGTAACAAATAAATCAACTCTGAATTGCTGCAGTAATGCATTAAAAAATGTGTATTTCTTATATATATTACATATTCGACATTTATTTTAATATTTTACAGATTTAATACCTGGTAAGTATGCATGCATTCTGTCTTGGCTTATAGTTGTACCTGTAAAGAGTTGTACGCTAATATTATTCTCGAAAATGTGACCTCTTATAATCGTGAATTGACCCTCTCTAACGATTTGTCAAGTCTTTCAATAGCATCGGCGTGTGTGCAGAGTTCGAGAGTAGCGACATTAATTTAAAAACAAAGGAAATTTGCTTATTCTTATTAGTTTTAGAAGTTGAAGTGATTAAAGTTATATATTAAATAAAGTGTAATCGCATTATCAATCAACGATTGAAATTGATAAGAATAAATTTTTCAAACAATGGCAGCCGATCAATTTCAACAGCTACTAAATTCTTTACTGTCAACCGACAATAGTGTTCGTCAGCAAGCCGAGGTGTGTAACCGAAAACTTTAAAACGTGCAAATTTATAGAATAATAAGTAGTTTACGAGAATATAAAAGTGAAAAACTGGAAAAGAAAAATATTATCAAAGAATAATATGAATTCCAAACATTTATTTATGTGTCTTTATTTAAAAAAAGACAAAGTTAATTGGGCAAAGAAAGTCTGGCACGAGTGGAGTAGTTTTATAGCGCGAAACGCGATTTTACAGTACTGATTAAAAATCCATAATCGTATTAAGTTGTGGGTAACAAATCGTCAAGCGGAAACAAAACTATATTTAATTTATACGGAAGAACAAGGTCTATCGATTTGCGCCCTTATAATTCCCATGTTTTTCTTATCATGCAACAGACCTTCATCTTATATATTAAATTATGCACTTCAATCCATCGGCTTATTGTCGTTTTTGTGAAAAAAATGAAAACCATGAGGGAAAGTGTAAATTCGTCAAATCTTAGTAATGTTTTATTATATTATAGGATGCTTACAACAATGTGCCACGTGAACTCAAGGTTACTCATTTGTTGGCTACGGTGCTTAATAGCCAACAATCAGAAGAGGCCCGCCTAATGGCTGCTGTGCTCTTGCGACGTCTCTTTACCACAGAATTCCTAGAATTCTACAAAGAGGTAATTTATTATTTTAAATTCCACCTAAGAATGAAGTATACTAAGAGAGAAATGAAAAGAAAGAAATAGAAGCAACGAAATTAGGTGTATAGATGTATAAAATACTTATGGTTGTGTAAATAAAAGTAGCACGCAAATGCAAAAATACCAATTACTACAGATGCATATGTTTATAAACGCAAGAATAAATATACGGTGAATTTAAAAATTAGGTTATGTCAGGGCCAATTGTGTGCTCAGTGCTCTAAATTGTTTTGTAAGCGTTAATAGAGGTCATAACACAATTTGTAATTTGATACATACATCCCATATACTTCAACATTAGAATAGATTATGACTCATGAAATAGTTATGAATAGGATTCAAGTCCATGTGATGGATAAAAATATTTATAAGCACATGCAATGAATCAGAAGTTATTTATATGATTAAATTGTGTGAATGTGTGCATATTTTTGTTAATGCATAGCTGCCGCAAGAGTCACAGGTTCAATTGTTACAACAAATTCTACTGGCTGTCCAGCAGGATGTCACAGCAAATTTACGCCGTAAGATTTGTGAAGTTGTGGCTGAAGCAGCACGTAATTTTATTGATGATGATGGCAACAATCAGTGGCCAGAAATTTTACAATTTCTATTCCAATGTGCCAATTCACCATCCCCACCACTGCAAGAGTCTGCTTTACGTATATTTGCGAGCGTCCCGACCATATTTGGGAATCAGGAAACACAATATTTAGATGTCATTAAACAAATGTTGGCCAAGAGTATGGAAGCTACAGCCGATACTGAGGTGCGTTTTCAAGCTGTGCGCGCTATAAGTGCATTTATACTGCGCAACAACAAAGAGAAGGAGGCGGTGATCTTCAAGCAATTTGCTGATTTGCTGCCACGTATGATTATGATTACAGCGGAAAGCATTGAAGCTCAAGAAGATCAATCCTTGCTTAAATTATTGATTGATATGACAGAGTCGTGTCCAAAATTTTTACGTTCGCAAGTTGAAGTGATTTTTGAGATTTGTATGAAGGTAAATGAGAAAGAGGCATTACAACAACAATAAACTCTAATTGGAAATGTTGTATTTTTTAGGTATTTAGCTCCGAAGATGTTGAGGATAGTTGGCGTCATTTGGTGTTGGAGGTGATGGTCTCTTTGGCGGAGAATGCACCCGCCATGGTGCGCAAACGTGCTGAAAAGTACGTGATTGCCTTGATACCGTTAATACTGCAAATGATGACGAACATGGATGATGATGATGAGTGGGCCACCTCAGATGTGGTCAGTGATGATGATAATAGCGACAATAATGTTATAGCTGAGTCGTCTTTGGATCGTTTAGCTTGCGGGTTGGGTGGTAAGGCGGTGCTGCCTCATGTCATGACTGCTTTACCGAGTATGTTAAGTCACAACGACTGGAAGCAACGTTACGCCGCCTTAATGGCTATTTCAGCCATTGGTGAGGGCTGTCACAACCAAATGGTACCAATGCTGGATCAAGTGATGTCGGGCGTTTTAAATTTTCTACGCGATCCCCATCCACGTGTACGTTATGCAGCGTGCAATGCTATTGGGCAAATGTCTACAGATTTTGCCCCAAGCTTTGAGAAGAAATTCCACGAACAGGTAGTTCCTGGTTTGCTCTCCCTGTTGGACGACGTTAATAATCCTCGAGTGCAAGCTCATGCTGGAGCTGCATTAGTCAACTTTTCGGAAGATTGTCCCAAGAATATCTTGACTCGTTATCTGGATGGAATTATGGCCAAACTAGAGACCATACTCAATTCAAAGTTCAAAGAGTTGGTCGAGAAGGGCAACAAACTGGTGCTGGAACAGGTCGTCACCACGATTGCTTCGGTGGCGGACACAACCGAAAAGGAATTCGTTACATATTATGATCGTCTGATGCCCTGTCTCAAATTCATTATACAAAATGCGAATTCGGAAGATTTGAGAATGCTGCGTGGCAAGACCATCGAGTGCGTCAGTTTAATTGGTTTGGCTGTAGGGCGGGAGAAATTCATCACTGATGCTGGCGAAGTGATGGACATGTTATTGAAAACGCATACAGAGGGTGATTTGCCGGATGATGATCCTCAAACTGCTTACTTGATAACGGCTTGGGCGCGTATGTGTAAGATTTTGGGCAAACAATTCGAACAGTATTTACCGTTGGTGATGGGTCCGGTTATGCGTACGGCTGCCATGAAACCGGAAGTTGCCCTTCTTGACAATGAAGAGGTGGAGGACATTGAAGGTGACGTGGATTGGTCCTTCATCAATTTGGGTGAACAACAGAACTTTGCCATACGTACAGCAGGTATGGAGGATAAGGCTTCCGCATGCGAAATGCTGGCCTGCTATGCTCGTGAATTGAAGGACGGCTTTGCCGACTACGCTGAAGAAGTAGTCCGCCTAATGGTACCCATGTTGAAATTCTACTTCCATGATGGCGTACGTACAGCAGCGGCCGAATCTCTGCCGTACCTATTGGATTGCGCCAAAATTAAGGGTCCGCAATATTTGGAGGGCATGTGGCTGTACATATGTCCGGAACTGTTGAAAGTTATTGGCACGGAGCCGGAAACCGAAGTACAAGCGGAAATGCTCAATTCATTGGCCAAATGTATAGAAACGTTGGGACCGAACTGTCTCAATGAAGATGCCATGAAGCAAGTGTTGGAAATCATCAACAAATACATGACGGAACATTTTGAACGCGCCGACAAACGTTTGCAAGCACGCAACGAGGAGGATTACGATGATGGTGTGGAGGAAGAGCTGGCCGAACAGGACGGCACCGACACCTATCTATTATCCAAAGTTGTGGACATAGTACACGCTCTATTCTTTACCAACAAGGCACAATTTTTGCCCTATTTTGATCAGGTGGCCTCACACTTTATTAAACTTTTGGATCCGTCCCGTTCATGGTCCGACCGGCAGTGGGGTTTGTGTACGTTCGATGATGTCATAGGTAAATACTTGAAAAGTTTCTTAAATACAACATGAGATCCATGTGTACAATTTTCAAAAAATGTTTTCTCATTGAATAGAATTCTCGGGTCCTGCTTGTGCCCCTTATCAACAGATATTCACACCCGCCTTGCTGCAATATGTTAACGATAAATCGCCAGAAGTGCGTCAGGCCGCTGTTTATGGTTGTGGCGTTTTGGGACAATTTGGCGGTGACCAGTTCGCCGTCACCTGTGCACAAATCATTCCTTTGTTGGTGCAAGTCATTAATGATCCGAAAAGTCGGGAGCCTGAAAACATTAATCCCACAGAAAATGCCATATCGGCAGTCACGAAAATTCTGGCCTACAATAAATCGGCCCTACAGAATGTTGATGAAATTATCAATGCTTGGTAAGATTTTTCGATTTAAAGGGGAAGGGGGAGGGTTTGGCAGCAATTAATCGTAATTTGTTTTTCTCCTACAGGTTCTCTTGGCTGCCTGTTACTGAAGACAGTGACGAAGCCCCACACATATATGGTTACTTGTGCGATTTGATACAAGCCAATCATCCGGTAGTGCTCGGTGTTAATAACAGTAATCTGCCACGTATTGTTTTCATTATTGCTGAAGCTTTTCATAACAAAATGGTGGAACCGGCCTCTGAGGTGGGCCAACTAATGTTGATTATTGTCAAGCAGGTAGAGTCGAATCCCGAAGTCTTCCAAGTGTGCGCCAGTCTGCTAACACCCGACATGCAACTGGCGCTTCAAGAAGCCTACCGAGAATTGTCGTCAGAATCGGCTCAGGGTTAAAAGCAACGAACACCTTGTATTTGAGAGTAATTATCTCTCTCTTGTGTAAATTCAATGCTTTATATATTTTGCTCCCTCACACATACGATTTGTTCCGACAGAATTATTATTATGATGCATACATATACACACGACTACTAAGAACGAAAGAATCTGCATAATTATGATAAAACAACAACATCAACAACAATAATGACTTTACAACTAATTACGCAACATATATGCAATATTATATATGCACACACATGCACTTATATGCGCATAAATAAATTTTATTATGCACAATTTGCATAATGCTTAAATAATAAAATATTTTCTCTCATTTCTCTCATACATCTCTATGCAATAATTATAACCAAATCAATGGAACTTTTCATACTAAGCGTGAACCGGGTTAGAAGATGTTAATGTTTTGATCCAAATCCGATGTATTGTTAAAAGTTTATTACATCCACTCCTCCAGGGTTAGGGGTATACATTATTTTATTTTAATCCACACAAGGTCACTTTTATACCAATTACAGAGTTGATCTAGCCCTATTTGTCTATCCGTCCGTGTTGCAATCACTATACATTTTAATTTGGTAAAATTATTCAAAGTCCCCGTATGTATAGTAAAGTAAGCTTATCGTAAGATAACTTTTTTTTTTTAATACAATACAGCAGAAAGTTGATCTATCAATATATCTCAAAATGTACGGTCTTGAGAATGCCAACAGACGGACACCCGGACCTATACGTTTAGATCGATTCAGTTGTTAATGTTGAACAAGAATATATATGCTTTGTAGGGTCGGTTCCTTGTGAGTGTTGCAAACGGAATGACAAACTCATCACTAAGGTGGTATAAGGGTATAATGATGATAAATAAAAACAAAGAATAACTGATCGTAAACGGTTTTTCGCTCGCAATATACAAAACGTCTACCATTGCCGCCCAAAACCACGCATTTCTGTTCTATAAGCAATTAACGAAAGTATTGTTTATTATTATTTTGGAGTACTAAGCATTTAAAGCAGTGCAACTTAAATCGTACTGATCATACAGAGAACATGCTAATTAAAAGTATAGTCATAAAAATATATAAATATGTTAGATATCGAATGTTTGTTGTTTTCTTATATATTTTTATTACGATTGAAAATTTCAATTCGTTTGTTTTATGAATTTTATTAAATCTTGAAATTTTTCTTAACACTATATAGAGCGAGTCCATTAACTAAATTTGTAAATTAATGCTGATGGGGTGATTTTGTTTTATAATAATGATTAATAATCTCGGTAGTGGGAAGAATAATACAAACGTGAGTTATTAATCACATGAATTCAAATTCAAATAAAAACTAATCGAATTCCAATAAAAAAGGTTGGAATTTCGAAAAAATAAATTCGTACACATGACACATCTTACATAAATGGATTGAATTGCGGATAGTAGACAAAAAGTATTTGTTAAAAATTGTATGGTAGTACATAGTGGGGGAGGTATTCTATAAAATATAATCAATTTTTTTCTATACTTATTAATTATAAACTACTGTAGGGGGGAAAAGAGAAACAGAGTTGAGTAAGTTAACCCAATAGATACTGCTCTTCGGATTCGGCGGCATCGGGATCTACCTCTTCAATTTCGCCATCCACCTCCAACATATCGGTGTCGACTTCATCATTGTAAAATGTGACACCACTGTATTCATTGCGACTGTTGTCATCGGCCTCATCGTCTCCTTCGAAAAATTTGTCCTCTTCGTTTGCGGCGCCACGTCGTCCCTCCAACACCTTTTGCAACATTTGTGGATGTTTGTTTTTGAGATGCTCCTGCATGTTGCTGGTGTGATAGTAGGCCATGGTACAGAAGCGACAATGTATGTAAGCGCCATGGGGTAAATGCTTAAATTTGTGTACTTGCAGATCGCGCAGTTTACGCCCATTCACGTGCTCTTTACATTCCAGGCATTGATGTAATTTCGGATTGATTCGTTTGAAATTCAAAACTGTGCGATTATTAAGATTATGTTCGATGTTGATGTGTTCGCGCCAAGTTTGCGTGGTATCAAACTTGATGCCACATTGCGGGCAAAATATAGTAAAACAACTAGAAGCCTCATTTATGGTTGGGGTGGGTAGAGACAGTAAGCTGGAGTTGTGGGTGCGGACTGCCCATGAAGAGCCACTGTTACTATTGTTAGGTTCATGACCTCCGCTGGCGCCAACCCCACCACCGCCACCATTACGCTGCATAAGAGCGCCACTCAAATCCAAATCATCATCAAACTCATTGTCCATCTGTGGAGTGTTATTAGTTGTTGTCTTACCGCTGACCGATTCATCATTGGATTGTTCCGGAGCCACTGGACCCGCACATTTATTGGTATGCTTATCCAAGTGCTTGAAAAACATTTGCTTGCGTACAAATTCACCCTCACAGACAGTGCAGCGAAACGATTTGTAGGGTAAATGGCGAAATTTGTGAGACTGTAATTGGCCGATAGCACCCTTGGTGTGCGTAACAGTGACCCGTTTATAGCACTGCAAGCATATGTAGTGATGTTCATCCAATTGGCGAAAGTTCAAGCCCTCGCGGCTATTCAGGTTGTGCTCTTCCACAATGTGTTTGCGCCAGTACACGTGAGATTCAAAATTCTTATAGCACGAGGGACAATAATACGTAATGCTCTCATGATCTACGGCATTGTGGAAAGAGATCACGTCTTCGACAGTTTTTAGACCAGGTGGGCGATTGCCGCCGATACCAGCATTAGGATGATTTTCATTGATTTTACGACCCAACACTTTTAGCGATGATCCCGCCTGCTGCTCATCATCATTTTTACTGGTAGCAGTATTACTACTGCTGCTTGTCGGCGCATATTCTGAAATCTCTACAATATTGTGCCGTTGGCGCAAATGGGTCAACATGTTCGGTTTGTGATTGTAACTCTGGCCGCACAGCATACACTTCAAGTACAACTTGAAGGGGCAGTGGCGGAACTTGTGATCTTGTAAACCTTTCAATTTGGAACTCTGCACAGTGTCCTTGCACACTTTGCACTGATAATGGAATTTATCGATGGTTTTAAAGTCTAGGTATTCACGTTTGTCGAAGCTGTGCTCGACATTGATGTGGCGGCGCCACTGCATTTGTGTGCGAAATTCTTCGCCGCATTGCGGACACAAAAAAATGAAATTGCTCTCGATGGTGGTTGGCGGTTCACATTTTATCTCCACTTCCCTGGTGGGTATTAATAGTTCATCATTATCGGGCTGCGGTCCGTCATCGTTCACGTTCGTGCTCGTCATGTTGATTGATGTGGGCGTTGAGCAATTGTTGCTATTCAATGACTCTTTAAAGTCATGTTCACTTTTTATGTGCGCCTGCAGTACTGCCTGTGTGGAAAATATTGATCCGCAATCTGGGCAACGGTAACGAGTTTTTTCGTTTAATTTTTTAGCAGCCGCCGCAACCTCCTCACTATCACCGAACTCTTCATCGTATTTGGCGAGTATTTCGTCTTCGTCCTCATCCAAGTAATGGATTTCGTACGTACAGTCGGCAGCCTGCACAACCTCCTTGGAGCTAGCACTCTTGAATTTAGCCAAGTTGGTATAAAATGCGGGACGAGCGGGAGTTGGCGACAATATACGTAAAGGCATACCCTGCACACCCACCCGATGTGAGCTGCGCAAGTGCTTGATCAGACCCTTGCGATCCGTGTACGCCTTCAAGCATAAGCGACACCGTGCGAACGACTTGAACTTCATGTGCGTAATGCGATGCTGTTGGGCGTTTTGTATGCCGTACGCATTGGTGATGACCTTGTCGCATTCGCGGCATCTCAATTGGCGGTCGTTGAGGACCTCGTAATTCATGGTCTCCAGATCAGCCAACTGATGTATGTCGACGATATGTTTACGCCACAGTTTCTTGTCATTGTACTCTCGGCCGCACTGCGGGCACAAGTAACAAATGTGTTGTTCGAACGCGTCCCTCACTTCGCTTCTCGACACATTCACATCATTAGTGCCGGATAAAAGATTTTTTGTGTCAGCTGCACCCGCTCCATTATCATAGTCCTCTCCACCCAATCCAAAGTCCTCTTGACTGTCATCCTCATTTACGGCAGCATTTTGCATGATTTGTGGGGCGCTTTTGTTTTCCGCTTTTAAATGATGTTTCTCCTCTAAATGGCTTTCAGTGTCCTTGCACGAACTGAATGATGTAAAACACAATTTACAGGTGAGCCACTCCTTGTGCGGCAAATGAGTGAATTTGTGCTGTTGGGCACGTTGCAACGTGTTGAGGGTAATAATCTACAATTGAATACATTTCAGTTAATAAAGGGCGATAATTAAATGAATTGTACATGTTGCGTATATGCATGGAATTTACCTCATTGCACTCCTCACATTGAGCCTGTTTCAGTGGTAACTCTGTGAAATTTAAGGCTCTCAGTGAACCGAAATCGTGCACAAACTCAATATGTTGACGCCACTGAGCCTGCGTTTCACATTCGGTGCCGCATTGTGGGCATAAGAATAATATATACTCCTCTAAGGAATCATCGCAATCGTTTGGGTCATCAACAGTATTGGCACTTTCTTTGTTTTTTCCATCAGCACCGCTCAGAATGCCGGAGAAGCCAAGGGAACGCTCACCGGAACCATTCGATGAGCCATCGTCTAGAAAACTTGCCAACACCGAGGCACTGTCCAGAGTTAATTTCCTCAAGGGCGGTTCGTCCAGATCGTCCGGATCGATTAGTTCATTTTTCACCTCAATGTTATCAATGTTGTCGTTGGTATTATCAAAGATATCGAAGGCGTTCTCCTTGACATCACCAATCGCCAACACGGGCTTTGTTTTGTTTTGGTGTTCTGCTTTCACAGCCGCCAACATCTCATTTCGGTGCATCATTCTAATGTGAACCATCAGATCTTGCCGGTATTTGTATTGTCGCTTGCAAATGCTGCACTTGCTGCATCTGTAGGGTAAATGAGTGAATTTGTGTTTCAGTAGATTCTCCATGCTGTGCATAGCAATGCGCTTATTGCACTCCAAACATTTATGGTACAACTTGTCCAATTGCACAAAGTTCAAACCGCGCCGTGTATTATAGTTGTGCACCATGTTTAAGTGGCGTTTCCAATTCTCTTGTACTTTAAACTCTTTGCCGCATGCTGGACATATATAAACGATAGCCTCCTCAAATTTTATTAACCCCTGATAGTACTTATCTTCCGGTGTAAGCGAGTTAAAATCGTTTGGGACATTTTTGTTATTTAAATCCTGACTGACTTGGCTGGTCGTATCCAGGCCAAAATCAAATAACGTATTATCATCATATTGACTGTTCGTTTCGGAGGCGGACATATGGGTTATATCTGGATTATAACTATTGCTATCATTAATATTATCCGGTACGGGCTCCATTGGTTCCTCTTTTACTTGCATATTTTGTACAGGTGATGGTATATCATACATTAAATTATTGGAAGATTGCAACGAGTCCTGTTCAAGCAGTTGATTATTTGTTTCTTCGGCCATGAAACTGCTAGAAAACATACTCCACGGCTCGAATTCATCCATTTTTCAGCCGTATTTGTTTAATTATCAACTAAAAATTATGAATCGGAGACTACGTGCTAGTGGTGGCAAACAGCTACCTGATTCAAGTATTTGCCTAAAAATTTTATGTATCTTTTCTTGTTGTATGCAAAATTTCAAGTCTTTTTTTTATGTGCTCCACTTTGTTCTGTATCCGCTCACACTTATGAAAGCGAAACACTTCGTTTAGTCTCTTAAGCTCACCCTTTGCTTAATTTAATCGTTTTACAAAAGCCATTACATTTATTTAAATATTTATTTAAATTATTTGTATATATATATTGGATTTGTTTATTGAAATTATAAAACGTCTTCTTAATTATTATTAAAGCTTGTTCTACTTTAACTATACATTCGCATTACACCTTATCCTTTCTTTTTCCTTTTATGAGAGAGAGTCAGAAATGTCATTACATTTTATTTTCTTCATTTTCTCAAAAAATTAACTTTGCTTCCTTCACCAGATGGCGCAAACTCTGAAAAACAGCAAGCAACTTTTCCTTCCCAAGATGGCTTTCGTTTAACATCTGTTAAAATTGTTATCGATAGTTTTGTTTGTTTGTTTATCAATTTATCATTTATCAAGTTGCAGGTTTTGCTAATTGCACCTTCTGCGAATTGACTCTAAATAAAGTGTGTAATCACAGATTTATAATCAATTATAAAATCAAAATTTTTAGTCCAAATAGAATTCTAACGAAATACCTTCAATCCTAAATTAAAATCAATGTTATTTGAATGCTATTAAAGCATTTTTTTACTGTTATATTCCAAATCGTTAATATTAAGTGTATATTAAATTCAATAGTTTGGAATTGCAAGAGAAAAGTTTAGTCGTTATGTTAACTTTGTATTACGTGAGCGCTACATTTTTACAATCGTGGCGTATTAATAAAATATATCAAAAGATTAATGAACAATTGGCACAACAGGCTACAATTACATTTTATGCTTTACCGTCCAAAACCACTGATGGCTTTGGTAAGTTTGAAGGCATTATTCATTTTATGACATCATAACATGAATACATTTTCCAGATGCATTTCTGGCTACCTCAGAATTGTGTGTTAATCGTAATGCAGCGAAAATTTCTGAAATTTTATGGCTACAAAATAATCATCGCGGTTGTTGTTTACAGCCTTTACAAAGCATTCCAGTTACACCATGGATTACATTCCCAGACGCTCCGTCTTTGCTACCGTTCGCCTATGAAAAAACTCCCGAATTAGTTATAAAAGATTTAGAATGCAACAACAAGGACTTGTTACGCTTATTGTTGGAAACTGAAATTGAACAAGGTGCCATAAATGACTCTAACACGGACATAATCAAGGTAAGTTTTATATGTGTTGTTTATTGTTTATTATCAACAATAGTTGATCTATTTTTTTTTCTATTTTACGAAATTTTTGTTGTAGATTGCATAAATTTTATTCTTTTGTCGTTTGCAACAAAATCAATATCAAGGCAAATTTTTATGAAAATATATGCTTCTATTATACCAACCCAATGTTGGGGGGTAGCATCGATATCCGTCTGTCTTAGAAAATAAGTATGGTTGAAAAATTTGTGATATGATTTCACACTTGTCATGAAAGTTCTACTTAAGTTCTTTCCACATTACACCGTTAGTGGGTATTCAAAATGTTGCTTAAAACAAATTTAGTCTCTTTACTGTTTACTGTTCTGAATGTTTCAACATATTAACAATTTTTTCTTGTTATGCGTTCAATTTCAGCTTGAAAATTACGGTAAGCTGATTGCTTGGAAGATAGATTCTCATCTAGCGGTGTTAATTGAAACAAACGTTCAACATTTTACTAAATTCTTAATTAACACATTTTTACAAAATAATTTTCTCATTAACGACCAGTTAACTCTTCTAAGGATTGAGTGTAAGCTTTCAAGTAGACTACTAATCTAAAAAAATAACTTTAAAAAGGAACACTTTTTTATATAATGTTGTTTGGAATTTTTTTAAAATAAATTTTAAATTATATATTTTGCAGCGGTTAAAGATGACGGTAAACCGCAACCGTTTGCCATGGTGTCCAGTCATATGCGTAAGCCCACCCGTGTCATGTTAAATTTAGAACGTTCGGACTGGTGCAAACATTTGGAAGATTTAAAATCATTGTGTGTGTTGGCCAATCAGGCCACCGAGTATGTATACAACAAAAATCGTACTGAAGGTAAAACTGGGCCAATAAAACCGAACGTGATACCACAGATTCAGATTTTGCAAGAAAAAGAACTTGAACAGAATAAAAAATTGGTCGAAGACGTTAAAGAAACGAAAATTGAAGAAAAAGTCAACAACTCCGAAGAGTATGTTGCAACAAATGTAGAAACAACCAATGTCCCAGTTAACAAGCCAAGTGAAGAAACTGCTGAAACTGATCGTCAACAAGAATTAACAAAAAAGGATGAAAATAAAGAGAAGAAAAGCGAACTTGTTGTTAAAGTCGATATTAAGACAAGTGCCGATATTAAGACAAGTACTGCCGCCCAGCAGGTAGAATTGAAAAATGTTCCTAAAAGTGAAGAAAAAATCTTAGAGGAACCAATAAAGACTGTAGTAACAACTCCTTTAAAAGAATCTACTGTTGTTGATAAAGCATCTACTTCCTCTAAAAGTCCCAGTAAGATGAAAGCTAAACCTACCGAATTGAAGAAGGCGGGCACGATTTTAGATACTCAACGGTTTAAAACTGTCAAAGTGAGTTTTTTTTTTTCTTAAAAAAAAAAATGTATTACATCGTTTATGTTAGGTCAGTGAACCACTAAAGCAAACTGCTGGTGAATTGGAAAAGATTGCTGCTGCAAAAGTGGCAGCCAAAACGCAGTCTAAGGAAACGACAACAATGTTGGCAACACCTGAAACCCAAGAGAAGCGGTCTTCCATTTCTAAGTTAACACGTGACAGATCCAAGTCCAAGTCACCAGCCGATAGAGAGATTCCAATATCCTCAACTTCCTCAACAACACCACAAAAACAACACCAACAACAAATCAAATCCACCGAAACTGTAAGTAATCTGAAAAAAACTGCTGTTAACGTAGAGCCAATTGTACCACCACCGGTACCAGCTAACACATGTAGCACCACAGACACTGCAGAGACTGCCATTAAAAAACCACAAACGGCCTCAGTAGATATTAATAGTGATAATAGTAGCGGTAAACGTTCCAGTTTGAAGCGTCATAAGGACGCACACACCTTAAAGGAATGCAAACCGCCAAATGTATTGATTTATGCTGAGAGTACTGCCACACGTCACAGTGCCAATGAGGTGCTTAAAAATCTATTAGCGGAAAATACGTGAGTTTAACGAATAAACGAATTAGTTTTTGTACCGTTTCTGATTTTTCAATTTGACCCTCTTTTGCAGTTACACCATATATAATTTAACGTCAGATATTGTCCAGGGTAAAACATGGGCTGATACTACCGCACTGCTGGTAGTTTGTGGTTCGGTGCCTACAACAGTTGGTGAAATAATTGTAGATTATTTTTTGCGCGGTGGCAAAGTTTTGTCCCTTTGTTCCGATATTTTACATTTCATATTGCCTAATTATCGTACTGCCGAGGTAAATATTTTTGAAAAATGCAAGAAAGAAAAATCAAATTTAGGGCTGAGGCTAAATCTTTAAAAAGGGGCGTGGCAGGTACACGATTCTGCCATCTACTAGTGCCTGTATTACTCAGCAACTTGTAAATCAAGTTTTACACTGAATACGTTTATTTTTTTTATTGTATAAGATCGGGCCCATTTTTGACAAATCGATTATAAGCATGTGCCTCAAATTCCAACGTCATAAGTCAATTATTGGGATAAAGAGATAAATAGATTTTTTTTAAATTGTGGGCGTTTCCATTATCCGACCACGCCCATTTTTGGCACATCGATGGATTATGTATAATGATAAAAATATATTTTTATATTATAACTACCTTTTTTAAGCATATAAATAGATTTTTGTGGATTGTGGGCGTGGATTTTGATCGATTTTGACCAATTTTTAATAGCGATTCGTGTTTGTACAAAATGTCAGCTCAATATTATAAAATTTAGAATCGTGCTAATGCCAACAACAGACGGACATACATGTCTAGATCAACACAGTTTTTGATATACTTTGTAGGGTCTCTGGCGCCTGCTTGCAATTAAAATGACAAACTCAGTCTACGCTCTCTTATATATAATAATTTTTTTAAATATATTTGGGCCGTATGTTATACAAGACATTTGTTCTTTATTGAATTTAGGTGCGTGAGCATGAGTTGGTTCAGTTCTCTTACGATAAATGGCATAAAGTGAAAATGATGCATCATATATTTTGCTATCAGCCGTCACCAGTACGCAAGAATTTCTCTACCGAGAGTGATGAGGGGACAGCAGCAAATTCCAATTCAAAAAAATCGTAAGTTTTTGCTTTTTATACTTTCATAAATTTTATATTTGTATGTTACTCGTTTATGTATAACTTCTGTGTAAAGATAATTAAAAATTTTTTGTTTGGCTAATAACTAACAGTAAACAGTTTTGGCACCTTACAATTATAATTTAAATAAATAAGATGTAAAAACTTTTGTGTTTTATAAACATCAGTGAAGGCGCCGCATGTTAAAATTTTTATTAATTTTTTTTTTTAATTTTTATTTTCTATTTAAAAAAATTTAATCATTGCAAAATTGTTCGATTTGTTGTTGGTTGTGAAATTTTAATTAATTTTTGTAAATTTGTGGCTTTTTCAAATTCTTTTTCATTGTAACGTTTTTGTTTGTTTTATACCCTCCATCAAAACATTGTTATTCCGTTTTCATAACTTAATAGATTTATTAGATTTGTTAGAAGTTTTAAGCTACGTACGTGTGTGTATGTAATTTGTCCAATTTTGTTATTAAAGTAGTTTTGATAAAATGTGAGAAAAAAAAATGTGTAAGCCTAAAAATATGCAAAAAAAATTTATTTTCAATTTTTAGTATAATTCTGATATAAAATCAAAACCATTGAAAAAATTGAATTAAAGTTTAACAGATTTGCGAGAAAAAATGAACCATTTAAAAAAAAAAATTGTAATTTTTAGGGCTCTCTCTTTTTTGCGATCTTGTACGTTGAGTAACACTCACTCAAAACTGAGTTATTCGCATGTTAAGATGTAGGGTATGTTGGATTCGGCCTAATCCGAATATACTTTTCTATCTAACAGTTAAGTTGTACAGATAACTCTTCTCAATAAACAGATTGGCTGTATTAACAAACATTTACTTTTTGGCTTAAAGTCTTCAACTCGTTAATTTTATCTTAAGATAGTTATCTGTAAACTTTTTTTTTTTAAATTTAATTTATATTATATACTTGTTTTCAAATCATTTTTACGCTTTTGCGTGCTGTTTTTTTTTTTTCCTTCTCGAAACTATTTATACAACGTTACTTGCTCGTTGGCTGTGTATGTGTTTTCCCAAAATACCATAAAAAAAAATAAAAAATAAAAACCATGATTATATACGTGTATGTGTGATGTATTGTATGTGTGTGCGTGGGTTTTTTTTGGGGGGACAAAAAAAAAAAAACCATAATCCACACGCATACCATGCACGTACACAACGCTTAGAGCTCTAGTGTGTCTACCAAGGTCGATTGAATTGATGGATTTACAAGGTCACACTCATCATCTAAATGTGGAAGTGTTGGGTACCGAAGAAACCTGGAATACGCCAAGCTTGTTATTGGCACAAAATAGTAAAAATTGCGGTACAGCTGTCTTCTCTCAGGTAAGTTAAATAAAGAAAATCATATAAAAAGGAAGAATTTTTTAGAATTTTTCAAAATTTCTTAAAAAAATATTCAGGTCCATCTAGAAATCAATCCGTCAGAGTTTGAAGCAGACGAAAACAAATATCCGATATTAAAACAAAACGAAGCTATACGACATGAAATCTTTGCCGATCTCTTAAAATCACATTTGGGCTTAAATGTTAAAGTCGAGGACGGCTTAAATCGTTCAACTACTGGGACAATATTTCAAAATGCATACTTTTTAGGCAGATATGAAGTAAAAGGATAAGTTTTTATCGCAAAATTTAAGAAAACATTTATCAACTCAGTATTCTTGCTATAAATTATATTTGAAGGATAAATCGTTGTTGTTGGAAAAATTGAAAGAAAAATCGGATAAAAATCAACTTATACAAACGCCTAATATTACATTAAAGTTTTGTGGCCCAAGAGAAACTCTGCCCCAACCTAAGAATGATATGCTACCAATACTTATACATTCCTGTCCTGACGATTTCTCTACAGTGGAATATTTTGATGTAGGTCTTCATTCAATAATTGTGATCTTTTATTCATTCTTTTTTCTTTTTTCTTAATTAGAATTTAAAAACTAAATATGTTGGCCGCCTGGTGATTTATGCTCCCGTCATTAGTAGCTCACAGCATATAGTGCGAGATTTAGATTTAACCAATGGCATAGTGGTGATGGCACGTCAGCAAACCAATGGTATGGGACGTGATAAAAATCAGGTATTATGTGGATGGTTTGTATAGAAACAATCATAATGCTTAACATTTGTGTGTGTGTGTGTGTTTTTGTTTATAGTGGCTTAGTCCTCCGGGTTGTGTTATGTTTTCATTACAACTGCATGTACCGTTGGCTACACCCCTGGGTAAACGTTTATCCTTAATTCAACATATTATAGCAGCCGCGGTAGTTAATGCTTTACGCGGTCACGACCTGTACAAGGTAAGCGCTCAATTATTCTTATATTGTAAATAAAATAAGTAAGAAAACAAAATTTGGCTTTGGCCAAATCTTAAATACCCTCCATATCTACAATGGTGGTGGGCGGGGAGGATATATGATTACGCCAGGTTGCAAATCTAGTTTTGCGTGGAGTATGGGTTTTTGTAAAAAGTGGGCGTGTTTATTATACGACCATGCCCATTTTTGAACAATAGATATATGTACCAAATTTCTACTTGATAGCTCAATTTTTCTGGCAGATAAATAGATTTTTATTTATAATATTTCACATTTATCAATACATCTCAAAATGTACGCTCTTGAGAATGCCAACAGACGGACACCCGGACATACACGTCTACAACGACTCAGTTGAACAAGAATATATATGCTTTGTAGGGTCGGCTCTTTCTAACTGTTGCAAATGGAATGATAAACTTAGCATACGCCCCATCTTATGTGGAAGGTATAAAATTTTGATAAAAACCTTATGCTTGCAATTCCATCAAATGAAATGAAACACATTTCTATTTTATTTTGTATATTTAGTGGTTTTTATAAGTTATGTATATTTCTTGAATAATAAGCATCATACTATCGTTAGGGAACTTTCCACCATTCTCTCCTTTCCCTGCGTTGCTGTCTTTTGAGTACATGGTAGTTTTTTTAGCACTATGCGTTATTTGTTTTTTCTTATGTGTTAATAAAAAATAATCTTTTCATATAATATTTTATATCTGGTTAGTAATCCCATGCCTGTATATGTGTGAAGGAAAAGTTTTTAATATTTTTTATTGAAGGAAAATTCGTTCTCTCCCGTTGGGTTCTCTGCGTAGGAATGCCTTGAGCTCACGAGTACTTATGTAGGTTTTTTTTTTTCGTTTTTTCTTTTTTGGATATATTTTTATTCTTACAAGACTACGAATGATTTTTTACACTTGTATGCATTTTGAGATTCATTGATTTAAAATATGGCTTCAGCCGATCGCGATAGTTGTACGGGATGTGACGGTGATCGTGCTAAACGTTTTTTTGGTAATCGTTCAAACATAGTTAATAATTTGGGGAAGTCGGGTCTATCGTCGGGCGTGTAATGCCAACACAGCATCAGTATGTCTTTAACGTCTCGTGATGTTTGTAGATTAGCCAGGGTTTGCTTCATGCCACGTCCCACCTGCCAAATGATAGCTTCTGGTGGCTGTGCTTTGAAGGGAAATTCTCCACACAACAGTTCATACCAGACGGTACCAAAGGAGTACACATCGGAGGCCGTTGAAAAGGGCAGAGACTCCTCGGATGGTTTGCACGGCATAAGGCAACGCATTAGTTCGGGGGCTATATAACATAGCCAGCCGCTGGGCACTCCCAGGCCCCTTTTATCATATTGTAACTTGGTAGAGCTGAATAGGCCGAAATCGGTGATAATTACTTTGCCATTTTCCAAGAAAATATTCTTGGTGCGCAAGTCTTTGTGGATGATGCCGCGAGCATGCAAATAACCCATTCCTTGAGTGATCTGTTGTGCTATTAATGTTGTCTTGTTGATGACAAATTTTTCCCGCCTTGCATGTATGTGCGTGTAGAGAGTGTTGCCCTTGCACAGGGATGTCACTATCGCCAAATACGGTGGATTCATGCAAGCACCCATAAAAAGTACCAGATTTTCGTGGCGTGTCTTCTTAAAATTGGCCACTTCCAGTTTGAACGCCTCCAGCATATGTTCATCGTCCAAATAGTCTTCTTTCAACAGTTTAACGGCCACCCAGCCATGCCATAGGGCACGATGCACCGTACCGAAGCGACCTTGACCAATTTTCTCTCTCATATTTAGATCACTGTAGGGTATGTCCCATTCTTTGAGGGACAATGAATTCTGTCGTGGCCAATTGCCAGAGTCGGCGTCCTCTGTGGAGTCCAAACGGACAGGTGTACGATCTGAATCTGTACTTGCTGAGGTGCTGCCCGAGAGAGAAACAGTTTTGTCGCTATCATTGGATTTATGTGTGTCGGAGAGTTCTGTGAATGGAGCCCTTTTATCCACGCCGGTGGCACTGAGTTTCCGATGGAAGAAGGTGCTTGGTCCAGCATTTATAATATCGGAATTTGTTGACGAGCCAACAATGTTGGGCTTAATTATGGCCCCACTACTACTACCACCACCACTCATCACATTTGCAGCGCCATAGTTTTCATTGCTATGTATTACAGCAGCATTTGCTATATTTGACGAAACAATCGTGGGCATAGGTGTGCTGTTATCAGTAGCATTACCGCCACTATTAGATGCTTTTTGTGTGCTTGAAAGATCGGAAAACTCATGATGAGCTGGTGAAATATTGGTTTGCGAGGAAAGTATGGTCTCAGTGGTAGTGCCGCCCGCTGAATGGTTGCAATTTAATGTTATGGTGACGTCCGGAAAATTAAATTGACTGGCATTTTTCTGAGAAGAGGGCGTGGATAGCATGTTGGAGCTAGCACTGGAACTACCGCCGGCCGATGAATTCATTATGTTACTATTGCTGCTGTGTATGAACGTAACCGGTTCCGAGGTGGTGTGTTGTGAGTGCTGATGTTGGTGCAAATGGAACAGGGCTGGACTTGAAGGACTAGAACTATTACAGCTGGAGCCAGGCGAACTGCTATCGGCATGACAGCCGCCACTAGCCGTTGATCCATGCTTTTGATGTCTACTCGATGTAATGCCCATACGACCTTTACCCAACGTACCGTAGCCTACACTTTGGTTGGGTGAATGCGTATTGAGAATGGGGGGCGTGTGTTGCAATGTGGGATGAAAACCCCCGCCCACCTGATCCTTAATGGCATTTTTAAATTCATCTATGAATTCCGGCGGTAGGCAGCAAGATGGCGGTACGTCCGGTTCACACAGTTTATGGCAACGGTACTTGCACTCCTTACACTTGCGCCCCAAAAACATTGGCTTTTGGCACAAGTCGCACGTGGTGGAAGTCATTTTGAAAACCGTATTAAAGCGATGCGCAATACTGTGACTCATACCCAAATGATTGACGATGGGGGTGCAGGGTGATAGAGGTACTTGTAAACTGTTGTTTATGGCGCTGTTGGAGGTATCTACGAGTATTTCTGAGCTAGCAGAGGAATGGCTGTCGGGGCTGGGATCCGTATGGAGGCGTGATCGGATGTTGCCACCACTGATCTTGTGCTGCTTCTTGTTGACGTTAGCAACCAGCGAGGAAGGTGAACTGATAACAGTTGTGGCAGAGGACAAAGGAGACGAGTCCATTAATTGAGACTCAGTTCCTTTAGCTTTAGATAATGAGGCGGAGGTATGATCACTGATTGGTGGCACCTGTTGTTGTTGTGGCTGTTGGTGCACTAAAGCGGAGTGGACATGTACTGAAGTTTGCTGATTATATAAAGTGCTTAAATGCTTTTTCGTGGGCGGTGGAGTACCCACAATTTTTGTCCTCTGAGGGGTACCATTTAAACTGTTCCCTTCAACACTAGTACCTCTTCCGCCCGTAGACACATTACTAAAACTTGGAGTCTTACTGGTGGGCGTAAAGGGGGAATTCGGTGGTGAAGGCGTGATGGCCAAAGGTGTTACAGATTTTTGCGTGTCTGAACCATCTTCCGCAATTACGTTCGACGATGTAGACCTACAGTTGTAACTGTCACTGCAAGGAGATTGTCGACTACCTGAAGAAGATGCTTGATTTTGTAATTGCTTATCACTCTGTTTTGTAAGCGTACGATGAGAGCGCGGTGAAGCAGATATTCCAATATTACCTGCACTACCGCGATGATGGTGGTTGTGGCGATCCCATGAATCCCAAAACAGTTGATCAATAATCTGTTCTCGAGTCTCTCTCCTATTGCCACTCCCACCATTGCCTTTTTCCATATCAGCATCCACACCGGCAGCTATCGTGCTGAGCTCATCACTGGGTAAACTTAGAAGATTTTTACATTTTCGTAAATTTTGCATAGCCCTGGTAAGACGACGTATATCTTCTTCCCTGCAGTTGCGATTATTTTGCAGCAACTCTTTCAGTTCTTTGTAGTTCAGGGCTAAAAGTTGCTCCAACGTTGAGAGTCGGGTGAGACAAACACTTAGGGACTCTTGTGACAGACCGACTACGCGCAGCCATTGCTTTAATTCGTTGCCAGATGTGTGGGGTAGGCCACTGGCTGGTAAGCGTTCATTGAGGCGACTCTTTGTGAGCAACAATTCGGAAAACATGCGCAACAATTTCGTCTCCAGAGTGCGTATTTCTTTTTGTGTTAATGTGGCACTGGTAACGCATTGTGTCCGTAACCCTTCTAATCGATCAGCTGCGCAATCAATCATATCTTGTATGACATCCAAGTCATTGACTGGTAAAGAGGCATTGCTGCTGCCATTACCAGTTGCCGGTGATCGTATTGGTGTACCGAGTGGTTGAATTGGTTGTACTGTTTTCAGTGGTGTACCACCACTACTCATGATTTATGCTTGGTTGGAATATGTACTGCAAACAAAAGGGGAAATCATTCAAAGAAAGGTACAATATAAGCATATTTGTATATGTATTACTTTCGCAATAAGAAACATAAACACTCATTACTAATCACAATTGTTATCGATTTTTTTTCTAATCAATAAAATTTGCACCGTGGGAGTTTATAGGCGTGAATTTTCAAATTGATTTTTTATGTGTCCTTATTTAATGATTTACCTTCAATAACAAGGAACTTGTCCGAGTTTAATAAAATCTTTATGAATTCCTATTTTTCTTTTTTTTTGTACGTTTGGTTTTTTCAGGGGCGATGCTTCATTTGTACCATCTATTTCCCTCTGGCTTTTTATTAGAATAAAACAATGCTACATACTTTCAAAATCTTAAATAGTCCAAAAATTAATTAGTCTTTTGCTTTTTTTCAATGTATGGTTAATATTTTTATTATTTGGTGTAATAAATTATAAAAAAATATACATAGAATTATACTTATGTTAAGTCATATATTTAGTTTTGTAATGTTCTTTAACTTTTATATGCCACAGTTTCTTTAAATTGTTTATTTTTGTAATATTACTTTTTGTTGTTGTAATTAAAATATTTTAAGTATGCATTTATTGAGTCTGAAATCTTTTGTTTTTTATGTTTAAAAGCTTTTTGCAGTAATATCCAAGATTTTGTTTTTCATTAGAGATGACAAACTGTTGATAATGTCAAACTAGGGATATCTAACTTATACCTTGCGTCATTTGAAGCAAAGCAAAGAAAGTATAGTTCTTATCATTTATTAATAATTGTGATTCATCTTGTTATCAATAAAAAAAAACTTTAATAAAGCAAATAATTTTGTTTATGTTTTAGCACTTAGATGTAGGCCTAAAATGGCCAAACGATATATATGCTTTTGGAATTAATAAAATCGGAGGATTGTGTTTGCACAGTTTTATAACTGAGGAAGCGATAGTGAGTGCCGGATGTGGGCTTAATTTGGATAATAACAAGCCAACTGTTTGTATCAATGACATGATACGGGATTATAATAAGTCGCACAAACAGCAACCAATACCTCTTTTGAAATATGAACTATTATTGGCCCTGATTTTTAATGAAATCGAGCACCTGTTGGAAATGGTGAAATCCGGAGACTTTAATTCCTTCTACAAACTTTACTATTCTTTGTGGTTGCACAGGTAATATTGAAATTTTAATTCCAAAATATATTTAACAATATTAACATATCGTTTGTACACAGTGATCAAACGGTTACAATATGCGATGAAAAAGGTATGAAGAGGGAAGCAAAAGTTATAGGTATTGACGATAATGGATATTTACAAGTGAGATTAGAAAATGGAATCATTGATACTGTGTTTCCGGATGGTAATAGTTTTGATATGTTAAAGGGCTTAATTATACCTAAAGTCTATTAAGGGTTATAGATAGTTTTTGTTTTCTTCTCTATATATGAAAACATGCTGTAAGTGTTACTTAATATAATAAGAACAATGTGTTAAATATTTTAATATGTAATTATATTATACTCTCCCCAAGGATTTAGTTATTAATATATGTAGTTAGCTTACAAATATTTCTCAGCTTTTTAAAGACAACATTATGAACAAATAGTTAAAGTTTTCCTTATAATAAATTCTTTTACTAATGAAAAATTCCTATAAAAAACTGAAACTTTCCAGTTCTAGTCAGAAAGAACAAATTTAAAATTTAGTAACATAATATCCCTCTTATATACAATATTTACCTATAACATATATATTGAAAAAGAAAAATCAAATATATGTATATTAGCAATGAAACATATTCAAGTACGTGTTTTATTTGGCGTACAATTTAAATAGAGAAATAATTTATGCCGAAAATCAATCCTTCAATTTAAGGCTGCTGCTTACGTATAAAGTTCTCCTCTAAATTTAATTTAAAATAATATAGGTTTTTTTTATTTACAAATGCATTGAGGAAATGTTTACGAAAGAGAAGTAAAAGTAAATGGAAACGAAGAACAACGAACGAACCTCGAGAAAGAAAGACTCGATGTTTTCTCCTCTCCGTTCTTGCATAATTTTTTCAATATTCTTAGAAAATTTATTTATTGCACTAATGATGCCATATCTTTGAATAATTTTCTTATTACTTACTAATTAATTGAACATTGGCAACATTAATTTACTAACATATTGTCCATCTTTGAGAATATTAGAAAAAATTTCTCAGGTTTCATAAAAAATTCGTCTGGATTTTAAAAAAGTTTCTCAATATCAATCATAATTGTAGTGATTATGTAAACAGTGTTACTTATTAGATAATATTTAGAAATTTATAAGCACAACTGAAGAAGGCATAAAACTCCATCCTATTGTACGTTAGCCAGATACTGTTAAAATATAATTTCTCTTGGTGTGAAGTGATTGGTAGAGTAGAGAAAGTAAAAAAATGGCTCAACGCAGCAATTCACGGATAGATAGATTTGCTCAAATGAGCAAACAGGAAGAATTAATAGCTAAAAAGCGACAAGAAATTTTGGAAAAACAACGGACAGCGGAATTGGCTAAAAAAGTTGCTGCCCAGATGTTGGCGGTTAAAGTGGCGAGCGGCTTAGATGAAAACAGCTTTTCTACGGAAAATGAAGAGAAATCTGATGAAGAGATTAAAAAAACTGAAACAGAAACTAATTTAGGTGGTAAGGTGCAGGCGAACACCAGTTTAACAAGCAAAACGGGTAAAATTTCTTTTGGTGTTAAGCGTGCAACAGTAACGGCCCCATCCACGGAACAACCACCTTCAAAAATACAAAATAGTTTTTGTAATGATGGCTCCTTTTTAGAAAACTTTAAAAAGATTTTGGAAAAACAACAACAACAACAACAAAAGCAACAGCAACCACCACAATCGCTGTTGCAAGTGTAAGTATCAGAAAAAAAAAAAAAATCTATTAGATAACAGGCAAGAGATTACAAAAGGTCGCACCTTATTGTTACTATAAGTGGGACATGTCTGTTATGCATTTTAGGTAGTATATAGAAAGCAATATTGTAATGTTGCGACTCATCACCGTGCAAAGATGTGACCACAGAACATTTTTTATTAAGAACTAATTTTTTTTAAATATTGAAATGGAAATTTCATGTAGAAGAAGATTATTGAAATTATTGAATATTGAATATTGAAAAAATTTGAAAATTTAAACTTTAATTTTCGTTTCAATATATAAATTGATTATCTTTTATTAGTTCTGGTATCGATGATTCGATAAAAACTGAAGAAGAGGTCGATGCCAGTGAAGGTGAAATGCAGCATGTTCCAGAACCCATGGTTGAGGCAACAACACCACCCATTTCGGAAAAGTCTTCAATTACTTTACAACAACATCAACAGCATCATGTGCAAGAACAACAACAGCACCAACAACAACAACACCAACGCCAGATGCAACAACAAGCGCCAACATTAATTCCACCTCCACCTGCACCGCCAGCTACTGTATCGTTTGCATTTAATGCTGCTTTAATGGCACCACAAAATCAAATATTGATCACTCAACCAGTGACGGATCCAAACGTGGCTGCAGCCGCAGCAGCATATTTTGGTGTTGGCACAACCGCAGCCCCACCACCACCACCTACTCCCACTACCATAGCGGCTATGCTGATGCCAATGCATGCTGTTAGTACAGCGGCTGCGCCACCACCACCGCCACCTCCACAATTGCCAATGGCATTGGCTACCCTTACACCGCTGTATATGATACCGGCACCTGAACCATTACAGTTGAATGCCATTCCGCAGCCGAAAGAGTTCGATTTGAATGCCATACCAAAGCCGCAATTAAATCTGGAAGTTATACAAGTACCGGCCGTTGCTAATGAGCAACCCTCATCTACCGTCATGGAGATAGCATATGTTCAAGAAGAAAATCAACAACAACAACAGCAAATACAAATAATAGCTGAAGAATCGGAATTGCAACGACAGCAATTATCACCATTGCAACTACAAATAAATAATAATGAACAAGAACAAGAACAACAACAGCATCAACAGCAACAACATCCACAGCCACAAACAAATAATTCATCAAATATAAATTTACAACAACAACAACAGCAACAAGAACAAGAACAGCCGCAGCAGCTACTCCCAGCCCATCAAGGTTAGTTGTTTTCATCACGAAATAACAATTTCCTTCTAATTTTTAACTGCTGAATGATTTGTCTCACATTTATTCTTACATATGATTTCAATCTGTTGCAAGCCTTTGATTTATGATTTGATTAAAAAAATTGCACTCTACAAGCTTGTTTTGTTCAATACATGAGATCTTGTCACTCGTCATTATGGTTGTGTACGGGGCTATAGGTGGCTTTGTTCAAAAATTTGTAAATCTCACAAAAAAACCGATTTTGTCTGCGTCTTATTTTTCGATATTGTTAAAGGAAGTGATTTAGGGATGTTCCATTCCATTCCATTTTGTTTTGCGGGTAGGTCATGATGGTGGGTACGGTAGATTTGGCCTAAGCCAATTATCGCTTTTTATTTTGTTGTATTTGTTAATTTTTCCGAATGTGTTTTTGTTTAATAATTGTTTGTTTATTAATAAGTTTTTAGACCTAGTGAGCACGATTTTAAAGGCATTTTTCAGTAGTTCTTTCAGACGACATTTATACCAACAACAACAACAACAACAACAACAACAACAGCACCACTATAACCACCACCGTCACCACCACAAACGACGACAACACTGATGGCATACTAACTCAAATGCCAACAACTTTAGAAAATCTTATCGATTTAGTGGCCGATAATGGTGATGCCTATGAAGAAACATTACGTGGCCATAAAAATATCTTACATCCAGCCATGTGGTAAATAATAAATGAACATTTTAATAGCGCAAAAAATATAAAATACGATGTAAAATCAATAACAAGTAAGAAAAATAAGTTTGGCTTAGACCAAATCTTCAATACCCTCCACATCTACAATAGTGGGCGTAACTATGCCCTTCAATAGTGTGTGTATGTCCAGTATGGTTTTTTGTAAATTGTGGGCTTTTCTGTTAATCGACCATGCCCATTTTTGGCACATCGAAGGGGATAATTATAAAAATGTGTACCAAATTTTAAGTTCAGATGTAAATTTTTGCGGCATATATAAAAATTTTTATTGAAATGGGCGTGTCTGTTATCCGACCACGCCCATTTTTGGCACATCGATAAGCTTACATTTACATATATGTACATACCAAATTTCAAGTTTATAGCTTAATTTTTGTGGCAGTTAAATAGATTTTTGTCGATTGTGGGCGTGGCTCTCGGCCCATTTTTCTCATTTTAAATAGCGATCTGCGTGCAAAAATTAAACGTACCTGTACAAAATTTCAGCTCAATATCTCAAAAATATCGTGAGAATGACAACAACAGACAGTCGCTCGGACACACGGACATACATGTCTAATTTGATTCAGTTTTTAATGCTGATCAAGAAAATATATATCTTGTAGGGCCTCTGACGCTTCCTTCTGGGTGTTGCAAACGGAAGAACAAACTTAGTATACTCTCATCACTAAAGTGAAGGGTATAATAATTACAATCATAAATTGCAAAACCTAACAAACAGATGGCAAAAGTTCCAAGAAAGAGCCTTAAGGTAAACATTTTTCTTTTATTGTGTATATCAATCTTAAGATATTTCATATGAAAAATTTCATGGCTGCTATTTAATACCAACTTTGGTGTAATGAAAGTGTAGAAAAAAGACAAACATATCCTTAAGTTAGTTGCTGAGGAATATAAAGAAAGTTACTCTGATTAGACTCAGACCGGATTCAACTAAAAAAGTTCTTAATTTTTAAATAAGTAAAAAAAGCTTTGACCAAATCTTAAATATCTTCGACATTTATATTCAAACAGTGGGCGTGGCAGGTAGATTTTGCTTCCTAATCGTGCATGTATTTAAGTATCAGCTCGTAACACGAGTTCGTCGTTCTGCCTCTTTCGGGGCGTTCTAAATGGAATGACAAACTTAGCATACGCTCCACCTTATGTGGAGAGTATAAACAATTTACATTCTTTCTACATATATACATAGCAAGTGCTGGTAGTATATTTGTCAAACAAAGTAGAGATAAGTGGCAGTCGCCTAAAATGATATTAAGAGCTGCCCACCCTAGAGACTCGGCCAAGTACATGGTTGTCGATTTATAAACTTTGAATTTGCCACTTGTTTGTTATTTAATACAACAAAAAAACTAAAACTAACAACTAACAAATACAAGTACAAACGTGCGCTAGAACTACCAACCACCTGGTGCGAACTGCTTCTACCGCTAAATCAGGAAAACTGTGCCATCCAAACCTGAGTGCTGAACTGAACAGATGAACGACGTGCTAAATGACATTTTTGAAAAATTTTGAATATGATGTGAACACGGATTCGGTTAAATATTTCTACACAGTTCTTTCTTCCAACATTTTCATTTAATTCTATTCTCTATGCATTTTTTTCTTCCATCTCATGTCTTGTTTTTAGGTTTATATGTGACAAAGATTCTGAAGCGTATCATCACTATCGTCAACAAGTTATAGATCGCCGTCGAGAGAAACTGAAAGAACAACAGAGACAAGAGCAAGCCGAACGCGAACTGGAGAAGCATATACCTAGACGACACCCGTGCAGCATGGAGGAGGATAAATATGATCCTGAATCGGTTATAAGTGCAGATAATGACTCGGATGATGAGTATAGGCGGGGCATGATGGATCGCAATCGTGATAATATAAAGCGGCGCATAGAGTGTCGCAATGAGTTGAGTGAAGAAGAGCGGCAGGAAAGAGAGGCCGAAGAAAGAGAGGCACAGCGAAGGCAAGAGAAAAAGAAATTGCGAAAGAGTCGTTGGGGTGGCAAAGTTGCAGAAGCGACCGCAGCGGTGGCAGGAGCAGCGACAGTGTCAGCGGGTTCTGCGTTAACATCAAACACTTCGCCATCATCAAGTAAGCTATGTTTGATAATACCCGAAAAAATATCTTATTTCCCCTTGAAGGTGTACAGAGTAGTTTTGCTAATCAGAACAAACCTTTATTGACGGCCGTCACACGTAATGATCCTGCTCTGCTGCAGTACGCCAAACTGAACTACGGCTCCATCAATTTGAGCGAGGAAGATTGGGAGAAATGCGAGGAACACTATAAAGTGAACTTGTTGTATCAGGATATGATGCGTAAACGGCAGGAGATTGATCGTTTGGCCCGCAGTGGAAAATTCAAATATGAATATGATTCGGATGAAGATGTTAGCGGGGGTACATGGGAACATAAATTGCGCGATGCTGAAATGGAGGCCACCAAAGCTTGGGCTACCGCCCTAACTAAACAAAGCGAAGGCAAACATCACATAGGTGACTTTTTGCCACCAGAAGAATTGAAAAAATTTATGGAACAATACGAGGCTAAGAAAAATAATCGTCAACCGGATCTTAGTGATTATAAAGAATACAAATTGAAAGAGGACAATAAAGGTTTTCAAATGTTGCAAAAGTTGGGTTGGAAGGAGGGTCAGGGTTTGGGTCAAGATGGCGAAGGCATTGTTGATCCCATTAATAAGTGAGTGTTTTTGTTTGTTTTGGTTTTCGAGAGATAAGAGAAAAATTTTATAATTGAAAATTTTTTATTTTAAAAGAGGGACACAGCGTGAGGGTAACCAAGGTTTGGGTGTACAAAATGCCGCCACCCCCGATGACTGTGATAACGAGTACGACGCCTATCGCAAACGCATGATGTTAGCTTATCGTTTTCGGCCAAATCCTCTGGTAATATCATAAATATCTTGTTTTTCTTTTTAGTATAAAACTTTATTTACGAGATATAATCTTTTTCTTTTGTTTTTTGAATTTATTTAAAGAACAATCCGCGCCGTGCTTATTATTGAAAATCGTAAACCATTGATGGTTACCTTCTGTTTAAGGGAATGTTGTGAATGAAACTTGCAGTGTTCTAATGCCGAAGGAGATTAAAGAATCTTCACGAGATTTAAATTTTATTATAATAAACTGTATGTTATGTCGCAATGGCTGCTTCGTATTGAGTGTATAATAAATTTCATTTTATTTAAAAAAAAATTTAGAGATTTTTGAATGGTTGTCATTTCAATTGTTGAGCTGGGGTAGAACCAACCATAATATAATATTTACACTTATATTTTATTTTTAATTTTTTTCTACGTTCAGACATGTATTTAAATTATTAAAAATTACAAAATTATCTCTTAAAAATAATATTTTCTTCTTTTGTGCTTAGGAGTAGAAAGTTAATACTGGTGTTTGATTACCTCTAGCCAATACTACAGGGCACATAATGTCACTGGTTAGCATTTCCAACCACGACAAGTACAAAGGAGCTGATATAGCTTCCTGTAAAATTAAACAAGTCAGGAATCTAAATTTGGCTTAGGCCAAATCTTAAATACCCTTCACATCCATAACCGTGGGTGTGGCAAATATATATGTATTGCATTCTTTAGTGTATGTATTACGTACAAATCTAGTTTTATGGTGAATATAATTTTTTGTAAATTGTGGACGTTTATGTAATCCGACCAAACCCACACATCAATGGATGGGATAACTATAGATATGTATAGTGAATTTCAAGTTCATAGGTCAAGCATAAAGATTTTTCGGTTCAATATCTCCAAATGTAATGTGAGATTGCCAACATTCAGACGGACACACGGACATACTTGTCTAAACGGAAGAACAAACTTAGTATACCACCCATTTTATGTGGAGAGTATAAAAAACAAATTGCACTAAATTTAACACATCAGTGTATGTTTTCGCACTAACCTTTCTCGGCATTGGCAGTGACATTACAATTAAAGCAGCTTCGTTCGAATGTTCCACAACCAGCTCATGTATGCGCAGTTGTCGATTCGTTTTCTCCTCCATTGTTTGCAATTCCCCATTAGTTATGCGATCGTACTCATTGTCTACATTACTGTTGAAATTGTCAATACATTGCTTGTGTTTCAGCAGTGTATCCAATTTGGGGGAATCCGTTAAGCCCTTCAGCATTGTCAACTTGGAATATTGTATACGAAATTTGTTTAATAAGTTGGCCATGCTAATAGATATTAATGATATATTAAAAAAAATAAATAATTTAAATTTCTATTAAACGGCTTACTTCTTCTCTTCCATCTCCTCATCTTTGCCATGGCTTAAGGCAAACACTCTCAGCTTACAGTGTTGCCATTTGGAACGCATTGATATTATATAGGGCAGCAGCATGGTTAGACCTTGTAGTAGTTCAAACAATTAATTTTATCTAGGGTTGAACATTCGGCTCTAAACTTACCACCATCATCGTATAACCAGAAGACATCTATAAAGGTGTCGGTCTGTTTGCGTGTAAAAACGGTTACAGCATCCAAAATGTTTTTTGGCACTTCTGAACCGCCCTTAGTTAAATAGGTGATGGTGGGTTCATGGTCGATCTTATAACATTTATTGGCATTACTCATGTTCGACATGGGGGGCGCCTGTGGTATAGTCACGGTAGATTGAACGCTATCCAAACCGGATAAATTCAAATTGGAATCGGCCCGCAATAGATCATTGGTAGCTGTACTGGGTGGCATTAACATATTGACAAATCCTTGGCCATTGGGTGTATTAATGTGACTTAAACTTTGATTCAAAGTTAAATAACTGATTTCGGGACTTAGATGCGAGAAATCAATACCGCTTGGTAAATGCAATAAGGCCACGCCCATTCTTAGAGAAAACGCATTGCTGTAAATGAAAAGTTCAACAATTACTTAAGGAGCAGCGGCATTTCTTTTCACTTACTATAGAATATTAAAGTAACATTCCACCTGTTCACGGCTGCACTGCGACCAATTGGCCTTGTAACCGATCAAAACGATATTTGGCGATAATTTGCCAAAACCAGTTATTTTGATCATCGCTTTAACACCATCCTCCATACTACAGCCATCTATTATATTATAGAAGGCCTTAATTTTGCGAGCACACAAATACTTTTGTCCCTCCGTTAATAATTTCTGACGTTCCTTGTAGCTAACACTGGTCTGAAAAATAACATTTCGCTTAGAATTGGAATAATTTTGTTAAAGAATCTCTCACTCAAGCATTACCGTTAAAACGTTACCCACAAACATTAAGGAATTGTGCTTAGCGAGTAAATGGGCAAAATCGATTAGGGGCGGGCGATCTTTGGGGGCTCCAGCTAGAACTAAAAGTTGTGGTGTATAATTCTTGACATGATCGGAAACATTTTGTAAACGGTGTACTGCCGTTAAAGCTGCTTTGTACTGTTGCGCTTGAGTGGTCGAGCCCCAATTGGCTTCCGGCTTACGATATACAACCACCAGATACAAGGCAAATATAATAACCAGGGTTATTAAGGAAGACATCCAATCAATTAAAAACATTATGGCGATGCATAAAATAAAGCCAAATAAACTAGTCCAACCGTTATAGTACTGTGCAAATAA
Organism: Crataerina pallida; assembly: GCA_949710015.1. NCBI lineage: Eukaryota > Metazoa > Arthropoda > Insecta > Diptera > Hippoboscidae > Crataerina > Crataerina pallida. The sequence goes on along the minus strand of OX453290.1, from coordinate 28,261,555 downwards.
AACGATTTGAAAATATCTATATTTCCATGTAAAATAGTCAAATACTCACTTTAAATGTGGGTCGCCATCCCAATGGTTTAACGAAGGCCGCATGGAAAGTGCAAAAGTTGATCAAAGCATACGACGCCAAATAGAAAGTGGATATCAGAGGAGCGATCACATTCAATTGACCGATGAGCAGAAAACCGGCTGAGATTAAAAACGTTAACACATAACCGCGATAAGGTTCACCATGTTTGCCATACGGCTTAGAGAAGAATATCAAACCCGGATATATTTGATCTATACCCAAAGCTTGTACTAACCGGGGAACAGACAAGAGATTTGTCAAGGCTGTACTTAAAGTGGCAGCAAAGCAACCGGCATAAATTAAAGGACCCCACAAAGAGATCAATTGCATCACCGAGTACGAATTGGATAAACCAAACTCACAGGACTAAAACAAAATTGTTTAAAAAAAAAAAAAAGGTATATTTTCGGTGTACATACATTATTCAGTTTGCATGACAATTGCGAGCTAACAATGGTACCATTCACTAAATCTTCTATATTACCGGAGGCGTCTCGGACAGCTGCTCCGCCCGCGAATACGACAAAAATAGCATAAGACAGCATGGATAAGAGAAGGGCCCAAAATGTGCCTTTGGGTATAGCGTCGCCAGCATTTTTCAGATCACCGCATATATTGGCGCCCGCCTGTATACCCGTCACACTCGGAAAGAAAATGGCAAACACGCTAAAGAAATCTTGATTGACACCAGCCGAATACCGATAATCGGAGGGCATGTTTTCTTGAAATGTGGACCAAGAAAACCCCACAAAACCTTTGGAAATCTTCTCTTCATTACCCATGGGACCAATGGCGGCACCCAGTAAAAAATTACCAATTGCCAGCACAATGGTGACAATAAGAAAGTTCTGAGCCTTTGTTTCCCATTCCATGCCAACGCAACAAATCAATATTAGTACAATAATGGTTAAGGTGCCAATAATACGAACGTCATTAATACCGCCATCCAAAATTTTTAGACCATGGGATTCTAAATAAGTTTAAGATCGGGAACATATTACTTATATACAAGTGCTGCAATCGATTCTATTGAATTGTAATCACTTACTTAACAGATCGTTTAGGGAATCACAAAAACCGATTGTATTCATAGCAGCTGCTACTGCATTAGCAAATGCAAAAACAACACCGACTGAAGCACCAAATTCTGGACCCAATGAACGTGATATGATAAAATAAACGCCACCACCCTTCACCTCACCATTGGTGCTAATTGCCGACAGTGATAAGGTGGTCACCACACACACTACCGCTGATATCGTTATAATAGTCAATGATTGCAAAATACCAGACTCACCCACCACCCACGAGAGACGTAAGAATAACATTACACCCCATATATTAAGAAGGCATGGTATCATTACGCCTACTATCCAACCCAATTTAATATGATGTCCACCCGTTGGATCGGGTGCAAAAGAATCGGGCATTTGTATTTGTGTTGGCTGTAATTTAAAAAAACAAAAACAAATTAAAAATAATTGAAAAAAGTACACTTAAGTACCTAGTAATTGATTACTAATGTAAACCATCTACAGTTATCTGATCATACTAGATACATAATAAATTGAAAGTAATTATATTATAAACAAGTAAATACAAGTAAAAATGTTATAGCCCAACGTTTTAGTACCCTACAGCTCTTAGCCTCTTAAATGAAGCTACAATCTGTATGCGCTGCCGTATAAGTAACTTCGTGAAATATAATTATAAGGGAAAGGGTTCTAAAAATTGTTCGATCGGGTCCAAATTTGACCTTGCCAATTATGAAGCTAATTAACTATTTTTCACCAAATTTTGTCAAAAAATATTAAGAATTGTGATTTTTTGCCATATAAAGTTTCATATTATAATAGTACCTTATATGAGGAGGGGTTCTTAAAATGGACCGATTCGATCCATTTTTAATAGGATTCCCCTTTGTTTTAATATATGTCCTTGTACTAAATTTCATCGAAATATCTCAAAAAATGCGATCCGCAGCTTGCGACATAATAAAATAGTTTCAAATTTTGATTATGAATCGAATACAAGTATTTTGCGTTTGAGGCCATATCTTAAAAGCCCTACTCAATTATTTTTTTTGTTAGGGGAGTGGCATATATACAATTATGTCCTTTTAACAACCTCTACAGAATAAATAAAGTAAATATTACATTTACGCGATGGAATTCTATATCAAAGAAAGTTTTTTGTAAATTATGGGCGTGTTTGTTATCATTTATTAAATTTGAACTTCGTATATATTTGGGGGAGCTGTAAACGTTTTTTGTTGATTGTGGGCATGGTAGCTCACTTCCGTCCTATTTGATTGATAAAGAACTTGTATGCAGAAATCAGAAATGTTTCTGTAAAATGGAAAAGTACAGGCATACATTACCGACCTAAATCGGTTCAAATTTTGCTGCTGATCAAGAATATATATACTTTGTGGAGCTTTTGACGCTTAGTTCTGGTTGTCTTCAACCAAGTGTCAAACTTGGTATACTGTTCCATCTTAAATGGAAGATATGAACTAAAGGGCTAATAGCTATATTTATTTGTTTTTGTTTTACTGCTTTTTTTTTTTTTCAAATACGATAAAATCGGCATGTAATTGTTAATTACAGAAAAAGTCACTCATACGTCGTGTGTATACACGCGATTATAGTTAAAACATATTTTGAAATAAACAAATTTTTCATCTATTTTGTTACTTAGGAAAAAAAATTAACAACAATATTAATTAGAATTGCGTTAAAATTATATATCAATAAATATATATTAAAATAGAAATCGTAATGTAACGTGAAGCTGATGTATAATGTGGTCACATAGAATGATTTATTGACCGTAAACATTTAATATAAACATTTGATATTGATCCATATATATGGATATACTCGTGCATATGTATGCATTGGTATTTGTACAATACTTTGTTTATATCTAATTAGGATTATATTGTTATATTCAGTACAATCTTATTCGCGTGACTGTTATATAATTATTTCATATAACTGTAATAACTATACCAAAAATTATTGTTTGTATTATGGTTAATAAAACCAAATACATATATAAGTGTTTGATTTTGCATATATTTATATGTAAACATAAAATCGAAAAAAAAAAACACATGATGAAGAATTATCTATTATTCTGTCTAGCTCTTCTTATACAAGATACACAGAAATTTGAAGGCAACAACCATACATCGGGGAGTGGCACTTTCTCTTTGGACAGACATGGCTAGATCAAATCAGGTCTTGTTGCAAATATAATGACAATATACTTCGGCCATAATGTACATAAATGGGGTATAAAAACTTATATTTATGTATAAAAGTCGGCGTTTCATTCTTCTTACTATTAGTCATATATAGACATTTTTATAATAAATAACATTTCTCATCGATTTGGTGTGACCGCGAAATATGTAATATATACACATAAAAGCAATGTATGTATGTATGATTGTTTTGTTTCTATTTTTATTATAATTACAAAAAAATTATAAGTAATTTTTCTTTTAGCAATTATTCTATAAAAGAATTTTATTTTAATTTGATTTCACCTTCAACAAACACATAAATAAAAATATAAATAAATATGAAGGAAATTTTAACCAAATATTTTATTATGATCAGCATTCAGGTAAGTATCTTAAAGTCCTTTTTGAAATAAATAAATAAATGTAAGTAAAATATAACATTTGTTACGAAAATGACGAAAGGTCGTTGCCGGGCAGAGTTCTTTTTGCTTTAAGACTCATTATCTTGCTTTTTAAATAATTATTTACTAATACGCTTACCTCTACTGGCGCTGTTTCACAATGTAATTGTCCAATCGAAGGACGTTTTAGATGACGTTTCGATTGTCGATAATTATCTAATCGGGGTAAGGCCTCTCTGCAAAGATAGAGTAATAATGCAAATGTTATATGACATATATGTCAGTTCTACCCATTCCATTTAATACTCTACAACACATAATTCAACAATTTTACACAATTTATGCCATGATTGGTTGAGTTAGATCAGTAAATGTGAGTCATTGTCACAAAAAAGTCACTTCGTGAAAAATGTTTATATGGCAAAGGGGTTCTAAAATTGGTCAGATCGGATGCAAATTTGGCATAGTTTAAAATTAAGTTAATTTTAAAAAGGGGGGCATTTTTGTCATATAAAAATTTATTTTCAAATAAAGTGTTATATGGGAAGGGATTCTAAATATAGACCGATTAGATATATTTAAAAAAATCATTGTCCTTGTCTGAAGACAAAAGATTGTGTCTGTGTTAAATTTCATCAAAAAATATCAAAAATTACAATCTCCAGGTAGATTACAACCAATATATGAACGGATAGATGGACAAGCAAACATAGTTAAATCGTTTTTGATTCTTGTTCTGTACGGTATAAAAAATTCCAAGTTTTTTTATATAAAAATTTATTACAAATAAAGAGTCATTTGCGGGATGATCTTGAAAATGATACGATTCATTGAGCTCGACTTAGAAATTGAACACATATTAACATTAAGAAATGACAGGTGGATGTATTTCGTTTTCAAAAGTCATCCTTAATCGATCTGAACTGATTCTTTAGCCTTTTTGGGAGTCACAAACTTAATAAATGATGTAGGATATAATAGTAATTAGTAAAGCCACTCATATACTTATGTGATATTTAGACGGTAGGTATGATTTGTTCATAATTTTTTCCAACTACTTACTGCGTCAGTTGAGCTAAACTGTATTTGCGATCAGATACGTTTTGGCTTTGTTTGGTACGTAACAGATTACTAAAGAAACGAGAACTTTTACGTCGAATCGCTTGCAGTGACGGTGTTGATGGACTATCTAATGGATTCTCGGTGGTGGCCATCACAAACCGATTTGACACATTTTCACTCATCGCAGTCACATTATTATTATTATTATTACTGTTATTATTGAAAGTCGTATTGATGACATGACCGTTATTTTTATTATTATTGTTGTTGTTATAATTAGGAGTTACATCGGTTATATTATTGTCACCAATTACTTTGGAAATTTGAAAACGTTCCGTCATTTTTACTTTTTTTCTTTTTTATATATCTGCGCTACACTTATAGATATATTCCTTTAAACATAATAAACTGGTAGTTGTAGTTGTAAGAATTCCTTTGTTTTTGTAAGTTGTATTGCATTCGCGTATATTGATGAATATAAAGCTATAACTTGGAACTTATAACAGAGTTTTCCGTTTCCGTTTCCGTTTTATTTTATTATGATTTGTATTCCACACGAACCGTTTGCGTTTACGTTTACATTTACGATTGCGTTTGCTCCGTTCAATTTGGTTGCTTACACTACAATCGTACCGTTTCGATTAACTGACAATTGCTAGATGTTGTGGAATTTATATCACTTTTCATTTTTATTTTTGTTTTTATTTTATTAACACAATAGTCACACTTCACATTTTAAACCACAATACTCTCCCGTTTTAATAAATATACACACACATGCGTACACACATATAAGTAGTAACAAGTAAACAAATACAAAAAGCTGTATATTTAAATTCGAAATCGAGAATGCCTTTACCCATTTATGAATGATATATGGGCGTGGCATGTATACAATTTCTACTCTCTTAATGATTAGATTTATGGCGTGTTTTTCATATTAACTAGAGCATCAAATTCTTATTAAAGCAGAGTTTTTCTTTCTTTATATGAACGTATGAACATATTGTGATTAGAGTTGCATGGAAAGAATTCATTACAATAAAATAAATTAATTTAAATATATTTCAGAAGTATTGATATGATTAGTGAAAATTGATAAAATCGGTTGAAAGCATATTTAAAACAAACAAACTTACAAACATGTGAACAAACGCAAGATTGATTCAATATTTGAGTTTGCTCATAATTCAAAATTATATACAATGAAAATTTCTTGTAAATTTTTCTTTGTTACAAATGTTTTCATACAGTTAATATATAAATATTTAACCTCAAGCATAGTCAGATATTAATCACACTCTCCACTCTAAGCAAGTACACAATATGAAAAATATATAAAGTACTTTTAATGAAATGGTTATAATTATAGTGATATCGAAGTATTCGAATTATTATCGTTTGAATTAATTAACACTTTATTCATATCAAGCATTAACCAATCAAAGCTCTTATAAGCTTACAAGCAAAATATATATTTATGTAAGAAGGAATAAAATAAAAAAAAAAAAACACAGTAAAAATAATTATGCTTGAACCCACTTGAATATTTTTAAATAATAGAGCGATTGTAAGAGAGGGAGAGAGAGGGAGTTTAATGCGTACGCACAATACTTGAGTATTATTGCTATTATAACGGTAATAGTGTATGTGATCAGTTTATAAATATATCAAGCCGACATATGAAAAGGAATTCCCAACAATGGACAATAGATATTTGAATAAGTAACAGTAACTCTTTCAAAAAGATATTTTATTTTATGCGCTGTTGCTAATCGCACGATTTAATGGCTTAATATAATATAAACTCCCGTTTTACTTTTACAAAATATAACTATCATTAGTGCAAGCGTCATTATTAACTTAATAATTAATAAGCCTTTCTTTATGCTTCAGTTGTTATTACATTTACTGCTGTAGATGCCGATAATGCTCGTTATATACTTGTGGCATATATTAAGTTTGTGTTAGAGATTTGTAACTTCTATATATTACAATCAGTTTCTGAATTGATTCAACCATGATCCATCTGATACAGAAAGCAAATTTTTAAGATATTTAAATAAAATTTAGAACATGGCATGTTTTGGCTGAGAAAGGAACCCTATTGAAAATGGATCGAATCGTAACATTTGTAGAACCTTTCTCCATAGAACACTCTTTTTCGAAAAACAAGAAAAAAAATTTAATTAGACTAAGGCCAAATCTTAAATACCCTCCACATCTACAATAGTGGGCATGACAGGTATGTGATTACGCCCTCTAATAGTGTATGTATTGCGTATCAGCTTGAAAGTCGACTTTTACGTAGGATATGGTTTTTTGTTAATTGTGGGGGCGTCTGTAATTCGATTAAGTCCATTTTTGACACATCTATGGATAACCGTACAAAATACAAAATTTCAAGTTCTTAGGTTAATTTTTATGACAGATATATAGATTTTTGTCGATTTTGATGGTGTCTGCAATCCGAAAATTCTCATTTTTTGCACGCTGATGGGCGTAGTAATAATATGTATACGTACTAAATTTCAATTTAATGGCTCTATTTTTTTGACAGATAAATATGTTTTTGTCCATTGTGGGCGTGGTTCTTTCGTACTTTAAAAAGCGATCTTCGTGCAAAAACTACAAAAAATACAAAAAATGTACGCCAGTGAGAATGTCAACAACAGACAGACACACGGGTATACATGTTTAGGTCGACTCAGTTTTTGAACATCACACTCAGTTGGGAAGGGTATGAAATGGTGGAGCCTGATCGACTATATCATTTTTACTTACTTTTAATAAAATGTAATTTAATTTACATAGAGCAGGTGTTCTACATTTCTGTGTTGAACCACAGCTACAATAGAAGCCTACGTTGTTGTTGCATTTAAAGTAGATATCGACAATAATTTTTCCCACAATATGTTGTTGTAATTGGAAAGTATATTGTAAACTGTATTTAGTATTCGTCTAAAATAATTATGACGTTTGGTTAAGCCTCAATTGTAATAAATTATAAATTTAAACGAAAAGATTAAAAGATTAAGATTAAGATTTAATCTCTTTTTATATCCCAGGTACTTGAAAAAAACCGCTCGTATAGCTGACAGCAGCCGGCGATAAATCCCCAGTGGTTTGCTCGTGAGGGACAACCACTTCATAAACCTAAATAGAGAGATTTTTAGATTTTTTGATTAGAAAAAACAAAGATATTTTATTTATAATCATTTATGGTAAATGAATATTTATGTAAATAATAGTGAAATGAAATGAAATTTAGAAAAGTTTCAGTTGTCACTTTTTAAAGCGAATTTGATTTAAAAATTTTGGAGAGTTTGTAGTAGAAAGGAACCAAGAAAGATGTTGAGCGAATCTTTTAATACCACGAATCAAACGATGCCGTTGAATCACACGATTGCGAGACATGCTCGACATATTAATTATATCACCGATATTAAAATGGTGAGCGGGTGCTTCAAGAATAGAATTATAGAATTGTAGAATTGTACGGTTGAATGATTAAAATGAAAAAATGATATTGTCTTCCATTACCAGCCCACATGCGCTTTTGTGGTAACACTGCCCCCTGAAGAACGTTGCTCCTACATTATTAAAACCAGCCAGTGCCACAATGATGAATATTTGTTGGACTATATGTATTTCTTTTATTGCATAATGGATACTGGTTACATTTTCTATAAGACGTTGGGTCAAATCGTTTTAATTGTGGCGACTTGCGTGCTATTCTTGGTTTTGGGTTTAACATCTTCGGGCTTGTAAGTTCTCATCACTAGCATCCATTCAAAAAATTATCAATTTGGATTAAGGATGTTTCCATTTATTTTTTCTTTTTTAGTTTTTGTCCCGCTTTGAAGGTGATCGCAGACATTCTAGGTATTAATGAGAATGTAGCTGGGGTTACTTTGTTGGCTTTTGGCAATTGTGCTCCCGACATAATCACCGGCATGAGCGGTTTGGAGAGTGACAATCGCATCATTTATACCGATGTATTGAGCTCAGCTATGTTTGTGGTACTTTTTGTGGGCGGTCTCATTATAACTCTTTGTCCTTGCGTCGTTGTTGGCTCCCTATTTTTACGTGACTTATTATTTGTTATTCTTTCTATAGCGTTCATACATATTTGCTACGATTCAGATTATGCGGTATCACTTGGAGAAGCGATAGGTTTACTCTTATATATACAATACTCCGCAAAAGGACTAAATTATCCCATTTCAGGTATCGTTATAATATATATTTTCTACATAATAGCAGTTGTAACGGATCAAACTTTATTGAAGTGGCAATATAGTGGTAAGATGAATAACTTTCAAACGACATTATGTTTGGGAGTTTAGTAAAGAAGTCTTCCGACTAAATAACTGACCAATCCAGGGTATACAGTTTAAAACTTTATCAAAATATTTGCCCCAACTCAACTTCAATATATATACGCTTATGCTGAAATACCGTGTCGATCTAAACGTGTCAGTCTGTCCCAGTCGCAAAAATTGAAACACCAATTTAGTTGCGGATTAGACGACACGCGCAATAGTAAAATAATACTTCTTAGACGGCTTAGAGGCCGAGTGTGATGAGGGTTCAAAATTTGGTCTAAGCCAAATATTTTTACATGTAAAATACTGCCAAATACATATTAAAAAGAAGTCCTTATTTATTTAAATTATTTTTTACGCTCGGTAACGCCGTTTCTTTGATTTTTTTTTGCCTTTTCCAGATGTAAAAACTGAAGGGGGTAAGTACGGCTGTACCGCATTCATTAATTCCAATTTATAATATTATTTATGTTTAAACAGTACATTTCGAAATGAAATCCTTTCACGAGAATCTACCAAAAAGTAGGGCTGACGAAAGTCGTAATGATGATAATGATCGTGATGACGATGATGATGATGATGATGATGATAGTAACGTAGAAAAAAAAGTTTTCTTTTTGGATAACGAAAGCGATAACCTCCAACCAAACAATGCTGAGTCACGCAGGTCTTCGTTGAGACATTCCCTTTACGTAGACGAAACAGCTGAAATATTATGGCAATTCTTTTTTAGTTTAAATCCCATATTAGAGTCGGAATGGGCTAAAGCATCTCGATATAGAAAATTTTTCTTAGTATTAAAATCACCGGTTGGATGTGGTTTACGTTTGCTGATACCTTTAGTTGACTTTGAACTAGAGGACAATGGCTGGTCACGTTTATTGAATTCTTTCCAAGTCGTTCTATTGCCAACCTTTATCACCGTAATCCTCGGTAAGTTTTGATCCCATTACGGGTACGTTATGTATTCGTACATAAATGACGTAATTAATTCCTCTTAGCGAATGAATTAACGGTTTCCGGCATCCCTGTAACTTATATAGTGTTGTTGTGCTGCTTACCACTTGCTGTGACACTCTTTTTCAGCACTACTCATAAACATGAACCGAAATATCACAGGGTAATTATTATAATACGAACACGGTGGATATGTTACCATTTTCCACTAAATGGTCAAATTTGATAAATACTCTTTTTAGTACTTTGCCTTCTTCGCGACAGCGGGCTCAATGTTTATCATATTTTCGTGCGCCCAAGAGATTATAAGCATTTTAAGTGTACTGGGCATTACCACCAATTGTAGCAGTTCCTTCTTGGGTTGCACCTTGTTGGCTTGGGGCAACAGTTTGGGTGACTTGGTTGTTAATGTGACTTTAGCTCGTCAGGGTTATGAAAAAATGAGTTTGTCAGCTTGTTTCGGCGGCCCCCTATTCAGTGAGTACTCTTGAGGATTTTTGCTACTTTGTTTGGATTAATTGTGCGATGGGAAAAAACACTTGCAGACATTCTAATTGGCATTGGTGTCGCTATGATATACAAGTCCAGCAAAAGTCCGGACCTCAAAACAGATATAAACGTATGTTAATGTTAGAATATTGTTAAAAAATTTATTCAAAATAATTTATTTATTTTTCCCAGACAACTGGGCAGGGCTTAATGGGCATGAATCTCAATCTCTTTATGTTTTTGGGTTTAATTGTTCTGGCAGCGACCATCACGCTTACAAATTTTGTTCTAAGGCGTAGCATTGGCATTTACATGATGGTGGTCTATTTGGTATTCTTCATAATGACCATATTAGTGGAAATTGAATTTATTCACCCCTACTCCTGTGAGCATCGCTTACAACAGGAAGTCGAACCGGCATACGAAGTTAATTGAAAAACAATAGTTTTTTTTTCTATAATATTTATATTATGCACATACCCGTTTATCAATTAGTTTATCGCATACATTGAAAACCGTTTTTATGGGATTCTTATCCATAGGTTTTGCCATAATAGGTCGTGGTGGAGCCTGATCGACTATATCATTTTTACTTACTTTTAATAAAATGTAATTTAATTTACATAGAGCAGGTGTTCTACATTTCTGTGTTGAACCACAGCTACAATAGAAGCCTACGTTGTTGTTGCATTTAATGTAGATATCGAAATTATTTTTCCCACAATATGTTGTTGTAATTGGAAAGTATATTGTAAACTGTATTTAGTATTCGTCTAAAATAATTATGACATTTGGTTAAGCCTTAATTGTAATAAATTATAAATTTAAACGTGTAGACTAAGCGTTAATTTATATTTATATCGACTGTTAATGTTGTTTGTAAGCACTATAACTGTAAGTAGATGAATATATCTCTTATTCATATCGTATACACGTACACATAATAAAAATTGACAAAATTTTCAAGTTAACCATGTGACGCGAACCAAAAAAAAGTGCACTTTGTTGACAAACCATGCTCACACATGTCTACATTAATTGTATTGTTATTGTTGCAATACTTGCACACAATTATTTCTAGTCTTGTGTACGTGTGACACGTATAACAATATTTATATGATCTTAATCATATGCTTTCAATGAAAATTTCATAAAATATACAAAAAGATGTTACTTCCACATCGCGTTACTGGAATAATAATTAGGAATTTAATATAAGAGTACTTATATATAAGTGTTTCCATAATTAGTAATTAGTTCATGGTGTAGGCCAAGGCTAGAGGTAAATGAACTTTCCTCTAATGCCTAATATGTTTTCTACTTGTTATGTATACCATATCGTATACCATATGCGGTAAGAGGGTATATTAAGTTTGTGTGGATGTTTATAACTCCTAAACGATAAATGCCACACGCTCCTTTAATTATTCTGATCGTTTCAGTATGAAAATCTGAATTGATTTTCAAATGTCCGTCTGTCTGTCACGCTTTTAAATAAAATGTTTACAATATTCGAACACTTTTTTAGCATCGAATACTAAGTTGATTTATTCATTTCTGTCTGTCTGTAGGATTCGTTCGATACGTTCTTATCCGCGCAGATATTAATACTAAAAACAATGAAAAAAGCTATACACTGAGATTGTTTTCATAAAGTAGAGAATATTCAAGAAGAGTGGAATATTTCCAATCTGTGTAAATCAATTATTTCATTAACAGGAAAGAGTGCTTTTAAGGACGAACCTCAGGGAAGACAGTTACGTTTAAATAAACATAAATAATAAATTAAATAATACTATAAAAAGCATTAAATGTGTTGTTTCTAAACCAGTGGTTAAAGCTTTTACTCTATTGGTTGTGAAAAGTAAATATTTATTTTCTTGCAAATTTTTACACTCTCCACATGGGATTTATTAAGTTTGCCAATCCATTTGCAATATTCAGAAAAAGGCGTCGGAGATCCCACAAAGTATATATATTCTTGATCAACATCAAAAACTGAGTTGATTTAGTCATTTATGGCCGGGTGTCCATATATCCGTGTATCGTAAATGATGAGGAGAATTTTCGCACTTCTAGTCTCTGCTGTTGTGGTAATTTGGGTAAAATCCAGGATAAGAGCCACGCCCACAATCGAAAAAACCTCATTTATTATCGCAAAAATAGAGTTATGAGTTATGAAGTTGAAATTTTTAATAATTACTCCTTTCAAAATGGGCGTGTTTACACAACAGAGGTGCCCATAATTTACAGAAAACCGTATTCCGCATAAAATTTGACGTTCCAAATTGAAACGTACTTATTAGGGCGTAATTATGAATGTGCCGCGCCCTTGTATATGCACTTGGGGGTGTTTAGGTTTTGGTTTAAACCAAATTTTTGGTTTTTACTTGTTTTAACTCACACTATATAGCTGATATATATATGATATCTCTCACTTTTGTTTGCTGCGTTTTCAAATAACCGGAAAATACTTGTTTGTTTGTTTGTTAATTTGTTTATAGAACATGCCTGCCTCTAAAGTATATATTGAAATTATTGTTAAGCGATCTTATGCGGAAACGTATTCAGAATTTATTGATAGATGTTATTACAGTTCTGTCTGGCGCATAGAAGGGTTTGTTTGCCAGAGTTACAATGGAGCTGAATGTGGTGCAAGTGAATTTTTTGGACACATTTTGATGTTTTTGGAAAAGTGGATTTGCATCTCATTCATTCACAACGGTTCACCTGTTGAACCTGTTGAAAAAAGTGCGTTATTGAATAAATTATGTAAAGTTCAGATATTGTAATAGTAACAATAACATGTTAATTGCTTATAACAACAACTTAAATGTTATTTTGTTTATTAACTTTAATCATTTTATTGTATAATGCATTATAAAAGTAGATCGTGCTTAAATATTTGATAAAACATTTATTGAAAGCTTTTATTTGAGATCGATCGAAGGTATACTTTGAATGTAAAGGCTTAGGTTAACAAAAAAGTGAGAAAATGTGAAAGGATGTAAGCGTTCAAGTAAGTTGTTTCTTTGTTTAAACGATTAAATGTGATACGTTCGTGGTATAGCCGGGAGAATAACGGGGTGGTGGTATTAAATTAACCGGTACCCGGATTTTAGCAATTGGGTGTTGCATTGGGGCGCGTACTTTGGGTGAACGTGAAGGTTTTGCTGGTATTTCCCCGCAACGTCGCGAACGTACTATATCCGAGTTACCAGTCCAAGCATTTTCAGGTGCCCGATTTGCTAAACGATGATAACGCCTTTTATCTACCATATAACTAATGGTGCCGGTATGTGAATTGAGACCAATATTATATTGACGTTGCATAGCCAAGGAGGCCCGTAAAGTTTTGCGTTTCTAAGATGGCAGAGAGAAAATGGTTTTAGAATTAATGTGAAAATCTTTCATTATCCACCTTTAGCTTACCTCTATGGTACCACGCCATTTATCAGCCGCATGTCGGGCTATATCTAATCGTTTCTGTTTCTTCACTTGATGCCTTTTATAAACAACTTCAATTATGATCAAACCCACACCAATGGCCACCCCGGCCGCCACTAATATGAACACACCAGCCATATTTTTTAAACCCAACGTATTTGGAGTTTTTTCAAACTGTTCACATTGCTGAACATTACCATGAAATATCCAAGATTTATCTAAAGCCTCCATAAAGCCACCTCAACAGTTGAAAGATGGAATGATTATAATATAAATGATAAAAGATATATAACTTTAGTCTCACTTTCATGAAATTCTAAAATAGTTAAAGTGACAGCATCAGTCCAAGGTGAACCTTTTTGTAGACCGATACCGTAACCGCTGCGACCAAATAATTCTCCAGCTGTTACTAATTCACAATCTTTGGAAGCTTCATATTCTAAACGCGACGAGTCCCATATGAAAGCCATTAGTTTTCTAGGGAAGTTTAAGGATTGTTTTTTTTTACATATGACAAATAAAAATCCTTTTTACCCTTACCCTTTTTTTACATCTACTATGGCTTGTTCAGCGGTGTCATAGTTATTCGCTTCCATTGTTCGGTACATGTTCGACAATTCCACCTGACGCTTAAAGTACATATCCACAGAAGAGCCCTTTACAGTGGCGCATGTTAAATTCTCCATAGTATTGCGTAAACGAGCATCATTTATTCCACTCAGTTTAGTTTTGGGACGTTCCAAGACTAAAAAAGCCGCTAAATTGGCGGTATAGGAAGCCACAATTATCATAGCGAAGCCCGCCCATACCATACCCAGAACACGGGCAGAAAAGCTGCGCGGTGTACCTTCGCCTATACCACTATTCAGTAAGACACCCCAAGCGAACCAAATAGCCGAACTCAAATTTAATGCTTTCTCCTCATGACTGTCGACATGTGACAATTTGAATCGGCCAAACGGTGAAAATCTGTTTGTTTTACAATTTTTGAGACAAAATCAGTTAAGCGATTATTATAGAAAAAAATTTGAAGTAAAATACAATTCAAGCCAAAGCTAAAAAAATACTATTATTGTAATAGAAAATGAATAATTAACAATACATTACTATGAACGGCTAAACTTACAGCATTTCTTTTTATATTTAAAGATCAAAAAATGGGTATAGAAAGTACAATATTATTTAAATTTATACGAAACTCATGCTGAAAAATCAAATAGATGGAAGTTGAGCGTGCTCTTACCTATCCAAGAGGTACAAGACTAGGGCGACTACATGAACGGACACCATTACCAATATCCAGAGAGTGTTACTAAAAGGTTGCAGAAAAGACACTAGAGTACTCGAACGTGACGGCTTCTTTTCGAGTATTGTAATGCCCTGATATTTGAATGGTTTCGAAAACTCAATATATTCGGCACGCTCTGGATTTATGGTTAATGGTGCCACAATCATGTCCGCTCTTTCGGCCACAACTTCGCCAATCAGCCCAGTCCATTCCTTGCGATGCGTTGATGGTGGCAAAGCACCACTGCTCGTGGTATTCCGCAATATGTAGTGGCCGAATTGTCCATCGGGGGATAAAGCTAAATTATAGGTGAAATTTATGCGTTGCGATAAAGCTTTGAGTAGATCGATGCAGTAGCCACGGCAGCAATAATCATTTTCTAATATAAGAAATGTTTTTCTTAGATGTCTTCTGCTATAAAATAATTCATGCAGTGTAAAAATTCTTTACCTATACTAGTCGTTGTATTGAATAAGGGACAAGAAACTTCATCATCCATACACTGTGCCTCATCTTCCGTCAAATGGCGTACATATACGAAGGGTTTCTCTTCAATGGTTAAGACTTTCAAATGCGTAGGTATCATAATACCTTTAGGTTTCTTCCTCTGTTTTCCGGGCCACACAATTTGGCTGTCGTTAATCTTCAAACGCATCGTAGCCTTATCCTAACGTAATCATTGCATTGTATATAATTGTTTAATGAATTGAAGAATCGATTTCATTATAATTGTTTACCGCATCGTAATAAAATTTGCCGACAACTTGTTTCTTTTGTTTTCCTCGTATATTTGTGACATCATAACCAGCATAAATGCGATCGCCATTGTCATCAAAAGCCACCTGACCCGTTTCACCCGTAATGTTACGCGTCTTTAAATAATGAAATAAACGTTTTCCTAAAAAAAATTTATGATTATTTCTTAAACACATTCGCCGTCTATTATGGTTTTTAAGAATCTTTTGAACTGAATCACTTAAGTCAACACTCTGCCTCATTTCGAGACTAATCATGCATTAGAACCCAACATACCCTGATAACAGTTTAGAGCGATTAATGGATTGCTCAGGGCTGGCCTATGAAGCTTTTTGTGCAGTTTTAAAATTATTTCATTCAAATCTTTTATGCCAGAGACTTAAAATCAATTTAATACCTGATTCCCAATTAACTCCAGAATCATCGCAATTCTTGGGAGGCTCTGTTAGAGTTTCATTTTTCATTATCTCCTTTATAGCTGAAGCGAGTACATAAACTGAATCCTATCAGAAGCAAAAGCCCATATTAGGTTGTTCCATAAATAGATAGCAAGAAAATGTCCCTTACCCTTATATGACGATTATCGCTATTGGCATGTTCCAACTGTAAACCTAAAACTCCTTCAGGTGTATTATTAGCACTTAACGCTTGCTCGGTAACGATCCAAACATAACCAGCTTCAGTCATATTATAAGTGGAGGCATCGCGAAATATCACATGAGCGTCTTCCGTACTAATTGTTTTGATAAAAAGAAAACATCATTCCGTTAAAATATGATATTGTTCCATAACACACTACCTGCCATATAATAAATATACACGACTTTGAGCCACTTTCATATCTATCAAATGGTCCAGAAAACTATCCAACTTCGGTTCAAATTCTACAATCAATTCAACGGTGGCGCGCACATCAAAATCATCGTAAACATTTTGAGATGTAGTCTGAAATCGACCAAGTATAGCCCGACCATCTGTATCCGAGCTGTGTATGATAATGACCTTAAGATTTAATCAAAATAATTAGTAGCATTTTTTATAGTATAATATAAGATTTAAAGCATAACTGTTAACCTTTGTGTAACCGAAATGATTTAACATTTCTAGCCAAACATCGGCCTGATGATAATAGGGTGGTACGGTTCGCAAGAAAGACACATGAATATTTTTATCTGAAAAAGCAGCATCACGTGAAGAAATACCAATGACAGGTATTTGAAAAAAACCACTCGTATAGCTGACAGCAGCCGGCGATAAATCCCCAGTGGTTTGCTCGTGAGAGACAACCACAGCATAAACCTAAATAGAGAAATGAATATTTATGTAAATAATAGTGAAATGAAATGAAATTTAGAAAAGTTTCAGTTGTCACTTTTTGATTTTTGATTTAAACATTTTGGAGAGTTTGTAGTAGAAAGGAACCAAGAAAGATGTTGAGCGAATCTTTTAATACCACGAATCAAACGATGCCGTTGAATCACACGATTGCGAGACATGCTCGACATATTAATTATATCACCGATATTAGAATGGTGAGCGGGTGCTTCAAGAATAGAATTATAGAATTGTAGAATTGTACGGTTGAATGATTAAAATGAAAAAATGATATTGTCTTCCATTACCAGCCCACATGCGCTTTTGTGGTAACACTGCCCCCTGAAGAACGTTGCGCCTACATTATTAAAACCACCCAGTGCCACAATGACGAATATTTGTTGGACTATATGTATTTCTTTTATTGCATAATGGATACTGGTTACATTTTCTATAAGATGTTGGGTCAAATCGTTTTAATTGTGGCGACTTGCGTGCTATTCTTGGTTTTGGGTTTAACATCTTCGGGCTTGTAAGTTCTCATCACTAGCATCCATTCAAAAAATTATCAATTTGGATTAAGGATGTTTCCATTTATTTTTTCTTTTTTAGTTTTTGTCCCGCTTTGAAGGTGATCGCAGACATTCTAGGTATTAATGAGAATGTAGCTGGGGTTACTTTGTTGGCTTTTGGCAATTGTGCTCCCGACATAATCACCGGCATGAGCGGTTTGGAGACTGACAATCGTATCATTTATACCGATGTATTGAGCTCAGCTATGTTTGTGGTACTTTTTGTGGGCGGTCTCATTATAACTCTTTGTCCTTGCGTCGTTGTTGGCTCCCTATTTTTACGTGACTTATTATTTGTTATTCTTTCTATAGCGTTCATACATATTTGCTACGATTCAGATTATGCGGTATCACTTGGAGAAGCGATAGGTTTACTCTTATATATACAATACTCCGCAAAAGGACTAAATTATCCCATTTCAGGTATCGTTATAATATATATTTTCTACATAATAGCAGTTGTAACGGATCAAGCTTTATTGAAGTGGCAATATGGTGGTAAGATGAATAACTTTCAAACGACATTATGTTTGGGAGTTTAGTAAAGAAGTCTTCCGACTAAATAACTGACCAATCCAGGGTATACAGTTTAAAACTTTATCAAAATATTTGCCCCAACTCAACTTCAATATATATACGCTTATGCTGAAATACCGTGTCGATCTAAATGTGTCAGTCTGTCCCAGTCGCAAAAATTGAAACACCAATTTAGTTGCGGATTAGACGACACGCGTAATAGTAAAATAATACTTCTTAGACGGCTTAGAGGCCGAGTGTGATGAGGGTTCAAAATTTGGTCTAAGCCAAATATTTTTACGTGTAAAATACTGTCAAATACATATTAAAAAGAAGTCTTTATTTTATTTATTTAAATTATTTTTTACGCTCGGTAACGCCGTTTCTTTGATTTTTTTTTGCCTTTTCCAGATGTAAAAATTGAAGGGGGTAAGTACGGCTATACCGCATTCATTAATTCCAATTTATAATATTTTTATGCTCAAACAGTACATTTCGAAATGAAATCCTTTCACGAGAATCTACAAAAAAGTAGTGCTGACGAAAATCGTAATGATAGTGATAGTGATGATGATAATGATCGTAATGAACGTAATGATGATCATGATGACGATAATGATAATGAGGATGATGATAGTAACCTTGATAGAAAAGTTTTCATTTTGGAAAACGAAAGCGGTAACCTGCAACCAAAGAGTGCTGTGCCACGCAGGTCTTCGTTGAGATATTCCCTTTACATAGACGAAACAGCTGAAATATTATGGCAATTCTTTTTTAGTTTAAATCCCATATTAGAGTCGGAATGGATTGAAGCATCTCGATATAGAAAATTTTTCTTAGTATTAAAATCACCGGTTGGATGTTGTTTACGTTTGCTGATACCTTTAGTTGACTTTGAACTAGAGGACAATGGCTGGTCACGTTTATTGAATTCTCTCCAAGTCGTTCTATTGCCAACCTTTATCACTGTAATCCTCGGTAAGTTTTGATCCCATTACGGGTACGTTATGTATTCGTACATAAATGACGTAATTAATTCCTCTTAGCGAATGAATTAACGGTTTCCGGCATCCCTGTAACTTATATAGTGTTGTTGTGCTGCTTACCACTTGCTGTGACACTCTTTTTCAGCACTACTCATAAACATGAACCGAAATATCACAGGGTAATTATTATAATACGAACACGGTGGATATGTTACCATTTTCCACTAAATGGTCAAATTTGATAAATACTCTTTTTAGTACTTTGCCTTCTTCGCGACAGCGGGCTCAATGTTTATCATATTTTCGTGCGCCCAAGAGATTATAAGCATTTTAAGTGTACTGGGCATTACCACCAATTGTAGCAGTTCCTTCTTGGGTTGCACCTTGTTGGCTTGGGGCAACAGTTTGGGTGACTTGGTTGTTAATGTGACTTTAGCTCGTCAGGGTTATGAGAAAATGAGTTTGTCAGCTTGTTTCGGCGGCCCCCTATTCAGTGAGTACTCTTGAGGATTTTTGCTACTTTGTTTGGATTAATTGTGCGATGGGAAAAAACACTTGCAGACATTCTAATTGGCATTGGTGTCGCTATGATATACAAGTCCAGCAAAAGTCCGGACCT
The DNA here is from genome assembly GCA_949710015.1 of Crataerina pallida. Lineage (NCBI taxonomy): Eukaryota > Metazoa > Arthropoda > Insecta > Diptera > Hippoboscidae > Crataerina > Crataerina pallida. The sequence goes on along the minus strand of OX453290.1, from coordinate 28,241,497 downwards.
CAAAACAGATATAAACGTATGTTAATGTTAGAATATTGTTAAAAAATTTATTCAAAATAATTTATTTATTTTTCCCAGACAACTGGGCAGGGCTTAATGGGCATGAATCTTAATCTCTTTATGTTTTTGGGTTTAATTGTTCTGGCAGCGACCATCACGCTTACAAATTTTGTTCTAAGGCGTAGCATTGGCATTTACATGATGGTGGTCTATTTGGTATTCTTCATAATGACCATATTAGTGGAAATTGAATTTATTCACCCCTACTCCTGTGAGCATCGCTTACAACAGGAAGTCGAACCGGCATACGAAGTTAATTGAAAAACAATAGTTTTTTTTTCTATAATATTTATATTATGCACATACCCGTTTATCAATCAGTTTATCGCATACATTGAAAACCGTTTTTATGGGATTCTTATCCATACGTATCGTTTTGCCATAATAGGTCATGTTACGGCGCACTTTGTAATTTTGATCGAAATTTAAATGCTAAAAATAAATATTCAAGAGAAGTTGTTGTTGAAGTTGTTGTTTTGTTTACATACGGATATGGTGTAACGAAAATGTTTTTCACTTTCATTATCGCTCAGTACACCGCCCACATTGTATTTGTCTATGTCATCGGCATTGTTGGGGTAGGCGAACACATTAATAAGGCCGACAACAAATAATACCTCCGCTAATAATAACATTCTTCAATATCCGTTTCCTGAAATTAAACGTCTTAAACACTAATAATATCTGAAGGTATGAAATTTACGTGCTTTTCACGCCAATCTCGAATATCTCATCTTTGCTTTAAAGCACCCTAACGGTGGCGCTCATTTTATTAACTTGAATTTTCTAAACTTTTATATATATATATATATAAGAGTATAAACAGTAGGCGTGATAGGTAGATCATTCGTGCCAGGTTTTATGCTGAATAATGTTTTTTTTGCAGTGTGGATGTTTATATTGTATGACGACGCCCTTTTTTAGAATTCAGATGAATAGGGTAATTGTAAATATGTATACCAAATTTCAGCTTTATCGCTAATTTTTTTTGCAAATAGATAATTTTTTGTCAATTGGGGGCGTGGCTATTGAGCAATTTGTCCAATTTAATCTTAAAATTTACTACCGTGGGAGTTTCAATAAAAAACACTTCTACGGATGGACATGCCTAGATGGACACAGATTTTGATACTGATCAAGATTATATATAACTTTTATTGTCTGACGCTTCTTTCTTCTACTTAGGGATTTACTTGTAAAGGAGTTTTAACTAATTAAAATTGAAATAAATAAATAAATTGATTAATTTAAATCGATGATGATGTATACTACTTCTAATAATAATTATTATTTTTATATAAATAAAATAATACTCAATGCTGATCACATGAAACAAAAAACAGTGAGCGCCATCTTGATGAGAATAATATGAAATGAAGACAACGGCAACGATTAAGCGAAGCAAAAACAATATTTATGCATATTTAACATACATATTATAAATAGTTACACCAAGAAAAGAACATTTAATAATGCGTAAAACACATTTCAACAAAAAAATAATGTTTTGTTCAAGTGTTTGTTTTTTTTAAATTCTGTTACTTGAATAATTGGCACTTTGCTTTGCGTTCTCAATTCTTAGCTCACACAAACCAAAAACGGTTTTTTCTTCTCCATCGCATTTGACACTTGTTGATTATTTGATCTCGACGTGTACGTTAAGTGGTTCGGTGTGTTTATGAGAAAATTATAAGATTTACGGTTGAAATTTTTATTGAAAATATTGCCAAATTATCAAATGTACTTAATAAGAATTTTAAATAATGAAATGCTTGTAGATAGAGAATAAATTTAAGAAAATCTATCTATTAGAACGAAGTGTAAACGTAAGCAACTTTACAAATATGTGCTGCACTATTGTACAATATATGAAAAGTGCTTGTGGGTGTACGTGTGTTTGCGTATAATTTTCATAGAAATTTGTTTAAAAGTAGTACTTAAATTAAATGTAATGATTAATGTATATATGGGAAAATTTATAATAATATACAAAATTGTAAACGTTTCTGTGGACGACATTGTTAAGTAACTGTAGGAATATGGAGAAAGTGTGCGTGTGTGCCTTAGTTCGTTTCTTTTTGTTTCTGTGACTTGTAATGCCGCAGGTTCAATATCGAGTTAAATAACTGTTTATTTTTGTTGTCGTTTATATATATTTATACCTTGCATATAAAATTTGAGATATACTAAGTTTGTCATTCCATTTGCAATACCCGGAAGAGACCCTACAAAGTATATATATTCTTGATCAGCATTAAAAAAATGTGTGCATATATATGTTTGTGTGTCTGTCGGTTGTTCTTATTGTCATGATCGTATTTTTATACTGTATTTAACACTTCTAGTTTTTGCGCTTAGATTGCTACTTAAATAGGGAAAAATTAGTCATTTATTTGCCATAAAAATTTACCTAAGTTGATTTATCCACGGATGTTCCAAAAATAAGCCCACAATTTACAAAACACTATAAACTCTATGAGGTTTGCAAGTTAATCCGTAACACATTAAAAAATAAAAAAACACGTAAATGAATGAATTTGTGGCTTAGGACAGATCTTAAATACCTTTCGCATCTAAGTACACAGTGGGAGTGTCAAATACCTGATTACGTCCTTTAATGTGTTAAATGAAATGACAAATTTGATTTTTTATTTTATATATATATACACCATTTCACCTAAATATTATACGTCATACTCATGCCTAGCTCGTCTTATTGCTTTTTACGTGTTTTTACGTGTTGTATAATTTTAAAGGCATGTAAAATGCGTTAACAAACTCAAACTTGTTACAAACTGTTCCATGGACAGTTTTAATAAATTTCTTCGAAAATCGTATAGACTCTCTATATTGTAAGAATACTAAAAAAAAAGAAATTTTTTCTTTACTCTTTTTATTCAAACAATGTGACACATCCATACATATGTAAATACAAAAAACCGCATTGTAAGTAAGTTTTGACCTTTAACATGAAGCGTAACATGCACACTTAAATAGTTTCCAAAAGTTGGCGTAATACATTCCATGCTAAACATGTGATGATTATCCAAGATTCAGTGTAAACCATGTGTACTGGTTAACCAGTAAGGTTTATTGTTATTTAAAATTATTCTTGTTTTCGTTACACATTCGTTTCTGTTTATTTTAAGCGCACTTGCGGCAACTTTTCTTTATTTATGTTTATTTTTGGTTTTTTATATGCATTGAGGTTAGGAAAAAGCATAATAATAATGAAAATTTATAAAGCGGATTATTTTGTATTAATGTTTACATAAAAGAAGTTTTTTTTGGGTGAAAATTTTAATAAAATAAAGAGAAATTATGTTTACAAAGAAAATGGATATTAAAAAAATCCTATAATTCTTTTCCATTGAAGGGAAAAAGTACTTGTTTTACTTCGATATTATTGAAGATAGTATATTACGTTAGACATTTCATTTGCAACACTTGCAAGCAGGCGTCAAAAGATAGTAAATATATATTTGATGAGCACTTTGAGTCACTTTAGCAGTTATTGAAAATTGACACACACATTGCAGCTGTACTGCATTCCATAATAGATCACTCCACATATTTCATATTACAATTAGAATGTTTATTACAAAAAAAAAAAAATTACTTCAATTGATGCCTGATTTATAAAAAGCGAATAATTGTAGGGATTTTATTGAAACTGAGGGCGGCATTGGTGACTTTGTACAATAACAGCTTTGATTGAATCTTGATTGACCCTGAACTCCACGGAATTGATATAAAGTACAATTAATAATCAATTTTATTTTCATTCAATAGCAACGTAGTAGTAGTAGCAGTAGGTGCGAGTAACAGTATCCACTCACTAATGGATCAAAGAACAAAATAAGTAAAAAAGCTTATATGGCTTATATGGCTTAGGTCAGATCTGAAATTTATAGGACAATGTGGGGGACAATGAGTCCGTTTTAACTAGCACACATAAAAGAAAAGTTTCTTTAATTTGTATGCTATATTGAGAAAATTGTGCCATTATAAGCTACTATTTTTTATTTATTTTCTATTTAACAGAAATTTGTTATCATTCTTTTGCTATACTGGGTTTTTTCTTAAATGTCACCCTTTTTGAAGTTTAAATGAGAACTGTGCCATAATAAGCTATTCTTTTTTTATATTTTTTTATTTAACACAAACTTCTTATCATTGGTATAGGATTCTGGGTTTTTCTTAAATGTAATCTATTTAGAGACTAAATAAAAACTATGCCATTATAAGCTACTGTTCTTTATTTATTTATAAATTTAATTATTATAAATTTATATATATTTAATATATATAAAACATAATTAATTTCAAAGTAATTGTCTTATACCTCTATTCAGCTCTCCTTTTATACGGTATCAATTAATTATGTAAAACGACAGTTGGTTATATATTTTATTATGCAACAATTATTGTGTATTTCGTTAGAAAATCTTTGAAAATATTTGTTATACATACAAATAGGCGTTGTTCTTGAATAGATGATGGTGATTCTTTTCCATACGAAAATTGTCTTCAATTACAGTTTTAACTTTAAATCATTATTTGTTTAAGTACTTATTGCATATATTGCATTATCATTAATTAATATATTTTAGTAATTAACACATTTTATTAAACAACAATTCGAGTTTATTGAAATATTTGATGAAACTATTTTATAATATCCTTAAAATCATTTCTACATCCTGGGAAGTGTCTTTTATTTTTTAAGCTTTCCGTGAGATGTAGCTTTTTAATGAGCGTTCCGCAGCATCTCATATCTTCTTTTTAGCCTCTCTTTCATTCTCTCTCTCTCTCTCGTGTTCTCTAATGTTTTGATACAATATTTCAGTAAATTAACTGTTTGTGTTTTTGTTTTGTTAATGCTTTGTTTTGATAGCGCCTTTCAGTGATATTATTGACGGTTTTTTATACACGTTGTTAGCGTTGTTGTTTTAGCTAAAACAGCTGTTTCTCTTTTACTTTCCTCTTTTGTTTATATTACTATTGTTATCGTTGCTTTTATTAGTAAGTATTGTAAACACATGCATTTAGTGTAAAGTTGAAAGTGTTTATTTATAATCGTGCGGTGAAAACTTAACTACACAGGATACCATTATGTGTAAGTGTAAGTTCACCGGTTTAAAAAAAAAATACATTTTGCACCATATAAAGTATTTTTTTTTATATCAGACAAAAATAATGGAAAATAATAGTTAATAAATCGTTAAAATAGAGACAAATTTGAATTCAATCAAATGATTTTTAGAATATCAATCCATATAAGGCTTTTCCACGAAATGACTTTTAAACGAGAGTGACATCTAATTTATTTGGAGCATAAAAGTGGGGAATGATGTGATAATAATGTTTGTTATTAATATTTAAAAAAACTTTTGCTTCATTTGTTTGTGCCGCACGATTTTTCGCTTTAATTTGAATATGATTAAATATGAAAAGTTCTGGTCGCAGCTGTTGCTTTAAGTTTCCTTGAGCATGAATTCGGTTTGTTTACATTTCACATTTGTTCGAGTTATGAATGAATTTCCACCAACTAGACATCAAAACAAATGCCATCCATTAGCAACAACAAGTAGACGAGAGTAGACAACACAACACAAGACAAGAGAAACTCATTAACTGTAAATAAGAGGTTTGTTTCATCAAAGCTTTGAAGCTGTAATAAAAATGAAAAATTCGCTCGAATTTTACATGAAAGTTTTTCTCTCAATAGCTGGAGATGAGTTGCAAAAGTTTATCCATATAACAGATTTTATCATAGAATTGTTATCTGTCGCTGTTTATGAACGTTTGCAGTTGAATATTTAAAGAAAAAGTTAATCTCTGTACATGAAAAACACATAAAAAATTCATACGGGATTAATTTGATTACTTTTATTACAAGTATGAAATCGTTTGTTTAGCGGATGATATTTTAATTCTTTATATGTAAGTGAGAAGCGAGAAAATCAATTAAAAAGAAAAAAGAAAATTTGTTAAAATTAAAGTGAATTAAAAACTGAAAATTAAGTGAAAAAATGCAAAAGTTTATTTCATAACGTGTCCTTAAGTCTCCCAATAATTGTAAACCATATCTTTTGTAATTAGCTATCTTGTGTCCTGAAAAACTTTGTGATAATTACAAATATATACATACACACAGGTGTGAAATGTAATCGTGACTTTTTAAGCATCACCACACAACGTCATAACGCAATGACTTTTTAACCTCATGAATACCTAATTAATTGTTTTGAACATGAAATATGACTAAAACAAACTAATTTTTGTTTAATATTTTTATATTCACTATCATGTGTGTCTATATTGGGGTTATATATAGCACTTTGTCAAAACGTCGGGAATGACCAGGAGGTGGTATCAGACACTCTACAAAGTATATATATTCTCAATCAACATTCGATGCTGATCTAGCAGTCTCTGTCTGTCCGTCTGTCTATACGCATTGTAGTAATCGCAAATAAAAACTGAAAACGAAACAGTTTTTTAAGCAAATTTTCCATATTAGTTATAAAGCTTTAATACACCAATTGGGTGGGTATTTAGGATTTAGCCTCAGCCATATATTATATGATATAACGTTTTTTACTTCTTATTTATTTATTTTCATTACTTTTTTTTCATACTGTCATTTATTTTGATTTCAAAAGAAAGCACTTAACTGTTAAGGGTACACCACTAAACCCACAAATTATGCTACAATTAGTCAAGTTGAATTATGTGGAAAGGGGTTTAAAAAATGGTCCCATCAAGTCTATGTAATTGGATCAGTCAATTATTAAATCAATTAACTGTTCTTCACGAATTTTTTTAAAAAAATATGAAGAATTGCAATATTTCGACACATTCCATTATAATAGGATCATATGGGAGAGAGGTTTTGAAAATGGGTTTCTATTTTTACACATTAGTGTATTAAATTTCATCGAAATATCTTAAAAAAATTCGATCTGTAACATAAATTTGGAAGGCAGAAAGACGGACTGACAGACATGGTTAAATCGATTCAGACTTTGATTGAACTCGAACAACGTGAAGGTTGAATTTTACACAAAAGATAATTATTCTGTAATGGGCGTGCTTACACAGTTTCGTTTATCTTATAAATATATGGCCATGGTCATCATGTGTACATGGCTTCATATGTATGAAGTTTTTGCCATTTGTGGCCATGGCTGCTATGCGTTATAAGAAAACTAAATGCATAAAATGGGACAGTCACAAATCTGGATCAAACTCTCTATTTTTATATATATAAACATTTCAGCGATAGTAGACAAAGTAGAAGTTTTTACCGTCTTTTTCTTTAATTCTTCTAAAAACTGGAAACAAAAGATTTGTGCTGTAACCGGCTCGTATAAAAACACATGTAATATGTAAATTTATACATTTCATAGAATTGGTTGTTTTGTTGGTTAATCTTGACGTAAAAATTAAATTAAGAATAACAAAGAGATTTAATAATAAGAATGTATAAATAAAGCTACACAACATCTAGCATTTTTGAGTGCTGTATAGATGGATGAAAATTTAGTTGATAAGGGTCGTGCCTTTTCTCCCAATCAGTGTATTTTTTAAGTATTTCATTTCAATTTAATGTTAAATTTGTTAACAAGTTTACGATTTACTAAATGAAATAAATTTCTTTATATTTGTCCTTTTGAGGTTGGCAGTGCATTCATTTTGTTAAAACGTTTGCAATATCCAGACAAGGGCGCCAAAAGCTCTATAAATTATATATATTCTTTATTAGCATCAAATTCTTAGGCGATGCAGTCATGTATATATGGCCGTTTGTATTAAACATTCTTCCAATCGCTTAAATCGATATGGATAATTACGGAAAACTTGGCAATAAAGGCAGACATGAGAGATACAGGCAGACAAATGTGCAGCCATATATATAAGCTCATAACAAATATACGTATAACAAAAATAAGAGTACACTAAAGGATGAAATTACTTTATTGTTTAGCCGTATTTGGCTTAGGTTACATGTGAGATTGTCACAATTATTATACCCTTCACATCAAAATGTAAATGTGAAATTTTGTACACTCCAACTTTTTTTAAATGGCAGAACATTATTTAAATTGGCAAAATCGTTAAAAAGCCACGCCCACATTGGACAAAAATCTACTTACCTATAATAAAAATATACTTACAATATAAATTTAGCTTTAACAATTGGTGTATAAATTTATAATCACGTCTACGTACCATAATATAGCGTGATCGGATAACAGGCACGCCTAAAATTAGCAAAAAAAAATTTACAACGTGTAAAACTAAACTATATGTATAGAAAGTTAATACATACATTTTATATGTGTATGTGTACGTGTACGTGCAATTGTTATTTATAATTGTGGGCGTGGCTATAGATAATCCATATTTTCTTCTAGAACACATCTTGGTGCTCTCAAATTATTTTTGTCCACATGCCAACCACAAGCCACTAGTACATAGTATTTCTATTATCTTCGGGGGGGTGTGTGTGTGTGTGTGTATGCATGAATTTTGGGTAACAATGTCCCTGAAGCAGCACTTATTTTTCTTTTACAAATATTTGCTTTCTTATAAAATTCTAAATTTTCCCTTTACAGACAATGGGTGACAATATTATTGGTTCTGCCAGTTTCTTGCATTTGGGTGATATTGTTTCATTGTATGCAGAGGGTAGCGTTTGTGGCTTTCTAAGTACGTTAGGGTAAGTGTTTGTTAAGTGTAATCTATTACGTTTATACAGCAAATTGTTTATTTCATAAAAAAAAAGTTCATTCCATTACGGTATCTCCCATATACTCGTAATACGTAAAGCATCTTATGCCCATCAATTTAAATTAACCTAAAAGTTTTAGTCTTAAACATTGCAGATCTTTATATAAATATAAAATCTGCCCAGTAGGGTAATGCAAAGAATATAGTTAAATCATTTCCATTTAAAAAAAGAGAGAAATGGAAGATTCCATTCTGATTACACTGTTTTACCGAATATTAAATGTTAACGGATTCCTTTCATTAAGGCTTAATTAATTCAATAGAATAATGTAGAATAGATTTGAAAGCGTCTTATGTAACATGGAAATGGGAAGAAATATAATATATTTAACTTGGGGGAAATTCGACAAATTCATAATTATTGTAGAAAAGGAAGTTTTTTAATTATTTAAATAATGTATTAAACTTTAACCGTTAGCTTGGTTGATGATCGTACCGTAGTATCTCCAGAGGCTGGTGACTTAAATTTCCCCCCTAAAAAGTTCAGAGGTAAACCACATCTAAGTAGAAGTGTCTGAAAAATCTTCATTTTAATTGAATAAAATCATTTCAGATTGTTTAATAAAAGTATGTCCTATGAATCGTTATTCGGCCCAGAAGCAATTCTGGAAAGCTGCCAAACAATCAGCCAACTCAAATACGGATACAAATCTATTGAAAAGATTGCATGTAAGTAAAAACGTCGGACTCTTACAAAATATCTGAACCGATTCTATTCGCTTTCGATTTCGATTTTGATTGGACACAGCATGCTGCAGAAATTGAAAAGAAACAAAATGAGACGGAAAACAAAAAACTATTGGGCACTCCGATCCAATACGGCAGTGTCGTACAACTGTTACACCTAAAGTCGAATAAATATTTAACCGTAAACAAGCGGATGCCGTCATTGCTGGAAAAGAATGCGATGCGTGTTTATTTGGATGCCAATGGCAATGAAGGGTCATGGTTTTATATAATGCCCTTCTACAAATTGCGCTCCATTGGTGATAATGTGGTGGTGGGTGATAAAGTTATCCTAAATCCGGTTAACGCTGATCAGCAAAATTTACATGTGGCCGCCAATTATGAGTTGCCTGATAATCCCGGCTGTAAAGAGGTGAATGTCCTAAATTCATCCACCTCCTGGAAGATTACCTTGTTTATGGAACATCGCGAAAATCAAGAACATATACTAAAAGGTGGCGATGTGGTGCGTTTGTTTCACGCCGAACAGGAGAAATTTTTAACCATGGACGAGTACAAAAAGCAACAACATGTATTTTTACGTACCACTGGTCGCACCAGCGCCACAGCGGCTACTTCCAGCAAAGCTTTGTGGGAAATAGAAGTTGTACAGCACGACTCATGTCGGGGTGGTGCCGGCCATTGGAATTCTTTATATCGTTTTAAGCATTTAGCAACGGGCTATTATTTAGCAGCCGAGCTGGACTCTGAGGCTGGTAGTGGGGGATCCGTCAATAAATTAACATCAGTGCAACAGTCTAATTGCAACTTTTGCAATGATGTTGGCAAGGATGTGAGCTTAGGGGGCGCTTCTACAGTTTATGAAAAGGCCAAAATGGAAGTTTATCGTTTGGTTTCAGTACCATTCTCCACTGATATAGCCTCTGTGTTCGAATTGGATCCCACCACCATGGCACGGGCAGACAGTCTAGTGCCACAATCCAGTTACGTACGATTGAGGCATTTGTGTTCGAATACATGGGTGCATGCCACCTCCATACCCATCGATATCGATGACGATAAACCAGTAATGTCTAAAGTGTGCTGTTCCCCCATTAAAGAGGACAAAGAAGCATTCGCTCTTATACCCGTATCACCGGTCGAAGTGCGCGATTTAGATTTTGCCAATGATGCCTGTAAAGTGTTGGCTATAGTTACAGCGAAATTGGAAAATGGCACCATTTCAATTAATGAACGACGTTCTCTAATCGCTTTACTGCAGGATATTGTCTATTTTATAGCCGGCATGGAAAACGAACAAAATAAAACTAAAGCTTTGGAATTGTCCATTAAGAGTCCTATAAGAGACCGACAGAAATTACTGCGCGAGCAATACATATTAAAGCAATTATTTAAAATACTTCAAGGACCCTTTCAAGAGTCAGCGGACGGTGAGCAGGCGTTCTTAAAATTGGATGAGCTTAGTGATCCCAAGAACACACCGTATAAAAATATTTTTCGCTTATGTTATAGAATTTTACGTTTGTCACAACAAGATTATCGCAAAAATCAGGTCAGTAGCCAAAAAAACGATTGGAAAGTAATCGAAATGCTATACAAATCCTTTTATTTTTGCTTAGGAATATATAGCAAAACATTTTGGTCTTATGCAAAAACAAATCGGTTATGATATATTGGCCGAGGATACTATAACAGCTTTACTGCATAACAATCGTAAACTTTTGGAGAAGCATATAACCGCCGCTGAAATTGAAACGTTTGTGGGTTTGGTACGCAAAAATATGCACAACTGGGACTCACGCTTCCTAGATTATTTGTCCGATTTGTGCGTTTCGAACCGTAAGGCTATAGCCGTTACCCAGGAATTGATTTGTAAAAGTGTACTGAGTTCGAAAAATTCTGATATTCTCATTGAGACACAAGTCAAGGTGGTGGATATCAAGGACAATATACAAAATTCCACTTTAAGTTCTTTAAGAGAAAATGGTGATGACAATTATGTGGATAGTGAGGGTGATGCCAATAAAGAGATTCTGAAGGATGATGAAAAAGATATTTCGAATAAGAATTCGAAATATGAGATTCATTTGAAATGGAAAGGAATTCCGGTAAGATTAAGTGGATGCTCTTACTTTTATAACTTAATTGAACTAAAAAAACTAATTTTCTTGTAAAGACCTCTCGTTCTATGGCAGATTTAGCTAATTGTGTTAAGCAGGGACGTGAACTAGAAACGGCTGTGTTAAATTATTACCGTCATCAATTAAATCTGTTCTCGAACATGTGTTTAAATCGTCAATATTTAGCTTTAAACAATCTCTCTCCTCATTTGGACATTGATTTGATTTTAAAGTATGTTGTGTTAATAATTTTTTCTAGTACATTGTAATTGTACATCTTCTTCTTCCTTCTTTCAGATGCATGTCTGATGAGTCTATGCCGTATGAATTACGTGCGTCATTTTGCCGCCTCATGTTACATTTGCATGTTGATCGTGATCCCCAAGAGCCGGTAACACCAGTCAAATATGCACGTCTGTGGAGTGAGATACCTTCTCAAATGTCAATTATAGAGTAAGGTTTAAGATTTTTAAAAATTAAATAATTGGTTTTTTCGATTATTGCAAATTTTTAGTTATGATGGGAAGAATCAACCAGCGGATTACAATAAAGAAGCAGTTCGAGCTAAATTTAACACCACCATAGCTTTTGTAGAGAATTATTTATGTAATGTAGCTACAAAAATGTGGCTATTCACTGATCCAGAACAAAATAAATTAACATTTGAGGTAAATATATAATTTATAAGTATGACTGTTATGTTTCAGAAATTACTCAATATCATCATCATCATCATCATCATCATCATGGCTGGCTGGGAACAAGGAAAATCTAAAAGGCACAAATTTTTAAAAATCTAACAGCATAAGAAAAGTTATATTGTTTTATTTATACTTACCCCCATCCATTGATGTGCCAAAGAGGGGCGTGGTCGGATAACAGACAAGCTCTCAATTTGAAAAAAAATCATACTCCACTATCAAGCTGACACATACATACACGATTAGAGGACGTAATCATATACCTGCCACGCCTACCGATATTGATGTGCCTAAATCAATAGTAGTTGTTGCAATTTAAAAATGGAACGGATTTTAAAGATGTTTCACTACTATGCAATTTTATAGAGTTCATGATTACGTAGTTACGAGTATAGCAAGTTACACCGATCATAGAGAACATATACAAATTGATTCCAATTCATATTGTCATTTATTCTTGAACTTATTCTGTTCTACTTCTCTTCACAGGTGGTAAAATTAGCCCGTGATTTGATATATTTTGGTTTCTACAGCTTCAGTGATTTGCTGCGTTTAACCAAAACTTTGCTGTGCATATTAGACTGTGTTTCCGATAGTGACTCTGAAAATTCGGCTGCCGGTAGATTTGTACCAACCGACAGTAACTGTAAGTTAGTTAATTATCTTATTGAAGTTTAAATACTAAACGAGTCCACTTCAAATAAAGCTTTTGATTATTGCCGGATATTGATTTTTCGATTTTTGTCAAAATTTTCATTATTTCATATTTTCGCTATAAAAAAAAAAATTAAAAAAAAATAGCAAAAGATGATCAGAATGAGGAGAAGGGTAAGTGCCATAAAATTTACGCATTTATTCAAAATCATCCCTTGAGTCGATGTCAATACTAGTTGAAAGAAGAAGAAAAAATGAATAAATAATAAAAATCTTATTTCTACAAATAATCTTTTTTTTTTAGCTGAAGGTGGCATTTTACGTTCCATCGGTGATATGAGCACCGTTATGACATCTTTGGCCTTGGGTACATTAGGCCATACAATGACAACACCGTCTATTGCCCTGCAACAGCCGAAATCACTGTTAGAGTATCCTTTAGTAATGGATACGAAACTGAAAATTATTGAAATTCTACAATTCATACTCGATGTACGTTTGGATTATAGAATAAGTTGTCTCCTCTCGATATTCAAACGGGAATTTGATGAAAGTGATGTGGCGCAGACACCCGAGAATACAAGTAGAGTTTCCGGTCCGAATGTAACGACTGCCACATCCACGGATCCGACGGCTACTGCAAATGCCTTTGCGCAGAAGCAAAAGAATATCGATTTGGAGTCAATTGGCTTACAAGCGGAAGGTATTTTTGATAGTGTACGGGGTGACACTGTCAATTTAGATCTAGATGGTCAGGGTGGTCGTACCTTTTTACGTGTCCTATTACACTTGATCATGCACGATTATCCTCCGCTCGTGTCGGGTGCATTACATTTACTATTTCGCCACTTCAGTCAACGGCAAGAAGTTCTGCAAGCCTTCCGACAGGTATTTTCTCTTTGAAAAACCTGTTAATTTTCGTTTTCTTTATAACTCTACCAAAAATCACTTTTATTAATATGTATTCTAAAATTCATTTCTATTAACATTTATTTAAACTTTAATATGCAATTTTTTAATCATTTTGCAAAATCTAAAACAAAAACTGAATAAAAAAATATTTGAACACAGTGGAGCAATATAGTTAGTATGCGACACATATGTATATTTATTTAATCTTGATTGTTTCATTTTTGAATAAATTTATTTTATACTTTTGTAAATATATGTTATATGTCCTTGATAGATTGATAATATAATTTATAGATAATTTTTGTTCATTTGTAATAAAAGGTTCAATTGTTGGTGTCGGATAGTGATGTTGAATCTTACAAACAAATTAAACATGATTTGGATATTTTGAGACAAAGTGTAGAAAAGTCCGAATTGTGGGTTTACAAATCTAAAAATGCTGAGGATATAAGCTCCAGTGAGTGTTTTTACTTTGTACATATAAATGTTTGAAGCCTTTCAACCACGCAATCACAACCCATCTTTTGTAGGTTTGAATGATTCCAATATTGAAAATTCCAACTTAAGCAACGAGTACAAAGCCTCCCTTTCCATGGAGCAATTGAACGAATATAAAAAAGTGAAAGAGATTTTAATACGAATGAATAAATTTTGTATTACTCAAGGTAATCTATGAACTACTAATCTATGAACCTAAAGCCACAGTAAATGAGTGTTAATTTTGTCTAGCACAACAAGTAAAGCCACGCAAGCATGAACAACGACTTTTACGTAATGTGGGTGTCCATACTGTTGTATTGGATCTGTTGCAAAATCCCTACGATGAAAAAGATGACGAACTTATGAAGGAGTTGATGCTGCTAGCGCACGAGTTTTTGCAAAATTTTTGTTTGGGCAATCAACAAAATCAAGTGTTGCTGCACAATCATTTGGATTTGTTTTTAAATCCAGGGGTGGGTCAAATAAAATAAAATGTGTAAACGCTACAATTCACAATGCGCCATCTTCCTCTCTAACATTAGATATTAGAAGCGAAAACCGTTTGTGCGATCTTTAAGGATAATCTTGCATTGTGCAATGAAGTCACCGACAAGGTGGTGCAACATTTTGTTCATTGCATTGAGATACACGGTCGCCATGTTGTTTATTTG
Source organism: Crataerina pallida (assembly GCA_949710015.1). Lineage (NCBI taxonomy): Eukaryota > Metazoa > Arthropoda > Insecta > Diptera > Hippoboscidae > Crataerina > Crataerina pallida. The sequence goes on along the minus strand of OX453290.1, from coordinate 28,226,413 downwards.
CAATTTTTACAAACCATAGTAAAAGCAGAAAATCAATTTATACGCAAATGCCAGGATATGGTTATGCAGGAGCTGATCAATGCTGGCGAAGAAGTGCTGGTGTTCTACAATGACAAATCCTCCTTTAATCAGTTTGTTACAATGATGCAAAAGCATCAACCACCTCTTAGCGATGACAGTCCTCTGCGTTATCACATTGAACTGGTGAAATTGTTGGCCTGCTGTACTATGGGCAAGAATCTGTACACTGAAATCAAATGTAATAATCTGTTGTCGTTGGATGATATTGTCACAATAATTTGCAATCCGGCTTGCATCCCAGAAGTTAAGGAAGCTTATGTGGACTTTTTAAATCACTGCTACATCGATACGGAGGTTGAAATGAAGGAAATCTATTCTTCAAGTCACATGTGGCATTTGTTTGAGAAGAGTTTCCTGGTGGACATTAATCAATTGATTGCCCTGTGCGGCAATGCGAACAAAACGTTGAATAATTACGTATTGAATGTGATCACAAACATATTGAGTACATATTTCAGTAGTCCGTTTTCGGATCAGAGCACCATCGTGCAGGCACGTCAGATGATCTTTGTACAACTCCTGCAGGCCACATATCGTATGGCACAGTGCAAGTGGCTGTCACTGGCCGATCGCTTTAACGTCGAGAACTGTATTCGCACATTGGCTGAGTCGGCGAAAACACGCAGCATTGCTATACCGCTCGATCTGGAGCAACAGGTGGTGAACATGTCAAGCAAAACAGCTCTGCTGACACGTCAGACCACAAAATGGCTATTGGCCTCGAAGCAGCCAAAATACGAAGCACAGCACTCGGCTCAACTTATGCGATTGGATCGTTCGATAATTGAGGGCTTGCAGGATATTGTATCATTGTTAGAAGATCAACTGAAGCCGGTGGTGGAGGCCGAACTCTCGCTACTTGTCGATATATTGTATCGATCGGAATTGCTCTTCCCAGCCGGAACAGAGGCGCGCCAGCGTTGTGAGTCCGGTGGCTTTATACGTAAACTCATCAAACATACCGAACGGCTGTTGGAGGAAAAAGAGGAAAAGTTGTGCGTCAAAGTGTTGCGTACTCTGCGGGAAATGATGGCAATCGATGTGAATTATGGAGAGAAGGGTGATGTGTTGCGACAAACTCTTTTGAAACGTTATTTCCACATTAAACCCAGCATGGGAGGGCGCCCATTAAGTGAGGATAAAGCGGATATTTTGATAATTAATTCCTCTCAGAGTGCCTCTAACGAGATACAAAATCGAGTCCTTCTGGTGACTCATGGCCCCGGTGCCAAATATTTACAGAGAGCGGAAAAAACCTTACACGAAGTTCAGAATCATTTAGATCGTGAGGGGGCTTCCGATTTGGTGATAGAATTAGTAATTAAATCAATACATTCGCCTTCCATATTTGTGGAGGCCATAGAATTGGGTATTGCTTTGCTCGAGGGTGGCAACCCTGTCATACAGAAGGGCATGTACCAGAAATTTTTGAGTGGTGACCTGAATCAGGCCTTCTTCAAAGTATTCTTCGATAAAATGAAGGACGCTCAGCAAGAAATCAAGTCAACGGTTACTGTGAACACTTCGGATATGGCGGCCAAAGCACATGAAGGCAAACAAGATGCTAATTTAGAATTGGATAAAATTTCTCGCAAACATGGTCTGAAGAGTAATGGTGTGATCATCACTGAAGAATTGAAAAAAGAACTGCACAATGCTGGTCTGGCAACAGCGCGGGCTTTTAGTAATGCCCGCAGTATGCATATAACCGGTGATGAGGCAGGCTCTTTAAATTTTAATAGTCCTTTGGAGGATATACTGGCTGAAAAATTGGAAAAGCACAAAGATAGCAAAGACGATCGCAACAAGCTGTCCAACAAAGTGCTGGTGATGGAGCCTATTTTACGATTTCTGCAATTGCTTTGTGAAAATCATAATCCCGATTTGCAGAACTTGTTACGGCATCAGAGCAATAAAACTAATTACAATTTGGTTTCAGAGACACTCATGTTTTTGGATTGTATTTGTGGTTCAACAACGGGTGGCTTGGGATTACTCGGTCTTTACATCAACGAGAACAATGTTTCACTAATCAATCAAACTTTGGAAACTTTAACGGAATATTGTCAAGGTCCCTGCCATGAGAATCAGAACTGCATAGCTACCCATGAGTCCAATGGTTTGGACATTATTACCGCTCTTATACTGAATAATATAAATCCCTTAGGAGAAAATCGCATGGACTTGGTGTTGGAGTTAAAGAATAACGCCTCGAAGTTGTTATTAGCTATTATGGAGTCGCGAGGTGATAGTGAGAATGCCGAACGCATATTGTACAATATGAATCCTAAACAACTGGTAGAAGTGGCATGTAAAGCGTACCATCAAGAAGATATGATCGATGATAATGATGAAGAAACAGATGCCACAATTCAAGGAGAGCAGGATGATGAAGACGATGTTTCAGTTAGCCCCAGGGAGGTGGGTCATAATATTTATATATTATGTCATCAACTGGCTCAACATAATAAAGAGTTGGCTGGTTTGCTCAAGGCTTCGGAAGAGGCACAACCATTAGATGTAAAAATGAGTCAAGCTCTTATGTATTATGCCACCCATACAGCACAAATTGAGGTAAGTTTGACTCTACACAAATTAAGCCGATTAAAGATTGTGTTCATATATTTGATTAAGATTGTACGCAATGATCGCACCTTAGAGCAAATAGTGTTCCCTATACCTGAGATATGTGAATATTTGACATCAGATACAAAAATGAAAATATTCAATACAGCTGAACGGGACGATCAGGGTTCGAAGGTGGCGGATTTCTTTGATAAATCTGAAGAAATGTTTAACGAAATGAAATGGCAAAAAAAACTTAGAGGTAATGTAATACATGGCACTCGTCCTTATCATTTTTATCAACGTATGTATGGTTTTATGCTTTTCATAGGGCAACCCTTCCTATTTTGGGTTAGCAGTTACATGTCTCTGTGGAGCAATATACTTTTCAATTGCGTAGTAGTCATTAATATGATTGTAGCATTTTTCTATCCCTTTGATAATACGGTACCAGGTAAGACTCATAAGCATGGCAGATATATATATTACGCCTCCTTCTAGGTTTTGAAAACGGAAGAACAAACTTAGTATTCCCCCTATCTTATGTGGAGGGTATAAAAATACAAAATTTATTTAAATAAAAGTGTTTTTCTTTTTCGGTTTAGAGCTCAGTTATCATATATCCTTGTTATTTTGGGCGATTTTGTTGTTTTCCTTGATCATCGTTATAACTTTGCCGCGCGAATCGGGTATACGTACATTAATCGCTTCATTGATATTACGTTCTATATTTTTAATGGGGCCAGAGTCTACCTTGTGTCTACTAGGCGTGGTTACAGTAAGTACTTTGATGATGATTTTGCTGTAATTGAAAATAATTACTACTTAATCCATTTAGGTTACTTTGAAAAGTGTACACATCATCAGCATAATGGGAAATCAGGGTACTCTGGAGAAAAATTTCTTGAAAATTATCACCGATTTTCAATTATTGTATCACTCATTATATATGTTTTTCTGTTTTTGCGGTCTAATCTTTCATCCATTCTTCTACTCTTTACTGGTAAAAAATATATATATATATTAAATCCTGTAGAATTATTTTATTAACGCTTCTTTCCATAGCTGTTTGATGTAATCTATCGAGAGGATACATTAATTAATGTTATACGCTCTGTAACGCGCAACGGCCGATCCATTGTTTTAACTGCGGTGTTGGCTTTGATTTTAGTTTATCTGTTCTCCATAATTGGTTATATATTCTTCAAAGATGACTTTCTAGTACCGGTTGATATGGATTTTCAGGAGCCGGATGGTAAGTATTATATTTCATATTTGTTATATGCATTTTGTAATTTTGTTATGCAATAGATGTGGATGTCACCACGTCCATGGGGGGTGAAAATTATTGTTTTCCTTCTTCGAACACGCCAAAGTCTACAATGTTGCCGGTGGAAGTTGATGGTATGAGTGCAGGTGATGTTAAAGAACGTGCTTGCGATTCATTGGTTATGTGCATTGTTACCACTCTAAATCAAGGCTTAAGGAATGGCGGCGGCATTGGTGACATTTTGAGAGCTCCATCCAGTAAGGTTAGCAAAGATTCATTGCATCCGATTAGTCTAATGTTCAACTTTTTGGGAATCGGAAATTAGGAATCTTTTTTTATTTGTACTTCTCTCTCTAGGAAAGTTTATTTGCGGCCCGCGTCATATACGACTTACTGTTCTTCTTCATTGTCATCATTATTGTACTAAATCTTATATTTGGTGTAATTATTGATACATTTGCTGATTTGAGAAGTGAGAAGCAACAGAAGGAGACCATTCTGAAGAATCATTGTTTCATATGTGGCTTGAATCGTTCGGCTTTCGATAATAAAACGGTCAGCTTTGAGGAACATACAAAAAGTGAACACAACATGTGGCACTATTTATACTTTATAGTGTTGGTACGCGTCAAGGATCCAACTGAATTTACCGGACCGGAAAGTTATGTTTATGCGATGGTAAAGGCAGGTATATTGGATTGGTTCCCCCGATTACGGGCAATGTCTTTAGCCGCTATAGATGCCGATGGCGAACAAATCGAATTGCGCAGTATGCAAGCTCAACTGTTGGAAACGCAATTATTGATCACAAACTTGTCGCAGCAATTGCACGAATTGAAGGATCACATGACGGAGCAGCGTAAGCAAAAGCAACGTTTAGGTTTATTGAACACAACCGGTGGCAGTTTTATGACAAGTTATCAATTTCAATAGAAGGACGGTGTTGATTGGCCACCCATTGCATGTGGTAGAGAGAAGGGACTTAAATTACAATCATTTAAAAGAAAGCAATCAAATGATTATTATTAAGCATAATGTTATGAATAGATTTTAGATTTAAAGAAAAGAAGAGAGAATAATCTCCACATACGAATTATAATAACAATAGTATACAATTATCATAAGAATAATTCCGTATTGCTCTCTAGCTCACTCTCTCTTTTTACCTCTTTACCAAACTATATATTCTATATATATATATTTTAAAAAATTTTTAAAAATTTACATAGTTTATAGTTTACAAAAAGATTTTTTTTTAAATTCCTATAACTATTATACACTTTATACTATTATAATAAAAAAACAACAATAAATTTAAAGTTTTCTATGCCAAGGAACAATTTTTTCGAAATAAACTTTTTTCCAATCAAAATCAAATTGTGATGTTATAGTTTATACTAAAACAAAAAAAAAAACAAAAAACAAAATATTGATCTTAACCTCTAACAATTTTTACCTTTTTCGTAACGTAGTACTTTAATAACTTTAAACTTTTTTATACCCATACTAAGTGAACAACTTTTTATTAATATTTTAAAAGAATAACTGTTATTTGCAAGTATAGAACTGTTAATTAACTATACAACTATTATATGGAATTGTAATTTTGGTTAAAAGAAATTTTTATTTAAAATATTCTTAAATAATTATGATTTAAGCAAATTTAGAATTATCTCGAATGAATGAATTTTTGATGTTTTTATGATATTGATATATCTTTAACCAAACTGTTATACAATGGCGTAATTGTTATACAACTGTTATACTGCATTTTTAATTTTTTTTTAAACAAACGAACTGTTATACACAGAAAATCTATACCTTTATTAATGAAAAATAACACTTCAACAAAGAAATTATTAGAAATTTTAGTCTTTTAAGGAACAGAGAAGAACAAAATATTATTAGAATTTTAACAAGTGAAAATGTTATGGTCGGTCAAGCCCAATCATTTCATACCCTGCACCACTTAGACCCACAAATTATGATACAATTATTATTATATAGATTTTAAGTCATTCCGTAAATTATCGTTATATGGAAAAGGGTTCTGAAAATGGACTGATTAGGTTAAAATTTCCCACATTTGTCAATTATTAAATCAATCTCTACAAAATTTTGTTAAGAATTGAGATTTTTTGCCATCCTCTTTAGAAGAAACCTATTTGGAGAGAAGTTCTAAAAATGGTTCATTTCGGTTGATTTTCAAAACGATTCTTTTTTGGGCTAAAATACATCTTTGTACTAAATTTTATTAAAATACCTTAAAAAATACCATCGATAAGAACAAATTTAAGTGGACAGACAGACGGAACTGTTGAAATTTTGATTCGGAATCGATCGGTATAATTGAAAATGAATGCGGTTTAAAAGTTATGCACATACACCGCTTATTATAAGTGATGTATATATAATTAATATAATGAAAGATATTAAAATTAAAAATCAACTATTTACCACTAAAAAAAAACTTGGTTTACTTCAACTTAAAAAGCAAACTTTAATAGGTAAGTGATAGATCTCTTCAAAATAAAAAGACCAGAACTAAATTAGTGGAAGGAAAGTAAGAAAAAACTCAAGAAGATCTTCTACTGCCGACTTTATCTGTTTTGAGAATCAAATCAAATATCCATCTCTCATTCAATATATTAGGTATTTATTCAAAATATTTTTAAAAACTTTGATGTTTTGATTCATTCAATATGATTACAAAATAAATTCATTTTTTTTAGAATGAAATGAAATGAAATAAAATGAAATAAAGGACCAATTCAATTTTGCAAAAAAAACATATTTAGTGCATCGATCATTTACAACCAACTTGGTGGAGCTGGTTTATTTGAAGATCCTCCTGAACCGGGCCAGTGGGCCAAAGCCTCTAAGGAAACATGATTAGTACCCGCAGTGATGGGACTAAAAGCAGAATCTTTTGTCAAAGTTAGATGATGAGCAGCACCTGCATGATTATTGCGAGCATGTTGACCTAATTTGGAAGCTTCGAGTTCAGTTTTCTGTATTTCAGCAGCGGCTGCATGAGCTGACCGTTGTAAAGCCGAAGCAGCTTCAGATTCGCGAGAGGAAGCAATGCGCTGTTGATGGGACACAGCAGCTTTAGCTGCAGCTAAACGTTGCTGGGCCAACACTACAGCTTGGGCGGCAGCAGCCGCTTCAGAACGTTGAATGGCTGCAGCCGCTTCACTTTTTTGAGTTAAAATAGCTGCGGCGGCTTCCTTTTCCATTGCAATACGTTGTTGATTGAGAACATTCTCTTTGGCAGCCTGCATTTGCTGTTGAGCTATTAGAACATTGGCCGATGCTTGTTTAGCGGCAGCTATAGTATTGGCCACTTCATGGGGTGAAGGACCCGATATGTAGCGTTGGGAACTGAAAGAAAATGTGTTTTGCAAAAATATATTAATAACTGACTGATGGTGCAGCAGTAGTTACAGTTTTCAGGAAGTATTGTATTTGTTTACGAATATACCTGCCACCCCAAGGATTCCAGGCGCCTGTCAAACCACCCAGCTTAATGCTAGAAGGAGCCCAACTGCTGCCTGTTAACTGATTCGTCCAGACTGCATCACCCACTAATGCCTCCAAACTGCGTTTTTGTGTAACCTTATTATCAACAGTTTTACCTGGAATGGCCACCGTCGCTTTGGTTTTAGGCGAAGCTTGACCCATAGCGCTCAAAGCCAATAATATATAAATGCTCTGGAATTTATTCAATTTTCTAAAAGGTTCTACTTTATTAAATTTAACAAACTGTACCATGGATTTAGTTATTGTTTGCTCGAACATGATTGCAAAGGATGTCTGGTTGCAGTTGGAAGTAAATTCACAATAATTTTATGTATTTGAATGTGTCTCCTTTACAGTGGCTGAGAGTGGTTTGTGATTTCTTCTGTTGAAACGTTTGGTATTTATATTAAAATCTGCCATTCATCGTAATATTGTGGTATCTAGAAGAAAGGTTTTCTTTTAAACTTTTGCCGTGTTTCCTTTGATATTGTGTTGCATATTTGGTGTGGTGTGAGTATTGACATGCGAATACACTTTTACTGGATTTATGAAGGAATCGTAGACAATGTTTACTCATGGATCGCATGGTTTACGCGGAAACTCTGTTAAGGAAAGCATTGAAAATATTCCCTTAATTGAGGTAATTGAAATGGGTCACGTAGTGTAGTGAGAGTGTTAGACATAACTTTTTTTAAAACTATTTTTTAACTCACTGACAGCTACATAGACATAGTGCCTGAAGAAGCATGAACTCATTTAAATTGGCTTCCTCCGTTCATCTCTTCAATGAGGCCATTATGTTACACAACAATTGCAAAGGAATTAACAATTTGTAATGGTTGTGTACCTGTGCTACTGCCTTGAACTGACCAACTAATTATTTAATCAATTGATTCACTTAGTGGAGCACCAATTTTGAGGAAAGCAAGACTTCAATACAACATTCATTCCATTCATTCAATCACATAAGCGGCGCAGAGTGCACTTGCATTTTTACTTTCTCGTTTATTCACACAATATATATATATTTTCATCTCTTTTTATATCTCTCATAGTTAAACGCGGTTTATAAGAAAGTTATTTTTCTTCTATTACTTATATTTTAAAGTAAAGAACGCAATCTGAAGTATTTGGTCTAAGCTGCACCTTTGATATTCTCTAATAATTATAAATTTATTTATGGGTGTGACATGCTTCTAATAACGCCCTCTTTTAATAATCGAATTATTTATCAAAGAAAGGCTTTTATTGTGGTATGTTTTGAAGATTGAAAAAGTTAATTAATATATTTTAATTATTTATTTGGTACAATTTTTACAATTTTTTACTTAGTTTTATGACTTTTTTTTACAATACAATAATTTCTTTTTTCCAAAAATTCCAGTTAATTTACTTTGATTTCATAAAATTTTTAATTGTTGGTTGAATATATTTTCTTTTGTCACGAATTTCTCTTTCTTTTTTTAGTTAGAATATAAATCACTTGTGGTCTCACATTAATATATTTTTATGATAGCATTTTGATTGATTGAATATCAATACTTTTGATTATGTGATAAGTTTTTTTTTGTTTATTTAGAATATTTTGAATATGCGTATAACGCTGTATTATTGTGAAAAAGAATATAAATTAATAAATCGTTATAAAGTATAGTTTTAAATTAAGATATGAATCTGAGAAAGTGTTTATAAATATATGTATTATACTCTCCATATGTTAAAATTGTTATTTCATTTGCAGCAACTATGCAGAGCGAGACATAAGGGTCTCGTCTTAAAAGTCAAAAACAAAATCTGAGTTAATCTAGCCACGTCCGTCCCCATACCCGCTTATTTTCGAAATGCTCATAACAGTCAATTGTAAGCAGAAAATTGCATTTAAATTGACCGAAATGGGTAAAAAGCTATGCCTACAGTCGATAGAAATCTATGTACCCACCAAAAAAATTAGCTATGAAATTGATATTAGGATACGTAAGGGCGAGTACGTATCCTAATAACACACCCACAATGTATAAACATTTTTATTTGGCGCAGAATATCACTTTTAAGTTATAGTACTTACTCGGTATTTATTGGCCGGGTTAATGAAGTACTTCTATATAGAAGGTATTTTCTGGTACTGGTTGGCCTAAGTCAAACATATTTTACTACCCTCCACATAAGATGGAGGTATAGTAAGTGTGTCATTAAATGCAACACGCATAAGAAGACGTCAAAGATCCTTCAAAGTATATATATTTTCTTTATCAGCATCAAAAAGTGAGTCGATTTAGTTGTGTATGTTCGTGCGTCTATTGGTTGTTGGTATTCTCAGGGTATTCTCTAAATTTTGAAATTTTGGGTTGAAATTTTGTTCAGACACTTTTTGTTTTTGCACGCAGATCGCTATTCAAAATGGGATAAATCGGTCAAGAGCCACGTTCACAGTCATTAAAATCATCATTTGTAACAAAAATTCGGTATGAATATCTATAATTATCCCATCCAATAAAAATGGGCATAGTCGAATAATGAAGCATGGTCGATTAATGGAGCCAAAAATCGAACAAACTAGACTTGCAAGCTGATACGTAATACATACACTACTAGAGGGCATAATCATACACGTGCCACGCCTACTATTGTAAATGTAGAGAGTATTTATGATTTAGTATAAGCCAAATTTATGTTTCCTACTTTGTTTTGAATATTTTTTAAATAATTTTATAACCTTCACCTTAGTGTTAGGTTTGCTACTCCTTTTGAAACACCTAGAAAGAAGTCTCGGAGACCCTACATAATATACATTTCTTAACCATTATCGAAATCGATCCAGACAAGTACGCCTCAAACATAAATTTTGAGACATCAAATGAAATTTTGTACAAATATTTCTAGTATATGTGGGAGGTTCTTATTTTAAATTCGATAAAATCGAACAAGCGGAAGACACGCCTATAATTTACAAAAATTAATACAAAAACTACAGAAAACGTAATCAGGTGTATGTCTCCTTGTATATAAAGATGAAGATTATTTAAGATTTGATGACCTAAGCCAATTTTTTTTTTTACTTGCTTATAATAATATTTATATACATAAATGTTTGTGTATGTATCAAATGTACATGTTATTTTTCTTTTAATGGAGTTTTGTATCATAAGGTGGTATATATGTATATGTCTGTATATGGGCGGGATTAATATACTTAAACCTTATATGATGTTTGATAAGTGATATGAAGATAATTACAGTCTTTATGTTAACCAAATTATGAGGAAATTGAGAGAAAAAGTTCTTATAAAAATGTTTTGCCCTACATCACTTTCATTCCTCAATTTATGATACAATTAATTTAGTTGTACCAGTAAACGCGAGCCATTGCCACATAATTCACTTTGTTAAAAGACGTCCTAAATGTAGTGCGATCGGGCTTTAATTTATTATAGCCAATTATAAAGTTAATTAACTATTCTCCAACAAATTTTGTCAAAAAAAGATTAAGAATTGAGACTTTTTTTCGTTATAAAGACTTCCATTATAATGCGACCTTATATGGGAAGGGGTTTTAAAAATGATCCGATTCGGTTTATTTTCAATATGGCTGCTTTGGGAATCAAATTCACCAAATTCACCAAATTTGAACAAAATATCTCAAATATTGCGACCTGTAGCTTGCTTACAAAATTACATGGACATACGGACAGTTAGTAGTTAATCTATGCAGATTTTGTTTCTGTAACGATCGGTATGATTTAAGGTGGGTGTGGCATTTGCCCTTAAGGAGTTACAAATATCCGCACAATCTTAATAAACACTTTGCGGCAATTGGTGCAACGTAGAAGTATAAAAAAGTTCTTGAGATCGCAATAACCAAAACCAAACTAAAGACGACTTGTAGGGTCAGTTGATAAAGTTCCCTTACTTAATAATTTCTATTTGTAAAGAATACTCAGAACAAGCATGAAATAAATTTCGTGCAACAGTTTAGTATCAGATAATGAATTCTCATACGAGGAGAATAACAGACACGGCCACAAGACATCAACAACATCTGAAGGTGTTAAAAGTTATTATTAATTCTTCTTCCTTCTTCTTCTGCTTTAGGCAAATTTCTATATATATGAAATATACCTTCAATATCATCATCACTGATTGCAATGATGGATGAATGAACATGGACATGGTTAGAAAATCTTACTAGCTTGTAGTAATTAGAGAAATTTCCTCTCAAAATCATCTTGTCTTTGAAATGGGATTGATGCCTGCTATTATCTGGTTTGTATTACATTCTTTATACATCTATATATGTATGTAACTGTCACTATAAATGTTATATGAATATAAATTTGTCTGTATGAAAGAGTGGTTATGTTTTAATACTTAACATATGTTTTATTTTTTACTTAACCGCATACGATTTCGTTTTAATTGTTCCAATAAAAAAAAGGAAAAAAAAATCAAAATCAAAACAAACAAAATTATGTTCTGGTCATATTCTATTAATTGTTTATTTTGTGTTCAAAGTTTTATGCATCTTAAAACGATTATTAGTTGTATTATTATTGTAAATTTAACTACCATTAAAGACAATGCAAACATTATTTTTTTTAGAAATATTGATTTAATTGTAATTTTTGGTAAATATTTATTTAAAAAAAAAAAAAACTTTCATTACCCTATACGTGTATATGCATTATAAAAATTTTAAAAATATATAATAAAAAAAAATTTCTTACATTTTTTAAAATAAAATAACCTCAATGCAATAACTTAAATTTAAAAAAAAATACAAAAAATTATTATACATATATATGAAGTAAATTATCATATTATATATAAAAAAAATATTATTCAATGATATATTTTGAAAGTAAATAAAAACGGTCCATTGTATAATACAAAAATATTTTACAAGTTAGAGAGATTCGTCTCAATACATTTTGTGGTAATATTAAAAAGGAAGCTATTTCTTTTTCTTATATACATCATCTTTCGAACGGGTGGGTGTACTCACTTTATCACAATGTTTACAAAATCCACAAGAAAACTTTAGAGGCCCCCCTTTATGCAACAATAAATTCCAAGTATATTAAATCAAGTCCGTCTGTCTGTCTTTTGTATAATCAGAATTCTAGCGATAGCAAAATTTTACACATCCATTTGAAACTTGTGGTATTTAAAATGGGTATAATTTATTAAAATACTCGATTGGAAACGTAAGCTACCACAAGAATCATTGTCAATTAAAAATCTTATTTTAATATGGAAAGATGGTGATGAGTAATTAATATTCGGCACAAGCCGAAACTATGTTTCTTTACATGACTAGATGTAAAAAATTAAAAAAAAAAAAAAACTTAAAAAATTCAGTTTTTTTTGCTTTTGTAGAAAAACAATTTAAATTAAATGCATTAAAAAGAAAAAATAAATAAATACAAAAATAAGTGAAAATGTTATAGGCAGTCAAGCCTGATCACTAATTAATACCCTACACCACACAACACCACACCACACCACTTAAGTCCACAAAATCAGTAAACGCGAGATTTTACTATATAAATAATTTGTGATGTATAAGTACAGATAATGGGGTTATAAAATGATCTCATCAGAGCCATTTAATTATTTTTCTACATTTTGTCATAAAATATAAAGACTTCTTCTAAAAAAGATCCTTATATACGGAGGGATTCTAAAAATGGTCCCATTTGGTCCCCACTATCAACAGGTTTCCTCTTCATATGTACACGTTTCTTTGTACAAAATTTCATTTAAATTATTTTTAAAAATCTGACCTATATCTTTAATTTACAACAAATTTATATAGACAGACGGATGGACATGGTTAAATTGATTTAGATTTTGATTCTAAATAAATACAAACATACCCTTTGCCAGAATTGGTGTAGGGTATAATAACTTTCGAGAGAAATATAAAAACAAAAACGTAAAAAAAATTTCAATTAAAGTGTCAAGGAAAGTATAAATACTAAAGTTAACAATAAAAACATAATATACATGAGTATAGATGTAATGTAAAAAACTGATACAAGTGTTTAACAAGTTTACATTATTTTAAATATTTAGTTTATCATTTGTTGTTGTTGTTGTTTTATATAAAATAATTTTCTTTTTTTTTTCATTTTTATACAATATTTTTTCCTTTTTGTGATTTGCGTAATGTTATCGTTTATGAAAAAAAATGTGATGAAATGAATATTAAAAAGCAGTGTTGTTATTGTTGTTATTATTACAGTTATTCTTGCATAAAGCATTTATTTTTATACCGTTGTTCCATAAGGATTGAAAACGGCTCTCGAGCTGTCTGTATCCAAAGAAATATCCTCCGGACTGGCTAAATCTACACGTACGTTCGAATTGGTGCGTCGTCGTGCACTTTGATTGGCTCCCCAATTATTCAATGTCCAATGGAAACCAGTTATAGGCGGTGGCTCCTCAGCTACCTTCACTTGTGTACAAACCTTAATATAAGACATTTTATATAATTAATGGTCGATGAAATACGTAGTGTCATAAAAACTTACCTCTCGATTTACACAGGGTAGGGTTTCGGTGCCGTTGCCAACACCCGAACTCGAACCCGTAGCAGAGCCTGATTCTCTAGTACTACCTAAGCTGCTGCTAGATGCTAAGGAGTTATTACTGGATTCCGTAATGGCGCCACGATAACGAGGACAACTTGGCACGGCCTAGAATTAAAAAAAAAATATTTTCAAATTTTAAATATCATGTTTAACAAAAAACAAAGAGTTTGTAGTAGAGATAGAAATTATTAAATTTACCATAACTTCTCCCGATTGACAATCTTCAATCGATTTGAGTATTTCCCATACAAGTTCCGAATCCAGGGGTATGGCATGTTCAGCATCACGATTATAAATATTAATGGCTATATGTACCGGATGCGGTACAGGCAGAGGTATTAACAGCTTTTCCGTTACACTCTTCTCACTCGATTTCTTTTTCCAAGGACGCCATGGTTTTTGCGAGTCTGGTATTTTATTTTGATGAGCTGCACGATGCGCTCTAACGCGAGGTGTAGTCAAACCTACAGACATGTCTCTAAGTTAAGAGACAACATATATTGAATAATGTTAATGTCATAACATTTTACTGTAAATATTTACCTCTTTTCGGGCTTACGAAATGTTAACGTTATGCGAGAGCGCGGATTGAAAGCGGTTACCTCCAAAAAGGGTAGATGAACTTGTACGTTACCGCGCGGCGCATAAACATTACCCAACAAATCCAAACCTTTCGAACCGATGACATCTGTAGCATTTTGTACCATTTCAGAGTAGCGTGTTAAATCTAATGTAGGTAACGGTTCCAATTTAAAATGAGTATCATTTTCGGTCAGAGGCGTTAGAAAATCTATGCTAAATATTTCAGTGTATATAAGGCCCGCCAAACCAGGCCAATCATTAACAGTTAAACCCTAACAACGAAAAAAAAACTTTTATAACAATTTCTATTAAATAAAAGAAAATGAATTGGATCCACCTTATTGTCCCAGAATTCCTCTTCACTAATAGATAAACGAGCTATAATGTGAGACGGATAATATTTCTCCAATATATGGGCGGCTAGTTGTATGGCAATCTGAAATGCAATTAATTGTAGTTGGGAGATAATATGAAATAAATATTGTTGATATACGGCTTCCACTCACTTTTAATTCTTTAGTGTTGAGTTTTATGCGTGACTTGACCTGAGTGGTGAGCGCAGTTTGTAACTCGCGTCGACGTTTCTCCAATTTCTCGTGCAAGGTGCTCATTAAATCTTGTGCCTCACGATCCAAAGCCATATACGGTCCAGTTTTAGCCAACTGTGCCGAAAAAGGTCCAAAGCAGGCTTCCACAAATTGCGCGAAATCTTTTTGTGGTTGCAGTATAACACGTTCCATGGCGTGCTGATACGCTTGCAGTTCATCAAGTTCCATTTTAGCTTCAAAGGCAGCCAACGCTTGTTCGGGGCGTATAATAAAATAATAATCCAAAGCTAAACCGGGACCAGCAATACGTTTAACCGCAATACTATCCGAGGCCGGTATCCGACCACATTTCTTGATAAACAAATGAAAAGTTAAGGAATCCCACAGCAAACGTAAAGAATAACGAGCTACACCCACTGAAAGAAGAAAAACAAAAAAAAAGAATTAAAAAAAAATGATTTTTTTTACTAAACAGATCCAACATTTTACCTAATAGTATAAGACCGGAAGCTATTGGACATACAATGGTGGCAAGCAGTACAGCAACTATAGGTTGTATGCAGCCTTGTATAAGTATATTCCAAATTAATGCCTCCAGGAGAATGCAATAATGATTTTTACTCTGATCGGGCGCATCCAAGTCGTACACCAACACCATGTATATGTGTAGCATTATGGTGAAAAGCGGTATCCAGAGAGGTGCAGTTAAAGCCAAAGCAAAGCTTAATGAACTGGTGGCCACACATAGCAGGGGAAATGCAAAGAGTATCACTACAGTGCCCAAGAAGCCCTTAACAAAGTAATTCCAAACACGATTCAAATTACGCGTTAAGCCTTTGCCAATAAAACCTGTAATGACAGGTACAATATTTGTTGTTGTTGTTATTGTTTTAAATCTTACCTGTATCGGGTTCAGTTTCAAAGTGTGTTCTTGACTTTGATATGTGCCGCCAGAGTTCAATTAAACGCGAGGCCATGGTCTGTGTTATGCTTGTCTTACGCGGAAATAGAGTACCATTCACTTGCGATAACTCCAAATCGGGCATAAAAGGCTTAACACAGAACAACGCTCTCAAACTCAATGGACTACACCACGGTACCAAGATACCCAACAGAAACATCATGTTCCAAGTCCAACACCAGGTGCGCTGTATAAGATTCAGTAAACGCCAAAAGGGCCAGCGTGTGCTGGTGGTGCGTATAATTTCCTTTTCCACCAAAAAAACTGGTTGGCTGGGGTCTGAACGGGGTGTTACAATGGAAGTAGCATGTTGACTAATCACTGTTGGTATGACGTCCGATTGGCCCTGAAAGTTGCGACGTATTATCCAGGACTTGGGTGACCAAATGCGACACGCCCATTGAAAAGTACGTGTTGGTGTTTTGGCATTCTTCAGTTCCTTCAGAAGGATGGGCTCGCGTTCTTTCATGAATGCTAAATCGCGACTCAGAAAATAGGCGGTCTGCAGCAGATTATGTTTTGTGCACATTCTTATGGCCTCTTCGTGGGCGGCCCAAGCCGACTTATGTAATTTATGATGTTCGGCATGTCGTAATTTGAGGCGCAACCAAGGCGCCACCCGTGACAATACCGAATGATCATTAGCCAGGCACTTCTGGTGATCTTCACGGCAACGTTTCAGATCATTTTGTACCTTTTCTACGGCCGCATACATAATAACCACAGATTGGGCTTGTTGTACCAATAATTCCGGTATACCCGGACCCAGTTCTGACAGCTTGTTGTTAGCTAAAATGGATGAGTAGACGCGCTGAAGATATTCCTTCATAACAGCTTCATTAACTTCCTGGAAAGCTTAACATAAATATTAATTTAATTATTTTCATTGTTTCTAACCTGTTCGATTTCTTTGTCTGTTAATTTTTTAGATCTCAATTCGGCAATGAGACGTTCTCGAAAATGTAAAAACCAACCGCGCGTCTCCCTCTCCAGGATACCAATAAGGACGGGAAGAGCTTTTCGCATAATGTCACGACAAAACAAACGCAAATCAATTTCTTGACCTTTGGGCGTTACGAACAGATACGGTACGGGTTGCATGATTTCGCAGCTATTAAAATCGAATTTTTCCATGGTGGCGCGGCGCAATATTTTGCGTACATATGAACACAGGCTATCCAAACTATCCTCATATTCTGGCTAATTAACCGAATTAAAGCAAGTAAATATAAGTGAAGAATGGAAGAGAATAGCTAACCCACCCGACACACCAGTTCAGCTATAAGAAAACGGCAACGTTCCTCTTTAATTTTATAATCGAGATTATATGCCAACAGAGCCGGCACCCCAATAATCATATCAATCAGTTTAAGAACGCCCTTCAGCAACGCTTGTACAGCATGCGAAACGGACAAGAAATGCGAAATTATACGACTACGTGCCGTTACGACAAGAAAACGTGCCGCTAAAGCCAAATCACTAAGAAACGAATCGTGAGCTCGCAGAGAGCCCTTTTGCAGTAGTTGTGACAAACGCCATTTATGCACTTGACCCGGAAAATGTAAGCTGGGCACATCGAATTCGCTACATCAACAAAATATTGCAAAATGTTGTACAATTTCAAATTATTTTATCATTTAATTTTTATGAATATTTCTTTATAAATTTATATATATTTCGGGTATAGTTTTAATTATATAAATTATTTACTAAAAACACGTGCAGTGAAACTAATTGTACAGGTAGAGGTGGGTTAACATTTTTAAAAACAATTGATTTTCTTTCAAATTTCCAGATTTCTAAAAGTTCATCGATTCATGATTTTTTCGAAAGGATTTAACGTAAAACGGGTAAACACTTTCAAATAAATAGAAGCGGCTCTGATTTTTGGATATAATTGAAAAATAAATAAAAAATATCCAAATACATTTCTCAACAACTCCCCACCTTAGTGCAATATTGGTAAGACATGACCACGATCAAGTTTTGAAAACGTTACACAGTCACAGTCAATAAAAGTCGTAACTCTGGTTTCGAGTCTAATTATGTCTGCGTTCGTTAAGTCGTAAGACCGAATAGCAGAAGATTCGAATTAACGAAAAGCGAAGAAGTCTGAATCGACTTGGCCCGTATCCATGTACAGTTCTGCTTTTCCTGTGGTTGCAAGTTTTATAGAAATATTTCCAGAATAGAAAATTGACATTTGTTAAATATAATTAAAATAAGCCCATTCGAGTGACACGGCAGCAATTTACAAAAAAAACCCATTCAAGAAAGTTTTGAATCATTTGGATAAACTTTACACATACTTTATTAGTCATCAAATATAAAAAGTATCCATGATTAAGTCTCTATATGTAAATTTACTAAAATAGAGAGTTTATGAGATTCGGTTTGTACTGAACTAACATGCATTACAACTTATGATTTTATGCGAAAATAAAATGAAAATACGAAACAAGTAATTCTATAAAAGACAAGGTAAAGTCTGCCGCATTGATTTAAAATAACAACACAATTTATAATATTCTACTCTCGTCAAGCTTTTTCATTTGATACCCATATCCCTGAAGCGGCCTCAATGTTAAATGTTATAAATTTTTCAGTCAATCAAAATCTATGCATCTGTCACAAAAATTGAGCTATTAGGTTGAAATATAAGACATATATTTACAATTATTCCATCCATCAATGAGCCAAAAATGGGCATGGTAGAATAACTGACACGCCCACTATGCACAAATATCTATATATCTACCATAAAAATTTCCCTATGAACTTAAAATGCATATCTATGATTATCCCATCCATCGATGTTTGGAAAATGGGCATGGTCGAATAGTAAAAACGCCGACAAGTTACAAAAAAGCACAGAAACTCTAAGCAAAACTCGTTTTGAAAGCTGATCTGTAATACAGAGACTTTAGACAGCCATATACCTACCACGCCCACCATCATAAATGTGTAGCGTATTTAAGATTCGGCCGCTAAGTCTAATTTAGTTTCCTTTCCTGTTTTACTTCTTTCTACTAAATTACTTTGAGCTATTATTTAATGACTCTAGCATGACTATCAAAATATCAGATCAATGTTGGTCACAAAACGAAAAATTTAACAGAAAATTTCAACTTGAAATGGAAAAAGTCAACGCATAAAAGTTCCTATTGTTTAAAAAAAAACTAAAACCAAAACTAAAACTAAAACCCGCAACATTAAACGTTAAGCAAAATGAATCCCAAGAACAACTAATTCTACGTAACGGAACTCAATCCACTAATTGAAGTGTACATTTTTCATTACTTACTACACATATGATAAAATTCAAGAAAGCGATATTTTAGTTGCATTCAAATTTCGATTTTATTTATTAAACGATAACAGCGTTTTATTTATTTATTTACCCATTTCTACGTATGCTTTCCAATTGGGCCAAAGTTAATTTCTTGGGTTTTCCATATTTATCCTTTTGTAAGCTTTTTTTCGTTCGTTTCATTTTGCAAATAATTTTAATTAAAATTTGTTGTTACAGTGTTTGCAAAGAAGTTATTATTAATGGATAAGAAACTTAATGTTTAGTACTACTCTTGGTTATGATATGAATGAAAAGAAGGCACAGCAGAATATTGAAATAATTTCCAATTTTTCATTTATAATCGGAACGAAAAAAAAAAAAAACACAAACGAAAGAAGCGTTTAAATATAGCAATGATTAATATTTTATGTGCGAGTTTTATACCGTGTCATGATGATTGATGGAGTGTGTCTCTTAAGTGTTTAGCTTAATGTGAGGATAACAAAAAAAAAATACATTTTGTTAAATCAATAGTTTTGATTAGTACAACTTATTATATATTTCTATAATTTGCAGATTTTGTAATTCCCCCCTCCCTTTTAATGGCTCTACATAGAACAAAGTTGATTATCCTGAGAAATTTTCCTCAATTTAAACGAATTTTTTCAATAAGGACATAACAATTTTATATGTTAATATGAATGCACTGCACTCTTGAATGTTTTTCATGATCTATCAACAATAAAATGTCAGTCAAGGTTAACATTTTTATTATGATAAAGTTCACAAACGAGCAAATTCATTCTAATTTGGTGGTAGCAACTTTAAGAGCAATAATCGTTCCACGAGAGTACTCGTGGGTGCTGGGCGAAGATACAGCAAAGTACCAAAAATGTTCTGGAGGGTAATCACGTAAGCGATAGTGATGGTACGACAATAGTTATTTTTAAATTTTCATTTTCGTTAGCGATGGTAACCTTATAAACCGTCATGTAGCATCGCGCAAACAACCGTTATCGTGCGATTGCAAAATAGCTATCGTTTTATAATAATATAAATTAAAAGAAAAAAAAAAAAAGGAAAAGATAAAATTAAAAAAGGTAAGTAATACATTAGTAAAGTGTGAAGAAATTAAATAAGAATTGAAATTTCTAGGAAAAATGCATAGAAATATTTTTTTAACATGTAATTAAAAATTTATTACTTTCAATCTACATATCTATAATATCTATATATTTTACTATTTTCTATTTAGATTTACAGAAAAATTTTTAGAAAGTCAGTGGTGTGGACCACAAAGTAATACTTGGCTTCTCGGTAAATTACAAAATATTTCAACATAAAATATTTTTTCTAAACAAAAATAATGTATAAATGAGAAAATTTATATTCTAATTGTCTTTGTGCAGGTCACAATACAACTCTCTGTCTTTGTTTACTAAAATTAACGCCATATGATAAATTCTGTCATTCACAATGAATAATAACACGACGATGAGAGTGATGGTCTTATATGAATGACACTAAAACTATTATCGACTACGATCATCGCCCCAACGACAATAGTTTCAAAAGTTACGTGATCACCCTCCTGATTTTTGGATTTAATTTTTTAATTACCAAAAATGTTTGGTACTTCGATCGATTGCACGCCATTCACAGGAATTGGAAATGTCTCAAATTAAATTGTGACAAATTTTACATAATGATCTTGGCTTACATCCTTACACAACCAAACTAACTCAGGCATTGAGTCCGCTCAATGAAATACAAAATTGTTATGTTCTTATTGGAAAGATCATAAATATATATATATATATTTTTCTTCAAAATAAAAATTATTTATAAAATTGATGGTAGTTATTATTGTTGTTTGCAGAGTAAGAGATCAATGATATATTAATGATTAACGTAAACATTTTGTATAATTACCCATTATCTCGTAACGTTTTTAATTGTGAATTAGTGAGACGACGTGGTTCTCCTGTACTGTCAGATGCTACAGCATCTAGCTCATCGAATGGTGGTGCTATAAACAAATCACGCAAATTGATTGGACGCATTTTACGATTACCCACCGTATGCGAGCCATTATTGCCGGAACTGCTCACAGACAAAGAAGCAGCCGATAATGGTTGAGGTAAAACTAAAATATGAAATTAAGGAAATTTTTATTACAAAAACATTTATAAAATGAATTTTTGCACCCTACACCATTTGTACTAAAGGTTACACTATGTTCCTAAATGATTTTTTGAATCAATTTAACCACATCCGTCTGTCCGTCCATTTAAATTTTAAAACACTTTGGAATGTTTTGACGCTCTAATCAAAATAGCTTAAATTGAATCTAGAGCCTATTTTCTTATAAATAAAAACCACGAGAAGACGATTTCTAATTTATATAAATTGTTTAACTATGTGTAGATGGTGTAGAGTGTACAATGGTCGAGCTTGAACAACTTTAACATTTTCATTTGTTTTTACTACTTACCTACGGGAAATGTTTTCCAATGATAGAGAAATTGTTCGGCTACCGTTTTGATTTGTTGAACCAATTGTTCCACCTCGGCTGGAGCTCCCACTAAATTGACATTAAATGTAAGTGGTTCACGTTCTGGCCCCGTTAAGCTAAGCGGGCGCAACTGATGAGCCGAAGCGCTGTTAGCTAGTGGCATAATTCTTCAACTCTACACAACCTACACCTACACAACACCTTCGTCACGTATTGCAATTTTAAAGAGTAAGCCTGCCTTGTGCTATTTCTCTTCAGTTTATGTTAGGAAGGCGCTTCCATTTAAAATCTATGCATGATGATTCCTATTAATGAACGAAATAGAAGAAAACAAGAAAATTAAATTTGGTTAAGGCCAAAACTTAAACACCCTGCACATCTACAAATGGTGGGCGTGGCAAATATATAGTGTATATATTACGTTTCAGCTTGCAAGACATGTTTTACATTGAATATGGTTTTTTGTACATTGTGGGCATGTCTGTTATCGAACCATGCCCATTTTTGGCACATCTGTGAATGGGATACGCGTACAAAATTTCAAGTTCCTAGGTCAACTTTTGCGGCATATAAATAGATTTTTGTTTATTGTGGGCGTGGTTCTTTACGGATTTCGCAAATCTGCGTGCAGAAACTGAAAGTGTTTGAACAAAATTTCAGTTTAATATCTTAAAATTTACGACCTTGGGAATGCCAACACCCGGACATATGGACGGACATGTTCAGATTGACTCCATTTTTTAATTGTCTTTTAAAAATATTACCTCCTCCTGGGAGGAAATTATCTCCTTCTTCCATCTTATGTGGAGGGTATAATTAATTCGTTTTATTTTTGTAATTTAAGACAAGTTATAGACGATGATTAATTTTAATTGAAAGAATTTTTTTATTAGCGATTATATAGAGGATGGGGAGAAAAATAGAGAGAGAGAGAGAGAGAGAGAGAGAGAGAGAGAAGAGTAAACGTATACTTTGTTTGCAGTTTTGTTTTGCTTTTAATAAATATTAATAAATATATAGTGAGACACACATTACACGCATATTTCATGGAAAAGCATTATTCCATGGAAAATTCCATAAAACAGAAATCAAAAGTTGACCATATTGCATCATAAATTGAGACACTATGCAGAATATTCGCTAGAATAGGATTATATGTGCGAACACGAACATGAATACGATCACGAAAGGGTTTTCATTGCAATGCTCTCCGTTACGTACGTAGTATTGAGATATCCATTCAAACTTCATTTCACTTTTACCGCTTAGCGTACTTTCTTAGTTACTATTATAAACTACTCGACTATAAAATGAATAAAATATAACAGTAGTAGGTGAACTTGACAACGCATACAATCAATAACAGCCACAAACACACATACAATAACTGTGGTGTGCTCCAATTTTCATTTATGCCATAAATTGTTTATTGGGTCTTTGTTTCGTTCTTATACAATTTTAACAACAACAACAAGACTACCAGTCTCATCAAAGGCTATTGTGTACCCTCAACTCTAGAGGGAAACCTTACAAAATTCTTTAGTTAATCTATTCCAACAACAATTATATACTTGTTGTACATGTTGCAATAAAGAACTGAAAAAAATATTACTAGATATAACAAAAACAAAAACGACAAAAGCAGAACATGATGATGATTTTCAGTCTCCAAACAGATGAGCGGTATATTATGTTTATCATAATGTTTGCTTTAGTTCGTCTTCAATTTAAAGTGCGATCAGTAGGCCGAGTCAATAATCGAAAATATAGTCGGTCAAACCTAACCATCAAATACCCTACACAGCTTGATGTAGTATTCAAGTAAAAAATTTTCTTTTTCTTTGAATAATGACCTTTTATGGGGAGGGGTTCTAAAAATGGTACGACTCTGTCCATTTTCAACAGGGTTCCTCTTTGGGCCAATTCATGTCCTTGTACCAAATTTCATTGAAATATCTCAAAAAATGCTGCAGCTTACGCACAAAGTTACACGGACACCCAGAGGGACAGATGGACATGGTTAAATCGCACAATGACAAAATAATATATATTTGGTACATAATTCGACTTTTAATTTGATTCGTAATATATCCGAGAGGCATCATCCTATGATTATCATGACTAAAGTTTGTAAATGAAACAGGAGGGTACTCCAGATTCAACTTAAAATATATTTAATTTATTTTACATGTTGTGGTTGCCTCTGCCCTGTTGAATATATTTTCACATTTTTACATTTTTTACATGGTGGAAAACATTGCATAGCATGTAACGATGTATAATATTAGATTCTTAATAAATAAAAAATGTTCATAAGAAATTTATTAAAGTAATGTTGTGTAAGAAGTATTAAAAATGTCTGTACGTCCGTACTGTTATATATAAAAAACGCTTTATTGTTGGAGTAGCTCAAAATTGCTGTAATTAAGATGTATTTTGTAATTTTTTTTTTTTTTATTTTATTTTCTTTTCATTTCAAGCTATTCAAGTAACCACTCGTAATGGCCGAGGTTGAGCACAAAATGTAAGGGGGGACTGACACACAGATAGCTCATATTGTTGTCACAGTATCTGTATCCATATGGTTAATGGTAATGTGTGCAAATTTAAATTGAATTTGGTATGCGTCAAATCATATTGGAAGTGTATCATGTGATAGGAGAGCGGGGCGGTATCCTATGTTAATATATATACGTATATATTGAAAACATTATGAACGTGCTTGTTTGTCTGGATTATGGATAAACAAAATTTAAATTCACATAAATAAATGAAGCGCACCATTTATACGTGTGTCTGTATATACATTAGTGTATGTGCACAATAAATAATATAATAATAAACATATTTAGCACACACATTGAATAAGAAATTGGAATTAATGAATTTATTGAATTGAATCTCAACATGAGCCTGAATAAAATATTCGGAATATTCTTAAGAGACAACTTGTGCATTGTAAATCTGTTGTATATGCATACCCTTTTTTTTGGACTTTTCCAACAAAATGTATAAAAAAGATTTTATACGTTTCCAGAGCGTCGTAAGGCGCGATCTAAAGAACATCTTCACATATACCGATCGCTTCAGAATGGATTTATTGTCCGTCTTTCTGTCCATGTAAGTTTGTGCTGGTTAAATTTTTTGAGATATTTTGTTGAAATATAGTACAAAGACATGTAGTGGCTCAAAGACCCAAACCCAAACCAAACCTTGGGCCTGCTTGGGCCATTTTTAGAACCCCTACCCACATAATGTTATTTCACGAAATTACTCATATAGCAAGGCCTTCAAGGCCGCATTTACGGATAAAACTTAACTAATAGGAGCATAATTTGTGAAGCTAAGTGGTGTCCGGCTTCACCGTTTGTAAAATTTTCATTTGCTTTTGTTTTTTTTTTTTTTTTTTTTTTTTTTTATTATTATTATATACACATCTCATGTGATATGCTTACAAAATTACAGCTTAATTTATAGACTTAAACACAAATTATACGCACAATTATGAAATGATTGAATGTTCGCGTTATCTTATAAAAAGCACAATAAGAATAATAATAATAATAATTGCAACTGCATTGATATGTGAAGAAAAGAGATAAGCTATATTATTACAGAGATGTTAAAATATAAAAGATACCGTTATTATTTCAAATGGTTTGTTTTTAAAGGGACAACAATAATTTATTAGTATGAGAATGCGAGAGGCAAAATTAAGCAAACACCTGCTGAAACTGTTGATTTCATTTGTTACAATATAACGTTATAATAAAATAACAATGACATACAACACTACCTAAAGAAATGTTTTAAGGCAAGGAAGGCCACATTGCGTTTGCATTGTCTGTAAAAGTGTAATGCTCTGATGAATTTACATGGGCTAACTATTACAACAACAAACAAAACGAAAAACTAATTAGAATAATAAAATATAAATATACCAAAATATTCGTAATGAGACATGTATTCTTCCTAGAAATTGTTCTTGCTGTTGAAACATAATAACTTAATAAGTTCTCACTTAATATAGTGAATTAATATATATATATGAATTCGGTCGCCGACCACTACTGAAGTGTTAATTGATAGGATAGAGAGAATGTTTTTTTTTGTTTAACACACCAAAAAGTGCAGCATTAAATAAAATTATTATATATACTAAATATTGTTAAAATCAGCTGCTTTAAATATTTTAAGAACGCAAACAATATAATTTTGTGATTAAAACTTTAATCTTGAACTGTATTTACCCACTGTATAAAAGTATACAGTCCAACTCCCACAAAAACTTGTCAAAGTGGTGAAGCACAACTGAAGTTATGATATTATATGCACGTATGCACACGCACACATATGAGTGTATACTAATGATTATTGTGATGGATATGAAAAGAAATTGTATACTACTCAATATTATTTATATTTAATAGTTTAGATTAGATGCATTCAAGGTATTTTATTGTTTCAGTATGTTTTATAAAAGTTTCACTTTTTCGGCCTCTTCCATGTCACTTACATTTGTAGGATTTTTATATTTTCTTGAATAACTCCCGTTATAGATTTTTTTATTATATATATTGATGCAGAAAATTTTTCGTTGTTTTGCGTTCGATATTTTAGTCTGTTTTCTATAAAGTTTATTATACATATTTCTTTTTATTACATTTTTATAAAATCTGTAAGTTTTTGTTGTTGTTTTTTTTTAAACACAAAAAATATGTATACTATTTTGGTTAGTTGATGTTTTATGAAATTTTATTAATATAGAATGCGGCTCACCTACAACATACTTGAAAAATTATATAAAACTGACCATACGAAATAAAGGGAAATGGGAATAACAAAACTAAAACGGTTCGATAGTAGCTAAACGGAATATAATGGGATTGTACACTGGAAAAATTTTCTCACAAATTTTTAGATATCAGACATTATATATAAACAATTAAGCTATCGACAAAAATATCTTATGTTTTCATAAATTGTGCCAAGGAAAAGGTATTTAGTACGAAAATAAATCCAAGAATTATTAAGGCATAATATATGAGGCAAACTTACAATTCCCTATAATTTATTCCTAATGACAATAAAAGTGTTAAGGTATCGCAATTTAGTTCAACTGTAGCAGAACAATTTTTAAATTTTTCATTATTTTATTGCAGAGCTTATATAACACTCCAAAGAAAGGTACTAATTTTCTCTAATCAGACTTTTAAATTTCTGACCAACTTGTAAAAACTTTTGCATAGAAAACCGCCAATTACTTATTCTCTACCCCTAAACATTTTTCACAAACAAAGAATTTATTTCATTTCATAATTTATACACCAAACACATATTAGAATAGACTAGACTATTGTAATGTCACAAATTGGTAAAATAAAAGTAAAAAATATAAATAAACTTAGGGAGAACTGTGCAGAACTATCAGAAAGTGCACCAGACTATAAGACACTAAAAATAAATGTAAAGCAAAGTAAACGCAAAGCGAACACCACCGGTAATCGTAAGCCAAAGACAAAAACAAATGCTGTACTTAAGCAGGAAAGCAATGTAGTGTCCACAATTTGTGTTAAAAAAAAAAGAAGAAGCAATACTTTTAAAGACCCACCCGCTAACCAAAAGCGAATAGATGAATTTTTTAAAAGTTGTCAAAAAACGTATCGTATAGAACCATTGCAACGTACAAATCCACTAAAGCTGAGTCAACAAAAAAAGTTTATTAAAAAGCGCGGCCGCAAACGTTTATTTAGTGAAACGAATAAAATGGAAATTAATACCAAAGAGCAATCAATTAACTTATCGTCTGAGTGCTTTGTAATAAGTTCAGGAAGTGAAGGGGATTGTAACGAGTGTAAAAATGATATTGCAATTCCAAAAAATTCCCAAACAACAACAACAAAGGAAAATAAAGAAAAAAGTGCTGCGCTTGTATTATCTAAAAGCAATTCCAAAGGTCAACAGGAAAAAACAAATTTAAAACTTCCACCAACATTTTCTTGCAACCCTGAGGAATGTAATAAAAGTAATTGCGATACAGTAGAGAGCACCTCCATTACCAGAAGTCAACCTGAACCATCAAAGGCATTTAGAGAAATTACCTGCTCCTCAAGGATTAACCTTAAGGAAGATGTCAATAATAATCTTAAGGAAACCAGTGAAAAAGTAACGGAAGAAATTTCATATTCAAAGAGTTCAGATGAAAAATCCATTCAGGATAATTCAAGCGATTCAAAAGCCATTGATTTGACATTGGAAGCAACCAGCAAACCGCCCAGTGGGACTAGTGCAAGTGTGAGAAGTTCAAAATATAAAGTAAAGCCTTGTCCTCCGTATAAAATAATCGAAGGCACTACATTTGCGGTGGATGCCTTTCAATTTGGTTATCTGGAGGGTATCACCCACTACTTTTTAACCCATTTTCATGCCGATCATTACATTGGTTTAACGCGCAAGTTTTCAGCTCCCATCTATATGAGTGAAATAACTGGCAAGTGTTTGAAAATGATAGATTTTTCTTTAAATTTAATTGAATGGACATTTTTTTTAATCCAAAGCTCGATTGGTACAATTGTTTATAAACCTGGATGAGCAATATGTGAAAGTGTTGCCTTTAAAGGAAGCGGTGCTTGTAAATGATGAGATCACCGTTACGGCTTTGGATGCCAATCATTGTCCGGGTGCCATTATGTTGTTGTTTCAACATATAAAAACGGGCCAATGCACGCTACATACCGGAGATTTTCGTGCCAGTTTCCTAATGGAAACAGAACCTTGCTTTTGGAATTACAACATTAACACCCTGTACCTGGACACAACGTATATTGGGGAGCGTTATGCATTTTGTACCCAAGACAAGAGTGTGGAGGAAGCCAAACAATTAATAGAAAAATTTCAGGAGAAGCATAAAAATAAAAAGATTTTATATATATGCGGGTCGTATTTGATAGGTAAGGAGAAATTTTGGTCGGCTCTGGCTGAGGAGTACAACTGGAAGGTGTGGTGCGAAAATAACCGCTACAAGGCCTTGAAAGCACTAAACGATGCCAGATTGCAGGATTTGTTGGTGGAAAATGTGCAAGAGGCTCAGCTGCATGTGATAGCCATGGTTAAAGTGAACTACTGGGTAGGGTATTAAACTAACCGTGGGAGTGGTAAATATATATATTACGCCCTCAAAAAGTGTGTATATTACGTTTCAGCTTGCAAGTCGAGTTTTACATTGAGTATGGTTTTTTGTAAATTGTGGGCGTGTCTGTTATTCGACCATGCCCTTTTTGATAGACAGGATAATTATAAATACATGTCCTATATTTCAACGTAAAGGCAAAATTTTTGTGGTAGATATAGAGGTTTTTGTCGATTGTGGGCGTGGCTCTTGACCGATTTTGATTATTTCCAATATCGATCTGCGTGCAAAAACTAAAATTAATTTCAGCTCAATAACTCAAAATGGACGCCCGTGAGAATGCCAATAACAGACGGACACACGAACGTAGATGTCTAAATCGACCCAGTTTTTGATGTTGTTCAAGAATATATATTCTCGAAAACGTAAGAACAAACTTGGTATACCCCCATCACTAAGATGGAGGGTATAAAAAAAGCAAAACATTTCTTTTATATTAAATCTCTTCTAGAACTTACTGGAGTACTTTTACCCTTTCGAGTCACAATACGATGTTCTGTTGGCTTTCCGGCCCAGCGGTTGGGAGAAGAACAGCAAACCTCAGTGGAGGGGGAAAATCAATATAATCGGTGTAGAATATTCTGAACATTCCAGTTTAACGGAAATGCAACGTTTCGTAAAGTTTTTAAAACCCGAAAAAGTCATTAGCACAGTACCTGTAGCAAGAGATCTTATGAAAACTGCTCAAGTACCAGCCCATTGGTATAAATATGAACGCTTAAAGCCAGAAGGAAAGCATCAAAGCACCATAACAGCTTACATGACACCAGCAAAGCCGAACAATGTTAATGGGATCATTTTCAGAGGACACTTGCAGGATTTCGTGTCTCCATTTTCGGAGAAAGAGATAACCAAAAAATTCTCAATGGCATGTGAAATGAGGGATGACAAGAATCAGTCCATATTACAAATCCCTCAACTACACCCTATAGATAAAGTCAACAATTGGTTAAGCACCAATCATACAGTATCCAGGCATCAATATGAAAATGAAAGTGAAATGAAATCTGAAATTGTTGCAATTAAAGAGAAAATATCACCATTAACTGGGAATGAGAAAGAGTCAAAAAAAAACAAACCAAAGAATCGAATTTTACATTCAAATACCAACACCAATGATGGCGGTATAATAATGTGTAAATCTAATAAAATAATGGAAGAAAGTCCATCAGGAGTGCAATTAACAAAATCAACATTACCTCAATCTCAAAATGATGACAGTGATAAAACGAAAAACTCAAGTAAACCAAAGCAAAATTCATCTGCTTCATCTGAAATGGCGGCACCATTGCGTTCATTGCAACAAAAAAAGAGAAAGAATAACTTGGCATCATTGCCGACATCGTCACTGCACTCGAGTAGCAAAAAATTAAAATTGTTAAAAACAAATGAAAATAATGCTGAGAACGACAGCGATGAAGATGAAGGTGAAGATGAACATGATATATTTGATAAAAAAATTAAAGAAATGCCTGATACATCCGCCCTTATAAGTCAAGTTGTATCGTTTTATAAAAATTTGAATACAGTTATTGATGTGGATGCTGAATATGATTGACTTAGTTAAGAAAAAAGAAACGTTAAGTTAAGAAAAAAGAAAAGAAACAATTCAAATAGTTTTCGTTAAATATTTGATAAGTGCCTTGCTGTACAGTTCACAGAGCATGGGTAGGTAAAAAAGAAAATAAATAAACGAATTTTTTTTTTATATATTTCTAAATGCATTTATATGATTTAATATTTTTTCTATAATCTACAATTAAATCATGTTAATAGTTTCATCATTATTTAAAGATAATTATTTGTTTTTGAATTTCTTTATATTGTTGTCTAAAGCGTTATATTAACTTTAAATATTGAAATAATTTCACAATATATTCCAAACCCCTAATTTTCCTTTCACAAAGTACTAAAATTATACACAAAAAAAATTGTTCAAAATTGTATATTAGTTAATAAATCTCTATTTTGTTATTCTTCAATTTTTGTTTCATTGCCGTGAAAGTGCTAAATACGTTTTAATTCAATTTATATCATAGGTGTTAGGTTTAAATTTAAATTAATTATGCAAGTGGGCATTTAAAAAAATGGCACCACTATTTTGGTGGAAATATTTTAAACGTTTGATTTGTAAAATGAATTAAATTTTATTAATCATAAAATATATAGAGCATCCCTGGCTTTAAACATACATGTAGCTTATTTTTAGAGCCAAGACATAATGTCTTGGGTAAATATAGCGAGAATTGTTACTTTATATAAAAAGAAATCTAAAACACAGCAATAAAATCACACTCCTTAAATAATTAAACATATTGGTTGGTTGTACGCAATCATTCAATTTATACTATAGTGGATTGAGTTGTAGCAGTATATTGTTATGAATAAGTCACCCTGTGAAAAAATCCTAAATACAGAGAGGTTGTAAAAATTATTCGATCGGGTCCAAATTTTAAATTATAGTTAATTTACATTTTTTAGTTATAAAATGAGAATTTTTATTATAAAAAGATGTTTTTGAGCGATTAAAATTTCGATTCTGTGTCGATCGTTGTAACGGATTCGTTTATATTTAACAAAATACCAATGAATATTATTTTCAGTTTTACGCAAGCATATGATTATGCAAAATTTATTACTTGAAGTAAATGGATAATTGTAAATTTTGCCTAATCAGAGTATTACTGCACATGAATATTCCCAAAATTTACTCTCTTATTTATTAGCGTAGCATTAATTCATTTAGTTAAACGGGAGCTTTGGTCGTGAGTGGTTGAATTATTTTTTCGTTTGCCAATTAATTACAGCGGTATTTATAACAACACCAATTAAAAATATACACAATATAAATAAAACGCGTGCGACTTAAGTATATATATGTACAATATTTATATACTCTTTATACAAAACGGTTGTATGTAAAAGTGTCAATTGGAAGAAAAGTTGTGTGTGCGCGTGTATTAAAAAATATATGATTCCACTAAATATTTTTATGTATGCTTATATAATAAACGCATACATATATATATATATATATATATATACGTTTATGAGAAAGCCATGAAAAAATTGTTGAAAATTTTCTTTCAGTATTTTTTCGCCATAACATTTTTTTTCTAACATGTTTTGCGGTGAAAAACAATAGTGAGAAAAAGGAAATAAGGAAATTTATACGTATTGTTGTGCATACATAGAAAATAGAGAAGAAGTTTTGTTTCTTTTGCGGTCGATCGGTTATTGTGGAAATATATAAATAAATAAATAAACAAACAAAAAAAAAAACACTTTTAAGGAATTCATAACTGCAACTCTTTTTTGGGGTATGTGTTTACCTGAGAGATAGAGAAAAGTAGAAAGAGAGGGAAAGAGTGAGTGTAAGCAATTTAAGTTTAAGAAAAACAAGAAAAAAAATAACAATTTGAAAAATGTTGTTATTATTCAAGCTATTGTTGTTGTAGTTGTTCAATAGATATATTGTATTGTATATGGAGCATGTTTACTTTTATGCCACCAAGCACTGAGTATGTTTGCAGTTTTTCGTTAATTGTTTTTTTATTTTTATTTTTTCGAGGTATTTAAAAAAGTGTATGTTGTTGTTTGTGCAATTTTTCTTATTTTTCTGTGTAATTTTATACTTGCTTTGAGTTACGTTGCCTTTTTTAGCTATATATACACACATCTTATATTTTTTACAATGTGTGCTTGCATGTAATATGTACGACATATCAAGTCTTGAAAATATTTGCTTTGCTTTGGTTGGGTGTTATTTGGGACTGGCTGCCAATGTTTAGTTAGTTTATTTATGTGTGCTAGTCTAACACTTTTAACTAGCTCCATCAACAACATCATCACTATAACCAGTAGCTGTGTGTGTGTGTGTGTGTGTGTGTGTGTGTGTGTGTTTATAAATAGCAATGTTTTTACAAATGCATAATTAATACAATATATGTATATGGGTGTACATGAACATGCCTACAGTCCATACACCCATTCCTACGTTTGTATATGTGTGTTTGTACATTTCAGCAAGTTTGTTTTATGCTTAACATGAAGCATATTTGGTTGTTTGTATAAGCTGTTGTTGTTGTTTTACCTGTTTTTTTCTTTTCTTTCTTTTTAATGGTCAACAACACTCATTCCCATTCCCGTTCCTATTCCCATTACCTCTCACTTCTCTCACTTTTTTCATCCATATGTTTTGTTATGAAATTCTTATGAATTCAATTCAATTCAATTCAATTATTAATGTTAGAACAGGTAAACAACAATTATAACAACAACTGTATGGATTCATGAACAGGCAAGCAAACAACAGCTACACAGTAAACATACAGTGAAAGAAGAAGAAGAAGGAGAAGAACAACAGAATCAGAACATGAAACTCATTAGAATTTTATTCTAATTTTTACTCATTTTACTGTTATAACGGTAAGCTCTAAATTTTAATGCTGTTCTGCTCTGCTCTTCTGCTTCTATTTGACGTATGTGTGCAACACAAAAGCGAAGTGAATTTTTTTCACATATTCCGCATCCTCGTATTTGCACATCAATAATTTTATATTTTTCTCCTTCTTCATATTTACAAACGCTTGAGAATACTGTTATAATCTTTCATTTATATATTTCTTTTTACTCCGTTCTGTTAGAATTTCATGTTTTTCAGTTCTTATATGTAAAGAGTGCAAGAATCAAAAACAATTCCTACTAATATAAAAGAAGGAAACTTTTGTTTGAAGAATTTTACTTTTTACTGTCTTTAGAAGAGAGAGAGAGAGAGGACCAATACACATGCCTTAGAGTTATATAAATACTTCGAAATAGAAGCGAATTTCTGTGTTGTTAAAGAACTTGGCTCATATGTGCCACCAGAAGCGTTTTCTCATTGGAGAACGTACTTTTACGAAGATTAGTGAGTTCCTTTTTTTCCTATGCGTTATGTAGAATTTCATTTTACTTTTTTCAATGTTCTTAATTTACAAAAGATTTGTGTGTGTGAGTGGGAAATTAAAAGAAGTTTAAGGCACAGAATTAGACATAGAAGCTAATCTTCAACTTTTTATACATAAGATGGGGAGTATACTACGTTTGTCATTCCGTTTGCAAATCGTTTAAAAGCCGCGCCCACAATCGACAAAAATTTAATTATCTGCCACAAAACTTAAGTTGTTAGGTTGAAATATAGGACGTATATTTATAATTATCCCATCTATTAACGAGCCAAAAATGGGCGCGGTTGAATAACCAACGCGCCCACAATCAATAAAAATCTTTATATATGCCATAAACATTGACCCATGAACTTGACATTTGGCACACATATTATCCCATTAATCTATGTGGGAAAATTGGCCTTGTTGGATAACTGGTTTTGTCCAAATTGTTTACAATATTTAAAATGATTGAATTAGGTGACAGATCGGATAAAATATCAAAGGGCCGCAGTTTGGAGATCTCTGCCCCAAGGAGATAAGTACACAAAATGTTGGTCTAAGTCGAGTTTTCTCATTTTTAATGGTTTTCGTTGGCACTAAAGTTATAATTTCTGCTAGACGAAGATAACATTAAAAGCAGAACACACACAAAGTGCTGTGATAACCTAGCTTTTAGTGGATAAATTGTGCTTGCCATCAAAACAGGACGAGTATTTGATTACTTAAGAAATATTTCAAGCACAAAACTTAGCTTTATGTCATAATTTGTCGTTGCCTTCAAGGTCATGCAAAAAACCGGACTTTTTTTTATTACTTCTTAAGCATTGTTGCTATACCGTCTAATAAAAACTTAAATGAATTTATTTAATCGGCCTTAATTCACTCTCTGAAAGAGCCACGGTACACATGAGAGTTCAGAAAAAGTATAAAATGTTGTTTTGATTTGCAAAATAAACAGTAATTTGGAATTAATGCAATTACTTATAATCTGTGTGGTGAACAGAGAAATAACAAAAACAAAACAAAACACAACACCGCACAAAAAACTTTACTAAGCAAACAAGCAAGCATAAATTTCGTTTGTTTATGTGTGAGTTTGACCAGATGTTTGTAATGTTTAATCGCTGTTAAATTTTGTAACTACTGTTGCAAACTCCACACCAAACTATAGCCACAACAAACAAACACACACATGCATATATGTTCATATAAATTGTAAAAGTTACAACATCAACGTGATCTCTCCTTGTCTGGTCCACCCATCAACTCGTTGCAGTTCTGCTCCAACGTCATGTTACGTCGTTAGGAGCAGTAGTGTTGTGTATTTTCTTCTTCTTCTTCTTCTTATTTTACTTCTCTTTTTTTTATGGTCACTGATTTTTGTTGCTATTGTTACTTTTTTTTTATAAAATCATAAAAATTATAGTAATTTTTCTTTTTTTTTAATATAATGAAGTGTGCACAGAGAGTGGTTATTGTTATTACTTATACAATGTGATCATATAACTTTCTTTTAATTAAATTTATGGCAGTGCTTGTTACAAACAAACATGTATATATGCAGAAAAGTAAATACGCAGCATAAAGCTTGAAAGCAGCAAAAGTGTTGAATTGATGATTATTTAGTGTGAACACTCGTTTGTTATCATTTCATCAACAGATTAGTTGGTGAAGGAGGTTAATTTGTAGCGTTTCTTTATACCCTACATATAACATGGAGAGTATACTAAGTTAGTATATGTGTAGGCCATGGCTAGAGGGATAATTTATCCATAAAGCATTAATATCTAAATCAATCTACACATGTCCGTCTGTGCATTGTTTAAGATTTAAAATGACATGAGACATGGAACTGTAATTTTCTGGAATTACATTTGATAAAAATCTTTTTATCAGTCACAATAATTCATTCATGAATTTTGAATTTATGACACTTAATTATAATTAATATACTTTAATTAACTGCCACGCCCATTCTTTAAATATATTTACATAGATGGAGGTTATTTAAGATATAATCTCACTAAACCAAATTTAATTTTTTTTTACTTATTAGATTTTTCACGTAGATTTGTATGTGATTTGGGCGAAATTGTTTCAGCGGCACGCCCTCAAATACTAAAAATCTCTCACACACAAAAAAAAAAAGCTACAAAAATTGAGATGTAAAGTGATGAAATTTAATTTAATTGATTTTTTATTTAGTGAAATCTTCAATGTCTCTAAAATGGGCGTGGTTAGTAAAATTTACAAAAGCCTATACCTGATGCCGAATACAACTTGTTAGTTGATGTGTAATGTATAGAGAGCGTAGTCAGGTACCAGCCATGCTCATTCGCTGCATATAAAGATGGAGAGCATTTAAGTTGTGGTCTACCACAACTTAGGCTTAGAAGCCAAATTTAGTATATTTTGTTTTTTACTATTTTGTTGTTTTTTGGTTGTTAGAAAACATTTTCTTATTAATATTTTGTTGTTGTTGTTAAATTTTACGTTTTTAATCTCATTTAATTTAATTCAAAATGAATTCTTAGCGAATAATACCGACAAAACATTTTATGTCCTACCATTACAGAGTTTCTTCCTCTTACTCTAGCTGTACTTTCTTCTGTTGTTTTACAGTTTTCAACGTTACTACGCTCTTTTATGCATTAAAATGGTCACAAACATTAAGCACTCAACAAAAAAGTTATTGCTTTTGAATTTGTTGTTGTTATTTTTTATTATTATTATTATTTTGCAACCACATTATTTTATATATTGTATATATATATATATATATATATATATATATAAGTTGATTGTAGCCTTAAAGAAAACTTGAACAAATGGTGGTAACAACTTTTCTTTATAAGTACATAAAAACTTATTAACAACGTTAACACAATGTCTGTACATGCAATATTTGTGTGTATGTGTATGTGTGTATGTACATGTGAAAATCCATTAATGGAAAGTTGTTGTAAATTAAACGACACAACACAATTATTGTTACTGATGTTTGGGTGTGAATGTGTGTGTGTGTGTGTGAATGTGTATGTTTATTGTTTTTTCCTTTTAGTTTTTCAATGTCCCCGAAGTCCGAAAAGTTTATTAAACTTTTCAAAAAACCTCATAAATGGATGATGGAATACGAATGTAATCGAATAACACACACACATATATACATTCGCTTATTCACGCTTAGTTTCTATTTATAATGAACGGTAATAATAACAACAATCAAATTCTATTTAGTTTAATAGTTAAGAAAAGAAAATCAGTTTTATTATTATTTAAGAAAAGAGTGTGTGTGTGTGTGCGGATTTTTTTTATATATGCATTTGTTACAAACGTATATATGGAAGTGAAATTATACATTAAAGTGGGTAAAGCCCGACCATTTAATACTCTACCACACTTATTTCTACATATTATGCTACAGTTAGTTTAGATCAGTAAATATAAGGCATTGCCTTACAAGACACTTTGTGAAATAATTTTTTTATTATTATATGGAAAGGGGTTCTAAAAAAGGTCCGATCGTAGCCAAGTTTGGCACAGCCTATTATTAAGCTAATTAAGATTTTTTCACCAAATTTTGTCAAAAAATATTAAAAATTGCGATTTTTTACCATATAAAAAATTTATTTATAAAAGTACCTTATATGGAATGATGTTCTAAAAATGGACCAATTCGATTCTTTTATGCAATAGACTACATTTTGGTTCAATCCATATTCTTGTACCAAATTTCATCGCAATATTTAAAAAAATGTAATAAGATCTCTTATATGAAGAAAGGTTCTAAAAATGGTACAAATCGGTTACTTTTCAATAGGGTTCCTTTTTGCCCCAAAACATGACCTTGTAACAAATTTCATACAAATATTTCAAATATTGTGATCTGTAGCTTGTATATAAATTGAAATAGACAGACAGACCGACAGACGGACATGGTTAAATCGATTCAGATTTTGATGCTGAGTCGATTGTATTGAAGGTGGGTGTGGTATTTACCATTTAGTAGTTGCAAACATCCGCACAAACTTACCATACCCATTTGCCACAAGTGATGCAAGGTATAACAGTTGTTTCATTTCATTTTTTTTTATATATTTTAGTTTGCACGTTAGTTTCAATTAGATTGTAATAAAAGTTCATTTAATTTTATTTGAAATTTCACCTTTCACTACCATGAGAGCACACATACCTGTTTAACATATACGATATAAAATCTCTTTGAAATTTCCCTTTTACTAGATGCACGTACATATGTAAAATATAATTCACACTTGTGTCTTTTGCTCACATTAACATATCCAACAGTAGAAAGGGTTAAAAGTGGTGTTCACTACATTGCAGATGTTGGGAGTTACATAAATGGCTCAAGCCACATCCATGTTGAGCTATACTGATAGGTTGAGAATGGAAATTTGAATTCACCCATATTTACTAATGAAATTTGGCACAGAATCATCTTTAAAGGCAAGGATGGTTATTATTTAAAATGTATCAAATTGGTCCATTTTTACATCCTCTCAACCTATTTCAAATAAAAGCTTTATGGGACAAATATTTTTAATTTTTAAAGTTTTTCAAAAAAAATTTCGCAAAGATTGGTTCATTAGCTTAATAACTAAATTTGTTAAATTTGAACCAGATCGAGCCGTTTTTAGAACCCTTTTCCTAAAACACTTTTTCCCAAAGCGATTTTTATATGGCAACGTGTAAACTAATTTTAGACTAAAGGGTATTAAATAGTTGCATAGCGTGATTTATACTATTTTCGCTTGTTTATTTAGTTTTCTCTAGCAGTGTATACTTAACAAATGTGTAATTATTTGAAACATGAAAGGAAAAAAAGAACTGTTTTGCTTTTTCGTTTTCCTACACAACTAATAGAAATTTGTTTACATTTTGTTAGTGACTAAAGTAAACAGAGATGCTTCTGTGTTCTTTCATATATTAAATAGGGCAACTGTTATGAAGTGTGAGAGTATTTTTTTATGTGCGAGTATTAGAGAGTAAATAAAAGGCACCGCTGGCTGAGCTCTTTTAGGTGTGGAGTACGTGTAATTTTTCAAGAACATTTAATATCTTTTCATATCCTATCCTCCCCATTAAATTGGCGCGAGTGTTTGTAAATTTGTGCGCAAGGTATAGGTCATATTTTTTAAAATTTTTTTTCCGAAAATTTGGTCTAAGGATATGTCGAGTCGAAGTGGAACTCTATTGAAAATTAGACCGATTCGGACCATTTTTTGAACCCTTCATATAAAATCCCATTATAATGGAAGTTTTCATATAGCAAAAAATCGCTATTCTTAATATTTTTTGACAAAAATTAGTAAAAAATAGTTAATAGGCTTAATGTTTGGGTGTGTCAAATTTAGACGCATTCGGATTATATTTTTATAACCCCTTCCCCTGTAAAGAGTGGAAGTGCCACGCGTATATGGGTACAACTGAACTAATTTGTAGCATAATTTAAGGAGCTAAGTGTAGTGGTGGGAAGTATCAAATGGTTGGGCTTGATCGATCATAACATTTTCACTTGTTATTATTAAAAATTATCAAAAATTTATACCCTATTACGCCCACAATTGATATAAAATCTTTCTCAAGCTTCCTTCAATTTATATTTTTATTAATTTTTTAAAAAAAATCGTATATCAGACACGCCCAAAATTTTTTCTATTAATAAAGAATTCGATTTATGAGATTAAAAATTTTAATTGATGTAAGAGTTACAAACATGCACATAAACTTAATAAATCCTTTGTCAAAAGGTGGCGTAACTTATAAATATATGTTCATGTGTATTGATGTGAGTATTGTGGCAAACTATAAAATTATTTCAACACATTTAGCCATTCACTTACCGCTTGATTAATCATTAGTTTTATTTTTATTTAGAGTTTATTGTTGTTTTTTCTTAATTTTCATTCTTTGTTTCTCCAAAACTTTTAAGGTTAATAGCAAGCTGCACTCCTTATAAAATACTGTGTGTTATTATTTTGTTATTTATTTAACAAAAAAAAAAAAACAAAAAAAAATATTTAATGATTATAAATTTTTTTTCAATTTCTGTTATGTCCGTGTTTTATCATTTTTTAACCTGAGATGAGTCCTTATCATAAATTATAAAAATTTCAAATAATTTTATTTCGATTTAAAAAATGCAGGAACTTTATAAATATTTAAAAACAATATAAATTCAAAAACAAATATAAATAATAAGAAAATTGTTATATAATAAATTGAAAAAACGGTTTTACTTATGTATGCATTGACACATATACACATATACGTGCTTGTTCTTATGGTTAAAAAAAAAAAAAATTGGGACAACTAAGAGCTAAACGAACTCATTCCTTCTCTCTCTCTGAAGGGATGTTTAAATAAAACTATTAGATTATATACAAAAATCTGTATACATGAATGAGATGTATATATGTATATGTATGTACACTATATGGTTAGATATGGGTATATAAGTACTATAAATATATAAAGAGAGTGTAATAACTGCATTTTTAAAATATAGTTCACAAGTCTCTCATTCCATAGTATAGTTACACAAATCACCCACGCGCTGTTCATATAACAAAGTAGGTCAAAATTTATATACACATACATACGTACATATGTATGCAGAAATGTATATTTTTGTAGGTATATGTAACCAAAAACTCATTAACAACAACACTTACTAATAATCATTATATGTTATATGACTACAAACAACTAAACAACAACAACAACAGCACAACAGAACAACAAATTTTTTTTAACACTAATGACAAAATTTTTATACTCTTCATATTATAATTTTATTCCATTTGCAACTACCAACAAGCTCATAAAGTTTTATCTTTTATAAGTATATAATGATGTTCATGAGTGAGTAAAAACGCTTACGCTAGCAAAAATTGAGATAATTCGCTGAAATCAATTAGATGGGCTATGTCAGTTAGTTTATGTAAGTAATTCTTTTTATTTTGGTATCGTACATGCTTCAATGTATTCTTCATACTGAAAATAATCAGTATGTCTGCAGAGAGTAGTAGTTGCATAGTTTCTGTACGCAGATCGCTATTAAAAATGGGCAAAATTGGTCAAGAGCCACGCTCACAACCGACAAAAATCTCCATATCTGTCTTAAACATTGATCTACGAACTCGTAATACGCGGGGCGTGGTCGCATAACAAACATTCGCACAATACCATACTCAACAATACACTCTACATTCAAGCTGATAAGTAATAAATACACTATTAGAGGGCGTGTACTTGCCACGCCCATTATTGTAGATAAGGAGAGCATTTAAGATTTGATTTAATTTTCTTACTTGTTCAAATTAAAAAGATGCTCAATTATCTATCTTACTCTATCTCTCTCTCTCTCTCTCTCTCTCTCTACTAAATTCTGTGTA
The DNA here is from genome assembly GCA_949710015.1 of Crataerina pallida. Lineage (NCBI taxonomy): Eukaryota > Metazoa > Arthropoda > Insecta > Diptera > Hippoboscidae > Crataerina > Crataerina pallida. Next base: position 28,184,949 of record OX453290.1, on the reverse strand, counting down.
AAATTCATTTAATTGAATTAAAATACAATTAAATATTTTACACATATACATACGAGTATATCTATATATTTTTATACTCATTTTATATTAAATATTTTATAAAAATTTATGTTATTAACTTAATACATTTTTATAGCATCTCTATCTGAATTGTATGAAAAATCAATAAAAATTGGATTTTTAGTTTTATGACTGAACTCTCATTCAATTAAAGTTTAAACGCCTACTAAAAGTCTTACAAAACATTAGTCAGACATTTTATTATACAAAGATACAGGTACTGAATTCCCGCCCTTCCGCTCTCTACATCGCTCTCCGTCTTTCGCTGTTTATCATCTTGCAATGAAAAGCTCATAATAAATATCATATAACTGTTAACTGAAGTGAACCTTATTATGGTTGTAGCAGTGATGGTGGTGGCGGTGGTGAACTATTTAAAGACACAGGTGTGTGTATGTGTGCGTGCATTTACTGCTTGTTCATGTTTATTTAAGTTCGTTTTAATAGCCGTAATATCCTATATTTGTACATATTTGAATAACTGCATATGTTTGCTTATGGATATTTGTGTTGTTATAATTTCTTTCTTTTTATCATCTGTCTAAAGTCGATAAACAGACACAAGTCTGCACCATTGGAAAAGCGCGAGAGAGAGTGTGAGATGTATAGAGGAGATTACTAAGGCACAAGTCTACTTCATTAAGATAATAATTTTATGATTATATGCATTTTGTTGCTTTGTTATAATAAATGACAAAGAACTACTCCCCACACAAAAAACAAAGCAAAACAAAACAAAATAAAATACAAACACTAACACAACACACGACTAATCTCCTCCATGGCGTATATAATTTAAAATAAATATTAATATGGCATAAATAGTGATATTTATACTTCTTGGGTAAATAAATGTCACCTAAGGAAGATATATATGAATACAGAGAGAATGAGAGAGAGTTCAACGGAACATTTGTTATAATAAAAAATTATAATTTTTCAATAATATATGGTGTGCTATAAAACTAGCTCTTAGATTAGTTCCCGTTATACTCCTACTCTTACATTTTAACTACATTTAAAATTTATTATGACAGTCATCACAAACACCATAGTGGAACACAAACTAAGCATTCCAAACAAAACAAAAAAAAAAAAAAATGTACAGTTTATTAAACAACTGACAACGTTTTGAATAGAGAGAGTAAGAAAGCTTTTAAAATAAAATTATGGTCAATCGAATGGTCAAAGGAGCAAGACTTCGATAAAGGTATATACCTTTCGCATTTATATTAAACTCATGTTGCGTCTGTAACATGAGTCATTTAGGAAATGTTTTTGAGTTGCCTTTTTCTCATATAATTTATCATATTTGCACTTTATTAGTACTATTAAAAAATTATTTATTATATTATATTATTTACTATGAAATAATATAAAATAATTTTAAAAAGTTAAAAAAAATATTTTTTTTTCGTAAAAATATATTTAATTTTTTATTATATTTAAAAAAAAAGCAAAAATGTTTTATAAAAATTAATTTATTTTTCTTATTAAATTATATTTTATTAAGAAAAAATATTTTTTCTTATATATTAAAAAAAATTTTTTTTGTAAATATAATATACATTTTTTTTAAATAAAAAATTGGGCAAAATCGATAAGAAGTTATGCCTACAATAGATAAAAATCTATTTATCTGCACTTGAAGTTGAAATTTGTTTTCTTACTTGTTTTTTTATAACAAGATAGGTTTTTTTTTTTTTTTGGTATATTGATTATTCACTAATTGCAAGTACATAAAAAGCGTGAAGTCTGGCAGTATTGCAGAATCATTAAATGAATTATATATATGACATATATTTTTTATTGTGTTGGATTAGTTTTGAATGATTTACTTTTCCGTTTCACTCTCTCTTTCTATGAGCAGTTCATTTAAATAAAATTTTCTCTATTTATTTATTTTTTTTGTTTTGTTTCTTTCTAGTTAAACATAACGTCATTTAACTGCTGCTGTTATTGTCTTCAAACCTTATCTCTGGTAAGTTTATACATTTGTCAAATGATCTATCTATAAAACATGCCGTGTGTGTGTGCAATTTTTCTTTGGTTTCATTAAAACCTAAAAACATGATTGTGGCTGAAATTTATACTCAAGCCGTCGACAGTATTTTTTACATTTAATATATTGTTAGCTGTAGCAACGAGTGCATAAACACACACACACATGCATATATGAAAACATAAATAAAGCAACATTGTATCTCTATATATATGCAGCCATGTGTGCGTGTGTGCGCGCGAGTTTGTGTAAGCGATTAAGCCTCTAAGCTTTTTTCTTTTGCGCTGATACTCGTGTATTATTATGACTTGCATTTGTGGCATAACCAGAAGGGGCGTAACGGCCTGTATCAGAAAAATATTTGTGCATTATTATGCAGTTAGTGCAGTAATAATAAGCAGAGAACAACAGCGGCAAAGTAACGCTTCGCAAAAAATTTAAAAACATTAAAAAAAATTTCTATTTGGCTTAAGACAAATCTGGGATACTTATCACACGAAGACATGCAAAAATAGTTATAAATTGTGGGCGTGGTTTGAATGTAATTTTTATGTATTTTTCTTAATCTTGTTTTCAGGTATTGATCTTTTTTATGTAACATTTCTTGATTTTTAATTGTGATGGACGTGGCATCCTTAATTAAATCGATACGAAATTCGATGATGTTCATAAAATTATGTAGTTGTGCCTTCTCAAAGTTGTAAATGTTATGAAAAAATAAAAAATATTTACGACCGTCAGACGGCTTGAGGGATGATAATCTTAAATCCCATAACTATCTAATCATATATGATTTATTCAAATTTTGTTGTTGCTTAAGAAAACTTCTACTCTGTGCAGTTTCTGATGTTGTAAACAGAATAACAAACTTAGTACCGTCTGTGGTGTGTAAAACAAAACTGGTGACCGCGCGTATTTGTTCGTTTATATGAAAGTATGTATGTGCGGCCAAGAAAAATATGTTGTGGCCAAAGTTAAAAGTTGATTACCTTAACGCGTTTTAAAGCGAACGGCTTGGTATGGCTGACTTTTTCATACAATACAATCCAGCTTACGTTGTTGGAAGGAGCCACTGGACTAACATAAGCAAGCAACTAGCCAGAGGTGTAGACGTGAATGAATTTCAAAAATATGTAAGCAAACCAGAGAGGCACATCAAGACAGACAGACAGACAGACAGACGGACAGACCGAAAGATAAACCAAGCCATATGGCAGAAAGAGAGTTATTGTTTGTCTTTATATATGTATAGAGTCAGCATACATGTATATATCCGTTAGTAATTTTTCAATGCTTTTTATTAGGCCTAAGATATTATTAGAGGAGAAAAACAATACTTTAAAAGCCAAGAAAAAAGGGGGAGGACATTAAAAAGGCGGTTTAAGTAAATGCTTTAAGTAAAGGAAAAAAACAAAACAGAAGAAAAATGAAAAATACTTCAGCAATGTACATTGTTGTTGTTGTTGTTTTTGTTGTTTTTGTATTTTTGTAACAAGTTTGGCCAGATTTTTTAAAAGGAAAGTGAAAATTCACTCAAAAATTAAATAACAATTTTCAAAGCAAAGCATATCTGCATAGAGCTCCCTAGAGAGGTAGATGAAAAGAGAAAGAAAGACAGATATGGAAGGTCTTTTTTTTTTAAACTTATAACACATACAAGTATGCTACACACACACCCACATATATACGCCATAAAGAATACGTCTCCGTTGAAGCCAAAAGATTGAGAGTTTGCATAATTTACCTCACCTTTCACATGTGTCCTTACTTACCTGTGCAATGGTAATTTCGTCAGTTTTCTAAAATCTGAACATCTACAACGAAAGCAGCAGAATGACACATGTTTGTATATATAGTATATACGCACAATCCAACCATATGTTGCAACTTCTCGCTGCATACTCTCTGCATATGATACCAATGATTCATATGCACGTACACACAAATGCTTTTGTTTTTCTCATTGCTAACTTGTTGCGCATATAGAACTGTATATGGGTATTTCCACGAATGAATTGACGAAAGTTCCAAAAAAGAAAAAAAGAACCGTTTGGCTTCATATAAAAAATTTAAAAAACAAAACGGGGATGTTTTTAATTTAAAGGCAATTAAATCTAAGCAGATTACTTTTAGATTCCCTTTTTTTAACCTCCACATAGGATGGTGACTATATTAAGTTTGTCATTCAATTTGCAATACCTAGAAGGAGGCGTCAGACATCGTTTAAAGTTAATTTATATCTAATTAGCATCACAAATGGAGTCGATGTAGATATGTATGTGCGGGTGTCGGGTGTCTGTCTTTTATTGTCTATTTCGCTGTATAATATGAATAAAATGCGTTAAAAGCCATGCCCACAATCGACTAAAATTTATTTATTTGCCACAAACATTTAACAAAAAGTTGGAAATTGGTACAAATTTTTTTAAAATAACTTCATACACCTTTGTACCAAAAATTGGCGTGGTCGTATAATCGATAAAAATCGATTTCTCTGCCATAAAAATTAATCTAGGACGATGAAATTTGGTGCACATATTTATAATTACGCCTTTCAACGATTCAACGATTGTTAAAAATGGGCATGGTCGAATCAGAGGCACACCCACAATTGACAAAAATCTATTTATCTATTACAACAATTGTAGGTATTAGAACACAAATTGCCGTTTTCATCGATGTACAAAAAATAGGCGTGGGTGGATAACAGGCACACTTACAATTTACTTAGCATTAAATTCGACTCACAAGCTGATACGTATTATCTACAGTATTAGATGGCATAATTATATATCTGCCACGTCCAAAGTTTGTATATATATATATATTTTTATTTTTATTCGGCTTATGTCTTGGATATGCCCATATGTGAAGAGATTAAACAATTGTTTTTATACATTGTGTTGATCTTCACCAAATAAATTCTATTGTTCTCCTCTTACATTGTTTACCTAACTCAGCAGATGTTACGGATTCATTTACATTGTTGCAGTGAATGATGTTCATAATGATTTTGTTATATGATACATTATAGTACATATGTACATATATATAATGTAGTATACTTGTATACATACTTATCCTAGCATTTACACTTGCACTAATCCGTGTCGGGATTTGTTTTTTCAAGAACTGTTTACTAGACACTATAACTGATATTCTCAGAGTTATGGTAAATTTTTTATAGTATCATTCTTTAATGAGTTTACTTTTATAGTTATATGCTGTGGAGGGCCATTTAATTATTATATAATGCTTAGAGAAGAAACGCGTTAGAGGAACCCTTCAAATCATATAATTTATACAGAATTCCGATTCAGTTAAACCAGGTAGAAGTTGAGCCAAAAATTTCATATAAAAGAAATGCTATGGATGCTATGCTAAAGTCCGATTATTTCATACCCTATACCACTTAGTTAGTGATACTGCAATTAGTTTGGTTGTATCAGTAAATTTACTAAAAAAAGTAATTCCCTGGTTAAGTTAATTTCAGAAATGATTTTTTGATTCCCACAAAGTATACACAACATATGTTTTACTTATATCATACCACATCCTTTTACAACTTCATATTTTATATTATAAGGTAAAAGCTATTGTGTTAATACAACATCATATAAAATCTTAGAGAGTAAAGGAGAGAGACAACGGTGAGTTGTATTGTTTTTTTTTATGCGCACCAGTGATCACAACAAGAAGACCTAAAAGAAGAAAGTATGCGTGTATGAAAATACTAAAGTCGGTCGTATACGGGTATTTGTAATAGTTGTTGTTATTGTTGTTGTTGGTGCTTTTATATTTTTACCCACAACTTTTTCGTATATATTTGTATTTTGGTTGACAATAAAATATAGCAATAGTTACACGTGTAACTAAGTACCATGCATACGCATGCATGCATATGTGTGTGTCGCAGTGTAAGTTCAATGTACTTTATGCTATTTTGCCTTGTTGTAGTAAATGTTATTGTTGTTATTATTGTTAAAGATTAACATATTAATTATGATGATTATAATTATGATCACGCACATAGAGAGAGATAGAGAATAACGGACACATCTATTATACATTGTATTTGCATTATACGTGTACTTATATGTGCGTATTTATTTCTTTTGCTTGAAACGGTACATAAAAAGTACATACATTCACCGCTTTCTTCACGTTTGTTTTTTTCTTGTGTTCACACATACTGATAATAATAGATCTTAGCGATTGCGTAATATGCATGTTAACTGCAATAGTATGGGTATGCACTAATTTGTTGTTAAAAAACTTACCGCATTGAACTCTTTAAGTGTAGATTACGAATGTGTTGTATAGAAATGCTCAATAATTATTAAAAGTGATTCCAAGTCAAATATTTTTTTAGCTTCGCAACATCTACAGGGACGTGTAGGAGACTGTACAATGTATATATATTCTTGATTAATATCAAGAAAATGACGTGTTCGTCCGTATGTCCGTTGCTTACTTTCACTGTCACGATTGTAATTTTGAAATATTAAACTGAAAATTACAACGGATACTTTTACACGCAGATCACTATTTAAATTGGTTAGGAGACACGCCCACAATCGACAAAATTCTATTCATATGCCATAAAAATTTGGTTCACATGCATAAATATGCCATCCATCGATGTCCAAAATACAAATTTTACAAAAAACCATACTCAGCATAAAACTCGACTTGCAAGCTAAAACATATACAATTAAAGGGCGTAATCATATACTTGCCACGCCCACCGTTGTAGATGTGAAGGATATTTAAGATTTGGTTTAAGCAAAATTTAGTTTTTTTTACTTATTTTTCTTTCGTTTTGCATAAAAAATATTCTTTTTAATTAATTTCAAGTGCTTGTTGAGTTAATTTTGATTATTATTGCGCCTCGCTATATCAATTACTTATCACCATACATTGCTGTAAAAAAATTCCAATGTCATTAATTGACGAGCTCGTAAAAGTTTCTAAAGAAAACTTCTTCCATCAATAAAATAAACAAATAAACCGTATAGATAATAATAACAGCGTGAACAATATGTACAGTAACTGATACGGTCGTAATTTTTTGATAAATATTTAATGACAAAGAATGTCATTTTAGTCGGCAATGTTCGGCGATATTTATCATAACACATGAGACAAACAAAAAAAAAAAAAAACAAAAAAAAAAAAAAATACTGCTGAAGAATTTCACAAAGTTGTGAAAAAGAATTCGTGAATATTACAAAAGTTATGAGGAAAAGGAGAGCTGCGCTAGGTTGCTACTTTTCCCATCTATCTAACGCGATCACTTTAGAATAAATATTATTGTTTATTACAAATAAATTTACAAAGAAAAGTTTTGCGACTTAACTTGACGTAACTTTAAAATGTTTAGTTCATCAAAAAAAGAAAAAAGAAAAAGAAAAAGGAATCGGCTATAATATAGTTTACAAAACACAACCTTAGTAAGAACGAATTCTCTCTATCAATAAAAAATGCCAATTCATTCTTCTCCTTTGAGGAAATGACAAAATGATTCTTAATAGCTGAAATGATCATAAAGTTTACAACTTAGTTGTAGAAGCTGACAATTTGTGTACATTTCTAAAAACTTCAACTTCAAACACAAAAACCCAAGAATGAACAAAAAATTAAAATCATCTAACATTAGATGATAATGTTTATGAGTCAAATATTATCAAAAGTCTCATATTTCCAACATTTGAAGATCATCATCTAACTTATAATACATACTTAGAATGTAATGAACTGTTGGATAATCTGACAGTTAATGGTTTTTCATTCAATTACTAATCGATGGGTGGGCTAATGATAAGAAATTATGAATCTTTAATGTAAATTGATTTGATGATTAGCAAAAAATTTACATTATAGAACTGTATCCAACAATGGCTGGAGTTTGTTGACGCTAATAACTGGAATGTATTTATGTAAATATGAAAAAGATTGTGGTATCGAAATACTTTCTATAATTATTATTATGATACTTTATTATAGGAAGTAAAATTTCTTAGAAATATGCTTGAAATATGTGAGTTCACATAAGATTTCATTTGCGACACCGATAAGGAGGCATCAGTAACCCCAAAGCATCAATCAGCTTCAAAAACTAAGGCAATCTACACATGTCTGTCCGTATAACCGTCTGTTCCTAACGCAAATTTTGGAATATTGAGCTGTGTACATACACTTCTAGTTTCTGCATGCAGATCGGTCAAAAACCACGCCCACAATTTAAAAATATCATTTATTTTTCTGCCAAAAAAAAAATTTAGCTAGAAAGTTGGAATTTTTAATTGACGCGTCCATCGATATGCCAAAATAGGTGTGATTGGATAACACACGCCCACAATTTACAAAAAACCGCATTAAGTTTAAAGTCAATTTGCAAGCTGTTAGGTAATATATACAATATTAGAGAGTGTAATCAAGCACCTGCCACGCCCACCATTGTAAATATAGAAAGCATTTAAGATTTTGACCTAAATCAAATTTAGTTTTTTTTTTTTTGCTTATTACCTTTTTGAAAATAGTATTTAACTAGAGTGCAGTCTAGGTTAGGTTAGGTTGATCGGGTGTACGCCAAAAAGCAATTCATCTAGGCCAGTATGTAGGCCCAGTATGTAACCAGCAAAAACATAACGCAATGTACAGAAAAGTCATCAAAAGGATCGTTGGGGATCAAAACTTTTCGTATCTGTTAGTGACCCTACACTCTACGGCAATCTGACAGCCTAACTTTGAAATGTGTAGATTGAGAGTTTAGTGTACATGAACATTGATTGACAATATTTTATAAAAAAGAATCCAAAATTGATTTGACGTCTATAATATTATATTAAAATATTTTTATGGGTTTAATTGGCGATATATTTTTACTCATTATTAGTTTAATAATAATGATCGTTCTTGCTGTATATAGTGTGAAAAAACGATTCTTTAAAAATGTTCCTCAATATGAGCTTTGACATATATATATTAAAAGGAATTATTCGATGAAGAAAGAAGAGAAGAACACGGAACCCTCATAGAGATTCTGATTAATCTAGCCCGCATTTATGTATGTGAAACCTTTTTTATAACTTTTTATTTATAAATAAAAGGATTTTTCTTTTAATCTGGGGTTACTTTTTTTTTTGTTAGTTCCTAAACATGTGGAGTTAGGCATAAAAATTAACGAAAATCAATGCAAAGAAAATAAGAAGCGGCTTCCAAAATAATAGTGACTTGTGCATAAATTGGAATCACTGGAAAGGGAATGAAACACAAAAGAATTTTGATACAATTCGATGATATTTTTAATAATAAAGAAGTGATAAATTAACATAAATGTTGCAGTCTTTTTTTCTTCTTTTCATATGTTAAAATCCCAAGTACAGTAAAGACAACAAGACTTATTATTACGCGCATAATTTTTGGGACGAACGCGACGCACGTATTTCGCGAGCTAACTTATTGTGACATTATCGAGTATTTTCTTTGAAAATATGATGTCTCCTAGTGTATTCGGCATTAGAGTCTAGAGAGTCTAGTTTATAATCGCGGTGTTTAACGCAATGTATAGGGAATGGAGAAAATAATAACATAAAGGATTTCGCAATTGCAGTCCTTTCATGAATGTTAGCTTTGTAAAACTCCCGCCGTATTGTTTAGTCGAGTGAGTTTTGAGTTCAGCTGTCACTTTGCCGCGGCATTGTTGCTAATTTTTATAGTTAACACCTACCTTAAGGGTCTTATTTAACATACTGTATATGGAGTTTTTTAAGCGTCTTCGGCGCCCCTTTTAACTCCATTAGAAGTTAGGAGCTTCCAACTACTAGAATACCGTTAATAGTGCTAACTATTCTTTCCCTTGGTCAAGATGTTCCAGCTACTGTTTCAACACCCGCGATGCTCCCATAAGGGGGCCTACCCGAAAGTACGTACTGGCAAGTTCTTGGGGCTCCAGTACGCCGCGGTACCAAACGCTAACGTCTTTGGTGGGACCTTCGACTATGTGCCTCGCAATTCGAGGCGCACTATTCCCCATGGGTTGGTTGCCCACTAACATGTGACAATATTATGAATGGTTACTGGAACATATCCAGCAACCTAAATGATCCCTGGAACTATCCAGGGACCTTATATATAATAATACTTGCAGTCGCTTATTCTGGCCCCGTATTCCTTGGATGAAGCACCTATGCCGGTACTCTGTTTCGGGGCGGGGCCCCACTTTCCCGCGGCAGTTTTATGTTGTCTGGCCACAATTCTTTTATAACGACGAGGAGTCTGTGTCAGTTAACTTTGAGTTTCGTCCACTAGTCCTCTTCGCCGATGATGTTTTACCATGTTTTGTGTATGTTGTCCTTGTCCAAGGGAGTGTTGCATGGGACTACGTAACGTAGCGTCTATTAAGAATGATGGAAGAATGGTAGTTGAGGTTGGTTTGATCGATGTATGAGCTTCAAGCTTGTAAAAATCCCTATAAAGATCAGCAAGGCGAATAGTGCTGATAGGTCTGAATTATTGTATCCTTCGTAGAGGATCTCAGTTTTACTTTGGAATTCAATTCTTTTTTTTTTTTCATTATTTCATCGATTTTATCGAACAATAAAAGAATTATCGCTATTTATTGTTTTGGGAAAATGAATTCTGTTACCTCAACCATTTAAATATTTGCCGGAAAAGATACACAAAGACAATATAAAACAAATAGTTAATTATAGCAGTAATCTAGGATCGCAAATAGTGATAAAGTTGAAAAAGCCAACAGGGCAATTTCATTAGCTTTATAGAAATTCAAATATTCAAGTTGTAAAATTACAAGTGAAAGTCTTTTTTTTTGTAAAAGTAACTTTTTTATTAGAAATTTTTTATAGAAAATAGAGTAAAACGTGCTGTTTTCTACTAAAGTTACTATTTTTATTGAATTACATATCCGCTCGTGTTAGTGTTATTTAAAGATAATAATAATTTTAAATTGTCTTTATAATGATTATGTAGAAGAGAGAAGCAACAATTATCGTAATTTTATATTATTTTAAACAATTAAAAGAAAGAAAAGTAGGTTTTCGTTTCTGTTTTTTGTTTTTTTGTTTTTTGTTGTTTGTTTTGTTTTTGTTTTAACTCATTAAATATTTTGTAATAATTTCAATTTAGCTGGACGTGAGCCAAATATTTATTTTTGTTATAAATATTGTTTCTGGGACATATAGCGCCATTGCCGAATAAATGGAGGCGACGCCAAAGATGTGTGAAATACATTTTTTTTTTGAAAAAAATTCCTTATTTCCTACAAATAAAAACTTTTATTTATTTTCCGCTTAAAGCAAAAGCATTTTATTGTTTAAAAATAATAAATAAAAATTGATATAAAAAGTGGCAACAAATTGAAAAGTGTTTATATTTTATGGCAATAATAATAAATATTGAGAGTAGTCAAGGTTATATAGAAAAGTGGAAAAAACAATTTGTAAAAATTCTTTCAAATAATTTCAAGTTATGCAATTCTTTAAAAAAGTCGCTCAACGCCCTCTCTCTCTCTCTCTCTCTCTCTATTTAAACTCCATGACAGTTTAAAATACTGAAGGATTCTTAGCGGCAAAACCCCCTTAACTTTAATAAAAGTGTTGAATTAAGTAATAAACATATATTAGAGGAGAATTTTGTCCATTTTTTAGTCCACTAAACATTGCGAAGCCATCCACTAGTTCAGTATTTCATTATTATACAATATGATAAAAACCTTGCACAAAACTTATATGGACAGCCGAACATGATTAAGTCGATACTTAAGTTTAGTTTTGATGAAATTTATTTAATAAAATCTAGATCGTTGCAGAGTTATAGATAAACTTAATAGGACTACATTCTATAACGTAAATAGTTTAGGGTATAAAAATGCTGCACTTTCATGTTAATGGTAAATGATTATAAAATGATTAATCATAAGACTAAACAAGTGTCTCGTCTCTGTCTCTCTCTCTCTCTCTCTCTCTCTCTCTAGCTTTGTGTCTCTATAAACGGTATTATATAAAATTACAATAATCAGCAACAATTATCATGAAATGCAATGATACTAATGGGAAATTATTAATTACAAAATGTATAACTGATATATAAGGCATGTGTATGAAAAACAGTTATTAAAATCTATTAAAAAATTTACAATAAAAAAAAAAATACTTTTGCACATTATTTAACATTGGTGATTATTATTATTATTCATTTGTATTTTTATAATTTTTTCTAAAGATGACTGTCAATGCAGCTCACCTTTTTTAAAACGGATATGTTTTTCTATTAAGGGGTTGTCTTAGATCTTTGGTAGTCTATATCTGCTGACACTTTCTTTAATTACATTTCAGTTAAGATGTCTGCTATCAAACGTAGTTTGTCTTTGCATTTTTTTTGTACATTAAAGATGTAAACTGTTCTCTATAATTCAATTCCTTAGGTTGAAATAAACGTTATAAGAACGTTGCAAACCTTAATCCTTTCCCCATGGAATGCTTGCGTCAAAATGTGATCACTGTGTACAGAGCGCATTACTGAGTAGTTGACACTGAACTACAAAAGTAATTAGAAGTCGTTTCTTTCTTCTACTCCAATATATGTTCCATTTTTCAAGGGTGTATATATACACTCGTCGGAGCGAAAAGGTTAATATGAACCTAGTAAAGAAGCACTTTTTTATTGGGCCTAGAATTAGAATTCGAATATTAGTAGTCACCATAATTCGCGGGATTTTCTTTATACGCTGCATTCCTTGCGGCATAGTATGTATATATTTATAACTCTTAAACGCTAAATGTTACATCCACCTTTAATTATACCAATCGATTCAAAATCAAAATCTGATATCGATTTAATCAAGTCCGTCTTGAGTTCAGCTGAAAAAACTTCTTCATTTTTTTCCTCGGTTGAATTTGAACTTGTTCCCTGCAGTGGCCAAAGTTTACTAAGACTAAGCCTTAGCTCACTCAGCTATTAAGAGGTGCCAGAATACCTACCTATTGAAATTTTCCTAGACCTACAAGCAAACGAGCAGCCAGTAAGATAAGGAAATAATTCGTTATTAATTATCGCTACATTTTTCATATAACACCGCAAAGATTGTCACCCATTTAGTCGGCCTTCACTGCGCCTCTGTGTACCAAAGTTTTACATGAACACACATAATCAAGTGTCGCAAAATTTTTACATATTTTGTAATAAAGTGCTTTAATAAATATTTTAAAAACTAACCACTAGAGAGAGCCTGTGCAAACAAATCTATTAAATTAATGCTATAAACTGTACCGCTGCTGTTGCTGTTGCTGTTGTTACATAATAAATATTTATAATAACATTAACAAAAATGGTGAAAGCAGCAAACAAACAAACAAACAAAGAAAAAAAAACAAAATGTTTATATAATAGAGGAAGAGAGAAATGGGGACAAGGAGTCAGAGCGATAGCGTAAGTCAAGTTAAATGGCCTCGCTGACTGCTGGGCTGTACTGTATGGTATGGTATGGTATGGTATGGTATGGCTTGACAAAGCCCAACCATTATATTCGTTTAATGATTACATTGATAATGATCCACAGAGGATGGCGATGCTGACGATAATGATGAATAACTACGCGTTGAAAAGGAAAATATTTGTATGCGTTTTTTCTTGTTTTTTCTTTTTGTTTTTGTTATTTATTTTTATTCTGCACGGTGATTATTATGGTTACCATCAGGTTTCTTCTTCTGTAGGTCTCTCAGTTGTTTTTGTTGTTATGGTGGTAAAGCGTTGGTAAGGTTTATGTTGACGTTGTCTTGTATTGTTATTGTTATTGTTATTGGTATTGCTGTTGTAAATACAAACTAAAATCATCATTACAATAATCACCATGAGCCTTAAATAGCATCAACACCAACAAGCATTTGGGTTATTGACCGCAATGTTACGTTGTTTTCATAATACGGGTATTAGTACAGGAATGCCAGCATAGTTAGGCACCACTCTAAGCCTGTTAAAGACCTTAAGAAAATATTTTGCAATGCTTGTAAAATTATCTCAAACACACATATTATTAATACATGAGATGAGTTGGTATTGAAAAAAGAAAAAAGAAAAAAGAAATAAAAAAAAGAAAAAAACTAAACTAAATCTGACTTAAGACAAATCTTAATAACCCTCCTTGACCCATTTTATCTAAAATGGGCGTGACATGTTTCTATTTACATCTTCTATGCTGCGCTTTGCAAATATTCGATGTTCAAAACTGAAGAAAAATGCAGAAGACCGAAGCGCTTCTCTATTTCCTACAAAGCCAAAGATCTTAATAGGTTAAAATGAATCAGAAATAATGATGATTTATGTAACAATTTGCACCAAGTAAAGTTTTTTGTAAATTGTAGGCGTGTCCGCTATGTGATTGCGCCATTTTTATGGAATAAATTCACCAAAATTTTAACTTTGTAGGTGAAATTTTTATGGCAGATAAATATATTTTTTTTGTTAAATATGGGCGTGGCTCTTGATGAAACTATAAGGACATTTCTATAGAAAATTTATGACAAAATTGAGAGTGGCATAAACAGACGCCTGCACGAATGGATGAAAATGTTTAGATTGATTCAGTTTATCATTCTGATTAAGAATATATATATTTTTTGTAGGGTCTTTGATGTCTGTTGCAAATGGAATAACAAATTTAGTTTATTCCCCATCTGATGAAGAGGGTATAATTAGCTAGGAGAAACTTTTACCCAGTATTGTATTAATTTTTGCTATCAGTACAGTGATTATCACATATAGACAGAGGAATATATGGCTATATTATAGAAGCTTTTACTTTATCGAATCTCCAAAGTTTCCATATAAATGTTGTGATAAATTAATATGAGTAAGTGGATATAGTACATGTTGAAAAGGGTTTTGACTATCAGCATTTTCCTATTCCATCACAGAAAACATTTACTCCACCTTTTAACTCAAAACAGCTTCATAAAGCAATTTAACAGTTTCAGTTCTGTATCGTACTGTGCTTTTAAGATGAGAAGCACTGCTCTTGAACATCATTTCTACAACTTTAATGTTAGGACCGTTCTTCTGTACATTCTTTTTTATATATTTCGCTTAATTTGTTGCATTAATTATCCAGATGCATTAGTTCAAGATAGATGGTCGGATGGTTTTCCATTTTTCGTATTCCAATAACTAATTTATTCAACTTGTAGTACACAATAAATATTTCATACAATTGTTTATCTTGTTTTTGCTACAAATGACTTGTGTGAAATATTATAAGTTAAGGTTAAGACAGGTATGTGTGCCTAGAATACTGTCCTTGACTGTATGAAATTGAAATTGAAATGAAATACTTTAATGTTTAGAAAGTACGTTTACGTGAAAATATTATTATTTTTGGAACTCTTAATTTTTATTTCATGTTTTTTTTTTTTTTTTTTTTTTTTTAATAATTTAATTCATATAAAAAGTTTTCACACAAAATTTATTATGTTCTTAAATTTTTTTTTTTTGGTCATAAAATGTGGATTTATTTATATAAATTGTTTTTTTTCTGTTGCTTTATGCAGCCTACTTTAACAGATCGTAAGTTGTGGCATTTAATGAATTTTTTGTTAAATTATTTAATTTTTTTTTTTGCTCATTAAAACCAAATTGATGATTGTTGCACAATTTTCAAAATTCTTTGTATGTAAAGATATTTACATGTGTGTACAGTGTGCACATTATTATTAAAAAGCAATTTAAAGACAAAAAATGTTAAGCTTGACCAAACAACTTTTGCGAAGCACACAAAATAAAATATAAATAATAAAAAAAAAAACACGAAAAACATTGAAACATGTTGGAATTTGAGTTTTTTTTTGTTTTTTTGGTTTTTCAAAAATATTTTATTTACAATAAATTTGTGTTTTGTTAAATTATTATATTTAACAAACAAAGTTTTGAAAAGTGAAACCAGTTGATATTAAAGATTAGTTACAAATTCAGCAGCAACACCGCCCGTATGTTTTGATTACATATAGCTAATCATTTTTCAAATTGCTCAACAATCATATGATATGCACATGATTATAGATATTAGGCAGATTGTGGTTTAGACAATAAAAAAAAAAAAAATTTATTTATAAAAAACTGATATGTTTATAAGGAAATTTTTTTGACTCTACATGTCCACTTCAAGTTCAAATCATAGGAGATTTCCTTGCCCTCAAAATATTTAAGATCATTCAGATTCTCTATGTCGTACTCATGAAAAAGGATGAGACTTTTCTAGATGTGATCGTTAGTAAAGGGTTCTTATCCTGTAAGCGTACGCGTTGAGTTCCGGCTCAGAATAAATCATAAGCTGTATAAATTTTACATTAATATTGATATAAAGTCAAAGATTCCGATGGCTAGGTTATATTAAATGTATATATAAAAATGCTTCAGCCGGGATGGTATGGAGGGAAAAATGCTTTGCCAATATTTCCTGAAGATATGCTAAAGATCAAACTACGTGGCATTCTCTTTTGCAACGGGCCAAAGAACTAAATAGATTGTAAACGGCCAGTATTGATGATAATAATGAAATTATTTGATATAGTTTTTGTGAACCGTTTATTAATGTCCATCTTGAAATTTTTTTTTTTGGTAGTCTAAGCAATGCCATTATTTTATTAATAATGCAGTGCCTTACACCAAAAAATACTCAATGAGCCATAGACGCTTCTTCTGTACTCTTCTGCTCATCATGTATTCATAACCATTAGTCAGATTTTCGCTAAAAATGGTCTGAAAGTTGGGAAAATGTTTGATCTATAATTTACTGGTAAAAAAAAAACGCCTACTAAAAAATTTATATGCACATATTATTGAACGGAAATTGTTGAATCCGCAGGAGGTTTTTTGGCTACCCGGCCTGTCCGACAAAAACCTACAGAAGTGGCTGCAGTTGAAAAATTTTACATTAGGAAAATTAAGATTTGAAATCAAAAATCTTAAAATTACCTGAGGGCAACTAGTGTGATCTAAATATTTTTCAAAAGTTTGACATTTCTCTTCCAAACTGGACTTGGTATTACGTATATATATATATTTTTTTAAAAGTTTATTGATTTGACTTATCCGCCTTAAATCACTTGATTTGCCGAGTCAATTGACTTTGATAGAAAATCAAAATTGACTGCAATAAGGAGTAGTATTCCTAATATGTATGAATCCTTAATCCTTATGAATCCTTATCGTTTAACTTTAGCTTTGAGTGTATTGTGTAGTGGACATAATCCACCTAATGTAATCGATCAATATATTAAACTTTTTTTTTTTCTTTTACAAACAAATATATTCACATAATGTTTTCCTTTCATTTTTCTTTCATTTACATAATAATTGCAGGTAAGCCAAAACTCACTCACACCCTGTTTCAGTTTATAACATATTTGTGTCATTTTTGATTGCATTCGTAGCGGGTTTCATAGCGAACGTTTGATTTACACTTTAAATTTAGTTAATTGGGTAATTGTATGCAAAAAAAAAAAAAGGAGCAATTAAAACTTTACCTGTTGATTATAAATTTCTTTCAATTTGCAAGGGATAAAAAAAAAAAAGCTTAACAAAGCAAAACCAACTCTTTTTAAATGTATTTATATAATTAAGATATTTTATAGCTTTAATCATAAAAATAATCCAATGAGTGACCGTTTTTATACTGTCCACACAAAATGGAGGGTATACCAGGTTTGCCATTACGTTTGCAACATCTAGAAAAAGGCGTCAGAGACAATCTAGACATGTCCAGCCACTCCCATAATCGACAAAAAAATGTTTATCTGCCACAAAAATTGATTTATTAACTTGAAATTTTTTACGCATACCTGTAATTATCCCGATGTGTTATAAATAGGTGTGTTCGGATAAGAGACGCGTCCACAATTTACAAAAAAAACATATTCCACGTTAAACTGTAGTTGCAAACTGATACGCAATACATACATAGAGGGCGTAACCGTATACCTACCAAGGCCACCATTGTAGATGTGGAGGGTATTTAAAATTTGGTCTAAGCCAACTTTAGATTCCTTACTTGCTTTTTTTTGTTTTTTTTTTTTGTTATAATTGTTTCAACTCTCAGTTAATTTCGGTTTTTGTTTATTTTGAAATCCATTAAAATTGTGAAACAATTAAGTGTTGTTGTGTTTTACGAGAATTTTTTGTTGTATTTGTATTTTGGGTAATTTGCTTAATTTTGACTTAAATCGAAGGAAAATGCTAAAGTTTATTATAATAGAGTTGCCAAAAACAAAAACCAAAAAAAAAAAACAAATCAGTTTTTGTTGTTTTTTATTTTTGTTAAATTCCTGTTTTTAAATATCTCTTGCATGCACACATGGATAAACATTAAGCATTCAAGTGTGTGTAAAGTACACATGTATGAAAATGTTTTTGTTTATATTTGGAGTGTGTGTGTGTGTGTACACATGTTTAAACATTTTTAATATATGCTTTAATAATTATTCCCCTGAGTGGTTGGTTGATTGTTGTTATTGTTGTTGTTATAACTATTGCTATTTTGTGTCCTTGGCATTTTGCTTCAGTGCTGCTTTCCATACATATTTCTTGACCTTAATTTGTATTTAAAATTTGTTTATTTACATATTATACATTTTTCTGAATTTATGATTGCATTTTATATTCAACATTTTTAAAATTTTTTGTAATCATTTAATATTATTTCATAAATCAGACTTTTTCAAGTGACATAGTTTATAAGCTTCACTTTACGCTTCGACAAAATCCATTTAACATACAGAAAAATGTATCAGAGAACCTACAAAATAGTTATTCTTGCATATAAGTTGAATTCATTTAGCTTTGTCGGTCTGTCCGTTTGCGGTTAACTTACTGCCGATTACAAAAATTGAGTTATCGTCTTAAAAATATGCAGAAAATCATATGCAGGTTGATAATAAAATTAAGCAAAATCGGTCTAAAAACCTACACCTACACCTACAATAATAGAAAAACTGAAGAAAGATGATTTTTATACAGATTTTAGCGATTTTTCAGCGAAAAATTATATAAAGATCTCACCCACCTCACTCGTAATGTATAATCATCATTTTCAGTTTTATTTTAATGCAGTAAGATGGTGTTTCGAGTCCTTTCCGTAGTCGATTGTAGAACGAAGTGAAAGAGTTTTTCATCTGAAATTTGAACTCATTTGTTGCGTTGGATGAAAGTCGAGGTTGGTTGACCGGCGAATTAGCATGTAAGCTTACCCTCTGCAGGACTTGGCTTCAAATTTAGCCGAGTTTTTTCAGCTGGCATTGGATTGGAGCATTGCGTTGCGTTGTAATCCACTGATAGTTTAGAATAATTACCATGTAAGTCGAAGGTGGTGTTGGGCAGACGAATGAACTTTAAAGCTTGTAAAAATCCATACATTATTATTATAATTAAGGTAGTATTTCGAGAATGTTCCCATCTGAACGCAACTGTAAATATCTTCAATAATGTCAGCATATGAAGTAAAGTGAAGAACTATAATTAAGACTAAATAAGCAAAACCTTTACTCGATCGACACAGCTGATGTTTTCACATCAATCCTGTGCTGTTTTAAATCAATTTTTAACCTTTTTAACCTTTCAAGGATTATTGAGTACTGTTGCAACAATATTTTTCATCAAGGTTATAATCGTTTTTTTTTTTAAATTTTTAAATTTTTTTTATACTAATTATAATCACACAGATAATACACATGCATCAGCTAAGTATTTTCCATGTTTTTTACTTTCAATCTGTTCCTGTTCCTTTAATATAATATATCGTACCATACTAAATATGATCGTTTACATGATCATTCAACTTGATTGACTGTCAGGGTCTGTGCTTTGTTTCTGTTTTTGTTTTTGTTTGTTGTATTTTTATATTTTTGCATACAAACCACAAATTATGACGGTAAACGTTAATGATATACGATTTTAACAACAATATATACAAATTCTTTCAGTCGTTTCTTTATATATCCATCACCTCTATGTGGGGAGGGCGGCATATTCTCCTTTTTTAAAACATTTGTAACACATCAGAAAGGTTCATAAGAAAGGTATATATGTTTCATATTTAAAACCAATATCACAATCTGAACTAATGTAAGTCACGTTTATGCGTGTGTCTGTCTGTCTGTAAATTCTGAGATATTTAGCTGAAACGTAGTACAAACATATTTAGCGTCTTCTTCTTCAAATTGAATAAAAATTAGTTACGAGCCACGCCCACAATTGGCAAAAATATATGTATCAGTTACAAACATTTATCTAACTCATCATTGGATGTGCTAGAAATATACAAGATATACTTGTTACCCGTCCGTACGTCTGTCTCCGTCAAGGGGCAGAGATTCGCTCTTTGCCATTTAAATTGTTGTTGTTGTTGTTCGTTCGTATTATTATTATTATTATTGTCGTTGTTGTTGTTGTTGTGTTTTATAATTTGCCATTCATTGTTAAGTAAAATTTATGCATGGACAACTGGGCTAGGTTGACTACATGTGACCTTTGTTTGAACTGCTACAAAACAATGGCAACGAAACACAACAATTTGGTGACAACTGGTTAAAAACATAGCAACACTTCAGCGGATTGTAAGGCAAGAAAAAAAAAAACAAGCTGAGGCGAAATCTTGATTACTCATCATCGATGCATCAAAGCTTTTCGGGGAGTATATATGTATATGTCTTCTGTACCTTATAAATAACAAAGAAAATTTACTTAAAAAAGAGCCTTTTTTTTCAATTTTTGGGTGAATGTGTCGCATGATCGATTTTACTTTACCAACCTGAACATGAATTCTAGCAACATTTCTGTCAAGTTTGTAATCGATGCGTGAAATTTTGCGATCAAGGGAGGGATTATCACAGAACATACACACATGGACAGACGTACTGATTCGGAAGATATATACTTTGTAGAATCTAGAAAAAAAATGGCAATTTTAAGCTTTTTGATTAAATGAATTTAAAGGGGTACAGAGTACAACCTTGAGCTATTATACAATCAGACTAATAAAGGTTAATAAACTGCAAACTTTACTTGGTCTAGGACATCAGCTCAAATCTTAATATTAACAAAAGAATTAGCAATTAACAGAAGACAGTCTAGATGCCCCGTTGCTAGTTGATAGTTATAAATATGACAAGCAAGTGCATTTATCATGCATTCTATCTTTCCAACTTATGATAAACATAAATATAATAATTTCATTATTTGATAACTGGCAAGTTACAAATATTAACACAAGCAACTGGTGAACGAACACATGTCATCGTACCGATGGAATTGGAGAATGCTAAACGTAAAGCCCAAAAAGAAATTATTATGATCAACATTTTATGCTGATGATGATGATGATGATGATGATGATGATAACGACGATGATCAAGAGAGTGCCAACGATGGGGATAAAAACATTTAAAATTGTTAAAACATGAGACACTCGGTTGAACTCTGGATATGCCTCATTAATAAATTTACAGCACCACAAAGTTAACCGGAAGTCTTGGACGCTTAGTGGCAGAAAAATAAAAATTATTATAAAATAAAAGGAGCATAAAACAAATAAAAAAGAAAACTAAATTTGGCTTAAGGCAAATCTTAAATACCCTCCTAAATTGGCAAATAAATGGTGGGCGTGGCAAATACATGATTACGCCCTCTAATAATGCAAGTATTACGTATCAACTGTCAAGACGAGTTTTATGTTTTAGTTCGAAATTTTATAAATTGTGGGCGTATTTGTTATACGACCACGCCCACTTTACGCACATCATTTAATGGCGTAATTATAAATATTTTTTATACAATTTCAACTTTGTAGCTCAATTTTTGTGGCAAATAAAGAGATTTTGATTGAATGTGGGCGTGGCTTTAGACCGAATTTTTTCCAATTTAAAAAGCGATCTGCATGCAGAATTTAAAAGTAACTATTTAGGTGAATATCTCAAAATTTACGACCGCGAGATTAATAGCAACAAATTGATTTAGTTTTTGATGCTGATCCAGAATGTACGGTTTATGATATTGCAAATAGTATGACAAATTTAGTATATCCTCTATTTTATAGAGAAAATTTTAAAGCCAAAACAAAACTTATTGATGCAATATCATGATGGCGTTTAAATCTAAACAGTTACTTAGTGGTGGTACATATTAACTATCTTTTTTTTCTTTTTGAGCCCATAAAATGTATGACAGCGCAGGATTTTCAATAATTTAATCAAGCATAACGATCAATGACTTGTGTGAAGGCAAACATAATAACCATCGATCTTACAACTTTTACACTTACTTGCTGACTTGGGTAGTTAGGTAGATGTACTCGTACATACATATATATGCATATAACATTTACTAGATATATACTACAGTTAAGTTATATAAAGTGTGAAGCCATATATAGTTAGAAGCAGTTGGTATACGAGTATGTATCTCCTTCTCTACTGTTCCTTGTTGTTAATGTTGCTGCTGCTGCTGCTTTTACTGTAGCTGTCATTCTGGCCTGATAATTTTTGATATGGAAAACTGTTTAAGGCCAAACCAATTGCTTGCTAACGTTGCTAGATGGTACTCCATGAAAAATAATAAAAAAAAAAAAAAAAAACAACACAAAACTCTTCCAGAAGAGTGACCACACCAACACCGCATTTATTTCCAACAAAAGACAAATCTCCACATCCAGGTGCGACCAAACAACAATTCACTCCCAGTTAAAGAATGCACTTTATCACCGTCATACTGTGTACAAGAAATACCGGCCGCCCGGCTAACTGGGCGGCCGCCAACGCCTTTTTCCACATATATGTATATTACATACAATGCATACCATTCAGGGCACAGCTGCATCCAGACAAAATATATAAAAAAAAAGAAAAACTTTTAAAGAGAAAATGCTCGTTTTTTGTTTGTGTACCGCACAAATCAATGTTAGTTCGTTAAAAAGAGGGAAAGTATGGCCGGCCGAAGAAGGAAAACTAACCAGGAAAGAAATGTTATTATAATCGATATAACAATAACAACAATATTTAACATCAAGTGACGTTAGAGAGAATTTATGATTAATGCTTAACCCAAAAAAAGAAAAAAACGAAAAATACATCTTTATACGAGTACATCTATCTTGTTAAGAAATTGAAATCCTAAAATTTGTAGTAATCTGTTGAACAAAAATCACACACACTCACATGGTTTTTTATAATGTTTGGCACAAATGAAAAATCACCTTAAAGAGCACGCGAACTCATATTTAATGCATTTAAGCAAATCTGGTTGACTTTGAGCGGAATGAAGTGGAGTGGACTGGAGTGGAGTTGAGTTCAAGTTTGGTTGGTTGGTTGGTTGGCGTAGGTGGTGGTAGCGATGTTGTTGGTGTTGTTTGTATTGCTGTAGTGATGGTTAACCGTTGACATTGATAATGATTGGCGGTTGGGGGTTCTTTATCCCTCTACACGCCACCTAAACATTTCCATCGAAGTCAACCAAGCGAAAGAGTGGAAAGTTCCCATACGTGTGTGTGTCTAAGGAGATACATATAAAAGTTAAAGTTTTTCCATTTGTTATCCAAAAAAAAAAAGACCAAAAATATTTCTTTAAAAATTCGAGACAAGATGGAATTGCTCCAATTTCTAGAATTGCACAGATTTTACAACCAAGTCACCAAGCTTTCATTTTATTAAATTTTCAAAGTCACGGCAATTCATAACAGCAACATGATACTGATATATATGTGGTGTAATAAGTTTGAGAAAATATGCTTTTACAAGCATCATATGACAGTAAATGGAATGGAATAAATTGGAGAAATTCGATCAGAAGTTTATGTCGGCTAAATATTATTGCAAATGGCAGCTGATTTTCTTATCATAAGGAAGCTGGCAGCTTGCTTTCTTTGTTCATCAAAATGTAAAGAAATGTCAGTCAGAGATCACAAAGTGTTACAATCTGGGTTCCTTTAACGATGTCCGTTCGTCCGTCTGTATCTTAATGTCTCTTTTTTTCAAAAGATCACGATTATAATATTTTTTTTTGTCATATTTCTGTTTAGACTAATTATATGTTTAACAAATTTCAACTTAATTGTTAAAGTTTCGTGCCTAATAAGCAGATTTTTATCAATTGTAGGCGTGGCATTTGACCCATTTCATCCAATTTAAATTAGAAATTTCAAACAGAAACACGGGTTTTGTACCTACAACAGTCGAACCCAATTATGGGGTGTTTTTAAAAATATTTCTTGATTGGAAGGACGTTTCTATATCTGGAGGGTAAGATCGGCATGGTGCACGTATTTATTTGAGTGCCAATCTTTAAAAAAAAAAATTGAAAGTGTCTGAAATATGCATAATTTATCAAAAAAAATGGTGACTCTGGTCTTTGATATGATATGAAGTATATAATATAAAGGGGGTTGCTGTGGTACACGGCAAGATATTTGACCTAATAATGCACATAGCTTTCTTTCTTTTTTTTATTACCATTTTATTTGTATTTTTAAGTGCGATCTTAATTCGAAAAATAAAAACCAACCAAACTATATTGAAATCTTCAAAGACAACTTTACAAATACTCGGAATTATTGTGAATATTAAAAGTAACACCACCAAACGACGCCTACATCTTAGCACTGTTAAGCTATTTAAAAGTGTGCTGCATATATATAAATAAAAATAATCCCTTCAAAATCCAACAATGATTCACTCAAAACATAAGCGCAATAAAGAAGAAGATAATCAACATAATAAAAACACTTGAAGACCGAACAAATAAAACCACATCTAAAGAAAAGATGATGATTCCTAAAAACGGAACAATACAAACAAACAACACGTCATCGCCAACATCAAGCATTGTTGTTCTTGTTGGTGTTGGTTTTGTAAAAGATTTGTTAAACAAATTAGGTTGTCTTTCCATTATAAATATTTCATATACAACTTTTCAAAATATGCTGTTTGGCGTGTTCATTATAATCGTTGTACGTATTTATTAAATGTGTTTAAAGGTAATGTCATAATTATTAAAATAGAATATGACGATAAGAAGCAAAAAAAAAAAAATTGTATTTGTCATAAATCAAGTGCCGGGTAGATAATACTCTCTGACCATTGCTATCTTACTTGTTTTATATAGAAAATGAGAAATAAATAAAGCAAATTTTTAATTAATTAAAATGTGTACATATGTCTAATAGTAGCAGTAACTTATTGTCGTCTTTGTATTTCGAAAGTATTTATTTTGGAAATAAGGGATTTGTGAAGACTGGAATGATTCGACCCCTGTCCCTATATAAAAATATAATAACAAAAGTCTTCTACTCTACATAAGGTTTAAAAAAATAAAATAAAAAAAATAAAAAAATATATTAAAAAAATAAAAAAAATAAAAAAAAAAAATATAAAATAATAAAATATAAAAAAATAAAATATAAAAAAAATATAAAATAAATAAAATATAAAATAAATAAAATATAAAAAATAAAAATAAAATAAAAAAATAAAATAAAAAAATAAAATATTAAAAAATTATAAAAAATTAAATAAAAAATAAAAAATAAATAAATAAACATAAAAATAAATTTTTTTAAAATATAATTTGAATTAAATTTTTTAAAAATATTTTTTGTCAAAAAAAAAATTATGTTAAAAAATATATAATTGTGGTATTTTGCATGTTGAAGCAAGCGTGTTCGGAAGGGTTTCAATTCGTATTAAAAGTAAAAAATTTGCAAAGTTCATACAAGATATAATTTGGACTAGCGTTGGCATTCAATAGAGAAAAACGGCGTTCCTTTAGTTGGGATTAAAACCTAAAAAAGAAGGCAAGCTTTTTTACACAACCTTGATCTATGGTCAATAGTCTGATGTGATTTAATAAATGATTTTTTCCTTTTTCTTTATCAAAAGATGAAAGTATGTGTAAGAGAGAGAGAGGGAGACACTACAAAGACACCACAAAGATTTCTGCATAATTCTTGTTTCCAACTTTAACTTAATTTTTGCTTATCATTTTATAAATTATGATTTCTACACGTATAATATTAACCTTTTGTGCCCTAGGTGTTCCAACAACAACAACAACAACAACAACAAATGTAGACTAGAAAAAAACCCAGTAGCTGAATATATATTCTTCTGTTTGTTTCTGTGTCCAATAGCTTCCACCACCACTTGAGGGTCAATTTTCGGTTTTTTTTTGTTTTGTTTTTGTGTTTTTTCTGCTGCAATAAAGCTTACCATTAAAGAGATTAATGCTTGGTCTTGTTTTTATTATTACAATATCTACAACTGCAACTAAATCATTATAATGGCCCCAGAAAAGTTCACCACTAACCTCCTACCTTCAATATAACCAACCACCAGACGAATCTTATAAAACAAAAACAAAACAAAACACAAAAAAAAAAGGAAAATATGAATATAAGAAAAGAAATAAAGCCCTAAGTAGTGTAGAGATATAAATGTATAAACAAGCACAAAAAATAAGTACAGAAGCAGAAAAGCAAAAACAAAAACAAAAAAAGACAGCCAGCCACATAGATGGATGGATGGATGAATGCATGCATGGCCGCTTGACTACCGCCGACAAGTTAAACATAAACATTAAATTTTATAGAAGAGTGCAAAGAAAAAAAATTCTCACACGTCATTACCAGCGCATCGCCGACTTACAAAATGTTGGTAGCACCGTATTAAAGTACAAAAACGAAGATTACAGTTGTTGCTGCTACTACCGCTATTCTTGTGTTCTGTTGGGTTGTGGTTTCTTTAGCGGTTGAACTAAATGTAAATGTTGTTACCCCGTTCCGTTCAAGTGTTCATGAACTTAAACTTAATGTTTAATATTTATTCACTTCAGTCTGTCTCCGTGTGTATACTTATGTGAATGAAATTAAGTGCTAAACACCAGTAGTGAAACAAAAGTCACTACAAGTCTCGCACCTCTCAAGATGTCATAGAGAAAGAGTAATGTGAATAAATCTATATTTGGTTTAGAAACCATTTACAATGTTCTTTAAAAATAAAGCTGGCTTCAGTGGCCAAGACATGGACATCAATAAATTGAATCACTTTCGTTAGTTAACGGAATGAGAAACTTAACGATATCTGAACCATTTCCACTGTCTAAATCCTGTTGAAACTAGAGAAAAATTCTCATGTAGGGACAGGAGTCTGTAGATTTTATTTTGACGTTCGCAGCGAAGAATTTAATGTTCTAATGGGCGAATGGATCTCCCGAAATTTGTGAGCTTGAACTCTATTGTAAGCTCTGTTATGGGGCCACATTATTTCTATATAAATCTTTCTAGACAATCTCACCCAAGAATTATGAAAATCGTCAAAATGTCTCGTCGTGTTAAAGCAACAAGGCGAACGTTTTACAAAATTTTGATTCACTCAAATCTTGACCTAATAATTTTTAAATTTAATACAGAAGGGTCGATACCTACTACAACAGTCGAACCCGTGTACGGGGTGATGAAGTGTTTAAAAAAAAAATGTTAATGGAGGAGGTAAAATTCCTATATCTAAAAAAATAAGATGATCAGTAAGCCATCTGAACGCCGAGCTTTTTAAGAAAAGCAAAAAAGTTATAAAAGTAAAAAATTATATACAAAAAAATAATTTTATTTAAGAAAAATTTAAAAAAAAAAAAAATTATTTATAAATTTATTTGAATTACAAATCTATTTATTTTTTTCAATTTATTATTTTTTTTTATATTAATATATTTTCTTTAACTAAGCGCAGTGAGAGTATTATATACGCAAAGTTTTCGTTTTCATTTCTTGTGGTTAATGTGGCCAATTTTTATTAGAGAGAAATTTATTGTTATTGTTGTTGTTGATTTTATATTATTTGTATTCAATACCAGTAGTAAAACGTTTTCTTTCAAATGCTCATTTATTTATTTTATCATACATTCATTTATTTATCCATCCGTCCGTCTGTCTACTAGTCCAGTCCATAATTTCAATATCATCATCATTAATGTAATTTGTGAATATTATGAGAAATTGTTGTTATTGTGGTTTTCACTGAGCTCAAGGATACGGCAATGACCGCAATTGCTTGTTGTAGGATATACATATATAGAGTATAGAAGAGGAGCGAGCGGGTGTTGATTTACTGCTCATAGATCAGTCATGTTGAATTCTCTTAAATTTTGAGCTTTTTATATATATAATGTTTACATATTTCAGATTCATTACATTTGGCAAAACGGAATTTTTAAGTTTTTCTTTTGTTAAGGACTTCTAGTGCGGCACCCCTGACAAGTGTTGTTGGTTTATTATGGATGTACAGTTAGAACAATGCTTCATTTGTACGTTTATAACTGAAAGCGATAAATTTCAATGCTGCTTCATCATCTTATCATAAGGATGGCATGTATGGTAGACGGGGTAGACAGTAGCATTTAATAGCATGTGATGGTAGTTGTTCTAGTGTGTCGGTGTCTTTAGTTGGTATATAATATTACCGCAATAACTATTCGCCAGTTAGTCAGTTTCACCTTTCGTTTTTCTGGCGAGTGCGAGCATGCGCGCGTGCACACTCTCTCTCTCTTTCCCTGTCTTTCTTGGCATTTATCTATTTTTTATTCTATTCATAAAAATTTATTACAAATGTTTTGCTTCAAGATTTATGTTTAAACTGCTTTTTGGTTGGTTATGGTTATTATATGGTTGGTACATATGAAAGCATGTTTGTGTGTGTGTGTGTGTGTGTGATTTATTTTTAGCAACGAAATAAAATAAAGCACAGTATTAATGATAACGATCATCACAATGATCGTATATGTAGAAAAAGAAGAAGAAGAAGAAGAAGAATATATTCAAGTTTAATGATCATAACGGAATTGGGCTGGCTGGCATTGTCTTAATGGCACGAATGGCGATAAATGGCATCAAAATCAGGAATCTGTGTTAAATTGGAGCGATAAACTAGCCGCCCCAATCAGTGTTGTTTTCTATTTCGATTCATTTGTTTTATTGCAAATCTTATCATCACATCAAGAACACACACACACACACACATACATATATATATATACGTAACAGTTATTTATGACTTTGAATTAATATAATATTGTTGCTATTGTGTGTTGATGTTGTTGTTGTTTACTGGTTACTGGTTCTTATATATATTTTTTTTGCTTTGTTTTGTTTCGTTTTTGGTTTTGTTTTTCATATAATGTCTACTTCCATTTAGAATCGTTTGGCAGAGGAAAGTGTACATGTCGTTGTTGTACACGTTTTATA
This sequence comes from Crataerina pallida, assembly GCA_949710015.1. Taxonomy (NCBI): domain Eukaryota; kingdom Metazoa; phylum Arthropoda; class Insecta; order Diptera; family Hippoboscidae; genus Crataerina; species Crataerina pallida. The sequence goes on along the minus strand of OX453290.1, from coordinate 28,155,598 downwards.
CGTTTGACCTCGTTTTTCTTTAATATTTATGCATCTACATATGTTGTACATCAATGTTGATGTAGTGGGTGTTTTATTTTATATTGAATTTTTTTCTCCTGCTACTGCTGAATTTCTCTCCCTCACTCTATCTATCTATCTATCTCCCTCCCCTTTTGTTTTCATCATAAACGTTTTATTATTGCCAATAATAATGAATTTTTTTTTTTTTTTTGTGAAAAGTTCTGCAAAGCTTTCTTTCAGCCAGAATCTCATTTAGGAAATGATGAAGTTTTCAGCAAATTTTACAAAAATTAATTAATTCCGGCTTAAAATGTATTTGAGGATGGTGGTGATGAGGAAAATATGTTCGTTTTACCGCATATTTGACTTTCCATTCGTTTAGATTTAATAGCTGTTTGACTTTGTGTAGAAGTTAGTATTTGATATTAAAAATTTAGCTGCGATAGGTTTTAACCCGGAACTGTAATTAACCAAGACAAACTGAAATAAACAGGCTAACAAACTAAGTAACACTTCTATGCCGTCACTGTTTCTTTAGCATGGAAACGATTTATACTTTTTATATCCTTCATATAAGTTAAAAAATTTAAACAGAGGGGCGTCAGACTCATATAGAAAGATATACAGATACGCCTATAAACGGAATTTGGTACATTTGGTTTCTTTATAACTAATGTATTCAAAAATAGGCGGGGTCATATAACAGATATGCTTATAATCTGCAAAACTCTGACATGGTGCAGAATATCCCGCTTAATCGTATAATTTAACGATCGTTAAAAGAGACCATTTTATAAAGCACGACGGCTTAGGTGCCATTGATCCTTTGGTTAGCTTACAAAAAGACACTTAAACCATGTCTAGTAGTTTATTGTTTAAAATGATGGAAATTGGTAGGCGTGGCTGCCATAATAAATAAAATTATTTTCAATTATCAAAATATTTAATATAAACTTTTATTGAACTAGGTGCACAACAAGATGGAATCGTATAAAAAGCGTACTTAAAATTTACAAAAGAACAGAATTTTTTACAGTAATAAATCTTTTATTAGAAATGTGACGAAAACATTAATCCATCTACACATCTTTTGCCATCTTTACACTTCATTCGCATATCAAACCAATTTCAACTTTCATGGTAATACTTTTTTGACTGCCTATTAAAAATCTAGTCTATGCCATATTCACATGTTTAGAAAAGAGAGAGATGGAGGATATTGTTACAATAAATAATTGTGTAATAAATTGTGATCAGATACATTTTTTATGTTAAACTTTTTATATAAAGAGTTTTTCAATAAAAACATAACAATTTTGATATAAAATAAAATACAGAATAATTAAGATAATTGGGGTGAAATTTATTCTATGTGTAGTACGCATGTTACCTTTAAAAAAGAAATTGTATGTCGCTTATACGAACACCGCGAGGATATTTGTAGCGACAAATTCTTTGGGGCCAATAATGCGTTCAATATTGCCCCTAAATTTCTTTAATATTGTTGGCTTGTTGGCATTAATCAACGACTTAACGTGACCAATCTAACGTTGTTAATTAGCATCTAGCGTAGGTAATTCGACCAGACCTCCAGATTGCCCGGTTACTGAACTTCAACCCCTTCAATATATGACCAGTTGTAATTGTAATTTTTGATAGTTATTGATAAAATTCCACGTAGCATAGGATAGTACATAGTTGAAAAAAGGATCCCAGACAATAAATAATAACAACAGACAAGAATTTCTTGAATAAATATTGAAATGACTTAAATGAGTTCAAGCATGGCAACCGCACAGGATCACAAATATCACACCTAACACAAACATGATCAATTCAATGGCACATCAAAGAAGAAAAAGAAGAAGAAAATAAAATTTTGCACCTAATTGTAAAAAATATCTTCTTCATCTCTTCTTCTTCATTTCATACATTGCGTTGCATTTGTCTTCATTGTTTAAAGAGTAAAAAAAAATTTCACACATTTTCTGAAAATGTGCGTCATGTCATGTATTGTTAGTTATATTGTTAAAGACCTTTTTTCTCCGATAAGTGATCTTGTTTGGTGTTGGAAAAGAAGCTTCAGTACGTGAATATTTCAACTTTTTACAAAAAAATTCTGTTAACCTCGTTTTTCGGTTATGTTTGTGGGTGAAATTTGTATGTCATTAACTGTTGTGATTTTTTCTTTACCTCGATCGTTGTAGAAGTTGCTGATTTTTTTTTTTTTATTATCTTGTTAGTATTTATTTCTGATTCTTTTTCTTTTAATTATTATTCATTATCTGTGCAGGTGCTTGTGTTAATTTATATTAATTTGCAACATTTCACCTATTTTTGTATATTTGTGGTGGAATTTTGCCAACATATGCTAACTAAGTAAACTCATTTAATTTTTGTTGTTGTTGTTGCAGATAATTAAAGTATCGATTGCAAATATTTCTGTGGAATAAAGCGGTAAGTTTTGCATAAAAACATTAACATTTGTTTTAGTTTATTGTCCGCTTGTCTCTTGGTTTGATCTTTGAATATAATCTTCACCTGAAATCTGATTGAAAAATCTTAATGGGAATTAAATTTATTTTATTTTAAAGCTATTTCGAAATGATTGGTGAGCCTCTCTGTTTAAGGAAAGTGATCAAAGTCTGCAGATTAAACTCTGAAACAATTTCATCTAATATTGAAAAAAAAAATTAGAAAAAGTTTTTATTATAAATTCGCTTCAAGGTAACGTAGAGAATTGCGATGGACTATTATGTCTGTCTTAATGTTTCTATATCCGCCTTTGAGAACTGTTGTCCTGGGGTAAAAAAAAGTGGATGAAATCGTTGAAAGAATTCATCCGCAATGGAATTAAACTCAAAAGGTCCAATTTTCTAATAAAAGTAAGTTTTTTGTAATATATGGGTGCGGGTATTGTTCTCCTGATCCCAAAAATTAATATAACTATTGATATTCTCACTTAACAGAAATGGACTGGTATAAAAAAGTTGCTAAAAATCGATCAAAGAAATGGAATTGAATTCAAAATTCGAATTCTTTATCATATGTAAGTTTTTTTGTAATTGAGGAGAATGCAACCATGCCCATTTTTATATATAATATATTGAATTTTATGACAATTGTGATTGGGGTATTTTTGTTAATTTTGGGCGTGGCTATCAACCGATTTTGCTCATTTTCATTGACGAAACTGTTTCAGAATCACATTTTTTCAAATTCCGCTTAAGTTTACTGAGATTTTCAGATTTGAAGTTTCTCTCAATGTTTGTTCTTTTTACCTGTTAAATTCATATAAAAATAGAGCAGGTAAGCATATCTTGCGGAGGGTTTGAGAAACAGTATAAGAGATCCTTCTATTCTATATAAAATTCTCTATACTTTGCGTTCCTTAAGCCTGTTTCTGAAAGTGGCAAACAGAATAGCAAACTTTGTTTATTCCCCATTTTATGTGGAGGGTATAAAAAGTAACGTGTATCAAAAGCGTAAAGCAAAAACCCAGTAAAGCGTAAATGAAAACAAACTTTAAAGTTTAAATCGTCTCAATGACTTAGAAAACGGTTAAAGCTACGATATTAATAATAATAACGTAGACAACAGTAGCGTAGCAGCAACATAGTTTCAAGTAAAAGAGCCATATGCCGAATTTAAGTTACCCTACATAATGCCACATAAACCTCTAATGTTTCATTTTTGCATTTGGAAACGTTTCAACAACAAACAGATCGGGAGATAGATTTGGATTTTCATGCTGACCACAAAAATGAATATTTTGGTAAAGTCTTCTGTTTTAGTTGCAAATAGAATAACTTTATTACCCATTATAAGGTAGAGGATAAAAAAATGTTTTAGCTTCAGTTTACTATCAAAGCAAACGCATAGACGGGCAACCGAAATAAATTCACAAAAAACTTCAACTGCCAAAATACAAAGTACAACACAAAGTAAAACAGAGAATACAAGTAGCTGGGGATAAGATTGCAGCTCAAATGGTAATGGCTTGCTAGTGGAAAAATTGATTACTTTGCCTGTTGATCATTTACAGATCGCATTATGGATTGTATGAAGGCATGTATGCTGTATGCAGTACATGCTCCATTGGCAATGGAAGATTATAGTGTTTTGTGGTCCGTCGCGTAATCAGGGTGTAACAACAATTACCTTGCTGCGCCAGCTCGCATGCTCGCTAAGATGTTGTTGTTGCATGTTGTTTTCTTAAACGCCTGAATTCAGTTGTTGCTGATTTCTTGCACGTTGCTTGAAATACAAAATTGTACATGTAAACGCTTGGTATGAGTGTTTTTTTTTTTTTTTGTTTTGTTTTGTTTTTTCTTTCGGGTAAACTCTGCCTTGTTTTCGATTTTGTTGATTTATTATTTATTACAATATTATGCTTAACATAGACCTTTATTAACCATCATTACAACATATTTATTGAGGTAAAGTTTCTCTTCTTCTCACACCAGCGGCAACACCTCAATTGATGATGGCGGTATATGCGGCATCATATTGCTAATGGTGTGCACAACATTTTTTCCATATGTTTGTGTGTTTATATTACTTGTTTGCGTGATTATTTGACTTTTTCCATCTATGTTATGTGTTTATCATAATTATGGGAATTTTTTTTTTTTAATTATTTAATTTTTTTTAAATTATTATTTATTAATTAAAAAAATATATATATATATATGTATTGCAAAATGAGCAACTGCATTACAAACATTTTTTCATATTATTATGTGTTTATAATTTTTTAAGTATTAACTGTCTGTTGCGTTAAGCTTAATATAATGAAATCATTAAAATCTGTTGTAACTCTTCCATGTATGGTAAATAAGTGTAAGTGTGAGCAGAGTTGCTATTATTTCATATAAATGCCAACAGCTATTGCTTGTTCTTGTTGTTGTTGTTGTTGTTGTTTCTGTTGAATTGTTTCAACAATTTTTTAATATATTTAAATAATTTCTACTACGCAGTAAGCATTTTTTTATAACCCCAACACAGATAATTTAGATTACTGTTATATACGCTACACATAAGATGAGTGGTAAACTAGGTGTGTCATTCCGTATATAACACTCATAAGGAGACAAAGTTCAGCATTAAAATGTGATACGACCCCAAAATGTCCATCCATGAATCTGTCTATGGTTAGCATTCTCAAGGTAATAAATTTGAAAATATTTAACAAAAACTTGCAACAAATATTTCAAGTGTATATTTCTAATCATTTAATCAATCAATTAAAATGAACAAATATTGGTTAATTAAAAAAAAAAAAAATTACAAAAATTATTCTTGAAAATGAAATTTAACACAAATATTTATAAGTAGTTAAAAAATTAGAAATGGTCGTAATTTGATAACAGACGCGACCACAATTTACAATTACAAAAAACTATACATGATGTAAAAATTTTGCATTACCTATAAGGTAATATATAAAAATTCTTTAGAAAATGTAATCATCTACCTGTCACACCCACTATTTCTATATAGAACAGTAAAGTATTTAAGATTCAGCCTAAGCTTAATATTATTCTAAGTAAAGCACTGCATTATAAATATTAATGAGAAAATATAAATGTATTAACAAAATAAATATATTATACGAGGGCTGTTTCAAATGGTATGAAAAGAATTCCAAATATTTTTTATATATGTTTGAAAATGTCTAATATAGAAAAATGCTGGAAAATGTATTTTATGTCACAATTTTTATATCCTACAAAAGGTTTATTAATTATTTGAGCTGATGTTTGTTACTTCTAAATGGCAAATGCTGTAATCCACCTTCATTTATATCAATCGATTCAGATTCGAAATCTAAAACGATTTAAATATAACCAACTGTCCGTCTGTCCGTGTTCATGTAAATTTTTAAGCAAGCTAAAGGGTGGATTTTTTGAGATATTTAGATGAAATTTGGTATAAGGATATGTTTTGGCCCAAGAGAACAATGGTACTGAAAGAAAAAAAAAAAAGAATTGAATCATTTTTAGAAAACCTTTTTTATGTTGGAAAAAATTGGCACTTTTTTAATATTTTTTGTTAGAGTTTCGTGAAGAGTAGTTAAGTAGCTTCATATATGGCTCCATTTTTAGAACCCTTTTCCATACAATTATATATTTCATGGCAGCTAAACAGATAAAACTTAATCAATAGTAACATAAATTAAGGAGTTTAGTCGTAGAGGGGTGAAATAATTGAACCTGACCGACCATAACATTACTATTTGTTTCATTTAATAATGTTTCTCAAAGTGATTTATGGGGCAATGCCTTGCGTTTACTAATTATAGCATAAATTGTACAACTCAGTGGTAGTATAGGACATTAAATGGTGGAGCTTGTCCAAATATAACATTTTCACTTGTTTGATTTTGGTATTAAAGTTCATGAGATAAAATAAAATGATATTATTACGACTGTATAATTGCCAGAAAAAAGGAAGTTTCACTTTGATTTGCTGTATTGATCTCATTTGGGTGTCATTTCGTGCATTTAGTAGCCAGACAAACAAACAAAATGTTTAAATTGTTTTCATCATCATTTCATCACATTAGGCTGCTTTTTATAGCTTAAGGAAGTAAACATTGAATTATGGAGATTATAATTTGTTTGTGTGTGTGCTTGTTTGTATAGCCGTTAATCAATATTCACCACAAACGTGAGCTTTTTCTGGAAATTTAGATTCTTAAGAAGAGAAAACGTCAATAAAATTGTAAAAAAATTGGGAAAAAATGCACACTTACACTAAACGAAATCGTGAACTTAATCATGAAATTATAAAAAAAACAAAAAAAAGGAAAATAATCAAAATAATGTTTACTGAACTGAACAGACAGACTCCACGGCAATTGTTGTTGATATTGAAGTGGATTTTTATTTTTTCCATTAGAGCCAACAGTCACACAAAGTGATGAGTGTTGAGTGCTGGGAATTATTGTTGTTGCTGCTGCTGCTGCTGCTGGTGTTTTAAAATTAATTTCAATTGAAATTGATGTGTTTTTGGTGTTTGAGGGTAACGAGTCCTCTGGCCTCTAGAACCGAATAATAATATTTATGGCGTGTATTTATTCATTAGTAAGGAACAATAACAACAACACTGCCATTACCATCACCATCACTATTATTATTTCATTCATCATAATCGTAAAATGTGATGAATACATAAAAATTCAACAAAACTGAACTCAACCATACCAACCGAACAATCCTTTGTTGTACTTGTACAGACAGCCAAATACTAGTCAGTCCCAATGTGTGGGCTGCAGCGGGATAGGCACAATTACGGGCATGTGTGAATTTCCAGATGTTGAGATAACTAACAGATTGTTGTTGTTGTTGTTGGTTAGTTGATTTTACATTCCTTAATATATTTGTATTGGTGTGTTTGTACGTGTGTACAACATGCTAATATGAGATCATGCCGCTACATGGATGATCACGTTCATTGAGATATATATGCTTGAGAATAAATATCGTGTTGTTGTTGTTATTATTATTATTATTATTATTATTCTGTGTTGTGGCAAAGAAACGTCAATGGCATCAGAAAACGAACTAATCATAAAAAGCAAAAGTGATTATTTTTAGAAAAACAAAAACAACAACAACAACAACAAAATAATAATAAAAAAAATTTAAAAAAACCAGATAAATTCTTGTGAATACTTGTATGCTGTGCATGCTGCACTGATGATGTGGCGGTAATGTTTTTATGATTTGTGTATACAAGAATTGACAAGCAGCCGCTACAATAACACGAGCATCACTGATCATGATGGTTTTTAATAAAAACAAATTCATACAAAAGGTGTAGATGGGAGAAAGAAAGAGGAAGAGATTGAAAGCTTACCACGACTATGTTTGCTAATCAAGCATATGTGTGTTGTGTTTATTTATAAAAATTCAGTTCTTATTTCATGAGTTGTTTCTTTGTCCCATCTGTCTGTCCCTCCGTCCCTCCGTCCGTTCATCCATCGATCCGTCGATCCGTCCAACAATACTACATAGTGTTTAATTTCGTTAGCATTTGCGTTTGACGTTTAATATGCTGAAGGGTGTTGTATTTATTATTATTGTTGTTGTTGTTGTTGTTGTTTTTTAAAATCTGTGTGTGTGTGATTGTGTTTTGTGCCCGCCAACAATTGCAATTGCCATACAATGCGAAATGCATTGGAGTGCTGCGTTGCGCAGTACATTTGCAATAGATTGGATTACATGGCAATCACCATCATTTCATTTTAATAAATAAAAAAGAAAAAAATCTCAAGAATTTTTGCCCTCTGCACACGACTTGTCTTTCAATTTTACAATAGTTCAATTTCAATTTTATGCATTTCATTCATCATCATTTTTTTATTCATCTTGTACAGACCAATAAAAAAAAAAAGAACCGACAACTATGTACGAATGACAAGTAAAAACAGCAACAATTGATTTGAGAGAAATCTTGAATATTTTTTATCATTTTTAAAGCAAGTTATGAATTGATTAAAGGCCTGTTGATGACCATGCCCTTATGTAGTTGAAATTTAGGTCGTTATACGTAATATTTCCTTTTTTTTAATTGGGCAACACCTATAATTGACGAAGTATATCTAAAATTCAATAAAAATTTATTTATAAAAGTGAAATTTTGTTTGTGTACCAAAGATGAGTGTGTTAGCCACACCCACAATGTGCCATACTTAGAGCAAAACCATGCCTTCCTTTGTAATAGACAAAGACGGAAATCTGGTGACTAATATTTAGGAAGCTTTAAGGTTATAATAAAAACACTTCTCCAATTTTCTTGTCAGAAATGATGATGCGAATCGAAATTTGGGCTCTGTATTGTCGCTCGCTAGTGCTGACATTGATCGATTCACGCATAAAAAGAGAAGAGCATAAAGACGAGATCAAAACTGTGATGGATGAATGCCGGCAAGCATTTGATTACAAAACTGGAGAAGATCGAAGCGCCTGACGTTCTCTTGTCCAGTATCTAAATATGTTGTAATGAGTCAGTAATGTTGATGATGACACTAGCAGCCCCGGTTATGTATATAGTTGGATTCATAGTTCATAGTTGTGGAAGGTATTTAACATTTGGCTCAAGCCACGTATAGTTCTTTTCATAATAACTCTCCTAGTTTTTAATAATAATTTAACGCCATATTTAACGGGAGATAATAGTAATCTGTTTAATCTAAACTACGCAAATATGATTGAAAATACAACAAATAATCTATAAATCATAAATCGTAGCCTGCAACGTTGTTTCAATCGAAAAGTGATAAAGTGTCGCTTAGGTCAAGATTCAATTACGATTAAACGATTCAATCACTTTTTATTTATTGCATTTAATAAGTAAGAAAACTAAATTTGGCTTAAGCCAAATCTTAAATACCTTCCATATCTACAATAGTGGGCGTGGTGGGTATATGATTACGTTTTCTAATAGTGTTTAGTGTATTACGTATCAGCTTACAAGTCGAGTTTTACGTGGAGTATGTGTTTTTTGTAAATTGTAGGCGTTTCCACACAAAGGATTGCAAGTTTTACTTTGAATGAAAAAAGATGTGAAGTCTTTATTAACTAAATGAAAATAATGATAAAATACATACATCTATAAAAATATAACAAAAATTATTATTTACTATTTATTATTAATGAGGAAAAATCGCTTCATCGCCTTTTCAAAGAATTTTTAATTATCAGACTTATTTTATCGATTTATATTTTTGACGCCTTTGCCGTCAAAATGTGAAATAAAGCGATTATAAACTCATTAACTTTGATTGATCTTTATTGAACCGGAGCTATATACACACACACACACACACGTATGAAGGTGTGGTCCATACAACAATTGCTTTTTGACTTCAAGTTAAAAGTGTGACTGACTGGCTCACCAGAAAATTAGACAAATAATACAACAACAATAACAAAAACGTATTAACAATCATAACAACAATAATAAATGACAATAATATTTTTAAGAAGAGACAACAACTGTGTTGTTGTTTAAATAAAAATACATCAATGTTTTTTTAGTTTTTTTTTTTTTTACAATCATTTATGAATAGATTTTACTACCACTACTACTAATACACTACTGTATGGTGGCTGCTAAGTGACTCTAACAGGTTCTTTTGTTTTGTATTTTGTGTGTTTTGTTGTTGTTATTGTTATTACTGATGTTGTAGATATAAACAAAGCAATAACAACAATAAATGCATCGTGGAAATTGTCTCGAGGTCGACCACTTGTTGCTGCAATCATACAGAAAATAATAATAATAATAATAATAACAACAACAACTATAATAAATATATACTGCCAACAATAGAAACACAATAGATGGTAAAAAGGTGTGAGGGGTGAGGTTCACGCGTTCACTCAATTTCTCACTCGTTTATGTTTTACTGATTTTCTTTCGTTTTTGTTGTTGTATTGTATTGTATATTTTTTTTTTTTTAAATATTTATGTGAAGTAACAACAAATTCTTTAATATATGATTTGTAAAGGAGGTCATCTTTGGCAAAAATGTAGCTATAATGCTTCACTTTAACTATGTACACTATTGAGGAGGATGTGCGATTCTCAACGTTGAACGTTTTGGTTGCTTTTACATTTATGGGTCTAGGTATAGTTATATTTGACACCACTTGTGTTAAAAAGGTCATTTTAAGTTTGTGCGATTATTTGTAACACATAAACAACGCATGTCACACCCACTTTAAATTACAAAGATCAATTTTAAACCATTTTCTGAATCGATCACTCATACTTCTTTTTTGTTTCTTGTATTGATTTCTTCTTTTTTCACTTTCTAAAGCCATTTAACCATATTGACTGTCTGTCTGTATTTCCATATATATTTGTAAGGAAGCTAAAGGTCAGATTCTTTGAGATATGTTGATAGAATTTGTTACAAAAACATGTTTTGATTTAAAGAGGAACTGTATACAAAATGAAACAAATTGATCAAATTTTAGAAACCCTCCCGATATAAGATTATATTATAGAGCCAAAGTGGCCAAAATTTGCAATTAATTTTTAATATTTTTCTACAAAATATCGTAAAGAAGGGTTAGTGAGCTTTGGCTGTGCCAAATTTTTACAACCGCTAGACACTTACCAGAGAGGCAGACGGACTGACAGACACATTTAAATCGATTAAGAAGGTAAATCTGAATTAATTGGTAGAATAATAGGTCGTTTAAGAGTTACATAATATTCGCACAAACTTAACGGGTAGAGGATACCTACCGCCGTAGTATAAGTGAGTTTTTCATAAATCATGTTCAAGTCTTCAAATACATAATACCGCACATTAAGTGGTCGCATTAGATCACCTGTAATACTTTTATTTGCTTTTATAAAGTTTCCAATTTCAATGGAATCACCACACAAACACACACGATCAATCAAGCTTTCATACCGTCACTAGTTGTATAACAGGTGGTTCTGCCATATATACGTATAACCATAAAAAAAAACAAAAATTAACGTTTATTGAACATTTTATACCTACAACAATTACAACAAATGATAAATTATAATTGTGGTCAAAGATTTAGTAAAAGTTGCAAAATATTGTGTAATCTGCTCATAGAAAAAAAAAAATGATTCTATTTCTCTCTCTTTTATTTCGCTTTAATGATGATATTCAAAAATCTTTATTTGTTTATTCATTTAATAAAAATTTTGCACTTTAATGCCAGTTTTAGATTAGATACTGAAACGTGTTTACGTTCTATTCATTTATTTAAAAGATTTCACAATTATTGTGTACGCGCCCCTACAGCAGGCGCTCGCCTCATCGAGTAAATCAATCATTTCTCAGTCTCAGTGCAGGTTAAACGATTACATTGTATACACTGGCATGTAGTGAGATAATGGAGGGGGGGGGGGGGGGGGGGGCCGGTAAGGCAACAGTTTTTTTTACTAAATATCTGCCAAGGAAGGTTAATTATATATCTTGTGGCACTTGTGCTCTCTTGTGCATTTCAAAGCAATTTTTCGATTGCTCAATGCTATTTGGTACACACATACACACATTATGGCATAACCTAACCGTAGTCATAGCCGTAGCCATTTAAGAGTGTTTATTGAGCAATTTTTTAATCATTTTTATTATTAATAGATTTTTATTAATTTTCTCTTTCAAAATCACTGCTAACGTACTGGTTCCATGGAAACAAGCCCAGTAGCATAAAACTTGTTCATATGAATGTTTACAACAATTTAATATAAAATGTAATAAAAAAAAAAAAAATATCCGATTTAGTGCGCTGTGTTAAAGGTTTAGTTGGAATTTGGTACAAAAAAAAAAAAAACATTTAAGTTGTTTTTTGTTATTTCTTTTAATTTTATTAAAACGTTCGTGGAAATATGTAAAGTGTGGAAATAATTTTTTAAAACCATGGTAAAAATTTAACATCAATTTGTATAAAGTATATAAAAATAACTGAAATTGCTTGCTGGGTCAAATCTGAAATACCGTCCACATGTAAATATATAAAAAATGTGGTCGCGGCTGGGTTTTTCTATATCCATTTTATAAATTTTATTAAGAACCTCTAATTCAAAGTTTGAAACTGGGTTAGAATGTACACCTCTTCAAGTCACAAAAAAAAAAAAAAGCGGACAGACTGACACTTTTAAATCAATTGAATGGACTGGTATAATAAAAGATACATCTATTTCAAGTTCTTTTCAAGTTAGAAATATTTTTTAAATTTCATTGTATTCCATACTACCAGCACTGTAGAAAATAAAAATGAATTCAAAGTTAAGAAATGATATAAAAGGAACTAATTTATAAGAAAATATTTGCTGTAAAATTCAACACAATAAAAATGTTAACCTTCACTGACATTTTGGCGTTGACAGATCTCGAAAATCCTTTAAAGCTGCGTTTGTATTATAAAACAAAGTTGTTATGTCTTCATTGAAAAATTCGTTATTTAATGTTGAGTAGAGAGAGAGAGAGAGAGGGAATCAATATGGAATCTTTGTTGCTTACAACCGACCCAATTCACCCAAAACAGGTACAATTATTAGTTGCTACTTATTTATGATAATTTGAATCTACTTACATTAATTTTATATATGTATATATATATGCAAATGGGCGTATGTATGAGTGTATATATTTGATGTGGTTGTTACAAATGTCACTTAAATGGAATCTATATATAAATTTGAATATCAATCTCTCTGCTACTCAAGCTCGGTATTAATTAATTACGTTACGTTTACATTTACCATGTAACTCTGTACCAATAACAATAACAACTAAATTAACAAAACAAAAAACCGCACAAAACAGATCAAGTTTACTCAAATGAATATATTTAAAAAAGAAAAAAAGAAAAAAAAATTTTACATTTTCAGTTAAACCATTTTTTCTGCTTTTTACGATTACAATAAAAAGATAAACATGCATACATAGACACATGCATACATACAGCACATAAATCAGCGTTAATCAGTTAAACTAATAGCATCACTAAAATAATAACAACAACAATACACACGCACACACTTATTAGGTGACTAATAATAACAAAAGAGAGCAATTTTAATAGCAACAACAAAAAATGTAGCGTTGAGTCATTTGTAAAAATATAAATGTTGGAATGTTGAATAAGAAGAAGATTGAAGAAAAACGGTAGAAAAAGAAATGAAGTGAAATTTATTAAACGGCAACTGTTATAAATATGTTGAAAAGTTATGCTGGGTATAAGCTTCACTACTACAGAGTATTAGCTTCAAAAGATATATAAATTAATTTAGACGTGATTGATCGAATCGAATTGTAATTTTTACTGTTAGTGAATGTTTCTCACTAAACTATAAGAGTACGTTACATAAGCTGGGGACATAGTAAATATGCCATATGGAGGCGTCAGAGACCCTACAAAGTATATATATTTTTGATTAGCATCCAAAAACTGAATCCATCTAAAAAGAAAGAACACGGAAAAGAAGTATTTGAATCTATTTTTGACATTTTACAACATTTCATATAACAGACAAATGTTCGCCTTGAACAACGTCAACCGAGATTTTATTTTGGAAATATGTAGAGAGAGCATTGAAGTATACAAACCATATATTTATGTAGCCGATATTTTACCGACACCGTTATAAAAGACTATATAACATAAGCGTATAACTGGAATTACGTTCAAATTATAGAGAATTTTCATATAACATCTCTCTGAGTTACGTATAGAAATCGTATATATATTAAGAAAAATGTTAAATGAATGAATTTCTCATTCTCATTTCTCAATCATTTGCTCATGTTTGAGTATTTTGTCTGTATGTCCGTCAATTGAAAAGTGAATCTAAGTTTCAAATTGTTTGACAATTTCATAAAGAATTAATAATTAGGTAATTAAATGTTTATGTGATCGTTTGTAAAAACCTTTAAATTCATTATCAGCAATTATTATTTGCAATCGTTCTTTTTATCTTGTCTCTACAAACAAAGTTATCATCAATTTTTACGCGGCCGGTAATGAAACTAAACAATTTTTATATTTATTCTACAGCTATACCGTTATAAATCTAAGATAGCGAAAAAAAAAATATGAAAATGTTTTCATTTTATTTTAAGTAAAATTTTTTTAAATATATTTTTTGTTAATTTTAAATATAAATCAACAATTTTTACATCGTTCTTGTAGTTGTGATGTATTTTATTAAAATTAATTGCAGCATTTCTGTTTCTGTTTGTGTTTCAATACTCAAATGCGTGCCATGCAACAATGAGCATGTGTGTCTCTAATCTTGATTTACTTAAAGGAAAATATTTTTTGATTTTCATATCGGTGTCGGGTAATTGGGTGTTGGGTGATTTAAGAGACTAGAAAATATGCACATCATCTATATATACTTTTGGCAAATATTTGAAATTCCAACACATGCTGAATTCGTTGCATATTTTTGTTTTATTTTAAGTTTTTTTTATTATTATAAATAATAATTCAGAGCATGACTTCAGAAAGAAAGAAAAAAATTTATGTGTTTGCTCGTATTAAAAATGTTTACATTCTAAAATACAAGAAAACGAATTAATATGTAAAAATAAAAGACAACAACAACAACTACAAAAACATGTCATGACTTCACTGAAGGTCACAAACAGCAGGAGATTATTGTCTGTCATAACTTTTTAAACATGTTTATATTTTGTATAAGAAACACCTTCTTAAGCTTGTCTGTCTGTGTCTTGCGTTAAGCGGTCGTTTAACACCATAAATGTTTGTTGTTTATGTTGTTAAGCTTAAAGCTTTAAAGGCTTGGTATGTACTTTTGTACCTTTGTACTTACCTTGCACTTGTTTCCATGGGGGTTTCAAAAGTTTCCAAAAAAATATAAAAAAAAGTTCTTCTTACACAGAATAAGTCACGTTCATATTGTAAAATATGTTTTTAAGAGCGTATTCCTATTTCCATACATGCTTAGGCTAAATCTTAATAAACCTAGATAAACTGTTATGGGCGTGGCAGATATCTAATCTATGCTTTTTAATATACAACCATACACGTACACGTTAGATGGTGTTTTTTTTTTTGTAATGTATGGGTGTGCCTGCTTTACGCCCCTTTCCATTTTCAACTTATTGTCAGCACATTATAATTATATATCAAATTTGTAGTGCGTAGGTCAATTTTTGTGACGAATAAATAGATTTTTTTCCAATTGTGGGCGTAGCAAATTTAGAAAATCTTATATATTGGATTGGCAACTAAGTGATTGCGGATTTTCAATAAGAAAGAAAATTCAAAATTTTTGCTTAAAAATATAACTTTATTCAATAGTTCCCAACACAATACATTATATATATAAATAAAATACAAACATACGAATCTTCTCTATCCGAACTTTTTTTATAGTTTTTTTTTATGTTTATAACGGAGGACAGCGTGTTAGTCCAAAAGTCAAGCGCACTGAAGAGGGTACAACAAGATCAAGGGCACCGTGAAGTTTTCCTCTTTTAATCCAATAACTTTAATTATTTAGAAAAATTTCATCCTTTAGAAGTTTTCATCTCTTTTTTCCTCACACTTTATGAAATTGTCCTTACTTGGCTGTGCTCTACCATTCTCATACTGTTACTCTATAATTATTATTCAAAATTATTATTCAGAGACTCAAAACACACACACTCTCAAAATACAATTTAAGTATTAAACCATAACTATAGTTAGTTAAATGCTTATAAAAATAATGAACAATAAACGGTAATGATACGTTTTTTCTTAATGCTCTTTCTGTAAATCAATACCCAGTTAAAAGTGGATACCTCTTGCTAACGCTCTTTAACATTTGAACACTTCGAATGGTAAGCATAACACTATGTCGAACATATTGCCGTTAGACAAGAAAAGAGTCATATCTTATATAGAGTAGTCGTTTCAGATGTGACTCCTTTCTTGCCTGTGTGCGATATATAGTTTACAAAAAAAGATAACAAAAAAATTTCATATATTCATAAGTGCACACTTAGTGTTATGCCGTGGTGTGATGTAAAAATTGTAAAATACACATGCTAGAGCATGTGCGCACTTGTTTGCTTGTAACGTTTATAACCTCTATATGAATATAATTCATGGCACATACACAGCACATGCGATTGGCTACGCTTGGTAAAGTGTTTATGCACACACTCACACACACATAGAAACAAATATATATGCATGCTTGCTTGCATAGACTTATTATGCAAAACAGTGTTTACCTTATTTCTTGTGTATCCATATGCTTTGATTTTTATGGTTGTTGTTGCTGTTGTTGTTGTCTTATACCTATATATCTTTTTTCATTTTTCCGGTCATAATTTTTTTTCTATTATTTTGTGTGGTTTTTTTCTACCATATGTATGAGTGTTTAAAAAAAAAAAGAGAAAGAAAAAAAAAACCAGAAAAATTTCGTATATTTTTTTTATGATTATTTTTAACAGTCTCTAAGGAAACCACAGAATTTAATTAAATAATACTTTATGACAGAATGCTAAGAAATAAATGCGTACAGCTGTATGGTTGCTTTCCTTTTTAACTACCTCTCTCTCTTTTCCATTCAAATATCTCTCTTTATATATATATACAACATACAATATAAATGTTGCCTTATGGAGGCACAAATGTTCCCTGTTGGCTGTCATTTCTGTAGACTTTGTTTAATACACCAAAGTATTGTGTTGAACAGTTATTTGATAACAATTTAAAAATGGAAAACAATTTTAAATACATGCACTATACTTAATATGTTAGATATATAAAATCTAATTGAAACAAGTTGGGAATGGTATAAAAGATGGAAGGTGTACTAAGTTTGTCATACTATTTGGCGTCAGAGACTTTAAAATTTAGATCATCATCAAAATATGACATTTATGTCCGTGCGTCCATTTATTGTTGGCACTTTCACGGTGGTAAAATTTAAGATATGAAGCTGAAATACACTACTCTAGTTTTGGCACCTCGATTTCTGTTTAAATTAGGAAAAATCGGTCAAGAGGCACGCCCACAATCTATAAAAATCTTCTTATCAGCCACAAAAAATTACCTATTAAGTTGAAATTTGATAAAAATATGTAGCAAAAATAGGCGTGGTTAGGCAACGAGCCTGACCACTATTCATAAATAACCATTATTGTGCTTAAAACTCGAGTTGAATGTTAAAAAATAGTATATATAATATTAGAGATTCATGCCACGCCCCCATGTATGAGGTGGGAGAGGTTATTAAATTTTGGTTTAAGCCAAAGTTTATTTTTATTTACTACTTGTTTCATATAATTTTATAAAATTCGAGTATAAGTCTAAGTAATTTTAGCATTGACTGTAATTTTTCATATATATTATCCCAAATGGTTCCAAAATAAAGTTTTAAAAATTATCATAAATTTTGATCATGTCTTGCATAAAAATGAAGATGATGTCTTTTGTTACTATATTTTGCGCTCTTGCTGTGTACGGTGATGTAAAATGTTCATATATTAAGAAAAGTAAAAATAAAAGATAAATTGATGACGCAGCCATTTACAAAATATATAAATTAAAGCTCAGTAAGCTATTAAGAGTGTGGGAGAAAATGCCGGCTATTCTGAAAATGTCCAAAGTGACATTTCAACCTATTGACCTTCCCCAGTTATAAGCACTATGGTGGTTATGCTTTCGACTAAAGTTTAATATTTTTCTTATTTTACATAAAAAAACATTTCAATTATATTTAAATCTTAGCCAAACAACAAACGCTACATAAAACTTCAAACAAACGGATATGTTGTAATGAGTTTTGTTGTCTGAAATCAGTTTAAAACCAGCTAATAATCAGCAAACAAAAAAGAAACAAACAAAAAAAAAAAAACTCCTTGTCAAAGACGCGATATGGGATCAGAGTCGTAATTATCATAATAATACATGCTTTTACATGAACATACACACCAACACAAACCCGTATACTTAATAATAAAGTCATAAAGAGCGGATTTTGTTTACAATCCACAAACGATTTCCTTTGTTATTTATTTTGTATGCACACACACACAAAAAGAACTCAATATATAATCGAGTTGGTAAAGGCAAGCAGGAGGTTTGACTGAAATGAGAATGTAACATTTCGGCATGAAAACAAACAGTTTTTTATAAATTATTTAGACATACTCGATAGTAGTATGTGTGAGTGAGTCATATTTACTTAGTCCCAGTACAGGTCATGTACTTGGTAGATAAATAATAAATAGAGCAATATTTAACGGTATTAAGTAAATATTTAAATTGTCACAAAAGAACATAATTGTAAACTGAGCAGCTTGTTTATAGCAAATAAATTGAAAATATAAGTTCGTACTAAGGTACGAACAGGACAAAAGCTATATACGACTAAGCCTTAAATTTAAATCGATGCATTAATGTATATATAATTATAATATATCTATTTAGTTTTGTTGTATTTTATTTTAATAATCGTTTATAATCATCAAGTTAATATGATTTCATAACAACACTTAAATTGACATGAGTATAGGTAAACATGATTAAAGAATCATGTATAAATGTAGTTGAACAACAAACAGGTGAATTTTTTCATATAATTATTCATTTTTTTATTTTATTTAATATAATGTAAACATATGTATAATATAGTGTGTGTGTGTGTGTGTGTATATAATGCGTGGTTGTGGTATGTAAGCCATGGCTGGCGTGTGTAATGAAAGCAACAAAAAAAGCTCACTTTGAATGTTGACCGGAAATACTTTCATGGTTTTTTTTTTCTCTTTTGGTCTTTACGCTCATTACTATTATTAAAGTTAACGTTTGTTTGTTTGATTAACAAAAACAAAAACAAAAAATAACTGCGCCGGAAATCTATTTAATGTGAATTTTTTTTTGTTAGAAATAAATACACAAAAAAAATCATTGCTATGGTTATACAAACAAATCAATCAATACATGTGTGTGGTAATGTGGAGCTTGTACAAACCTGCTTTATTATTATTTAATGAGTATTGATTAATAATCGCTCGCAGTTGTATTTGCATTTGAAGTATTCTCAGTAACGGCTGAGTTTCTGTGTCACTCCAATTTAAAAGGAATTTTTATTGTACCTTAGATGAGATTAGTGATTTCAAAAGAGAGTGAGGTGGAGAAAAGAAAGTTTCTGTTTCTGGAATACATTTTATTAATATTAAACAACAAACACGTCATACTTAAGCTCGGGAGGCAATTTCGAAATATTATGAAATATTATACAATGCAACAATCATACCATCGCCATACCAGTTTTTATTTCCCTTCGTAATCTATCACAATAGGATGTTAATACTTAAACAATTTAAGCTGTTTATTAATCGCAGCTACAATGTTTAAGGTGAATATAAAGTTTAGAAAAAAAAACAACAACTAAATTTGGTTTAAACCAAATCTTAAGTACCCGTCATTTCTACCTGCAATCAGTGGGCATGGTAGGTATCTAATTACGCTCTTTAATGGTGTTTGTATTATGCACCTTTTTTCAAGTACTACTGAGTACAATTT
The DNA here is from genome assembly GCA_949710015.1 of Crataerina pallida. Classification (NCBI taxonomy): domain Eukaryota; kingdom Metazoa; phylum Arthropoda; class Insecta; order Diptera; family Hippoboscidae; genus Crataerina; species Crataerina pallida. The sequence goes on along the minus strand of OX453290.1, from coordinate 28,135,541 downwards.
TTTGTTTCTTTATACTTTTTACGTTTTTTATGCGAGCATGGCGATGGAAGGGTTAATTATAAATAAGTATTCCAAATTTCAACTTCATAGCTTAATTTCTGTGGCAAATAAATCGATTTTTGTTGATTGTGGGTGTGGCTTTAGAGTTATTTGCTATAATTTAAATAGTTATCTATGTTTAGGAACTTAATTTTATGTAAAATTTCAGCTCAATATCTCAAAATTTACAACTGTGAGAGTGTTAACAATACTCAGGCACGGACGTACGGACAAAAGTTTCCAGATCGACTCAGTTTTAGATGCTGATCAAGAATATGTATATTTTACAAGTTCTTTTTCGCCCTATTCTAAATATTTCAAATGGTATGACAAAATTAATATGGCTTCCATCTTATATGTAGGATATAAAAACACACACATACAACTTTTCCAGAGTAGTGCAGACGTATAGATGATGTTTTATGTGTTAGTTATTCTTAATAAATATGACTCTCACTTGAACGTTTATTAGCTACTTAAGTTTAATTGAACTTTATTATGAACCTAACAGACAAACAAACAAGCCAGAGCGTACAAAGCAGCAGGAAAATTGTTCAAATTCAGTACGTGTTGGAAAGTTGAACATAAATCATCAAGGAAACTGGAGACAAAGTTAATGTTTAACGTGTATGCTATATGTGGTGTGTATGTGTAAAGTGGAATACAATACAAATAAGAAGAGAAGATCTCCCCACTCAACCGATAGACAAACAAGTAAAATATCGCCTCAGTTATTGTATGTGTGTGTGCATTAAACCAAAAGCATTTATTTTCTTTATACATATACATGTTTATATGTATGCAATTTGTGTCCATAAAATACATATTTATAAATGAACTTTAACTTGCATAAACATAAAACAGAACTGTGCCCAACAGCAGTGAGTGGTATTAAACGTTTCTTCATATACACGATTTAATATAAATTATGTCAAGTGTGGACAATTATTGTGGAATTTGTTGGAAGTAAAGAAAAAACATTGTATTGTACACATATGTGAATACTCTTCTATATGTATCTTATATATAATATTCATTATTATACCCGCAGATACATATAGAGTGGCAATAAAATATGGAAACGCTCGAGTAGCGTCATAAAATAAAATTGTTATAAAAATGATTCGATCAGATTTAAATTTTTAACAGTCAATTATTAAGCGAATTAACTTTTTTTTGATCAAGATTTATCAAAAAATATCAAGAATTAGGAACTTTTGTTAAATAAAGAGTTATTTTAAGAAAGAACGTTATACGGGAAGGGGTGCTAAAAATGGACCGACTAGGTCCACTTTTAAAAGTGATACTTCTTGGCTTAAAATACATCTATGTGCCAAATTTCGTGCAAAAATTATGCAAAATTACGGCCTAAAAAGGTACAAGGAATATGTGGACGGATGCAAGGACATAATTAATAGATTCATTGCTTCTGATTGGATCGGTATAATTAAATGGGACTTTGCAAAAACACTCTGTATACCCATTTACCAATTTGTGGAGTAGGGTATAAAAAAAGCTAAATTTGGTTTAGAACATATCTTAAGTATCCTTCACAGAAAATCAACCTGAATGTCGAGCGCTACGCCAATCTATTGTAAATTGTGGGCATGTCTGATAGCTTAATCATTTTTAGCGCATCGATTTGAATTTGATAGATTGTGGGCGTAATTCTCAACCCAGAGTTCTACGTCTCTGGGTTGAGAATACAAATATTAAAAAAAAAGAAAGCTCTAGATCTCAATTTAGAGACAATGAGAGTGACGGACATAGTTAGATGTTGCTTATCGAGAAAATATATACTTTTTAATGTTTTTGACCCTTTCTTCAGAATAAATTTTTTTATTCTAAGACGTCTGTTGTAAATATAGTCAAAATCAAGTTATTCACATTCCAAAGAAATTCTTTGAGTAAAATATAATATATTAGCTCCTCCCCAGATTTTAAGTTTTATGATCTTCGCTATTGTTTTACGATACAACAACAATATGCTCTATGAAATGAAATGTGAACTCTACTGGACTTCCGTTATATAATATTCTATGCATTCTAATGAAAAGCTCTCTCTCTCTCTCTCTCTCTTCCTAAACCCTTTCAAATTGCACACAGAAGATTACTATAAGAATAAAAAACAATAACAAGTACAAAATAAAAAAAGCGATAATGTAGACAAAAGTGTTGTAAATGAAAATTTAAACAGCTTTCGTGTTGTTGTTGTTGCGCTGCATTATTATAAATATAATTAATATGCACACAATGCAAATTATGTGTGAAGCAATTACATTCCAGAGCAATACTAAAAACAGAGACCTAGTCACGCAAACGTATCGTATCTGTTATATATACAGTTGGTAAATAAAATAATTATTGACATGCAAATGTGGGCTCCAACTTTATACTTTCAATATAATATTTAATAATATATAAATGAAGGGGTTTTTGCTTAAGGTACTAAACTCTACAGTTCTTTTTCTATGCCGGGGGGTATTCAAAGTTTGTTGTTCTATTTGTAATACTCAGAAGTATGCTAAGTATGTATACTTTTGATCATAAGCAAAATTTAAAAAAATTTACGGCATTCTCACGGTTATATGAAATATTGACATTTTTTCCTCAATGAATTATTCTACATACATATTACTAAAAATCGTCCACACCACGCCCACAATCGATAAAAATCTACATCTACAGCCATAAAAGGTGATCTATAAAGTTGAAATTTATAGTTATACGCGAAACGCTCTTGATCTTCTTTAACTAAATACAGTTTGAATTAATATAAAGAATTTTTCAATAAAGACATAACAATATTATGTTTAAATAAAATACAGAATAATTGAGATATTGGGCTGAAATTTATGCAATATGCAATATACATGTTATACATTTAATTATATAATTCAATCGCGAGCGCATTTGCAGCGATCGTTTCTTCTTTCCATCACTTTTGGTATGTTGACAATTTCGCATTTGATATTGTTCCTAATTTAACGTAACTATATAACAAAGAAATTCATCAGCGTTAAACTGCATCAGCGAGTGGAGACGTGTAATTCTGCATTTTCTCAAACTTCAGCAAAGCGCTCTTGAAGAATTGAGGAAGTAATTTTTAATACTTTTTAAACGTTGTTCGTTTATTAAATTCATCATGATAAATTATTAACCTTAACTAACATTTTGACCCTTACAGATCATGAAAAACACTTAAGGATGCGTTCTTAATCAAATATAAAATTGTTATGTTCTTATTGAAAAGCCCATTACATTTATCCACTTACGTTGAATATCAATTAAAACATTTGTTAAAAGAAATTATTTTGAATAAATCAATTAATAAAACTTTAAATCTATCTGGAAAGTTACAAAGTTACCCGCTGACACAAATTTTCCTTTCTTCAACAGTGGAGTTGATTTGTGTATTTCTTTAAATTTCCAATTGAAGCGAATATTTTACAGCACACCAGAACATCATATGTCGTAGGTGATGCGAAACAAGAGTTTAATAATAATACCATAAAAAAAAATCTTTCAATAAAAAATCAAATTACACAAAACGCATATGCTGACATGTTCGTGTACTCGCACTCATTATAGAAAGTGTTCCGCATGAAGGGAAATTTACTTAAAATGCAAATTATGTAAATGTTGTGTGTATTGCAACCTGGACATGATTGATTTTTGTTTTTATTGTTGTTGGTGTTGTTGTTGTTGTTTTGTTTTTATCCCTTTACAATATAATTGCCATAATTAAGCTCGTGCTTGCATGTACAGAAACCAGAGGCAGACAGATCGGTCAGCCATTTAGACATATGGCAGATTGATAATAATAATAAAAGCCATTCCGTTTCCATTTTTCGTAACAAATTTTGACACGACCATAATATAAGAGAACAAAAACCCCCCAAAAAAAAAAGGTGACTGAAATGAAAATTATCGCTTTGAGCTCCACAAAAATGAACCCAAAACGATCGGGCGAGCTTCGCAGTGACAAGATGAAAGAATGTGTTGTAAACAGAAAATAAGAGTTAAACGGTACTCATAACATAACATTATAAATGAAACAATATCAATAACAACAACAACAACAACAACAACAATAACAAAAGCACAAGCAATTACCAAAAGAATAATAACAACAATAATATGAACAATAACAATAAGAACAGTAAGTAACAGCAAAGGCAGCCGCAGCCGCAGTCGCAGTCGCAGCAATGGTAGTAAATGGGGGGTTATGCTGTGTGTGGTAGCGTGTGCCTTCCACAAAAGGGTATAAATGAACTGATACTGCCACGAAATTACATATTATATCAAACAGCTGTATAAACACATACAACAGCACGGATGTTTACAAAAAAAAAAAAAAAAAATATTTTTTTTAAATATTGGCAATAGTGTTGCTGCTGTTGTTGTTGCCGCTGTTACCTTTAAGCTCTTATTTTGGGCTAACGTGATGCATGACGTTTCGGGTAAACTGAACAAGTCAAACTTTTTAAAATGTTAACAAATTAATCGTTGAGGCGTTACGAACTCACAACCAGAGGCTAACATTATAAAAACAATTTCCAAACATACACACACACACACACATACACCCGTTTACATTTAAACAGTTAACCAATTATGGTGATTTTGTAGTTATGCATGATATGATGGCGCGGATTTTATTATTATTAGTATTATAGTGTACGACAGCGATAAAAAGGGAGTGTGAGAGAACTCGCTTATAGGTTTTATGTTTGTATTGTACATATACGACAATATAAAATGGGGGCATACGGGTGGTCTCTTACCTTTCAGCCATAATTTTAATAACTATTTTAAATGGAAAGCTTGCCACATGTTGTCATTCATTCTAGAGTGCATTAATTTACAAAAAATTAATATGCGAACATACATAAATTTATTTAATATATTTACAAATCCAAGGAATATAATGTAGTTATAACATATATATCAGGGATTCCCAAACTTTTTCATATTTTAGAGAATTTTCTACATAGAGTGGGAATCTGTTGAAAATTTTATGCTAATGAAGAATTTATACACCCGCTGTTTAAATAGGGCAAAATCGATTAAAAACCACGCCCACAATAAACAGAAAATTAGTTATATAAATTATAAAAATTGAGCTACAAAGTTGAAATTCGGTACATATTACATTAATTTGCCAAAATGGGCGTGGTGAGTGTTAAAAAAGGTTTTTTTTTAAATATGTAAAAAAATTTAAATTTTAGTTGAAATTAAAAAAAAAATTTGGCTACTTTTAAATTTTTTAAAAAGTTTTAAATTTCAATTTAAATTAAAATAAAATTAAAATTTTTCTTAAATTTATTTGTACATACAAAATTACTGAATTAGAGCCACGCCCCCAATTGAGCACGAAAAGTATTTTAGACTTTTTTCTAAGCTAAATATAGCTTTATTACTTGTTCCCATTTACTTTTAAGTTTTTATTACAATTTTACTAAAAACACATTTTCTTCTTATTTTTGTTCTCTTTATAGATTCAATGGCTCTGTGTTTGTGGGAAGCATTTTAGGCACTTGTGTCATTTTTTTCCACAAAAAACGAAATCGTAAACAAAATCGCAGAAGAGTAATAGAGTATATGTTATAAGAAGAAGAAGAGAAATAATCATTAAAGAAATCCGTACCAAAGTTTTTAAAAAATACAACAGTTCTCGAAACGATCAAAAAAAAAAAGAAAGAAAAAACAAAAAAAATAAAGAAAAACTTTTACTTTTTGAATCTCTTGAGCAATGACAGGAATACCAAATTGAAAAAAAAAAAAAAGAGAAAAAAGAAAAACAAATTTACAAAAACTTTTCTGCTTAGGTGGGTATTTGCGACTAAGCAATGCCTACAGAATGTGAACGTAATGCTATCAGGGCATCAACCCAATCAGCACCCATACCCGCTACACATGCTAAGGACAATAATACCCCAATAACAGCGACAATATCATCCATAGAGCAACAACAAAGCGAACAATCAACAACAACCTATTATACGAACAATCACAATTCAAGCAATATGGAGAACGATATGTCAACATCGCAAACGTCCACCAGCTCCAGCTCAAATGGTAGCTGCAATAGTTCTAAAAAAGCGGTAAGTATTTAAATGTTCGCTTCACATCCGTGCTATTGATATTGCTGGCATTTTATATGTGCTCTTAAGGTTCTTGGTATTCAGTGCTATTAGGCAGCGCGGTTACAATTTAAAAGGGTGTGCTTGCTAAGGGTTTGTAGTCATCATTCCTTCTTAGAAAAACCTTCTATACAATCGTACATTTGTCTGCAAGTGGGTAGACATTCTTAAGTGTTGTTGTTGAACATTAAAAAAAAAATAAAAATAATAATTGCTTAACCAACACACATGTTTAAGAAACTTCGCAAGGTGTACCCGCATAAACACTTTAGCACGTTTTATTGATTTTTTTCTTTTGTTTTTCTTATATTATGTGTAAACATCGAACTGGAAAGAAGTTCTGCTTGAATGCCATTTAATTTTTGATTACAAGCTTACTTTTTTTTTTTTCAATTTCCTTTGATAGCCAATCATATCATCGGACCCAACCGCCTATGTGGCCAAGGCTAGAGTAACACGCCCTACACCGCCGCCACCCCCATACAATCCCATGCAGTTCGTACAAATTAAACCGTGCAATTTGTATCAAACCGCACAAGAACAACTGAAAAAAGCTGAAGAAGTGAAAAAGATTAAAGAGATCCGCAAAGAAGAGCCCGAAGATTGGCAAAACGTAAGTACGATATGGACAAGAAAACTAAATTTGGTTTAGGCCAAATCTTAAATACCCTCCATATCTACAATAGTGGGCGTGGTGGGTATAGGATTACGCTCCCTAATAGTGTATGTAGTACGTTTCAGCTTGCAAGTAGAGTTTTACTTGAAGTAGGTTTTTGTTGTAAATTGTGGGCGTATTTGATAGCCGACCATGCCTATTTTTGGCAAATCGATATGGATGGGATAACCATAAATATGTGTACCAAATTTCAAGTTCATAGGTCAATTTTTGTGCTAAATATACAGACATTTGTCGATTGTGGGCGTGGTTGATTAACAAACATTTTCAGCACATTGATGGATGGGGAAATTATAACAGGATGTATCAAATTTAAACTTCACATATGAATTTTTGTGGCACATAACTAGATTTTTGTTGATGGTGGACGCGGCTCTTTACCAATTTTACCCATTTTAAATAGCGCTCTGCGTGCAAAAACAAACTTTTCATAGTGGCAGGCACTTTATTGCGCCCTCTTTATAGTTTGTGTATGTGTATTAATTATTAGGTAGGATTAGGCGACAAATAAAATTTTTCTAATTGTAGACGTTGGCGAATCCATTTAATTTTTAGATGATCTAATTATAAAGTCAAACTTCAACTTCAGAGCATATTTTTTGTAACTAATAGATATATCAAAGTTAATTATGAGCGTGAACCGTTAATCGAATTCAACTCTTTTTCAACATATTGCATTTAATCCATTGCCATCACCTCTCTTAATTTACTGTTATTGATGATATTTCACTCTCTGGTTTACATACAAATCGTTTGCAATTGAACTGAAAGTAAACTAAAATATTGCTCTATAACAGTTATGTCAACACATTAATGAATTTGCATTGATAACTCAAAATCATTTAAGCAGAGTACACAAATATGTATGTAAATGCGTTTGTGCAATTCCTATCAAGCAAAACAATCTATGCAGGCTGACAATCTAAGCTTAAGCAAAATACTCTCAATATGAAATTTACACAAAGTGTGAGAGAAAAAAAACTAAATCAATATAAACAAATGCAACAAATAACGTAAATAAATAACCAACATACCTACATACAATATGTAACAATAAACAAAAAGAAGCCCCATTTAACAAATAAATAACAAAAAACAAAAGAAAAAAAAATACATAAAAATTAAGAGGAAAAATAAAAAAAAGTGATGTGAGAAAGTACTGATATCAAAATAAGTTTAATTTAGGCCAAAAACCTAAACATCCTTCACATCTACAAAGGTGGGCATAGCAGAAATATATAGCGCGCTTTAATAATTTATTTATTACGTATCAGCTTGCAAGTCTAGTTTTATGGTGAATATGGTTTTTTATAAACTGTGGGCGCTCCTAATATCCGACCATGCCCATTTTTGGCATATCCATGTGTGGTATAACTATAAATATGTGCATTAAATTTCAAGTTCAAAGGTCAATTTTTGTGCCAGTTATAAAGGTTTTCGTCGATTATGGGCGCATTTGTTAACAGACCACGCCCATTTTTGGCATATCGATGGATATATTAGTTATAAATATGTGCACTAAATTTCAAGTTCATAGGCCATTTTTTTGTGGCAGATATAGATATTTTTGTTGATTGTGGGCGTGGCTCTAGACCAATTTTGCTCAACTCCGTTTTTGATGCTGATCAAAAATATATATATTTTGTAGAGTTTCTGACGCCTCCTGGGTGGTGTTGCAAATGCAAAAACCAACTTAGTAAATTTACTTTACGATAAAAAGAAAAATATAAATTGTGACTTTTTCAGAATACCTGCAACTTTGATTGCCTTGCTAGTGGCAATCAATAAAAAATCAAAAAATTTAGAAAAAGAAGTGTCTAAATATGTTAAACGACTGAAACGGCTAAAGATCCAAAGCCGGCATAGTCTCGCTCTTTTGAAAAATGACGCCACGGCTTATGTCCAATCCTCAAGCTTACTAAAAAATGGATATTTTCTTTGTAATCCTTCTAAGAACCAAAAGGGTGAATTTTGAAGAATTATGAGTTCGGTTCGAAGGTTTCTTTTGAAAAAGACTTTAAAACTTTTTCTTGTGCTACTAATCTCCTCTGGTGTCTATGTCGATAAAGAAAGAAGATGAATAGCAAGATGTGCAAAATCAATACTTATAAATAAACAATGCACACATGTGTTACATACTTGTACTTATATTTTTTCGTTGTATTGTACTCTGACTTATATGTGGTATACGGATGCGCGGAGCTAGCAATAACTCTTATATGTATGTTACAAATGACACCGTTAGTTATAGTGATTCGTGACAAATTTACACACAATCAGAAAACCTTTTTTTCTTTTTTTTTTTTTCTATATTCCGCAACTTCACGTAATTTTTGTTTTGTAATGTTGTCGCATCACAAGATTTATTGGTATCAACATGTGAATCGTGTATTGTTTCTGTATTATATGTGTGACACAATAGTTGTGTATGCGCATGGTTGATATTTTTACTGCTGCGTGGTTATGTTACACATACAAAGCAAAAGAAAATTTTTACTCGACACAAATAATTTGGAGCGTACTTAAAATTCCACACCAAACATTGGCATAAACACAACACATCATGCCCTCTTATTAAGCGATGGGTTTGAAGGTGAGTTAATGGAAAGGAAAGGATCATCTCAAGTGATAAACTGTATGTATCAAGTGGGGGCAATATTGGAAAAATTTCAGTCTGACAAATTTTAAATGTCAGTTTAAATTCAACTTCCCACATTTAAACCACACGTTCCCTTAATTCGAAATGAATTTCAAAATGTAATGTTTTCATCAAGAACCTTTGAGAATATAAGCTGATGTCAGTGTAGAAAGAAGCAGCCAAAAGCTTCGTCTTTCTGAAATGATATATCTTCAGCCGATATTCGAACCTTTTACATCGGCTATATTCAACCAAAGTTAAAGTATAACTCATATGTAAGAAATGTAGCTTCCAGACCTAGTCTTGAGCTTGCAGCGAAGGGCTTAGATACTTATAAGTGAGAAGAATAGGCTTAGGTCTCTTCTCGTTACACTACAGCATCGATGTAACGTCGGCTATGTTGAGCTTATGTAAAGATATTTCCGACGAGGCTCAATGGATTTAATAAAACTTCCTAGCCAAGCTTTCTCTCAAGTTTTGCCTTTTACTTAAAAGAAGGCAATGAAAGGTGATATTTTTTCTGTTGATCAATTCAGACTGTCTTACCCTTAATGAGCCTTTATTTTAATACCTAAGTTATGGACTGATAAAAGTAATATCAATCTGACTCATAAAACGCGATTCTTTTTCAAATTTACCAAACATAAAGTTTTACTTAAAGCTATTTCATTCGATAATTCTTTTACTTTTCTTACATTTTCCTATGAGACTTATTTCAGCGGTCGATTTACCTAGAAATGGTTCAATTTCGTTCCTTTCTCTTGACTCAACTGTATAAAGATTGAAAGAAAATGTCCCCACTTTCTGTACCCTTCATGCATTACAATAAAGTTGTGTGAAAAGGTTGATTCGTTCTAACTGAGAATACCTGTAGTATAAAAACGAAATCATTGTTGTAGGAGGTTTGACTGCTTTAACAATATTTGCGGTTTTGATTGTATAATCCTATGAAGATACAAATTAATGCATGGAATTGAATTAGGTTTTTGTTTAATGCTGCTGCCGCTATTGCTGTTGCTACTGCCACAGTTAAGACCTACCAAACGTTGCGGCGTAAACAACTTTATATTCATACGCAATCGGCATTATGAGAAGTTATTTGTTTACCAACACTTGCCAAAAACCAAACTTATGCAATTTTTTTCCTTTTGTTCAATTTTTTTTTCTTTTTTTACTACTTACTGACAAAAATGAAAAATCATCTATTCATGCAGTTTACCGTTTACTTTCTATGAATTTTAATTTTTTTTTTTTGCATTTTTTCTCATTATTACGAGATTGATGCATATAATACTTGTACATACAATCGCATAAAAGCGTAAAAAATAAAGTGTAGGCTTTGTACTTAATTTAGTACTTTGCGAGCTTTAGTTTGATAATGTTTTCACGTTTTGTTTTCTAACAAAATTAATAAAATAATGATTGTTGTGTTGATAACTGAAAAGGACTTGTAAACAAAAATGTGTAGCATGATATAAATAAAATCACTTTTTATGTTGTAAATTGTATAAAAATTAGATACCAGATACTATTGCCACAATTCCACAACGAGTATAATAATAATAATAATAATTTAATAATTCATTTATTGAACAAAAAATATATACATTATTGTTTATAAATTGAAAGTTATGGAAAGCTTAACAACAGGTGAAATTTCTATTATGTACTTACGCCCTTTACTTATACATTTCATATGTGTGTTAATGCAATTAATGATATTCTCAACACGTAAATTATTTACAAAAAATAAAAATAAAAATAAAAACTAAACGGTTTTGATACCCACCTTAAGTTGAAAACAAACAGTCATAATTAATTATAATATATTGCATGATAGTTTAACAAGCTACAAAGTAAATTTGGTTTAGGTCAAATCTTAAATACCCTACAACTACCTGATGATGCCTTTATATGATGCATGGTATTACATATGAACTGAATCCATATCAAGAAGCTTTTTTAATACGCGTGTCTGTTATAATCTTAAAAGTCAACTTTTTCGTCATACCAAGTTTTTTGTAAATTGTGGGCGTGTCTGTTGTAATAAGTAATAAATAAGGACGTGGCAGGTACCTGGTTACGTTCTCTAAAACATAAAAATCGATTGTGCTTCAAATAAGTTTTTTTTTTAATAAATTGTGGGCGTGTCCCGCCCTTGAATAAGTCAATTTTAAATTCTATGTACAAAATGTCAACTTTAAAGTTCAATTTTTGTGGCTGAAAGATAGATTTTTTGTCGATTATGGGCGTGGCTTTCAACTGTTTTTAAATAATTTAAGCCTTCGTGTAGAAAGTAAATATATTTGTATAAAATTTTAGCTAAAAATCTCAAGATTTACTATAGAGAGAGTGCCTCCAACAGACGGACACACGGACGGATATGGCTTTTGATTGAAACTTTCATGCGGCTTATATATATTGAGCTTGAATTTTGTTAAGTTTCTGATGCTTTGTTTGAAATGTTACAAATGCATTAACAATCGAGAGTATACCGCCCATTATATATAGAAATTATAAGAATGTGCGGTAAGCCATTCCCATATTATGTATATTATAACTGTAAAAAATATATATATATATAAAGTTTTGAAAGAACTTTCTCTATCAGAGAAATTGAAATTATTATTGTTTTCTTTTACTTTTCTCTTTTCCATACTGCCTGCGCCCCACCCGATTTAAAATGCACCACAACATAAAAAAAAAATCCAAAAATTGAACAAAACAAAACAAAAAACCAACATTTTCTAGAACCTAGATAATTGGAAATCATCACGTAGAAAACGTGTAGAACATATTATTGATCGTGTTGTTGAAGTGAAAAAGTTAGAATTGGAGGAACACGATCGCACGCGTAGAAAATCGAAAACGTTTTCCGAAATGATTGAAGAACGGTAAGTGCACACCACACTAATCATAATCACAAACAATATTTAAACTCAACTAAACGCACATATGATGATGAATGATTTTGTGTGTAAAAGAAAAATTCCCACCTGATGGTGAAAATTCGTTCCGTTGTTTATGTTTTGCTCTGGTTTGTTTTTTTTTTTTCTTTTGTGTCTTCTTTTCTTCTCTGTACAACAGAGGTGAACGTGCTGGTCGAGGTCTTAACAAATTGGCCTCATTAGCCGTTTACAACGAAGACGAATCGAATGATTTAAGCGATCTTGGCATTGGCACCAGCAGTGCCAGCGGCAAAAGCAGTTTATCCGATGATTATGATAACAATAGCGTCATGGTAAGTGTCGGTTACGTACGTGATCTATTATCTATATGTACATTTATATTATATATGCTCTCTGTTCGTTTCCTTTTAATTACTTATAAATAGCATGTTGATGATTTTTAGGTCACTTTTTTATTTAGAAAATTAGTTTAATTTTGCTTCGGCATTCTATCGTAAAAAAAAAAAAACATTCACTGATTATGCCTCAAATGAGAAACTGTGGGAAATTCTTTATAAATTATTTATAGACAGTGTTTTGGGGTGTAACAAAATTTTGATTGTTCTGTTATTATTATTATTAATTATATATTTATTTGACTAAATGGTGCAGATGTTGGTATGTCCGAGAAAGAGTGATTCTTGAAAACTTATATTTTATTCACTTAAACATATTATCTTCTGTTGATTACTCATACTGGCATTAATTTTATGTAAAAAAGTTGGCATGATTCGCGATGCTTTTAAATAAACTGTTGCTCATCATTATATACAATTATATGGACGTACAGACGTATGCAATGTATCTCTTTTTAAATGAACAATAGCATACATTATTAAATATTTGTCACTCGCTGCTAAACACTGCTGTAATCATTTATTTATAATTATAATTTATAATCATCTTTGTTGTCGTCAGCACGTCTTGCACTCGTTTGAATTTATCAGTTTCCTAGATCTTGCGGTCACCACAATCTAATACAAATGATTATCAATTTGTTCCACTTTTATTACTGTTAATCATTTATTGAACTGGTTGACATTTGCATACGTTTCAAGATAGAATGAGCAAATAATCAAAGGAAAATTTTTCCCTTTCTTTCTTTTTCTTAGAGTGATAGTGTTAATGAAGCGAAACAGAATAATAATAAAAAGCCACGAGTAAATAGTACTACGCGAGAATACATATCATCGCCGGGTTATGAGACTTCATCAAGTACAGCGCCCGCCAGTTCACCTGATCCCTGTGAATATACGTACGAAGGTGCCATACAGGACTATAAACAACGCGTGTCGCGTGCTGCTTCCGGCTTAATATCAATGACATATAATAAATTATCCACAGCAACAAATAAAATATTAAATAATGGCAACACCAATGGTGCAATGACCTCAAAAGACTCGACGCCAGAACGTTTACATAACGGCAATAGCAATAATGGCTATAAAGAGTCGTATCCACCTAGGAGAGGTAGTAAAATTGAAGATCGTCTAATGGGTTTTGAAGTGCAATCGCCCAGTGAAGAATGTGTGGAACAAAAGAAAGTCGATGTACCAAAAATTGATATTTCCAAGCGTAAGGAAATATTCGAAAATCAGAAGCAACCACAACAACAACTATTTAACCCTAATGATCCAAAGCCCCTTGCAGGGATGGGCAATAATGGAAATGGAAATGTAAACGGTGCACCCCGTGTCACCCTAAAAGATCGCTTCAAAATCCAAGACAACACAGAAGTTAGTAATGATTCTAATAAGAAAGACATGCGGCGCTTATCAGGTGACATTACCAGCATTAAAGAACGCTTACAATCGCTGGAACAACAACAGAACGTGGTGAATTGCACAAATGGTACAATGAAAACGTCCACACTTGTCGATATAGCGGTACCGCCGCTAAAAGAACGTTTGTCTAGTTTGCAAAATGCTGCAACCAAAGAGGAGGTACGCAAATCGCCCGTCAAGTTGGTGGACGCTCGTCAATTGGAGATAATGAAGAGCGAAGAGGAGAAAGCAAAGCGGGCTTTAAAGGATGTAAAAAGTTCTCAACTTCAAACTGAGTCAGTAGCTCCACAACGGATCACAGTCGATAAGGATGCTAATCCGGTGGTAAATGAAGGAATAATCAAACAACAAGACGATAAGTTACATGCTGCTATTGAAGCTTTAGCCTTGGAGGAGAAACAATTGACCGAGGCTGCCAATGTGGTCAATCAAATTGAAGCGGAATTTGAAGAATTAACTCTAACCACGATACCATTGGCTCCGATGCCGCACTCGTCATCAAACGTTACTGACACATCAGCAGCCACGAATACTAACGAAACCATGGAATATAGTGTAAGTTCTACTAACCAAAATTTTCCCCCCAGTAGTAGTAACATTAGTAACAGTAGCAATAATACAAATATATGTAGTGGTTATGGTAATAATTGTCCATTGTCTGATAAGGTGAAGGGTACTCCTGCTTTATTGGCTAGTTCTACAGCTTTGCGTCGACGCCCCACCAGTGAAATGATACATGCCAAGAATTTATTGAAAATCTTTAATGAAACATTTTCTAACGACACTGTGGTAGATATCGATAGTAGTAAACTAGAAGAAGTGTTGACTAAAGAAGACTTTGATAATGGTAAAGAAGAAATAATACAGGCTCAGCCTTTTGTTAAAAGTCAAACATTTGACAATTCTTATCCAAGTCAGGCACTAAGAAACACGAATAGTTCACCTTTGAATTTTAGCGCAGCGGGTGAGGAACTGTTAACTACCAAACCTCCCAAGTGTCCCATCGTTCGGCCCTGTAGTCCCATTTGCCAAACAGTTAAGGTGCCCCGCTCTTTGGAATACTTCACTCCACCTAGGTCTCCAAATAACACTTCTCCAACAGCACCTCAAAATCCACTAAGTGAACGAAAGACTGAGTCTCCATTTAGCATTAATGGGAGAGTGGAAATATTCAATTCGAAATGTATGAATTCCGTCTCACCTATTGCACCATTATCACCAACTCCAGTTCCCACAATGACCGTAAAAAAACCAAATTTATGCCACATAACTGATAATAAAAAGAATGCTATCGAATTTCCTAAACAAGAACTGCAACAGCCATCAACTAATTCCGTAACCGCATTACGAACAGTTAGTGAAGCAATAACATCTGTTGGCATTGAAAAGAAGAGAAAGAGTCAAGCAATGCCAGCCAACAAGGCGCATAAAACAGCAGCTAATGAACCTCACAAATCAACTGACGAAGCAATAATCAATGAACAGCAACAGCAACAACAACCAGAAGTAGTTTTATGTGCTCCCCCAGTTACTATAGTCAATCCAGAAGAGTTACCGAAACCCAATACCGTTAAAAATCTTTCTAGTTGTTTTCAACAACAACAGCAACAACAACAACAAACCAACATGCAGGCGGCAACAAATAATCAGGGTAGTAAAATGATACCATCACCGCCACCAAAACCTTTGCCGCGCACTTCACTTATATCGCAAAACGCATTGCCCATGACCGTTACAAGAAATATAATACCAGCCGTAGAGAAACAAAGGGAAATAGAAACATTCGAAGAAAAGGAAAAAACTCTATCATTAATATCCACTTCATCTAGCAATTCTACCAACTCCTCCAGCGCATGTACTGTTATTGAAGTTAATAAACCAAATGACTTGAGATCTTCTTCATCTTCTTCTTCTTCTTCAAGTTCAAGTGATTCTAATGTTACAGTAGGTCATACCACCGTTACTACAAAAGCTCAGGTACACAATGTAGACAAAGATGACACATCCAGATTAGTTGATGGAACTGTAGAAGGAAGACAAACAAAGAACAAACCGAATGTTTTAAACTTAACAATTACGCATACAAATACCAATACATCACTGGATAATGGAAGGTCGGCTGATATGCCACCTTTGTTAGTTTGCACACCCAACGAATCTAGTCTTTATAAATTGGCAGCTTCTTCTCCTCAATCCCCCCCTAAAACAATTGGCTCTAATACTCCTTCCACTCCACCTACTTTAAAGATAGACAGTGCACTCTGTTCAGGCCTTTTAACTTCTCTAGCCGTTACACCAAATGCACCCCGTCCCCAAAGACAACACACTATTGAAGAAGAATTATGCCAAAAAGTTGATATCGAAACTTTACCCGATAATCGTTATTTACCTAGTACGGGCTGTTCAGAAATCGATTGTATTGATTTAAAGAACACTCCAACCTCAGCAACTACAACATTACGGCAAAGGTCAGTTGAGGAGGGACTCTGTTCCAAGATAGATATAAATTCATTACCTCTTGGTAGACAAGAACCAAGTACCAAGGTTGTGTCCGTCTCTCCAACAGAAATTAGAAAATGTGAAAACTTTTTCAGCTCGGCAGCGGGACCCTTGAAACCTTTAAGTAAACCCAACTCTCCTATAATGGCGGCTCGAGCAGCTCACTCTAGAGCTTTGATAGAGACTTGTGAAAAAATTATAGCTGAAGAAAAACTAGCCAGTAGTCAATTAAAGTCCACCTTACCCACACCATCGCGTGGTACTCCGATCTTAACAAAGAAATCAAAATTATCTAAACCTTTAATTCCCTGCTGCAAACCAAACGAATCGATAGCTGAGGCTGATATAAAACCAGCAGAAGAGGAAAATTTGAAGAATGGTCCGCAAGAAGAAGATGATAATGTGGTTATAGCGCGTATGCATGTGGTAGAGACACAAATTAAAGTAACCACCAGCACACCACCTTCATCACCTAAACTTAAAACTAAATCCCTCCCAACGGCATCTCCCCCATCCCAACCCCAACGTTCTCCTAAAAAAACTAAAAACATTTTTGATTTTCTCAAGCGTAACTTTGGCGTAGGGTCTCAAACCTCTAACGATACTACCCCAACCACACCCCTATCAGAACCCCATCTGAAAAACATTGCGTTGAATAGTGAAGATTTACAGCAAATGCAAGAGGTTGTTAAGTACGACGAGATACATAATATTGAAAATTCGAAATTTTATTTATCCCCCGAAGAGACAACCACTCCACCACCCTTACCCAAAACACCGGCCCCCGTTAATATCGAGATTAAGAAACGTTTCATAACCAATGAGATTGTAGAAGATGGCAAAACAGAATTAGACTTAACCATGGAAATTAACGAATTATTAGATGAAGAACTTAACAAATTACATAATGAGATAAAGGAGTTAGATAACATAGATACCAGCGACTGCAAATAGAGATTGTACTTAAAATAATATTTAATAAAGTGATAAATTTATTACTTAAAAGAGAGGGACCAGAACCTACAATACTTACGTAAACAATTTACTAAAACTGCAGTTAATTAGAAACCGGTTGATAGAATAAAATAACACTTGTCTTGCACAAAACGATAATATAACTACTGACCCAACTGACTAAATACATTTATTATATTATTTATGAAATTATGTAAAGTGTTGGTAATCGAATAACTTAACTTAACTTAATCTTCCCTTTATTAATGTTTCCTTTATGTAATCTTTTTAAGAACAATATATTTAGACACGATTGAGTAACAGATGATCAAATAATTGATATTTATAAATTGCAAACATCTCAATAAATGTTGAACGATGACCTATCTCTACAAAACGCCAATTTCTTGTGTTTTTCTGTTTAATATGACATGAAAAAAAAAAAAACCTCATAACTGTCAGATAATCATCTTCATGATCGCTTATCGTTTATCATACTTACTACTACTACACATCTATTTTAAATTTCTTAGATTCTCATTTAACCGGCATTTACTAAAAATTGCACAAAACAAAAAAACAAAAAACATGTCTGCATTGTAGCCACTGCATAGTTCACCACTTTACATACTAATTGCTTTCTCTTACCTGGCAATACTGTACTGTACTCTCGTCTTAAGTAAAGTACCGCTAAAATAAAACCAAACAACGGGTGTTTCTTAGATGTTTTTTTTTTTCTTTTGACGAGATCTCCAATTTTTATGTTTTCTACATGTTGTGTGAAAAAGTTGCCGCAAACTTATTTAAATTCATTATTTCTCATATATAAATTGAAAACTAAAACAAAAACATTTTCTAATAAGTTTTATATAAATTTTTCATTGCTTTTCTTTTGATAAAACAAAAATCAAAAAACAAAAAAAAACGTCTTTCCCTCATTTATGAAAAACAACAAAAAACAAAAATTCTATAATTCGTTTTTGTTGTTTTGGTAAAAAGCAGTTTAATTTAACAAATTACTGCCAACCACCAACACTACTGCCATGCCATACTAATCAAGGTAAGCTCACCCATTAAGTATAGCCAAGTAAACGTGTGTGTATATGTATGTACAATGTATTTAATACATATACACAACTGGCCTTTGGCCCTTTGCATGGCTTTGTGTTTTTAGCGTTTTGGTTTTTCGTCTTGTTTTGTAATCTTGTTTCGTTTCGTTTTCATTTGACCTCTTCTGGCTTTCGTTTTCATTTAATGCCAGTTCTAGACAAACCTATCTCTCTCTCCGCTTGCATTTTTTTTTTAACCATTTTAGATTCGAAAAATTAAAGTTTTTCACCCACAGTTGCAACAACAACAACAACAAACAATGTGAAAAATTTTCAACGTTTTACTAACGTATAGTATAGTCCGGGTGAGGAAAAAAGATGAAAAAACTGGTATACTAAGTTTGTCATTCTGTATGAAACCAGCAGCAAAAACTGAGTCGATTTAGACATGTATGTCCGTGTGTTTGTCTGTTGTTGGCATTCTCACAGGCGTAAATTTTTAGATATTGAGCTAAACTTTTGTAATTTTTACACACAGATCGCTATTTAAAATGGGCAAAATTAGTCAAAAGCCACGCCCATAATCCACATAAATCTCAATCCGCCGTAAAAATTAACACATGAACTTGAATTTGGTGCACATATTTATGGTTATCCCATACATCAATATGCAAAAAAATGGGCACGGTCAAATAACAGATACGCCCACAATTAACAAAAAACCATATTTAACGTAAAACTTGACTTGCAAGCTGATACGTAATACACGGACTATTAGAGGGTGTAATGTATATGTATTTGCCACGCCCACCGTTATAGTTGTGGAAGATCTAAGCCAAATCTCTAACCGCATTTTTTTTTATTGATTTCATTCTATAACATTACTTGAGAGTTTGCTTCCTTTTCTTTATAATATGACTAAAGGTGACTCTACTCTAATAAGCAAAAAATGTCTACAAAGTTAACATATGGGATATATACCAAGCACTGGTAATGTAAAGAATGTAAAAAACTTAGGTTTAATACGAAATTTGCTAAAGAAATATTACATATAATACATTAGCATACATTTAGGCTTATTCCATTCATTTGAAAAGAAAAAAACCTTACCAACCAAACAACCAAACCGATACTAATGCCTCAACATTTTTAATGATTTAGTAGTAATAGTGTGGGTGTATTTTGTGTGTGTGTGTGTGTGTGTGTGTGTGTGTGCATTCAATTACTGTTATCTGTGTGTTTAGTTAATATTTTGTGTGTAATTTACTGTTTTTTGTTACAGTACTGTTATCATTGTTTTTGTTGCTTTGCTGTACTTGTTATTTTATTGTTTGCTGCAATCTTCAGTCAAATGCTGTATTTCGTATAAATTTGCTTTTGTTCTCGTTTTTTCTATCTATTAACTGAAAACCGCTTACTTGAACGTTGCGTGTGTGTAATATTATTTAGTCTTAATTAATGGCTTGTACACACCGGTTGGTTGGTTGGTTATAATAGAATAAAAAAAAATTAAAAAAACTGAAAAAATCTTCTTCCTTTAAAAGACAATTGTATGTGTCCTTAACAAAATCTTTAAATTTTTTTTAATTGAATTAATTCCTATATTCGTTTTTTATTCATTTTTTATTCGTTTAATATGTAACAGGATGAATTGAATTTTTTTCTAGTAGATGTAATTACACAGAAAAAAAATTTATAAAATATTTCATAATAAAAAGTGTTCTTGACTAATAAAGTTTATTAATGTTAAGGAATGAAAATTCAATGGAAGTGATTAAAATTAAAGTGATTAACAACTTCAGATAGTAAAAAAATGTAAATGCGTGATAAATAACATGACGGTTATTCCTTTTCTTCTAATTACTATTAAGTTGCAAAAAACTAATCAGAAGTTAACAAAAATTGTTTTAAACGTTTTTTTTTTTTTTTATATTGAAGCCTTTGGCACAAAAGATACCTTAGTTTGTTACCGTTTGTTACAGCAAGACATTCCAGCAACTTCTATAAATTCTTGATCAACAAAATATAACTCGATTTAGTTATGTCCGTCCGTACGTCTGTAAATTGATGAAACTCTCACATTCGTAAATTTTGCCATAATCAACAAAAATTTGTTACTTCATTTTTGTGTGATAACCGCGCCCATTATCTATTACAGTCAAACAAAAATTCAACCATGAGTGGGATACTTTAGAGAGATTGCTTTAATGTATTTAAACCGTGAATGTCTTATATGTTTTGGCCAAAAGAGAAGCACCCTTAAATAAGTAAAAAAAAAATTAACTTTTGCTGGGCGTGGCATGGACTTTATTACGCCTTCTAATAATGCATATATTACGTATCAGCTTATAAGCTGCAATTGTGGCAGCGTCTCCTTTCCGACTACGCCCACTTTTGGTACATCGATAAATTATAAATATTTTCACCCAATTTCAATTTCATAGCTCATTTTTAATGGCAGATAATTAGATTTTTGCTGTTTGTGGGCGTGGCTCTTGATCGATGCATCTCAATTTAAATAAAGATTTGTGTGCAGAAACTAAAAATGCACAAAATTTCAGCTCAATTTAACAAAAAATTTAAGACCGTGAATATGTCAACAACGGACAGGCACCCGGACGTACATTTCAGGATCGACTCAGTTTTTGGTAATGATTATAAATATAAACTCTGTAGGGTTTATGACATCTTCTTCTCGGTGTTGCAAATGGAGTGACAAACTTAATATACATAAAATGGGTTGTACAAAATGATTTAAGATGGAAGGACGTACACGGATAAATCGATTCAGGCACATACCTCTTTCCAAAAGTGACAACATTAACTAAGTAGCTGACTTTTTATTTTTTCTATCGCGCCCCTTATAACTACTTGGCTTAGTTGTTCATTCACTTGTTACAAAAAATGTTTGGTGTGGCGTTTAATTATTTTTGGCTCGCTTGGTATTGATTTTTTCTTTTCTTTTTTCATTGTAACACTTTTCAATTAACTCTTATCTAGCTGTCTATTTTCTAGATAATATAAATGTATGTGTGCGGTATTTAACTACGTGTATGTGTATGTGTTTGTATTTATTTCATGTCATTCGTTCTTTTGCTTTTCATTCGTTGTGTGCTTGCTGAAAAAACAATTTTTTTCTTTTATTTTAATTGGCTTAAATGTAATCTTAATTACAACAACACATGCATAAACAAAAACAAAAACAAACTCAAAATTGCAATTAACTCATCATTGCACGCTCTATAGATCAACGAAGCTCTAGAATTGGCGCTGGCAGCAATTGATCAAGAAAGTAAACAAACGGTGCCAGCAACAACGATCACACAAACAGATGTCATAACTCAAACAAATAATAACAACAACGACGAGGCTCATTTAATCATCACCAAACAAATAACCACCACAACAAAAATGCTGCCATCCAATAATAATAATAATAATAACAACAACAATAACAATATCAACAATCATAATAATGATACAACAATTAATTGTAGCAGCAATGAAATGTTTTCATTGAAAGAGAATAAAACCGATAAAGAGAAAGTTGAAAATGATGATTTGGAGAAAGAGAATCAATTATGGAGAGTAGATAAAACGGAAGAAGAGATTTCTAAGGAACCGATTTATGTAAATGTCAATGCGATCGTTTCAAATGCAGCAACAACAACAACAAAAACTACTATTGCTGCTGTTACATCAACTGCAGAAACCATTCCAAGTATGATAAATAATCAAAAAATAGCATTAGCAACAACATCAACAACAACAACATTAGCAACATCAAACAATCCTAATAACAATAATAATTGTAATGATAACAAAGACATACACGAACAACAACAGCAACAACTTAACAGTAATAATAGTAGTAATAACAACAATAACAGTCAACAAATTATTAAATGTGACAACAACAACATCTGCGGGACAGTAGTTGATGTAACAAATGCTTTTGCTAACCCTTCCATAACATCACCATCACTATCAACAACAACAACAACAATTGCAACAAATATATCATCTACTACCATACATACTACCGCTACTACTACCACTACTGCTACCACAGATTCTATTATTCTAAGTTATGTTAATAATGAAAATGGAAAAGCTATCATTCACCCCACCAGCCCAACGACAGAATTTCCCAATAATTTTAATACATGTGTAGTAAATACGGAAAATGACATTTTTCCCCCACTACAGAACTCTCCCGAAAATAAGACATTAACAAACAATGCATATGCAACAATAACAACATCAACAGCAACTACAACAATAAAGGAATTACCAAATACCGTTGACTTGGAGCCATACTACCAAGTTCCAAAATCAAGTGAACCCTATTACGATGCCCCGAAACATTTGATACCGATACCAGTGTATGAAAATATAGAAATATTCTTTAACACAACCAACAACACCACCACCATCACTAATGATGCCTTACAAATGGCTTCAGTCAATTTGGAGCCGCCCAAAGAGAAACCACCACCACCGCCAACCGAAAGTCCACCTCCGTTCGATGAGCTTGACAGTCAGACAGATACGTATTCATCAGATAATACATATGAGACTCTGACACGCCATCTTCCTAACCATCATTTACATTATCGTTACATGCATGCCAATCATGGACCACCTCATTCACCGGCCATTGATCAATCATCACTACCATCGCCACCCATTAAACGCATGAATTCCACTAAACGTATTAAGAAAGAGTTACGCAACAAACGCTCCAGTTTCCTGGGTATAGAGGGCACAAATTTAGATGATGATGATTCATATTTGGAGTTGACCGTAGCACCGCCACCCGATATGGTGCAACTGCTGGAAGAAGAGCGCCGCCTCGAAAAGCAATTGTATCTGAAGGCCGGCCTATGCGATAGTTCTGACACAGGTGAGTACAAGTTTACCTTTTTTATGGGTTTTGTAGATCATTTAAGCTTAACTACCCCTCCTCTAGGAGAAAGTCGCGATTCGGGAGTTTCGGAGAATCATTCGCGACAAAGCAGCGAACATTTTACCAATTCATCCGAAGAAAACGAGTCACATGATATAACCACCCCTTCGCCCCTAACTCTAGAAACCCAGTCACCCACGTCCCCTAGAAATGGCGATGAACTCATTTACCAGAATGACGGTCTTTTGCAAGTTGCCCCCGTAACACCTTTATTGCAAACCGTCAAAGGAAACTCAGCAGAATCATGGACTGAGTCTGCCACAGTGGCTGCTGCAGCCACTAAATCGTTAACCGAAGCGACGGCTACAGCCAATGCCAAAATGATGTCGATTGAGGAGAAGATACGTGAACAAGAGGAGGTGTTGCGGGTGGAAAGAGAATTGTTGCAATTGGAACAGGAAGAATTGAAAAGGCAGCGTGAGAATCTTATGTTGAGGGAGAATATGGCGCGACGGGAATTGCAACATGGAGCCAAAATGTTAATGTCAGCCAATCGGCGTTCTCTACAAGATTTGCAAGGTCTTCAAGTGGCGGCTCTCTCTCTAAATAATGGGGCTCTGGTCAATCACAATGAACACATTGAGTATTCAGTACCTATACATCATCCCATGGCTATGGGACCATTTGGGGGGCCTCCTTTACCACCCAACACCACCACCACGGCTTTACAAAATCAACAAATTTACGCCAATCTACCTAATCTGCAAGAGCAATATTATCACTTGGACAATAATTATCGAAAATCAATGTCCGACATTAATGAGTTATCCAAAAGAATGATGATGGTGCCGCCACCCATGCCGCCCACCAAACCAATGCGTGCCATACAGGTGGTAGCAAACAATGCCAATCAAACCGAATTTCTACCTCGCCAAAGGCATTCGCTGAATAGTCAACAGTTTGGTGGATCTCTGGTGAAAATAGCTCAGCCTGTGACAACAGCAGCAGCGTCTGTGCGTCCTCCCGTTTACACCAATTACCACAATCATCATCAGTCGGCACAAAATTTGACCAATACAACCGGAAATGTCCTGCCACCAACTATACCAAATGCCAGTGATGTGAACGGTTTTAGTCAGCCCATGTATCCGGGTCAAATGTCACGAAATACTTTACACGCTTTGAGTGCTACACCCAAACCAAAATATACTGATGGTTGGGTTCAAGTACAAAATCGTAAATCGTATGAAACGAATGTAGCGAACGATCCAGCCTGGTTGTCGGCCTATCAGCAAAAACGTAAATCCATGCCGGATACCTATAGCAATAGCAATAACAACAACAACAATAGTCATAATCATTGGTTAGTGCAGGAGGCTGAACATAGACGTTTAGCTCAACAACAACAACTGCCTAACAGACGACCGCTCATCTCTTCCAACAACATCGCACATGTGCATCCATCCATAAGTAACGGTGCAGCCAACTCCAATGGTAAACCTCTGCCAGATGCCATCATACAAACACTAACTGAACGAGTGCAGAGCAAGGGTCTGGGCGAACGCAAACGGTATTTTGTTTGACGACTTCGCTTCACAGAATTTTCTGATTAATATTCTTGTATAAATATTTGCAGCAATCATCTGGACAAGAGTCCTTTGCGCACCAACATCAATTCATATTATCAGCAATACAATAATAGCAACAATAACGGTAATATGAATAAATCCACTCCGCTACAACTGCCCACCAATGGTAACAATAACATGCAACGTTCCAGCGGAGGGCAAAATCCTATTAATAAAACTATCCCCACCACCACCACCACCACCACTACCACCAATACAACAATATTACCTAATGGATCACAACAACAGCAACAGCAACCACAACAAGATAAAATTTTAAGCGTGAGTGGTAAAAAGAAATGTTCACACTGCGGCGACGAACTAGGTAAACTATGCATCTACATTGGTTGTGAGTGTTAAATGTGTTTTTTCCTATTAATTATAATGAATTTCAACAACAATTGCAAAAATTTCGCAAAAAAACTATAAATATTTCATTAAAACATGTTCGCACTCATAACTTCATTAAAGATTAACATAAAAGTAAAAAAAAAAAAAAACGAAAAGAGAGAAGACAACACTTGTTCGCGTAAGAATGAAGACTTCAAGTCTCCTTTTTGGCATCCTTCGTATAATCTTCAACTGTCTCGATTTGGATATGTCCGTCCGTATGATTGTCTGTTCCTGGCACTCTCATGTTCATGAAATTTTGAGACAAATTAGGGAAAATTGATTAAGAGCCACGCCTACAAACAATAAAAATTCACTTATCAGCTGCAAACATTTTCCTATTTACTTGAAATTTGGTTTGTTTATTAGTTATCTCATTTATCGATGTACCAAAAATGGGCACGGTCGTAGAGCAAACACGCCCAAAATTTACAAAAAAGCATATTCCAGGTAAAACACGACTTTTAAGCTAATACGTAATTGGAGGGCGTAATCATATACCTGCCACATTCACTGTTCATGTGTAGATGTGGAGAGTATTTAAGATTTGGCCTAAGCGGAGTTGTTCCACTCTTTTTATAAAAGCCAATTTTTTTGGAAATCTTCATTACTTCATAGCGGACGAGTCCATTTAATTGCCGTTGAATCAAGACATGTTACTCACTTTTTTGTTGTTGTTAATTTTTCTTCTTTAATATTTCTTTAATTCTCTAAAATATTTATTCTATTTTTTACATGCCTTGCATATAAATGGAATAAAAACAATAAAACAGATTTAGGTTGCTCAACAGACAAGTGTCGTCAGTTGCACCGTGAACTGAAATATATTGTTTGGGTTTAATTGTTTAGGTACCAATAAAAAAAACTATATATATATATATATATAAATTTGTTAACACCACTCACACAACCATATGTATGTGCACGTCAACGATGAATTTTATAAATTGTCTTAGAGAGAGAGAGAAAAAAGTAATTGCAGAAATGATTTTCTTGTTCTATTTAATTTAGGACGTGGCGCCGCCATGATAATTGAATCATTATTACTATTCTATCATATCAACTGTTTTAAATGTTGCGTCTGTCATGTGCAGTTGGGCGATGGACTGAACGGTACCGATGTGAGAGTGCGCAATCATAAGCTGCACTGTCAAAACTGCTATTCAAGCGATGACGGCATTAAGTTTAGTTGCGTTTGATTGTAAGCAAAATATAAGTATGTATTTAATTTAATATAAATATATGAAATTGTTGTTATCGTTATAAGCATATCCATTTACTTATAATTAAAAGTGAAAATGAAAGAAAAACATCAATTCAAATCCAATTAAATTTAATATGTACACCCATAAATATATTTAATAACTAAGACAACTATCCCTTTATATATACATACAGACATACATAATACATATATTAATATATATTTATTGAAAGCTGTTGTTAAAATTTTTTTGTGTGGTGAAAATTTATGGAAGAGAACTTTCAATTCGCTCCAAGCATTTTTAAAGCTTCACCTAAACTCTCTTTTTTGGAAATATATTTACTATGAATGTTAAAGAAGATAAACAAAAACAAAAATAGAAACAATATAGTACACAAGCTTATTATAAACATTTCATAAATCAATAACAAATTTTTCCTATTAATCTGTTTGAAAAAAAAAAAAGAATGAATAAAAATTTTATTGAAAAGACCGTTATTGTTGTGTCGACTTAAATACCATCAAAATTGACTGAATACGTATCTTGTTCATTCATATCTTGTTGGGAATTTGTAATGATTCAGAAAAAGAATAAATTTTTATCTAAATAAATATGATACCATATGCAAATCGTATTTATATACAATGGTAATCACTGGAATGGTTAATAACTTTTTCAGTATATTTCTTTGTAATAATTTTTTATCCTTCAAGTTTAGAAAGAATGTAATGATGCAGTTTGATAAAAGGATCTATTGTGTATAATACGAAATATTTTTTTTATAATTTCTATAAATTTTTCTATTTTTAAAGAATTTTTTAATCTAATACTATTTAAAAAAAATGTGTCAGAGTAAAAAATTCGCCAAAAATAGAAAAATTGAACTAATTTTAAGAAAATATTTTTTATTGTACATATAAGAGATCCTTTCATCAAACTGCATCATTAAATTGTTTATAAACATAAAGAAAGTTGCAAACAAAACATTTTATTGAAGAAGTTATAACCTAATCAAGTGGCCAACCCTATACAACATACACACCTATTAAAGTTTTAATGAATAATTCATCATTTTTGTATATTTTAATATATACATATATATTTGTATCATCATTAAAGGATTTTATTAATTTTGAATAAAAATCCATTGTATTAGCTTCCATAAGCAATAAAGGTAAATATGTAAGGATACCGTGTTGTACACATTTCTGAGAGAATTTCTTGAAGAGAACTTTCCCATGTCTGACAGATTCCTTTAACTGCTATATACAAACTTTAATAAGGATTGTTGCTTTACTGAAACCTCCTCTTATTTAAAGTTTTATTTCAAAATTTGATAAAAAAAATGGCAAAAAAAAAAAAATGCTACCTTCAATATTCCTTTAATAAATAGATACCATACCTAATATAGTCTAGAATTTGGATCCGATCGAGCAATATAAGAAATTGTTAACACTTTGAAATTTTCCTACCGCATTATACGAGGTTTACATGTACTTCATCTTCTTTTATTATTTACAATACTGTACTAGAAGGAAAGTTATTTAACTCTATGTACATAACACTAAAACTGAATGAATTTGCTTTTTTTACTTGATTATCTAACAATTTCTTAAAAACCGAGTCTTTTTTTTTTTTTTTTCATTCTCTTTTATATATATTTATATGTATTTTTAGTATGTTTATAATTAATATTTACTTATCTACATCTAATATGTTTAATTAGTATTAAGTGGTGTTTTTCTTTTTATCATATTTTCGTTTGTTTTGTGTAAATTTTTTATATAATAAGATGATTAATTGAATTACATCCCTTAACATATTTTCATGCTTAATTATTAATTGAGTATAAAAAAATATTTCCGTTTCTAAATAAATCATGTATTTAAATATAAATGAAAAATTGGAAAAATAAAAAAAGTTTAAGAAAAGAACAAATTTATAATATATTCATTCAATACAGGTTCTATTGGTCAGAGATTTAACGAAACTTATGTCAACAAGGGAATAATATTTTCTTTCACTTACATCACTCAATAGTATCACATTTGAAAAACCGTGTTAAAGTGAAAACGCATAAAAAAGTATCGTGTAAATTAAAGGATAGGTGTACCTTCATTTGTTTCTATATGAAAGAAGTAACCTGCACCTGATTTAGTTCTAAAGTTTGTAATATAATAAGAAGAAGCATAAGCTTATTTATTCGAAACCATTCAACTTTATTTAGATCAATAAAATCTATAATCTATAATTTTACTGATTTTTTTAATACATTTATAATTAACTACATTCTAGAATGATTTTTTATTGTTGGAGACAAATTGAATCCATTAATTGCATTTGGACATTTGCACAGCCACCGCTGTATCCCAATCCCGTAAATAATCAAACTCATAAGCATTCAGCCAACGACTCGTACTCCTGTCGTAACGTAATATCGCTTGACTGGATGTACCAAACAAATCATCGCCCATAGCAAAAATTTCATGAAATTCACGCTCCTCCCAGAAATTAATAACCTGCCAACGCTGATTGCGATCATCAAAACGTTCCATACAGGTGCCGAGACCTTCACAACAATAAATATCTGTGCCAATGACTGCACTACTACAAAAACTATTCACCTCACGCATGGGCGCTATATCTTGCCAGAAACCCTCCCGGGGATCGTAACGTTCAGCGGTGCGCAGGCTGCGTACATCATTCTCGCCACCCATAACATACAGAACATTGTCTAAGACCACAGCTCCCATAGAACTGCGCTTCTCTCGCATACATCTCGTCTGTGTAGCCTTGTTCGTTATTAAATTCAAACATTCTACCGTATCTGTAGTGCTGTGAGCTGTATTACCACCCAAAGCATAGAGACAATCGTAAGCTATTAGAGAACGGTGATGCGAACGATCCATTAACAGAGGTGTCAAATCATACCATTGATCTCGATAAATGTTATAATAAAATGAATCACGTATACTGGTCGTATTACCAATACTGCCACCCTGAACATATAAAATATTTTTATAGACGGTTAAACTTAAAGCAAAACCAACACGAGCCGGTGCTTTAATCGGTACAGGATCACCAAAGTTTTTATCGAAGCGCATAGCATCAGAACGGCGACCCATTTTATCCAAAACAAATACA
The DNA here is from genome assembly GCA_949710015.1 of Crataerina pallida. Lineage (NCBI taxonomy): Eukaryota > Metazoa > Arthropoda > Insecta > Diptera > Hippoboscidae > Crataerina > Crataerina pallida. The sequence continues at coordinate 28,105,532 of OX453290.1, read as the reverse complement.
CACCATTCTCGACTCTCTTCACAATACTCAACCTCCTCCAGCCACTGAGAACAAGAGGCCTCTTTATTAAGACTAGTTAGAGAGCGAGCCACAGATGCTCTAACACAGGCTGGATGTATAAAATGCAACAGTTGCCCTAAATTACCCAAACGTTCATTGGGACAATATTCAGCCCAGCGCACTAAACCTTTTAAAACGGTATCATCGGAATGCATAAAAAGCTGATCCAAACTTAGAATAGCCGCCAACTATATACAAAGAAATTATGAATATTACAAAAAAGCTACAAAACTAGAAAATGCATTTGTATACCTCGTCATAGGTCATTTCAAAAAACTCCTCACACTGCAACACCTCTTGAAAATGACTGATAATATAATCTTTGGCACATTCCAACAATAAATAGTTATTTTGCTTTTCAGCAAATTGCTTAAAACCCAAACAATTTTCGGGTTCCAAAAGATTCGTCATATGTTCGGCACACAAATCGGCCATATGTTCCAATTGTAAAAATGTGGCCGTTTGCATTACCTGCTGAACACACTCATCGGTCAATTCCAATTGACCAGTATATATAAAATCGACTGCCATTTGAAGGCACTGAGCGTCCATTTCTAATAATTTAATTTCGGATTGTTCACTTTCAGGAAAAAGACCACCAAACATGGCCATAAAATATGGACTAGCTGCTGCCAATATATTGCGATGAGCCAATATTCGTACATTTTCACACACCAGCACCACATCAGTGAACTATTTATTAAAGCATTGTTAACATATTTTTCTTCGAAGATATTTAATAAAATTGATTTATTATAAAACTCTGTGCAAATTGCACTACCTACCTGTTCATTTTTACGAAATACATTTAATTGCATTAACAACTTCTGGCTGAAGCCTTTGCTTAAAGAACGACACATTGTGGGAGTACTATTAGTCAGTGGTCGCTCTTTAACCTGATGTCGGTTAGTTCCTTTATTAGTGGAATCCATAATCAAGCAATTTTTAATAAATTAATTAAATATATTGTTTTCAAAGTAAACAAACATTTTTTAGGACTTGCGTAGTATGAACCAAAAATTACTGTTATTAATACGTCTGTTTTTTTTTTTGTTTGTTTCAATTTAAAACAGGGTTGGCGAGTTTTAGAACAGGCTAATGCATAACAATTTAATTTAATATTCGATTATGAGGAAGGTAATCACGTAAGCGATAGTGATGGTACGACAATAGTTTTTTTTAAATTCATTTTTGTAAGCGATAGAAAGCATTATCGTCAAACTATTATCGTACTTTTGTATTTTCGTAACCTTATAAACCGTCATGTAGCATCGCACAAACAACCGTTATCGTGCGATTGCAAAATAGCTATCGTTTTATAATAATATAAATTATTATCCAGATTAAGTTGAAAATGAATTGTTCCATTTATTACAAGATCAGCCCATTATAAAAATATAATCACTCATAGCAAAATTTATTTTTACGATAAAGTAAATTATCATTTATTTCATCACTGTCATGATATGTTTGTTACATGTGTGAATATAAGAACTTTAACATATTTATCTAAAATTTATGTAAATTTACTATAGAAGGAGAAGATTTAAGAAATAAAATAAAATAAAAGCAATAAAAATAAAAGATAAAACTGAGATGTATGATATTTGATCACAAAATGACATGAATAGGCATCTCTACCATACTTGACATTTTTGAACGGGATTCATGCGAGAGCCTTCGGGACAATGAAAATCACGAGAGAAGTCTTTTGTATTCTGCAAACTACCTAAAACACGAAATTCGCCTGGTGAATGTGATCCCGTGGTAATACGCAGTTTTAAGGCTTCTACATATTCCAAAAAAAGAACCATTAATAACTATTCATTCACGCACACACACTTGGGAAATAAAATGAAATTACCTTTACGATATTTAGAGCACCAAGTTTGTGCAGATGCAATCCAAAACATTTGCTCTGGTGTAAAATCGAGACCAGGCAGCTTAGGCTCTACGCCATTATGCGCCACCCAATTCTTATAAGCTATATAGGCTTCTTTTAAACCCCCATTATCAGCTATGTTTTCACCTTGAGTGTTAATACCATTTAACTGTTTCAGAATTTAAAAAAAAAAATCGATATTAGTTCATTATATATTAAAGTTTCTATCACCTTTAAACCGGTTAATTCATCTGTGTAGTTGCCATATTGTTCTATAATGCATTTGGCCTTTTCCAAAAAGGATTTTTGTGTGTCCGGCTGCCACCAATTCACCAGATTACCATCCAAATCAAATTGACGACCCTGATCGTCGAAGCCGTGCGTTATCTCATGACCGATTACATAGCCAATGGCTCCATAATTCATATATTTGGGTCGTTGAGCATTGAAAAAATGTCCCTGCAATATACCAGCCGGAAATTCTATAACGGTATAATGCATAAAATTAAAAAACGATTACTCTAAACTTTCACTACAACGTACGTATACTATTCTCTAAGGAACTGTAATAGGCATTGACAATGGCCGGTCGGGCATAACGCAACCATTCGGTTTTATTAACCGGCAAACGTAATTTGCTAAATGAATAGTTGGTGACAATAACATTTAAACGCATAAATGATTCCAAATATTGATCGGGATCGATTTCATAAAGTTTAAAGTATTCGGCAAGTTTTTTATTATCCATTAATTCATCAGGATAACCGATATGAGTGTCCATGCGTTCCAATTTCTTAATAGCTTTTTGACGCGTAATCTCATCCATCCAATCGACTTCTTGCAATAACATGAGGAAAACAGCTTTAATATTATTGACCATTTCCAAAGCATTCGACTTGGAGTCCTCACGGAAATGTTTGCGCACATATAATGAACCCACGGCTATACCCAAACTGTTGTTGTTGTTATCATTAATTATTGTGGATGTTGTTGATGTAAATAGAGTTGAATTTGTAATCACATGATATCATGAAACGGTATCAATTGGTTTGATTGAAAAAGCATTTGAGAAATGGTGATGATGGTGGTGGTGGTGGTGGTGGGAGTGGCAGTGGCAGTAAGACACATTGTTATGAAATTGAAGCGAAAAAATAAATTCATAAGTTTTAAGTAGCTACACACACACACACACACACACATGATTGTATTATAGGCAAGTAATAAAAATATTTATCAAACCAACGCCTTCAAATTATTCAATTACAGCATTTTTGAATATCAAGTAAGATGAGTAATTTCATACGTATTTCATTTTCTTGTATTCTAGTTTCACTTCAACTCGATTAAGCAAGATTTTCAGATTTAATTGAACTCTAAGCTACTGAGCACATCTATATATTGCGGATGAGTAGAACGTGATGATCTTGTGTCAAAAATATAAAAATTGGAAATTTAGTTTTTTTTCCCAAAATGCCTTGTTTTACAAATTGTTTTATCCTTTCAAATCATCAATCCACCATCCATTGATTAACAGTACAAATCTGAATCGATCGACTAAATCGATCTGAAGGACTCAGTTGTGGACTCAAAGCAAACCCTCTCCATCTAAAGCTTTTCTTTGTAATAAATTTCTAAAATTTAGAACATCGTCCGTTCGATTACTTTGTTCCCCCTCTAGCTACAACCACATGTTAAACTGTACCTGATGAATTATAAAATATTATTAGAATTATGTTTCGAAATGTCCTACATGAATATATATGGATGCTGTGTATGCAAAATGATTCGGAACTTGAAGTTAACAAAACCGAATAAATATTGATCAAGTGAAAAAAACAAATGGCATGTACCCAATCAAATACTCAACATCGTCGACTTCGAGGCTGTAAGAACAGAGAAGTAGTGAAAAACAGAAAATACGAAATATTACAATCCACAAATTACAACAAATTTTGTGTAAATAGTCACCATTTAAGCGGGACGGTTATTAATTAATTGTTTTATATATTTTTCAATTATTTGTCAACATAGCAGCTGTGTTATTTTATTGTTGCTGTAGTGTTATAATTTAAATTTCATAATTACCTGCCGGTGGTAACATCTACACATTCCTTCCAGCGATCCTCATCCTCTAAGCGACCAGTCACTACTGTATTATATTCCAGTTGACGTTTACGAAACCGTTCCGACAAGAACGTAATAGTGAAGGCATGCACGCGCCACATCAAATAATTGCAAATGGTACGTTTTTCGGTGCGTTCCAGCAGTTTCCCCAAATCCTCCATATAACTGGGCACATCCACATTGACAACTTCATTTTCATCCACGCGCACACTTTCCGGCATTATAGCATTTATATAATCGACCCAGTCCACGTATGGATAGGATGTTTGCAATTCTTTCAGTGTCCGCAAATTATATAAATCATTTGAATTACGACGCTTCTCCGGCGGCAATGAGATCTGCAAGAGCATAATAATTTAAAAAAAAAATTGAAATGTATTTGACTTAATCTCTCCACATACCTTAGCTAGTTCCATTTCGAATTCAAGCGATTCCTTCAACTCCTTTGCAGCCCTTTCATTATCAGCTCCGAATAGTACGGCAATATCTACCATGTAATTGTAATAGGCTGAGACTAGAGTATCATTCAGGCCCTTAATCAAGAATTCTCTGGCCATTCCGATAATACCTTGATCCAGCTTCAATAGATAGATTTACAAAACATTATCAATGTCTATCCGAAGCAAAATTGTCATCGTCATGGTCTTACGTCTATAATACGCTTCGTACTGTTCTTTAGGTCCATGCTTATGGAAAAATCAATCAAGTAGTCTACGCTGAAACCCAACTTCCTGAAATTTTTTATAGCATTCTGCCAAGTCCAACTGTTATCGGGATCCCAAGTGTCACCTTTAATAACCGGCCATCCGCCCAATGCTTCCGAAAGCTTTTCGATGGGCCGAGCATCTAAAGTTTCTATCAAAGCTTAAAGTATTGAAAGGAAAAGTTCTTCAGGCTAAAATTCTACATACTTTGGTCATTTGGCAGTACTCACATTTATTCATGCAAGCTTTATATATAGCATTTGGCAGGCGGAAATGCTTTTCTTCGTCTTGCCGTCTTTCCTCCGCTATAATTTCTTTAAGCTGTTCTTGCAGCCTATCCGATATTAGTGAGAATATATTTACAGCGGTCTTATCTTCTGGAATATAAACCTCCTCCAGAAAGGTGCCACAAGCGAATTGATAAAAGTCATCACAAGGTTCAACTTCAGGTTTCATTTTCTTCAGCACTGTCGAGGCCGTATGAATGCATTCGGGAGAGAGACATATATTTGAATACCTTTGAGTAGGAACTGTTATTACTGGTTTATCGCTAGAGGTGGGCACTTTATTTTGTGTGGCACTAGTATCATAGGCATGCAAGGCTTGGGCGAGTTGCGGTGATGCTATTAACTCTGGTAAAACGTTTTCAAACATGAACAACTGGATTAAGAAAACTGACATATGACTCTTTTCTCCTTATACTCACCGGTAGCCATTTTGTTTGTGAATAAAACGGTAGCCAAACCGATAATTAAACCAATTACGGCCATAACACAAATGATAGAAAACAGAGTGAGACATCTTTCTAAAGTGGTGCGACGGCGCCACCAATTAGGATTTCTAAAAATAGTCCAAAAAACATTTGTTGCTATTAATTTTGTATAGAGTAATTATTAAAAATGAAATGGAAGAAAACGAATCATAATATGAATAAAACAGAAGCACACCATGCTTCCAAGCAGCGCTTCATTTTCATATAACTGTCGTTAAATTTTTTATGAAAATATATGAAATGGGTGGAACTCTGTAAGAAGCCTGCCTTCTTCTCTACACTTGAACGAGTAAACACATTTTCTCAATAAGTAATGGAACCGACTTTGGTTAAGAAACTAGTTTTCTGTCTTGTGCTAATAGATATTATTAATATTAGATATTTACGATATGCGTGAAGAAAATTCAAAATGATTTAGAGAAAAAAAATTTATGAGATTGTTAAAGCAGTTGTACTGTAAGATCCTATAGAATTTGTCAGAAGAAAACAGAAGAAGATGATGGCCATCATAACTGTAATGAAAAATAAATAAAACAAGTAAGAAAAGTAAATTTGACTTGGGCCAAATCTTAAACACCCTTCATACTTACAAACACATTTTTGTAGGAGATATATAAAAATTTTTAAATTGTAGATAACAGACATTATCCGACTAAAGAGTTAAAGCCCTCTATTTAAGTTTCCAATATCAATCTGGATATAAAGTGATTTCCATACCCGGATGTAAGGACGGATAAGGCGTTCAATTAACTACTTTTGGGTATTGCAAACTTTTTGACATATAGTAGAAACGTAGGGTTTTTTAGCCGATTTCTTCTCTTAATAACCTTAATACCTAGTAGAAGACTTCAAAAAAAAAAAAGAAAAAGAGATACTTAAACGTATACCCAGTTACTGCTAAACAATATAACTTTAAATTATGATCAAATATCAATATTTATCAAATATTATACTTAGCCTGTTAACTTATAATATAAAATAAAAAATTTGTAAAAGAAGCAATATTCTAAAAACCGCTACCATTTGTAAAATATTTATACACTTGCCAACAATTTATACTAAATTTAATATATTAGTTTTTTCCATGAACAGGCCGTTTAGTAACACAAAAGTTATTAACCTTTGTTTTTTTTTTTTTTTTTTTTTTGCGTGATAAACTGGTTTCGGAGCACTTACCATCTATCCTTTTATCTATTTTTAAAACCTGCTTGCATTTCTAAGCATTTTCTTGCTCATACATTGAGTGCACACACACGCGTACGCATGCACACGCCAATTCATTTGAAACCTTACTTGTCTTTCTACAATATTGAGAAGCTACATACACGCATACATATAAACAAAACATGTGCATTGGTTGCATGGTGTGCATGTACAGATTGCGGTTTTACATGAACCTGAGTTCATAATTCATTTACATACATACAATATGTGTGTAAAGTGTTTTATTTTTGGCAAAAATTTCACATAGAAGAAAAAATTGACAATCGAAAAATATCAATTGCCTTAAATCAAGGCTAATCATACCCTACAATTGGAAAATCATATTAAATTATCTTTATACATGAACAGCATTCATTTGCATGTGTGTGTGTGTGTTTTTTATTTTTTATTTTTATGAAACGATTTACGTTAAATAGACTTTTAATCTTAACTAGATGACAAGTTTATTAAACGTTATACTGTAGACATTTAAATAATAATACTAAACTACTAACTGCACATAGACGAGGTTCCAAAAGATTTCTATGTAAGAAGTGTTCTATGTACGTAAATGATTTTTATTTATTTACTCTCTATGCGCACATATTGTATATGGCGTGAAAACTGTTTAATTGTTGTTTTCCTTTCCAACTAATTAATTATTGTTGTAGTCAGATTTGTTTTGTATGGCAGACATCGGACGATTCTTTTAAACTAAACATTACATTACATTAAATGTCAAAATTCGAAAATTAATGATATTACAACAAAAATAATTGCATTGTATGCATCTAAAGAAATAAATCGATTTAAACAATTTTACTAAAAATATTATTATAATTTTTATTTCATATATTCGTTAGAAATTTCAACTTGAAAGAGGTATTATTATATACTTGTCAAGCCCCTACATTAAACTCAAATTTATCTTTGTTTTTTTTTTCCTTAAAAACAAATAAAGACAGATATTAATCAAAAATATATATATTTTGTGGAATCTCGGACGTTTTATTTTAAATGTTGCAAACGGATTGACAAACTTAGTATACCACCCATCTTATGTGTTGAATATAAAAAGAAGAAAAAGGGATTAAAATAGTAGAAGTAGAAGAAATTTTTATAAAGATGAAATTCGGTAGACATAACTGTAAGTATTCCATCAGCTGGTCTGCCGAAAATTGGCGTCGTCGGATAACAATCGCTTATAATTTAAAAAAAAAACTATACTTGACGCACTTGTATTTGAACACAGAATAATAAATTCCCTATTAAAGGGCGTAATCCAGTCTCTGTCATGCCAATGATTTACTTATAAATGTAGAAAGTATTTAAAAGTTGGCCTAAACCAAATTTCGGTAATAATTCGTATCATGCAAAAACTTCATAAAACACAACTTGTTGGCTTATATTCTCTTTTTGCTTTTTGTTGTTTATTACTGTGAACCGTAACACCTAATTGTACGTACAATACAATATTTTTAATATATGCTCCCACTCAATTCTTACCACTAGTAATAACAATATATAAATAAATTGATCGAAACCGTGTCAAGGTTCTTAAAAAAACAAAAACAAAAAAACATAAATTCTATTTATTTCTATAAATAAAATTTTGATGTTGTAGTAAAATGCAACAATTTACACGAAAAAACAATTGTAAGATTCATCAATTTTACTCCATGTGCTACGTAAACATGTATACGTAGATTATGAAATATTTGAAATCTTTTGTCATATTAGTCAAAATAAATTCTACCTTAGATAACGATTTAGATATGGCATTTATCATATACATAAGCAGAGTGTGCTACGGTATATACTTTAAATAAAAAAAAGTTTTTATAATCGCAACAAACAAGGTCACAATTATGTTAATAAGTTTTCTCTATAAACATGTTTAAGTTAATACACCATCATGGGTAGTTGCATCATTTTGTAGTATAAAATACACTCTTCACTTCATTTACACGATTCTTTTACTTCCTCATTATATAAAATTTATAAACTTTGCATATATGTACTAGAAAAAGCCTATTTATCAGATTTCATTTTTCTAACTTGATTTTGTGGCGAAGAAAGAAAGATTTTGGATATGTGACACTTGATCGATTCCGCTCCATTTCAATAAGAACCTGGAAATGTTTTATGTGAATATGTAAAATTATTGTGACCTTGAAATTTACTAATATCTTATTGTAAATTGTATGATAATCAAAAATATGTTTATATATATGTATGAGTGTTAATTACTATTAATTTTTTCAGCCTACCCTTTAATGAGAAGGGTGTACTTAGTAATAATGCCCAGAAGGAAACCTCAGAGATCTCAGCAACCAAAAACTGATTCGATCTAGACTTGTCCTTCTCTTTTTGAAATTCCCAAAATCATAAATTTTTAAGGTATTGAGCTGCAATTTTATACAAGCATGTCCCTTATGCAGATCTCTATTTAAATTAAACAAAATCGTTTGATAGCCACGCCCAAAATCAATAAAAATCTAACACAGCTACAAAAAAAGATGACTTATGAAGTTAGAAATTCGGTACATATATTTTTAATTAGAATACTCATGAATTTGCCAAAAATGAGCGCGGTTATACAATGGACACGTCTACGATATACTCAAAACTTTATTTGTCGCTAAATTTAACTGGTTAGTTGATACGTAGTACAGTATATAAACTAAAGAGGACGTAATCATGCCACTCCCATATTTTGTAGATAGATTCATTTATTGACGCCGATCAAGACTATATATATATACTTTGTAGGGTCTATAAAAATTCACCCAAAATATTAAATATTCTATATTATACCCAAAATAGATTCATTTTCAAATTAAATCATTAAATTGTTTCTAAACTTGAAGGAAAAAGAAATTATTGCAAAAAAAATTTTATCCAAATAAAAAAGTGATTACCTATTCAATTAGACACCACTGTATATACTAATGTACACGTTCTTGGTGTTTTATCTTATCTCTACTTTTCTTCCTATATAGTATTTTATATATTTTTAGGTCAAGTGAATCGGTTATCTAACACCTGTTGAGATAGGCTTATATTTGTTTCTTTTTGGTTTACCACGGTGATGGTTATGACCTACATGCATATGCACTTGAAACTATTATATGATAAAAAAAAAAAAAGAAGAAAAGAAGATTTTCTGCACATAAAGGAGCCGTCTTTAGTAAGATATTAATGCGATAAATGTATACTGGAATGAGTTTAATTTAACTTATCTTATTTAATATATATAAAGGCGAGTAAATATACAAAGTGGCGTAAATAGAGTTAATACTTATTAAATATATATAAACACTAACTTATACTAGTGCAGATACATAAAAGATTTACAGTGTCTATATAAATAAAAGTTTGCTTTAATCTTAATTGAAAACAATTACAAAAAGTTCTTATACCCTACATCACATGTGGTAAGAGGTTATATTAAGTTTGTGTGAATGTTTTTAACTCTTAAACGGCAAATGCCACACCCACCTTCACTTATAATTATCGTTTTATAATCAAAATCTAAGAAGATTTAACAATGTCCGGCTGACCGTCCAAATAAATTTGTGCGTCAACTACACGTCGGATTTTTTGAAATATTTTAATGAAATTTAGTACCACGACATATATTGACCCAAAGAGATATTGTGTTGAAAATGAACTGAATCATACTATTTTTAGAATATTTCTCCATATAAGATCCAATTATATTGGAATTCTTTAAATGACAAAAAATTAAAATTTTTAAAATTTTTTGGCAAAATTTGACAAAGACTAGTTAATTAGCTTCATAATTGACGGTAACAAATTTGGATTCAATCGGACTATTTTTAAAGCCCCTTCGCGTATAATGACATTTTACGAAAATACTTATGCGGCAATGTCTCGCGCTTATAGATAGAATCAAACTATTTGTAGCTTAATTTAAAGGGCTCTAAAGGGTCGTGCGTTCCACTTATTTTTTCACTTTCTTGGTATAAATACATGCACCATGCTTCTATAAAACATCGACTATAAAACTTAACTTAACTTGACTATAGAACTTAAACGTAATGTGCAATGAAGAAGACAAACTTATTAGACACAGCGCTTGTCAAAGATGATCTAATGTGACGGATAGTAGTGAGTGTTTCATATGCTTTAATTTATCCTATAGTTTATTCTCGATTAAAGCTACATTCTAAAATGACTCAACAAGAAATTCCTTCGTAAAGCTATAGTGCTTCTAAGGCTCTATGATAAACCTTATATGATACAATTGAATAATGAATCGTTAAAGGCCTTAAAAGGAAAACCGTAAGGCAAAGTAAAGCCAGGTATGGCGTAATGTTATTTTATTACCTTTTCCGTCCACACATTTACCATAAAGATATCATCAAACACTTTAGCAACTTTAAAAGTTAATTTTTTTCTGCAAATTTTATGAAGTTTTCATAACAAATGAAAATTTCCTTTAAATACTTGTAATTCGTTTGACAGAAATTATAGACATTACAATACATACGACGTACATCCTAGGAAAGAAAAGAAAAAAACGGACTTTGACTCAAATCAAATTCTTAAATATCCTACACATCGACATAGAAATTGTGGGCGGGGCAGGTACACACACTTTAATAACCTTTGAATTACAAATCATCTCGAGTTTTACACTTTATAAAGTTTTTTTCATAAATTGTGGGCATATCCACTATACGACTACGCCCATTTTCAGTACATCAATGAAAGCATTATGTTTATGTGTAAATATGTGTATCAAATTGCAATTTTATAGCTAAATTTTGTGACCCATAAATAGAATTTTTCGATTGTGGGCATGGCTATGGATCGATTTTGCCCATTTTAAATGTTTGCCTAATATCTAAAAATTTTCAAGACCATAACAGTGCCAACAATATGCAGACATACGGACGGAAATGCTAGATCGAATCAGTTTTTTGATAATGATAAATATATATAAACTTTGCAAGATTTCTGACGTCTCCTTCTGAGTGTTGCAAATGAAATGACAAATTTAGTATGCTTTTCATTTCAATGAAAATTAATAAAGTTGATAAAATGGCATGACAGTCAGTCAACCAGTCAATCACTTGTAACGTTTCCTTCCTGATTTAAAGTACACAAAAAAAAAAAAAGCAAACAAAAAGCTCAAAACAAAATCAACAACCAACTAATAAAGTTAATCAGCCGGTAACAAACTTATACATACATACACAACACAAATCTATTTTACAATATTGTACAATATACGACTAAACTCATACTCAACTGAATATATCCATTTCGAGCATATGACTACAAATTATAATCAGTTTAGTTGTAATGAAGATTTCATCTTTATCGAAAATGTACAGACAAAGTTTGTTTCCATAATGATAAATCTTCATTTAACTATATATACAAGTGTATAAACATATAAACATCAACTGCATGTGCATCTAACTTACAACTAAAACTGTGAATATACATTTTCCTGCTTATAAATATTAGCAGTTAGCTTAAGAACGAAGCTGGGTGTGTGTGTGTGTGTGTGTGTGTGTGTGTGTATGAATTGGATCCATTAAATATTATTATTAAGCTAAAAAACATACTCGCACAAATATATTAAATTTTATAATACGTCGTTAAACCAACAAAACATCTGTTGTAGTGATTATGTTGTTGTTGTTGTTGTTATTGTTTTTACATTTTGTGTAATTACTTACATGTTTTCTTAATTATTGTTTAAAAATTATTTAAAAGTTTTTACAATAAGTAAAAAGTGATGGATATTACAAGAGTCTGCAGCTCTTCGCTACGATAGCGAATTTCGTTCCCTCAATTAACCCATCCTAGGACAGTGAAATATTAGGTACTACTGGAATTTGTACTGTGCTTAAGATCTTTGCCTAAGAAACTATTCAAAACTGGACAGTACCTTATAAAAAATTAATGTTATCTGGGTTTTGGATAAAATCAGAAACGTGTACTTCGTCCAAATTGCCTCAATTTTAATACCATGCATAAAAAAATAACCAAAAATAAAAGTTTCGGCAAACTTTGGAGTTTATTTCTACATCATCATACAATTGGAAGAAAATTTACTACAAACGGACATACAGACGATTAGCCAAACTTGACTAAATTGGATCCAAATTTCATGCTATAGTCTCTGATACTTCTTTATACAGGTTAACAAGGTTTTTGACAAAGTAAGTATACCTCTCCACTGCTCACAAAACAGTCAACGAGACAACTCGATTACCGAAGAAAAATAAATTAAAGTTTGTGTAAAAAACTTAAAAACCTGTAAACCGATTTCAAATTGAAAGGGTTAGATATACTATTGTTTGACTGAAATTTCACTATATATGGAAAACTGTTTTGAATCATTTTTATTCTGTACATCAGTCCGTTTCTTTGACCTTTTTATTACAGAAACTCTATCTCGCTATTCGTATTTATCATTCTCAAAGGTTTCGTCTGTCATAACTGTCCTTCCGCCCAATGGCTTCATTTGTTTTTCTATGTGTATACATACATATATCACCTTTTAAAATCGAAACCTTTAAGACCAGATTGTTATTTTAAAAGATATCGGTCAGTCTGTCTATCTACCTGTTTCATGGAAAGGTTTACAATCCAAAATCGGTTTTATATACCATTCAGAGTTTAGCGTTCTAAACTTTGCTAAAGTTCCACATTCTTGGTAACTGCTTAGTAAGCCGGCGATAAAGTTTACTTTAAATAAACGAATCTATATTATGTGACAATGGTGAATGAGGTATAACTGAAATCGGGTTTTCAGCCTTCTCCGTTGCATTCATATTACAATTATTGTGACGTTACCCACTATTGCATAATATTTTTATCTTCATTAAAACGTTTCGTGACTTAATTCAACTAATGACAATTGAACATATTATTATTGTTTATTTTTTAATACTAACAAATGAACAATTTTTATTGAACTTGTGCCAAATTTCAACTTTTTAAAAACTACTTAATTTTTAAATTTTGTTTATTTTTTTCAAAAATGTGTATTATACAGTTATAGTTGAGTTTTTGGGAGTGGCCTTCGTCTGATTTGATCAAAAAAACAAGTAAGAAAATTAAATTTTGGCTTAGGTTAAATCTTAAATACCCTCCACATCTACAATGTGGGCGTGGCCCTCTAATAGTATATGTATTACGTATCACACTTGAAAGTCGAGTTTTACGTTGAGTATGAATTTTTGTAAATTCTGGGCGTGTTTGCTATACGACCATGCCCATTTTTGATACATCGATGTATGGGATAACTATAAATAAGTGGACCAAATTTTCACTTGATAGCTAAATTTTTGTGCCCTATATGTAAATTTTTGTCGATGGTGGGCGTAGATCTTGACCAATTTTGCTCACTTTGAATTATGCCAAGTCTCGAAAGTCTCTTGGTTTTTAGTACTTTTTATAATTAATAAAATAAAATAAATATTAATTCTTTATTATAACAAAAATATAAAATACATAAATAAAAACTTATTCCAATAATGTGTTGCCAGCAAATCAATGGCTGTTAAATTTATGACTTGAAAGTATGAAAGCGTTTAAAAAACTAATCATAAAAGTTGATGGTACTTGAAACATTACTTAAAAGTTCATTAATTTTTTAAGTAGATTTTAAAATCACTAATATTTTAAGGTTAACGAAAGTTGTTAAAAATTAATTTATGGCTCCATTTAGTGATGAACTTATTTATGGAAAAAAGTACGCAAAATATTTTTTTTTTTTATTAATTAAGCATTCAGAAGATTACCTATAAGCAGGCAATTATAATTAATGAAAAAAAAAAAAAACATATTGTAATTAAGTATTGGCGTGAATGCATTGCATTGTAATAGAACAGAATGTTTTAAAAGAAAACTCATTACAAAATATGAAAATTTTTCTCTCAATTCAAATTATAAAATATACAAATAATCATTTTTATAGGAGAGTTTGAATTCACTCATTTTTTAAGTAAATGAAATACAAACATTTTTAACATATTATCAAGAGAAAATGTTAAGGCCGGTTAAGTCTAACCATTTAATACTCTACACCACTTAGCTCCTTACATTATGCTACAATTAGTTTAGTTTTATCAGTATAGGCAACGTACTGACATATAAGTTACTTCGGGAAATATAATGAAAATGAAAGGATTTCCAAAAATTTAACTCATTAACTATTCCTCGCACAAATTTTATCAAAAAATATTAAGAATTGCACTTTTTTGCGATATAAAGACTTCCACTTTTGTGGGGAGGAGTTCTAAAAAAGGTCCAATTCGGTCCATTTTCAATAAAGTTTCTTTTTGACCCATTACATGTCCTTGTAACAAATTTCGTTAAAATATCTCAAAAAATGCGATCTGTAGCTAGGGCACAAATTTACATAAGAGACAGACGGACAGACGGGAAAACTTAATATGCCCTCTTATCACATGCGCTGTAGGGTATAAAAATTTATAAAGTATAAAAATGTATGCAGTATATTATACCTCTATAGTATACAGTACAGCATGTAGAGTAGAGTGCAGTATATAGGATTGGCGGATATGTTTAAATAGATTCAGATTATGAGTGTAGCATTTGAGTTTTAGGATCTGTAATAAGTACAATATAGTACAGTATACAGTAGGGTGTAAAACGGAGGAAAACAAAAGAAATGAATGCGTGTCTCATAAATCAAACATTTTAGTGTTTAGCTTGTATACATATTTACATATGTAAATACATATATCTTGTCATACCATCTAAATAATTTTAAGCGCTTAATGCATCTTCACAATCACTGCAGCAACATAAACTTGAAAATATAAAGATGTTAAAAATGAAGTAAAGGGCTTATAGGTGAAAAATCCAGTCAGACCGCTACACTTGAATTAAGCACACATATACACATGTATGTATAAAACAACATGGGTCTCGATTATCCGATCGGATAGATGTATTAAAACTTACACTAAAAGTTTTCATGTAAGTTTTTAGTCTAAAAGTTGTCGTAACGCAGACAAAAGCAAAAGTTTGCATCGATACAAACATCAGTCAATCAATTGATATATTTGGTAAAGAGTTACATGTCATCGGAAACATTTATTATATCTAAGCTGACGGTATAGTTTTCTTTATTTTTATTTTATAAAATACTTCGAAAAAAAACGCGTTTCTTAAATTTCGTATTGACATTGAATTTGTAAGTTTTAAGGTTTTTTTTTTTTTAATTTTATTTAAAAATATTTTTTTTTGTTTTTATAAAATTCAACGACTCTTACATACTAATTATATACCAGAAAATAAACAAAACATTTAATCACTTCATAAAAGAAAACCTCCAACTGAAGTCTGAGTTGAATTTCAAGCGATTGGTGTTTTGACAAATGGTGATAAAATGGTTTGATTGAGTGCCTTGAATGGGTGCCAAATCAGGCGGTTAATAGGCATGTACACTAGTTAACATATAGAAATGACACACCTATCTAGAGGTTGCTCCCTCTCTGTTCCTCTCTCTCTCTCATTCTACTTACTTTCGCTGTAAATACCGTGAAATTATTTTATAATAATTGTATTCGTTTATTGTTTTAATCACTGTTACTAAATGGTAATTATAAATGTTTGCGTTTATTTAGTCAATTAATTTAAAGATAATGAAGTTTTATGAAATCTAAATTAAATCTTATTCATGTCCCATCAAACATCAATACAGAGCAATTGGAACAGTCAGAATTTTTGTTATCAAATCATATTTTGTCAAATTTTATTAAATATGAATTGATTCATTTATTTATGACTAACATTCCAGTCACAGCTTCGTCCACTCACTTTACAAATATTTTTCAATCAAATAATTTATATCTTTATGCTCGAAAATATGGTTTTTAAAGTAATTTTTTGTTTCTTTTACAAACATTGTCTTAATATATATATATAAGGAAGTGGGAGAAACCACGCCTTTAAAAACTATACCGAAACTTTCGGCACATTTTAAAGAAGATAGTTTGCTATTTTGAACTAAAACTGTTGAGGGATTTTCGCACTAAGTTGCCACACATAAATTCAAAGATTATTTCAAACTGGTTGGTTTGTTCTGGGCTTTGCTCAGGATTAAGGCGCTTTAAAATTAATTCTAAACCGCATAAGTCCTTCTCCTACATCAAATAGATATACTTTTAAGCCATATTTCATCTAGATTGGTCTAGATTGAGCTTAGTGAAGAGGAGAAAAACTCTTTCAAATTTGCGAAGAAATGTCACAAGAGTCCCTTATATTGACTTTCTTCTTGTACATTAATAAGTGCTATCATGTCCAATTGCCCAATACACTTTTTAGTTTATCTGGAAGGTACGATGGTTAAGGAAAAATCTCTTACATGGAACATTTTTACTTTCATGGCTATAGGTAATAAATGTTATAAACCATTGCATTATAAATATGTTTGGAGCATGGGAAATGGTCATGGTTTTATTTCAAATTATTTCAACTTGAATTTCACTTTTCAAACCACAACAGATCATCATAATTAAGATAAAATGTTTAGTTTATAAAAATCAAAAACTCTTTGTATGAGGAAGTTTTTGTTTTCGATTATTTCCGCCTTACAATATCTATTTATAGTCGGTGAAGTATAGACAACGCGTTCGTAAATATATGAATGAATGAATACGTAACATGAATAAAAGTTATGGAAGACTTGTTGAATGTACACTCTACTCACTGTAGTTGAGTCAGAGGCTGTTTTTTTTTTTTGGTTTATTAAAGTCATTGACTTTATTTTATTATAAATTTTTCACTACTTTATATATTCTGTACCCACCACATAATTGAGACGATCTAGGTAAATTTTGAGATATTGAGCTGAACTTTTACTATCTACTAAAATCTACTTATCTACCATAAAAATTAAGTTATTATGTTGACATTTGGTACCCATATTTATAATTAATCTCTCGTTGGAGGAAAAATTAACGAGGTTGGATAACAGACACACCCGCAATCTACAAAAATGATTACATCTCCCACAAGATTTGTCTTATAAGCTTCAAATTTGGTATGCATATCTACCGTTATCGCATCCATCGATTGTGCCAAAAATGGGCGTGGTCCAAAAACAGTCGCGTCCACAATTAAAAAAAAACTCTACTCAATGTAAAAGCTGATATGAAAAACATACACCATTAGAGGGTGTAATATATATATATCTGACACGCCTATCGTGTGGGTTGTAGATGTGTAGGGTATTTAAGATTTGGCCTAAGCTAAATTTAGTCTTCTTAGATGTTTTATTTTAAGATCGAAATTTAGTTCAGAAGAAAACTCTTGGAATTGCACGGTTTTTTTGCCACCTTTCTCCCATACATAAAAAAAATTTGGAATTAGGCAAAAAGAAGTTTCACACACAAACGCATTTGGAAAGTATTTTTGCCTATTTCTACTAATTTAAATATATATTTGAATAGATATCTAACAAGAGAGTGAGAGAAAGTTGTGGTTAAAAAAAAAACAACAAAAATAAGAAAAAACTAGGATGAAGGAAAATTTATAATAAATATTTGTGTATTTACATTTATTGACGACTTTCATTCCCACTAAATAACTTCAGGTTGCGAGTGTTGCAAAAATTTCTTTTTCTAACTAAGTTTCTTGTAGCCCAGCCCAATAAAAACGAGATCTAACACAAGACAAATATAATTTCATTTTTTGGAAAGTAAATTTATTAATTAAATTTCAAGTTTAGAGATAAATTATAAGATAAGATAAGACCACCATGATCGGTAGCTACCTTATCTTACATACTTAAAATTTTTATGACTTAAGCATAAAAGACTTTCACTTATAAGTGAAGGGTTGGCACTCCATTCAATATACGTTTCTGGTTATAACTTATGTCAGTTATTTAAATCGATTTCATACACAATTTAAAAATAATACTAAATAATCGCTATAGATTAAAAATAAATCTTTTACTAATAATGATTAAATCAAATAAAAAAGCACTCAACTTTAATTAACACAAAATTGTTAAACAAAAAAATAATGAAATGACTAATAACCGAAAAAAAAAGATGAGAAGTAAAGTAAAAAGCATTAAATATGAAGTATTAAATGCCGGTTAATATATGTATTGATGAATGAAAAATTTGTGTGTTTGAAAAAAACATATTTTTCTATAATTGTTAAATAATCTACATCTTAGTGAAAATTTGTATAAGCTAAGTCTGTAAACCTCCAAAGACTGGGCAAAATTGATAAAAGCGAATAGTAGTTATTTCATTTTAATCCTTTCACTGCTTAACTTCTATTTAACAAATTTTAACTCATTTTTATACCCTCCACAAAAGATGAGACGTAGTTTTCACTAAGCTGGGTATATCCTTTGCAATACCTAGAAAGAAACGTCAGAGAATCTACATGTAGTTTGTATTTTTGTAATGTAATATAATCAGCTTGAAAATTGGAGTCAATCTAGTCATGTCCGTACTGGTGTCCATGTATCCATCCGTTATTGGCACACTTTCGGTCGTAAGTTTTGAGAAACATATATGGTAAAGACACTTTTAGCTTTTAAAATGGGCAAAATCAGTTGAGAGCCACGCCTATAATTAATAAAAGTCTATATAACTGCCTATAAACCATGAAGTTGAAACTTGGCACACACTTGTACAATATTAATAAACCTCATCCATCAATGTACCAAAAATGGGCAAGATCAGATAACAGATATGCCCACAATTATAAAAAAATCTATATTAATGCCATAAAAATTTGTCTTTTGAACTTCAAATTCATATATAATTATCCCATTCATTGATATGCCACAAATGAACGTGATCAGATAACAGACACGCCTTTAATTCACAAAAAACATTGCTCATCTTCAAATTCTACTTGAAAGCTGATACGTAATACACTATTAGAGGGCTTAATCAGGTACCTACCACGCCCACTGTTTGAATGTACATGTGGGGTGTACTTAAGATTTGGTCTCAGCCATATTTGCTACGTTTGAGTTGACTTCAACTGTGCCTGATCCATAGTTAGTCTAATATTCTTATTTTATAATTTTCATTTTTCAATTTCATTTAGAACGTTTTTTTTATTGGTTTTTTTTTTATTATTTTCCCGATATAATCAAAAAAAAAAATCAATCACCTATATTTTAACACGATCTCTCTAATTTAAATCTTATTGTCTATTATAATAATATAGTGCTATAATTAGCTTATAGATCTATATATTTTTATGACATTTTTCTCTCTCTCTCTATCTCTCTCTTTTTTTATTATATATAAACCGGTTAAATAGATTCATTCGGTATGAATATTAATGAACTTTCTTTACAGTAGTGAATATGAAAAGAATGCGACATGATATTGTACCATTGGATATATTCACTTTATGAAAACATTTGCTACATTTATGTAGAAGAAATCTTCAAAGGGAACATGAAAGTCTATTCAATATATAAATCAATCTGATTCCATTTAACAATGTTTTGTGAGTCATTGATGTCAATTATTTTACAATTATTCGATGTTTTTGTAATCAAGTTGGAACAGGTTGGAACTGGTCAAAGCTCTACGTAATATTTACAAAATTATTACACTCCCACAATTAACAAAAATCTCTATGTCTTTCATAAAAATAAGAATTCCAATTTGATACGCATATCTATAGATATCCCATCCATTGATGTGCCTAAAATGGCGGCAGCCAAATAACAAACACGCCCACAATTTACAAAAAAACCATACTCAACGTAAAACTCGATTTACAAGCTGATGCGTAATAAGTCGACTAGTAAGGGGCATAATCATATACATGCCACGCCCACTATTGCAGATTTGTAGAATGTTTAAACTGTGGTCCAAGTTAAATTTACTTTTTGTACTTGTTTCATTTATTTTAATAACAGTTGAATAAATAATAGACAAATAAGACGAATGCGACTATTGCATTGGCCCGGTTTTTTTTTTTATTCCATTACATATATAAATTTTTCATAAATGAAATGAAATAAATATGAGTCAACATGACGCTTTGTCAAAACGTATTCTTCTAAAATACTACAAAGTTTATGATAAATACTTATCTTCTTGAGATATTTGGAAAGTTTGTATATATTCATCCTGCC
Source organism: Crataerina pallida (assembly GCA_949710015.1). Taxonomy (NCBI): domain Eukaryota; kingdom Metazoa; phylum Arthropoda; class Insecta; order Diptera; family Hippoboscidae; genus Crataerina; species Crataerina pallida. Next base: position 28,084,641 of record OX453290.1, on the reverse strand, counting down.
GCACTTGAAGCAAAGGTTACATTAAGATTGAATGGATATTTATAATTGTTACATGGCTGCCTGTCTGATTTTTTGTTGTCTTGGCTTTGAAAAGAATCAATCGAAAATGAACCGTATTGGACCATTTTTAGAACACCACTCTATATAAGATCTTATTATAGAGGAAACACTTATATTATATGGCGAAAATTCACAAATCGTAATATTTTTTTAAAAAAATTTAGATAGCCTTAATAATTGATTGCGTTAAATTTAAATCCAATCAGACTATTTTTAGAATGCCTTTCCACATAATGATATATCAGGAAATGACTTACTGAGGCACCCAAATTAATTATTGTTAAACTTTGTGGAACTAAGTAGTGTAGGGGTATTAAATGATCAGTTATAAACGACCATAAAAATTTCTTATTTAATTATGATAAAAATTTTATTAATAAATGATATGAAAATGAATATAATTTTCTTTCAACAAAATGATTTCTATAAAAAAAATTGGTTAAAAGTTAAAATAAAATTTGTTTCTTTTTGAAAAGTCGCACCACCACTTTTTGCTTAGTTTGTATTTTATTAAAAAAAAAAAAAAAAAAAAAACACAGACACAATCTTTTTGTAATATATCATTTTTCAATAGAAACAACTTTAAAAACTCCATCATCAAGACTGTAACTTCAATGTAAATCAATATGTAGCGTGGAGTGGCTAAAAATAGCTTTTTGGGTAAACTTAAAAATAGATTATTAACTGTGCCAACAACATCAAAAACATATTATTATTCAATATGTTGTAAAAACTAGTTAGAAAATTATTTTAAAAAAATATATATATAAATGGAATGGGAAAACTGCAACTACTACTAATTTGAAAATACTTCTTTTTTTTTCTCATGAGATAATACTTAACGCTTTAATGATATTTCTCATTTGTTTTATATTATTTTTTATAGCATGTTATATTTATTAAGTAAAGTAAGTTAACTATCAGTTAAAACAAAATGTTTGCAGAATCTCCCTTATTTTATTAACAATTTTAACTAAATTTTTAAGTTATTAAAACTTCCAGTAACTGCTGGAACCATTGAATGTCAAAATTATATTTTATTTAATAAACCTCATACAATATAATATCGATAACATAGTAAAAATATTATAACAATAATTCTTTTCAATCTCTTATTTATAGATATGTCCACAAAATAATAATAGTTGCGAGTAATGCCGCAATATTTATTTAATAATTATTTGATTGCAACAGATACAACCGCAAAAATATTCATAGCACACAAAAATTTATTTATATTTTTTTTAAATCTTACCTACTAAATTTTACATTATTATATTCGACATAGGTCGAATCTTGAATACACTCTATCTTACTATACAACTTAAGGGCGTGGCTAGGTTATGTATTTTATAAATTAGCTGCTACACCAAATAAAGTTTTTTGTAAATTACAAGTGTACGTATTACCTGACCACGCCCATTAATGAGTGGTCTTATTATAAATATATATATCGCAATTTTGTACTATATATCTTAATTTTTGTGACAGATTTTTGTTGATAAAGAGTGTATCACCACGGCCACTTTTCGACACATCTATGGATGGCATAATTTTTATATTCAAATAGCGATACAAATTTTCAGTTCAATATCTAAAAAATGTTAAATAGTCAAAGTTGATGATTAACCGGCATTCAACTTCTTAATTAAAACGAAAAAACAATTTTATATCATGCGATATTTTTAACAAAAATTTTTTTTTTTAATTTTTGCTAGAACCTACGTTGTATGTTAAATTGTTTTTTTCTTATAAACAATTGTAAAGAGAGAAACTTACTTAATGACGGTCTGCATTTTTTATCTAAACAGATTTCACCAAGTTTCACAATAACGTTGCAATCAAATTTAAATAATTTAATAATGCTGATGTGGTAGTTTTTATTTTTCAAACAAAAATAAGTTATTGAAAGTAAGCTAACACAAGAAACATGTAATGAAACACAATAATTAAAATCGATTTCACAAAAATTTCTTAAATTTTGATCAAAATCAAAATTGTTTTAATTCTTATTATGTATACCCAGCACCGCAAGGTTGAAGAGGGGGCGTACACTTGCCTTGCCTACAAGGATGTGTTGGAAATTTATACAGATTGTAAATATACTAAATGAGCTTAATGTAATGAAAAGATCCAACCATGTCTGCGTGTCTGTCTGTGGAAATCGAAGTCTTCTTGTCGAAGTTGTTGAGGTATCGTTTCCAAACTTATCTTTATACGCTAAATCGTAAATAAATTGATTAAATTTGGTCTAAAGACACGCCCACAGTGCGACGACCACTTATTAAAGATGGAAAATTCACAATTAAATTTCTTAAAACGCTTTGATGCATGGGTGTGTAGATATACAAAATTTGGTCTCAACCAAATTTATCCGTTTTATTCGTTATTATTATTGTAAGGTATTGTTTTATTTTTATTTATTTATTTATTTTTTTTCAAAATAACGACACAAAATATTGCATGTTTCTGTTTGGGAACTCATTTACACAATTTTTTGTATACGTTTAGAAGCGTGTTACGGTTACACGCGTACACTGTTAACTAAAAAAATTTGCAACCATTAGTTTAGATATAGCACGCTACAAATTAATGCAAACCATTCAAAGTAAAACCAGACATTCCCAAATAATGACAATGATCAACTGAAGTTGCAACAAAATCAAGCAACGATTTTATAGGCAAACAACATTAACATTAATCTCAAAACACATACATGTGAAATCCAACCGAACAAAAGCCGACAATTCTGAGAAAAAACGAAAGACTAAAGTCAACGAAGCGAAAAATGCTTTTTTTTTTATTTTTATTTTTTATTTTCCGAACGCTTGAAGGAAATGTATACGTAAGCTAACAATAATAACGACAACCACCACCATACAATAACAGAGAGTAAACAAACAAATATTTTAAACAGCTACCTAATAAAAGAGCAAAGACAAAATGGAAATAAAAACCAAACAAAACAAAACGTACACAATGTTAATAACGTTACCCCAACCTGAGATAATATGAACAGAAACGGTACTAAACAAATGCATAAATAGATTTTATATTAAATTTATACGTAAATGCACATCTTCTTAACCTACCAAGTGGTTAAATGGTCGGCAATTAGTTACCGTAACATAAACCTTAACTATTATAACGTATTAATAGGTGAATAAGAGTACATCTTCTCCGGTTCTTATAGTATGTTTTACTATAACAGCAAGAGTGTAAGTATTAGTTAAGAAAAGAGCAGAATCGCAAACGTAAATATCAAACGAATGAAAATGTACGTGTTCAGAATGGAATATATTTTTGGTTTTTTGTTTTTTTAAACTTTTTTCAACGATTTTTATAACCTGCTCGTAATGTCCGTATAAATTTTTTTTTACAATGTTCTCAATGTAGTGAACGCATACATTCAATCAATCAACTAAATGATAATTTATTACAAATCCATGCAAAAAATGTTTATGTGGCGATATTTTAAGCAGTTTTTTTTTTGACATTTATCTACTTGTTAAAAATTACTTGTACTTACATATATATGTCATTGACATAGCAAGATCAGCATATTGTTCATTTTATTTACAATATTTAATTGCACATACATAAAAGAAAATATAATTTTTTTATATATATTTTGAGGAAAGCTTTTTAGACAGTTTTTTATTACAGCAAAAAATATTAATAACGTTCTTTTATGTTTTACAAAGGAGCCATTACCGAGGTGAAAAGAAATGTAAAGGTTTAGTAAATGCATGGCTACGACCTTTTTTTTTCACTGATAGTTTAAATAATTATAAGTACATGTATTAAATTGTAACGTCTTATTTGTTACTCAAATATAATTCTTCGCCTGCACCGCCCGACTAACAGGAAATTCGTTTATACACAAACCCGAATCGAGCTATGCAGAAATGAGATGTGTTCTAAAAACAGACTTGTTATAATCAATTTAATAATGATAACAAATCATATATACAATTAAAATATTTAATTGTTTCTATTATACACATAAATTATTTAAACCCATATTACAGTAGAAGAAAGTTGTGAGACACTGCATAATAAAAAACCTACTCAGCTGACTAATTTATAGCAAACATCTCCGTTTTAAATAATGCTTCGTACGTCATATAAAACAGGTACACTTAATAAGTGCAACCAACTTCACTAAGCATAAAGAAAATTTTTTTGGAAAAGTTAACAATTTATAATTCTAACATTTTTAATAATAATTCATAAAGAAATATCCTCTAAAATGTTAACAAATAAGAAAAACAATTAAAGTTCAATTTTATTTTAGCCATAACTAATTGTAAATGCAAAAACATACAAAGTTAATGCAAACCGACACTGACGTATCAGACGACGCATGTTATTGACAATCCCGAAATCACGCTTGGTGTAATAAGCTGCAAATTCATTAATTTGACAATACGGCAGAAAATGTAAGTTTGCAATAATAAATGTATGCAAATGACTAAGGTTTTATGTTGTAAAGAATTTGTTATAGAATAACATGGATGTGTCACAACCCCCGCCTTTGCTAAGTGCCCCTTCGGCATTGGCCACCAACACAAGCATACCGCCACCTATGTCGGGTGGTTCACATGGTGGCCATTTTCGTCCACACTACCATCACGGTCATCATGGGCCAAATAAACCATACTTTAAACCTTTTAATCCAGGTGGTTTTCAACGGCCCTATCAAATGAGTCAAGATGACTTTGATGGCAAACGTTTGCGTAAAAGTGTAATGCGCAAAACTGTTGATTACAATGCTTCCATTGTAAAAGCCTTAGAGGTAAGGAAAGGTAATAAATAAAAGCCTAACACAATAATACTCATGTTGGTACCATTTATATGACTAGAACCGCTTGTGGCAACGTGATTATCGGGATCGATTTGCACTACAACCGGAAAATATATATGTACCGGAATTAATGCCACCGTCTAGTTATTTAGATAATCCCTCCAATTCTGTTACAACGAGATTTGTAAAAACTGCCACCAATAAAATGCGTTGCCCAATATTCACCCTAGCGTGGACGCCCGAGGGTAGACGTCTAGTTACCGGGGCTAGTTCGGGTGAATTTACTCTATGGAATGGTTTAACTTTCAATTTTGAAACTATATTGCAAGTGAGTTTACATAGCTTCACTCATTGACGTTAATCAAAAATAATGCTTCTGTTCGATTTTATTCGTCATCAGGCTCACGATACCTCAGTACGTACAATGGTGTGGTCACACAATGATAGTTGGATGGTGACTGGCGATCATGGCGGCTACGTCAAGTACTGGCAGTCGAATATGAATAATGTGAAAATGTTTCAAGCCCACAAGGAAGCGATTAGGGGAATAAGGTATAGAATATTATTAGTTTTTCTCCTATATATGATGCATTTCTATAAAATTATTGTTAGGCCGCCGTTAGGCTGATAGGTGTATTAGTAATAGAAATACGAATAAAACCGAATAAAGTTTTTCTAAAGGCGTTAGTTAGTTAGTTAGAGTAGACGTTTGGATGATTAATGATAATTGATATGAGAGTGTAGAGTGATGGTTGTGTTTGTTGTTACAAAAAATAAAGTTCTTTCCTTGTAACGGCACACCATTAATTAGTCAGTTTAGGAGGCTGGCCTAACCATGTGATAAATGTGTTATAAAATTATATGAAATTTTTTTGTTATGTAAACAATAAAAAGCCAAAGACTGTTTTGAACAAAATGTAACCCGCTCACTGTATAATTAATAGCAAAATTATGAGAAGACGAAGTCTTATTTGGTTTTACTTAGCGAACAAATTCATCTTTGTGATCTTAAACATACTCCGCCCCATTCCAACCAATATTGTCTCATGTGAAAAATGTTCAAATCAAAATTTATCTTAATTAATTGGTATTCTACGTCATACTGATCAACAAGTTTTCTATTTCGTTTATTTGATTTATATATATATTCTTTTTTTTTTTTTTTTAACTTTTTATATTTGAACAAAAAAATAAAACGTATAAAATAAAGTCACTCTTATCAAAAGATTTCTCATTTTTTAATTACTGCGCCAGGGAATAGAATGATGTGTGAAATAAAATTTTTCTAGTAAAAACAACCAACAAGGCTTTGGCATTTTTATTAAACTTTTGTTTTCGTCAAATTGATTACAAAAGAGTAGGATACCTTCATCTGTTCTGTTCGGTTCTGTTCTGTTCTGTTCTGTCTCTTTCGCTTTCTCTCAATTTTTGTCTCTTCAGTTTTAGTCCCCAGGATAGTAAATTTGTTAGCTGCAGCGATGACGGCACTTTGCGCATATTCGATTTTCTCAGATGCCAAGAGGAGAAGGTGTTAAGAGGTAAGTACAATAACAATAACAACACAACAATATTTGTTTGTCTGCATTGATCATAAGCAGCAGCAACTTTGCTTATGTCCGTCAGCCTATCAAGTACAAATTCGTCTAAAAATAGACACGAATGCTAAACATTTTCAAACAACAACAATTACAAACATTCTTAAATATGAAATGTTTTTTGTCAAATGAAAGAATATTGACGGGGATTTTTCAAAAAATTTTATTAAAAAAAAAAAGACAATTTTAGAAAAAAAAACATTCATCGTAACTGTCAATTACTGAGTGCAGTTATTTTAGAATTATTTTTACCGTTCAAGAGAGCAACACATTCAAGTTATCTAACATTTATGATTCAATTGAATCGTTTCGAGTAGCATTTAAAATTTCAAATTTGATTGTTTTCAAATAAACTCTAAACCATTTACTCAATATTTCAACGAATACAATTTCTTTTGGGTTTAAGAAAAAAATTGTCGCAGCACGTGTTGCTTTTGTTAAATGATTGCGAGATTTTCAATAAATTTTTTTTTTTTACTTGTACTAACTTCACCACTTAGGCCATGGTGCGGATGTGAAATGTGTGCACTGGCATCCCCAAAAAGGTCTGATAGTGTCGGGTAGCAAAGACAATCAACAGCCAATAAAATTATGGGATCCAAAGAGTGGATCAGCCTTGGCCACACTGTAAGTTATTTAACAGGATAAAGTGGAAACTGATGTTAAAATTTGATTAATAATTGAAGACATGCCCACAAATCCACGGTAATGGATTTAAAATGGAACGACAATGGAAATTGGTTGGTGACGGCCTCTCGTGATCATCTGCTCAAATTATTCGATGTGCGTAATCTAAAGAAGGAAGCTCAAGTGTTTCGTGGCCATAAGAAGGAGGCGAGTTCTGTGTCATGGCATCCGCTTCATGAAGGACTATTCTGTTCAGGCGGCTCTGACGGATCTATACTCTTCTGGAACGTGGGGTAAGCGAACAGTTTATAGTTCGTATAATCTGTCGCGGTAATTGGTTTACTTACTTATTCCTTTTTAGGACGGACAAAGAGATTGGTGGCATAGAGACGGCTCATGATAGCATAGTGTGGACATTGGCGTGGCATCCCTTGGGTCATATTTTGTGTTCGGGTAGTAATGATCACACAATCAAGTTTTGGACTCGTAATCGCCCAGGCGACATGATGCGCGATAAATACAATTTGAATACTTTGCCAGCCAGCTTAGCAGCTCTAGATGAGTGTGAATATGGTGAGTGTTTCAAGAGGGAAAAAGTTTCATTTTTTTCTTTTCAAATATTTCTAATTTGTCCTCATTTCTAATGTGATTATAATTTATTGTAGATGATGCCATTATACCCGGTATGGGACCGGAAGATAAGGTTGAATTCACCGAAAGTTTAACCGCTGATAAGGGTTTCATACCCGGTTTGGATTTGGATCCGAGTAAATTTTTCATTAAAGATGAAAAGAAGGTACCCTACAGTAAACCGATACCGCGTAATTTTCAAGCTCAGTGGGCGGGTAGCAAACGGCCCGATGATAATTACGATGACATTGTGTATGCGCCCAGGGGTGAGGCACGCTTTGACAGCGGCAGCGGTCTAACACACCAACAAGTTAGTGAAAATACTATCGAAGGTATGTTGGCTAGTGGCGTTCTCACCACAATGGATCCTCAAGCAGTGGTCGGCATTTTGGTGTATGGCCGCTTCATACGAGTCCATCCCGATTCACGTTTAATGTTGGCGGTACGTCAAGGATCCGATTATCTGAATAAATATATTGATGCTGGGAAACTGGAAGAGTTGCGTGATATGGTGCCCGCTCGTGAACGCTCAAGATCTCTGTCACCGACTATACAGAGTCGTGAAACGTCGCCACCCTCTAAAAAATCACGTTTCGAGCCTCGCCAACATAACGCTTTACCGGTATTTGTTAAGGAGCTGCTCAGCCTGAAGAAGCCTTTTTTGCCCGCTTTATTAAGTTTAAAAAATGTACTACAACAACAACAACAACAACAACAACAAAATCAACCATCACAAATCAATAATTTGGAGGATATTAAAGTAAATGTTGTGCCACAGTCGGGTGCACAAGAGGATTTGCCGAGAAACCCTTGGGCAAGTAGTAACAACAACAACAATAACAATATTAGTGGTGGGCCATGGAATCAAAATGGTTTTAATAATAGCTCCGATGCGGATTTCATTGGCGACAGCAGTAATCAGAGTAGTAACAACAACAACAACAATAACAATAACAACAGTTACAATAATTCCAATTATTTGAATGACAGAGGCGGCAGTAACATGCACAATCGTTCTGGGAGCAATCATAACAATAACAACAATCGTCGAAATCGTCGCAGCGGAAGCAGCGGTGGGGTTGGTATTGGTCCACGTAACGATCGCAGTCGAGGTCGCAATCGACGTTTTTAAGTTCAAATCAAATTGATTTTCACACAAAAATCATCGCATTCGATTCATTTGATTGATGTATCATTTGTAGTCAAATTTTCGTATATTTTCTCAATAATTGTTTGGGTTCCTCTTCATTGTCTCCGAACACATGTATACATTATATACTATATATTCTATATACTAGCATACAGACACACATTTATATGTATATATAAATAATTTGTAGTTTTTTGTTATAAGTTGCAAAGAAATGGATGAAAAAGAAAAAAAACAAAAACAAAAACAAAAACGATGAAATGAGCAGTCAGTCGCTTGAGGCTGCTGTAGCATCTTTATTCCAAACCAACTGAAACTTAAATCAAGAAAAGTATCCAGAGAAGGGGCGATCAAGGCACTGTACTTACTTTTGTTTTTTCTTTTCATTTCTTCTTCGTTTAACTACAAAGCTGAACAAGACGTTTTCCGTGCTCTGCAATTATGTATAAATGGTTGGCAAATTACATTGGACATTAAGCGAGACTACATGCCTCCGGGCTTATTCTTCTTTATTCAATTTAGATGATTACGCTTTATTTATATCTTAATAAGTAAAAATTACAATGAAATGTTTTAGCAAAGGAAAGAAAAAGAAAAAAAACTTAAAATGAAATTTCCCCTTCCGGGGATTGCGCAGGGCGTGAAGAGGAGCGACTGTGTGGCTGTTCTTTTTCTAACTCCTCTGGCTCCCCTTCTACGTGATTATTACCCTTATTATGAGTGGACGTAACCAATGATGTGTCCAGCTCAGCGTTCATATTAACTTCGCCTTCACAGTCTCCTAAAGAATGCATGGCAGAGTGTGCTCTGACCCGTTCGGCCGTGGCTGCCATATTATATGCGGCCACCTGTTTGTGCCGTTTATTAAATGTTTGCTTAATTTCCCGCTCTTCCTCACGCATGCGCTCCTGCATGTCCTTCTCAATCGTACGCTTAATCTCCTTAGCTGAACGCACCAATTTGTCGGAATCAATCGTCAACTTGTGTTTCGGTGTCCCAGTGGAGGATCGTGTATGCGAACGTGATCGTGAGTTACGGCGTCGTGACCATGATCGTTTCGAATTTCGCTTGCGCGAGGAATGACTGCGTGATCGTGATTTAGATTTGATGCGTGAACGCGAACGACTGTGCGTACGTTTGTGACTCCGCGAACGCGATGTCCTTGATGAAGTGGACGAAGAATATGAATGTGAGCGACGAGTTGAGGCCAATTTTTTGTTAACCTTCTCAGGCGGCTTCACCAGCTGAGTGCCTGAATGATTCGGCGTCTTGCTGTGTTTATTATCCTCGCGCGATTTATTGTATGATTTGGAGCGTGTACGTGAGTAGGAGCGTGTATAAGAGCGTGTACGTGATCGGGTTCTGGTTCGTTTTGAGTAATGACGATGGCGTGAACGAGAGCGAGATCGGGTACGAGAGCGCGTACGGCTACGGCGACGCGAACGTGATCGAGTACGACTGCGTGAACGTGAGCGATATCTAAAAGAAGTGAAAATGGTATAGTTGGTCAAGCCCAATTATTTAATACCCTACACCCCTTAACCCCGTTAGGTATTCCCACATAAGTCTCTAAGTTGTGAAAAATCATTATATGGAAAAGGGTTCTAAAAATAGTTCGAATGGGTCCAAAATTGCACACAGCCAATTATACATTTAATTAATTATTCTTCATAAAATTTTGTCCAAAAACTATTAAGAATTGCATATAAAGACTTTCACTGTAATAGAACTTTGTATGAAGAGGATTTCTAAAAATGGTGTCATTAGGTCCATTTTCAATAGGGTTCCCTTTTAAGCCCAAACATGTCCGTGTACCGAATTTCATCAAAATATCTTAAAAAATGCGAACAGTAGCTTGCTTACAAATTTATATGGACAGACAGACAGACGGACATGTACTAGATATACCATCTTACCACTACTCGTGGTAGGGTATAAAAATAAAAAAACGTTCATCTATAAACTGCTTACAGATTACATGCACAATGACGATTCTTCTTCTTACCTACTGCTTTTCGTGTAATATTTGTGATAATGGCTGCCACCACTGCCGCCATTCTCTTCATCATCGCCATAATACCGCTCCCCATCGCCATGGTTGTTGTAATGTTTATAATTGTTGTGGTATGTGGACGATTGTCCATCATAACTGCCGCGACCGCGCATACCGCCACGGCCTCTACCGCGGCCACGCATTCTTGGCGCAAAACCACGATAATTGGGCGACACCGCAAATGTGGGCGGTCGGTATAAATGTGGCATACCAGCAAACATTGGAGACACGTAGGGAAACATTAAAGATTTCATCCATTCACTAGCAGCAGCCGCCTCTGTACTGTAGGGATTGTTCGGAGTTGTGCCGGTGGCTAGAGCAGCAACAGCTTTAAATGGATTTATGGGTAAGCTTTCCGGGGGAGTGTTTGTTGCAACTGCTGCAGCCGCTTGTTCTGCATTCCCTTTAAGTTTGTCATCGCCTGAGTCATCGGAAGAGTGCTTGGTGGCTTTCTTACGCCCCAACAAACCCATAATCGGGGTTTTACTTTTAATATCATCCACTTTACGCCGTTGATCGAATAATAATTTTTCGGTCGCTGTTTTATATTTCATCACCAGACGTTCGCGTGTTGTGTCGCGTTGCTGTTCTAATTGATATTTATGCGAACTAGCACCGTATTTAGCCAAATGCTTCAACTTTTATTGGTCGGGGAGGTAGAGGAATGGAAATGTGTGATTAGTTTTGTGAGTTATGTAGGCCAAGTAATACTTTACCTTCAGGCGATCAAATAGTTGCTCCAGTATGCGTATACTCTCCAACTTCCGCTGAGCTATCATAAGTTTGCGTTCTTCCAAACGTATCTTCTGCGATATTTCGATTTGTCCCTTTTCCTGAATCATCTTTAAATGCTTTTCTCTGCGCCGCTCTTCGCGATCGCGCTGTTTCTCCAACTCATCCAATTTGGCCTGTTCTTCTCGTTGCCTGTAATTTTTGTTGATTCGTTTTGGGCCAATTTCTTTTTATTCGCTTTTCATATTATTATCAAAATTGCTTTCATACTCATTCGTATGAATTTCATTTTAGTTCTTAACATTTATTCCCTTGTGTTGAATAAAACTTTAAGAGAACTACTACATGTTACAAGAAACAGAGTTGAAAATAAAACTGAATGAATTATGGGAAAAAAGTGTAGCCGTCGGCGTATTACCGTTTGCGGGGTTAAACTGCTTTCACCCTAACCTTAAATGTAATCAAATAACAAATATTTACACAAATTGCAAACCTTTCAAGCTCCAAACGTTGCTGTTCCAGTTGTTTCTGTCGTTCCTTTTCCTCTTCCTCGGCCTGAGCTTTGGCTATCAAACGCTTTCGCACTCGCTCACGTCTCTGCATTTGAGCTTCACTCAAATGTTTGGTGATGTCAAAATTAACGGTAATATTGATGGCTTGAGTTTTATCCACAAATTTTCGCACCAACTTCATGCCGCGAAATTCATCCATAGCTCTAACAAAACCCACATACTCATCAAATTGCACATAACTAGAGGAACAGATACAAAATACATTAGAAAAATGTTTATTTGGTATATAACGGTACTCTTACGCTTCGAATAAAATGTCCTGTTCAAAGCTAAACGTTTTCATCCCACTGATGTCCGCGTTCATTTTGTTGCGATACGGATCACAGATGGGTATGTCAACGTAACGTACGCTACCAAATTTCTCAAATATACGCTTGAAAATGCTTTCACTGGGTTTTACGTTTTCTTCGTTTTCTTGGTGACGCGGACAAAACCATTTGATAGGCAAATGGGTGAAATGTATGGTATCTGGACGTTCGCCCGCTTTCATCTCATCCATATTGTTGGCGTCCCGAAAAAACGAATCCCAGTCATGTCGGGTGGGGAACTCATCCTTGGGTTCACACGCTCGCACTCGAAATGACTCATTGAAGCCGCTTAATTTCAATGAAACACCATCCAACCGATTAATAGCGTTGCGTAAGCGTTTCCGATCGTCCAGTTCAGCCTCAAATCGTATATAATCAACGGTGCTTTTTAGAACCTATCATATACAATATATTATAAATCGCTTGCTTCACTTTTTAATAAATTTTATTTACCTTTAATACCAAAAATTTGTCCGGCTTCATGGCATTACTTAATTTTTCCATAATATCTAAATTAGAAATAGATTTGCCTGTTTTATTAAGAGGCAAGGACACTGATATATTCATCCTGGCCACGGGCTTAAGGTAAAGACTGTGCGGCAAATACAGCGGCACGCAGTCTGCCACATGTTGTATGGTCTGGATATTGATCATTGTTAAAAAGTTGGATTGAACCACATTTATATTGATATATATATATATATATTATGTTTTAATTGTTTTTATTTATTACACAAGTATAGTGGGGGTGGAATATAAAAGTTTTTACATGCGTATAGATGAAAAAAATAAGAATTTTATAAAACGAAAAAATTATATAACGAATGTATATAATGCTGGCCTAAAAACCTAAATCTGCGAATAAACGTATCCTAATTGGACAGACAATGCTGCTAAAAGCCTATGAAAAATATCTCTAACGAAAGCTGAAAATGTGTATTTTCCTTTTTTGCAAAACCACTATCACTGATGGTGACCACATTAATAAATTAATATATATATAAGTCTCTTTTTTAGTTCTTTTAAATCATTGAATATTAACAACACTTGAAAATAATATTTGCAATCTTTTATTTTGTTTTCTTTTATTGTTTTATTATTATTTTATTAATTGAAAACTGATTAATTTATTTCTGCTCAAGGTTTTCATGAAAATTAATAATGGCTGTAAAATGGTGCTAAGATTGAAAATAGGGTGTATGTGAAAATTTCAATTAACAAAACATTATTGGCAGATGTACAGGATGCACACAAAATGCATAAAACTAATGCTAACCATTTCGTTGTTTGGCAAATTATTAATAATTTCAAGCCATAGATAAAATCAAGCTTTGTTTACTTTCACAAAAATTTATTACATGAATTTTTATTTAATGTACTATTTTTAAAATCATCATAACATGTAAAATTTCATAAACGTTCTAACCTGGATGGACAAAAGTATTTATTTTTGTAAGTTATCGATTTCCTTTGATTGCAAATATCCACCATTTTGTTGTTGCCAGTTGTGAGTTGTTAATTATTTTCCATTTAATGTGTATACAAGAAAAAGGCGTTCACTGTTGAAAAATCCATTATTTTTTATTAAAACAAAGCATAGATTTTGCAAAATAATTTATTATTATTTAATAACACCATGTCAACCTTAACAGATTTTGGTCAAATTGCTACAAAATGGGATCCGAAAAATTTAGAAATTCGTACCATGTCAGTAGAGAAAACGTTAGAACCATTGGTATTACAAGTAACTACTCTTGTTAATACCAAGGGTCCGAGTAAGAAGAAAAAAGGCAAATCTAAGCGGGCCAGTGCTTTGGTGGCTGCGGTGGAAAAGGCTACTGAAAATTTTATACAAAAAGGAGAACAAATCGCTTATGAAAATAAAGATATCACGCAAGAGATGTTAGCGGCCGTGGATGAAGTACGTAAAACAGGAGATGCTATGAGTATTGCGGCCAGAGAATTTTCCGAAGATCCTTGCAGTTCACTTAAACGTGGCAACATGGTAAGGGCAGCCCGTAATCTTCTCTCGGCTGTTACACGATTATTAATATTGGCGGACATGGTGGATGTACATCTGTTGTTAAAATCGTTACATGTGGTAGAAAATAATTTAAAGCAACTGAAGAATGCTTCCAGTCAAGATGAACTGGCAAAAAATATGCAAGATTTTGGTCGCAATGCCAACGAATTGATTAAGCAGGCAGCTAAACGTCAACAAGAACTGAAAGATCCACAATTGCGTGATGATCTGGCAGCCGCACGCGCCATGCTAAAAAAACACTCCACCATGCTATTGACAGCTTCTAAAGTGTATGTGCGTCATCCCGAATTGGATTTAGCTAAAATAAATCGAGATTTCGTCTTGAAGCAAGTATGTGATGCAGTAAACACGATTAGTGACGTGGCCCAAGGCAAGTGCACACAACCCACCGACATTTACAGTGGAGCTGGTGAATTAGCTGCGGCCCTAGATGACTTTGACGAAGGCATTATAATGGATCCAATGACGTACAGTGAAAAACACTCTCGCCAATTACTAGAGGAACGATTGGAGAGCATTATCAGTGCTGCTGCTTTAATGGCAGATGCTGATTGCACTCGCGATGAACGTCGTGAACGTATTGTGGCTGAATGCAACGCTGTACGACAAGCATTACAGGACTTGCTGTCCGAGTATATGTCTAATATGGGCCAGAAAGACAACAGCCCCGGCCTAGACCGCGCCATTGATCAAATGTGCCGCAAGACTCGCGACTTACGCCGCCAACTGCGCAAAGCCGTGGTGGATCATGTGTCAGATTCCTTTCTGGAAACCACAAGCCCCTTAATCGATTTAATTGAAGCAGCCAAAACGGGCAATGAGAAAAAGGTGCGCGAAAAAGCCGACATATTTACGAAGCATGCCGAGAAATTGGTTGAGGTGGCTAATCTGGTTTGCAGTATGTCCAACAATGAGGATGGCGTTAAAATGGTGCGCTATGCTGCGGCCCAAATAGAGAGTTTATGCCCCCAAGTGATTAATGCCGCCTCCATATTGACGGTCCGACCAAATTCGAAGGTGGCTCAGGAGAATATGACCGCCTATCGTCACGCCTGGGAGGTGCAAGTGCGTATTCTAACCGAAGCAGTGGATGACATAACAACCATCGATGACTTCTTGGCCGTTTCTGAAAATCACATATTGGAGGATGTGAATAAGTGTGTCATGGCGTTGCAAGTGGGCGATGCAGAAGGTTTGCGCACCACCGCCGGAGCCATACAAGGGCGGTCAGTGCGTGTCTGCAATGTGGTGGAAGCCGAAATGGACAACTACGAGCCGTGCATTTACACGAAACGTGTACTGGAAGCCGTCAAACTTTTATTGGATCAAGTCATGTCCAAATTTGAACAACGTGTGGATGCGGCTGTAGATACCTTGGCTTCCAATTCCAAGGATGTTGATGAGAATGACTTTATTGATGCGTCACGTTTAGTGTACGATGGGGTTCGTGAAATAAGACGAGCCGTCTTAATGAATCGCAGCTCAGAAGATTTGGATACAGATACTGAGTTTGAGCCGGTAGAAGATATGACTTTGGAAACACGCAGTCGTTCTAGCGCTCATACCGGTGATCAAACGGTTGACGAATATCCGGATATTAGTGGGATTTGCACGGCTCGAGAGGCCATGCGCAAAATGACCGAGGAAGATAAACAAAAGATCGCCCAACAGGTGGAGTTGTTCCGACGCGAAAAGCTGACCTTTGATTCGGAGGTGGCCAAATGGGATGACACTGGCAATGATATAATATTTCTGGCTAAACACATGTGCATGATAATGATGGAGATGACAGATTTCACAAGAGGTCGCGGCCCACTCAAAACCACCATGGACGTAATAAATGCGGCCAAGAAAATTTCAGAGGCTGGCACTAAATTAGACAAATTGACGCGTGAAATAGCTGAACAGTGTCCGGAAAGTTCTACGAAAAAGGATTTGTTGGCCTATTTGCAGCGCATCTCCTTGTATTGTCATCAAATTCAAATCACCTCCAAGGTCAAGGCGGACGTACAAAACATTAGCGGAGAATTGATTGTTTCGGGTTTGGACAGTGCCACGTCATTAATACAGGCGGCCAAAAATTTAATGAATGCCGTTGTGCTCACCGTCAAATATTCGTATGTGGCCTCGACCAAGTATACGCGTCAAGGTACGGTCGCATCGCCCATTGTCGTTTGGAAAATGAAGGCACCGGAGAAGAAGCCTTTGGTGCGACCCGAAAAACCTGAAGAAGTACGGGCCAAGGTGCGCAAGGGCTCACAGAAGAAAGTCCAAAATCCTATACACGCTCTCTCCGAATTTCAATCACCGGCAGACGCTGTTTAAACACAACGCATACCCCACAAACATACGCAAAAATACAATACATTCTAGAAGCATAATTATTGGAACCACTCGTGTGTAAACTGCTTGCATAGCAGCATCCGTTGACAAAGTATTAAGAAATGCATAAATAAATAAATTATATACAATTGAAATTAAATTTATTCATCGTGTTCAAATGCGCTCAATGTGAGCAGTTGGACAAAAAAAAAAAAAAAAAAAAGAAAAGAAAAATCGTTCGATTTATTCATCATTTTATTAAAATCAATTTTAATTTATTGGAATGCTTTGCGTTTTTATTAATTAGGTATTAATTTTATTCTATTTAATTTTTTTTCATTATTATACTCGATAGAATTTCTCTCATCATTTGTTTTTACCTAATTTTCTTTTTGTTTTAGGTGAAACTATTTCACATAGTGTCCGTCGTCAGTTTGAGGCTAATTTATTATTATCTGTCTTTGGCTGCTTAAATGTATTTTATTTTCATTTATCGTATTTTTTGCTTTTTTGTTTGATTTTGTTTTAATTATATATAACAAGATGTCTGAGACTTTGACTAAATTAATATGTTTTGAGCTGAGATTAATAATATCTGTTTATTTTATTATTTTTTTTTCACATTTGGCCATTTATTCAGTTAGTTAGTACAAGTATGGTGTGTGTCGAGGTCTTTATAAACAATATATGTATTTACATATTTCAGTTTTAGTTTTCAACTTAACATTATTCAACTTAAACATTCGTACATTTATTTATTGTTTCATTTTATACCCTACACATAGCATGCGATTATATTAAGTTTGTTATGGCGTTTGCAACTTCTAAAGGTAGGCATCAGAGACTTTTATAAAAGTTTAAAATGTCAATTGTTTCAATATAGTCTTGTCCGTCTGTATGTCTGTCCGTAGTTATTTATTTTTTTTTATGAAAAAATTATTAAAATTGTACAAACTATCCTTTGTTTCTGTACATATTAAAATTGGGCAAAAATAGATTGAAAGCCACGCCCACTAAAGATCTAAATGTTATTCCAAGAAATTAATTAAAAAGTAAGTTATTAAGTTGAAAATATTTATAATTAGCTCATATAAAAATGTTTCATAAATGGGCGTAATCGTATAACAGACACGCCCACAATTTATTTAAAAAATAAAAAAAACAACTATTTGGCCCAGAATTCTACATAACCTCTAATAAAAGTGTCATCAGAAATCTGCCACGCCCACAACTTATTCAAAATATGACCTCAACTGAATTTAGTTTTTCTTCCTGTCGTCTCATATCAAAAACAGTTTACTCCTTCTCAGAATAGTGATGTTTCTTTATCGCTTTATATGTATAGGTGTTGAAATTGTCGGGTCTCGTTGTATGTGTGTATATATATAGATATAATGAAATAATATAATCGGTTTTTTGTATACCCTGCACCACTGGTTGGATTTAAGTTTGTAACTTCTAAACGGCAAATGCCACACCCACCTTTTAAATCAAACTGATTCATTCAGAATCAAAATCTGAATCGATTTAATAATATCCGTCTGTCTGTCCATATAAATATATGTGCATTTTTTTTGAGGTATTTCATTGAAATTTGATACAAAAACATATATTGGCCCAAATAGGAACCTTAGTGAAAATGAACCGGATTGAACCATTTTTAGAACCCCTCGCTATATAAGGTTGTATATGAAAAAAAGTTTTTATATGACAAAAAATTGCAAATCTTAATATTTTTAGATAAAATTTTGTTAATAATAGTTAATTAGCTTCATGTGTAGCTGGAATAAATTTGGACCCGATCGGATCATTTTTTTTGAAATCCCTTCGCAGTGTATACAGAAACAATCAATAAAATTGTAGTATAATTTAAGGAGCTAAGTGGTGTGAGGTATTAAATGGTCAGGCTGGACCGTCTATAATATTTTCACTTGTTTTTTGTTGTTGTTGTTATTGTTGTGAAATGTGTGGCAAAGTTTCGCAAATTATATAATTTTACATTTTTTTCTTTTTCTGTTTTTTTTTTTTTTTTTCACTACTTCAGTTGAATCCTTCTTTAATTACAAATTAATTAATAATTTTAATTGAAAAATATATTTATATATATAAGCATGTACATAACACATATTTTTTTATTGTTGTTGTTTTTATTATTTTTTTATTTTTTTATTATTCATTCTTCTCCCTTGTCTCTCATTCCAGTTATTGTGTGATTTTACTGTTGGGGGGCTTAAGTTGTGTGTTTTTTTCTGTAAATTTTTTTTGTTTGTTTTTTAATCTGCAACAAAATTGCTGTTTAGTTAGTTACTTAGTTTGGGCGGTAGTTTTGATATCATCTTGTTATAACCGTTAGAACGGTAAACATTTTGGGCATCATGTATTTATACATTGTTGATGCAAACAATAGGTATGTTATGAAAGGAATACTGCTGCGACGTCTTATTGAAGCTGCATTGCGATTGGCCTCCTCTAAACCTAGTTGGAAGGGAGAAGAAAGGATGAATGGATTTTTGTAAAAAAAAAATCTTAAAAAATATATGTCAAACTTACCACCTATGAAATTTAAATGATCATCATTGATATTAGCTATGCCCGGATGTAATTTAATCTCTGTTGAAAGAAGAAATATTCACAAAAAAAGTTTTAAATAATAATAAATGTTTCGTTTTATGGTACTTGCCGTAAAGGCGTAGGGTGCCTTCAGCCCGACCTAAAGAATTTGTGCTAACGCAATGATAAGTGCCCACATCCGAGGGTGAGAATGAACGTACAGTTAATAGCATCACCCCGCGATAACCGTCACGTTTTTCGGTAATGGCATACTTGGGTCTAAAAAGCCATTAAGAACCACAAGTGAAACAATGGTTATCAAAATCAATAAAAAATATATTTCTAAATACCCATCTAAAAGCATTTCGGGACCCGAGGAGCCTGACTCTAAACTGTAACTGGATACGCTGGCGAATCCGGTTGACGTACGAGCCCCTTTCAACCAGTAGGAGACGGGTGAGGGAGACGCTTCCACCTGACATTCCAGTTGAACATCCGAACCCAACGGAGTGCCCAATAATTGACTGGGAGCTCGCACCATAGGGGCAACTGTTTATGTTCGATATAAACTTTAAGACATATTTCCGAAAAAAAGGTTTTAAACTATAGTTGTACTTACATTGAACGCTTAAGGAGACCCGTTTACTGACAGCTGGTGGGACATCGTTGGATGCTATACACAGATAAGCGCCCATTTGTCGACGTTCTAAACGCATTAATCGTAACGAAGAGCCCAAATATGATTCAACTATGAAATCAATTCCAAAATTCTTATATGAATTAGAAAAGCATTGAAATAATGAAAATACCTCTCATCAGTTCCCGACTACCAGGTTTGCGCATTAAAATCATTTCACCATCTTCACGACGCCAAGTTACACGGGGTTGTGGATTACCAGTAGCCTTACAAGTCAACGTGGCATCCTCTCCCTCTTGAACTGCCATATCGGCCGATGAATCTTCATTACTTATATCAGGAGGAACTATAATCGTGTGTAATCTTTATAATAAACTATATAGCCTGATCTATATATATATATTCCGATAAATACCTTGAACATCTATGCAGCCAATTTGTTTCTTCATGGGACTGGTATTAATCTGACACATATAACAGCCGCGATCACTTTCACGTAATTTACTGATTCGTAATTTCCAGGTGTGCATGTCCTCATGCATGACACTAATGCGTGCATTATGGGTAACAACGCGTCCTTGCAAAGCTAAAACAGTCTGATCGGAGGCACGCAACCAACCCACCTTGTATGTTATAAAGAAATTACATAACAGCGACATACAAGATGATCTTTTTATCTGTTATTTACCTTATTTTTACCTAAATTTCTTACCGAACAAGTCAAAATGGCTTCTCGACCTGCCGGAAATGTAACATTATTGATGATGCCAATAAATTCGGGATCAGGATCCAATTGGGAAATGGCTTCTACAAAAGAAATTTTTTATATTAAATGTAAGACTAAGCTGTGGATAGATATCTCAAGATACCATTAAAGTTTTGTGTTAAAATTTGTAGACATTTGGTGGTCATGAGTAGGAATACCAAGTAAATGCATCGTAATTTCTCCATAATGATTTTTGATAACTACTTTGCTTATTGCCCTTCAGTACTTTGATTATATTAAAACACTTGTATTGATTAATAGACACCGATATGTGTTGGATTCTTTCTGATATGAAAAGTTACAACATTTGACGATATTTGATGATATAGTGTTCCTTCACTTTTATCCATTTTGGATACATCATTTATAATAATTGTCACTGTCTCAATGCAGATCTGGAAAATAATTTATTTTATATATAATTATAAATAATAATTATTAGAAAATCTTGTATATAGAATGGGTACATAGAAATAGTTATTAGTACATATAATCCTACTAAGTCTAAATAGGAAATCGATCTCAGCGGTCATAGGAGTCCCAACGTAGCGTTGTCTCATATAGCACATGGCCAGCATTTACGGTATCCCGTATAATGATTTCTGTAGAAGCTGCAGGGACGAGGAAGAGGCGGAAACTGTAGAGTATCTGCTGTGTGAATGCCCGGCTCTACAAGGAAACGACACAAAACACTTGATGTCAGATTCCGGTCACTAGCAGATGCTAATATTTTCGACTTCAAACAATATATAGCCTTCTCCGGATGGCTTAATTGACTCTGTGTTATGTTATGTTGTACCCTAATCTGTCTGTCTAATGTTGAAATGATTGAATGACATATTCAACCGAAATTCTATATATACCATATATTTCTCCATTTTGCGCCCACATTTCTATTAAATTGGACAAAATCTATTTAAATACACGCCCACACGTAAAAATCTATCTATCAAGTACAAGACTTGGTTCTTGGTCCAAATTTCAAGTTCAAAGGTTAATATTTGTGGCAGATATATAGATTTTTGTCGATTGTGGGCGTGGCTCTTGATCGATTTCGATTTTTTTAAATAGTTGCGTGCAGTAACTATAAGTATCGGTAAACAATTTCACCTCAATATCTCAACATTTCTCATGAATGCCAATAACACACGGACAAGCATGTCTAAATCGATTCAGTTTTTAATATCGATCAAGATTATATATACTTTGTAGGATATCTGACGTCTCCTTCTGGATGTTGCAAATGAAAATACAAACTTAGTATACCCCCTTATCCTATGTGGAGGATATGAAAAAAAAAACTTATTATAAATGTCACATCATGTCCGAGCTATTAAATTAAATGTACACAACAATCTCTACTTTGTTTAAATGGCAAATACATACAAAACCAATAACAATAACAATAACGAAAATGGCAACAATAAGAAAATACAAATTCTTCTTCAACTTGACAAAACAAACAACAAACAATTCCAGGTAAATATTAGACCCAAGTACACATGACCCCACAAAACTTAAGCTAATATTTCTTGCATGCATGCGTTTGGTGTGTGTACGTGTGTGTGTGTCTGTGTGCATTTATGCGAACTTAAATGTGCCATAACTGCCCACGATTGTGTATGTGCATGGGTGTGCATGTGTTTAAGCATTTGCATAATCTGTGTCATACATTAAACAATATAAATTCCATAAATGTGTTTTAGTGTGTTTTGGTTACACTTGCACACATATGTGCATACGTGTGCCAGGTATGTTAAGCGTGCAGGCATAAGCATGCAAGCAATTATTTGACTTATCCCAAAAACCACAAACAAGTAGACAACAAACACACAGGCACACATGCACACCTACATACATACATACATACATACTTATATACCATAATATATGGTGCATGATGCATCCACATATGTTTAGTTGACACACTTATTATTATTATTTATCGCATGCGATAACCTTCATTTCGATAGCATTGTATTTTTTTTTTTTTTTTCTTACAACGTTTAAATCGATTTACTTTTACTCCCCTTTTATTACTTTGTTTGTGTAAACAAAAATATTGAAATAAGTTATTTACTCTCTAATATTATGAAATTGGCCAAATGAATCAAAACAATAAATAAAAGTAATATAAAGAGAGAGAGAGAGAGAGCGAGAGAGATTTACAAATAAACGTCTACACAACCCAATACATGTAAACATACTGCATAACTTAATTTAGTAAGTTTTTTGTTTACAGTTACGATTCATATACATACCAAGCCCGTGGCTCATATATTGACGTGTGATTGTCTAACTGTATAATATGTATATTACGTTAAGTGCATGTGTAGTTGATGATCATATTTTTATCAAACATTTAACTCGTAACATATGTAAAACAGTAACATGCACACATATATGAATCAATTTTAACCTCAAGCAATAACAAGCAAACAAACAAACAAACGTGTCGAATATATACACATTGTACTACATAAAATGACTCAAAAGCAAACAAACAGACAAACAAACAGAAAAACAAAGACAATAATAACAACAACAACAAATATAATGTTCAATATATTTATTGCTGCGCCATTGCAATTTTTCATTAGTGAACAAATTTTTATAAATTTCATATTTGATTCACGATTTATACCATATGATACAATGTTCACTTTTAAAGTGTGAGCGAGAGAGCAATTATTTACACAAGTATCTTTTTTTTCTTTTTTGCTTTTTTTTTGGGTTTCTTCAAAACATAATTACATTTTATTTAACATATAAATCAATTTATTTGAAACATTTTTTATTGATTCTTGTTGTTGTATAAAAATGAAAATAAATTCTTTAAATTTCATACAAATTTATTTGTTCTAAATTAAATAATAAATTGTATAAAATATTATATATGCAGGTGGATTGTTTGCCAATTCACTCCTGTACGTTATGAATATTGTGACAACCCTTGAATAGTAAAGAATTAGGATTTCATTCTAACAAGTTAATTTTTTTATTATGACTAGATCAACAAAGTTTTTGACGCTGATAAAGAAGGGTAGGGTGTCTGGTGTTTCCTTTTAGGTGTTGCAAACGGAATGACAAACTTCGTACACCCACCAACTTATGTGAATATCTTTTTTATTTGTGTATAAAAGAAATTTTAGTAAAAACAAGTTACAGTCGGTTAAGACCGAGCATATAATACACTATCCTACACCACTTAGCTCCTTAAATTATGCTACAATTACTTTAGTTGTATGAGTATACGCGACGTACAGCCATATAAGTTATTATAAGTTTGTGAAATGTCATTATATGGAAAGTGCTTCCAAAAATAGTTCAATTGAATCCAAATTTGGCACAGCCAAATATTATGCCAATTAACTAATCTTTACTCATTTTTGTCAACAAATATTAATAATTGCGATTTTTTGCCATATAAATACTTTCATTATAATATGAGGAGGGGTTTTAAAAGATTTACGATTCGGTTCATTTTCAATAGGGTTTCTTTTTAAGCCAAATTTTAGTTCCTCTTTGTATCAAATTTTATCGAAATATGTCAAAAAAAAAATGCCATCTGTAGCTTGTCCACGTGGTCACGGACAGACGGACAGAATATATCGATTCAGTTAATTTTAATTGTATAGAATTTAAAATACTGATTGTGATATGTGTTAACAGAGAGAAAAATGATTGAAATTTAATCCTTTTTCTCTTTTGTTGTAATAAAATGGGATTACTTTTATGATTGTTGTTTACAAAGGTAAACTTAAAATAATCGGTTCATTAAAAGAGAAACTCTCTGATAGCCGTCTCTAAAGAAATATTTGAAACTCGCAAAGCAATTATTTATTACCGTTAACGTACTGCAAGGTATATATAAATAAATAAATAAATAAATAAAAGTTAAATTGTAAACGAAAATGTCTGTAAATGATATGTAAAATTTATACATTTATGTGATTTATTACATTTTATAGAGAGATTAAGTGCCTACACTGTTCCATAGGTATGCCGTACAAACACATATAACAAGTCTAACGTTCACATACGCACACATGCATACAGATATGAACACATCATAAAACAAAGCCCAACAGGTTTGATTAGAGAAGGACATTCTCAAATTGTTCAATTTGTTTTACTGTGTCTATCTATCTGTGTTTTTGTCGGTCTGTCCATATCTATCTAATACATGAACTGATAATATTTCCTGAACAAATTATAAGTAATTGCGGATTTATGGGGTAAATTTGAAATCACAACACATGCTTACACACACACACACACAATACCTACAAATTTATTTATTGCAAACAGGAAGAGAATTAACACCATGCATATAATTTATGGTATGTCGGCATACATTGTAAGTATCTCCTGTAAATATAAGTATTATTGTTGTATATTTTTGTTGTAGTTTGTTTTAATTATACAATAAATGTTAAATAAATTGCCAATAATTGTAATTTGTTGTATATTTGAAAATGTGGTCGTATGTTGTCGAATGGATAACTAAAGCAATCCAAAGCTAACCGAAAATTAAGAGAAAAATCTAATTAATTAAAAGTAATCTTTAATGAGATCCGACAATACAATACCAAAGCAGTGCCAACAACAACAATAACAACAACAAGTAAATGAAAAATAAACAACCAACAATAATAACAACTTCATTGGTCTGTTAATCTGACAGTTTTAACAACAGCGCGTTGCCACTTTTCCGCTTTGGTCTACACATCCGTTAATTCAAAGGGACTCTCTTCTATGTCTATAGCTGTTGTTGTTTTAGTTGTTATTTACTTGAGTGTCTGCTGCGAACAAAGTGCAAATCCTGCTCTTTTTCCTGCATGTTCAAACGTGTACGATAAGAATGAGAGTAATATTAAGTTTGGGAGGTTCATTAAGTTCAAGTCTCTCTCCAGCTTGCCAGCTCAGCACAAGCATACAATAAATATAATAATTTCAATTATTATTAACATATTTGTACGTTGAGTAAATTTTTCAATGGATAGTTTTTTTTTTTTTTTAATTTTGAGCGTGGCAATTATTGCAATTTTATAAATGTTTAAATTTATACAATAATGATATATATAAATTTAATGGTACTGGTGGGCGTGGTTGTTAAAAAAATTAAACTAAATTCTTTTTCTTTGAATATGAAAATACATTTAAAAATGTAGCAACTCTAAGCGTTTGATATTAGTGTGCACGGACAAGCAAAACATAACAACAGAGCTGCCTGTTCATATATTACATACTTAATAAAGTTTTGGCGTTTTTAATGAAATCATAAAATTATTATACGCGCGGTCTTATCATTACAGATGAAGGATAAAATGAAATGTAAAGAAAGGAAGTGTGATGCTAAAGAGCGAGAGAGTAATGGTAGGTAATACAATACAACGTATAATATACACACAAAATATATACAACTTTAGCTTTCTTAGTTCTTAAAATAAATACTCATACATTCATAGCATGTATGAGAATGGTTGTTTGTTTTCGTGCTTGCTTGTTTGTTTTGTGCGTCGTCCTCTCTTCAACCTTTATTTAATTTAACCGTAATAAAATGATGTTTGTATATGGATGTGTGTATGTGTGTGGTTCGTATCATCTAAATAGTTTGCAACAACAACAGGAATAACAGCTGAGCTGACACAAGCAAATTTATGATATTTGGCCTTTATCCAACAATACAGCAATTTTTGTTATTATTGTTGTTGTTATTTAAGCTATAAATACATGTATATGGCATGGCATGGATAAAAAAATTAATTGAGTTGGTTTGGATTTTAGGAAATTTTAAACGAATTTCTAAATTCCTTTGTATTTGTAAAAACTATTGTAGATGCATGTGTAAAGTGTATAACAGTATACACTATAAAATTGTTTAAAATACATGTAGATTTTATATTTATAATACAAACATAATATATTGTACAAAAATATGTAAATTTTTATAATTTTAATAAAACTGTTATACGCATATTCTATTCAGAATGGATGGTCACAGCAACAGCCGTCCAGACATTTTGGGCGTTAACCCGCACAGAGGGTATAACATGCCTAGAACCACATTTAACATATTTTTCACTAACAACAGATACTATTCAATTCTAGTCATATTTCAGAAATTTTCGAGAAATGTCCTTTAATCCTCTTTTACAATATAATGTATATTAAGGAAAAACTAACATCAAAGGCGTTTAGCATAATATTATACATGTAGGTGTGTGTACGAGTATATGTGCATAAAAAACCAAGCATATGATTACATGGAAAAAGGAATTTTTTTTCCTTTCCATTCCATTCCTTTGTTATTTCTTTCGTCAAGGCGTTAATTTACTTTGGGTATTTCATGCATGGCAATGCATGTGCCAACAACAACAACAGCATAGTACCAACTTTAGTTTGGTACAATTTACACACACACACGCACACGCACACATGTATATGTAGAAGTAAATAGAACCTATTTAGAGTTGCTTTGTTTGCCAGCACCGCGCTTTCTCTCGCTCCGTTTATATAATTTTTGTTTTGCTTGCCACTTTGTATACCAAACGAACTGCAGCAGTACCATCTACACTATACCATACATGCGTAGTAATGTGTTCAAAGGTTTATTTGTTCATTTTGTTCTGCCATGTAGTGCTGCTTTCTTTTACAATTATCTTTACAACAACAACAAAAACAACATCAACAACATGAATAATAATGTAATATAAAAAGTGTTGGATAGAGAGAAAGAGAATGAGAGAGCCTGTGAAGGAGGGAGTGCGTGATGGACTCAGGGTTGTGTGTGCCTCATTAATACCAACTAATATTGTTGTTGTCATTTCTTTATGATGCTCATGTTTTCGTTATATTATTGTATTAATATAATTTTGAGTGTGCCGCCTTTATGTCAGTTATTATGCATTGGAGTGCATGGAATGTACTGTTTTTATACTCTCTCCAAAAGAGAGAGAGGGGTCCGGGGTATATTTTGTTGATCATTCTATTTGCTACACCAATAAGGTGGCATTAGAGACCCTACAATATATATATGTAATACAAACATTATTAGAGAGCGTAATCATTTACCTACCACGCCCACTTTTTGCTTATAGATGTGGAAGATATTTAAGATATGGACTAAATCAAATTTACTTTTCTTGCTTGTTCTTTTCTTTTTGTATAAACTTTTCACATTTAATATACGCACATACGATCTGATTGCAACAACTAATGGAAAATAGCAAAATATCATAATATACGTAAATAAGTATTATGTGTAAAACACATTTAATCTTGATCAGCTTTCGAGTCTGGGAAGTCTGACTTGCTTACTATTTACTGACTTGTTTTGCTTTTCGAATAAGTTTTCTTTCTGTACCTAGATTTTCCTTTTTTTTTGATCTCATTATACAATATTTTTATATTTCTTTTCTTGCATACGCACGTAACTAATAACACGCTCTGCGCTTATTTAATTTTTAACCTTAGAGAAATTTAGTTATTTGTTTTTATACCTTCCACATAAAATGAAGAGAATTTGCATCATCCATAAGGAGGCGTCAGGTACCCTACTTAGTATATTTTGGATCAGCATTAAAAATTGAATAAGTTTATTACTCCATTGATGACTACAGAGTCTCCACAAAGTATATTTATTCAATAATAAGCATGAAAATTTGAGTTGATTTAGACATGTCCGTATGTCCGCGTGCTATTAAAATTGTTTTCGAGCTATAGAGGTATTCTAAGACCATGAAGATACGTATCTTTTGAAAAAAACGAAATGGGTTAAAAAAGGCACGCCCATATTTGACAAAAAGCCTCTCAAAAATGCAAAAATATACCTAGAGTACATACGTATATTTTTGCATTTTGCAAATCGATTCGAAAGGATTCTATCGATGTACCGGAATTGGGCAGTATTGTATAACAGACCCGCCTCTAATTAACAAAACACCCTATTTAGTGCAACATTTAACATTTAACATATCGTAACAGTTACCTACTGATATGGTCAATAGTAATTTTTTGGTGTCTATGAAGAGTATCCAATGTTTGGCTTCAGCCAATACATAAAACTTTTACTTGTGTTTTATTAAATTTGCAGTTTCTATCATATCTGTATTGTTAGTATAGAATTTGTTTGTGTCAGTGCTTACTTTACTTTATTAAAATGGTAAAATTGTCAAGAAGAGAGAAGAGGGACAGAGCAGGGTAGAATAAAATGTGAAATAAATTTATGAATAAAATGTTAAACAGATTTTTTATGTGCTTTATATAACTATACACATACATACATACACACACACATATATATATATATATATATAAAATGATTAAAAATACATGAGCACAACACGACAAGGCCACACACTTGATACATATTTCTTCCGTTTACTTCAGGTTGTCACTGGTATTGCTTGCATAAAACAAACAAACAAAACAAACAAACAATTGCTGCTACTGACACAAATTCTACTCTTAACGTGTAAATCTCTGTTTTAATTAAAATGTTAAACATTTTTTTTCTTTTACTTACCCACACAACCACATGGTTTCAAAGGAAAATTGAAAAAATAAATGAAATGTCTTCCTTAAATTGTCCTTCAATATAAATTATAGCGGGAATTGAAAATATTTGAACATATGACAAAAAACTTGTACTCGTTTATAAATGACATTATAATGCTGCACATGATTTATACGTTAAATGAATAAGTACGAAGCAACTTGTTTTTCTTTTGTTTAAATCTAAAAAAAGTCTTCTGGGGATTTTTTTATTTATTTATTTAATTACAAACTAATGCAGATTTTATGCACAAGGTGTTAGTTTATGGACTAAGTGTGATACGAGTACATCAGGTGTGTCGGTAATTTCTTTCCGGTTTTTGTAGCAAATGTTATAAGTATGAAATGTTATGATTTGATACATTTTATTTCACTAACATTAACCTCAAAATTAAACAAGTTACTGTTCTTTTCGAATGGCATTCATGGAATTGCCTGAGAGAAGGGCAAAATGCCAATACATCTAATTTTTTTTTTTTTTTTGTACGAATTTTTTCTCTTTCTTTTTTTATACGAATTGCTTTGTTTTAACACGATTTTCAATTTTTTTTTTTTTTTGGTCGAACCAATCTACCATTTAGCACATTTCTTGGGAAGGTATCTATCATGTAAAAAGAGAATTAGGTGTACTTTGAATAAATAACTTTTAACTATCCATTGCTAGTAATGTGTTTTCTTTGGTGAAAAAATCGGAAAGGAATTAGCGACACACCTGATATAAGTATTAATACACAAGAAAACAAGTAAGAAAACTAAATTTGAATAATACCCTCTACCCCGACAATCTATTACATCATACAAACACTATTAGTGGGCATAAACATGTACCTGGCACGTCCACCATTTTATATATGTCTGATATTTAAGATTTAGTGTAAGCTAAATTTTATGTTTTTTTGTCGTTGTTGCATTTTCTATTTTATTTAGTTAACAGCTGTATCAAAAAATGAAAAACTGTCTCGACATGTTTGTCCAACGAATCTATTGCGAAATAGAAAGAAAATAATGAATGAAGAAAAGGAAAAAAAAAAAAATTGTATACGTGTGTATACCTGGTACGATGGCAAATGTTGTAAACACTTGGCTGTTATCCATTTAGTTGATCTCTCTCAAGAGGGTTAAATTCTTATAAAAATTGTTTTTGTCATTTTTGCAATTAAATATTTTTTTTTATTCCTTTTTCAATCGTATTCAGATATACTTAATACATATACACGAATACACACAAGTATACTCTATACGATGTTTAAATCTTTGTGTATATCTCTTAATATTATATTATTCAAAATGTGTGTGTGTGTGTGTGTGTGTGTGTGTGCATTACGAATGTGTCAGCAGCAGCAACAACAACAAAAACAATAACAATATTAAAACAGTTACAGTTAGGCAATGACAATAAGAGAAGAGTCGAACACGTATAAACATATTATACGAACACTATTAAGAAATGCGTTTAATGCAACAACAACAACAATAATAATAATGGCACAGCAACAATGACAATGACAGCTAATGTTAAACGTTGCAATTATCACAATTGCTCTGTTATCTGTTATACAACACACACACAACACACAAATACAATGCCCAACAACAACAACAACAAAAATAATAATAACACCAATGTAGCAGTATGAATGAGCAGCAGTAGTGGTATGCGGCAGAATTCATTGTATAACTGTAGTAAACAAGAATAAGAACAATAATAATAACAACAAGAATATAAACTACAATAACAACAATGAAGAACAATAACAAAATAACTCCTCGGATACAAGAATAAATACGTACAACATACAACTAACGTAATAACAACGACCATAACAATCTAATAGGTACACCGGGAAATGTCACAGCCATCCCCTTATATACAAACATACATACGCATACGCATACATACTTTGTGAATAAGCACAAATACAATAATAAACAAACATTCACTTAAACCGTATACACATAGCAGCAGTTTCTTCTTCATATTCTTGGCATACGATGGAGACTGAATTTCTTCCTTCCGTGTTTGCACATATTTTGCATGCTTTGCATGCTGCATTTTAACGAAACCAAACACAGACACAGTATCGGTATATATTTATTTAAAGAACAGGTATATGTGTATATGTGCGGATGTGTGCTAAGAAAGCAATTATTGAGTTTTTTTTTTATAGAAAAGAAATTCATTTCTGTGTGATGTTGCCTAAAGGATTAAAGTTGAATAAATATATTTTCAGATTGCATTTACATGCTTGTTTCCCTATTTTCTTTCGTCAGATTATAATTAGCTCGACCATACTCTAAATCCATTTAATTGGGTTTTTCTATTAATAAAACAATTTTTAAAACTTAACTAATGGAAGTGACCATTATCGTCATTCAATTATTCTCATTATGTTTCTATTAAATAATTAAAATGTTGAGAGCTGTGGTGTTGATTTCATTTAAAAGAGAGAGATAGAGAGAAGTCAAAGAAATTAAGAGAGAATTGAAAATATTTATACGACATTTAATCTCTAACTAAAAGCAATTAATAAACGATGTTATGCTCTTGATATTAAGTGGTGTAACTCTGTAGTAACTCTCTCCTCTTTGCTTACACACTCAAACTTGGAAATGTTGCCAATACGTTATTTTAAAGGAGTGCCCGTTATAATATTATACTCTGAATTATTATTTTTCAGATTTCTTTTGCTTTCATTTACTTTTTCATACAAAAAACTCTTTTCTATGGTTATCGGAAAAATCATTAATCATGTTGTAAAAAAGACCGTTTTTTTTTTTTCTCTACAATAGATCCGTATCAATAATCGAGTATTTTAATATACTTAACAATTTCAATAGTTGTCTGGAAGGGTTGCGGTCATATATTTACGTGTTCTGGTCACGGGTCATATTATGTATTATTCATCATCGTTTATTATACATAATTTAGTTTTTTTCCCCAAGAAAGTTAATAGCATTTTGTGCTAAGTGGTGGGTATGCAAATTTTAGTTGTTGTTTTTTTTTTTGTTGGTTCTTTAAAGAATCGTTTTTGTATGTATATTACTGAATTTTTTTTTAAGGAAGAAAATGTTTAGTTATGAAAATATTAAAGTCTTTAGCAAGGATTTTTTTTTCATTTAATTGAATTTTGTAAAAAATTCAATCAAAATTTGCGGCATGAAATTGAAAACAATTCTTTTTCTTATAGTTTATTTTATCTAGTGTGACTTAACGTATGAGTCACACAGCTGTTAGTTATAAAAAAAATGTGACTTAACGTTTGCGTCACGTGGCAATGAGAGCGTTAAAATTGTAATCTTTTAGGTATACATAGAGATATACTCCATATCCTTGTATCACCTAAACGGTTTGCACAATAGATTAGAAATCCCCCTTTTTGTGGTGGCCGAAATTAAGCATATATTACAATATATGGAAAAGATCCTACCAAGTATACATTTTCTTGATCAGAATTACACGAAAGAGAGAATGATTTCAGACAAGGAAAGAAAGACAGACAGACCGACGCAGTATATGATGCTGATTCAGATTAAATATACTTTGACGCCTCCTTTCGAATGTATTTGGTGGGTATAGAAAGTAAGTAAAAAAAAAAAAACAAAGTAATCAACTGACAATCCATTTATTCTTTGTTTATACGTTTCTTTTATGCGATTTTCCATTGATATTCTTAGCACGACACAATAACTGTATAAATTATAAATTGAAATATTTCCACTAATGTGTATGCGAGTGTTTGTTTGTATATGATACCACAAAATACAATATAAAAAACAAAAATAAAAAAAAAAAAAACTCGAATTGATAGATATAATGATGGAATAACAGAAATAATATTCAATTGTTGAGCGGTATGCAGGGTATCTAATAAAATCCCGAAAAGTATTCAGGAATAATAATAATAATATGGTTTCTTTTTCTTGTTCTTGTTACTCAGTCGTTAAGTTTGTTATTTGATAGAGAAGTTGCTGCACGTTGAGATATATTAAACAATTCATTCGGTTTTCTATACCAAAATGTTTAATATGAAAGGATTTTCTCTACCTTTCAAGCTCTTCATCAACAAATGTTGACTTTAATGATGTTATTAACTGTCCGAAGTTTGAACGGAAGAAATGTATTTTTCACACAACTCAAATCATAATTCTTCACTATCTATTCCGTGAGTTATTCTTTTAACAATTTTCTTTATTTAAGATGAAGAGATTTTGTATATAATTTGTTTGTTTAATCAAGGTATGTTTTCAGTAGCAAATATCCTATTTTTGTTTATATTCGCAATCGCATTCGCATTCGTATTTGTATTATTAAGTGAATGAAAGCGTGTTTTGCAATCTAAGCTGGCATACCATGCACACCAGTAAACAATTCGAATCGTTCATGTATTTCATTTTTCTAACTATGGTAAAAACAACAAAAAACAAATAACAACAATAACAAAAAAGAGAGGCAAACAAGCATATTCCATTTTACAGACGTGACTGTTTATAACTAGATGGCAATAATAACAATAAAAACAACAACAACAATCCAATACAACAACAACATAATAATAATAATAATAATAATAATAATAATGATAATAATAACAACAATAACAACAACAACAAAAAAGATTACATTTTCTTATACAAGTACACACTTATGTATACGTGTACACACATATATATATAAAATGTACACTGTTACACTGTTACATGCACAACTTTACACATGACTTGCTTTACTTAATTGTGGTAGTACTATTTTATTGGAGGATTTGCGTAAGTGTGTGCGTGTATAGTAGTAGTCATCATTTCAACAACGTAAGTAAGTGCGTATGCATGTATGTATGTAAGGCGCGTACAATGGAGCACAATGCTGTTTATATTGTAGAAACATATTAATTGTGTGTGTGTGTGTATGAATTGTTGTTCTTGTTGTTTTTGTTATTATTATTATTATTGTTGTTAATGTTAAAAGTTGTTGCCAATATTGTAGCTCTTGACTCTGGCACTTGCATACAAAATTTTATGTACTTGCCAGACATGTGCCGTTACACACTTCCATGGATGTATGCATGCATGCATGCATGGCCGCACACGCATAAAACTAACTTGGTTGCTATTGAAAGCATCTCACTATCAAAATACGGGTAGAACTTACTAAACTTTCAATGTCTCCCGTTACTCCACCGCTCTCTTGTTCTCTTTGTCACCCTCTAACGTTTGACAGTACAAATTAATATAAGTTAGTTTGTCAGTATGCTTGTCACACATGAGTACGAAAGAGGGCTGGCTGTAGCTGTATAATTGTATGCGTATCAAATCTAGATTGGTTTGTATGTGTATGCATATATGCATATGCATAAGTGTATGCATGTGTAAGCAGATAACAATTCTATAACAATTCTCTGGCGAAAATAAAAAAAATATATATTCGGTTGATTGTAGAAAAAAAAAAAATGAAAAACAAAAACAAACAAAAAATTACAATAAAAACAAATCCATACAAATGCATGGCACTCAAATTCATGTATATTTGTAGAATTATATACATCTTTACGTATGCTCCTGTACACGTATCCGGTGTTTCCACTAGGCCTTCACTCCGTTTACACATGAACAGAGCGTGTAACAGCATGTATTGTTGGGATGAAAAGAAAAAAAAGTGTCACAAACGTAAAAAAAGAAAGTGAATAACAAGTTCCATAAAGTAAACTATAGCGTGTATTAGTTGGTAAGGTTGCTTGCAGACGCCCACAAAGCAAGTGTTATCAAACATAATTCCATTTAAATATGACACTCATTCAAATGAATTTTAATGGAAATAGAATTGTTTTGTAGCTTTGTGCTGACTGAAGGAATGTGGCATGAATTGCAGCAGAGTGTGAGGAATAGAAAGAGAGAGAGAGAGAGAGAATGTAAACAATGTGTAAGAAATTTTTGCACAACCCAACACAATTGACAGTTGAGACTTAAGAATCTGTCAGGCTGTCAGTCCAACTCACATCGGAACAGTTTAAATGTTAGCTTCTCCTCGTTACTATTGTTGTACTTATTTGTAACTTCATTTATATATTATCTCTTAACTATTATTGCACTTTTTCGTGGAACATAACAAATGTTTGCTAAGCAAAAAAAAAAAAACAAAAAAGAAACAAAACCAAAAATTCTTTTAAGATATTTTTGCTGTTGATACCGAATTATTTTTAAGCACATAGCTTAAGACAATCACACACACAATGTGTAACTTTTATTTTAAACAAACAAAAATTTGTAATTAATTACAGATCGTTTTAGAAATTCGTTGTTGTTGTTGTTGTTGTTGTTGTTGTTGCCATTATACCACATTAGATAAAAATTATTTTACCACAACTTTTAATTTTCACATTCGTCACGTACTTTCCATAATATTAACTTTAGATTACTCACACCCTCTACAAAAATTGGCGCTATACTAAGTTGGTAATACCATTTGTAATAATCGAAAAAATATGTCAAAGATCTCACAAAGCATACATAGTCTTGATCAGCATCAAAAAATAAATTCATCTTGTCTGTCCGTGTGTCTGTCTGGTGAAAATAAAAATTTTCAAATATTGATTAACAATTGTTATTTTGACACTTTTAGTTTCGGAATGTTTTTTAAAATTGGTCAAAATCGTTCGATAGCCCCGCCCACAAAAGCAAAAATCTATTTAAATGCCACAAAAATTGAGCTATAAAGTTGGAATTTACTACAAATATTTACAATTATCTCATTCATCCATATTGGAAAAATGGGAGTGGTCAGTTAACAGACTATAAACTATAAGAGAGTGTATCGCGCCCACACTATTTGTATATAGATGTTCAGGGTATTTAAGATTTTGCCACTTGGTGTTTTTTGTCTTCTTATATAAACTGGTCTGGGGTACCATTAATGCTTTATTCTTCTATCAATTGCTGTATGGTATGTAGATACTTGTGTGTAAACTCATTCTTAGATTAAAGAATTATAATTTAAAAAAGAAATTATCTACTATGCATAAAGAACCCCTCCCCCTCAAAAAAAAAAGAAAAAAAGCACGTAAGAAAACTAAATTTGGCTTCAAACGAATCTTAAATACCCTTCACATCTATAATGGTGGGCGTTGCAGATATATATATTTTGTGCCTTCTAATAGTGTATGAATGTCTTGATGAGCTTGATAGTCTTGTTTTATGGTGAATATGGTTTTTTTTTTTGTAAATTGTGGGCGTGTCTGTAATCCCACCCCGTCCATTTTTGGCATATCGATGAATGTAACAACTATAAATAAATTCATCAAATTTCAAGTTTACAGATCAATTTAGTACATATAAGATTTATAAATATATATCAATATATAAAGATTTCGGTTCGATTATGGGCGTGTCTGTTATCCATTTTTGGCATATTGATGGAAGGACTAATAATATTTATGTACTAAATTTCTACTTAATAGCTTAATTTTTGTGGTAGTTATATAAATTGTTGATTGTGGGCGTGGCACTCGACTGATTTTGCCCATTTTAAATAGCGATCTGTGTCTGTACAAAATTTCAGCTCAATATCGCCCGCAAGAATGCCAACAACGGACGGACATGTCTAGATCGACTCAGATTTTGACGCTGATCCAGAATATATCTACTTTGCTGGGTCTCTTTGACGCCTCCTTCTGAATGTTGCAAACGGAAGGAAAAACTTAGTGTACCCCCCATGTTGTGTGGATTGTATAAAAAAAAAAAAAAGGAAAATATTTTTTCGTTTGTTATCTAAGTAGTTGAAGTTATAGAATAATCACATAGAGAAACTTTACAATCTAATGCCATCCACTTATGCTTCACATATCCGTTTCTACCACCACCACCACCACCACCACCACCATCATGGTGTACATGTGCATACGTGCTTTAGAGAATATTTAATGTACATCTAAGTTTAATTTAGCAACCAGTTTTCTTTTATTGTAATCCACTCTTTTACGTTACTCTGACAAACTTCTTAATAGTATTTATATAAAAAAAAAAAAAAAAAAAAAAAATTCTCCGAAAGTTGTGTATTTTAATGCTTGAATGAATAAATGCTCTGTTCCTGTTCTTGTTTTTGTTTATTTATATTTTAAAATAAAAAAAAATAAAAATAAAAAAAAGTGCAAAATTTCCCACAATTTGAAAGCAATTAAGATAATAGCATGAAATTGTCAATTAAATAAAAAACTGCACAAAATAAAATCCAAACCAAAGTCATGTAATTTGTGCATGTGCGTGTTCTTTATAAATATTTGTTATATAAGCTTTTATTCAATATCATCGATTTCTCTTTTTATTCTCTAACAACATAAATACGATATTATGTAGTACGGACATGGTATATAAATGATTTAACTTATTAGATGGATTGAGGCAAACATAACGAAGTATCATTCGTGTGGGTAGGTGGCTGTCTGGCTGGCTGACGTATTCCCTTGGGCAACGACAGGAGAGGAAAGAGAAGAAGCCATTCTCAGACTAACAGTTCAGCATCATTTCTTAAATGAAATGAGTCAAACATATGAACATGAAATTTTTCCCGTTTAGCCGTAAGGCAACAAAAGGTCTGACTGTCGGACGTGGTATTATCGGTCTAGAAGCACTTTGTGGTGGATTTACTAGACGAACTAAGCAAACAAAACGAGGTGTTTGATGATAAGGGGATCCTTGACAACAAAAGCGTACACAACGCTAACCCATAACTGTTATTCTTAGAAACTAAAAACTAGAGGTGTCCTTCGCTCAAACCCTTTACCAGGCTTTCTTAGTGTTGCCGCTCATTTGTTGTGGAAATGTCTATTTGCTGCTGTACACATTACCGAGATGGTTTATATTTTAACTGCTCGTTTGTAGAAGCCCGTCATTCATTGTTAATCAACACTATTCCATCCCCTGATAGGTTTGCTTTTATAAAAAAGCAAAATGGCCGGCCATTAGTAGATCTGTTAAGGCCAAAGTTAGGCAAGGAAGATTAATACTGTCTTCTAGTAAAGTCTCAAGGTTTCCAGAACTACAGAGAGGCGAGTTGGGTTTGCTAAGCGGTCTCTACACGGGACAATAGTATCCTCTCACATATAACTTGATACATTCAACGCTATGCCGAAAGCTTCTATACTGAGGACACAATTCAATGGTCTCAGTCCATTATAGCCCTCATCACATAACAGTACATGATCACGCCCATTTTAAAAATATTTTTGAATAAAATAATTAGATAAATAATAAATAAATAAATAAATAAATAAATAAATAAAAATTAGATGGATTTTTAATGATTATGGGCGTGGCTTACAACTGAATTGGCCCAACTTAAATAATACAGTTTATCACACAGAAAATGAAATATATGAAAAACTCTTCTAAGGCAAAAGTAATACAATAGTCAAAACATTCAAGTCGGCCAATTCGAATGCATTCAAAACTGGAAAATAATAAGGAAAAAATCCTTATTATACCACATACATACACACACATTTATACATACATATGTAAATGTGCATACTTAAGTGTTAAGTTTTATGTACAATATTGTATAACGTATGTTTACTCGTCTTCTAATTGTAGGCACTTAAATACACAAGCATTGCTCAATTTCAGTTTAACACTTCCGTTATACAACAAGAAGATGTGTTGTTGTTATTATTATTGTTGCTGTCGTTTGATCTTTATATGCGAACTAGTCATACCCAGTGAATGAGTAAGAAAGTTATGTTTGGCTACAGAGGGTGATTTTTACACACACACACACACACACACGCATATATATATATATATTTATTTAATGATAGCAGCTAGCATGCCGGAGAGGCAATTGAGCAATTGAGCAAGTGAGCAAGTGAGCAAACAAACAATAATAATAACAATAATAATAAAACAGAATGTGTAGTACATGGTTGCTAGGAGGTCAACTTGGCAAGTAGGTGGGCGAAGCATGCACGCTTGTAAATGTATGCAAATGTTATCGACTTGAAAAATATGGTGCCAGCTGGCCAAGATGTTGTTGATGGGGGTGATGATGATGATTATGATGATGATGATGGTATTAGTCACACAACTGCACAAACATTGCAAATCAGTCAGTCAGTCAGTCTGTCAGTTAGTTAGTTTGTAATTCATTAGTAGTGAATAAAAGTGTTTATGAGAAAGAAAAAAAAAGGAGAGAGAGTGAGAGAAAGCTTATTGTGTAGGTTCACATATTAAAATAAACAAGTAAGAAAACTAAAATTGAGAGAGGCCAACTCATCAATATCCTTCAATATCTGTATAGAAACAATAGGCGTGGCACGCCCTCTAGTGGTGTATATATTACTTATCAGTTTGCAAGTCGGGTTTTATGCTGAATAAGATTTTTTATAAATTGTGTTCATTTCTTTAATCTGACCACGCCCATTGTAAAAGCCCATTTTTAGCACATCGGTGGATGAAATAATTATAAATATGTACACAAATTTCCAACTTCTTGGCTCTATTCTTATGGTAGTTAAATAGTTTTTTATTGATTGTGGGCGTGTCCCTTATTCGATTACGTCCATTTTTTGCTCATCGATGAATAGACTATCTTAAATATTAAATATGTGTAGTAAGTTTTAACTTAATAGCTTAATTTTTGTGAGAGGTATAAAGCTTTTTGTTGATTGTGGGCGTGGCATTTGACAGATTTATCACAACTTAAATAGAGGTCTACATATAGAAACTAGAAATATATTGACATACATTTTTAAAATTTACTAGAGTAAGAGTGCTCACAACAGACAAGGTCATGGACACACGGACATACAAGTCTAGAATGACTCAGATACTCTACTTTATAATACCTCTTACTCCTCTTTCTGATTGTTGCAAATAAAATGATAAATTTAATAAACAAGAAGGGTGAAGGAATTGAAGTGTTATTGTAGTTTTCATCTGTTTATATACAAATATCTTCTAAAGTTAAACATTTTCTTTCTGTTTGTCTATTTGGCTGCTTTATTATAATAAACTTTTTGTTAAAAAGAACAATAATTCTAATAACGCACACTCATATGTACATATACATATATACTCACTCTCTTGGAAAAAAGAGTACATAAGAGTTTTTACAATGTATTCACTAGCGTATCATGTGAAATTTTAGTTCGCTACTTACTTACAGAAATTTTTATTAAAATTGTTACTTTTGTTCTTGTATAGTATAACATTGTGATAGTATTAAATTGGTTCAGACGAACAATCAACAACAACAGCACTCTTTTTTGACTTTATAATAAAAACAAAACATTTTAATGATTCCACTGCTTGCTACTGCTGGTTATTGAGAGAAAACTTGTAATGCGAGCATATTGTCAAGGGTATCATTTAAAATGATGCTTTTATTAAATTAATTTAGATGAAATATTTTTATTCACTCGTAGTGTTTATTTTTTTTTTCACTTCCCTGTCAAACTTTTGTTTATCTCATTACATGAATTTTCTCTGTGGATATGGAATTTAATTCATTTTAAAACAACGGCAACAACAACGACACATGCAACGACAAGTTAATGAAATTTTCCAGATGTTACTCTAAGCTACTGTATTAAAGTTGTACGCATACATGCACACGTGAATTCTTTCACTATATGTTTGTATATCTGTATTCAGTGATGTAAATAAAAAAAAAAAAACGGTAATTTTTTTTAATTTACTTTTTTTTTATTGTTGTAATATCATGTTATGTCATTTGTCATGGCTATTGCTGCAGATTTATCTACATTATATACACATACATACATACATACATACACACAAAAGTTTGTACAATTTCACTTTCTTCCCTGTCTCATACCGCCTACCAAATCATTTTTCGTTTTCAGACACGAAAATAAATCAAAGTTTTATTTTACAGACACACACACACGCATAATATTTTATAATAAATTCTCCCACTTTACATATGCATGTATATTGTATTATGAGAGAGAGAGAGAGAGAGAGAAGTTTATTCACATATAAACCGTTTAAGTTCAGATTTAAAGCATGTATATGAACGCATGTATGTTATATATTTGATGGGTAGTTTCCATTATATTTTTAATAGTATTCAATGTCAGTACATCATGTTGATGGAAATATGTGTACACAGGCGTAAATATGTTCGCTTATCTTTCGGTTTAATGTCATATTTTCCAATATGGTAAGAGTTGTTGTATTACAATTATGATATAAAAAGGGGTATAAATATGAACATATTGAAAATTTTACATTTTAAGGATTTAATTTATAATATTGTGTGTATAATAATGGTAGAAGAATACAACACTATTAAAAAGAGCCACGCCCACTGTTTGTATATAACATAGATATGAGCGATAACTAAAAGTTCACTTTTGTTAAATTTTTCTTACTTGCACAATATATAACAGTTTGGAATTATTATTATTATTATTAACATTTTATAACTTTATAAAATTTTATAAATTACTTAGTTTGTTTGACTTTGAAAAATAAAATATATATAACAGTATAACAGTGTATCATAATATAACAGTTTAAAATTATTATTAAATTTAAAAAAAATATTTTAAAATTCTAGCAAATAATTTACTCTTCTCCTTTAATAAAGTTAACTGTATAACAGTTTAAGAAGCTCATACAGCTCACGTATATTATATTCTAAAATAAAATAAGTGAAAAAAAGGAAAAAATAAACCTTAAAAAATTGTCTACACATTCTTTGCCTTCATCAACATTACTTACACATACACACACACACACACATACACAGACACCCACATTTACATGCATTATTTTAGCTTGAAAGCCAGAGATAAAGAAGTGCAAATAATTGGCAATGTAATCAATTTTAGAAAACACACAGAAAAAAAAAAACATTTTTTTAAATTGAAGCGACAGTCCAGAGAAGGAATTCAAGATCTTTTTTTTTGGCACATGAAAACGATTAAATTTTGCTTATGCAAGAAGATAGTGGAGAGGCACAAGGAAACATCAGGAAAATTATGTAAAAAACAAGTAAGAAAACTCATTAGCCTAAATATGTGTGGGTGTGGCAGGTGTATGATAATATTCTTTTATTATCTATTACGCATCAGCAGATACCTCTAAAAATATCAAAACGAATACGACAATACATCTAGAGAACATACTATAAACTGTCAATACGACTAATCATCAACTAAGTAAAAACGTTAAAGAAACCAATTATCCTGCCCATTTTCAAAAGGAGCATACACCCATTTAGAGTGCAGTACTTGTTAACAATAGAAGTAGAATACAATAGAATTAGAATCCAAGTAAGTAGTAGTCAACGCAACAGTATCAATAGAAGTAAGCTTGGGTTGGCACCCTCTTTAACCATGAAGCAATGGTGATATGAAAATCGTAGTACATGCCACTGATACAAAGAATACCTGTAGCATTAGGAGGCGGTGTTAACACATCAAGATTGCATTATCAAACTTTTCCATCAAAGTATGAATTCCAAATGAGCAATTTCTGGCTTAAATATAAGCAGCTTACTACCTACGGAAGTAAATTATACAAATTTTCTTTAAGAAAGTGTATAAAAAGACGATAACGAATGTAAATATAACATAAAATAGAATAAGGAATGAAGGCACACTTATGCGACTTTTGTGACCCCGCACAGCTGAGTAAAAGATTATTATATCATAAATTTCATTTTAACAACAGAGACAGAGACAGATACAGAGGCAAAGGAAAATAGAAGAAAATGTGAAAAGCAATATATATTATGTACACGTGCCGGTGCCTGTGTGCAACCGTATATATTGTATATCGTTGAAAGTATTCTTTTAAAAATGTTACGTATACGCCACAGTGTACAGAAGTATTTTTGTAATTTACTTTAATTTAAACCCTTGAACTCGAAAATATATCAATTCAATCAGTCATGAGAGACACCAAGGCGTACACACACATATACGCTCTTACATTCAAACAAACACATTTACATGCATTATTACACTTATTCTCTTGTATTCCACATGTTCTTATTATTGTAGATTTTTAATTATAACATGTATGTTGAAAGACAGAGAGAAGCAGCATAATAAAACGGTACATATAAATGAATGGGTAAAAATGTTCTAAAGTGAGAATAAGAGGCAAAGTGTGTGTTACTCAAACATTAGCCTTTAATGCCGTTGAGAGGCAAGTACAAAAAGAAAAAACACAAAACACTACGTACAAAACACTCACGCATACATATCGAAATTGCCAGAAAATAACTTGAGAGTAATAACCAAAAGATTTCTCATAGTAATCCAAATATCTGTCTCTGGCCAACGATAAAAGAAAAGAAAAAATGCCAATAACGACATACGAAGACAAAGACACACACACACACACACACACACACACACACAAACAAAGAGAGGTAGAGAGAGACTAAACGAATGCATTTCAGCTGTATGTACATTCATTGAAACTAAGAAATTGGTGTTTAAACCCTAAAGACGTTTTTTAGAAAAAGTTTTACTTCCTCCAGCACTTGGCCAAGGCATTGACAAATACGTTAACAAATCTTAGAAAAAAATCTTCTCTCTTTTTTTTTATAATTTTCAAACTATACACTTATGTATGTGTAAGTACAGACCCCAGAAGAAAATGAATATTTGTATGTATTTTATAATAATGTTAATCGAACAACTTGGAAAATGTTCTCCGGCTATTGTAAAACTTATTTTGAGGAGGTGATGTCTCTGTTATTGAAATGTAGTTTAATTTGGTAAATGTTTAAAATAGAAAGAGAACGGCATTTAATGTGTTTCTGCTGTAAAGCATAATATCACGAAAAACGAGAAATCTAATTTTTTATGACCATGGGTTAATTGGAAGTTATTCGATTCCATTATGATAATTATGAAGGCGAAATATGTTTTTTGTTGTTGATACTTTAACTATTTTCGATTTTTCAAATACTGATCCTATTGGGTTGGCAACTAAGTGATTGTGGATATGGAAATTTTTTTTAAAAATTAATTCTCGCCC
Organism: Crataerina pallida; assembly: GCA_949710015.1. Lineage (NCBI taxonomy): Eukaryota > Metazoa > Arthropoda > Insecta > Diptera > Hippoboscidae > Crataerina > Crataerina pallida. Next base: position 28,040,223 of record OX453290.1, on the reverse strand, counting down.
ATTTTTGGAGATCAATGAATTCACTAATTGTAAATATTTCATTCTAATAGGACAATTTGTGTGGTTAATAATTGTGGGCATGGCCCTGAAACGATTTCAATTTGAAATGTTAAATTTTTTTGGATGCTGATGAAGAATACATATCCATTGTGTAGTCTTTGACACCTTTTTTAGTAGTTGCATATGGAAAAACAAACTCCACTCATCAACAACTATATAACCTATTAAAATAAATGCATTATTTATAACACTTTAACAATATGCAGCGTATTGTACGATATATGTAAATATATACATAGGTATATAGTATATATATACATTAATGTGTTTGCATTATTTATTGTGTACCACACACACACACGCACACAAACACAGTAAATAGAAATTTGTATTGATATTTAACATTTATGTGTTTTGCATAAGTGCACGTCTATAGAGACGTTATATAGATAAAAGTTCATCAAATGCTTGCAAACGTGGTACACCCAGTTAGACTGTAACTTTTAAATGTAATAAATCACAACAACAGAATGGCAACATATTAATAAAACAGCAAATGCAAGCGTGAATATAACGAAAACGAAAGGGGAAAAAAAACAAGATTGATTGAACACAACCATCAAATACAATAATAACGAAAACAACAACAACAACATTCTTAATGAAGAAAGAGTAGAAGCATCATAACAAATAAAAACAAGTAGAACAGCTATATTTAGCTTAGACTTAACCTAACATACACCCTACAATTCATATATTACATACATATGTAGCATTTTGGATATAATATATGAAACAGTGATAAGTAATAAATTATGTGTTTTACTGAATTCGGAATCAATTGACATTTTTAATTTTATCTCTAGTGATCTCTTTCTGATAGTTGCTAACGTAATAACAAACTTATTTTATTCATTCACTCATGAAGAGTGAAGTGTATAGAAAAATAGAGAAATTATTTAAACATTTTAAAACATGAATTTTCTACTCAAGCACAAATATGTTTATATTTATATTGTTTATATATATACAACCAAATATTAAGGGAGGTGATAAAAAGAGATAACTAAAATAAATATATATGTAGGTGTATATGTGCTTGTTGCTGTGCGTGTGTTTATGTTTAACTGGTCACATGTTACAGTTAAATTTTCATGTCTACACAACTATTTACTGAAACACTTGTAAACTTGCACCAACACACACATGAACATTCGCACCTACTAACGTACATATACCAACCATATACAAACCACCATTGGTACACATGCATACAGGAATGAGAGAAACAGAGGCGGCACAAACAAGAGAAAAATACTGTTTATCAAGCACGTAACGGCAATTTTTCGACAATAAATTTCTTTCACAGTTTAGTGTTGCAATTGCCATTGTTATTGTTGTTGTTTTTATTATTGTTATTATTGCTTTACTCTTCTTCTCTCCATTTATTTGCTCCCATATGCATTTTGTTGATTTGTTGTTGATTTGTAGTTATTGTTTTGTTGAGTATCAGGGACCATTAGTGAATACACACACATACACACAATAGTATTCAAAAAATAATAAATCAATTTATATACATCACCTGAAGATTTGATAGAGTGGAATTTAGAATAAATAAGACATAAAATGAAGTATTTGTGTCACCATTTCTAGCTTATTAATGGAGAAAAGGTGAATGTTATTACAGAAGGAGAGAGAGAGAGTACATGTACAATAATATTATCATCATTCAAAGTTTTAATAGCTTTTTCGCTTGATTAGGAAGAAATTATTGCTCTATTTCATAAAAAAATTCGGTCAAGCTCGATCATTTAATATTACATTACCTTACACCACTTAATTTAACAAATTACTTTAGTTAAATCATTAAACGTAAGGCTTCGCTAAATACGTCCGTTCGTGAAATATCATTATATAGAAAGAAGTTTTAAAAATTGGCCCGATGGAGTCAAAATTTGGCACATTCAATTATTAACTATGCTTCACCACCTTCGTATATGTTAGAAAATAAAAATTTTCTTTATACAAAAACTTATTTAAAATAAAAGTTCTTCAATATAGAGATTCTAAAATTAGTCAAATATTATGCCAATTAAATGATTTTCAACAAGTTTTTGTTAAAAATTATTAAAAATTACGAATTTTCGTGATATGGAGATTTGTTACATCATAGGCTCAGCACTTTATTGTATCTTCATCACTAACAAAGAGTGTAAAGTTGAACCTCTTAAGCCAAAAAAAGTTTCCATGGGTTACAAATAACAAATACAAAGTGTCTGCCGGGATGTTATGCTACATTGTATTGGCAAATGTACGGCGACTCAAATGGTTGCGAGGAAGAAGCTCTTGTGTTAATTGAATCTTAAATGGAAACGAAAATCCAAATCCTTGTGCAGAATTGTAGCCAATTTGTAGTTGTTCTTAGTAAATGAATTTCCTGGGCTCGATGTCGAATTGGGGTTAATGGATTCTTTTAAATACTCTCTTAAAGAGCAGAAATGTAAAAAGTAGAATTTATCAAAATGGCGAACTTTCTGAACGGATCTTCTGTATAAAGTCGAAGCAGTTTTTTTTAAGTAATTAACGCATGTTTGTAGATTTCTATAATTCACAAAACAAGCAGTGGCTGCTTTAAGCTTAAATCTAATTGAAATGCACGTCATGACCTTGTTAAGCGAAACAATAAATTGTCAAATTAAACGTAATCGTTTAGTGCTTAACTTATAATCTCAATACTCATTACAATGTCTATTTATTATCAATACATTTATTTGATTTATTGATCACTGATTTGTGCTTTATGGTTCGCGTTCACAGACACCTTATAGAATATTTCATTGAATGGGAATATTTCAAATACTTCTGTAATCCTTATTTTCCTTCTTCTTACATTTAATTGAGTTTATCTTCTTCTTTGACTTTTCACAAATTACTGGAATAATTGTCTAACTTTGCTACATACATACCATACACACACATACCCGCACATCTACTCACACCCATTTACATTACTATCTACATACATTTAGCTTATAAAGTACACGAATAATAAACTCAACTCAACTTCATTACAAACGAAAAGTTTTTTAGAAAAAATTCATATTTGAAAAGCTTTATTTTTGTCAAAAATAGAGAAAATAGAAAAAAAAAACTTGAGAAAAATATTTAACTTTTCAACGTATTGCATGTCTCTGTTTAACTAGCTTTCTTTATCTATAACTCTCTCTGTGTTTCTATCTGTATGTGTGTGTGTGTGTGTGTGTTTGTTCGTTTCTGCTGTGCTATCTCTTTTTAAATTAACCGTACCGTAATATAAAGTCAACTAAGTATTATATAATAAGCCGTTACATGGTGAATGTAATTGAATTGAATTGAATTGTGTTTCTGCAATAATTGAATTTTAACATTTTAAATCAACTGATAATCGTATATTTAAGTTACAAGCTATCCATACTTCGGCAGCGTATTTTTTTACAATTAAGTTGGCTTAACATATTACAACAATAATAATAAGTAACAGCAACAGCTGTAAAAAGAATTTTATCGTTTTATAACAACAACTGTAATATTTATATTATTCGTAATAACAGTAGAAAATATTATTGCCTACTTTACGGCCGATTTTATACATAAAATACTCACAAGGCTTTACACAGCTTACCCACCATCACCTACACATTCTTTACTACACAACAACATGGCAAGTGTACAATTTATATTGTAAAGGACGAACACATTATACACATATTAAGTATATAATATTTTTATAAAGTTTATAAAGTGTTATACGTTACAATATGGGTCACAACTACAAAACAACAAAACAATACAACAAGTATAAAATCAAATTATTATTATTATTGTTGTTGTTGTTGCTTCAGCTGCCTTGTGTGTATCATAAACAGTTAATGTTGTTACTTTCCGCATTTCTTATTATACCCTCCATATAAAATGGGACGGTTTGTTCTTGTGTTTGCAACACCCAGAAGCAGGCGTCCTACAAAGTATTTATATTCTTGATCACAGCATCAAAAACTGAATCGATCTAGACATAAATGTCCGTATGTCCGCGTGCCTGTTTGTTGTTGGCATTCACGTCCCACAATATCCAAAAAAAAAACATATTCACCATAAAACTAAACTTGCAATCTGATACGTAATACATATACATACACCTAGCATGTTTACCGTTGTAGATGTGAAGGGTATTTAAGATTTGTCCTAAGCCAAATTTAATTCTCTCATTTGTTTAATAATAATAGCTATATATTATTTTTAACAAAAACAATAACAACATTATAAAATTTATGTGAGAACGTGGCAAAACAAAAATACTTTTAAAAAAGCGTTTACGTTTTATTGCTACTGCATAAATTATGTATATACGTGTGCAGAGGCATCATTTTAATAATATAAACAAATAATTATAATATCAAGAGAATGTGAATTTGCATAATTTTTGCTTTTTGCATTGTATTATGAACAATGCAGTAAGAAGATATTTGTATGGAGATATAAACAGTTTTTTAATCTATTGGCAACACCTAGAAGAAGACGCCCATTCTTGATTAACATCAAAAACTAAATGTGATCTAGATGGTTGTAAATTTTGACCTAAGGAGTTGAAATTTCAGCCATACATTTATAGTCTCTTTAAATTGAATAAGATTGGTCGAAAGCCACGCCCATAATCGATTTAATTATATATATCTCGGCTATAAATATTTATAATTATTTCATCTGTCGATATATTAAAAATGGGCATGGTCGGACTGCGTAAAGTCAGCCCACAATTTATATAAAATCTTATAAAGCATAAAACTTGATCTGTGATGCGTAAGGCATATACGTTTAGATGGCGTAATTATATACTTGCCACGCCCATTATATGTATGTTTATGTGGAGGGTATTTAAGATTCGCCTTAAGCCAAATTTACTCCTTTTACTAAAATTTAAATTAAATTTAATATAACAAGCTCAAAAAGTATAAGTAAGATGGTGGAAAATACAAAGTAAACCAAACCGTTTCAAAATAGAATATTCCAGAAGAGTCAACGATCTATCAAAAAACATTGACATTAAACATAGATCCATAGAAATTAAGGGAAGTGGAATTTACAAGAGATGTACAAAATAATATGAACACCCACCATATTTATTTATTAATAAGATATTGAGTCAATATTTGTTGCAATTCTTTGCCTAATAGATTTGTAGAAAATTTGAATAGTTTTACTGTCAATTTTTCTACTCTTCTTCTATTTTGTAATGTTCGTCGATCTGTGTCAGTTAACTTTCAGTTTTGCCCACTGTTTCCCTTCAACGATGACGTTTTACTATGTCTTGTGTATGCTGTCATTACTGTGGATATTGTCACTCGTAAAACGTCACAAAAACTCTCGATAACCAAAATACTGTTGAAATTATTTTGTCCATACCCTGTATATATAAACAGTAAATATGACAGCCAGCTTTAATAATAACAATCGATTAAAACTTAAAATCTGAATTAATGTAATCATGTCCATCTGTACGTCCACACATTTCTTATATCATAATTTCACAATTAATGGTAATTTTTGTACATTATTGATAAAATTTGATTTAAAAATATTTTAAATGTTGATTATTATTGAAAATGAAGGTCATCCGTCCATTATTAAAACCTTTCTCTATGTAACGTTGTCATTTAAAATAATTCTTTATATGAAGAAAATTTGCAATTTTTGTAAGATTAAACATGATTAGAGTAATTTTAGAACTTTTTTCTTTAGAACATTTTTATGACGAAAAAGACTTTTATAAGATAATGAATCGCGCTAATTGATAAAACTCAAACATTTATAATTTAAATTCAGTGTAGGGTATTAAAAAGTCAATGAAATATGAATAAATTCATCAAACACACGGCAAACAAATCACTTTGTAAAAGTTATTTAAATAAATTGAAAGTTAATAAACTTACTATCGTTTCATTTGCAATAAAATCTTTAATCGAAACTAATTAATAAGTACGCTTTGCATGTATTTGCTTCAATAGTGGTTGCTGTCAAAGAACTTTCAAGTAAAACGTTTCCGATTCTGATGTTTATCTAGCAAAGTTTATCTAATGAAAGTTTCAAATAAATGCATCAACTTAATACCCTCGGTGTACAATTAATTTTTCCAATTAAGAAATCAAAAAATAAGTGAAAATTCATCAATTTTCTAACCTTTCATGAAATCCTTTTTATAAGAAAATTTGTAAAAAAATTGTTTATTTAGCATTAAAAGAAAATACTTGGGTTTCATTTTATCATATAAACCTTATAATAATAATAACAATAAACACATCTTCGCCTATACACATATAAACACATAATTCAAATCTACTTCACATACACATTAAAAGCAGAGATGAAACTTTTCCTTTTCTATTCTACACTTTAGAAGTTAACATCACTTCACTATACTCGGGTAAATTCTTGATCAAGACAACAACAAAATCTGTATAACACATGAGTTAATAGTTCGTTAAAGGAGGGGCGTAATCATTATATGTAAAAATTTATGTAGCATGTATCTTAGATATGCCCGAAGTCAAAATTACAATTCTTTACATTTTTAATGGGCGTACATGTTACACAAACACACATACACTATGTAACGTTTCATATCTAACGAAATGATTTCTCTAAAGATCACACACAGGTGCAAGGTAACGCTATTTTTTTTAAAACGCACGATTTTTTATGATTTGTTGTTGTGCAGATAGGCAAATCTTAACTGAAGAGAAATAAAAAAAAAAAAAACACGTGCGTACGTGTTTCATTACACATTATCTACATACTGTTATATACTTGTACGTGTGTAGTGTGTGTTTGTACAAGAATCTTCTCATACTCATACTATGGAAAGTTTGTCATTTTGGTTCCAGTATACAGAGAGAGAGAGAGAGAACCCATATATAGCATAAAATATGTGATGGATTTAATAATGTCCGTATGTCCATTCGTCTCTTTCACAGTTATGCTTACGATAAATACAGGTAACATTTGATTCAGATATATATATATATATATTATTATTTAAAATATTAAAAAATTTGGTTCATAAAAAGAGTTCAAAAAAATTGAAATTGAGTATAACTATGTACTCATAAAAGTGCCGAAAATGGGCGTAATGGTTGGGTCTAGAATTTGCTCCTTAAAGTAAATCAATAATACAAAACCTTCAATGCAATTATGTACACGTTAAGCCCTTAGATTACATATAAATGTGAATCATATGAAATCATAAGATTTTAAATTTTAAACCATATGGAATTTGTGATATATAATTTTTTCCACCTTAGTGATAAACCATCATTCCAATATATCCATAATAATAAGTTATTTGTTTCATTTGCCACACTCAGAAGCAGACTTCAGAGACTCTATCATGTATGATTTCGAACAGCATCGTAATATAAAACAATCTAGACATGTGTGTCTATGCGTCCGTCTTTTCCTAACATTATAACGATCGTTAATTTTAAGATATTGAGCTAAAATTTTATAAAGACACACAAGTGCAAGCAGGTTTTTATTTAAATTGAGCAAAATCAGTTAAAAGGCACGCCCATAATTTATCCATTAGCTTCAAAAATTGAGCTATAAAGTCAAAATTAGGTACACATCCATTGTGAAGCCAAAAATGGACACGCTTTTAATTAATAAAAAACTATGTTTAATGTAACGCATAATATATCTGCACTACTAGAAGACACAATCAGATACATGCCATGCCCTTAATGAAAAAGTTAGTATAAAATATTAAAGATTTGAATTGTTTTTAATATTTTTCTTGTTTTTTTAATAATATTCGCAAAACTTTTCATTATGAAAACTTCATATTTTGCTTGGCTCTACGTAAGTAAAAGAATATTTTCTATAAAATTTTTCCATTTTGCTTTTCTTGCATTCTTCTTCTTCTTTAAATTTGTAAATTCTATAATTTTTTTATTTTTTATTTTTAATAAATAATGTTTTTCTCATACAATTTTTTTACATGTTTTGAATTTGTAAAGTTTTTTTTTCTCAAAGATTGTTACGCACAATTACACAATTACCGAAGAATTATTTTGTTTTCTTTCAGCAACAAATGCCGCTAATGTTGTAATACTTTCTACATAAAATGAAGTTTTCAGAGAGATATATAGCAGTTAACAATCCCGCTCATATATTAAAAGAAACTTTGTTTGTTTGATATAAAAAGATATTAAAAGTTAAATAAGAAGCATGTCAAGCCTATATTTTACGTATATACTTAGAGGGTGTTTCAAACCTTATACCTTCTCATACCTTTTTGCTGTTTGCCATTCCATTTACAGTATCCAGAAGCAGGTGTAACGATCCTACAATATATATACATATATTCGTGAATAATACTAATATCTGAGTCGATCTAGACATGTATGTCCGTACGTCCTTATGTCTGTCTGTCACACCTCTGTGTGTTGTTGGCATTCTCACGGGGAGATATTGAACTGAAATTTTTTACACATTTTCAGATCGCTATTAAAAATCAGCATAATTCGTCTAGAGCCACGCCCACAATCACAATTTTTCTTTTGTTTATTTATCATCCACAAAAATAAAGTTGTTAGGTTGAAATTTGCATATTTACAAGTAATCCATTCATCGATGTATCAAAAGTGGGCGTAGTCGGATAATAGATGGGCTTATAATCGACAAAAATCCATATATCTACTATAAAAATTGATGCATATGAAATTATGGAGGACATTAAAGAGTGCCTGTAGGAGAGTATTTGCTTAAAAATTAATTTACTCTTACTTTTATTATAATAAATATTGTATAATATAAACCATTTAATAAGGGAATCAGATCCCGAACCAAGCACACTTATTTGCTATATTTATATTTGAAAAAATTTTTTTTAAAAAGGCTTCAAATGACAACAATTTTATATGACTTTTAAATAATAAAAATTAAAATTTTTTCTCTCATTTTTTTTTTTTTTGGCGTATTATACAAAACCCTTTTAGCTTATGATTCGAGTCCGCTCGTGCTATAAAGGATCTACGATATAAGATTGATGCTAACAATGACACCAAATTATTTGTAGAGTTTGTAAAAGTCTTTGTCAACCTACTATTATTTTGTATTTTGTACAATAAATCTAAAGTTATGTTTATGATTGGTATATTTTGTTGTTGTTGTTATTGTTATTGTTTACAGTTTATGTTCAAGTTATGGAAAAATGAAAAGAAAATTTTCCTTTATATCTTTTCTTCCTTTTTTTTTTTCTTCTTCTATATTTTGTTCTACTTTTACATTCTATTAAAGATGAAAGAAAAAAAAAAAAAAACATTCATTCCCTATTGTTGTTGTTGTTGTTACAGTTTCATAAAAGTTTCTATAACATTATATTTCATTATGTGTGTTTGTGTGGCTTTAAACAAAAGTAGAAAAACTATGCAACAAATTATGTTTTTATTTATTTGTTGTTGTTGTGTGGTTAGATTAATTGAGTTTAAAATGAATCATGACAACACAACCCACATACATACACACATATATAATATTAATGATTTTAATAATTGATAACCTTCACAGGCCACTAAGACTGCTGCTGAATTAAATGTTAATTTAAAATTCATTGAATTGGATGTTTGGGTGTGTGCGTAAATTTTCATTATAAGGCAAAGTTCAAATAATGTACAGAAATTATAAAACAATTATAAAATCAATATAATCTAATATTTACGCACACACACACATACACGCATATATGTGTTATATGGAAAAGTCAGGTGTCTAATATATTGTAAAAATATTAAATAAAATTTTGCATTTTAAAACATGAATTAACAAACATAAAACACAAAAGCGAGAATAAACAGATAAAAAAAAAACTAAATTTAGCTTACACCACATCTTCAACACCCTTCACATCTGCAATAGTGAACGTGGCAGATATATGAGTTTTACGTGTTAGAATGGTTTTTTATAAATTGTGGGCGTGTTTGCTATTTGATCACGCCCAGTTTTGGTATATTCATGGACAGAACATATACACAAAATAAATTTCAAGTTCATAGGTCAATTTTTGTGGCTGATAAATAGATTTTAGTCAATTGTGGGCGTGACTTAAGGCCGATTTTGTCCTGTTCCATTAAGGATGTGTGTGCAAAAACTAAAAGTGTGTCTATACAAAATTTCAGCACATTATATCAAAGTTTACGCCCCTGAGAATGCCAACAACAGACGGACATACGGACATACACATCTTAGTATTTCCTGCTGATTTAGACGCCCCCCTAAGCCTCTTTTCCAATCGTTGCAAACGTTTTGAAAAAGGTATGTTCAGCTTCATATCCGTGTAATGATGGGTATAAAAAAAAAAAAAAAGAAAAGAATGCCAAACTGTCAGTAACAAGCATTTTTTTGGCATGTTCAAGTGAACAATACAAAAACAACGGCAATAACAAAACATCAATGATATGAATTAATCCAACAACAATAACAAATAATGTTAAATGTTGTTGTGTAAGTGTGTGTAACATTCACATATATAAAATATTTTCTATTTAAAAACTAATTAAGTTTAATGAACACAACAGTTTTTAACATAATCGTAAATAAACATGTAAAGTGAGATAGAGAGGTGCAGAGAGAGTGTAAGGAAAAACAGGTGTCAATATATTTATTGTCTTATATGACGAGAGTCGTATAGTTACTTTGAGAAAGAGGTGAGTGTAGTAGTCGGTATACCTTACACTCTATAGATCTATAAATTAGGTTACAATTAGTTGAATTGTTTGAGTAAAGGTGAGGCATTGACTTGTTAATGTATTTATATGAAAGGGATTCAAAAAATGGTCCTATTGGGGCCAAATTTGCCAAATTTGCTGAAAAAATCTTAATAATTACGATTTTTTTTTTTTTATGAAAAGGGTTTCTAAAATTTGGTACAGCCCAATATGAAGTCAATTAATTATTATTTTTCAACACATTTTTATCAAAAAATTTTATATAAAGACTTTCATTAGAATAGGATTTTATGTGGGAAAGGGTTTCAAAAATGATTCAATCGAGTTCAAATTATTAAACTAATGAATTTCGCCGAATTTTTTTTAATATTCGCCATATAAAAACTTCTTCTTTTAATAAAACCTTATATGGGTTAAGGGGTTCTAAAAATGGTCTAATCTGGTTCATTTTTAATAAAGTTTCTTTTTGTAATAAATTTTATTTAATATATTTCAAAAAAGGGAACTATAACTATATGTGGACAGCCAGACGGACAGGCGGACATAGTTGAATAGATATAGAAAGTAATTATGAAAAATGATTATAAATCGTTTCAGAAAGTTACTTTAAATGAATCATTATACGTAAACGTACGTGTGTCATATATTTATTTGGTGCAAAATACAATTATTGAAATAAAATGTAGAGCCTAGTTGAATCCAGGTCTTTAAAAGGGGCAACATATACATGCCTGCCACGCCCAAAGAAAAGTATTCAAGATTTTTCTTCACATCAAAGGTTTTTTTTCACTTATTTAATTTATTTATAAGATTTTATACAATTACAAATTTATTTATTTTTTACACGATTTTGTTTTTACACGGTTTTTTTGAGAAAGCAATAATCAATTTCGAGAATGTAGAGATGCAAAAATACACCATTCCAAAATTTTGAACTTTTTTTACACAATTTTGCTACCACACGGCTTCTCAGGAACCAGGAATTAGTCAATGTAGAAGTATGTAAAGAGGCAAACGGCCACGTTTTCCGTTTTCTGTCACTTCACATTTTCAAGATGCAGATTTCACTTAAAGTTTTAACATATAAAAGAGAAAAAAAAATAACCGTACGTAACTGTAGAAAACCTATGTATACACACACATTTATGTATATGTGTGTATGTTTGTCTTGCTTGTCTAGCGTATATTTTATGTTGTATTTCTTTATTATTCTTATAAAATTCTTATTGGCATTGTTGTTGTTGTTATTATTATTATTGCTATTACTATCATTATAGTACGCCTTACTATAATACATACATACGTACATACACAAATTATTTAAGACGCATACACCTACAAAAACACCCATTCATACATAACATAAAACAGTTAAATGCCTGCAAGCAAGCAAGCAAGCAAGCAAACTGACTGACTCAGCTGGTTCGGTATTCTGCCATATAATCTTCCGTACGAGTTGAAAACAAATAACACACACACGCACATACCCACATATTGAGAGAGAGAGAGAGTACAGCATACATCTGTACATACACATAATCGTGGAATACAGTTACAGTTGCTTTGTAAAGTTTCTTGTGGCAAATGGTGATTATATTAGCAGACGAATGTATGTATGTATATTCAGGCCCAAGCATTCAGGCACATATATGCATGCACATACACATATATACCTTCTTAAACAAAATATTGTAGTTTTAAATTAAACTTACATACCACACACCGCATATACGTGAGTATAGGTATTGTTCATATGCTATCTGTATGAGAGTGTAAGTGTAGGTAGGTATGTATCTCTGTGTGCGATGCTATAAAGAAACAACTAAATGTTATAACCGCATGGATATACACATATGCCGAGCAATGATAATGATAACGAGAAATGATAATACGATAAAATGAAAAAAATTTCTTAATACTTTTTGCTATTAGGTTACAATGTTAAAAAACCGAAAAGGAAATTAAGTTATTTATTCGCAGGTTTTCCTTTTCATAACATTTCTTTTACACGTTTTTTTTCCTTTTTCACTCCTTAACTACAACACTTTTGTACTAAAAACTCATTAGTTTTTTTTCTTGTGTGTGAACAAAACAAATTGCTTCAGAGTTTTTATATATATTCCATTTATAAAATGGTAGGAAGGCTAAGCTTGTGAATCTATTTGCAACAACAATAAAAAGACGGTAGAAACTTAATATATAAATATATATATGTTTCATTAGTAGTAAAAACTGAGTCGATTTAGTTATAAAGTGTCCGTCTGTACGTCTATGTTTTTAGTGTTGGAATTCTTACGAAAATTCAGCGTAAACGTTTCTAGTAACCTGTAGGTATTGTTGGATTCTATTTATTTTTTTTTTGCAAAATTGTGGGCGTGTCTCTATTCTATATAACGCCTATTTTGAAATTTGTAAATTGTAAGCGTAAACGTGCTTGAAGCCTATTTTCGATACATCGTTGGAAATTTGTAAATTTTAGACCCATTTTTTTTTTATAATAAAATTTTTATATAAATAGGATTTTCGATTGAGGGAAGCAGATTAATAGATGCCTTGTTCAAAATCGTCAAAAAATGAGCCAAGTTGTACCTAATCATTAATATGTCAAAAGTGGCACAATTTACAAACTTATGGACACGCCTATAATTTACAATAAATTTATGCAGAATCCTAAGTGTCACTGTTAAAGATTATAACTGAGCAATCTGTCATGTTCATATCATATATAAGAGGTGGACAAAATAATCTGAACATCATGCAATATAGTATAGGACCCTTACATGTTTGCATGTCTGCGACGGTTAAAAAAAAAACGATATATTTTATAATGATGTAGAGTGTAATTAAGATTTATTTCAAGTCAAAGTTGAGGTCTAAGCGGAAAATGACACATGCACCTTTAATTATTGGATTTAATCATGTCCGTTTGTACGTCCGCGAACATATATGCTCAAGCTACAGAACGTGTTTTATGAGATATTTTTCATGAAATTTAGTACAAGGACAATATATTAGAACAGAAGGGAATCCTATTGATATTGCATCGAAACGGACCATTTTTAGAACCCCTTCTTATACGTATAAAGTCCTAATATAGTGAAAGTCTTTATATAGGAAAACATTGTAATTTTTAATTTTTTTTTTTTTTATACAATGTGAAGAAAAAGAAGAAGAATTGATTAAATTATAACCGTATTAGAGTAATTTTTGAAACCCTTACCATATAATCCTTCAATATGAAATAAGTCTTTATATGACAAAAAATTGCAATTTTTAATATTTTTTGTTAAAATTTGATGAAGAATATTTCATTAGCATAATAATTGGTTGTACCAACTTTGCATACGATTGGATTATTTTTGGAATCTTTTTTTTTTAAGAATTGATATGAAAGCAACGCTGTGTTAATATTAAGACAAATTAACAGTTACCTGGAAGAAATAGGCAATTTTTAAGTATGTACTTTTCCAAACTAAACTAATCTTATAAATTTGCAATATTAACTTGTATGCATATCAGCATAAAATAAATCCAATATATTCTGCAATCTAATCTAAGATTTCAAAAAAAAAAAAAAAAACGTACGATATCTTAAAAATGAAAAGAATCTGCCTCGCATCCTTTTACATATTACAATAAAATTCGCACACATCTATTTCTCTCTCTCTCTCTCCCTCTCTCTCATATACAAATAATAAATTTATATCCATTTACTTAGACAGTTGTGCTAGAAGACAGGTGTTCGTGTGACCAGACAAGCACATCCAATGGCTTAGTCATGAAGAAAAATATGCAAGAAAAAAACCAAGATTCTTTGCAAATGCACCAACACACACACACAGCACAGCCACATACAGGTACAATTACGTAGAACCACAAGAATGTGGTAATATAAGATAAGTTAAATATCCGAAAAAAAATCCTTCTCTTTACTCTTTCGTATTGCTTAACAAAGCCACTTGAAAGGGATTTTTTCCTTTCCTTTCCTTTTTTCTTCTTTCCACCGCATCTAACAGCAAGTTCTTGAGAGTATTTGTAAAAATTGAAATGGCATGAATTCATGAATACAATGAAGAATAGAGAGAGAGAGAGAGAGAGAGAGAGAGAGAGAGGATCATGCCATATATAAATTATACATTTCTTCACTTTGTTCAAACATTTGTAACATTTTGGAATAATAAATGAAATTGAACAGAGTTAAAAAAAGCCCATCACCTGCCTATCTAGACAGTCCGCGTAAAGGTGTCTACAGTAATGTAAAGAATTTTAAACGTATTTGGTTGTATTTGGCACAAATAACTGGCTGGAAATGAAGACACAATTCAATCAATAGCGGAGACGAGTGCCAGTGACTTTTTTCAACTTGAACTTTAACTATTTTAAAAGGACATTAAGTATGGAATGGCATTGGTAAAAGTGTTTTGACATTAGGGTGTGGCATTTTATCAAGTTTTGAGTTTTTTTATAACATAATTATTCACTTGAATATAAAAAGAGAAGGCGCGCCAACGATAAAAACGCATGGCGTTCTCTTCTGCAACAGACCAAAGATCTACATAGGTTGTATTCGGCCAGTCATAATGATGATGAAAAGAACAAGAGAAATTCGATATCCGTACTATCTGTTAGAAGAGACTTTCTTGGATATAAAGATCACAATTTCATTCCATTTGCAAACAGCTTGAAGGAAATGTTCAAGATTCTATAAAATGTATATTTTGTTGATCAGCGACCGACAAATTCAAGTTCGATCTAGGCATGTCAGACATGTCTGTCTGTTAATTTTAGGGAAGCTGTAATTTTATAGAAATATATTTTTGCATACAAATCTCTATTCAAATTGGGCAGATTAACTCAAGAGCCACGCCCACAATGAACAAAAAAAAAAAAGAAGCTATTTATTACGTGCCACAAAAATTTAATTACAAAGTTAAAGTTTAATACGCATACTTATAATTAATGCATACAAGAATTTGATAAAAATGGGCGTGGTTGGATAAGAGATACGCCCACAATCAACAAAAATCTATATATCTGCCATAAAAATTAAGCTATAAAATATGAATTTTATACACGTTATTTATATAATCGAAATGGTAAAAAAAGGGGCGTGGCTGAATAACAGATACGATTAGAATTTACAAAAAAAAACTTGTCCTGCAAGTTGTCAGATATTATATACACTATTCAAGGGCGTAATTATTACTTGCCACGCCCTCTCTTTATATGTAGATGTGAAGAGTGTTTCAGATTTGGTTTAAGCTAAATTTCGTCTTCTTACTTGTTTTTTTCTTAACCATTAACAAGCAAAACATTAGGAGATTTTATCTTACGTACAACATGCTATGTTATGTTATGTTATGTATTATGTAGATATAAATACATTTTAGAGGCTTTTTAAAATCTTCATTTTTTTAATAATATCCTCTACACATACACGCACGCACAGCTGTGCGAGTTAAACCTTTCGTAAGACAATATCACATCATGCATAAGGATGAATATATTTTGTTCATTTTTTTCCTTTTTTTTTCACTTTTGTTATTTTTCATCTTTTTTTGCTTTTGACATCTTATCCTTTAACATTTACCTTATTTAGCCAGCCTGTTACACAACGAATCACTTGAGAGTGAAGACATGAATCTTTAGGTATGCACACCCGCATATGTGGGCATACCAAAAATTCTTATTACGTGTGCATAAACGTCTATATAGAGTGGTGTGAATAAGGAATGTGTTCAGTACCGAATGAAATGTTTATAGAATTTACCATCATTTAAGGAAGAGCGAAAGAGACAGGGAGTAGGAAAGGGTAGAAAGAGGAAAAGCAAGAATTCGCTTAATACGGTGAATCTCTTTCACATATATTCTTGCAATTACAATTATTACAAATATTCTTACTGGCAGTGCAAAGTTTAAAAATTATAATAAAAAAAAAACAAAAAAAAAGCGGGCTTAAGTATGATACTGTGGCTTAAAGTACTTTGAAATTTTTCGTAAAAACGTTACTCGAGAGTTTTCGTCTTTTTTCTCCCTATCGAGAAGGATATAAACTCAATCTTTGTATATAAAATAAAATCATAAAATATTAATAATAACAAAAATCTTTATATCTGCCACAAAAATTGACCCATGACCTACTTGACATTTTGTATGCTTATCTCCTCCGATGATCGATGTACCAAAATGGACATGGTCGAGTAATAGATACGTTCAAAGGTTACAAAAATTCATACTCAACGTAATACCCGACTAGTAAGCTGATTCATAATATCACTATTAGAGGGCATACATTATAGATGTGCAGGGTATTTAAGGTTTAGTTAAGCTAAATTTTTATAGGTTAGCTATAGATAGGCTTTTACCGATTGTTGGGCTAACATTTTACTTGTTTTAACTTTTTTTGTATTTTTAATTAAACTGTAAAAAACAATTTCGAAAATTTTTATTCCCTAAAACTTTTTTCAAAGTCATATGATAACATAACTGTCAATTATATCCGCAATGAATCTAATTGAAGCTGAACAGTGTAGAGTTTCATGTTGTAGATCGTAACCATGAATTTTATGTTTTTTAAGAGTCATTGACTCACACTGCTGGAATTGCACTGCGTCATAATAGTTTCGTTGTTGCATTTGTCATTTCTTTTATTGAATTAATTTAAGCTGTAACGGTGTCAGTTTTAATTGTTATTGTTATGGTTTGTTGCTCTAATCTAAATGAGATTATAATTATATTTATATTATTGTTGTTATTGTTGTTTTTTTTTTATGGTATAGAATCTAAATTTAATAAAAATATTTTGGTACAAATGTTTTCCAATTTGAAAATGATATCTTTCTCTCTTTTTTTCTCCCTCTCTCTCTTCACACTTTCTTTTTCCATCCCTCTCACTCTGCGTCTCTCGCTCAATGAATCTCTTTTGTTTACTTTATTCATATTTATAGTTATTGTTGTTGTTGTTGTTATTATTGTTCAATTTGTATTATACAATAGTTTGCATAGATACAAAAACAACAATTGAGTTTCATTTGTTCACTTTTAATCCATTTAAATGGTTTTTTAATGAAATTACAAAAATACAATACAAAAGCAAGAGAAAACAAACATTTATAAATGTGTCACCTATATTAAAAAAAAACAACAACAACAATAACAAAAAAACAAAAGGAAAGGAGTTATCCTAACAACTATGGACAAAAACAAAAGTTTAGTAAAAACTCTCCTTACGTGTACAACTAAAAAGGTTTTAACTCACTCTCCCTTCGGCATTCATCGTTCGTTTAATACGTTTCAGAAAGGAAAGAAAGAGTAAGTAATCAAGCAAGTTTGGTACAATCCATCGTTTGGTTGCTTAAATGTATTGCTCTCTTTCATTGGGTGCTTGTGCTACACAATACAAACAAACAAATACTTCGTTGGAATGATTTGGATTATTGTTTTTGCTGTTGTTATTGGTTTCATTTTTAATACTTTTGTTGTCATTTTGTTTTGTTTTAGGAAAACAACAACAACAACAACAACACCAACACATACAACTAAATACAATACTACTCTACATGCATAAAATTAAGAAAATAACGTTGAATGGAATGCAATCCAAGCTCTCTGCGTAGTAAAATGTTTTAGAAAAAAATGAAGAAGAAGACACATATACACACAGACACTTTAACTATTTTCACATTTACCTGAATATCTAACAACAACAACAATAATAATTTTATCCTTAAATAAACATTTTATAGAAATTTGAATTTTTGAAGATTATGAATGAGCATGAAAAAGGGATATTTATCATTTTTATAAAGAAGAAGAAGAAGACAAAGAAGAATAAACAACATATGCTTTTAAAATATGTAATTCTAGATATGTATGTAGATGTGCATGTATTATTGTATTAAAGTTTTACAGAAATGGAAAATTATTTATAAGTTTGAATAAATTATTCAATGTTGGCTAAAGAATACTTTATTACCTGTTTTACAAACAACGACAACGACAACGACAACAGCAACAACAATTTATTGTAATAAAATAAAACAAACAATAACCAACAATTTGATTAATAGCTCTCTTCTATACCATATATACCAGCAGCATCTCTTTCATTTCGTTTTGGTTTTTTTTTTCTTTTTTGTGATAGTCTCGGTTGGAGAATTTATGACAAAATTTATAAAAATATTTTTTTACATAATTTTATTTCAAATAATGTCTCCATCCATCTTTGTTTCATTTTTCTTTTGATTACTATTCAC
The DNA here is from genome assembly GCA_949710015.1 of Crataerina pallida. Taxonomy (NCBI): domain Eukaryota; kingdom Metazoa; phylum Arthropoda; class Insecta; order Diptera; family Hippoboscidae; genus Crataerina; species Crataerina pallida. The sequence goes on along the minus strand of OX453290.1, from coordinate 28,021,208 downwards.
ATTTTATGTAAATTGTTTGCGAGTGATATTCAACAACGAGCAAGACGAGGCGTACATTCTTGGTGGTGTTAAATTTATTTTATAACTTTTTTATACTTTTCTTTTTTTTTTTATGGGAAATATAGTAAGTTTTCCATTTTTCTTTTTAAACACTTGGAATGAGGCAACAGAGGACATACAAAGTACATGTATTCTTGATTATTATCTAAATCTGAACCAATGTTTGTCCGGGTGTTCGCGCGGGGGCCCTCTCATGGGCGTAAATTTTTACATATTGAACTTAAACTTTATATTTGTACGAACTCTTCCAGATTCTGTTTCAATTAGAGAAAATTTATTAAAAACCACGCCCACAATCGAAAAAAATCTATGTTTCGGCCACAAAATTTGAGCCCTTAAGTTGACATTTAGTATACATAACATATTTATAGTTATCCTATTCGTTAAAGTTTCAAAAAAGGGGCGTGGTATCATAACGGAGACGCCCACATTAGAAAAAAAAAACATATGTTTCTTACAAAAAGTTGCCTTCAAAGTTGGTATACATAGCTGTGATTATCCCATCTATCCATATGTTTAAAATGGGCGTGGTCTACAATTTACAAAAACCTATATCCAGCGTTCAACTCTTCTTGCAAGCTTATACGTAATACGTACTCGATTAGAAGGTGTCACGTCAAGGCGTCATTTACATACAAACGGTAGCTGCCTGGAGAGTATTAAAGATTTAGCCTAAGCCAAGTTATCTTAATTGTATTTATATGTGTTTTTTTTATTTTATAACTTTTTTTTTATATTCCGAGAGATAAATTGGATACAATCGAAATTTTGTGCTAAACTTTATAGATTATCCAAAATAAAAACAATATCTAAAGCACAGACCAATAAAGTGTATTTTTAATAAAAGAAAAGTTGTAATAAATCTTTTAACACTTGCATTGTATTGTCCTCCTTAAATTGCTTCTTATCTCACATAGAAAATATGAAAAAGTCTTGAAATTTTTTCTAATACAATGCATCCATCGTTCACAACATATGTGCGTGTATGTGTGTGTGTGTGTTATTTTATTATCTCTACACACATTTTAAGTAAATTGACCTTAATCTTTAGAGTTTATATGAATATTAAGTCATTGCCAATAAAGCTTAACACCACACTCAATTCGTGTCACCGGTGTTTGTATCTTTATATAAATGCTAGAATGTTTGCTTTACAAGTTTTTTCATTCTTTCTTAAATGTGAAGTTGTTAGTGGTAAAGATTGGCTTGTTAGAGAGTATTTAGTAAGTAGTTCGTTGTGATTTCATGCAATGCTCTCTTGGTAACTCCTTCTCGTCTCTTTGTTTAAGAAAAAGTATGCAACATATGTTGCAAATAGTTTTCACCTAAAACTATACAACAAATTTGTGTAAAGCTCTTCATTTTTGTTTTTCATCTTCTTCAACTTTTGGTTAGCATACGACAAAAACTTTTCCTACACACACACACATGGTGTTCATTGGTTAGTTGGTTGTTTGGTTGACTGGCTGGTTAAAGAAAAAGAAGTTTTTTTGCCTTTCGTAATAAATAACTAAACTTAAATGTACAAAAAATAAAAAAAAAAAATAAAAAGATTGAGTGTAACCTAAGCAGCCAGCCAAACCAAGAAAGTTTAGTGTAAGAAAACAAATGACAGCATGGTGTACACGAAACTATTTCTTAAGGAAATATTTTAACACAAACATTAGTTATAAATAAATTTATGGATACAATGTAAATAGAAATAAACGTATAATAAATTTCATTTACAATATTTTGATATCTGCAACTGAATTATTCATTTAATATTTTGCAGCCTTTTTTGTCTGAAAGCTCTTGCTCTGCTTATTATTAGTTATGTATTGAAAGGATGCCGTTTGTAAGAATCGTAGAGAGGTTCAACCCAATGTTTTCTTTTCTCAAATCTGTGGCAAATATTTGCTGAATTTGTGTGTATTTATGTGTATTAGAAAAACCTTGACTTTATTACACACTCCACTTAAAACGAAGGGTGTACTAAGTTTGTTATTCTTTACAACGTTTACATTTATTCTTGATTAGCGTTAAAGTCTGAAATGGTTTTTTTTTCTTTTCCTACGAAGACGGAAGGGGAAACCCTTTATGGGTACCAATGCTGAACATGGTTATGTGGGAGTCATCACCCACTAAAACCCCTCTACAAATCCATTGCCTTGCGGTACCACCAGTCAGCATTACTTCGCAGGGCATAAATGGCTCACTGAGCGCTACACCATGGGCCCCGTCCTGAAACGGAGTACCGGCATAGGTGCTTCGTCCAAGGATAACGGGGCAATAGTAATATGCTAATGATCCATAATATATAAGATATCCTGGACAAGATCCAAGTATCACAATAAAGTCGTAATTCCCTTAATTCCCTTAAAACCGTCTATTTGGGTCTAGACGTAAAACACAATACTTAATGAGCGCTACACCATGTGTGGAGTGCGGTTGGCACGCCTCTCTCTTTCTAGCATTCTAAGCCTACCCATGACGAAGGTTATCCAACGGCTTACGATGTCCCAGTTTTCCGGGGATGCATTATTTCACTTATATTGGCTACCGTTATGGAACTGTTAGTTAGTGCCTCTGCTGTTCTACGCTCCCTTATAAATCGTGGGCATGTGAAGAACACGTGTTCGGCATTTTCTACGTGTCGATCACATGTCGAACAATAAGGGTCATCCTCATGCCCAAAGCGGTGGAGATACGCTTTTAAGCAACCATGCCCACTAAGCATTTGTGTGAGGTAAAAATTTAGCTCGCCGTACCTCCTGTTTAGCCAGTGTTCGAGCCGTGGATTGATTGTATGCGTCCGTCGACCTTTTGTTGACGATGTCCATCGTAGTTGCCATTCCAACAGGTTTACCTGTCTGGCTATGGTTCGGGTCCCTTTCCGGTTTGAGGGAGCGGAGTCAACTAGCTTCTCTTCCTTTATTAGTAGGTCGATTGGGATCATCCCAGCAATGATACATGTTGCATCATCCGATACTGTCCGGAAGCCGCAGCATACCCGAAGTGCTGCTAATCTGTAAATTGGCTCAATCATCTTCCGGTATGTTTTGAACCTCATGGCACCAGCCCAAACAGTAGCAGCGTATAAAATTGAACTTTTGACCACCTCCATAAGGACCCGCCTTTGGGGTTACTTGGGTCCTTTGGTGTTTGGTAGGATACGAGCTAGTGAAGCACATACCTTTCCTGCCTTACTCTTTATATAGTCCAGGTGGTATCTAAACGACAGCCTGTCGTCGAGCGTCACACCTAGATATCGTAGATGTCTTCTCGACTTTATAACTTGATCACCCACCATTGTTGTGGGCTGCTCAACACGCTTGCGGCTGGATATCAGAACGGCCAGGCTAAGACCCATCGTTTCAAGCCACCTCTGCACCATGGTAATAGCTGTATTCGCCACTCCTTCGATTTCACTAATGTGTTTGGCTACAATGGCTATTGCTACGTCGTCCGCAAAGCCTATTATTCTAGTAGTTACTGGGACGTTGAGTCGGAGAATACCATCATACATTACATTCCATAGCAATGGCCCTAGAACAGAGCCTTGTGGGACTCCTCCTGTGACTTGGTAGGTTCGTTTATCTTCTATGGTGCAATACACTAGAAATCTGTAGCTTAGGTAGCTAGCAACTATTTTTAACAAATAGAGAGGTACATGTATTCTCCGTAGGGCCTCTAAGTCTGAAATGGTTTATTGATGTCCGTATGTCCGCATACTTATTCATTTGCATTGAAACATATTATTCTTGATTACCGTCAAAATTTGAGACAATTTATTTATGTCTATATGTTCGTGAGCTTGTTTATCTGCGTTGAAACATTTTATTTATATTAAGCCATAAAATATGAGTCGAATTAGCGATGTCGTACGTACGTCCGCGTGCTTGTTCATTTGCACTGAAACATTTTCTTTTTATTTAGCATCAAAATCTGAAACAATTTAATTATGTCTATATGTCCTCGTACCTATTCGTTTACATTGAAACAATTTATTCTTGTTAAGCATCAAAATCTGAAACGATTTATTATTGTCTGTACGTCCGTGTGCTAGTTCGTCTGAATTGAGTTATTCATGATGGATGTCAACATTTTATGTCGATTTAGTGTTATCCGTATGTCCGTGAATTAAAAAACTTTAATATTTACAAAAGAGAGTGAATTTATAACAGAAAAGCGCATAATTTACGAAATGTTCTTTAGAGTAGCATACGACTTCTTACTTAATACCCAATATACAGGATGTTTAGGGAAGTTAAGGATAAATTGACATTAAAACTAATTTTTTCATATTTTTTTTCACAAAATTTATTAAATAAATTCCATGAAATTTTTACACGACGTTAATTGAATGCTAGACTATACAATTATTCAATAAAATGTATAAATTATGAAGAGTGATATGAGAAACCCAACATGCTCACATATATGCGTAGGGTATTTAAGATTGCCTTAAACTAAATTTAGCTTTCATTAATATTGCCTACTGTTTAGCTGCTAATAATAAAAATAAGTAAAATCTATCTTAAGGCATAATTATTAAACTATAATTTATTTAGTGTTTTATCTCTTTTTCGCATTCACTCATCTCTCCTTCCATTACTGTGCTATTTCATTTGTGCTTTCCTACAATTCCCCCAACATTTTCTAATGTTTAACTATCATCCCTAAACGGTGGCAATTAATTTTTGTCCGCCAATTCATTAGCCGTTTCGTTGTTGTTGTTGTTGTTGTTGTTGTTAGTATTATAATTCTGTTACATTTGCAATTTAAACGCAAATTTGCCATTATATTCTAATTACATGTACAAACCCATGCAAGTACGTATAAATGAATGAAAATGAATGTTAGGCAACTTTGTACATATTGTACACATGCCAGAGTTAAAATGCCTGCACCTACAATATTTGGCTAGCTACCAATCGCTAATTAAGTTATCTTTTACAAATCAACAGTAACGGTAACAACCATACACTAATTCCAAAATACAATTCGCATCAAACAGACAAAAATATTGTACACTCACACACATATGCGTACATAACTGCAACGAACATTTTCATATGTTCAATTTCATACATATACGCACACACATATCCAATACGTTACTAAATAAAAGTGAGGAACAGAGCTTTGTAAGTTCACATAGTGTGGGGAGAGATCTTCTCTATTGAAAAACTTCCATCCATATATACAATTTACAACTACCGCAAATTGTTATGCTTTAGGTAAAGAAAAAACTACATATTTTTATATATATACCCTACACATAAGATGAGGGTATATTAAGTTTATCATTCCGTTTACAACAACCAGAAGCAAATGTCAGAGACCCAGCAACGTATATATATTCTTGATTATCATCAAAATCTGACTCGATCTAGACATTTATGTCTGTATGTCCGTCTGTTGTTGGCATTTTTACTGTTGTAAATTTTGACATAGTTAAGTTAAAATGTTATTTTGTCACTTTTGATTTCTAAAAGTTTTTAAATTGATCAAAATCGATCTAAAGCCACGCCCAGAATCGACAAAACATTATATTTATCTGCCACAAAAATGGACCTATGAACTAGAAATTAAATTTAAATATTTATTATATATCCCTCCATGCATATGTCAAAAATGGGCGTGGTCAGATAACAGACTCTCCCACAATTTACAAAAAACCAAACTCAGTATAAAAGTTGACTTGCAAGCTGATTTACGTATAAACTATTAGAAGACGTTATGATATACCTGCCATGCCCAACCCTTCTACATAGATGTGAAGGGTATTTCAAATGTGGCCTAAACCTCACTTAGTTATCTTTAAAGTTCTCGTTTTTCTCATGCACGCTAAAGGACCATTGACCGTAACACAAAAATTGTACTTTTTAAAGAAAAAACCTAGTATGCGGGCATTTTATGAGTTAAAATTTTTCATTAAAAGTCTTTTTCACAAGTTTTTATCATCGTTTCTTTGGATAGAATAAAAAATCTTTTAATGCACATTGTATGGACGAAAGTATTTTTTTTTTTTTTTTAATTTATAGTGTAGGAGTGGCCATTATGTAATTCTGTCTATTCTCTACTTATAGGTGGGCTTCTCTTTGCAATTGCAATTGGAGAATTTAAGTTTATAGTTTCGTTAATATAACATGAAGATATTATTGTTAATTAAGGGCACATACTGCCAAATATTGGCCTTTTTTACACCCTCTACATAATAAGTTTCTCATTGCGTTGACTATACCAAGAAGAAAGTGTTGGAAAGCCTTATTATTATTACTGTCCGAATACAATCTATTTAGGTTAAAAAATTTCATTGAAATATCACCAAAAATGCGACCAGTACCTTGCTAATAAGTTTTTATGGACAGACGGACAGGGTAAAATCAATTCAGATTTTAATACTGAATCTATCGGTATAATTGAAGGTGGGTGCGGCATTTATTACAGAATACTAAAGTGTTTTGTATAGAAGTCTAACAAGCAAAAATTTTTATTAGATTTTGAATCCGTTTGGAAGTGGCATTTAGGCTTTTAGTTTGCCGCCTTTTCTTACAGCTGTAGCAGTAATTGAAGAGCCTTTATATGTCTTTTGCGTATACTACTGAAGTCTTGAAGTTTACTGTAGATTTCCCTTTAAGCATAACAGTTCTTATGATGCCTTCAACACAAGCAAAGTACATATATTGTTTGTTTAGAAATTGGATGAGAACTGATGCCAAGCTCTAAGGTGCTGTAAAGACTTTTAAGGTTTTTAACACAACTTTGTAGTTTTTTTTAGCAAGCGATTCGATTCGATTACATTCTGAAAAGAAATATTTTAATATTTCTCAAAATTAAGTAAAGTTGTTTTATACGCCCTCTAATAGTTTATCCTCCTAGCCATTCATGTAGGGCTTTTAATAATTCCTTTCCATTGGGCCAGGTATGAAAAGAATGAGTTTTAAATTAGCGATTAGTGTGTTGGCCTAAAAGTTAAATATCTGAAAAATCTGTGGACTGATTTCAAACATTTCATCTAAAGCGTACGAATAACAGAGAGCAACGCTACAGTACTTTGGGCACTTGAGCACAGTTCAGCTTTTACTTACCCCACCAATGAATAGCAAGTAAAGGAAATATTTGGAAAGATTTGGATAACTCATCTTATTTGAATATTATGGAAGAAGATTAATATCTGATAAAAATTCAAGAGAATTAGGATTTCAAGTCGGCCTATGCCGATGTTTCGTTTTCTGGAAGGCACGGCTCTTGGAAGTAGTTGACTTTAAGAGTACAAGTACACAAATTTTTAGTTTCTATTGTATTGTTTTGGGGAATGGGGACCAAACTCTTAAAAATGTCCCCCTTTCACGGCTCATTTTCTTTGTAGGGTGTTTGAAGCAAACCTTCTAAAGTAAAGTTTCAACCCTACAATGAGACATAAAGACTATACGTAACTATAAGATATTAAATCACATATTTGCAAATCCTCCAAACTCCACATATTGTACACAAAAGCCTGTGGGTGTACTTCAGTTTACTTGGCCATATGACTGAATGCCCAAAATGTTTAACTCTACTGTTTAACATGAAAATGGAATGTATAAGCTTTGCTGCTAACTTTTCAATTCAATTGAATTCTCTATGGAGTGAACAACATGATGTTGCCGTTCCAGATGGAAGGCAGTGCATTAACAACAAGCTATACATGCAAACGTACGTATGTGTCTAAATGTAGGCTCTAGAATTATGTAAGCTGGTAAAAGGTGAAACTAATATTAAAGCTGAAGATTTATTGGAGGTATTGAAAGGAGGAGGAGACATATGTTGAACCAATACAAGCGAAGGTGAAGGGGGTTTACGAACAAGTGAAAACAAACTAATCAAACAAATTTGATTTAGTTTAAATCTTACATACACTTTATGTTTATATACAAGGTGGCAGGTACCTCATGTATTAACAAAACATTTCTTACATTCAACCAAATTTTCGTTTTGGTTTCGTCAAAAGTGAAGTGTTTTGTTAAAAAACAAAAAAAAACAAAAAAAGATGATGTTTTTTAAAAAGTGTATAAATTTTAATTTAACCGAAAACCAACTCAATGTAAAGAAATGCGTAGGAGTAAATTACAAAAAATGTACAAATTTTTCTATAAGGAAAATTGATAACACAAATTGCACTAGGGACCCACCATGCATTACTTTAAACATATCTGTATGGGTGCATCCATGAAATAAGTCAATTAAAGGAGAAACTTTAAAATCATTGTTTATGTAAAAATTATAGTAAATCGGTTATTTTTCTAGCCATGTTATCAACCTCTTATGTTAAGTTTAAAAAGAATCCATTTCTTTACATTTCTAGTTTGAATTTAGAGCCATAAAGACCCGGTAAACTCATTCAATTACATTCAGATCAAGTATTTTCTACAAAGAAAACCATACTTGCAGGCAAGAAAGCAAACCATTGATCATTTAATTTCAATTTATTTGTTCTATTTTTTAAGCATCCTCTTTAAGGTTTTCCTTTTCTTTTCAAATTCAAAAGAATAACACAGAAAAACTATAAACATAAAAATGTAAAAACACATCTTATAAGCTAAGTCATCCTTACTAAAGTTACACGCTGGAAATGCCCATATATTCTATGTTTAAGTTTAACTATCATCTGTTTCCCTCATGTCCCGGTCCTTCTACATATATATATTTTCTACTATAACCATGCAGGCGTTTGCAATCATAATGTATATACGAAGACGGAGCCATCCGTTCCCCCAGCACTATATGTGACTCAAACATTGAATTGAATTGAGTGTGAATTTATGAATTATAAACGTTGGACATTTTTTTCATGTTTTGTAAATATTGTTCACACATCGTAGCATTTTGTTTTTCACTTCTTCTATAACGAAGAATACGAAAAAAAATAGGAAACGAACAAATATTATACAAAATACAAAAATTGTTAAAGAAAATGACTAAAGTTCAACTACAACAACAACAATAACTATATAATGCATAATGTTTTCACTTTTTTTATACAATTTGGATACAAAGAAATTGAAAAATTTTTTGTTAATAGGTAGGAAGGTGGATGATAGTATAATGAGATAACAAGAGAAGCAATTCGACATTTATTTGCAAAGAGAACACCCTCTACTTTTTGACAAATTATTTCCTTACATTAACATACTTTAATTCTCTCTCTATACTATTGTCAATAATATCATCATCATCATCATCATTACTGGTAAATTACAACCTAAGCAGGGCTTTGTCCTGTTCCAAGCCCATCGGTCTTGGGCTCGCTTTCTACAGTTTTGTACACCAAATATCTTTGTAGGGCATCAAACACTTAGTCATTCTACCGGAGCTCCAGTCTACCTCTTGCGCGATGTACTTTCGGTACTCTGTCGAACACCATTCTAGCTGAAACTCTTTCAACTATACGGCCGAGATGTCCTAGCCATTGTAGGCGTTGAATCTTTATGCTATGGACAGAAAGAACAATGTTTAACATCCACACCTACCTCGACAGTCTTATTAGACGTTTGTTTAGGGTTTTTTAGGCGTCCCGAGCGCCTCACCTTCCGTAGGATATACGAATTTTAGAATTACAATATAGGCTATGTAAATTCACCCCTTGGTCAAGGGCTTTCACAGTTATGCTCAGCAATATTTACCACAGGCTCTGCGAAGCTTCCACAAGACGGCCTACCCAAGTACGTACTGGCAAGAACCATCTGTTCTTGGACCTCCAGTACCCCGCGGTACCAGATAGTCTCTGTTGAACTGTCGACTAGTAGGTCTTCCAATTCGGACAGCCCATAGGTTGGTTTATATGACGGACAATGACAAAGTCAGTGTCAAGTTTATACCGATCAATATTCTACATTCGAATTCGAAACTCATCGCCAACGCGTATAAGGCGAACACGGCATTAAGAAGCACATGGCCAATGAGGGTCTAATAGAGTGAAACTTTTTGTCGTACGAGTGAGGATTTTACTGTTGAACTGCTAACTGAGCCTGTGAGATATTTACGGCTGTACCTAGGTAGAGAAATTCCTTAACTACCTCGAACTTATATCTCACTCTAGTATAGAGTTTAATAATCCTGGTAAGCTCATAAGATTTAATCAAATGATATTGACTGACCTTAGATGGTCAGTAAAAATTTATACTGACTACTCCGAAATCTTCTCTATGTTGAATATCGTTGCGAAATCTTATCGCAAAAGTTTATAGTTCGGCCATAGGCATGCTATCCTATATATAGTAAGTTCAAGATGATGATCAATTTTTGTAACAGATGTGTAGATTTTTATCCTTTGTAGGCGTGGTTTTTGAGCCTTTGTGCTCATTTAAGTAGCGATCTGAGTGCATAAACTAAAAGTGTAGATCGACTTAGTTTTTGATCAAGAATAAATCTACTTTCTAGTGTCTTCGATGGTATACCGTCCATCTTAAGTGGAGTGTATAAAAAAACTATTTTTAGATTGCCAGTTATAAAATTAGACTGTACTTTAGCGTACAGGTACGTGGAAGTGCTTTATCCGGTAATATTACGTTTTCGGAAAATAAATAAATTCACTGTCAATAAAAATTTCACACTTTGCACTTCTCGTTAAAATTCCCTGTTCCTCCTTCTCCTGTTCCCTTTTACCCATAAGTTTTCTACTTTGATTTCTCAATACCAATCATTGTGTGTGTGTGTGTGTGTATTGTATATAAATTTATTTAATGTTTTGCGCAACATAAACTTCCACTAAACTTGAGATTATATTCACGTATGTGTGTAGGTATGCTCCAGTGTATACTCTTATCCGTCAATCTAAAACAAACAAAAAAACCCAAAAAAAAAAAAAACCCAATCCTAGAAAAACATAAAAATTTTTATTTGCTTTTTCTTCAAATCTCGAATGCATTTGTTGTTACTTTTTCATCCTCCCTGTTCTAAGAACAAACATTGATTGATTTTTTTTTATAATTCTCTTCTTTTTTTTTTTTGTTCCAATTGTTGGCAATTTTTTCTTTCACTTCAAGTTTTATACTATTTTCTATATTTATTCTTTTCGTTTCGTTTCTTTTTTGCTCGGTCGTTTCCTCTTCTTGAAGTAAAATCAATTTTTGTGAAATAATTGTGTAAAGTTGTTGTTCCCATGCTCTGCGTGTACGTTACTGTGTGTTGGTATTCCGACAATGCCTTGTTATTGTTGTACGCACTATATAGTTATTTCCTTTTTAGAATTCCGATGTGTCAGTCGACGGGAATGAAATCGAAATCTCATTTATCAATTTACATAAATTTGTTGTTGTGCTTTTTGTCATTTGTCGCTTCGATTGATTGTTGGCATCTAAAGAATTTTCTCTGCCTCCACTTTCACCACCACATGTCACTTTTCCTTCTCAGCTCTATCTCCGTCTCGTTTGGAGCATTACACTAAACATAATATAATTTTTTTGAAACGAAAACGAAATAATTGTGAGATTAGAGTGGTGGCATACAATTGATTTACGATTTGCATTTAATTTGATTCTCAATAGGGTTTCAATTACCTTTCTTCATCTCTCCTCAACTGATAAAGAAATGTTTGCCCGTATTTTGCTTTTTTTTTTTTTGCTAATAAATTTAATTTTTGTCATATAATATGCGCATATTTTTAGTTGCTATCTATTATAAACACAATGTTGCATAATTTGGGGCGTAAATGAAGTTGAGAAGAGAACAAAATTTGTGTGAATACTAATGATGATGATAAGGTTTTTTTTCTCTTTTATTTTTGATGTTTGTGCATGTACCAACGAAATGTTATTTGCTTTCTTTATTTATAAAGTACATGTGAGGGGGTAGGTGAGTGTCATTTGTAAAGCAAATGTAATGCTTTGGTAGACTCCTTAAAAAAATGTTTGTTATGCATGATTATTCATGTTGTTGTCTTGAAAAATATTCAGATGTATGTATGGTGGTACTCAAAGAGTATGTAGAGATTGGCAAATTAAGAAGGGAAAGAGAAAGAGAAAGAAATATGTAGAGAGAATTTAAGAATAAATATCGGAGAACTTCACTCTAGCAGCAGCATGATTACCATGTTTTGCCTGGAAGGTAAATATTTTTGAGGTTGAAGGTGATTTAGGTAAAATAAAGGCATTAATTAATGAAAATTGCTAAATATTTTGAGGAATCGCAAGAACTAGTGAAACGTTTTGAATCAATCAAAACTCGGGATATAGTTCTCTTGTGGTAAAGGGTACATTTAGTTTGTACGGATGTTTATAACTCTGAAATGGCAAATACTGCGGCCATATTCAGTCATTCCGATCGATTCAGAGTCAAAACCTGAATCAATTTAATCAGGTGTCCATCTGTCCATCTTGTGCGCAATCTACAGGTTGCATTTTTTGAGATATTTCCATGAAATTTGATGCAAGAACAACTATCAGCTTAAAAAAAATCAATATTGAAAATTGATCGAGTCTGAACATTTTAAGAGCCCCTCCCCATATATAATCTTATTAAAAATATATGACTTTCTATGGAAACAAATCGCAATTCTTAATATTTTTGAGCTAAATTTAGTGAAGAATAATTAATTAGCTGGCTGTTCTAAATTTGAACCCGATCAGACTATTTTTAGAATCGCTTCTCATATAATTATGTTTCACAACCAAATTTTAGCATAATTTAAGGAGCTACAACAGACTGGGTTTGATCGACTATAACTTTTTTACTTGTTTTAAAGAAATAAATTTGAGATCTGTGACTTGCTTCTTAAATGAGAAGAAAATGAATCATTATTAGGAGAAAAAATGATTTCTGTTCAGCAATGTTTAAGACAATAAATTTTGAGATAAAAAGAGACAAACTCTTAAAAAAACAATATTCCTAAAAAAAAAGAAATGTTGTCTGCGGAACGATACTTCAAAGGAATCATTTTGTAAACTTCTAATAAATCATATAACAACAATGAATTTGTAACAATGCTTTCATCTATTTAATAAATGATTCAATCAAATAAGAAAGGTCATTTAATTTAGAGAAAAGGTATAAAATTCCATTAGGATAATGTTCACACCGTATTATTAATTTGGTAACTTATCAAAAGCTTTTATAGCTGAGATAGAACTACCACCCCTACCAACCATATTATCTAAGGTTTAACACCTTTAAATTATTACTTGTTTTGATTTCTAAAACAACAATACTTTTACTTTAAGCAGAGCTATTAAAAGTGACAAAAGCCTCTTAGGTTACATTTAGTATAAAGGTTTTGTCCGTACGTCCATTAATGGAAAAAATGAGTCTTGAAGGCAAAATATGGATCTCATGTGTGTGCAAAATTTCATACACTTAATTTGTCAAAGGACAAATTTTATAAGGATTACAAACAAAGACCATCTGCACTGCAAAATAGTAAATGGTCAGCTATATTGTATTTGGGGGGAAGTTTGTATTGTATTGGTTTGGCAACTAAATGATTGCGGATTTTATATAGAAATGAAAATTCAAAATTTTGTTCGACAAAATCTGCAATCACATTTTTATGAACACAATAATTTCCACCTTTTATTTATCGGATTAGAAATGAAATCTATATTGACTTATTCACGTCCGTCTATCCTTCCATGTATTTCTTGTAATCATTCTACAGTTAGCAATTTTAGATATTTCTTAATAAAATTTGGATTTAAGATACCTTTTCAGCCAATAACGATTGCTTTGGAAATGCGATTGAATGAATCCATTTTTTTTTTTTTTCTAACGCTTCATTTTTTATTACAAGACTTTATATAACGAAAGTTATCAGTTCGGTGATGTTGTTGCTATTGTTATACAATATTGTAAATGTAGAATTATATAACAGTAAAAAGTATAAAATCCCTTACGTTAGTCTAGTTATATGGACTATTGAATATGAAAGAAGTTACGCAACAGACCATGAATCTATAACACACTAGTTACTAATGGTATATTGTTAAGGTTATTATGTTTCTTGTTTGCTAAGTAATACCCGATGACTTGGATTTTTCAATTTTTCTATATTTCCCATACGTACGTACGTATTGTACTCCATTCATGCCATCCTGTATGCACTGCCGTGTATGTAAATGTAGAAAAACAAGAATTTCCTTTTTGCAATTGGAAAAGTTCTTGTTACCTCAATAGCAGAACAGATTTATGCAATAACTCTGTTTGTTCGTTCATTCGTTTATTGTTCTTGTTGTTTTGTATACACATACATATATAAAAACCCAAACATATGTGCTTTCTATTCCGTTTTTATTTATTGTATACGTGTGTCAAAGTTCGTTTTATATCAATGCAAAAAGCAAACATATGTAAACGGATATAATGTATGCATAAGTTTTGTACACATACACACACATGTATGCATACCCTGGCATGAATAGAAAGTTGAGCGTAGATCATCAGCATTGTAAACAATGCTTGCTAGTGTGGAGTTGTTTTCATTTAGCGAGCAAATCTTACTTTTTCATTATCTCTATAGTTGTTGTTGTTGTTATAATAGTTTTTTTGTTAATTTGTGTTTTGTCCTTTCTCTCGTTTCTCTCTTTTCACTTTTCCAACACTTTGTCTTTTATTTATTTTTCTTCTTCTTCTGCTGCCGCTTACTTCCGCTTCTTTATTGGTTATTTATGTTCGTGTACTGTGGGTGTTTTCATTTTGTTTAGCCGCTCTTACTCACTTTTCATTCTTTTACAGTTCTCGCCTTTGCTTCAGTTAACTTTTAAAAATTATTACATTTTGTTAACATATTTATGTTGTTGTTGGTATCTAGATGACATTTGTGACCATTAAAATAAATAATTTTCATTTGACTACACGGACACATGTATGCACGCACTAGTCACCTCTTGCATTTAAGGAAGGAAAGTTAAAAAGAAGAAGAAGAAGAAGAAGAAATAGTGTATTATGATGATGATAAAAGAAATACCATCATAATAACAGTAATAATAATAATAATAATAACAACAACAACAACAACTACTACTACTATTACTATAAGAACAACTACAAGAACAATAACACAAACATCAATAACAGACGCTTTGAAGCGGATGCCGGGAAACGGAAAAGTGTTTGGTATTTTTTATATCCATCACCTTAGTGAGGAGGATATATTTTTCTATCACACAAACATACTTTAACACATTACAACGTACAGCACTTTTACAAATTGTAAGAATACACATGCACACCCACACACACGCGAAAAACTTCATATAAAAATGTCTTCTTCTATTTTTTCTTTTTTTTTTATTATTATGTAATATTTTTTATATATTTTTTTTTTTTTTTATATAAACCGCCTGAGAATTCTTCTGGTGTTCAGTTTCTTCTCTTTAACACTTTCACACCATTTTATAACCGTTATATACAAACAGAAATTGCGTTTTATGTTCACGTGTAACAGAGGATGTGGGTGTGGGTGTGTGTGTGTGTGTGTGTGAACGTTTATGGCTTCGAAAACTCATTTATATGTTTATTTTTTCATGCTTTTTTATGTTTTCCTTCTCTTTTTTTTTTTTTCATTTTTATTTCTCTCTCGCTAACACATGGACGCGAGCTTCACGCCGAGTCTGTATATTTCCTTTTGCAATAGCAATGACAACAACTGTAGTATACCAGTAATGTGGGTTAAGTTTTTCTGTGGTTTGATTTTTTATTATTCTCTTTTTTTTTTTTTATTCTGTTCTGTTCTGTTCTGTTTTTGTTTGTTTTTGTTGGTTTTTGTTGTTGTTTTATTTTATCCGTATACAGGAGGAGACTTTATCGCATCATGTCATATCGTGCTGTTTTATATACACTGTAATATAATTGTATGTGCGTGTTTATATGCATGTACAGGTGTGTTGTGTTTTATGTTGATAAAATTTAAGCAGCTTGCAGCAGACTTTGTAATGTTCACCTTTGTCTCTGTCTGGATAATATCTGGAAGGATTTCCGTTTTGTAGTCAAACTCGTTTAATTATGGAATAATTTTCTAGTTTGAATTCTATTTTAAATAAATATACGTTTACGTAATATATATATATATATATATATACATCAACAAAGTAACAATTTAAATGTATCAAGGTTTCATGTTATAGAAACTTATTCCTCAATAGGATCATAGATAGCAGCAGATAGCAACAAAAAACAACAACAACAACAACAATAACAAAATTCTAAATCGTTCTAATCCATAATAACACAAACTGACCAAACAACATCAAGAAATTACAGGACAGTTGACAATGTTGTTAATTAATCGTTTAGTTGGACTTGACATAAAGCTACAGGTAGCAGTTTTTATGAGATATATATCATTGACATTTGGTATAAGAAAAAATTTTGACTTAAAAAGGTACGGTACACCTTCCCTTATAAGATCCTATTATGAAAAAAGTCTTTATATAGAGAAAATATGCAATTTTTTATATTTTTTTTTAACAATTGTTGGTGAAGTAAAGTAAATAAAAAATAAAAATTGAGACTTGGAAACGATCGCAGCAAAAAAAAAAAAAAAAAATCACAAAATTTATCACTTAAAAAGGTTTCATGTTTTATTGTTGTAATTTTTGACCAGATTGTATCATTTTTAGAACCCACCTTCTCCACCTTCCCAAATTTTTCTCATATCATAAAAATGCAAAAAACTCTATATGCCCATAATGGGCGTAGCATGTATCTGATTACTCCCTCTGTAGTTTTTTTTTTTTACTATGTATCAACTGACAACTCTACAACTTTACCCCAAATTTTTTTTTGCAAATTGTGGGCATGTGTGTTATATGACCATGTCCACTTTTCACATATCGATGGACGTGTTTACCACATTTCAACTTCACAGATTCATTTTTGAAAGATTTCCTGTTTGTAGGCGTGGCACTTGGTGCATTTTATCCAATTAATAGATTCCTTTGTAGACATTTTCAGTTTGGTATAATGAAATTTACAACTGTGAGCATTGCAAATATAATGGAAACACGGACAGACATATACAGATCGATACTCATTTTGATAGTGATCCATAATATATATACTTTATAATTTCTACGTAGCTTCCTTAGGATTGTTGTAAATGGATTTGTAAATTTTGCTTAGAAGGACTTACCTACCTTCCAACGAAACTAATTATAGCATAATTTATAGAACAATGTGTTGTAGAGTATTGAGTGATAATTCTTAACATTTTCATTGGTTTTACATTACATTTAACTTTGTTTACAATGAAAAATCTTTTGTGGTCACCTTGTGCAATCATAAATGAAAAAAGACTTGTTAGTTTATCAAAATGGTATAAATGGATATTGTTGCTGAATGTTATAGATATAGATTATAAACATAATTATATTATCAACCACTTTTCAAAGAACACCACTTACCGTACATTTATGACAAACTTTACTTTTCTCAGATGTTGTGAAATTTTCCTTTTTTTTTTGTTTTTTTTTTTTTGAGTAAATTTTTGCTTTAATTGGTTTTCTTTTACAAAATATACTATAATATTATCTATCTCACTCATACGCACCCTTTTTGTTTCCTTTTTATACATAAACATGTAAAAACGAAGAATGAAATTTCATTGGAAAAGCATTTCATAGATATTTTACAAGAATAGATTTTTATAGAGAATTCTTCTAAAATAATAACAATCAAGACACACACACACATACGCATACGTACATACATACATTCATACAGATATTACAAAATGAATGTATGTATGAAGTGATGTAAACTGAGTGCTAATGAAAATGATATGAATATTTCTAGTGATTGAATAAATTAATATAATTATGATGATGATTTATGAGTCATACAAAACAACAATAATTAAGAGTTACTTGAGGCAAAGATATCATTAAATATAAAAAAAAATAGCTAAGAAAACTAAACTTGGCTTAGACTAAACCCTAAATACCCTTCACATTTATATAGAAACAGTGGGCATGGCAGGTACATGATTACGCTTACAGGTCGATCTTTACGCTGAATATGGTTTTTTAAAATAATTGTTTAATGGTGGGAGTGTCTATTATTCAACCATGCCCAATTTTTGGCACTTGAAACATTGCATATATACATATTTATATATTATATAACCCATTAATAGATTAACAGAAACAACTCATTTTGGGGTAGAATTCTACTCTCAAGTTAATATGGAAAATGTTCTTTAATGATTTTGAAGAGAGTAAAAAGTAGGCATGTCGGGTATATAATTGCACTCTGTTTACCTTTACATATAAACTTACAAATCATAAAGCTATTTAAAATTGGATAAAATCGTCATATCCGTCCGTGCGTCCATGCGTACGCCTGGTATTGGAATGCTTATGATTGTATGTATTGTGAGATATTGGTTTGAAATTTTATACAAATGTTTCTAATTTGTAAATTTGGTAAAATCGGTTCATGGTCACGCCCACAAACAACAAAGGTGTAAAAATAAAACCTTAGTCTCATTAAATTTTTTTAAAAATATATTTAAAGTTTTATTTTTCCTCTTTTTATTATTATTAAAATTTAACATAAATGCGAGAGATTACAGTATAAATGGGAGAAGAGGGTAAACAATATGTCCACGATATGTCTACATTTCACTTCACTTGGCTGGAGAGCGTGCAAAATAAAACGTTAAAATTGTTATTTAGTATAGAATACATCACAAAAGCAAATAAAAGCCCGAACGCACACTAAGCGACTACCGATTGCAAGGACTGCCTCTCAATAACTAAAGTAACTGTTAACTTATAGCTCAAGTGAGTACAAATATCTGCCAACACACGAACGAACACAAGAGCATGTAATGCGAGATTCTGTTATGTCGAGAGTTGTATTTTTATACAGATTACACAATAAAACACACACACACAGACAGGTACTCGTACTTTACTATATTATACTATTTAAGAAGGGAGCGTATGTGTAACACGTTACTAGGTACAACAAATGATGATTTTTTCTTATAACATCCGACAATGGAAAAATACAATACAAACAATACTAATAAAAAAAAAAACAAACAACAACGTTGAAGCTACATAGCGTAGAAATAATGCTGAGCGGAATTGTATTGCAGTAGTATTGTAATCGTAGTAAACTTGTTATTACTGTGAAACATTATCATTTTTCTCTATATATATTGCAGTACATGTAAATGCTATATAGAGAGAGAGAGAGTTATATTCTTTATTTAGCAGAGGATTCTATTTAGTGTTTATATCCGCTCCATGCGAAAAACTTATGGGTGTTGAGTGTAAAATTGTACACAATTTCGTAAATCATCATATCAACGGCTTATGTTCTATACAACACAATACTCACAGATATAATAATGATGCTGTTTTTCTGCTTAACGTACATATATATTCATTTGTTGGCTCTGTAAGCGACAGAGCTCTGTTATTATTCAATATAATTTAAATGTTAATGTTACTGCTATTCAGAGGGAGTGAAGGGAAAAGGTACTCAGAGTATTCTCGTGCAGTCTGTTGTGTGTGAAGGATTGGGGAGAGACGGAAACGGAAGTTGCAGTATTCGTCAGTGACAATTCTTACAAATTCGCACTTTTGTACTCAAATAATCAGTGTCACACACAAATATTTCCATACACACACACATACTCACATGCACACAGCCAAAACACAAAGCCTCTATACACAAATAGATGCTGCTGTAACAATAACAACAACAACAACGATAACAATGACAATAGCAATTTGCAGTGACCGTGAGAGTAAATTTAATGCAATCTAATATAACAAAGTTGCCATATTCAGCAAATTTTTTTTTTATAATTATTTTTATTTATAATTTATTATATCCTCTGCATAAGATGGGAGGTAAACTAAGTTTGTAATTCTCTTTGCAACACGCAAGCGTCAGAGACTCTACTAACTAAGTCGATCTAGACATTAGTGTCCGTATGTGCGTCTTTTGTTGGCATTCTTACGGTCATAACTTTTGAGATATTGAACTGAAAATTTTACAAACATTTTTAATATCTAAATGCTGATCGCTATTAAAAAAGGACAAAATCGGTCAAGAGCCACGCCCACAATCAACAAAAAACTGACACAAAAATTGAGTTAATAAATTGAAATATTTCATCCATCGATGTGACAAAAATAGACGTGGTCGGTTAACAGGCACGCCCACAATCTACAAAATTGTATATATCTACCAAAAAAAATTGACCTATGAACTTGTGTTGCGGTATGCATATCTACATATCGATATACCAAAAATTAGCGACAGGCCTACAATTTACAAAGAATCTCATTTAATATAAAAACCGACTTTCAAGCTTATACGTATGTATACACACACTATCAAGTATGTAGATGTGGAGGGTATTTAAGATTTGACATAAACCAAATTTAGTTGTCTTACATGTTCGTTAATTTTTTTAATTTTACAAAAATAATTTATTTGAAAATAAGAAATATTTTTCGTTTAGGTGAAAGTTTAATTAGAGCATATATTCATGAAGAGGTGGTAATAATGTGGCAACTCTTCTATTAAACTATAAACCGTTATATAAAACATTCAGTTCTCTGTTTTTTTTTTTCTTTTCTTCCGTTTGTATTACATAGAAATTTATAAACTATATCCTATATCAAGTTTTTTTTTTGCACTCTTCTGTAAAATTGTTACACTGCTACTGCTTTAGCTACTACTACTACTACAAACTTAAGTGCCTAACTTTTTAAAGTAAAAACTTCATCAACATGCTTATATGAGGATATAAACAAAATTGTTATCATATAAAAATTTCATGAAATTGTTTTTATCTACGTATAGACACTTTCAACTTTATATTACTTGTTCATCTACCGTTATTTAGTTTATGTATGCACCCAAGATGATAAATTTTTTGAATATGAAATTTCATCAAATTATGGCTGCCTTATACATTCTTATGAACTTGTTGTTATTATTTTATGAAATGCTTAAATTGATAAAATTTTATGCGATAATAATAAGAAACGAAAAATTATGCAGCAGTAAAAATCAACACAAAGTTAATAAAAGGATGATTAGTAATGGTGTACGCATAAAAGTAATGAAAATTACTAAAAAGTAAACAGTAGTAATTTTCAGGCAGGTAACTCATTACCTTCTTTAACCCTGGTATGTATATATAAATCGGATTCTGCACAAAAAGGCATTTCATTGTAAATTGTGGGCTTGTTTTTTAATCGGCCACGCCCATTTTTAAATACGTCAATGAAAGTACCAGTGATACATAAAATATATATATATTAAGTGGCAACTTCATACCTTCATTTTTGTGGTTGATAGCTATGGTAGGTTGTGGGCTTGGCTTTCAACCGATCTTATCCATTTCAATTAAGAAGAACTAGTAGAGTCTATACAAAATTTCACCTTAATATATCAAAATTTACAAACGTGAGAGTGCCAACAAAAGACAGACATACGTACAGACATGTCTACATCAACTCAGAAGCATATATATATACTTTTAAACAGATACAAACATTTCTATTTTTCGGTTTCTATTAGTTTCTGTACTTAAGTTAGGAAAAATCGGTTAAAAACCACGCCCACATTTAACAAAATCTATGTAACAACCACAAAAGATGTGAGATTACACATATATTTATATCGAGTTCTTCTATAGTTGCGACAAAAAGAGGCGTAATCAAAAAATGTCGAAGTTATTTAAAGTTTGACTTGAACCAAATATATTTTTTTTGGTATATTTTTATATAAGATAAATTGACATTTTTAATGCAAAAAATTGTTAAATTGTAAATTGAGAATAGTTGTCACCAGATCAACTAAGAGAAGCGTGTTAACATAAATATCGCGTCTATCGTGTTGCTTTGAAAAATTTGTTATCAACCAAAGCAAGGTGATAGCGTAAGCCATGCATTTAATGCATTCACAGACTGTATACATAACGTTTAATGATTTTTCAATTTGCATTTAAATTCTCTCCTTTTATTAATTTTTAATTATTTTTTTCATAATCGTCTCCTATATCACTAATAATAGAAAATATCTTAGATTAGTGGGAATATTTGTGGTTCGTGAACGGCTATTAATTGATTCATTGAATAACTTTCTGAATCAATTTAATCATGTACTGCATACGTACGTACATCCATCTCTATGTTAGAACTGCCAGCAACGTTAGAGGAGCCCAAGGACAACTGCAGACATTCTGGTCGAATACGGTAATGAAATATTAGCTCCAAAGATTAGATATCTACAAACATGCTCACGGTGATCAAAACAGGGAGACCCAGATTTTATAATTAAATGTAACATATGTACTGCTCTGAAACAAATTTTCCAGCTCAATATCTCAATTATTCTATGTCCTAATTTAAAAACAAAATTGTTTTTGTTCTTATTAAAAAACCCTTTCTTCTGGATATTGGAGGCACTTTGACAAAACGATGCATATGAAATATGATGGGTGGGTATAAAAATTGCTAAATTTGATTTATTGAATTTGAAAATCATTATTTTGTTTTAATATTTTTCAGAATTCAAACTTTATAATCTTATGTTTTGTTTTCAAACGTTTCGTCCTCTTGCCTTTGCTTTCACTAACCATTTGTAATATTCTTGACTTTATAAAGCACTTATGCTGCTCCATTGTATTGAAATTATTATTGATGACTTTATAGTTATATGATGGAATTGTATTATTATTGTTGTTGCTGTTGTTGTCATAATATGTCAAAAGAATTACATAAACATGTTCATGACATTCATACATACATAGCTAACTAAATGAAATTAAATACAATACTGTTTCATGCTAACACACACACACACACACACACAGCATACAGCATACATACAAATAATATATATTGCACAATATTACATTCTAACATATGCTTGTTTGTTGTGTAGCGGATACCTTAACAAATCAGCTTTTTCATTTTTTTTTTTAATTTTTTTGTTGCTTTTTTTTTTGAAATTTGCCGCATAGTGAGTGTTCTGTTTATTTGTGTTTGAAAAAGTTGTACTTTTTTTGTTGTTATTGTTGTTGATGCTGCTGCTGCTGTTGGTATTCAAAAGGTTTTGATGAGAGTCGTTTGGGTTCTGTTTACATAAAATAAAGTGTACGTTCGTGGGTATGTGTGTATGCATAGTTTTTGTTGTGTTATTGTTGTTGCTGTTGCTATTACTTTACTAGTATACCACTATTACGCGGCTTTAGAGTTTGTTTTATGTTGCTGTTATAATTGTTGTTGTACTATTCGGTAATTGTGTGTATCGACGTGTGCAGTGCACAAGCATTCTATGCATTTACCATTTTCATATATGTACATAAATATGTGGGTGTATGTTGGCGTTGGTTTTTTTTTTTTTTTGTTTTTGTTTGAAATTTACTCATATTTCGAGGATTTTGTTTTCAGAGAGGTTCCACAAAAGTTTTTTGTTTTTGTTTTTTTTTTTTTATACAACTTCTCTTTACCGATCTCTTGCTCTCTCTCTCTCTCTCTCTCTCTCTCTCTGTCTGTCTATCTCTTTCAATTTTTTGTTACTCTAAATATTTATGGTAAGTAACCGTATGCATATTTATATACCCACAATGTATACGTAAACACACAAACACACAAACACACAAACATACAAACATAACGAGTATACGTTCAGTGTTTCAGTTTGTATTCTTTTTATATAATATAACGCGTCATAGAGAACTTTTCACACAAACAAAATATATATTTATGTTGTTGTTGATGTTGTTTTTGTTGTTACTTTGCATACGTTTACTGTAACTATCTGATGATAAAATGAAAACAGTGAAAATTTTATAATTTTCTTTTTGTGTTCGTTCTTTAATATATAAAGAAATAAACAAGTAACAAACTATGATTTGGCTTAAGCCGAATAATAAACACCTTTCACAGCTACATATATACTAAAAGTAGGCGTGGCCGTTATATATATATATATTATGTGTTCAATTATAAAATTGTATTCTGCCTCCATTGTAGTTTTTGGAAGATCGATTTTCTTACCAGACCACGCCCCTTTTTGATATAAAAATGAATGCTTCAATTGTAAGTTAAAATAAAATTTTTATTTTTCTGAGAATAATTAAAAAAAAAGATTTTCTTTAATTGTGGGCGTGACTAATCTGGCCCACTTTAAAAAGCAACCTGTCCACAAAAGTTGAAAATATGGTTACAAAATTTAAGCTCTAATTAAAGTTTTTTGTAAATTGTTAATTGTGTTATACGACCTGTTTTTGACACAATGATGGGCATGGCACTTGACCGATTTCACTGAAAAAATTATTAAATTTTTACAAAACGCTTAAAACTTGGCACCGAAAGTTTTTGATCAAAACAATTGGGTCAAGCGTCACGCCCATTAATAAGCCAAAAATAGGCGTGGCTATTGAACGATTTTATCTAATTTAAAACCAAATGTCATTGCAAAGTGTTAAGTGACAAGTTAAATTTTTTTTTTAAATTTTAAGCGTTTTGTCATTCCACCACGCCCATTTTTGTCCTAACAATGAAAAGACGCATAATTAAAATAATCTAATAAATTTCAATATGATAGCTCAACTTTTGTTGGGTTATAAATATATATTTTTGTTGATTATGGGCGTGGCATTTAACAGATTTCGCCCTACTGAAATGTCCAAATAGAAATTAAAAATTTCTGTATACCTGGATGTCTTAAAATTTACAAATAACAGCAGCCAGGCACACGAATATTTAAAAGGACATGTCTGAACGAGAGTATGTATACTTTGTAGTAAAGTATCTGACGACTCCATCCATAATTGATGATACGGAGTGACAAACTTAATTTACTCACCATTTTATCTGAAGCATGTTATTGCATATAATAAAAAAGTATACGCAGCATAGACATTTTAGTTGTTATTGTTGTTGTTGTTGTTGTTGTTATTATATTTGTTTGTTGCAATTTCACCATGTACAATATTTTATGGTTTGGCTACTTTTTTATATATTCCATGATTCCATGCAACAATATATGTTTATATCGACGAACCATCCGACAAATGAATTGGACGAATGGATGGATAGATGGGTGGGTGGATGGATGGATGGATGATAAAAAAGAAATTAAGTAAACTTTTTCATTACAGTTTCTTTGGTTATTAAATTTTTGTAAAATATTGACTAAAACTTATTCCAGTAGGCAGCCAATGAGCCGCATAACTGGTGCACATAACAAAATCCCAAATATTTGTTTTCAGCTGTACTTGTAAATTTCTTTTTCGGTTATATGAAAAATTTTGTTGTATACTTTGTAAAAATAATATTTACTTATATGAATTTTGTTTTTTTTTTCTTTTTTTTAATAAATTTTTGGGAAATTTTTCAATTTTTTTCGGATCAAATTTAAAGATAAGTTCTTAGTGCACACACACACATATATATACATTACATTGGTTTGTAATAAATCATTTTCTTTCTTCTCTCTCGCTCTGTGCATCTCTTCGGGTCCTTGGTCTTTATAACACTCGTAATAAACGTAATTTTTGTTTAAATTACTTTAAATACTTTTACTTTTATTTACTTTAATAATTTGTGTTAAGGCTCTTCGCACACATACACGCAGACACACATATAAAAACGTACTTACACATATGTAGGTTGTGTGCTGTGTGAGTGAATGCGAATCCCCACAATTCATTATGATGACCACATAAATTAACACACATACGTCACGTATGTTAGCAGTACTTCAGTCCTTACACCTTAGTCGTTCGTTTTATATGTTTTTCTTTTAACTTTCTTTTTCTTGTTTTACGTTAACAAAAACAACAACAACAACAACAAATTACAGCAGCAGCACTAACAAACAAACAAGCGTTTCCAGGTGTTTTAAGTCGATTAAAAGATTAACGACACTTGTGAATAAAGAAAATTTTTATTTTATTTAATAAAATCTGTATAATAAAAACTTTTATGTTGGTAGTGTGCAAATGCATGTATTAGGAATGCATATATACAATCACACTTGGTGTGATGGAATGAATTTCTTGTTTTATGAATCATTTTGTAGATGACTGTACCTTAAGAACTTTAGAACTGAGGTGATATTAAGTTTACCGTTTCGGTAAGAGAAACTTTTTCCCGTTAATTGTTATTATATTGAGGCTTTTATGAGAGAATAATTTTTCATCTCTAAGGCTTAGTTTTAAGTTTCACAGTTGAATTTTTTTCTTATGGAGTTTTTTATTTGAACATATAAAATTAGTTCCCAAATAATCCTACTATTTAGTACCCTGCACGATTTACTATACTTTACTTATTTATACTATAATTATCATATAAAAAGCAGTTCATAAAATATTTTATATATATAAATAAGGGATGGACAAAATAATATGAACATCTGACATAAAGGGTTTCGCAATTGATGCCCTTCCACGAATGTCAGGTTTATGGATCTCCCGCTGTACTATTTTTATTGAAACAGAATTTTTTGAATGCGTGAGTTATTGTCTCAGAAAAGGTTATAAAAAAAGATTCTAAAAATTTTAATCGAAAATATTAATAAATAAAAATTTTCATTATACAAAAATTTATTTTAAAATAAAAAATTATAGACATGTCCTAAAAATAATCAGATTTGGTTCATTTTAAATTGTACTCATTTTTGTCCAAAAGAATAGCTTTGTATCAAATCTCATTAAATATTATTAAAAATTGCGATAGGTTGAGTCAAAGATATACAGAGATGAACTGACGGAAATTTTATAATCGAATGAAATTTTGGTTTTATCCCTATTAAGAATGATGATCACGATGACATACAGTACAGTATACTCTCGTTCCACTTTATGATGTTTTTTTATTTTAAGCCATATTTTTACCGTTAGAGAATAGTGGAGCATTTTAAACATTATCTGCTGTCAATGCTTATGAATCACAAGAGCTTTTTACTTAAGTTTGAATACTCTTTACTTATGTTTTGAAATGCTCTTAATATTATTCATGTGCTGTAATTTCCGCTTCTTAAGTTTTCAACAAATTCATTTTAGTGGTTCTAGTGCACTCACTATATGTATCAAGTACGGTGTTGTACAGAGATCATCAATTGATTAATTGATTGATTGATTAATTGAGGATTAAGTTCAGATAAATCGTAACAAAGTTATAAGTGTGCTCACTTAATTAACCGTACGGTCATACATACGTGTAGATTATAGATTTCGTTCAAATTCAATGCAAAAAGTTTGTATTGATGCAAGAAACGTTTCCTTTTTAAAAGAAAAAATTACAAAAAATATATTTTATTTTATCTCTGGCACTTAAGCCTAAACGATTTTATTTCATACCCACACATTTATTGTCCGAATATAAAGATTTTATTGTTTTAATTGTTTTTATTGTTTTTGAATGAAATTTAACCTTTATCAACACATTGTTAACGCTCAGATGAGAACTCGGCTCTGGTTTCTTTCTTCATCTCGCTCACTCACTCACACGCACACGTACACGCATTCTCTTATGAATGCACAGTTTTAATAACTGTTTAATGTGATCTATATTAAGTGCGTAAATCAACACAATTGCTGAACGTTGAAAGAAAAATGAAACGAGCAAAAATCGAATGGAAGTCTATTAATTTATGGACGCTTAAGTAACACATAGTCACAGAAGCTACGAATGCATTCAAATGTATGCATGCGTGAGTATATTTAATTGTATATGACATGTGTTTGGTATCAATTGCCATACAGTCATACTCGCCTTTAGTTAAGGCATACAGAGAATTAGGGTGAGAGAGAGAGAGAGAGAGAGAGAGAGAGAGAGAGAGACGCACACAACAACACACATTGCACATGTGTGTTTGTTGGTATGTGTATCATCTTACAATACATTAAACACTAGTTTACCTTAAACAGTTATATTTTACACACATCCATACAAACACTCAAGCAAGTTTATCAAACGTAGCGATATATACACTACACTACATATCTATATAAACTCATATCGCGAAAGCAATAACAATAATAATAACTTGTATACCCTTCACTAAAAATGTATACTAAGTTTATCATTCTATTTGCAATATATTATATATTCTTGACCAGTATTCAAATTTGAAACGATATAGAAATGTCCGTCTGTGTGTCTGTCTGTTGTTGTAATTTTTATGATATTTTATATCTTTACAGACATTTCTACTTTACATGGAGTCAAATCGCTATTTATGATAAATTGAGCAAATTTCATCAAAAGCCACGCCCACAATTGACCAAAATCGATTTAGAGTTGATCTATAAAATTGAAATTTGGTATACATGTGTACATATAATTGCCTCATATATTGATATGCCAAAAATATACATGGTCAGTTAAGAGACACGCCCACAATTTACAAAAAACCATACTTAGCATAAAATTCGCCATTAACTTAATACTGATTACACCCGCTATCATAGGATGTTATCAAAAAATCTACCACGCCCACTATTTATATATATACACACGAAGGGTATTTAAAATTTGGTTTCAGCTAAACTTAAGTTCTTTTCTTATTTTTCACATAAAACCCAACCACACTAAACGTTTAAATTTTTAGCTGTTAAAAATGAAGACATTAACAGCGTTATTAATATGGTTGTTGTTATTATTATCATTTTTATTTTTTCAATATTACACAACAACAAAACAAATAAACAAAATATATATTAAATAAATATTGATAACGGAATAAATGAGTTGTTTGACCGCTCTTGAGTGTAATTGCGGGTGAATTTAATGTAAATGAGAAATGTTGAGTTCAATAAATGATAAATGATACAATAAAAGCTCAACAATCAAGGAAATATTATAAAAAATAAAATGATATAAATTGCTTAAGTTTTTTGAATGCATTTATGAATGAAACTTTTACTCTTGATATTATTATGGTCCGAAATTTTGAATTATGAAATACAGACATTTTGAAGTTTCTGTTTTTTAAATTGTTTAAAATCGGCTAAGTGCCACTTACTGGTTTTACTAAAAATGGGCGTGATAAAATAATGAACACGCCCACAATTTTTAAAAAAATTTTAATTTTTTTTTTTCCCCAGATTCTGATGTGAAAGTTAATTCGTTGTACATAGACAATTAAAAAGGGGACACACGGACATGATCAAGAATATTTATTATATACCTTGAGGGGCCTCTTGCGCCTATTTCTGCGGGTTGCAATTGGAATGACGAGGTTAGAACACCCCCGTACCTTATGTGAAGGGTTTAATAAAATGCTTCTTCTAAGCTATTGGCTTCATACCACTGCTCATCTGTCCATGCATAGCAAATTTTTAAATATTTTGGATTTTCTTCTTCGACTTCTACAAACAGATTTCTTTTTAAATTGGGCAAAAAAGTTCAGTTTCCACGCTTAAAAACCACAAAATCTTCTCACTCATACCCAACTAGAGATACAAAATACAAAATTTATGATTAACCTAAAAAATCAAAGTCATAGAAATGGGCGTGGCCCAAATGTATAATCGCTTTTAAGCAATTTTTAAACATCTCCTCACAAAGTATTGAAATTTAAACATGCACGTATGTTATCATTATTTACATGGTATGAAATTTACATTTAACAGAGAGGAAACTCTCTAGCTTCAAATGCAATATTTGTGTTGTTCTCCTACACTCTCTCCTAGATCTAAAGTTTCTGATTCTTTTTTTTTTTTTTCTTTAAATATCGTCAATTATTTCAAAACAGATTTTATTTGCGCCAAAAACCCTGAATGGAATTAATGTGGTAAATGGCACGATGAAACCATATGTATTCATATTCACAAACGAATAAAACCAATTTTTTTGTTTTTTTCTTTGGCTACAGTCAGTCACACTATGGTTACATTTAAAACCATCTCCGTCTCACTGTCATTTATTGTTCCTTCAACTCTTACTCTTTTGTCATATGGATTATTTGGTTTCTACCAAATAGCCTTCGGTAAAAATTTTGTTGCGTATGCATTGCAACAATTATAGAGTCCACTCGAAAGCTGCCTGCCTGCAGTGGAAAGATCCATTCATTTGTTAACCCAATGTGGCAATTCGGTATATGACGTATAAAGACAATAGCAACAACTGTAGTTATAACCAACAGCAACAACAACAAAAAGATTATAAGTTGTCATCAGTTAATGCCTGGAAGAAAATTGTTTTCCTGTTTTTTTTTGTTTTTTTTTTTTGCACTTTCTTTACATTTATTACTCTGCACAATGTAGTGGTGGATGGCCCATGAAGGCCCATTTCTGTGTGGTAACACCTAGAAGAAGCATTCATGTACAAAATTTAAAAAAAAAAATGATATGGTTTCATATGTTTATGTGTCTGCTTATGAGCAGACGCTCAAGGTTAAAAATTAAATCGTTTTAAAATTTGTCCATAGGTCCGGCCATGTGTTATTTGTAATGAACTTCAGGTTGATTACTAATTTTTTGATGAAATTGAGCAAAAGAATATTTAAGCCAATGACGGCCAATATGGAAAACTAATCACTATATTATACAATTAAGTTTTATATGATTTTCTCATTTTTTGTACCTTCTACATAATTTATATTCCACGTAACACTTAGAAAAAGGTTTCAGAGACCTTACATTGTATATATATTCTTGATCAGCATTAAAAACGGAATCGAACTAGATACGTATATATGTTCAGTTGTCTGTCTGTTGTTTTAACTTTCACTCAAAATTGTAAATTTTGACAGATTTAAACTTTTCTAGTTCCTTCATTCCAATTTATTGAAAAATCGATGAAAAGCCACGCCTACAATCAATAAAAAAACTATTTATCTGCACAAAATTTGAACTATTGAAATTTGATATACATATTTATTACTATCCCATCCATTGATGTGCAAAAAATTAACCGTGATTTGGATATGAGACACGCCCATATATAAAAAAAAAATGTATTCAGCATAAAACACGACTTTCAACTTATTAGTACAATATACAATATACAAATACTATTAAAAGACATCATTATAAAACTTCCACGCCCACATTCTATAGATATGAAGAGTATTTAGAGATTTAACTTAAACCTCACATAGTTTCCTCACTTGTTAAAATTCATATAAAAATTTGTTAAAGAATAGTTGAATAGTTTAAAATTTCATTTGGGAACCAATCGCACCATTTTTAGGGCCCATTTTCTATATAATAATAAGCCATGTTTACTGATGCAATAAATCTAATTTATAATTCAAGCAGGTAAAGTAGGGTATGACAAGGTCAAGTAGAACCTACCATAAAATATTCACACTTGCACGAACATAATTAAATCGATTGATTTTTTGACTTTGACCCGGTTCCTTTATAATACTTAAAGAGCGAAGCGGTGAGTACCGTTTAGAAATTACAAACATCCATTCAATCGTTGATTATAAAAATGTTTATATGTAAAATTAATTCTATTTACAATCACACTCTAGACAGCGCATTCTAATTCTATTTCAGTTTCCATTACTTTCTCATCTTTACAATCAATTATCTAGCAAATGCACGGCATCCATTTGTGGCCATCATTAAGAGCGTTCCCAGCCAGCACCAACTATATTGAAGTGCTTTAAATAGATAAACGAGCACATTTCTATAAGCGGGGAACTGTTAAGTGTGATTTGTAGTAATGTATGTGTGAATATGTATTTGTGATATATTATATAGATAATGTGAGCGCGAATGTATGAATGAGCGAATGTTTCTGCAACTTTGTTGTGTGCCTTTATTACCTTTTAGTTTGTCATACTTTCCAATTAAATTCCTATAGTTTTTATGAACATATACATACATACAGATGTCGGTAGGTGTGCTTGCATACCTTTCACATATGCCAGCGGTGATAGTACTTACCGTTATATATTTTATACTTTGCTGTTGTTGTTGTTGTTGTTTGTATTGTTTGTGTTTTGCATCCATATTCTCTGGATAATGTGGATTGAAACTATTTCGCAACATCATGGTCACGAGAATATGAATTAAAAGGTTTATTACATGTAGTGTGTGTTTGTATGATATATGTACCAACAGTTGCGATATTATGCACACACACGTACACCATCGGCACATAAGCTAAATTACCTGCCCATACGCACATATTTGCGCCACCTTTACCACCACAACCACATCAGCAAGAGTAAGGTTCGCTCTTGTTTTCGATGCTCTTCTATTGTACCGTAAACTGGCCCCCAAGTGTTTATGTGTTTGCTTACGTATTGTTTTTAAGTTGAAGCATACGTGAAAGGGACTATGGACTTTTACTCTCCCACTCTCTCTCTCTCTCTCTCTTTCCATCCACTCAAACCTTCCCCGCACATAACAATGCATATAAACTTTTTCTTAATGTTTTTTGTTACGGAACAACTGTATGAGAGTAAGTGTTTGTATGTGTTTGTTTGTTTGTTTATTTGTTTGGATGATGGTAACATGTGGCTCTAGGCTGGTAATAAACTAAAAGTAGCTTCGAGTTCGAGGAAGCGTACAACTTAGTGGAAAAAGATGAACCCGGTTTACGGAAGGAGTAACATATCAAAAGGAACAACGTACAAGACGAAGAAGAAGACGACGGAAGATTTAGGCAGTGAAGAAGTTTAAAAGTAGCACCAGCTGCAGGAGTTGTGGTTAAAAGCGAATCTTTTTCTTTTTTTTTCTTATTTTTTTTCTTATTTTTTTTCTTTCTTATTAGAGTTGCTTGCTGAAGAAACACAAATGTTGGTATGTTGTTAGAAAATATTGAAGAAAACTTAGTTACCACACACATGAGTTGAGCTCCAACTGGTAGTAAACGGTCGAATAAAGTTGTTGGAACTTGGTTAAAATAAATAAAAAAAAGAAAGAAAATCTCTGAAAATTACTTACAACTTTAAAAGATATTGAGCACCTAGTTCTAAAAGCAAGCAAGTTATTGTTGATGTCTGAGATTTTGAATTTTAAAACATTTGTAAAAAAAGGTCTTTAGTTCAAAGTTCACTTTTAGGTAAAATAAATCATCTGTCACGCTCACAATCGGCAAAAATCTGTCCATCAAATGCAACTATAAAGTTAAAATTTTGGTCAAATTTGGTGGGATCAAACAACAGATGATGAGTATGAGTTAATTTTTAGGGGCAAAGTCAATAACCTACCATGCCCACTTACTCTTAAGTAGGTGAAAAGATCATTAAAAACTTGAATTCCTTTTAGAAAACATATATTATATCAAAGTTCTCATTCTCTTCTTTCTCTCTTCTTTTTTGATGGTAAAAAACAGCAGATTTTTGATTCAATAAATTAATAAAACAATAATTAAATAATTGAAATAAATTGTTATATGTGGTAAAACTAGCCTATTTAGTACCCTACACCAATCATTTCCTTAATTTATGCTGCAATTCATTTAGTTGTCCAAGTAAACGCGAGGCATTACCTTAGAAGACACTTTATGATAAATCTTTTATATGAAAAAAGATTCCAAAAATGGTCTCATTGTATCTAAAATTTGTTATTTAACTATTCTACACTAAAAGTTTATTTATAAAAATATTAATAATTGCAAATTTTCGCTACATAAAGACTTTATTTCTAATCGAAACGATTTTTGAAAAAATGTTCTGAAAATTATTAAATTAAATTAATATTGAATACAGTTCCTTTTTAAGTAAAAACATATCCTTGTACTAAATTTCAAGGAAATATTTTTAAAAAAGCTTTAGATTTTGCAGAAATTTACATGGACAGACGGACATGATTAAATCAATTCAATCAGATTCTTATTCTAATTATTGTTGGTAGTTTGACAAAATATTTTTTATCATTATATAGTCCAATATTGATTCTAAGTAATTGATTATTTGCTTTATACATCAGTTCACTTCAAATCATGTGGTCCGGCTTGAGAAAATGTAAAATTCCTCTCATCAAGTGTTTTCATTCAAATTAATAATATTTTTTAAATTAATAACTGAACTAAAATATAATTAATTTAATCTTTTTCGTTAATCTTTCGTGTTATTCACTTAAGAGTTTTTCTAAAACATTCATGAGAACCTCCGGCCACAGCAAAAAGTCACGATTCTCTAAGATAATAATAAAGTTGTTATAAACATTGACACTCTATCGCTTTGCTTTTGCTCTATAAATGCTTATTATAAATACTCAGTTGTCAATGCACTACATACAATACATTTAAAGAGAATGGTAAACTAGTTCAGCTTACTCTGCTTACGTTTCTTTTCATTTAGCATTCGACACGTAGGTACAGGTGAATGGTTGGCGTTGCATTATATATGTATTGGATGGATTTTTAAAACGAAATTGCGCAATATCTAAACTAACGCACGGACGTGTGATTGAAATAAAATAAATAACTCAAAAAAAAATGGCAAAAATAGAAAAAGGAAACATTTTGATGAAAATTTCTAATTGGAACAAAAACAAAAAATCGCAACCAATGATCGAAACGATAACATACATATAAATAAAATTGTATAAAATTTATTTTTTTTTAATTTTCTTAAACTCTCGATATTTATACAGGGTATTATTAAGGTATTAGGTATTATTTGGGTATTTGTGTAAATTTTTTAAGATATTAAGATAAAAAGTTATAAATCGACACAAAGAGAAACTTTTTTAAAAATGGATGAAATTGAATCATTTTTTGGAACTCCTCTCCATATAACGATCTATTATAAAGGACATTTTTATATGATGAAAATTCGCAATTCTTAAAGTATTTTGACAGTATCAAATTATGATCCCATTGAACCATTTTTAGAACCCCTCTTCATATAAGATTTTGTTATAAATAAAATCTTTATATGGTAAAAAATTGCAATTATGAATATATTTTGATAAAAATTTGGTAAAAAAGAGTAAATTAGTCTAATAATTGGCTGTGCTAAATTTGGACTCGATCGGACCAATTTTAGAACCTTTTCTCACATAAGGATATTTCACGAAATTACTTTTTTTTTGTTTTTAATAAGAATTCGCATTAACAAAAACAACTGAAATAATTGTGGCAACATTTTTGAAATCAAGTAGAGTAGGTTAATAAATGGTCAATCACTTCAGCGACTATAACAGTTTCATTTGTTATAATCAATCAATTACGCCCACTTCACCCACTTTTTATGTCCATTAAATAGAGATTTGGTGGTTGTCTGTTAGATTGTAGTCTCCTTAAACAAATTGCTGCACAAATTAAATCAATTCGCATAGAAATGCATCAGTATCATCCTATTAACCCTACTACTCCCATACGGAGTCACAACAACATATTTAATACTAAACATTCTCGAGAGCACACTTGAAAGCATTGAGGGATGAAAAGCCACAATACTCTAATGCACGTAAACACGCGCTCAACATCAGGCCATCCGTAGCCCGCCCGCTACCCAACTTTGCACTCACTATGCGAATTATGGGTGGGGCAAACAAAGTCAAGTCAACAAGCAAGTGGTGACTGCAGCACATAAAACGTGAATGTAATAAATTTGAATGGTTGTTTCTTATGCTAAAATCTCCAACAATGTGTCACAGTATGTCACAATAGTAAATTTGATGTATATGTACACAAACACACACTCACATACACATACCATATACATATAAATTGATCGGTGGTTAAATCTTTAAGCGTTCACATATTCATTGAATAGTAGCTGCAACATATTGTGTGTATACATATGAACATATGCACCTACACACACACATACGTCAGAGAGCTCCTTTCACCTCTCTTTTATATACTCTCCTATACAATATAACGTGGTTGTGAGTTTTAGTGTTTTTATTATTAATTTTTTTTTTTTTTTTCGTTGTGACTTGAATTAGACTACGATGTCAAAGTTGATGAACTATATATTCGCGTAAAACAGTTATGCAAGAGAACATAAACAGAGTAACTAAAACACTCACTTACTCACTCACTCACTCACTCACACATTCTTTTATAAGAATTTCTTCTGTAGAAATGAATTATTTTGTTGTAAACATTTATGAATTATGCGGTTTTTTAAAGCTCTTTGAATCCTTCATCCATTCGCAAACAACTTGATTTTTACATCAACTTAAGCAGAACAACACATTTACGAGATTAAATTAACTGAAATGCTTGAAAAGTTGACCGTCTACTTGAAAAACTAAATAAATAATCGAAAAATTCACAACCTTTTAATACCGTACTCCACTGAATTTTACACATTATGCTGCAATTAGTTTAGTTATCTTAATAAATGCAAGTCATTGTCATTTCGAGAAAGATCATTATATGAGAAAAGGTTCTAAAAATAGTAAGATCGGGTCCAAATTGGGCTCAGGCAAATATAAAGCTAATTTTTGTTAAAAAAATATTAATATTTGGGATTTTTTGTGTATATAAAGTCTTCCATTATGATAGGATTTTATATGGGGAAGGGTTCAGTCGGGTCATAATCTGACACTACCACTTATTATTTCAATTAATTAATTATTCTCTAATAAATTTTGTCAAAATATTTTAAAAAATGCGAATTTTTGCCATATAAAGATGTATGGAGAGGAGTTCTAAATATGGTCCAAATCGGTTATATTGCAATAGGGTTCCTCTTTAAGTTAATACAAATTCTCGTAACAAATTTTACAATGGACAGACAGACGGACATTATTAAATCGATTCGGATTTTTGAACCTGAATCGTTCGATTGTGATGAAATATAAAAAAAAATATTCTCAGTTAGTTTAGAGCAGGCGTAATTTCTTAAAAAAAAACAACGCGGCGAACAAATCGGAAGCCGTAGAACTCATTGTAGTACCCTCACAAGAGTGTCAACCATACCTAGGCACCTAATCGTGTTAAGTAAAAATGTTGCCTAATTTTGTCATGGTTTAGTTTAATTCTTTAAATGTTATTAAGCCATCCAATACACTTATTAAACAAGAAACATGAATCGGATTCTATTCTAATACCCTTTAGATGGGATTTTCTATATATAAAGTTGAGAACAATTTTGTATATTGCTTAGGTAGTGCTTACTAAGGAAGACATAAGCCATCACAAAGTTTCTTCTGCACTTTCTTGAGGGTAAAATATTTTAAAAAAATATGAAAACTTTAAATCGAAGCATATGAACACTTACATTTCGATAATTGCTTCCCAATCGCATCCATCAAAATTTTCCTAGAAGCAGAGGTAATTGCATCTCTTGTAGAACTTTGAAACGTAAACTTCTATTTGGATTGTTTTCAGCTATTTTGTGAATTTTAAAACTGTTACAACAAAATGGTTTTTCTACGTAAGCATTGTGGATGCGGCCAACATGTTGTAAATAATTGTAAATAATTTACCCTGACAACGTGTTCGTATTCGTACTAGTTTGTGGTATTAGAATATAAGCGGTTAGAGAAGTTAAGTCGGAAATGTTGCTGTTGTTGGTATTGATTCTGTTTTTATTTAATATATTATTGTTGCTGTTGTTATTATTGCTAAATTACCTGAGTATTGGGATAATTAAATTTCAACTGACACTTGATGATTCACATGCGATATAAAAAAAGGAACATTTATTAAAATCAATCATTTCGGTATTATTTTCTGAACTATAGACAAGTATTGGAGTTCTATGCTGAAAAAAGGTTTTTTGTAAATTGTGGGCGTGTCTATTACTCGATCGCAACTAATTTTTGGCACATTGAGAGAGCAGGTAATGTAATCTTTTTATACCGAAATTAACTTTTTGTAAGGTTTCTTGAGTCTCTCTTCTAAATGTTGCAAACAGAATAACAAACTTAATATATTAGTGTAGGGTATTTGATAGTGTATAACATGATGGTTACATAACTATTTGTTTTACTGTAACTTGTTTCTATTATGACATTTAACAAATGAAATCAATTGAATTAAAACGAGACGAATTCAATTGATTTCAATTTAAATTAAATGAAATTTCATAAAATTTGGAATATATTGAGTATTTCAATTATGGCTGTGATTTAGCAAACATTTATAATTGTATTTCTTGCAACATTTATTCTTCTTAAATCAAATAGTTTTAAATCAAAACCTGAATTGATTTAAATATGTCCGTCAATCTGTCTATTTGTCTGTACGTCCATGAATATCTTTTAAACAATTTACAAGAATATTATTTAATAAAAATTTATTATAAAAATGTCTGTTAGATCAAAAATACTAACTATTGAAAATGGATCGGTTTGCTTTATTAATATTTGACTTTAAAAATTGAAACCTATTTTGTCATTAAGGGGAGTAGAGAATGTAGGTAAGGCAGGGTATTAAATGATTGGCTAGAACCCATTCCATCATTTTCACTTGTTTCATGATAATATTGTTTCTTTCTATCATGTATCGGAGATGGTGGGTATGGCTCGCCAGATAATCCAAACAGTTGCAACTTTGGCGCATCTAAATTTTTCCATATACACTCAATATGCATACAAACAAAAGAACGCCAATTGATAAAAGGAAAATGTTATGTATTGTAT
Organism: Crataerina pallida; assembly: GCA_949710015.1. Classification (NCBI taxonomy): domain Eukaryota; kingdom Metazoa; phylum Arthropoda; class Insecta; order Diptera; family Hippoboscidae; genus Crataerina; species Crataerina pallida. The sequence goes on along the minus strand of OX453290.1, from coordinate 27,982,690 downwards.
ATATAAGCGACATATTGTAAATAAAAATTCGAAAATTTGTTTTTATGACACCAAACATGTGGACACAATTGACAATTTGACACCTTGTGTAACTATTGTGCGGGTGACTGTTAATTTTTTCCATCTATGCCTGCGAGCGTATCAAAACTATTGTACAACACAGCACAATGTATTTATCTACACTACCATACACACACACACACACACACACACACACACACACGCAAGCACACACAATTAGCTTTCATTTCAATTGACATTTGTTTGCTGCTAAAACCTCAGTGTAGAGTGTATGTGTGTGTGTGTGTGTGTAAAAACACAATATAAACGCCAATGCCAACACCAGCTCATGAAACATGCCGAACATACTGTAAATGTATAATATTTCGAAAAAAAAAAAAAAAAGAACAATTATAACAATAACAATAAACAAATAGAAATATTGTTCAATGTTGTTTAAAATCAATAACGAAACGTGAAATTCATTTCATTGTTGGTTTAATAAAACATTAGACGTCCGCCCTCATAAAATAAACGCTTTTCTACGTCACATACGTTTTTAAATTAATGAAATTTTCAATTTGATTGAAATAAAAATCCATACAACGGCGTTGTAATGAAGTTTAAGCAAATAATGAAATTAATAAAAGCAAGTGAAAATGTTATAATCGGTTCGGACCGGCCGTTTAATACTCTATATAATGCAGTTCCACAAATTATGCTACAATTAATTTACAAGTTGTATCAGTAAATGTCAGGCACTGCCATTAAAGTCTCTTCGGGAATTATCAGCTTCAAATTTCTTACATTTAATCATTTTATTATTTTTGTAATAAATTTTGTCCAAATATTTTCCGAATTGCGAACTTTCATCATATAAAGTATTTCCTGTCTAATAGAACCTTATAGGGGAAGGGGTTCTAAAAATGATCCAATAATGTCCATTTTCAATACAGTTCCTTATTAAAGCCAATACAAGTACTTGTATCAAATTTCATGAAAATATCTTAAAAGAGTTCGACTTCTAGCTTGAGTACAAACTTATATGGACAGACGGATGGACAAAGTTAAATCGATACCATTTTTGGATTCTATATCGATACGTATGATTGAAAATGAAATATCCACACAAACACAATATACTCTTTGTCACAGGTAGTAGTGCTGAGTATATAAAAAAAAAAAAAAATGATTAGGTATACAAATAATAATCATACGCCGCGTTATCCGCGCCATAACAAATTTTCATTCATTATAATTAATTTATGGTTGTAAAAGCAAGAGAAATGGAAAAAGAAAAATATTTTCATTTTGCAAGTTTAATATTGGGCAACTATAAGTAGGAGAAAGGAAAAAAAAAATGTAAATAAAAACGTAATTAATTTAAAACTAAAGATGAAGTGAATCCTGTGTAGTGATTATTAATTTGTTTCTATGGCTTTATATTATTCAGCATTACATCAATACACATTGTTGTTGTTATTTTTGTACACAATATTACTGGTGCCTGAAAGATTAATTAATGCCGATACCTTTTAACACTTTGATGCCCGAAATCCTGGCTTCCGTTGCCTTTTGTGATTCAAAGCCAACTGAAGTGGGGTACCACCTTTCGCTTAATTAATATTATATTATAAGTGTAATGTTAAGTGTCCCCCTTGCTGCTAAAACGCATCAATTTATTTGTTTATAGAAAAAAAAAAAAAAAGGAATTTTCAACACTTTAATACAAACTTGAGTTCCACACTTGAGAACACAACAAATGACAAGCCAGATTCATATACATACTTTGAGACAGAATATAAAAATAAAATAAAAAAAAAAACGGATTTAACATAAAACCATATAACACTGCAGTGTGCTTAAGGTTCTTGTTGAAGGCAAGAATTTCCATTCAACTTGAACTCTTAAACAATATCAGCTTCTCTTTATTTTTGCATATACTTGGAGGAAATAAATTTAAATTGAATTTACGAAAATTTCATTAAAATGAATTTTTACATCAAGTTTTATAAATACGTACCAGCAACTGGAAATAAAGTAAAAAACTATTAACTAGAAAAGCAGAATTGTTTTCATCGTTTTATAAAACAAAAACCTAAAGTGAATACACTTAAAATTTATATGATAAACAAACTTAAATGTAAGCACAAACGCAAATAAATGGAGAAGAGATAGATAGTTGGAGAAATACAGACGCAGACACAAAAACAGAAGATTGCTTTTAAGCAAAGTTTAAATATCCTTGACGTTTATATAAACAAATTCTGGGCGTGGCAGATAGTTGATTATTCTCTCTATTGAGCTATATAAGTGGGATCCTGTGTCATGTATGATTTCTTTTTATAAATTTTAGACATATTTTTTATGGAAATGACTTGTCTCCTGGTTATAACCATTTTCCCTTCTGTTCAGGTTCTGAATCACTTTCTAAGAAATTTCAGGGAATTTTTTTCACCCCCTCTGTATACTAAGATCGAAGGGGTCGCTGACGTCAAACGGAATAACACACTTAGTACACCTTACCATTTTGTAGGGAACATTGTTTGTAAAAACAAATAATCATATTTTTTTATCTCTTACAAATACTTTGATGTATACATGTGAACATATATTTATACGTGTGAGTATAAGTGTAGATATATTTATGTATGTATATGTGTAAACTATAAACGTATAAAAATGTTCAGTTCAGGAAGAAAACGTGAAAGGAAGAAAGAAAGAAAAACACTTTTAAAACTTTTCAACCTCTAGTCACTACGTTTATATTTGTTTTGTGTTTGTTTTTATTTTATTATTATTTGTTGTTGTTATTGTTGTTTTTGTTGTTGTAGTTACAATACTTTTTCTCTATCCACAAGATAAATCTTTCTCTGTGTATGTAGTCACTCTCTCTCTCTCTCTCTCTCTTTCTTTAACGTTTTTTTTTACCTCTTGACGCAAAAGCACACAAAAATACAAAACACAGCAATGATGTAAAGAACGATTCTGTGCAAAGCGGAAAAAGCAACAAAATAAAAATGAAAAAAAACGTTGTGTAGGTGTTCAAAGATTATAAGTTTTTTCTCTTTTTTCTCTTTTTGTTTTTTTTTCGTTTTCAATAAAAGAAATCATTATCATCGTACAGACACACACGAGTGAGTCCAAGTGTGTATTCGGCAAATGGTATGAATGAGAAGAGAGGAAGATAGTTAACGATGTATAAACGTATGCAATGCGTTGAAATCAAAATAAATGAAATGGTCGTGGACGTGGTCGTGGTCGTGGTCGATCTTGAAAGTTAACAAAAGCCCTTTTTTTTCTATAAGTTATCACATCTGCCTATGTTTTCTTCTCCCCTCCCATCACTTTCCTTTCATCTATGTATTTTTCTTTATACCAACCAGATAATCTTAAGTGAAATTTATTGCTTTGTACTTAAATAGATTCTTAAAAAATAATTATTAATAATATGAATGTATGTGAATATATACTCGTATGCGTGTGTATACAATATATATATATAGACACACACAGGCTACTTGTTGTACATCTTACTTGTGCATAAAAGCAATTCAAACAACAACCGAACATAATCCCCAACATAACTTGTTTACAAGAGTATCAAGAGACATGAATGTTTGTCACAGAAATTTCATATTTTGTATAATTACGTAGAGAACCATTTTAAATGACTTTTTATTTGCTGTTAAGAATATTCTTGCTCTACAGTAAAGTAAATTTACTTTAAGTAGATGTTTAGAGATAGAGATCTGTGTTTATGTTTCTGAAACTACAATAATTATAAATATTTAGTAGAAATTTTGTTCGCACAATTTCTATGTAAAAGCGGAATGCACTTCGTTTCATGTTAATGTCTTTAAATAGTTTTTTAAACTATATCGATTCAAAAAAAATTGTAAAAAATGTAAAAAAAAATTAAAAATTGCTTTAAAACTTTAGAAAAACTTTGGTTGTTTAAATTTTTTTTACCTTATAACATATTTTTAGATGAGCCATGCCCCCATAAATGGGCGTAATTAACAAATCGAATGGTTGGAAATATTTTTATTCACTTTATTCAAATTTATAAAATGTTCCGATCGGGTTCAAAAGCTAATTAAACCAAATATTGTAAAAAAAAAATATTAAAATTGTGACTTTTTACCGTATTATAACAGGACTTCTATTGCAAGACAGTCAGGCAGGTCGTTTTGCTTAGGAATTTCTCTATAAAAATTTGTACCGTTATGTTTTCTTTATATATTGAAATCTTTTTGTGTTTTTTGCTTCTTCTTGCATACCTTGTGGTATTCTTCAATAGGACGGAAACAACGCAAACAAACAAACAAAAAAAAAAGGGGGGAAAAAATATGCGAAAAAAATTGGAGAAAAAAGTCATGACAAAAGTTGATTGTGTGCGCATGTGTTTGTGTGTGTATGTGTGGGATGTATGTGCGTGTATAGACTTTAAGCACAGGTGCAAACCATTGCTTTATTAATCTTTTGATTTTAGTTTATTGACAGGCCAAAAAAGAATTCCAAGATGAGTATGCGGAGGTAAAGAAACAAGGAGAACAAAAACAAACACCAAAGGGAATTGTATAGCGAAGAAGGATATGGAATGCACAATGCTTGCTATTTCAACGCTTCATCGATTTTATTTCATCTTTACACCCTACACCACACAAAGAGTATATTCAGTTTGTTTGTTTATTTCTAAATCATAAATGGCAAATTTCATACCCTACAAATTCAATGATCAAAATATGAATCTATTCAACCATGTCCGGATGTCCATCTACATTTGTACGGGTCACACTTTTTTAAGATAATTCATTGTAATTTAGTATACAGACATAAGTTGCAACAGAAAAGAGTATTATTAAAAATGGACGCAATCGGCTTGTTTTAAGAACCTCTCCAGGTCCTTTTATAAAGGAAGTCTTTAAAACACAAAATCGCAACTTTCAACATTTTTTCATAAAATTTGAAAAAATATAATTAATTAGTTTAATAATAAAAAGTAACAAATTTCGATCCGATCGGGCTATGTTTAGAACCCCTTTGCATATAAAAAATATATCACGTCTCTCATGTCTCTTCGACAAAAGCCCCGCGTTTACTGGCACAACTAATTAATGTGTGCAGCTAAGTGGTGTATAAAATAGTTGGCATACTAAATTTGTCATTCTATTTACAACATCCAGAAGAAGGCGTGAGAGACCCTACAATGTATTCATATTTTTCATCGGCATCAAAATCTGAATCGATTTTCAAATGTCCGTTTAAATGCCTGTATGTCTGAAATTTTGTGATATTAAAATGAAAATTTGTGCAGGTAGTTTCTATCTAGATCATTATTTTTATTTATCAAGATCAAGACACGCCCACAATTGGCAAAAATCCAGCTAGCAACCACAAAAATTGAACCATTGGCATACAAATCGGATAACGAACCGCCCTTCAATTAAGTTGCTAGGAATTACGTATGTCTCTGCCACGTCCACAGTTTATATATAGAGATTTAGGGTATTTAAGATTTAACTTGAACTAAATTTACTTTTTTTTTTTTTCTACTTGATTTCAATTTATTTTATGTTCTTTCTCTATTTGTTTTCATTTATTACAATCCAAAGAAAAAAAAAAAAAAGAGAGAAAAGAAATGGAGAGAAAAAGCACAATTCTCTTTTTATAGGAAACTAGTAAGAAATTGAACAGAACCAATATCAGCAAGAAATGGTTGAAAACCGATTTTTAAGTTTATTTGACATCTATTGCCAAAATACTTAACGATGTGACTTTTTTCCAAATGAGAAACGCAATGCAGGAGAGAATCGAAGAAATTGTGTATGTAAGCAAAATTTACCGGATTATGAGAAAAAAGTTACAGTTAAGTTAAAAGCAAGTGAAAAACGAAAGAGAATCTAGACAAAAAAAACATGTTAATCCAGTGATTTGTCCATAATTCTTATAAAAAAAAAAAAAGAAAAATAATGCCATAAACTATTATTTAACAAAATCGGAACAAATTATTGGATTATGAACTAAACTTTCTTTGTAGAGCAAACGGAAAATACAAATTCTATTACACGCTAATTGATTTAACTTTTTATAATTAGACATTTTGTGGGATTGTGATTATAATTGTAGGAAGAAGAAGAAGAAGAAAAAGAAGGTTAAGTAAGAATTAAGACAAAGTTAGATTTGTTCAAGTATTCGTTTATTAAAATAAAGCAAGTTAAAATGTCATAGACGGTTATATCCGATCATTTAGTACCCTACAGTAAAGTGTAAAGTGTCAGTAAACGCGGATCATTGAACTATAAATCAGTTCGTGAAATATGTTTTATATGGAAAGGGATTCTAAACATGAATCGTTTGGATACAAATTTGTTACTTTTTATTATTAAACTGATTATTATTATTATTCAACAAATTTTATCAAAAAATATGACAAAATTCCGATCTTTTGTCATATAAAGATTTTATTTGCAATAGGAGCTTATATGAAAAAGGGTTCTAAAAATGGTCTAATTCAGATCATTTTCAATAAGATTCCTTTATGGACCTAATATAAAGGAAATATCACAAAAAATGCGACCTGTATATTGAACACAATTTTAAATAGACAGACAGACGGACACCTAGTTAAATCAATTCAAATTTTGATTCTAAATCGATTGCTATAATTGAAGATGGGTGTGGCATATACCGTTTAGAAGTTACAAATGATCGCACAAACTTTACTAAACTTTACACAGTAGTAGTGTAGGGTGTATGAAAGTCTTATAATATTAAAGATTTTTTTATACATTTTTCCATCAACTAAACTTTAATTTACAAATTGCCTTTTTCACTTGATATTATTTGAATTTTTTTTTTTTTTTTTTTTCATTAAAATGATATCAAAGAAAATTAAGTTTAATTGAAAAGCACCGTTTTACAAATTGCACAATTTGTAACATTTATAATTTATTTAATATGTAAAATGCCATTTTCGTTGTAATTAATGAAATTATTATTATTAACATTAAGTTGGACTGTAATGAAAATGTTGCCATTTATACGATATTATTCACTTACCAGGTGAACTGTATGACACGAAGTTCCTTTGCCATACACTACTCATTACTCGTATGGATGTGTTTGTTTATTTTGTATGAGTTTACTGGAACTGTTTCACTTAATTGAATTTAGTTAATTGAAATTCTCCAACACACAACAATAACAATTCTATGTAAATATTAAATAGATTGTTTACTCAAAATTGTTTTTATTTCTTCTTCTTCTTTATTTGGTGAAGATTTTCAATATTCACATAAGAAGTAAGAATTTTTCATTTTATTTCATAAATAAATTGTACTTGAAATGTACTTAAGCAATATATTGCATGTTCACTAAGTATTTTCGAAAGAATTATGTATAAAAACAAGTAAAAAAACTACATACTACTACACGCCAAAGAGCGAGGCGGGTATATGATTACAACCTCTAATAGTATATGTGTTACATATCAACTTAAAAATCGAGTTTTACGGTAAGAAGGGTTTTTTTTTTTGTAAATTGTGAGCGGGCTTTGCCCTGAAATGGATGAAACTGAAATGAAAGCTGAAGGGACTTAAATACAAATAAAAACTATTCGGAAGTGTAAATAACTTGTTAGAATTAACAACGTCGCTTGATCAATGTTAGTGGCACACGACAAATGCATAAATTTGCTATTAAAGATCGTTATACTACTAAACCATAGTGTTGGTTGATATAATAAAAATAGAATACAAACATGTTTAAATGTTTAAATATTTATTAACACTATGTGTGTATGTAAGGTAGAGTGTAAATATATAAACGTACGGGTAGATTGTAAACAATTTTATTTAAATAACAAAAAAAAAAAAAATTATTAAATAAACAAAATAATTGCACCGAACATGATAAACTAAACTTTAAATGGTTGTTTTTTCTGACGCTTTTTTTATTCAATTTTAATAAAAATTAATCAACAAACAAACACAAACATATGTGTTTGTGTACACTTTGTGTACCAACAAACAAAAATAATGCTTTGTCGGTATTGACAATTTATGTACAACACACATAAACACAAGCCCACTCATAACTGTAATATACACACACACACACACACACACACATTACGTAGAGCACTTAGTTAAGTATTCTCGTGTATGTATTTTTTGCTTGCTAAGCACTCTTGTGTTTGAGAGAGAGAAAGAGTGCACACTTGTTTTTGTACACAGTGTACACGACCCCGTTGTGTTTTTTAATTAATTAAAAAAATATTATTAAAAATTAAGAGAAAAAAGGAAAGTATATAACGGAGTACCTGTGGAAAAGTTAATAAATACATGATAGCAACATTCTTTCATTTACGCCAAGCAGAAATTATATTTTTTAGCAATGATAATAACTAGCGGGGCCAATGAAATATGTGAAATGTCCTCTTCTAAATTCAGTATAAAACAAGAAATTTATTTACTTTTCTTTTGTAAATTAAATAAATATGTCAAAAATTCTAAAATTTAGAAAAATATTCGATTGTTTTGATTAAACATTAAGGTAATGATTACAAATAAAAAAAAAGACAATGGACAGACAGATTAAATCTATAAATATCATGTAATCTGATTAAATTTATCTAGAGTTACATTCACTAACATCATTTTAAAATACAACATTCCGCAATGCACCCAACTCAGTTAGTGGGGTGCTAGGTTTTTGAATAAAACTAAAGAACACGTAAATTAAATTGAAATTGGCTTAAGCCGAATGTTAAATACCATCCTAATTGTGGCAGGTTCCTGTATACACCCTTTAACAGTTGACAGCTATCAACTAATGCATTGGATTTTGCACCAAAAATATTTTCCGTAAATTATGAACGTTTCTCTTATTCAACCGCGCCTAGTTTTTGTTATATTACATTAAATTTTCATAGCATAACTTTTACAACTGATTTTACAAGAGATTTTTGTCGATTGTGGGAGTGGCACTTTAATAATTTCGCCTATTTTAAATGAGGTAGTAAGGAACGTAATTTGAGCGAAGAATTTCAGAACTTACGACAAATTTTTACAAATATAGACGGACCTACGGTCGGACAATGCTGGATGGATAAGAATTGATGCACTTGTTTAGATCTCTAATGCCTTTTTCCTGGTGTTGTAAACAGAATAACAAGCTTTGTATACCCTCCACTTAACATAGAAGGTATAAAAAAATCAACCGAAACTGTCCTTGTAAGTTTTAGAGTAAAGAGTAAAAGTTTTTCTTTTTTTTTTTTTTTTTTTTTTTCTTTGTATTAGATAAGTATTAAAATTTCCCAACTTTTTAACCAATATTTAACAGAGCACACAAAAAATTTCTTTAATTAAATTTAAATTTTTATTTGTTCATAATTTAAAGAAAACAAAAAAAAAACCTTAAAATTGTTCAAATTCTTGTTGTAGGAAATTTTCGCGTACAGAAAAACAAAAGAACAAAAACCAACCAGAAAAAAAAAGGACGACAATGAAAAAACAAACATACCAAACCGCTACCAACTATGTACATAGAATCAAACTAACCAACACTTTGATATTTTTGTTCATTTACATAATTATCCAAACAAGAGATGTAAAAAAGGGCAACCGAGAAAAACAACGAGAGAGCGAGAGATGGAGAGAGGGAGCTAGATAGCTGGCCATGTGTGCAAACTTATGTGTTAAGCCGCACTTTTTATTATACTGATACACATACGTATACAGATGAAAGAGACCTTCCACAAACTACAAACAATAAATACAGTAACTAAAACAACAACAGTAACAGTAACAGTAATAATAATAACAGCTACAATAACAACATGACTGCAGTCATCAGTGCAACATTAGCATTAATGCCTAAAACAGAATTGATAACATGAGCAGCTAGCGCCAGCGAACATGAGAACATATCGGTAATTATTACGCGTATATGCACACGCCTATGATGTACCATATAGCGAGTGTGTGTGTGTGTGTGTGTGTGTGTATTATAACAAAAGGAAATACCAAATACATATCCTAACGGCATGTAAATGATATTTCATAAGAACGGAATAGTATGCTGTACCAAAAACACATACAACTAGGAAGGACGGATGGACGTACATATGAGTGTTATTTATCATCATGATAATGATAGAAGCTTAAAGAGAGAGACAGAGAGATTAAAACTTTGTAAATACAAAATTGAAAATCCACAACTAACGGAAATGTGTTCACCAATACCAACCAGATACCAATACCTTATCATCTTAATGCAAGTAACTCGTATATAACAAAAATTTTTCATCATGATTACAAATGATTAACAAAATGAAAATTGCAATCTTTTCGAACTTGTATCCCTACATTATATAGCATATTTTTTATATTTGTGCGCTAAAGTTGTTCACTTTTTTTTTTTTTTTTTTGTTTTAAGATACAAAACTTAAATTCCACAAAAAAATAAAAGTAAAGAACTATCCGAAGAAGCCCTTAGTGACTTACACTTATACTCATATACTCTTGATTATTATAAAATTACAAATTAATCTTTATATATCAGTCTGTCCATTTGTTCGTGTAGGAATATATGTGATCTGTTGTTAAAACGCTTAGGAAATTTAAATGTTTGATTTTTTTAAGAAATTCTATACCTACGTGGTTAGTTGATTATATAAAGTATGCCAAATAAGTTATAAGCCACGCCTACAATCGAACAAAATCTTCCCATCACCCACAAATTGGAACATTAAGGTAAAAAAAAAGGAAATTCTTTTTTCGTTCATCCATAAACATTTTAAAAATGGGCGGAATCGCCTACAATTTTCAATTTTTTTTTTTAAATCGACACTTCTTTTAGTTATATATACACCGATTTTATTCCTTATAGGTAGAATTATAATTAAAAACCAACAATTAAATGACAGGCTTCAGTGAGGCCTGCATTCTTCGGTATTAGAGACTAATTCAGGGTATACCATACATCCTGAAAATGGATACATAATCAAGTATCAACCACGCCCCCTTAATATTTGAATTACATTTTAATAAAATTGACTGTTATTTCTTCCTTTTTGAACCAATGATATAATGCGAAGTAGGTTAGGTTAGGTTAGACTGATCGGGTTCATGTCAAAAGGCGATTCACCCAGACCAATATATAGGCCCAATGTATTATCCCTAAAACCGTACGACCGTACTCAGACGACCCATTCCAAAAATGTTCATAAAACTAAAAAGTTTTGAATTGAAAAGATTTACATTCGACAACATTGTGTCCTAGTAGTAGCAGAGTATCCTGAACACATGTTTACAAAACCTATCTCTAAGTACATCTATTAGTTCAGAATCAAAATCCACATCAATTTAACAATGTCTGTATGTCCGTCACTATACAGCCTGTTGGGCTCAGTATGAATGTTAAGACAACTTTTATAAAATTAAATTTCAATTTCAAATAACTGTTAATCAACCTTTAATCAGTTACCGTTACAGTTAATTTACTAAAAAAATCTCTGTAACGCACATCAACTACAAGATATTTAGATTTGGTCTGTAGTAAAAATTTCAATTGTTAAAGTAATAAAATTTTATTATCAAACAAAGTAATAAAAATTGGACAAGTACTGATTTTTACATAAATGTCAACGGTTTTAAAGATTTCAGATTTTCTGAAATTTATATTAAAAGTCGATGCTACATAGTATTGTATTTTGTACACACAGCTGTTTATTCTATTTGAAGCAAAATATGATGGTTTCATAAAAGGTATTAAAAAATTCATTCAAATTCTATAAACTTTTATCAGAACACATGAACAAACTTAAATTTTAGTAAAATGATTATGATACTAAAAGTTTTTGGTGTTTATCATAATATATAAAATGTATCAAATAGTGTGAAAACGTAATAATTGAGGAAAAGTTTTTTTATATATATACTCGCTCGTATATAATTTAATTACAAATCAAGTTTTACACTATAGATGGTTTTGGGTTTTTATTTTTTGACCATGCCCACTTTTGGTACAACCATGGCTGGATTAATGAGAAATATTTTGTATTAAATTTCAACTTTATAGCTCAATTTTCGTGGGCGTTAAGACAGACACTCGAACGGACATGGACATGGATTCGGATTTTGATGCCGATCAAGAATATATAAACTTTGTAGGGTAACTGACTGCTTTTTCTGGGTGTTGCAAACAGAATAGCCAGAGGGTGTAAAAATAACTAATATTTCATTACATTTTTCAATAAATCATATATTGTCAATAATCATAAAGTTTAAAATGATACAAAAAATATCGAAACTTAAAATCAAATCTTTCACTCTTAATATATAAGAAAATGAAAACTTGCATTCTTGACAGAAAACCATCTTAAAGTTATACGTTTATACCAAACAGCTAATGTGTGTACATACATAAGCATATGAATATATATAAAAGGGGATTTTTAAAGCTATTGGTAGGAAAAAGTTTCTATGGCGTAGAATTATTAAAAGCAAACAATCGTGCACGAATTTACTTGCCAGGCAATGGTGTGATTATCACACGAACGAAACAAATCATAAAGATAAAGATAAAGTCCTCTGTTCACCTTTCACGTATTTCTCAAACACTGTCTTCTTGTAATCTAATTATTTGCGTGTATTTTTTAGTGCAGCACTAACACAATTATTTCATTTAAAGGACATTTTATTATAATTTTTTTCTTTAATTTCGTTTGTTTTGTTGTTGTTGTTTTTTTTTTTTTAATATTATTCGATTCGATTTTAATTGAAAATGTTTTACATTTAAACTGCGCGTCTAACCTATCACTCAACACAAATGCTACTAATGCCATAGAATGGCTCAGCTTTACAACAAAATATAGGTGAACCGTTCGGTATGGTAGATATGATACGTTCACAGTCGGTTAATGATGTTCGAACAATGATGATAATGATTATAATGACCCGAAATCTTAACAGAAAAATGTTAAACTCTATTAATGTTGACATAGAGTTATTTAAAAAGAGAGAGCTTAAGAGAGATTTAAAATAATTTATATTCTTTTAAAAATTTTATATATTTATTTTATGTAGAAAATCCTAAAAATTGAAATTTCAAAAAACAAAAAAAAATAAAAGTGGTTTTTAGATTATATTAATGGTAATTAAAAAAGTCCTGTAAGCTCTACATTTAATAGCTACAGTATCCTTTGCTCTTTTAAGCTGTGTTTCTCTTAATCTTTCTCTCTCTCTCTCTCTCTCTCTATCTATCAACTAAAAGTTCATTTCACTGTTAATTATTTACAACATCGTTTTTACTCTCTGCAGTTACACTTAAATCTCTTTCAAATGAGAGAGCCTTCAACAAAACGAGATATGCTGTCGTTGACAATGCATGTATGGGTACTAAGTATAATTCATTTTAATAAATGATCCCATGAGATGAAAAATAAGTAAAAAAAAATTAATAAAACAACAACAACCACTACAATTTATTGGTACAACCGCCCGCCATATTATATTGAGAAGATAATACACATATAAAAGGCAAATTAGTTAAAATTTTTTTAAGAGCATTTCTGAATTGTTATGCCCGCTACAAATCATAGTCAAAAATCAACTTGTAGATGGCCATTTATATTGCCATTACAACTGATTAAACGGTTTTCGAATTGTGTGCAAAAAAGTCGTTTAACTTGTGTGACACAGGGCACCATTCTGTTCTATTTGGTGCAAAAAAAATATTCACTGTGCCATATCACCAATATCAATCTCATTTGTAAACGAAGAAAAGATTTGGTCAAATCCTAAATAAACTACACATCTATATAAAAACTTTGGCCGTGGCTTACGCCCTTTATTAATGTGTGTTTATTGTTTCAACTTACTTCAACTTACAACTTACAATCCAAAGGATTTTGAAAAGAAAAATTTAATTATGGACATGACTAATCCCGCCCATTTTTGCCAAATCCATTAATTAATTCTTTAATTATGTATAAATATGTGTACGAGATTTCATTTTTATAGTTGTTATATAAATTTTTTGCGGACTTGTGGGCGTAGCTTTCAAATGATTTTGCTAAATTTAAATAACAATCTGAAAACTGAAAATAGAATTTGGAACCAAAGTTTACGAAAGTGAGAGTGTCAACAAGAACCAAGTATCGCTTTTAGGACTCTTTTCATTCCGAAATGCCATTCATTTCTAATCCACTCCAACATGTAGATTTTCTAATGAAATATATTATATGGAAAAATTCATCTTTTAAATACACATTTTCATATTTCCACACACACATATAATATACTCGTACGGTATGTAGTCGTGTCGTACTTTGCAGATTTCATCCCCGTATAAAACAATTACTCAACCGACCATTCAATTGATTTACAGGTGTTAACATGATACAATTTCGTTGATTTTAAGTGCAAGAGTGCACAAAATGTTCTTCTTCTTCTTTAATATCAACCATCACCACCACCAGCGTCACTTTTGCTCCCAAAGCAGAACAAAAATTAATTCTCTCACATCTCTTACAGCAAATTGTTAACGGCAAAATGTTATTCTCCGAGTATTTTACCATTCCAAATGTGCATAAGTAAAGGAAGCAAAAAAGTTATATTTTGATGGATAATAATCGGTATCAACGATACCGTACGTCTTTATAAGAAATTTGTGGTCGGGTATGTAAGTTTGTAACTAAGGTCTGTTACAGTATTCTATACCAAGTAATGGGTTATGGGCGTGTCCTTATTCAATTCTCATAATTTAGGTTGTTTTTTTTTTTTTAAAAAGAGAAGAAATTACCATCCAATGAAAAAACATTTTTTAAAAACATCCCATCAGCTCATACACGAACTCTTGCCGGTATCGAACCTGCGACCAAATGTTTCTTGCTGTGAAAGTATTTTTCTTAATTGTAGGCGTGGTTGCCATTCAATTTAACTGCTTACATGAACCAAAATTTGAATGTCTGTCACAATTTCAATTTAAACTAACAAACACACGAACATCGACTCAAATTTAGCTGCTTGGATGAAACACTTCCACGAAATTGTCAAACTGTGTATACTCTCCGCTATTTTATGAGCTGTATGAAAAAAAATCCAAACAAACAAAAAATGCCAAAGATTGTCATGAAAAATCATTTACACTGTCACATACGCATACACTCTCGCACATATACGCGCACTCAACATATGTTTGCTCCCTTTGCTGCATCCTTCGTTTGGCACACAAGGTCACACAAATGATGACATTTTCTTACACAACATGTGTGAGTGCGTGTGTATATGAAAGTCTGCATGTGTATTTTTTACATACACTGTGTATACATTACCATCCATTCATGCATATTTCAACTCTCTGACCAAAAACTCGTTTACATCAAATTTCAAACGGTACTAGTAGCGTTATATGTTTATTTTGTTTGTGTTGTGATTGTTATTGTTGTTGTTGTTGATATTGTTAAATCCTTTTTTTTTCTTTTGCTCCGAGTATTTCTTCGCTCTAAGTGACAAAATGTTCTATTACTGCCATTGAAGAACCCTGTCAATGGTAATTTCTATTTTTCCTTGTGTATACATGTTCACGTTGGCAACAAAACGCACACATAAACAACGTAATAAAGCTGAGATTCTGAACTGGTTGTTTTGTTGTTGTTGTTGTTGTGTTGTTGTACTATCATGCGTCACTTAATGAAATCATTTTGTGCATGTGCACGTTTGTATTATTATTATTGTTGTTGTTGTTGTATATGCTTGTTTGTTTGTTTGTTTGTAAGCTGTTAGCTGTCTGTAATTTAAGTGCAGGTAGGTAGGTTGCTATGCATTATTCCCAAAGGTGCATTTTATGCTTGAAAATCTAATTTGAGATATTTTGACACACACACATACGCTTAATACTTCAGGGCTACTGAACCGTATGCATGCATACACACACATGTTTCTTGGATGGCTTGTTTTGTTTACTTTTTAAGCTTTTAATCAACAACAACAACAGCACCAACAACAAAAACAATTGTAATAACAAAACAAAGTGTCGCTACAGAGAGAGTAATATGTACTTATTTGTTTGTAGGGAACTCCATGGGATATGATAGTATGTGTACGTAAGTGCTGTTTTTTTTTTTCTTTCTTTGTTTGCAGCGTGTTTATTCGGGCTGATAATGAATTGTATCTCTCTGGTTTGTATTTGTGTGTTTGTTTGGACGCGTATGTGTGTGTGTCTTGGATAAGTGCAAATGCCTCCAGTACTCATTTTGGCATTGTATTGTATTGCATTGTATTTACCTAACACACAAACACACACACAACTTCAACATACTACTTCCTACTACAAAACATTATGTGCTTGATAATGGCGCTTACATTTGCGTTGCTGTTCATTTGGTTTCTTTATTTTTAACACTCGCTCTCTATAACTTTTTTAAAATCTGTTTCTCTTTCTTTCTCTCACTGTCTGCCTTCTATATACCTAAGTTTTGTACCAAAAAGTTTTCTGTGGCATTTTTTTCTCTACATTTTTCATCATTTTTTACTTTTCTTTTGTTTTTGTTTATTAAAGATTGTTGTTGCTTTAAAACAATTACAACAACAACAACAATCAACCAACGAACCAACCAACACCACTACATTGCATGATATTCGTTTTTTTTTTTTTTGTACAGGAAACGAAGCATTTGTTGGTTGTTGCTATTGTTGTTGCCGCTGTTTTTATTATTGTTAGATTGTGTGCGCAAGTACTTTAATTGAGAGCATTTTGATGTCATAATTCTCGAGTATAGCTTTAGGGACGTTGAAAATTACTTCAATCAACAATATATTGTACACAGAATAGTGATTGACAAACTTTGTTTCTGTATTCCATTCTGTTGTTTCTTTTTTTTTTTTCATATACCCACCATCACATGTATATATGGTACTGTGGCAAAACCGTTTGCAATACCCCGAAAGGGAATGTTGCAGATCCTATAAAAAATATATATTTTTTGAAATAGTAGTTATGTCTGTCTGTCCATGTGTCCTGCCTCTCTCTCTTCCTCCCTCATTCCTCATCTTTAAATTTGTTATATCAATTCCAAGTTGGGCAAGATTGTGTCTGTATTGAAGGGACATGCCCACAATACAACCAAAAAGACAAAAAAATTTGCTTTTTTTAAGTAATTTTTTCCATATTACTTATAATAAACAGCAGACACATTGACATACATATATACTCTTGGGAAAAGTTTGGTATCTGAATGGTGGGTATTCCAGATTTGGTCTCAGCCAAATATACTTTTTTTTTTTGGGTTGTTTTTTATTGTATTGTGTTGTATTGTTGTATTGTTCTATGTTTTTTTCTTCTTTCCTCCATATATGGTGTGCCCAACATATAAATGAAATTTACCCGGGCTGATGCTTACACTTGGAATCGTTTTTACTGTGTCTCCTGCTATTGCATTCCACTTTGGTATTTATGGTTTTTGACTTTATGTGGAGGTTACGTAGGAGTGAAGTGTAAATAGAGTAGCAAACAAAAAAATATAATTCGGACATACGTACATATATGTTATTTTCTGATGCTTATACTTGTACTTTTTATATGCTCTACATAAGATCGGGGGTATATTAAGTTTGTCATTTAGTAAAGAAGAGTATGAGTAGGCTAGGGATTCCAAATTATATATTTCTTGATCGCATTTAGCCACATCATCCGTCTGTCCGTCTGTTTCTAAACCCTCCAATGGTCTTAAACGTAAAGATATTGATGATAAAATTTATTGTAGATGTTCATAATTTATGTAGAAAGTTTCTATCAAATAGTTAAAAGTGATTAATAGCCACGCCTACAATTGGCAAACATCATCACATCGTATTATGGCCAAAGTTGATATTTCTTATATATACATATATATGCATTTATTTACATTATTCATCGATGTTCTAAAAATGGAAAAATTCCATATAAAAAAAAAATAAAAAATTATTTTATGCTAAGTTCGGCCTTTGAATCTATAAGCAACACATATAATAATAAGGTTAGATAAAAAAGGGGGCGCACATGCCACGCCTACAATTAAAATGTGAAAGTATAGTGAACTATTTATAAAATATCTTGTTGAGTTATTTAAGTTTTTAAAATATTTGAAATCAACAGATTAAACTCGTCATCATTAGAGCGATATATGGAGCATAAGCATTTAACCACTTAACCACACATACTAGAAAAAGATCTCATTATGGAATTAAATACAAATGACAATTTTAAAAAATTGTTATTAAAATATTTTGGCAATATTTTAAATATTTTATTTTACTATATGACCTATGACCTATTGCCTTGCATATGATATATTTACGTTACAACGGTGTCCACTTCATATAAACAGTTAATGATAATAGTTGATCTACAAAATTCGGTCTAGGCCAAAGAAATCATTTATTTTCTTGTTTTGTTGTTTTTAGCTACAAATGTCCAGTGCGTAGGTATGGGTGTTATACTGTTGTTTTCTATACTATATATTTGTGTCAAACTGTCAATTTCAATTTCATTTTAGTATGTGGTTCTCATCTTTTTCTTTTTCTTCTTGTTCTTGTTGTTGTTGTTGTTGTTATTGTTGCTTTTATTTTACTGTTATTATTGTAGGTACATTCGGTTCGGTTTGTGGGTAACACAGAATAAAATGTGAAACAAGGGATTTGAAGTGAGAGAAAATATAAACATACTATGCACATACACTCACATATACAGTCATAAAAGCATTGCATTGAGATGCTTCAGAGTGCTTGCTACCTTTTGGTCATACACACAAACGAACACATACAACTAAAGAAACACATGAATGAAGAGAAATTTTTAGTATTATTGAAAATGTAATAGCAATCAACAGCACCAACAATAAAAACAACAAAAATATTTTGAGAATGAAAACAAAAGCTGTACTTAGCCAAATGAAATGAAATGAAATGAAATGAAAGGATGAGAAGTTTTCATTTTTTTATACTCTCCACCTAACATCTAAACAGAGGTATATTAAGTTCGTCATGCCATGTGCAACATGCAGAGGAAAAAAAAAAAAAAATTCAAAGTATATATATTCTTGATTAGCAATAAAAATTAAATCAGACGAGACATATATGAGTAAGAGTTTATTGTTGGCACTCTCAAGATCTTAAATTTTGACTTGTTGAACTAAAATTTTCCACAGATACTTTTAGTTTTTACATGATGTAAGAAGCCCCGCCTACAACTGATAAAAATCTATTTATCTGGCACAACAATTGAGTCATGATATTAAAACTGTCACATCCATTGATCACAGACACGCCCACAATTCACAAAAAATTTTATTCAACGTTAAACTTCACTTACAAGTTGATAAAGAACACCACAGAAATACACTATTAAGGAGCGTAATCAAGTACCTGCCACGCCCACTATTTGTATATAGAAATAGAAGATATTTAAGGTATGGCTTGAACCGAATTTAGCTTCTTCACTTGTTTTATTTTTTATATTTATTATGTTCCTGTACTTTAGCACTTGATTTCTACTACACCCACACACACACTCACAACCCATAAAATATAGAAAAAAAACTCTACAGTGTATATTTATTTCTATATAGTATTATAATTATTTTATGTTTGTACAATAAAAATATTTATATTTAAATAACAAACATAAAAACAACCAGAACAGGTTTAGTTGTAAAACAGTGAAACAAAATTGATTTTTGAAAACTTATTCGTAAATTTTTTATTAACTAAACTTTTATAAACATTAGTTTTTTGCATGAAAAAGTAAACATTTACCAAATTTTTTGTCAATACGTAAAGTATTCCATTAAAAACAGTTGGCAAGCTAAGAGCTTTATTAAAGTGAAACTTTGAATTAATGTTCAAGTTTATATCATTTAAGATGGGACGTATAAGTAACATTTAATAGATTGGAATATCATGTTGCGTAAACGACTATTGTAGGCTAATCCGACCATCCCCACTTTTACCATAACATCAGTTTGGATTCATTAAACATATGTTCGTATATAAAATTTCAAGTGAAGATTTCTATTTTTGGAGCTATTAAGATATATTAATCATAGTGGGCGTGGCACTATAATAATTTTGTTTGTTTTTAACAAAAATCTTTATAATAGACCAGTAGCAATTTCGATTCAAATTTAATTTAGATCGAAAAATATGACGATCGATATAATTTTTCGATCACGCATTTTTTTTTTTTGGCAATTTTTTCTTTAATCCTCAAATCTTTTCAATATTCCAATAGCTTTTTTGAATTAAATTTTTGATTTAAATCGGTATTGATTAGTTGATCGATATAATTTTTCAATCACGCAATTTTTTTTTTCATTTTTTTTTTGGCAATTTTTTTTTAATCCTCCAATAGCTTTTTTGAATCAAATTTTTGATTTAAATCGGTATTGATTGGTTGATCGATATAATTTTTCAATCATGCAATTTTTTTTTTTTAATTCTTTTTTTTTTAATCGTTGCTATATTTTTTAAAGTAAAACTTTTCAAAATATCAAATTTGCTCGAAACCTAAGGCAATGTAAACATATCTGTCTGTACGTCCATATACTTATTTTAAACAACGTACTCGTTTAAAATTTGATAGTTTTTGATAAAAATTTGCAGAGATTTTCTTTTAGGTAAAAGTTAAGTAAAGGTTTCTATTTCAAATATTATATAATTCCACTAAAAATACTATCAGAACGTACCACTGTTCCAATGGATTCTTTTCAAAAATTAATCACATCAGATTTTTTATAGATTTTTTCCATTCACTTTTAATAATTTCCAGATTTCCTCTTTTTTTTTTTTTTACAATATGAATAAATTTTTATTTTTGACATTTTATATACAAATATATTATATTACAACTTTTACCACAATTTCATTACACAATACATGCATGCTACCTGCATGAAAAAAAAAAAAATGTACAATAATTTTTTATTATTAATACAAAATAATTTGAAACCTATCACTATTATTTACACATATTATCAAATCTTCTTCTTCTAAATAATCAGGCACGTTATTATTAAAGAAAAATAAAAATACAATAAATTTAATTGAATAAAATCACTTTTGGTAAGATAAGCATAAGACACGGTTTAGTCCAATATACCCTAATCGCACTCACCGCCCCTCAACTCAACTCAACTGAACTCAAAATGGAGTCAGGAGTTTTACTAGATAGTAGAGCAAAACAAAAATCATACCATAGATGAGGAATAGAGTGCCGTAGTGCAACAGTTTCAAGCTAATATAAAAAGAAAAAGTTTACATTACTTTGATGTTTATTCTCTTCTCTTAAATGAACAACAACTTACAATTCATGACGCTTTAAAGCAGCTGGAATGGTATTGGGGTCATCTTTTACCACATACAGCCGTAAACCCACCAAACTAATACGAAACAATTCCAACCAATTCAACTGACGCATATCGAAGGCAAACAATTGTGCATCTTTGGGGTCTAGTTTTGCAGCCAATGTGCGCACATTTTGATTGTCAAACTTGAAGTCATTGCCACTGAAATATTCCATGACACCACAAAATTTATGAATCTTGCGATAGATCTTTAGCATTCTTAACCGAAAAAAAAAGAAAAACCATTATAATGAAAACAAAGAAAAGTCGACATAAAGATTCCACCTGGGCTTCTTGCCAATCACCACCATAAACAGATCCATAAAAAAGGCCGGCATAGTGTGATACAGAAAAGCCAATATATGAAATTGCCATTTATGAGGTACAATGGTTAAGCATGGATACCAAATGGATTTGAGTAAAGGAGTATCGCTGCCATACTTGAATCCATAATCAATATACTCCCGCCAGGTAGCCGCATGATTTGCATCCGGTACATAATTATATATAGGCGGACTATCATATCTGAATGGATAATAAGAAAGAAGAAAGACATTGAAGAGCTATCTATGGTCCAGCGATGTATATTCTTACTTGTTTCGGGCAATGTCCCAAGCACTGGTTAACAAGGCGTTCACGCATAAGTCAACGGGCACTATGTGAGCACAGTTTTCCGTTTGACCACTAAATACACGCAATACCCCCGAACCCACTCCCACAATTATGCCACATGGACCATACATATTATCAATCCAACCGGTTATAGGCTCTCGATAGGTGGTTATAACTGAAAAGTTGTAGTAAAAAAAGTTACACTTAATTTGGGCAAAAACGTTTAAAAACCGATAAAAAAATTTTAAAAAATTTATCTTTTCTTAGTTATTGTTCAACTCCAAACGAATCTTACGATGGATTTTCTCCAATTTCAATACCAAACTGCTTAAACAAAATATGAATATTTCTGCAAAATTTTTAAGTCGAAATCGTTATTTTTGCAACCGCGAGATTGTTTACCACAAACGGACGTACAGACGGATAGAAGGACTTTCATGCATATTACAAAAGTTTTAACATATTATACATATTAAAATGTATTCTTACCTATGCCGGGACGGAATATTGTAACCGGTATGTTATCGGCATTATTTTGTACAATATCCTCAGCCAATACTTTGGTGTACGTGTACGTGTTTGGATAGCCTTTTATAATAGTCGGCGTCAGTACATTTAGCGTATGCTCGTCCAAGCATTCGCACAATTTACAGGCATTCTCACCAGACAAAGAGCTGGGATAGAATTTCTCCTGGATATAGCGACGGTTACAATGAGCAAATGCTGTCGATACATGAACGAAAGCCTAGGAAAAACGAAAATATCAATTTTAAACTCTATAGCAGCGATACAATTATACAACCATCCACCTTTAAATGTTGTATCTCTTTGGCTAAATTCAATATCTCCTTGGTACCATTCACATTAATGGCAATGGCCATTTTCAACTTCTCATCGAATCTTACAGTGGCCGCAGCATGTAATATAATATTGACTTGTTCCTTTAACATTTCACGATCCGTTTGGGTAATGCCCAAGGCAGGCAGCGAACAGTCGCCATTTATAATTGTTAATTTTTCGCGATATTTCGGTTTGCATGATTTCAATTTTTCAAACACCTACAAAACGTTTATACCCCATATAATAATGCTTGATAGGTTATTGAAATTTCCTGTTCTTACCGGATCATTTAAAATATCTTCTAAACGCGACTCGACGTCTTTACCTTTTTTAGAGCGTATTAATAAATATATTTGACTCACATCAGTGACGCGCAGTAACTTTTCAATAATTACTAAAAATATACCCAATTTTACAATAATTGAAAGTACAGTTTATTAGTTACTCACTTTTACCAAAGAAACCGGTACCACCGGTTAGAAAAACGCCTTTATCTTTATAAAACATTTGCATCGGTGAATCTAGTGAATGAAAAAACAATCCATAATAACATAAGAAGCACCCAAATACAGTATAAGAAGGTTTTAAAACTATAGACGAAAAAATGTTGAATCGATAATAAAGATTTCTAGTTGTAATTGAAACAATACACAGTCGGTCAAGCCACACCATTTATTATCGTATACGATTTAGCTCATTAAATTATGCTACAACGTGGGGCACTTTTATATAAATCTCTTCGTAAAATATCATTGTATGGGAAGATGTTCTCATTCGATGTACAACCGCACGGACAGACGGACATGATAAAATCAATTGAGATTTTGATTCCCTAGCAGTTACCGTTAAGTTTTTTTTACTTGCGTTCTCTACTACATTCTGATTTAATCGAGGAAACTTCCAAGTATATTGAATATGTACACGCATGATTACTGCATGCAATACAATATAAAAGTATATTCCAAAAATTTGTTGCCCTCCCTTTAATGCTGATATGCGTCTTTGTGTGTTTGGTGGCTTATAAGTTTAAATCAATATCCCACAGCCCACATATTAATGTATTCACATTTATTTATTCCTTACAGCGTGACTGATAGTTGGGTAAACGTAAGAGCAAAACCAGAGGGAAAGAGAGATTATAATGTTTACGTGAGATGCTTTGAAAGTGGATAAAAATATATTTATGCGCCCACGTTTATCAACATACTGTTATTAATGTTATACGATTTATCACACATAGTCATCACTATCATTATCATCATCATACTCATCTGCAACATCAGCTATCACAATATTCATATTCTACTATACAACCACCATTTCTCTTTTTCACTTCTGTAGACCTTTTTTCCACATTCTCACCTTTTCTACATAAAATATATGTATATGTTTATAAATTGTGAGTATGAGTGTATGTATATGTGTGTATAACTTATTGTTAAAACGCACTCATGTATTTACAAATGCATGCCTGGGCATATTACGAGTGTGTGCATAGCAGTAGAAAAAAATAAAAACACATAATTACACACATATCAACACTCGCTTAATGATTGTCATGTTATGTTTTGATGCTCACACTCTCTTGCTTTACGGTTCATTTTGTTTGTTATTGCTGTTCTTTTACAATCTTTCTCTCAACTGCATTAATGTATGTTTTCATTCATTCATGCACGTAAACCGAAGTGAGTGCGATACAGTCATGTGAACATTTGATTTTCTATTCATATATATGTGCGTGTGTGCGTTTATTCAATTTAGCAGGATTTCATTGCTTAAATGCCCGTTAGTATGTACTTAAACATTTTTATTATACTAAGCATTTACTCAACACCTCATCCACGCAAACACATGCTTACAATTGTATATATATATATATAAACAAACGCATCACACCATATGATGAAGACGTGTAAGCATCTCTCTTAATAGCCAATCAGTATGTTTGCGAAACTCTTGAAATTAAGATAAAAATCAAACAGCATTCTTTATGAACTTGTAGAAAAACACTTGGAAGGAAATAAAGCAGTCAACAGTCAATGTCAGCATTATTACAAACCTACATACCTAAGCATTAACATTTTGAAATTATAATATGACAATAATGTTTGTAGAAGAGATTGAATATAATTTTGACGACATTTGGTTAAAAAGGCGTCATTTTAAAGTTCTAGTATGTTTAACTTTATAAAAATAAAATTTAGGATAAATTTTATATTATTATTATAAAATTTATTCTAAATTTTATATAATATTATCCTGAATAAATCCTTTATTAAGGTACATAAGATATAGTGTTATATCAATGATAAAAGAAATTTCAAGAGATCTTCAAAAATCTATACATTTTTAGATAGAGATCGGATAAGAGATAACGTTTTTTTTAAGGGTTTTTAAATATTATTTTTCCAATTAATAGAGGCCTACTTAATACAAAAAAAATTCTGTTATGTTTAATATCCACTTCTACTAATCCTCTGAAAATTCTAAACGCAAATTCCAGTTCTGCGGATATCATATGTAAACGAAAAGCTGAAAATCTCTTCTAAAACTACTTCATTCAATTTTTGTGCGATTTTTAATGTTTCAATTAAACGCTCCCAAGTTTGCATAAGTACACCCATATACATAAATATATATAATATATGAATGTCTCTCTCTCTCACATGCTAGATAACGTTATTCAACTCATTTACATTGCAAATGCGAAAGAGTGAAGCATTTCTTTCCTTTGTGCGAGGCAAGCATACATTCAAACGTTTGCTGGCAAACAAACGGATGAAGAACCAACGAGAACGCTATGTAAACTGAAAATTGTTAATGACGGCAAGAATTTTATTGATTTAAGCTAATTATACAGTAACATGGAAAAAAAAAGGAAAATTTAGCTCTTTGGCCCATACTTAAATACTTCTATACAATATTAAACTTGGGCTGGGCAGGTACATGATGATGCTCTCTCATATAATACATATCAACCTAGAAGTTGAGTTTTGCATTGAGAAGATTTTATATAAATTATGGGGTCATCTTTTATTCGACCACGCCCACTTTTATCACATCGATTAATAAGATAATGATACATATGTGTATTAATTTTTTACTTCATAGCTC
Organism: Crataerina pallida; assembly: GCA_949710015.1. Lineage (NCBI taxonomy): Eukaryota > Metazoa > Arthropoda > Insecta > Diptera > Hippoboscidae > Crataerina > Crataerina pallida. The sequence goes on along the minus strand of OX453290.1, from coordinate 27,956,736 downwards.
AATTTTTGTATCAGTTAAATAGTTGATCGATTACGGGCGTGGCTCTTCAACCATTTTTCTAGATCTAAATATCGATTTAAATGTAGAAATTAGAAGTTTGTGTATAAAATTTCAACTCAAAATCTTAAAATGTTTAAACAACAGACAGACACACACGGACGGACATCGACTCATTTTCTGATGCTGACCAAGATTATATATATACTTTGTGGGTACTTGCTTTTGAATGTTGCAGGAATGTAATGACAAACTTCGTATTCGGGGCGACCCTCATATGTGGAGGGTTTAAAAAAGACAGCCTGGCCATAATATCTACACACATTATACAAATACATTCATTTAAACGTATAACAATGAAAATGAAACCAGTCGCACTTAAACGCACTAACACGTAACCCAGCTAAATACATTAAAATTGGAAAAATTCGTTAAAAAGCAATTTTCGAAAACTAACAAACAAATATTTCAAACAATTAGCTAATTAATAGGGAAATACGTGACTTACGTAAACAATAAAAAGGAAAAAAAAAAATAGAAAATAAAATAACTAGAAAATCAATATTTTCATATATAACAAAACATTAAAAGTATTTGCAAAAATATTTGCGTATAACAACAACAACAATTTCATGAAATTAGCATCAAATGATATTGAGCGTGTTTAACACAAATGTTTGGTGTTTGTAGCACCGCAACTGTTATTTTCCTAATTACATGGCTTTTCATAATTGTTACTATTGTTGTTGTTGTTGTTGTTGTCAATTTATTGTATGTATAACCCTCAAGAGTTGATTGCTCGTTTACTTACACACGTGCCTATATTCTCTCTTTTACATTTGTACACAAACGCACACATTTGCGCAATCATGCCATTCTGCCCACCTCTACCTACTTACCCTGAATTGTTGTATCGATAATATGTTGTTGATTATCAATTATCGTTCCAATTGCAACTGGTACAGTCGCTGTTGTATTTATTGTTGTAGCCAATGTTGCCGTAGTTCCATTGCTTGCATTCGATAACATCATGGCTGGCGTTAATGTGACCGTTTTCATTGTTGGCGCGTAATCCTTAATGTGTGGCTCGTATTGTATTTGTTGGCATTGTTGTTGCTGTTGCTGCTGCTGCTGTTGATTTTGATGTTGCATTGTTAGTGATTCATTCATTATTCGCTAAACGTTAAGTCTGTTATCTGTAATAAATACAACAACAACAATAACAACATAAATTTTAATGTTTGAAAATCACTTGAAAAGGAAAAATTTCGAATAATTCCTTAATTTGTTGTTTTTAAGCTGCAATTTAAAATAAGAAAAAGTTTATAAAATGCATTAAAAAAGATGATGATGATAATAAGAACACATCTGTAAAGCATACATAAAAAAGATTTTTCACAAATTTAGGTAAACAAGGAAAATTTTCCAAAAGTAGTCCACGGATCTAGCACTGTACACCATGACCTTAAATCTGTTCAAACTGAACGTTTTTCTTTATGATATACAAACATTTTTTGTCCATTGTCCGTACGTCCATTTTTCTTTATCTTTAATTTTTTTTATCTTTTTTTAAAAAAATTAAATTTAAATAAAAACAAATAAAAATTTGAAGCTAATTAACGATTTTTCGCCATTTTTTGTAAAAAAAACTTTTATAGTAATACGACTTTATATGGGGAAGGGTTCTAAAAATACTTCGATCCGATCCATTTTCAATATAGTTTCTTTTTGAGCCACTTCATGTCCTTGTACCAAATTTCATTGAAATATCTTACAAAATAAGATCTGTAGCTTGCTTGGACAGGCAAACGTACAGATGAACATAATTATCGATTCAGATTTTGTACTTCATTTAAATTTTGTGATACTAGGTATAAAAATATATGTAAAATAATGTTTTTATCTGAGATACCAAATAACAATTACTCTCACCCTATATAGAATTAAAATATGAAATGTTGTGTGTACATAATAAGGACTGCCAAAGTATTTTAAAATATACTCGTATACACTTTCATGTTAAGAATGAAAATTATGCTAAGAATTGCTAAATTTAAGACACACGGATGGACAAATGTTTTAATTCATTTAAACAAGAACAAGCAGAAGTTAGAAAATTAAGTTTAAGTAAAATTAAGCAAATAAGTCTTTTATTATCTATTTCACAAATTTCACTTCTACTCATATATATGATGGAAATTGTTCTTCATTTAAAATTTACAAAGAACAAATCAACAGCAGATCTCATGAAAATCATAATGCAAACCGTCAGCAATGCTCCATAAATCAAAAGGTACACCTAACAAAAGCTGCTGCAATAATGAATCTCCCCACTGTTACAATTGAAAATAATCATATTCAATCATTCAAAGAAAAACAAACATGATTATGCACTAGTGCAAGTCCTCGTGCACGATCTGTTATTGTAATGTTAGGTTAGAGCCAAACAAGTGGTGAATTTTAATGCGTACGGTATGTTTACGGTTATGTGTTGAATATTGTTTTGTATAATCGACGCAAGCAAATAGACTAAACGTGACGTGATTATTATTTACAATAGCATACAAACAACGTAGCTTAGCGTAAAATAGTTTGAATATCCTTTGAAGGTATTTGTGCTTGTACTTTTCATTAGCAGACAACAAGTCAATAATTTTCAGAAGATTAAAAGAAACAATTAAGAAAACTACACTTAACTTAGGTCAAATCTTAAATACTTCCCACAACTGTATAAAAACGATGGGCGTGGCAGGCATATATATATGCTTTCTGGTAGTGTACGTATTAAGCATCAGCTTACAAGTCGAGTTGTACGCTGAGTATGGTTTTTTGTAAATTATGGGCGTTTTTAAACTAAAAGTGTCTAAATAAAATTTCAACAATAGACGGACACGCGGATGTAACAAACTAGAACGATTCAGACTTTTGTTGCCAATTAAATATTTATATACTTTGTAGAGTCTCTTAAGTCTCCTTCTGTGGAGAGTATAAAAAACCGTCCATTTTGTTTAATAGCTTAGTAAGAGAATACCACTGCCACCACATAGTGGTTAATATATATGTATTGTACAATGCATGTGTATATATATATAAAGAGAATAAAGAAGTCAAACAGCAGCCATAACAAGTCAACTCAGTCAGGCTAGTCAAGCATATAAACGCGTGCATTATATTCTGAGTTAATGAGAAAAGGAAAGTCAAGTGAGTGTATGTGAGTATGTATGGTTAATAACTAGGGATTGACTTGAATTTAAACCTCAACACTTGACCACAATGTGTGTGTGTGTGTGTGTTAGTGTGTGTTAGTTTGGTTTGCTTTAGAAAAATATGTAAAGTTTTAAAGTGACCAAGAAAGTTGATAATATTCTTTCAATAATAAGTTATGGCCAGCTGGGGTATAGAATCGATGTTATTTTTAAAATTAAATTTTCGTTCATTCATATTAGATGGCATCCTTACCACAGAGTCTTACTTGTATAATAAAATGATTATTATGATTATTATTATTATAGTTTAATAACGGATCTAATATATTGAGAGCATGTGCGTTTTATACTCTTTATACTCGTTTTATTTATATTATATAAAGCGTACTCAGTGACATTGTATGAGTTTATAAAAATGAAGAATTTTGGCACAATAGTTAAGAAATTTCAACATATGGTGATAATTTTAATTTCGAACGCCATATAATATTAAAATAATATTCAATTTATCTCACTCAATCTGTCTGTGAACCAGCTTACATTCATTAAAAGCCGTATGTTTGTACATAATTTGAAAAAATCCTTAATATGATAAAACAAAAATTACACCTGACACCTCTTTTTAAGTGTTGCAGGCGGAATGACGAACCTTTTCCCCTATCATGAAAATCATTTTATAACTTTCCTTTAATTATGTACAAATTGTGGGTGTGACAAAGACTTGTTAACGCCTCCTTTAGTTTATGTAAAACTTATCAACTGCGTAGAATTCTTCGGCCAATAAAATCAACTCAACTTTCAAGTCGCAAGTCCATTTTATTGACCCAGTGTTTATTAAATGTCAACATAAGGTTTTATTTTTTGTAACCTTGTACGTTCCGTTTAAGGATTGTAACTGAGTAACATGACTTAACTCTTTGGTCTATACGATATCTGCTAATGTTTAGGTAGAAAGTAGAAAATAGAGATAAGCCACGAGTCAAACTCGTGTCAAACTCGTAACACAAATTCTTTATCACGAGTTAGACTATAGACCAAAAGGTTAAATCGATTCAGATTTTGATGCTTTTCTATACTGTTCCACTTCATATATGTTATTCTTGTCAAATCACACATAATTCTGTTTTTTTTTTTTATAACAAACATCAACAATTTTATGAACGTAAAACTATGGCACTGCCAGAACGACGGCTAAATCAGATCAGCAACAAAATGGAACGGTTTCTAATTGCAAAAATTTTGAATATTCTCTCTTATATACGATACACCAAACCGATATTATAAAATATTTAACATTTCCTAATGATAAAAGTATCTTCTCAACAAAGGTATCACTTTAATATGATTTATATGTAACTCAAAATATTACTTTATGCAAAGATGAAAAGTGTACATAGCGCATAAATGAAGTGCTTCGCACTCTCTTTATAAGCATTACCCATTGTGCTAAATGATATATTGCAGTGGTTACGCTATTTATTTATATTGGCAATGGGTAACCCTCGTACATTAAGTTTAGGTTGATGTGCTATAACTCTCAGAAGATTTAAATTGAATATAAATTTGTAAAAAGGAAAAAAAACAAAAAAGAAAACAAGCTCAACTCAATATTTTCCATCAAGTATGTTGAACACATTTCCTATAGCCCCCATATAACTTTCACTTACCATTCCATCAATCATGTACGAACATGAATTTAATATGATTACACTGTTCAAAATCAACCGTTAACTTAATTTGTAAACTCTTTCTCTCTCTCTCATATGAACACTTTACACCATGTTTTCGCACTCGTAGTATAATAGAAATAAAAATATTTAAAAAATTTAAAAAAAAAAAAAACTCGTCAACCAATTGTTAAGTAACAGAAAACATATTTCATACGTCCTTACTTTTATCAGAGTTGTTTACAACACTGGTTTAAATAATGACATCACATCAGTGCACGAGCAAACTTTTGAGGATTGTTGGTGGGGGTTGTTGATGTTTTTCACCTGAACACAGAATTTTTAGGAACAATGTGTGTGGATGTGCATGAAATATGGTAGATATTATTCTATTGGTTCTGAAATATTTTTAATAAAAATTGACACGAAAATGAAGCACGGTATGGCGTAGTGTATGGCATAATATTTTATATGATTTCATGTGAAATGTTTATTATTTATGGAGCGCCAAGCGCTAGATAAACGCGTAAAAAGAGCGTAAGTGATTTTTTTTAAAACTTTTTAATAAAATTTCTAAAAAAGTTTTTTACATTTTTACCAAAATTAAAGGAAAATCTTTGCTGTCATAAATATTATATTATTATCTTTATAAAAAAAAGTGTCATTTTATGGTTTTCGAGAAGTTTTCTTAAACATTTAAAAAAAAAAAAACATATTCTAAAGTTATTTATATAAGCAAAATATTGTATGATTGTGTAGGCGAGAGTTCTGCGAAAGGTTGTACAAGATATGGACAAAAAAATTATAAGTTGGGCCATCATTTACTTTTGGAACAGCTGCAATTCTACGCGGAATAGATTCGTAGAGTTTCTGAATAGTTCTGCTGTTAATGTTAATTTTGTGGTAGAATTAGATTTTTTGGTCGCAACTCTTTTTCTATTTTGTAAAATTCATCGATCCCTGTCAATTAACTTTGAGTTTCGCCCGCCCACCACTGATGTTTTACCATGTTTTGTGTATGCTGTCATTACCTTAAAGTATGCAATATTAAGTAGTTCAACTATTCGCTAATCAAGCGGCAACAATTTGCCTTCTATCAAAGTCTGAGAGATGCCATATTTCACAGATGATCGATTACTGTAACCGTCCCCGAACAAAGCGTACAATACACTAAAACCTACAAGACTTGACACTTAAACTGTGTAATACGTGACGTGTACGTATTATTTACACAGAAGCAGTGTTAATATTATTTTGTACATCCTCTTTTACATTCTCCCAGCAAACAAAAGAAACAGAAATAAAATCTATGCTTGGGACCAACTATGGATAAGCGTACCAAATTTCAACTTAATAGCTCAATTGTTTGTGGCAACTAAATAGAATTTTGTTGATTGTGGGCATGACAAAATTTCAGCTAAATTTGTCAAAAGTTACGCCCATAAGAATACCAGACTCACGGACATACGGACATACGGACATACATCACTAGATCGACTTAGTTTTTGATGCTAATCATAAACAAATGTACTTTCTAGGATCTCTGAGGCTTCGTTCTGGAATGGCAAACTTAGTAAAACCCCCATCTTATGTGCAGGATATAAAAATCGATTTTTATACAGAATCCAACGTAAAAGTTGGTACAGTGTTAACAAGCTACCAACCACGACCACAATTTGTACCTGGATGTGAAAAGTATTTAAGATTTGGTCTCATTTCTCATTTGATTGCCATGGTAAACTTTTTGAGAGGATATATATATTTTTTTTTTTTGTCGGAATAAATAAAAATTCATTAAAATGGTAAAAGTGACTTGATTAAGTGAAACAGCACATACGCATATAAAGTGAAATTGTAAAAAATAAAAATAAATGGAAATTTTACAAAAAAAAAACAACAACAACAACAACAACAACAACAACCATATAACGAATAAACCGTATAAACATAAAAGAGAGCAAATTTTGAATACATCTCCATAATTATAAGGATTTTTCTGCCCGTATGCTTGCGGTCTTAATGGAAAGGAAAGACGTTATAAAATAATGAAAAATGTTTTATATTAAATCTAGTCCAACAATTGAATACCCTACACCGCTTGGTTCCTTGGAATTCATTTAATTGTAACAGTAAGCGAGTCATTGTCATAAAACTAAAATGTTATTACATTGGAAAGAAGTAATAAAAATGGTTCGATCGGGTCCAAATTTTGACACACCATAAAAGTTAAAAAAAAAAATATTAGGAATTATGATTTTTTGCCATATAAAGATTTCAATTATAAGAGAACTGTATACTGGGGAAGAGTTGTAAAAAAGGTTCAATCTGGTCCACTTTCAATAGGAATTCAATTTGGGCCAATACATTTCCTTGTAGCAAAATTTCATCGCAATATTTTAAAAAAATAATAAAACCTTGTATGAAAAGGGGTTCTAAAAATGGTTCAATTCGGTCCATTTTTGCTCCAAGTTTGCTCTTTGAGCCAATTAGTGTCCTTACAAGAAATTTCATTGAAATTTCATTTTTCAAAAAATTTAATGTAAAGACAGATCCATCAGTATAATTAAAGATAAATTATATTCTAAATGGAATTTTCAATGAATTGATAGCTTATTCCTTACATAATCCAACCCCTTATTAATACATGACGACAAGCTTAATTACCTTGATTAAAGTAGGGGAAATAAAGCCAGCAAGCCAGCATATGAAAGCAAAGACAAGGTTGATTAAAATATAAGAGAAAAAGACTACCCGCTATATGCTAAGATCCTTTTCGGTAATTTTTTACCTTATGCGTCATAAGGAAGATTATTAAATTCTGAAACACATATTTTATCAAACACTTTTTAACACTTTACTCTTTTGAATGATGCATTGAAAACATGTTAAAGTTTGCAAAATAAAACCCTCAAGGTCAAGGCCACATATAAATTTTGAGAAAAATTTTACCAAAACATTTTCATGTTATCATAATGATCATTTAACAACAATATTAACACGCTCTTATCTGATGAATACTAATCATGCTAAACATTCAATTACTTTGTGTCTTAATAATAATAATAATAATAATAATAATAATAATAATAATAATGGAAGCTTGTCATGTTCTGTTCATAATTTGTTGATGATGAATTTTTAAAATATTCCCTACAAATAATAATAACAACAACAACAACAAGACCATCTTATTTATCTTCTGCTTTTATAAACAATTTTTATTAACACTATGAATAACATGAGAGATATTTCATATCCATGCTTGTATGTTAATAACATAATTGTTTATATGTTTCTATATAAGTGCAAACACTTTTGAACTTTGACATTTTCATAGAATTTTTACTAAAATTTATGTTGAAAATTAATTTTTTTCATTTTCTTTTACAAACACATACATACACATATATTAGTTAGCCTTACTCAGGTTAGAAGCAACTTTTTATCACTCTAAATGGCTGTCTGCTATAAAAATCATTGAAGACAATGATGTGTGAGCATCCCCTGTAACTTATGCTACGTGATCAAAGAGAGGCGCACCTAACTGTAACTCACTTTAAAGTTTATATTTACATCTCAAAATACTCAAATTTTTATAAAGCAAGAGCAGTACTCTCTCACATCATTTAGAATATTTTAGAATAAAACATTTCAACCAGAAGTAGATGGAAACGGCATCATACAGCAAAGTTTAAGGTACTATGGCTAGGGCAGATAACCTGCACAACAACAATAATAATTTAGCTATACATGTTTCTCAGTCCATGGTGGAATTAATTGAAATAGTAACAATTGTAAAATAACACGTAGAACATGTACAAATCGGTCAAAAACGACTATATACTACCCTTTACCACTTAGCTCCACAAATTATGCTACAATTTGTTTAGTGGTGTCAGACAATTTTATATAAATCACTTCAAGAAAAATTATTATATGGCAAGAGATTCTGAAAATGGTGCAATTGGATTCATATTTGGCACATTTAATTATTTATAATAATTAACTAATTTTTATTCAATTTTTGCAAAAATTATTAAGAATTATGATTTTTTACTTTATAAAGACTTCAAATTTTAATAGAGCGAGGGGTTCTAAAAATGGACCAATTTATATGAGTGGTTTCAAGAGAGTTTCACTTTAGACCAATACATGTCCTTAAACCAAATTTCATTAAAATATTTCAAAAAATTCAACATAAAGCTAGCACTTATGGTTAAATCGATTCAGATTTTGATTCAAAATTAACCCCATCCATAATTGATAGATCAATGGATACTAATTTTAAATTATGAATATATGTAGCAATGAGAAATTTTTTGTCAATTGAGGGCGTGGCAGTAGGCCTATTTACTTATGATGTATATAAAAAATTTCAACTTCATATATTCTAACTTACAACTACAAAATCTAGATTGAATCGCATTTTGATGCTGATCAATGTTGGCTTTCTTTTTTCGATATTGCAAATGGAATGACAAACTTTGCATACCCTTTACCTAATGGGGAGGGTATAAAAATGTCTCTCATTGAAAGGTGAATCGTAAGTTGAAACAACAGCTATTAAAATAAAGCTATACAAGGCTTATTCTACACCATTTTGTTTGAGAGCAGTCAAGCATAACTTTACTTTATTATTGTATCAAGGATAAAGAAGTCAACAACAATAACAACAACAACAAAGTAAATATAATATTTCGATGTTAAACATATGTATGTACATAGATGTTTGTATATGAGATATATGGTGACAATCGTTGTTATTGTTTTTCCGTTTGTTTTTACATTTGCTTTGTCAAAACCTATTAGCCGAGTCTCTGTTTCCGTTTTCCGTTTGCCCTTTTGTTCATCGCATAAGTGTTTTGCCATTAAATAAATAGAACAAATAACACAAACTAGTATTTAGTTGAAGAGATTTTCTATAATACCGTACAAATTAACTAATGAGTCATAGCGATGAACAGCCCAACATGTTAAGTACCTTCAAATAATAATAACATCGTAAAGGTTTATGTAATAAAACATAGCACAATAGATATAATTAATAAAATAATTAAATATAAACGGAAAAAACTATTTAGGGCTAAGGTCACGTTTTCAAACATCGCATCATACATACACTGCAAGGTCGCTTGTAAACATTTTATATCTTTTCGTCAATTATCTGAGTTGTATCATTTGCACACAATACCTAGGATAGGAATTATCTTACATTCACGGACAAACACAGACAGCTTACATGTTGTCAGGTGGTTGCATACATTTTGACAAATTAATAATACCCTCTGTTCTCAGGGTGGTGGCTATAAAAACATAAATGGTATGTACAAAGAAACGAAAATAAAAGCAAGACATACTCTATATATTTTATAATATACATACATCACACACACACACACACCTACATAAACATTTCTATTGTTCTTATATCACATACACAGTCCATGTATGCATATGTTTTTTGTTATTTATTTATTTATAAATGGTATTTTTAACAAAAAAAAACAGTTATATTAGGCTCAAAACATAGCCAACCTTTGTGGCTGTATTTATATCATATTTTAAGCTTCAAGTCTACTCACATGTTTGTTATGTAGTGCAGACGTTCATACAGAAATGTAAGTAAAATTCTCTTTTCAACTTTGTTGTTGGCGTTATTATTGTTTTTATTGTTTCAAATATTACAATTGTAGCTGTAACATATTCATATGTTTATATTTATATATATATATGTATGTGTGTTTTGTTGTGTTTCTCTTTGCAAACATTTGATAGGCGAGTGTGAGTGTTTTAGTTTTAACTCATTCATCTTTAATAGAGTTTAAGTGCTAAATGATTGTGTGAAAGTGGTTGTTGTTTTTGTTATTATTATTGTTTATATATTTATTTTTAGTAGAATGCTTTATAACTATAACAAGTGAACATTTTGTAGACCATTTAATACCTTACACCACAGACAGTGTCATATGAGAAGCACTTCGTGAAAACAAGATGGAATGACAAGGGCTTTTAATAAATTTTTGGCCTATAAAAAATAAATTGTTAAATTGTTAAAGTAAATTGTTAAATGGAGAGGGCTATTAATAATACTAATCGGATCGCTTTTCAATAGTAACCATCCATGTTACAAAAAACATCCCTACACTAAATGTCATCAATTAAAATCAAAAATTGTTCTCTGGGGATTGATTTCAAAAAATGTATGGACGAAAAAACCGGCATTCACGATACAACTATATGCTGTAGAGTACAACAATTTGAGACAATCAAGACTTTTAAAGAGCGTTTTCTCATTCAAGAGCGCAAGCACTGTTATGTTTGTTCATATCTTTATGCCTACCATATAATATAAGAGTATACTAAATTTGTTATTCCGTTATTCCGAATTAAACAACAACAATAACAATAAACACATTCATTTATATAATTTTATCAAATTACACTGTATAACCAAGTTATTCTTGTACTTAACATTAGAAAACGTTTCTTACAACAATTAGTTTCTTGCTACAATTAGTAATATAACTGACACAACCGACAACTCACAACTGTACTTTTTGTCAACTCATCACTGTTTAGCTAAAAGTTTATTTATTTGTTTACATTTAACTAAAATATAAAAATTAATTTTATATTTTTAAAGAAAATTTAAAAAAAATCATTAACCAAAAAAAAAACACAATAAAACTAAAATTCTTTGCTTATATATATAAAATGTTAAGCAATACTTGTAAAGTACGGCTTATATCGGCCACTGACATGACACGTTGTATAAGATTATTTAATAAAAAAAATTGTATTTAAAGATTTTTTTTTTTATTTCTTTTATCATTTCTGACTCAACGTGACCAATCAAGTAAATTATATACAATATATGTTTTTTACCCAAATATGACTTCTTCCATAAACATGTTTAATCGCTTGTTTATTTGTAAATATTTATACCTTATACGCACATTTCTTAGGTATATAAGATGAGAGGTACACTAAGTTGGCTGTTTTGTGTTTTTTTTTTTTTTTAATGTATAATATTTTATGTGTATTATAATGTCGTTGACGTAGACACATTTGAGTACTTTTATAGGTTTTTATGTTAAGTTTACAAGTTTCGTTTCTTTTATGGTGCATTTCCTTTCACAAATCACTCTTTGATATACAATACTATCATCATTCACTATTACAGGGTGTCCAGCGGGAAGGTATACTACTTTGTTTTGCCGCTATTTTGGTAAACATTAGTCTTGGCAGTTCATATGTGGCAGTCATGAAGTAGACACGTGACAAATTTATTATGAAAAAATATTTGATAAAACAACGTGTTTTCATTGTTAAAACATTTTATCAAAATCAATCAAAAGTTACGAGAAATTTTTGGGAGAAACAACGTGTCAACAAAACGCACTATTTATCGTGTAGTGAACGTCTGTCTCAAACAGGTGTTGGCCCAACGTACTGCAAGATCGGCTGAAAACATTACTGCTACTCAAGAAAGTGTTCAAAACAAGCCATCAACTTCAATTCGATGCCGTGCTCAGGAGCTTGGTCTTCAAAGAACAACTTTCTCCACAATTTTGATAAGATTCAGTTGACACAAGAGCGTCTTCCACAAGACCATTTACGTCGCCGTACATATGCCAATAGGATGTTAAAGCTCGCCCATGACAACTCCGATTTTCATGAAAAAATCATAATGAGTGACGAGGCACATTTTCATTTGAGTGAATAAACAGAATAGTCGATTCTGGGGAATGGGAAACCCTCAAATTATTCATCATTAAAAGTGGCAGTCTGGTGTGCAATTCGGTCAGGAGGAATTACTGGACCTTACCTTTGAAATAAACCTTTGAAAATAAAAACAGCATAACGGTAACTGTGAATGAGGAGCGATATCGTGATATGATTGAAAACTTTTTAATGCCACAACTGCATACTTTGGGCTTGATTAACATGTGGTATCAACAAGACGGTGCCACATTACAATGGAATTACTGCGAGCAGTATGCCTTCCCGGCGGACACCCTGTATTATGGTACTGGTTTAAAAAAAAAACCAATCACATGAATGAATGAGTGAATTATTTGCTCGTTTCTAATTCTTCTTCTCTTTTTCTCTTTAAGTACAGTAAGAAACTATGAGAATGCGACAGCCAGCTGTAACAAATTATTGTTATTGTTTGATGTTAAAGGTTTTTTTTTGTACATGTGTATGTGTAGGATTGTATAAAATAATAATTTAAACTTAAGACATGATGCAGACATGATTGTAGGATTGGCAGACGAATTATTCTATGCTTAGTAAATGAATTTATTTTTTTAGAAATGAAAAATAATCGCTTATCATTAATAAATAGCTTGAGCGGGATGGTACGTGTTGTATGTACAATAACAATTATGACACTTTAACTTAATTAGTTGTAAACGTTTTCAAATATATGTCAATGACTAGAGTTTTATCTTAAGTCATTATAAAAATGAAGTTTACGTAGAGACTGACTTAATGGAAGACTCCTGATTCATAATCATTAACATTAACATTAGAAAAATGTATGTACACTTAAGGCAGAGAGTTTAATGAACTTTAACATGGTCATTACGGTTAATGATTTTCACAAATAGTCACTCAGCCAAACAGTTAACAATCAGTCATTTAGCCATTCATACCTAACGTGTAGTCAACATATTCATACAACAATGGCAAGGTTTTTAGGTATCGAATTTTTTATGTTTGTCACATACACACACGCACACACACCATTAATTATACGAAAAATGAAAACAAAAAAATAGATTTTAAGTATATTGTTACTACGTCTTTTATATATATATGTACGTGCAATACATCACACGTGACTAAACAAAATGATTCAAACCAAAAGCATTCTATTAAGAATCATTTGATATTATGTATCTGATGTGTACATTAGGTCATTTGTAGGATATCTGATGTCTTCTTCTGAGTGTTGCAAACATAACAACAAACTTATTAAACCTTTCATTTTATGTGTTTTATATGAAGCAGCTTAAAAGCTGAATATTAGAAAGAAAAATCAAGATAATTAATGTAATTAATTAACAGCAATTGTTAAATATTTGTATGTATGCAATAATAAGTTTAATCGTTGACATACACATATCTTACCAATAACGAAAATATTTGTCAATTGCTGACACTTGACCATTAAGTTGAATATGATAAGAGAGTAGTGTTGCCAACTCAACTGTGATAATTTACCAAGTGATGCAACAAATTGTCTCTTATAAGATTTATATACTCAAGCAAATGTCCAAAGTGTTTTGGTAAATAGACCATGTCTGCGTATACATTTATATATTTTACAAAGTACATATACGGTATCTTGTGCTCAGTACTTGTCATTTGATCTGAGATATTGTCCAACTAATCAGGCAAACTGTCAAAGTTACAAGTAAACACAAACCAACAAGTGTAACAGTCGAGTGTAGACACAAGATAAACCTAAATCAAATCATATCCAACATAGAGTCATTCATGTGAGTGTGGATCTAAGAATGTACGAGAGTGTGTGTTTGTGTATTGTATTCAAAAGACACTTGTTGCGATTCTTAAACAGAGTACGAATTGTAATTCTTAAGATTATTATTATATACATATGTTGTTGCTATTATTGTTGTTGTTCTTTTTTTTCATTGTTTGCTTGTTTATAATCTTCATACTAATGTTTTTAAGAGTTCAAAACTTTTAATTCTTATTTCAACAAGACAACGAGGAGAACGAAAACCTGTTCTCTCAGCAATCAATTAGAGAAGGCTTAACTCTTCTCTTGCATTGTGTGTTCAAAGTGGCTTTTATAACAGTAAATAATCATCTCTACATTTATTCGCTAATAAATGAGCAAAATTATTTATATTCGGTAACAACAATTTTTTTAGCACATATTTTTTTATATCTAATTTCTATAAAATCGATATGACTACTAACCTAAAAAAAACTAAACTTATCTTAGGCCAATTAGTAAATACTGCAATGGGCGTAGCAGTTACTTGATTACAAACTTTAAAAGTGTATTTTTTTCAAATTTTTAATTTTTTTCATGGAATTTTCTACTTATGTTGAATTAAATTGTATAAATGCCCACGCCCACAATCTATAAAAGTCCACCTAAAACATATAAACCACAAAACTTACTAAAAACAAGTGAAAAACGAAATTTATCTAAAATCAAATACCCTACATATGTACTTACAAAAGGTGGGCGTGGAAGGTTCTTCATTATGCTTACTAATTTTATATGTATTACGTATCAGTTGCAAGTCGATTTTAACGTTTTTTTTTTTTGTAAATTGAGGTGCATCTATTATATGGCCACGCCCACTTTTGCTTAACTTTAAAAATGACTATTATAAATATGTATAAAACAAATTACTACTTCAGAGGTACATTGTTGTCAAAGGTTATATAAATTTTTGTCGACGTAGCTTTAACTTGTCACTGGATAAGTAGATTTTTGACGTTTGTGGGTGTGGCTCTTGAACGTTTCTGTCCATTTCAAAAAGCGGCACACCTACAGAAACTATTGTAGTAGATCGAATATACAAAATTTTAGTTCAATGAGTCTAATTTAAATTAAATGTTTAAAACTCACTCTTAAGCTGGTAAAAAAATATAAAAAATAATAATTATATCAAAAAAAAAAACGTAATGAATCATACACCACTAAAGGCCGTAATTGGGTACATATCACGTCCATACTTTGTGAAACTTATTTAAGATTTAGTTGAGTTTGCATTCACCTGTTTTCTTGTCTTTATTTTCATATGATATTTAAAATCCATTTTAAATAATAAACAGATTCGTGTTCGTTCCTCTGGGACCATACAATACTTACTTAAAGAGACAGCCAATGTCTGCATTTTTTTTTTTTTGTTTTTTTTTTTTAATGCTTTCTGTGAATCATTAAATTGAGCGGCAACCAATGCTATTATATTTTATTCTACGAATGCTATTTATAATTATTTCTACGAATGTGGAATAAGTAAAGGAAACAACAACAAAGTCATGTATAAACTTTGTAAATTTATAGCCTTCAGACATTTCTGACCTTGGTTTTATCCCTCTGTCATCATTACTACCATTCTCCACAATTAATGTTTACAATGACCTCAAGGGCTTGATTATTAATAAAAATAAAAACCAAACAAATAGAAAAAATTCTTGGCTCAAGGTTTTCGCTGAAGTGAAATCTTTTATTCGCATTTAGTAATGGACAGATGCCTCATTATCTTTGGTTAGCTTACGGTTAAAGGGGTTCTTAAAACAAATAAAACATTCTGTTTTTTTTTTTTTTTTTTTCTTTTTTTAAGACTTGACAGTTTCAGCCTAGTAGTTTATATTAATTACCCTATTAGTTGTTGAAGAGGTAGAATATTGGAATTTAACTCAACAATAATGCGGCCTTGACTGTGAGTTTTTTTTTTTTTTTTTTTTTTTTTTTTTCAAAAACTTACTGTAAAAATCTCATCAACAATTTACCAAACAATGTACGGACATTCCTAATCATTGTTGTCCTTCGTTATTTTATTTCTTTTTATTTCTAGAGTTAACCGCACTACAGATTGATTGGTTTATCAGTTTCAATTTTTAATGAGTTTTATTGTTTGTTCTTTTTTATTGTTCTTCTGGTTTCGATTTGTATAAGTGAAAGGCACTTCAAGGAGCATCCAACCGGTTACTAAAGAAGTTGGCAAAATGGTTTTTATATCGATGAGAAAAAGAAGAAGAAGAAGAAGAAGAAAAACAACCGCAACAACGGCAGATTACAATTTATTAACAAGAAATTCCCTTAAATTCATTTTTACACAACTTATCAATATTTTCAAGCACTTTGCTTCTATTTTATATCATCAAAGTAAATGAAATATTTTTGTATCAAACAAAGCATTTAATAATTTGAATGTCATGTTTGTAAGTTAGTTTAATAAAAAAAAAAGTCGTCGAGAGATGTTTAGCTGATATTTGTTGCACATCTTTTCAGTTTAGTTTAGAATAAAAGTTTGTTTTTTTTTTTTTTCTTGTTCAAAATGAATAAATCGATTGACCGCGTTCTATATTTAACTATTTATCTTTATTTTCTATACATGTATTGCTGGGGCTGGTTGTTATTTTAAAGGAATTTTATACTTATATAAATATTTGAAAAATGACTGAATTTATGCAGTTGCGTGGAAGTTAATTGGGTTACAACGGTTGGGATTACTCAAATTACCATCAATGCAAAGGATCCTGTTATTATTATATTAGCGTCGCAAGATAAAACATTAATTGTGTGAAAGTTGTCACGTCACGAAAGCACAAACTATAGAATTCCCAAAAAGAAAAAAAAACGTTTATATGGACATTTCACATTTTGTTAGTAATGTTGTGCTCTCCTCAGATGGCAATTATGCTTTGTCTGGATCTTGGAACAAAATCTTGCGTCTATGGATTTTAGCTGCCGGTAAAATCATACGACGTTTCGTGGATCATACAAAGGATGTCTCATCTGTGACGTTTTCAGCTGATAATCGTCAGATTGTGTCTGGTTTACGCGATAAAACTATTAAATTGTGGAATTCTTTGGCTGAATGTAAATTTACCATACAAGAGGATGGTCATACTGGTTGGATATCTTGTGTACGTTTCTCGTCCCACCACCCAAATCACATTATAATGTCCTGCGTTTGGTATCAAACTGTTAAAGTATGGAATTTAGATAATTGCAAATTGAAGAATCATCATCATGATCATAATGGCTACTTGAATACTGTAACAGGATCATCGGACGCAGGATCACCCT
Source organism: Crataerina pallida (assembly GCA_949710015.1). Lineage (NCBI taxonomy): Eukaryota > Metazoa > Arthropoda > Insecta > Diptera > Hippoboscidae > Crataerina > Crataerina pallida. Next base: position 27,939,055 of record OX453290.1, on the reverse strand, counting down.
ATGCATCTGTGGTGGAAAAGATGCTAAAACTTTATCGTGATGGTGGAGAAAACTTTTACGCCTTAGAAATTAACGGCATTATCAAAGCGTTGTGCTTCTCTCACAATCGATACTGCCTGTGCGACTCATGATCCCTCACTTAAAATTTTGGGATTATACATGTAAGAAGATCGTAGAAGAGTTACGTCCTGATATTGTGTCTAACGCCTCTAAAGCAGATGAACTGCAATGTTTATCCTTGACCTGGTCTACAGACGGGCAAACTTTATTTGCCGCATATTTGGATAACACCATCCATGTTTGGCAAGTGTCAGTGTCTGCTCACGACAAGCTACATTCCCGCTATCATACAAAATGGGTAAATTTACAAAATCATCTAGAAAAATGAAACGATTTATGTAACCGCTTAACCCTACCGTCATTCTGCTGCTATTCAAATCAAAATCGGGGAACCTGAGTTTAATCTGTTACTCTCCGCATTTTATATACTTATAGTTTTATTGTCATTGATAAAAAAAAATTACAGTAAAAATTGAATTATGAAATTTATTGTTAATTCGTGTGACAACATTGTAAAATTAATTTGTGTAAAATAATCGTAAATTGTGATGGTTTCGAATAAAAATTTATATATGTATGGTATTTTCAGTTTTGGTGTAAACACTTTTTGTACCCTCCGTATTTGGTTCAAAGGTTATGTCATTCCATTTGGGGCACACAAAAGGTGGAATCGGAAGGAATCTTGATCAGCATTATCATGAGTCGACTTAGACATGAATGCATGTCTCCGTACATCTGTCTGTCTGTTTTTGACACTAATAGTATTTTTTTTTTTTCTCTTAAATTTAGAGATATTCAGTTTCTGCACAAAGATGCTTATAAAAATTAAGCAAGATCGGTCAAGTGCCACACCCACAATTAATGAAAAATAGAGCTAATAAATTAAAAATTAATATAAATACTTATAATTAGAGTGTACAACGATTTGGCAAAAATGGGCGTGATCAGATAATACACACGCCCAAAATTGACAAAAATCTACACATCTGCCACAAAAATTAACCTAGAAAGTTGAACTTGTACATATTTATGATTATTCCATCCAAAAATGTGCCAAAAATGGGCATAGTTGGATAACAGACACATTCACAATTTACAAAAAAAAAAACTATACTCCACACATAAAACTCGACTTGCAAGCTGAAACGTTTTAGAAGGCGTAATCATGTACCTGTCGCACTCACCGTATGGTAGATGTGTAGGGTACTTAAGATTTAACCCAAGCCAAATTTAATTCCTTTAACTTGTCATAAATTTTGAGACACTCTTGAAAAACATTTTTTGGGACCCATATTATTATACTCTTCCACATCGATGTATATTGTCTGTATATAATATGTGTGTTTATAAAACAAATTGAGCACCAATAGACGCAATGTTAACTCTTTTCATACAAACAGAAATATAACATACAACATCACAAATGACCTTGAAATGCATGTGCTCTTCGTAATGTATGGTACATATGCCTCTCTCTCTCAATTCTCGCTATTGAGAGAATTTCTTTCAATATCAAATCATTTTCTAGCTAACACATTGTAATTTTAATTGGTTACAGTCTAAAGTCACTTTGAAATGAAAAACACACACACATGGCTGGTTGCATATGGATGAAAAGTTTTTTGTGCGTTATGTCTAGAGGTTGATTAAGATTCAAATTTTTAATTTATATAAACAACAATTATAACGAGTTAATTTTCCGTTTTTTTTTTTTTTATTTTTTTTCAATTTTATTTTATATACCCATACACAAACACATTTCAATTCTATAGTATAGGCGATAAGTGTTTAAACTTTTATGCTTCAAACATCTTAGTTGTTTACTTGGTTTAAGTACATACATATATATGTCAATTTTTACCATGCACGTGTTACTTAATAAATATAATGATTTTAAGTTCAATTACAACAAATTACGTTATAAAAATATTATTAATACCAGCCAGCTTCACGTACAACATTCTCTTTTAGAGGTTATATAGCCAAGACATTGTAATTAAAGCGCTTTTTTTCCTTTTTTAAGGATTACACAAATAAAAAGATTTATACATAATCTCCACATCTAAAGAGTAGGCGTGACAAATACCTAATTGAGTTCATTAACTACATAGATCAATTCAAATCAAGAACATGCACTGTGTGAAGTTTCTAATGCCTTCGTTTTAGTTGTTGCATAAACAGAATGAAACTTAAAATACCGTCATATCTTATGTGGAAAGTATAAGAATCCAAAATACATACTAACATGCATACATACAAACATAATATATGTATTCTTATAGCCTAGAGTTGATAGAGTTTTAGAATTATATATAAATACAAGGAAAACCACTGTTACGGTGCAGAAGTACAACCAGCAACAAAGTGTCTAAATGGGAAACAAGGTTATATTGTTTTGTTGATGTAATTATCGTTGTTGTTGTTATTGTTGTTATTATTATTGTTTGTCTAATCAATTTCTGTTGTTTTGGTTTGTTTTTGGATTTCGTTTATATAATCGCTTGCTACCCCCTCTTACTTAAAAACATAAACACACACATCTACACACATATACACATATACAGCTTTGATTATTTACAATATTATTACAAAAAAGCTTAATAGTTAGATTGTATTTATTGTTGGTTTTATTTGATTTGATTTTATTGGTTTTTCTTTCTTAAAACGTAAAACATGTTTTCTGCTTCTCCATGAAGTCTCTCTTATAAACACACACATATGATGTTGTTGTTGTTATTATTGAATTTTGGGTAACCAAAACATTTAGTTGGCATTTGACTTGTTTAGTTAACATAGTTGTTGTTGTTGTTGTTGCTTTTTTTTTTTTTTTATTAAACATGTTTTACTTGTAGTCGTTGGGGCCGGCCAATGCAGACCTTGATAATGTGCATGAATGCAACTTTTGCTCAATTGTAATTATAGTCTATCATTATCTATATATATTTGATAGACTACACATTGTAAAGTTTCTCATTCCGTGTGTAACTACTAGAAAAGAGCACCAGGGACCTTACAACGTATTTTTAATTACTAGTTAGCATCAGAATCGATTAAATGATGACGTTTTGCGTGCTTGTTGAAAAATATGTATTATTGAACTAAAATGCGTTATTAAGATGATTATTGGACAATTGATTGACAATCACGCCCACAATTGACAAAAATGTCTCGCAAACCCTAAAAAATAGTTTCAAACTTGAAATGTGGTGCACTTATCTTTCGTGGTATTGAAAATAAGCGATATTATATAAAAGACACGCCCACATTTTTGTAATATTTTTCAAATATTGTTTTACAGTTTTCGATATTTAATGTGATGCGTAACATAGTGATTGAAAAAAAACGCAATTATATGCATTATAAGCCCACAATCTACGGCCAAGATGAAGAGTGTCAAATTATATCTCAGAGGTTGAGATTCATACTTGTTATGAGGATTTTATTAATGGAAGGCTCCTGTAGAGAAACTCACCATGCACTATATTAAATAATAAGTGATTGTACAAATTTAAAAACATTAAATCTACTGGCAAGTTTCAACCGGTTCTTCGATTTGTGTTGAAATCATTTCAAAAACCCTTTTATTCTAATCAGAGCATGCTTTAGATTTTAATACAACCATCTGTACGGTGTCAGAAGAGCTTACTTTGATAATAAATCACTTGAGAACGTTGACGATTAGCAACATCTTTAAGAAAACACGTATTTAAATGAAGGCCTACTCATCGTATAAATCCTTATACAAGTTTTTGTATATACTCGTCGTTGCATTGCCTCCAATTTATGGCGTCAACACTAATGCTAATACTATCATCCACCTCGTCATTATCATTATTTTCTTTTCAATTCCAATTAGTATGCAATTAATTAAGCGTTAATAAATTTTCTTTTCATTTATACTTGGGAGAGACAGTAGAAAAGGGACTAGCAAACATACTCCAGCCAAACAAAACATAATAATAAATGAAATATTTTAATCGGTCAAGCCCGATCATTTAATACTCTACACCACTTAGTTTCATTTTTATATAATTTCGTATAACTTTCTTTGTGAAATATCATTATATGTAAAGAGGTTCTAAAAATAGTCCAATCGGGTCCAAATTTAACACACCTAACTTTTAGGCCATTTAACTATTCTTTACCAAATTTTGTCAAAAAATATCATTAATTGTGATTTTTTGTCATATAAAGACTTCCATTATAATAATCTCTTATATGGAGAGTGGTTCTAAAAATGGTTTGATTCGGTCCATTTTCATTAAATTTCCTCTTTGAGCCAATATATGTTTTTCTACAAAATTTCATTGAAATATCTCAAAAATTACAATCTATAGCTTGTACATTAATTTACATAGACAGACAGACGGACATGGTTTAAATTGTTTTTTACAATACCTATTGCCACATTGTTTATTGTATGAAAGATACGAATTATAGATGTAGGGTATAATAACAACAATAAAGATAACATATATTTTTCATTACAAAGCAGAATTTTAAATAGATAACGACAAAAGCTTTTAAATAGAATGAGAATTATTAATTATATCATGTGAACAATATTGATTACGTTACGATTGTCACGAAATTTAGAGAAGTTTACTTAAAGAAATTTTATGTCTATTATAAATGAGTTAATGAAACTACTATTGGCTGAGGGTAAAACTTAAATACTGCTCTATAACTGTATATAAACAGTGGGCGTGGCAATTATCAAATTGTATCATCTATAGTTTATATGGAAGGGGTTTTAAGTTAAAAAAAAAAAAAGTTTTTTATATGTACATTACCCTACCCGCCCTTCTATACATGCACAAATTTTTTTACATTTATCTATTAAAGTATAAAATTTGGGCATGGCAGTTATCTAATTACACTATTTACATAAAATCGATCAACTTACACAGTAGATTTAGCACAAAAAAAAAAAAATGTTTTTTTTTATAAATTGTAAGCTTTTCTGTTATTTTACCCCCGCCCATTTTTAGCAAATCGTTACATCGACTAATTATAAATATATTGATTAAATTTCGAAATCATAGCTACGTTTTTGTATATGATAAATAAATTTTTTTCCATTACAGTTATGGCCCTTAAACGATTTTGCACTCTCTCTCTCTTTCTCTCTCTCACTCTCACTCTATAAATTTACGTACCAGAAAATTTGCTTATAATATTAGGAAAAATATTTGAGAATTTACAAACTTGAGCACTAACAATAGACGGACAGAGAATGAGATGGAATGAGATTTTGTTGTTAATTAAGATTATATACTTTGTGTGGAATAAATGACATTTACTTTATCGATATTTCTCATTGAAAAGAAAATTTAATACAGGTATCTCTCAAATTCCGTGCTAAACAAAACCGTGTTATTCAAGGTTTTTTACAAAATTTTCCACCCTTACATTTAACACTTTGTAGAATTCGAAAATCTTGCTATTGTAAAGATATGTATAATTTACAGAGAAGATATAAAAATTAATTAATTTTAAACTTAAGTGCCAACCATTAAGATTAAAGGTTTTAAGAATTTTTTATAATCCTCTCTTATAAATATTTATGATATATAATATATAAATTTAATTTTATTCTAAGTTATTCTAGAGATTGCTGTTGTTGTTGTTGCTTTTATTATTTTATTTATAAAAATTTTATTTTTATATTCTTATTTATATAACTTTATAAATATATAATTGGACAAAATGAGTATACCCTTTGAAGTGTGAGAAACAGACAAAAAGATAAACAGATAATATTAATATTGATAATACTTGGGTCACTTTATGTCATTTATGCATTTCAATAATAATAACAATAATAATAATGTAGGGCATAATATGTGTAAGCACGTGAGTTTTGTGATTTTTGAACTTATGCCAGTTTATGTAGTGATGCATGTGTGTGTGTAGATATTTGTTAATGCCAGTCGACACATAAAACTAATTAAACATGTAGAGGAAGTGTTTAATATGCAAATGGCTGTAAACAGTACGAAAGAGGGTGACACAGAGTGTGGAAGAAAAGGAGAGACCATATATGAAATATTGGAAAGAGTGACAAAAATAAATCAATCGGAATTTTATTAGATAATGTGACAGCAGACGGCATGTATTGTTGAAAAATGATGATGGCACGCACAAATGGCATATATGTATAGTGCTGTGTGTGTGTGTGTGTGTGTGTGTTTATGCCTTATACTTGTTAGCGAGTGTACTGTTTGTTGGTTATGCATTGTAATTAATTTGTATGCAATTCGTTGCTGTATCGCTTTCAAATGAACTAATGGTGTGCACAGCATTAAGTCAATTACAAAATTTTTAGTTACAAAATAATGTTGAAAATGTACGACAATCATGCCACATTATATACATATATAAATAAACACAAAGAAACAAACATGGACATGTGCATGGGGTCTACACATTATTTGCCAAATCAGTTTTATTGACAGGTTTTTATGCGACATATATATATATAAATAATTACCGACAGCAACTAAAGTGAGTATCACATTTTTGGGATAACTGTTATGTAAATATTATTGACACATATACGCACTTTGCACAAAGAGATTTTTATACAAAAAAAAAAAAAGAAAAAAAAGAAAAATCTCCAAAAAGGTTACAACAGCAGCAGCAGTGGCAGCAACAGCAACAGCAACAGCAACAGCAACAAATAATACTCATGGTATATGTTTGTATACAACACCTATGAAATTCGCAAATAACCGCAATAAAACAACAATTTTAAAATTTGACCAAGCGAATGTTTGTTGTAATTGTACAAACGCAACGCACATCTACATACTGACATAATGTACACTAGTATGCATGTGCCGTTGTTAAAGGTATCAGATGGTAAAATTAAACAAAAATATAGCTTTGTTATTGTTGTTGCTGTTGTTATTATTGGTATTGTTGCTTTATGGTTCTATTGCTTAACCGCAAAACCTGAAAATGCTTGATTTTGTTTGTTTGAATTGTTGGTAGAGTGGTCAGTGTTCCCATTTTTTAAGCACAATTAAAATGTTACCCATTCAATACAAATGCAATATATTTGTGTTGGGGTGGGATGCTAGCTACATTAAACAAACATTTGATTGAATTTTAAAGCAACCATTTATAGTATTGATTAAAGGTACGCTCATATTGGGATTAAGCCAAATCTAACTTTTTACATCTAACAAACGAAAATTTAATTCAGTTGAACATTTAAAATATAAATAAAAATATAATGATATAATAAAAGTATATTTAAAAAAATACATAAAAATATATCTTTTATAAATTTTTTTTTAAATATATTTTTTGTTTAATATTTTGTTCAATTTTTTTTTTTATCGACATTCATAGTATATATTACTATATATATAAAAAAAATGTACTTAAAAAAATTTATTTATTGTAAAAAAATTATTTTTTATATTATATTATAATATTTATATTTTTCAAAATGTTCAAAATATATTTTTTTTTTCTTTTTTTTTTTCAATCTGCAATCAGAAGATGTCTCCTATAAGTCTATGACACCGTGCTGATCTTACCCTCCAATTATGAAACATTTTTAAGAACACCCCATCACCCCTATACAGGTTCGACTGTTGTAAGCATTGAACCCGCAACCATTCGCATTAAAGCTAAATATATCCGAACTGTGGCCAAATCTTTAATTCCTTCGACATCTGTAACCAAATTTTAAGTTTATAGAATAATTTTTGAGAAAACAATCCAAATTTTATCAATTGTGAGCTTGACATTGGACCAATTTCGAACGAATAAATGAAGCTTGATGCCTTCTTATTGGCAATGAGAATGCCGCACTTAGTATACCTTCCATCTTATCCGTAGGGTATAAAAAGTAGCAAGTCTATAGGCTAAGAAATTTAGTTATCTTTTTTATACCGACTACCTAAGTTTACTATGCCTTACAAGTAAATACTTAGAAGGAAGCGTCACCTTCATCATCATTCTTAAAATATCAGTAAATTTGTACATAACCCATATGTCCGTCCGTTTTTGGTACTCTCACACTTAAGCTGAAATTTTATTCAGTTTTTGCACACAGATTGCTATTTCAATTGGGCAAAATCGATTGAGAGTCATGCCTACAATTCAAATCAAATCAAGAAAATCCATCTATTAGCTACAAAAACTGAGCTATGAATACAAAATGCGGTACGCGTACCATTTTATGCCAAAAATGGATGGTATCGGATAATGGACACGCCCATAATATACAAAAAACTCTTCTTGACATAAAATTCTACTTACATTCGTTAATGGTATAATATATATATACACAGAGAGATACCTGGCACGCCTACTTTGGAGTATATAGAGATGGAGGATATTTGAAATTTTGCCTAAAACAAGTTTTTTTGTTTCTTCATTCTTTTTCATCCCATAGTACACATAAACCTTTCAACCCATATCATCCATGTTGTATATTCATTTGTAATAATTTTAATATTATTATGAATAGCAAGTAACGTAACGCCCCCTTATTATATGAAAGTATTTATTAAGAGTATATGCAGAGGGAAAAACAAGCATTAACAGTAAGCATTTAATGTAATAATAAGGATAAATGTGGATGTATAGGAGTGGGTAGTGTTTAAATAATGCGTTTTTTATGCTTTTATAAATCATTTGATTTATAATTTTTTCATATTTCATACGCCCCATTGAGCAAATTCGGCTACACAGCGATTAGCTTTTAAAAAATACACATTCTAGTAAAAAAAATATATAATAATAATGATAATAATAAAAATGCATTATTATAGTAACAATAATAACAACAAAATAGCCATAAATTTTCATATTTATTTACCATCAAAACCATTCATTCATGTCGTTCATATGAACAAAAAAAACATTTTATAGAGCGTATAATAAAGTTGAGCATAAATTAGGTTGATTTTATTTATTTGCGAACAAATCAATCAAATTTAAGCATTTAGAGAAAAATGACAAAGATTTCTCAAATGGAAACCTTCCCACTTAAGTTTTAAGTGTCTAAACCAAAAATCAACTTAATATTACAATGTCTGTGCAGACTAGTATGGAAGAATATAAAAATTATAATTTTTTAATTTATTCGGAATGATAATTTAATAATCTATTATTTCTTTTTTGACAGTAACCATTTCTAAGAAATAATACAATTTTACTATTCAGAAAGTGTTAAGAGTTTACAATAAATGCAATTATTTTATGCACTAACTGGCATTTATTTAAAGATTTCTAACATGTTATATCCTTCACATAAGAATCGGAGCTTACTAAATTTGCCATTTTATTTGCAATATGTAAAACAAAATATATAAATATTCTTGATAAACATCAAAAACTGAATCGATCCAGTCATGTATGTCATTCTCATGAGAGTAAATTTTGAGATATTAAACTGAAACCCACGCCCACAATCGACAAAAATCTATTTATTTGCTACAAAAAATGAGCTATGAAGTTAAAATTTTGTATACTAGTTATCCCATGTACAAATGTGTTAAAAATGGACATGGTCCGATAACAGACACGCCAACAATCGACAAAAATTTATATATGTGCCACAAAAAGTGTCATATGATATGATTATCTATAATTATTCCATTCATAGATGTGCTAGAAATGGGTGTGAGTAGAGACGCCCACAATTTATAAAAAAACTGTACTCAACATTAACCTCTAATGGGAAAGATGGATGCGTGATACATACACTATTGAAGAGCCTATTCATGTGCCCGCCACACCCACCATTTCTAGGTAAATGTGAAGGGTATTTAAAATTTTGGCCTAAGCCAAACATGATTACTTGTTGACCTTGTAACCAAAAGAAAACAAAAATAAAAACAACATATTATTAACATTAGGCTGAAACATTGTATTGGTTTGGATGGCAATGTTGAAGGTTCTCTTCATAATTAAAACAGCTTTGTAAATCACTTAAAGTTTCCTAAACAGTTTTCTCTTTTAAAATATATCAGACATTGATTTTTTTCAATAATAATTTTGCTACAACACTTTTTTTAATGTTTTTACAATACATTCAGTGTCTTAACATATTACAGCCACTAGCCACAATATGAGTTCACTTACCTTACTGAAAAATTTTGTTCTTTTATTGGTTTATCCGTTTAATTTTAGTGTTTGATTGATTATCACAACACTGTGAACACACTTGTGAAATAGTAATTAGCAAAAAAAAAAAAAAAATATTAAGTTTATTATAAATTTTGAAAACACTAAAGAAAAAAATTTGTTTGGAAACTGAACAAACAATAATCACAAATAATTGTCAATATTCGTAAAGAATGAAAAACACAAAAGTACAAATAAACACAAACAAAAAGTAAAATGAGAGATACGTTGGAAACAAATGAAAAGTTAATGAAAAAAAAGTTTTTTTTTTTTAAAACATTGTTGCTCCGGATTTCTAATGTTAATAATTAAAACCAGTACAAAAAAATTAATGTGGTTTGAAACAAATCTTGAATCTCCCTTTACATTTATATACATAGAGTGGGCGTGGCAAATACATAATGACGCCCTCTACTAGTATATGTATTATGTATGAGCTTGCAAGTAGACTTTTACATCGAATACGGTTTCATGTCGATTGTGGGCATGGCTCTTGACCGATTTCACCGATTTTACGATCTGTTCATTCAATATATCTATTTATGATAATTTGCGCCTGTTAGAGTACCACAAAGGGACAGATTCACGAGGATTCAAGAATATATATACTTTGTAAGATGTCTGATGCCTCCTTCTGGGTGTTGCAAATCGAAAAACAAACTTAGTATATCTATTCTCTTAATGAATTGCAAAAAATTAGAAATTTTTTAAGAATTCTTTAAATTAAAAAAAAAAAAATTAAGCTATAATTAGTTGAGTTGAATCAGTAAAAATGGTCCGATCGGGTACAATGTTAACATTATTATTTATTAAATTAATTATATATTCTTCACGAAGTTTTATTAAAAATTATTAATAATTGATAATTTTCTTTATATTAAGACTCATTTTAAATAAGAGAAGAAGTAAAGAAGAAGCGTCCAAAAATTGTTGGATCAAGGTATGTATTTGTAACAAATTTCATAAAAATATCTTTAAAAGTTTATATGGACATACACTGGATTTAATTATTGTAATGTGTAAAAAAGATGTAAAAATTGAATTTAAGTCTTTATCACAATTTGCTTTTTTTTTCCATTTTATTTTTCACAATTTTAGCACATTTTGTAAATTGATTTTTATTTATTTCATACACTTTAAGAATATTACCTTTTTTTTTTATTTAACAAAAATTTTTTATGTGTAATTTTTTTATTATTCTTACTGGAAAATGATTATTTTACTTTTAAAAATAATATATTTTTTTTTTAATAAAAATTATTAAAAATTAATTCAATAATCGATTAATTAATTCGTTTTAAAACTTTTACTATTTTCGAGTTTACTAAAGTAATTTCAATCAGAACCTTTCTGTTCCACTGTCAACACTAAAGTGAAGTGCGTTAAGACGAGTTTTAAGCTAAACTAAAAAATGAAAAAATATTGATCGCGCTCAGTCTCATAGTTTCTGTGTTACAACATTTAAACACAAAATGAGCATCAACAACAAATATTATTGACACAGAGTACTAAGGCATGGGAGAAGCTGATATTTAAAATAAAATTCCAAAAAACACATACAATACAATAACCCAAGCATACCGCGCTCATTGCCTTTAATGTTGACGTATTTTAACAAGTTGCAAAGTAAGCTGTATATGTGTATATAACGTAAATAAGAATATATAAGAATATAAAAAAAATGAGAATTTTTTTGTAATATTTGACAGTTATATTAAAATGGAGCATAATACAAACGTGAGAAGGATTGATGAGCTGTCTAGATTCAAAAAACATCCCTAACTTAGATTTCAATATAGAGACAGACAGACGGACATAATGATACCTATTTAGGTTTTAATACTACAACGATCTATATAATAAAAGGAAATAGTTTGGCTGTATCACAAGCACACTCACAATACAATATTTACATACACTGCTCCATGATTTTGTGGTGTAGGGTATAAAAGTTTATGTTTTCTATCAAAATTATTGTCTAAGTGAATTATTAAAACACTCTTTACAATATTATAAACACTTGACAAATATATCAAAATAAATTGCATAATTGCAATGTCATTTCCTCCACCGCCTCTCTTTGTGTCACAATGGATCGATAGTTAACTATCGCACTCTGTTAAAATTTCCATAAATACGTTACAACGTGTGAAAATATTATTTCAATATTTACTTTCATAACTATGTGTGTACTATGTATGTACTTTCCTATATAACGGACATTTGTTGAATACTGACATATCAACATATTTATACATTTGTATAGTTACGTATCATATGTAGTATTATACGTACGTATGTATATGCATATGTGTAGGTACCTGAATTTTCGGGTCAAGTGTTAAAAAGGATTTTATTTGTTTAATGACTTGTGAAAAATTGTTATTGTTACCGAAATTTTCATTTCATTTTATTTGATTTATATTCACTCAAACGTACATTAGCGTTATTTTTTGTTTTCAACATTCTACAAGTACGAGTATATTTGCGCACTTTGTTGTAACCTTTGCAACACTTAAAAGAAGTGTCCTACACAACTCGTACTACTATACTGAATACCATGTACAGATCAATCATTCAATTATGACTAGATTTAGTTGATGTCTGCCTGTTCATCTATTATCTACCTAAGCGTACTCTTGATTGCCAAACCGACTCGATTAACCAACTTTAAAAGATTTTTTCTTACTTATAAACTACATGGGTACCAACTTTTTTTAATTAATCAAAATTAAGAAGGATTCGTTTTGAGGGATGGCTCTGAATGAGCCGAATTCTTTTTTTAATAATTTACTGTGCTGGGTTCCTTAATATAGAAATTATATTGAAACCACGCCTACAATGTAAAAACCTGTTTAATTGTCATTAATTTTATTTTCATATAACCCAACTGCTGTGCATCCAAAGTTTACTTACTTAAGTTTTCCTCTTTTTGAAAAATAACTGTTTTACTTGATTTAGTATAAATGTTTACATACACATACACATACAAAAACGATATATTTTTGTTACTATTTGTTGTATGGTGTGGGTTGATTTCTCCTAAAAGCTTTTCAAGTTATTAAACGAATGAAATCGAATGCGTGCTGAACAATTTAACTAACAAACAATTGCAAAAACGCTAATTGATTCTTTTATGCGATATTTATGCGATATTAAATAAAAAATAAAAATAAAACAAGTGAAAATAGTTTAATCATTCAAGCCTGATAATCAAAAACTCTACATCGCTTGAATAATGAAAAAAAAATTTTTTTTTGCTCTATAAAGACATTCATAAGAACAGGGCCGCATATAGAGAGGAGTTCTAAAAATGAATCAATCTTATCCATTTTCTCTTTAGACCAAAACATATCCTTGGACCAAATTTCATCAAATGATGTCAAAAAATGCAGCCTACAGCTTGTGCACAAATTTACATGGACGGACAGACGGACATGATTGAATCAATTGAAATTTTGATTCTGAATCGATCGGTATAATTGAACAAGAGTGTGACATTTGCAATTTACAAGTTACAAACATCCACACAAACTTAAAAAACCCTTTGCCACAAGTACTGCAGGGTATAAAGATAATGAACAGTAGAGATATTTTAGAAAAATTTCAATAAAATTATAATTAAATGAAAATAATAAAAAAAAAAGAAGCAATAAAAAAAAAGCACTAAATTTAGTGTAAGTCAAATACCGAGTACTCTCCACTTTTCTGAGAGGTATGATGGGTAATAATAACAAATTGACGTATGCTGTGTATGCTTTACGTATTAGCTTGAAAATCGAGTTTTATGTTGAATATGATTTTTTGTAAATAGTGGACGTGTCCAAAAAGATCCTATAAAGCCTATGAATAAGTTTACATAGATACATTTAGTTTGTGTTGTAGTTTGTGATTAAGCGACCCAAACACTCCATTCATCATCAGCAGCATAGTCTGTCTATTTAATTCGACTACCTAACCTATGACCGGAGATGTAATAAAATAAAATCATGAACCACTAACATAACAACAACATAATCATAATAACGACTAAAGTAGTGAGTAATCATTGCATCACTGCTGTGACATCAACTGTTACATATTTCAATATCCTGAACGCATCATTAGGAGATTCACGTTTACAAAAAACAAGCTAAGCTATTAAAGTTATAAAAAAAAAAAAATTGAAAAAAATTCTTTATCATGCATCAGTTGCAACGTCAAAGTTGTCTAGTCGGCAGATTCGTAACAGCGGGGGTAGTGGGAGGAGCTGGTTTTCATTAATATTCAAATATTTTCTTTAACCATTTAACGAAGTTGTGATTTGTGTTGTCCATTCATTAATATTCATATAATAGGGTCCAAGAGAATAAAGAATAAACAGCTAAACGAGTTTTACGTTGAGTTTGATATATAAAAAAAAAAGCTATTGAAACCATTTTTTAAGCGAATTTTTCCTTAAAAAATTATATTAAAACCCCTATCAAACATACCGAAACGTACCAGTTATAGCTTTTTCTAATAGTGATGGTTTGGCCCCTAAGCCAAATATATTTTTTCTAACTCTTTTTATATCCTGCACCACTTGTGGCGAAAAGTACATTATGTTTGTGCGAAAGTTTGTAACTTTTAAGCGGTAAATGCCTTAACCCATTTGCAAGTAAATCGATCGATTCAAAGTCAAAATCTGAATCGATTCAAACAAGTCCGTACGTACGTCTGTCTGTTCAGGTAAATTTATGAGCAAGCTACAGGTCACATTTTATGAGATATTTTGATGGTACTTGGTACAAGAACATATATTAATCCAAAGAGGAACTGTATTGAAAATAGATCAAATCAAACCATTTTTAGAACCCCTTCTCATATAAAATCCGATTCCCATGTGTTAAAAAAAAACTCACAATTCTTTATATTTTTTGTTTGACAAAATTTGGTAAAGAATAGCCTGTGTCGAATTTGGATCCGATTGGACTATTTTTATGACTTCTATCCATATAATGTTATTTCACGGCATCATTTATGCAGCAATACCTCACGTTTACTAAGGCAACTAAACTTATTGTAGCATAATTTAAGCCAAGTGGTTTAGGATATAAAATAATAGAGTAAATACTACTACACACTTGTATAACACAATCATTGATTCTAAAAAGTTAACATTTTCATTAATTATTGCATTATATAATATTTTCATGCATAATTCTTCTCAACCAACTTAAAACGCCTTTTCAATAATTCATAACATGATTTGTTATGAAAATGAAATAAACCAACTGTTGTGCACACCTACCACATACGATAGATAGATAGATAGGTGCTGGCTTCACAAAATCAATCATACACATGTACGCCAATACGTATACTGGCATGTATAGTTTTCTTCTTTTATGCAAGCACATAAGCGTACATGGTGGGGAGACATAATTTCTATTAGAACCGTTTGTCCGTCTTCCAACCAATTATAAATGCTTTTCACGATTTCTGCTACAGTTGCTTTCCAACTGGATTTCGATTCCTCACTTGACAATTTCTGTGACATGTAAAATGTATCAATCTGCCAATACCAACAAACGCAACAATTCTAGAATTGACAATATATGTGAAAAAAGTGACTATTATGGTAACTGCAATTATTTTATGCAACACACCAGTCGTAGCACATTTGCACATTAATAAACATGTTAAAATATTACAAAAGTCTTTGAAATATACGTGCCACTGATATAGCCTGCATTTACATTTAATACAATTGTTTGATATATTCCCCTTTAGGTTTTCCGGTAGCATCGTCATCATCATCATCATTATCATCATCATTTACGATGTATTGTATATGTAATTATACTTGTATGCCATTCTTACTCTTAACTCAAACTTGGTTTGGTATCGCACTCACCAACACACATGTGACTTATGTTTTAATTAAAATTAATTAAAATACAATTCACGATTTTCCATTTAATGCAAAACACAACTTGATTTATTTTATTACACACTGCAAACACACAATAAATGTGCAAATACCCCTAAAATAATGAGACAAACAAGAACAATGTTTTGTTATCTAAAAATAACAAATTCGTGATCGTTTATAAGAAAAACAAGCTTTGGCTCAGGGTCAAAACTTAAATACGCTCTGCCTCCAGTTAAAAACCGTGGGAGTGGCAGGAACTTGCCCACGCTCTCCAGTTATATATCTACTTAAAAGTGGACTCTTATGCCTGATATAGTTTTTTCATTAAATTTTGGATATATGTTATTAACCGACCACGCCCACCTGGGGTACATCAATGGACATTCCACTTAACTAGGTATTTGTTAACCAAATTTCATTTTCATGGAACAATTTTTGTTGAATATGGGCGTGGCACTTGAGCGATTTTATAACCTACAATGTTGTATAGGAATTTCTGAACTAAATTTCAGTTCAATATCTTAATTTTTGTCCCCATAAGAATTTTAACGTAAGCGTAGACAAACGGATTCAGATTTTGATGCTGATTAACTGTTATATACAATAAGCATAACAAGTTTTTCAATAGGGACATAACAATTTTGTATTTTGATATGAATACACTTTCAAACGATTCTCTTGATCTGTTAACATCAAAAAGTCAGTGAAGGTTAATATTTTTATTATGATTAAGATCGTAAACAAGTAAAATACTATCACAATTCTGAGTCGATTTCAATTTTTGATCGTTTTAATCTTCACACCAGATAGACTGTGTATGCTTATGTAAATAAATTCGAGTCAAAATATTCACTATTGAATATTTCTGCTCCAGTGAGACAACATACTGATAGAAATACCGAAAATATTGCAGCCACAAATGTTTCCGTTCAAAATGAATGTAATGACTGCAAGAATTGATCGCTGCAAACGTATTCGCAGTACTCATATAAACAATTTTGAATATATTTCAGTCTAATATCTTAATTATTTTGTATTTTATTTCAAGACAAAATTGTTATGTCCTTATGGAAAACACTCATTATTTTCTACGGTTTAAGTTAACTTTCATCTTATGTGGGAGACAGATTTAAGAAAAAATCCCCTAAAACAAATAATGCAACCAAAAAAATGCTGAATTCATTATCGTCATGCGGATTTCGCGGTTTTTATTTCAAATCTTTTTATAATAGGGTTTTTTTCAAATGTCTAAATGCGTCATAGAGCTGTAAAATGTATATCATACACACATACACACGCACGTATAAAAATTATATACATATATTTTTAGAGTTATTAGAATTCCGTTCAAATAAATACTACTTATAGAGAAAGAGGTGATGAACAACATAAAAGGTTAACCACCTTGA
This sequence comes from Crataerina pallida, assembly GCA_949710015.1. NCBI lineage: Eukaryota > Metazoa > Arthropoda > Insecta > Diptera > Hippoboscidae > Crataerina > Crataerina pallida. Next base: position 27,921,541 of record OX453290.1, on the reverse strand, counting down.
ACTAAACATTGAACTGTTGTAATAACTTTCTTTATTCAATTGTAGCGAGTAGTTCAAAAAATTCCATCCGTTTATTGTTTTTTTTCTTTTTTTTTTAATCTCTATTGTGTAATTAACTTTATTAGTAACTTGGCATGTGTTTGCACATTTTTTTTTTTTATTACCTACATATAATATTTCGTTTGTTTTACATATTGTTTTACATACAAACTATGTAGCACATCAAGAGGGAACTTGTACCCGGAACACAAACTGATTTATGTTTATTTATTTTTTTTTTATTTGTTAATGGAACATCTTAATTGTAATCTTAAGTATTCGAATATGTGCAGAGGTGATGATTCAATGTTATGAGTTTGGTAGAATTCTTGCAATCACGTCCCTACAATTGTCGCCTAAACTTGCCAAGTGTAGGACAAGAGGGATCTGTTTATCGTTGCATATATGCACAAATATGATAATAACGTGATATATATATGTATTTCAACCATGCCAATTATCCTCTCAAGACTTTCAATTTAACTTTTATAACTTATACCTTAATAATCAACCCTGATAATATATCTTACAACCCCGTATTAAAACAAATAAAAAACAAAACAAAAAAATATAAACAAAACAAGGAAAAAAGTTTTGTAATACACAGGAACAAACAAATTCGATTGAGTGCAATAAACTACGTAAAATTCTTAAAAAATTATGGATGTAATTAACAAATTCTGTTCCACAGTACAAACTACTGTCTCTCAATTATCAGGCGTTTTGCCGGGAAATAATGTAACTCGCGAATATGAAGTATTAGAACAAGTCTGCACAGGTGGTGGGGCTTTGTTGTGGAAAGTTTACAATGGTTATAAGAAAAGTACGAAACAGGAGGTGTCTGTTTTTGTTTTTGAAAAGAAGACATTGGACCGTTGGTCCAAAGATGACAGGGAAGCAGTATTGGAGTGTTTAAGAAGGGGCGTTCAGCAATTGACTAAGATTAGGCATCCGCATGTGTTAACTGTGCAACATCCTCTGGAGGAGAGTCGCGATTCTTTAGCCTTTGCCACCGAACCGGTATTCGCTTCTTTGGCTAATGTGGTGGGTGATCATGTGCGATCTGATAAGAAATTATATGACGTTGAGATACGTCACGGTCTCTTGCAATTATTTGATGGCCTGCAATTTTTACATAACGATGCCAAAATTGTGCACCGCAACATATGTGCCGAAACGGTGATGATTAATAAAAATCGCAGTTGGAAATTGTTCGGTTTTGACTTTTGCATACCAAATCAGCCCTCACCGGATGGTAAACCGTATTGGCCCTGTAAGGAATACAACAATGGGGTACATATGTGGGCACAGCCCTGTCTGGAATATTGTGCTCCTGAAATTCCTTTGAACAATATCAATTCAACGGACAGTGATTTGTTTTCTTTGGGCGTGTTAATTGTTACAATTTACATGGGAAAGCCCTTGAAAATGTTTGGCAGTGATTGCAGTGCTTTTCGTCGTTACGCTGCTGAATTAAATCAGAGAAAATATCCTGCCATGAATGCTGTACCCACGGAAATAATTGAAAGTGTCAAGGCGTTGTTGCATCCCAGTCCCCATTTGCGGCCCAAATTGCACGAATTGAAAGAAGTGAGCTTCTTTTAAAGCAACGTTCATACATATTTGAATTTCAATTTTATTTTGTTTTATTTTCCCCCTTAGGTATCCTATTTCCATGATGTGGGCGTTAAAACTTTAAGCTATTTAGACTCTTTATATCAATGGGATAACTTGCAAAAATCGAAATTCTACAAAGGTTTACCGCAAATCATACCCACTTTACCGCATCGCGTCAACCTACACTCAATTCTACCATATCTGGTGAAAGAGTTCATTAACTCACCCATGATACCCTTCGTACTACCCAATATCTTAATCATTGCGGAGATGAGCAGTCAAAAGGAGTACACCGAACATATTCTAAATCATTTAAAACCAATATTCAAACTTACCGAACCCATTCAAATTTTGTTAATATTTATGCAGAAAATGGATTTATTGCTAAAATTGACGCCAGCGGAGGAAGTTAAGTTGCATGTGTTGCCATTACTGTATCGTTCATTGGAGTGTGATATGCCCCAAATACAAGAATTGTGTTTAAACGTGTTGCCCACTTTTTCCAATCTAATTGATTACAATGCCATGAAGAATGCGGTCATACCGCGCATCAAGAAATTATGCTTGGTCAGCGCCAATGTTTCGGTTAAAGTCAATTGTTTAATATCAATTGGGAAATTGTTGGAAGACTTGGACAAATGGTTGGTATTGGATGAAATTCTACCCTTTCTACAGCAAATACAATCCCGTGAACCAGCCATTGTAATGGCCATCATAGGTATGCTTCTTTGTAACCATTACTATGCGTCTGCATTGGAACAAATAAATATTATTTTTTACATATTTAGGTATTTACAAAATTGCCATGACAAACACCAAACTGGGCATCACCAAAGATGTTATGGCTCATAAATGTATACCGTTCTTGGTACCATTGAGCGTAGAGAATGGTTTAACTATAGCCCAATTTAATACTATTGTGTCACTCATCAAGGAAATGTTTAATCGCATTGAAAAGGAACAACGCGAGAAATTGGAACAATTAGCTACAATACAAAAGGACAATAGGTATGGAATGTTTTTTTATTTGATACATAATACTCGTTGATATTGAAATAAACCATTTAGGCCCAAAGCAGCTGCTGAAATTTTGGCCAATGAGTTGGAAAAAACTGCCAGTGCCGATGACGCTGATATGTTTTCAGGTTTCTCTATAAGCAAACCCAAGGAACAGTTAAAGTAAAAAATGCATCAATTTAAAAATGGAAATATTCTTACAAAATATTCCAACTAATTATAATTTTAGAACAACTCATGCAGTTAAGAGCAATCAACAGAAACCGATGAATGAACTGATAAACAGTAATTTTAATAGTTTAACTAAACACTCTCCAGTAACGAATTTATCAAATCGTGCTACAACAATAACAACAACGAATTCAAAGGATATTGCAAATTGGTGGCAACAAAACAACGGCAGCAATCACAGTGCCAATCCTTTGGTCATGAATCAACAATTAACAGTGCCAACTGCCAATGCAACAACAGCAGCAGCAGCAACCAATAATAATACAAATCAGTTTACTTCATTAGATGACTTGGATCCATTTGGTGGTGGTAGAAAAGAGAATGTAAACAAAGATAAAACAGCCATGATGGCTACCACAGCAACCACAGCCAATACCTTTACTTTGCAAAAACCTACCGTCAACTATATATACCCGCCTGGTTATCAAATGGCGAATAATATAAAATCAAATAACAATGGTAGCCCTCCAATGATTACCGCCAAGAATGTGCCATTAAATACTTTAATGCCGCAACAAACCATTAACTCTCAAAATTCAAACTCAACTACAACAGAAAACAATAATAAGTTGAATGCATTAAGTCAGCAAGACATATTAAATTTTCTTAATTAGATTAGGAAAAGAAAATAATTCTCCAAAGAGAAAAAAAAAAAAAAAGATAAGGAAATCATGTGTCAACTACTTTATTAAATTTGAAACAAATCATTATATGTATTATAACTGAAACGTATCGTCATAAAAAGCATACACCGTATGCATTCCACAAAAGCAAACTTAACAATTTTATAAACACATAACAGATAATTAGTTAATTTATTAAAATTATTATTATGAATCGTACATAGTTCAATGGTTAGTTAGTTAGTTAACCTGTCTAAATGTATGCATTTTATTGTGATTAATAAAATCTCCGCCCCCCCCAAGTTCAACAGTACTTAGATATTAATTCTTAAAAGCAAACGGTAAAGGACTGTTTTCTTATCTTTTCACATTCATTTTTTATTACAATATAATCTACTGTCTTTGTTGTAGCTTATTTGGTGATGGATGATATATATAGATTTAAATCTAAAACAATTTAAAGTCATTTCACTCATTTTTCTAAGGATATAAGAATAATCACACAAGTTAAATTTGAACTTAAATGGTAGATTATTGCTCATGACTAGAAACAATGTAATAAAGCTTTGGTTAACTGTAGCTGTGAACATATAACAAGTTGAGTTAGGTTTCGGCTAGAATGTGAGTAAAAAGACTATGGATGCGTCTTTCTTTTTCGTTATAAACTAAAGAATTGAGACCATCGGTACTGTGACGTAACACACCGGCGCGCAGTAAGGCGGCACGATTTTCATTTTTCGGCTCTGGCTTGTGCTTTAACATTGTATACTCGCTAAGGTGCGGTGCAAAGCGGCATACATTAATATTACGTGTCTTTAAACGTTCATAAAAATCATCATCTTCACCACCCCAACCTTCATACAAATTGGACATGCCATTTACAAAACGATATTGTTGCGTCCGTATGGCTACCACACCGCCCAGTAGACCTTGGTAGGGCAGTTGAAAACGCCACATATCTAAGGCTGGACACATGTGACGCGGCAAATGAGAGCAAACGTATAAACTGCCCAGATTTAAAGGTAATAAATCAACATCGCTCAACACTAAACAAGGAAAGCCGTATTCGGCCGCTATCACCGAGCCAATATTAAATAATTTGCCCCGATTAAATGGTTTCTGATCGTACTGCTCCACCAAAAATATACGATAATGTATGCGTTGTTGGCGTAAATAGTTATGCATGTAACTGAGGAAGGCATGTAATTGCTCTTCGCGTTGCCGGTAAGGCACTATAATTGCAGTACTAAAACGTGCTCTACACTTATCCGGTATATATTCGCCACCAGGCAATATTTCTTCACTATGCAACACCATCTCTCTAAATTGTCTTTCATACATAAACGGATTATCCTCTATAATATCATCATATTTACAGTCATCCAGGTGTTGTATTGTGATATTTTGTGTAACTTGGCCAACCAAAGCTTCGGGAATCTCTGCAGCAGTGAGGTATTCATAATGCGATGCGAAACGATGTGGTAATGTAATATAAACTAATATAAGCACACAGGTTAATTTTGTTATGATTGTGACCACATGATATTTTCTTTCGCACAAACGTATGTACATATTTGTAGGACTTTTATTCTAATTATTATTTATTTATATTATTTAACTATTGCTGCACATTTTTGGCCATGAATTTTTTTACGGAATGAACTAAAACGTAGAAATTGTTTTTGTCTAACTGTGTAAATAAAATATTGAAAATCGTACATGTTCCTAAACAGCTGTTTTTGGCTAACATGGATTGGCTATATATCGGATGCTATAATGATACAAAATAATAATATATATAAATTTTATTAATCTGTTATAGATCATTTTAGGTCTCGTATTCAAATCTAAAATGCCTTCTTCAATATATTTATTTATTTATTAATTAGATTTTCAATTAATTTTAACGATACATAGCGTCCACCAATCCTTAAACCATACTCAAATATTCTTTCAACGTTTGAATAATGTATTTTAAAAAATATTCAGAAACTTGATATATTTATATTAATTAAATTGAAATTTTGAAAACACACGTTTTATCAAGTAATTATTAACCTAAACTAAGAAACGAAATCGGGATGCAAAATTATCAATAGAGTTCAATTACAGCGAAAAAAAACTAGGCCTCTAGGAATTGAATTCTGCTTCTTGACAGATTTTGCGTTTTGAACTAAAAAACTTTGTTGTTTTATGTCGAAGCTCCTTTTCACTAAATTCCTACACTGATCTACCAACTAATGTGTCCACCAAATTCAAAAGAACATCCTTTGGAACATTCTGGGCTCGCTTTAATGCTTGCTTAATTTTATTAAACGTATTTGCTCCATAATCGGCATAAACGGACGGCAGTTCCATATCTGTATAGAGTTGCTTAATGCGTGCAATCTTTTCAGGATCTAAACAAAACACCAACCAAAAGCTACTGCTTTTTCTAATCTTCGATTCAATGTAAATTAAATATTTACCGCTCGCGCCATAACATTCCATCATTATAGCTTTCTGCTCTTCGTTAGCTCTCTGCATGCACTCCACAGCTAACCATGAACATTTATTGTCTCTTATATCAGTACCAATTTTGCCTGTAAGCTCCGTTAAACCGAAGCAATCTAAAAAGTCATCTTGAATTTGAAACATTACGCCCAACTCTAGTGAAATGACTTTCGTCTCGCGGAAAGCATTGGCGTCTTTGCATCTAGAAAATAAAAAGTTAACGGTTTTTAGTTTTATAAAATACTTTACGATTATAAGATGGCGCTTCACCCAGCTAAATGCATCCCCATAGCTATAGCAGTATACATTGAATAAAAAGCAGTTTTTTGAATTGCAATATTTCGATGCAGGTCTCGAGTAAATGTTGCAACACTTTGTCTTTCACTAAATATGTCCAGAGATTCACCGCAGGTAGTTACGAATTTTGTTTCGTGGAATAAATTGATTAAATCTCTGTAGCACTCCAAGTGGGCGAAATGTTTACGTAATAGATAAAAAATCCCTTGTTGCATCATTAGAGCATCATTTAAAGCTACCAAACCCACATCATCCATCTTGTACCAACACAATTGCTGGCGGCGGGTAATACTCTTGTCCAAGACGTCATCGATAATAAGACAATAAGTTTGCATCTAAAAAATAAATAATTTTTGGCATAATTTCCAATATCCAACCATAAGAGTGTTGACACAAGCATTACCAATTCCAAACACCACCCAAGAATGTGCGCCAATCTTACGTTGGCTGGTGTTATTTCTCCAAGTAAACTTTTATATGCACCTACCACCAAAAAACCGCGATTTCTTTTACCATTTTTATTATTGTATTCCAAAGCCTTCAATATATATTCAAATTATTCAATGATTATAGATTAGGAGATAGGACTTAGGGCCTTACACGTTTAAACCTGTCAGATGTTTCTTTGCCAACAAAATTCTCCACCTTTTCTGCAAGTTCTTCGACAATATCTGTAATGAAAATGTAGTAAGACTTTCAATGTATCCGCTTATAATCAAATTGACGAGGGCAACGTCTTAATAAAGTGGGATGCGAGTCCAAATGCAATTGAGGTTCTAAGTGTTTAGCTGGATTTTGAATTCGCTTGTCGCATTTTTACTTGTTGTATAAATATTTACTTAAGTATTTTATGTTAATTTTATTAAATCAATTATAATCAGGGGTTAAAGAACAATATTATATACAATCACCTGGAAATGCAGCTGCAAAGTCCTGACGCTCCGACATTAATTTATCCCTGGTCGTTAAAGTTGAATGCATTCTAAAAAAATTAATTGAAACAAAATATTTATTGATCCTTAATATTTTTATAAATGATCTAATAAATAACGTAGTGAGAATATTTCACCCCATATAATAATGGTAATATAGAACCCGGGAGCCTCCGCATTAGAGTCACGTATTCTGTCTCTAGATTATTGCGAACGGCTGGCGAAAAGTGAAAATGGCACAAGAGCGTCTTTGGACTATGAATGATATTGAAAATACACCTGATCGGCATTTTAGCATTTTTTTCTTTACACATAGGAAAAAATGTTGTTCGTCTTGTCAAGTAAGGGAACAATTCAGATTATAAGAAAAATTCACGGGCTCTAATATAAAAATCATTTAAAAACAAATTTATTTAATTTTTTTGTATAATTCAATGTATCGCCGCTAGTCTACAAACATAAAAATACCAAATTTCATCTAGTTAGACCCGCATCAATTAGATGAAGAATTTCACCTCAAATAGATCTAATAAAAGCAAATATTAATTAAATGCACTGACACAGACCTTGTGGGTAAGCCACATGATTTATTATTCAAAATTTCACATCTTTTTTGATTTATTCGATTGTATGTAGAAAAATGTTCACTTGAAAAGCAACCACCTATTATGGTAACAGCTTTTTTAGTTTCCAGTGGAAAGGTTTTGTTGACAAATCGAGGAATTAAATTCATTTTTTAACACAAAATACTGCTTTGCAAATTAAACTTCAACAAATGGTATTCCATTAATTTAAAAGGCTTTTTATATCGTATCGAAAAAGCTAGACTTTAAGTATTCATTGCTTAATATGTATGATACTCAATAAAAGTAATTAATCCAGTTTTTTTCATTTTTGGGGTTAATTTGTTTTTGCACCCCAAATATTATAGGAATGGTTATATTAAATATGCCATTCCCTATGCAACTACCAGAAGGCACTTGCATAATATATGTATACACAACATTCAATATCAGCATTAAAATCTGAGTCAATCTCGATATGTGCGTGCTTACGTCTGTTGTTGAAACGTTAACGTCCTAAATGCATCGATGATCAAATCTTTTTATACCCATCATCAGTATCGAGTACTGAGTCGATCTAACCATGCCTGCTTGTACATCTGTCTGGTGTATACTTTCTATGATAATCGCAAAAGTTTCTATATCAATTTTAAATAAATTGAAAAAAAAGCAATTTTTGAACCAAGTTATCCGCATCACTAATAAAGTACAGAAGATATATTGACACATATACTCCTTGGCAGCTATGGTAGGTATTCAAATCTGGCATATATCAAATATATATTTTTTACTTTTTACTCTCTCTCTCTCTCTCTCTCTCTCTCTCACCTTAATACCTCATTTGATTCTAAATTAGGCAACCGCGCATAATGGATGTATTTCAAGCCCGCTAAAAACATGATATACTTATATATAAAATAAATGATTTATTGTAATTTTAATTAAATTGTTTGACTCATACTAAAGATCAATTTGTTTAATAAAAGTTCAATTGTATCCATATTATCTCAAAACGGGTATTTATAGCAAATTTCATTGAAATTACCTGTGATTTGTATATAATTTTAAATAGATAGACAGACGTACGGACAGCGTTAACTTGGTTCAGGATTACATTTTATATATTTATATATTTAGACAGCCAGACAGGAAAATTGATTTATGTTTTTATGCTAGTAAATAAATTCTTACAGTTTTTGAAATTCCAGCATCCTTTTCTCGGTGTTCCAAAGGGATAAACTTAATATACCCCCTGACAAATTTAACTTCAACTGCCACTTTATTATGTTAACTTATAAAATATATATTCATAATCTTAAAATAAGTGAAAATATTATAGATGATTGGGCCGACAAATTATGCTACAATTAGTTTAGTTGTGTCAATAACGCGAGGTATCGCCATATAAGTCTATTCGTGAAATATCATTATACGTGAAGGGGTTCTAAAAATGGTCCAATCAGATTCTTTTAGAATAACTTATTATAACTATTAACAATTTTTACCAATTTTTTTTTTTTTTTACACGATTTTTTCCCATATTATACAGCGAGCGATTCTTAAAATGGTCCATTTTCAGTAGCCAGAAAGTGCTGTTGTACAAAATTTCATCAAAATATATCAAAAAATGGCTTACGCACAAATTTACATGGACAGATGGACATGATTAAATCAATATAATTAGAAGTATGGGTGTGGAATTTGCCGTTTTGGAGATACAAATATCTACACAAAACTTAACCTTTGTCACAAGTGGTGCAGGGTATAATTATTAACAAATTTAATAAGTTAGTCAATATTATGGAGTGTTGCATTCTATAGAGCTAATTATACATAATATTGTTTTAATGAAACAATACCATTGCATCAGACTTTGTGCAAATGTGTTTCATTTACAACATTATTTCTTTTCATTCTTCTATAAATAATTTAAAATGTGTTTTGCCGCCCAAAACCGAACTGAGTATAGAAAATTATAAGCTAATAATTAAATTTATTTAAGTATTTGAGCTACCATTTCATTTAGGTTTCGTTTGCTTTAACAAAATGTGTTTATTCCGAAGGTGTAAAACGTACTCAATTTAATGGCAACAGAAACAGCAGAGAGCAAATATGATAAGATGTTTATACAACAACAATAAATATCTATAACAAAGTTATTTCAGATAATAATTACCCGCTCGAGTTATTAGTAAAAGCACCGTCTAAGCTATAAACGTATTTTAAAATTTTAACAGACAACACGACTTCATTCTTTGTATAAAATCAATAAACAACGTTGTAACATATTTCAAAAAAAGTCAAATCAAATATGTGGAAATATTGCTATTTTATTCATCTAATATTACAAGTAGACGTAACTGTTAGCAGTCAAATCTGTAATGTGTATAAAATGGTGATTTTATTACAATAAAAATAAAACAAACATTTTTACTTACAGTGAAATTCTGTTCACCAAAAGATAAAATTTGTCCCGTATATTCCATTTGTTCCAAAATAGCAGAAGATTTCTCGTTCCAATGTCTATGTTTAGAAAACTTTAAAATTAATCCACAATGGAACGAAAGCTATCGTAATAGCAACATTTCAACAAGCAACAATAGTTTTGAATATTGTTTGGCAAACGGCAAGACTGACAATGAAGCGATTACTAGCGTACTTAAATTTGCATTTTTTCCGACACCCACCACAACAGAAGATTTAATTTTCTCTAGTATATTAATAGTGTTGGCCGTCTTTATGATTTTGATGATATACTTTGGTTTGAAAGCTTTTCAACCCATTAAAAGGACACAGGCAGCATATAGAAGTTTACAAAACAAACGAAAAAATATCGTCGCTCTACAGGAACTGGATGAATTGGAAACGCAAAGGCGCCACGATTTAGAATTACAAGAGATCAATAGAGTTTAAGGGGGAAAACAAACAAAGGCCGAAGACTGCAGTTTAATTGGAATTATATTTAATAGTGTTAAATATATGTATATAAAAATGTACAATTTAGAAAAGTTTTTCTATGTACTCGTATAATATTACAAGTTTAATACATTTAGAGAGAAATTTAAGACTACTGATGATATACCGACATCTTCCAGATCGAGTATATCTTGGCGCATTCTCTCATTGCACGACGGCTTCATTAGCTATAAAAATAATAATAAAATATATGAAATTATTATTTTTCTTCATTTATAAACAACTACTTCTTACTTCTATGATTTGTTGACGCTGTTCTATTGTCTTGCAGAAAATCAAAAATATCGCTGCCATGTGACATCTGCCCAAACGTAAACAATGCTCTGCAAATTTTACTAAATTTAAGCAACGCACCACCGGACAACTCTATAACATTAAAATATTTAAAAACTCCCCCATATTGAACACTTGCATCTAACTACATTATTACCTGTATTCTAACCAATGTTTTATTTAGTACATTGTCATCTTTTAACGTACGTGTTGGGGCAGCATTTTGAAATGGCTGCAATAGCACACATTCCCATGCCAATATTAAACCATCAATATGCTTTAATTGTGATTTACTGGACACAATATGAACTAGAGCGTTTAAATCTTGATGCATATTAAATGCAACCATACGTTTCAAGATGCCATTCCATATCTTATCAATGTATATGTCGAAGCCTAAGCATATATTTGCCATAATTTGTACAGTGTAGGGACCGTTAATATTCCGTTGCCAAATAATTTTTAAAATGTCGATTTTATTGCGCTCCTTGAACTGCTCCAAACTAATGTTGCAGCCTACTTTCATCAAATCATGTACGCATTTGATGCTTATGTATTGCTGTTGATTAAACATGTTATCCAAGTTGTTGCTGCCATCATACAACTTGAAATAACATTCATACATTTGCAATTGTTGGGAAGTATTCATGGAACTGTAAAACGGTATTAAAAGTTATTTAACTGATTTGCTTGGCTGAGGTAAAATCGTCCACAAATTCTTTAAATTTTAAACATGCAATAACTTACCCTTTCGATTGAAATATGTTGGCAATTAGAAAGGACCTGGCCTCCTCACTTTCCCAGCTTTTAATAACATAGTTTGCTCTGCATGTGAAATATCAATAATCACTAAACTAAACTCTCCTGCTTAATTACCAATTTTACCTAACAACATTTTCTGCTGCCAATCCGGGTTCATTATTCAACTGTTCCAACATCTGTTGTTCATTTATTAATGTCTCATCCAAAGAGCTATTCTTATTGGCTTGCTTTATAAGCAACCAACCGTGCAGTAGGGTGTATTGTATAGCTTTGAGATTTAAATTGTGCAGTTCAGCTAATTTCTCAGCCAATGCATTAATATTTACGTACAAATACGTTTCATTACCATTAACATTTATATTTAATTTCCCACCTTGTAATATTATTTTATGATGATACAAATGACAAATCAATTCTTTTGGTTGATCGATCAAGGACATCAGCTTCTCCTCTACCAAGCCGTATACATGCAATAAATGTTGAGTTTTTAAATTTGGATATTTTCGTTTCATTTTTTCCAACTTCTCATGACATTTGGGATCGGTAATTAATGTTTTATTTTCCATTATATAATTGTAGCACTCATAAGAGGCCTCCACCTGATCGGCTCCTTCTGGTGCATAATTTGATGCAAAATATAAAATGAGAAATGCTTTACTGGGGTTATGGACATGTTTCACTAAACGCAAAATCTGAAATGAAATGAAATAAAACAAGTAAACAGATATATATGTACGAGTATATATATGTATCGCTTATATTTTACTAAAGTAAGCCGTAACATGTTTATTATGCAGCTTGTTTCGCCATTGCCACCTATAAAAATATATGGTGGGACAGACGGACATGATAAAATTGATTCAAATTTCAAGTTTATAAGCACAGATTAGTCCGTCATTCACCATTTAGCAGTTACACACATATAAATGAAATGCGATATAATAATAATGAGTTTTTCAATAGGGACATAACAATTTTGTATATTAATACGAGTGCACCATTTGAGATTTTTCATTAACTGTCATTCTCCAAAACATTAGTCAAAGTTAACATTTTTTTTTTTCGCGATAAAGTTCACAAATGAACAACGCTTAGAAAATGACTAAATCAGCCTTTTGAATTGTTACGCTTAATCAAATATTTACCACAGGCTTCACTTTCACTTCTTGTTGAATGTTTAACAAAGTACTTCAATCAAAACAATTATAAATGTAAATATATAATAAAAATGTGAAAATACTTATCACAGATTATACATAAATTGAAAAATATTTCAATATTTACCGATTTTAAAAATGCATTATTCGTTGGTTGTTTATGCCAAAGATCCTGATCACTATTACTTTTATATTCTGCAATAGAGTTTAATACAGCCGCCATACAAAAATAATCACAATTATGAGCAACATCTTTGGAACCCTTCAAAATGGTGTGCATTTGGATGAGAGGGAACCAGCTTACACAGTTATTCACATTTAATTCATGTTGCAATATATCATCTAAGGGTTGCTGCACAATGGGTTTAAAAGGTAGACGATACCGTGCTATCTTTCGTAGAACGGTGAATTCTTTTTGCGCTTCAGTCCATAAATCCGTTTCCCAATTAGCAACTCCATTATGGCGACGCGTTATCATTTTATGTTTAAGAAAATGTAAAATGCTTGTCCAAACTTTCATTTCAGGGGGTGCTGCATTAAAATATTGCAAAATCTCAATAACACACAAGTACAATTCGTAAAAGTAAATGTGAATCTGTGTTAATGAATGAAGAAGCCATGTTAAGGAACGTCACTTCACTTAATATATATAAATATTAATTGCATACCTCATCAATGAATTGCTTTAATCTTGAAGTTAATAAATCTGTATTTTTAATCTCTGCGAGATACGATTGGCATTGTTGGCGTATACTATCAATCGTAGTTATCATATTTAATTCTTCCTCCCCACAAACATTCATTTTAATTTCGAATCTCATTTCCTGAGCCTGCAATATGCTGATTATCTGTGTGTGTGTGTGTGTGTGTGTGTGTGTGTGTGTGTGTAAGGCAAAACAAAAAAAATTTATTAAAACTCAAAAAAGTGATCGATCAGAAATATATGTAACGGGGTTTTCAGTAAGGACATAACAATTTTATAATTTAATACAAACGCACCCTTGAATGGTTTTCATGATCTGTCAACGTCAAAATGTTATTCAAGATTAACATTTTTATTATTCAAAATTACTATCGCAATTCCGAGTCAGTGGTCACAACTTTGAGAGCGTTTACTCCACGCTGTGCGTGCTAAAGTAGATAAAGTCGAGTCCAAATATTCACTTTTAAACACATTGTTTTATGCCAATAAGTCTTTGAGAAGCACAGAAACAATAACAAACCTGAAATTGCCAATGTTCCAGCTAATGTGTGTATTGTGAGTGATGGAATATTGACTCCAAATATGGAATGCACTCTGTAGTCATATGAACGAGATCGAATTTTCTTAATTAAATGTAACATGTGTGTATGTATGGCTTCTGATATAAATTTCAACCCAATAACTCAATTATTCTATGTTCGTATTTAAATACAAAAATGTTATGTCCTTATTGAAAAACCCTCTATATACTTTGTAAAAACTTTGACGTTTTCTTATAAAATTTAAAAACATTTCTTATGCAAGTTTAGATCATAGGTAATAATAACTTTCTTCCATTATGTACATATACTCGTATATGAAAAAAGTATTTTTCTATAACAATTGTGTGTTGTGAAGTGTATTTTACTGTGAGAATAATTAAAGAGAAATCTGTGCTATGTTCAGTTCTCTTTTGTACATTATTTATTATTTACTTTGCTTTTTGTAGACTTTACTTTAAGTAGATGATAATAAAAATCGTTATGCCGTTTGTAATAGTGAAAAAATTTTATTTTTTATCCAGCATCTAAATAAATCTAAAACCTCTTCTACGACAACGTGTAAAAAATTTTAAATATTTTATTTATATATAGAATATATTGAAGAAGAAATTGAAATAGCATCTAAACTAAATAGAACTGTTTTCATGTAGTTTTTCTGTGTTTTGTACAATTAAGACATGCTGTGCATTTAGCAGTAGTGACACACAGTTTACAAGTGCAACTCTCTTATTTATTAATTAATACGACACTAGCAAGCGACTAAGAGCCAAATCTGAATATTTACAAAAGAAGAACATCAGTCGTTTGCTTATTTGTGCACCTTCCGGTATAATACAGAATTTTTGTTCTTTTCTTAATTTCTCCCAATGTTAACCAAATATTTTATTTATAATAAAATAATTATTTTAGCAGTATTGCTATATATTCTACCTGCATGTACGAATGGTAAGTTTTTATTAATAATTTATTAATATTTTATATATTTCAATAAAAGTGCTTTGCTTTCAGTCATTGAACCTAAGTTACCTGTTAATGGTAATTTATCGACCAGACAGTGCGATCATACATTAAATGGTTATAAAAAAGGATTAATTAGGAAAATTTTTAGAGGTTTGTGGCCTTTTCGTCGCACAAAAGATCATCTTAAAATGCGATTTTTTTTATACAAAAGAGATTTTCCAAAATGTGGTCGAGAACTAATCGTTGAGGATGAACGTTTGCAGTTATCAGGATTTAATCCACATCATCCAACCAGGTAAATAATACTAAACATAGACGGCATATTAACATGTTACGGTATGCGTAACTTGAAGGGAAACCCAATTGCAGTTGATAATAAAACAATTTTTAAAGTGATAGAAAATTATGTAATATTTACATATTTGCTAAAACAAATCTTATCAAGAAAAATTATAAATTATAGATTGAAACACTGAGTCAAAGGCACACTACAAATACAAAAGTAAAACTTTATTCTACATAATCTTTTTATAACTTATACCTAGAGAATGGTTTTTGTTTTTATACACTTTTCTTTATACAACTAATTGCTAAATTAAAACAATTAAAACAATTTAGAAATGTCATAGTCGGTTAAGCCTGATCACTTAATACCATATGCCATTAAGCTTCACAAAAATTTATTCCAATTAGTATGGTTTTATTAGTAAACGCCAGATATTGTTCTAAAAGTCAGTTCGGAAAATATCATTATATGAAAAGAGGTTCTAAAATTGGTCCAATCAGGCTCAAATTTGGTACAATTAATAATTAAGCTAATTAACCAATTCTTCACCAAATTTTATTAAAAAAATATTAACAGTTGCAATTTTTGGCCATATACAGTTTTCCATTTCCGATTCGATCCATTTTCAATGGATTTCCTCTTTGGTCCAATACATGTCTTTGTATCAAATTTCATTGAAATATCTCAAAAAATGCGATCTATAGCTTGTACACAAATTTATGTGGACAGATAGACGGACATGGTTAAATCCATTCAAATTTTGATGCTGAATTGATTGTTATAATTAAAGGTGAGTGTAGAATTTAGGAGTTAAAAACATACACAATACAAGATGTAACAATATTGCCCTAAAACATGTAAATATTTGTATCGTTACAGAATAACTGTTCACGGTTGGTTAACTCAGGGTCGTAGTGCATTTAATAGAGCTGTTACAAACGCCTACATGAAGCTAACATATTTCCAATCAAATGAAGGCATTGACGTGTCTAGCAATACTTCTACTTTAGATTTCAATGTGATTGTGGTGGATTGGGGCGGTACAGCCTCTAATTTAAATTATTTCCATGTCATCAAATTAATCGACAATTTGGGTTTTCTGTTGGCCGAATTTTTACGTTATCTACACTTAAGAACTGGTTTGCATATGGAAGATGTTTATCTAATTGGTCACTCTTTGGGCTGTCATATTGCTGGTAGTGCTGGCCAGCAATTATTACCACATCGTATTCATACCATTTACGCTTTAGATCCAGCCGGACCAAAATTTCGCCATTTCAATGATAACAAACGTTTGGATGTAAACGATGCCATTTATGTAGAGTCAATACAAACGAGCAGTACACTGGGCTTCCATCGATCCATAGGTCATGCTACATTTTTCGTTAATTTCGGCAGCTATCAAAGCAAATGCTACAGATATGGTTGCTCGCATTCGAGAGCTTATTATTATTTCGCCGAATCGATAACAAGTGATTTAGGTTTTTGGGGTATACCATGTTATCGGGAATCAGACGGTACATGGATATTATTGGAGGAGTCGGATGAAGTGCGTATGGGTGGGGAACCATCGACCAGAAAAACTGGCACATATTACGTTAAAACAAAGAAACGCAAACCATATGCATTAGGTAGAAGAAAACTCTAAACTGTATAAAGCGTTAAAGAGACGTAACTCTGCTCTCATTCAAGTCTATATAGATTTTGTTATATTGTAGAAATATTTATTTTATATGTATAAAGAGTGAGTCCAACTTCACTCCGTGTTTTTTTGAAAGTATTCATATAACAAAATCAACAACAACAACAACGTATGCATCTCTTAATTCAAAAATGAAACAAGTAAAAGAAACCTAATTCTGTTTAACCCGAATCTTAAATACCTTCCATAGATTATTATGATGATTACGCCTATATTATGAATCAGCTTATGAATCCACTTTTATCCGGTCACTGTTATCCGGTCACGCCCACTTTTTTGTCCATTAATAAATGTTTGTTTACTAATTTTCAATTTTTTTTTAATCTAAATATATGAGATATATACATACATACACATATATATGTATGAGATATACAAACACTTGTATATAATTAAACTTACCTGAGTAACTAATAAGTTTTGATAATTTAAATGAAAATCATGACTCATACGCTCCAACAGATGC
This sequence comes from Crataerina pallida, assembly GCA_949710015.1. Classification (NCBI taxonomy): domain Eukaryota; kingdom Metazoa; phylum Arthropoda; class Insecta; order Diptera; family Hippoboscidae; genus Crataerina; species Crataerina pallida. The sequence continues at coordinate 27,903,902 of OX453290.1, read as the reverse complement.
ACATCCAATTGTTTGTTGTGAGAATGTTTTAGCAAAACCTCAATTGAATCATTATCAGGATTAAATTTACCAAGTATACTAGGATCTTGTTTACAGAATTGCATGTAATAATAGTGCTTAATACGCCTAAAAAAAAATGCATGCATTTTACAAAAAAATCTCATAAATTTGAGATGAGAATGTACACAAAGCAGCTTACTTTGAGCGTATGGAATCTACATTAATGAAATTCTTAAAGTGTGTATTATACATTTCTTCCAAGGTAAGAAAATTGACTTTTTGCTGATCGGTTTTTAGTTGTTGTGAAAGTTTCTCCAAATATACTTCCGCATGCGCATCAATGACTAGCGTATTAAATAAATCTAAAAAACGAAAAAACAAAAATTACAAATGTTTTGAAAATATTTTAAATTTAATACCCTACACCACAATTTTTCGATATGGACGAAATCAAATTTAATCAATTTATGTAACTAAGTGCACCTCCTGGGGCAAAGGATATAATAAATTTGTGCGAATGTTTGTAACTCCTAAACGGCAAATGCCACGCCCATCTTTATTTATACCGATCGATTCAAAATCAATATCTGAATCGATTTAATCATATCCGTCTGTAGGTCCAAGTACACTTATGCGCAAGCTACATTTTTTGAGATATTTTTGATAAAATTTTGTATAAAGTTTAGTTTTAGTTTTGTCCCAAAGAGAAGTTCTATTAACAATGAACCGAATTGAACCCTTTTTTAGAACCCTACTATATATAAGGTCCCATTTAAGAGGGCAGAAATTCCATATCTTAGATTTTTTTTTTTACACAACGTAGTAAGGAATAGTTAAGTACCTTAATAATGGACTGCGCCAAATACGAAACTGTTTTTAAAACCACTTTTCCTAGAATGAAATTTCACAAAGAAACTTATGTAGCAATGCCTGACGTTTACTATTATTAGGGTGTTAAATAAACGGACTTGAACGACTATAACATTTTCACTTGTTTTGAAATATGTTCATAAGGTACTAAAGGGCCATGTGATCGTACAAAATTCTATTATCCAACTATCTTGTTATTAAAAAATGCAAACTGTATAAACTGTAACTGCAGACAGGACAGTTCAGAATTGATTAGTGCTATAAAAGCCGGCCTCAACAACAAGTGGTGTAGGGTACAAGTTTGAAAACAAACTAACCCAAAAAATTGGCATCTTTACTTTTTAAACCATCTTTTAACATAGCACCTATATGTAAAGACACAAAATCCGTATTAATGAGACGACAATTGTGATGTTGCTGATAACGGATTAAATACTGAGTCATGGTATACCATACATTATGTTTTTTGACTTTGATAAGTTTAGCCAATGATACAAAAAAATCATTTCGAATTTTTTCATCATCAATCTTTAAAGAATCTTCTACGATTAGCCAACTTTTTAATTTAATCAATAGATCATTTGTCGGCTCTGTATCAACTAACAGTAAAAGTAAAGTGCGCGCCACAAACGTTACAATTTCTATACTTTCACAATGATCATGAATAAGATCGGCTGTTGGTAATGTTGACGCCTCCACATTGTCAAACATCGAGACAGAGTCACGTTTCTCCTTATTCTTTATCCCATAAGACATATTCAGCAGTTGGGAACTATTCAAAGTCATGTCTTTTTCAGCCATACTTTTCTTAATATTACACTGCTGCTCAAGAGTAAACTTGACATTTGATAGATGCTTGTCGCATTCTGTGTTTAAGTTATATAATGAATTTGGAGGAAAACAATAAACCACCAAGCGTATATAATTCATTAATTCAATTAATTCAATGGATTCGTACTCTTCAAATAACGCAGCTTGTGCCAATAGATCGTATGCCAGTGGGAAGGCCCAATAATTATGATGACTTATTATTAAATTAGATGCATCGCTATTGGGTGAATCCATTATAAATCGTATTTGCTGGATGATTAATACCAAAGCCAGTCCAATACAATCATCTTTGCTATCCTTGCCACAATCCAAGATTTCAATCATATTGTACGTTAGCACACATGTTAAAAGCAAGCAATTTGCTCGTTCGCATAAACATTTTAAAACGTACAAACAACTAAAGTTAAGAGCTTCTGATAACTTTTTGATTTCCTTTAGAAAATATTTCCCAACATCTATTTTCTCCTCGGTCAGACGTTTTATAATGTTTGTTATGCCAAAATCTAAAAATTCACAACATTTTCTTTTCTCAGCCAAATCATTCACATCTTCGATACGTATCCCATATGTATGCTTTAATATGAAACGATTTTCAATTAAACGTAAGCGTCTCCTTTCCGTTTCACCGCCCAGTGCGGTAAGTAAACGGAAAAATTCAATTTGATTACGTTGCACATCTAAAGTTTGCTCATTCAATGCTAGGGGAGTATTTTCCAAAAGATTCTGTGGAAATAATTTCTTGTTATCAATCAATTATTTAACAATCATTAGTTATCTTTTATACTAACCGCAAATATATCCATTACATCATTGGCATAATTGCCGTTTTTCTCCTCTTTTAACATTTTAAAAAACTCAAAAGCCTCGTCTAGTTTCCCATGTCGCACCAAATGATGGCAACAATTGAAATTTGCACTGTTCGCTATTTGGGGGACCGCTTTAACCAACATACGAATATCATCCAACATTTCCGGCAGAGCCATTTTCACAATCCGAAACGTAAACAAATGTAAATCAGTATCGGCGGCCGTATCGGTGGGCCAACCATATTTCCTTTTCATAATTTTAATAACCTGTAGTTCATATTCGTGTTGTATTTTTTCAGCCAGGGGATGTGTAGAATAGCGTACTTTTAGAAGAGGATCGGCCGCTTCCGGCCAAGGTACGGGAGCATTCTTCAAAATTCAATTGAGTTGCGTATAAATAACAAGTAGCAACATGTATAAAACTATACTAGGCTTAAGCCGAATTTTAAATACCCTCTCTATCTACACAGAGTGGGCGTGGCAGGTTGCTCTTTATTATGCTCTTTAATAAGGTCCATCTAACGTATTAACTGGCAGGCAAGTCATGTTTTACTTTGAATTCTGTTTTTAACAATTGTGGGCGTGTCCGTTACGCAATCACGCCCATTTTGACACATGAATTTCAGCTCTATAACTCAATCTTTGTTTCTTTTTCGATTGTGGGCGTGGTTCCTGTCCGATTTTGACCAAAATTTCAGCTCAATATATCAAAATTTACGATCGTGAGAACGCTAATAACAAACGGACGCACGGACATACACAACATGACACTTGGAACGATTCATATTTTCATGCTGATGGCAAACAGAATGATTCACTTAATATATCGGTATCACTACGATGGATAGTGTAAAGTATTTAAAAAAAATGGAAAATCCTTACTAAGAAAACTTTTACAAGTTCATTCATTAAACCGATCATAACCGCCTTGGAGAGAATTAGATTTTATAAAATAGAAACTTTTAACGCACTATGCTTTCAGCTTATTAGGCGGAAAGCAAATATATATACCTGCAATACCAGTAAAGTCATTTCCAATCGGTCATCTTCATTATGTAAAAGTTCAATACAAGCTGCGGATCTTTCCAACCAAGAACTAAATGAATTTCGACTGGCCACCAATAACGTTACATAACGTTTAATAGCTGCCACCGGCGATTGACCTTTCTCTTGATATATGGGATATAAAAAATCATTTACCAGACTCTTTAAATTGTTTAAATTCACCCGCATCAACATACATTTGGCTGTTGCATCGATGCTATCCTTGAAAAACAAAGTAAAACAAAATCTTAATTATATAATATGGCACACCAGAGGATCTTAAATTAGCTAAAAATGAATTTTTACTTTCAACTAACTATTGCTTGATTTTTATGAATTATGGAAATATTTTATTTAGAAACTTACTTGCAAGTAATTGTCCAATGTAAACGTTAGATTATAACTATTCTTAAGTACACAAACATGCTGCAAAGCATTAACCAAATCGCGCAATTTCACAATGTTGCACTCCTCTTGACGACGAACATCTCTGAAAGAATACAAACCATATTGCGTGTGCATGTTGTTGGTCGTGTACGTCTATATAATAATATTTACGAATGCATAAAACGAGTTTCTTCAAATACTTCCATTACTCCTGTGCAGAATTCCAAGCCAATTTCTGGCCATAGTTTGGAATTATGTAATAGATGTATTTTCTGTATGCTCCACTCTGCTACGAACGGCATTACGGTTGGGTGTGTATTGCTGGCGGTCGGCACAAATTGTCTCAACCATTGCAACAAATGAAAATGATTCGTATCCGCCGGTATCATGGTCAACAATTTACGCAATTCATTGTCGGTTAAATGCGGCAACATTGAACCGTAATGCCGTGACCATATCAAACAAGCCAAAGACATATCGGTCTTAAATAATGCCATTAGGTATTTGGTGAGTTTGGGATGATGTACGAATTTCAACCAATCAGCATTGATTTCATAGGGATCCACTATAGTCAACGTTTCTAAACGGTACAATTCCTCTCTAATTTCCCCAATGGCTTCGGTATCTATCTACAGAATGTAACATATGAGAATATATATTTTTTTTTTAATTTATAACAAAACAAACAGACAAACCTGTGCATCCATATGTTCAAGTATTTCTTGTAGATATTTTTGTAAAATTTGTCGGGACGGCAGACTAAATGAACGATGTGCTCTGAAAAAATCTTTATTTTCTATCTGCTTAAATAGTTCTATTAATGAAGAAAACCGTTTCTCGATTTCGGTTGTGACGCTCTAGAAATTAGCAATCATTTTAAAATTTATAGAATAATTTAGCATAATTGATAGCTGACCTCTTCCAGGCAACTCATTTCAATTAGTAAACGTTTTGCACGTGCTTCATATAACGGCTGTAAGCATAATTCGTATTCTCTACCATAATCCTATGAACAAGCACATTATGAGATCAACACAACAATTAAGCAAGCAAATATTTTACCTCAGCTTCCTTTAAACAGCCTTTGGCTATAAGTTTTTTAAAACGATCACTAGGATCCGCCTCAGATATATGCATCAATTCCAATACGGTGGGCACACCTTTACTATTGCATTCGTTTCCACTTATAAAGTAAAGATTAACAGAGGATTTCGGCTGTTGTACTAGCCAGACGTATTCACCCACCTCCATTTCATTAACAGATTTAAAAGCTATATAAAAAACATTGTTCGGTTTAGAAATTGAATTTTCTATTTCTACATCCCAAAAATTACCGGGATATTCAACAACATTCAAATAACGTTTACAGTCACCCTCTTCACTTTTTGTACCCAAAACCAGAAATTCGATATGTTCTTGGTTACATTCCATAACAAGAAGTTCATGTACGAGAAATCCTGGCAGCTGCACTGCAGAATGCATCAATGTATTGGTGTAGGGACAATACTTCAATACATGACCAGAATTTGTTAACAGTATACTGTAAATATATAACTGTTGAGAGGAATTATAAAAACAAATATTAAACCAGACAAGTTACATGTCATTCTCTAGGTTATAAATGCATTTCACGCCTTTATAAGAATCAGGTAAGTTGATGCATGTAGGATCTTCTTGTGTGGTACGTTGATATACAGTGTTAAGAGAGCCAGCTATTAACCAAGGATCCTGTTCGAAATCTTGTGATATTAAAATGGCTGCAGAAATCTCCTGGCGACTTTTAATGCCGAATAAATGAATTAAATTGACCCCTTTCAATTGAGACACATCCGATACACTGGTCAGTTCAGCAGAACCATTATTATGAAGACCAACAAATTCTCCTAACTCTTCATCAATATCAGACAATCTAAAAAAATTATCAAATCATAATTTATATATATATATATATAATAATAATTTATAATATTTTATAATTTACTTATATACGCTCCCATTAATGCATGTGAAGTAGTAATTATTATTCAAATATTGTACAGCTACAAATGTCCGTTCACCTATAACATTAGCGTCTTCTGTATTGACACAACATCTGAAGAGCAGCACACCACTTATGGATATACCATGAATATTGCCATTGTTAAGGCCACACACCAATAGGTTGCCACTCGATGATGTAGTTAAACAATCGATCTTCGCCTCAAAAGTAATTATATTACATTTATCAAACGTTTCATTGTCCAATAGAAAAAGTGTCGTATCAACGGCTAAAAACATTTTTTGATTTTTCACACCAGCTTCAACTCGAGGCCAGCACTCAACCTGAATAAGAAATAATATTAAAGAAATTAAGTGCATAAAAATACTATAAAAATGTCCTTATAGAAATATTATATGTGTGCTAAAGAAAAAAAAAACAATAAATTCAATGCAAATGCACACCACATACGCTTTACCTCTTCATTACTGCTAATTTGATATATTCCGCGTAAAGAGAAAGCATTTGTTATGGTTTTATCCTCTGAAGGCGATATATCAAAATTAATCCACATTTTTTAATTGAACTTTACCAAAGTTATTGTATTGCCAATTAAAAAAATAAGTTAAAAATCCCGCTGCACAGATGCCGCCAATCAAATAAGTCAACTAAGGGTACGTATAGAAAGCTCGCATATACATCGTAAATTGGTGCACTCGCCATCTTGTAAAGGAACACAAATCTGGTGTTTTCATGTTGTTGTTTTTTTGAGCCATCTTGAGAAAAAAACTAACTAAAAATAACTTGATGTTTTCAAGTCTCGTCATTTTGCGCCATCTTGAGCATATTTTTGATACGTTTCTTACGTTACATTGTCGTTCTTTGCAACATATGGCATCATTATGTGCACAGAAAACTACCTTTAAATAATTGGAAAATTAAGTGCAAAGAAAACAGCTCTTGTTAAGTGAAGATTATGAAAATAAAAATTTTATTGTTATTTTTTTTGTAAAAAATCATAAAAAACATATATTATTAAAATTTTATTATGTATACAGTTTTTGGGTAACAATTTGCCTAAACATCGTTTGAAAAGCATGTTTTTAGTCATATATAAATCTGCTGAAGTGTGCGTGCGGTTGTCTTGCGCGATTTTAATGTTATAAATACAAAACGCTATCAGTTCTCAGTTATAGAAAATTTTCCACATTTCACCGAGGAACTAGCAGCTATTGCCGAGACAAAGCAAAAAAACATGGCTGTAAAAATTCAGTTTGAAATCGGGCATACATCAAAGTTAAAAAGTAAAAAAACTCGGGAAGGCTTCACACATGATTGGGAACTGTATGTGAAAGGGGTCAATGGTGCAGACATTGGATGTTTTGTTGAGAAAGTTGTTTTCAACCTACACGACTCATTTCCGAAACCAAAAAGAGGTAATGAACCTGTTATCCTAAAGAGTTTCATTTGATTAAAATATGTAATTATAGTGTGCAAAGAATCTCCGTATATGATTCAAGAATCTGGCTACGCTGGCTTCATGTTACCAATTGATATATATCTGCGTAACCGTGATGAACCGAAAATGTTACAATTCAATTATGATTTGGCTTTGCATACAACAGGACCACCTCAACACAGAAGTGACATTCAAAAGTACATCTTCGAGAATCCCTCGGAGGAGTTTCGCCAAAAGCTTATGAAAGGGGGCGGTATTCCTGTGGCGGGAGTTATGCCCGGATCCGTAGCTACACCTTTACAACCGCTGGGTCTCGGTCAGGAGGGCCACAAATCTACATCAACGGAAAGTAAAAAGCACAAATCTCGGCTCGATGATGCTAAAGTTGCTTCTTTCACTGATTTATTTGGTACCCCCCTAACCAAAGGCATAAGTATCGTATCAAATAAACCATCGCCAGACTACCGGTCTGGCAATGGTAATCAAGTTATCTCAAAGCCGGGTACACATACGCCTCAAAACAGTGCCTCCAACAGTTTAAACAAAGAGAAACTGAATAAAGAGAAAAGCACCTCAAGTGGTGAAAAATTAAAGGACCGACAAGAGCGAAAAGAAAAACATCCCAAATCGTCGGGTTCGAGTCCCCAGAAAGATGGACGCAGTGGTGAAAGCAAAAGCAAACATGAACGACGAGACAAAAATGAAGATAAAGCCAAAAAGGACAAAGTTCGTGATAAGGATAAAGAACGTAATCGTGAAAAGAATTCTTCTTCTATAAATGTTTTACAGAATACAATACATGGTAGCTCAACAACCACAAACACGGGTACGTCAGCATCCTCATCACTTAAAAGACCCAATAGTCCGAAAAGGGAAGTTAGTCCCCGAAGAAATTCCCCCGCTGGCCTAACAAATAGTGGCAGTATAGGAACTCTTAATAACACCATTGGCCGACCAACGTCCTCCAATGGTGGCCGCATCGAAGCTGATAACAAAACAACATCAATAAAATCGTCTTCAAAAGATACTGCTGGCAGTATTGAAGCAAAGAGTAAGGAATCAAAAGCTAGAGATTCTTCTTCTTCCAGTGGTAAAAAATCGAAAAAAGATCGAAAAGAAAGGGACAAGGATAAAGATAGAGAACGTGACAAAGAGAAGCAAAAGTCTATGGACACTACGCAAGCAAGACCTCACAACAATCCTGCGATGATGGATACGAATGCATTCAACATTGATACCAATAAATCGGGTAAAGCCGGCTCAATGCTTAATGCCGGTGCAACCAATACAAATGGAAACGTTGAGGCGATCGCCTTAAAACGGGAAAAAACATCTAAAGCTATGGGGGAGAAATCTAACGATAAGACAATATCTAGTAGCAACACGACTGGAGGGACCCCAACGTCATCTTCAACTTCAACCCCAGTTCTAAGTTTAAGTCAAGCGGAAAAAGGAAAGAACTCCTCCTCGAACAATTCGACCAGTTCAACGTCATCGGCAGCAGGAGGAGGGTCAGGGGTGGGCGGAGGTAGTGGTGCCGGTACTGGTAGCAGCACATACTCCGTTGAAAAAGACAAACAACGTTCCCACAAACATAAGAAACGTGAGAAGAACAAAGACCGCGATCGTGATAAAGAACGAGAACGCGACAAAGACAAGGACTTGAAAAAAGAGGATAAAAAGGAAAAAGAGAAAAATGAAAAACCAATAGAAAACAAGACATCCACACCCAACGCAATGGCCAAACCCTTAAATAGTCCCAGTCTCCCTAATTTATTGGAAGAGAACAAAGAAGCAACACTTGCCGGCTCGGGGGCTGGTTCCCTAAACCCAACAACCTCGAATTCTTCGAATAAGAAATCTCAGAATAAAGAAAAAAAGTCGCGAGAAAAGTCTTCTAATCGGGAAGAGAAAACAAAACGTAAACAAGGTGAAATTGAAGCGGCAGCAGGCAAAGTCAAACAAATTAAAATAAGCGGCACTCAGGCAGGCCAAATTGCACCAACTTCCTCCTCCTCCTCCTCCGCCTCTACCTCTGAACATCCGCCAACAACCGGCACCACAACAATCGTGCCTTTGGCACAACCCAGCATGGATTTAAGCGACAATGACAGCTTACCGGCAACCCCAAGTGCAGCTGTGGCGGTCGTACCAAACAGTGCAACATCTTCATCGGCGAATGAACAAGGGCATGTAAAAAATAACAACAGCAACAATAACAGTAATAGCTCCAAGAATAAAGTTGCAAGCAATTTAAACCATTCGGATAGTTCGAATAGCGGCTGTTCCTCGGATATGCCACTGAAAGCACCACAAACAGTAAACAGCAACAGCCGTGGATCGGATGCAACAAAAATGAATGCACCGCCCAATAGCATTAGCATTCGAAATGCAGCAAAGAACTTAAGCAACAACAAAATATCCAAAGATAAAAAAGCTGGCGATAAAGCAGAAAAAACGGACATGGAGGAGAAGAAGCGACGGCGTACCTCAACGGTGAATAATACGTTCATTGAACCACCTTTAAAGCAAATGAAAAGGGACAAAGATTCAAATAAAGGCAACCGAGAAAAGTGCAACAAATCTCCCTCCATACGGTCAGGGCCAACGCGTACCAGTAGCGGTTCCAATTCAGACGTCACAAATACATTTTTGCAGCCCAGTGCTACCCCATCGTCCAGTAGTACGGCTGCAGCACCATTGCCAGCGCCCAGCTCTGTAAACACAACGCCCAACAACACCGCACATTCACCCGTTCTGAATGCAGCCGAAGCGGTGGGCAATGCCACCAGCGCTACGGTTAATGCGGCCATTTCGGTAAATTCAGCAACAACCCAACAACAGCCACAATCCGCTACGTTGCAGGTGCCGCCCGCTCAAAACCCCTTACCAACCGATTACTGGACGGAATTGCAGGAATTACAACACAAAATTATGACGTTGCAAGATAGCGAAGACTTGCAACATGTTGTGGAATTAATTGCTGCCACTGGTTGTTATGAGATTACTACTAAAACGTTTGATTTTGATTTGTGCAAATTGGACCGCAACACCGTGCAACGGTTACAGGAATTTTTCGCCACCTCTGTGGCGTGACAGCGAATACATGTTTAAAATGTTACAAAACAACAAAAACAACAACAGGAAAGGCAAAGCAAAGGATTCAAATGAGTGTAAGAATTAATTATATATTATTAACAAGTGAAAATATTATATTTAATCAAGCCTGACCATCATATACCCTACACCACTTGATTTATTGAATTTTTTTCTTTGAAATATGAAAACTTTTTTCTTGTATTTACAAAAATTTCAAAATGATAAATATATTACAAATTTTTTTTATTTTTTGATAGGCGGACAGGAGGACATTAATTCTGAAGCGATCGGTATAAGTGAAGGTGGGTGTGTCATTTGTCGTTTAGAAGTTTCAAACATCCGCACAAACTTAACATACCCTTTTTCACAGGGTGGTGCAGGATATAAAAATAATTAGTTGTGCGTAATATGTTCAACACTTGTGGCAAAAAGTGTAGAAAGTTGATAACTCCTAAAAGGCAAATACTATACCCTTTACCAACGACTTAGTTGTGTTTGTCTATCTGTTGTCCGTCCATGTCAATTTGTGGTTAAGCTACAAATCACATGTTTGAAGATATTTTGATGAAATTTTAGTGCAAGGACATGCAGTAGCCCAAAGCGAAACCCTATTGAAAATTGACTCGCATCAAATCATATTTAGAACCAAACCCGCCTTTTAACTGAAATTAATGAAAACTAAATGGTGTAAGGCCGGATATAATCACTTATAAAATTTTTGTTTTTTTTCTTTTCCTTTTTTGTTTCTTACAGGATTCGATGCTGTGCTACAATATGTTTACAATAATATTAATAAATATAACAAAAAATTGCTGTTTTGCCAGCTTGTAGTGCTGCACTCTTATAAATCCGGTTTGAATATTACAACAATTTTAACAAGGATCTTATATTTGCTTCATCTGTAACGGTCACATAACATCTATCAATATCGAAAATGTAAGAAAAGTCACAGATAAATGGTTAAACACTTATATACAAATGCTTCTTGCCTTGGTATGTTTAAGTACTTCTTCATCTGCACTAGATTAATCCAATACATTGATGTACACTATTCTATATAAAACATGGGAGGAGAATAGCTTCACTGTTCAAACTGAGTATTTTAAAGTTTTATGCACACCAGCTTAGTTTTTATATCCTCCATATCATAAATTGGGGACCGGATCCTTAGTAAATTTTGTCATTCTATAAAAGTAAGCCATCATGTTTCTTAAAAATCTATACATAGTTTTTAGTAGCAATAAAAACTGTCACGCTCACAAAAGAGCGCTACAGTTCAAGTTTATTATGATGATGTATTGAAAATGGGGCCAATATCGAATTATACACTCATCCACAATTATACAGAAAAGCTTCTATGATGCATGTTGTAACGGCCCAGTTGAAAAAGTTGAAAGAGCATAAATGTTGAGAGAATTCAAAATATGGCTTAAGCCAAATAATATTTTTTTTAAATTAAATGTTTTTATTTAATTTACAATTTTTAGTTTTTGTCTCTTTTTGTTTTTTTATATAACTTTTCAGCTCATGGTAAAAAGTATGTAAAATTAAAAACAAACCCTGATGATGATTTAAAATATATATAAAGCGAAATATTGGTTTCCTTTCTAATAAAAAATAAGTTTTTCTTTAATGAGATTTTTATCTTGAGCTGAAAAATTATATAAAAAAAGAGATAAAAACTTTTTTTTATTGAATCTTTTTATACCCTTCACATGTCTAAGTTTTTATTAAGTTTGTCATTCTGTTTGCAACACCCAGAACAAGGCATCAAAGATCCTACAAAGTTTTTATATATTTTTAATCAGCAATAAAAACTGTGTCGATCTGTCCGTATGACTGTCTATTTCTGGCATTCTTAAGGGCGTAAATTTCGAAATATTGAGTTGAAATTTTGAATTTTAGTAATCAGTCAAGAGCCACACCCACAATCGACATAACTCTATTTATCTGCCACAAAAAGTGAGCGTTACAGTTGAAATTTTGTATGCATCTCAATCATTAATGTGCCAAAAATGGCCATTTGCCGTGCAAAACTCAACTTGTAAACTGATATATAATACGAACACATAAAGCTCAAACCTGACACGCCCACGTATATGTGGAAGGTATTTGAAATTTTGGTCTAAGCCAAATTTAGTTTTCTTACTTGTTTCTTGTTTTGTTTGTTTGAATCAACATAATATATATTTTAATATAAATTTGTGAGTGTTTTAAATTGAAAATATATGTACGTAAACACGATGTTGTAGAGATGGTAATATTATTGTACTCCCCTCTTTCCTCTCCCTATCTCTTAAGCCATTATCGTGTAATTAAAAAAATATATATAATTTTATCCATTTATATACCATATGTACACTCAGATATATTTTGTTAGGCTGGACATTATGATAAATCAAACAATCCTTAGATAATAGTAATTATAAATATTATGCAATACAAATCAATAGTTTTAAGTTAAAAATTATTACAAAACCAAAAACGAACAAAGCAGCATATTCAAAATATGATACATAAGTAAAATAATTAAATTCCTAACATCTATTTAATTACATCACATACCCAAATAAATATATATATGTATACTCTTACTATGCAATCATTTATTTGTGCACATTCGCTTCTACATACGCGTAGTTTACATAGTTAAATATTTTTATGTAAGTATAATATAATAACTAACAGGAATAAGAACAAGTGCCAGAACTGCAAAAAAATAAATATTATATTATATGAAAAAGTACATAAAGAACAATACTTGACTTGACTTTAGCCAAGTATTATATAATATGTATATGTCAGCTAATGATTTGAAGCGAAAATTATGAAGAAGTCTTGAAGTTTGATTAATGGATTAGATTAAATATGTGCAATAATCTAACTTTAAGCAATAACTAATGAAGTCGCCTGTTACAAGGTACCAATTAAATAACGGTTGAATTTCATTAACGTAAGTTGGAATGATTCTGAAATATCTTTAAACAACCACCTGAAAAGGGCTAATTGGTTATAATTTAAATGGCTAATGATTCTGCTTTTTGTCAATAATGAATGAATGAATGAATGATGGTGGGTACAAAATTGAAAAAAAAAAAAAAAAAAAACATTTGAAAATATAGTCGGTCAAACCCTACCATTAAATACCCTACACAACTTGATGTATTATTCAATTTAATTTTTTTCTACAAGTATAAAAATTTTATTTTTTAAGTATAAAAAGTATAAAAAATAAAATTTTTATATTTAGTAAAAAGAAAAAAATTTTTTTATACTAAGTATAAAAATTACTTGTATACGAAATTTGAAAATTATTAAAATGTTACAATAATTTTTTTATTTATTTTTTTTTTTTTATAGAATCGAAAATTTTTTATTTTGTACTTTCTATTAACTATTCTTGGCAAAAAAAAAAAAAATATAAAGAATTGTGCATTTTATAGATCGATTTCTTTTATACTAAAACGTTATATGAGGAGGGGCTCTAAAAATGGTCGGATGGGGTCCAAATTGGGCACACAAGTTAATTAAATATTCTTTACCAAATATTATGAAAGAATATTAGGAATTGTGAGTTTTTGCCGTATAAAGGCTTTCATTATAACAGGACTTTATTTTGAAAGGGGTTCTGAAAATGTGGTCAATACATGTCCATGTTTCATCAAATTTCATCGAAGTGTACCAAAAAAATGCAACCGGTAGTTTGGGTACAAATTTACATGGAAAGACAGACGGACAGAGGAACGTGGTTAAATAGATTTAGATTTTGAATCGATCGGTATGACTGAAGGTGGGTGTGGCATTTGCCGTTTAGAAGTTACAAACATCCACACGAACGTAATATACCCTTTTTCACAGGGTGGTGCAGAATATAATTATGTCATGTGGTCAATATAAGATGTCTAACAGTTATGTACTAGATTTATAACTGAATAGATTTTGCATATAACTTATGCCTCTGAGCCTAATCTAATCAAATTTAAAATATTTTCGAAAAATCAAATTTAAACAATGAAATCCTTTAGTCCTTCTATTATTTTTCCTTCCAATAAACTTATCTTTTAATTTACCATTCAAATTAATAAAAATGTATATTCACAAGAAATTGTTTTTAAAAGGATTTTAAGAATAGTTTAAAAAGATAGGCTTTTTATATAAAAAACAAAATTGTAAAAATATTAAAAATAGTTGATTTTAACTGATCATTTAATACCCTACAGTATGTGGTTCCGTTATAATATCTTGGAATATAGTAAACGTGAGACCTAGTCATATAAAAGGCACTGCATGAAAAAGCTTTATATGGGAAAGGGTTCTAAAAATGATGCGATAGGCGTCTAAATTTTTCTTAATCAATTACTAAACTATTTTTAACCAAAATTTATAAAAAAAATTTAGCTTTTTGTCACATAAAGATTTATTTTAAAATAGAGTATTGTATGAGAAAGAATCCCAAAAATGTTCCGATTAGGTGGACTTTTAATAGTGCTCCTCATTCGTTCAAAAGTTATTCTTGCACTAAATTTCACCAAAACATATCAAAAATTGGAAGCTATACAGTAGATTGTTTAGGAGAAAAACGGACAGACAGACCGACTAACATTGGTTTAATCGATTTAGATTTTGATTCTGATCCAATCGATATGATTAAAAGCAGGTCTGACAGATAGAAATTACAAGTATCTGTACAAGTATATACCCTTTTACCACTTTGTGGTTTAGGCTTTACCTTTGGCTTAGACCAAATCTAAATAAAATACCCTCTACATCCATATGCAAACTGCAAGCATGGCTGGTACCTGGTTATACCATCTCATAGGCTTTGTGTAAAGGGTTAACTTGTAAATGAAATAATGATGAAATTCGGTAAAGGGCCATTATTGCTCAACCAACCCCCCCCCCCCCCCCCCCCCCAAACTGCAAATGCATCTAATCCCTCTTCTGCTCATATAAAGTGAAAGTTGTATAAAACAATGCTGAAGACATAATGAAATTATTGTAAATGTATAATAAGGGGCTTTATAATATTTTTCAAGAGGCGCTTATACAATAATCATAAAGAAAAGAAAATCCCTCATTGAATATTATACTATTTAACAAATGTAGTTATTTTTAAATATAATAATATATATATACGTAAAGTAATGTCGTGAGTTTAAAGAATTTTAAACAATAGCCATAGAGAGATGAAGAGATCTATACCACGTTTTACTTTACGCATAAGTCCTTTTTAACAGCTCAAATTTTAAACTCAAGTGTTAATTGATATTTATAAATAATATGCACAAAAAAAATGATCACATATATGTGTAATACATATATTGAAAGAAATGTATTAATAAACATGAAATATTTATACTTGTACGTGTGCGAAACATTATAATAAATAAACTTTATGCCATATAAGAAAATGGAAATTAATTCAAGTGAAAGTGTTGTAATCGATCGAGACTGTTTAACATATTTATACCATCTATATATACAATAATATCCTACACCATTTAGCGTTTATCGAATATAAAATAATTTAATTGCAAGGGAAGAGATATTAATACATAAGAACTGAGAGTGAGGTTTAGTCGATTCGGCATCATTTGCAAATAATTAAAATATTGATGAACTACATCACGATTTTAATTCTTTTTGTAAAATGAGCTCATGTTAAAATGTAAAAAAAATGTGCCATTATTGGCTACAATGTGTGTGTGCCATCATACCCTACACATAGTACTTATTATTTCTTTTTCACCATGCCATACAATTTTTAGCAACTCACCTTACTATTTTAAGAAAATAGCAACCAGTGTGAAATCGAAAGTTTAATTAAAAAAAAAATTGCTTTTAACAGCTTCAAAATATTGTGTTAATATTGTAATTGAAAACAAGAGAAAATATTATAGTTAGTCAAGCCCGACTACCAAATACCCTACACCACTTGATGTATTATTCAATTTAATTTTTTTCTTTGAAAAATTCAAAATTTGTCAAACTTTTAGTGAAGAATAACATGTTATATGAGGAGTGGTTTAAAAAATGATCCGATCGAGTTTGGGCACACCCAACTAAGCTAATTAACCATTCTTCACCGAATATTATGAAAAATTATTAAGAATTTTGACTTTTTACCGTATAAAGAGCTGCATTATAGCAGGAGGAGTTCTAAAAATGGTCCGATCCAATCCATTTTCAGTGGGGTTCTTCCTTGGGCCAATGAATGTCCTTGAATTAAACATTTTTCAAAAAATGCACAATTTTTCATGGAAAGACAGGAGGTCATGGTTATATTTTGATTCTGAATCGATCGGTATAACTGAAGGCGAGTGTGGCATTGTACAGCATATAAAGAATTCACTTTATATAGCTCAAAAATGGTATTATTCCATTTTGCAACTGTGCCATCATTCACTATGCTCCCCTCCCTATAGCCAAATTTCAAAATTGATCTTGTGCATAAACAAAAGCACAAGTTTTTACCTCGTTTGTTAAAAATCTAACATCAAACCCTAAATCGGTTTATTTTGCTTGGAACACATTTTAATATTTACTTGATTCATCAATTTGCTAAAAAAAAAAAAAGCTTGAATCGAATATTTACTGTTATTTTACCAAATCTAGTTTTTACGCTTATTTACTTTGGAACAGCTGGAAATTAAATGAAATTTATTCAATTACTTGCTGCATCATATTTTTTTATTTTATTCTCAGATTCCATACTATAGATTTTCCTTCTAAATTAATCATTGAAGTACTTGTTATTGTATTCTGATAAAACAATTTTTTAATTCTTTTTTTTTATATATATATATATTTATATGTAATAATTCATTCTAATTAAACCGAATATTTAATTTTTTTTTTCTTTTTATTATATTTTAATATTGTTTATATTTATTTTTGTTGCTTATTTTTACATAAACTTGGTGAAATAAATATTCTTAATTTATAATTTAGTCATATTTCATAATTTTTGGTAACAAAGTTAATTATTAAGAAATTGAGAAATATTTATATATATGAATTATAATAGAATTAGAATTATAAATTAAATGCATTGTTTTGGGGATTTAAAAAATTTTTTTTTCTATTTTCAATTTAAAAAAAATCAACATGAGATTGAAATGGTGTAAATTCAGTTAAAATATATGCTTAAAAAATTCAACTTGGATTAAGCCGAATCGTAAATACCCTCTACCTGCTCCTCTATAGTGGGTGTGGCACATTTCTAGTTAAGCTTCCTAATAATGTAAGCATTACACACTAACATACATTGTGGGCGTGTCTCTTATTCAACTGGGGTCCATTTTTCGTACATCTACAAAAAGGATATCAATTTTTGTGGCTAATAGATAGATTTTTGTCAATTGTGGGCGTGGCTTTTAACCTATTTTGCTCAATTTAAGTAGCGGCCTGACTATTTGAACTCAACTTCTTGATTTTTTGCATTCCGTGACAGCGCCAACAACAAACAGATGCACAGACAGACATGTCTAGACTGATTCCGATTTTGATGCCAATCAAGAATACACATTTTATATTATTTCAGACGTCTCCTTCTGAGTGTTGCCAGCTTAGTATACCGTCATCACTAATTTGAAAGATATAAAAATATTTTATATAGAATATATAATAAAACTGAGCTTATTGTTCATTAACTATAAAGCTATAGTTTATGAGCATAATTATTATATAACTCCATCCATTTTAAACTGGATACACTTAGCTTAATATGAATGTGTATGCCAAATATCAAGTTTATAGTTTCAACTGTTTTCTGTTTTTATTTAAAATATACTTCATCTCAACTTTACTACGATTTGTATTTAAATACGAACCGATTTACAGACAGACAAACGTATGAACAAAAGCGGACTTCAATTTTTTTTATCAAACAATTCGATAAATTAATTACCGTTATATAAAATATTGACTCATTATTAACCAACAGATCATTTGAAAAAATCAATTAACTAAAAATGTAAAAATCTCGTTATATCCGTTTTGAGTTTTTCAAGCATTTCTATTTCTTATGATTTGCCTTTCTTTGATTTGAAATATATTTATTATAATTTTTTGTTTTGCTTTCGCTTTAATACTATGAATAATTACACTTTATGTGATGTACAATAAAATACTTGAACAGCTTCGATTGTAAGCTACTGTATGTATTATGATAAATAACTAATTTAATTAAAAATTAATGCGATCATTGGTATTGCGTACATACGTTAATTATATAAACATCTAGCGTAAAACATAGTTAGTGTCAAAATTCAATTTTATTAAGAATATTTAATTAACATTAAGAAATTAAATTATCGGTTGATTGCTTAGGCATTATCTGCTGGAACTATTCCTAAGAAAGTTTTAAATTGGCTTTATGACATTCATAATAAAGAATTATAACTCATAGCAATTTGTTATGGTTTAAACACATCGCATAAAATCGGCTTCATTTTGATATACGAGTATTAACATCGGAATAGCGTGCAATACAAACTATTTTGGTATATTTTAATATATTTGTGATGTGTTGTGATTGTGACTTTATATTAAAAATGAATGCTTTTTTATCCCCCACAAAAGGATGCGTTAGTGACCCTTTAAAGTATATATTGTCTTGATCAGCACCAACAACTGTGACGATCTAGACAGGTATGTATGTTGCGTCCGTCTGTCCACCTGTTTTTGGTACTCACGATCATAGAACACTTTTAGTATTTTTCAAAAAGATCGAAAGCCACGCCCAAAACCAATAAAAATCTATATATCTGGCACAAAAAATTGATTATAAATTTGAATATTATCATCGATGTGCAATAACTGGGCGTGGTTGAAAGAACAGACACGCCCACAATCGACAAAAATCTTAATAACTGCCAAATAAAGTTAATTGAAATTTTATATATGTATACATAGTTATCCCATCCACTGATGTACCAAAAATGGGCATGGTTCAATAAAACGCCCACTATTTACAAAAAAACCATATTCACTATAAAACTAGACTTGCAAGCTCATACGGAATACATACATATAAAGAAGGCGCAATATACATATATATATTTGCCACGTCCACCGTTGTGCATGTGGAGGATATTCAAGAGTTGGCCTAAGCCAAATTTAGTTTTCCTACTTATTTTACATGTTTTGCTTTATTGTTACATATTTATTATGCGGAGTGTATATTACGGAATGTATGTATGTGTGTGTGTGTGTGCTTGTAAACATTTTTAATATCCTTAGAATATAAAAAAATTTATTTTACGCCAATATACGAATAATACCCTACACCACTTATAATAAAAGGTACATATTTTAATTCGTAAATGGCTAAAGGTAGACGAATTTATTATCATTTCAATCATATTCACAATTATATTCTAAATATGTGACATTATGTCCGTATGTCCATTCATACAGCACAGTTTTGAGTTATATTGTTAGTATAGTATAAATGGTAGAATCAAATCATGTGGGGTATTAAATGGTCGGCCTCAACCGACTGTAGCATTTTAATTTATTTTCTATTTCTTATCTTAATGGAAACAATTTCTAATTTGTCGGTTTGCTATATCCATCTAAATTTCTTTTACTAATCGTGTGCGTGTTTATTTGTGTTTCTTTTCTTTAAATTCATATTCGTAGTTGTGCTTTGGGG
This sequence comes from Crataerina pallida, assembly GCA_949710015.1. Lineage (NCBI taxonomy): Eukaryota > Metazoa > Arthropoda > Insecta > Diptera > Hippoboscidae > Crataerina > Crataerina pallida. The sequence goes on along the minus strand of OX453290.1, from coordinate 27,883,770 downwards.
ACATGAATTGGTCTTGTTAAAAAGCTTAAATATACAGAAAAATAAAAACAAATACATTCAGTGTATATCTCAGTATAGATAATTTGACTTTAGAGTTTTTACATTTTACGTACTTCACACACAATTAATTATTATTAGTTATTATATTTTAGTTTTTTCTCTCTACATATATGTGTTGTTTGTCACAAATTGCCACAAATTAATCAATCACATTGGATAACGTAAAATAAATAAATGCGTGTAATTCGTCTTATATGTAAATTTTTCAAATACGATATTAAATGTTGTCACAAAAATTGAATTTTCAATATTATATATTCAGAACATAAATGTGACCATGATTTTGATCAATAAACATATTTTTAATAAACATGTTTCTTTTTTTCATATATTTCAAAAATTTTCAAATTTTCAAATTTTAAGATTCTTAAAAAGAAATGACTTAGACTGCTTTCATAATTATGGTTACAAAAAATAAATACATCCTATTATTAATATATATATAACACTTGTATAAATGGACTTTTATGTGTGTGCGTGTATTGTATGTATGAGTATTCGTCTACAAGGCTTTTACACATATTTATATATATACAGTTTAGGTGATGACAAATAGTTCTTGTGACTTAAAAGGAATTTTGAATTAATTTAGATGAAACTCATGAAATATATATATATATATATATATTAAATCAGAGGACAGTATGAGCGGATTATTTTTATACCCTCCACATAAGAGTGGGGGTATTATGAGTTTGTTTTTTCATATGCAACATCAATGATCCTACAAAGCATTCTTAACCAACATCAAAAACTAAATCGACCTAAACATATATGTCCGTCCGTGTCTGTCTCTTAGCATTCTGCTAGCATTCCCACGGGTTGATTGGCGGGTATTGAGCTGAAATTTTGTACAGGCACTTTTAGTTTTGCCCGCAGATCGGTATTTAAAATGGGGCAAAATCAAGAGCCACGCCCACAACCGAAAAATATATATTTATCTGCAACAAAAATTGAGCCTAACTGTGGAAATATGCGAATCCATAATTATCGCATCCATCGATATGCTGAAAATAGGTGTGGTCGGTTAACAGACGTGCCCACAATCGACAAAAATCTATATATCTGCTACAAAAGCTATTCTATTCATCGGTGTGCTAAAAATGGGCTTGGTCGGAGGTACGCCCACAATCGACCTATCAATTTGAAATTTGGTACGCATATCTATAGTTATTCCATCCATTGATGTGCCAAAAATGGGCGCGGTGGCATAACAAACACGTCTACAATTTACAAAAAACCCATATTCACCATAAAACTAAACTTGCAAGCCTATACGTAATGCATATCCTGTTAGCGCACCGTAGTGGATGTAGAGAGTATTTAAGAGTTACCTTAACCCAAGTTTAATTTCTTACTTGTTGCAACTATTTGTCATATAAATTCTGAAACGTAAAGTATTAATTAAAGTAATAATTAAATAATTTGAAGCAGTTTATTTTTTTTCAGTTTTTCCGCATAGGGCCAAGTCCTTAAATCTGTCACTCTCTATTTAAATTAGACGAACCCAGTGGATAACTACGCCCATAGTATGTAAAAATTGAAACTTTTTAAAAACATTTAGCTCACCTAGCCCAAACGCGTCCGCAATTTATTAAAGAAGAATTTTTTTGTGAGAAATTCGGTTTTTTACAATTTGATACGTAATACATACATTATCAGAGAATGAATTGTATGAATGTGGAAGGTATTAAAAAGTTTTGACTCAAGTCAAATTTAATTAATTTCCTTATATGCTAATACTGTTTTTTTTTTTGTGGTTGTTTAATATTTGGTGACACAAAACATCAGTACATCTAATCAATTGAAATTACACGCATGTGTGTATTGATTGAATTAAATATTTTATCAATACTGCTTATTCTTCTTATTTTTATGTTTATATTAGAATGTATATATATATATACACGTTTTTTGTTTTTGCTTCGATTGTAGTATTGTTACATAAATATCTCTTCGACCATGTGTGTACTCTTTGGGGGGAATTTAACAGTGCTTTCTTAATTGCTTCTATTCTTTATGTAGCTTATAATTGTACATAATATTATTGTAAATATATATCATTTACATATTTTATGTATTATGTTTATGTGTGTCTTAAAAATTCAATCAACAAACATTCATTAAAATAGTATCATTAGCGTTAATCCATGGAAATGTACTTAAAACGTATTTGTGGTGAGTTGAGATTCTAAAGAAAATGCATTATGTATCAATCGTTGGCGTCGTCGTCAGACGAAGAGCTAACAGCTGGAATTGTTGAAAACCATAAATCACGATTATTACTAAGTTTAAGTGGTCTGATGTAGAGGGGAGGGATAAATTTGAGTTGAGAATATGAATTGAAATTCGGAAATTCGAAATTCGTACTTACGTATTCTTCTTCGAATTGGATGGCAGTGTATGCGAAATGCGATAATAACCAGTTTCCGGTTTATCGTCAGGCGTCTCCTCCATCGATTTGCGCTGTAGTGTCATGGACTCTTGCGTGTTGGCATTTAGTGTTAATGCTGTATCCAAATAATATTTTGAACTTTGTGCACTCTTACAATTCTCACATTCACTTAGGTAATCATCATCCAGACTGGTGTCTGTGGGTAAAAAGTGCTCTTGGGGATTTAAGCAATTCTTCGATGTGGTACAAACCGGTAAAGCCACTTGTCGGCACATGGTGTTCGCATTTGATTTGGAATTTCTGATAGTAGTACTGGTATTGTTGCTATTGGTGGTGGCATGGGTATTGGCTGTGGCAGTATTATCAGAAGTACAGTTGCTGCTGGCAATTATAAACGTATCACAATTATACAAATCATCCACATATAGATTGCCAGCCAATGTGGAAGTAATGGTTTGTGTCTGCATGTTGTTAATGCTGACTGGTTGCGTGTGGGGTATATTGGAGGTGGACACATTATTGATTGTATCGTACATTTTCGGATAGGCGGGCATATTACAAGATGAAATGGCATAAGAGGTGCAGTGCATTGACGTATTGGACGAGGCGGATGACGCGGTTGTAGACTTTTTGGAGCGTAACATTTTTGGCAGTGTCGTACTCTTCATGGGAGTGGAACGTGACACAAGTATTAAATTGTGTTCATTGCTAAGTAGAGCAGCTTTCATATTCCCGTTATCCTTTTGCTTATACTGACTCTGACTCTCGTTGCTATTTGTCATAAGTGCAGCAGTATTGGTGGTTGTAGTGGCTGGTAAACTAATTACCGCTGGCACTTTGCTAACCACACTATTAATTGTACTGTTCAGTGACATTTTGCCGCCAACATTCTTTGACAACGTATAAGCGACACTATTTTGTAGCGGATAAAATGTCGAAGAGTTTATTTTCGAGCTATTGATTGACGGTGTGTTGTATGCATTACTTTTCGAATGTTGAGGCAGCGTTAACGGTGGCTGCATTTTCGCGCTGTGCTCGTCATGTTTACGCGGAGTCGACAAGGCAGCATTGCTGGGTTTTATTGTGTTGACGTAAACTGTTTGTGCCAGAGTTGTGGAGCAAGGCGAAATGTTTGAGGTGTTGGTGGGGGAGCTGACATTAGCAATACACATTGTATGATTCGATTTGGGCGTGGCATTTGTATTGAGATAGCTCATGGCCTCGTCCGCAGTGGTGGTGGTGGTCTTTATGGTTTTAATTTCTTGTAATTTGCATGAATTCTTTACAGGGGCAGCATCTTTATCGTGTGACGGTGTGGTTATTGTAATTATGGAACCTTTCAAATTCGTTAAGCTTTTGTGTAATTTCGGTGGTAGTGCTGGATTTGTTATATCATTCAATTTGGCCGTAATGTAATGGCGTGGTGTTGTTGTTGCTGTTGCTGTTGCTATTGTTGCTTGTTCAAAATTCAAAAAAGCCTCCGCCTGACACATAACCAAGTGTAACGCGTTAAAACAATTAACAAACATATGCACACACGTACAGTATATTGATTAATATTAAATTTGATAATGATGATAGATATTGATAATGAGCATGAAAGCGTAATAATGAAATAGAGGGGATATGAGTTGTATGAGATGAATGGAGCATTAATATTCAAACTGTAAATTTGTTTTTTTCTTTTTCTATTTGTCTGCGTAATGAGGTGATATTCTGTAAAATAAAAATTATGATTAATAATTATTAACAAAGTAACAAAAAAATGACAAATTTATATTTTACAACCCGAGCGACGTATTATAGAACTTATCAAATGTAGAAAAATGCTTTTAAAAACTACGACGATGTTGAAAAAAAAATTTTAAACATAATTCGATTAAACAAAAGGTTCTTAATATGGTCCCATCACGTTCAAACTTGGAACAGTCAATTATTACAGTTTTTCACTCTATTTTGTCAAAAAAAAATGTAAGAATTTTTTCGAATTTTCATCCTATTAAGTCCGATTCGATAAGGCTTCTTTCTGAGACAAGATAAATTCTATCAAAATATCTAAAAAATTCAACCAGTAGTCTACGCATAAATTTACATGGACAGATATACGGACATGGAAAAACTTAACCACAATAATAATAAAAAAGGAAAGTATCAAAGCAATCCAACATATATACAATTTATAGACTCACCTTGTTACTTAAACAGGCTGCAGTAAAACCGCTGGCATGGTTGCTCGTACTTCGCGTACTGCCACTACTGGCACTACGTAATCGTTCTCCACTATTACTTGATGATCGTTTCGTTACCCGACCTAATACTATGGGGGATGAATCGTCATGATTTTGAGACGGTGGCAAAAGCGATGTATGATGACCGTGATGGTGACTGTGATGCGTATGATGATGATGAGCAATCGTTCCACTAGTGCTGCATGTATCGACTCCCAGCTCTCCTGTGGATATGGTAGCAATTTTAGCCTCATAATTACATCGTTTAGATCCTCCTGTATGACTACCACTGATTTGTTGAACATTATCTCCGGTAGAGTTGATGAGATTGTGAGACGATTTATTCAATTTCTGACTATTATTATACGGTAGCGATTGGATGTTATTCGCTCTTTGTAGAGACTTTGTTGGGCCAGTCGATAGTTTATTACTTAATACAGCTAACAAAGCATTATTTGTAGCGTTTTGGGTAATGTTTGTGAGATGTGTCGTACCCATGTAAGACATTGGAACATGCTGCACGGGGCATTGACAGGTGGGTTTTTTATTATTACCGCTACCGCTGATAGTATTATAATTATTACCGCTGGCTTGGCCATCATTGGCAGTGGACGATTTGTTTTCAGTTTTATTTAATTTATTATTGCTGTTGTTGGCAGTGTTGTGAAAATTGACACCATCTCTGGTGGATAGTGGATCAGCGACCGCGTAATAACGTGGCATAGTGCGGTGGTAACGTCTTGAGGAAGAGGGTGTTTTTATGATGGCATTCGTGGCTGGTGAATAATATACCGGCAGAGAGCTATGTGTCTTACTTAATGCATCCCCTTCGGTGTTCTTACTACCTGCAATACTTCCCGTATTACAGTGACTTAAAGTACCGGTGGAAACATCCACAATGGTATTCATATTGTTCAATTGTTCACAGCCTTCGATTACATTCGGATTGTTAGAAAACTGTGCAGGGGTTGCTATTAATTCAAAGTCTGCCCCAGAATTTACAGCATTGATCATACAAGGTGGCAGCGCAGGATACCCGATATGAGTGTTTGTATTGGCTTGACCCACATTCACCTCCACATCCACCACATACTGTTGTAACGGTTCATTCAATCTTTGTGACCGTCGATTATGAGCACTGGAAGTGCTGCTGGTGTTGAAGTGACAATTTTTGTAACCACATTCCTGACTAGCAAGAGCTTCCATCTCCTTTGAGGAGCCTGAGGGTGCATGAGAATTTGAAATTGGCGTGGAATTAACAATTTGACTCATTGCTCCTGAAATTGTTTCAGCCCCCGTTTGCTGGTGTTGCGGTGTTTGTTGTGTCATGGGTGTGACCGTTTGCACACATATCGAATTGCTTTGGACCAAGTGTCCACGGCTATCCATCATGTGCTGCTGCGTAGCATCAATCTGATTTATTTCCATTGCATTCTGATTAATCCCGTCACCTTGCAAACTGTAGGGTGGTTGATGATTTTCTCCAGTAGCTATCGTCGTTATATTGCCACCGCTATTTATATTAATATTGATCAAATTTGTGGTGCTTTGCGTTATCTGATGATGATTTTGTGCACTTGACTGCGGCGGCTGATGTGTTTGTGTAGCGGCCAACACGTGGGCCTGTACATGAGTTGTGGCCGCTGTCGGTTGGATGACATGATGGGTGGTATGATGCTGCTGCTGTGATGGATTCTGTATACTGCCTGATGCCGTTTGATGGGATGCCAGATGCTGTATTTGTGGCATAACATTTGTCTGTGAACGTCTGTTATTCACCTCAGTTGCAGCTTGCAAGTCCCCTGCGTTCATACCCAAAGCACTACGTTGGGTAGCGGCTGCAGCGGCCGCCGCAGCTGCTGCACATTGTGCACTCAATGCTTCCGCTTGGGATATAGCGACTGCTTCTTCATAAGGTGGTGGTGCCTCGCCGCGCGGAAAATAACCACTTGGTGGCTTCCACAAGGGATAGTGGGTACCAGTGCCACCATATGTATAATCCATACTACCCAAGTTGCCTTCCATGTAACCCATATTGCCGGCAATATATCTGAAACATAGAAGCGTTAAAATAACGCATATACAGTTATAATGCTTCATATCATCTCTTACCCAATGCTACCAACTATACTTCTTTGATCTTCGGCATTTTGACGCGACTCACGTGCACGTATCTTGCGCTGCCGTAAACGATTTACCAGAAAGAATAATAACGAGAGCGATAAAGTGGCCGTAATGCCACTGGCCACTAGTCATATGCCGAAATCTGTGCTGCCATCACTAAATTGATCATCGAGGCAAATTACTTCGCAGCAATTGTTGCCACTGCCCACCGTTTGAAATGATTTACATTTTGTAAAGGCTTCACATAAAACCATTTTGCAAGCCTTGGGCAGACCACTATCACAAATGCAGAGGCGGCACGAATCCGGGCCTGGCATATAATGCATACCCGTCTCGTACAATTTGCCATTATAATCGCGACAATGGCCACCCGGTATAAGACTGGAACTTGCTGATAAAACCACTAAAAAGGCAAACATGCAGTAATTTTATATTAACAACATATGTTAAGTATAATTATTTTAGAATTAAATAACTGACTTTAAGGAAAAATCTGCTTTGCACACAACACTAAAGAAACTCCACTTTATTATTTTATTTACACCCAGTTTGGATTACATTTTAGTGCACACCAGCACATAATATAAATTAAAGCAGAATTTCACATAAAATTAATGAAAATGAAGAGATATATAATATATATTCACACAGTTGTTGCAACAACTACAATCGCAGCACGCACGTCTATTCAATAGAATGCCCAAAGAAAATACTAAATAAATAGAGATTAAAAGCAAAACATATCCAAGGTGTTTCGCTTAACTAAAGTAACCCCTTGCTCCATTTACACACGAACCCACATACATACAAACAATCCATACATCGTACACATGAAACGTCTAAAAAACATCAAGTTTCCAAGCAAAGTCGAATCTTTGTTTGCAATGCATGTGTTTATATATACATCTACGTGTATAAACACAATATTGCCTGAGTGATGTTATATGTATATGTGACACATATGCTTTGACACATCCGCTACTAAAATACATTAACAAACAACCGAAAGTATAATGATTTATATTACCACCATCAAGTACTAAAGCAAACGTTTCTTGTTTCATTATATTATGAACAGAACAGAACAGAATCCCATACCACCCACATCTTTACCCATGCACAAACACACACACTACAGCAACAACTTCTTTCAGTTTACAGTTCTCGCGATAAAGTACAAATAACAGAAACAATATGTTGGTAAACTTTCAGCAGAGTGTAGCATCTCTCGCATGTTTAACAGGAGAGGAGCGTGAGAATTAATAATAAAAAACAAAAAAATGTGTGCCACGGATATTTTTTTGCTTCCCAATAATATTAAGAGGAGGCTCCACTCTGGTCATGGGCGCATACATGTGTAGGTTTATATATGTAATTTATTTACATTTATATAGTTATATATACATCAATAAATAATTTAATTTTTAATGTTTCTTTTGCAACGTATTTTTATATTCCAGTGCATATGTTACACGGTTTTAAATATAAAAAAAAATTCATAACCACGCGCTCATTAAATCCTTTCATCTATATGAAGATTCCTTATTGGTAAAATGCATATAAGAAATTCTCTCACCATATATACATACTCGTTATATATGTATATATAAAAAAATTTTCACAAAGGTTTTTTCTTCAACTTGTACTTTTACATCACATTAAAACATTCATTACCTTTAATATTTTTAATGAAATATATCACAAATAGATTTAAATAATACATATTTATTGCACTTTGACTAAAATTGCTCCTTTTTTTAGGTAAAATTCAATTATTTTACTTCTTTCCTTTCTAAAATATGCGAAGTATCGTTCTCCATCAACCACTTTGCAACTTATCACACATACGAACTTGAAGAATATGAACATAATTTGCTCTATTGCGATAGTAGCTGTAGCAGCAGCGACTATGTAGCTGTTTACGAGAACCACAAAGAAGAAGAAGAAGTTATTTGCAAATACTGCAGAAAACTTACGTGTTATAAAACTTTTATATGTGTTTTGTCTCGCTTGCTCTGCTTATTTCTGATAAAGCAATTCGGTTTTAAACAAACGGCATTCTTCTTCTCCGTGTAAACAGGCCATGTTTACACGTTCTAAAAGGAAATTGTCATGAATTAATTTTACCTATTAAACAGGGATGATATAATGAGGAACAAATCAAACGTTTTTCTTTTTAATTGTCTAATAAAATATTTATTATTTTGTAAATTATTCTAATTTAATGATAGATAATAAATAAACATTTATTAAAGCAAACATGTAATGTTGAAGTGTGAAATTTATCATCACCTAACTAACACCTTAACTGTTTATGTTATATTATGTTATGTGATACTAAAGAAAGGCAAATTGGTACTTTTTAAACTTCCGGTCTGTTTAATTTGGTTCAAACGTTTTATTATTACTTTAAAAACCTGAATATGCTAAAATGCTGCTTTCTTTAAGTTCCACTTTGTTTATATTACTTCAAAACTCTTGTACACACATTGGGGTATCAGTTTCAGACTTATACTTAACAACATTGTTTTGGTCAAGGTTTGCAAATTAATGACATTTTCTGCATTTATAATTTATAATTTAAAAGAAACGTGATTTTTGTTTTGTTTTTGCTTTCATTTAAATAATTATAAATACATGAACTTAAACATCAAAACAACAACAATAATATTATTAGGACAAATGTGGGACTACCTTCATATTAGTTCGAATCGGATAACTTCCAAGTGGAATTCTGGGGTAAAAGGTTGCTTTATAAATTGTGGTGGAGAGTGTTATTCCATCCCGTCCATTTTTAGCGGATTTTTATACATATTTATGTAAAGATGATAATGTTTAGCTAATTTGTTATAGCAAAGGCAGATTTTTGATAATTGTGGGCGGGGTTATCACTTCACAGGGCAACAATTTTTTTTTTTTAATTTATAAAATATTTAAAAATTATTCTTCTTAGAAAGCTTTGGTGGGTATTCAAAATCTGTTCTAAGCCAAATGTAGTTTTTGTCTGTTAATTTATTGTGCGTGATGAAATTAAGGTTAATTTACTTGAATGGTTTAGCGGGGAGAAACCGGTAGCAGAATAAATGAAATAGTTATCGTATAATATAATATATAACCCACAACTGAACAATAGAATGTTTGTGTGAGTGGCTCTTATAAAATGTATTTTTAATTTTTTATTACCCTTATTTTTATAAAACATTGAACTCGCTTTGAAATGAACCGTACACACCGTACAAACCGTTTGCGTGTGAAGTAATCAATTTAAATTTTATCTGTAATAATACATATAATGAGAGCTAGTGATTAACTGGATTTTTTCAAATTCAAATTAAAGCCAATTTAGGTTTTAATTGAATAGGATTTATTCGGAAAGGCATCTGTTGCGAATTAATCTAATATCAATTTGTCATTTAGTTGGTAAACGGACAGACAATGAATGTATCGACCGGCGTCAAAGATTTGACGCGTAATAGCAGTTATGTGATACCGGGTGTATATGATCTCAGTACCGAGGACACCAATTGGGTGCTGACCTCCTCATTCATAATATTTACCATGCAAACGGGTAAATTTTAAAAATTTATTTAATCTAACTACGAGGATGTGTTATTTAGATTTTTCGAATAGGTTTTGGAATGCTGGAGTCGGGTTGTGTTTCTGTTAAGAACGAAGTCAATATTATGATGAAGAATGTGATTGATATCGTTTTGGGTGGCTTCACCTATTGGTTATTTGGTTATGGCATGAGTTATGGTCGCGGACCGCTAACAAACTCCTTTATGGCTCTTGGTGATTTTCTAATAGATCCACCAGTTGGTGATCCCCTGATGGGTCAAATATTTGCCGCATTCTTGTTTCAATTATCTTTTGCCACCACTTCCACTACCATAGTTAGCGGTGCCATGGCTGAACGGTAAATATTTTCAGTTATTTTTAGAACTATTTTATTTTTATTAATATTTTTTGGAAATGTTTTTGTTGTAGGTGTAATTTTAGGGCGTATTGTTTGTTCTCTTTATTGAACACTATAATTTATTGCATACCGAGCGGCTGGGTGTGGGGTGAACATGGCTTCCTTAACCAGATGGGTGCTGTGGATATAGCAGGCAGCGGTCCGGTGCATTTAATTGGTTTTTAAAAAACTTTCCACAATAATTAAAAATTTTATTTTATTTTTTTTGCTTTTTAATTACAGGTGGGACAGCTGCTTTTGCTTCGGCCGCAATGTTGGGCCCACGTTTAGGTCGCTACACTGATGGTTATGAGCCATTGCCTTTAGGTAATCCCGTAAATGCCTGCATGGGTTTGTTTGTATTGTGGTGGGGCTGGTTGGCTTTTAATTCTGGTAGTACTTATGGTGTTAGCGGCGCCAAATGGCAATATGCTGCTCGTGCTGCTGTCATGACTATGATGGGTTCGTTTGGTGGCGGCATACTCAGTTGCTTGTAAATATATTCATGGATTCGCACACATTTGCCTCAGTTCCATTATAAATATCTTCCCTTGACTAAGGTATTCGTTTTGGCGTCATGATGGCCGCATTGATATTATGGATCTTATAAATGGTGTGTTGGGCTCTTTGGTTTCCATTACGGCTGGTTGTTTTTTGTATAGAGCTTGGGAAGCTTTTTCCATTGGTGCCTTGGGCGCGTTACTGTGCGTTTTAACCATGCCCATGTTTGACCGTTTGGGCGTCGACGATCCCGTGGGTGCCAGTTCGGTGCACGGCATTTGTGGAATATGGGTAAAAAGAATACACGTAGAGTCCCCTTTGCCTAAGTGAAACATTCTCGTTTTTTATTGTTTTGAAGGGTGTCATAGCGGTGGGTTTATTTGCTGACAATCCTATACCTTTGGACACGACCAATAACCGATCAGGTCTTTTCAAAGGTGGCGGATGGTACTTATTGGGTATACAAAGTCTTACGACTGTGTGCCTAATTTGTTGGGGCATTTGTTCTACATTTTTGCTTTTGTATTTGGTGAATTTGTTCATCCCGATACGCATGGAGCCAAACGAAGAACTGTTAGGTGCCGACTTGACGGAACATCGTATACGTCATGCTCAAATCGGCCTGTCACGGGCTATTTCCGCATTGGCTCCAATTAAAGCCGATTTACGTGAGGAAATGGCTGGCATACAACCGATCGGCTTAAATCCGGGACATGAGAAATCATTGAAACAATTACGCGCAACCCAGGATAAATTACAGTTGTGGCAATCATTACTAGAACAAATGGGTCGCAATGCTCCTAAGGCCCGAATTAATAGCGCCGCTTCCTATTTGAAAAGCAAACAACAAACAGCCACTTTGGTTGATAAACCTTTCGATCGCAAAACAAAATTGGAACAAAACAGTAGCGTTTCTATTGTGGGTAGTTATACATCGAAAAACAATGAGCCGGATATGCATTTCGCTTGGTTGGATTAGGTACATAATTCATTGTAGAAATATGTGTAAAGAAAACTTAAATATACAACATAACGGTAATTGAAATTGAAAAGGATATTTTATAGTTTAATTGTAGGGTATCTGAAAATTGATTATGAATGACCCCTTACCAGAAACATACACCTAATTCTCTTTCTACAGATTCTTTCCCAAAAAATTCGTGTAAAAAAAGAAATTGGCTAAATGGAAAAGTAGATTGGTTGCAGACCTAAAAAACGAAATTGAAAATCGTTTTAAAACAAAACAATTTGTGTAAAATGAGAATTTTTGTTTCGTTGTGTTAAATCAAATTCGGTTAAATTGAAATTCGTGCAAAAAAAGCCATGGTTACAAAGTATTTGAAATTCTCCTCTTCGCCTCTTTATAAAATCGCTCTTATCCTAACAATGGCAGCAAACTTACTATACGCGCTGTATTCCTAAAAATAGAAAAACCCAGCTCAAAATTTTTATGGTGCCTTGTCTTTTACGTACAAGGGAATAATTAACAAATGAGAAGAAACGTCAATCCCTCAAATAAAAGCGTCTTCTCTAACGACACAAATTGGTGCGATACCAAGCAAAACAATAACTCCACCCCGTCATAGCGATTATCTAGAAAAAAGCTTTTTTAAATCTTTGACGTCATAACGGGAACTTTTTTCCACCAACCACCCACACCCCTTACACTTAAATCTTTACACAACAAAACACAAAAGAGCTTTTTTTCCCAATGCTTTCACAATTTCTTTTATTTAAATATTCTGTGCATGGAATCTCATTTTTTTTCCATCAAATGCTTGCGTAACAAAGTATATAATTCATTCCAACTTGTTACTGTTGTTGTTTCAACTAAAAATTGTTAATATTTCATTTCTACGTGTAAGAGAAAGGAATTTTATAAATATGTTAGAGTTGATTATTGAGGAGCAGTTGTTGTTGTCGTTTTTTTTTTATGAAGAATCTTAATAATGTAAAAGAATTCAAGCCTAAGTGGTTATTTATGAGATGATAAAATTTATACTTTGTTGTTGATTTGTTGTTGTTGTTAATAGATTTTTGTTCAATATTTTGCTTAATCGACTTCTTCGATGGTGGGGCCAGCACCGGCGCCAGCTCCAGCAGCAGAGGCACCAGCTGCACCAGGGAAACCGCTTGGCATGCCTGGCATACCACCGGGCATACCGCCAGGCATACCACCAGCCTGATACAATTTGGTTATGATTGGATTGCATACAGCTTCCAATTCCTTTTGGCGATGCTCGTACTCTTCCTTATCAGCCAATTGATTGGCATCCAACCACTTGATGGTCTCATTACACTTGTCCAAAATGGTGGTGCGATCGGATTCGGATATTTTGGTCTTCAAATTCTCCTCATCCAGAGTGGCCTTCATATTGAAGCAGTACGACTCCAAAGCATTCTTGGCAGCGATAGTCTCCTTTTGTTTCTCATCCTCGGTGCGATACTTTTCCGCCTCGTTAACCATGCGTTCAATATCCTCCTTAGACAAACGGCCCTTATCGTTGGTAATAGTGATCTTGTTCTCCTTATTGGTGGAGCGTTCCAAAGCGGTGACATTCAAAATGCCGTTGGCATCAATGTCGAAGGTGACCTCAATTTGAGGTACACCACGGGGTGCGGGCGGAATGCCCGACAATTCAAATTTACCCAATAAGTTGTTATCCTTAGTCATGGCACGCTCACCTTCATATACCTGAATCAATACACCGGGCTGATTATCCGAGTAGGTTGTGAAGGTTTGAGTTTGCTTCGTCGGGATTGTGGTGTTACGCTTAATCAGCACACTCATCACACCGCCGGCCGTCTCAATACCCAAGGACAAGGGAGTAACATCGAGCAACAACAAATCTTGCACTTCCTGAGATTTGTCACCGTGCAAAATGGCTGCCTGCACGGCTGCACCATAAGCCACAGCTTCATCGGGATTTATAGATTTGTTCAATTCTTTGCCATTGAACAAATCCTGCAACAACTTCTGGACTTTGGGGATGCGAGTGGAACCTCCCACCAACACAATGTCGTGAATTTGTGACTTGTCCAGTTTAGCGTCACGCAAAGCCTTCTCCACAGGATCCATGGTGCTGCGGAATAAATCGGCATTCAATTCCTCAAAGCGGGCCCGAGTGATGGACGTGTAGAAGTCGGTACCCTCGAACAGCGAATCAATTTCAATACTGGCCTGAGTTGAAGATGACAGTGTGCGCTTGGCGCGTTCACAGGCAGTGCGCAAACGGCGCAAAGCACGCTTGTTGGAAGTGAGATCCTTCTTGTGCTTCCGCTTGAATTCCTGCACGAAATGGGTGACCAGGCGATTGTCGAAATCTTCGCCGCCCAAATGGGTGTCACCGGCGGTGGACTTGACCTCGAAGATGCCGTCGTCAATGGAGAGAATGGATACGTCAAAAGTGCCGCCGCCCAAATCGAAAATTAACACGTTTCGCTCACCAACGGCCTTCTTGTCTAGACCGTAAGCGATGGCAGCCGCGGTAGGTTCGTTAATGATACGTAACACATTCAGGCCGGCAATTGTGCCGGCATCTTTGGTAGCCTGACGTTGCGAATCATTGAAGTAAGCGGGCACTGTGATGACGGCATTAGTAACCGATTTGCCCAAGTAAGCTTCGGCGGTCTCCTTCATCTTTGACAAAACCATGGAGGAGATCTCCTCGGGGAAGAAGGTCTTCTTCTCATCCTTATAGATGACTTGAATTTTTGGTTTGCCATCAACACTCACAACATCGAAAGGCCAGTGTTTCATATCAGACTGCACAGCAGGATCATCGAACTTGCGACCAATTAAACGTTTGGCATCGAAAATGGTATTCTGCGGATTCATGGCCACCTGATTTTTGGCAGCATCTCCAATAAGACGTTCAGTTTCGGTGAAGGCAACATATGACGGCGTGGTACGATTACCCTGATCGTTGGCAATAATTTCAACTTTGCCATGTTGGAACACACCCACACAGGAATAGGTTGTGCCCAAATCAATACCAACAGCAGGAGCTTTAGACATCTGCAAAAAAAAAAAAAAAAATTACAATGACATACGCAGCAAAACCTTTGTTTACATCTGTCCATGTGCATAACTATGAATTGCACACGATTAGAAAAAGAATACAATTTTAATATTGCGCTTATAGTTTTCTGTCACATGACATAAATTTTTCTTCCAATACTTTTGGGTCAGTATACCACGTTGTGGTATGTGCTATGTGGTAATCTATACCCCACCGCCTTAATATATTAAAAATAAGCTAAACTTGGCTAAGAACAACACATCCACACCACATACACAGCTCACAGCCTTGAAATAAAACTTACGATTTACAAAAATATATGAATTGTAGTTTCAACCTAACAACGTGCCAATCTCTCCTTCAGATTTATTTATTTTATAATTTTCTTTACAATTGCTTTATTTAACGAGTAATTTGACTTAAAAAAAAAAGTTACTTCATACATGCTTATAAACAAATTTCTAGAAATTCCCCTTGAAGAGTGCAAAGCTTTTGATGTGATCTGTTTTTCCGTTATATTTCTTTATTCGCACATAAAAACTCGTGTAAAGTTATACACAAGTGTTTTATGTTCTTCCGAGTCATTACGATAGAATAGAATTTGAAACTCTATTCGGAAATGTGTTGGTAACAGCTGCTATTATTGATCTAATGAATACCACGTGTACTTGTCGTACGAAAAACGTTTACGGTTTAATATAATTAAACGTAATTTCCCTTTTTTATAAAAAACAAAATGCAGAATGAAGAATAATTGTACGTAACATTAACAATAACGGATACACACTTAAACCAATTTTTCCCATTTTTTACACATATAGAGCAAGTACTTATTCGTGCCAACTACAAAATTTTTAATAATTACGTTTTAAAGTTATATCGTCTCACGATCTTTAATATCAATGAATTTTAATTAATAACCTACTATATGATACACGTGCATACATTGGTATTTTCAAGAATTCCAGAAACTTCCTAAATGACGCATGCTCCATTGACGTACACAAAAGAAATAAAATATATGTATCTAGAGTTCAAAAATAAAAATAATCGCTAAATGAATCACCTTTTACTTAACTAACACGCCTTATTGCACATACAAAATAAGAAAAGGTTAACCTACAAAATTGCACACTTGTATTTTCCAATGGAGAAATTTCTAACTATTCGTAAAAGGAAAATTCAGTTACAAAATCTATCGATTTTCCACAATTACCTTGACATTTACGATTTTCCTAATAAATTTATAACAATTTCATCAATTTCAAGGTGATTGCGAAAAATATGTACATCAACCGTTTCTTTTACTTACTTTGTTGTATTTTATTGATTTTTTTCCTTTGTTAATATAACAAAATAAATTTAATACTATATAATCGTATGTGTATTGTTTAACACTTCACTTATTTCTTCTAACTTGCACTAGCTAAGCGGCAATCACACCTTCCGGCCAAATTCACTTCTCTTTACGGAATGTTTAACGTACGCTGAGCGATCTGCTTTTATAAACTATTTGAAGCAACACACAATCACATGTACGTTTACAAGCTTGGCTACAGAAAATTCTAGTAAAATCTAATAATAGTTACCAGATTACGTTTATTTAATTTGATTCCTATTATCTGGCAATGATGTTTCGTTCATCAACAATAAAGAAGATATTTAGCGTTAACCATTTTGTATAAAATTTTACAAACAATGAATTATTATTGATATTAATAAATACTTGAATAATTTTTAGTATTATTAATGTAATTAATGGATACATATTCCGTGGAATTCCTGAAAATTAAAATCCCAAACTCCAATTATAACATGTGAGAAAGTTGTGCTATTATAGGCACCTTTACAGCTTTGAGGGGGAAGTCATCAAATATTGATTAACAAATACGAATGAACTATATTCTCATATTTTTGAGATAATGCTAATACAGATAATATAATGATAAAATTTTCTCATAAAAATTAATTAAAAACTGCTTTATAAATAATACTCTAATATATAAAATCGCTTACATACCCTGTGTTTATTATCAAACATAAACAAAACCATATGTTTTTCATTAGAAAAAAGTGAAGCATTCTACTATAAAATGGCAACCGAACTATATTTGGTTGAACAAAGATGTCCACAATAATTATAAATCAATTGACACATCCCCAAAAAGTACGACTACTTTATAAAACGATCTTAAGACTACATCGAGGTAATGTTTTACTTACCACTTATCTAATAAATGATATATAAGAACAAAACTTAAGGTCTTCCTTCGGAGTTAAGAGATTTGGGTGATAAGTACGTGAAAGAAGAATTTCGACGACACTTGAAATGTTCGCCTATGGAAGCTCAATTATTTATGACAGAGTGGGCGGTAAATGTTTCATTATTACAACAAATGTATACATTTTATGAAAACTCCCTTTCTCTGTATAGAAATACGCTACAACTCTTAGTACACAATTGGGCTTAAAAGGAAAGTCGCAAGGCAAACTAGGAGATGAACTTGATAAACAAACCGTAGATATGCTAAAAGACGATCAAGTCATACAATTATATGAACTTATGTTGGCCACTAAAGGTTTAGAGGGCGATATTGTAACAGTCGAGGATATTAAAAATAAATAAAATTATTATTTATGTTATTAACCACAATATTTGTTAATGTATAGGTTGTTTTTCTAAAATTTTATATTCATAAGAAATATTATTTTCAACTTGTAATCCTTGGGGGGTCTCTGGATCGGGATCAACTTCTTTAAATCTGTCGGGTATAGTTGGAAAGAAGGTGTCACAATCAAAGTTAGCGTGAATTTTTGTTATATATAAGCGATAACAACGTGGCGAATCCATAGCTTCTTTGTAAACACGACTACCTCCCACAATCCACACATTTTCTATACCATTCCGTAGCTCTGTACTCTTTTCCAAATATTGCATAGCTTCTTCAAGATTAGTTTGTAACATAACACCATCAGGTAAATCTGTTGACTTTAACGTCGTGCTTAACACTATATTAAGTCTATGGGGAAGAGGTCGTTTTGTTGCTGGCACACCGAAATATGTCTTTCGTCCCATTATCACAACATTGCGTTTAGTTTCATCTTGCACACGTTTTGTAGTTTTGCTAAAATATTGCAATTCTGATCTACAAGTTCAATGAATTTAAAAGAGATCACTTGATCAATAGATTCAGTTATTTTATGTACTTAAGTTTCCAAGGTAGATCACCTTTGTTCCCAATACCAAAATTTTCACACACAGCAACGATTAAGTTGAATTTTAACATTTTCCTACTTATCTCTCTTTTGTTTTTTAATTCCAATAATAATCTATGGAATTTATTAAGTCCAAATTTATAATAGACACTGAGGAAGAAGAAGAAGAAACCGCGGAATTTATGTTTTCTTTTCTTGTTGCAAATTAACTTTGCATTTATAAACCGCAGTACATAGTCATAAATTCATTTATTATCTATACATATACATACATACATGTACTGTACAACTAGAGTAGACTTTTTCCATATTTGAAAAAATGGCGACAAATTATCATTTATCGTTGATTAAGGTGAAAAACACAAGTGCTTCAATCAGTTGAAAATGATCTCTTATCGGAATATGAGAACCAAGTGTTTCCGTTTTCTTACGTCTGTTTTTATAAAACTACCGGTACAAACTTATCACTTTACGAAAGCAATTTATTCATAAGTTTTTAAATTCGCATTTAGTCTCTTAAATTACAATCTTAATTATTATTTACTTAATTAAATAAATAACGAAAAACAATTGTGGGCATTATAACGTTATATAAGTAAAAAAAAATAAAAGTTCGGCTTAAACATCGGGCATCATTATTCATTACATTCAGTTCTGTTTGGAGACCCCAACAGCCAGTATGTTTCCATTTCACCTTTGCCTTTGACTGTAACAAAACCACGTGACTGCACCTGGTAACCAATCTGTCGTACTTTTTCGGCCGCATATGTTGATAATTGAATTTTGTCTGGTTCGGAAGAGCTCTCCATTCGTGAAGCCGTATTAACGGTATCACCGAATAAACAGTAACGCGGCACTTTCAAGCCCACCACACCCGCCACCACAGGTCCCGAATGAATGCCCACTCGTATTGATATCCCCGGAATATTTAATTTCTTGACTTTGTCTATTAAGTGTAAAGCTAAGTCGCACACATGTTGCGAGTGTGAATCATTAAATTCGGGAGCTCCCGAAACCGCCATATACACCATACCGACAGTTTCCACTTTGTACACATACGGTGAGATGACTTCCTCATCAAATGCGGAAAAGACGGTATTCAAGGTAGTTACAGCCGCCATGGCGTCTTGTATGTTGGGCGAAAGGTCATCGTAAACGTTCATAACTTTTATGAAAATAATTGAAACCTCCGCGAATGACTGACATGTAGACTGTTCGCCATTTTGCATACGTACTGCTATGGGTCGCGGTATCATAGAATATAATAAGTCATCGCCCTGCTTCTTCCACGAGTCCGCCAATTCCAAAGATTTCTCCAATTCATCGGAACGCTCTTCTTCTTCTTCGAATAACATTTCCAATTTAGAGCAATGCTGCCAACCGGCCATTACCAGCTCTCGGCTAAGGCCATGTGCATTCAAATCATTGAGATACAAACCGACAGCATGCAACTCGTCCAGATTTTCAATTAGCGGACTACATAAATATATCAATGAGTTGATATCTTTCAATTGAAATATTTGACCCCTTAGGAGGATTGTTTTCAATCCTTTTCCCTCCGCCTTCATTTGTGTCTTTTCCATCCGCTGAACTGGTTTGCGTAACAATTCAAATTCGAACAGTACGGCGCGCATTTTTTCCAACACTTCCCATTCAATTGTAGTGCCCTTGGGACGATGACACCTAAACCAATGAGTGATGGCACATCCCAGAAAATTGTGCAATTTTTTGCCTGGATTATGCAACAACCACGTGTTGACAATTTTCTCGCCTGCATGAGTGATTTTCAAGTTTCGATCCAATATTAAAGTGAAAGGGAATAAATCCAGGAATATATTCAAATTGACGCGTGGAAATTTTAATTGCGAGGGATGAATAGTGCGATGTATACGCTTGGCCATATATTCAGTGTTGTCAAAATTTAAGCGAAATTTCACCACAACAGCCTTGGTAGCGTGACTAACGGCAAGGCCTTGCTTTGACACATCATTTTCTGATTCCAAAATAGAAATTTCTACCAACAGATCATAAAACTGTTTGGCCACCTCCGTCAATTGTCCCATTAAATAGTTGGACATGCCCGTTCTGCTGCTACGATACACAATCACCGCCCCCTCCGTATCTCTATGTGTTAACTGCATGGAGGGTGATTTCATTTTCGGATACGTGAAACGCATTTGTGTGTGTATGTTATCGATCGATTCCAAAAAGTCACAATAATAACGACCAGTCGAACGGATCATTTTCTCATAACCGAAATTACTGAAGAAGCGTACAAAACAACGGCCAAAAAAATTCATAAAATAGTCAAACGTCTCTCCCGTATATAGGGCAAGGGCGCTTGCAAATGCTGCCATGAATTTATCCGGATAGATTTGATGTGTTTTGAAGGTGCCATGCTTGCAATCAACTCTTTGGCATATTTGCTCCCATACTTGTTCGCCATATTCCTTTTGTATGTAATAGGCAACACTTTCATATAACATTCCGTACATATTTGTTTTGTAATTCCTTCCTTACGTCACTTCCAATTAAAATATGTTTTGATAAAGGATGGGGGATGCTATTATTTTAATTGTTTCACTACAGTTCCTTGATTGATGTAAAAGGAGTGCAAATAGGTGCATACCAGATATATTTACTTTGTTTGGACGGACATGCTTTTCATTTCATTTTTGTATCACAATTGTTGGACAGACGGACGTAAAGTTTCTAATTCTATTTGGGGGTATAAATTCTTCATATATAATATATAATACAAGAGGGAGTATTGTGTATTTTTAAGCTTTTTTTAATCTCCCACGTAACTAGCAAAGGTTTACAACACAAGCAAGTGCATCCGCAACAATGCACATCCACACCTAAAATCTAATGAAAAATTTAATGTTTCCGTTTCTTCTTTTCTTACTGTAACGGTTCACAAATTTTAAACGACTGTTCCCCTAAGTAAAGGGCGGTAGGTTTTTATAGTCTATGTTGGTACAACCTTTCATCAACATGATAAATGGGATATTAACGTATAAATATTAAGGAAGAGGAGTAACATAATATGTTGGGTGTTTGTGCGTTTGGAGACTTGACATAAGATTAGATTTCCCTTCTCTGTTCACACCATACACTGCCCGTTAGTTAAATGCTTTAACTGTAATTGATTCATTTTTTCTTTCTTTTCTTTTCTATTCTTTTTTGTTATGTTATGTGTTTGTAAGAGTATGTAGTTGAATGAATGAGTTTTTATACCAATAACCAATTAGACAAGGACTATTATTATATTCGTATAGTCCTTATTATTTAATGGAGTGTATGGTTGAAATATGATTTAAATCCCTAGACATTTTATTTTAATAATAATAAATAGTTTTATCGATAAAGAGATTCCTCTCTATTTCTCTCTCTCTTTTATAAAATGACATGTAGCAACGTGCATATTACATTATAACAATAAATAAAAACTATGGAATAATTTTTAGAAAACTGAATGATTTAAGACGAGAAAATACTCTTTGTGTATCCTTGAATTTATTACAAAATACCCTAACTTTACACTATAATTGAGCCGCACACACATATATATGTTTATTTACCTAGGCCCACTTGATTGAAGAGTTTATGTTTAGCTATTTGAGCCATTAAACCGGTAATTAATTCAATGGATGTGCGACTGCAATCGCGGGTGGCTTTAGTTAATTTATCTTCTGTGCGTTTTTCATTGACATCGCATCCTGCTTATAAAAGAATTGAAATTACTGCAAAAATAATACCTAGAAGGTAACATATGCACTTACCAGCCATTATGAATGGAGCCCGATTTAAACTTATTTCACTTTGCTCGAGTTTATCGGATAAATCATATATTTGACCCGTAGTATAATCGGCATTAGTTAATAAACCAGAGCTACCCAAAGTGTTGACCCAATATTTATTCCATAATGAGTCCAATAATTTACGGTCCAGGGCGGATTTGAAGTAGCTGACTTCCAGAGGATAATATTGTTTGCAGTGAACACCGAAATCTTCGATTTTATTTAAGGGTATCGTTTGATATTCGGAGGGCTCCTCATTGGGTGGTTTATAACCGGTGGGATAAGTGCGAAAGGCTCCCAAGCAAACCTTACCAGCTGATACTGTACGTACAGGATCTACCACAATAGCAACGAATGGCTCTTGGTATGTTTGGTTTAGCATTTGTGTGCTGACATCAATACCAGACAACCAGCAACCGTAACCAGGATGACTGTGGTACCAGCCGATAGCATTTTCCAAACGTCCCACTTCCTTGGCTGAATCAATATACGCGGACATGTATTCGTAAGCTTGTGATTGGGCATTAACGCGCGTTTCAGTTCCTTCTACCGGTAAAGCAAAGGCATCCATAACAATCTAAGGTATAAGACAATTATATGTGACACATATTAATTAATAAATTTTACTTACCATTGTATTGTCTTCTACTTTGCCTAACAAGAGACCCATAATTTCCAAGGTACCACCGGACCGAGCATGCATTACCATTTTCAATAGAGATAAAGCGGATATTTTAATATCTTTAAAATAATGAGGATCCTTTGCCCATGGTTTGGCATCCAATATTTGCCTCTGTTGTTCACCGTCATAGCGAAATATTTCATCACATGCTGGTAAAATTTTAATCGCATTTTCCAATTCCCAAGTTTTACGAGCAGTTTCACCATCCATTTTCGGCTTTTATTACAATTTTCATTCGATTAGACAAAAAAAATCAAAATTTTCTTGTTGTACACGATATCCTAAAATACACCAAAGCCTTGCCATATATCGATTCAGTTGCTAATTTAGGTAGCTTTACAATATTTCGCAATTCCAATAACAAGTTTGATTAAAGTAGGTTGGAGTACTCTGCAACACTCCGGTTCCGTTCATGTAACTTAAATGCATATCAGAACAAATTATATTAAAACAGTTGATTCACACAAACTTGTTTGTTGCAACTTGCAGACTTATTACTTGACTGCATTGGTTGATGCCGAATTGCAGCCATTACAAGATTTCGAAAATAAAACTTGACTGTACTTCATATTGGAAGTGTGCAGAGTAGCATCAACCATTATTTTGATTTAATTTTCTTGCATATTATAAAAAAAATCTTAATAAAAACTGTGAATAAAAATATGATTTATTAATTAATTAAACGTATCACTCTCTTAATATCTATAATTTGTTAAATTTGTTCACTGTGTTGATATTTTAAGTTGTACAATGCAACTCTGGTGTTTAAATTATTATAACGGAATTAGACAACAACAATGTCATAAAAGTAAACGAGAGCAAACAGTTGACGAGAGCGTCCTAAAATTCCAATGCAAAAGTAGTCCGTGAAAATTTGTGTTATTTGTTTAATAATTGTATTTAAAAATACATAAAACAGCAAAAAAATCACTAATATACTTATAATATTATGGTGATACATGGAATTTTGTGATAACTTTGTGCTATAAATGTAGAAAAAATCGTTCAAACAATACGGCGAAGAAAAAAATATATATATGCATATATATATATATGTTTTTTGACGGCTTCGTTTTCATTTCATATATAAACGACCAACAAGGAATCATCTTTCCACTGAGATAATACAAAAAAAAAGCCCAATGTAGGCAAATGTATAGTGCAAAAAAAAAAAAGCAAAAGGCGGAACAAGGAATATTAATTTGATGAAAATTTTGATCACTTAGTTCACAAACAAGTCAACGGAAAATGTCTTTAGAAGGCGCTAAATTGATTTGTTTGAATGAGGATGGTCATCCAATACAAACGATTATAGCCAAGGGTCGAAAATTTACTATAGGCTATTATATGAATTGTGACTATGTGCTATCAGATGCTAAAGCGGAGGGAGTACATTGCGAAATTGAATGCGATGCGTTTGGCAGGGTGGGTTCTCTTTTGTGCAATTATCTAAATAAATAATGCATGCAGTTGTACATGAAATATTTTTATGTACATGTATGAACAATCTTTCTAATATTGAAAAGAAGTTAAATATAAAATATTTATAAATAACATCTAAAAATATATTTTTTTAAAGTTGCAATTATGAATGCAACAACATTATTCAATAACTATATAAAAACACTTTGCTTCTAATCGGTTAAACGTGTACATTAGTAACGTTCTCTCCATTTCGGATAAGTCTACTTTGGTATTGTTTTGTTTTGACAAGGTGTCAACGTATTCACACGTTTAATAAAAAATAATTTTATTTATGTCAAAATCAGTGATTAGAGTTAATGACTATAAACATATCGGTTAAAGAATTATAGTTTTCTTTCAAGTGACTTTTTTCACCTTTTAATTCTCAATAACCACCCACATTATACGAAAGGTTATACTAGCACTTTTAAAGCGAGAAGTAAGTTCGAATTGCACCACTTGTATACCTTGTTAAGCCGACTAAATTGATAATGGTAGAATAACAAAGAAAGTACGCTCTTTAATAAGATTTTATAAATAATACTTTATAGAGAACTGTAGAGGAAGAAATCGTTCTCAAAAGTGTTTTCTTCTTGCAAGAGTACATATTTACTTATAAATGTGAAATTGCCCATAACTTCTCTATTGTTTGGTATTGTAATATATAACGACTTGTATACTTTTTGTTTTTTTAGGTTTTCATATGCAATTTGTCGACAAATAATCCCATTACATTGAATGATAACATCGTGGATGTGACTCGACCACTAATGCATGGCTCCAAATTAAATATATTGGAAAAGAATTTCTTATGGCATTTCCCAAGAACAACGAGCAGTGAATGTGAGCAGTTAACAATAAATGAACCTAACTGTACACCAATACGCCACATTGACAGACCAAAACAACCACCGATATCTTGCCCAGAAATTAAGGTAAATTTCTACAGATCTACTAAATGGTACAAATTGGGCATATTGGGGCATTTTGCCGGAGCCACCTGTACTAATCATACTACAACTTGTTCTCATTTTCATTTATATTTTTCCTATATTTCAGATGTATCGTGGAGTATATAAAAGACTGACAATACACACGTAAGTTGCTTATTTTTTTTCAAGTTCAAATAGCCTGCTAGGTTTTATTATTGAAGTTAATTTCAAAGTAGAAAAAAATTCTATATGTATCTATGGGTTCCTTTCGTTCAAAATATTTGATAGACGTCAAATTTTTTTCGTTAATTTTTCATCAATCCGTTTTAATACATTAAATATGTTTCAATTATCTTACGAAAGCTTTGCACATTGCATCAAATCTGATGAAATGGGCAACACATCGTTTAAGTTGGAATCCCAAAAAGCAGAAAAAGACGCAAAAGAAGAAGAAGAAAACAAATCAGTTGATACGCAGGCGGTGTCTGAAAATGTGATCACACCTAAAGCGCATTTGATAAATTCTACCAAAAATAAACAAAACTTGAGCACCGAAAAGAAAAAACAATTGCTAAAATTATGTCATCCGTCAGATATGTTAATTACGTCATATTCACCACGTGAAACTGGTGTACGTATACATAAGACCTTCACGTCCTTGGTAAAGCCCAAAGTGCTGGTCACTACAGAGCACAAAAAGCTTGGAACACCTAAAATTAAATATATCAACGATGGCGATCAAAGTAAAAATCTGATGAGTTTTAATACGCCATCCAGTACAGCAGTAAAATCCGCCATAAATACCCCATTAACAGTGTCCCAAAGTGATAACAATTCATCCATGCATTTAATTGACTTGACTGTGACACCACAAAAAATTCAAACCGTCAAATCGGCAATAAAATCTTCAACCAGAAAGAAACTAATACAGGACCATACCACAATTGAAGTAAAATCTTTGAGTTTATCGGCTATACCTCCAGATTCTCCAGTGTGTGATGAAGATAGTAAAATATCAAACTCCAGCAATTCGATTATCAGTATTGATTCTACAGATTCTTCGAGTCTAATATCAAATGCATCAACTAGAGGGCAAAGTCCTACCAAAGTACAAGATAAAAATTTTAAAATCAACACACCCAAGCTGGCACCGTCTTCACTGAGAAAAAGAGCTTTACTAAGCAGTGTGAAGAAGCAAGCCACCACCCAATGTACTACACCCGCATGGAAAGACAGTCCGAACCGTTTACAAATGCGTCAGAATATAGAAACTACACCAAAGTCATTAACAGTGACTCCAAAAGATGCAAAATTACCATTTAGACGAAGCACAAGTACACCCACACGTAAAATTATAAATAAAGATCGTTTCGATTTCACCAAAGCATCTCCTAGTACTAGTTCAGCAGTTAAAGCCAATCCGTATAATCGATTTGCTGCTACATCAACACCATATGCGGTCAAGGCGGGATCTTCTAAACAACAAAAATCACCCATTCACAGAGTTATACGGAAATCATTGAAGGCTACACCCACTACCTCACGCATTTCCAAAAGCCAAGTCGCATCACAGTTTAGGGAGTTCAGCTCATTGAAAGAAAAATCTCCTCAAGCGGTTTTAAGTAAACGCCTAATAAAGCGTGCACGCAAATCACTACCTGAGAGAAGTTCAACTAGCAATGTCAGCGTCAAGTTGCATGAAGAAACTGACAACCAGTCGAATTGCACAGAGGATGGTTCAAATGAATTGAGTCGAACGTTTGTTGTAGAATCGGAAGAGAACGATGTGATTGCTGTAGAACAGAAACCTAGAGATGCCACATTTTCACCTAATAAACCGCATTCGCAAAACATAGCATGTGCACCTGAAACAAACACTAATGAATCGGATATAGTTGAACAAGATGAATGTTTTGATGAAATTATTGAGGCCACCAAAGAAATGATATCAAATGAAGGTAATGCACTTGAAAAAGATACCGCCGGTCAAGAAAAATATGACGTTACACCCAAATTGATTTCTAAGACTGAAACGATTTCTGCGGTAAACTTAACTAATCCCGCAACGAAGAATCTGAAGAATTCGGAAATATTACAAAATCAGGAAAATAAAGTTACAGCAAAATTGGACGATCAAACCATTTTTGGAGAAGAATCAACTTTCGAGACCAGCACAGCGGCAACAAGTGTCATGGAAAAGAATTTGGAAATTGTATCAACCGAAGAAAGCAAAAATATGCACAAATTAGATGACAATCAAGTTTTTGGTAGTGAGTTAACTACTGAAGAAAACAATCGAATGGAATCTGCTGCAAATGTGAAAGCACACAAAACTAACATCAGCCACGATGATGTAAACCAATGTGCCATTGAAACGTGTTCACTGCACTTTAATGTTCAGGAACTTGATGAAATTGAAGATATCCTGCAACCTGCAACTGATGGTGATGGTGGCAGTACTGAAAATGAGTTTAATATACAGAATGAAAATGTACAAGTAGGCGAGAAGGCAGAAGAGGAGCCCATAAGTATTAAGAAAGTAAACGTAAAGCCAGAAGATGGCTCTCGGGCGAAACAAAATGAAGGAAATCCAAAAATTAAAATTAGTGAAAAATATATAGAAGAGAAAGTTGAGGAAAAAGAAGTAAAAGTTGATTGGCAAGAAGCAGAAGAAGAAGCAACAAAATATTTTTCACAAGAAAGTCATGAAAAGGAAGACAAATTTAAAACCAAGAAATCATTTCAAACAAACGAAATAATCACTCGCAGCAAGGAGCAGACAGTTCAAGAAGGTGCGAAATTAATAAAAGCAGAATTGTGCGGCAAAAAAAATACATTTCAGAATGTCACAATGGATACAAAGCTGGAAAATAAAATGTCAACCATAAAATTAACAGTTTCAGAGCAAAAGTCTGAATCTGATGAGAACTTAACTCACACTGCCACAAAGAAAACTGTTTTCGCCCTCAAGTATGAACAAAAACAAGAAGAATTAAAGGAAAATCCTAAGGCCAACGTAGAAGAATCGCAGACTGATGAGATACAAGTAGTCGGTGATGATAAGTGTCACACGGGAATTGAAGATACTAGCAAATTATTGAAAGAAATCGAAATTCTTCTCAACAAATCCGATGAAATGGAGCAGAAACGTTTAGAGGATAATAATGGCTGTCATTTAACCGAAGAAAATGAACAACTTTTACTGGAATCACAAGAATCAGACAAAGCACAGCAATCATCATCTGCTGAATATATGAATCAAAATCAATCCCCAAAAAATCAAATAATAGAAGATGCAAAGTCTGCGAGAGAAGTTTTACAAGTTGAAGATCAAGCAAAGGTTGGTGAGCCGATGAAAGAAGAGGATGTGGAAGCTAAAAAGGAACCTGAAGAAAAATCGATAACGGAATGTAAAGTACCAAAAGAGACACCCGAAGAAACTTCAATCTCAGAACAAATGCGTGAGGAGAAATCGATGAAAGGAAGTGAACCAGTTAAACAGAAACCTGAAGAAACTCCAACCTCCGATTATGAGGTGGAAGACGGTCAACATTCCAACCCAAATGATAAAAACAATTCAGATGATCTTAAATGTAACAAAGAGTTCGAAAATCTAGAGACAATTGACGACAGTGCTGTTGACTTTTCCAATGAAGTCAAAGATAATTCGGTAAATAATGAAGAAAATGAAAATTTACACGAAAGTAAAATGCAGTCTAAACGCATGGAAACACTTTCCCTGGACTTAACTGCCAAGAAATACCTTGATGAGGAAGGAAAGGCAAAAACAGAAGGCAACAGAAACAATATTAATGTCGTAGCAAAGGAAACTACTCCCCCTCTTCCTATAGGAAGTGATGACAACTTTGAAGAACATAGCTCCGATAAAAAGCAAGATGAATTGAAAACGTTTGCCATGAAAAGTTCTGTTGCAGAAGAAGAAAAAGCTGATGAAATAGAATTTCATCAAACGGCGACTAAAAATAGAGTTAACCCGTCTTCAGCCATTCTTGGCTTGACTACATCCACGCCTGTGACACAAAAATCAGTAGAGAATAACCCGTTGACGGGTAGTAAACAAGCCTCCTCATCAAAAGGAATAAAAAGTTGTAATTCTGTAACTACTCTGGGTGATGCATCACCATTAACCCTCAGGCGAAGTGCTAGGCGAGCTTCAGCATCTGCTGTCTCTTGCGATGTTCGTACATCCACTCAGAAAGTAAAGCGTCGGGCCTCTGTCACCGTCTCAGTGAACACTCCATCTAAAAATACATCCGATACCTGTGCATCTAAAACACCCAGCAAACGTTTAGATTTTAGTGAAATGGATGATGATATGATGGGTACAATAAACGAAGAGAACGTGGAAAACGAAGACGTGATGGAAGAACCAACTGTTTCTTCTAATACTCCCACTTCGGCTGAAACAAAACTTGAACAAGATGTATGGAATACTGATGATAACAAGTCTGTGAACAAAGTTTCGAATATTAATACACAAACACCTGGTGCTTCTATATTAAAAGAACAACTATTGTCTGCTACCCCGAGACGACGTTCTAGACGTACTTCGGTATCTGCTGATTTTTGTTACGTGTGCACCCCCACCACTAAGGTAAGCAGACGTAGTTCGTTAACTGAATTCATACACACAACACCTAAACCGTCGAAAATTCTTTCCGGAAATGTAAAAGACACCAAAACTCCCAACAATAGTAGCAATGCTGCTGCTACACCGGAGCCATACACACCTATTACGCCTAGACGTAGTGCCCGACGTGCCTCGGCATCTGCTGAAAGCTGCAGTGCATATAAAATATCTCGGCGTTCGTTGTTCACTGTCGCAGTGGAAACGCCCACTAAAGGAAGTCATATCAAGGATTTAACTAAAATTTCTCGGACCCAAACACCTAGTAAGCGTTTAGACTTTAGTGTTATGAGAGAAATAGATGAAGATATGGGTGCAATTATTGAGGAAGAGAACGAAAATCAAGAAGCACCACAAGAACAATCATCACCTGTCAAAGTTCCCGCTCAGACAGACTTTTTATCACATACTTTGAATACTGAAGATGTTGTGACATTAAAGGGAAAAGATGAGGCTTTAGCAGAAACTCACTTCTCAGAAATGCCAGCACATGAAATTGATACAATGGTAGAAAATAACCCAACGACATCTGAATCAAACGTTATATTGAATGTGGAAGAAGAACCAGTTCAGAAGAACGTGTGTAATTATACAGAATATATTGAAAATAGTGTTGGAGATGATTTTAATGAAAAAGGAACAACACAGCCGGTAGTTGTTGTTGAAGAGGACAGCACTTGTGAGGTAGTAAAGGAAACGTGCACAAAACCATCAGAAGAAGACACTGATGATTTGGGTAAATATAGGACAATTATGTTTGGAAAAGGATTTGCCGATTTATATTCTTATTTATGATTTTACAGTTAATCAAGAAATGGATGAGATTGCAGAAGAACTTGAGCATAGTGTAAATGAATTTTATAACAACGGTAAGTGTTTGTTTAAGTAAATTATTGTGAATTTCATTCAACTATCATGAAACTTTCATGATTTTTTCATTTTAAATAATATTCAATGTATTGCTATGTACACTAACCAAGATGTGAGAAAACTAATATTGATCAGATTTTTGTTTTAATTTCGACACTCAGTAGATGATGTGTCGATCTTAACTACTTAGTTATAGAAATTATCCGTAAATTATCAAAAATTAAAATAAAACAAGTCAAAACATTATAGGGCAAAGTCGGGCTATATCAGTTTTGATATATTATACAATTTATTTTTTTTCTTAGAGAAAAGAAAAACTTTATATTTTTATATATGCTTGTGTTTTCAAAAATTTCAAAATGATAAATATGTCACAAAATTTTTTTTTAATTTTTGTTTTTTGTTTGTTTATGAAATCAAAAAAGTTTTTATATGGGAAGGGATTCTAAAAATAGTCCGATCCTATAATCATTTTCAAAAGGATTTCTTTTTAAGCCAATACATATCCTTGTTTCAGATTTATTCAAAATATTTCAAAAAATAATAGGACCTTATATGGGAGAGGGTTCTAAAAATAGTCCAATCCGGTCCATTTGCAATAGGATTTCCCTTTGGGCCAATACATGTTCTTGTATTAAATTTCAGTAACTCCTTAACGGCAAATGCCCCACCCATCTTTAATTATACCGATCGATTCCTGAATCAAAATCTAAATCGTTTTCACTATGTCCATCTGTCTGTCCATATAAATTTGTTCGCAAGCTATAGATCTTATTTTGTAAGATATTTCGTTGAAATTTGGTACAAGGACATGAAACTCTATTGAAAATATACCGAATCGGATTATTTTTAGAACCTTTCCCCTTATGTCCTTAATATTTCACGTAGAGGCATAAGTCTCTATACCTAGCAATACCTCGTGTTTACGGACACGATTAAAGTAATTGTAGCATAATTTAAGGTTGGGCTTGATTAGAACATTTTCAGTTGTTCTTATCAACTCAGCTATTTTTTACTTAGATTCTGAGCATCCATATTTCGAACGGTTTTCAGTTGATCACCGTGATAATAATGCCACGAAGGCTGATTATGTGCCCCAACAAATTGAAGCCTTTTAAAAAAACTCTGATTATTTTTGCTTTATTTGGCAAATCGATCGATCAATGAATGAAACAATTAAACAAAATAAAAGATATTATAAATTTATAATTTCTTCGTACATGTTATCTCTCGTATTAGATGTGCCGGTTGAAGACACACAGACTTTACTAACTAATAATAAAGCTGAAGTTTGGGATGAATGCGAATATGAATATGGGCAAGAAATTGAAGGTAACTTTATTACACATGATGTTTATCAATTATTAAATATGAAAAATATTTGCAGATAATCCGAATTTTGAAAGTGACAAATTGAACTTTACAACCAAGCAGGCAGTTCAGTCTGGTACTATTGAAAAAGATTCTACACCAATTTCTTTAGAAGACGTGAAAGAATGTCAAATTAATACCGAAAAAGACTTTGAACTGCCTACAACATCAAAGCAAGCTCGCAATAAAGATAAATTGGAACTAGACATGCTAGAAACACCCAGTTCATGCAAATCCAATCTTGATAATGATGCACAAGAATTACTGCAAACTCCGAAGCGGCACAACATGCCAAAGATAATAAATAACGATCCTATAATTGACACACCTGCTGAGAATGTCGAAGTTAAAAATGAAAATTTGGATAAATATTTGAAAACACCGCGCGCTAAAAATATTATGATGCCCATTATAGAGAAAGCTATTGTTAAGATATTACCAACACCAACACCAACAACAGAATATAATTTAAATATCACCAATGACACTGAAAGTATCGGTTTCGAGGAATTGTTCAAAACTCCGGGAATATCACGCTTAATTGAACCTAACATCACCTCGACGCCATGTGTTGAAGTTAAAGAAAACATTAAAGAAGATAAGAAAATAATCAAAGAGAGTACCAACGATAGTGAAATAAGTGCTGAAGGAGGTGAAGAAGAAGTACTGAAACTAAATAAATCAGCCGAAGAAGCTTTCGATAAACTAATGGGCGAATCTATGCATTTCAAGTCACAATTACGTAAAACCTATGACCGAAAAATGTCAAGCTTGACAATGCCAATTGTGCCTTCACCATTCTCAGCGGCACATGTAGTAAGTGATTTACCGAAATCGGATGTTGAAGAATGGATTGAAAGTTTAGAAACTGAAGAGGATTCCGTAATGATGTCGAATGATTATAAGCAAGATCGGGAAGATGAGACAGAGGAGTTGGTTGATGTTGTGGATAGTACAAATAAGAGCACAATAGAACCGCCCGCCTCTTGTCTTAAGATGTATTTTAAAGACAACACCGGTGTTATGAACACAACCTCATCTTCAGATGTTATTATTAATTTAATTTTGCCGGAAGAAAGTTCTGTTAAAGATCCTTTAAGGGATTCCTTATTAAGTAACAGAAATAAAAAACCAAAACAATACTCAGCTAACACTAACGTAGCGGCTGATATAAGTGGTCTTCAATTATTAGATCAAACAGAAGAATCAATATTCGAGGCTCCCCTCATGGTTAGTGATGATGATGATGAATGCGAAGCTGACAAAAACCAAATCATTAAACCAATAATTAGTCCATTAAAAGCAACTAAACTGATCGAGTCCATTGATGTCAGTAATGAAAACAGCAATGATTTGGACGAACCATTGTTTGTGA
This sequence comes from Crataerina pallida, assembly GCA_949710015.1. Taxonomy (NCBI): domain Eukaryota; kingdom Metazoa; phylum Arthropoda; class Insecta; order Diptera; family Hippoboscidae; genus Crataerina; species Crataerina pallida. The sequence goes on along the minus strand of OX453290.1, from coordinate 27,850,124 downwards.
GTGAAAGTGAAGATTTGAATTTGTCACAGTCAGTGGAAGATATTGAGGCATTACCGCTTGAAGATCATAAATTAAATTCGAAAGATTCGGGCAGTTTAACATTTATCGATAATGATAGTGAATCGAATAATAAAATGGAAGTGAGTAGCAATACCCTGAAGACAAATGAAAGGCAAACTTTGGAAAGTGAAGAAGATCTTATCACAGATGATCTTAATATAAATATACATAAGGAGCAGACAGGTAATGTGTCACCCTCCAAACCTGGGGAGGTGTCGCATTCAGAAAAAGCAAACATACCCGCTGCAGTCACGACTCTCTCTAAAGATCAAAATGAACACGAAATTGTACCTGGTGAAAAGAATTCAACCCCAGAATGTGACACGGTGTCAAATAAAGAACATATCGATACCTGGGGAACAGATCAAAGTGATGACGTCACTATTGTAGAAACTGGAACTTCTGACGCAACTGATGAGAAGAGTTTTAAACGACAAATTAATGTGAAAGAACGTGACAGTCACCTCGAATATAAAAAATCGCCAAGTGAGGTACATGAAAAAATACAAACTGAGCGATCCTCTCATCCAACAGCAACTTTACGTGGCACTGCTACTACAGGCAGTGACATTTATGAATCTGTTGAACATTCAAACGCAGACCACTTAACACGAGAAAAGATAATGGTTGAGGACATTGCAATTAATATGGTCTCGAAATCTCCTGAAGCTGGACAAATTGAGAAGAATAAAACTCGGATAAATGAAATTTGCAAACCAAATGAATTTTCCGAACAGGAAGTTGTCAAAGAGGAAAACAAAGAAGAAGTGGCTGAAGAGTTCAAATTAGAAAAATCGAGGAATCAAGAAGACATACACAAAGTCGAGCTTATTGATGAAAAACACATGCTCCATAAGGCAGTGACATCACATAAAACCGAAGAAACAGCTGTACTTGATATTCATGAACATGCAACACCGTCTGGTGTAATAAAAAAAAGTACAAACAATACTCAACCAGAGGAGGCACAAACACAAGTTAACGTAAGCACGTCGGTAAATGAAGAAAACATAACTGAAGCAAATTTTATTATACAGGAACGGCACAAATCTGTAGCTGAAGAAAATATTAAGGCAGATACAACGGCATCAAACATTATTTGTGAACCTGTTGATTATTCAAAAACGGTACTAAGTGTAGAAGAGGAAAAAACAAACGTGCAAAAGACATGCCAAGAAGAAGTAGAAAAAGAAAAATCAACCCATAATCAGCGTGACACCAACGATATTTACAAAGTACAACAAAGTGAAGGTTTACAAGTTGAAGCAGCAACCGTTGAAGTTTACGAAGCAATAAATTTAAGTTCACGCAAAATTGAAAATAAAATAGGCAATGAACCAACAAATGAAGCTTTTAAAGAATTAAAACCTTCGAGCGAAGTAAAGTGCAGTCCTGCAATAGGAGAGTTTCATACCAATAAAGAAACTATAGAATCAGGTAAAGATGTATCTGCAAATTCAGAAGAAGCTTCGACCTCAATTAAACAAACTATGACGAAGGAATCATTTGAGAAAACTGCAACAACAGAAGTTGAAGAATCTATGCAAAAGAAAATTGATATGAATATTCGAATTTCTATTAAACGGTCAGATGTGGAAAGTGAAAGTCAGACAATAGTAAAGGAAAACGAAAAAACTGACAATGATGATGTTGTGTATGTGGAGCAAAAGGATCAAATAACAGAAAATCCTGGCACAGGTCTTGCAACAACAAACGACCGAACAGAAAAATCACTCTCATCTGGAGCGGATAATATAATAACCATAAGTGATGAGGAAATTGAAGCCATTACTGCAGAAGCCCATGCAACAAATGAAGTCTGTAATCCAGCAGCAGGGCAACAGACAACGGATTTAGCAACAGAGACAAAAGAATCTCCAGAAAATTACACAACAACACCAAAAACATATATTTTCGAAATTACAATAAGTGACTCTACTAAATCCACAAGTGAATCCTCTACTTCACATATAGACGAAAATCGTGAACAGTCCAACGTTAGAACAAGAAAGACGAGTAAAGCATTTCAAGCAAGCGAGGATTCTAATAGTAACATTGATATTCCACTGACACGACGTAGACGCAAACGACTTCAACAAAATGTTTTATCCGTCGAAGCAAACAAAAGTCGAACTGCTGTTAAACGTAGTCGTCGAAATATTGCCAAATCTGAATCAAGTCAAGATTCTATACAAGATAAAGAAGATAAAGAGGCGGGTACAACCAAACGCAGCTTGCGCAAAAAATTGACAAAAAAATCGCCATTGAAAACGATTGAAGAACACGAGGCTCCCCAAAAAGTAACTTCACCAGAAGTGAATGAGCCGCATATAACGCCAATAGACTTAAGCAACATAAAGATAGTACGGGGAATGGTTGTAGAGTCACCTGCAATCCCAAGTGAAGACGAGACCAAAATGCTGACAAGTGAATTGCCGCAAGATTTGTCAAATCCTCTCAATCTGGTTACGCATAAATCTGAAATTTTACATAGTCCGCCAAAACGAGCAAGTCATTACATTCCTACAGCTCTAAAGGAAGAATCACCCTCTTCAAGTCATACAACCAGACAACTTTCCAACTCATCCATAGAACAACAGATTGGCAAAAAGGAGCCTATAAATTTAACAATATTACAAGCTACTGTTAATAGTCATCAGGTATCGGAATCAAGACAACAGGAAGAGCAAAAACCTTTAAAAAAACGGGCCAGACAGTTACACGATCAGGATCAAGGTTCCTTGGAAAGCAAGCCAGATGTAATCATTCAAACTACTATAACCTTCCAGGGGCCAGTTCATGATTTGGAGAATGTCATGAAAACCAAGGACTCCACCTCTACCAAAACTAAATTTATAGCATCGGACACATCTTCAATAAATATTGCCCCACTACAGCTTCTGAATTCTGAATTTATAGAGCCAAAGGAAAACGCTCAACTTTCCAGTGCCCCAGTGGTATTGAACAATTCAACACCACCCGATAATTTACTAAATCGTTCTGATGAACAAATTGCAGAAGACTCAAACAAGAGAGCAAGAGGTACTCGTAAAAGGATATTGCACAAAACTGCAGTCGATATTGAAAAACCTCGCAGAGGTACTCGCCGAAAACAAAATCTAATCGATCAAACTATTGTCACCGAACCAAATGAACGTCAAACATCAGAAAATCAGAAATTAGAAGAACTTAATCAGCCTGAGCCGCAAACGAGTCCCTTGAAAAGCTCTCGTGGCAGAAGAAAACGAGCCAAACAAGTTGATAATGATAATAATTCATCTGTGACGGCGTCCACATCCAAAAGGCGCACTAACAGACGAAAGGCCGAGGAGAGAATACTGCATGAGCAAGAAATGAAAGAAGTCATTCAAAAATTGGAGAAACTAGAGCCCACATCAGGCGAAAGTGAGAAAGATCTGAATAGGTCAGACGTAGGTAGTGAGAGAGTACCTCAGGAAAAAGAACCACCGCCAATAAGTGTTCAAATATACAACAAAAAAGAACTCTTTCTTGAGCATGCAAATGCCATACAGACCCCTACACACCCACCTCCTCCTGCAAATATCTCAGCCATGGAGAATAGGGAAGAGGTACAAATAATCGATAAAAAGAAACCATTAAAGAGAAAAGGACGTAAGCGCAAAGATGATTCGGGCGATACGTTGGATGCAAATGCCTCCCAAGACGAACCTTCTAGGAAGAGGGCAGCACAAGGTGTTGAAAATCAAGGCCACAATGTAGAAGTATTACCAAAGCTGACGGATAGTCTTGAAGGTACGCCATTAAACGCGGAACGAACTGCTGATCAACCTGTGTCTCAATCGAAAAGACCTCAACGTAAAGCTGCCACAGCCTATCATAATTACGATGAGACATCTGACAGTGAAATGGCACCGGCCAAGAAGAATCCCGATACTCATAGGAAACGTATAGATGTAGAAAAATCTCCAGTACCTGCAGCAATAGAGAGTTCTTTGCAGCTGTCGCCCACTGAGGCAGGTATAGTAACAGCTCGGGGCCGTATGCGCAAGCCCAACGCTCGAGTACAACAATTTCTCGAAGAAGAGCGCGCTAAGGGAGATACTCCAAAAAAACGAACAGCATCCAGCACGCCTCAACGTACTCCTGGTGGAAGAAGACGCAAAGCATCTACCGCTGATTCTATAACTACAGATAATGTGCAAGAAACTCCGAAAGTTGCGAAACGTGGGCAGGGGCGTACTTTGGAACAGTTGGAACATCAACCCATAGAAGAAGTTGAAAAACCGCCTTCGGTGGCTATTGCCCAACCTGAGGATAAAGACATTACAACATTACCGACGATTACGGAAGTAGTAAAGGAGTTGGTTAAGTCAGATGAAATAGTACATACACCAGCCATAACGAAACCACGACGGGGACGTAAAGCGAAAATATTGAACGCAACTGAAGAACCCACTCAGAAAAAGTCACCTGGTGCACTACAAATGGAAAAATTAGAGTTAACGCCGGCATCTGCATCCACTCCAACTCGCATTGCAGGCAGACGTACAGCTGCTGCTGCTGCCAAAGCCAGAATAGAAGAAGATGCTATAGCGGCGGCCGCTATCGATCCGCCAAAGAAAGTCAGAAGCCGAAAAGTGGCTGCAAAAGTGACACCCATTGAAAACGATGAGCCCAGCAAATTACAAAATACAGTAACGGTAGTTGAACCCCCAAAAATTGTGGATCATAGCGCAGCATCAACCGAAAATTTAGCAGCAGCTAATGAGCCAGAAGCAATGGAGATAACCCACCCAACGAAACGGGGTGCACGCAAAGCGGCCGCAGTTACCGAAACAGTGGTGCCACCAAAACGAGGACGCAGAGCAAAAGCTGCTGTAGTGGATTATGGTGAACACGCAACGGACGATACTGAAGTGAAAACGCGAACAATTAGAAATCGTAAAATTGTACATTTCGAGTCTCCCGGTCAAAATGCGGAACAATCGGAAGAAACGCCTTCAGGTACAGTAGGATCCAGCATATCAACTGAAACAGCGCAATCAAAGGTGACGACATTAACTGAAGAGGCTAACGTACAGCAAACACAAACAGCAACAAAACGCGTCACGCGAGCCCGCCGTAAATAATTCCATTTGCATACAATTTAAATGAATTTCCTTTTTTTGTTATTATATGTCATGTAGTTTTTAGTGCTCTCACACAAACCCCACAAATGCCTCTGTTCATTATTTTATTCATTTCTTGTTCCTTCTTTTTTTTCTTCCTATCATTGTTTTCCTTGATTTATGAATATATAAACACAAATCATGAAGATTTGTGTGTTATTGTGAAGCTCTCCTATTACAAATTAAACTGAAATGTTTTCTTATTTAAAATATTTTTCTTTTGCACATTATAACCATTGTTAGATTTATTGCACAAAACAAAAAAAAAATTTTAACAAAAAGATCACATTTGATGAGAAATTTTTTTATTTCCATGGGGCCGCATTATTTTTGAGTACATTTTATGATTTCTTCCATTATCCAGTGAAAAAACCTGTAATATTAGTTTGATTTTATTATTTTTTTTTTTCTTCTATGTATTAATATATGAATTACTTGTAAAACTTGATTTAATAAATAATGAATAAATTAATTAAAAAAAAATTTAAAAAAAAACATCAATTTGTCTTAATAATTGTAAGTTGAGTAATTTTTGTTTTTTAAAAAGTTCCGTGGGCCAGAGAGAACTTACTTTGCGTGAATCGAACTTATCGTCACTTGTATTAGAGAGACTCGACTGTTATTTTAATCAAAAAGAAAACGGAAGTAAAAAACTAAATTGGGTTCAGGCCAAATTTTAAATATTCTCCACATTTACTATAAAAAAGGTGGCGTATGGCAGATACATCTTTATGCCCTCTGAAAATATATATATTATGTATCAGCTTGCAAATCAAGTTTTACATTGAGTAGTTTTTTGTAAATTGTAATCCTATCTCTTGTTCGACTATGCCCATTTTTATCATATTGATGAATGAAATAATTATAAATATTTTAAAATTCATAGTTATAAATTCTTGTGACACATAAATAAATTTTTATCGGTTGTGGGCATTTGCCAAATTTCACTTAAGTGTCTTTCAGCTCAAAATTTACGTGTGAGAATGGCAAAAATAGACAGATGCACGGACATACCTCAGATGTTTTTGATGCTGATCAAGAAGTCAATCGATATATCTTTAATTCAGAAGATATATTGATTGTGGTTTTGTTAATGATTGAAATTTTGAATATTTTTATACCCTGCCTCACTTGTGGCAAAAAGTATATTAAGTTTGTGCGTATGTTTGAAACATTTTGTTAAGCAATATGGAAAAAACAAAAAAAAATCATCCTTTTTCAGTTGCATTGTGCGCTTGATGTATTTCATGGTTTCAATACCAACCAGTATGAACTACGCCAAGTTTGGAAGCGATATCTCAATTACCAAAGAACACACATATTGGACAGACGGACAAACATGAACCAACAATAATAAAACATTCGTTTAATTACATACATATATGAAAAATTATTTTGTGTCCTTTATTATTAGCCATGCGTTCTTGTACGTATGTGTATATATTTGGTATAATCAAGAGTTAATTTTACAAGAACATAATCTTTGCAATACACATTGGATTCGTATATATCATATATATGTGCATACATATTCATATTTGAGATTAAAATACATTTATACTGAGTTGTGCTTAATAAATAGATAAAAAATGTTTGCAATAAAATGAAAATTGTTTGAAAGAATATTATTTAAGCTTAATAATAAGATGTAAAAAGGTATAATAAAAGGTGTAAAAAATCATTAATAAATAAATTTTAAAATAACAACAATAACAAAAAAACAAAAACAAATGTGATGAAATAAATATTCGCAATACAAACATAATACAAAATAGTGGCAATACAATCGTTGCTGACGGTTTACAACTTTTTTCTAAAATTTCGTTGAAAGTTTCATCGTTTACATTGTGATGTAAATTATTGAAAATTAAAATTTGTAATATATATAAAAGTTTACTAATTAAAGTCTTTAAAAAATTGAAGATAAAAGAAAGTGGAAAGTCTGCGATCGGTCGCACCTGATCGTTAAATAAATAAATATAGCAAATACAATTTAACAGAAAGTAAAGCTAAGAAGTCCAAAATTACAATTGAACAATTTCCATAAAAGTCACTGTATACTGTGAGAGAGAGAGAGAGAGTCCCTGGCATTGCCGTTTTTTATTTTCCTTTTTTAAATAACGAGTTTTTCAATAAGAACATAACAATTTTGTATTTTAATATGAACGCACCCATAAACTTTTTTCATGATCTGTCAAAGTCAACACATCAGTCAAGGTTATCATTTCTATCATGGTGAAATTCATAAATGAGCAACGTTTGGAAATTATTAAAACGTACTACTGTAATTCTGAGTCGGTTATCGGCATAATTTAAGAGCGTTTACTGCAATTTTCAGTCGCAATTATTGTCCTACCAGACAAACTGTGCATGCTATATGAGATAAATTTTCAGTGAGACAATGCATTAATCCAAGTAACTCAAGTCCTTATTGAAAAACCCTTTACAATTAAAACGTGCAGAAAGATGATTTTAAAAAAAGACATCTTTGTTAACTCTTATGAGAGTTTCGAGTGGTTAAGTATATAAGAATTATAAAAAGCCTATCGTTCGTTATTAATGTAAAGTATGTAAAAACGCAATCATGCTAATATGCGTCTACGCTTAGGTTGTTCTTTCTTAGATGAAAATCGATTAATTAAGGATTTTAAGCTTTCATTAGTAAATGAGGTTCAGAACGTAATGAGTCTGTTAGGTATTGAGTTTTCATGGTTTTCTGGAAATAACGTTTCTCGTTTGGTGAATTAACATTGTAAACTATAGGTCGTACGCCCACGTTGCGCCATAATTCAGCAATGTGTCTGGAAAAAGAAAAAAACCTTGTTAATTATTATGCTTGGCTTAGGGGGAATGAAAGAGAACGAGAAGACTCATACAAATTGAATTCCTCCTTGGACACAAACACCACACTTATGCCAATTACGGGAGCAATTATATTACGGAAGAATGCACCATGTATTGAGGTAATTAGTGTTGATGCTTTCAATAAAGCAAATGAAAGTGACTTCTCCGACCACAAGCCGCATATCAGCTCTGGGTAGAGTTTGCGTAACTAATAAGAGAACACACCTTTACAACATAAACACTCCTTTCACATAATCAATAATTACAAACCTGATAGACGGTGTAGGGTGATTTCGTTATGAGTATTAAACATTGTATAAATAAAGGATTTTGTTTAATTGACTGCTTTAGCGATTCTAACATGGCTGAACTATTATCGGATATAAAAAGAAATATGGTGAGACGTTGATCCTCTAAAAATTCTAATAGCTCCTGCAGAGTAAAAACATATTCAGGCTGGAAATGTTTGCTAATGAATTAAATCGTTAAAGACTTGAGAAAAACGTTTATTATTCATCATACGCGATCATACCCCATTGGATGTAATTCAGCAATGTTAATTTTCTTTAAGGATTCCAACGTGTGCACAGTTATTCTACCGCTGAGGCCAGCTTTTTCCAAAGTGAAACGATTCACAATAACAATTTGGCCGCAGGCAGTCAATCCGGCATCCAGCAATACGTTACGATAACCACGTGTAATGCACTGAAAAATAAAAGCAGATTAAAAAAAACTATAAATATCCTCCACGTCTATATACAAAGTGTGGATGGCGAAGGTGCCCGATTACGCTTTTTAAACGTGTATCTACACGATGCAGCACAAAAAAATGTTTTTGTGCAAATTCCATTTTTCCATTTTTCCCAAATTGATGAAAGGATTTTTTATGAAATTTCTAATTATACCCTGCACCACTTGTGGCCTCCTGAATGGCAAATGCCACACCTATCTTCACCTATGTTCATCGATTCTGAATGAAAATCTTATCGATTTAACCATGCCCGTCTGTCTGTCCATGTAAATTCGCATTTTTTGAGATATTTCGATGAAATTTGGAGTACAGCATAAGAATGAGGAGGATATCTGAGATTTGGCCAAAGTTATATGTAATTGTCTTTTACAAATTTTCTACAATGTCAAACTTGTGCGTAGATAGTGCTTGAGGGTGCCACTACTATTAATTTATTAATTCAAAAACACTGTTCATTTATGTAACCCCTTGATATGCTTGTGGAGTGTATCACAGCTGAAACTTCTTCCTTTATAAATACTTGCCTTTTTTAGAGCAGCTTTCGAATTTTCGGGTGCGTCATAACCGGCACCGCGGTGAGCAACAGGCCAAAATGATAAATCCTCTGGATATAGACCTTGACCGCCTACTCGCAAAAGTCTTAGTAAATGTTTATCGTCGGGACTTTTTAGTTTGACGAATTTTGAAGCCACACAAACTATCAGTAGTAGTAACGTAAACCATGGTATACCAGCTGAGGCTAAATTGCACATAAACCAGAACACGTTGAACATAAACGTTAAAAGTCCAAAGGAACAACAGAACAGTTGATAAAGCATTTTTAAAAAAAGCCAAAACACAGTGAAAATGTTCATTCAGCTTAATTTTCGATTGCAACACGCACGTCAAACACACACACTCAGGCAATGTACAATGGTCTGGAAAATACATGCAAGTATGCATTAAGTTTATTATTCAGTTAAAATTAGCAAAAAATATAACTTTTAATATTATTATTATTGTTGTTGTTGTTGTTGTTGTTGTTTTATTAAACTGACCCACTTTAACAGCCCACAAACAATGTGTTACTAAAAGTGTTGTTGTATTGGAAAGCCGCTTACACGTTTCAGTTGAAAATGTTCTTTTCTTGCAAATATTAATTAAAATACTCGCACCAAATAAACACTGTGCAGTCAAATACTCTAGAACGTTACGTTAACATTCAGTCAGACAAAGGACTTTTTGCCGTTTCCCTTACTAAGGCGAAACATATTATTGTGAAATTTGCAACACCCAACACCCACTATTAAAGTAGAGACAAAAATAAAGAAGATGAAGAGTAAGAAGATGATAAAATATAGTGTTGAGAAAATCAAGAAATGTTTACGAAAGAGTAGTGAAAGAATGGGAAAAATTAGAAAAACTGACGCCATCTTGAGAAATAAATTTAACTTTTGTGTTTTTATGTTGTTTTGGTAAAAAAAATTATCAACCTTGTAAGAGTTGCAAAATTTCCAACATTTAAAAATACCACTTTCTTCATGACAAATAACTGTAATTCCGTTAACTAACAAAGCATTCTTGATTACTTTAACTATTTTTATTAATTACTTATTAATTAATAATATAATAAATCGAATATAAGTTAACTGTAATTGTTATTATTTGTAAAAAATAACACTTTAATTGCCTTTTGTGGTATTTTAAACTAGTACACGTTTGTTAAGTAAAAATCTTTTGTTGAAAATGAAACTTTATTCTAAAATGCCACTTAAAAACATTTCTACAATGAACTAATTAAAAACGTAATTAACAAATTTTCGAATTAAAGTTATAGTTGTTATATTACAGTATCATTTGGATCGTGGTATGGGCATTAATTGAAAACCAGTACTTCCATTATCTGCAATAAGAAGTTCTACATATAATTAAGCGTTTTATGAAAATAAAATTTAATTATATTGTACCAGTTCTTTTCTTGACTATCCAAGATGTGCTTGTGTTACCGCTGTTCCTGCTTTGAGCAGTACCTTTCGCTTTTGCTGTTGCTCTTTTTCTGGGGGAGTTGGCAGTACGCTTACTGATTACTCTTTTGCTGGGGGTAGCTTCCGTTGAGGTTTTGCGGTATTTTTTAGTAGTACCGCCACGCCAAAAACGCTTACGTTTGTTACCTCTTGTTCTTCCGCCTGCACTACTATTACTGCCCTGAGACGCGGCCGCCAGACTCCAGTCTTCATTATGATTAGTATTCACTTCAAAAATATCCGAGTCATTTTGTGATTTATTATTACTATTATTTTGCTTTTCATGGATGTCTTCTAAATCCATTAAAAGACATAATTTCTCCGCTGCATAATTACGCGTAATTTCCAATAACTTTTCACCATATTTATCGAAATTAGCTTTTGTAACATGTGGTATAGAACACATATCAGCCTCCGTCTCGGGCAATTGCTCAGCCATCGCTTTAATCGCTTGTATATTCATGATGCTAGCTATAGTGCAATTGCGAGCAGCAGCAATAGTACGACAAAGATCCAATAAATCTGAATAGCAGCGCTCATAAATGTCGCGCAGTTTAGCGTTGGTGTCATTCATCTTAGGGGTGCTGCCACTTATATCACTTAGCACAAAAGCTTTGGCATTTTCTTTACGTGTTAGGGCAAAGTTCATTCGAACATTTTTGGTCATTAGTGTTTCAATATGTGAGCCCAAATAGACATACGCCTGAGGTATGTCTTTGGTGAATATCATGTCTTCACGTAAGTATTCTTGTGTCACCATAATGCGCAGCAAACGCTGGATATCCGTTTTATCCCAGTCTTTAAGTAATCCATGATATGATGTTTTGTCATGACCATAGTCCATAATTTTTTTAATTTTTGAACCTTTAAGGACATCCGCTAAAAAAAGGAAATTGTAAAATTATTTTCCCTAAGAGAATAAATAGGAATACTACCGATGTGCAATAAGGTGAAGCGGGCACGTCCACTACACAAATCTTTAACGCAACGAGCAACCTTACGACTTTGTTCCAAGGCATCGACTTTCTATAAAATTATGAATTGAAAAAAAAAAACAAGTAAAAAAGATACATTTGGTTAAGAGCAAATTTTGAACGGCCTCCTAATCTATGTACCTCATATCTCTGCTGTTTTAGGCAATTGTCACAAGCTGATGGCCGCGTCTGCAAACATTGCTCCCGAGTAAAGTGTTCTCCGAAATAGTCCAGCTGTTGAGCGCGGCGACAATCACTAACATTTTCACAGTAGCCCACAATACGATTCAGATTCTCCACGTGTATACGCTTCACATCGAAAGATATCGACTTGTCCACTGCAAGCACAATTCATTAGCTGATCTAAATTTAAATTTGTACCCAATCTTCACATTAACTTACTGTCCATCATTTTGCGATAACGCAACATATCGCCATAGTTGTAATACAAAATGCAATGCGATAGTTCGCCGTCACGTCCGGCACGGCCGGCTTCCTGATAATAGCCCTCTATGGATTTTGGCATGGAATAGTGCAAGACAAAGCGGACGTCCGGCTTATCAATACCCATACCGAAGGCCACGGTGGCGCATATAACGCGTATCTTGTTCGCCAGCCAATCTTTTTGTCGCGTCTCTCTAGCACTGTCCGCCAGTCCAGCATGATAGGCACACGCTCTAATACCTGCCTGGCACATACTTGCAGCGACATTGTCACATTCTTTCCGCGACAGGCAATAAATGATGCCACTGTCTGTGTGGGGTCGTGAACGTATAAAGTTTTTCAAATCTTCTAACGTACTGCTCCCCTTTTTTGGCAATACTGAAAACTTTAAATTACTGCGATTGAAGCTGGACAAGAACCACTTCGGATTGGATAAGTTCAACTGACGCAATATATCCATTCGCACCCGGGGCGTGGCTGTTGCTGTTAAAGCCATTGTCGGTACTTTGGGAAACCGTTTGCGTAATATACCCAAACGCTTATAATCAGGACGAAAATCATGACCCCACTGTGATACACAGTGGGCCTCATCGATAACAAAACGACTAATACACTCGCTAGCATACAGCGCGTCCAGTAAGTCTTGAAATTTGGCTGAACTTGAAATCTTTTCGGGTGTTACGTACAATATTTTAATGCGCGGTGGCTTCATTTCCAAATCAAAGTAAATGGCACGTTGTTCTTGCAGCGATTGTTCGCCCATAAAACTTTTCGCATTAATCTTGAAAGGCACAAGAAAAACGTGTACAAGTGAGAGCATGTCTAGAAATAATAATACTTGGTTCACTTACATCTAACGAAGCCAACTTATTAACTTGATCAATAATAAGAGATTTCAGGGGACTTATCACGATGGTTACACCGTCCGCCATAATGGCGGGCAATTGATAACACAGTGACTTGCCACCACCGGTGGGCATTAATACGAAACAGTCCAATCCTAAGAGGGCGGCATTAATCACCTGTAATTGATTGGGTCGAAAACTGGACAAACCGAAACTAAAACGTAACAATTCCATTAAACGTTTGGAATGGGTATAATTTTGGCCATCAAATTCCCCAGTCACACCGTCATTGTGGACATTCGAATGAAAATTGCCATCAACTTGTTGCACAGCTCCCTTGGCAACGGCATTATTAACTGCTTGTAACTTATTGTTCTGTTGAGCCTTAAAGCTGGTAGATGGTAAATCATCTTCTGAAATGTCAATGGCGGCACTAGATGGATCCAATTGAGCAGCGGCTTGTGTAAATGCAATTTCAAATTGCTCTTCGTCATACATCTGTGTTGGAAAAAGAATTTGTTTATTAAGTCATATCTCTGGGAATTGTACTCACCGGGAATCCATCATCATCGAGCTCTGGTGTGTTGATAGGTTGATTATTAACTACTGGAAAAGTTATTCGTTGGCTGGTTGTTTGTTCTTTGGGAACATGTTTCTTCTCAAAATCCTGGTAGGAATAATTATTGTACACAGAATTGTGACCTCTCAGTTCAGCATCGTGACTCTTCAAATCGTTCAATAATTCATCCAATTCGCAATCATCACCATCATCATCATCTTTATCTGAAGGCACTTTCTCATAATCACCAGATTGTTTATTGTTAATGTGTGGATCGTTATGATGATACGAAGATTCGTCGTCATCTTCACACAAATCATGCACTAATTGCTCACGGAAACGCAACATATCCTGTTGTGTTGGTGTTTTTATATTATCGCAGGAGTTTGTTTGTACTTTGGTGGCAGTATTGATGCAGTCGCTACTGGAAGAATTATTGAATTCTTTTCGACCTAGTCCATCATTCGAAGAAGCATTAGATTGATTAAAATCGATTTGTTCGGCATTTATGCGACGCTCCTCTTCCTCCCAAGCATCAATATCGATATCGGGCGTTGGGCAGCGCTGCGAGAGTTCCATTTCTTTTTCAATCTTCTCCAAGCTGCTCTGTAGTAGTTTGGTTTTTGCTTTAAATTTTTGACGCATAACTTTCAATTTCAGAAATGTGCCCGTTTCGAAACCTTCAATATCACTGAAATAGTCGGCCGGTATTTGATCAACAATTTTGCAATATTTTTCCATCAGTTCAGCGTGAGTAGTTGTGAAAAATGACAAATTCGATTTTATGATCTGCATATTTCTCTACAGTAGACAATAAATTTTAGAAATATTTTACCAAATTTAATTACAACTCACCTCATTGGCACTTGCGTGGAAATTTTCATTTTTTACCAACTCGCAGAGATAGTTGTTTAGATCTTCTTCGAATAAAACTTTAATTTTAGGCTTTGATATAATTTCATCTTTTCCCTGTAATTCAGTTGAATTTGGTCTTAAATCATCTTCAATCGAAATCACGTCATTCAAAGATGAGGATTTCTCGTTACTTTTACTCAGCTTTACAGGTGATTTATTCTTAAATTCCTTTTCGGCATTTCCTACATTGGCTCCATTATTCACGCTATAAAAATTGTTCACAGTTTTCAACAATTTTGGGCTTTCAAAGAGTATTGTCGTACATTGAGGCGATAAACTTAAACTTAATTTTTTGTCAGGCGAGAATTTACTATTAAGATCCATCATGGCGGCCTGATATGAGGCTTCAATATTTTCAAAATCTAACTTTGGTGGGGAAAATTGTTTCTCTTTTAAGTTTAATCCTATATCAGCATTTTTTTTAACTACAGTAGGAGCTAAAGGCGATTTCTGTACATCATTAAATAAATACTTTTTAACAGAGGCAGTTGTGTTAAAGCTATCCCTTATTGTTTGTACGCCTTTGATATTATTACAAAAATCATTATTGGTTTTTTTGTTTTCCACGCCATCACATTCATCGTCGTCATCCGAATCCAAATATATGGGATTTATTTGTTTGGCAGTACGAATGTTCAAATTTAATCCTAAAGTAGTTATTTATAGAATTTTCATTTGATAAAATCTGACAAAAAAACCATAGGCGCGTACCTGACTTTGATTTAATTTGGCCACAGCCAAGAAATGCACTTAATGATAATTGTTTGGTACGTGTGTTATCCATATTAGAATATAACTTTTCAAGCCTTAACTTACTGGAGCTTCATAGGTATGTATGTTACCGATTTCAGTCTTTCCAGGATCATCATAAATGAATTCTATGTAAAATTCCGATAATCACTTTTTTTTATTTGTTGTATCCATTTTTCTTTTGTTTTAACAAAGCGGGGAAATTTATTAAGAAGAAGAAATTAAATCATTTTTGATTTCTTGAGTGAAATATTTAAAGTAACTCGGCCCTAAAAACAACCTATTAAAAATAGATGGATTCGAATCTTATATTCTCCATCCATTTCTTAAAAAGATAACTAAAAGAATTAATCAAACTTTAAGGAATACGTCGCGCTTATGCTATCATCTTAAAATGATTGCCAACTTTTTTTTTTGCAAATATTACTTTTGCAATCATTCTATTCGCGTATTTTTATACAATTTCAATTCTTTGCATTATGGCTTTGCAAATATCCCATTTATTTAAATTTACGTCAAGATATTCATCATTTAAGCTTTTCAAGCGCTGTTATTCTCAGTCGATTGGGAATGAAGTTGTAGTGGAGCGCTTAACCGGTGACCGCAAGGGTATTACCATACTAAGCCTTAATCGGCCAGAGGCTAAAAATTCATTTAGTCGTGGCCTGGTGGATGCTTTTTCCAATATATTGTCGGATATAAAACGTGATAATGGTTCTCGTGTCATTATATTACGTAGCCTAACACCGGGGATATTTTGTGCTGGTGCTGATTTAAAAGAACGTAAACTTATGACACAAGAAGAAGTGGGCGAATTTGTCTCAAAATTACGTCAATTGTTAATAAATTTAGAACAATTGCCCATGCCAGTTATTGCTGCTTTAGATGGCATCGCTTTAGGTGGTGGCTTGGAAATGGCTTTAGCCTGTGACATGCGAACAGCCTGCAAAGATACCAAAATGGGTCTAGTGGAAACAAAGCTGGCTATTATTCCAGGTGCTGGTGGTACTCAAAGATTACCACGTATCTTATCACCCGCGTTAGCCAAAGAATTAATCTTTACCGGCCGTATTTTTAAGGGTGATGAAGCCAAAGAGATGGGCATAGTTAATCACGTTGTAAAACAAAATGAAACTGGCGATGCAGCTTATCTTAAAGCTGTAAGCTTGGCCGAGGAGATTTTGCCCAATGGACCCGTTGGTGTCCGTATGGCAAAACTAGCTATTGACAAAGGTATGCAGGTAGATCTCAACACTGGTTATTCGATTGAGGAGGTGTGCTATTCACAAGTTATTCCCACCAAGGATCGCCTAGAAGGACTCAAAGCTTTTGCTGAAAAACGTAAACCTATTTATAAAGGAGAGTAATGTGGAAGTGAAATTATTTTAATTATGTTATAAAAAAAGTGTGCATTTATAGTTTTAAGTGATTGGTTGTTGAATTGAGTTTTTAAGAATTAACTTATTACAAAATTTATTGTTTTTAATAAAATAATGCGAAGGCACAATACTCGTTTTTAATGGGAAAGATTGTAGCTTCCAAACGAGCCTGCCTGGAATTGTAAGTAAAATTCTGTCCAGGAGGGACAAGGTGGGCACGTTCCTATATAAAAAGTTCCTCAATATAGTGGAAACTTTTTATTTTTGCAAATAAAAAGTTTCAAGTAGTTTCTCTATGGTGACGTTTAATTCTGAAGGGTATCAATAATTTTGCCTAAACTGATTTAATAACCAATACTTGTTTTAAACAGGGTTGTTATGATGCGAATGCGGCTGATATTTTTATGGCCCATTCCGGCTACAGCTTCAATATGTACAATGGCATCAAGTTTGAAGGGCAAAAGAAAGGAGGATGGTACTACAAAAACGGACAATAAACACAGTGACAGCTGTCGACATTATGTGTGGAAACCTCAACAGATTATTTGCCAAGACGATACGAATGCATTAAAAAATTATGCTTGTTTGGTGTTAAACCGGGAAATACGTATACCCCAACATGTGGTCATAAAATTGTGGCAGAATGGTAAGTTCACTTATGTTTGTTGAGAGAAGAGTATATCATCTTTTATTGGTAGCTGCCATTAGATGCACTGTAGATGGAGGTACGAATCGTTGGTATAATTTTCTTGAAAGTCTGAACGGAAAGCAATGCAACATAAAACCGCCTGATCTAATAACGGGAGATTTTGATTCGATTACCGAAGACACCAGAGCACACTTTACCAATGGATTTAGTGAATTCATCCATACACCGGATCAAAATGCCACAGATTTTACTAAAGCTGTCAATATAGTTAGACCAATGCTCTTAGAAAAAGGGGTAGCTCTTATATTTATTCATTTATTTAAGAAAATAAAATTATATAAAAATTCTCATCTTGCAGTTCCATGACATTGTTGTGTTCCATGATTCTTCTGGACGTTTTGATCAAATTATGGCTAATATAAATACATTGTTTAAATCGCAAAATTCTATGTTAAATATTTATTTATTAAGTGGCTGTTCAATAACATGGCTATTGCGGCTAGGTACACATTCCATAACCATACCAGAAGATTTAGTGAAAAATAAACGATGGTGCTCTTTAATTCCTATTGGAGAAAAGGTGACCAATGTTAGCACACAGGGTCTTAGATGGAATATTGGTAAGTTTTTACAGTTATAAACCCACGGATAATAAGTGTTGTTAGTTTATTTTGCAGATAATGCTGCCCTCTCCTTTGGTGGTTTAGTTAGCACCTCAAATACTTACAATTCCTGTGTAATAACTGTACAGACTAGTGGTACTTTGGTCTGGTCTATGGGCATATTTTCATTTGTGGACGATTGAACATAGTTTGGATTTCAATTGTTTGTAAATAATAGTAATGATAAAAAAAAAATAGTACTTACACCTTTCCAATTATGTAAGTTTTCTTAAAATAATTCTATTTTGATATTGTATGTATAATTAAAGATTTCATATTAAATTTATTATGTTTCGTTTCGTAACCATAAGCGTAGGAAGACACACTATCCTAAAAAACAATATATTGGCGAAAAATAAAGAATGAACATAATATGCGTTTAAAAAGATAATGAAATGGATATCCATTTAAAGTAAAATTAATGGAAGAAAATGTCTATCATCTCTTAATGAATTAAATTAAATTCATAGTTATAGCTTAATTATTAAATAGGTGATTACTAAATTATTATTAAATTAAAGCTAAAATGTTCGGTAGCTTATTTAGAAAAAAGCTCTCTCTTTACTGTTGTAACACTGCTGTTATATTTCAGTTCCTGAACAAACCTTTTTGAATTCGGAACAGTTGGCCTAAACTGATTTTTATAGATCAAAATAATTTTGGAATGCTAAACATGTATAACATTAAAAAAAATTCAAACTTAGTTTTTTCTACAACTTATAGAAACTATTTCTTTCAGTACGAATTACGCCCGCCCCAACACCTCCACTGTGAGCACACATGGACGGTACAAATGACCATTCGTCTGTCTCGGGATCATAAACTTCCACCGTGGAAAGATTAGTTTCACCATCATAACCACCAATAGCCCACAATTTACCCATATTAGATGTCAAAGCGACCCGACTGCGTTTGCAACTCATGGGTGTAACCAATGACCAGGCATCTTTAATCGAATCATATACTTCAACTGATCGTAAAAAGGAATTACCGTCGTAACCGCCGCAAGCGTATAGTTTGCCGTCCAAAGCTGCCACACCCAAGCGACAACGTCGATTTAACATAGACTTCATTTTATGCCAGACATCGTTTACTGGATCATAACGTTCTACCGAATCAAATATAGAGAGACCATCATGTCCACCCAATGCATATACATAACCATTTAAAGCAGCCACCCCACCAGCTGAACGATATTTCATCATTGGAGCAACCTAACCAAGTTTAAGGTGAAACGTAAATAAAGAAAATTCACTTGAATTTTAAGTAAATTTCAACTAACCGTCTTCCATATATCTGTCCTGGGGCAGTAACATTCAACGGTATTTAAAGACGTCACACCATCGTAACCTCCGCACACATATATGCAATCATTTAAAGCAGCCACTCCTACAGCACTGTACATATAAACGTGTAAAAAAAGCTAAATTTGGTTTGTACCAAATGTTGAATACCCACCACCACCAGAAGAATATTTCGCACTCATGGACAGATGGACAGACAAACATGATTAGATGAATCGATAGTTTTCGATATGAAAACTTTGTGTGGTGCCTTCCGTGTCTTGTTGCCAACATTTTTTCAAAGGAGGTGGGTATAAAAAAATGGATATCTATGCCTGATACAAACATTGCCCAAAGTTGACTAACCTTCTCTTACAGTTCATAGCACTACCTTGACTCCAGGCATTCTTTTTCGGATCGTACACTTCGACAGTGGAAAGCCTCTCTGATCCATTAAAACCGCCAAAAGCATATAGTTTGCCATCCATTACAGCAACACCAACACGTGAACTGAAATAAAAAATTTATGAAAATTTTTTTAAAAATTTTTAATATTTATAATCTCACCGCATCATTGACATTTGTTCTCCCATTCGCCATTTTTTCTCTACTGGATCATATATTTCCACAGTACTGACAGAGTCACCATTACTGGCCAAACCACCCACAGCATATATTTGTCCGGATATAAATTCACCACGTTGTCGAGTCCTAAGTGACATTAATTGAGAGTGTAGCATAACGAGATTTAAAAAGGCTCAACATTTTGTACAAACCTGAAACTTTGTATTAATCCCCTACGTTCAGGCATCAAATGAAAATCTTTAGCTTCATCCAGTAAATCACGACACTGATGAGATGAACGTATCAGTTCCTCGCGAGCCACACGATCGGCCAAGAATTGCGGTGACATCAAAGGTAAACGCACTTTGGCCAATACTTGAGGAAACATGGAACCGCGTTTGTCCTCCGCATACTTGACCCATTTCATACACGCCTCAAAGACGACCTCTTCTGAGCAAACATTCAAATTGTCCCTTTTAATCAGATCGATTAATTCATCGAAATCCAACGTTAAAAACTCCTCTGACTGGGAAACTTTTGTAAAATTCTGATCGATAAATTTCTCCGTAGCCTGTATTAAATGAGTGCAACTCATTGAATCAGCAAAGTGACGTATGCCCAAAACATTATGCGGATGGAAGCGGGATATTAAGAAATCGGCACAAGCATTACGCACTTTAAGCAATTGGAGGAAAGAAGCACCCACCATTAAACTTTGGACATTTTGATTATCGATGCGCACCTGACCACTGTACGCAAAGTTGATCAAATTCTCCAAGGCACTGGGCTCTATTTCTTTCATGGTAATCTCTTTGATGCGACTCTCGGCCATATTATTGGTAAACATGGCATAAAAGTATGGAATAGTTGCTGCAAGTACTATACGATGAGCAGAAAACGTTTGATCTTCTACCTATAGATTAACTTGAATGTGGGGTTTAACTTATCCGTTAATTATTTTTTCACCAACCTTTAGTGTCACATCACACAGTTTCCCCATACGTCGTATTTCCTTCAATAATGGGAAACTTTCACTGAAGAGATCGTCATATTTATATATAACAAATTTTTGCTCATCTTCAGTACCGTCACTGAGATCCATTTTTAGGAATATCCAAAATATATATGAAGTATTATGTTAATGTAAGCGGCCAATTTACCACAAACTTATAATATAATATAAGAAAAATACATTGCCGTTAATATATAAATGAGGTGCTTCGGGAGTGCAATCAAAATTGGATGAAATTCTTACCTATGGCCTAAACAGAATATATGCATAGGCCCCATAAATTGCTGCAGTGTACACACTAAAATTCCAAAATTCCAAAATACGGTTATTGTTATTATTATTAAAAATTAACAAAAAAATTGTGCAACTATTTATAGAAGGGTCCACCGAAACTAAAGATTAGATAAATTACCAATTCGGTGACGGAATAGATTAGTTTAGGATATGATTCAAATTTTGTAAATCTCTTCTTCTTCCGATATTTAAATGAATGAATTTCTATTGTGAATAAGAAGAAGATGACAATAAAATATGCAAACGCCGGCAAATTTTAATGATTTGGAGTTGTTCTTCCAAAAAATAAAAGAAAGCTCCCAAAATACAGAACAATTAGGTACAATTATAAATAATAATAGCAATAATAATATCCTTAATTAAATTTAAGTTCTCTTCGTAGCTGATTTCTATGAGGAATTAGAAACCCTTATAAGCACACGAATTGTCCAAGCAGCCCGTTATTTGTTAGACAATCAAACTATTGTGGTCTACAGTAATACGACAAAAACCCGCTTTTTGGCAGAAATTTTCGAAAGTCATAATTCGAAAAGTATTGTTCGCCTGTTCCCTTGTATAAACTATTGTCCATGCGAATATTTTCGGGTTAAAGTTTTGCAGCACGGAGATGTCTTTACCTGTGAACATGTGTTAGCATTACGTTTGGCCTACACTTTAACAAGTGATTGTATTCGCTATGAAACGTTGTCACAGGAACAATTCAATACTTTGCTGACAGAGCCTTTGTGTACTGTGAATAAAAGAGCTTCTATGCGAAAATCAACAATGCTTTCACAGGCCGAGTGTAGTAATTATAAATTTGTTGGCTGCTTGGATAATATTAAAGGTTTAACTGCGGGCATACGTGCTTTAAATTTTGGCGATCATGGCTCCTTCCAAATCAACGAAGACGGTTTCCGTTGCACTGTAGAAAATGGCAAATGTATACAAGCCAATCTATTCATAACACCCATGTGTTTTGCGGAATTTTACATAAATGGTGTGGTCAACTTTACCATTGACATGAATGTTTTAACCGAGTGTTTAAATATATTTGCTGGTATTGATTGTGGTATAAGAATGTTCTACAAAGAACAAGATGCTCCCTTGATTATTATATTGGAGCCGCATGATGAAGATGATATTACCACAGAATGTTCGATTAAGACGGCTCATCACGATGAGATTATAGACTTTACCTTAGATGAAGACAGTACCAGTTTGAATACAGTGTTTATAAGAGGTCCAGATTTGTACAATTTATTTCATGAATTTGATAAATCCAGTGAAGAATTAGAATTTACCCTCTCACCGCGGCGACCGCATTTTAAAATTGACAATTTGGGTGTTGTGCAATCGGAATCGAGTGTGGAAGTTGCCAAAACCAGTGATATGATGATATTGTTTAAATGTAAAGCAACCACAAAGGCCAGATATAAAAGTTCTTTAATACGAATGACGCAAAAGGCCATGTCTGGAGCTAATAAGGTGGCCATTAAAACTGATTCTGGTGGTCTGCTGGAAATGCATTTTATGATGCAGGACACGGATCAAGCAGAAATATATGTACAGTTCTACATAACACCGATGGTGGATACCGAACTTTAGCTTATTACAATGATGTCAATTAACAATAATGTC
Organism: Crataerina pallida; assembly: GCA_949710015.1. NCBI lineage: Eukaryota > Metazoa > Arthropoda > Insecta > Diptera > Hippoboscidae > Crataerina > Crataerina pallida. The sequence goes on along the minus strand of OX453290.1, from coordinate 27,827,366 downwards.
CTCTGCTATCTAAACTAAATCACATATTGTAATGTAGCCTTCAACTAACTTTTAGTTTTTTGGTTCGTCATGCCCTTTGTAGTTATTAAAATGTGTGATAATATTTTATCTAAAATAAATATAAAAATCTCGAGATTTTTATGTGAACGATGAGTAGTTTAGTTAGTAAAAAAACTAAATTTGGCTTAGGCCAAATCTTAAATACCCTCCACATACATAACGGTGATAGATAAATAGATTTATGTCGATTGTTTGCGTGCCTCTTGACCGTTTTTCCCACTTTAAAAAGCGTGCAAAAACCAATCAACCAACCAACCCGTACAAAATTTCAGCTCAATATCTCAAAATTTATGCCCGTGAGAATGCCAACAACAGACAGACACGCGGACACGGACATACATGTGTAAATCGACTCAGTTTTCGACATTGATCAAGAGTTTGTAGGGTCTGTGACGCGTCCTTCTGGGTGTTGCAAACGGAAGAACAAACTTAGTATACTAAGATGGAGAGTATAATAACCAAACGACCCACATTGGGACTACTCCACTTGTCTCTTCATACTCCAATATTTAAGTTCGTGCTGACATACTTGTCAATCATCGGCCTCAGTGTTCAAAATTGTTTTTGTAAATGAAAATTTTATACCAAAATGACTTAATTCCATTTTATTATTTTGTAGACAACTTTAATTTAAACCATTTGATTATAAATTTTTAATTACTAGTAGTAAGGAGTAAGAATCCTTTAGTTAGTTTTAGTTTTTTAGTTCCAAGGCATCGACTTTCTATAAAATTATGAATTGAAAAAAAAAAACAAGTAAAAAAGATACATTTGGTTAAGAGCAAATTTTGAACGGCCTCCTAATCTATGTACCTCATATCTCTGCTGTTTTAGGCAATTGTCACAAGCTGATGGCCGCGTCTGCAAACATTGCTCCCGAGTAAAGTGTTCTCCGAAATAGTCCAGCTGTTGAGCGCGGCGACAATCACTAACATTTTCACAGTAGCCCACAATACGATTCAGATTCTCCACGTGTATACGCTTCACATCGAAAGATATCGACTTGTCCACTGCAAGCACAATTCATTAGCTGATCTAAATTTAAATTTGTACCCAATCTTCACATTAACTTACTGTCCATCATTTTGCGATAACGCAACATATCGCCATAGTTGTAATACAAAATGCAATGCGATAGTTCGCCGTCACGTCCGGCACGGCCGGCTTCCTGATAATAGCCCTCTATGGATTTTGGCATGGAATAGTGCAAGACAAAGCGGACGTCCGGCTTATCAATACCCATACCGAAGGCCACGGTGGCGCATATAACGCGTATCTTGTTCGCCAGCCAATCTTTTTGTCGCGTCTCTCTAGCACTGTCCGCCAGTCCAGCATGATAGGCACACGCTCTAATACCTGCCTGGCACATACTTGCAGCGACATTGTCACATTCTTTCCGCGACAGGCAATAAATGATGCCACTGTCTGTGTGGGGTCGTGAACGTATAAAGTTTTTCAAATCTTCTAACGTACTGCTCCCCTTTTTTGGCAATACTGAAAACTTTAAATTACTGCGATTGAAGCTGGACAAGAACCACTTCGGATTGGATAAGTTCAACTGACGCAATATATCCATTCGCACCCGGGGCGTGGCTGTTGCTGTTAAAGCCATTGTCGGTACTTTGGGAAACCGTTTGCGTAATATACCCAAACGCTTATAATCAGGACGAAAATCATGACCCCACTGTGATACACAGTGGGCCTCATCGATAACAAAACGACTAATACACTCGCTAGCATACAGCGCGTCCAGTAAGTCTTGAAATTTGGCTGAACTTGAAATCTTTTCGGGTGTTACGTACAATATTTTAATGCGCGGTGGCTTCATTTCCAAATCAAAGTAAATGGCACGTTGTTCTTGCAGCGATTGTTCGCCCATAAAACTTTTCGCATTAATCTTGAAAGGCACAAGAAAAACGTGTACAAGTGAGAGCATGTCTAGAAATAATAATACTTGGTTCACTTACATCTAACGAAGCCAACTTATTAACTTGATCAATAATAAGAGATTTCAGGGGACTTATCACGATGGTTACACCGTCCGCCATAATGGCGGGCAATTGATAACACAGTGACTTGCCACCACCGGTGGGCATTAATACGAAACAGTCCAATCCTAAGAGGGCGGCATTAATCACCTGTAATTGATTGGGTCGAAAACTGGACAAACCGAAACTAAAACGTAACAATTCCATTAAACGTTTGGAATGGGTATAATTTTGGCCATCAAATTCCCCAGTCACACCGTCATTGTGGACATTCGAATGAAAATTGCCATCAACTTGTTGCACAGCTCCCTTGGCAACGGCATTATTAACTGCTTGTAACTTATTGTTCTGTTGAGCCTTAAAGCTGGTAGATGGTAAATCATCTTCTGAAATGTCAATGGCGGCACTAGATGGATCCAATTGAGCAGCGGCTTGTGTAAATGCAATTTCAAATTGCTCTTCGTCATACATCTGTGTTGGAAAAAGAATTTGTTTATTAAGTCATATCTCTGGGAATTGTACTCACCGGGAATCCATCATCATCGAGCTCTGGTGTGTTGATAGGTTGATTATTAACTACTGGAAAAGTTATTCGTTGGCTGGTTGTTTGTTCTTTGGGAACATGTTTCTTCTCAAAATCCTGGTAGGAATAATTATTGTACACAGAATTGTGACCTCTCAGTTCAGCATCGTGACTCTTCAAATCGTTCAATAATTCATCCAATTCGCAATCATCACCATCATCATCATCTTTATCTGAAGGCACTTTCTCATAATCACCAGATTGTTTATTGTTAATGTGTGGATCGTTATGATGATACGAAGATTCGTCGTCATCTTCACACAAATCATGCACTAATTGCTCACGGAAACGCAACATATCCTGTTGTGTTGGTGTTTTTATATTATCGCAGGAGTTTGTTTGTACTTTGGTGGCAGTATTGATGCAGTCGCTACTGGAAGAATTATTGAATTCTTTTCGACCTAGTCCATCATTCGAAGAAGCATTAGATTGATTAAAATCGATTTGTTCGGCATTTATGCGACGCTCCTCTTCCTCCCAAGCATCAATATCGATATCGGGCGTTGGGCAGCGCTGCGAGAGTTCCATTTCTTTTTCAATCTTCTCCAAGCTGCTCTGTAGTAGTTTGGTTTTTGCTTTAAATTTTTGACGCATAACTTTCAATTTCAGAAATGTGCCCGTTTCGAAACCTTCAATATCACTGAAATAGTCGGCCGGTATTTGATCAACAATTTTGCAATATTTTTCCATCAGTTCAGCGTGAGTAGTTGTGAAAAATGACAAATTCGATTTTATGATCTGCATATTTCTCTACAGTAGACAATAAATTTTAGAAATATTTTACCAAATTTAATTACAACTCACCTCATTGGCACTTGCGTGGAAATTTTCATTTTTTACCAACTCGCAGAGATAGTTGTTTAGATCTTCTTCGAATAAAACTTTAATTTTAGGCTTTGATATAATTTCATCTTTTCCCTGTAATTCAGTTGAATTTGGTCTTAAATCATCTTCAATCGAAATCACGTCATTCAAAGATGAGGATTTCTCGTTACTTTTACTCAGCTTTACAGGTGATTTATTCTTAAATTCCTTTTCGGCATTTCCTACATTGGCTCCATTATTCACGCTATAAAAATTGTTCACAGTTTTCAACAATTTTGGGCTTTCAAAGAGTATTGTCGTACATTGAGGCGATAAACTTAAACTTAATTTTTTGTCAGGCGAGAATTTACTATTAAGATCCATCATGGCGGCCTGATATGAGGCTTCAATATTTTCAAAATCTAACTTTGGTGGGGAAAATTGTTTCTCTTTTAAGTTTAATCCTATATCAGCATTTTTTTTAACTACAGTAGGAGCTAAAGGCGATTTCTGTACATCATTAAATAAATACTTTTTAACAGAGGCAGTTGTGTTAAAGCTATCCCTTATTGTTTGTACGCCTTTGATATTATTACAAAAATCATTATTGGTTTTTTTGTTTTCCACGCCATCACATTCATCGTCGTCATCCGAATCCAAATATATGGGATTTATTTGTTTGGCAGTACGAATGTTCAAATTTAATCCTAAAGTAGTTATTTATAGAATTTTCATTTGATAAAATCTGACAAAAAAACCATAGGCGCGTACCTGACTTTGATTTAATTTGGCCACAGCCAAGAAATGCACTTAATGATAATTGTTTGGTACGTGTGTTATCCATATTAGAATATAACTTTTCAAGCCTTAACTTACTGGAGCTTCATAGGTATGTATGTTACCGATTTCAGTCTTTCCAGGATCATCATAAATGAATTCTATGTAAAATTCCGATAATCACTTTTTTTTATTTGTTGTATCCATTTTTCTTTTGTTTTAACAAAGCGGGGAAATTTATTAAGAAGAAGAAATTAAATCATTTTTGATTTCTTGAGTGAAATATTTAAAGTAACTCGGCCCTAAAAACAACCTATTAAAAATAGATGGATTCGAATCTTATATTCTCCATCCATTTCTTAAAAAGATAACTAAAAGAATTAATCAAACTTTAAGGAATACGTCGCGCTTATGCTATCATCTTAAAATGATTGCCAACTTTTTTTTTTGCAAATATTACTTTTGCAATCATTCTATTCGCGTATTTTTATACAATTTCAATTCTTTGCATTATGGCTTTGCAAATATCCCATTTATTTAAATTTACGTCAAGATATTCATCATTTAAGCTTTTCAAGCGCTGTTATTCTCAGTCGATTGGGAATGAAGTTGTAGTGGAGCGCTTAACCGGTGACCGCAAGGGTATTACCATACTAAGCCTTAATCGGCCAGAGGCTAAAAATTCATTTAGTCGTGGCCTGGTGGATGCTTTTTCCAATATATTGTCGGATATAAAACGTGATAATGGTTCTCGTGTCATTATATTACGTAGCCTAACACCGGGGATATTTTGTGCTGGTGCTGATTTAAAAGAACGTAAACTTATGACACAAGAAGAAGTGGGCGAATTTGTCTCAAAATTACGTCAATTGTTAATAAATTTAGAACAATTGCCCATGCCAGTTATTGCTGCTTTAGATGGCATCGCTTTAGGTGGTGGCTTGGAAATGGCTTTAGCCTGTGACATGCGAACAGCCTGCAAAGATACCAAAATGGGTCTAGTGGAAACAAAGCTGGCTATTATTCCAGGTGCTGGTGGTACTCAAAGATTACCACGTATCTTATCACCCGCGTTAGCCAAAGAATTAATCTTTACCGGCCGTATTTTTAAGGGTGATGAAGCCAAAGAGATGGGCATAGTTAATCACGTTGTAAAACAAAATGAAACTGGCGATGCAGCTTATCTTAAAGCTGTAAGCTTGGCCGAGGAGATTTTGCCCAATGGACCCGTTGGTGTCCGTATGGCAAAACTAGCTATTGACAAAGGTATGCAGGTAGATCTCAACACTGGTTATTCGATTGAGGAGGTGTGCTATTCACAAGTTATTCCCACCAAGGATCGCCTAGAAGGACTCAAAGCTTTTGCTGAAAAACGTAAACCTATTTATAAAGGAGAGTAATGTGGAAGTGAAATTATTTTAATTATGTTATAAAAAAAGTGTGCATTTATAGTTTTAAGTGATTGGTTGTTGAATTGAGTTTTTAAGAATTAACTTATTACAAAATTTATTGTTTTTAATAAAATAATGCGAAGGCACAATACTCGTTTTTAATGGGAAAGATTGTAGCTTCCAAACGAGCCTGCCTGGAATTGTAAGTAAAATTCTGTCCAGGAGGGACAAGGTGGGCACGTTCCTATATAAAAAGTTCCTCAATATAGTGGAAACTTTTTATTTTTGCAAATAAAAAGTTTCAAGTAGTTTCTCTATGGTGACGTTTAATTCTGAAGGGTATCAATAATTTTGCCTAAACTGATTTAATAACCAATACTTGTTTTAAACAGGGTTGTTATGATGCGAATGCGGCTGATATTTTTATGGCCCATTCCGGCTACAGCTTCAATATGTACAATGGCATCAAGTTTGAAGGGCAAAAGAAAGGAGGATGGTACTACAAAAACGGACAATAAACACAGTGACAGCTGTCGACATTATGTGTGGAAACCTCAACAGATTATTTGCCAAGACGATACGAATGCATTAAAAAATTATGCTTGTTTGGTGTTAAACCGGGAAATACGTATACCCCAACATGTGGTCATAAAATTGTGGCAGAATGGTAAGTTCACTTATGTTTGTTGAGAGAAGAGTATATCATCTTTTATTGGTAGCTGCCATTAGATGCACTGTAGATGGAGGTACGAATCGTTGGTATAATTTTCTTGAAAGTCTGAACGGAAAGCAATGCAACATAAAACCGCCTGATCTAATAACGGGAGATTTTGATTCGATTACCGAAGACACCAGAGCACACTTTACCAATGGATTTAGTGAATTCATCCATACACCGGATCAAAATGCCACAGATTTTACTAAAGCTGTCAATATAGTTAGACCAATGCTCTTAGAAAAAGGGGTAGCTCTTATATTTATTCATTTATTTAAGAAAATAAAATTATATAAAAATTCTCATCTTGCAGTTCCATGACATTGTTGTGTTCCATGATTCTTCTGGACGTTTTGATCAAATTATGGCTAATATAAATACATTGTTTAAATCGCAAAATTCTATGTTAAATATTTATTTATTAAGTGGCTGTTCAATAACATGGCTATTGCGGCTAGGTACACATTCCATAACCATACCAGAAGATTTAGTGAAAAATAAACGATGGTGCTCTTTAATTCCTATTGGAGAAAAGGTGACCAATGTTAGCACACAGGGTCTTAGATGGAATATTGGTAAGTTTTTACAGTTATAAACCCACGGATAATAAGTGTTGTTAGTTTATTTTGCAGATAATGCTGCCCTCTCCTTTGGTGGTTTAGTTAGCACCTCAAATACTTACAATTCCTGTGTAATAACTGTACAGACTAGTGGTACTTTGGTCTGGTCTATGGGCATATTTTCATTTGTGGACGATTGAACATAGTTTGGATTTCAATTGTTTGTAAATAATAGTAATGATAAAAAAAAAATAGTACTTACACCTTTCCAATTATGTAAGTTTTCTTAAAATAATTCTATTTTGATATTGTATGTATAATTAAAGATTTCATATTAAATTTATTATGTTTCGTTTCGTAACCATAAGCGTAGGAAGACACACTATCCTAAAAAACAATATATTGGCGAAAAATAAAGAATGAACATAATATGCGTTTAAAAAGATAATGAAATGGATATCCATTTAAAGTAAAATTAATGGAAGAAAATGTCTATCATCTCTTAATGAATTAAATTAAATTCATAGTTATAGCTTAATTATTAAATAGGTGATTACTAAATTATTATTAAATTAAAGCTAAAATGTTCGGTAGCTTATTTAGAAAAAAGCTCTCTCTTTACTGTTGTAACACTGCTGTTATATTTCAGTTCCTGAACAAACCTTTTTGAATTCGGAACAGTTGGCCTAAACTGATTTTTATAGATCAAAATAATTTTGGAATGCTAAACATGTATAACATTAAAAAAAATTCAAACTTAGTTTTTTCTACAACTTATAGAAACTATTTCTTTCAGTACGAATTACGCCCGCCCCAACACCTCCACTGTGAGCACACATGGACGGTACAAATGACCATTCGTCTGTCTCGGGATCATAAACTTCCACCGTGGAAAGATTAGTTTCACCATCATAACCACCAATAGCCCACAATTTACCCATATTAGATGTCAAAGCGACCCGACTGCGTTTGCAACTCATGGGTGTAACCAATGACCAGGCATCTTTAATCGAATCATATACTTCAACTGATCGTAAAAAGGAATTACCGTCGTAACCGCCGCAAGCGTATAGTTTGCCGTCCAAAGCTGCCACACCCAAGCGACAACGTCGATTTAACATAGACTTCATTTTATGCCAGACATCGTTTACTGGATCATAACGTTCTACCGAATCAAATATAGAGAGACCATCATGTCCACCCAATGCATATACATAACCATTTAAAGCAGCCACCCCACCAGCTGAACGATATTTCATCATTGGAGCAACCTAACCAAGTTTAAGGTGAAACGTAAATAAAGAAAATTCACTTGAATTTTAAGTAAATTTCAACTAACCGTCTTCCATATATCTGTCCTGGGGCAGTAACATTCAACGGTATTTAAAGACGTCACACCATCGTAACCTCCGCACACATATATGCAATCATTTAAAGCAGCCACTCCTACAGCACTGTACATATAAACGTGTAAAAAAAGCTAAATTTGGTTTGTACCAAATGTTGAATACCCACCACCACCAGAAGAATATTTCGCACTCATGGACAGATGGACAGACAAACATGATTAGATGAATCGATAGTTTTCGATATGAAAACTTTGTGTGGTGCCTTCCGTGTCTTGTTGCCAACATTTTTTCAAAGGAGGTGGGTATAAAAAAATGGATATCTATGCCTGATACAAACATTGCCCAAAGTTGACTAACCTTCTCTTACAGTTCATAGCACTACCTTGACTCCAGGCATTCTTTTTCGGATCGTACACTTCGACAGTGGAAAGCCTCTCTGATCCATTAAAACCGCCAAAAGCATATAGTTTGCCATCCATTACAGCAACACCAACACGTGAACTGAAATAAAAAATTTATGAAAATTTTTTTAAAAATTTTTAATATTTATAATCTCACCGCATCATTGACATTTGTTCTCCCATTCGCCATTTTTTCTCTACTGGATCATATATTTCCACAGTACTGACAGAGTCACCATTACTGGCCAAACCACCCACAGCATATATTTGTCCGGATATAAATTCACCACGTTGTCGAGTCCTAAGTGACATTAATTGAGAGTGTAGCATAACGAGATTTAAAAAGGCTCAACATTTTGTACAAACCTGAAACTTTGTATTAATCCCCTACGTTCAGGCATCAAATGAAAATCTTTAGCTTCATCCAGTAAATCACGACACTGATGAGATGAACGTATCAGTTCCTCGCGAGCCACACGATCGGCCAAGAATTGCGGTGACATCAAAGGTAAACGCACTTTGGCCAATACTTGAGGAAACATGGAACCGCGTTTGTCCTCCGCATACTTGACCCATTTCATACACGCCTCAAAGACGACCTCTTCTGAGCAAACATTCAAATTGTCCCTTTTAATCAGATCGATTAATTCATCGAAATCCAACGTTAAAAACTCCTCTGACTGGGAAACTTTTGTAAAATTCTGATCGATAAATTTCTCCGTAGCCTGTATTAAATGAGTGCAACTCATTGAATCAGCAAAGTGACGTATGCCCAAAACATTATGCGGATGGAAGCGGGATATTAAGAAATCGGCACAAGCATTACGCACTTTAAGCAATTGGAGGAAAGAAGCACCCACCATTAAACTTTGGACATTTTGATTATCGATGCGCACCTGACCACTGTACGCAAAGTTGATCAAATTCTCCAAGGCACTGGGCTCTATTTCTTTCATGGTAATCTCTTTGATGCGACTCTCGGCCATATTATTGGTAAACATGGCATAAAAGTATGGAATAGTTGCTGCAAGTACTATACGATGAGCAGAAAACGTTTGATCTTCTACCTATAGATTAACTTGAATGTGGGGTTTAACTTATCCGTTAATTATTTTTTCACCAACCTTTAGTGTCACATCACACAGTTTCCCCATACGTCGTATTTCCTTCAATAATGGGAAACTTTCACTGAAGAGATCGTCATATTTATATATAACAAATTTTTGCTCATCTTCAGTACCGTCACTGAGATCCATTTTTAGGAATATCCAAAATATATATGAAGTATTATGTTAATGTAAGCGGCCAATTTACCACAAACTTATAATATAATATAAGAAAAATACATTGCCGTTAATATATAAATGAGGTGCTTCGGGAGTGCAATCAAAATTGGATGAAATTCTTACCTATGGCCTAAACAGAATATATGCATAGGCCCCATAAATTGCTGCAGTGTACACACTAAAATTCCAAAATTCCAAAATACGGTTATTGTTATTATTATTAAAAATTAACAAAAAAATTGTGCAACTATTTATAGAAGGGTCCACCGAAACTAAAGATTAGATAAATTACCAATTCGGTGACGGAATAGATTAGTTTAGGATATGATTCAAATTTTGTAAATCTCTTCTTCTTCCGATATTTAAATGAATGAATTTCTATTGTGAATAAGAAGAAGATGACAATAAAATATGCAAACGCCGGCAAATTTTAATGATTTGGAGTTGTTCTTCCAAAAAATAAAAGAAAGCTCCCAAAATACAGAACAATTAGGTACAATTATAAATAATAATAGCAATAATAATATCCTTAATTAAATTTAAGTTCTCTTCGTAGCTGATTTCTATGAGGAATTAGAAACCCTTATAAGCACACGAATTGTCCAAGCAGCCCGTTATTTGTTAGACAATCAAACTATTGTGGTCTACAGTAATACGACAAAAACCCGCTTTTTGGCAGAAATTTTCGAAAGTCATAATTCGAAAAGTATTGTTCGCCTGTTCCCTTGTATAAACTATTGTCCATGCGAATATTTTCGGGTTAAAGTTTTGCAGCACGGAGATGTCTTTACCTGTGAACATGTGTTAGCATTACGTTTGGCCTACACTTTAACAAGTGATTGTATTCGCTATGAAACGTTGTCACAGGAACAATTCAATACTTTGCTGACAGAGCCTTTGTGTACTGTGAATAAAAGAGCTTCTATGCGAAAATCAACAATGCTTTCACAGGCCGAGTGTAGTAATTATAAATTTGTTGGCTGCTTGGATAATATTAAAGGTTTAACTGCGGGCATACGTGCTTTAAATTTTGGCGATCATGGCTCCTTCCAAATCAACGAAGACGGTTTCCGTTGCACTGTAGAAAATGGCAAATGTATACAAGCCAATCTATTCATAACACCCATGTGTTTTGCGGAATTTTACATAAATGGTGTGGTCAACTTTACCATTGACATGAATGTTTTAACCGAGTGTTTAAATATATTTGCTGGTATTGATTGTGGTATAAGAATGTTCTACAAAGAACAAGATGCTCCCTTGATTATTATATTGGAGCCGCATGATGAAGATGATATTACCACAGAATGTTCGATTAAGACGGCTCATCACGATGAGATTATAGACTTTACCTTAGATGAAGACAGTACCAGTTTGAATACAGTGTTTATAAGAGGTCCAGATTTGTACAATTTATTTCATGAATTTGATAAATCCAGTGAAGAATTAGAATTTACCCTCTCACCGCGGCGACCGCATTTTAAAATTGACAATTTGGGTGTTGTGCAATCGGAATCGAGTGTGGAAGTTGCCAAAACCAGTGATATGATGATATTGTTTAAATGTAAAGCAACCACAAAGGCCAGATATAAAAGTTCTTTAATACGAATGACGCAAAAGGCCATGTCTGGAGCTAATAAGGTGGCCATTAAAACTGATTCTGGTGGTCTGCTGGAAATGCATTTTATGATGCAGGACACGGATCAAGCAGAAATATATGTACAGTTCTACATAACACCGATGGTGGATACCGAACTTTAGCTTATTACAATGATGTCAATTAACAATAATGTCCTCTGCTATCTAAACTAAATCACATATTGTAATGTAGCCTTCAACTAACTTTTAGTTTTTTGGTTCGTCATGCCCTTTGTAGTTATTAAAATGTGTGATAATATTTTATCTAAAATAAATATAAAAATCTCGAGATTTTTATGTGAACGATGAGTAGTTTAGTTAGTAAAAAAACTAAATTTGGCTTAGGCCAAATCTTAAATACCCTCCACATACATAACGGTGATAGATAAATAGATTTATGTCGATTGTTTGCGTGCCTCTTGACCGTTTTTCCCACTTTAAAAAGCGTGCAAAAACCAATCAACCAACCAACCCGTACAAAATTTCAGCTCAATATCTCAAAATTTATGCCCGTGAGAATGCCAACAACAGACAGACACGCGGACACGGACATACATGTGTAAATCGACTCAGTTTTCGACATTGATCAAGAGTTTGTAGGGTCTGTGACGCGTCCTTCTGGGTGTTGCAAACGGAAGAACAAACTTAGTATACTAAGATGGAGAGTATAATAACCAAACGACCCACATTGGGACTACTCCACTTGTCTCTTCATACTCCAATATTTAAGTTCGTGCTGACATACTTGTCAATCATCGGCCTCAGTGTTCAAAATTGTTTTTGTAAATGAAAATTTTATACCAAAATGACTTAATTCCATTTTATTATTTTGTAGACAACTTTAATTTAAACCATTTGATTATAAATTTTTAATTACTAGTAGTAAGGAGTAAGAATCCTTTAGTTAGTTTTAGTTTTTTAGTTCCAAGGCATCGACTTTCTATAAAATTATGAATTGAAAAAAAAAAACAAGTAAAAAAGATACATTTGGTTAAGAGCAAATTTTGAACGGCCTCCTAATCTATGTACCTCATATCTCTGCTGTTTTAGGCAATTGTCACAAGCTGATGGCCGCGTCTGCAAACATTGCTCCCGAGTAAAGTGTTCTCCGAAATAGTCCAGCTGTTGAGCGCGGCGACAATCACTAACATTTTCACAGTAGCCCACAATACGATTCAGATTCTCCACGTGTATACGCTTCACATCGAAAGATATCGACTTGTCCACTGCAAGCACAATTCATTAGCTGATCTAAATTTAAATTTGTACCCAATCTTCACATTAACTTACTGTCCATCATTTTGCGATAACGCAACATATCGCCATAGTTGTAATACAAAATGCAATGCGATAGTTCGCCGTCACGTCCGGCACGGCCGGCTTCCTGATAATAGCCCTCTATGGATTTTGGCATGGAATAGTGCAAGACAAAGCGGACGTCCGGCTTATCAATACCCATACCGAAGGCCACGGTGGCGCATATAACGCGTATCTTGTTCGCCAGCCAATCTTTTTGTCGCGTCTCTCTAGCACTGTCCGCCAGTCCAGCATGATAGGCACACGCTCTAATACCTGCCTGGCACATACTTGCAGCGACATTGTCACATTCTTTCCGCGACAGGCAATAAATGATGCCACTGTCTGTGTGGGGTCGTGAACGTATAAAGTTTTTCAAATCTTCTAACGTACTGCTCCCCTTTTTTGGCAATACTGAAAACTTTAAATTACTGCGATTGAAGCTGGACAAGAACCACTTCGGATTGGATAAGTTCAACTGACGCAATATATCCATTCGCACCCGGGGCGTGGCTGTTGCTGTTAAAGCCATTGTCGGTACTTTGGGAAACCGTTTGCGTAATATACCCAAACGCTTATAATCAGGACGAAAATCATGACCCCACTGTGATACACAGTGGGCCTCATCGATAACAAAACGACTAATACACTCGCTAGCATACAGCGCGTCCAGTAAGTCTTGAAATTTGGCTGAACTTGAAATCTTTTCGGGTGTTACGTACAATATTTTAATGCGCGGTGGCTTCATTTCCAAATCAAAGTAAATGGCACGTTGTTCTTGCAGCGATTGTTCGCCCATAAAACTTTTCGCATTAATCTTGAAAGGCACAAGAAAAACGTGTACAAGTGAGAGCATGTCTAGAAATAATAATACTTGGTTCACTTACATCTAACGAAGCCAACTTATTAACTTGATCAATAATAAGAGATTTCAGGGGACTTATCACGATGGTTACACCGTCCGCCATAATGGCGGGCAATTGATAACACAGTGACTTGCCACCACCGGTGGGCATTAATACGAAACAGTCCAATCCTAAGAGGGCGGCATTAATCACCTGTAATTGATTGGGTCGAAAACTGGACAAACCGAAACTAAAACGTAACAATTCCATTAAACGTTTGGAATGGGTATAATTTTGGCCATCAAATTCCCCAGTCACACCGTCATTGTGGACATTCGAATGAAAATTGCCATCAACTTGTTGCACAGCTCCCTTGGCAACGGCATTATTAACTGCTTGTAACTTATTGTTCTGTTGAGCCTTAAAGCTGGTAGATGGTAAATCATCTTCTGAAATGTCAATGGCGGCACTAGATGGATCCAATTGAGCAGCGGCTTGTGTAAATGCAATTTCAAATTGCTCTTCGTCATACATCTGTGTTGGAAAAAGAATTTGTTTATTAAGTCATATCTCTGGGAATTGTACTCACCGGGAATCCATCATCATCGAGCTCTGGTGTGTTGATAGGTTGATTATTAACTACTGGAAAAGTTATTCGTTGGCTGGTTGTTTGTTCTTTGGGAACATGTTTCTTCTCAAAATCCTGGTAGGAATAATTATTGTACACAGAATTGTGACCTCTCAGTTCAGCATCGTGACTCTTCAAATCGTTCAATAATTCATCCAATTCGCAATCATCACCATCATCATCATCTTTATCTGAAGGCACTTTCTCATAATCACCAGATTGTTTATTGTTAATGTGTGGATCGTTATGATGATACGAAGATTCGTCGTCATCTTCACACAAATCATGCACTAATTGCTCACGGAAACGCAACATATCCTGTTGTGTTGGTGTTTTTATATTATCGCAGGAGTTTGTTTGTACTTTGGTGGCAGTATTGATGCAGTCGCTACTGGAAGAATTATTGAATTCTTTTCGACCTAGTCCATCATTCGAAGAAGCATTAGATTGATTAAAATCGATTTGTTCGGCATTTATGCGACGCTCCTCTTCCTCCCAAGCATCAATATCGATATCGGGCGTTGGGCAGCGCTGCGAGAGTTCCATTTCTTTTTCAATCTTCTCCAAGCTGCTCTGTAGTAGTTTGGTTTTTGCTTTAAATTTTTGACGCATAACTTTCAATTTCAGAAATGTGCCCGTTTCGAAACCTTCAATATCACTGAAATAGTCGGCCGGTATTTGATCAACAATTTTGCAATATTTTTCCATCAGTTCAGCGTGAGTAGTTGTGAAAAATGACAAATTCGATTTTATGATCTGCATATTTCTCTACAGTAGACAATAAATTTTAGAAATATTTTACCAAATTTAATTACAACTCACCTCATTGGCACTTGCGTGGAAATTTTCATTTTTTACCAACTCGCAGAGATAGTTGTTTAGATCTTCTTCGAATAAAACTTTAATTTTAGGCTTTGATATAATTTCATCTTTTCCCTGTAATTCAGTTGAATTTGGTCTTAAATCATCTTCAATCGAAATCACGTCATTCAAAGATGAGGATTTCTCGTTACTTTTACTCAGCTTTACAGGTGATTTATTCTTAAATTCCTTTTCGGCATTTCCTACATTGGCTCCATTATTCACGCTATAAAAATTGTTCACAGTTTTCAACAATTTTGGGCTTTCAAAGAGTATTGTCGTACATTGAGGCGATAAACTTAAACTTAATTTTTTGTCAGGCGAGAATTTACTATTAAGATCCATCATGGCGGCCTGATATGAGGCTTCAATATTTTCAAAATCTAACTTTGGTGGGGAAAATTGTTTCTCTTTTAAGTTTAATCCTATATCAGCATTTTTTTTAACTACAGTAGGAGCTAAAGGCGATTTCTGTACATCATTAAATAAATACTTTTTAACAGAGGCAGTTGTGTTAAAGCTATCCCTTATTGTTTGTACGCCTTTGATATTATTACAAAAATCATTATTGGTTTTTTTGTTTTCCACGCCATCACATTCATCGTCGTCATCCGAATCCAAATATATGGGATTTATTTGTTTGGCAGTACGAATGTTCAAATTTAATCCTAAAGTAGTTATTTATAGAATTTTCATTTGATAAAATCTGACAAAAAAACCATAGGCGCGTACCTGACTTTGATTTAATTTGGCCACAGCCAAGAAATGCACTTAATGATAATTGTTTGGTACGTGTGTTATCCATATTAGAATATAACTTTTCAAGCCTTAACTTACTGGAGCTTCATAGGTATGTATGTTACCGATTTCAGTCTTTCCAGGATCATCATAAATGAATTCTATGTAAAATTCCGATAATCACTTTTTTTTATTTGTTGTATCCATTTTTCTTTTGTTTTAACAAAGCGGGGAAATTTATTAAGAAGAAGAAATTAAATCATTTTTGATTTCTTGAGTGAAATATTTAAAGTAACTCGGCCCTAAAAACAACCTATTAAAAATAGATGGATTCGAATCTTATATTCTCCATCCATTTCTTAAAAAGATAACTAAAAGAATTAATCAAACTTTAAGGAATACGTCGCGCTTATGCTATCATCTTAAAATGATTGCCAACTTTTTTTTTTGCAAATATTACTTTTGCAATCATTCTATTCGCGTATTTTTATACAATTTCAATTCTTTGCATTATGGCTTTGCAAATATCCCATTTATTTAAATTTACGTCAAGATATTCATCATTTAAGCTTTTCAAGCGCTGTTATTCTCAGTCGATTGGGAATGAAGTTGTAGTGGAGCGCTTAACCGGTGACCGCAAGGGTATTACCATACTAAGCCTTAATCGGCCAGAGGCTAAAAATTCATTTAGTCGTGGCCTGGTGGATGCTTTTTCCAATATATTGTCGGATATAAAACGTGATAATGGTTCTCGTGTCATTATATTACGTAGCCTAACACCGGGGATATTTTGTGCTGGTGCTGATTTAAAAGAACGTAAACTTATGACACAAGAAGAAGTGGGCGAATTTGTCTCAAAATTACGTCAATTGTTAATAAATTTAGAACAATTGCCCATGCCAGTTATTGCTGCTTTAGATGGCATCGCTTTAGGTGGTGGCTTGGAAATGGCTTTAGCCTGTGACATGCGAACAGCCTGCAAAGATACCAAAATGGGTCTAGTGGAAACAAAGCTGGCTATTATTCCAGGTGCTGGTGGTACTCAAAGATTACCACGTATCTTATCACCCGCGTTAGCCAAAGAATTAATCTTTACCGGCCGTATTTTTAAGGGTGATGAAGCCAAAGAGATGGGCATAGTTAATCACGTTGTAAAACAAAATGAAACTGGCGATGCAGCTTATCTTAAAGCTGTAAGCTTGGCCGAGGAGATTTTGCCCAATGGACCCGTTGGTGTCCGTATGGCAAAACTAGCTATTGACAAAGGTATGCAGGTAGATCTCAACACTGGTTATTCGATTGAGGAGGTGTGCTATTCACAAGTTATTCCCACCAAGGATCGCCTAGAAGGACTCAAAGCTTTTGCTGAAAAACGTAAACCTATTTATAAAGGAGAGTAATGTGGAAGTGAAATTATTTTAATTATGTTATAAAAAAAGTGTGCATTTATAGTTTTAAGTGATTGGTTGTTGAATTGAGTTTTTAAGAATTAACTTATTACAAAATTTATTGTTTTTAATAAAATAATGCGAAGGCACAATACTCGTTTTTAATGGGAAAGATTGTAGCTTCCAAACGAGCCTGCCTGGAATTGTAAGTAAAATTCTGTCCAGGAGGGACAAGGTGGGCACGTTCCTATATAAAAAGTTCCTCAATATAGTGGAAACTTTTTATTTTTGCAAATAAAAAGTTTCAAGTAGTTTCTCTATGGTGACGTTTAATTCTGAAGGGTATCAATAATTTTGCCTAAACTGATTTAATAACCAATACTTGTTTTAAACAGGGTTGTTATGATGCGAATGCGGCTGATATTTTTATGGCCCATTCCGGCTACAGCTTCAATATGTACAATGGCATCAAGTTTGAAGGGCAAAAGAAAGGAGGATGGTACTACAAAAACGGACAATAAACACAGTGACAGCTGTCGACATTATGTGTGGAAACCTCAACAGATTATTTGCCAAGACGATACGAATGCATTAAAAAATTATGCTTGTTTGGTGTTAAACCGGGAAATACGTATACCCCAACATGTGGTCATAAAATTGTGGCAGAATGGTAAGTTCACTTATGTTTGTTGAGAGAAGAGTATATCATCTTTTATTGGTAGCTGCCATTAGATGCACTGTAGATGGAGGTACGAATCGTTGGTATAATTTTCTTGAAAGTCTGAACGGAAAGCAATGCAACATAAAACCGCCTGATCTAATAACGGGAGATTTTGATTCGATTACCGAAGACACCAGAGCACACTTTACCAATGGATTTAGTGAATTCATCCATACACCGGATCAAAATGCCACAGATTTTACTAAAGCTGTCAATATAGTTAGACCAATGCTCTTAGAAAAAGGGGTAGCTCTTATATTTATTCATTTATTTAAGAAAATAAAATTATATAAAAATTCTCATCTTGCAGTTCCATGACATTGTTGTGTTCCATGATTCTTCTGGACGTTTTGATCAAATTATGGCTAATATAAATACATTGTTTAAATCGCAAAATTCTATGTTAAATATTTATTTATTAAGTGGCTGTTCAATAACATGGCTATTGCGGCTAGGTACACATTCCATAACCATACCAGAAGATTTAGTGAAAAATAAACGATGGTGCTCTTTAATTCCTATTGGAGAAAAGGTGACCAATGTTAGCACACAGGGTCTTAGATGGAATATTGGTAAGTTTTTACAGTTATAAACCCACGGATAATAAGTGTTGTTAGTTTATTTTGCAGATAATGCTGCCCTCTCCTTTGGTGGTTTAGTTAGCACCTCAAATACTTACAATTCCTGTGTAATAACTGTACAGACTAGTGGTACTTTGGTCTGGTCTATGGGCATATTTTCATTTGTGGACGATTGAACATAGTTTGGATTTCAATTGTTTGTAAATAATAGTAATGATAAAAAAAAAATAGTACTTACACCTTTCCAATTATGTAAGTTTTCTTAAAATAATTCTATTTTGATATTGTATGTATAATTAAAGATTTCATATTAAATTTATTATGTTTCGTTTCGTAACCATAAGCGTAGGAAGACACACTATCCTAAAAAACAATATATTGGCGAAAAATAAAGAATGAACATAATATGCGTTTAAAAAGATAATGAAATGGATATCCATTTAAAGTAAAATTAATGGAAGAAAATGTCTATCATCTCTTAATGAATTAAATTAAATTCATAGTTATAGCTTAATTATTAAATAGGTGATTACTAAATTATTATTAAATTAAAGCTAAAATGTTCGGTAGCTTATTTAGAAAAAAGCTCTCTCTTTACTGTTGTAACACTGCTGTTATATTTCAGTTCCTGAACAAACCTTTTTGAATTCGGAACAGTTGGCCTAAACTGATTTTTATAGATCAAAATAATTTTGGAATGCTAAACATGTATAACATTAAAAAAAATTCAAACTTAGTTTTTTCTACAACTTATAGAAACTATTTCTTTCAGTACGAATTACGCCCGCCCCAACACCTCCACTGTGAGCACACATGGACGGTACAAATGACCATTCGTCTGTCTCGGGATCATAAACTTCCACCGTGGAAAGATTAGTTTCACCATCATAACCACCAATAGCCCACAATTTACCCATATTAGATGTCAAAGCGACCCGACTGCGTTTGCAACTCATGGGTGTAACCAATGACCAGGCATCTTTAATCGAATCATATACTTCAACTGATCGTAAAAAGGAATTACCGTCGTAACCGCCGCAAGCGTATAGTTTGCCGTCCAAAGCTGCCACACCCAAGCGACAACGTCGATTTAACATAGACTTCATTTTATGCCAGACATCGTTTACTGGATCATAACGTTCTACCGAATCAAATATAGAGAGACCATCATGTCCACCCAATGCATATACATAACCATTTAAAGCAGCCACCCCACCAGCTGAACGATATTTCATCATTGGAGCAACCTAACCAAGTTTAAGGTGAAACGTAAATAAAGAAAATTCACTTGAATTTTAAGTAAATTTCAACTAACCGTCTTCCATATATCTGTCCTGGGGCAGTAACATTCAACGGTATTTAAAGACGTCACACCATCGTAACCTCCGCACACATATATGCAATCATTTAAAGCAGCCACTCCTACAGCACTGTACATATAAACGTGTAAAAAAAGCTAAATTTGGTTTGTACCAAATGTTGAATACCCACCACCACCAGAAGAATATTTCGCACTCATGGACAGATGGACAGACAAACATGATTAGATGAATCGATAGTTTTCGATATGAAAACTTTGTGTGGTGCCTTCCGTGTCTTGTTGCCAACATTTTTTCAAAGGAGGTGGGTATAAAAAAATGGATATCTATGCCTGATACAAACATTGCCCAAAGTTGACTAACCTTCTCTTACAGTTCATAGCACTACCTTGACTCCAGGCATTCTTTTTCGGATCGTACACTTCGACAGTGGAAAGCCTCTCTGATCCATTAAAACCGCCAAAAGCATATAGTTTGCCATCCATTACAGCAACACCAACACGTGAACTGAAATAAAAAATTTATGAAAATTTTTTTAAAAATTTTTAATATTTATAATCTCACCGCATCATTGACATTTGTTCTCCCATTCGCCATTTTTTCTCTACTGGATCATATATTTCCACAGTACTGACAGAGTCACCATTACTGGCCAAACCACCCACAGCATATATTTGTCCGGATATAAATTCACCACGTTGTCGAGTCCTAAGTGACATTAATTGAGAGTGTAGCATAACGAGATTTAAAAAGGCTCAACATTTTGTACAAACCTGAAACTTTGTATTAATCCCCTACGTTCAGGCATCAAATGAAAATCTTTAGCTTCATCCAGTAAATCACGACACTGATGAGATGAACGTATCAGTTCCTCGCGAGCCACACGATCGGCCAAGAATTGCGGTGACATCAAAGGTAAACGCACTTTGGCCAATACTTGAGGAAACATGGAACCGCGTTTGTCCTCCGCATACTTGACCCATTTCATACACGCCTCAAAGACGACCTCTTCTGAGCAAACATTCAAATTGTCCCTTTTAATCAGATCGATTAATTCATCGAAATCCAACGTTAAAAACTCCTCTGACTGGGAAACTTTTGTAAAATTCTGATCGATAAATTTCTCCGTAGCCTGTATTAAATGAGTGCAACTCATTGAATCAGCAAAGTGACGTATGCCCAAAACATTATGCGGATGGAAGCGGGATATTAAGAAATCGGCACAAGCATTACGCACTTTAAGCAATTGGAGGAAAGAAGCACCCACCATTAAACTTTGGACATTTTGATTATCGATGCGCACCTGACCACTGTACGCAAAGTTGATCAAATTCTCCAAGGCACTGGGCTCTATTTCTTTCATGGTAATCTCTTTGATGCGACTCTCGGCCATATTATTGGTAAACATGGCATAAAAGTATGGAATAGTTGCTGCAAGTACTATACGATGAGCAGAAAACGTTTGATCTTCTACCTATAGATTAACTTGAATGTGGGGTTTAACTTATCCGTTAATTATTTTTTCACCAACCTTTAGTGTCACATCACACAGTTTCCCCATACGTCGTATTTCCTTCAATAATGGGAAACTTTCACTGAAGAGATCGTCATATTTATATATAACAAATTTTTGCTCATCTTCAGTACCGTCACTGAGATCCATTTTTAGGAATATCCAAAATATATATGAAGTATTATGTTAATGTAAGCGGCCAATTTACCACAAACTTATAATATAATATAAGAAAAATACATTGCCGTTAATATATAAATGAGGTGCTTCGGGAGTGCAATCAAAATTGGATGAAATTCTTACCTATGGCCTAAACAGAATATATGCATAGGCCCCATAAATTGCTGCAGTGTACACACTAAAATTCCAAAATTCCAAAATACGGTTATTGTTATTATTATTAAAAATTAACAAAAAAATTGTGCAACTATTTATAGAAGGGTCCACCGAAACTAAAGATTAGATAAATTACCAATTCGGTGACGGAATAGATTAGTTTAGGATATGATTCAAATTTTGTAAATCTCTTCTTCTTCCGATATTTAAATGAATGAATTTCTATTGTGAATAAGAAGAAGATGACAATAAAATATGCAAACGCCGGCAAATTTTAATGATTTGGAGTTGTTCTTCCAAAAAATAAAAGAAAGCTCCCAAAATACAGAACAATTAGGTACAATTATAAATAATAATAGCAATAATAATATCCTTAATTAAATTTAAGTTCTCTTCGTAGCTGATTTCTATGAGGAATTAGAAACCCTTATAAGCACACGAATTGTCCAAGCAGCCCGTTATTTGTTAGACAATCAAACTATTGTGGTCTACAGTAATACGACAAAAACCCGCTTTTTGGCAGAAATTTTCGAAAGTCATAATTCGAAAAGTATTGTTCGCCTGTTCCCTTGTATAAACTATTGTCCATGCGAATATTTTCGGGTTAAAGTTTTGCAGCACGGAGATGTCTTTACCTGTGAACATGTGTTAGCATTACGTTTGGCCTACACTTTAACAAGTGATTGTATTCGCTATGAAACGTTGTCACAGGAACAATTCAATACTTTGCTGACAGAGCCTTTGTGTACTGTGAATAAAAGAGCTTCTATGCGAAAATCAACAATGCTTTCACAGGCCGAGTGTAGTAATTATAAATTTGTTGGCTGCTTGGATAATATTAAAGGTTTAACTGCGGGCATACGTGCTTTAAATTTTGGCGATCATGGCTCCTTCCAAATCAACGAAGACGGTTTCCGTTGCACTGTAGAAAATGGCAAATGTATACAAGCCAATCTATTCATAACACCCATGTGTTTTGCGGAATTTTACATAAATGGTGTGGTCAACTTTACCATTGACATGAATGTTTTAACCGAGTGTTTAAATATATTTGCTGGTATTGATTGTGGTATAAGAATGTTCTACAAAGAACAAGATGCTCCCTTGATTATTATATTGGAGCCGCATGATGAAGATGATATTACCACAGAATGTTCGATTAAGACGGCTCATCACGATGAGATTATAGACTTTACCTTAGATGAAGACAGTACCAGTTTGAATACAGTGTTTATAAGAGGTCCAGATTTGTACAATTTATTTCATGAATTTGATAAATCCAGTGAAGAATTAGAATTTACCCTCTCACCGCGGCGACCGCATTTTAAAATTGACAATTTGGGTGTTGTGCAATCGGAATCGAGTGTGGAAGTTGCCAAAACCAGTGATATGATGATATTGTTTAAATGTAAAGCAACCACAAAGGCCAGATATAAAAGTTCTTTAATACGAATGACGCAAAAGGCCATGTCTGGAGCTAATAAGGTGGCCATTAAAACTGATTCTGGTGGTCTGCTGGAAATGCATTTTATGATGCAGGACACGGATCAAGCAGAAATATATGTACAGTTCTACATAACACCGATGGTGGATACCGAACTTTAGCTTATTACAATGATGTCAATTAACAATAATGTCCTCTGCTATCTAAACTAAATCACATATTGTAATGTAGCCTTCAACTAACTTTTAGTTTTTTGGTTCGTCATGCCCTTTGTAGTTATTAAAATGTGTGATAATATTTTATCTAAAATAAATATAAAAATCTCGAGATTTTTATGTGAACGATGAGTAGTTTAGTTAGTAAAAAAACTAAATTTGGCTTAGGCCAAATCTTAAATACCCTCCACATACATAACGGTGATAGATAAATAGATTTATGTCGATTGTTTGCGTGCCTCTTGACCGTTTTTCCCACTTTAAAAAGCGTGCAAAAACCAATCAACCAACCAACCCGTACAAAATTTCAGCTCAATATCTCAAAATTTATGCCCGTGAGAATGCCAACAA
Source organism: Crataerina pallida (assembly GCA_949710015.1). Taxonomy (NCBI): domain Eukaryota; kingdom Metazoa; phylum Arthropoda; class Insecta; order Diptera; family Hippoboscidae; genus Crataerina; species Crataerina pallida. The sequence continues at coordinate 27,803,578 of OX453290.1, read as the reverse complement.
CAGACAGACACGCGGACACGGACATACATGTGTAAATCGACTCAGTTTTCGACATTGATCAAGAGTTTGTAGGGTCTGTGACGCGTCCTTCTGGGTGTTGCAAACGGAAGAACAAACTTAGTATACTAAGATGGAGAGTATAATAACCAAACGACCCACATTGGGACTACTCCACTTGTCTCTTCATACTCCAATATTTAAGTTCGTGCTGACATACTTGTCAATCATCGGCCTCAGTGTTCAAAATTGTTTTTGTAAATGAAAATTTTATACCAAAATGACTTAATTCCATTTTATTATTTTGTAGACAACTTTAATTTAAACCATTTGATTATAAATTTTTAATTACTAGTAGTAAGGAGTAAGAATCCTTTAGTTTAAAAGAATTGATTTCAAAATTGAATAAATCGTTTCAAAATATTTCATTAAATGCGTACTTAAGTAAAATATCCGAGTAGTGTATCTGACACTCGGCTTATTTTTGTGTTGTCAATTCGTTGTGAAGAAAAAATGAATTTTGTAGTAATTGTCTCGTGTAAATAGAAATTGGAAGTGATTCTACGTATTTTAACTAAAAATTAAATTCGTGTATGTGAAAAATAGCGTTAACTGTGGCACAAAAAACAAATAAATTGTTGTTGGTTTAATAAATTATAGATTTTCACTATAAGCTGTTATTTATAAGCACGCTATGCGGTTGTAAGTACAAACGGGTTCATACATACATATGTATAAAGAAAAATGATTATGCATTATTTTCCAACAAGGCTTCGTACATTTAAAAACCCTGATGATCCATACGATTCCGAATTTATTGATGAAGAGGAAGTGGAAGTTGATGAAGCTATACTTCAGGATCTTCTAGATAATGATGTACAAGTTACAAGCGACTCGGACGATGATGCTTATAACAGAGATGCCGATTATCAGTTTGATCCGGATTCATCCGACAGTTCAAATATGGATGAAATGGCAGTAATGTCAGAAGACCCGGCGACTGATGATAATGAATGTACTTCGTCTAATAAGCGAGCGATAAAGACAAAGGCAACATCTGCGACTAGCGAGACAAAAATGGATGAAGGTGGCGGTAGCAGTAAAAAAACTGCTGATGTTGCCTATAGTGCCGATGATGCCACAAAAAGCACGATATATGATTTAAACGAAGATGATGAAGTTGATGAGACTGTGCGCTCTATTATAGCGGCTATCAAAAAACCACGGGCCTCACCACCGGAAATAAAACTGGATGATTTTGTGACAGATATCAGTTTTCATCCAGAACGCGATTATATCGCAGTGGCTACCATTATGGGTGACGTATGCTTGTACAAGTATTCCAATCAGGAGAATACACTGTTGCGCACTATAGAGGTACACGCCAAGGCCTGCCGTGATGTGGAATTTTCCCAAGACGGCTCCAATTTGTTAACATGTTCGAAAGACAAGTCCATCATGGTGACAGATATGGAAACTGAAAAGCTAAAGAAATTCTACGAGAGTGCACATGACGAGGCTATAAATAAACTGCATGTTATTGATGAGAATTTGTTTGCGACAGGCGACGATGAGGGTACTGTTAAGTTGTGGGATTTGCGTATAAAAAATGAGATATTCGCTCTAAAGGAAGTTGAGGATTATATTGCTCAACTGTTAACGAATGATGAGGGGAAACTACTACTGGCGACCAGTGGTGATGGATTTTTAACCACATTGAGTATAGGAGCCCGAAAATTGTACTATCAGTCGGAACTTTACGAAGAGGAATTCACCTGCATGGCCCTGTATCGCTCAGATTCCAAGTTAGTGGTTGGATCTTCCAAAGGCAATCTGTACACCTACAATTGGGGCCAGTTTACTTATCATAATTACAAGTTCTCGGGCGTCAAATCGTCCATGAACGTAATGATGCCCATAACGGATCGTATTGGGTGTGTAGCGGGCGAAGATGGTATAATCAGAGCGGTACACGTTGCGCCATTTTGTAATTTGGGCATAGTCGGCCAGCACGCAATGCCCATTGAATCCTTAGATATTAGCAATAATGGTGAATTGATTGCGTCATCGTCACATGACAATGACGTGCGCTTCTGGAATGTTAAATATTTTGAGGATTTCGCAGATATCAAGTACAATGTAAAGCACAATACCTACAAGGAAAGACGTCACAATTTGCCATCATCCAAATATTCAAATCCTGCCGACTTCTTCTCCGATTTGGCCAAAGGCACAGAACACGAATAATAAGTAAAATATGATTTGAGAGGCGGTGCCATTGTGTGATCCATACGAATGAATTAAATGGCCTCATTCTATACCGTTAATTATACTAACCATACGCTACATAAATGAATAATAAAATAAAATCGATTGTCGCATAACGCACAGGAATACATTTGTATAGGGTATGTTTAATAATTTTGTGAAGAAATGTGATGAATGGTGCTCTGCCAAGAAAAATTATATACAGCTTTGTTATCATCTTTACGCTCCTAATTCGAAAGATAATTTTTTGGCTACATTGAACTTTTAGTTTAAAATTAAATAATAAAAATTTGCATTTGAAAAAGATTTATTTATAAAGTGTCTGATTTATTGATTTGTTTATAGAATGAATTGCAAATTTTACTTTAATATCATTATCACTCATAAACCGATATCAAATCATTTGCGCGCGTATTTGAAATAAATAAGAATAAATGTTAGTAATAAATAATAACAGACTGTTCAATTTTATTAATGAAATAAAAGAAAGCTTTTTAAATAGGTAAACATTGCAATTGTGTGTAAATAATTATGTTAAAAAAAAAAACAAGATAATGCCTTCTATTATAGGTAACAGTAAAAGGCGAGAGTAGGCCGTTTTCAAATAGTGTATAATTAGAGTAGAGAAGTACCGTTGTATTTTCCCCACATTATATTTGAAAGAAGCATATTGCACGAGAGTTTATTGCTTTCGCAAGATTTTTGTTTATATCGCAGGTGATATAGCTGTTTCATTGTGCACCAATCCAAATGCAATTTTTTTTTGTGCTTGTGTTTTTCTTTCTACACGTTGGAATAAGAATAACAGAATATAAAACAACGTTATAAACAAACAATTAGTAGTGTTATGACAATTATAATGTTGAGACAACTACTTGTAGATAATATCGTTACATCTCAGCAGAGAGTATATTAATTTATAATAAATAATTGACAAATTTTTCAAATTATATAAATTGTGTATACACATACGTAATGTAATTTTAAAAGAATTTTGTTTTAAAAAACAAGTGCTCGCATGATTTGTAGATATGAGGATTATGTTCACAATAGTGTACTATATAAAAACAATTTGTAAACGATATATTTTATGGGTATTAAATTAGTCCAAAGGAGAAAAAGTTAACGCTTAGCGAAGTACTAATACTACGATTTAAAAAACAATGTTTAGTATTACGGACGATAATTGTTACTAGAGCTACCATTTGCACTTATGCCCCTGTCCCCCCCATCACTGCCATTTATATTAACTACAGTAACATTGCCACAATTATTGCTGCCGTTGGTAGGACTGGTGGTGCGTGATCTACTAAATGTATTTGAATTAGAATTGCTTTCAGCAGATGCAGACTCTTGGTGAGCTTTTTGTTTGGCACGTCGAGCTTTTTGTCTTGTGTGCTCTATTTGAAAGTCTTCGACGCGCAAATTCAATCGTTGCATATTATTAATAATAAAGTCCTCATCCAGCACATGCTCAGGCGGGTTCCTCAACACTTCCAATGTTTCACACAAACCATTGCACTGTTTGCGCACTTTATGGCGATTCAAGGTAGCGCCCAGTACTACGAGTGCCACCTTAAATATGACACGTATACCTTCGGCTAGAAAACAGTCCCACACTCTTAACAGAGTTTCCCATGGTAAGGTGCGCGTCATGGCACACAAAAACCAATCCGTCATATATAATAAGGGTTCAATTTTGTGTTTTTGCAAATGACGATAAACTGGAGGACAGGTTTTCTTTAGAAGGCCTTCCAGTATGCCAGCATCATTTTGTAATACTTCTAAACCACTTATAAAATAGTCTTCCAAATAACTATGAAAAACAATTACAAAATACGAAAACATCATATAAACGAGTTTATTCCAGATAAAATCAGAGACAAACTTACACATCACAAACACTAACGAAAACCCAGAAGGCATCTTCGGCTGGTAAATGCATTAAAAGAAAGGCGGCGATTGGTGCTTGGGCTTGACAAAAACCGACTTTTGGATTGTATATAGAATATGCTTTCAAAACATTAAACAATTCTATTTGGCCCACTTTGTCTTCATCTAGAAACATTTCATGGAATGGAAATTGGCGATGCTTATCTTTTTTGATCTCCTCAATTACATGCGAATTGCCAGGCTTCTCCAATAATTCCTTGTAAACGTTTGGATTTTTATTTTTCAACAAATACGCACCAGACAAATAGAACCATGCTCTAGGTCGTACCGATTTTGGGATACCTTTGCGACACCGGTCACGTATCTGAAGCGAAAAATCAGATTAGTCATTATTTAATATTATGGATTAGATGTAGGTACCTTTTTATAATTTTTCGACATATACAGTGACCAGTTGTCGATCATATATAACCATTTTTTCTCGCGTGCTATTATTTGGGCCTTGGACAAGGGCTCCTTTGGCTTCTCGGTACGTTGAAAACCACCATAGAAGCCATTTCGATCTGGACAACTAGATACCGTCGAACAGAGAGATATAGTATCCACCGAACGCGGCGACGTTGCCATTTCAGTACTGCAAAATAATCAATAAATCGAATATTACCCAGCGTAAGATGTACAAGCATAAGTGATTAATATCTACCTCACAACATTATTGTGAACTAAACATACTTTCTATATTTCATATTTGGAGATTCATAAGCATTATGTTGGATTCACACAAATCATGTAACAAGTAGGGAAACTAAATTTAGCTTAAGCCAAATCTTAAAAACCTTCTAAATCTACAATAGTGGGCGCGGCAGTTATATACATATATATATATATATTATCCTTTAAGCTTTGTAGTATAGTTTTATGGTGAATATGGTTTTTTGTAAATTGTGGGCGTATCTGTTATCCTGCTGCGCCAATTTTTGGTACATCAAATGATGGGGTAATTATAAATTGTACCAAAATTCAACTTAATAGCTTAATTTTTGTGGCAGATAGATTTTGGTCGATTGTGGGAGTGGCTCTTAACCGATTTTGTTTTTTAATAAATAGCGGTATGCGTGTAAAAACTAAGTATCTGTCCAAAATTTTAGTTCAATATCTCAATTTCAATTTGCGCCTGTGAGAATGCCAACAGAAAAACAGACGGACGGACATATATGTCTAAATCGACTCAGTTTTTGATGCTGATTAAGAATATATATACTTTATAGGGACTGTGATGCCTTTTTCTGGATGTTGCAAATGGAAAAATAATCTTAGTATATCCCTCCATCTTATGTGGAGGGTATAACAAATTAAAAATAGAGAATAATGTAAAAATATTTTACATATGTTATAGTTTAGCAGAGTGCTTCACTCTTTACCTTACACTTTGAAAACAACGCAATAATAAAAGGGTGAATATTTGTGTTGTGTTAATTTACGTGAATACTATTATCAATTAAGACACATATAAACACACACACTTCCTTAAACTGTAATTTAAGTTTACAAATTATATACATATGTATTACAGTTCGTACAACAGTATATTAGCATTTCACACAATCTCTCTTCATACACTTTAAAAAACAATTTCAATTACAAAAAAAAAAAAAAAAAACAAATGAAATAAACACATAAAATATTACGAGCATGAGAACAAAGTGATGGTAGCTGCATACTGTGGGGGAGGAAGTTTACTTGTAATATTTAGTGGGTGTATTTTTCTGAGTGTTGATATATATTGCTAAAAGTCCACACACATGTGTATGTACCTTCCAAAAACTTACCTCTTTTTTCTGAGGCTACTAAATTAAGGCATTTAATTTTTCCAGCAAAAATTGTAGCAATTCTTTGTTAATTATCTATTACACTCTACAACTCATTGAAGAGAGTCATAAAATACCTTTTTGTAAAATAATTTTTCTTTTTTTTTACATTAGAATTCTGGATATTTTTACAACACACCAGCGCACCCAAATGTATGGCGAATTTATATCAACTGGAATTTTCTTATTTACATTTAAAGGTATTTTGTTATTCATATTAATTTATTATTGCTCTCTTACTTTAACTTCCCTTTTTGCCACTACCCAATTATTTTTTACATTTAGTTGATAATTTTTTAAAACTTAATAATATCAATATATATTTGAAGAAATATGCACGTAAAACTCTTGGGAACTACTACAAAAAAAAAAAAAAAAACAAGAAGCGCAATTAAAACAAAATGCAAACTATTATCTATAAAAAATATTGAATTAGCGATGGTAATAAATTAATAATCGATTTCAATAAAAGTCTATTTAGATAAATCTAGGAATTTGTCTAAAGGGCTAAAAAGGTAGATTCGGAAATTTAAGAATCAATAAAATCAATAAAACTGTATAAGAAATTTCCGAGAAAACAAAAGATACAAACAAAACAAAATTTTATATATGTAATTTTAATTTGTTTTTAATATAAATATTTACTAAAAAATAATTTAAGAAATTGGCGTATTTCTAAACAATTATAGCGATGAGATATTATTGTAAGAGAAGAGGGTATTTTCTCTAAGAAATTTTTATTGATAACTTCGCATCACTTAAGTAAAGAGAGAGACTATTTCATAATTTCTTGTATATTATGTTTGTGTAGATTATTTATTTATATTTATTACGAATTTGTTAATTAAAATGCCTAAAGAAAATTGCAAATATTGGGATAAATGCTATCAGAAGAATGAAGTTCATTTGCAAAAGTATAATCACCCGGAAAAAAACTCCAAAATCGACAATGAAAACACCCAAAAGAAAAATGATTCACATGAATTGGAAGAACACAAGCAACGTAGTGAAAGGGAAGGTAATGAGAACAGCAAGGTAAATGGTAATGATGATAAATATGAAACGAAAGACTTGCGTGAAGAAGCCTTGGCCAATATACGGGGAAAGGATTACATGGGCATGTTACAGAAACGCATAAGATTATCAGAACAAAAAGAATACGATGATTTAGTTCACAGTCAAGATTTCATACGTCATAAGTTTTTGGTTGAAATGCCTCCAGATTTTTATGCATTTTGGCAATTTCTAGAACAACTTCATACCAATAAAGATGAACCGGATATTTTATTGGCAGTTGAAAATGTATATCAATTACAATTAGTAGGTCCTTTTGAATTTTTGGCGGGAAAATTCGAAAAAGCTAAAATTTTATCACCTGGCGATTACTTGAGACATTGGCGCTTCTACTACGATCCGCCCGAATTTCAAACAGTTTTCGTACGCAAAGGTACAGGCATTCATTATGGTTATTGGCGGGATACGCCCCAAGACAAAGATGGTCTCTTGGTAGCACGAAATGATACTGCCAAAGGTTGCGAAATTCAATTCGTTGCTGGTAATTTATTTGAAGCTTTTCATAACTACTTGGAAAAGGACTTCCCAAACACCCCATTTACATCTGGTAAGGTGATCAACACGAAAAAAAGTATGCAACGTTATATAGAAGAGAACAAATTAGATTTGGTTGGTTTAGATAAGTTACTCAAAGAACGTAATAAAAAGGTGGTATGTAAGACATTCCACCGTGCTGGCATTGTAGTACCCTTCGATTCTAAGACAGGAGTAGGTTATCGGCCTCTTATAGAAAGTGATGCAGAACTCAAAAGAATTTTAAAATTGTTTGAAACTAACGTCACCACTGGCAGAACTGCAGATAACCCAATACAAGTGGTTGTCAAAGAAAAATTGCAACCCATAGTTACGGCGGCCAATATAGCGGTAGATGAATGTGATTTCGGGACTGGTCTAGAGTTGGGCATTGATCTGTTTTGTAGTGGTCGTGAAGAATTAAACGCACTAGTGCAAACAATGCTGGTGCAGGCATATTCGCTATTGCAGCGACCCCAGTATATAGCTATTTCGAAAGCCCATTTGGAGAATCGCAGTCAATCTTTAAATTTAAGTGTTTTTAAATAAATTGAGTGGAAATAAAGTGTATATTTATATAAAGCAAAAAAACGGAAAGTAAATTGTCACCATTTTATTATAAAACTCTAAAGAAAAGTTATCTCATTCCGTCTTTCATCTCAAGTATATAAATTACAATCTTTCAAGTTGTTGGAAGGGTAAACGTCCGAGCATTGAATTCCTAATACATCCAATAGTTTTATTATAGGCTTAGCAGCCGTTGCATCTAAGCTCACATTATCAGTATAAGCTACGTAAGATTGCACCTTGAGGCCGGCATATATTCGCCAAGAAGCAACTAAAAAGTAAAATTATTATCGAAAAGCTTTGAAAATATTGCATACAAAGCCTTTGTCCAAAACTCACTTCCAGCTGCTACACCACTAATAAAATTCGGAACTTCCAACGGTTCTGCACACTTTGCCTCACTGTTTATTGACCGTAAAAATGTAATTTCCTCTTTTACTGCATCTATATTTTCCGTTTTATAATCAATTTTTGGCTTAATCGTTAGGGTGATGGCATCTTGGATTTTAATTAAATCCAGCAACAATTCCAGAATCTCTCCACTTTTAGGTAAATCTTCTTCAATAACAGCTACCAACATTTTTTTATATTCCACATACTGTAGTGTGGAACGTTTGCTGGGTATTATTGCTAATTTCGTTGCTTCTTTTAATAAGGCACCTTGCGCGAAGTTAGCTACATTCAAACCTTCAACGACGAGCATTACTTTCGCTTCGGATGCAGCTTTCTCCATATCAAGCGGAGACACTATCTGCAATTGTAACCTGGAAAAAGATTACAATGGCAATCTTGCGCGTTACTTATCTTATATATGATTGTATACTTCTCCGGTTCATCCGTTGGTAAATCATCTTCATCAAAATCATCCCAAAAGGCACGGGAAGATGGTATATTCAATTCACCAAAGCTTAAAAGACAACTCATCTTTTCCTTTTACCGTAAACACAAATATTTACTATGCCCGAACGTAAAATGAATTATTTAATAAATTCCAACTATGTTTAAATAATTACAATCATGCACTATCATCCAGAGTGTCAGTTACATCAAGTTTGTGTATTTCGAACTTAGTACTAGTTCAGGGCAAGTGAAATATATAAACTGTTACTATATTTTGCAACGCTGTTTATCGATAACGTAAGATTTTGCAAGTTTTCCTTCGCTACATACTTAGAAAAAGACAACAAAACCAATCGTTTTTATTTGCTTGGAATATTCACGATAGTATTTTAAAATTTTCCAATTATTATTGTTAGAATGGTATTTCAAAACTCAGATAATGAGGGTGGTTAGTAATTTTGTGCTATTAATGTGTATAATTTTAAATTTTTGATTTAATTTAGAGTCGGCTTCAGATACAGAATCAAGTGTAACCAACAGTCGAAGTTCCAGCCGAAGTCGTAGTCCTACGCCGCAGCAAATGCCGGCACGCGGTGATAGGTAAAAGGCATTGTTTTGTTTTGACAACAATGTTGCATTTGTTTAGAGTTCTTATTGTTTTTACAGGTCACCCAGCGCTAGTGATCGTTCACGTTCTGGTACACCGGCTGGTTCCGCTTCTGATGGATCAGGCACCACATCACCGCACTCTAGATCACCGACACCTCAAAGCAAGCGCTCCGGTTCAGTTGCAAGTGATCATTCAGGAGAAGGTCATCATAGATCTTCCTTTCGTTCACCATCGGGTACGCCACATAGCCATCGCTCCAGTTCAGCCATTAGTACTCATTCACATCACTCAATAATAGCGAAAACACCCAAAGTTCATAACGAGCACAGCAATGAAGATTCACATTCGCAATCACCTAATTTGCAAATAGATGACCGTGCTCAGTCGCGTAGCCGCTCCCCTTCTCGTTCGCATACTGTTTCTCGTTCACGCAGTGGCACGCGCTCTAAAACTGGCTCACCACGTAAATTGAGATCTCGCAGTAACTCAATGCGGTCACAGTCGCGTTCACCTTCCCGAAGCCGTTCAAGATCGAAAGTACGATCACATTCACGCAGTCGTTCAGGATCGAAAGCACCATCACATTCACGAAGTCGTTCCCGTTCGGCCACCCCCAACTCACATAGTGATTCGGAATCGCAAGGAGATTTTGGTGATAAAAAAGGCAAAAATAAACGCAAGGCTAGCGGTTCCGAAGATGATGAAAATAAAAAACAAGCTTCTCCAATAAAAGTCAAAAAGCCTCGAATTATTGATTCGGACAGTGAGAGCGATGAACCGAAGAGCATCAAGCCAATTGATGCTCAAGATATATTCGGTGATGCGGATGATATTAGTTTGTCAGAGGATGAGGACATGAAGAAAAAGGATGACAACGTCTCTTCACGCAAATCTCGTTCAAAAACACGTTCGCGTTCGTCCTCTCGAGCCTCGGGAAAATCACGGTCACGATCGCGTTCCCGTTCAAAGTCTCGATCACGTTCTCGTTCCCGATCACAATCTCATGAAATAGGTGGAGAGGAGAAACAGTTGCCCAAAGAAGATGAACCCGAACCCATACCTGAAACCCGTATTGATGTGGAAATTCCGCGCATTGTCACCGATCTGGGACGTGAGATACACTTTGTGAAACTGCCCAACTTTTTGTCGGTGGACACGCGTCCTTTCGATGCAGAAACTTATGAAGATGAGATCGATGAAGAGGAAACTATGGATGAGGAGGGCCGTCAACGCATCAAACTGAAGGTCAGCAATACGATACGTTGGCGTGAATATATGAACAACAAGGGGGACATGATTAAAGATTCAAATGCTCGGTTTGTGCGTTGGTCCGATGGCAGCATGTCCTTGCATTTGGGCAATGAAATCTTTGACATGTATCGGCAGCCATTGCACGGTGATCACAATCACATGTTTATTCGGCAGGGCACCGGTCTGCAGGGTCAGGCAGTGTTCCGCACCAAACTGACTTTCCGGCCCCATTCCACGGAATCTTTCACCCATAAGAAGATGACCATGTCCTTGGCAGATCGCTCCCAAAAAGTAAGCGGCATCAAGATTTTGACGCAAGTCGGCAAAGATCCCACCGCCGATCGTTTATATAATTTGAAAAAAGAAGAAGAAAAGCTGCGTCAAGCTATGCGCAATCAGCACCGGCCACAACCGAAAAAGAAGAAGAGTATCCACGATAGTCATGGCAGTGCTGGACATGGCTCCTATAATCACGATGAGGGTAGTGACGATGACAATGGCATTTCGCTAAGCGCCATAAAAAATAAGTACAAAAAAGGTGGCAGTGCCCTTGCAGCCATTAATGCAGATAATAAAGCATCGGCTATCTATTCATCGGACGATGATGATGGTTCAGATTTTGAGGGTCGTCGTGGCAAAAAGATGGCCGACAAGGGTAGAACTGCTAAAGCTCTGCGAGATTCAGATAGTGAATCTGATGTGGAGCGTGGCCCGGAGAAAGGTGTCAGCAATGCTGTTGAAAATAGCGAAGATGATGATGCGAATAGAAGTACAAATGTTAGTGGCAGTGCAGGAGAATAAAGTGTACGTTTTTTAGCTACCCTTGCGGAATAAACAATTTACGAACTCTTGTCAACGACAATTTATTTCACCCACTTTAATTACCGCAGACTTTGTATCAAATTTTAGCTGAATATATATCCAACGCTTAGGTTACTTAAAAGTGTGGTATTTATTCCAGATTTGTGCTATTTATCATTTATATGTGGGGGTTCATACACTTTGTAAGACTCACACTCCCAAAACTACAAATATTGCCCAGCATTGAGTTTTGGGTTCATTTGGCCCATCGCCAAATTTGAATTTCTACGCATTTTTATTGGAACTGTCACGATCGCTAAAATTTAGATATCATGCTGAAACAATTTTCGAATTTTCGAAATTCGGCCTACGGACTGACCTACAACTTTACAAAGTTCAAAGTACTGAGCTAGGCGAAATTAGTACTTTTTTTTGTACATTCTAATCGTATATGAATAATAGAAAGTGAAACATGCGTTCGGTTGATATTTAAAAAAAAAAACAATATCCACAATTTTTATACCCTACACAAGAAAAGAAAGGTATACGAAATTTGTCATTCCATTTAGAAAACCTAGAAGGAGCTGTCAGAGACCCCATGGAATCAAAAACTGAATCGATCCAGACATATATGTCCGTATGTCCATGTATTGTTGGCATTCATACGATTGTAAATTTTGAGATATTGAACTGATATGTTGTGCATAGTTTTTTCACGCAGATTTCCACTTTAATTAGGCAAATTAGATCCAGAGCCACGCCCACAATCGGCAAAAATCGGTTTCCCTGCCACAAAAATTTAGCTATTAAGTTAAAATTTGGTATACATATGTATCTACCCAGCGATGAGCAAAAAAAAGGCGTGGTCGGATAACAGATACGCCCACAATCGACAAAACTGACCCATAAACTTAAAATTTGTTAAACATATCTGAAATTATCCATTCATCGTTCAAAAATGGGCATGGTCGGATGAGAGATTGGTGTAAAATTTGAAAAAAAAAAAAAAGTAAAACTCGACTTGTAAGCTGATGCGTAGAGTAAACACTATTAGAGGGCATAAGTAATTACAAGTCACGCCTATTGTATTCGAAGATTGTAATCTTTTCCTTTATATATATATATCAACTACTAAAAGGCGACTTTTTTTTAACTTTTTCATATAATTTCACGTTTATTAAACAATTAAAATTATTATACAAGTAGTTAGTAGTTATGTTTATAATATTTAAAGATTTAACACTAACATATATGCATCATTTTATATAGTCTGATATACAACTTCAGGGCTATGCAAGAAATTCTTTTTTCTTAATTATTTAACACTAACAAATTTTTCTCTCTTATAAAGTGTTTTTCTTTTATAAAAAAATTAGCAATTAAATGCAATAATAAATGTGTGTGATGCGGTCTTAAAAAATTTACAATTATATCAAAAATTTATACAAAAAACAAACTGCACTGGATCTATAAGATGAAAAGCAAAGAGAACATAATTTGTAATGTAATTCAATGTTTTAGTGCGTTCTTGACTTTATTTAGATGGCAATTATGATTGTGTGTTATGCTTAATAAGCAGTAAACAAGTTCACTTATTTACTTACAATAGAATAGAAAGTTTAAAGGAAGATATTTCTTACATATATTATCATTATTAAATTCAGTTGTTTGATTATTGTTGAAATGCGTTACTTAAGTACAAAAGTTTGTGTTTCTTAATGTGTGTATTGTATGTAAATGCATTGTGACATAATTCAGTTTCAATTCATTTCATGTGCATGATATACAATAAATTAATTTCAATTCAAAAAATTATGACACCATAGGCAGTTACAGTTGCAAAAGTTAAAGTTATGATTGCATCAGTTGATTTTCGTTAGAAAAGGCTTAGCAGGACAGCCAACAGCTAATAATATTCTATACACTTTGCCAACTCCAAAATACTCTATTACACTATTACAATACATATTATATATGTAACTAAAAGTAACAAACAAACATAAAGTGATTTATAATGCAGAACAACGGGTTCTATATCACGCTCACTATCAGCAAGCCTGTAATGACAGAAAGAAATTTCGTTACAATTAATAATAATATGACATCATTAATTTCAGTTTAAAACAAGTATCGCCCTTGTATACTTACTTGTATTTGTATGGAATTCATTTCGTAGCCACCTTTGCCTTGCATTTGTGTTTGTATAACATTCAAGTGATTGGTGGATAGCTCTATATCCGCTGAACCAATATGTCCAGTGTGTACGAAATTCGTAGGATTACCAATCATAGAACGATCAATACGTAACCGTTGATGGCGTCGCCGTGTTGGTGATTGCGGCTGATGGAAACAGCATGAAAACCATTGCAGCCATAAATCGCCAGTATTGGCCATTTTATTGCGTCTGTTATTTTTTGGAGCCGCCACTTTTTCCTATTGACCACAAAGCTGTTCGTTTTATAAGCTAGAAAAATGTTACCTTGAATTAAAAGTTGATAATGCTAAAAATAAAGGAAAAAAACAAGAATTAAAAAAAATAAAATAAAATTGGAAAAACTGAATCTATAGAATAGAGAAAGGGAGATAGTCAATGCACACAATTGCTTTCGTTAATCCCATTTTGGGGACCAAGTACTTTATTCACAACTATTAATATTATATATATTATATCTACTTATTGCTAATTATTAGTTTGGGCCACTAATTTATAAACATGATTTAAAAAGTATATCTTTGCTTCCTCTTCTTTACGGTATGACAATTCCTTCAGCTTCTCTGTTATCAGAGGCATTTGAGCGTTCCAACTTCTACTTGTCAAGAGTAGGGTTTTGCTGATAGTGATGGCAAATCAATGGTTTTAAATCTATTTTTCACATTAAATTGCAAATCCTCTATAGCCAGGTCAACACGATGATCATTCGTTGTGTTCTCTATAGATAGTAGTTCGGTTTCATTGCCAGATGAAATTGGCCTAGAACATATATTGATAGTTTCATTATTTATAATGTTGCCAGTAATCATTACGTACTTACATTCGAAATTTGACATGTTTCCTGAGAAATGCCAGATCTTCAGTCAAGGTCCATACACGATTACTTTGTATTAGAATCATCTTCAAATGTTATCAATTCCCTCTTGTACACCTTAACAAAACGAGTTTTAATGTTTCTCCATCTTGTTTTACACCGCGTCTCTATGATTTTTTTATATTACTTTTGAGTTTTAATAATATATCTATGAAAAGCTGAACATTGTTGATCAAATATTAGTACCTGGAATTGATGGCCTTTCATGCTTTGATTTCTTTCTTTACATTTCGATATTCTTTACATCCGGTTATATAAAACTTTGTGTTTTTTCATTTCTCATCTCATTCATTCTGTAAATTAACATAAGCACCAAATAAAGATTATTAATGAAATACAATGAAAAAGTTATTCAACTCACCAAGAGAAAAATTTTATAGATAAAAAATTTCAACTACAGACAGTGCAACGTTACGACATTAAGTAAAATGGAAAATTCGGTCCAGCCAGGTAAGGTTCCCCTTTGGGCCAATACATGTCTTTGTACCAAATTTCATCGAAATTTCTTAAAATATGTGCCCTATATTGTCCATAGAAAGACAGATGGACAGATGAACATGATAAAATTTTTATATATTGTATTCAATACAAGTTGTTTTCTTTATACTTTTCACAGTTACAATTTCAAAGTTTATAAAAAGTCTTATATGACACTTGTTGGAATCCTATAAAAGTGTATATAAAAAAAAAAAAAAAGAAAAGAAAACATCGCATTTTTTCCTAAATAAACAAAAATTTCATTATAAATGAAGAATATCGAATGGATAATAAGATTAATATGATTATCTTAACAATAGAGTTTACATTAATATTTATTTTGTTTACTTTTTATACCCTTCACATAAGATGGAAGGTATACTAAGTTGATTATTTTGGCATGATCGGATAACATACATACACACACATATATTCAGCGTAAAACTCATATAACTGTCACGCCTACTCTTTGTATGTAGATATTTAAGTTCTCTTCTTTTATCAAATGTCGTTTCTCTACTTGTTTACTTTATACTAAAACATATCAAATGAGATTCCAACACAAATTCTCAATAAAAAAAATCCCGTTTTATTTATTTGCTCGTTAAATTTTTTAATGGTTTCGTAGATAAATGAAAGTTTTTTTAAGAAGACGCGTTAAAATATATAATTTTTGAGAAATGTTGTTATAGCGTGAGTGGAAAAAAAAAAGACACATTTTTGCCAACTTTTAATACAAATAAACATTCGGCCAAGTGTAAAATTTCAAACAACGATAACACCATTAGTGTCTAGTATTCTCTCATTTCATTATAAAACAATGTATGTATGTATGTGTAGTATTTTAATGTATTGATCAGAAAGTGTCAGATATATATATATAAAGACCTGAAATGCAAAATCGTCATATATCAATGGAATATTTAAATATTATCTACAGAAATAAATAATAATTTATATTAGAGCGATTCAATAGTAAGGGAAAAATAAATTTCGTTTAGCGTTGCGCTCCACATTTCGGTGTTGTCTAATAGATTTTTGTCGATTGTGGGCGTGGCTTTTGACCAATTATTCTTAATCTAAATAGTGATCTACGCGGAGAAACTTAAAGTGTCTGTATTTAGCTCGTTATCTCAAAATTTACGATCGTAGGAGACATTTTGGAATCGGTACAGTTTTGGATGCTTATCAAGAATATATACTTTGTTTCAGATGCTTCCTTTTGATTGTAACCACATATATTATGAAAATGTATTAAAGATTTCATAAAGATTTACGCCATATACAGTATTTATCTGTTTTAGATTATTTTCTTTAACAAAAATTCAAATCAAACAGAACTATATGTACTCGTATATAGTTTGTACAATATTTGATTAATTTATTATTATCGCCAAAGAGCACTCATCACATTCAACAATTAATTCAAAGTCCTCTTCTTCTTCATCATTATCCATATTAATTCCATTAACAGTATTATGACTATCGCCTTCCGCATTATTCTTTTGCACATTCTTGCTAGAATTTTTATTATTATGTTTTAGTTGGGAGATACGTTTATTATTATGTTTGCGGTGAAGTTTTTTAGTTGACTCATCAACACCATCAACAATATATTGGCCTCCACAACCACAATTATACACATAACAGTATTGGGGTGTTGTTGTTGTTCGACAATTACTTTCAATTTCTTTATCATTTTTGTCTTGGAACTTTGTCATATCGTTAAGTGAAATGCGTGTATAAATATTCTGATGCATTTGAAATTTATTTAACATCAATTCAGCATCATATTGTTTACGTTTTTTGGAATCTTTAAGGCAATTCCAAGCTTCTGCAATATCCAAAAATTTATTCTTTTCTGTTACATTGGCGGCTGTTGAGCCTTCTTGCTTAGTTTGCGTTTCTTGATTATGCCTTTTATCCGGATGATACTGAAGTATTAGTTGTTTATAATTAGCTTTCAGTTCGTCCAATGTACTAGTGGGCGTGGCATTTAATATATCGTAATAATTTTTCATTTCACAAAATGATGGCCTGCAATATAAGAGATTATAAAATTTCTTTATAATTATTAATACGATTATATACTTACACCAATAATGCGATAACAACTGATGAACTTTCTAGTAATAGTCTTTTATTGAGCTATTAAATTGTTTGCATTTGTTAATTCTCTGTGTGGAACGTATATGTTGGATTATCATTAAAATATTTTAATGTGTTTCTACGAAAAAATTTAATATTTTTCGAACATATGTCCCTTGGGCAAAAAATTCTTTTTAGTAATTTTTTAAAACACAATAGACGAAATATTCTTTGATACTCCAAAGTGGACAAAGTGGAATTTTTGGTTTGAACTTGTTACTTAGCTACAGCTGAATATTGCACATGGTATAAATTTTTTAATCTTTAATTTTTAAAAATAATTGGATGGAAACAACGCTTTACTTTTATGCATTAAACATTGATATATCAATGTCAACTACAGCAAAGCATAATAAGATCGTTTGAAAAAACCGGTTCGATTATAAAAATTTTGGAACACTTCTAAACGGTTTTACTAAATACACAAACTTTCTTAGTTATTATTATTATAGCGTGACCTAATTTTCCCGTAGAGAAAGAAAAAAAAAACAAACACAAAAGTAACCGTTTACCTTTGCATTTGCTTCCAGGGGACTACAGTAACATGAATCTTCATGTATATAATAAATAATTTTATATTATTTTTTTTCCCCAAAGCTGAATCACCTCAACAAGAGATTTGTTAATAAATTAAATGCACATATTAATGATTACTGCGTAAAAATCGTTTAACGAATTTTAATTAATTACACAAATAAACACACATAGCTTATAGGTATGCATAGATATATATACGTTTGCAGAAAAACACAACAATTTATGAATACTTGCCTTTTTTGGAAATTACAAATATAATCAGGAGGAAAAAAATTAGCTCGCAAAGAAATTTTGTAAATTTATAGTTATTTATATAATATACACAATCACTTTACGGTTATTAAAATATTATTGAATACTTTGTTCAAAGTGTTTTAAAATTATATTAAATTATACAATTGAATAGTCTTCGAAGAGCCACCGCAAGAAACCACTTTGCAATCAATTAAAGAAGAATAATCACTGAAAATAAAGAAACACACAGTTTCTTGAGAAACTTGTGAGATGGATAAACAGCAGAGCATTAAACAAATACAGAAAAGAGTAAAAGTTAGTTTTGTAGTTACTGCCTAATGGGTGAGTATAAAAGAGACAAATATAATAACATGTTATTAGACAAAATCCCATTTAATCAATTTAAAAATTAGTACTAGTACCGTTAATTTTAAGATGAAGTATAACATATGTATAATAAAGCAATATTAAAAAAAGGAAATAAAATCAACTTATAAACAGTTAAATGAAAAAGACTATAAATATAATAAAAAATTTCATTTTGACACGTAATATAGTTAAATTTAATAGGAGGATGAATAGTTCAAAAAGTTTCTACTATGATTTTACATGTCATGTTTTGAATGTGTACATCTACTAATTTATTAAACTAGTACAATCATAAGCTTTACATCTTTACTTGGCGGAAAGTTAAATTTTTTAAAAGAAAATTTTTTTATTATTAACGCTTTTCTTTTAATTGAATTTTCCCTCTAATCAAAACAAATAATATCGTGTTAAAAAATGAATAATTTTAAAACCAAGTTTACAATTGACGTGGAAGTTTGCGTAAAATCATCTGCTGGGTAATGGTCAAGTTGACATATATTTATTTCAATTTGTGTAAAAAAAGATTATTTATTACTACAGTCCTTTGCAATTAATTGAGAGCTCTCTGGAAGATGTTTTGAAACAATATTTCGAAGAGAAGAAAGACTTCCCTTTTAATAAAACCACCAAGTTAGATGAGGCAGCCATAGAATTTAATGAATTATTAGAGCATGTTGATACAATAATGCAAGAATGTAGCAATGCTAATTTAACCAATGATGCACTGGTAAGGAAATATTAATAATGGTATTTGTATTATGTGTGAAACAATAATTTTTTATATACATGTATTCAACAGTTCGATTTTCGGGTAGATGTTGATTATAATTTTCATTTTTACAATGTTTATACACGTCCCATGGAATTGGAACTGTTTGAAACAGGTGGGGATGGAGATGGTGATGGGGGCGATGTGATACCGTCCTGCAGTCATTGGTTGTTGCCATCAAAAAATTTCAGTACGCTATGGGAACAGTTATTCTATGAAGAGGGCATTAAAGCAAAATTGTTGGAGTTTTATATGACAGCTTTAGAATTTTCTCGCCATAAAATTGATACAAATATTATAACATGCAATCGTTTGGTATTGCTGCATGGACCACCCGGCACAGGAAAGACTAGTTTATGTAAAGCTTTAGCACAAAAACTGGCGATACGCACACGTTCCCACTACAACTGCACACATTTAATTGAAATCAATGCGCATTCTCTATTCTCCAAATGGTTTTCAGAGAGCGGTAAATTAGTGTTGAAGATGTTTACCAAAATTCGCGAAATTATCATGGATCCTAAGAATTTAGTGTGTATTTTAATTGATGAAGTGGAATCCTTAGCGTATGCGCGTGTAGCAATGGGCGGCCAGGAGCCGAGAGATGCTATGCGTGTGGTAAATGCTTTGCTAACAGAATTGGACAGTCTCAAAGACCATGCAAACGTTTTGACTCTAGCCACGTCTAATTTAATGAAGTCCATTGACGTAGCCTTTATGGATCGTGCTGATATTAAACAATACATTGATTTGCCACGTATAACTGCGATAGAGAGCATTTACCATTCCATGTTAATGGAGTTGATGCGTGTTGGCTTAATAAATCGCCCCGAGCCATTAACTGACCAAGATATATACTACGGCGATTTGACACACATCAGTCTGGGCCTTAGTGGTCGTGCCATACGAAAATTGCCCTATCGTGCTTATGCTTTATACCGCACCAAATATTCTAATTGTGATGACAAAATACCGTTCAAGAAATTTTACGATATGCTAATTTTAGCTGTAAAAGAAGCACGCGATGAAATAGAAATTCTGAACATGTGAAAAGAGCGGCGTATTATAATTTTTGGAAACAAAATTATTCTTTTTTAATTATACAATAATTCAGTTATTATTTCTATAAATTATTAGCCATTTATTCAGAGGAAAATCTCTAAAAGATAAATTTTTTGTTTTGTGACTGTTTTGAATGTTGATATGTATGAGTAATAATAATAATAAACATCTTTTTAAATCTTTCTCCCTAGCTTGTAACATTCATTCATTTTATACGTTTACTGACAACAGCACAATAATTAAGTTATGGTTGGTTGTGCAGTTGACGGGATATCCGTTTTAGTTTTTTTTTTTGTCTACCAAAGAAAACAACAACGAAAGGAAATTAAACAAGAAAGAAAGAAAAACAACAATAATGAGGACAACAAAGATATGCTCTGACAGGATAATATAGAACTGGACTGGATAACAACAACATAACAGATAATGAGTATAGTCGTCGTCGTCGTCGTCGTCGTCGTTATGGTATGAAATGATTTGTTTGTATAGTGTTTGTGTGTGTGTGTGTGTGTGTGTGTGTGATGGCCGGTGTTATGCACTATCAACATCAAAAACATCAACATAATTTTCCAGGCCATCGCGGCAAAGCAAGCGTTAGATTTGTGGTTTATGGCGTAGCAACAACAACAACAAGGTCGAACAATTTCTGTTCTCTTAGCATAAACAACAGATTTTTTTTACTTTTTTCGTCTTTTTATATTGTTGTTGTTATTATTATTATTATTGTTGTTATTGCCGGCTCTGTCCATTTCATTTGGTTGACCGACTGACTGGCTAGCTTTCAGTTTCGTGTTGGCGGCTAAATTTTCAAAATTTCTGTAGTAGTGTACGTTTACTTACACGCAAACCTACACACATACATATAATATATATATATATATTGTGTGTGTGTGTGTGTGTTTGTTTGTGTGTACATTTATGTGAAATTAAAAGCAAATAACAAACACTTGGCCGTCTCGTTGTCTAATAGAATTTAATTCATTTATCTTAAACAAACAACCAAACAGGAACAACACCAACAACAACAGCGGAGGAAAAGTTTTCATTAAGCTTAAACCAAATTTGGGGTACCCATCATTTTAGAACTTTAAAATAAAATTTATTTAATTTTTTTTATTTATAAAAAGGGGGCGTGGTAATAAGGCATATATTAAACAATTGGAAACAATCTAATAATACAACAGAAAATCATATAAAAGAGAATATGCTTCAATTATGGGTGTGACTGGGCTGATCAACTACTTTTTTGGACACACACACATATACCAAAATTCCTAAAAAAATATTTGCACTAATTTTTATAAAGATTTTTATTAACAGAAGAAAGTTTTCACAGCGACAAACTAAAACAGACAGACAGACAGACATAATTACATATTTTTTAGATCTTCATGCTAATCAAGTATGTTTACACTTTGTAGGGTTTCTTAAGGTTCGTTTAAAATGATGCAAACGCAAAACTAATACCGCTATCAATGTGGTGGATATAAAAACAAATACAAACAATTACGGAAAAAGGAAGAACTGTGCAGATCTCTTAATTAAAAAAAGGTGAAATGTTTGTATTTGAGTGAAGCACGGAGCGAATTATCAGTTGAAACTATTCTTATGCCGCCTAAGGACTAAAGAGGAAGTAGATACAAAACAAAAATTTTTTTTGTTATAATCTTTACATAAGAAGGGGAGGGGGGCATACTAAGGTTTTCTTTTCATTTGCAACACTCGGATATAGGGGTCAGAGACTCTATAAAATATATACATTTTTGATCAGCATCAAAAACCAAGTCAATCTAAATATGTCCGTTTGTTGTTAGCACCATCTGGATTTTAAAATTTCAGATATTGATTTAAACATAAATTTAAAGTTTTTGTACACAGATCGATATTTAAATTGGGTAAAATCGGTCAAAAGCCACGCCCATAATCGACAAAAATCTATTTAAATGCCATAAAAGTGGACCTAGGAAGTTAAAATTTTTCAGACATATTTGTAAATTCATCGATGTGCGGATACCAAACACGCCCATAATCGACAAAAATCTAATTTGGTATAGCAAGGCTGTACTAAAAGTGGGCGTGATTGTACAAATGACACTCCCACAATTAAAAAAAAAACCAAACTCAGAGTAAAACTCAATTTGCAAAGTTGACACGTTTTGTGTGGACTTGTATTAGAAGACGTAATAATAAACCCGCCACGCCCACTGTTACTATGTTAGATGTGAAGGGTATTTAAGTTGTCGCCTAAAACAAATTTAATTTTCTTACTTGTTTAAATTGTCATAAGGAAGACGAAGGGACTACTTGTCTTCTATTGGAGAGGTTGACATAAAGAATGGAAAAGTAATTAAATGAAGATAAAAGATAAATTGAAGAAGATTGAATTATACACGTGTTCATAAAGATCAATAACAAGTAAAAAAGTTATAATTGAATTATTTTGTAGCTTGAATGTGCATCACCTTGGAGCATTAAAATAAAATGTTATTACCGGCAACTGACATATATAAGTTAAGTTTTTATACTTGCTTTAATTAGCTTTAATTGATGACATATAACAGACAGATGTGCGCTTTCATAATACAATCTAATGAATTTTTCTATTTAATCAATTTCCTTTGATATCATAATCGCAAAATATTTCAAAATATGTTTAAATGTATTAAGAGACAGACATATTCATTTCAGACATACATTCCAACTTGTTTTTAATAAGTAAATCTCATCATCTTCTGGAAGGCATGTGTGCCATAATCGTATTATGTATATTTTGTATATAACTTAGTCTTCATTAATATACCCTAGACATGCAGTTGTTTACAAGAACATCTCATCAAGAGACAAATGAAATCAACTAGTTGTTGCATTTTCATACCAGCAAGTATTAAAACTTTTCCATGTGCATACATTTATAACCATAAATACTGAATAAAACTTCCAACGAACAAAAGAATTAAATGAATTTATTTCCTATTTACAGTTATCGTGTTGATTACAAAGAGTATCAACATTTATTAGTAATAGTGTTATAAAGCTAAATAAAGAGATTGAATTTATATCCAACACTTTGTATGTATTGTGTGTATGCTACAAAACTTATTAAAATCTTAATTTTGTATCATCATGCATTGTAAAGTTAAGGTAAGGATGTCATCGTTAAAATCCTAATTTTTCAATCTATTTAAAAATAAACAAAACAAGACATTAGAAAGCCTATAAAGTATAAAGTAAAAAAAAAAAAAAAATTGTAAAAATAATCTGACTTGATTTAGCCAAAACCGTCTGGGTGTCCATCTAGGTTTTTTCACACGTTTAAACCAGTAAACGGAATATGGTGTTGAAATCTTGTACAAAAATATCAATAAATTTCAGTTTTTGTAGGCAAGATATCGATAAAATGCCACGCCCTCAAATGATAAAAACTTCATACAGTCATGACAATAAATTTTACAAATTTGAAATTTTCTCAAATGAATTCATTCATTAATGTTTTAGAAAAAAAGGGCGCGCTTATGCCCACTATTTACATAAAACCTTTCGGACGATTTGAAATCAAAATCTGAATCGATTTAACCATATTTGTCTATCGGCCAGACTGTCCGTATAAATTTGTGCGCAAGCTACCTGTAGCATATTTGAGATATTTTAATGAAATTTGTTAAAAGGACTTATTTTGGTTCAGAGAGAAACTATATTGAAAATGGACCGAATTGGACCACTCTTAGAACCCCTGTTCATATATAATGAAAGTCTTTATATGGCAAAATATTACAATTTTTTATATTTTTTGATAAAATTTGCTGAAGAATAGTTAATTAACGAAATAATTGGTTGTGCAAAATTTGGACGCAATCGGATCATATTTAGGACCCCTTTTTACGTAATGATATTTACACGGCAATGCCTCTATTAACTAATTGTAGCATAATTTAAGGAGTTAATTGGGGTCAATACGACATAGTCGAGCTTTACCGACTGTTGTAGTTTAAATGTTTCATACATGTGTACGTACCCTATATACCAAGGTAAACACCATGAAATTAACATTAATCAGATTGACGTGTACTAAGTACGTATCCTTAAATTTCACTATTATCATACAATTTATATTCGCAGTGACCTTTTCAAACTGCCGATCATGCATACAACGTGTAATTACGAGAATGAGTGGTGTGTAGTATTATAATTATTCACTAAGGCATCATTTCCGTTATCCTTAGTTGAGTGCCCGAGAATTAATGGACTACCTTAGTTGTTATTTTCATTGCTTTATTTGTATTATAGAGTGGCACACAGTTGTTTGTATAAATTGTACATAAAATCGATGCAGATAAATTTTGAGATTGGGATTGGTTTAAACAACTCCAACCTAGGTATACGTATATACGCCAATTTCCTGTTGTTACAATGTAACCTGCACAATAAGCGTATGTATAGGTGTGTGTGTGATGTTAAGAAAAAGTCGCTTAAAACTATTTCAGACATTTGCACATCTACCACTGAATGGCAGTTATTTCCGTTATTTCGTTTGTAAAGCATTTATATGGATATGCTCTACATTGTAAGTGTGTATGGGTGAGCATATATCGGCTTACAATTTCGCTTTTTACATACACGCACACACTATAGATCATAGTTGTGTTTTTATTCGTTTGCTTTTCATTTCACTTCATTGAGATGAGCATTATTTTTTATGATCAAACGGTACTTATAGCTTCTCTTGCACAAACAAATGCATACATATGTATGCATGTAAATAAATTCCTTTCATTTTGGCTAGAGCATGAAAAACAAAAATAAAAACAAAAACAAATAAAATATTATTGTTCCTGATGTGCTTCAGTCAGTTTATAGTCTGTTTACAGCTCACGAGTCATTGATGGCAAAAGTTACCATACGACTTATCTATACATATATGTACATAATCTGATTGTCACATGTTCCACCTCTGTCTTGTACTTGCATTCGCTGCTATATGCATGCATCGTAGGTATTAACTTTGTAGGCGGAAATAACATATTGCAAAGGATTTGTGTGCGGTGCAATAATTCCTGTTTGCTTCCATTTACATATAATGCATGCACCAGCAATGTAAATAATGTACAATATATAATAGGAAATGGGAGGATTGTTTGAAAAAGGAATTGTTGGGACGAAAGTGAATTTTCCTTTAGATCAATATACAAAAAGTGGGCGTGACAGGATTCTAAAGCAAATTAGTTTTTTTGTAGCGTCTATTATGCCTACTTAGGCATGGAATAGTAAACTTAATTTAGGCTCATCGCCAAAGTGGATGGTGTAAAACCTTCTTCCACTGATGGAATCGCATGTCCATTATTCGATAGCGCATATAAATAACAATGTTTTCACTATGCATATAACAATTTTGTGTTTTAATATGAACTCACCCTTGAATGTTTTTTATGATCTATTAACGCGAAAACGTCAATTTTCATTAACATTTTTATTATAATTTAAGGTTAGAAAAGAAAAACGTTTGTAAATTATTAAAAATGGCTTATAAATGAGTTGTCGGTACTTTACTCTAATATTTAGATGCAAATCTATTCTTTTCACCATGCTCGCGGTAATCATTTGAAATAAATCTCATTTCATAGTTAAATGTAATAAATGTACTATATTTGTAAAAAAATTTTAGCCCAATATTTTGTATATTCTATATTTTATTTATATATGAAATTGTTATGTCCTTATTGAAAAACCATATATATAGGAAGGTTTGAATTTTGTTGTTTTATTTTTGGGGTCATGAGAGATTTTTTATTAATTAAAGGTGTGGCGTTTAACAAGAGATTTATATGAAAAGACGTATGTTAATTAAGAATAGATTTTTAAAAGCTAAGAACTCTACGAATTGACTGTAGAACCAAGCTCGCCTTTCATGTTAATATTCTTAAGTGATGGGTGAGATTTTAGTCCAACGTGATAGGAAAGTTCAAGTTTTAATTGAAAAAAGTTTTTTCATTTTACCCTTCAGCTGATATTGAACCCTCGTACATGCAGAGTACGCAGAGTTTATTAAGACAAACCGTTAGCCAACTCGACTATTAAAGGAATGCTTTCTTCAAAAACATATATCAGCTTCTAGATTTGCAAAGGACTACTTCGACTCATATTTTTATGCGTTAACCCTCAATGCAGAATAAAATTAACATATGTGTACAATAATCTTGAGGTAAATAAGCAGAGTATTTAAAAGTAAACAAGTAAGAAGATACATTTCGGCAAACAAACAAACTACTTATCATTGTGTTATGTGAAGAGGAAATAATAACAAATTTACATGGAAGTAAAACTTTTTGTGTGTTTTTTTTTATTATTATTATATCTTGGTGCATACAACGAACAACCCTTGAAATAATTTCTTTTTAATACAGAAAGAGGGAGAAATTTCACTTCAAGTGTACAAATGGAAGAATGTTAAGTACAAGTTATGAATAAAAAATAAGGAAATTTAAATTTTAATTATTTCCAAGGATTTCTGCATAGTTTAATAACATAAAGTACAGAAATATATATGTGTGTATAATATAAATGAAGTCATATGAGGGTAATTTAGGAGTAAAGCAGAAACTTGTGTTTTATTAAGTACTTGTGTCCGTCTGTCCATTTAGCATTTTAAATGTTGTAGGAAATGATATAAGAAGTAGGAAAGTTTAGTTTCGGCCAAATCTTAATCAAATCCTTCACATGTACATATTAAGCCCAATCGCACCATTTTTAGAACCCCTTTCCATATAACGATATTAACCCAAAGTGATTTAAATTTTGAAATTTTCGTCTGGTTTACTAATGCAATTAAGTTACTGTTATAGGGTATTAAATGGTCGAACTTGATCAATTATATTATTTATTTTTTTTCGTTTCTTATCATCCTCATCATGGATTTCTGTCAAAATCAACAAAACCGGTGTTTGTGTGACATAACGTTATCGTTTGATATGTCAACAGCAGAGAAACAATTGAATTTCAATTTTCTTATAAATATATTATGAGATGAAATAATACCAACAACAACAACAACAACAAGAATAATAATAATAATAACAATAACTTGAGCAATCAACCGACTAAACTTAAATTAAATAGAGAGAAGACAAACATGCACAATATGCTGCTGGTGTCTAACTGTCACTCACTCATTTGATGGTACACACTATACAGTCACAAAAAACGTTTTATACATATGCATATACATGCATGTATGGAGGTGTACGCGTGTAGCTAAATTGAGAGAAATTTATGCAAGAATTGACGGCAGTTGTATACTAGAGTTATGCGTACATATACACATACGTTTGCATTTATCAATATTTCGAGTGGTAGGGATTCATTGAGCAGAAGCAATAATTAAATATCTTCTAGATTGTGTGGGGTTAGAAAAAGTAATTGGTTCGGTTTAAGACAAATAGATTACAATGGAATCGATGCAGTAGAATTTTGAAAAATGTGAAAATTTTCAACTTGTTAACCTTCGAAACTTTACAATTAAATAAAACTTGACAAAAATTATACAACGCTTAGTTTTTGCTGGATATTGAATATTTCTTAATTAATTGGAAACCGTTTCTTTACTGTGATGTGATGTGTAGGGGTGTGGGGATGAGATATAGTTAGTTTCTAGAATAAATAATGTTACATTTTGGCATTTTCTTTGTTTAGCAAATTAATACAAAAAGTTTTCAAATTAATATTCAATATTAATTATAGTATATAGCAGCGAGATGAAATTTATATATTTTTATACTCTACACATAACAGCTGGGTATACTAAGTTGCTCATTGTATTTGCAACGTCCAAGAGAGAGCATCAGATACCCTACAAAGTATATATATTCTTGATCGGTATGTCCGTCCGTATATTTTTATGTTTTTAAAACCTTTACGACCATAAATTTTGAAATATTATTTTCAAATTTAATACTTCTAGTTTTTTTTATACAGATTACTATTTGAAATAGGGCTAAATTGGTTAAAAGCCACGCCCACTATCGTTAAAAATGTGTCTATCAACCACAAAAATTGAGCTACGAAGTGTAAATTTACTTTAAATATGTATAATTAGGTTTTTTTAAGAAGGTACTAAAATTGGGCATGGTTGGATAACAGAGACGTTCATAATTTACCAAAAACCTTTTTTAAGCAGAATTCAACATAAAAGTTTATATGTATTATTGCAAGTACTAAAGGTATTTGCCACGCCCACTGTTTGTATATAGACGTAGAGGGTATTTAAGATTTTACTCAAGCCAACTGTTTTTTCTTTACTTGTTTATAAATTATTATAATCGTTTACAAAACCACCACCAGTAAGCTGCTGTTGTTGCTATTGCTGTCCTTATTTTTAGTTTATAAAGTTTTTGTTGTGGTATTAATTTCGTTTTATTGAATTATTTAAAAAAAAAAAAAAAAAAAAACTTTTCGAGATTTTGTTTTTCTTATAACGGTTTTTGGTTATTTTGGTTTTCAGTCACTCTTTAAGAATCTTACCCGCTATGTACACAGACCAGATTGGTGTTTATAAAAATAAGTTCTTATGTTAACGGGTACAAGTGGAAAAAAGTATAAAAGGCTAAGAAGTTTACCAACAATTTCTTACAACAATAAAGAATAATTTATAAGAAAATTAAACGAAAAATTCTCATAAAATATGTTGCCCATGCCGCAGTAAAAATAATGTTTCACACAGAGATTGAATATTTATTCATAAGAAATTGAAAGTTGCAACAATTTGTGCTATTTTATCTTGATTTTTTTTTTCAAAATTTTTTTATTGAGATTTTTTTTTTTTTTTTAACCATAATTGCTAATATAGCATCGATGGCATGCATTGTATCGTTTAATAGAAATTCTTGCAGAAACTTTGTTATTTATGTTGTTGTTGTGATCTGAAAGAGTTTACAGTTATATAATATTTGCAGCTTATCCATAAATATTAAAGATTTTATTGCTTTCGATGGCAGCTAGAGTCTTCAAGGGATCCATCAAAGTGTGAATTGATCGATTTACAAAAATTTAACAACAATTCCTGGAATGAACTAATCATTTACAGTTGCAATGTGGGTGTGGCAAATACAAAATTACCTTTTTTAACGAATAGTTCTGCAATATGTTACACTTCACCTTTGATGGACTGTTCCTTTTGACTTTTGTTGCAGGCTCGTCCCTCAATCGTTCCCACGATTTTATAAAACTTGGATGAATTGATTAAAATGTATATAGAAATAAAATCCATCTTTTTAGCTTTTAAAGGGGGATAAAAAACTGAAAATTGTTTTTTATTATTTAGATAGCCACGCCCACAATCAATAAAAATCTACCTTACAATCACAATAATTGAGCTGTAAACTTGAAATTTATTTCTCAATACTTATACTTTCAAATGGCAAAAAAGGGGCGTAATAAAATAATAATAGCCCACAATCGAGAAAAAAAAACTTTATTTAAGAATTTTTACAAAGAATTTTTCTAGAATTATTTAAGAAAAATTTTTCTAGTATTTCAAATAATTTTTATTTTATAAATGTCCGTCTCTCCGTACATCCAAGTATATTTATATGGAAACCTATAGGTTTAATTTTTTGGAGACATTTTAATAAATATTTGTACGAAGGTGTGTATACTTCTAAAGAGAAGAAGCATATGGATGTGGCAACTATGTTGATCGTTTCAAAATCAAAATCTTAAACGATTTAATCACAGTCTGTCTGTCTGTCTGTCCTTAAATGAAAGCTACAGGATGCATTTTTGGAGATATTTTAATGAAATTTAGTATAAAAATATATATTTTAGTTCAGAAATGAATTATATTAAGAATGAATCAAATCGGATCATTTTTAGAGCCCCTACCCATATAAGGTTCTGTTATAGTGGAAATCATTATATGGCAATAATTTGCAATTTTTGAAATTTTTAAGGTAAAATATGATATAAAATAGTTAATTAACTAAAGAATTAGGTATATAAAATTTGAATCGGATTGATCCATTTTTAGAACCTCTCTCCATATAAGGTTATATTATAAATGAAAGTTTTTATATAGAAAAAATTTGCAATTTTTAATATTTTAAGACAAAATTTGAGGTAGAATAGTTAATTAACTATATAATTAGATGTGTTAAATTTTTAGAATCCTAACGATATTTAAAAAAAAATGACTTATATGACAATGCCGTGTAGATTCGACTCGTCTGACTAGAATATTTTCCCTTAATTTAAATGAAATCATAAAAATGTTGTTTTATTTGATTCTTTATATATAATAACTTAAAGTAACTTTGTTGTTAGCTTTGTCAACAATTGAATTAGTTTGTTTTGATAGAAGAATAAAAGTGATTAGTAGCACAAGATGAAGAAACAATAAGACAGACAGTAGCTGAAGAATTACACAAGTGCATGCACATTAAATATAAAGTTTACAGTTAAATTATAAAAACTATATTGTTCTCCCTTTCTGCATTTTTTTTGTATTTTTTTTAAATTGATTTAATAAAAATTTCTTTGACTTTATTTTACATTATAAAAAATATTTTTTATATAAAAATTTATTATTATTGCAAAGGTGACACAGACTTGACTTTAATGTAAAAAAATTTGTTAGACATGATATGATTTTAATGCTGCCTAGAGTTTGAGAGGGAGAAAGAGAATATAAGAGAAGATTAAACCACAATTTTAAGGAATAGAAAACCTTGATAAAGTAGAGCACACATTTTCATTCACATATTCTACATAGTTGTTAATTACTTCTGTATGGAGGTGATACTGTTGAGTTAATGATGATGTATTGTGGTTGAGTTTTTCCTTTATACTGACCTCATTTTAGTAGAACTGACTATACGGTTATCTTCAATGGTATATGGGTTTCTTTATTATGCTCACCACATACGGTGTGGGGTATATTGAGTTTGTCATTCTACTTGCAATACTCGGAAGAAATTCTTGAAGACCTTCTTGATTAGCATCAAAAAATGGGTCCATCTAGATATGTATGTCTCTTTGTCTGTCTGTTGAGGGTACTTTCACAGTTTTGAGTTTCGAAATATTGCGATGAAATTTCGTACAAAGATAATTTTTTAAATTGGGCAAAATTGCCACGCCCATATTTCACAAAAACTTCACAGCAAAAATGGGCATGGTCAGAAAACAGATATGTCCTTAATTTACAAAAAAACCCTATTCAGCATAAAACGTGCCTTGTAAGTGAACACGTTATACGTACACTATTAGAGGTCGTAAACAATTACCCCTACCACGCTTACTTTTGCATGTATATGTAAACGGTATTTATGATTATGATTAATAATTTAAATTTGTTATATTTCACCTGAAAGGTTAAAATTTGCATTAAAAAAGATTTTTTGTAAATTGCGGGAGTGTTTGTTATCCGATCACGTCCACTTTTGGCACAAATTCAATAGGTTTCATTATACATCTACTAAATTTCAACTTTAAAGGTAATCGATTTTGTCAATTTTTCATATTAATCTATCAAGAATTGAATATTTGTATTTTTATAGGTGGTCTTTTTGGTTTGAAATATTTACAGAGTCTGGTGTGCTGATGACTTAATAAATAACCCTCGTATGTATGAGGCTTGTTTGTAGAAAGGTTTAAATTAAGTTAAACTCTTATGAAATTTTCCCTTTAAGTATTAATGTGTACCAGATGAGAAAAAAATTGTTGCATACTTTTTGGGTATATATTCACAAAACACAACCATTGTCAATGTAGTTATTAGCAACGATTCAGTTATGTTGCTTTGTATAGGTATATATAAGAAGAGGAATCTTAAACAACAACAACTATAAAACATTACTTACTTTAACGTAAACAACATCATTAGCATTTTTACTACTTGCTGGTAGATTCAAGCATCACCTTCAAAAGCTTAAATTGTAATGTCTTTGCTCATCATCGGCAGTGCTACTATACTTGAAAGCATACATACACCCTTACGTACATGCATACATACGTATATTTGTTTATTTGCTAAATACAACTAAGATACCTTTCGTTCTATTTATTTTGTATTTTAAGAGAACACTCTAACTGATCTCTCTTTACACCTAACCGTATAATCAGTGCCGTTACTATACATCATGGTGGTTAAAACAAGTACCATAGAAAAGTTCATTTAACAACAATAAAACTAAAAATGTACCAACACTAGTAACAACAACAACAACAACAACAACAACAACAACAAAAGAAACAACATTTTATCCAAAAATGTTTTTAGCTTCTCGACCTTTTATGTCTTAACCCTTTTTAACCTACACTTTTGCTTGACTTCACTTTTAGTTCTACTGTACAATTTTTAATCACATCCACATAAAATGTGGTTGATATACTAATTGTATAATTTTGTTTGCAACATTTAGACACTCTATGAAGATTATAAATCAAAAACTGCATTGAACTAAACATGTCCTTCTGTATGTCCATATTTTTTTGTTCCTCTCATAGCTGTAAATTTTGAGTTTATTAAGCGAAAATACAGCACAAATGTTTTGTGTCTTTGTAAGTAGGGTTTTTTTGTTTAATTGGGCGAAATCTTCAAATATGTCACGCCCACAATAAAGAAAAAGTCTCTTCCAGCCACAATATTAAAATTTGGTAGACGTATTTATCGTTACCTCAAATGAGAGAATTCAGATAACAGACACGCATACAATTTACAAAGAAATTTTACTTAATCTAGAATTCAATTTCGGAGTTTTTGTATAATATATAAACTATTCAGGACTTAATCAGGTAATATATTTATATACCTGCTTAGGGTATTTATGATTTGGCTGAAGCCAAATTTAGTTTTATTTTTCTTGCTGTTGTGCTGTTCTTACAATTTTTTTTCTTTTCACCAGCTTACCTTTTGTATAAATGGATGAATTGTTTTTGTATTTTAACCAACACAGTGAATATTTTGTAACATTTTGCGTGTGTTTGTGTGTGTGTGTGTGTGTGTGTTGCTTTAAGTATCGAAGAGTATAAGACTAGGGTTGTGTTTTTATATCCCTTGTGGCTTTTTTCCATTTACATCACAATCAACAAACAAAAACAAACAACAACAACAACAACAAACCATCTGAGTACTTGCTTCAAGTAAATTGTTAAGCTTTTCCGTCAATCCAGCTTGCCACTGTTTGTCTATTACTCACTGATATTCTACGTATATAGCGTTAACTGTACTAACTCTCACAGTCAACCCATCAGTAGAGCATTTACTTCTCCCTCACTAGTCACCTCTATATATATACTCCTCTCTCCTCCTTTCTCCTTCGATCACTTCAGGTTTTTAATGAAATAAATAGTTACAGAAAAAACAAATTGACCTTATACGAGTACGAAAACAAAAACATAGAAAAAACTTATATTTAGAAGGTTTTACGAGTAGAAAAATGTTTAACTTACAAATTACATAATAATTGAGAGAGATTAGAAAGCAAAGGTTTGGTTAATTGCTACAAAATTAAATGACTACAACACAACAAATAAAAGTGCGTTTGCATCCATTCTACTTTTATTATCATTTTATAATTCCAGACTCACTTTAATTTGTTTTTCATTACATAGCATCATTTCACCACAAATTGGCAAAGATGAAATTGCTATTAAGGTATACATATACACATGTACTTCAGGTGAATTACGATAAGCTTGTATAAGAAATGAAGCAGAAAAAATGCAATCATAATGAAATTGTAAACATTTTAGATTAGCATCGTAAAAGCTAAAGGTGTTGATAAATAAACTTACATGACATTTTATAGGTATGTGAACTATTAAAACATTTACACACACTCACTTAAATACATATGTTATCAATTATAGGAAAAACATAAAATATGTACAAAAGTCAAATTATGTTGTAATGAAGTCCAATAAAGAAGAAAAAATGGAAAAATAAAAAATTTTTTTTATACCTTCTACACATTTGCAAGGCCTAGAAGGAATCGTCAGAGACCCGATAATGGATATATATTTTTGATCAACATCAAAAACTGAATCGATCTAATTTCACATGGTCAAAAATAACTTAATTAAAATATAAAGAGTACCGAACAGACAACGTGCTAGAGGGAGACTAATCTCCGGTGAGACAGACAAAGTGTTTGATGCTTAGCAAAGACGTCCAGAAGATCAAAGTACGTACACTAGTTGGAGTCGGCCAATAATGAAGGATAATGATAACTAATATATACATATACATATGTGTATATATATATTATAAGAAAATATTTTAAAAGTTTTTAAATTATTTCAACAACTCGTTCATTAAGTTAAGTCTCACTGTTGTCATCGTAAGCAGTAAGCAACAAATAAAATCCAAGTGAACTTAATTTTAAAATTGTAAAAGGTCCAATGGGTTAGTAAATCAACAGTGGTAAATGGTTTTCAACAACAATAACAACAACAACAACAATATATGCAACAATCAAATTTAAGTTAAACCGTTATTCCACAACAATACATAGCAGGATAAATTTTTGTTTTTTTCTCTCTTTATTCTTCGCTTAAATTCTATCAAATCACATTCTTTCTCTCACTTTTGTTTATACAATACCATTCGTTATATATGTGTATACATACATACCCTTTATATAGTGCAATAGTACACACAAGTAATGTGAAGAGAAGCAATGCACTTAAAATGTTATTTTTCGGTGAACGAATCAAATGCGTCGCAAAGTAGATTAAAAAAAAAAAAAGAACAAAACGAAAAAAAAAAAAAGTACAAAATGAAAAAAAAAAAAAGAATAAAGGGGAAGAGAGACAGCGTAAGACTTAAATAATACTTGAACAATAACTTGGAATTGACGAATTAATGGTGAGACCAAAGAAAAGGAACCATCAATACGCATCAATACTGTAAATGGCTTCGCATTCTTACTTAGATTGAGTAACAGAATAACGCCATCATGCACAAACAAAATCAACAACAACAACAACGCCGATATCAAGAAAATATCGAATGACCACAAAACTGTCACTAATGTTTAACCAAACGTTAACTTCACTTTATATATACAAAATGTATATTGTTCAATGTAAGTTAAGTAAAATAAGTGAAAATGTAAAAGTCGGCTAAATGAGACCACCTAATGCCCTAGTTCCATATAGGTTCCATAATTTCCATAACATTATACTACAATTAGTTTAGATGTGAGATAAAGTCATTTCGTGAATCGAACTCTTAGGTTATTTAATTATTCTTAAAGAAGAAGAATTGCGATTTTTCATCGTTTAAGGACTGTCATTATAAATGGACCGTATATGGAGAAGGGTTCTAAAAATAGTCCAATTGGGTCCAAATTTGGCACAACCACTTATGAAACTGATTAACCAATCTTATCTACTTCAAGATTACGAATTTTTGCCACATACTTTCTTTCTTTATAATAGGACGTTATATGGGGAAACGTTCTAAAAATGATGCGAACGGGTCCAATTATTAACCCAATTTATTAAAATTTGTTCAAAAATATTAAGACATAACTTGTTATATAAAGACTTTTATAATTAAAAGGACCATATATAGAGAGAGGTTCTAAAAATGGTCGGTACATTTTTAATAGGGTTCTTCTGTTCGTCTTGTACAAAATTTCATTGAAATATCACCAAAATTACGAACTGTAGCTTACGCACAAATATATGAGGACATACAGACGGACATGATTAAAACGATTTGGATTTTGATTCCTTTAAATCATACGATATAATATAGAGTGGGTGTGGCATATGCCATTAAGGAACTACAAACATCCATAT
This sequence comes from Crataerina pallida, assembly GCA_949710015.1. Classification (NCBI taxonomy): domain Eukaryota; kingdom Metazoa; phylum Arthropoda; class Insecta; order Diptera; family Hippoboscidae; genus Crataerina; species Crataerina pallida. The sequence goes on along the minus strand of OX453290.1, from coordinate 27,767,422 downwards.
ATACTTAATATATTCACAAGTGGTGTAGGGTATAAAAAGGAGTTGAAAAAAGTATGAAAAAGAATTGTCCTTCTTTAGATAGTTTTTTATAGCGGAATATTGAAAATTTTTTGGGCAAAAATGTAGAAGAAATGATAGCTGAAATGTATATTTGAGTGTATGTATATATAAATAGACAATAAAAAAAAATTCAATACGATTGTGATTTAAAAGCAATTTTATACAAAATTGTTACAGACAATTTCCTTCAAGCGGCTAAATGATTTTGATGCATTTAAAAAGCAATTTAAAAGTCTCAGGAAAAGAATAATAAATACATTGATTATTTAATTTTATGTTTTATCTTTAAATACAATAAATCAGGCATTCTCTGTGTTGAAAATAATGGAAATACTCAAATTTTTCCTAGTAATATAATATGCTTTTGTATGTATATAGTATATGTAGAAAGAAATCCTTCAAAATTTTAATTTGTTAGGGTATGGTGGCACATACTAAAAACTTTAATATATAAGGTATTAGAAAACAAATGAAAATATTATACATAGTTCGTTCTAGTTGAACTTGTCAGTCACTTTGTGAGAAAATGATAGGTAGGAAGAGGTCTTAAAAAATTAAGTCCACTAATAAGTTAATATCAAATTTTATTGTAATAAAAAAATCTAAAATATGAAAATTTTTCTTATAAAAAAAATTATTTTATTATAATGTGGGAGTATAGAGGGAGAAGATCTAAATTTTTAATAATGACCGATCCAGGTCTAAAAGATTTTGTGTCAAATTTTATAAATAACTGTCAAAAACCGTTATCTATGGGTGGATTAAAACGAGTACATGCGCGAACGATATAGATTTTTTTATACTGCTGGGATATTTAATTTATTTGCTGTTAAGCCTAAATTGGGGGGCGTAATATTTGGGATGTTTAACTGAAAATTTCTATAAAATTTTTAGTTTCTGCATCTTACTAAGCCTAAAACCCTACTTGAAAACTGATATGTAATACATACACTAGATGGCGTAATTATGTACTTGTCACGCCCATTATTTGTAAATAGATATGAAAATTATATAAGATTTGGTTTAACTTAAATTTTAGTGTTCTTACTTGCCTAAGTTTAATTTGAACTAAATGGAATGTTTTCTTAATTTATTTGTTGTTTGTATGTTTGTCTATTTAAACTGAATTAAGTGGACATTGTAGGAAACATTAGCATTAACAACAATTGCAACTAACAACAAATAAAAAAAAAAAAAGAAAGAAAATATAACAACAACGACATTAAACATTAAAGCACTGCTGTCAACGCTATCAGTAAAACAAAAAAAAAAAACCCAACGAGTAAATAAATGAGAGAATGAATGGTATTAAGAGTTAAAAATACTAGTTTATTGTACTGGCAACTTCACTCTGTAATAACAGTACAGTGCCACTGCATCGCATGTTTGTTTAGTGCAAGGCAAAAATCATGAAATAAATATGATTCGAATGAACACACACACACAGAACGTTGACAAATACCATAATGGTTGTTACGTTTGGCCATTTGTCTTTTTTTATGTTAGGCGCGTGTGTGTGTGTGTGTCTGTTCATTTGCATACAATGATATCGTAAGAAATCAACTTCAAAGTGTAACAACAACAATTGCCAAACGGAAACCGGAAACGGCAACAGTAACACCAAAACATGTCCCAAGTGCTAGCTAGCCAGCTAGTCGGTCCGTTAGTATTGGCATCAGTCTTAAACAATCAACGTACCAACAAAACCAACAAAATAAACAACCGTTATACTATTACTAATACAATTTTTATGACGTACATAACAGTACATACAATGCACTGTAAAAAGTTTTTTCTTTAATGTGTAGTTTTGATACTTGGCAACAACTATTCCGAACGAAAGATTTACAAACTTTAACACAAATAAATAAATACAAGGTGACAATTTGTACATATATACATATAAATATATACCTTCTTCTAAAACATTAAGATTTTGATTCTAACTCTATTTGTCTGTCAGTCCGGATCCTTGTTTTATAAGAGTTTTTTGGTAAATTTTTAAACTGCTGTAAACATTTTTCAAGTGTAAGCAGAAATGCATAAACATACACTTTACATACAAATTGATTCATGTTGATAAAGAAATGTTTTTATATCAACCTCATAACATGATTAGTATATTATGTTTATATTCCATTTGCAACACCCAGAATGGGGCGCATGAGACCCTACGAAGTATGTATATTTTTGATCAGCATCTAAAACTGAATTAATCTAGATAGGTATGTCTATGTGTCCGACCATTTTTAGCATTTTCACGAACATTAATTTTGACACAGTTTGGGACACTTTGGCTTTTTAAATTGGGGAAAATCAATCAAGAACCGCACCCATAATCGATAAAAATCTATTTATCTGACGTTTATTTTAATCTATAAATTTGTCAGAAATACACATGATAAGGTAACAGACACGCCCACAATTTACAAAAAACCGTTTTCAGAGTAAAATTTGACTTGCAAGCTGATACATAATACTTACAATAAGTATAATCATGTCCTTGCCGCGCCTACCGATTGTGTGTAGATGTGTAGGGTATTCAATATTTGGCCTAAACCAAATTTAGTTGCCTTACTTGTTTTTTTTTTGTTAAAACTTTTGTTACTTATTTGACTGTTTGCTGTTAAACGAATTTGATTGCACTTCTAGAACGAGTGAGTTTTACCGAGGAAGGCCTTCACTAAGTCTGTTATATGGTTAATGCAACTACTAGAAAAAGTGTGAAAAATGATAAACACTAAAATCTGAATGATTAGAGATATATATATTTAATCGATTTTAAGTGTTTGTAGATAAATATGTAAAAGAGAGTTAAATTCTACTTAATGGCTCTTAATTAAAACAACACATAGTTCAGAGACTTCGCCATTAACAGAGACTTAGCTGGTGTCTCACAGAGTCTATAACTGCGAGGAGTTTACATTTAATTTTATTTATAAACGTAAGATCGAAAGTTTCTCTTGATCTGAGAGTGACTGATTTTCGACCTATACTCAAACAATTTTTTACTTGTTACTTTTGTCACAAGTATGTGCATTTTATTTTGCTAGTAACCGTTACAAGCACACTCCCCTTTCCTACTCTCTCACTCTCTTATTTTGTTTGGAAAGAACTAACATTTTCAATACAAAAGTAGAGAATTTTGCATAAAAAAAAAACCAACAACAACCTGCAAGTATTGAATTTCTTAACACAAAAAAACCACTTAAGTGAAGTGCAAATTTCGTATTTGTGGGTATATAATGATTTTTCTTTATAAAATTTTTTCAATAGTATTGCATAACACAACAAATCCACAATCAAGAAGTGTACATGCAATATAAATGGAGATGAAAATGTATTCTAAACGGAAGCCAAGTTTAAATTTCAGCAACTGTGTGTTTATGCTAGCAGTAAATTGATATAAATGATTAAGTTATACTTTCAAATATTTAGAAGGGACTTATTTTTATGAAATATTTTAACAAGAGAGAGTTATAACAAGCAGCAACTATTGAGTAACCATAGGTTTTTGGTCAAGATAGATAAAATTCAAAATATAAAAAAGTAAAAAAACTAAATTTGACTTGGGTCAAATTTTAAATATCCTCTATGTTTACATACAAGAAGTGGGCGTGATAAGTACATGATTACACCCTCTAATAGTGTATGTATTACGTAGCAGCTTAATTTCCAGTTTTGGTTTTTTCTTAATTGTGGATAAAATAAAAAAAATAAAAAAACACAATGTGTTGCATTTTCAATTGTAAATTTAATACTGCTGAAACCTTCGACTCGACTTCCAAGTACAACAATGCTTACTTGATATATTAATATAAGTGTGTGCCTGTGTTTATGAGCCTACTTTATACATATATGCCTCAATGGTAAATGCAGTCACGTTTTACTGTTTATAAAAGGTGCTCTAAATGGCACTTTAAGTATCACTCAATACTGGTGGAAAATACTTCAAATACTTTACAGTCAATCGCTTAATAACGAATAGCAACTAACAACAAATAAGAACAACAACAATGATGTTGATAATTATTATATAATTATTAGCAAAATTTAGAATTTTATATCATGTAATGAAATGAAGTAAGTAGCGGTAGAGTATTGATTTTGGAGGCACATGAGATTAACATTGTAGTGTAAAACAACCAAACGTAGGCCAAATCTTAAATATTCTTCACATCTATATATAAAAAGTGGACGTAATAGGTGCATGATTACATCGTCTAATAGTGTATGAAATGTATGTATCAGCTTGAAAGTTGAGTTTTTCGCTAGATTCGGTTTTTTTGTAAATGATGGACGTGGGTAGATTTTGGTCGATTGTACGCATGACTTTTGACAAATTTTAATAGCAACCTGCATGCAGAAACTATTGTAAAATTTCAAATCAATATCTGAAATTTACAATAGACGGACCTCCGGACATACACAGTTATTGATACTGATCAAGAATATATATACTTTGTAAAATCTTCAAAACTTTCTTCTGGGTATTGAATCTTCTTATGTGAACAATAGAAAAATTTAAACTTAAACACTATAATCCATACTCTATTTCTCTCTCTCCTTCCAGAATACATGTAATATATAGATTTTCATTTTTTATTTAATATATTACCATATAATGATGACAACCAAAAAGCTAAATATTGCTAAGCAATGACAGGTAAACAAATAGTTATATAGACAGTTGGGTAATATAAGAAACGTTATACGTGACAGAATTTCTAATATAAGAAATGACAAAGCAGAAACAATCTCTCGTCTAGGTATTTTAACTGATACGTTACATGAATGGGTGTGCGTGTATGCGTGGATTACGTGATGATATTGACAACAATCCCATCTTGTGGTAATAAATCTCAAAGTGGCATCAATTGCTAAATCGTATGACTCTGCTGCCTTCCTTCCTTCCTTCCTTTCCTCTATACTTGTTTTGTCTTTTTTTTTCGCTTATTTCTTGAAAATTTATTTCTCCCAATAAGCGTAAACGAAGCTAAAAAGTTTTATATACTATATAAAAAAAAAAAAAAATAAATAAAATGATTGCAGTCAATAAACCACGTTCTCTGGTTATAAGTAGAAAATAACGAAATGCAACCAAAATATTTAACAACAACACCAGCAGTAGGAGCAAAAGTTAGACAACAACAACAATATCATTTTACAACACACTTATTACTCTTTGATATTTAGCTATATTACATTCTTTTCGTTCTTGCCTCCGTCTCTCTCTTGCCGCTCTCACATTTCCAATATCTTTTGACAAAATCTCTTGAGGCAATGTTGCAAGTGTAGGACTGTTAGAAGCAGTTAGAAGTCGATATAGGAATAAAAGAAGAGAAATAAAAAGAAGAAGAAGAAGAAACATTTCCAATAATATATATATATATATAGCTGTTGTTGCTTTTTTTCCCCATATAAAATACAACTAAAAATCAATTTATCATTTATTGTAAATTGTTGGTAGAAAATGAAATTCAGTAAATATTGTTGAAAAAAATTTAAGAAAAAAGAATTGACAACAATTCCAAGACAATTACAATAACAGTAATACAAAATGCTAAATTGAATAAATAGACCTAATGGAATTAATAATAAATATGAAAATAACACAATTATGTCGTTTGTTACATATTAACTGAAATTATTACATATTGTGGCGTAAGCTTTGTGGTCCAATATCGGTTGAATTGTTTATTGGTAGTAGTGCAAATTGAGTTTAAAAGAAGTCTAAAAAGCTACATTTGCAACAATTATATGTAATATGTAAGTATGTGTTGAATTTTTATCATAAAGTCCGAATTCATCAAAAGCCAAATAATAAATTTTGTGTTAATCTGTTATTTGGTTTCGTCACAACGTAACGTGACGTAATAAAACAAAACGAAATATTATATCTTAACGTAACGTAAAGTAACGTAACAAAACGTAACGTAACTTAAAGTAAATTAACATAACGTAATGTAACGTAATATAACGTAACGCAACGCAATGAAATTTATTATAGGCAAAAATTACACTACGCAAAATAATGTTAAGTGAAATTATGCTAAGTTACGTTACCCCCTATATTACGTGGTGGGTGGTATACAATGGCCATCGAAAACTGATATATAGATATGTCACGATGGGTATAGTTTGAAAAGTTACGTTACGTTTCCGAAGCGTTACGTTACGTTATGATGAGTTTCGTAACGTTAAATGCCACTGTGATTACCTTTGTTTGCATTACTTTACCCTACGGGCATGCTGCGTTAAGTTGCGTTACTTTTCGTGCATCTTTACACAACATTTAGTGTAACTTTGTATTACGCACCAAATTACAATTGATTAATATCAATTCATTTATTCATACCGTTTATTTACATTACATACACATACACATATTTATGGAAAAAAATTCGTCGCTAATTACCATTAATTTTAACAGTTACAATTACAAAATCAAAAGACAATTATTATAAGAGAACATAAAGATTAAGAAGAAGAAGAAGAAGAGATAAAGGAAAATCACGAAAGTCTTCTTGACTTGAATGATATTTATGGTCTTTACACAATAAAGAAAAAAAAAAAAAGAAAGAAAAATCAAAATAAAAAGGAATCAAAATAAACGTGTTGTTGTTTTTCTACATAATCAAGGAAAAGGAATTATTAACTATAATAAGGGAAATTATTATAAAGATCGTCAGATGTCAAACGAAAGCTTAATAAAGCATTAAATATTTTTAAAATATCGTTAAATGATTTATTTAAGTGAATCCATTAGTATCAGAGCTAGGATATAAATAATGACTAACGTAGTAGAAGTCACTGATAAAAGTAAGAATTTAATTAATTTTTTAAATTATTTATTTTAATTATTTATAATATTTTAAATATTAATAATGATAAAAAAAAATATATTGTGTAATCGAAAAAATTATATCGATCTTTTAAAAATTTAATAATTTTTTTAGGAATACATCTATTAAATTTGGCATGTCTATTTGATATATAAACATCTTTAATATGGATCATTAAATACGCTGTTGGGTAATTGGGTGGATTCGGTCATTTTATTATGTTTTACAATTATGAGAGTGTTTGGATCTTTAACCCTTGATTGCAATTATTTGATTAATAAATATTTTTCTGTTTTATATAAAGTGAAAGTTAAACATTTCATATATGTGTATGTATGTAGAGTGTCCTGTAATAAATAAAAACTAATTAAAAATCATCATTATGTGCGCCTGCACTGAGTGACATATTGACATGAAAAATGTGTGTTTGTATATATTTTACACATATATTTATATAACAAAACATTTATCTTTCTTATAGTCATACAACACTCATACATATATACATTACATATAACTGTATATATATATATATATATCATACTATGCGCTCTGTATTCGCTCTTCATTTGTTCCGTTTAACTGTATTAATGTGTACTTTTGTTTCTGACACTGACGGATTGACTATCACTACCGTCACAGCAAGTCGTATCATGTGTTAATGTGAAAGCATGTAAGTGTAAGTGGGCACATATGTTACGCTAACAACACAATATATATGATAGTAAATCAACATCCAGTAATTCCAGTAATTGTCTGCAACAAAGTACAACAACAACAATTACATAAATTGCATATTATATATATACACATATATAACTAAATACATGGATATATAAATATATTGTGTTTTACGAAATTGCCTTAGGGTCTGTTTGTATGTAAACAATATTAAATACGCTTGTTGTAAATTTAATTGAAATTAATAAATAAACATCAGCTGAACAGATGTTGTGTGATACCATATAACATAAACAACAATATATTTAAAGCAACAAACACTACAATACATGGTTTAAATGAATAACATATATACCTAGCGTGAATGAAATGTATATGTTGAAAGATTGTAAACCATAAAGAGATAAGTAATCAAAATGAGAGGGCAGCACACAAAGAGAGATGCATTGAATTGTTTAACGTTTTGGCTACTCCACAAAATGCGGGCACTTTAAAACTGAAAAAAACAGAGACTGCATTTAATTATGATTAAAAATAAAAAATTATATATAATAATCATTTTTGATCAAATATTAAGATTAAAAATATATCGAAAAAAAATAAATACAATCGATTTAAAAATGTCACATATTAAAATTTTGATGATCGGATCTATATAATTTTTGATGAAAAATTATGATTAAAAAATATTAAAAAAATAAAAAAAAAAAATTGTGATCGATAAAAAATTATTAAATGTTAAAATATTTTAGTCTGCATCAGATTTATATCACTTTTAATCATATATAAAGAATAAAAAAAAATTACTCTGATCGATGTAAAAATGTTAAAAATATAATTTTAAGCTGATTGGATTTATATTTTAGCTGTTAGCCTTATTTATCAATTACTAAAATAATTTTGTCTGTACGTCCATTATTAAAAAACTGCTCCTAGCAGCCGAAATGTGGTTTGGATCACAATTCAATGAAACAAAATTAATATTTTTTATAGTTTATTATTAAGAAATTACTATTCGTTCATAATTGTTGGTTCACATAAGAAATAAGCAAAATCAGTTAACAGACACGCCTAAATTTGACAAAAATTTCTCAAAAATTTTTTAAAGTAAAACTAAAAAATTAATATTTGTACTCAAGAATGTGATAAATATGGGCGTGGTTGGATAATAGACAGGTCCACAATTTATAAAAATTCTCTTCTTAGTGTGAAATTCCAAAAAAAAAAACATCTAAATAATTATAGGCAATTAGTTATACATGCCACACCCATAATTTATACATTTATATATAACCGAGGAGGGTATCCAGGATTTGCTCTAAGTGAAGAACAGTTTCTTTCTTTTTGCTTAGAGATAATACAAGCTGTCTAAATTTTGAAATTCATATTCACAAAATTAACTATAATTTGCCTTAGTAGTGGATAAATAAAAAAAAAAACAAAGAAACGAAACTTCTCTTTTCATGTCGCATGCATTCTGCAATAAATTCTAATCAAGAGCACACCATTGCTATTGGCATAATTTTTTTAATAAAATATTCTGTTGTTAACCAAGTTAACATGACTTTAGTCTGATTCTTCTTTATCATTTTCTTTCGCTTTGTAGTTGTGTTATGCTAACAATACTATAATTACTGCAATCGTAAATGATTGTGGTTTTATTTTTTTTGAACTGAAATTAAGAAAAATTGAAACAATTGATACTTTAATGAATTATATGTATGTGTGAATGTATGCAAATGCGAGAGTATAACTGTTTGTTTGTTATACAATATTATTTTGTATTCTTCTCATTTCATTTTGTCTCTGACTTAAGCAATAAAACTGAACTCAGAGAGAGACTTCTATTATTGATGCTGTTTGTGTCGGTATGGACAAATTCCTTTGTTGACATTACGTGACAACAATGTAGAAAAGGAGTGTTGCTGTTGTTTTTGCTGTTTGAGGGAAGGTTTATCATCACACATATTATGGCATATACCAGCTTATGCTTAAGCACACAGTATGCATATATACCGAGAATGTTGCCTTTTTGTGTATAAGCGTATATTTGTGAGTTTAATTATTTAGAGGACGTGTTGCTTTTGCTTTAACTTTCTCTTTTGTTATGTTTTTCTACTTAATCTTATATGTGTGGAGAGTTTATGTGTTGAATATAATCTTGTTTATGATTGTTTTTGCCAAAGTTTAAGTGTCTAGATCAGTATTTCTGTTCAGTTTAGTTCAGGTATTGATTTGTTTTTCAATAGTCGTAAAATGGCAAAAGCCTTGGAGAGCAGTGGTGCTGTCATTCATTTCAATTTGATATTTGAACTATATTGAAAAAACAATAAATGGTTACTTTTTATCTTTCATTTAAAGCTAATGTTTTAGTAAAATGCAACACCTTCCATATAAAATGGGGTACCAAGTATATATATTATTGATCAGCATCAAAGAACAAAAACTAAGTCGATCTAATTACTAAACTAAATGAAACTATATACGTTTTAGAGTCGCTGGCGCCTTCAATGTTGCGAAAACTTTAAAAATATCTAACAGTACATCATTTAATTTGTGATAAGATAAAAATATTTCAAACAAAACAAAACATAATTGATAACAGTTTTTAAAGTGAAATGTATTTTATTTGTGTAAATACTATATATACATATGATATTATACAATAACTTTTCATTTATTTCATTTAATACAATCCATTAGTTACAATTACAGTTTCAAATATAATATTCACAATAAATTTTTAATAATATATTAATTTATGTGAATTCAATGCTAATGATAAAAACTAATTTGAAAATTATTACATAAAAACAACGACAACAATAAATAATATTAAAAAATAATACAAATAAAATTTCATTTCGGATTAAAAATAAAATAAGTAAGAACATCAAAGTCGAATATTAAATATCCTACATCTTATTAGATAAGTTGTGGGCGTGGCAGGTAATAAATTTTTCATTTTAATAGTGGTTTCGTATTAACTTATAAGCCGGATCATGTGTGTATTTTGTATTAATTTTTTTTTTGTAAATTGTTGGCGTATCTTTGTTATCTAGCTGCGCCCATTTTTAATTCATTGATAGATGGACTAATTATCAATATGTGTAATAAATTTTAATATCATAGACAAACTTTTGTAAAAAATATATAGATTGGAGGCGTGTCTCTTAACTTATCTCGCCCATTTTATAGACACATCAATGGATGATATAATTATAAATCTACCAAATATTAAATTTTATAAATAAATTTTTGTGCTAAATAAAAAGATTTATGTTGATTATAGGCGTGGTTTTCAATCGATTTTGTACAATTTAAAGAATGATTACGAAAAAAATTTCAACATTTATATTAAAAGGAGTACCAATAGACGGACATGTCTAAATCGACTCAGTTTTTAAAGTTGATCAAAAATTTATATACTTTGTAGGATGTGTCAGGCTTTCTTTTGGCGGTTACAAACGTTATCAAAAACTTAATATAATTTCATTACTAAGGTAAAGAGTAAAATAATCTCTTGTTGCTAGAATGTTCCAAAATGACAACATTTTTTAATGTGTGGATGTAAAATATTTATGAAAAAAAATTAAAAAAATAAAAAAATTTATATCAAATATATAAAAATTAGTAAAACATGTTTTTGTTGTATTTCCAAAATAATGAAAATTTATAAATTTATATAGAAAAAAATATTTAATTGTTTAAAAATAATCATTTTGATGCTCTATGCTCCTCATCTTCTGGAAATGAAATATAAGTAATTTATTGAAAAACTCGACTTTCAAGCTGATGTGTAATCTGTGTACTATTAGAGGATGTACATGCCACGCCTACTACTATAGATGTAAATGTATAGGGTGTTTAAAATATAGCTTAAGCCAAATTTTTCTTACATGTTTTTCTATCTAACCAACATAACACATATTTCATAAGATTCCTATTGTTTCCTTTTCACTTGGACTGGCCCATCTCTATTTAATAATAACATTGCCGACCCAACATGTAACCATATACGTAAAGATGTGACAAATATCCTATGTCAGCATCCTTTACTATGGGCTGTTATCGTCAGAAATATATATTCGGACTGAATGTTGAGGTGTGTGCTTGTAAGTCACAATTGGATGCTATGCCCTGCAAGATTGGCCTTAAATTGCACAATAATTTAACTCAAGCATCTGTTCTGCTTCTTATTCTTTGAAAGTATTTCAATTTTTAATTTAAATGAATTTATTTTTATTCTTTAGAAATAATCTTTAATATGTATTGTAAAAGAGTGTATACAACAACAATGGAACGTATTAAAAAAATGAGCAAGTGAGAGCAAAATAATAAACAGGCGATGAAATGTTTTCAAGAGAAGAGAAATTCACTTTTCTTGTTTTGTTTCTTTCTAGTTAACTATTGTTGTTATTACTGTTGTTGTTAATGTTAGCTTATTGCAGTCCGTACTATAGTTGTATTGTACAGAGTTTATTAAATTCTTTGAAAATGAAATTAAATCAAATGAAGAAAAATTACATATATTTTGGGCCATACAAACTCGGGGCGTGTCAGGTGAATGATTTTATCATCTATATTTTATATTGTATATCATCTAACAAATTTGATTTTATTGCAATTAGGTGTTTTTTTTTTTTTGGTAAATTATAGGCGTGTCTGTTATTCAATTCCGCCCACTTTTAAAATTATAAACATTATGAAAATATTCAACTTTGTAGATCAATTTTTGTTTTGTGTGATAAATAAAGTGATTATCGTCGACTGTAGGCTTAAACGATTTTGTTCAATTTTATTAGGAACCAACGTAAGCCATGAGCGTTTCAACAACAATCATATACATGGACGGACACGGTTAAATTGTCCAAGATTTTAATGTAAGTTGTTTGTTTTAAATTCATTGCTCAATTTTTGAAGCAAATAAATAGTATTTGTTGATTATGGGCGTGACTCTTGAACGAATTTTAGTCAATTAATTAAAAGGAAGGGTTTTGTATAAATGTTCAGCTCAATATCTTCTATTTTACTATTCTAAAAGTGGAACAGACGCGTATCCATGCCTCCAAATCGATAACATTTTTAATACTGATCAACTTTGTAGGGTCTTTGGTATGTTGTTCTGGGTGTTGCAAATGTAACGACAAATTTAGTATACCTTCCATTTTATGTGTAGGGTATAAAAACTGTAAAACTGTTTCCCAAGAAGTACACACATCTTTGATTCATTATAAGTAAAAAAGTTTCTTAAAAAAATTACTCGTTTTTCAATTTGTGGGCGTGTCGCTTGATAGATTTTGTCAATATTAATCAGTTTTATACTCTATCAACATGTTTCCCAAGTTTAGAATCATTTTTTTAGTGATTTTTTCTTTTTAAATGGACAGACAGACATGGCTAAATCGATGTTGATTCGTAATATATATTTATTTATAATCCAATCCAAAAAAAAATCCATTTTCTTAATGTTAAGTGACTCAAGTAAATGTTAAATTATGTTACATAAGCATTTATGCAGTTACCTTACCTCCCCGATTCATCACTTATCATTCATCTGGACATTTTACAATTACTCCACATGATGTCAATAAGCATACGCGTAAATCGTAATTGTCTATGAACAATGTCTTGTACACCAGCTGCAGCAGCGCACTTTATACGACACTATAAACAGCGAGGCACAGTGTTACATTATCATTGCACTCGTATCATGATTATGTAGACATGTGTAAAGAGGCATGTTCGATTGTGGTGTATTGTACAAATCCTCAACGTATACAATATTTCATGCGACGGCAGTAAGTGTATACGGTGTGTATGTGGGTGTATGTGTATCTTTTCATTTATAGGCCAACAAGCAAAAATACCAGGGAATGCAATTTCAATTGCATGAACACACTTGTGGACTTGTGTGTAGTATGCTGTGTGTCAACTTCTGGTCGCCATTGCTTTTAATGTCTGACTTTATTGTAAATGTATACACATGCTATGTGTACGCGTACACGTACGGACATGCACATATATATATAGATGTTTATACGGTGGTGGTGGTGGTGGTATAGAGTTGTATAACGGTAATATTGTGTTGCTTACTGAAACTAAAAATGAAAGCGTGTGTTTGAACGATTGCTTGCCATACACAAACAATGAGAGCAACAACCATTTGTATGTAAGTCACTGGGCCAATGTGATTTTCAATTGTTTTCATTTCAACCAAAACAAAAAACCAAAAAAAAACAAAACAAAGAAAAAGTAAATAAATGTGAAATTTCGTAATTTTCTGGAATATGGAAATTTATTTTATTTTTATTTTATTTTATTATTATATTTGTACACATAGCCTAGAAAAAAACCTACATTTGGAATAATTTATAACAGAATAATATGTAACAGGTACATTTATTAGTTAATCAAAGAGAGTGCAAAAGTAAAATGCGACATTTACAGTTAATGTAGAGTTGAAGTCTCTTTTGAATTTCAATTGAACAAAATGCGTAAAGAGCCATGCCCACTATGTCATACAAATTTAGTTACGCAATTCAACTTAAGTACTTTTAGCTCCTTATTAATGGAAAGTTTCAAAAATAGGCGGTGTTGGATAATAGAAATGCCCAAAAATCTTAAAAGGTATAGAATCTGACTTATTAGTTAATATGTAATACATAAACTATAAAGTTAATTACCTTTACTGGTACTTGCCACGCCTACTTGTGTAGAAATGTAAAAATTATTTAGGACAAATGCTTTAAGATAAAGTTAGTTCTTTTATACCTTTCATTTTAGTGATGAAATGCCTCCAAAAAAGTCATTAGATACCCTACAATGTAAATGTATATTCTTGCTCAGCATCAAAATACCTAAACATGCCCATTTCTGTTGACATTTGAAGATATATTCAGCTATTTGTGAAATCTGTTGGTAGATTTATATGTAAATTGTAAAAATTGGGCCAAGTGCCATGCCCATAATCAACAGAAATCTCTCATAGCCATAAAAATTTACACATGAAATGAAAATTTATAATTAGAGTATCTAGGGGTCGGATGGACACTCTCTCAATTTACAAATACAATAAAACTTTTTACTACGTATTAGTTAAACTAGAATTGCGTTTTCTAGTTCGTTTTACTGCAGTGAACTAGTTTCTTTACTTAAGTTTCCATATAGAGAGACCCATTGACATAACTGTTGAAAAAAAAAAAACGATTGAATCCAAAGAACAAGAAAACGAAAGAAACAATTAAACAAGCGAATGAACTGGATAAACGAAATGCCGTAAACTAAGTCATTTCGTTGTTTGATTAGTTCAATTGAACTACGTAACCACACAAGATTAACTTACTGTTTACTGTTTGTATATGAAAATGGAGGGTATTTAAGATTCTTCTTAAGCCAAATTTAGTATTCTTACTTGCTGTTTGATATATTCTATATCAGTCGTGGTGAATGTTGTAAATTTATGGAAATTTTTTAACTTCTAAACAAGAAAAATGGGGACCATTCCTACTATTATGAAAGTTTCATCAAATTTAGTAAATTTTTCTTTTGGTTGAAAGTTGAACTCTTTTGAAAATTAAAATGGAGAAGCAAAGTCTAAAGAATAATAATGAATTTATTATTTAATTGAAAAAGAAAAAATTAACATCAGCTAGCAGACGTTTTCAACTTTTACACATTAACTTTATTAAAGAGATTTCAAGTTGATTTTCTATTCATTTTTAATGATGCGTAATTCAACTCAACTTTATTTTACAGAAATTTTGTAAAAAAAAAACCTTTTCAACCGAAAATTTGTCGATCGGTATCATTTAAAGCAGAAGAAACCATAAAAAAATAAATGGGTAAAAAAACAACAACAATACCTTTAGGTAAAGAAAAGTTTAAAGTCAGTTTTCAGATAGTTTAAGTTTGGTTTAGTGCGAAACATGTTTAATGCGGTTTATATGAAAACAGAAAAAAAAAAAAAGAGAAAAAAATCGATTTATCTATTTGAAATAACCCAACCATAGACTATCTGTAGTCTTTAAATAAAAAAGAAAGAAAAACTCAAGTATTGAGTGTGTATGTATGTGTGTGTGATTCACTTTCCTTTTAGAAAATCACACAAAGACCCACATACTCAACAAAAACTTTACGGACATTCTTTAGAAACAGAAATCAAATACAACTACAATAATAACAACAATAGCAATATTTTAAAATATAGCATACAGGTGCAATGGTCGTTCGGTTTGGTTTTTGTTGGGTTGCTTGTTATGGTCTGACCAGTACGGTCAATAACTTTTCTAGCTGTTATGCCAACATATGGGAAATATTATTTCCTTTTTGTTTTTCGTTATTTCAACTTCCTTCGCTTTCTCTCTTTCATTCATTCTTTTCACTCATTCATTCATTTGATAAACGTGCGGTTTTCTCTTTTGTTAAAGTTTTTACTGGAAAGTTGAAAGTTTATAAATCTATTTTTCCAGCACAATGTTAGTGTTGTTGGTTTTATTTAATATTTTATTTCACTTCAGTTTATATATGTTTATATAAAGTTTTGTTGATCTTTAAGATGTTATATAAAATGTAAAAATTGAATAAAAGCAGGTAAAATTTTAAGATGTAAAAAATATATTTGGTTTAAGGTTAAAATGTGTTTACATACGCCCCACTAGGGCACAAAACATGTATAGAAGTACGTTCTCTTTTATACGCTATTAAACAATAGGCTGCATTTATAACGAATTCTACTCTTTCTTTTTAAGTTGTGAGCGTGTCTATCGATCGACCACCACCTTTTTTGGCACATTGGTATTCCAATAAATATAATTTTGTATTTAAATGTGAAACTTTATTTTTGTGAGCGTGAATAAATTTTGTAAATATTGAGTGGGGCTCTCATTCGATTTAATACTCTTTTAAATACGAGTCACTCTGCATAAACTAAGAATATCTATATTGTTGTTTCACTCTAATATGTCAGAGCGATCGAAAGCATACAGACATTCCTAAATCCTCTCATATTTAATTTTCATTCATATGACAATATTTACTTGAAAGATTCGTTATGTGTTGCAAACGGAGTGACAAACTTATTTTAATTAAGATGGAGACTATAATAATAATTGTCTTAACAACACTCATACGCCTGGGTGGTAATTAAAAAAATTTTTTTTAAAAATATTTTATATAAATTTTATTAAAGTATTTTGTAAATATAGAAAAGTGTGTATTGTATGTACAAAGTTTTTAAAAAAATCATCTTCTCTAGATGGTTGAATTTTCAATTTTGTACAGAGTTTAATAAAAAAATACATTTACACAGAGAGACAGTTATGTGGACAGACTGTCTTAAATTAATTAAGTTAATATTAGGCTTAACAATACTTGCATTCTTGCGGTTTTACATATATACCTACTATGCAATGCTGTGTGGTTATGGTTATTGATACAATTTTTGAAGATTTTTCTATAAATTTTACATATCCTCATATGGATTAAAAGAGAATTTCTTAATATCATTAAATAAATTAAGTAAATTAGTTACATATGGCTTAGGTCAAGTCTTGATATGCTGTATCCCTGGAAAACTGGGACATCGTAAGCCGTTGGATAACCTTCGGCATGGGTAGACTTAGAATGCTAGAAAGTGGGAGGCGTGCAAACCGCACTCCAAACATGGTGTAACGTTCAGTAAGCCGTTCATGCACGGCGAAGTAATACTGACTGGTGGTACCGCAGGGCAATGGATTTGTGGAGGGATTTTAGTGGGTATGTCGCCACATGGTGATGACTCTCACATAACCATGTTCAGCATTGGTACCCATAAAGGGTTTCCCCTTCTGTCTTTGTAGGAAAAAAATAAGTCTTGGAATGCTTTATATTTACAATATTATGCAACCAGTAGATGTGTCATGCGTACAATTGTGCCTTCTTTTTATTCCTGTTGCAGTATATGTTTCACTTTAACTTAATAGGAAACATTTTACATAAACTAACACAAATAAAAAGGTTATATTCGTTTAAATTATGTTAAAATAAAATTAGTTCAGTTATATTTGCATACACTGCCTCATAAGTCACTTTGTTAAATATTATTATAATAGGCAAAGGGATTTTAAAAATGATCCAATCGCAACCAAATTTTATACAGCTAATTATTTATCTAATTAACTATTCTTTACAAAATTTTATCAAAAAATATTAACAATTGCGATTTTTTTCTATATAAACATTTTCGTTATTATAAGACTATATATGGGAAGTGGTTCTAAAAATAGACCAATTCGGTCCATTTTTAATAAAGTTTTTCTATTAGTCAATTCATGTGTTTGTACCAAATTTTATAGAAATATGTCAAAAAATGCGATCTCTATGTTGTTCATAAATTTTCGACGGACATACGGACATGCTTATATTGATGCAGACTTTGATTCTAAATCAATCGGTGCAATTGAAGGTCCATGTGGCATAGTCCATTTAAAATGTTACAAACATCTGCACAAACTTAATATACCCTTTGATGTAGGGTATAAATATTATTTGTAACAAAAATTAAACTTAATATCTAACTTTGTACTATCGTGAAAGTTTCCAAAAGTAGACACAAAAATACTATAGCCGGACTTTGATTAAACCGAGTTTAGTTTTGATCAAGAATATAACTGAAAAGTAAGGCTATTAAGATGCTAAGAAACTAAACTAAAATCTAATTGAAAACTTTTTTGTTTTGTTTTGTTTTGTTTTATTTAGATATTGTAGTTTTTTTCCCTTTTTTACTGCAATGTTTATTTTAATTATCCGGCTTTTTATTCGCTCGTAACTTTACTTGCAATGGTGTTTAGTATAAATAGTTGTTGTTGCAGTTCATTCATGAATGAATGATATTTCCCAGTACTGTTAATTAATAACATTTTGTCTTACTTTGTACATTTTCCTTTTTGCCTTTTTTTTCTTTTTTTTTTTACAATATTTCCTTCCTTTGAAACGCTGCATAACACAATATTGTAAACTCAGTTAACTGTCAATTAAGGTTCTTCTTAAAAATAACCTTTATGTTGATGTGGTAGTGCTGATGTTACAGAAAGATGCCTGATGATGCTAGAAAGTCAGTCTATGAACAGGAAATTCTAGTGACATCTTTGTGAGATGATTTTTTTGGTTATGTATAGTGGATGATTATGATTATGTTTAGTACTAAAATTTAGTACACGATTGATATTCACAAGTTCCAATTATAATGAATTTGTATGTGTTTATATTGTGCTTGTTAATTGGGTCAATTTTTTTATACCACATAAAAATGAGAGGTATACTAAGTTTATCATTCCATTTGAAGTATATATTAAAATTGAGTCGATTTTGACATGTGTGTCCGTAAGTCCGCCTGTTTTTTGGCACTGTAATGGTTGAAAATTTTGACATATTGAGCTAAAATTATGTTTACACACTTGTAGATAATATATATTTAAATTGTATAAAATAAAATAAAAAAAAAAAAATTGCCACGCCCACAATCGGCAAAAATTTAAAAATCTGTCTGAAAATTTGACCTCTGACGTTGAAAGTCAAAAATGGGCGTGGCTTATCCACAACTTACAACAAACCGTACTCAACGACTTGCAAGCCGATACGTAATATTTGCACTAATAAATGTACCTGCCACGCCTAAGTTTTGGCCTAAGTCAAAGTTATTTGGTTTTGTTTTGTTTCGAATATGTTATTGTTAGTGTTGTTGTTGTTATTACTACAATGGTTAAAACTTTATGGAAATACATGATTAAGAGGCTGCACAGTAAATTAGTTAAAGTTAGTATAAATAATAAAAATGTTACTAGATATGTAGTACAAAGAAGCCTACCAATTAACGTTACATTCTTTTGCGATTCCAAAAAAAACTTGTTGGCTAATTAGTTAATGTATGATTGTATATAAAAATATTACAAAAACCGTTTAGTTGACATATTTTGAAAATTTATTAATAAAATGTAAAAGCAAAACAAAACCCTGTGACCCATGGTGAATATGTGTACATGAAAAATCCATCTGTATACAATAAAATTATTTTCCTAAACATTTCATGTTGTTTTCATAGCATTGACAAAATTTAAACCAAAATATTTCATTGTAACGAAAATACATACAATATCATATATATGTATATGCCTGGGTAAAGAAAAAAAAAACTGTAAAAATGCAAACACATAAAAACGAAAACGGTGTTTAAAACACATGCTTCTTGTAAACATACACGTAATGCTTACCTAGCGAGAATGATAACAACAAAAGTGCTAAAGAAATGTTTAATAGATAGTATCTCAAGTACAGTAACAGCAAAACAATCACCGACACAACGATTATAAGAAAAAAGCAACAGCAACAACAACTAACTAGTCAACCGAGCACAACAAAAGTATAAGTGTTGTAAGGTTTACAAATGAATCAAAAAAACTTTGGCAAAAAAAAAAAAAAAAAGAGAAGAAAACGTCTGTACATCCTTCTCTTTGTTGCTTGCTCTCTTGTTTCTGTTCCTTTGCAAACTTGTTCAAAGACTATGCAAAACAATTTCCATGTCTTTTGTGTCACGGTGTAAAGGCTTAAAGCCTTTACATGCAACTTTTCTATTCTATTGTTTTTGCATTCTTCTCTGGTACATTTTTCAATGTTCAGTTACAGTTTACGATATGAGTGTATGTGCACCTTTTGTTAACACTTTTTGTTATAGACTTTTTTTCTTCCGATTCTTTGCTTTTCGTTTAGCATGTGTTGCATTTGAATATTTCAAAATGTGTCACTATTTGGCTTATAAAGTATTGTGTATGCCAGCACCACATACACACACACACAAACATATGGGAAGCTGAGTTCTTTTGGTTTTTTTTTTTTTTGTAGAAATATTCTCATATCTACAAATATTCAAACGTTTACTTATACACACACACACACGCATACACAAATATTTTGACACTTTTACTTACTTCCCGTTCGAAATGAGAGATAGTGATGGCAGTTGCTTGATGAGGAGAGGGGATAGCATATAAGAGAAGAGCATAAGAGTGAGAGACAGATTGTGAAAAAGTATGACGCAGCTGTTTTTTTAACCACATACCTACATGTACATATAAGTTATACATGTTTTTTCTGTTTTTTTTTGTTGGTGTGTTACGTGTGCATAATATTTATACTCGTATATGTATGACAAGAAACTTCTATTAGAAACTTTCATGTGACAGTCGGTTTACTAC
Source organism: Crataerina pallida (assembly GCA_949710015.1). Lineage (NCBI taxonomy): Eukaryota > Metazoa > Arthropoda > Insecta > Diptera > Hippoboscidae > Crataerina > Crataerina pallida. The sequence continues at coordinate 27,746,607 of OX453290.1, read as the reverse complement.
TAAGTTTACTTTTAGAATTTTCATTTTTTTTTGCTTTTGTTTCAAAATGTTTCTTATGCCACATCATGTTTTGTTCGGTAATGTTGGTGTTAAGTTATAAATAGATAAAAAAAAATTTTGGCAAAATTTAAAGACCCCCACTATTTTATTATTGTACAACAACTGGCATATAATTCTTAATTATGGGCTAAAATCACGCCCTCTTTAACATGTAAAATATAAAATGAATATTTAATAAAATGTTTACAGACAAAATATTTACAGGGACAAGAGAGATAGACAGACAGACAGACAGACAGTTTTGGTTGAAGCTTTTTTCTAACTGTTACAAACTTTTGAACAATATATGTATACCTACGTGATATATAAATTCTTGAAATTATTGGAGTAGAAAAGTGTTTAAATGTGTTTTTTGTTTTATATTGTTGGCGAACAATAATTCGTGACATTTCATACACACACACACACACACACTTACATAAAGAGGCGTGACAAACTACCAAACATATATTTTTACATTTTATAACCTTTTCAGCATAACAAAATCAACTGATTAAGCCTTAAAAATTCCTCAGTTCCCTATTAAGCTGAAATGTTGTATCGAACAATTCTTTGGGGTTGAGAAGAAATGTATGTAGATTTGGCGATGTTTTGATAATTCTTCATAACACTACTATTGATTACTTTGCTGTATTTAGTTTTACTAAACTAATAAATTAGTTTTTTTTATACCCTACACATAAGGGGGAAGTATACTAAGTTTGTCATTCCATGTGCAACACCCAAGAAAAATCAGAGATCCTAAAAATCCTTGATTAGCATCAAAATTTGATTCAATTTAAACATGTCCGTCCATGTATTTGTCTATTTTTAGCACTCTGATAATTGTAAATTTTGAGATATTAAATTGAAATTTTATGTTTCGATTTTGCGTACAGAATGCTAAATATTTTACATAAAATCAGGCAATGAGCCACGCCTACAATGCATGAAAATCTGTTTATTTGTCACAAAATATTGAGCAATAAAGTTGAAAAGTGTTATACATATTTACAGTTATCCAATTCATCGATGTACCAGAAATGGGCATAGTCGGACACGCCCACAATCAAACAAAAAAATCTCTATATATTTGCCACAAAATATGGTCCAAGTGCCAAAGTAAAATTTTCCATTGTTGTGTTATAAATGGGCGTGGTTGAATAACAGACACGCCCGTAATTTGCAAAAGAAAAAAAAAACTTTCTAAAGCCTATAGCCCGACTCGCACGTTAATACATATTATATACACTAGAAGGGGGCGTAATTATGAAATCACGTTCACTTGTTTGTACGCCCACTTGTTTGTATTTATAAGCGAAGGGTATTTAAGATTCGATCTAAGCCAAATTTTTGTTTTATTTTACATATTTTTACTTTATACTGACACTTATTAATGGCGGTTATTTATGAGATTTTTAAATGAGTCGCTCGTTCATTATATTTAAAAATTCTCTTTGTTTTCTATTAGAATGAAGAAAAAAAAAAATTTGAATCATATCCAAAAAATTGAAAAACAAGATGTTAAGAAAGTTATATCTTTATTTAAATATACATGCACACATACATACATACAAACCTAATTTTTACGTTTAAAATCAACGAAAACGACTAAAACTAGAACAGACTGTGTGCCCAAGATTTGTTAACTGGAGAAAAACCACTGCACATAGTATATTGTTGTGGTTTTTTCGTGTTTATCAGTTGCCAGAAATATTTGTATACTTTGTTTTAAACAACCATACAGACAACCAACAATCCAACAAACAAGAAACAATGAAAAGAAAGAAAAAAAAATCACAATTCATAAATAAAACATTGGTTTGTTAGATTAGACACATGTACGTATGTAAACCGACATAACTTTTGTATCCTTATTTATAGAGTAGGAAGAGAAATATGAAGATTGAACATGTTATGGAACAGTTTTAAACTTGTCCAGCCAAAAAGTTACCCCAAAATGAACAACAGAGACATGATTTTGTAAGATTTTCATTATGGAAAATGATTTCAGTCAAACATTCACGATAGTGATGCAAATGTTTTGAAATCATATTGTTATGCATAATGGTTAATTAGGTATGGCCTAGGGGTCAAAATATGTTCTTTAGAAAGTAATACTAATTATATCTTAATTTGGTTAATATATATAAGAAAATTGTGGGCGTGGCTGATATTTATATACACATGTCTTATATAATAATTTGTATATAGAATTTTTAATAAAAAAAAAAAGGATTTTTCGTAAATTGTGGGCGTGTCTGGACCATTTTTAATATTAATATATTAGCTTAGGGCACAAAAATTCAATTTTTGTCTCTAATAGGCAAAATTATTGCATATTGTGAGCGTGATTAATAATAATTTAAATCATTTTAAATAGAAAAAATATCTAAAAAATTTTATACTAACATTTTCAGGTCAATAACACAATTTTTAAAATGGTGAGTCAACAAACAGACATACGGACGTACGTACATCATTAGGTCGATTTAATTTTTGATACTGATCACATATGCTTGATAGATAGAGTCTCTAATATCTATTTGGAGTAATTTAATATGAAATGACTAGTTTGATATTTTTAATAAACCTTTGTTATATATAAACATTGATAAAGTACAACATGACGTATGAGTGTTGTACAATAAAATAAATGAATTAATTATTTGTTATGTGCAATCTTCCCACACAACATGTCAAATTTAAACTTGAGTAAATTTAAAAATTTACTTTTTATATATTGTATATATATATAAAAACTTTATATATATTATAAATTAGAAAAAAAAATAAAATACAAATGAGAGCAAAAAAGGCTTAAAGTTAAGAAAAAAAAAGAGTAGATTTTATACTTAACAGGTTGAGAATTAAATAACCATTAAGTTGATTTCCTTGTAAAATAGAAACAATTGTTAACCATTTTTGGGTTAAGCGCTGGCATTTGTGTAAGGAAAGATAAGTGGTAGGATGACATTTCTAAACAAAAGCAAAAAACGAAAAAAAGAATACAACAACAAGAACAACAAGATTGTAAATAACTAACATAAAACCAAATTAATAGATGACATAACGAAAAAACAACTAATATGCAATGCAGGGATTGCGCCTAGAATATACGGACTACCTCAAATATACAAGGAAGACACCCCGCTACGACCAATAGTAGCATCATGCCAAGTGCCGTACTATGGGTTATCCTAATACATATGGAAAATACTTAAAAAATTGGTCCCCCCAGAGTACAATATCAAAAATTCACAACAACTCAACAGAACAATTGAAAAAAATTAGTATCTTTTGACGCGGTCTCCCTGTTTACCAACATACATACACAGACAGCAATTAAAATTATTATGAAAAAGTGGGACATCATAAAAACACACACAAATATGACAAAATCAAAATTTTTGGATATCCTTAAATTTTGCCTACTTGACAACAACTATTTCATTTATGAGGATAAAACATACATACAAGTTAATGGAATGCCAATGGGCAATCCCCTCTCCCCCTACCATAGCAAACATAGTATTGGGCGAAATTGTTGACGAAGCCATCATGGCCTTAGGGATAACTAATATACACTTAACCTCCTACATAACTAAATATGTAGATGATGTTTTTGCAATAATAAATGTTAAGGACACTAACGAAATTCTAGCAGCATTGATTAATTACCACCACAACATACAATTTACAGTAAATACCAGATCATCAATACTGCTAAAAATTTCATTCACAAGGTCCTTTCCATCAGTGACGAGCAGTTCCACGACAGACACGACATTGCGGAAAAACAGCTTCTCAGAGATATTAACCAATAAACTTATCAACAACACTATAAACAATACACAGAGATTACAACACATAACAGAACCCAAAAAATACTTCAGCGTAAAATATTTAATGATCATCTCAATGATCTTTTTAATAACAACAATAAAAACATAGTGTTTACCTACAAAGCCAATCAAACCATCAACACTCTATTTATCAATAATAAAACAAAAATACTCACATACCAACAAAACAATGTAGTTTATCAGATAGAGTGCAAAGACAACAATAATGAAGGCTGCGGAAAGCTCTACATAGGGACGACAAAGAGAGACATCTGAAGACAAGACTCAACGAGCATAAAGCTGACATTGAAAAGTGCAGTTGGTTTGCATAGCTCTCTCCCAACACACGATAGAAAAGGGACATATAGTTGATTTCAATAACACAAAGATTATAGACAATGAAGATAAAGAGAACTATAAAGAAGATACTGACAACACAAACAAAGACTACATATTAGCACTGAACTAAGAGCAGCTTAAAGCTCATGATCTTTGTCTCTATTGTCTCTCATATACACTGGTTATGTATTCAATGTGAAATGGTTTGAGAGTGAAAAAAAGAAATAACAGTTTATCATTAAATGAGTGAATTAGTGTGTGTTAGTGTGAGTGTGCACTTGAATAGCGTTTGTAAGAAATACTAAACAATACCCAGCCGAATATTTATGCCTGCAAGTATGATATGTGAACGAAATAAGATTATGTTGCAACCATTACAACTACAATAGTAGCCCTTTAATAACAATGTTAGTGAGTAACAAGTTTTAAATTTTGAGAAAAAAATCTTATTTTTCACAATTTTATAACCAGCACATAAAACGTAAATTGATCGGTTATCAGTTAGAAGTGGCTAAGGTACTACATTGTATATATCTTCTGATCAGTATCAATATCTAGGCATGTTCGACCGTTTGTCCGTCTGTTTTTGGGACAAATCAATTTTGTGTTATTAAACTGATAATTTTTTTCAGATATAGATCGTTATTTAAATTGAACAAAGTCGATTGAAAGCTACGTCCACAATTAACACAAAGTCTATATGTTAATCACAACTGTTAAACAGTTATTCGTAAAGAGTGGGCGTAGTTGGATAACAGCTGCCCAGAATGAATTGTTAAAAAAATTATACGCGGCACAAAAATTATATGTGCAGGTATAGAGCGTGTATTTAGATAAATGCCACGCCCACTTTGCATAGTAAAATTTTGAGATAATGAACTTCTATATACTTTTACATAATTCTTATTAATTATTGATTCCAAATTGCTATATAAAATAAGCAAAATTGGTCAAGAGCCACGCCCATAATCGACAAAAATCTATTTATCTGACACAAACAATTGATTCATTAGGAAGATATTTTTTATAAATATTTAAAATTTTATTCATCATTCATCGATGTGGTAAAAGTAGGCGTAGTTGGATAACAGACACCCACAATTTACAAAAAAAAAAAAAAAACCTACTCAGCAAAAAACTCAACTGGCAAACTGATATACACCATTGTAAAGGGTAATATTGAATCTGCCACGCCCATCATGTGAAAGGTATTTATAGATTTGCTTTCAATCAACAACTCTCTTTAATTGTTGTTAACTTTATTGTGTTTAAAAATTTTTGTGACATTTTTCTAATTATTAAATGTAATCTCTTTATATGTTTTTTGTACCCTCCACATAAGATGCGAGAAAGCATCAGAGGCCCAACAAAGTATATACATTTTTGATTAGGGTCGATCTAGACATGTATGTCCTTCTCTGTCTATGTACGGATATGATAACGGATGATACGGATATAGATTTCCAGTTTCTTTTGGATGTTTGCAAACGAAATGACAAACTTAGTATATGCCTCGCATCTTATGTGAAGGGTATAAAACATGTTTTACATTCATACGCGTTCAATTAAACAAAATTTTTAGATAATTTATAAACGCTTAAGGGTATGAAACAATATTAGAATGCGCACAGGATTCTTGATTGGAGGTAAAATTACTTTAAATTGGTCAATTTATGTATAACAGTTATTTTTTTCTTTTTTCAGAGTAAGAGTTTAATAATGCCAGAAAATAAGTAAGAATGAACGAAAAAAAAAGATGTTTTGTGTAGTAATGTGTGATATAAATTAAAGAGAGAGCAAGGCTATGTGTATGTATTGTATATGTTCGTACGATTGTGTACATTTTGGCACACTAAACTGAAATTGCAAAATTCCAATGTTTATTATTTCTATAAGAGTAACTGTTGCTGTTGTTGTATGCTGTTGTATTCTTTTCATTTTTCTACCTCGCATGAAGGTTATACCAAGTGTATCATTTCATAGGCTTGTATATAATTTTACTAAAAAAATTATATATAAATAAGGTCTGAGTTTATAAAATTGAATTTATATACATGTATTGATAATGAAGTCATACTCTAATGTGGCTAAAAATGGGCGTGGCATATAATTTAAAAAACTTTTTTTATTTAACTAAAAAGAAGTTTTTTTTTAGTTGAAAGATAATTCATAAGTTTTAGAAAACGTAATCGGGTACTTGCCACTCCCCTAATATATTTATAGATGTGAAGGGTATCTCAGATTTTATTTAAACCAAATTAACTTTTTCCTACTTGTTTCTTTTATTCGGTTATATTATTGCTGCATATTGTCTAATTTTACTTTAGAGAATGTATGCTTTTATGCTAGCCGTTGCCGTGCATGAACATACATACATACATACACAAAGATTATTTTATTGCATTTGTTGAAAAAACTGGCATTGTTAAATATTGTACATATGTATGTGTTTATATATGTATTTAAAGCCCTTGTGTGCATACATTTGATTCCTCAAGGGCCAAGCTATTGTTCGCAAATATTTAATAACAACTGCCAGCCTACCATATATACGCACGATATACATTAAATAGTTGCATTTATATATCGAGAGCACCAATGTATGAGAGTGTATGTGAGTGTAATATTATGCTACCACTCAGTTGTAGTAAATAAATCTCAACTACAACAAACAGAATCTCTCTTCCCTCTTCTCTCTGCTTAAAATATCAGCAATACTTTCACATATACACAAATTCTCAATATTTCTTCACTTACTTACCTATATCAAGTGGAAGTATTACGGTTAAATTTCTTTAGGTAAGAAATAAACTGGAGGAAGCATGTATACTTAAGTAGCTGTATTGGAATGTAAATACAAATTATGCACAATCCTCAAGTGTGGATATTATTTGTGTGCCAATCAATACATGTTAGACTTATTAAGTAAATCAATTGCTTTTTTACTATGTTCAAAAATACTTTGTCGAAATGTTTGTTAAAATAATTTGATTGTACTTTATTGTCAGTATATTTCAATGAAATTTGTTAAATAAAGAATATATTTATAAATCTGTCTCAGATCACCGAAAGTACAAGTTACTTTGGCTATCTACATATGTTTGTATGCAAAAGAGATCTCAAATATTTTGTACCCAGACAGTATATTTTTCGTTAATGCGTAACTGAAAGATATATAAGTCAAGTGGGAGCTAGTACATAGTCATAATAGAAAAAAGATAAAATTTTTAACCTTTTCAATAGTCTTCTTCTTTGACTTAAACCTGCTCTTGTACCAAATTTCATAAAAGTAACTCAAAAATTGCGACATGTAAGTTTTTTTCATTTTCAGATCTCTTGTCTTTTTCATATTGAAAATTTTCAATTAAGAAAAAATCTTGAATTAAACTTAAAATTTTATTTGTATATTAACAATTATCCCATTTATGGATGTGTCAAAAATGGGCATGTTTGAATAACAAATTTTACAACAAACCATACTCAGCCTAAAAATCAACTTGCAATGTAAAACGATATGTTATACGTACAGTATTAGAGGGCATAGGGCCACGCCCACCGTTTATATGTAGATGTGAAGAGTATTTAAAATTTCAATTTAAGCCAAATTTAGTTTTATGACTTATTTTCTTTTATGATTGGAACCCAGTAGTATAAATTCGGGACCAACAACTAGAGGGTCCATGCTGGTTAATATCTGTACGTATTGTATTTATATCATACAGATGAAATGTAAGCGTATGTTCGTGTGCTTAATAGATTATGGTGTTGTGTTTTTATTGTTCTTATATATTAATTCAATATTTTCATCATAAATTGATTATTTAATTAAACCACAATATCATGTCATTATTATATTAAAATATGCCAAAGCCCGAGATTTTCCAGTCAAACATAATTCATTATACTCTGCAGCAGTTGTAACAGAAATTATATTAAGTTTGTACAGATGTTTGTAACGTCTAAAAAAACAAATGTCACACTCAGCTATAATTATACTGATCGATTAAGAAGCAAAATCTGAAACAATTTAACTATTTCCGTCTGTCTGTCTGTCACTCCATGTAAATTTACAAGCAAGTTACGGATAGTTTTTTTTAAAGATATTTCAATGAAATTTTGTAAAAAGATATCTCTTAATCTAAAGCGAAACTTTATTGAAAATGAACCGAATTGGACTATTTTTAGAACCAGTCTCCATATAAGGTTCTTAAAGAATGCATGCGTTTATATGAGAAAAATTTGTATTTCTTAATATTTTTTGAGAAAACTTGTTGAAGATCAATTAATTGGCTTAATAGTTAGCTGTAATAAATTTGAACACTATCGGAATATTTTCAGAACCTCTTCTAATATGAGATTCTATTATAAAAAGTGTGTTTATATGGCAAAATATTGTAACTCGTAATATTTTTTGACCATATTTCTTGAAAAATAGTTAATTAGCTTATTAATTAGATGTTTCAAATTTGGAGCCAATCGAAGCATTTTTAGAACCTCTTTCTATACAACAAATATTTGACATTTTAGGAAGATACTCATATGAAAATGTCTTTGAGTTTATTGATAACACTAAACATAATTTGCAGAGCTAAACGGTGTAGGGTGTTAAATGGTTCATTTTTACTTGCTTTGTTTTATGTTGTATTTGGATTATATGAAATATATCAATACAAGTTCATATAAGTAAATTATTACACAGAGAGTAGATGACCACACGTCTCTCTTCTCTTTTTCGCTCATTGGTCTCTTCGTATTTTGCATTTTATTATGCATACCACTTTAACCATTAATAATGATCATTAGTTAATTGCCTATATACCATATAATTATATATGTGTGAAGAGTTTTACTTACCTAAACGTTTGAAGGCTTTTTGATGTGTTTCCCGTTTCTCGTTAACTCAACATTTGTAAATTGATTACTGTGCTTGATAACATTTACGATGATAACGATGATTGGGCCTGATGACGATAATGATGTGCTTTCCTTGTAACATTGATTAAGTGTCATAATTTAATTAAAACTGATACATGTTGCATTTACTCGTTACCACTACAAGTGTAGTGTAGTGTAACACTTATTTTGAGGATATATTTGGATTTTTGTTGATAAGCTGTATAAACCTGTACCAGGTTTAATTTCATGTATACACACACACACACACACACACCGACAATTTATGCAAGATCATGTCTGTACTTGCATATGTTTAAATAAATCAATAATAACAAAAACAATGGATTTAATGTTTTTTTTAAATTATAAATCAATTAAATTTTGGACTATAAACTAGAATTTCACACGTTATGAATAAATTACATAAATTGTTTCTGATAAATGTCCTTTTGCCTTAATGATGGGGGTATACTAAGTTTAGGATTTCATTTGCTATACACCTAATTCTCTTTTTGCACGATTTTTTTTTACACGAATTCGATTTAACACGAGTTAAAAGGAAAAAAAAATTCTCTTTTTACACGAATTGTTTTGTTTTCAATTTTTTTTTGCACAAAGTTTTTGCGAACGCATCTATTGTGTAAAAAGAGAATTGGGTGTACCTAAATAGCGGAGTCTATAATATATTTTCTTGATCAGCATTAAAAACTGTGTCAATTTGGACATGTCCGTACGGGTGTCCGCCTACTAAATCAGCAGTTGGTGAATTTTAAGATTTTGAACGAATATTTCAATCTACTGGGCATGCTCCAACAAATTGTTCAAGAGTCACGCCCACATTAGACAAAAATCTCTTTATTTGCCATACAAAATTTAACCAAGAAGTTGAAATTTTGTTTACAAATATATAATTAACCCGTCACATTGATTAGCCAAAAAATAGGCGTGGTCGTAAAATAGACATTTAGAATTTATTCTACATAAAAGTCGACTTGCATGTTATGACATAAAACAGAGCAATAAGGTTCATGCCACTCTCACTCATAGCTGAGGAAGATGTTGAAGAGTATTTAAATTTTTGGTTTAAGAGAAAATTTAGTTTTTTTTATTTGTATTACTTTTATTATATCAATTATTAAGGTGATATCGGAGACCCCAATCCCCAAAGTTTATATATTCTTGATCACTATCAAAATCTGAAGTAAAATAGTCGTGTCCGTCTATTGAGATAATCTGTTGCTGGCACCCTCACCCTTTCAAATTTTGAGATTTTCACTTAAATTTTTATCTATATATGTATATAATCAGTATTATCCGTTTAGTACAGTTTACCATACAAATGAAACAAAATTCCCTTAAAAGCCACGCCCTCAATCTATAAAAAAACTATATCAGGCACAAGAATTGATTCAATATGATGAGGATTATATTTATAGTTACTCCAAAGATCGATGAAGTAAAAGTGGGTGTGGTAAGACACGCCCACAGCCCACAATTTAAAACATCTTTATTTAGGTTAGAAGCTTGGATTTTTTAGTTAATGCAACATTTTTTAAGCTGCATCTTTTTTCCGTCTTACAACTCATTGAATATACCAAAATCTATATAGAGTATATACTATATATACGTTTATATAATTCTTCTTTGTGTCCTAATACTTGTGATTCAGATGAGTTTAAAATAATTGAAAAATATTTTCACTTCACCCATTCATAATCTTTTTCAAATGTCTCATTTATTTGCAAAAGTTATTTAGCGCGTGATTAACATCTTATTTTTAGACATTTTATATAAAATTCTATTCCTTGCTAAATAAAGACAAAATATGGCAGAATTCATTAGTAAATGTGTAAAATTTAAATAAATACAACAACAACAATATAATTGAAAAGAACTCTGACACATTTACGGCATTTTAAAAATCGTGCCGAAAGTATAAATTATCGTTATTCATTCCATTACATTAATAATTATCGCAAATGGTAAAAGCCGCACTCACGTAATCGACAGTGATTTATGATTTTATTATTGCTATTGCTGGAATTTTCTCCTTTGTATACATAGATACTTAAACTAAAATACATACATACACCCACACACACATGTGTAGGTAGTCATTTAGATGTATGTATGCATGTGTATATTAATTACATGATTAAACTATAATAATTGATTGTTTTATTGTAATGAGTTTTGTTGCATACCATACCCCAACCCAACCACCACTCAACTGCTCACCTAGCCTAACTACCTGTTCAATTAGAAAATTCCATTCAATACATAAAACATACAAATTGTCTTTAGTATGTTAATTTATGTTTTATCGAATACTGTGAATATTGAGAAAAATGTTTGAAAATTTATTAATTGTGTGAGAAATTATTTTTCACTAAGGACATAACATAACATAACATAAGTTTCGAAACTTTCAATGATTAAAAGGTTTTAGGTCTGGTATTAATTTGATTTTAAGAGACTCCCAATTCCTGTAAAGGCCGTCATAACGGGTGGTTTGAGCTGTAAGGGTTCACAGCTGTAATATTTTTTTTTACTTCGGCCAGTTATTTTAACACTTTAATATTTACTTAATGTAAAAAGTTAAATAGTAAAATAATGGTATATAAATATATAGACACATATGCACACATTCCATGGAAAACTACATTAAAAGCAGAAAGAATAAATTTTTGTTTTGTTTAGCACTCATACGCCATAGGGACCAGTATACACAAAATCATAACAAGAAGAGAGTCTATATAACAAAGAAGTGACAATATCCAGTTTTGAGCACATACACATATATAGAAAGTGTGGTCGAAAAACATGAAAAACATTTATCGCAATCACGATCATGCAACAGTAGCTATAGCAATCATAACAAAAATAACAGCAGCAGTGCCCTTTATGGCTCTACATATATACACACACTTGTGTATATTCAAAATTTGTGGATATGTATAAATGTTTGTGCGTATTTAGAAGAATTTTTCATGCCAGTCAAAGACAAAACTTTTACCATAACAATAATAACTGTAATGATAACAATAATAACAGCAATTTCCGGTAAACAAACAATAAAAACAACAAACAAACGCACAATCGTTATGCAGTGTATCTGTGGCACAACAAACAAAAAATCTAGAACAAATCGCCAATTACATGTATTTGTATATAAATGTGCGTTCGTGCATATGTGTATGTGCATATATTTATGGTAGTTTATACGTGTTTGAAGGATAAGAAGAGGAAAATGCAAATTACATGAAATAATGGCTGAATGTACAAACACGCACTCACATACAGGGTGAGACAAAAAGAAAGAAATTTTTGCGAAAAAATGTCAATAACAAAAATTGTCGGGTGCAATTTTTAAACTTTGAAATTTTTTATTTTTTAATTTTTTTCAAATTTTGGACCTCCAAGGGGAGTTTCCTTCTTTTTTCTCACACTGTAGAAAACGTTAACTGAGAGCGGTAGAAAGAGAGAGAGAGAGAGAAAGGGAACAAAGAATAATTTTTTTTTGTATTCCTGCCAAGCCCTCTAACATTGTAACATATAATTACGAGTACAATATTTTCTCTCTTTTTCTGTCTGTCTGTCCATTCTTTTTTTGCACAATAAATAGTATTTTGCCATTAATTAATTATGAGATTGGTTGTGCAAATGCAAGCATATGTAGAATCCCATTCAAGTTCTACATACACATACTGACACGTCAACTTTTGTTTTGAATGTTTGTGTATATGGTGTATGCGTTGAAGTAAGTAAAGAGCAAGTCGAAATGCTATGGAAATATTATGTTACATAATATTCACATAAAGAGTTTACTGCTGTTTGTTAATATCAACATTGTATAAATGCTCTCTGTTTGTATAGAATAATATAGGAACATGTACAGCTTAGCTAGAGGGCAGGCATGCAGGCATACTCGCTTATATAAGCGAATGTGTTTAAGTTTGTTCATGAAGTGCTTGAATGTGTTTTTTGCTGCATTGTGTTGGAAAGGGAATTATGTTATGTTATGTTGTTGTTATATTAGTGTTGTTGTTATTTGAAAATCTCGGGCACGTTTTACATACATTCGTCTGATAAAGTTAGCGCCATATTCTAGTAACTTAATTAAAACTCTAACATAATTAAATGATGGCATCCCTGGAAAACCTCCAAATTATCTCTATAAAATTACATAAATACATGTGCGTGTTGTTCCAAGCTGTACATGAGCACATAATACACTCTACGTATGAATTCCAACATGTTACAATATACACATATAAGTGTGTATGTATGTAAGTAAGTGAGTAAATGCCGTTTTAATTATTTTAAATGTTTGATTTTTGTCTGTTTTTGTACTTTCTGTGGGATTTAGATATAAATGGAATTTATCATAAAGTTGCAAAAACTAAGAAATCAGTATTTGTGTGTTTGCGTGAAGCATAAGCATCAAATGAAGTTTATTATATCCGGTCGTATATTAAGAACTTCTTAAATAAATTTACTTACATTTGTTTTAGGTGTTTGCAAATGAGTAATATTTCAATGAATTTATACAAATATAGCAGATTTGTAATTATATCATCATATCATAAGATGTTGGATATATTAAGTTTGTTGTTCCATTTGTAATACTCAGGAAAAAAAAATATCACAGACCTAAATGTTCATCATCAACATTAAAAGTTTAGTGCAGCGCGATATGTTCGTCTGTGTGTCTGTGCGTTTTAGTGTTCTTCAAAATAAAAATATTGAATTTTATTAAATAAGCTAAATTAATTTTTTAATTCATTATATAACAGTTAAGTGTATAACAGTTAACAGTATAATACTTTTTTTTTTGATATTTACTAAAATAGTGTCTTAGTGTTCTTCAAAATAAAAATATTGAATTTTGTTTATAAATATATGTATAACAGTTAATTATAAAACACTACAATACTTATTATTATTAATGAAAATGTTCTAATAATTTTCAGAATAAATTAATTGAATAAAATAAATTTATTTTTTATCGAATTATCGAGTATTTGTATAACAGTTAATAGTATAACAGTTTCAGTATAAAACTTTATCAACATCTTAATTTAAAAAAACATCTTTGTATTCTTCAAAATAAGACATAAAATTTCAATTATCAAAAATATATGCATAACAGTTAACACTAGATTTACGAGATCCGTCAATTTGACGGAATTAAAATTTTGCAATGAATTATCTCGAAAACCGCTTGATCGATTACATCGTAAATTCATCATTTCTTTCAAAGAATTTATACACACTGTTTTTTTCCCTAATCTTTCTATTTTTTGTAAATTCATATGTGGTATATCTATCTCTACGGGACCCGTCAAATTGACAGGTACGGAGCGGGTCGTATGACCTGAATGTTCATTTAGGTTTACTATGCAAGAGAAGCTCTTCAGTATGAATGCTGCATTCACAGTGAACCAACGTTTCAGAAAGTGTCTAAAAGTTTCGGTTGTTGTAGGGCACAGTATGTTGTTATGTCCACCGAGCCCCTTTATTTTAGCAATCATGCATAAATCCAAAGGATATAATAAGATATTGGATAAAATCCTCAAGACCAATGAGGATTGCTACGAGGATACCCCCGAAGAAAATGAATGTGAATTTGGCGAAAGCGAACCCTAAAGTGAAACTATACAATGTGTTGAAAGTGAATGGACAGAATTATCTTCAGATACTGAAAAGGAGAATTTATTTACAGACCTTCGGAGCAAGAAAATGCATATTTTTTTAGTTTTGATTCAGAGGATGAGAGGACGACCAGTACATTCCAAAATGTATCAGATGATATCGAAATTGCAACTGACGGGACACAGTGAACAAAAGTGAAACCAAGCGGATCTAGAGGTAGGACGGTCATCAGAATGATTTTCAAGGCCTACTGCCCATGCTAGAAGAACTAACTAACTTAACTTAAATAAATCGGTTTTTTTTATTTTTTATTCACCCACCAATTTGACGGGTGCCGTGGAGATAGATATATAAGAAACGTTATAGTTAATTTACAAATAAATTCAATTCAATTTTCATTACTCACTATCTAATAAATTTCATATTACATCGTATAACTAGATATAATTTATTATAACTAAAGTACAAAAGAACTTTTTAATTACATCCAACCTGCCCAACTATGTGCTCGTTCTCTGTGTAAAATAAATTCCCTTTTTTTTTTTAATGTACAACATTTTATTTATTTTTTTGTTGTTTTTTCCTTTATGTGTTTTGTTTACGTTCAAAAAATATGCTTTCAATTAATATTTTACCTTTTGGAGTTCTACGTAGCATATACTGTACTGTACTGTAGCGTACTCTATAGTTTAACCTTCTCGCTGCAGTTCAGTGTTACTTTATAGGATTTCAATGTGTTCGTTCAACTGTTGTACCGTTTGAGAGAGCTCTTCCATTTCTTTCTCGTGTTTTTTTTTTTTTTCATTTTCATTTTATGATAAGAGAGCAAACTTTTGTGAAGTTACCTGAAGCATTATTTTTTGTGATATTGCATTAACATTGACCTCAAAAAGTTGTGCTCTAGTGTTGATTTATTTTACTTTTCCATAAATGTTAGTTTCAGAGTTGGCTTTATTCGCAGAGAGAAACATATTTGTATACAAAATTTAAGGTTATTTTTTTAAGAAAACTACGAAAAAGCATTCGCTTCTTATTCGAGGCTCTACCATTTATGTTGTATTTGTTTGATGAGTACACGGCAAACATACAAGTTGTTAATCTTACTTTAAAAGTTACATGAATGTGTGTATATTACATGAATGCTTCTTATGATTATCCATTTACTTTGACTTTTATGTAAACATGTAATATTTCCAAACACATATATAGACAATGTTGTGTTGTGTTGTGTGTACATTTATCGTTTACATACTCAAATAACATTTTTACATGTTTGTACCGTATTTTTTTTTGTTGTGAAAGTTTTTTTTTATGAGTGGGTGGTGTGTTAAGTATTTTGAAAATATTTCAAACTTAGTGCGGTTGGAAGTGAAATTTTTTTTATTAAAAGTTGACTTTATGAAATGAGACATGTGAACAAGTCGAAATAACTAAAATTTTATTCCTATTTATATATAAATAAAGTATGGGTGTGGCAGGTACATAATGAAGCTTTGTTCATTGTTGAAGTTATTAAGGTGTTTGTTAAGTTTTTATACTAAAAAAATGAAGAGTACTTGTTTCTTTATAGGATTACATTAAATATTTTTAATTTTTTTCTAAAAATTTCTTAGTACGATACGTGTACCTTTTGAAAATGTCAACTTTTTTCTCTTGCGATCTTTATACACGTAGCATGGTTGAATGTAATACTATTAAGTTGTTGTTTTTATTATTTCTATTTCTTATGAAAGCATATCTTTGAAGTTAAATTGTGATGGTTTTGTTAATGTTGTTGTTGTTGTTGACTTTGTTGTTGAGACAATCATTACAGTTTCAGTTCTCAATTGCTTCTTTGATGTTAACAATAATATTAATAAAATTTCATACCTCTTCCTCTCTCCCTCTCTCTATCATCTTTTTCTCTAACACACATTGGCAGCTATTGCTTGATCCCTCTCCACTACGATAATATTTTATATGATTTATTCTCTTTCCTTTTCTATGTATACGTATTTATTATGATTTAAAGGAAAGTTAATATTATTTTCTTTTTACATTTACACACATACGCACACCCATATAAACAATTTCTTCATTACGTATTGTGTGTACCCAAGTTTGTACAAACATTCATGGTACATATACCATAAACATATAGATTCCCGTTAAGTTAAGTTTATTGCTCTCATTCATATACTCTTAGATTGATATTCTCACTGCATCTGTATCGAATGTGCTGGTTGTACTCTATAAGCATCTGTTTGTAAAAAGCCAAAGTATGTTGGTTTCAAAGTGCAAGCATGTTCAAATGAAAAATATTGATATTGTATAAGCATAAGTATGCATGTGTATGTGTGTGTGTGTATGGAACTTTATTAAACCCTGAGAGTATATTTCTACAAAAGTGTGAAGAGCGGGTTTCATTTGTATTTGTTGCTGTTAATGGCCCCTTTTATGTTGATAAGCACGTACAAAGTACGCTTTATCGATTGATCTGTCTTTAGAGACCTTATGAATGATGGTAAATTTAATATTTTTGCATTTTTATTAAAATATTATCCGTATGCATCATAATTATACACCGTACATCAGATGAAGAATATACTAAGTTTGTTATATAATTTTTAATATCCAGAAGAAGGGTGTCAGGTGTAAGAGATTCTTTAAATTATATATATATTCTTGATTAGAATCAAAAATGAAGTCTATCTCGATATGTTTGTTCGCACGTCAGATATTATATTTAGGTGAATTTTTCACACAGATCGCTTTGAAATGTGGGAAAACCGGTAAGGGGTTACGCTCACAATCAAAATAAATCTAAATAAAAATTCAAAAACTTTACTATAAAATTGAAATTTGTTACACATATTTATAATCATCCCATCCCTTGATGTACCAAAACAAAGAACAACAACCGTATTAGAACCGTAAGCCGGTTTGTAAGGCTATCCGTAAAATAAACACTATTAGAGAAAGCACCTGCCACGCCCATTTTTGTATGTACGTATAGGTTTTTTAAAATTATTTTCCTCTTTGGTTTTAATTCCGACTATATGTAATTATAATAAAATAAGTATAATTATTGTATAAAATGATAATAATTATATGTTAAATTTATAATAAAATTATAAATAAATTAATAATAAAAATATAATCAAATGCATTACGTGAGATTTATTTAGCAGCCATGTCCACAACTAATACATATCTCTAACAGCCAAACATATCTTTTAATATACTTTTTAAAGTTTTATTTATTTGTAATTTTTAAAATTTTTTAAATTCTTTTCATTTTTTATATTTTTAAAATATTAATTTTTTAAAATTTTTCTATATTTTAATACTATAATATATTGATTTTATGAAATGATTTTTCTTGTTTTATAAAAATCGAAAAAAAAAAAAATATATATCGCAATTTTCAAAAACGAACTTACGCCATTTTTAAAGAAATCTGTTTATCTATGTATTTTTTATCGATGTATTGAAAAGTTGACAAATCTACTTATTTGCAACATTTATGTCACGTACGTGACTAGAAATGTAATGGTTCACTTTTGGAAATTGTGAAATGGAATTAAAAAAAGCGAATCTCATTCCAAATGTTTGCTTTTCTATATACATTCATATTTATGTGTGTGTATTAGGTTATGTATGAACGTTAAAAATAAACTTCCTTATGTGTTGAACATTATCACGCTCTCTTCAGTTTTATGATTTTTATACCCGTTACTTAACTTGCGTTGTATTTTATGTGCACTATTCCGTTTAAAACTATATTTTTAGAACTTTAATGTTTAAATCGATCTATTATTTGCTATGCATGCAAAACAGGTAAAGAGCCACGCTTATAA
This sequence comes from Crataerina pallida, assembly GCA_949710015.1. Lineage (NCBI taxonomy): Eukaryota > Metazoa > Arthropoda > Insecta > Diptera > Hippoboscidae > Crataerina > Crataerina pallida. The sequence goes on along the minus strand of OX453290.1, from coordinate 27,727,994 downwards.
TCAAAAAAGAATTGAAAGTTAAGAGAGCCAAGAAGCTCAGTATACATATGTAATAGTTTAAAAAAAAAATAGGCGAGGTTAGATAACCAGTACGTCCATAATTCATAAAAAACATATTTACATTATTTAGTAGTCTTTAAGAAAATACTTATTTGATCAAAATCTTCATATCTGTAGGGTATTTAAAGTTTAATTTTAGCCAAATTTAGCTTTTTTACTAATTTTTTTCATTGCTTTGTCAATCACCGTTTTTTGCACATATAAATTGCAATTTAAATATTGTGTCTGTAAGTGTGAGAAGTGAAAATAGAGAGAGAGATAGAGAGTGAGTATGTGTTTATAGGAATAACATAAAGGATATTAGCATAGATGTGTGTATGTATTTACAATAAATTCGTATTTATATAAATATTCAGCTTATAACAGTATAGGGAAACTTTTCGATAGTGGCGTGCCAAAAAATTAATTATGAAGCGTTGCTTTTTACACTTCAGCATTATAGGTGTATTGTTTGATCAATTTTGTTAAAATTTTATAACAAGAAATATATACATGTTTGGTATCATTATAGACTAGTAAGAAAATGAATTATAAAGTCACAAATTTAGGTGGACAGACAGACAATCTTTTAAATGGAATTCATTCAATGCTTATATACTGGGTCAAAATCATTTTTTCACATGTTGTAAATTGTTCTAAATGTCAGTCGTAAATTTCGAGATATTCAAATAAAATTTGAATTCATTCATATTGAGCAAAATCAATTAAGAGCCACGCCTATAATTAAGAAAAATATCTGTTTATCTGCAACAAAAATTAAATTATTAAGTTGGAAATTAAAACACAAATATTTATAATTACACTATCCATTGATGTATACAAAATGGGCGTGGTCAAATAATAGATACACAAACAATTTATAAAAAATCTTTTTGTGTTGAATTCAACGGGAGCTTATATGTGCATATGATGACATAAACAAAAAAAAAAAACACAAAATAACTACATGTCACGCCCACATTTTGTTTGTAAAGTCAAAGTTAGGTAACAGACACCCCCATAATTTGCCAGAAAAGACCAAAATTTTAAGCATAATGTGAATTATTAGTTTGCTATAAATTACAAAAGGCGTTATCATAAATCTGCCACGCCCATCTTCAAGTTATAGATATTAAGAATATTTAACATTTAACCTTAAGTCAAATTTCCTTTTTTTACTTCATATATTTATATAATATATGATATTATCATTGAGTGCCATACATTGGTGTTCCTTCCTAACTGCACACAAATCGTTAGTTTAGTTTAAAACGAATTGAACCGAAAAAAAGTGTCAAATGAAGAAAAAATTTTTTTACTAAACATTTGACCGGTAGCTACAATCATAAACAGAAAGTGAGAAAAAAGCAAAGAGAGAGAGAGAGAGAGAGAGAGAGAGAGAGAGAGAGAGTGAGAGAGAGATCTACAACGATTCAACACATGCATTTATATATATACAGTTATAATACCATTGGTATCAATAACAAATCCATTTCCATATAAGTCCTACTCTCACGTTATAAATCCACAAAATGAGTGTTGTTTGCATTACTTGATTGAGCAGAGGTCTGAGTAAGTGAAAAGGTTTTAAAATAAATGAAAAAAATACAAAATAAAAATAATAACATGAAACTTAACTTATGAAACCTTATAAAAAACAAATGAAAATATTGTAAGTCATGTCCCACCCTAACCTAACCCTACATCAATTAGCTCTTTAAATTATGTTGTAATTAGTTTAGTTGTTTCCGTAAACTCAGAGGTATTGCCATTTAAGTCTTTTACCTTATATGGGGAGGGGTTCTAAAAATGGTCCGTTTGGGTTCAAATTTGGTTAATTGTTAAGCTAATTAATAATTCTTTGCTAAATAAAGACTTTTTATTATAATTACTTCTTATATGGGGTAGCAATTCTAAAAATAATCCGATTCGTTTAATTTTCAAGACGGTCTCTCTTTGTGCTAATAAATGTTCTTGTATAAAATTTCATCGAAATGTCTCGAAAAATAAGATCTGTACACAAACTTATATTGATAGACAGACGGTTAGACGGACATGGTCAAATCGGTTCGGGTTTCAAAAGAGGATTGAGAGGATGAGATATAGATATCAATGAAATGTATTTTTTAGGTATACAATACATTGTGATGGTAGTAACAAATGCCATAACGAAGCGAACACACTCTTTTCATAAATGTATAGAATATAAAAATGATGTTCCTGGCTTTACTTTTGTTGATTGTATTTTTCATGCTTAATATTATGGATTTTTCTATAGTATCATGTTATTATTCTCTCAAACATATTATTTTTATATACTCTACATAAAATGGGTGGTATACTAAGTGCATTATGCCGTTTGCAACAACTAGAAGGAGGCGTCAAAGACTGTATATGTATAAGCATGTTCATCCATAGGGGCATATATTTTTGGAAAGTTTACGGTCCTAATTTTAACCTTAACAATTTGACACAAAAATTGTGCCATAAAGATGAAATTCAGTACAGCTTTTGATGTGTAAAATATGGGCATGATCAACAGAATGCAACATTCAAGTTGTTTTAAATTACATGCGCCCACATTTACTTCAATTCAATTTTTTCCAATACAAGTTTTATATTTATATTAACGTATATACATACTTTTTATAAAAAAAATTACTGTTAATAAAAAAAAAATATTTGCAGTAATCTTTTTTTTTATTTTCAATAACATTTTGTAACGTATTGATTTGGTGAAACACATCCTATTTTCAATTTCGTAGATGATGAGTATCAAATATTTGGTGGCATACACATACATACTTGTATAAAATATAAAATCTTTAGAAGAATAACATGTATACACACGGAGATGTATTTGTTTTTAATAAAAAAAAAATAAAAAAAAACACAAAAACTACACATAAATTGGTTGGTCATAAATAATTGTAACTATACTATACACAAACTATTTTGAAATTGTATACATACACTTGAACGTGTATTGTCATCATTTTTGTTTGGATTTTATATTTACAGTTATATTGTATTGAAGTATATATACAGACACGAACGAATATGGACAATTGGACAGTTAGAGAGACGAACAAAATATAACACAATATTATAATAACAACAACAATATATCATTCAAAATTCATGTTGTACCAATGGTAGCTCTCTACCAAATATGTATGTACGAGTATATGCATACATAGGTAAACATAAATAACGCATGCATGGCTCTCTCTTACACATATATATATACATATATAAACATAGCCATATGAATGTACGAGTATATCAAATAATATTTTATTGCGTATGCACGAATATATATTTATACGTACATATGTGTAACATTTACGAAAACAAATGTTGTAGAAAATATTCGGTTTTTTTTTTTATTTATTTCTCAAATTGATTACTTTTTTATTTTTTTTATTCATTTTTACTAGAATTCTGTGTGGTATTTTAATAGTACAAATAATTACAAAAAAAAAAAAAAAAATGAAAATATCAAATAAATAAAAGTCAGTTATAGTACATTTTGAAGAACCCTACATTTTACAACGGTGTAAAGCAAAGAATTAATATTTTTCATATATGAATTTTGTTTTTAAATTGTAAATATATGTAAATTATATAAAGCTATGCCGTTTTAATTTTGATTGACTGGACGTACCGACACATTACTTCTTTTCACTTTCTTTCTTTGGATTTAAAAAAAGTAATGAAATCTTGGATATTGGTCTTGGCAGAGTTAGAGAAACGTATGAAAATATTTGTAAATTATTGAAATGTTTTTTTTTTAGTATTAACGGTACTCAAGTTGTAAGTGTATCATTGGTTTCAAGTATCTAAACGATTACACAAAATGCACAACTGAAAATTATACACTACTGGGAGTAGTGCAATGTTGTTGTTTTTTAAATTCTTTTTTTTTGTTGTTGTTAAACAATGTCAGAAGTTTACATAAAATTCAGAACTATAATAGAAATTGTTTTCTTTTTTTATTGTTTTCGTTTAAAAATGTTTACATTTTGATAAAAATTATCATTCAAAATGTTTTTCTTTTTAATAAATATTAATATTCCTTGACATTGGTCATAGTGCACCATAGCCATTATCATATACAAGTTGCTTAGTGCAAATGGACTATAAGGAAAGAGGTTTTATATATGGTTCGATTGGGTTCAAATTTGATTTAGTCAAATATTAAGTCAATTACCTATTCTTTATTAAGTTTCGTCAAAATTTATTAGGAATTATGCATTTTTGTTATATAAAAATGTTGCTTCAAAAAGAAGCGTTATATGAAAAGAGTTCCTAAAAATTGCTCAATTTAATCCATTTTCAATAACATACATCTTTGGGTTAAAGCACACTTTTGTACCAAATTTCATTAATATATCTGAAAAACTGTAGCCAAAACCATGCTTTTAAATTTACATTGATACGCGGACAGATGGACGGAAATGGTTAAATCGATTTAGAAAATGATTTTTAATTACCAAGCAAAATAAAATTGATCTATCTTTAATCATTTAGGAGTTTGCCACATATGATAAATCTAAATTAGTTGTCTGGGAAGAAATCTTTCATACTTTTACCATAAGAATAGAGTATTATTAAGTTTGTAGTGAGTATAATATATAATTACCATTTTCATACATTAGTGAATCTCTCTAAGGAATATACGGAGAATAGACAAAATAATATGAACACCTGTCATATGCAATGTATTTCTTTACATTATGTGTTTATGTCTAATAAAATCATTAACTTCCTTAAAAATCAATACCTTTAGATACAACCTTGCACTTTACATACAATGATTCCCAAACTGTTATTTAATATACCATAATTCTAAATATAAAACTTTAACTTGATTACGTATACGGTAAATGTGATTTTGGGGATTTTTTTTGTTACTGCCTGAAACTGTTCTTTTCCTCTCTTTTATTTATTTTTATTATAAAGGAATTATTTATTATATTGAGTATAAGTTTTACTTATTTATTATTCTTATATGATAAAAATGGTGATTGTCTTATTTTACTCTACACTACTTGTAGTATTAAGTTTGTGAGGATATTTGGAAAAACTTTTTGTTATAGCTAAATATTCAGAATTACTTTCTGCATGTCCGTATGTCCATATAAATATATGCGTAAGGTTTTGGTTACAATTTTTAAAATATTTTGAGAAAATTTGGTGCAAAGGTGCACCTATTAGTTTTTATATATTACTAGTAGTAAATTAAATTTATTCGCATATAGTATTTACATGCATCTACTCGATTTATTTATGACAGCTTGTAGCAAATAAAAATTATAACAAATCACAAGAAAAAAAGGAAAAAAAAATTGCAATCAAAAATTTAACTCTTTATCATATTTCACCGTTTTTTGTTCTGTTAAACAATTTTCGCTTTAATTGAAATTTTTTTTTTTTCCAAATTCAATTTTTATTCAATAATAATTGCACGTTTTTCATAGCGGTGGGCTATTTAGTACAATAAGGCAAATAATTGAATTGTAAATACTCTTTGGTTATTGGTTAAGGTTTTATAGAAGAATAGTTGGAACCAACTAGGTTGCTAAGCCGAAGCTTAGCATTTTTAAGGTAATTTTTTGGCTCTAACTAATGGGGATCCTCCATTTATTCACGTCTTCCGCATGTCTTTGGAGAACATAAACCTTTCAAGAGACCTGACCCAGAATCCTTCTAGTGCGGCTTTTATTCAGTTCCCGCTCAAAAGTCATCCTGACTGGATTATTTTCATTCTTACAACCAATACGGCCCAGCGTACCATGCTATATTGAATTTTTATGCGATGGACTGTATCAACATCGGCATAAAGTTCATTCTGATTGGTTAAATCGCGTATAGGATTAAAAACTTTTCTTTCGAATGCATCTAGACAAGCTTCATAACTTGTGCGTTAGCAGTATTACCTCAGCGGCATAAAGAAGGGCGAGAATGATAAAGGTTTTAAGGAGGGTAAGCTTTGTTGATTGAGAACGCATTCATATGTTAAATTGTAGTAGAACCGGTTAGAAATCTTAATTATCCATTTGAGATATTATTGTGTAGTGTACCTAGCGGTCTTAAGCTACGGTTGGGTACACTTTCTTATGTTTCGGACAAAAAACCCTCAGGTTCATTCTTTTTACAAAATTTTCCAGACAAGTTGTAAGAACTCATCAACTATAAAAGAAGAAGACTTCTTCTGTCAGACGCTTAACATTTTGTTAGAATTTCCAGGTTTTAGGTTCAGGTTTGAAGTAAAAATTGTTAGTCCATGAAATTATTATATATTAACTGTTACGGTTCGTCATAATCTTTTCAAAGTTTGTCTTTATGATGGTAAATGACATTGCCAAGCTGTATGTACTCATTCGAGGTCGAGGTACATAAGTGTCACAACTTGTTTGGGAATTATTCATATAATGAAAGCCGCATTTTCACTTTATCCACGTAGCTATAAACAAATATTTACGGAAGTTTGATAAATTTCTGTAAAATAAGAAAACAAAAAACAAAAATAAAAAAATTTTTTTTTGTGCAATTTTTTTTACCAATCACCGCCAATAAATTATTTATCATATGTTTGTCATATATATCATATTATATAACACACACACACACACACATATGCATAACTTTATTAATGAATTTTTTTTTTTTTTATCACCCACAAAACAAGCTTAATCGACACATTCTGTTCGGGGTAATAATAATTTTTCTTTATTTTATAGGCATCCGTTATAAGTGAGGAGGACGGAGGGAGGGCGAACATACCGCAAAAATAAAAGCAAAAAAAAAAAAAAAGAAAGAAAATCTATTATTTGTCACTGAAGCATATTTCCGCTTAATATAAATAAAAAAAAAAAAAGAAAAAGTGTCATGCATGAGTTAGTGGACTGAGGGTATGAGTTGGTGTGTACGTATGTCCTTCTATCTGTTGTTATGTTATTGATGCATCGCTTCGATTTATATGGTTTTTATGTGCAGTCGGTTGCTGTGTATATAAATTTCATTGTTTTTTTATACCCACCACACAAGTTAAAGGGTATACTGAGTTTGTTTTTCCGTTTGTAACATCTAGAAGAAGGCGTCAGAGACTCTACAAAATATATATATTCCGGATCACCTACAAAAACCGAGCCGATTTAGATATGTATGTCCGTGTGTTTGGGTGTCTGTCAGTTGTTGACATTCTTATGGGCTTAAATTTTAAAATTTTAAGTTACACTTTTAGTTTTTGCACACAGGCTGCTATTTAAAATGGGCAAAATCTATCAAGAGCCACGCCCGCATTCGACAAAAATCAATATATTTGCTACAAAAATTGAGCTATGATGTTGAAATTTGACATTAATATTTACCATGAACTTATTTATCGAAGTGCCAAAAATTACACGCGCCCACAATTTACAAAAGAACCCATACTTGACGTGAAACTTGATTTGTAAGCTGATAAGAAACGATACATACTCGATACGTATTAGAGGGCGTAATCATATACCTGTCACGCCCACTATTGTAGATCTAAAGGGTATTTAAGATTTGGCTTAAGCCAATTTTAGTTTTATTAGTTGTTGTTTTTATAAATTTTTTTATTATTATTAAAAATGTTCAATCGCACATTTTATGCTATTTGAACAGTAAGTCAACCTTTTTACCTCACAGCACAATATCAACTGTTAACCAACACAACAATTGTGCGAAATTGTAGAGTTTTTGAATATTATTTAACATTGGTTAAATATTGTCACAATACTCGTCAGTATTGCATTGTTGTTGTTTTGTTGCACGTTACTGATCTCATTTGCCAGCACTGACAGTTATTCGATTATGTACGAATTTCGTTTTATTGAAAAGCTTTAACATATTGTACCGTTACTTTAATATGGAAGAAGTGAATTAAAAAAATTTATATATTTTATGTGTAAATGTAAGAGAAAATGTTTTATTGTAACAGCGTACACCACGTTTGTAATGAAGGTACACTAAGTTTGTTATTGTGTTGGCAACACTTTGAAGAAAGTTTCGGAGATTGTTTAAAACATATTTACATATTTTTAATTAGTAGCAAAATCTGAGTGCATCTAAAAATGTCTGTCTGTATGTCCATTATTAAAGATGTAAATTTAGAGACAACCAGCTGAAATTTTATACAACTACTGTACGTAGATTTATATTTAAATTGGACAAACTTAGTTAAGTGCCACGCCCCAAATCAAATATTTTTCACAGCAATACATATAATATATACCGATAAGATTGAAATTTCGTATTTATATTAAAATTTTCCAATGTCCTTGATAACGGACACGCCCACAATTTACAAAAAACCATTTTCAGCATAAAACTTGACTTTAAACTGATACATAATATATAAACTATTAGAAGATGTAAATCATATACCTGCCACTCCCATCATTTATATTATATATGGATTGTATTTAAAATTTCATTTAAGCCGAATTCAATTTTCCTACTTATTTTACTCTAAGCGGAACAATTGTAAGCAATTCAACTAAATTTCTTAACTGTCATAATTATAATTTCAAGCATTTTTAATTAGCTTTACTAATGTCGCGTAAAAATTTTTAAAATTCTTCTAATCTAATAAATAGTTGGATGTATTTATTTTTCTTAGAATTTCTGTTAAATGAAAAAAAAAAAGAAATGAAAAGTTAAAAGTTATAAAACAAAAGCGACTTGGTAGGGGCCGCATCTGATACACTTTAACCATTTATATGTAATAGAGGGCGTGGCCTATAGACAATTTCGTTATATTCAAAGGTTAAATTATACATTAATGATACTGTTATGTGAATTGTGGGCGTGTCTGTTATATGATTTTGCCCATTTTAGCACATTTATTGGTATTTAAAAAATGGAGAAATTCATAGCAGATCATAGCAAACATTTCAATGTTGCTCTCCGCACCCACTATAAAGTGTGAAGGGTACAACAAAAAAAAAAAAAGGTTAAAACTTATATTCATTAAAAATTATAAATAATCAAAAAAAAAAGGAATGTAATAAAAAAGTAACAACAACAACAACAACAACAACATCTACATATACCAAATAATGTAGTTGAAGTATAATTTTAAATACCATACTGGCAGTTCGCCTTGACACAAGCAGTGCCTGTTACAAAATTGTTTAAATGTACAAATATATGTGTGTGTGACATATTCTTGTACTATAGATAAATGCAAAAATGTCAAAGAATAATCGAATTGAAAAAGAAAAAAAAGGAAACAAATGAACGCGTACAAGGCTATAGTTTGTATTGATTAAAGCAGTTTTATATAATTTGAAGTCCTTTACATAAGATAAAGGGTATACTAAGGTTGTCATTTCATTTGCAACACCTAAAAGGAAGTGTCCAATACCCTACAATCTATCTATATCAGATCTAGAATTGATTTGCTGTTAACTAAAATTTTGAGATTTTTACAAAAACTTTAAGTTTTTCCACGCAGATCGCTATTTAAAATGGTCAAAATTGGTCAAGAGCCACGCCCACAATTAACAAAAATCGATATATTTGCTACAAAATTTAAACTATTAAGTTGAAATTGTTGATATGTGTATGGGTAATTATCCCATAGACATGATCGAATAACAGACATGCCCACAATCGATAGAAAACCATACTCTACGTAAAACTGGACTAAGCAAGCTGATACGTATTTAATTCACTATTAAAGGGTGTAATCGTAAACAATATTGTAGTTGTGAAAAGTATTTAAGATTTGAGTTTTATTATGTATCAATAGATTAAGGACCCAGTTCTATGTTCGAAAGGATTTTTCTTATTTATTATATTGCAGGCGTATCGATTTATCAATTTTCATTATATGTTATACGATAAAATGTCTTTTAATGCATTTTCCATTACCGAGAATGTCTCTTAATTATTGTTACCCTACGTCACCTACGGATGTACGGACACAAAAGAATACTTTATGTTTATAAGATTATATTTTCGATTTTCCAAATGGTATAATATATAAAAAGCATAAAAGGGAAGAGTACATAAAAAAAAAAAAAAATGCAATCATTATAAAATGTTTTTTGTTGTTGTAGCCAATTAAAAAAAACAAAAAAAAAAAAACAACGCATTTATATAAATATTTGTATGCACGTTTGCATAAATACATTTAATGTGTGAGTGTTATATGTTTGCATGTTTATTATTATAACGGTATAGATTAATTAAATTGCACAATTTATCAGCAATTAATCATATTTAAGACGCTTTTAGCAGAGATAGCATAATTAACGTGGCAGTGACAAATAGTTATACGGGGATTGACACGAACATTATTGAATAACAAGTTAAATAAAAAGATAAAAATGTTGACTTAAGACAAATCTTAAATACTCTACATATATAAATTGTATATAATATGAATGTGGCAGCTGTTTGATTAATCTTTTTTGGTTGGTTTTTATATCCAAAATAATGTTTTTCTTTCTTTCAATTATAGACGGATTGGAATAATACCGCTCAGTTTTGGCGGTCATTAATCGATTTTGTTTATATGTGTATCAAATTTGAACTTTATAGTTTCATTTCTGTGGCTGATGGATTTTTGTTACAAGTGGGCGTGGCTTTTGATTGATTTTACTACATAAGACTATGTGCGATAAATTTCAATTTTATAAATACATAGATGGGAGTGATTTTCGCAATTTTTCACCAGTATGGGCGTGGCCGTTGATCAATTTTTGCTATATATATATGTGCAATTAATATTAATGGCTGATAGATAAATTTTTGTTAAAAGTAGGCGTAGATTTTAATCAGTTTTGTTATATATAAACATATAAAGTTTTCTAAATTGATATTCATGCCTAATGGATAGAATTTTTGCAATTAAGGGCGTGGCATTTAGCCGATTTTAACTTTTTATTGTATTGAGCAATTCTATATATTTATATATGGGTCTCTTGGATAAATTTTTCATAATTGTAGGCGTGGTTTAAAACCAGTTTTGCTATATACATATATATTTTTTTCTTTTCTTTGATAAGTTTTATACGTAAAACAACTTTATTAAGTATACAAAAAAAAAATCAATAAATATTTATATAAATTTCAAAAATACTAAATACATATAGTATAAATGTATTCTGATTAAGCGGGCGGCAGCCGTTATTCTTTTTTCTAAACTTTTGAAACATTTCATTTAAAAAGAAGCCATATGACTACGCCTTTGGTATATATTGAAGAGGTGTGACTGTCATAATGAATTCTGGTGCATTAGTGAAATTTAATTTAATTAGACATGAACTCCTTACTTAGTGAAAGATTCACAATGTAATTGTGTGCTGTGTGCTGTGTGCTGCGTACTGTATAATTGAAATTGGCCATTAATCATGGCAACGATTTCTTTTCATTATTCTCTTTCTTCTACACACCCACTCTAGGCAGAGAGGCTAAATGGTTTACTTTTCTATACATATACAATTATATATATTAGTATGATATGAAAATAATTTTAATCAAAATGATGGCGAATAATTATTGAGTAGAATTGCAATAAGTTGACATGAAATGAATGAATTCATGAAACTTGTAATTTGTCGAATATTTCATATTGAGTTAGTTGACTAGTTAGATAAGTTATTCATTATATTCAAAAAAAAAAAAAGAGAGAAAAAAATTAAATAAAAAATTGATGAATTTTAGTTAAAAAATTGACTTTATTGACATCAACTAATGCACAGTTCAATAGATTCATTGATCTATGACTAATTCGTTACGTACGTTCTAGAGTTCTATGTTGATAAAGAATACTTATACAATTATTTAATTTGTGATGGTAAAATAAGCATTTTTTGGTTTTTTTTGTATCATATAAAAAGTAGAGGGGACCTTACAAGGTGTATTTGTTTATTTGATCAGTTTGAAAATCTTATTCGAATCAAATCCATCGTATATGCAGATTTTTTGTAACTGTATACCCGAGGCGCCATGTTATATAGAAAAGGCTTCTAAAAATGGTCCAATCTAATCCACTTAACTAAATTTTGTAACTGTAAATTATATTTTTTTTATTAAATTTTTGTCAAAAATTACAATTTTTTTTATATAAAGATTTCCATTATAATAAAACCTTACATAGAGAGCAGTTCTAAAAATGATCCGATTTGGATAATTTTAAAAAATATTTCTTTCTAGGCTAAAACATATTTTTGTACTAAATTTTATTGAAATATCTCAAAAAGTGTAACCTGTAGCTTGCACACGAAAATTATTATGGACAGACAGACGGACATTTTTAAAACATTTCAGTTTTTGATTTGGAATCGTTACAAAAATTCGCACAAACTTAATATATCTTTTTACCACATTAGTCTAAATTATGAAAATCATTTAAAAACCACGCCCACAATCAACAATTTAAGTGTGTTAAGAGACACATTCACAATTTCCCCAAAAAAAAATTGACTCAGAATGAGACTGATTTAATGATAGTGTTTATAAAAGTATGTGCCACGCCCCCTATTTGTTTGTAATTGTTAAAGGTATTTAAGAATTGGTCTAAATTGCTCTTTAGTTAATTTTTTTGTTTTAAAGAATTCTACACTAAATATTCATTAAAATAATACTTTGCATCATGGAAATGGCACGCTCGCTAGTAGAGTCATTTGAAAAGTACTTTTCCGTTTCCGTTTTCTTTTTCTATCTATTATGCAACTAAATACGATATATAAACAAAGGAGTTTATATACAAACTTAATTAAAGTGTGTTAATATAAACACCAAACCAAAGCGAAAACAAAGTAAAAGTTGTCGGGCTTGCTTGGTATGGCTATTATTAAAACGATACCAATAGTTGGAAACCAAGATGGCAACTGTTAATTGCCAAACTAAACCAAATATTTAGAAGAACTTTTAAAAGCAAAAGGTCGTTTGACACAAGAAATGGCAGTTTCTATAGAAAGGTCTGTAACTTGAAGATTCGTTAAATGTTGTCATTAGCACTCTGGGTAATGATCAGTAAAATATATATTTTACTCAAATTATTGATATCAGCAAAGCAGATCGTAGCCTGCCTAGAGGATCAATTATGAATTTTTTCTTATTTTTTTTTTTAAATAAGGATTTTATGATAAATGAATGGGCTTTGTTTACAATAGGTTTAGAAGTATTTTCTTAAATTTTGCAGGATGACCTACTACTTTATATGTTAAAAGTATCATTTTTTTTTTAAAACTTTTCAACTTATGGGTGTCAAATGGAAGAGCTTGATGATGTGTAGAATACAATAAACAAAGTTTCATTATATTAAATACAAAATGGTGATCGCTACTAGTTATCAAAATTCCTGATTTCTTCTACAATCTGCATGCATTATGGATGTCAAATGAAAGATCTTGGCAAATAGGATATCATAAACTAAATATCACCATATTGCATCCAATATGGCAGCCGCCTCAAAATGTCTTATTACTACTACGCTACGTAATGTATTCGTAGAATGTAAAAAGTAAAACAGAATTTTAAATTCAATATGACGTTTGCCACAAAATATTCAATTTTTATTAAGATTTCAAATTCTATCACAGAACCGTTAAGATTTCAATACGCATAACAGCTTTGATTCTGATCGCAATTGTAATATATTCAAAATGGCGCTCATTGGCATCAGCATCTAAGTTAATTTCACGATATCTGCTGTCCATTATATTATTAAATCTTGTCGAATATATAAACCCTTGTAGATAGTTTGCTATTTAAAGTGAATAAAATTGATTAAATGCCACGCCTACAATAGACAAAAATCAATATAGGAGTCGGAAAAATTCATTAAATTAAGCCAGTCGTAAATTTCTTTTATATCTGCACATATAAAAAGGGCGTGGCAGGTATATGATTACATTTTCTATTAGTGTACGCATTAAAAATTGTATGCTTCCCTAAATGGTTTGTTGTTATTATTGTTTGTGGGCGTGTTTGTTATTTGAACACGCCCACCTTTGGCACCTTGAGATTATTGAGAATTATGTCTGTTAACAGGTGCAGCAGTTCAACAGCAAAGCCTTCACTCGTACGACAACACTTACACTCTATAAGACCCTCATCTCGAACACAAAATGATGAGGTTCTTTTAGGCGTGTTCGAGAGAAAAATTCTCCGAAAGGTCTTTGGTCCTGTTCGAACCAGAACAAATCTTGAGCTTTATGCTGAAATTGACATAATTCGTCGTATGTAAGAAAGTGCTCCAGCTAGGATGGTGTTCGAAAGGGAACCGGAACAGGCCAAAGACCCACATAGGTTGTAATCGGCCAGCCACGATGATAATGATGATGATGATGATGGATGGATGGATGGGATAATTATAAGTGAAGCATACTGACTTTCATCATCATAAGTGACTTTTTGTGCCAAATAAAAAGATTTTTGTCGATTGTGGGCGTGTATGTTGATCGATTTTGGCTGTTGATCAAGAATATAAATACTTTTTACGCTCTCTGACGCCTCCTTCTGGGTCTTGCAAATGGAATGACTAACTTAGTATACTTCCCATCATCCAAAATTTCAATTTAAAATGTGGTGAATGGAATGGAGTGAAAGTGTCCACTAGCTTAACTTAACTTAAAATAGCACAAATTCAAGTGGAGTCTGATATAAAAAAAAAAAAAAAGTTTACATTTGCTCCGTTAGTCGTATGCTACCATAACACCAGTATTCTGTGGTAATTGAACAGAAAAGTACTGCTTGTGTGCTAAAAAGTTTCACTGCACTTGTCACTGCACAGTCCCTTGTTTCGTTGGTTCACACAATGTGAACAAAATATTTGTTTTTGTTGTTTCGGTTATTTTTATTGTTATTTTTGTTTATCTCGAAGTAGATAATGTAATATGTGAAATGTGCTTTTTTTTTTCACTTATGCTCACACACAGAGAGAGAGAGACAAGTATTTTTGTGTAAATACTTGCATATACATACAGTTCTAAAGATCATTGCACAGAGTTATACACACACACACACATTTACATGGACTACATAGAGTCACACCAAAATGACAGAAAGTTTCTATTCAGTGTCCATTCGAAATATGCAAACAATTTCATTTTTATGCAGTTTAGTTTTCAAGTTAGTTTCACTTAAATACTCTCCTTGAACATTTTAGTAGTAGTTATATAATGTACAACCCTGTACGAATGCAAGAGTTCAAGTAATATAGTCAAGTTTCAAACACACCCGAATACACATAAACATATGCACGCATACATACATATACACAGAAGGGTAATTTTATACCAGTTGGTTGGGGTATAAAAATGTCATTTGTATTTAATCTGTTTTTGTATGAATGCATTAAACACTTAGATGCACATGTATATATATAAATATATTTTAAACTCTTCACTCTTTTGTCTCTTGTTTGATTTAAATGCTGCCGGAGTAAAAAGTGTTGAATTTAAATTAAAGAGCATCCGTATTATTTCCTGTCAACAATATCCGCTTATTGGACAAAAATTACTGGTTCAAAAATACAAACACACACACACACAATAACAACAACATCAATAACAACTTTAACAAACAAACAAACAAAAAGTTAACTCAAAAACTAGAAAAAAAAACTTTTCTTTCTTCTTATATTCAGTATCTGTACGGCCGTTTCAATTCATCGGTCGTTTAATATTCGAAGCTTTTAATTAAACCTCAGCTATGTGCTGCAGTTGGTGCTGATGCTGATGCTGGTGCTGGTAATGAGCGGAATGAGGTTTTGAGGTTTTATACAATATTTTAAAATAATTTTCAGCAATTCTATCGATTAACTTTGTAGTGTCAACCATGTTGCAGTTGCTGTTTATTGCACAAGTGCTTAAGAATAGTTTAGTTGACATTTTTCCAGGTCGTCCCAATTCCTTCAAGTGAAAGAAAGTTCATAAAAAAAAAAAAAGAAACATAAAGGGAAGTTTTAGAGGCACCAACGAGTGTATATGTATATGTATCCATAATTTTGAAAGTTCAAATATTCAAATTTTAAATACCCTACCTCCAAGATTTCGATACCTACAGCAGTCCAAGCCATATATACGAAGATAAGATGTTTTTAAAATGTTTTTTAATTGAAAGATAAGATGTATGTGTTTATGAAAAACGATTTTTAAAAATAAATATTTTTCAAATTTTCCTGTTTTTTCGAAATGTTAAACTAGTCTCCGTATTGCTTATCGCTGGGTATATATTAGGTCCTTGACTCTGACAGTTTGTGAAAGTCCCGCTAAAAAGAAACTGTTCTCATTTTAAGGGATAAATCAGTCATGGAGCTAATTTTCGTACATCTTAGTAAGATGTTTGTATAGAAACTTTTACGTTTTAAATTGAAAAAAAAAAAAACGATCAAAAGCCACGCCCACAATCGATATAAATATATGTATATATACCACAAAAATTGACTTATAAAGTTAAAATTTCATATAAGTATTTATAATGATACAATCACATTGATGTGTTAAAAATGGGCATGGTCGGATAAGAGATACGCCTACCAGAGATAAAAATCTACTAATTTGCCACAAAAATGTAGCTATAAAGCTGCAATTTAGTATACATATATGTAATTAGCTCATACATCGATATGCCAAAAATGGGCGTGGTCGAATAACAGACACGCTCATAATTTATAAAAACTCGTACTCAACATAAAACTTGACCTGTAAGCTTATACGTAATACATATATATACCATATACCTGCCACGCCCACTTTTTGTATACAGATATGAAGTGTATTTAAGATTTGATATCAGAATAATTTGGATTTTTTACTTGTTTACAAATGGCAATCCTTCACCAAAAATTGAAAATTATTTTACTAATATGTTACATATGCTCTACATGCATGAATATGCTGCATTATATATGCTAAACATAATTATGTATTTAATGGCACATACCCAGCTGCCATTTAATTTCATGTCCAGCTAAGATTATGTATTCTAGGAGATTATAATTATGGGAAGAACGCAACATGAGTTGTGCTAGCAAATGGCGACATTATTTTCGCATTCAGTAAAGACTACAAAACGACAGGGAATGATAAACGTTTGTAGGAGATGATGCTTTATTGCATCCATTAGTGAGGGGAGTGGAGTGTCTCTTGATAGACCAAAACGACTTTGTATGGTATGCCCCAACACTTTGTCAGACTAGACCAGTTATGAAAGAAAGAGAGCAATAATCATCTATTCTACATATAAGATATTCCAAAGAAACCAATATAATTCTTGTGTTGAAAGCAAAAAGAATTTAGCAACAACAAGAACATTTCAGTGCTAATATAGCGATTGTTGTTATTTCATGTTTTTATAATATTTTTAAATTTTTACATTTTTACATAGGTTTGGTTTTTGTTGTTGTTGTTGTTGTTGTTGTTATTGTTTAAATAAATCACAGTGTGTTGGAATAAAATATATTTTCCAATTGTTTTTTATTTTATTTGACCTGATTGAGGTCATTTCTACTCTAATAATGTAACACATCATAGCATTAAAGGCTTTAAGCAATGATTTTAATGGGTCGCCATTGCCGCAAAGCTTTATAGATTACTCACGCATAATTGCCTGCATTGGCTAAATGGAATGTACGTATGTATGTGTGTGCATTTACGTTCTTAATTATGATTAATTTCTGTTGTTTTTTGTTCTCGTTTGTGTTGTTTTTCGGGTAAACGGATACCACCACCAACCAGTGACTATGGCTAGACGGGCCATGCTTGACGTTACTTGGGAAGGGATGTGAGAAGCGATTCATCTGAAGCTTTAAATTAAAGTCAAGTTTGGCTATTTATGTGCAATTCGGGTCACAAACACACACACACCCACACACACATTTACAAATATACACATCCATAGATACAAAAGATTTACGGTGTGTTTGTGTTTAGCACAGCACATGTATAGACATGTGCTGGTGCTTGCATTCAGGCAACAAATTTTCAGTTTTATGCTTAAATTTATGAGCATCTAAATTCTACTAAATTCACAAATGACAATGACTATATACACCCAGCACACATATGGGGGTCTTATAACCTGCAGGTATTAAAGAAATGTTAGGAGGATGCCAGAGAAGCTTCATAATAATAAATGAAAGGATGATTTTAAAAGTGATTTAAGTTCAAATTTGATTTAAATGTAACGAAATTTTTCTTTTAAGAGTGAGTACTTTTTTAAAAGTTTTTAAATTTAGAGATTTTTGAAAAAAATGGATTTAGGTCATTTTTCAAAAAAATCTTAATAATAAAATTATTTTTTATGTAATATTTTAAGTGATTACTTTTTTTAAAGATTTTAGGACAAGTTTTTTTTTTAAAAAAAAAATTCCTTCAAAATAAATTTAAAAATAAAAATATTTTAAATATTTAATATATTAAAATTTTTCAACATATTCACTATAATTTATTATCAGGCTTTGTACACCTCTTATGAAATCTAAATAATCAGATTGGAACCATGCTGAACGAGAAGACACCATAAAGGTTTTTCTTTCTATCAATGATTGCAGCAGTTCTCTTATATAACAGCCTATAACCATCCAGCATTATAACGGTTCTCTACCAAGTTTTACCGTTTTACATACACACATAGGTCTGTAATGATTCGGCTGTTGGTGTGTTTACGACATTAATATGCTTCCAAAAAGTCATTTGACAGGTGGCATTGAGTTTATAACCACACACATTGCATGTGCAAGCATTTTTCTCATTCACAACATTCAGTTTACCAAACAATTCATACCCATACATATACACACTTTTCAGTTTCTCCACTCACCCAATACCAATGCCAACCTAACTGTTCTTCCTCTCTGCTTTTACAACTACCGACCTGTGCGGGTTTTCTTCTCGTTTCCTTCTGGTATGAGAGAAATGCAAATATAACTTGTAATCATTCTGAAAAACTGATATTTACGCCCTTATACTGTTGTCGTGGTTATCGTTTATTGAGGTGATAAGGAACAGTGAGGTGAGAAGAGGATGAGAGAGTTGATGCATCTGTTAATGCATTATTAGAATTTAATCAGACACTTAAAGATAAGCGGGTGGTCTTGCTTTATAACTTGTTTTCGTAAAATGTCATAAGAGCGCTTATAAACTGGATCATGTGTACGCGACAGAGAGGTCATATTTTCATTTCCATTATTTTATTCCAAAGAAGTAGACTTTCTGTCGAATAGAGACTTCTTCACTTATTTCACTTGTTTGTTTTATAACTTATTGAATGTATGAGTAAGTAAATATTTCAAACTTAGCTTTGCTATTCTTCCTTGGGAGCAATATTATACTTTAACTGCATTCATATTCATATGTATGAAATTGTGGAGAATGTGAAAAATAAATAAAACGCACAGATAGAAAGAGAGATTATCGCTTGAAGCTGCAATAAAGTAATTTTTTGATGATTGATTTATTTTTTTTATAAAAAGTAAAAAATCAAACCCTACAAAGACCAAATTACAGATTTTATATATAAGTAATAATTTATGCTTATATATGCTTTAACTCATCTTTATACTTAAGCAGCAAACAAATATTTTCAACTTTTCTAACATCTTTCCAGCATCTATCTCATTTACGTACAACAAGTTGGTCCGTTTTCCAAACTCATTCTGTTTTCTGGCATATGTTTATTTTTCCTTAAACAGATGCATTCATTTATATATTAGGAAAAGTTTACAAACATATATTGTAATGTGCATTTTTATCGTCCTACCTTTTTCTTTTGGTTTTATTAATAAGTGAAAATAGAAAATTGCACATGTGTACACGAAAAGGTAACGTGAGTTTATTTGCTTCTTGAAAATTAAGTAATATTATGCACACTAATACATGTAAAGATCTTAAAAAATGTTGGGCTGGTTGCCAAAATTGTTCTATCAGTTGAAGAGTAGAAGTGAAGCTAAGATATGAAGAGATTGAGTACAAAACAAAAACATTAATATGAAGAGTAAATAGAGCAGTTTGAAAGTTGCTATTGTTGTTGTTAGTAGCAAGTAAATATTATTATACCCGCCATCTTACTTACTCTCTTGGTATCTGGCAACACGCCATTGTTGGTTTTAGAGTTCTTCCCTAGTGCGTAAAGCTTTATTGTGCATAGCATCGAGCATTATTTTTAC
This sequence comes from Crataerina pallida, assembly GCA_949710015.1. NCBI lineage: Eukaryota > Metazoa > Arthropoda > Insecta > Diptera > Hippoboscidae > Crataerina > Crataerina pallida. The sequence goes on along the minus strand of OX453290.1, from coordinate 27,707,797 downwards.
TTAATCGTAAGGTTACGATTACAAATCCAAGTGGAGATGATATGAAGAAAAATATCAATAGAAACTTTAGAAACCATAAAATCACACTTAGCATATATATATATAAAAATCAAATTTGACTTAAACATACGTCAGAATATCTTCCATAAATTAAATCTATCTATGATCATTTGCGAGATATATTTTTATCATAAATAATGCAAAGTAATTGTATATGTAAAGAAAAGTACAGAAAACGAAACTAATCAATTGTAAATGCCGTCTGGAGGCGATAAAGATGATCGTGGAAAGATTCATCTTATAAAGTATATTCTTAAATTTCTCTTAAAATGATGAGCGTAGCAAATAGAAATATGAAATGCTCTCTCTTTTTAGAACTATTGTAGTTCAAGTCACATTTTAATTCAAAGGTAGAACTCTATACTAAAGGAGGGTTTGTGTTATTTTGAGGCGTGTCTGTTTTCTTATCCTATCTCTTTCTGACACATTGATAGATGGGACTTTATAAATTTTTTTAAAAATTTTTTTCGTTCGTCATTATAGGTAATTAAAAAAAATAATTTTGTTTTTGGTTAGTAGTTGTTGTGTCCTCCGCTCAAACGTTTTAACAAGGCTTTCTCGGCGATTTGTCGTAGAAATGCCTGTTTACTGCACAACATATTAAGGCTTACTTACTACTATACTTAAAGTACTGTTCGTTCTTTAAGTATCCTGCTCGCCTGTGTGATATCTCACGAATGATTGGTTCTATTAAGCAAAGCATAAATGTAGAGCAATTTCTCCTTCTTACAAAAATCTTCCTAACATTACATCCTTAAAAAATTGGTAATTGATAAAAAATACAATCTAGGACTGAAACGTTGTTCAGATGTCCCCAATTAACACCAATGTTTTGCAACCACGACAATAAAGCTTCAAAGTTGAATTTTTTCTTTATAATTTATAATTGAAAGTGAATAAAAATTAATTGAAAAGAAAATTTACAATCAAGCAGCGAAACACAACAATGTTCAAAAAAACGTACAAGCGAATAACTAATAAAACTGAAAACTGGTAAAAGTTTTCATTGTTTTATTTGGTACAGAAGTAACAACAGAACTAGACAGAGAGAGAGAGACCAACACCAACACATGCATATATGTATGAATTTATGTTTAAAAACAAACAAATGCAATCACACAGGCACACACACACACGTACTACAACTATATGGTACATACGTGAATACAGTTATTTTTGATTTATGCGAAAAGTTGAGTACACTTCATTCATTGGTTCTATTTGCCATAAAATGAGGGCAATCAGTGCGAATTGTCAGCAGCCTGGAAACACTTTTTGTCTTAAACTTCAGTTTAGTTTAACATTGAACAAACATATATATGTGTGCATGCAGGTATGTGTTTGCATGACCAACAGGCCACCTGATGTAGACAAATTAAAGAAGACAAATCTAACGGAAACGCGCAACTATATATGAGAGGAAGAGAGAAACATATGTAACTAATAAATGCAATTGTTTATGGTTTGTTAAAGGAATTTCGTTGTTGTTGTCTTTGTTATAGTCATACCTAATAATTTTTATTACTGATATTAGAAAACTGCTGGAAATAAAATTTTTCCTCTTATTATTATTAATTATGTCAATAAGAAAGTAGCGCATAATGGCACTATTTGAAAAATGAAATTTCTTTTATTAGGAAGTTTAGGTTAAAATCCTTTCTAAAGCATTTTTAACCAAGAGTTATTTGTTAAAAAAATAAAGATAGGGAATAATGGCACATGTCAAGTAGTGTATAATGGCACACTTGTTGTACTCTCCAAATAGGGTAAAAATCCTAAATGGCAAAAAAAATGTACACATCTTTTAGTTCAGCAATCGATTGACACTAACGTTTTGAATAAATTTAATCATGTCCGTATGTCTGTCCTTATATTTCTTGTAATCAATCTACAGTTTCGCATTTTTAAAAATTTTTTAATAAAATTTGAAGAAGGATAGTTAATCAGTCTAATAATTAAAAGTACTAAATATAGATCTGATTGCAACACTTTTAGAGACTCTGGCCATATAATGCTTTGTGTTGAGGTGACTTTTATGTGACAAAGATTCGCGTTTATTGATTCAACTTAAGAAATGTAGGGTATTAAATAATCGAGTTCACTTAATATCAATTATTTTAGTATATTTTATTTTGTGCATAAAGTGAGTATTTAAATTTTTTACAACTTTGCTACGCAAGTTATCATTTAGAGTGTAGGTGTGTGTACCCAGCTTAAAGAATGATATTGACTGTATTTATCAATATATTTCCAGTTTCAATATCTTTTCGGTTTTCATATAGCATTGTGTTCCATTTTCATAAGTTTAATGATACAATCGGTAAAATCGAAGCTGTACGCAGAGAATGAGCAGATTGGTAATCAAGCAAAAATACTAAACTGAACTTGTACTACTGACCCACTTTTCATTATTATTTGATATTGTAGGGAAAACAAGGAATTGAAATGCATCTTACATGAATATATGGGTGTAGGTGAGTGTGTGTGTGTATGTAAAAAATCCTTGCACTGAAAGGAATGATTTGTAATGAAATGTGAAATGAAATGGGCTCCAAGATGAGTGTGCTCAGCAAGCAACAGCGTTAGAAACTTGTTGGGGCCGGCCAAGTAAGGCAAACTTCTAAAGAGATGTACAAATACATTTAGAGTTTAAATGAAAATGTTGTGAAATTAAAATTCTCTTTAACACTCGCTTTGTCATGCGCCCTTTATGCTTTGGTCCTTGAAATCCAGAGAACTTTACAGACACACTGCTTTTAAAGTTTATATAATTTCGACTCAAACTGTTGCAATATTTAAGAACATGTTGCATTTTTAGAAGCTTAAGAACATGTTGCATTTTTAGAAACTTAACTAACTAGTTTTGATACAAATGTTGACATGATATAAAGAGTTGATGTTTTTTTTGACTTTAAGATTGTTTGTTTTAAATTTTGAATTGATCGGATTTATATTTTATCTATTAGATGCATTTCTCTATTGATGGACGTACATACAAAATGTACTGTTTTATTAAGGATGATTCAAAATTTGATATTTATCATTATACGTCCACTTTTATATGGGTGTGTTCAAATATTTGGGATTATGTATATCAAATAAAATTCTTGCAAAATTTCGAATCGTTTGTATTCAAATTTTGGCTGCTCACTCCATTTTCCCAATTGATGGACATACGGACAATATATTTAATTGTATATATTTTATTAAAGACAGGCTTCTAATTATAAAATTATAGTAAAAAGATAAATTACTTACTTGCTTCTACATGGGCGTGGTCAACCATTGCGTACTTGTTGTAAATCGTATACGAAAAATGGTCTTCCTTCCATTTTTTAATTGATGGACGTATGGACAAAACATACTGTTTTGTATACTTTCTTCAGCTAGAGTATGAAACAAAGCAAGATTTGACACAAAACAACAAATCGAAGATGCATACACCAGAAATGTACAGGCGGAAATTGAAATGAAGCATTTTAAGTAAAGCGTTTGATTTGAATTTTATAAATAAAATTTCTAAAGTTTCTGTAAGTTTCTCTAACCCGCATACCACCTCAGATTGTTACGTATGAAAATAACATTATTTGAAACCAAAAACCAAAACATTTCACACTTACACATTTATTCACCACTTACCGATACACCAGAAGCATTAGAAAAGGAAAAAATAAAAAAATAAGCAACAATACAAATTCCAATGACAACAATAACATTTTTAACATAATTTTCATGTTCACACAACAACCAACTTAACCCAACCCAAAGGATACTACTTATTGTTATTCAAGTGAATTAGAAATGATTTCGAAAGAAAAAAAAAAAAAAGTGAAAACCCAACAAACAAAACATACAACAACATAGACAAGTTGAAAGATAAATTACAAAAAAAGAAGTAGAAGCAGAACAGAGATTGATTTAAATTGAGTTATTTCACAGCATGCCGCCAAGCATAGAAGCCCCCCACCCATACAACGACCAGTGTTAAGCACGTTGTTTCCCATTTCTAGTTAATGTTCAAACCATTCGTGGGAAAATATTAATACGAGTAATACAATAAACAAATAAAAAATGTAAATTCAGCTGAAGGTACATATGGGACCAACACCGTTTTTATTTTATTTTACGTTAATTTTCTAAACTAACTAAGCGTACAGAGAATAACAACACTTTCATCAAGTTTGAAATCGATATCTCAATCAATCTGAATCAAGAGTGTTTACACAAAGATGGACATACCGACAGACATGATTAAATATACTTCAAATTTCATATTAATCAAAAGTATATTTACTATAAAAAATCTTTAAAGTCTTCCCTTGGGTTATTTTTACATTTTTTATGGATAAAAAACTATTAGCAACAGTTCTTGGCCGAGTCTAGGATGAGTGTGAAAATTGAACAGTTGTTAACAAAATGATAAAATTTATAATATTCAATTTATATGCGTTCTAAACTGTCAGTTTTAATGCTGCTTTATTACGCAGGCATTCTCACACACACACACATACACATACACATCTAACATATATATTTTATCTATTCCATTCTAATAACCGTGTTTACGCATGTTACTTGGTGCAGTTGTGAAACTTTTCTTGTTTTACTAGCACAACACAAAGGATGCTGTGGTGCGATGTGGTGTAGGTGCGTTCATTATATGCCATATACCACATAAACATTTACATATGTATGTAAAGGATTGTAATAATGATAAGGGCCAGAAGGGAAAGAAGAATAAGAGTAAGAATAAGAATAAGAAGAAAACCAAGTGAACAATATTAATGAGCCACTACGATTGTTACAACAATAACAACAATAACAAATAGAAAACATAAAAACAAAGCAATAAAACAAGCACACAGCTTAACTAACCTACAATAAGAGCTTCTCTCTTTCTCACACCCTCTCTGACTTATTCTTACACCGTGAAGCCCATGTAGCCACTATGTAGAGTATAAATAAAAGGCACAATAAGAGGGTACATTTACTCGCACAATATATTGTTATTATTCTTACTCTTGCACATTATTTGTTGCTAGTTTTATATGACATATAACTACACACATATATATATATATATATATATATATATATATATATTTAAACATTGTTTATAATAAGAAATGTAAAGAATGGTATCATAAAAAAAGAAAAAGAAGAAGGAAAAATAAAGTTGAAAATGCAATTGCAATCTGAGGCAGTGATTAATGAGATTTGTCATTTGCGTGCCAATTCACTGAAATGGCAACAAAAGAAACAACACAAAAACAAAAAGAAAAAACAAAAAAAATTGTAATGACACATATATAACTAAGCAAACAAATGAATAATGAATGTAAGAAAATTTAGAAAAATATGAATTTCTATAAATAAAGAAAATCATTTTAAAGAAGAAGAAGAAGAAGAAAAGGATTGGGAAAAAAAGTAAAATTTGGTTTAGGCTTAATTTTTAAATTTTAAATACTCTTCACATTTACATTCAAGCTGAGCGTATGGCAGGGACCTGATTATGCTTGCAAATCGAGTTTTATGTTGAAATATTTATAAAGAGTGGTTTTTTATAAGGTTAGGTTAGGTTAGTCGGGTGCACGCTTGATAACATAACACAAAGTTAGTTAAGCCATCCGGAGGAGACTATAAATATTAGCATCTGCTAGTGACCCTAGACCCTTTGGGAATCGGACTCCAATTATTTTGTGTCGTTTTCCTTGTAAGGCCAGGTGCTACACAGTTTCCATCTCAGCTCTACAGGCTTCTAGGTTTTATACAAACTTTTCCTAATATTTATTATTTTTAGGTCCATTTCTGCCCTAAAAGGTTTTTTTTTTGTAAAATGTGGTCTTGTCTGGCCTTTAAAAACTATATATAATATACATAAATTATACAGATCAGATACTGCTTGAAAATGATTTCTGAAAATTGTGGGCGTAGCTGTTATATGAACCTGCCCATTTTTGTATGAGAATAATTATAACTCTGTAAACTAAATTTTATTTTTATAAGCGAATTTTTGCAGCTAGTAGATAAATTTTTGTCGTTTGTGGGCGTGGCTTTCAACAAATTTTACTTAATTTAAATGGCAACCTGCTCTAGTATTAAAAATTAAAAAAAAAACTTAACTTGCCTTAGGTTAAATCTTAAACATCTTAAAAAGGATAGGCGTGGCAGGTATATAATTACGCCCTCTAATAATGCATGTACTACGTATTAACTTCAAAGTTGACATTCACGCTAAAAACAGTTTTTCTTTGGAATTGTGGGCGTGACCCTTGCCTAATCACGCCCACTTTTAGTACATGGATAGAAATATTATAATTATAAACAACTTTACCAAATTTCAACTTCATAGCTCAATTTTTGTGGCAAATAAATAGATTTTTGTCAATTGCAGGCGTGGTTCTTAATCGATTTTACACAAATTTAAATAGCTGTAATAGAATGTAAAAGTGTCGGTAGAAAATTTCAATTCAATAAAACAAAATTTACGACCAAGAGAATGCCAACGAGAGACGGACACACGGACATTTGTTAAAATTGATTTTAATGCTGATCAACGGAATAACAAACTTAGTCTACCACCCATTTTATGTGTACTTCAATAGGCAAGGATAATCGTTTGATTTGCGAGCGGCCTTTATGAAAATAAATGCGTAAATGGTTTAAACTTGTACGTGATAAAAATTTAATACGTTCCAGTAATAAGCCTCACTGTGCTCAAAAATTATGAACTCCACAACAGCTTTATGTAACATTTACACACTTTACCAACCATTTACGATTTTATTACATAAACCATAAACAACTAAAAAGCACTTGTATAGAAACGTGCATACATGTAGCACATGTGTGTGGTAAGGGAAATCAAGTGGTTGCGGTTAAACCGAAGTGTGAAACGAATATTTAAAAAGGTCCTTTAGGGTAATAAAAAAAAAAAAAGAAGTTATGTGAGAAGATTTTTAGCCCGAGAGTTATATTCATCATACGTACATATATACATACGTGGAATTATACAATGACAAGTGAGTAGAGGAATGCGTGGAAATGTTAGCAAGTGGTTTGAAAACCTTAGGCTGTAAAGCACTTTAACTGTACAATCATTTCATATACGAGTATATACGGCGTATACAACAATACCCGACAGCTGACATAAGTGGAGAGGTGTATTAAGTTGGTGATGGTATTTGTAACTACCAAAAAAGCGCTACAGTGTCCGTATATGTTCTTGTTCGATATCAAAGTCGTTCTAGTTTTATTTGTGTTCAGCAACAACAACTGAGTCGATCTAGACATGTATGCCTGTTTAAAATTTATGGTGTTAATGTAAAATTTTGTACAGACATTCCTCTTTGAAATGGACAAAATTGGTAAAATGCCACGCCCATATATATATATACTACAAATATTGAGGTACGCAGTTGACATTTGTTATCCGTGTTTATATGGGTAAGTCGTTCATCTTAGTGACAGAAAGGGTGTGATCGTATAACAGACACGCCCATAATTTACAAAAAACCTCACTCATCGTAAAACTGAACGTTAAAGTTGTACTTTAAACTTGATACATATAATAGCCACGCCTAAAATGTACAAATAATTTTAAGTGAAACGTAATGCTTACAAAAGGTGTGGTTTAAACACTTTTTTTAAGGTCCAATATTAATCTTGATCCATTTTTTGTCTTCTTACTAAAAAATCCCTAGAAAATGATTAAAAATTATCTTTAGTTAGCTGACATCCCATACGAAACAAGCTTTCTCTAAACTATTTATTTTCTGTATACGGCCACGAGAAAATTTTGGACATTCTCAATATGGGTAAGGTGTGGGTGTGGCATATTTATAAAAGATCCTTCTTAAACGATTGTTGTTATGGGTGTTATATCATTTTTAAGGTTTTTGGTAATATGTGGGCATGCCCATTATATGACCCCGCCCATATTTTACATAATTCCTTTAGGTATAAACTTTATATGACTTAACTTTTTAGCCTCATTATTGTGCCTGTAAGAGATATTTTCTAATTGTGGGCGTGGCTGTTGAGCGCTTTTTGACATTTTTAGACAGAATCTAAAGATATAGATTAAAAATATTAATAATAAATTCATGTTCAAAATCTCAAGGAAGCGTTTTGTTGCAAACACCCAAATGCATGGACACACGGACATTATCAAATCGATTGAAATCTTTATCAATATTACTTTGTGGAATTCCTGAAACTATTCTGCCGTAGCTAATGACAAATTTTAACGTATCTTTAGAAAGGTACAAGATAATAAATCCCGGTACGTTTTTAAACGACGTACATACATCCATACACAAACTAGACAGGCGAACGATATCTAAAATTTAATTTAAGTCAATTAAATCTATTGTTACCTGCTTTATGATAAATATAAACTTTTCTTACAACATCCCCGATTGTATAAGTGCATCTTTACTGTATAATAATACATGCAAAGTAATTAAACGAATTAATGATGTATGAAAATTAACCTAAAATTTTTGTTCAACTGTTGAAGAAAACAGAAGAAATGAAAAAAAAAAAAAAAAGACAAATTTAATTTTCACAGCAGAATCGGTACAACAAATGAATTATCGTGTTCCAACATAAAGTATGCCAAAGTAATTAAAATAGTTTAACCACAATGTACTGGGTAGTGCGGTAGCGTGGAGTGTAAGCGCGGTAGCTTAACGTTCGATTAAATTTTCTTACTCAAGCCGACTGTTAAGTGTTTAAGCACGTATTGCTGCTAACGTATAACAACAACAATAACAACAAGAAAATGTTTGTTGTATAAGCGTATATATTATTATTATTATTATTATTGTTGTTGTTATTATTGTTGTTATTATTGTTGTTATTGTTTCTCGTATTATTGTTTGGTTGGTTGGGGTCGGTCGGTTAGTTATGTCTTTTAGTTATAATGAAATGTTAACGGTTTGTTTGTTGTTTGTGTGCTGTTACGATATTCTCATGTTTCTCTTCTCTTTCTGTTCGGAAGCTCACCTGTTATGAATGAAATGGTTTATGGGAGTAATTTCAATAATTACCTATATACACAGTACATGTTATGTTACAAGGGGGCGAGTAACCATGTGTTGTGGTAAAGAAATCACGAGCAACTATAGGAAATATCTCCTTTAAATAGAAACTCTTTCTCATGAAAATATGTCAAAATGTTCTTAGACTTTAAAGTAAAAAAACAGCCATTAACGATATTTATTACAACAACAACAACAACAACAACAACAACAACAACAAATATATTCACTAATCAAAACCAAAACCGAAAAAGACGAGATTTTCATATTTTTAATAAATCTTCTTACAAAGAAAGGGCGGAAAAATGTAATTATGAATAAATTAAATCTGTTTAAGAAGGCCGCCTGCATGTACAGTTCCAGTAATCAACAAGTGGAATGGAACGCAATTATTATTTATTTTACGATTTTTTTTTATGTTGGCCTTTGTCAATGTAAAGCGATTTTATCGTTTACACAGGCAGATGTATTAAAAATTTATTGCCTGCGAATGTGCTATGCAATCTGGTGTATGATGATCCGCAAACCACATTAATATTGACCAACAACAACTGGTTGTTGGTGGTATTTTGATAATGTTATCCAACATACTTGACGAATTGTCACCGAGAAGTGTGTTTATGTAGGGATTACAATAATTATTATTGTTTTTGTTTTTGTTGTTGTTAAAGGTTTTTTTTTCTTTATATATTATATATAGAGTTTATGCAGACTTTTCTTATTACTATCAAAGAGAGAATCATTGTTAAAGTCCATATAATCTTGCCGGTCTCTCTGTCCCATTTGTGTTAAATATTTTGTTTTTTAGCATTTTCTAAAATAAATTAAATTAAATTTAGTATAACGTATTGTTTTTGTGCAAAGAACCGAATGGACTGAATTGAAGTATTTTAAGAATCTCGTGAAGAATCACGTTCGCAATTTTTTATATTTTCTGTAAAAATGTAAACCTCATCCAGACCCTACACTACAAAGTGCTAAAATTTATATAAATTTTATTTGTAACTATTGCTATACCCATTTTGAATCAAACCTTAGAATTAAGATTATGTCCATCTGTCCGACATGGCATATATTGTTTTCAACCTACAGGTTGCAATTTCGAATATATATTGATGAAATTGTGGCACAGGTACATGTTTTGAGACAAGATCAATCATTATTGAAAATGGACTGGAAGGCCCTATTTTTTCGATCTCACCCCATATAATGTTATATCTTAAAATAAAAATATTTATATGACAAAAATTATTAATTTTTAAATTTTCTTTTTAACTTAATTCAATTAACTTAATAATAAACTATTAATTATATTAAGACCCGATCGTACCATTTTGCAAACTTTGTTCCCTAACAAGATAAGTCACAAAGTGTCTTCTGTAAGACAATGTCTCTTATTTATGAATAACTCTCAACAACTCAATTAATTTTTATCGTTTAAATTCTATTCTTGACGTGTAAAGGGTAATAAATGGAATTTATAACAATTTCATTTGTTTTACTTTTCAACTTACCATATAAAAGCAAATGCTGCTTACAACCTTTAATATTATTAATAATACGCAATTTATTTATGGATACAAAGTAATCTTAGTAGTATAGTGCATAACATTTATTATTACATTATATATTATATAACAATACAGGTTAAGTGATTTCAAAGTGTTAAATATTCTGTGCAAACGGAAATTAAAACTCTTAAAAGTATATTTTTAAAAAAGACTTATCACAATGTCATTCATTCATTTGTATAATTTCATGATTGAATCATTGAAACATCAACCGCAATTTATTAAGCAGCTAATGAGTATTTCGGTAATGGAGATTTGTCCATAATATGTAAACGCCTTTTCACTTCTTCTGTGGCCATGCTAGTACCATAGCCAAACACATCGATCGGTATCATATTGAATTTACTTAACCTGTAATAATTCAAAGGGTATATAAATAAGTAGACATGGAAGTAGGATTTATTTAAAATAACCTTTGGCCGGATATTGCCTGCAAGAACTTATAATAGCTTTGACGTAGGGTACGAGGCTCTACTATACCCGCATGAAATAGTAAAGCTGTACACACACTATACAAGATTATAGTGAAGTATGGTACACGTGGTAATATTTTCTGTTTAATACCTAAATTGTAAACAATCTAAAAATATTCAACAGAGATCAATTTCAATTGAAATGTTTGTTTATAACAAAAAAAGGCGTCGAAAACTTGCCTGCAACATTTTCCACATAATATACAGAGCTATCGTGATATTGGGATAGAATACAAAACCTACACTGCCAATTAAACCAGCTGGTATAGCAAAGCGAGCATCATCATATTGAAAAATGTGTCTCAAGCTACAAGAAACTATCTGTGATGGTTAAATGAAAACTTTCAATTAATAAAATTTCTTCCTTCTAGTCCATAATCTCTATAAACACCTTGTACAGGAAGGAGAAGGAGCCTAAAAATAGTCCCATTTGTAATGTTCTACGATTGAATATATTTTTATAACAATTTGTTTTCAGTTGAATGATATGTTTCACATTGAAGATAATCTTTAAAGCCACTTCTAAGCCAATACCTCCCAGCAAAGGCCTAAGACCGCCGATTACCGCATAATGTAGACAATTAACGCGATGTGGACAGCAGGAATGACGGCTTTTCATGACGCCTATAAATCTAGAGTACACCTGCACCAATCCCGCTATACTAAAAATATTTATTTGACTATCTCTGGTTATTTGGTTTTCCGCGCTGAATACTGTTAATGGTTCTTCTTCACTTTTAGGTTTTTTGTTGACTGTTAATAGTGGCCCTTCTTCATTTTTGCCCATTATCAAATTGATTACATCAAATATTGAATCTTTACAGTCAACTTTATGTAAACCCAATCTGTACAGGTATAGAAATATGGTTAAGCTGACACCATATATCAAGACTTGTCCGTTGGGTACAGATTTCACTAAACCTCGCGCTTTCATCATATTCCACAATGTCTCTGTGGCCACATTAGCTACGTGCAAAGCCAACAGACTGCGTCTCTGGGGTCGTTCTAATACAATCGCTGAGTAACTGGCCAGTAGGCAAGGCCAAAATGCCACCGTTGAAAAGTAATAACAGCCCAAGAGTTTACGTAATAAACAATTGTACATAATAAATTGGTAGGCATTAGTTGTTAGAAAGAAGGACGATTGTATGATGCCCCAGAATGTACGTCGCAGATCTTCTAGTTTCGGTTTACGGCAACGCATGAGCAAGGACACCTGATGACGGGGAGTGACAGGGGAGGGCTGTTAATTGAAAATGGTCACAGCTTATGCTATAGTGTAGAGCTTACCAAATAAACCATGGTGTACATTTTTAGGCAATACGGTGTCGAAGCCATTATTAAACCGGCCGAGGCATTAAAACATTTCTCTGTCCATGGATGCTGAAATTCCTTACAGCTACAATATGATATCAATTTACTTTGTCCCGTCATAGTGTGACCTTGAAATCTTTATGGAGTGTAGTGTAGTTCTTTTTTTTTTTGGCAGAACTTTGGGTTCAATTTTCTTAAAGATAAATCTAAAATTAACAAAAATATATATAAATAATTAAATAAAAAATAAAATTCAATTTAAAAAATATTTAGAACTGATGTAAATACTCTTTTAAATTGAAACTAATAATATTTTATATATTGCAATTTAATTAATTTAAATAAATTTTGGACGTACGGACATAAAAAATTGATTTATAGTTTAGTTTGTTTCAGTTTGGATTTAGAAGTCAATGTAGTCCATGTAGCCTCTTATAGTGTACATAGAATCCGTTATCTTACAATATTTATATTAATAATTGTTTGTCAGCATTATTGTAATAATCATCACCTTAAGGTTGGCGGTATACAACATATTGTCTGGTCAAAACGTTTGCAACATCCTTAAGAAATCTTCGGTGTCCCCACAAATTATATATATTCGGAATTAGCATCAAATTCCAAGTCGATCTGGCCATGTCTGTCCATCTGTCTGTTTGTAAGTGGAAGTAATTCTTCTTCTACAGTTTAACAAAAACTCATTATTATACTTTTGACTTTTTTATATTGGCTTACAAATAAACTTATATGGATATAGGCGCCAATACGTTTATGAGTGAATCGTGCCTGAAAAAGGGCAAATAGAATAATCATAAAAGATAACGGATTGAAATAATATGCGACAGTATCATAAACATGGACTATATACGAAATATGATAACGATGATTATTGTTTGTGTGCAGTAATGAACATGAAACATACAATACACTGCCACGCATCATGATAAGGGATTAAAAAAGTATAAATATTAACTCTTTAAGAGAAACTTTTTTTTAACCTCTTCATTAGAGAATATTTCACATATGGTTTCTATAGCTTTTGTTTCAATAATTGAATCGTTTTGTTGTGTTTCAACACCAAAACCGAGCCATATGCCCAAGAAAAAATTACACCTTCAAAATCCAGTTTTGATTTTTTTCATTAATTATACAAAATATTATAAATCATTTACTCATTTAATCATTAAAGTGTTTGTTTTACTTATTTCATTTTTTCAAATTCAATATTATTATAATAAACGCGATAATTATTGAAGTATTCAATGAGTAGCGATTAAAAGCAGTGTTGTTGTGTGATATTGAATTTTAAATTTTTAATAAGTTTTATAAAGCAAATTAAACGTTTTATTGCGTACTTTAGTTGGAATATAAATACTTTATAGATTAGCAATAATGCCTGTTTTGCATGAGAGAAAAACAAGGCTTAAGTCCAAACTGCAATACGCTTCACATTTTGTATGTAAACTGGTGGAATGATAATTACATCATTTCATGTCCACAATTAGCTTTCATATCGAGTTCTAAGACAATTTAGTTTTGTAATTGTAATCAGATCACAGCCACTTTCAACATTGACATACACTCAAATAATATATATTTTATTTGATATTGTGATGGCTTCGATAGGCTTATGTCTACGACTTTGATTTTGATGCGTTCACTCATTGTCCATTAAATACCATTTCAGCATGTAAAACTTTGTGTATCCACCATTTTAGTGGCAGAGAATATGAAAAGTTCAAAGGTTCTTATTTACAAAATAAATTTATATTAATTATTGCTTAAATGCTTACATTTTTATGAATAATTCCCATACATTACACTGTAGTCTGTTCAATTGCAAAAGGTAGCATTAATCATTTTTATCCAAAGGCATGAATAATAAAAACTTTTCCATTTTTTATAAAATGATTTCTTTTTTTAAGATTCATATAATTCTGTCTTTATTGTTTGTTCTAATATTAGGGCACAGTAATGAGATTTTATTGATTTTTTTTTTCTCCATATAAAGTTTCAATTTAGCTAAAATATTATTTTCACACCACTCTTATATGTTTTTATATAATTATAAATGCTAGAAATTTGTATACTGCGTTTATACGTTTCTTAAACATATCCATTTAATAGAGATCTTTAGCTTTTCTTGCTTAATTTACGATTCGAATGAGTTGTTCTTTAAATTCGACGTTTTTATATTTATTTTGTTTTGTTGATAAACCATTTAAACCAAGGCAATCAGCTGTTTTAAAGTCACCATTTAAAGTATATGATGAAATTTCATGGCCACTCAATACAAGAGGGCGCTTTTTAAATATTGAAAATAAATTTTAATATTTTTACATAAACATCTTTCCGACATACAATGAAATCTGATTTGATTTGAATTAATTGTGTTCATGTGGTTTATTTAAGCATTTGAGAGGGTAAGCAGGTATACTTTATACAAAGTTGTTATATTTAGAATGAATATTTATATATACCTATATGTATTTATACCCTTCTACATACATATGCATTTATATTCTATTTTAAATTATTCAATTAAGTCTCCACTCAAGTGATATTGAAGCTTCATTAATATACATTTATTAATTGGACTTAAATGAATTGCTCATGAATAAAACTGATTAAACATTAATGAATTTATGGTATGGCAATGCACAGTTTTGTAAGCCTAAACAGTAACTCAACTAATGAAATGAATCAGAATATCTTATAATTACATAATTATGTATATTTCCTACTAGTGTTTCAGTGTATTTTGATTTTAACAAGTTCAAGTTGTGAATGATGTTGGCTCTGTAACACCGTACATCACTTAATACCACATATTATGCTATAATTAATTGAGTTGAATTAGTAAACACAAGGCATTGTCACTTTTTTGAGATATCGTTATATGGAAAGTAATGAAATATTTGGCAAAACACATTTTTTAAGCAAATTTTATGAAATTTTACCAAAAAGTATATATGAAGAATCCATTATTACAAAAACTTTATATGGGAAGAGGTTCTAAAATTGCTTCAATTCGGTATAATTAAAAAGAAAAAAAGCTTCTTTTTAAATCTATACAGATCGTTGTAACAAATTTCGATGAAATATTGAAAGTAGAAAAATATACGCGCTCGTAGTGTAAGAACAATATTTCATGGACCGACAGACGTACATAGTTAAATTCAATTAAAAAGTGATTTTCAATGGCAAACATTTGCACAAACTTAATATACCTTTTATCACAAATGGTGCAGGCAATCTAATGAAAATAATTTATATATTTTCATTTCTCTAATAATATATCAGCCATTCTTTACATAACATACACATGGTGAATAATGTTTAAGGAAGATCTTTAGAAAAGTTTCAAAACATTGTATAAAGTACATGTCTTAACATGTCTTAGAAGAAAACATTTTACAGTAATACGTTTTTAAACAATGGTGGGCAATTATAAAATATTTAGTTTGTCTTATATGAACAAAATATTAATGAAAACTCGCGCATTCTAACATAAAATCACTCATACCAGTGATGATTTTGTTGCTGGTTAAGGAAATATATGCAGTTGACGAAGGAATATACCATAAATAGAATTCTATTTATACAGGATGAGAAAAAAAAAGATGGAAAATCTCGAGTAATGGCATGGAATGAAAATGAAAATGAAAAAGAGGATCTCAAGAGACCATATTTTAAACGAGTGTTTCCATCTTTTTCCCTCATCCTGTGTCTGTATGTATATGCTTCGAAGTTTTTCTATTTTGTTCAATTTTTCCTTGTACTTCTCTGACTGCATTTCCACTGATAAGCGTTGATAAATGAAAATGATTGTTTGATATTTTCTTATGTTATTAAACATTCCATCTTAATAAGAAAGCTATACTTACACAAATTTATCATTACGATTACAACCAAATTGAAGTGATATTGAAGGAAATTTTTATTATAAATTTTATTGTTTAACTAAATCATGAGAGAGAGTTATCTAAAAAAAAATGTTAAAGAGTCTTTTGTGTACCTTTGCACACCTCTACAGATGTTTGAATTGTCAATTGCGGTAAATTGACAATTTTTTTTGTTTTTTGTTTTTGAAATATGTGTAAAAGGTTGTAATTATTATGTCATCGTCAGTAAATTTATACAAAATATATTTTATTCATATAAGGGGTTTACTAAGTGTATCATTTCATTTGCAACATTCTACAAAGTATATATATTCTTGATTAGCAATAAAATCTAAATTGATTTAGGCATGTCTGTCCATGTGTGCATTGGGTGTTGTCATACATTTTGAGATATTATGTTGAAATTCTCTACAGAAACGTTTACTTTCTATTGCAACTATGAAAAATTAAGCAAAATCGTTTAAGAACCACGCCCATAATTGACCAAAATCTATTTTTTAGTTACAAAAAAATGAGCCTTAAAGTAGAAATTTTGTACACATAGAGTAATTCTGTCAATTTACTAGAAATGGATGACGCCCACAATCGAAAAAATCCACTTATTTGCCATAAAAATTCAACTATAAAGTTAGAATTTATTTCACAAAAGTAAAATCGGTCGAATAATGCGCACGCCCTCATTTTACAAAATACCCTTTTGGGTGGAGACTCCGACGTGTAAATATTAAATATTAGCTATCTACTCCATCCATAGTTGGGTCTTTATTTTATGCTTCACATTCTGTTTAAAAAATAAAACGTTAAATGGCGGGCAGTACTTGTTAAAAAAAACCAATTGTTTGCCTCACTTTTACTTTTATTTGCATAAACAAATTAACCATAGGCGTTTTAAAATAGCAACAAAAACCAATTTTAAAAAATTATCAAAAAATCTTAAAGTTTTATACCAAAATGAAATGAATTAAATTTGAATTTGAAGATTTTTTTTAGCAGTTGCATAATTTCTTATATAACATCCTCGTTATAATACAGCCGTACTTTGTATGAAGGAAATGCTGTAAGCATATGACATAACGGTCGCCATGTATTGTATTTGTATTTGAATATTTCAACCTCTGCGCGTTAATACTATTGTATGTGATATGTGATGTATTGATGGGTTTTTAACCTTCAGCAATATTCCTAAGAGAGCTAACGCTAAAGCTAATGCTATGGAAGGTATTATTATTAATATATCTTGTCTGGGGTTTGCTGTGGGGGGTATATTCAAAGTCTTGTGGATGTACAGACCACGAAACGCAGAAACGCAGCACTTCAGAATGAAAATCTGAATCGATTTAACCAAGTCCGTTTGTCCTCCTTGTATATAAATTTTGTGGTTGGATTTTTTGAGATAATTTAATGAAATTTGGATCCGACCATTTTTACAACCTTTCACAAAATGAGTTATGGGGCAATCCCTCTGAGTTTACCGACACAACTAAACTAATTGTAGCATAGTCTTGTGAAGCTAAGTGATGTAGGGTATTAAATATTCTGGCTTTGACTAGTTAAAATATATGCACTTGTTTTATTTTACAAATCATGAGTTTTTGTTGCAAGATATTCAAGTAAATTTATCAATTATTTGCTTTATTAAAAACGGTTTATGCAAAATAAATGAAAAGATGAAATCCGCAAATCTACGATTTATAAAAAGCTTACATTTAATAATAGGATTTATAATAAAATTTATAAATAATTGATTGTTGACGCCAAGTAATAATCGTCAAGTAAATATGATAAGTTTGTAAAACATCTCAAGATAATTTGATTGTTTGGTAATCACCGCATAAATGTTTAATATTTTTAATTATATTCTTGTTATTAGTTTGTTACAAAATATATTTTCGAATATATTATGAATTGTGAATTATAAATTGAAGTATAATCCTCTCTTCTGTTAAATGTGATGTGAAGCATTGAAAGGGGTTTCCATGTAAATTTAATGTAATAAGTATTTCACGATATAACCTTTAAGCATTTTGGCCGAATATTTTACGTGTACAGCTGTACCTTTACACATAATTGCACTCCTGCATATATATACATACAATAGTTGATTTGATAATTGTGGCAAAATTGATAGTTTTCTATGGAAATTGTCCGAAAGCTTGTAATTAAAATGTGTGACATAAATTACTTGTATGTAAATGTCTTTTTATATCTTTTACTGTTAAAGGTATACTAAGTTTATTATATTCTGTGCAAGTATCAGAATTAAAGTTGCTTTAAAAATGTCCGTACATCCGTTGAAATGCTCAAGGTATACTATGAAGCTGAACTTTTATACAAATACTTTTAGCCTTAGGTTGCTACTTAAAATTGGGAAAATTTTGTTAAATGTCACGCCCACAATTTATAAATCATTTACCATAAAAAGCCACAAAATTAATCTATGAAGTTGAAATTTATTATAAAAATGAATAATTAGTCTAACCTTTGTTGTGCCAAAAATAGGCGTGGTCGGATAACGATTAAAAATTAGCACCTCTGTAGGTTAAATACACGCCAAGTGGCTGGCAGTGGTTACAAAAAACCTCTTCTTTTCATCCATTTTACTTGTATTTGCATAAACAAGCCAACACAAAAAATATTTGCTACAATATGAAATTAATTAAATTTGAGAATTTTATGCGTTTGGAAAATTTCTTTTATAAAACCGTCGGCATACAGCCGTACTCGTATAAGGTAAATGCTGCTAGCGGATGGCGTCAAATATACTTAACATTATTAATTTTCAACGTCACTGCCTTGGCATCGCTTGAAAGTATTTATGCGTATTTAGCCTTCAGCAACATTCCACACCGAGTAAATCCAGAGGAAGTGAAGGCCATCATTGTGATGTCTTGTATTGGGCTTAGTGCCGTGGGTTCATCCAAAATATTGTGGATGTATGGACAACGTATACGTTTGAATTTTTTGGTGCAACGTCTTTGGGAATTATTCCCGAAAACAGCACTCGTATAAAATAGTTGTTCATTTCCGTCAGCATGTACAAGCAACGCTGACCTTTGCTCTGCTTTATATGTTAACATTGTGGACATATAATTTTTATGATATGCTGCGTTATCTAATTGATGATCGTGTCGAGAAACAATTACCATACACTACGTACACAATATGGGATTGGCACGACAATTGCGGACCTACTATCTATTATATTTCGCTCAATGTATAGCTGGTTATACTGCTATATATCTGGCCAGTTGGCCAGTGATTTATTACTGAGCACTATGGCCATCCACCGTATAATACATTTTCATTATATCGCTTCTTCTTTGGAAATGTTTGTCATTGAAGAACAGTACGAAGATGAATGTAACCGCCACGATATGGAGTTTTTAATGGGAATTACTGCCTATCATGATAATGTGTTGAGGTGGGCTTTCCACACATATTATTTATTGTCTGTTTCATTTGATTTCTTTTTCATTATTTCAAGCAGTTTATCGGTCATTATGAATCAGGTGTTTGGAGTGATGTTGCTTTTCAATTTCTTGACCTTAATATTTATTATATGCTTTCTGGGCTTTCAGTTAACAAATGGTGGTCATCGGGAGCTATTGTTTAAACAGTTCCTTTTCTTCGTTGTTACTGTATTTCATCAGTCATTACAATCAGGAACTGATTGATGCGGTATAATGATTTTTATTTTGTTTCTTAAAGCCTGCACTACTTAGCTACCCAAAATATGGTACAATTAGTTTAGTTTTTTCAGTAAATTCAGAGACATTGCCCTATAACACACTTTGCGAAACATAATTATATGGGTAGAGATTCTAAAAATGGTCCATTGGGTCCAAATATGCCAAAACCAAATATAAAACTAATTAACTATTTTTAACTCATTTTCGCCAAAAAGTTATTAATATTTCCATTTTAATAGGACTTTTTATGGTAAAGGGTTCTAAAATGGTCCAATTTTCAAGTTATTGTACTAAATTTCATCAAAATATTTTTAAAAAATCCAAATATAAATGAATTGAACGGTATAAGTGATGGTGGGTGTGGTATTTGACGTTTAGGAGTTACAAACACAAGTGGTGCAGGACATAAAAATTGTACGAATGGATGATATTTTTATACCTTCCACGTAAGATTTTGTTCACAGTACGACTTTTTAGTTAATATTATATTGTAAGGTATGCCCACCTGAATAGTTGTGGAGGATATTAAAGTTTAAATTCAGTTATTAATTAATTAATTTGTTTTCAACAACTTGCAGAGTCTGAATGTGGCAACGGCTGCTTAATTAATGAATGGTTTTCAGCGAATATTCGCTATAAAAAAATGTTGGTTAATTCTGGTAAATAGAATTTTCGTTATACTTTACATCAAGTCTGCTAGAGAGGGTGCAACAACACTGTGTGTATGATGAGTATAAATACTAAACCGGTAAAGAGATTTGAATAAATTTTGTATTATTTGAATGATTTCGAATAATTTCTATAAATTTTAATCATGTCGGTGCGTCCGTTTTCTGTTTATTCAATCTATAGCTTGTAATTTTTCAGATATTTCAATGAAATTTGCATTTCAGCTAGAAAAACTAGAATAATTTTCAAGTTTCATCCTTAGATGACCGGTTTTGAGATATTTTGATTTCTTTTATTATGAGGACATACATTGGCTCAATGGCAATTACTTAAGAAGATGAATGAATGAATGGACAGACGAAACGAATTATATTTTCAAGATACCCACTAAAAGTAGAAAATGCTGCTTACATGTTTAATGATAAAATCGCAATCAAGCGATGTAAAGTATTAAATGGTTAGGTTGGATCGACTGAAATATTTCCTCCCTTTTTAATTTTACATATTATGGTTTTTCGTTGCAGGTTATGCAATTGAGCTATAAATTTTTTGCTTTATTAAGAACTGTTTATGCAGAATGAAAAAAAATTAAGCATGACATTTTTAAACAGCCAGCGTTCTAGTTCATTTGTTGCATTTTTCAAACGATCTGTATGCCTATGGATTAAGATTTTCGCAGAAGTCATTACTTGTAACTGTAACTGCATTGTAATCAACAGGATGTGACTATAAAAATAGTAGGCGTGGCAAATGCCTTCTCATCTTGTTTACATATATTACGAATCAACTGAAACTCTGCACCAAATAAAGTATTTTATACATTGTGAGCATTTTCGTTATTAGACCACAACCACGCCCACTTTTGCCCCATGGTTGGATGGACCAATCACATATATGTACAATAAGTACGTGGCTTTATTTTTTTGTTTGACAGATGGAGAAATTTTTATCGATAATGGACGTGGTTTACGACAAATTTTGCTGTTACTTAATCACTGGACCGATTTTACTCCCCAATTAAGGAATGTTTTATTTTAAACAATCCACAGTTTAGATCGTTATGGTAAATTGAGCTCGCAATACTTGATATTTGTAGTAATATCGGAACAAAACTTTAGCTAAATTTCTTAAAGTTTAAAACCTTTTCAACAACAAACGAACATATGGACGGACATAGCATATATAAAATATGTGAAAATATTGCCATATAATCTTATATTTGCCACGCCTACTCTTAAAAATTATACAATATATCCTCTTAACAGCCTTATTTGTTCATCATTCAAATGAATGCATAATAAAATATCTAATCATCACATTTAGAAAGAACAATAAAAAGTGTAAAGTTCTTCTATCAAGTAATTGGCGTTTAAAACTACAGCCGCAGTAATGTATTGTATCTCGCAAACCATACACATTTGGTTTTAAATAAAGTTTAGCGGTTGCAGTCAAGCACAGAGGAATAACTAACAATCTATAATTTGTAGAACACAATACAAAGTGTATATATATCCTTCAATGGTTGAAATCACAATAAGACTATTGGAGTAGTTTGTCTGGCTTTCTTGTTGAACTTTTCAAAAAGTTGAATATTTTTGCTGACCTAACAAAACGTAAACGAGGATAAAATGCTGTTAAAATATATTGTTTGTATATATGTTGGTATTGGGGGTGTTAAGTAAGCGTTAACCTAATTATAGGATACTGTTTAAAGGTAGCCAAAAATATACTAAAACCCTTTGAATGAATAGAAAAGAAACGAAGAGTACAGATGCAAACATGATAAGGCAAATAATCGCAACCTTAGCGGCACATATCATACGAGTACAAAACACATGCAATGCTCTGAATATTTTATACATACATATGCAATATAAGCAAACACATATTATTAACAAAAATGAGTGTACACCGTGTAGGTGTTTGTTCAAGTATTTGCCTTAAAGTAATCTTGTTGTTGTATCTGGTTTACAGTTTTTATTTCTCAGAGCAGAGTTAGGGAGAGAGAGTGTGTGCATTTTATCAACACCGTACTATCGTATGTGTGAGTGTGTGCACAAATTACTTAAACAAATATTTACCATTTCAGTAATTGATGATTTTGACTTTGAAGCTTTGTTTTTGGCTCAAAAACCAGTCTGTTGTAATGAATATATCAACCATTTGTATGCTTATCAAACACAATCTTTAACACATTCTTATAGAAAGCTAATAAATTAAATGGTACAGTATAAAAAGCCAGAGAAGGCCACTCATTTACACTTAAGTAACAATTTTCACAATTACATGACTATTCAGGTCAACGGAGTGAAAGTTTGTTTGTTTGTTTGTTTCCTTAAGATTAAATTTAAACCGAAACAGCTAAAAAACCTAAATTTTTGTATACATGTGATGGGTACATGTACTTACAAACAGGTCATATGGCGGGTACATGATTATTCTCTGCTGTATGTATGACGTGAAAACTTGAGTTTTACGTTATGTTTGGTTTTTTATAAATTGTAAGTGTGCCCGAACACATCTATATCTTTGTTGTTGGAATGTTAAATTTGGGACGTTAAGAGGACACTTTTAATTACCCAACTCAACTCAAATCAAATCAGTTGATAATCACATCATTTCAATTAGATTCGGCTTACGCTCAAGTTTTGGTAATTAAATACTTTAATAATCTTAGTGTACTTTATTTTTATTTTTTTTTTTGTAAAAGTGCATATTACACTAATTAATGCAATTATTTAGTATTATTTAAAATTGTTGTAATCTGTATTTTGTAAATATAATCCATTAATGATACAACACAGACGATACAATAACATTGTACGGTAACATAAGATAACAGTCACGACACGAAATGATAATTAAAAGGTGAAAAGATAAATAATAAAATAAAAAAAACAACAACCAACATGTATAAAAAAAATTGATTTATGAGAAATTTTAAATACTTTATATATCAATACGAAAGAAAGTGGGCGTGGCATTTAACTGATTATGTCCTTTATAGTTAACATATTATATATTAAGAAGAAGAATTTTACAAAAAATACACTTTTTTGGGTGTAAATATTGGGCGTGTCTGAGCCCATTTTTACCAAATTAATGATTAAACTTACTCAAATTCGTGGGTACATTTTTTTTTTACGTAAAAAAGAGAGAATTTTGTCAAATAAGGGCGTGGCACATCATTAAAATTGCCCAAATTGGATTATTTTATTACATAAAAATTAGTGGAAAAGATTTTAGGTGAATAAGGTGGCATTTCTAACTATGAGTACATTCGGACGGACATAATTAAATCGATTTTTCAATAATAATAATCAATAATAATTTTAGGTTGTCTGAAGCCTCCTTCTGACTGTTACAAATGAGACAATGTTCTAAGTGCGCTATCAGCTTTCTTAGTGAAGAGAGTATAACATAAAAAAAAAAAAAAACAAAGAAATGGATAAAATTTTTAACTTACTTTTCATTTTTAGCTGGTCAACGGAAACCTTTCTCTATATATAACTAATTCATCAATTTATATACCACGCAAACTTCATTAATAGCATGAACATGGTGTACATGGCACATAAGTATATATTAAATTTGTGTTGGATATTGTGTAAATAATAAGGAATGATTGAGAGAGAGAGAGAGAGAGAGAGAGGTAGAGGGTACATTATAAGCCATTTCAAAATTAATTGACAGTATAATACATAGAGAGTCTGTAGAGAAAGTTTCTGACATGTTCGATTTGATAAGCTATACAACTATACTAAAAAAAAAAAAAAAAAAAAAGAAAAAGTCAAACAAGCACACAAGTCATTGTGTGTGTTATATATGCAGAGAATACAGAAAAAAAGCAGCAGCAAAAAAATCTTATTCAATAACCATTTTCAGTTGCTTTTTGCTAATCTTCTTAGCAAAATTTTTAACGTATCATCGCTTAATATCGTTCGCATATATGATTTTTTTCATTTTTTCTTCCTTTTTTTTGATTGCAAATATTAGCCTACTCTGTACATATACATGTGTGTATATATAATTGTGGTTATATTTGTGCGCAATATTGTCAATGACAGAGAAGATAATCGTTACCATTATTAACCATATTACTGCATACATATGTATTGTAGATGGTAGAATAGACAACTTACTAACAATATTATAGTTATGTACGTACAAGTATAAGCTGCTGGATGTAAGTTGATAGTTTAGCCTTCATATACAGTTTGTAACAGTAACAATAACAAAACTGTACACAGATACTTACAATGTTAACTTAGTGATGGCAGCAACAACGATGACGATGACGATGATGATGATAATGATGATGATGATGATGATGATGATGATGATGATGATAGAGATGGAGATGGAGATGGAGATGATTACACTGCATGATGGCGGTCATTATATTTTTCTATTTTTGTCATCGTACTTGTACTGCATACATTTGCTCATATTACTATAGCAACATACACAAGTACATACATACATACAGATTTTGTATAAAAAAATCAACGATTGACCATAAAATTCGTTCAACTTAGTTAAGTGACTGCATATCGAACCATGCAGACAGGAGATAAAGTAAAGCCAAATAACTCAATGTATAACAACAACAACAACAGAAATAATAATAACAATAACAAAACACAAAACAAGTATATAAGAAGAAACGTACATACTGGAGAATAAAGTTCAATGAATGTGGTCATAATAACTCGGATTGGTCAGAGTAGACATGAAAGAAAACAAAAAAAAAAAATATATGGAAAACAGAACTTTGGATTTTAATAACTGATAGAAAAAAGGAATAAATATCAGTTGTGGATTATGATTTCATAGGCATTTTGTTTTTTTTCAAATATCCTTTAGATTTATAAGTGTGTAGATGTGTTCGTGTATATGTTCATTACTTATTTACATAAGATCCTGCATATTGTGATGAAGTTTTTAACATTCAGAGGGATGGGTCATTTGTTCAGTATCAAAATCTGAGTCAATGCAGTCATATGTATGTCTGTCTATGTCTGTCTATATTTGCTACTTCTGTGATTGTAAAATTATAAATTTTAGGATTTTCAGTTGATATTTTGTATAGTTTAGTTTTTACAGAGATTAATATATATATAGTGCCACGCCCATAAGCAACAAAAATCTCTACATTAGCTACAAATATTGATCTATTTTAATTGAAATTCGTTATTTGTATTTATATTTAGTACAAAGTGTTATGTGTGAAAAATGGCGCGTGTTTGGATAACACTTACACCCACAATTTACAAAAAAAAAAACCCAACTTGCAAGCTGATATATAATTTATACATACGTAATCATATATCTGCCATGCCCACTTTTTTGCTTGTACAATAAATGTGAAAGATATCTATATATAAGATTTGGTCTCAGCCAAATTCAGTTTGGTACAAAAGTTCGTCCTCTTAGATATAATAATATATAAATCTGTAGAAGGCGCTTTGCCACGCCCATGGTGTGTATATGTGTGGTATTTAAGATTTGACATCAAGTTAAATTTACTTCTTTTACATGTTGTTTTATTAGATTTAATGTTGTTGAGGCAGAGTGTGTAATGCTAGTCAGTCTAAAGGCTTGGGACGACCCTAATATGCCTTTTCCAATGCAATTTATGCTAATGTGGTTTCGTTAATTGACTGATATGACCTTTACGTGTACAATCACTTGTAGTAAAGAATTTTATGTTGCTATCGATATTTAACAAGTTCTCCCCATCACCTCTTTTGACCCTTTTAATACTAACTTTAGGCATAGACAATATATTGGGGCCCCTTGAACCCATTTCCAAAGGGAATCCTTAAAACTAATTTCAGATGTGGATTAAGGCTTAAATTATTGTGTTATTGAATTGTTATTGAAATTGTGTATTCACTGCAAGCCATTGCGTTTGTAACATATTGTAACTAGAGTTTACAAATTTCTATTATCATCAACAATAGTGCAGAGGTGCTTGACATATTTTAACTAATATTTAATTATAAAGAAATGAAAATTAAAGCAAAAGTAAGAAATATATATAAAGTTTCAACTCTGAATAGAAGAAAATGAAAAAAAGTTACCAATGAGTCGGAAAATGAATAGAATGGCAAGGAAGTCGTATACGGTAATTACACTTAAAGTGAATCCTTAAGTTTTACAATTTTAGACAAGAGCACTTAAATTCAACACAAATGATCTTGTATACATACGCATACATATACACACATAGCTACATGCATACATCTGAAAAGTTTTAATGAAAGAAAAATTTATAAAAGTAATTGTTATCGAAGGAATATGTATGTGTGTAACTTATAACAATGATGATACAAGTCGTATTAAATCTTTACTGTTACATATGAGTGTACAATGCAATGGTATTGTGTTAGAAAATAAAAGGATAGATTATCTATAAATGTATATATATATGCATTTATATAGATTTTTATATGAATGTAAGTAAGCAGGCACGCAGCCAGCGGGAGGAAGGAAGCTGAAAATCTCCTCAAATTTTTAGATATATAATTTCTTGTTACCATTTAAACAATATAATGGATTAGGAACGATTAAGATTAAATCAATTTTTATGCTCTCCACATAAGTCAATCTGAGAGTCCCTACAAATTCTTAATCATCATTAAAAACTGAGGCGATCTAGACATGTCCGTGTGATGCTTCAAAAAACATTTTTTTTTTTTCATTTTTCCTAATATTTTTAATAACCAGCTGCGTTCCTGTTACTACTGCTACTGTATGTAAGTCAACTTTCAATTCAAGTTGAATTATTGCTTGCAGAGTGTTTACTCAAAATGTATGATACACACATACGTACTTGGTATATTAATAGGTGTGTACATTATTTTGTAAGAGGGTGTATATTAAATTGAAGGCAGCGAATTTATCGACAATGATGTGTTTGGTGTGTTTGAGTGTATGTATGGGGGGGGAGGTTTATGTTTATGTTGTTGTATACGTTTTTCTTATCCACACCCACTCTATGTGTTGTGTATATTGGTTAATACCCTCAGATGACATTTGGCTTACTAAACGTCATATACAACAATAAGAAAACACCACACACACACACTTATTGTTAAATGCCTTCACTTACAGAAAACCAAACCTCACTCACTCAATCTATTATATATTCTCTCATTTCATTTAACATGTACGACGATTATGTCCATTTCATCTATTACGGTACAATGTCTGTCTCTCTCTCTGTCCATCGCTCCGTCTGTACATTTACTTGTACAATCCATTCACTTAATAAATTTACTTTATGTTCATACAGTTATGTATTGTAATAATGTATGCGCGCGCGTGTGTGTGTGTTTGTGCAGCCACATATATGATTAGGTTAGTGTATTGGTGACTGTTGAGAATGTGTTCAATTAAATTGTGTTGATTTACGTAACAACAACATTTTACAATATTATTGTTTACAGGTTCCAACGATTTCATGTTAAACACACACATACATCTGCAATACCCACAATATATTATTCTGGTTTTGACTGATGCTTAGTAAGGCTTTCAATTGCATGAAAATATTGTGTCTGTGATTTATGATCGAATAATTGTTTTTCCTTTATTTTTTTTTTTCTCCATTTGTGTTAGAAAGGACCCATATAATTACGTAAACGGTATTACATGCAGAGGTAACTGAAAGGAATGACATATAAGATCCATTTATGTCTGAAGACTATAATTAACTTTAATTAAAATCGACAAATGAGTGATTAATGAAAATGATGAATTAAGGATATAAGGATGTTAGGTATCGAAGGATTAGTGTAGCTAGTAGATATAGTATAAATAAGTTGATAGAAAAATTATTTTAATAATTACTTAAAAATATATATAATCTTGATAAATTCTTTCATTTGATACGCATATTATATGCTTTGTAAGGAAATACTTTAAATGGCCGCCATGTTGAATGAATTGCTATCTTAGATAAATGTCACATATGTGATGAGAAGAAACTATTTATACATACATCTTGACATTTCATTTGTTAAGCCCTTTCATTTGACACCCATATTGTATCTGTGTCCTAGTGTCCGTATGTCCGTCCCTTGTTTGCATTCTTACGGTATTGAGATTTTGAGGTAAACTTATATACAATTTTAAGATAGTTTTAGTTTTTGCACGCAGATGGCTATTTAAAATGGGCAAAATTGATTATGAGCCACGCCCACATTTGACAAAAATCTAAAGTTGAAATTTCGTAAACATATTTATAATTATTCCATCTATGGTTGTAGCAAAAATGGGCATGGTAAAATAATACATACGCCCACATTGTATAAAAAACTTAAAATTCATCTTACAAGTTGCTCCGTAATTTATACACCCTTAGAGGGCATAATCGTGTACCGGATGCACCCACTGTTTATATATTCATGTGAAGGGTGGTTACAATTTTTTGTTTGTTTTTTAATAAAACAGAATTTCTTTTATTACAAATTTGATGTTTCATTAAGTATTTTGATATAGTAAAAACTCACCCATCCACCTACATCTTACCCTTCAGTTATTGATAGTATAGTACTCGTACTTATTATCCAAAGAAATGCACGCAGTCTTCCACATGGACGAGTTAAAATTTAATTTATACGTTACAATAAACTAACTCTTCACATGTCATTTGTCGTTTACGTTACACAGCTGTGGGTGATGATGATGATACTGCTGTTGTTACTGGTACTGGTTGTGCTGCTGCTTCTGCTGTTGTTAATAGTTCAACTAGTAATTTATGTATAATATATGTTTTGTGTATGTGTGTGTGTGTGTGTGTGTGTGTGCATTTATGCAACTGACTGTTATTGTTGTTAATGATATTGTGCGGTTAGTTGGCATAGAGAGAGAGAGAGAGTTATATATTGTTTGAGTTGAGAAGCTAGCAGCAACAGGAGTTGTGTGCAGGCCATAACTTATTCTCACTTAAGCTCACACATACTCACACATACTTGCTGCTACAAACCAACCATATTGATTGATATACTGCCGTTATTAATACGACAATGAGTTTCCTAAATATTTTATTAATTATATTTATACTGTTGAGCTATTGTTGCCATTGTTGTTGCTTTTTCTTGTCAACTCTGAGCTATTTTGAGTTGTAAATTTCTTACAATTGATATATTAGATTAAAACGTACATAGGTTGGGCAAGTTATTAGTGAAGATGGTGAAAGGGTTGTGTAGGCTAGTGTATACGTGTGTGTGTGCCTGGGTTTGTGTTTGTTTATCATTAAAATCATCCACTTTATCGTAATGAGAGTTTAATGTAAGATTTCAAATATTTTTATTGTTTAATGGCAAACAAGAGGCAAAAGCTTGCTCAACCAAACACAAATCATTCAGTCAGTAGTCTGGCTAACAAGTTTGTCATACACACACATACAACATGTTTACACATATACTAAATTGAATTGTAAAAGTATTGAAGTAAAATAATAGCCTTGAAACCAAAAGCAAACACTGCAAACACTGGTGTTGTGTCTGCTGGTCGTTCATTGCAGAGAAACTATAAAAAGAAAGAAAAAAAAAAAAATCGGATATTATCTAAACTACATGGTAGTTGGAGTAAAGGATAAGTATTATACTGTGAGAGAAACCAAACAAATTTGGCAAAATTTTGTCAATAGCATGATGAAGAAGAAGAAGAAGAATGGTAGTATAGAAAAAGAAATTTTATTAGCCGGTGCCATTATAACAGACACAAAGAGTCACCTCAGGCTCAGTTTGTTTTCTAATGTTTAACTGGCCCTTGCCCAACATTGTCACGGTAGAATTAAACGAAACAGGAAGAAGAAGAAGAAGAAGAAGCAGAAACTATGTGTAAAATCTAACCAACCGATA
Source organism: Crataerina pallida (assembly GCA_949710015.1). Taxonomy (NCBI): domain Eukaryota; kingdom Metazoa; phylum Arthropoda; class Insecta; order Diptera; family Hippoboscidae; genus Crataerina; species Crataerina pallida. The sequence goes on along the minus strand of OX453290.1, from coordinate 27,677,197 downwards.
AACAAACCCAAAAAGATTTCACTTAACCGCATACAACTGGGTGACTAATCAACACACATACTTAAACATATATGTTACATATACATATATACGTACATAAGTATTAGTACAATATCTAGTAAAACTTTGAGAGATGAAATCCAAAGAAATGATTGCAATTTCAAGTTTTCATGTTCCCCAAGGTAAATGCAAAAGGAAATCTGTGCAGTATGTGTGTGTGTGTGTGTGTGTGTCTGTCTGTGTGTCGGGATATTGTGCAGTGTAATAGAAAGAAAGACAAAAACTATTACCAATTTAGACTAAATGTCAATGTTCGTTAGCAACAGCAGAAGCACCTTCAAATCTCTCCACCAGGACGTATGTACATATATACCTAAAAGCTACACAAACACACAAACACACGACCAGCAATACATACATATATGTGTGTATAGGTAGCAATGAAATAAAAAAAAGAGAAAAAAATTAAGAAAACTATATTTAATTGAAGACAAATTTTATCCTACCCTACACCTTATACAAATAGTGGGCGTGGTAAATATATGATTATGTTCTATAGTGTATTTTACTAATCTAAATTTGCAAATCTTGTTTTATGCTAAGTAGGTTGTTTTTTGGTAAAGAGTGGGCGTGTCTGCTGTGCGCAGTAATTTTTAAACATGTTTGCCAAATTTCAACTTCATAGGTGAATGTTTGCGGCAGATAAATATATATATGTTTTTTGTTTATAGTGGGCGTGGCTCTATACTCATTTTGCTTTATCTCAATAGCGATCTGCATAAATAAAACGAAGAGTATCTCTACAAAGCTCAACATCATAAAATTTAAAACTGTGAGACGGACACACGGACATACATGTCTCTAACTATTCCTTCAGGATGTTACAAATGAAATGACAAACTTTATATGCCCCTTATCTGATACGGAGGGTATATAAATCAACAACAACAGCAAATAAAAACGTGTAGATACATAATTGTGTGTATGTGTGGTTGGTATAACACCCAGGTGTACCCAGGTTACGCGTTTAACATTTTTATGGCATTGTTACAAAAATAATCTGACATTTCGGATTGTTAAGGATTTTCTGTGATTAACAACAACAATAACACAACAAAAAAAAAAAAAAGAAAAAGAGGTAAACATAAAAATTGGCTAATAACGAATTTGAAAAACTTACCAGCAGATCACTGCGGTAACTTTGTTTATTTAATTGAAAAAAAAAAAAAAAATTTTTTTTTCTATTTATTATTTTCCATAAAATTGTTCATCACCTTAAATGACATTAAATAGTAAATTTTTGTTGATAAAAGTTAAAATTTTTAAAAAATCGTAAATATATAAAAACTGGACGGATGGACATGTGTGAGTTTTATAATTTTAATGACAAGATAATATATTCTGAAAAACCTAGACTCTCAACGTAAAAACATTTGTATATATATATACCAACAATAACAACAACAACAACAACAACAACATATATGAATATATGTTTACTCATATCTCAGTCACTGCACCCGGGGAAGCACAGCTGCAAACTTATATAACAAAGGGCTTAACTAGCATACAACGCGATTTCTACAACAACAAAAAAACAAACCGAACCCCTTGAATGGAATTTTTTTAAAGGTATGCTGCCATATGAACATAAGCTTATACCATATACAGGAATACCTATATTTTCATATATTATACGCGTAAGTACAGACGCTCCAGAGGTAAAAAATTCTGATAAACAAAAATTCTGTGTTTATGTTACAAAGTGATATAACGTTTAATGCAGAAATTTCATAATTACAAAAGCGGTCCCATAAAGGAGGCGCATTTAGTTAATATTCCATCAAATGAAAATGTCTGTATGCACGTGTAAAAGTATGCTTGATTAAAATTTTGCGAAATTTGTTACTTAATTGGAAGAGACACAAAGTGGACACACGGCTAAAAAAAAACAAGAAAATATTTTAATATAAAAAATACCATAAACTTTAAATCGTCTTATCAAGGTGTACAATATTTTTCGATATTATATGATAAATATTGAAAAACTGATGTATGAAATTAAAGGGATGGACAAAATAATATGAACATTTGATATTTCAACCCTTTGTGGAGCTCCGGCTCCCCTGTTTTTGTTACACATTCAATTGAGTGTTGAGTTCTGTTGTCATTCTTGCTGCGGTAGTTTTATGTTGTCTGGCCACAATTCTTTTTAATGTTCGTCTCTGTCAGTTAACTTTAAGTTTCGCCCATTATTTCTCTTCGTCATTGATATTTTAACATAAATTGTTGTTTGAACCTTGATTGATTGATAAGCTGAAGCAAAGAATTAACAAAATTTTAACATGTTTTATGTATGCAGTCATTACCATGGGCACTGTTGCTCGTGATATGTTAAAAAATTCAACTGTTTTTGTCACAGATGCTCCCGTTAACCGAGCACCAACAAAGTTTGAGAGATCACTTTTTTCACCGATCCATTGTTTCAACTTCAAATTGATGAGAATTTTACATCCTCCCAGTTCATCTGTATTTGATTTGTATGAAAAAAAATTTCTACTCTATACTCCCATTTGAAAATTTCACTGTGATTTCCATCTTCTCTTCTAATCTGACAACTTTTATATTTAAAATAATTTTGAAAATTTTTAATTTTTTTCTTTTTGGGAGATTCCATCATTTTCCCTCCAGCTGTGTATAATTAATTTTCCAGTTTATTATTTAGCTTCAATATAATTTTTTTTTTCGTGAACACAATAGTTTGTCAGTAAATTATTTTAAATTTTATTGAAAATTATTTCGCATACATACGAACGTATATCGTTGGGTTATAAAGTGTTGCATCTAAAAAAAAAAAAAGATATTGTTTGTATGTGTGTAAGTTCAATCAATTTTATTGTTTTTCAAATGATAGATAGAGAGAGAGAGCAAATGAAATAGTGCCAAAGGCGGTTGAAGGAAAAAGTTAATATTTAGCCATGCTGGTGATTAATTGAGAACACAAAATTTTATCGCTGCGTTTGAGTGTGTCAGCGATAAGTAATTAAAATTTATTGAAAAGTGTTTTTCGTTTGTTTTTATAGTTGAACAATAGGTGACAAATGTTCTATTGTTGTTGTTGTTGTTGTTGTTTTATATATAAATATTTTATTACCTTTATATAAATGTTAGATGGACCTACAACAGAGACAAAGAAAGCATAATATAGTGACAACGAATGCATCGCATATCGGGCTAATATGTTATTGAACATAAAACACTTTGACAGGATATAACACCATGTGGAGTTTATATCAATATTTAATTACACTGAAAGCCTATATATTGTTGTGAAGGTGCGCGTGTGTGTTTGAAAAAGAGAAAGTCATTTATTTTTATTTTAAAATACTGTTTACATATTTTTTTTTTGTATAACATTTTAATAGAAAACCCAAAATAAGTAAAAAGCAAGAATGTTCATATATTTATACAGAATGATACATATTCGATATATATAAATGGTATATATGTATGTAATATGTACATATGTGTTGATTTGGTTGCTTCAATTGGTAACTTTTCAATTACATTTAAATAATGTCAGTTTAACTCGGGTGTATGCATGTGTGTGCGTTGCATAGATGAATTCATTCATTCTCATCTATGTTCGTTCACATGTGTGCGCATCATCTAACTAACTAAAACTGTATTGTTGGTCCCGCATCTATTTGTTTTGTATTTGTTGATATATGTGTTAACGTTTAGTATGCATGTCGTGGAATGCATACATATGTAATGCGGCCGCGTTTTATTTTGCTCCATTTCCGCTTCCCTATACATATATGTGTTTTTTACATTTTATTGTCAATGTACTCGTATTCGTTTCGTGTGTTTTTCTAATAAAATACAATTTCTCTGAACCCGTAGTGGTTGTCGGGTAACAGTATAACTTTGCTATCCTCTTGTCCTGCCCACATAATAAACTGTAATAGTTGGTCTTCTAACCATATGTATTATTATCAGGGGGTGTTTGTCCCAGTTTCTCCTGTAACATTTATTTGATTTATTGATTTTTCTCTCTCTCCCATTTGATATTGTTGTTGTTATGTGATTGGGGTGTTTGCATGACTTTGGTGTTTGTCTGTATGTTAATGTAAATGGAAATTGCTTAAATTTAATGTTTCTACAATGTGTATATATATATATAAATATATATGTGTGTGTGTGTCATTTGTTTGTTTTGTTTTATAAAAAAAAATAATAATAGATTATCTTGTTCGATCCAAAGCCACTTAACGAAGTCGAAGTTATATTAAGTTTATATCGATGTTTGAAACATTCTATTACTTCTTATAGTGATGGCTGCTGAGAGAGTTTTTCAATTGATTTAAACATATTCGCCGGCGTGTCCGTCTTTATGTATCTTTGTAAATCTGCGTTCTGAATGAAATACGCAGTGTTTTGTTAGTGATTTTGAAAAAATGAATCAAAATCTAAAAAGATTTAAATATATCCGTCTGTCCATATAATTTGTAATTAGCCTGCTGGTCGTAATTTTGATTATTTTTTGATAAAAATTTTCCACAAGTACATCTTTTAAGGATAATTACTTTTGAAATTGAATCCAATACGTTCATTTTTAGGATCAACGTCCATATAACGTTATATAATAAAATAAGTCTTCATATGAGGAAAATTTGCAATTTTTTCATATTTTTTTTAAAAATATTACTGAATAAGATTTGAATAGCTTAAAATTCAATTATGCTAAATTTAAATTTCATTGGTCTAATTTTAGAACCTTTTTCCATATAGAGTTTTTTTTTAACTTTTATATAAAAATGACTCATGATTACTAATTCGTATTTCATTATAACAGAAATTATAGTTAGGGTATTAAATAAGTAGAATTGATTAATACATTTTCATTTGTTTTATATTATTTTTATAAATCCAACTGATTAACACAAATGTATGTCGAGTTAACATATTTGTTGCAGTACTTTTCATTCATTTTAATGGGAAATTTTTTTCATTTGATAATAAATACATTAAGTATGTTTCTGTTTGGTGAAAATGTACGATTTTTAATTAGATTTAAATGTATTAACCATAGAAACAATAAAAGTTGAGGACGGACTGACAGACATGTTTTTTCTTTTCAAATTTAAAATAAAATCTTTCTGTCTATCTATGTAAAGGATAATTTTTACAAAAATTGTGTTATAACAAAATAAAATTTAATTTAGTTAAAATGTTGAAATTATACTTTTCTATATACAATTAGTGGGCGTGGCAAGTAACTGATTACGACCAGTACAGCTGATGTGTTACGTATCAATAAATAGGTTTAATTAAAAAGCCATATAAAATGTTTTGGAAATTGTGGGCGTGTCTGTTGCCTTCTGGACATTGATAGAGGGAAGCTTCATTTAGTTCCTTTGTTAATAGTGGGCATGGCACTTGACTAATTTCATCCAAATTCAAAGAAGCGTACAGGAAATTCAAATTTATCTCGATATCTTATTACTTACTATCGTGAGAGTGTTAGCAGTAGACAGACACCATAGCGGACCTGTTGATAGAGACTGAAATGTTGATGCTGATCTAGATTATACTATATATGTACTTTGTAGATTCTTTGGCTCCTTCATCTTATGGAAAAGAATATAAAAAGAAACCACACACCTATACTACCTTATTAAATATACATACTCATCGTAAGTATCACAAAATATTTATTAACATATTATGTATATATGTACAAATAAAATTGTGTGACTGAAAGATAAACTTATTAATGTCGACTAAAAGTGAAAACTAAACATATGCAAAAGTTGTCTCCTATCTCTTTATAAAGAATTTAAGACGAAAAGTTCATAAGAACATATATTGTATACAGATTATTCATGCATACGTTTATTATTAAGTTTTTATTTCTGTAAACATACAAGTGTGTGAGAGTTAAGTTAAGTTTTGCATGCATTAGTGTGTGGTGGAAAAAGTTTTCATCTCAAAGTTAAGTTAAATGCCAAGCAAATGAAGCGGTTAAATAAGCAGCAACAGTATTAGTAGGAATAGTAGCAGCAGCAGCAGCAGCAATCAAACTAACTGACTGACTGTTTGACTGACAGACTGATTGACATTTTAAAAATTGATTGATTTATATTAAGCATGTACAGTTAGTTGTTGCTTAAGTGGCTGTAACTTTTCCTAACTAAAAAACTCGAAAATCTTTACTGATATAAAAAATTTCTACTGGCATCGTTTGGAGAAAACTTTCTAGTTTCTATACCTCTATCTCATACCCTCTCTCTATCTCTCTCTCTCACTCCTATGCTGTCTAACATATATAATAAAATCTAAATTTAAAAGTTTTATTGTTTTGATTGCAGTGTGTGTGTGTGTGTGTGTTGTGTTGTGTTTTTGTGATAACTTTACACAACTTTATAGAAATACGTTGTGAAGCTTTTCGAGCTCATTATTTAATATTTAATTAAAATCAGCTGCTTAAGCTAATACACTGTAAAAAATTATTCAAATATATATTAATTGTTAAATAACAATTTTATATAAAAAATTAATTTTTGCAACTTTAAGTAAATTTTTCATAAAAACTTTTTTACCCTTTTTTGTTACGCCATGACAAAGTAAACGTTGACAACGCTCAGAAGGAAACATGAAAGACTTTATAAAGAATATATATTGAATCAGCTTCGAATAAAGAACCGATTTAGGCCTGTCCGTCCGAAATTGAGCATAATCGGTTAAGCGGTGCGCCCATAATGTAACAAAAACTGAAAAAGACTGACAAATATACTCCAAGGGAAGAATGCATCTACGATGAGTATTCAAAGTTTACTTTCACCCACAAAAATTAATTTAATTAGTTGATATTTGGTATGCACATTTACAGTTATTCCATTCAACACGCCCACAATTTACAAAAAATCATATTCTACATAAAACTCAACTTGTAAGCTCATGCGTACTACGTACACGACTAGAGGGTGTAATCATGTACCTGCCACGCCCACCTATTTTAGATGAGGAAAGTATTTAAGATTTGGCCTAAGTCAAATTTAGTTCTCTTCCTTGTTTTTTATTTGGGTAGGATTACATATTATTTTTTCTAGTGTCGATTTTCGTAAGAAAAGTAATATATCTTGCTTTCAATTTCTGGTATTTTTCAGAGAAGCGGGAAGAAAAGTTTTCCTGTTCCCAGATAAACACGCACATACGCACATGCATACATTTTAGATGAAATATACAAAATTAAAATTTCACACGCGTGCACAGCTCTCTGCATATGCCAAAAGTAAATGTATGAAGTAGCAGTAAACGTTTACAAACGTTGTTGTTGTTATTGTTATAATATTCTGCACAACCATTATTTTTGTATTTGACTTGCGCCAATGTTGAAATCATACAATATTTGCTACTACATCAGATACTTTACCTGAATCTCCCAACTGCGCACGTATGAGTTTATATGAAATTATAAACGTATGCATTATTTTCATAAGTCTTGTTCACACAGATTGTACACTTGCTCTACAAACATCAAATACTGTCTGCAGTAAATATTTGCATTAATGTGTGATGTATGATATATAGGATAAGGATACAATGTTACAACATTTCTCCAATATTTGCGTAAGTATTGCGAGGTAGAGGAGAAGTCTACGCTATCAGGCTTAACAAAAATCCTGTATTTTATAACCGACAATGAAGAAAATTGATAAAATATTTATGTCATGTCCACATGTTCTATACTCACAGATAAGTGGGGGAAAGAACAACAAAGAATGGCTTATAAATGCATCTAAACGTTAATTGCTCCCTATTCAACTGCAGGAATGAACGATTATTTTAAGGTTTTAGTGGCGTACAAACCCCTGGAACTTAGTTTTTTCATACAATTCCACTTACAGAAGCGGTGTTTTTAGAAGACGTTGAGTTTCGGTGACGTACTGATATTGTCTCATAATTTGTTGAACCTGTTGACTAGAATTTGGCCAACAAACGTCAAAGAGCCGACTCGGCCTGATAGTTATTGCAAAGACAAAAAATAACGCAACGCACGCTATATCTCTCAAACGGAGTACTATTGATTTTTGGTTAGAAAAAACGAATTCGTTTACAAAAATTGGTTTTTATTCGATACCACCTGGATGAAAGGAGCAAATATAAATATATGTTATTGGTGGGTGGGGTTTCAATCGATTTTCCTTATCTCAAATAGATAATGAATGTAAAGTAGAAGATTCCAGCTCAATATTGCAATTGTCAACATGTCTAGATGAACGAGTATTCTCAATTAAATCAAATGCTTTCAGAACCTTCTTTTATAATTGCGAACAAAGTCGAGAAAATGAAGAATTTCAAATATGTTAATACTTCGCATTTGCGGCAGTTTTTGATGGTTGCCCAACTCAGCTATTTGGCCATGTATCATAGGTATAGAATTGTGTTATTTTTGCATAAAAGTTTTTTCTTTAATAAGCATTTGAGTTTAAAAATATTTTTTTACATGTGTTACAGTTGTTCTTTTTGTTGTTGTTATAATAATTTGTTGGTTTTATTTGAATTGGTGAAATAGAAGAAGTTTCAAAAGTTAGTTTTTAACTTTGATGTATTTATGTATGTAGTGTTTTTCTAAGAATTTCAGGGTAATCATGTTCTCTTGCATGAATTCTTTTATTTTAGAATTATTTGAAATATTTAAGAACGTTATGGATATTTTATTAGTGTATTTATATTGTTATTTTATTGGATTCATTTTTATACGCTTTTCAAAGTGTAATCCGGGCTGTCCTGAGGCTCCGTGAGTCAACTGAAAGGGTTCCGCAAATTTCTGTTTTAATTAAGTTTATGTGGATGCTTCGATTTATATTTAAAACGTTCATGACGGTGCTGTATTTCATTGTCATTGCTAAAGGGCGGCTGCGCTTAAAGCTTTTTGCTCTATCGGGCGGGAGCTAAATTCTTATTATGTTTATGTTATTGAACAAAAGTTATATTTATAATACGTTATTAATTATAATTGTTTTTAAAAATAAATGTTTTAACGAGAGCGTAACTCATGATTCGATTTAATTATGGACCTTTATCCGTCTGTATGTCCATATATATTTGTGCGCAAGGTATAGGTCGCATTTTTTGACATAAGACTTATCTCAAAAGAAAAAGTACAATTTTTAGAGCCCCTCCCTTTATGGGCAAAGCTTTTTTTATAACAAAAATCTTAATTATTATAATTTTTTTTATAAAATTTTATGGAAAATCGTTAATTGAATAATTTTGTACCTAATTTGGTTTCCATCGGACTATTTTTAGAAACCCTTCTCAGTTTTCACAGAGACTTATAGGGCAAAGCCTCGCTTTTACTGGCATAACTACATTGATGAGCATTTTTTTCTGTAGAATAATTTATGGAGCAAAGTGGTGCAGGATATTAAATGGTCGGGCTTGACCGACTATAATATTTACACTTGTTTATATTACACTTTCTTAATACCGTTCATACCGAACCTTAAATAAAAATCGGTAGAAAAAGTTACTAGAAATTAAACGATAGAAGAGTAAACCACACCGATGACAACTTACATTTAAGGTCGAATGTCTTCTACTTCATTTTTGGATAATACGCTAGATAATACTAGATAAAACCTAGCCTAGAAGGGCATGTCGGACGCCTCACAAATTATCTATATCAATAACTTGATTCAATCTTGTCAAGTCTGTCTGTTTTAGCAAAAGTCATTCTCTTTAAATGAAACATTAAAACGTCGATTCCAAACTTGCCAGAAATATTGTTAGTCTCTGCATTCTGGATAATGTTGAAATTCAATAAATTCATAATCACAAAATAACACATTACTGCTTACTTCTCCATAAATTATTTGTATTGTTAAACCGCAAACCTTTAAACTATGGCCTTTACACACAAACAACAAGAACACCCACAGGACGGAGCAAAGATGCAGAATAATGCTTTTCTTATGTTCTCGCCCGCTTTTGTCACATGCTGGCAATATTTTGCAAAATATTTTAATGAAAACTGTCAGTTTCACATGGCATGAATGTTAACCAAAGAACAGAAGAAGAAGATGGCTGTTAGAGATAGATTGATATATGCAAAAGGACAACAAGTTAAAGGAAAGGAAATGATTGCAGAAAAGTAACAGGAACAGAGAAAAAAAAGGCGAATGTTTTAACGCTTTTAACGCCACACTACAACACTTGTATGCGGCAGTTGACGGAAAGACATGAATTTGTTGTAGTTAGTATTTTTGTTGTTGTTGTTGTTGTTGTTGTTGATGGTACAAGAAAATGTGTGACAATAATGTGGGAGTGGTGAAAAAGACACTCTTTCTCTTCTTTATCAGTATAAAGTGTGCTTCTATGCTGTATGGTGACTCTAGCCCGATGCGTTCTCTTACATTTAATACTTATGTCAAGCGTTTTGAATGCAATCTCACCGAACGCAGCTGCGTAATATTTTTGTTATCATTATTATTATTATTGTCGGTGTTGTTGTTGTTGTTACTACTTTTGTCTTTCAATGTTCCATGTTTAAATTATTTTATTTGACTTTCTTGTACTCGTATTATGTTGATAAGACGGTCGCTATATTCTGTCTCTTTCGAATTTCTACCCAAAACTATTATTCTTGTAATTAAAATCTTTGCTACAAATGGATTTTCTCTCATAGCATACATACGTATATTTGCACTTTTCATTCTACTTGTGTGTGTGTGTGTGTGTGTGTGCGTATATGTAAATAGTGGCACTCACGGGTATATTTTGCATTATTGTTGAAAATAACTGTTGGAATTAATACAAAACAAAAAAGTAGTACAGAGATAGAGTGAGAGAGAGAGACAGAGGGAGAGAAAAGAAGAGTGTCTATATGTGTGCGCTTGAGTTATTTAACAAATGAAAATATCTTTTAATTTTAGCTGCCTGTCAACACAATTCTGGTTGAAAATTATTTTCTGAGCAGAACACGATTCTCTATTAAGAAATGTTTAGTTATACACTTGTATGCATATATATGTTGTATCTATACCCTTATATGGTTGTAAAGTTTGAACTTTATTTCCCCATTAAGAATTTGTATATAATTTAAACAATTATTTTAAAATGCATGAGAGTCAGGGTACACTGTGGCGTATAAGTGTTATGTAATCGTACGTATTAATGGATCTCAGTGTATATTGTATAATCCAGACCTCGTAAATAATGATTTTTCTTTGAGTTTTCAATGTATATAGTGGGCGTGGCATCTATACAGAAAAATGTGATCGTGGAAAATATCTAATAACTCTCTCTATAGTTTATGTAAAGCGTATGAAGGAATAAAAGGAATTGAAAAGTTTTTTTTTGTAAATTGTAGGCGTGTCTCGCCCATTTTTGAATTTTTATTGAATATTGATAAATATAAGTAAGAAATTTAAAAATTTTTTCTGATAGAAAGTATTTTCTCGATTTTGGGGGCGTGGCAATTGATCTCTTTTGACCAAATTTAAAGAGAAATTTCCATAAAAAATTTCAACTTAATAAACCAAAACAAAATTTTTGACACTTTCTTTTTTGCTTACATTTCAATGAGAGGTTAAAGGTTATACTTGTTGAAACTTGTTGTTTGTGATGTTTATTTTATCATTTCCAACATAATCTTTTTTTTTTGGTCCAATATAAATTTTTTAAATGCAAGTAACAGCATGTAGTAAAAAGAGTCTCTTTAGATCACATCCTAGAAAATGGTTATCATGCAATTAAACCATAAAAATATTTACAACATTTAACTCATTATTTGTTGCCCTCTTAATGCATGTTGTTCTTTACAGTTTTTCTTATTTTTAATAGCATTCTCTCTCTCTCTCTTTACTACTTGACTACTGCAGCATTTGTTTGCAGTTTCTTTATGCATTTCTTTTATTATTCATGTAAGATCGTTTAGAGTTCTAATTCATTTATTATTGAATGACAATGTTTTAGGAAAATACAAGTTATAGTCATGTTTATCTTAAAGTCAAACAAAGAGCAACAAAGTAAGCATAAGTACCTTAGAAGAGCTTCCTTCTAGATTGCATTTTATACCTTATATAGGAACTTAAAATTGAAGCATTTTCTACAATTTTTATTATTCTTAAACAAATGATTCTTTTATAATATACATATATACACATACACATACATAAATTGCTATAAACCATATAACTAAAGGTCTCATCAGAGGAGACTCCTAAACTGGCACATGCGCTAAATGATTGAGTTGGGTTTTAATGGTGACGTTAATTCTATTATTGGTTGTTAATGTTATTTATTTGCAGTTATGCATTCTGTACACATCTAAATGTAAGCATGTATATATTAGCAATTTAATGTAAAGCAGTTAAATGGCTTGGAAAGTGATAGTATTTTGAAAATTAATTTCTATTTAGAGAAGCTTCAATTCAAATTAATGTATCCATAGTTGCCTGAACGAAACTAATAAGGAAGCAAATAAAAAACAAGTAAAGAAACTAAATATGGTTTAAACCAAATCGTAAACATCCTTCACTCTTATTTTAATTGGGCGTGGCAGGTACTTTATTAAGCTTCATAACAGAATATTTACTCTTGCAACTTTCAAATCGAATTTCATGCTAAATAAAGTTTTTTTGTTTAATAATGGGCGTGTCTGTTTTTAGATAATGCCCATTAAACAAATACCTCTAAGATGGCCAATAACAGAAAGTCATAAAAGTAGAGATGTTTAGGTTGAATCAGATTTTGATACTGATCAAGATTATTCATTTAGGGCGACTCCTTGATTGATTGTAAAATGTGTCCTATATACGATCTAATCGGGAGTACCCTTACTTCAAAATATAACTTTTCCGTTTTTTACTTTAACTTTTTGTATTAAACATAATTGTCGTGTTTTTTTTTTTTTTGCTATATAAACGTAAACCAAGTGAAGTAGAAAGAAAGGGTAGACTAGACGTGGTGTGAGAGCAATTTTCAATTAAATGCTTAAAATGAAATTTTCGTAATTTTCATATTTAAAGAACACTTTTTAAAGCAGAAGTTCATTAAATTTGTTGTACTGTTTACACTTTTCATTGTTGGTGTGTTTAGTATTAGTTATGTAAGTCCTTCTGTCCAGGTACAAAAAACCACCTGAAACATTAATAAAAGAAAATCAATTTTAAATAATTAAGTTTTCAAATTCATAGAATTAAATAAATTCGATATTTTTGTTTATATAATGAATAATATAATGAAACTCTGTTAAATATTAAATTTATTTTATTTTTTTCTAAATGAATCGAGGTTTCCAATAAATGTCTAAAACCCACTAAAACTGTTTTACTTGCTTTCCTTCATTTACTTATTACTAATTATTTTAGCATAGACTGCAAAAGACAAGTGTAAAACATGTAAGAAAGATAGAAGGTAAGTAGCTGGACGGGTGTATGTAAAAAAAAGTGGCAAATTGTAAGCCTGCAGCTTGAATAGCAATTATCTAAACAGGTAAAAAGTATGTTGAACAAAAAGCTTGGTAAAGAACTCATTAACAATTTAAATTATAACCAGATAGCCTTTCACACCCAAGAGCACATTTATTGTAGTATTTACGCATAGACTGTTATGCACTCGAACACGTACCCTCAAGATAATGAGCACAAAATATTTAAAATTATAGAAAGTCTTGAAATCAAATAAGAGGAATGTAGGGAACCGGTACAGGGATGGACCCTGTACAATCGTGTTCAATGTTTATTATAATAATATTGAGTAGTTTTGTGGATCATTCATTAAAATTATACACATTATCGCAATAATTTTACATTTAATCAATAACGCAATAACGTAATAACAATTTTGCTGTTGGGGAAATTAATTTTTTTAGTTTTACCTCGAAAGCACTCCAAAGTAGACTTAGATAAATAAATATTTTATATATACAAATGTTTATTCCTGTATTAATATTATATCCTTTTCAATTGCAAGTATAATATCAACACAATTCTACCCTACATATAAGACGTAGTTATATTAACTTTGTCATTACATGTGCAACAATCAAAAGGTGGTACCAGAGACCCTTCAAAGTATATACATTTTTGATAAGCATTAAAAACTGAATTGATATATATATGTCTGTCCATAAATCTGTCTGTTTTGGACACTTTTGTGGTTGTAAACTTTGAGATATTGACTTTTATAGTTTCTGAAGGTAGATATTTTTTTAAATTGGGCTTAAGCGGTAAAAAGCCACGCCCATAATTGACAAAAATATGTTTATTTGCCAGAAACATTTAGCTATTAAATTGAAATTTAGTATACTTATTTACCATTATCTATTGTACCAAAAATGGGCATGGTCGAATAACGGTTACGCCGACAATCAACAAAAAACTATGCATCTATCATAAAATTTGACCTTTGAACTTTACATTTAGTATGCATATCTATATTAATCTCATCCATTGATATGTCGAAAATGGTGGCGGTCAGATAACAGAGACGTTCACAAAGTTCAAAAAATCGTATTGAGTGTAAAACTTGATTCCCGTAATACATATATTTACAGGGGGTTTAGTTGTTTTACTTGTTGTTATATAAGCACTCATTTCCTTAAGATTGGACATATACTAAGTTTGTTATTTTGTTTGTAACATAAAAAATAGAAAATTTGAATTTAAATTTATTAAATTTTGTCTGAAATTTTATACAAACATTTCTGGTACTTTTGTTAGGTCGTTTAGTATTTAAATTTATCGTAATTAATTAAGAGTCCCGTTCACAATCTACCTCTTAATTTAACAGACACATAAATTTAGTTAGGAAGTTGAAAATTTGTTAGAAATATTTATAATTAGATTGCGATAAAAATGGGCGTGGACATTTAACAAATGCACCCAAAATTTACCATTCAGAATATAACTTTTTAGTTAATACATAATATTTAGAGGCGTAATCAGGTATCAGCCACGTCACGTGAGGTGCATTAAAGATTTGGTTTAAGTCAAATTTATTTATTTTTTTTTTGTACATTTTCTTTCTAACTTTCCGTTGGATGTAATAGACATGCTTGATAATATCATGTTTCCCACTTTGTATGTATGGGTAAGTATTTTGTTTAGATTATTGCATTAGATATATTCTTAAACAAACATATAATTGGATTTAGCTGCTAAATTATATGCATGCACGGTGGTGCAAATGAAAATTGGGGCTAACACAACAACTGAAAGTAGTGAAAGCTTTATATTAAGTTGGTTAAGTGGATTTTACTTAAAAGCAGTTTTTATTATCCTTAAAAATTTAATAATACATCACTTAACATCCACGTTTTAAATGAAAAGCTGACTTTGGATTTGATTTAAGTTTTATTGTCGCATCAGGCCATTCTTAGGCATTCATTTAATGAAGACACCTGCAAACTGATTTCTATTTTTAATTTTTTATTTAAATAATGAAATTAAAAAATGAACTGTGTACAAAATGTGGGCGCGATTGATAGCTTTTTACGCTTCTTAAGCATAACATATTATTTCATAAATTGGAACAAATGGGATTTCTGTAAATTGTAGACGTTTTTTTTTTATAATATCATACATATTTTATATAACGTTGATTGGGAAACTTGAAAATATATTGTACGTAGCCTAATTATTGTATATTTCAAAAACAGTTGGACGTACAGACGGATACATTGAGATCAATTAAAATTTTGATATAAATCTTGAATATAAATACTTTGTAGTGTCTTTGGAAGCTCCTTCACAGTGTTGATAAATAATTTGATGAACTTGGTCATATTTTGGAATTCCTAATTCATATGAAACCATCTGTTAAAGTGTTTCTTATTTTGATAACAAATTTACCCTTTTATCAGTCAGTCATGTTTGTGATAATCATGTTTGATGTGGTTTCACTAGATTTTAATCTAAAATACAAAGCAATCAATTAGACAAGCGCCAGCAACATAAAGTTGATGAATAAATTCTAACTACAACTGCATGCAATAGCACACACAGACCACCAAAAATTAAATGAAATAAATATAAAGTTAAATTGCAATAACAATGGAAATAAAATTATACTAACCAGCTAGAGAGAAACGAGAAACGACCAAAGTGACCGATCAACCAGTTACCCAACCAACCGACCGACCTATTGACCACAATAATGTTGACTGACAAGCAAAAATTTGAGTAAAATGTTCTATCTGTATATGTATATAGTGGATAAGTGTGATTACATAGATATGTATGAGTATTGTCTGTCTGTCTGTCCAACACAAATGGAAAACATTTTGCGGTTTAAAATGCTGCAGAATATTCGATTTGTATTAGTTTTAATTTGTTTAGAGAGCACAAAAACAAACACACGCACGCACACAAGTATATTTATATACGGTTCCATACTGTATAAGAAAGGAGAGAGAGAGTAAAAGTAGAAAATTCTAAACAGCTCTCATATTGTTTTATACTGTAATAAAATTTTTTTTTTTATTTAAAGATGAATGAAAAAGAGTGGCAGAGAGAGGTGAGTAAGAGTGTGTGTGCAAACAAGGTGAAAATTCGATGAAATGATGATTTGATTCATGGAAAACATTTATTCAAGTGGTTGGTGTGAGCATACATGTTTGAGGGTGTGTATAAAGAGTGTGTGGAAATTTCATTATTTCAATACTCATACACAAGCGTTTATTGAGGGTCATTGAGCAGTTTTGTATGCAAAAGTGCATGAATTTGGTGAAATAAGTTAACTGAAGGCGCGAAGTGTGCGCAATTTGTGAAAATTTGTTAAATTTGTTCACAGACCATATACATATATATACTAATTTAACATTATGTATATTTTTATTTCACACAAACACACACTTTATCTACTTTTAACGCTTTTATATATAAAGCTTTACTTATTTGATTTTAATATATTATTTTCCCATTAGCACAATCCGTTAAATATATGTCAGTATGATTAGTGTGTTGAAGTGTATAAATGGAGTACAATGATAGCTGTGCTCTCTTTAATGGAAATACATATATTTGTAGTTTATTGGAGAATACAGTGCAGTTTATTATCAGAATCACAATATGAATCAATTTTATAATGTACAGACATTCTATCCGTCCATATTTCTTTCGTAATTAATCTATAGCTTACAATTTTTGGATATTTATTCTTAAAATTGGGCCAAAGAATGTACTTTGTATGAAACAAAATTGGACTTGATAACTCTATTTTAAGGACACGTTCCCATATAACATTCTTTTTAACAAGAAAATCTTAAATACCTTTCATATTTATATGAAAACAGTGGGCGGGGCAGGTACATGATTGTGTCTTATAAATGTGTAAATTAATTACTTATCAGCTGGCAACTGTAGTTTTACGCTGAGTATGTTTTTTTGTAAATTGTGCGAGTGTCCGTTATTCGACCACATCCATTTTTGACACATGGATAGATACGCTGATAAAAAATATCTGCAACTAATTCCAACTATATAGCTAAATTTTTGTGATTGACTTTTGTAGATTGTGGGCGTGTCTG
The DNA here is from genome assembly GCA_949710015.1 of Crataerina pallida. Lineage (NCBI taxonomy): Eukaryota > Metazoa > Arthropoda > Insecta > Diptera > Hippoboscidae > Crataerina > Crataerina pallida. The sequence goes on along the minus strand of OX453290.1, from coordinate 27,659,655 downwards.
TTATTCGATTTTACTCAATTTAAATAGCGATCTGCCTTCAGAAACTTTAGACAGGTAAAGTACCAACAACAGATGGACAAACATACGGACATAGGACATTTTGTCATTCAGATTTTAATATTGATCATGTATATATATATATATACTTTTTAGGATCCATGAGGCCTCCTTCCAGTTGTGGCAATTGGAATGACAAACTTAGTATACCCGCCATCTTATGAGGATTTTGATTTGGTTTCCCTCTATACTATAAAGTACTAAATAGTCAGGCTATAGCGTTTCCACGTGTGCCTACTTTGTGCGGTGGGGTTGGCATTTTTTGGGTTTCCACCAAACATTATCTTAAATATTAAATGTATTTATGTTTTTTCGAGTATATGGTATGCGTGTAAATATGTGAACCTGTAAGAGCACAAAAGCATGTGTATGCGGTGGGGTGTGTGGTCTGTGTGTTATATAACAATTGAACAATTGCAAGCAAATAGAAATGGATTTTAATTAAATTTTCTGCTAAAACATCAAAATTATTTTTCGACCATTTGTTATCGTTGCTAATGCTGTAGTTATAATGCTTATTGTTTTTGTTATTGTACAATATAATTGCACGAAATGTTACGCTGAACAATAACAATATTTAGAAATAACCAATAACCAGTAATTGTTTCCTCTACGTTTTAAATTTTAATAATGTACGAAAAAAGAAACCCTTTGATGGAAAAAATTGCACTTTTTTAATATCAATAAAATAAAATAAAATAATAATATGGTTATATATAAAAAGTATCACACACCCTGTATAATTGTTTCTTTTAGGGTCATAACTTTATTAATTGCTAAATATTTACGCGTCTGCATATTTTCTATAAATTAAGAAAAATGAAATTTCATTAACATACAAAAAACAGTTCGTTAGTTTTTTTTGACCATTAACCTTTACAATTAACCTCTTACCGCCTCTGTTCTCTTGATAAAGAAAATGACAAAAAAATTTATATATTGTATGCAACTGTAGTTGTCAACTTTAAGAACTGTTATGAATAATTAAGAGACTTTGGGAGATGGGAAGCAGAAACAAAAAAAATAAAAAATTAAATGCCATGACATCGAGATAATAAAATTAAATATTTATACCCGCTACATAAGGAGTTTGCGAAGTTGCTTTTAAAATATTCTGTTTAGTATTCTGTTGAGAAAGAGGCGTCGTAGAACCTACTGACACGATATAGTGATTCTTGTGAACCAAACCCAAAATCTACAGAAATCTGTCACAGCTTCATAGTTGAAATATTTTATACAAATTTTTATTTTTAAAAATTGTATCAAAAGTGGGCGTAGTCGTTTAACCAATATGCCTAAAATTGTTCATTTTGGTAAAATTTCGACCTTTAAGTGAAGCAAACTTTATTTGAAGATATATATATACCTGGCTTGCACATATTTAATAAGTGCTACTAGAGAGTATTTCATGTTATGATGGCGGTACAATAAGTTTCTCATTTAGTATGGAACTACCATAGAGAGGCTTCAGGGACCTTTTAAAGAATATACTTTTTTTTCGATCAGTATCAAAATCTTATTTGATCTACGTATACCCATATTTTGTAAGCCCTCTAAGGGTTGCTAAAATAAAGAGTTTCTTAGTACTTAGGCTCTTGTTTAAAATGGGGCAAAATTTGGATGAGAGTTACGTACACAATCGATAAAAATTTATCTATCTTAACTATAACATACCCAATGTTATAAATATACTATATACATACCAAGAATGGGCGGAGTAAGGTAACAGATAACGCCTACAATAAAAAGTTTTTAAAACTTTGGAAAAATCTTTGCTTCCTTCCTTGACCTGCCACTTGAAGGGTATTTAAGATTTGTTTTGAACCAAATTTAGTTTCTTACGTATTTGTCATACTACCCAACTGTACGATTTTTCACCGTGCAACACTTTAAAGTACAAGGACAAAGTTTTTTGAGGGCTTTGGCAACATGACTTTTCACATGCATACAAACGAATAATTGGAATGAATGAATAAATGAATGAATGAATTGTAAAGTTTTGCTAATTTCTGTGAATTATTTCTTATTTTTTTTTTTTTATTTTATTTTAAGGAAATTTACATTTTGTGCGTGTATAAGACAAATAAGAATATTACGTATGTTAACTGGAAAGTTTGTGCGTGCGGTGAAAGGTCGGCATTTACTTTTACACTTTATGGCATTCAACGGCCTGAACTCTTCAAAAGATCAAGTATTTTGTAGATAGAGTGTAAGTGTGTGTGTGTGTGTGTGTGCAAATGAATGTCTATTGTTTTATAATAACGTATTCATTCATTCATATTCTCTTTACTTTTTCGTTGTTGTAAAGCAATCCTTACAATTGAATTAAGCATTTCAAAACTTTGCGGCAACAATATGAGAATTTTTGCTACAAAGCATTTTAGTTTTGAAAAAGATAAATGTGCCAATGATTAATGATAGCTATTTATGTGAAAGAATGCATCCGAGAAGCTGTAAACAACTGCGGTTATGCAATAATCTTCCAATAAAATGTGAATCGTTTTTGAAGGCTTGAAGAATGTTATGAAATTTAATTAATTGAAATTCCTAAAAGTAGACTTTAGAGAAATATTTAACGGTATCTTTTCGAAAGTGGCCACCTACACGTAATGTTTAATAAGCAAATAATTTATAACTTAATTGAAAGCATTTATCAAGTGTTAAATGCATAATTTCATAAATTTTTATCATAATTTATTTATATGCGGAAAGTTGTGAAGAGAAAATATACGCTTCAATACTTATGCTAAACGGTGTTCGCTCAATTAAAGCATAAAACATTTTCCCAGCACAATTAAAATGTTAATCAAGGGTATTACGCTTACAGCACGTAAATTACTACATTAAGGTTTTTTTATTCCTCTATATATACGGTTTAGTTTTACTCTACTAATCTGTATAGTATTTTGAAATAATTTTCCTGTTAATCCATATGGTAGCTTGAAAACGAGAACAAGCAAATCCGCGCGGGTTTCACTACCACTGCCACAGCCTTTACTGTTGCTACTTAACATTATTTGTAGAATTTTAAATAAATTTCTTATTTGTAATGAATGATGTGTGATGATGGAAGCGAATGTGATGTGGCATGTAACCAAACCATGTTATGCTCGTACATTAATGTTGCATCTCATTCGCCTAAATAATGGTGCTGCTGTTGATGATGATGATGATGATGATGATGATGATTACGAATGCTTTTCATTACAAAAGGAAGACCACGATGAGGATTTTCTCGACACTTTTCCCCATTTTTTTTCCTCTTTTTGAAAGCAATATTTAAGTGCATGGTTAAAGTAAACACAATTAATTTACAAAGCTCAAGCGCTGTGCTATAAAGCATTGCCAACCTTTAGTACTTCCCCCAGTAAACAAATCTAACCATTGTGTGTTTTCCAACAACTCTATAAATATATTTTATAAACATACATATATATATATAAGGATAGGAAACAACACGTTTCGCCATTTTATTATGCATTTAGTTTAGTTTGGTTTCTTGTACTCCCTCAGCGGAATTTCGATGAGGGATTGTGGTATGGGGTGAGTTTAAAGTGGTTTTGCTTCCAGTTAATATAATGAAATGTGTTTTGTACTGAATGTATTTGTCAAGAAAAGAGTATACATTTTAAGTAAATTATTTTTTATGATGTCTTCCATGTAGCTGTGATTATATAATTAAATATTAAACTTAATTGTATTGTTGACAAAATTGTTGATGATTAATTGAAAGATTTTTTCCCATTGAAAACAAATTCAATATAAATTTTTAATGAAATCGATTTTTTGATCAAATTTTTATTAATAAAAAGAAATAATTTGTCAAGACCGACCATTTAATACCTTACACTACTTAGCTTGCCATAGAAGTTATTTTGTGAAATATAATTGTTTGGCAAGGGGTTCTAAAAATGGACCGATCGAGTTCAAATTCGGCACAGCCAATTATTTAACAAATCTTTACCAAATTTGGTCAAAGAATACTTAACTTTGCAATTTTTTTCTTTATAAATACTTCCATTATAAAAGAACCTTATATGGAGAGGGATTCTAAAAATGGTGCAATTTGAACTATTTCCAATAATTTTTCTCTTTACTTTAATAATCTCAAAAAAAAAAAAAAAAGATCTCAAAAAATTAAGAAAAAATTTACATGGACAGATATACGTATATACAGACATGGTTAAATTCACATTTTGATCCTAAACGCATTAAATTTATATACTTTTTGCCTCATTATCTGCCCTCAAATTGGCTTAATGCTAAGTTATATTTATGATTAACACAATGTTTTAGTAATTATTAGTGTTTTTAAAGCAACATACATATATATACATAAATAGAGAAAAATGTGTTTTTGTTTGTTTGTTTGTAAATATAATTATTACTAACTAAGCAGTTGTCAAGAGCAAAATAAAGTAAATACCAGTTGAATTGTCAGGCTTATATATAATATGACAGAGTGCATATTAAAATATATCCAAACAAATAAATGAATGCAACGGTAGTGCAACGGTGCGAAAGGGCTTACAGTGCTTTATAATATCATTAAATTGATAACAATGGCAAATTAAACATAATAAGTAACACAATATTCATTAAAATCTAATAAAACAACAGTAATGACAAACAAAACACAACACAACACAACACCATAACGTATATGTACGTAGACTAACTGGACAATTTTAAGCAATCAAATAATAAACCACACCTATTGATTGGTTGGGTAAGGGTGTGTGGGTATGTGTCTCTTTGTTTACTTATTTGCGTATAATTGAAATTTCATTTGTATTTGTATTTACCGTTACTGACTGACACAATTATTATAAAATCTAATTTAAATTTCTCGTTTCAGTATTTTATTAAGTATTTTGTACACACAGTTCATTTAAACGCAAAGCAACTGAATGAGGTGTGATTGTAATTTGTAATCATTTGTAAACTCTTACTGTAACACATTAGAAATGTATGTATTTACATATTAAAATTAGTACTTTGGTGTTAGTGGTACTTAGTTAGTTTGTATTAGTATTAGTATTAGTATTGTACATTGAAACATAATATTTTAATAAATATTTTGTTTGTTGTAAATTCAACTGATAATTATTTGATATAAAAATACCGCACAAAATAACCAAATTGAATAAACCAAAAATTATTTGTACTCAATTTAATTTTGGTTTAACGCCTACGTACACAATTTTATCATATATTTATAATCATTACATATATGTATGTATATACCATAGTATTTAAAAAGTTATTAAAAATAAATAAATTTGGCTTGTAGATCATATCTTAAATACCCTTCATATTTATAAGCAAATAGAGGGCGTGGCATGCATCTGATTACGCTCTTTATAGTTTTTGCCATACGTATCAACTAACAAGTCGCATTTGCTTAAATTAAATTATATAAAGTTTTTTTTTTTTTAAATTGTGGGCGTGTTTGTTATATGACCATGCCCATTTTTGATACGACAATGGATGTACTAATTATAGATATGTGTACTAAATTTCATTTTGTGCTTATAAGAATTTTTTTGCCAATTATGGGCGTGGCACTTGGTCGAACCAAAGAATCTACGTTCAGAACATGAATAATTTTAGATCTCTTTTATAAAAATTTACAATTATGAGTTTGATATACATGTTCACAGTGACAAACGTGTCTAGATGGGCTCCGTTTTTGATATTAATCAAGAATATATATACTTTGTAGGGTCTCTGAAGCTTACTTCATGGTATAGCAACCTGAGTATATCATCATCACTAAGGTGGAGGAATTTTAATTTTTTAATTTATTTCAATGCTTCCTAAGCTTTAAATATTTATTATATGAATATTGTACTTTTACTGAAATTATTCTTCTTTCTGTTCTTTTTTAATAATAAAAAAAGAAATTGAAATAAAATTTTCTATTTGTTTGTTTTGTAGTGTGGGTAGTAAATGTGTGTCTGTCATCTCTCAATATCAAAATTTTGAGTTTTGTGTTTAAAAAACTGACATTTAATCTTCTTAAAAGTCATCTTTATTGTACATAGTTTTATATATAGTTGGACTCGTTCTTTCTAAAAAAAAAAAAAAGAAAAAAAAAACGAAAAGTTTAGAATTATAATAATTTCGTGTGAATGCTTGTAACAGTTGGAAGAAAACGTTCTAAGGAGTCATTTGGTTTAATCTTGTTACATTTAGAATGAAGCGCCAGAACCTTTTAAACGCTTAAATTCATAATAAGTAATAAAATCTGCTTCAATGTAACAATATCCGGGAGTCTGCCCATCTGCATTGAAAAGTTAATGTTTGCAAAAATTTAAACATTTAAGTAGAAATTTGCTTTAATATAGTTGGAAAGCAGAAACGCCTACAATTTAGAAATAATTCTTATTAAGCATAGAATCTTACAGTTGATGAGAAATAGAAGACATACTTTAATGATTGCTAAAGCACCTTTAGTTTTAAATATGTAGGGTGTTTAAAATTTAGCTTAAACTAAATATAACTCCTTTTATTTGTTGAAAATTTAGTTTTCCTTTTTTATTGCTTTACACAACATAAATATATTCTTTGCTTATTGACCCTGCTCAAGTAATCCCATATACAATGTAAAAGTGTTATACAAAACAAAACAATACAAAATACAAGTAAATAAGAAAGTCAAGTGTGGCTTAATCCCCATCTTAAATACCCTATACACATATATACGCATATCAAGGTAGTGGTAGCATGTATTATGTCTGAAACTTAGGTTGGATTGTGCATCAAAAATGCGTTTTTTGTACACTGTGGTCGGGGTCGTTATTTGATCTTGATTTTTTCGATTTTTAGTGCATCGATGAATAAAGTAATTTGTGTACAAATTGTTAACTTCAAAGTTTAATTTTATGGTTAGTGAAAATGTGGGCGTGGCTTTTAATCGCTTTTACTTATTTTAATTAGAAATCTATTTACAGGTATTAAGTATATCTGCATCAAATTTGACGTCGATATCTCAATTTTGACGTCATTGACTTTTTCATCAAAAGATGGTCATTGATTAATCGCATTCAAAATTTTGATTTCTCAATTTCTCATTCCCAACTATTCTCATATCCATCCACATTTATCATTAAATTGATTCAGATTTTGAGGCTAATAAACTGAAAGACTTAGGAGAGTGGACTGAAGAACCCATCACGCAATGGCATTTAGAAGGGCAAGTCGCAACTTATGTGCAGAATATAGTGAATATTCTAAAGTACAGCAATTTATTGTCAATTATCAAAACTCAAATATCGACAGATATTTGTTATCAGTAGAAAATTGTAATTGTTTGGTATTCATTATATATACATATATGATTTATATTCTCAGATTTGTTTGCTGGTTAGTTTGCTTTTAATCTAAGCAAATTCATTCGTACGTTAAGAAAAATATTTATTCAAAAAAATGAAAAATTATAGAAAAAAAAAGGAAAAACAAATGTTTATAATGCTGAAAATGCAATATTTTAATCAGAAAGACATAAAGTAGATTACAATATATGTTACTTAAGTAAGCAAGAAACAAAAATTACGAAAAGAAAGACACTTGAGACTTGCTCTTACACAATGAAGGACAGTACAACTGATTCAGAGTATAGAAAAGTGCATCATAGGCTGCAGGAATACCGTAAGTGTAATGAATTAATTTTTTGACATTTTAAGTATCAAAATTGTTGTCATGTCAAGTTTTTGTAAGCATTCTAATTAAATTATAGGGTTTCAAAGAATAAATTATATGAAGAGAAAGGAAACTTTACCAAAGATTACCTTTACCAAAGATTACCTTTCTCTTCTTTGCTTTTCTTTTTACACTTAAATAATATTTAAGATTTGGCTTAAGCCGAATTTCGTTCTCTTACTTGCTTAAAATCATTCTTGAATGCAGTGACATTAGCTCCACAACAATTTACTTTGATGTTGCGATAATAAATTGTCGCTGCTGTACCTTAAAATTCCGCTCATCACACACATAACGTATCATGTCAAACAGAATAAATGCTTTCTGATTAAAATTTAAAAGTTACTGACATCCATTTGGGAATCATTATTACTCGCTTAAAGATTTCTTCTTTTTATGGATAACAAGAAGTTATCACAAGAAGAAGAAGAGAGGAAATATGAGATAGAAGGAACAGTAACTTCATCAACAGCACACAATACCTTAAGGAATTATATATATGGTTGAACAAATGGGAAGAAGCAGAGCAAACAGGATTAAGAACATAAAGAAACAGTGTTGTCAACAAATAATTATTTACGATAAACTATAAAGTTCATCAATATAGTTGAGGATCATTTTTTTTTATGTGTCATGGATGTTGGAGCATGTTGGTGTATGAATAATGATGAAAGGTTGGTATCTTGGAGGCCTTTGTAATAGATTTATATTCACTTCGAAGTATGAAGCTTTTCAGAGATTTTCTTATTAAGATGTTGACTTTTATTTTTCTGGTGGATTATAAAGGGCGAACTTAAAAAATCTAATATACTCTCTGTAATAATCTATTACTTTCGTAAGAATGCTTAAACAAAAGAAATCTTTTGAAAAAAGTTGATATGAAACGATCTTTATCTAGAAAGTTGTGCAAAGTAAAGTATTTATTCTTATTTGTTTAAGGATGTACAGGATTTTATAAATACATGCAAATATGTATACTTAAGAGTGTGCACGTTTACAGATTTATTGGGTGGCGTCTGGCAGCCAGAACGTAACAATAAATTTAAAAGAAAAGTACATTCGTTTTAACGTTAATTTAATGACACCTCGGAGCTGTGTTTGCTCTGATAAATGATTGTTTCTTTCTTTTTATTTAAAACAAGTAAAAAATAAATAAAAATATAAACAAAATAAATTACTGTGAAACATATTTTCCACCTACGCATACCAACAGTGGGCGTGGCAAATAGCTGATTACACTTTATAATATTGTAAGTAATACATAACAGCTCATATATGAGGTTTTTTTAAATCAAATGATGGGTGCCTGTATTCCGAACGTATAAATATGATTTTTTTAATTCAGCTGAATTTTTTTCCTAATATTTGTGGTTGATAGATAGTTTTTTTGTTGATTGTTGTTAGGCGTGGCATTCAATCAATTTTACCTAATTTATCATACATTTTTACTGATTTTTATTAATGGATACATGGACGGTCATGTCTGGATTCCGTCACATTTCGATTTTAATCAATAATATATACACTTTATAGGGTCTTTGAGACTTATTTCCAGGTAATGTAAGCAGAACAGCAAAGTTAGGTGCAGAGTATAATGACAATAATTCTTTTAAGAAGACTTTTAGATACCTTCCAGCTGTCCAATTTGTTTACACCATTAGGATAAGCGTATTATAAAAATATTATGTAGATGTGTATATGTGACAAATTTAAACTTTGTAGATCTATTTTTGTAATTGATAGTTGGCTTCTTATCGATCGTAGGCCTAGCTCTTAAAAAGAATATTTTAGTCCGGCCGGGGAAAAACGGCACCAGGGTTCACTTTTTCCTTATTTCACGCTTTTAATTTAATTTTATAAAATTCCTATAAATTAAACTTTATACACAATTTCTTAATGTTTACAAATTAAGTTTTATTCTCAAATACAAAAAAAAAAAATTATTTTTTTAATTCACGAACACTTCGAACACTTCGACTGCGAATCTTTTACTTTCCCACTAGAATATTTCGACTCTGAATCCTCCTCAACTCTGTTCGTGCCCCCTTTTCATGCACGGAAATCGCTCATACGCTCTCTCGAACGTTCGATTCTCGCCCATCTCGAACGTTCTTTTTCTCGTACGGACGTTTCACCACAGATAGGGTCATTTGTTGAAGTTGGCGGCCATGACTCGGCAGGGTTGGCAAAGTCATTGTTGTGGTGAAAAACGAGCGATTGTAAAAGAAAAATAGGTGGCGCTATTTTTCTTCTTTACACTCTCCACCGATTTTATCCAATTTAAAAAGAAAACTGCTCACAGAAATTACAATATTTCAAAGAAGCCTTAGTGGAGATGCTTAAAGTAGCCTCAGAGGTTGACGCTTGTAAAAAACTGAATATATTTTGTAGAATCTTTGAGGCCTTCTTTTAGGCGTAACAAACGAAATAACAGACTTTGTATTGAGTACAGTATGGGCGTGTCTTCTAGTATAACCCAATTCATCCATTTTCAGCAACTTTTGCAAAGTTTTTTTAAATAAAATTTTAAATTTTATACAATTTTATCTGGCTGTTGATATTATATTTAAAAAAAAAAAGTCTTAAAAATCATACTGAACGCTATAAAACTGGCATCTGCATATATTCTGTTTCCTTTATATTGATGGATTATTGTGAGTTTTTTTTTACGTTATTGTTGAGGAAAATATGTTGTTATCCTTTTTATCATTGTTTTCCTTAAACAGCTATTTTTCATTAAAATTACATTAAAATATCATTCTTTTGTATGCAAAACTTTATCTACGTATGTATGGGTATTTACTTTGATGAAGAAATTTTTTTCCTTTTTTCTACATTAATAGATGGGAAGGGTAGGAATTCAAAAGGGGGTGAGTGAAAGAAAGAAAATCAAAACAATACAAAATGCCTTAGGCTGCTTAAATCACCATTACGCGGCCATTGTTTCTATGATAGTTTTCAGAGTTAAGTAAAATTCTTTATTCTTCTTTGGCACACACACACACACACACAATGTAAAGTTTTATATTTTTCTCATACTCTCTCTTTCTCTTTCTCTATTCATTCGTTTCGGTTTCCATTGGCATTTTAGTATTTCCCCGCAAAATCGTTGTTGTTGTTGTTGTTGTTTTTTTTCTGTTCTTCTTTCACGTTTTTTCCTTTTTCATTTACTGCAAGCGTTCACAAGACTTTGAACTTCTTAAGAGAAGAAATTTCGCATGTATTCCACAAAATACTTAAGACTGCAGTTTTACAAAACTTTAAACTTTCAACACAGAAGGTAAGTTAACCTCAAATCAAACCGATTTAAGTTTAATGAAAGTTTTTTTAAATTTCCTGTTATAAAGATGCGGTTTCAAAGATTAATTTTATAAATGATGTAAGGTGGCTATAAACGACGTGGCATAAGTAAGTTCTTTAGAAAGACTTCTGGTACAAAACATTAATATATAGAAAAACATTGAACCTGAAGTTATTTAGATTCTTGTTCACTTACAATTTCTAATATAAACATAAATGATGAGTTTTTTTTGGTCAGAAAACTCGTTACTACTAGGGAGGACCTTGGAATTTGCAATAGAAAGCAAATTTCCCCCCATCACACAATCGACAATTTTACAAAAATTTTTAAAAAAATATTTATACTCCTGGTTCACCGTTCCATAAAGTTTATAGTTTAATTTTGACAAATTGTTTTTTTGAAAAAAATCACGAAAAAAATAGACCATTATGGCTCATATCATGGTATAGATTTCTAAAATATTAAAATAAATGTTTTTGCAGTTTTTTAGCTCCCAGAAAGTGACTTAACCTGTCATTAATAATTTAATGTTGAATCTGTTGTCTAACGATGCTATTGTACCTGCCGATTATTGCAATGATGTATAAATTAATTACATCTTAACATTAGGACAGCTCATCCGAAAAGTGTTTTGTATGCTCGACTTTCCGACTTTCCGACTTTCCTCGTCACAATACTAATCTAATTACAACAAAACAGAGAAGAAAAAAGCATACAAATGAAATTACTATTAAAGCATTTAATTGTCAGGTTTGTGATATTTGGAAGCAAATGGTTGGCGGTGATGATTGTGTCAGCCACTACTATCTCTAACTATGCCATAGCATGACATTGAGTGGCAGGACATGGCGAATAAATGTGTGTGGTCTGATAATCATTAAACTCTAATTAAACCTGCAATGAGTGTTCGTGAATGTTAAGATACTTCAACCATGCAAGAACATATACATATATATATATTGTATCATACCAAATGATATGAATGACAATGACGGAGAGCATCTACATCAGCATAGCAAATATGTTCATGCGTGCACTATATGTAGATGTGTCAACAACTCAATATTTATTATTAAATTATATAATTGTCATGATAACTGGGAATTATTCAATTTATTTTCAAAACATACACTTACATACATATTCTTTTCATAAAACTATCATGCACAAGTAATACCAGGATTACTGAATAATTTAAGGTGAAATAATTACGTACACCCTGCACCACTTGTGGTACTTGTGTGGTATATTAGATGTGTGCAGATGTTTATAACTTCTAAAGATAAACTCACCTTTCATTATACGGATCGTTTTCAAATTAAGATTTGGATCAATTTAGTCATTTCTGTCTGTCTGTCTGTCTCTCTGTCCGTGATGTGAAATATAGAAAATGGTTTAAATTGAACAATTTCTAGAACCGCACCTCATGTAATACCTTAATTTATATAAGACGAAAATTTGCAATTTATAATATATTTTGATAAAATTTGGTTACGTTAAATTTGGACCCGATCGGACAATTTTTAGAACCCTTTTCCATATAATGATATTTTGAGGGTGACTTATGTGGCAATACCTAGCGTTTACTGTAGTATAACTACATAGTGTAGAGTATAAATGATCAAACTTGACCAATTATAAAATTTTCATTTGTTTTTATTTTATTTTCATTACAGTAAAGATTCTCTATATTTAAGGATTTACATATTTTTAATAAATAGTTTTTGTTTATTTTTGTTGTTGTTATTATTTCGTTTGTGTTATATTGCTTGTTGAATGTTATTGTTATTGCTGTTGTTGTTATTATTATTTGCGTTCTTCTAAATGGAAATATTGATGCATGAATATTTATGAAACCTTTTGGAAAACAAAAATGGTGGATATTGTTTTGTGAATTATGTATTCCTCTGTTTACCATACATGCACAACACCCAGAATAACAGAATAAAACGATTATTTAAAATTCTAATATATGTATACAATACATGCTAACAAATATTTTGTGTTGCTTTTCTAGTTGATGTTGCAAAAATTATGCTTTAACTTGAAGTTTAAGTGGAAAGTGTCTGAGTGTTAAAGGAAAAATTATGTTATAAGCTGAACATGTTTCAATTTGTCTTTTATATGTAAAAGTTAAGTATTTTATTCCGTTTGCAAGAACCAAAAGGTGGCGTTGGATACCCTATACAGTATATATTTGTTCAATATCAAAATCTGATTCAATCTAGACAAGTCTTTCTGTCTTGTGTTGTTCAAGGTGCCATATTTTTCAGAATTTCAGTTAAAATTCAGTCCAAGTATTATTAGTGACATCCGTACACACAAGTTTCTATTTAAAATGGGCACAATTGGTAAGTGCCACGCCCACAATCAACAAAAATAAATCTAAAATACACAAAATTTTTTTTGAAAGTTAAAATTTTATTTATAATTAGTGTATCCAAGAAAAATGGGCGTGATCTTACGTGCACAATTTGAATAAAAACTTTATTTGGACTCTGACTTGTTATGACATGTAAAATGCATCCTTGCCACGCCCATGATATGTGTATAAATGTAGAGGGTTTTACAGCTGGACTTAAGTCAAATTAAATTTCGTACTTATTTGTATTTGATTTTATCATTTTTACCACTATCGGACATACGGACATGAATAAATTGATACAGCGTTTAATGTTTATTAGGACGGATAGAGGGCTTCTCACTGCATATAACAAATGTTGGACGAAAGGTAGAATGTTGCCGATCTCTGCTACTTCATATATAGTCAACTAAACCATTTTCAAAGCGATTTATTTTCTAAGATTATATATCAGAGATAACATACTTTTTAAACTCTTTTTACAACATTTTGAAAATATGCATCTATGATGCAAACCGTAGGTGCAGTAGGTGATTTGGGCTAACTATCTATATGCTTTCTTTTCCCTTTAGGTAACTTTGTATATAGTTCACCCTTGAACATACTTTGAATATACCCTGACATTGTAATACCATAGTATAGCTTAGCCTCCTCAAAAAGTAAAGTCGATTAGCATTTTTTAGCATGTTTTTTTTATATCTTTTATCATTCTTTTAAGAGTATATATTCACTTTAGCGGAATATTGGTTACAATTTCATAGATTTGAGAAAGAAAAGTGTGTATATACTAAAAGAAATACATACATTTGATATCAATATAACAGACAGACATTCTCAGATCGATGCATTATAAAAATAATAAATAAGAAATGATTCATTTGAACAAATTTTTACTAAAAATCGTTAAAATCATTTAAAGAATTATATACCAGCTACGTTTGCTACTAAAAAGCGCATAGAATAATAGATACTCAAAAATGGGTACATGGGTACGTTCATGTACTTCATCTTGCCTTTACCTGAGCCATATTCAACTCTTCCATTATAGTGTTGGACGACTACAGGGAGAGTGGGGCATCTTCTTCATTAGTTGTTAGAATAATATAAAATGTCCGATTTTTCTCCGGCAATACTTGAAATTTTTTACTTTTTCCATTATATTTGTTAATCTGGTAATCGGAAAGTGCATCTTCAAGGCAGAAAAGAAGGAGTAGGTAAACCGAAAGGCGAGACATAGATTTTATATCTTGAAGAGGTATTGCTTACAACCAAAGGACGCTCGGTATCTGAAGGCCATCTTTAGAAGACAGAATAATGTAGTGACATACATCCCTTAACACAGATTACGGGTTTTATTGAGTTTTGCTTTCTAAATCCGCTATATTTTATAGGAAAACTGTAATACTTCGATAGTAGGTTTAGAGATCCACTAGTATACTACTGCACAAGCTAACTAACGCACTCGCACTCTACAAAAGTATTTACGTAACTGTTGTATGGGGAGGTAAAAAAAATATGATTTTGTGTCATAGGTCTGCCCTAGATAGTTTAGAGTTTTAGTGTTTCCTTTTTTTTTTTTTGTCAAGTTTTGTTATTATTTTTCAATTTTTGAGATTACGTGAAAAAGGTCTTTCTAACGTTTTTTCCATTTTTCTTTTTTTTTCTTGTAACTACGTTATTTTCCATTCATATATCGTGGGCGCCTGTATTACAAATATTTTCTATGGGTTGGTGTTTTTTTTTTTTTTCGTTTTTATTTACAGAAAAAACATACTGACACAAATTTGTGTTTTGTTCAATTTTTTTATGAACATCTATTTACAATTTTTGTCCTTTTTTTTCTTTTGGTTCTCTCTTAATTGTATTTTTTATTTAAGCAAGACCTCTGTTGAACGTGACAGTGTAAATGTAGTTAAAAATTGAATATTTATAGGCTAATGTTATACTCTCCACGTAAGATGGGGGACTATACTAAATTAGTAATTTCATTTGCAACATGCAAAAAAGGCTCCAAAGATCCTACAAAAGATATATTCTTCATTAGTATCAAGAACTGGGTCAACCTAGACGTGTATGTCCGAGTGTCCGCATGTCTGTCTAACATTTCCTTGTATAGATTTTAATGCAGATCGCTATTTAAAATGAGAAAAATCGGTCGAAAGTTCCGCGATAAAGAAAAATCTATTAATTGAGCTATGAAGTCTAAATTTTTTATATAAAAAAAAAGGGATGTGCTATGTGATGTGATAAAGTAGGAGTTATCAGCCCACAGTCGATAAATAATAAAAAATATTCGCTAAGAAAATGATCTCTTACCTTGGTGTAGCCAAAAAAAGCGTGTAATCGAATAATGGACAGGCCCATAATCACACCCATAGACTTTTTTTTTTTTTTGCTACTATTTTATCAGTAATAATTCCTTGGTCGAATAACAGACACAATGTACACGATTCGCACGCTGTTACAAAGCGTCATCATATACCTGCCGCGCCCACTATTTGTATGTAGATGTATAGGGTATTTAAGATTTGACCTAAGCCTAAATTGATATCTCAGTGTAGGTGTGTGCGCGTATACATATAATTTATTTAATATTTTTAACAAATCTCTTAAATTTTTAATAAATTCCATTTCATATTAGATAATTGCCTGAAAAGTAATTTGTCTTGAGTTCATCAGAGTATCTTTCTTAAATATTATCTTTTCTGCTGCTTATTGTTCTTCTGTTTATTTAGTTTTCTGAACAGTAATAACTGAGGTTTTTTTTTTGAAGAAAGCCTGCAAGTCATGTTAGATATTAAAATATATTGCAACACACAGGGAACACATATGTTTGTAAAATATGTTTAATCAGCAGCAGTAAGAAGCAACAATCCTTGTACATATAACAGTTATTCAATTTTACATTTAACACTCTGGTAACATGTGTAAGTTCTAAC
The DNA here is from genome assembly GCA_949710015.1 of Crataerina pallida. NCBI lineage: Eukaryota > Metazoa > Arthropoda > Insecta > Diptera > Hippoboscidae > Crataerina > Crataerina pallida. The sequence continues at coordinate 27,643,292 of OX453290.1, read as the reverse complement.
AGTTTGCTGTACAGTTTCGCATACATGAACAAGTGATTGAGAAACGTGTGTGTTTGAATGAATAGCAAATAATGCTTGACTGACTGTGCCATTACTTACATTTGTATACATATATATGTATGAATTGAATCAGGTGTAAATGTTGCACGTGTATGAAGAACCGTGAATATATTTGAAAGGAACCATTTTGGTTATAAGTGACTTTGATTGAATTTCTTACTTTTTTCCACTTCACAACCTCGCAACATGTTGTTCTGTTTTTTATGTTATAGTAAAAGGTTAAAATGTTATTTAATACATTCAAATTAGGCAGCATTAGTTTATTGGAAACTATTTTTTTTTTTGACAATACCAGGCATTGGATTATTGGAGATTTTTTTACAAGTATTACAAAAAGTTTTGTAAGCTGTACTGAATGCAGGTAATACAAGTGCGGTACGTATCCAAGGCTATCCGCAATCGACGAAGGCATCACCCAAAAACCGTACGAGCAGATCTTGCTTAAAAAAGAACTTTTATATCCTACAGCACTTGTGTCAAAGTGTGTGCGGATTTTTGTAACTCCTAAACGGCTCAGATCAATTCGGAACCACTTTATTAATCGATTTAACCATGTCCGTCTGTCTGTGGTTAAGGTCGCATTTATTGAAAGTGTACAATAACAGACAGATACGCTCACACACATGTCAAGAGCGACTCACTTTTTAACATTGATATAGAATTTGTGAGGTCTTCGTAAGGTCTCTAACACCTCCTTCTGAATGTTGCAAATGAAATAACAAACTTGGTGTATATCCCCCACCCTATGTGGAGGGTATAAAAACATTAAAATGAATATATCATATACTTGTACATTCTGGTCCTTTAAGCACATCATTATAATTGCAGAAATGAAGAGTGAAAAAGCTGGCAATAATCGATTCGATTGGATTCTTTCCGTCATACTCAGTACACATTATAATACTTTTATGGTTGAATAAGGGGCGAATGTTTTTTTTTTCTTCTTCTTTTTTTAATAATAATTAATGCTCAAATTGATTATAGGAAGAAAAGCTTATATGTATGTACGTATTGATTACAGTTTAATTAAAAAGTCATTTCGAAGTGACCAATTAAATTAAATTAAATTTTGCTCGCATGTGTTCCTCAATTTTCATTTTTCCCATAACTGGATAACGACACCATTTCATTCACGGTATAGATTAATGTATGTAAGGCTATGTGTATATATATATATATATATATAGGTATATATATGAATAAAGAAAGAGAGGGATGGAGATAGAAAGGGAAATGTGTGTTTTAATATCTATGTGTGTGGTGGAGCAACAAGTTCATTTGCATTATGAACTTTTTTTTTTTAACTTTATTTCCGTTTCCGTTTACAATATACAATTAACACCACGCTGTGACGTTATTTCACTGAGGGTGGCGAAACGAACAAACGAACGAAACTCAAGTTATGTGTAAAGTTGGTCACGGTTTGTTTATATACAATTCACATTAAAACGTCACAGCAAATGTGCCGCCAACTACAATTACAAATAATGAAAAAGGGAAAAGAAACAAAAAACAGAAACAGTAAAAGAAAATGTAATTAAAGGTAACGCGACGGGTAAATATTTTCCCCCTAATTATAAGCATACCATCAATATAAAGGGTTGCACAGATAGACGAAAAGAAAGAGCTATGTGGCGTCACACAATAGCACAATACAACAACACTTGCAATTTACATTATACATGATTTTCATAAAATTTAATTTATTATCGTAATTATGTTGCTGACGCACGTACACATACACACAAACAAAGAAAAAAAATTCTCTAACGCATAAAATTGATTATCATGTAACACAGACGTGTAATATTTGAACATGAAACCCTAAATCATTGTTACCACACAGAATAATAATAAATAAAATAAATTTATATACGTATTACCGCAATACTACTATTCCAAGTATTTATTAGCACCACATCAACATTGATTGAACAGAGTCTCGTACATAACCACACATCACCATGGCGTGTGTGCGTGTGTGTGTGTTTGTTTAAGCGGAATTTTATTATAAATATTCCATGCATGGCACACATTTCATTATATAGTTTCGTTGAGTGTGTGAAAATATCGTATATATGTATTTTATTTATATACGGTACTAATCTCTAATGGTTGTACAAAAGACAATTGTTTAGTTACAGTTATAACATTAACAACAAAAACCATACAACGTCCGCAATATTTGGTGTAATCCTACAAATTATATATTGAGAGTGTTTTATTACATATTTACACATATATATATATATATATATATTCTCCTGACGTAATACTTAACGGTGGTTCCACGAGATCTACCGTCGGACACATATATATATATATATATATATATACTGGTATGTATATACATGCGATGAACAAAATAATGTGAACTCCATGCAATACAACTAGTGCATCTTGTTGTTGTTGTTGGCAACACTGTTTTCGTGTATATTATGATCTCTCAGACTTCGAAAGAGTTTGTGCTCGGATAGCGGGAGCTAACAATATCGATAACGGTACCGATACTGATACTGATACTGACACTGATACTGATACTGATACTGATACTGATACTGATACTGATACTGATACTGATACTGGTACTGGTACTGACACTGACACTGATACTGATACTGACACTGACACTGATACTGATACTGACACTGACATTCACGTAAGTAAGTATGGGTAAAGATTTGCTATTTACCCCGTGTCCTCCAATACGGTTAAACAAGTTCATTAAATTGTTGTTATTTCCAAATAAAAAATCCTATATAAAGCTTCAAAAGTCCTACAATTTCGTAAGGAATATTGTTTTATATAAACTACAATCAAAGTAGATTCCTATCTTGTAAATTAAATTTTTTAGCTAGGCTAATGAAAGTATTAAACACAACAACAACTAGTTCCTCAATTAAATTTTAACACAAATACTTACAGTTGAGGTTTCTAGAATTCATTTATTGCATTTCAAAGAGTTTTGTAAACTCAGTAAGAGTAACTACAATACTGCAGTGGTGGTAAGAGACCAGATAGGAACAGGTAATAAAATTGTTTTGCAATAATTTTTTCTTTCCTCAAGTTTAGAATAAACTTAATAATGTAGTTTAATAAAAAAATCTACTTCGTGTAATATAAAATAATTTAATATCTACTCGTATATGTTTTGAAATGAATATTTCATTGGACTAAATTGAAATAGTGAAAAATTAACACTTGGTAACTGAAGGGAATGAACTGGACTGGTTTCAAACTCGCACTCATCGAGTTCTCATCAGCAGTTCTCATATTCACCGAAAACTTACTAATAAAATATTTTTTTTTTATTTCGATTATTTTTTTTTTTTTGTCGAATTCTCTACTTTAATACCTTAAAAAAACCTTTAACCCTTTTTAGCTTTAGTACATATCAAGAAAAAAAGCATTTCAGCTACTACAGCTAAACTTTGTTGATAAGGTTTTCTTGAAAACAATTTGTAGCTTCTGGTAAGGTCGACTTTATTTGATTTGAATATTTTGTATATATTATATATATTTACTTGGTATATTTACACAAATACATATACACATACACAGATAAAACTCTATTCACATTTTCATTAAACTAATGCACGGTGTGGCCAAATAAAATATTTGTTTTACTGGTGTTTAGAATTTCACAGTTACATACACACATACGTGCACACACCACACACACACAAAATCATTTTATTAGGTAACATTTCTACAAAGTAATTATATTTAAATAATTGACCATACAGTGGTAGTGGAGTTGGCTTAAGTGAAATTTTATATATGCGGAGTAGTGAGGTGCAAAATTTTAAATGAGATAAAAATTATTCAATTAGATTAATAAATATATCTGCCTATTGTGTTGGTGTAATGATAGAGCCACAATTACTCTATATCCACTTGAGATGAAATTGAGTAAAAGGTTTATAGATGCTTCGGATTATTGACACTAAAATTTTTTTATAAATTTGTATATAAATGGTGACGGTTTTGATAAAGTGTGAAAGGAAATAGAGTTAAAATATATTAATTGGTTCTATCCAATTAGTTAGTACCCCACATAGCTTTTTGTCATATAAAAAAACTATGGCGCTAAAGATTGTTATATGAAAAGTGCTTTTAAAAATGGCCCGATCCGGTCCAAGTTAAGTTTTTAAGCTATTCGTTTATTTTTCATTAAGTTTTATTGAAAAATTAAAAAAAAAATGGATATTTTCGTTATAGGGGGAATTCTAAAAATAGACCAATTAGGTTCATTTTCAATAGTATATATCTAGGGCCTTAAAAATATCTCTCTATCAGTTTAACTTTGATTTTGCCTCGTTTTTTATATATGTAATATAAACGATAGGAACCAATTTTGGGCGTGCCACGCCCACTACTTGTTTATAAAAATGGATATTTGGACCAAAGGCAAAGTTATTTTTTACTAGTCGCATCAATTTTTTTTCCCGTGAACGAACAGAGGGACAAGATGGAGTTTAGTTAAATATAAGAATTTTATTCATAATTTTATTTAGAAAAAAAGAAAAAATTTTTTTTTAAAGATCGTCCATCAGGAAAGAAAACTTATAAACTTTCTACACCGACTTATCCCTGATATTATCCCGTCTACATGGAATTTAAATTTAAATCACCCATTTCTACGCAGCCTTTAATTCCACAGTTCTGCATTTTTCCCGCCTTAACAATTCAAGTGTTATGCTTGTGGTCATAATATGTAATTTTGAGTGCAAATGCGGCGCTGTGTTATTTCCTTTAGGCACTGTTAAGTATTTAACATTTCCGGGTTGCGTGTTTCTCTGCATGACCAGAGAACACTCATCTGTACATATATACATATGAACACATTGTTGTAACATTTTATGTTATAATTATTAGTATACTTTTAGGTGACTATGGTTATATTCATATAAAATATATTTTTATCATTTCCTTAGAATTTCATGCATACAATAGAAAAACGATAATCATACATACATACACATATATGATATCTTTACACTATCAACATTGTCTACTTGACTTCAATGTTATTTCTTTATCATACACATATGTATATAAATCATCTAAACATGTTGAAGCGGTGGCCGTGGAGTTTATTTTTTTATATCAAAGGATTTACTAAGTTTGTGCGGATGTTTGTAACTCTTAAACGGCAAAGGCCACACCCATCTTTCTTTCTACCGATCGATTCAGAATCAAAATCTGAATCAATCAATGTATTCATGTCTGTCTGCAAGCTACAGGACATGTATTGAACCAAAAAAGAACTCTGTTGAAAATGGATCAGATTGGGGCCCTATTACAATGAAAGTCTTTTTATGTAAAAAAATGGCAATTATTAATATATCTTGGCAAAATGTGGAGAAGAATAGTTCATTAGTTTCTAAATTGAACCGGATCGGACAATTTTTAGACGCCCTTCCCATATAATGATATTTAATGAAGAGACTTATAACCTCGCCTTTACTGACACAATTAAACTAATGTAAGGAGCCAAGTGGTGTAGGGTTTTAAATGGTCAAGCTCGACCGACTATAATATTTTCACTTGTTGTGTTTTGAAATATTGATGCTATACCTAAATTATTGGTACTCTGCTATACGGTAAGTAGATAAAACACAATCTTTATGTGGCATAGACAAGGGATTGGTTTTTTGTATCGCAAATTGCAAATTAACATGAACTGATGTAGTGTAAATGGTTTTTTGCATGTACTGGACAGATTTACATACTTTTTTTTATTTATGTTTCAAATATGTATGTGTGTAAATAGTTAACAATATGTAAATTTTGTGAAGATTTCTGGAGAGTTTTTCACACAGAAATATTTGCATTTGATGTTTATGAGTTGCTGTTGTTGTTGTTGTTGTTGTCTAAACATCAAGCAAACAAATGTGCAATTGATGTCTTTTTGCTTTTTTGTTTTGTTTTTGCAATTATGATCAAGTGTGTATTTTCACAAGATAATCGATACGTTTCTTCTGGGATGTAGAGGCCACTTCTCTTTATTCCGTATTTGAAGATTTTCTCTTCCCTTTATGGTTCGTTTTCTTTTTACATTTTGTTTTTCATGCAGCATAGTAGAGATTTATAAAGAAACGCATATATTTATACGTGTGTACCGTATGGTATATATCAGCAATTTTATTGTAACATACACACATACATGCATGCATATATGGAGGGCTTTGTATTAGTGAATGAACCAGTAAAAACGAATATTTACAAACGCATTCAACCAACCGCAATCACTTACATTTATACATACGCATACGTGCATACTAACTAACATACATAAGTGTATACTTCAGTAAATTAATTAGTTTTTCTTTGTTTGGTGCCAAAATCTAATTTTCAGTTTACGATGTACAAAACTATGTGACAACAGACTACCATGAAAAGAATGAAGAATATATGTTTGAAAAGTGTGCAAGCGTGCAAGTGTATGAGAATGACAGAAACGAGAATGATAACTGACATAAAAAGAAAATGTAATATTTATTTATCTCTTTTTTTATCTTTTTACATTTTTTTGTTTTGAAAATTTGATTTAAATAAAGAGTCATACGTTGGTGTCACTTGAAACTTTAACAAACTTTTTTTTTATAGAATTTTAGTATGAGAGCTTTTCTAACTGTTCAGTAAAGTTTCGTTTACTAAATAAATACATATGCATATTATTTATATGTGTCATAAGTTTTTTTTGCTAATTATTGTTTAATGCGCTTGTAGTGACTTTGCTAGATGTTAAGAATTTTATGGCTTTTTTGGGTTAATTTTATAATAAATATGAATTATTCAAACCTTGTGTTACAGGTGCTGTTTGCTTATAGAATAACATTTTCTATATATTATCTATGTAACAAACCATTAAAAGTTAGACAGTTGCAGAAATTTTGGTATTTTATCCACAACCTTCACTTGTACAGATTTGCTATGTGTTTGTTTTTTTGAGAATTTTATATTTTTTGTACTTAGACAGAACTAAGATAGAATCATATAATAATAATATTGAATATTTTGAAACGGATGCACAGTCTGTCTAGAAGAAGGTCTCTTAAAATTGCAACCACCGACGAAGAATTGCAATAATAATTTTTTATAATTTCCAAAGATTGCTCATTTGTGAATTTCTCTAGGATAAAAGTGTTAATCTTGTTGACGTTTTAATGTTGACAGATCATCAAAAAACGTTTAAGAAAGTTTTCGTATTCAAATACGAAATTGTTATGTTAGAGTTGAAAAATAAGTTACAATATTAAAATGTTTTTTATTGTTTTTTTATTTCATTTTAAAATAGGGAAAATCAGCCAGGAGCACCGCTCTTCAATGACACTTTTCCTTTAACTCACTAATGCATGAATATTAGGTAGCATTTAAAATTCAACATAATCCCAATATTTTATCACAACCAGTTGGTTTAATCACGTACTCGGTTTTATTCGATTCCTTTATACTCATTCTATTTCTATTGTACTCTCTGGTTTTGATTGGACTTTATTGTCTACATACATACGGACATGATATGCGTTTTGTTTGTATTTGTGTGTGTAGATCCTCTTTGTGTTATTGCTGAAAATGGGGTTTGCGGCATCACAACCCATACAGCGAGCCATCCAGAGACAATAGAAATGCTGCATAAATTGTATGCGGTGTGGACATGTGTGTGAATGTGCGGTACAAATATACAATATTGCTATGTGAGAATGGCCGCAGACTTGTTGACACGTTTATGAACTCCGCATAGTAACGGTGTTTGAGGTAATGGTTGAGGTTTTTCCTCTACATTTATCAAAAATATATCACACACACACACGCACACATGTACACATCTGTGTACCTTTATTATTAGTAACATATAAGAAAACCAAATTCGGCTAATGCCACATCTTAAATACCCTCCATGCCAATAATAGTGAGCATGGCAGGTATATTATTACGTTCTCTAATAGTGTAGGTATTACGTATGAGCTTGCAAGTCAAGGTTTACGTGGAATACGGTTTATTGTAAATTGTGGGCGTATCTTTTAAATTCAATGACAAAAATTTGTATTATACCCTGCAACACATGTGGCAGAAGGTGTTTTAACTAGATGCGGATGTTTTGGTTTGTAACTCCATAACGGCAATTGCCACACCCACCGTCAGTTATACCGATTTTAACCATGTCCGTCTGTCTATCTATGTACATTTTATAAAAAGAAAAATTTTCCATCAAAAAAAAAAAAATTAAATTGAATAATAGATTAAGTGGTGTACGGTACTTGATGGTCGGGCTTGACCCAGTATAATATTTTTACTTGTGTTCTAATTTCATTGCTGATTTTTTGTAGATAATAGATGGATTTTGACCCTTTATAGGCGTGGCACATGAACGATTTTACTCAATGTAAATAAAAACCTTCCTACAGAAACTTCAAATCTTTACATTAAAAGTTCTAACAGTTACAACAGACACATGGACACATCCGCAAGTACACACATTTGTGATGAGAGGATTTATGATGCAAATCGAAAAAAACTGCCAGAAGATAAACGCTATGTTATCAAATATTTTAGCGGAGCTATGAGGATGCGATGAGTGAAGAAGACTACGAACCTACAGAAAATTGTATATTAATACAAATCATCACCGTAAAGTAATACCTAACTGCTGCTCCACGGAGGGATGGTAGACATTGGAGGGTGTATGTGTATACCGGAGTAAATTCAGGTTCAGTTTTGTATATGAATCGTGCATGCCAACAGTCCAACAGACAATGGTCTGCTTGTGTCTAAGAAATTTCATGTACAGGATATAAAAGCAGCACACCTGGCTCGCCTATGTAGTGTTATTATCGGCATACATTTAGTGTATAAATTGATGGTAAAAATATCCAAACTAAACCAAACTAATTGTTTAATATTGTTGCTGAAGCGAAAATTAAACTTGATTAGAGTAAAATGTTGTAACAAGTACATTTTCCAACTTTTATAGAAAACGGTTATTTAGTTTTCTTTTCTTGCTTCTTTTCTTTTGTCGTTTTCCTTTAAGGGCAAAATGAATAATGACTAACTTGTCCGGCATAATGAAGGAAGCCTTCCTTGAGCTCTTGAAATAAATGTAAAATAATTACAGGTGACATATTTTTTTCCTGTTCTTGATCTCAATATTTATGCGGGTGTTTCCATTTCTTTTCTTTTTTTTTTTTTTTTTTTTTGGTACCATACTCCACTTGCCTGCTGCCAACCTTGCTGCTGTGCAGTAAAATGAAATTATTGATGTCTTATGACAAAAACACTACTAAGAGAGGTGCCAGTGACGCAATTGAATGAGTGAGTTTATGATGTTTAATTACACGTACACCTATTTCATACTGGCATGCACCCTTCATAAGTGGGCCATAAGAAATAAATTATGTGCCAAGTACTTTCTATCCTCTTAAATGTGAAATGATATCACATGAAATGTGCGGACAATTTGACAACCCTAAGCATTATATGTTGCAACAGATTATAATGAGGATTTCATTAAATTATAACATCTTGTGATAATGACATGACATGGCCAACCCTTTGGCAATAATAAGTAAGCTCGCTCTTTAAATAGTTTAACTATTTAAAGATTCAAATTCCAAATTAGAATAACATGTTGTAAAAATTCTCTGCATTAGGTATTAAGTATATATTTGTTATACTTTTATGTAATGAGAACGAGGAAACCGTGTGCTTAAGTAGACCAAGATAGTAGGTAGAACTTCAAATGAGCAACATTGTTAGAAAATCACATTAAAGCATTGCAGTTTTTTTCTTCCTTTCCGTGCATATACTCGAAACTTTTGCTAAACGTGATGACGTCTTACGTTTTACATTTTCTGTTTTCCTTAGCAGACATCCGGTGCTAACAAAGCAACGAAAGAAAAATGAAGAAACCCGCAGCGTTTAATGAAACCATAATGGTGACAGGTATAATCAAGTGTATGTTGAACTTGTTCCCCCTAAAGTTGTATTCTGCATGTCGGAGAAAAAAAAAAAACAAAACAGAAAAGAAAATGTTAACAACAATCATATGAAGCCATTTTGTAATTCTTTAAGAATGTTTCTGAACAAATTCGTCTCCTCTCCTTTTCACACAATTTCATGTTTAGACAGATTACATTAATGGTTCATTCATTCATACTCTTACCTCTTTGGTGGTTGGGATAGACTAAAGTTTTGTTTTTATATTCATAACAGTTACAAGCAGGATGTCTCCTTAGGCTTTATAAGTCTCTTGTAGAGATCTGTCTATTGATAAGATGATTAATAAAAAATTAATAATACACATAGTATCATTGATCAGGATTAAAGTCACATGGTGTCTCCTTTTGTTACTCAGGTAGGTGTAATATTTTTTTAAAAGGGAGACAATTCATTAACAACCACGTCCATTAACATAAAAAAATGTCTCGCTTATTTAAATAAATGAATTTGAATTTGAAAAGTGTTAAAAGTATTCAATAGAAAAGTTCTCCGCCGAGTCTCTGATTCTTTGAAAAGTGTTAAAAGTATTCAATAGAAAAGTTCTCCGCCGAGTCTCTGATTCTGTGGACGTTCTTAATGAGTTCCAGCTTAGAACAAATCATGAACTTGAGGAGCTTCACGCCGACATTAACAATGTCTGTCGCATATAAAAATCAATCGTCCTTAATAGAATAGAGCATTCGAAAGAGAAGTTCTTCGCCGAGTCTCTGAGTTTTATTAGTTTACACTTAGAATAAATCAGTAGCTCCAAGAACCCTACACCGACATTAAAATAGTCGCATAAAAAATTCAACCGTTCGTAATAGGCTAGAGTCTAGCTAGAGTCGGTTACAAACGGTTGGATTTTGCCTAGAGTCATAACACTTGACTTCGGTTTCAATAGGATATTTTCTTTTTTGAAACGTTTCTTAATCAGTCTAGTCAGTCAGATGGCATTAGAGAGGGATCCGTGTGGTAAATATATTCATGCTCGACTCGAATTTAACAACAATTATTAAGCTGGCAGGCGGGGATACTTAGTCAACTCGGATCCCTTCAGTAGCCGCGATGAATAAAACTTTGTTTTGGAAAGTTCTGCTCTCTGTGGTGAGAAGTAAAGTATAAAGTCGACAAGTTTGCATTGAGCTGCAAGATTGAAGGTTATTATATGTTCCCTTAATCTAATCGATGTAAGAAATATACTTGTTCTTTTAACATGCCTTGACGACATTTACAGTTTATAAATGGCCTTAAATGGAGGGTTGGCAAGATTTGTCCAACGCTAAGTTATACTTCCGGCATTTTCTGTTTGTTGATTATAATATTTACGATTTTGTTGGCGTTTATTTTATGGCTACTAGACTGGGTACGGCCATAAATGCTTACGTGCCTGTCGGCTGCCCTCAAGGATAAGTATTTGTCAACGTTATGTTTATTTATAAATATATGGCTGGAAAGTTATCTAATACAGAATATGAATTATTTTTTATATAAAATTTATATCTATGGAAAGCTTTGACATTTTTTAAAATCCTTCTTTCTTATCGTTGCGATAATAGTCAATGGTTGGGTGCGTAATAGATGGAAATACATTCATGTAAATTTTACACCGTTTAGCATGAAAGGGTGGTAATACGTAACTGTTAAAAAGGAAGGAGAGAAGGAGAGAGGGAAGTATGTACTTGTGTTGAGTGTTAAGTATGTGCGTGGATGTACATATTTGTACATATTTGCTGTCAGGCTAGTAGAGTGTTTTGTTAGCGTTTGGGTTTACTTGTCGCCTTGTTTGCTGGCTCATTTTGATGGCAGCCTGTTACCAAAATGTCACTCACAAACACTACAGAAATATTGTTTGTTTGTTGCTCATCGGTGACAGAAATGCAGTAGCGGCACACAAACATGCACTTAAACGTTACATGTTAAGTGTCTTTGTATTCATGCAAACACTTTTTTACTTTCATCTCAAATCTATGCATAAACCAGAAGTTGTTGTTGTTATTGTTGAATGTTAAGTGAGTGGAGTAATGTATGTGGAAATGTTTTTCAAAAACTTTTCCAACAGATGCACAAGTTAACTTGTACTTGCAGTTCCATTAGTGCAGCCTTGAGATGTCATTTCAATTTAGTACATGTCCTAAGTAATATTTTAAATGCTTGCTCCTTCTACATATATATATGTATTATCCCGCTCTTTATTAGTGTTTGAATATGTACGATGTTGAACAATATTTTTTTGTTTGTTTAATATTTTTAAAACTGTCATTTTAGCACTAATAAGTAGTTGAAATGATCAACATTACAATAACACAACAACCGCGTAATATTTTGTGACAACTGTGCCATAAATAAGTAACTGGAAGAATTATTTAAATATTTCATATGACACTTTTGTGTTATTTATATAAATGTTACAATCCAGGCAATATAATGGCACCAGTTGGAAATGATTTATGCAACCAATTAACGCTGAACAAGTGTTGACAACTAAATTAAATGGAGAAAGCGTTCAATGGCAACATTTAAAGAGAGTTTAATAAACTGATGTACTATAGTTTTAATAACAAAGAAACAATATTTCAAAGGAGTGCATTAAAAAGCTGAACATTTCTATGGCGCATAACAGCTTAACCCTCAAACTGGCAACTGCAGTTTTTACGCTTTGATATTCACTGCACTATTCTTTCAAAAGAAGCTACTTGAGGAATTCACAAAGTATCAATTTATTTGTAAAAACTTTGCAGAAAGCGAAAAGAAGTCTGGCCAGGCCCTGGCGTAAAGCACTTTGACTATTGTTGATTAAGTTTGTTGATTGATCGAATAAATTTTGGATCTTATTCTATCGGGTGTGCTACCACAACTATTCGAAATTTAGACACATTTACTTTTATCAATAAATCGTTTCAGATTTTGATTCTACATCTAAAAATTCACACGTCTCTAAAATCTTCATTCATGTGATTATGGTTTTTTGTAAATTCGACCACGCCCACTTTTTGACACATCAACTGAAGAGATATTCATACCAAATGCGCACCAAATTTCCAGTTTATAGGTAAACTTTTTCAACAGATGTATGGATTTTTATCGATTGTGAAAGCGTCTGGTGTCCAACTATGCCCATTTTTGGTACATCAATGGATGGTATAACAAATATATATACTAAAGTTCAACTTAATTGCTCAATTTTTGTTGAAGATATATATTTTTTGATTTTCGTTGATTCCCCGGATGGCTCTTGACCCATTTTTCCCATTTATCTACTGATCTGTTTGCAGAAAATAGAAATATTAAACTTTGTTGCATCAGTTTATGGTGTAGAGTATAATAATTATTATTTTATTTTTCAACGAATCTTTAAAATATCTTCATAAAGACTGATTTACATAGAAAATGAAAAAAGAAAGAAAATTTTTTAGTAATAAAAACATTTTCTAACATAAATTTATTGTCTATAGCTTGCCAGTGTAAAGCATTCCAGATATATTTATTAAGAAATTTACTTCGCATACACACACAATATATAGAAGCTGGAGATTGCTTTTTTTTTCTGCGATTTTGCATTATATTGCGGTTAATGTTATTGTAGAAGTATCAACACTTACATGCAGGCATGCATGATGCATAGTTTGGAAATTTATGCATGATTTCTTAGTATCCGAGACAATACACAACCATATAAAATATAGTGTACAAGTATAAAACAGAGGCGCATTCTGCTTTGGATATACGAGTATGCGGTAGATTGTACGAGCGTGTGTGTTGTTAGAAGAGATATATGCTTGTTAAGCCATATATTATACTTTTTGCAAATGAGCCGCCTAAACGCATGCATACGTACAGACGTATTTGTAAACATAGTTGTAGTTGAAATGCTTGTACATGTTTATATATTGTATATGTATTGCGTAATTTCTTTTGGGGTGTTAAAAACCGCGGCAACAATGACAGTAATGATAACGAAAACGCTAATGCCATGCCATGCCATGCCATGTGATGCTGTTTTGTTAATAATGGATAAATTTGCATACAAAATTCTTCAGCATATATTAAGTAATACACACACGTACACACGTATTTATTTTCATATATATTTATAAATAAATAGTGTTTGATGTAAATCATGTTGCAACTGATGGTGGCATTGTTGATGATGATGTTGTAAAATGTTGTCGCTTATATAATATCACATACACTGCACTCAGCATCATTGTTGTTTAACAAATTGCATTCTACTGTTCTAACCATAGATAGATTTTTCTTTTCGTTTTGTTGTTATTGTTACTGTAGTTGCCATTTTCATCAACATATGTACATATTGTATATATTGACACACACAAGTGTTTAAAGTTATGTGAATATATATTTATTTTGTAAATGTGTAGCATAAATTCAGCAGCTTTGGTTTATTGTAACCATTATTAAGTTAATATTTACAGTACAGTAAGATTAAGGAAGAGTAGTATATGGTGGCACAGTTTTTTTTTTTGTCTTTTTCTTGATTAGAAATAAAATTTTATAAATCAAGGATAATTATAGTCTTTCAGAAAAAGACAAAAAAAAAAAACTGTGCCACCATATTGTACTCTCCTTTATGGTAGTTTAAAATTGAAATGTTGCAATTTTTTTGCCTTTTTCTTAATGGACGTTAGTAGTTTTTAATTTAAAATAGACAAAATTATATAACAGCCACGCCCACAATGACCAAAAATCTTGCATGATTTCAAAAGTCGCATTTTTTTAGTATAAATTTAGTATCCTTTGATGAGCCGAATGTAGGCGGAGTAAAAGATTATATGGTATACGCCCACAATTTACAAAAAAAAATACACTACCAAGATAACGTGCAACACTTACTTTAACAGTTATTAAAGCAGAATGAAAATGTTTTCTAGACACAATTAATCAAATCAATCAAATCAAAGCCCTTGTCACAGAGGAAGTATCGTCTTCGGCATTAGCTCCGTACTAAATGAAATGAATTATCGCTATAAATGTAAAACCGTTTGTTTGGAAAATATTCGGAATTTTAATTTTTTTTTTTTCTTATTTACAATTTTTTACCCAATCATTGTGTAATATTTACATAATACCCATTTGGTTGATTAGTATTACAAAAATGTTTTTATTTTATATCAAAAATTGGAAAACTGAAATAATGCCAAATAAATTTTGAATGAATGTGACAGAATAATAAATAAATTTGCTTAATAACCAGCAGGATTGCGGTTACTAAACCATTCGATAATATTGTCCAATGCCGCAAAAAAAACAAAAGAAAAAAGAAATTTAATCAAAAATAGGCGACATTTTTAAGTACATTTAGTACAACTGTATCCCACAGACAATGATTATAAAACCATTACAGATTTTATTTTTCATTTTCATTTATTTGTACAATAATGCAACACTTTGGTTTGAACAGTTAGTGGCTTAATTAAACTAAAACAGAAGAAAACATTTATAAATAATAATTACGTTAAGTTAATCAATATAATTTGATAAATGTTTTACTTTTTTTTTAAATTCATTTTTGTTACTACTATTCTGATTACAGCTTCGGCCGGAAACCGCTCATATTTATGAATGCTTATCAATCAAATAGTTTCACCATTGCGAATGAAATTATGGTACAAACGCAGTGCAGCCACATCTTATAGAAACTCTTGGCATATTTTCAAAGTATTTTCTGAAATTTTGGGATCAAATTGTTCAGTGATTTTCGTAATAATTTACTACATAACATTATTATTATATTATCTTACGGGAAAGTGAGCCACAAATTTCATGAATATATATATGATAAGGCTACCTCTCCTAGCAATAATGGGCGTGGTCAGCTAATACGTTTGCCTACAATTTACAAAAAACCGTAATCAGCACAAAATTCGATTTCAAAGCATAATTAAGTACCTGCCACTTCCACCATTTGTAAGGAGACGTGGGATGTAACATATTTAAAATTTTTCCTAATCGAAATTTAGTTTTTGTACATTGTTTTAACTTAGAATTCAATAGAAAACAATTTTTATATGGACGCACGGACGGACTTCAAAGAATCTTTATAAGATCTCTGATATCTCTTTCTGAGTGTTCCAAAGCGAATGACAAACTAAGTATTCCTCCCATCCTATGTGGAGGGTATAATAGTTTAACTAAAACCAACACAAATTGATTTTTCGCCCTTCAACTTCAATTACATCCACATAACATTCTTTTCTACATATTTGCTACTCCAGCTGACACATATGGCCTTTCACTGTAAGCCTGTCTGTATGCCTACCATTCTACTATTCCGTTGGGTGTGTACCACAACTCATGCATACTTATATGTTGTAAGCGATTGTGTTAAACAATGAATCAAACACGAAAAAGAACGAGAAAGGAAGAGAGAATAAATAAAATAAAATACAAAATATTGTGAATATGTTGTGAAAACTTAAATTGAAATGCCAACTGGAGTGGAAGCTGTTGATATAATGTACACAAATATGTAAACGTAACAAAGCACACACATGCACGCAATAATAATAATAAATAAAAATAAAATAAAATAAAACAGACACGTAATGCCAACACTTTCCAGCTCCAAAAATATATTTAACTCTGAACAGAAATGAATGAATATTTTATATGAGAAAGAAAGAAGCACACAGTGGGGTTAATATGAGAGGGAGAGAGTTGGAGAGAACCAAATCTAACCAAAATCTTATTTTTTGTTTGCTTACAAACACTCCCAGTGGGTAGTGTGTGTGCATGTTTTATTTCTTATTTTTTTTATAGATTTTATAAGCAACAACAACAACAACAACAATACCAACAATAAATGCTTAAGCAAGTGTTAGTGAGCTGGAACTTGTTCTAATTTTATTTGCATTCCTTTATGATTTGCTGTTAAACGAGAGATGGCGTATAGAAGCGTATAGCAGCGCGCTGGCACGTTACAGTTCATTTCCTCTTTTGCCATTACGCTGATTCGGTGTTGACGTTGTAGCTCTTGTTTTTGCTTAGTTTATTTACTTGTGTTAAATAAATAAAATGCAAATAATAATGAAAGTGAGAAATGTGTTGAAGGCGCACAACGAACAAAAGGCTGTCTCATATCCTGTTGTCTTTGTGGCAGCGTAATGAGCTGCAACTAGAGAGTTTGGGGCTCTTGTGTATTCTACTACAAAATATTTGAAAAAAAAAAAGTGAAAATAAATTGTACAACATTAAAGCAACTGCAGCAAATGTACGCACTGTTAACCGATTCGAATTGATGATGAAATATATTGTTGGACCTATAAAATATATAGGACCAGGTCATAACCAAATGGCAGGAGTCCCCCGCAATATACAGAATGCTGTGTAAAATTGAGCGTTTTAAATTAAATTCTATCTAGGAAGGCAAAGGTTTCCATAGGTCTCAGGCGAATCTTAACGATGAGCTAACGATGAGTTTGAAATTTACCAACTTTGGTAAAAAAATAAAAAATAATTCAAAGATTCCCATTTGCAGCTATTTCTGTAAAAAGTTTAAAAAAACTGAAAGCTTAGCTTGGGTCAAATCGAGAAGGTGGCAGCTGTACTAAATTTAATTTTTAAAAACTGAGATGATTTGTGCGTCCGTGCGTCTGTCTATTGTTGGCATTATGTGTGTCATGATATGTACTTTTTTTTTTTATTTCTTTTTATCGGACTATGTGGCAGAAGTGATAATTGAACTGGATCGGTTTCGAACTTCTGCCCTTAAGAGAGGCCATCATCAGCATTCAAATTCAAGTCCTACCAACCACCCGAAGTATGTTTAATGTCTTCCTTCGGGTGTTGTAAGAGGAATAACAAACTTTGTATATTTCTTTTATTTATTATGCGTAAAGTATATAAATTAAGTAAAATGTATTTCGAGTTTGTTTTAAGTTGTGTCATCATAAATTGTCGCTGTTTTGCCATACAATGGCGGGCATATACGATGAATAACCGGCAGTCAACAGCGAACACGTTGCTATCTAAGGGGAAGTATAAGTAAGAAAACTTTTGTAATTTCCCGCCACTTGATAGAGTTTTGAAGAAAAAAAAAACACAGCATACACGCCACACACCCCAAACATACATGTACTTATGTATATAGCAATCTATAATGACAATAGGCAAAATCATCGGCACCCACCAATTGTAGTTGTGAACAGCAGAGCAACTGTTGTAAACTTATCACACTGGCACATAACTTTTGCTATATGATTCGTGCTGTGTGTGTGTTATGCAATGTTTTCTACTTAAGTATTTATTTCGTCCTTAACACGCTTTTCATTCTCCATCGTTTTCTTTTCCTACATCTACAACAAGTTTTTCCCCATTCAGCGTATAAACGCACATAACACCGTGTGTGCATGTTATTGCTATTGTTGGAGTAAATCATGTTCATATCTTTCACAATGTTGAACATTAGATGAATAACAACAATAACAACGAATAATTGATATACGCACGAACACGTGTACCAACTATAAAATAAGAACACAAACTCTCTCTAGAAGCGAAACTTAACCATGATTGCATATATGCTCACACATAAAATATACGATCATAACATGAGTAACATGAAGGTAAACACTATGTATGTATGTGTAGCAAAATAGAATTAAATGTACGTGTAAGAGAGATGTGCGTGTGTGTGAATATGTTGTAAACTAGCATCGTGTGCTTTCTAACATCCTCATCCTCTCTTTCTCTCTCTCTCTAACAGCATTTCATTGCATGTACAATAGTAGCAAATTTTTTTTTTTTTTCTTTTTTTTTTTTTTTTTGTATACTGTTGTCACAACAAATGTTACTTTAATACTTGTTTTCTATAATAATATGTATATAGTAAGCATCATAAGTGTACATAGTCTAAAATTATTTTGTTTTTTATTACACTCTTCACACACGATGGAAGGTTAACTTTGGTATTCCGTTTGCCAGAGGTTCTACAAAATATATATGTTTTTGATCAGCATCAAGTTAAAGTTTATTGAGACTTTCTTATTATAAAACATTTCAAAAGTAAAATATGAGTCAATCTGGACATTTCTGTGTCTGTCTGTGTTTCCATTTTTTAGAGACATTCTTATGTTTTTAAGAATTTTATAGTTATTGAACTAAAATTTGGAATACACATTTCTAGACCCTGCACGCAAGTATCTACTTAAATTGGGTGAAATTGATCAAGAACCACGTTCACAATCACACAAAAATGTACGTATAAAGTTTAACATTGAGTGTAATTACCCCAGTCATTGATTTACCAAAAATAGGCGTGGTCATATAATAGATACGTCTAAAATTAACAAAAATATATCTGTGTGACACTGAAATGAGCTATAAAGTTGAAATCTGGTGGATGAATTTTTAGTTATCCTATCCATTGATGTATAAAAAAAGGGGCGTGGTTATATTACTTACACAAAATCTTTTTCAGTATAAAACTCAATTTGCAAATTGTTAAGTCATTCATGCAAAATACTAAAGACCATAATTGTGAATCTGCCACACCCACCTTTTGTATAAAGATGTGTAAGGTATTAAAGATTTGACCCAAATCGATTTTAGTTTTTTTTTTTTCATTTTTTGCTTTAATTTTTTGTTGTTTGTATTTAACAACATATAAAATACATATATTGTACTACAACAATAAAAATGTTGAGTAAAAGTAAAAAGTAAATAGTAAAACAACAACAACAACAACAACATTTGTTTGGAGAAATGATTGCTATTGCTTGACTTTTGTATGTTTTGTGTGCAGGTAATAAAATGAACATTAGTTTTGATATTTGATGCTATAAATTTTTATGATTAATGTACAACTTAACACAAAAATGTATTAAAATATATTTACTAAGTTGTTATCGCAGCAGAGACTGCCAACAGCATATGGCAATAACAACATAATATTTATTAAGGTGCAACTGATAGTAATTAAAAAAAGTTTTGTTGTTGTTGTTAGAGATTTATTTTACAAAATATAAACAAAATGGTATAAAAGTGAATTTATTCCATTTTTATAAATATTACAACTAATTGAAAGGATTTTACTTTTTGACAAATAGGCAGCCGGTGAAAACGTACAAAATGTAATGAATTGCTTTTAATCTCAGCTTAGCATATGTGTAATATAAAATTATTACTTGTAAAATGATTCAAATCTAATTCGAAAATGTTCATTTTACTTTACATACACATGTACAAAAACATACGGTATTACGGTTTTGCAAATATTGAAATTGATTTTATGGATTCTCAACCTCAGACACAGTGGACTATATTTGTTCCATTAGTCATTAAGCTAAATAACTATTTGGTTAGAAAATTTAAAAATGGAAGGATTCTGTATAATAACTGTTCTTTACCCAAAATACATCCTTGTGCTAAGTTTTAATAATAAATTTAAAAATTGTAATCTCTAGGTTGATGGACGGAGGGACAAAGTTAAATCGATTTTTATTTTATATGTGATGCGTTGGGTAATGGGGTGTTTTTTTTTTTTTTATCGAATTTCATTGAAATTTTTGTAACTTGCACAAAAAATTACATAAATAGTGATTCTCGATCCTCTGATATAATACAAAGTGAACCTTTTTTTTAGCTGTTTAGAAGTTGCACACATAAGTCTCATCTTAATAAACAATCTACCTTAAAATTATACCTAGCAGTGGTCGGCTACCTATAGTTCGGGAACCTCAGACATTTTTTCAGTTTGATATATGGCAGTGGTCGGCAATCTATGGTTCGGGAGCTTTGAAATTGAAAATGAAAAGAATGAACTTTTAATTATTTTCATATTTTTTCCGGATTAATTTTTATTTCAAATGTTTTTTTTTTTTAATCATTCCAAAAATTCCATAAATTTTAAAATTAAAATTCAAAAATTTATATGATATAATTTTATTTAATTTGTTTTTATATAAACATGAAATTTTGTCCCCAACTAATATTATGGTTACCGCCTGCTGGTATAGATTATAAAAATATATGAAAATAGTTAGAAAAGCCCAATTTATCATAATCGAGCTTAAAATATATATTCTTCTAGTTATTAATATAGAAAATGTCATACAAACAAATGTATAATATTGAGTATAAATGTATTTGTGTACAAGTCTTAATGCTTTAGGGAAGAAACGCACATAAATTAAATGATTGCAGAGTTTTCCAATTAATCTTTTAATGGATTAAAGCTCTCAGCACTTACACATAAACCAAGTGGCAATTGTTTGTTGAGAAAATCCTAGAGATTAGAATTTTATGAAGAGTGTGTTGAAAAGCTAACAATAACAGATGTTTAAAATAAAAATGAACAATAAAGTCATTTATTACATGTTTTAATGCAATTGTGTCATCGAGTGATTTAAATTCAAATTAAATCAAAATAAAGCAACAGAGAGTAGAGTCTTCTGCAATTAAATATTTCATTTAATTATCATTAATTTGAGTTTTTTGCCCCTTAGGGAATCGTTTTGATTTGGAGATGTGGCGCAGAATAGCATAAAATTTCGGATTTTTAATTAAAACGTTTTCGTTTCAACACTATCACAGACACAAATTCACACACATACACACACGATTATACCATAATTGCTGTAAAGCAACTTGTAAATAAGTAAGAACGTTTATTAATAAACAGCATGCTTATAAAGTGTTAAAATTCTTCAACATAAGCAGTTCAAGTAAAGATTAAAGGGACACTGCAGCGTATGAGTGATTTTTTATTCATTGTATCTTTCAAATTTAGTTTGGTTTCGTTTTAATTAATATAAAATTTTATAAAAAAAATATTCATTTATATAAAAATATACTTACACACCAGCAATGATAGCTTGAGTAATAAGTAAATTGAAAGGAAATAAAAAAAAAAAATATTTGAAAAAGGTGTCACAACCAAGCATTTGTCAGGTTTTTCTATTTTCATTAACAAGATTTTACAGCATATGTTACTTGTGGTGACTGCACTATGTTACGTAAAAATGCTAGAGAAAGAGAAAGAGAGAGAGAGAGAGAGAGAATATATAGAGCGAAACTGCTTTAGCGGTTTCCGTTTCCTAAACGTCTGCATACCCACCTTTGCTGTCACATTTAGATTCATGCGAAGATAGACTTTATAGTTGCAGCTTAAAACTGTTGGATGTATATTTAACAAACACACACACACACACACACACACACATGCTGCATACAACTCGTTTATGAAACATTTGTATTAACTAACAGAAATTGCATTTTGAATTTTATCTACAACTACAACAACAATTACAAAAACAACTACAACAACAACTAAACTCTTCAACATGAGTTTTGCGTTAGCTTAACCAAATGCCTGCCCGCCTGTCTGCCAGTCTGCCATTTAGTTTGGCGAGAAGAGTTTTAGTCTATAAGGTGATATAAATGTAGATGAAAAAGAAAAAGAGGCAAAAAAGAAGAAGAAGAAGAGGAAGAAGAATATAGATAATAGTGGAAGGAAATCGTACTTGACTCGACTTGAAAATAACGACATTACAAAAAATGTCTTCTTCTTCTTCTTTTTACTATTCCTCTCTCTCTCTCTCTCTGTATATATTGTAAGTACATAAGTGCAGGTGCTCAGTTGGTAGATACAGTCATAAAAATACTTATAATCCAAGTACTGATAGTTACACGGCAGGTGTTCACCAGTAGCAGCAGTAGTAGTAGCTGTTGTAAAAACCTGACCTAGAAATGTTTAAGATAGTGTAAAAATAATAGTTGCAAGGGGATTATATCTATAGTCTATAGTCATAACATCACTATGTAATCTTCTCTACAGAGTGCGTGTGTGTGTGTGTATGAGAGAGAGAAAGAGAGAGTGAGAGAAAAAGAAACGTAATATTAAACTATCTACAATATTAAATTTGTTCCATTAGAATTTATTTAGATTATCACTTACAATTGTTGTACAAGTACATGCATGTGTTTATATATATATTTACGAAATTTCACTGATGGAAAATTTTAAGCAAAAATTTGACTAAAGTGATTTTCTTATAAGAATTTTTACTCAATCCATGTAAGTAACAATTCAAATTGTAATAATCTGTTTCATAGGATCAATCAATACCCTACACTAGTTCATTTCACAATTTATGTTATGATTGGTTGAGTTGGATCAATAAACGTGAGCCAGTGTTATGTAAAATTCACTTCATGATAAAGCGTTATATGAAAAAGAGGTTCAAAAAATGGACCAATCGGATTCATATTTGGCTCAGTTACTTATTAAGCTAATGGAATTTATTTAAAA
Source organism: Crataerina pallida (assembly GCA_949710015.1). Lineage (NCBI taxonomy): Eukaryota > Metazoa > Arthropoda > Insecta > Diptera > Hippoboscidae > Crataerina > Crataerina pallida. The sequence goes on along the minus strand of OX453290.1, from coordinate 27,619,978 downwards.
CTTTAGAGATCGGTGACTTATATATACTCGTCTTTCACACTCTATAACTATTACAACCAAAAAAATTATGATTTTTTAAACAATTCATTTATTATCTAATTATAAAAGTTATTTAAAAATATTCATTTAAGGTCCAAGCAAAAGTAAAACATTCAATGGAATCGTTACAATAACAAATATAAGGCTCACAATTTATTGTAAAATATTATTGACTTCGAATCGTTTTAGGGTTGTCCATACGTCCGTATAATGGTGACACTCTTACAACAAGAACAAGATGAACATAATAATATGAACAACTGACATATACATAATATTTATTTATTAATAAGGTGTTGGACCACTACTTGCTTTCTTATCAATCCTAGCCGTTTCTAGTATTAGAATCCACCCACTTTTGGTATATAATGAATGGACACCTCATTCAAGTCCATTTTTGTAACTTATAAATAGCTTTTGTTGAATTTGGGCGTGGCTGTTAAATTATTTTGCCCGATTTAAATGAAAACTTGGCGAAATTAACTAAGAATGTTTTCAGCTCACTATCTTAATTTTTATGATTGTTTCTTACTTCAAAATTCATAAAAGGAGACACGAAGATTCTCAAGGATACATAAACTTTGTGGAGTTTATGATTTTATGTTTAACAAAAGGGGTGGATAAGCAAAATTCGAAATATTTAAAATTTTCAATACACTCTCCTACATATTCAAAGTAAATTTTACTGTGTTTATTAATTGATTTTAATTTTCTTTACTAAAACTTTCCTTTTTATTGTTATGGCTGTTTTTTCACTTAACTGTTTTTTTATATTTTTATTTTTTTTCTGCCATTGGATAGGACACGAGTAACAAACACCTCCTCCATACACAGCCGTTTATCATCATATTAAGAGAAAATCGCTTTTAATCCTTTTGTATGCTTCATACAAATCGTATGTAATGGTTGTCAATTGTATGGGGCTTCTATTCAATTGTTAACCAATTATAAGGTAGAACGGTGAACAATGATTTATCAAGTATCATGCATAGGTATGTAAATTCATATATAGGGGAGGGGACTTAAACTGTCAATTGATCTTTATATGCATGTAAGGACAACATATTACATTCGTAAGGTGACTACATACACATGTATACATGTTTTAATTGTTTTAGCTTAAGAAGGTTTTCAATTCTTTCCAATAATTACATATGCGTTCATGTAGTTTTACTCCTTTTTATAATACTTGGAATTTTTACAGAGCCTTTCCTTCCTTCTCAACTATTCAATTTTGAAATGAAATGAAATGAAATGAAATTTTTGTTTTTTTTTTTTTGGAAATTTCATGCCAAACAATTTTTTTTCTTTTAATCCAAATTGATTTCATTTTCATGGTTTTATCCAAGCACAATATCCACAAGCCTCGGTTAAACCATTCCCGCTGATTCAATTATAAAAGAATTTGCAGTGAGAGAGAGAGAGAGAGAGAGTGAGGGAGGCTTGAATGCCAACTTCAATAATTGCAATAACACAAAGTTCAATTTAATTTAATTCTTCTTCTTTTTGCACATTTATAATTTCGAGGTTTTGTGTTCGCACATACCTCCCCGCCCCACCCCTCTATCAGCAATTTGTATAAGAGAGACCGCGTAGAAAATTTGCCACTTAAATATTTCGCTAACAAATATAAAACCAACAAGAGCAACAACAACAAACAAACAATATGAAATCTCCGACAGTGATATGTAACGTAACGGAATGCAAATGGAAGTAAACACAAACACACTCAAATACACACACACACACACACACACACACAGAAGAGCATAAAACTCTGGCCAAGCACATTTTATACCATTTTCGTACGCACACATGCAAACAAAGCTAACAATTTTCATTAACAAACTTTGGCGAAATTCCAAATAAGTTGAATATGTATATGTATGTATATGTGAGCGAGCGTGTATGTGTGCGTTAAAGAATGATTGGCTGATTGTGTTGATTCTTTTGTAACCAAAAACGTAGAAAATCCGTCTTATTCACTAACAGGATATCGCTGCAGCATCCGAATTAATTGTTTACTTGCAAATAGCAGCGAACGAAAAAAAAAAAACAACAACCTACAACGGGAAATTTTAATCTTTTTCTTTTGTGAATTACACTAAAGAAGAGAGTAAAGCAGTGAAGTCTGGAAGGAGGGGTGGTGGAAGGAGATTTTATCCAGAAGAGGATTACCACAGGTTTGGTTACGTTTCATCAATTATACACCACCGTTCACACACACTTCTATACGGTTTTATATATACGGTCAGGAAATAATCTGACATTAATTCAGTTATTCGTTTGGTCTCCTATCGTTCCTTTCTCTTTTATACCTACCATCATAATAATATGGGGGTATATCGATTTTATTCAAACCTTTGGAACGCCCAAATGTATTCTTGCTCAGCATCGAATTTTACAATCAATGTAATCGTTCAGGAGATATATTAAAAAGAAGATGTTTAGAATAATAGAAAAATAAATAAATAATTTTACAATTTGTAATTAATATATAAAATTTGTGTTAAAGCTAATGTTGTGAAAATTGGTACAATAACCGCGACCTTATGCAATTAGGCGGAATTCATATTATAAAGCGTTAACATATTGGTGTCAGAACCGCTATACAAGAAAAAAACGTAACTCATAACATAGCGTACCTTGCACAAAATAGCATAACATACCATACGAAAGAAAAGTTATTCGGGATGGCTGGTGGATACTCTAGATTTGGCGTTGCCTTAATATATATTTTTCTTGCTTATTTTTATACTCTCTACATAAATGAAGAGTATACCTAATTTGTCATTCCTTTTGCTACGCCCAGAAAAAGACGCCAGAGACCCTACAAAGTATATGTATTTTTGATCAACATCAAAAACTGTGTCTGTTTGTTGTTGGAATTCTCACGGTCGTACATTTTGAGATATTGAGTTAATGTCTATAAAAAATGGGCAAAATCAGTCAAGAACCACGCCCACTATTGCCACAAATTTATTAATTTGCCACAAAAATTGAGGTATGACATTGAAATTTGATATTTATATTTATCTTTTTCATCAATGTGCCAAAAATTGGCATAATCGAATAACAGACTCGCTCAAAATTAAAAAAAAATCGTACTCCTCATACGTAACAATACATACACTATTAGAAGGCGTAATCATATACCTGCCACGCCCACCATTTTAGATGTGGAGGGTATTTAAGATTTGGCCTAAGCCAAATTTACTTTCCTTACTTGTTTCTTTTTGTTTTGGGTGAGCTGAACCGTTTTCGCCAACAAAAATAATGAATTTATAGGTTAACGGGGTCCCAGTTTTTTTTTTTTTTCTTTTAATTTCTTTTTATTTTTTCATTCTACAATTCCGCAACTTTGATCTTTTTACACTCCCATCAATTCTTAGCCGAAGCAATGTTGTTCAAATTTTGAACATTAACAGTGATTTGCTATGAAGTGCGTTGCGTTGTGGTGCTATTACAAGAAATGAGAAACAAATTGGAGAGAAATGAGAAACTTTTTCATTTTAATGTTCACGCTGGAAGATTTTTTCTTGGCAAAAACGAAGAAAAATTTTTCACCAACTTTTGTAAATTTTAACACAAATGAAAAATAACCAAAAAATAAAAAAATATATAAAAAAGTAAAAGAAAGGGAAAACAAGAAAAAGAACTTTTGCTAAAGAAAAAAAATAATAATAACAATTATTGGCCCCATTTAATTTTTTTTTTTTTTTAAAGGCATGAAAGGAATTAAGAAAAAATACCACAATCACTCAAGCGTGCGATAAATGAATAAAAGCAGTTTAAGGATATCGTTAATTTTTATTTTATCTTATTTTGTAAAAGCTTCTCCAATGTGAATATGAAATGAAATGAATAAAATATTTCTTGTTATTCAAATTATCTGAATTTTACTTCGTGAAGAAAATTATAATATAAACGGACTGACGGACATGGTGAACGAACTAAGTGCAGGGTTCGATCTTAAATAAGGATTCGTGGGTGAAAATTTTGTGGATGTTGCCATTCTTGTTTATATTTAAATACAAAAAGTGGGCGTGTCAGGTACTTGATTAGTTATGTTATTAGTTTTCTCTGTATTATATATTAACTTGCAAGTCTGGTTCTATGCCAGAAAAGGTTTGTATGTAAATTGTGGGAGTGCCTGTTATTCGACCCCTCGTGGAAGATCCCTAGATTGGATTATTATAAATATTTGTACTAAATTCAATACTAAAAATTCAGCCTTCAAGTTTTATGGTAGATAGATACAATTTTTGTTAATTATGGAAATGGTTTTGCTCAATATTAGTTCTGCGTCGGTCCATGATACCTCCTTCTGAAAATTGCAAACTAATGAAAAAACTTAGTATACCACCATCTTATGTAGGGTATTACCACCATTTATATAAGAAACATGTTCATTATATTGATTTGTTAAACTTCTCTCATACAAATTTCTATTATATCAAACAATTTATTGAAGATGAAGAAGAAAAAGTCATAAAGTTAAATTTTTACTCGAAATGCTTCCAACACATTTTATTGTAAAACACTTATGATGAGAACGTAGAAACAAATAAAGAAAACAGCAAAACAATGAAAAAACACAACAAAACTACAAATTGACATTAAGTGACATATGAATTGATAACACCAAAAATAACAACAGCATTAAGAAAACAACAAATAATTTGTTCATTGTCCATACAAAACAATGCTACCAATGCACGCGCACACACACGAATATTGTCAGTAAGTACAGTGTGTGTACTAAGATTGCTTGTATGAATGCATTGACATGTATTTATACAAAATACTCCAATATATGTACAAAACGGAGTTGGTTGGTTGGTTGGATGGTTGGCGGCTTGCTTGGTTGAATAGAACGACTGCTTGGTTGTCTTCATTGGAACATTGTATGGTATGTTAGTGATAACGCCGTAAACGAATCATTGACTTGGAAATAATTTGCGGTGGTAAATATAGTTTGAAAAATAAATAAAAAAAAAAAAAAAAACGTACAAATAATGCCAATTGTATTTTGTGAATTATTGTCTTGTTGTTCTCCTTTAATGCAATATGTTCCTTCCATTCCACTTAAACGTTATGACACTTTTGCCATGAACGAGAACATTTTTAACAAATATTAAGTGTCTGTCTCTCTCTTTCTCTCTCTCTATACGCTTATTTTAACACTAGGGTTTTTATAAAATTTTATTGAGTCCTTGTATTCATTGTAAACAAGAAGAAAATGTTTTTCATTTGCAGGAAATTAAGTTTATACCCTCTACATAAGATAACCTCTATTAAGTTTATCATTCTATATGCAACGCTCAGAAGAAGTCGTCAAAGATCCTGACAAAGTATAGATATTCTCAATCAGCATCAAAAACTGAATTGATCTGGATATGTATGTCCGTGTGCCTGTCTGTTGTTGGCAATATCATGGTCGTAACTTTCGCGATATTGATTATTTACAAAAATCTATTTGTCTGCCCTAAAAAGTGATTTATTAAGATGAATTTTGATATATCTACAATTATTCTACTTATCTACGTAACCAAACTAAGCATGGTTGAATAACAGGCACGCCTACAATTGAAAGAAAGCTATATTACAGCCATGAAATTTGACCTTTGACTTTAAAATTTCATGAACTTTTTTTATAATTATACTATTCAACGATGTGTCAAAAATGGGAGTGGTTTGATAACAGAAGCGCCCACAATTTACAAAACAGCATACTTAACGTAAAAGTCGACTTTCAATACATTAGAAGGTGTAATCATTTACTTGCCACGCCCACAGTTTGTTTGGAGATGTGTAGCGTATTTACAAATTTGACTTAATGAAATTTAATGCTTCTCTAATGCATTGTTTTGATTGTAAGTCAAGTCAAGTTTTCTGGCGTCTTATTTTTCAATGCAGTTGTGGCTGCGTTCACCGCATGTTGCTGTTAAAATGCTTTTTACTACATTGTGATATTTTTATTGACACTTTATTAACTGCAACGTTAGTTAATATCAGCAGTTTTTATTTTAATTTATATTGTATATTACACCTACTGGTAATAAAGTTTTCACAGTAGCCACGCAGCTCAATTTTGTTAATCTTAACCTTCACCATGTGTGATGTTTAATGGGTGGCTTTCTGTTAAAAATGTTGAGTAGTGTACCAGTTTTATATTTTTACTAATTTATGCTGCGTATATCTTTAAGATATGCTGCACTAATACTAATACTAATTGTACCGCAGCACAATATATTTTGTACCCTACATATACTCTTGGTATACTAAGTTTGTCATTTTGTATGCAATTATCAGAAAAAAATCTCAGAGCAACTTTAAACATATAAATATTTTTAATCAACACCAAAATCTGAGTCGACGTAAACATGTTTGTACGTTGGTCTGTTATTATACTCTCACTGTCACGAAAATTGACATATCCGGCTGAAGCTTTTGTATTTTTAGTCTGCGCTGATAGTTCTTTATCTAAATAGAACCAAACAGTCACGCCCACAATTTTTAATAAAAAAAGTAACATTTATACATATTTTAATAATCCTTAAAAGAGAACGTAAATGTATATTTGCCACGCCTACAGATTACATATTAATATGAAAGAGACCAAAAACTTCTTGGAGATATTTGCAAAACTGTGACCAAAAGGTTGCCAATAAATTTACATAGATAGACAGACGGATGGACGAACTTGCTTAAATCGATTCAGAAAGTGATTTTGAATGTATGCTTATACTCAACATAAGTGTCTCTTTGGGAATTATAATAATATAAATACCAACACGTAAGCGAACTTAATAAAGCAGCATTTTTTTTTAAGGAATTTTTTCAGTATCCTTATAAAGTATAGAAGATGTGAATATTGATATAAATTGCTTAGAAAGTTGTGGTGGATACCAAGCCAAGCGCAACATTTGTATTTGTTCTTATATGAAACACTTATTTTAACTTTAATTATAGCGAAAATTTATGAAATTCATTTATAGAATATATGCAATGGCACCGTGTGACTCCTTTAAATAAATTTCATAACAATTTCCCCCAACATTCAACACACCGGGAGATCGGCAAAGTCAAATAAAACCAAAGTGTTGCGACCGCCATGCCCGCCAACATCATATATTTATGTTTTGTCATATAAATGAATGTTGTTTATTTAACGAGTTAAGTTACGTGTGGAAAGTTGTAGCAACGGCGACAACAGCATAAACACTTCAAAGGATAAGAAAGGCGAAGCATTTTGTATATGAAATGTAACATGTAATAACATGATGAAGGGTGACATCTTCATAAACAACAATAATAATAACAACAATAGCAACAACAATTCCAGTTCAGGCAGTACTTAATTCAACAGCACATCTTGGCCACATACGACGTGCTTACGGTAATAACAACTGTAAATTAATGTACATGTTACGGATAATTCTGTCTATATATGAATTAATGTATGTGTGCATGTCTGTTTGTTTTTGTTTCCAACACAAATGTCATTTCACTTTATTATGCGTCATAATCATCAGCTTCTGAAAAGTTGCTGGTGGCTGGTGTCGGTGCTGGTGCTGGTGCTGACGCTGATGGTGGCTTTTTTGCTTTTCGTGATTTTTCATGTTTTTTTTTTCTTCTTATTGTTCACTCTTTGATAGCATGATGATGTGTCATTATTGTCAGTACTGATGTGTCTCTTGTGTCAAACACGCATACACTGCCTACAAAAAAATTATAATTTTTTATTTTTTATAGTTTTTTCTTTTTTTTTTTTCTTTACACTTAACACTACTGTTCATAAAGAGCAGTACAAAAGAAACAGCCAGTGGTATATCCTGCTGCACTTATGGTTTAATTTACTTAGACACACACATACACAAACACTTTTTCTCCACTTAATATGGAGTTGTTGCCATTCTGATTATAATTCAAAGTATAGAGGAAGGGAGACGCCAATCATAAGAGCTCAGTAGTAGTAGCTGTATTACATTTACGTGTAATAAAAACGTAGTAAGGAAAAATTACATTTTTTTAAGTGTCCTGTTAGAAAAAAATAAACTAAATGCAGTTGAGGCCAAAACTGTAATACCCTACTTATTTTTATATAAAATGTGGGCGTGGCGGGTAGTTCACTTTTAATATTGTGTTTATTTTATATACTTGTAACAAAATTATGGGCGTGTCTTATATTAAAAAACGCCCACTTTTGGAATTTTTTGGTTTTCATTTAATTCTAAGGTTTTCTTTTTTTTTTTTTTTAATTAATTATTGTAAAATATAGAAGGAATTTTTTGTGGGCGTGGGATTTGTTAGATTTTCGGTCAATTTAGAAAGTAACCTGCTTGCAAACATTTCAAAAGTATGCAAAAAAACTCAATTTTTGCTGCCATAGGCCTGGCAACAATAACAGGACGGACATGCCTGGCAATTAACAAATATCTAGTTATCTGCCCCACAAAAATTAAGCTATTAAGTAGGATATACATAATTAGAATACATCAATATGTCAAAAATGGGCGTAGTCAGATAACAGATACGCCCACAATTTACAAAAAACTGTACTCAAAGCAAACCTCGACTTTTAAGATGATTAAGATGATACCCCGAATACATGCACTATTAGAGGGCGTAATCATACCACGCCCACTGCTTGTAAGAAGACGTGACTTAAGCTTTCTTACTTGTTTTTATTGACGCAAGTATTGCTTGGAAAATGATATTCATCTAAAAGTAAAGTTTAAGATGAATTGAAAATTTTTGTTTCTTAAAGTTTTAAAATTTCTAAAAAAAGAAAATCACTGCATGTAATTATTTGACAACTGTTTATATTCGCATAAAATCACCTGCAAAACACTAGTCTGTATCATCATCAGACAGTGAACTCTACGCTTTGCATATATGCGTTTGTCCACAGTCAAGTAAATGAGTATAAGCAAACACATGCACTAATGCTCAGTATGTTTAACATTTTTATAGAAGACAGCGTTTGCCCATCAGTAGTTACTAACCATCAATCTGGGCAATGTTCTGTGTAGAGGGCATCACTATAAATGCCGTGTGTATGTATGTGGTACAGATGAATGGCAGACGCACTCAGAGCCACAGGTGTAGTTTTTTTCGCAGGTAAAGGTAAAGGCTTGCACAGCTGCCAATGACTGAAAGTCAAATGATATCAAGTTATGTGTGCATGTGCGTGTGGGTGTGTTTAACAATTTAGTACGATACAAAATCTCAACGGGTTAGTTGTGTAAAGAGTTGCAATGTTGCCACAAGGCAGTGGAGGTTTATTTTATAAAGGCTTCTAAGTTTATGTGTGCGTGTATCCCTTATTTTTTGAAGTAATATGTGTGAGTGTGTGTCTCTCTTTATTAATATTAATATATAAGCATATGTGTCTGTACGTATGGTACGCAGCAGTACAAGAAGAATGAGTTTTGTGATTTGTAAAAAAGTACTTATACGTTCATGGTCTCTTGTGTGTTGACCGTCACTACTTTATTATGTAAATATTTTGTTTTATTTTTTTTAATATATTTTATTTTCCATAATTCTTACTCTTCCATACATGCACAACCACTATGCACACGTACCTACACACATTTTTAGAAACACATTAACTTTACGCGCTAAGCATCTGCTTTAGTTGAAATTGCTGTTGGCGTGCTGTTGTACTCTGCTGTACTTGTGGCACATGGTTTATTAAGTTTGTAATTTTGTAAATAGTCACTTTGTATCATTCCGATCGAGTTAGAATCAAAATTTGAAACGAGTTAATCATGTCCGTACGTCCGCCTGTCTGGCCATAGTTATTTGCGCTTAAGCTATAGGGCGCATTTTTAAAGATATTTCAATGAAATTTGGTTTAAAGACGTTTATTGCTTCAATTGAAATATCTATTGAAAATGAACCAAATTGAAGTATTTTTAGAAGTCCTCCCCATATAAGAGACTTTTTATAAAAGAAACTTTTATACGGCAAAGAACCGTAATTCTTAATATATTTTGCAATAATTTGGTCTATAACACTTAATTAGCTTAATTATTGACTGTGTCAAATTTGGTTGCAGTCGGATCATTTTTAGAATACGCTCCCATATAATGTTATGTTACGAAGTGACTTACATGGCAATGCCTGTGAGTTTACTCCTACAACTTAACTAATTATAGCATCATTTGTGGACTTAAATTCTGTAGGTTAATAAATGGTCGCGTTTGACCGACTACAACATTTTCACTTGTGTTTTTTTTTTTAATTTTTTTGTCTTTACATTTCATATCTATCATAAGCACATGAGCATAAGCGAGTGTGTACGATTGTGTATAGTTTCATATACACTTACATATGTAACATTAATATATATGTATATTGTACGTACGTAGAAGTGTTAAGGTTTTGTTTGTGTGCTGGTTACTTGTTAAAGTAACTTATACATCATCATTCATCTACAGGAAGCGGAAACATTTTGCTCATTTGTTCATTTCGTTCATTTCATTTTGTTCGCTTGTTCGCTTGTTCGTTTTCATTTAACTAAGTGCAATTAACTCGCCCCATTGCTGCCTTTTAACTTTATGTTTGTACTCATTTATTGTTATTGCTGTTACTGTTAGTATTGTTGTTGTTATTAGTTACTTTTTAGTATTGTTGTTGTTGTTGTTGTTATTATTATTATTATTACTGTAGTTTTTCTCCTCTTTTATATTAACTGTGTACGTTATTGCTAAAGTTATTGTTGGCTTTGTAGCTGTTGTTGTAGGCGTCATCTTTCTTGTTTTTTTTTTTCATTACAACTTGGTTAGGTTTAGTTTTTTTCTTTCCTTCTTCGTGTTATTTATGATTTTGATTGTTTTTCTGCATTTTTTTTTTGCATACAATATTGTTGTTGTTGTTGTCTTTTGATTATTTTACACGGATGCTATTGTTGCTTATTTAAAAAAGGCTTTTGTTTTATTTATGTTGCCTGGTGTTTGTTACACAGCCAAACGCACACACACACACAAGTACAAGCACATACATACATTATACGGCTGGATTTGAACATTTTTTAAAAAGAAAATTAAAAATGTTTTAGAGGGTTAAACTCAATTATTCAAAATATTTAACACAAAAAGTCCCATTTTTTGATAAATTGTTAACGTGTTCATTATCCCCGTCAACCACGCCTACTTTTAGGATATCCATTATTAATAGAATTATTAATATAATTACTACTACTACTTAAATTGATTTTTGTCAATTGTGGGCGAAACTCTTAACCGATTTTGTCCAATTTTAATAGAAGCTAAAAGTGTCTGCACAAAACTTCAGTTCAATATTCATACACATGGACAGACAGAAGGACATGTCTACGTTTTTAAGCTGATAGGTTTGAGGATCCCTGACGTCTTCCTCTAGGCAATAAAGTAATAAACTTAGTGAGATGGAGGGTATAAAAGGTTGCAACTTATAGGTTAATAACAAAAAACACTTCGACTACCTCCTGATGATGTCCGATGATGATGGATTAAAAAATAAAAAAATTTTTCCTGGGTCGAAAAGCTTATAAAAAGGAGATTAAAAACAAAACACTTCGTCCATGTGTTTTTTTCAAATTCTGAACCATTCGTTAGAATTAAAGGTGATCCTTGCACAATCTGTTTAGAAATCTTGCTTGATTATTATTTGAATAAGAATATAATCCAAAGCATATTTTTGGGAGATATTTTGGGACAAAAAGCTATGAAAGAAAAAACTAATGCAAAAACTATCCGAAAATTGTTTTGTTTAATATTTAAGGTGAGAACGTGCCCCCTTGTAGTAACTGTATTGTCGTAATCAACTCTCTACGCTTTGGAAGACAGACTGTAAACAATATTTCTTTTTGATACCATTTGAAATCATTTACAATCTTGATGGTTGTCAACATTTCAAAGTTCTTCAAACTTTCATTTATTCTTCAATAAATTTATTTAAATTTTGATTAGAATTTAAACCTTGACAAAGTAACGTTAAAACCCCTGCTACTATGAATCAACCAAAAAACATATACAACTGGGCTGAACTCTCCCGTTGTACAAGTGCGTAAATAATTGTGCGAACGCATAGTGTAGTATGGCGGTCATCAACTTTTGAATTTTAATTAAAAACTTTAACATTTAACAACTTGAGGAGTATCACGAAAAAAAAAAATCAACACAAATATAAAAAACTGTCCTTTTCAACAAAAAAACCAGCAGACACACGAACAAATACGTACAAGGGCATTATGCTAAAGTCAAAGTTAATATTAAACTTTGCGAGTTTATGTTGTAAAATAGAATGAAAGAGAATGAGAAGGGGTGGAGAAGAGGGATGAAAACGGGCAAGTACCTTACGAATGCTGGCTACATTTTGCCAGCTCTTGCGAGCTTCTAATGACTAATGGACTCCTAATGATCTTAACATTTAACACACGAACCCACATACACACCCACCCATACATGCATATGTACAAAAAAAGACAAAATTTCTATTAAACTGTTGTGCTTGTAGAGAGGAACACCTACCTATACAGGTTCCAGCAACAAACAACTGTACAAACTAATAAAATATGCACATAAAAAAATGTAGAGTGAGTGGGAGAGTGGGAGGAAGAGAGTGGTAGAGAAAACTAACTAATGCATTTTCGATGTCCCCATTTTTACAAAGTTGTTGTATTAAAAGCCAACTTGGAGGTGTTTACGAAAGTTGTTGCTAGACACGAAAGGGACTCAACCATCGGAGGAGTAAGACAAAAACATTCTAAACACCGAGAAATGCATTGTATTGCAAAATTATGTTATAATAATAGTTTTAACACCAACTGCTAAAAGGTGAGCAAAGTTCGTCGCCACTTTTATATGTTGAAAATAGTGGAAAATAGTGGTGCGCCACCCTCCTCTACACCTTACCACCACAGTACGCATTCACCTGAGTAAATTGCGCGACAGTTTTGTGTAGCAAAACAAGAATGCGAAAATAACAAAATGAAGGAATTTCACTGATGATAAAAATTTTAATAGAGCAGCATGTTAAACTATCGTTATCTTCTTCTTACATCCTTCACATTATAATAAATGAGAGTGAACTGAATTTGTTATTCCATTTGCAACAACAAAATGAGTTGTAGAAACTTTGCACAGACGTTGCTATAGTTCGTCACATAAACATTTGCGCTAGCTAGGCGTTGTTGATTGCATGGATGAAAATACTCCAGCCGACTCCAGAAACCGAAACTCCGGTAGTATGATGCCCTGCAAACACTTTTTGTATAAAACTGGAGAAAACGTACGAAAAAAGGAAACGCTTGTCGTTCTTTCTTACAACAGACTGAAGACCTAAATAAGTTGAAATCGCTTAATAAATTTTTTTTATTTTTATTTTTTAAATATTTTATTTAATTTTCTTTTTTTGTAAAATATTTTTTATATATTTTTTAAAATTTTAAATAGGAAGTTGATATTTAGCATTAGTCGATGCATCGATTTACTAAAAATGGGAAGGGTAGGATTACAGGCACGCCCACAATTACCAAAAAGCCTTACCTTGTGCAAGATCCGCCTTTATTGGTTGATACCTAATGCATAGACTAGTACGAGTTGTAATCAGGTACCTTCCAGGTCCATTGTTTCTTTATAAATGTGTAGGGTATTTAAAATTTGGCCCAAACTACAAGTGGTTTTTTTCCCCTGTTCCCACCAACATACCAAACACTGACTCAATAGCGGTGGATGACAAGTGTCTTGCAAAATATGCGGTTGTTTCCGTCCATATAGTATAATAGTAGTACCATAAAATGTTAAGAGGACGTAAAAGTCAATATCAAAAACTTGTTAAAGAATTTTTTCTTTATCCCGCTTTCCAACAAAAAGAGAAAAAAGCAAAAGAACAAATCCTCCTCCTTGAATGTCGTTTATTTTTCATCCGTTCAAGGCTGCTTTTAACGCATTTATCAAAAACTTAATAGTTTTAAGAAGTGAAACAGCAGCGGCAACAGGAGTGGCAGCAACAGCCACGGCCACAAACTTAAAATGTGAAGAACTTGTACACTTTAGCTGGTCTGAGGATAAATTACTTTAAGAGAAGACTTAGTGAAATAGAATGTTGTGGCAGTGAAGGAAGGAGTGCTGAACTCGTTTAAATGACGCATGAAAATTTACGTAAATTATAAATTTTGTGCTGTATAGCAAAAGACCCTACAAATATTAGAAGAAAAAGAAAAAGACACACATACTCTCTCTCTCTCTCTCTCTCTCTCTCTCTCTCTCACTCTATGATTTAACATGTTTTTCGTATTTTATTTAGTTAATGGTATGCATCTATGTTTCAGGCTCCTTGAGACGAATTAGTTTACATCCTCAGCACTTACTAGTCGTTTCTTTCTTTTAGAATATTATACTGTAAGAAATAAATGAAATGAAATACAGGAGTTCAAGTTAAGTTTGTCTTTCCGTTTGCAATACTCAGACGAAGAAGTAAGCATCAGAGTGTATATACTCTTGATCAGATAGTTGTATGGTTTAACGTGAGCACCTGCCGTTAAGGCTTAATCTCACGGCACCATACAGTGCGTAATGCATTATAAGGATGCATTACAGCGGTCAAAAATGACAACACCAAGATGGTGTTTTGATGATAAACCACAGCCACTATGGTGCACTCTCAACGGGGCCTACCTCAGATACCTGACACCCATGGTAAGGAGTGTTAAGCCTCTTCGATGGAAGGTCGTAACTTAGATGTTATAAGCTACTACCAGTTGGTGCCTTATCACCCTTAGCTGGTGCCGATTAAGTGTTGATTACAATAGATAACCAACTCTGGGAAATCTTCAATATATACTGTACCAAATCTGTGAGAGTGAGGCAGCACCTTCACAGGCCTAGCACAACAGACAGACAATCATTCAGAAAACCAGACAGATATACTCTTGATCATGAAGTGTGTGTTTTACGTCTATACCCGTCGTAGAGACTCTATTAGACGTTTTGTAGGGAATTAAGCGTCCCTGCGCCCCCTCCCGAAGGAGGTCCCAACTTTAGAACTTACATTATAGGCCATGTAAGTTCACCCCTTGGTGACGCGTAGCTCCCACAAGGGGGCCTACCCAAGAGTACGTACTGGCAAGGACCTTAGTTCTTGGGTCTCTAGTACCTCGCGGTACCAAACTTAGTCTTTGGTAGGACTGTCGATCACTTGATCTCCCAACTTCGGACAGCCTATTGCCCATGGGTTGGTATCGCATTGGTGTTATGTTTGCTTAAAGGTAGTTATTGATCCCTAGGAATTTTTTCAGGGGATCTTATATAAATTGCTTTTTGCATTTTTGTATTGGCCCCGTGATCCTTGGACGAAGCACCTATACTGGTACTCCGTTTCAGGGCGGGGCCCAATACTCTTGATCAGCAACAAGTCGATCTAGATATATATGTCCGCGTGTCCGTATGTCTGTCTGTTGTTGGCATACTCCACGTAAAACACGACTTGCCAGCTGACATATAATACACGCACCATTAGAGGGCCTAATCATAAATCTGCCACGTCCATCATTCGTTTGAAGATGTGGAGGCTACTTAAGATTTGGCCCAAATCAAATTTAGTTTTTTTACTTGTTATTTTGATTAAGATTAAAAAGAAAAATTCTTCAAAGTTTTTTAAACAAAGTGCGGACTCATTGAAACTTATTTCGAACAACAGATTTTTCCCTTCCTTTTACACTTAACTGCTATGTGGGTCCGTTTGATTTTAGTGTACTATTTGATGAAGCGTGTAGCATGAAGAGTTAAAAAAATCAAAACTTAAAACCGAAATTTTTAAAAAAATTCTTTAAATTCCGATAATATTCACCCAAACAATCAAACTTATGCTGCTGCAGTGAAAACTTTAAAGTTTCGAATGGCGATGATGATAATGATTATGACTACAGTGGTAGCGGCCAACAAACGCGCGAATCCGTAAACGGTTTTTTAGTTTTCAATTTTTATTCTGTTTATTTGCTTTTTACGGGCAATAAAGCTATTAAACAACAATTTAATGTTGCCTAATATCTTAGCAGTTACATTAGTTTTTATTATTATTAACTTAAATCTTTTGAATGTTTAGTAGTAGAAATGGTCATAACACGCCTGACCAAATCACATATCCCTCGTCATACCAATCATCCCTTTACCTTTGTAGTGACAAGTACACAGTATGAACAAGAAAACCTGTAACGGTTGAATGATTACAAAAACGAGTAAATCACATTTTCTGCAATGTCATTGCGTCAAACTCTTTTTATACTCACCACATAAAATGAGGGCGTATACTAAGTTTGTCATTTCATTTGCCACACCCGAAAAAAGAAGAAGAATGTATACTATATAAAGTATATATATTCTTGATTAGCAACAGAAACTGAGTCAATCTAAACATGTATGTTCGTTTGTTCAAAAGCCACGCCCACAATCGACAATAATCTATTATATATACCAAAAATTTATTGAAATATAAAATTGAAAACTGGTCTACATATAAGAAATTATGTCATATGTATACCAATGGGCGTGGTCGTATAACCGTCACGCCCACAATTTACAAAAAAATAGTACTCAACGTAAAACCTGACTTGAAACTTTATACGCAATATATACACTTGTCGAGGGCATAATCATGTACTTGCCACGCCCCCATTTGTATGTAGATGTAAAGGGTATTAAAAATTCGTCTTAAGCTAAATAGATTTTTTTTTTTTTACTTTACTTTTTAGTAAATCCAAGATGGATTTTTTTCTGTCTTTTCTGTGTAAGTATGTTAACCTCCTTAACCAGATTGCCTTTGACATATTACTGAGCACGTTTTTCAAGCATCTTAAATCCATTGCACTGGAATTATATTATATTGTAAAACACTTCAATGCACTTGGGAAACTTGCGCATAAATACGCATTTCTTTTCTTTTGTTAATTTCAGATAAGACTTTAAGAAAATATTGAAATAGAGAGAAATGAAATTTATTGAAAATAAACCAAACATTTAATACGTAGACTTTTAAAGAGTACTTGTGGAAATTATCGACTAAGGGAATAATTATTTAACAGACTTTCGCTTTTCAAATTCCTGTACAACTGTGATGGGACTGACAGACAGGTATGTTTATGTTGATTTAGTATTGTCAGCTAATTTCCAAGAAATAACTTTTCATCACAGTAGCAGTTGATAAATCTAATTTCTAATATCTAATTTCTCCTTAGATCGCCAGAAAACTTCAGCAAATCTTTTGTCCAGTGTGAAATTGACATAACTTCTAAATTGAATGAAATTTTAAAAATTCTTTTCTTGTATTCATAATTGTTATATAAACAATTTACATATTATAGCCGGTTAAGATCGACCCTATATCACACAGTTCTTCAAATTATGCTAAAATTAGTTTAATTGGGTTAGGAAGCGCAAGGTTTTGCCGAATAAGTCCCTTCATGAAATTTGGTTATATGAAAAGATGTTCTAAAAATGATCCGATCGGGTCGACATTTCGTACAGCTGGGAGTTTTAGATGTTTAAACAGTAAATAATATAAAAATCACACGGAATAAAAATGAAAACAATTTAATTTCTTCTAATATTACCCAACACTACATATGTACATAAGTATGATAACTTTTTTATACTTTTCAGACCTTCAAGGTAGTGACCTTAATAAACAAATTGATTTAGAAACACTTTTTTAATAAGTATGTCCGTCTGTCCTTATTACTAAAGTATTTCCAAATTCTATATTTATAACAATCAACTCGAAGGTCGGTACTTGTTTAGCCATTTTAATGACAGTCAATAGTGTAGGTTATAAAAGGGGTCGATATTTACCCATAACGACCACAAACACTTTCAATTGTTGTTACCTGCGTGTTTATTAAATACCGAACATACATTAAACAAATTCTAACATAAATTTACGGCCACAAACTGCAACATTCCAAAAATGTTTTAAACACGCAAAGAATGTACAATGAAGTTGATTTTAAGTTCTTCTATATTCTCTTTCTTTATCACCGCTAAAAAACGGCCCTTTTATGTAACATACACACATATAACATATACATAAACAAAGCGTGAAATACTATTTGTTTGCATGTATTGCATTTATATGACCCCAGAACAAATACAAAGATCATAACAACAGAAAGAAAAATAAAAAAAATAAATAAATAAATAAAAACCATTACTTTACACGAAAACAAAAAAACACAACAATTAATGGAAGCAACGAAGCGTTTAAACTATTGTTGTTGTTGTCAACAATATTAACGTCACCATTACAGAGCAACAATTGTACAAGAGGGTGGCCATAAAACCCCAAAAACAAGATGTTATTGAAAAGGAAGTCAAGTGCCCTGGTGCTGGCTCTTCAACTCAACATACACATAATTGCTAAATTGGAAAATAATTGATGTGTTGAAAAGAAATAAAAAAAAAAAAATGAAAAAGAAAATTTGAAATTTGTAAATTATGTAGAAGAGAAGGTCGTGGGCTGTGGGAGTGTGTACGTATTGGAGCGATACTCAAGTGGCTTTTTCTCAATGACCTTTACAAAGTCAATACTTTATCAATACATTTAACACGCCCAAAATCAGGGGGTAGTATACCCAAAAAAAAATATTATATATTATGAATCAGTGTTGAGTACTAGTCATGTCTGTCTGTCCATCCGTAGAATTATGTATAGAAATCATTCTCCTGGTTACTTTTGTAATTAACATATTCATTCCAAAATGGGGGAAAATGTCGATATTCAACACAAAGTAAAATTCGACTTGCAAGTTAATACGTAATACATATTGCAATCACCACGCCCACTGTTTGTATGAAGATGTACCAAAATTTAGTTTTCATTTCTTTGTTTATTAGCGCATTATTACTAATCGATTTGTTGCTTTGCCTTAAACTAGTTGCTGAACAATTATGTCAATGTTGCTGCCAATAGTAAACATATCACAATGAGTGATTTTTATTAAAAACTCAATATTTTCATATAAACCATGTGCTGCTCTAAAGGTTTTATGAGCCATTGTACTCTTATACAAATCATAAAGAGTACGTGCCTTGCTCTTTTATATTTCATCTACATTTTTATACATGTTTTTAAAAGAGTATAATTTATGAGAAGTTTAAAGAGAAGTAAATGCATCTGTGTTGTTTAGATTCTGAGTGGAGTAAAGGTAGATTTTGAAAACTTTTATTATTGCATTAGTGTGAAAAGCTTTTGACTTCATATACTTTGTTAAATGTTTTTTTTTTTTTGGGACATCAAAATGGGTTTGAAAATATACCAAAATTCGCAAATTTTCAAAATAGTTAAAGTTGTATAAAAAAGTTTCTTCTATTGTTTATAATTTATGTATAGGGGCCTAAGTATTAATCAATTTAGTTATATACGTCCGTATGTCCCTGTGTTGTTGGAAAACTAATAATGGAAAATATTAATAAATTTAGTTGAAATTTTTTATTTAAATAAATTTTGCATTATATTTATATGAGAAAAAATATATTCACAACTACGCCCACAATCGCTAAAGGTATGTCAGTTACTATATAATTATGAGAAAAATACATGTGCGGTATGGTGCAGAATGGTGTAGAATCCATCTTATTAGTTAGTATATAATACATAAACTATTGAGGACGTAATAAAGTATCATTTACGCCTACTTTTCCTACTTTATCCATCATTGTGCCAAATATGGGGGTGGTAGGATAACAGACACGCCCACAATCGACAAAAAACCAATTAATAAAGTTGAAAATTAGTATAAATATTAATAATTATTTCATCCATCAATGTATCAATTATGAGCGTACTCGAATTACAGGCACGCCCACTATTCAAAAGCACTTTTTAAATTAGAATCTAGTGTGTAAGTGGATATGTGTTACCTTACCTAATAGAGAGCACAATGAGGTACCTGCCACGCCCACAGTTTGTATGTGGAAGCTAAATTTAGCGTTTTTACTTGTTTAAGCCTAAGTATTATAATCAATGTTAATTAGCAACATATACAATAATTAGAAAAAATAACAACAACAACAACAATCATAATACGCTTTACTTGATTGTATGATATTATGTAAATATTTATATAATTTTATTGTTTACATTTTATGAGTAAATCTAAATATATATACTTTCAATAATTGCGCTTCATATTGCACAATACTTATACAACCTAACAATTTATTATTTACATGAATTTAATTCATGCAAACATTAGGCTTATTAAACATGTGTTTCCCCATTTCAAACTTTATTACCATATATATCCCAAATTGAAGTTTCATAAGCCCGATTATTCCACTCTCAACAAATGCTTCTCTCCAATAACAACACGTTGAACTCTCTCTCACTCTTTGTCGTGATTTACACATAAATGTTCTCTTTATAAATTTTGCAGAACCTTTAGTAGACAAAGCTGAGCAAATGTTTTCATTACCAATCGTTTATGTGTACGCATTGCATTGTTGCTGATTCGACACAATTTTCATATTTCAATTTTCAGTCCCCTCTAAAGGAAAGAAACGGTATAGAATAAAAGCATTAAAATAGCAGCCGCATAGAGAAGTTGCAATGAGTATATGTATGGGTGTGTGTATGTGTAGGGAACCGTAATGAAACTGGGTAGAGTAAAGCAATAACAAAAACAACAAAATGAGCAACTGTAATAACAAGTACACAAATTTTTTTCCAACTGTGCTGACAGAGTATCGCACAGTTGAATTTGTGCTATATGGGTGCCTAAATATTTGAAACGAAACTTTTAGTTCATATCGGGTTTTCAGTCGGTTTGGTGGTGGCTTATGCTAAATTGAAGTGCGCGACTAACGTTTTAAAATTGATTTTGAAAAAAAAAGTCATAACTTCATTAAACCAACCAAAAAAAAAAAAAAAAACATTTCAAAAAAAAAAAAAAAAGAGTATTCAATATTTTAAGGAAGACACCAAAGGATATAAAAGAAAGAAATTAAAAATATATGACATGATATATAATCAATGGATATATCGCACATACAAGTATACTTTCTTATGACAAGAGTGAAGTGTTGAAAGAAAATTTTCAAAACTTTCCTGCTGCAAGTAATTCGAACCATATAAATTTATGCTCACAGTGTTTAGGTGTGAAATTAATCAAAAGTATGCTTTGATTGTGGTATAAGAAGCTAACCCTAAAAGTATGCTCGGAATGTTATTCGTTTTTATGTAAAAATGAAAAAGAAACTGTTTCTCGTGCAAAATTTTTGGTGAATTAAAAATAAGGGCGTATGTGCTTGAAAAAAACAAAAAAAAAACAAAAAACAAATATACAATAATAACAACAATAGCAACAACAATAACGTACAATAAAGAAAATATGAAAGATATTGATAATATTTTGCTGGATACATTGATGATAATTCGATAACTAAAAATGTTCGGTCGCCTTTAAACACCTCAACAGCATTTATGGAGAATTGTGTAAGTGTGAGAGACTGTTAGAGTGTACAAAGCCAAAACTAAAATCAACATATGTAGTTGTGTACACCTGTATAAGTATTTACATATATATATATATATATGTATATATGTGTGTGTGTGTATAGAACATAACATGCATTCGGTTGCAGTGTTTGTCTGTTTGTGCTGGTGAATATACTTTGACACAGTTTTTCTTAGTATACGTTACGAAAACAAGTTCATTTTTTATAGGTACTACATATTTTTTTTTTTCCTTCTAAATTTTTTGTTGCACTTTTTCCTCTTCTTTCATTTCTGTTTATCCTGTTTGGTGCTGTGAGTATTGTGTGTGCGTATGCCTGTACGGGTGGCATCCTTTGTACTTCCAAATGGTTAAGAGTAGGAATAAACTTTTCGGATATACAAGAATACAAGCATACTAAGCCCATTCATACTAACCTACATACATACATACATACATACAAACATACCTTTGTACATATATACATATATTGGGAATTCACTTACTTATACATTCAGTCAAATCTACTGCATGCACCACAAAATAGAGTTCAAGGATTATATTGTACGTTTATCAAGAGTGCTCTCTATGTAAACATACGGATTATGTGATAAACATACAAACATACACACTATAAATTGTATTTACACACTTGGTCTTCTTGGTGTTGGTATTTTTGTTGCGTTTTTCTATTTACGACAAGGGTGTGACAATGGATTTAATGCTTGAGCGCTTTAGCTAAAAACTTTAGTAAATAATGTTTCTCTGCTCTTTTAATATAAATAAAAAAATAAAAAAAAAAACATAAGAATTATCCACATTCAAATTAATCAATTAAAGTAGGATTTTTATGTTTTTTTTTTTATTTTCTGAATTCTACATTAATTAAAAATTTTTATTAAAAATGAAAATTATCTTCTCTAATGTGACCCCGCCCATTTTTGATACACGGTAGGCTAATTATATTTATATATGCATTAAATTTCAAATTCATGACTTTATGTGAAACTAGATAATTTTTTTTGATTTTGAAAATCTTCGATTCCCAATATGACCGCAAGAGTGCTTTTGTAAAGTTGGGGCTTTCTCGTTCCACAGATTCCTTACCTAAAATAAATAAACGAGTAACGGATAAGGTCTG
Source organism: Crataerina pallida (assembly GCA_949710015.1). Lineage (NCBI taxonomy): Eukaryota > Metazoa > Arthropoda > Insecta > Diptera > Hippoboscidae > Crataerina > Crataerina pallida. Next base: position 27,597,317 of record OX453290.1, on the reverse strand, counting down.
TAGTTAAGACAGATGCTTACTCTTTATATTTATATATTTTAGATTTTTGTGTGATTCATAAACAAAAGAAATTTTTCTTAAATTCCCAGCATTACCCAAGCTTATCCAATACATTTATTTATGTTTAGATTAATTTATTAAAAAAAAAAAAACATATTCCAAACATAAAAAAATTACCAGTCATGAAAATACAATATATAGGAGGTATCGCAGATTTAATTCAAGTCAGAGATAGATTTTAAATATTTTTTCCTAATTAAACTTTACTTTACACACCATTCATCATATATTTCTCATTCATTATATGAAAAATATTTTTAATAATTTATCAGAATTATTATTTCGTAAAAATAATGGCAGCAAAAGTTTATAAACTCTGAGTTGAATAGTTTCAAAAAAAAAATTTTAAAAAATAAATAAAAAAAAATTATAATAAAAGCAACTGTTTTTCTCCCTGGCGTTTACATACCACTGACAATTATTTAGTTATTTAAAGTTTAAAAATGTTGTTGTTGTTGTTGTTGTTTTTAATATCATGAGACTATTTTGTATGTTTAAATAAGTATTTGTTGCATTATAAAACTTTGTTTATTCAACTATTTTATTCTACTTGGCATTATATTGTATATAAAATATGATTTAGAAAACTTTTATGTGTGTACGTATGTACATACAAGTTATTTTATGGCCATCACTATCGTATGGTTACTTTGTGAAAAATTACGTATTCTGAATCAGCATCGGCATTCGTGAGTATTGTGGTAGCAAAAGTTGAGAAATGATTCTAACAGAAGTATTGTTAGTTATTTTTTTTAAGTAAATTTTAAAAATTTATTAAGTACAGAAGATAAATATTTTGACATATGGTGGGTATTCAAGATTTGACCTCAACGAAATATAGTTTTTTAACTTGTTTTTTAACACACTTTTAAATTGTTTAGATGGATAATATTGTATAATAGATGTCGTAAAACGAAAACATGACGCGGTGACAGCTATGGAAGTTGGGCACAATTATAATGTCTCCCTAACATGACAGGTATACTATAATTATTATTCCGCTTACAACACGCAAATGGTGACTCCACAGACTCTTCAGAGTACATATATTCTTGATCAGTATTAAAACCTGAAGTCTGTCTATTGTTGAAACGTTTACAATAGTATATTTTGATTTGTATGATATATTTTAACATATTGAAATAAAATTTTGTACAGACGAGCAGATTTCTATTCGTATTGGGCGAAATTGCTTGGAAAGACACGCCCATCATCGACAAAAATCTACATATCAGTTACAACAATTGAGCTGTAAAGTTTGTATTTGATTTATTCATAATTTGTTTATTATTTAATGTATAAAAAATGGGCGTGGTCATATAATAACGACATCTAAAATTTACAAAAAATCCTATTTGGCGTAGACATCTATTTCTTGGTCCAGTTGATAAGTATGCATTACTAAGGGGCGTAATTAGATATTTTTCACGCCCACTTTATATTTATAAATGTGGAAGGCGTCTAAAATAAGATCTAACACAAATTTAAATATTTAAACTTGACTTATGAAGGATGATCTCGTTTAGACGCTAAAGTCTACTCTCTCACATATACACCCTTCAACTGTTCTCTAATAAGCAACAATCACTTCACCACTGCATTTTTTAATCAATTTTTGTGCATATATGCAAGAACCACGTCACTGCATAATATCTGCAGTATATGACAAAAAAAAAAAAGAATAAAAACTCCAAAATATTTATAAAACAAAATATTGAAATGATGAATTATTCATATTTTTTTGATTTTCATTAATTAAAATGTTACACTTTTTCAAATTATAAATTTTTTTTGTGGTAAAATTTTTTTTTTAAGCCTTTAATGGCAAACAACAGAATCAGCAGCGTAACCAGAAAATCAATACAAACACAAGTAATTGCAAACCATAATAAAAACATGTAAATAAATGAAAAAAAAAAAATAATAATAAAAATAATAAAAAGTAGTGAATAGCAAGTGAAGGCACACGTTAAAATTTAATAATTAACAAACAAAAAATACTGATAAAAAGAAAATCGAATAAAAAAAAAAATTAATAATTGTTAACAAACATGAGCCAAATACGAAAAAACAAAAAAACAAAAAAAAACAGAAGGAAATCAATTACAATCACTATAAATAGATACGCTTGAGTGCTTCGCTTACTCGCTTACTCATTAAGCTGCAATCGAACACAAACAAACCAAAGGCTGAGAGTGGTAGAAAGAGAACTTTGAGACAGTTTGCCTGAATGTTCGCAACCATAACCATTGATATGTAAACAAAAAAGTTATGCTTGTGAAAATAATCTTCCGCTTGATTTGGCACAGCACACACCAGCTTATAAACACACACAAATGTGAATTTATTGTAAATAAGTGTCTTGTCGCGTATGCCATCCATCCATTCATCCATCAACTTCTGTTTACCGCTCTTCTAAAGTAGTTATGGATTATGACGCTGTCGCATATGAAATGGAGCTTAAATTATTATAATCAAACACACCAACAAACGAACAAACACATACCGCTACTATCGGCAGCTGTTGTTGTTGTAAAGGAAATGGAAAAAAAAAATATTAGCAAAAATCTGTTTTTAATTTATACACAAAACCCTGCTTTTTTTTCCATAGTATCAGCAAATCATTGTTGGGTATGGTATTAAACATACACCGCAACTGTGCGTGAATATTAAATGGAACAGTGGTTTATTATTGTGTGTTTGATTAAATTCATTAATTTTCTGTTTTCTGTTCTGTTGTTGTTGTTTGGTACGACCAATTATAGAAAGGTTTTAACCCATATAATGAATGGAGCGGAAGCATTGATATAACGTGTGCCTCAGATGAAATATTAAAGAAACTTATAAAATGAAGATATTTTTGCATACAATACAATATGGGAGTAGTTAATACACACCCTAACATTTAATAATTAGAGTGTATTTTCAATTATATCCTTTTCTTTCACATTAAAGTATAAAATCCTTGAAGCCGTAGTAGAAGTATTATTAATAATAGTAATCCATCATTGGTCTACGTCAACCTTCTTTATATATTATAATAAATGTCGAAATGTTCAATGTTTTTCTAGGTCAATAATTTATACAAGCCACTCCGGTTTCATACTCCTTTAAAATTTAAAGAAGGAATATACTGATTAAAGTTTCTGTGTTTTAGAATAAGAACTTATCACAAATTCGATTCTCTTTTAAGGCTTTACAGCTGAAATTCTAGAAATTGTAATCGTATCTATATACTTTACTTTATAAAATATTCGGTAGCACTTTCAAAATGCCTTCTAAGCATTTAAATTATGATTAGAAATAGTTTGTTCCTTCTGGGGTAGGAAATCTCCCTCTTGTTAAGTTAAATTTTTGATTACCCAGATGTATTAATTGATAAATGAAGACTTCTTTTTGATTCATTGATTTTTAAGACTAATTTTGTTATCTTTCCAAAAGTTAATATAGAATATAGAATGAAGTAACTTTTTTGGTATCAATGAACTGCAATTCATTAAATTATCTTAAAACTACAATAAAATTAATTGAATTAAACCGTGTTGTTGTTCAATTTCGATAAGTGAATGAATTAAATCAAAGACTTAAGTTTGTTTTGTACTATTATTATTATTATAGAGTGAGCTATATGCACTGCGACCATTAGGTTTATTGTGCCAACCCGTGCCCTTACATAAGGAATCGTAGGCTTTTAAAGCAGCTCTATACATTTCGGCTCAGAGCTCCAGACCTCTTCCGATGTTGCCACATATTTCTCAAATATGCGACAGAACAGTTGCAGAGAATTCTCTTCTGACATGTCAAGAGCCGCTTTACACAGTCTCTACATGCCATTTTCAAAAAAGGAAAGTGGTATCTGAGGGTCCAGGGTCCCGCATACAGGCCAGTTAGTATTCTAAGCTCATCCCTTTATAGTTTCAGGAGCCTTGCGGCTGTAAATTTTCTGCCACATAAAGGCTTTCATTATAATATAACCTTTTAGGGGAAAGGATTCTAATAAGCCGTACTATTCGGTCTTTTACATCTACTCCTATATTTGCCATAAATAATCGATTAATACAATTAATAAATATATTATTTATTAAAAGCTATATTTTTAATATAGTTTTTTCATACAACGAAAAGCAATGTCCGTACGTCCACTTCTTTCTTGTTTTCTAAATTGATTAAAAATTATTTATATTATATGAAAAGTGAATTATTCTTTTAAGATGTTCATTAGCGTATACTTTATTAAAATAGAAGCTTAAAATTTAAAAATAATTTAAGCAAATATTAATATGATGCTTATATTAGAGGTACCTCTCCTTATTTATTCATTTATATTTTTGAGATTCAAGTAAGGATTACTTGGAAGCTGTTAAGTATAAAAACAAGAATGTTTTTATTTATATATAAATATTATATGAAGTACTTAGAGCGATTAGATTTAAAAATATTTGCTTTTTTGAAGGCGCAAAATTATGTGAATAAATGCTAAAGTTAAGAAGGACGTATGGACAAATGTTTTTATTTATTTAAATTAAAGTAAAAATCTATTTGAAAATTCCGAGATCATATATACATATCTTTAAATTAGTGTTTTTTATGGAAAATAAATGTAATTTTCTTTTATAGTAAAATATAAAAAAAATTTTATTATTTCACTGAATATATATAAAGTTACTCAAGGAGGGAACAAGTGCAATCCTTTGTATTTAATATATATGAACGTGTGCTAGTTACTTTCCGTAATTTAATATTCTTCTACAAGTAAGCATTGCCACTACGTGGATATATGTATGCATATATGACTGCATTGGGGAAGTACAGCTCAATTGAAAATGCATGAACAATATGTATCCACTTATACACTAACGTGCACATTCATTCACATTATTCCTGCTTGTTGAATATTTCATGGTATTTTGCATTATAAATTATTATGTTTTGTTTTTGTTGACCTAACCCAAATCAATGGCAAAGCAAAAGCATAACAAATCAATATATTGTACAATGTTCCGTCTCGTACAGGGGGCAACTATCTGTAGTTAAAGCAAAACTGTAATTATTCCAATTTTTGTTTTGTTTTTTATTTATATTTATGAATTTATAGTCCACACATATGTATATGTATATGTATGTGTGATAGAAATGGCTTGTGTTACCTTTGCCTTGGCTACCTACCACACATACTCTCTCATTCGTTCATTCATATATTTATTTATTTATTCATTAGCATGTTGCATGGAAGTTATATGCCCAATATCAGGAGGAAACAATAATTTCTCAACTGTGCAGTAATCATATCTATGCATATAGATGAGTGTGTGTCATATAGATTGCTCGTTGGCAGCGAAACGAAAGTGTGCAATCTACGTATGTAGATTTCATTGTTGTTTGATTAGAAAGAAACAGTTGAAGTAAATGGCTGAGTGTGGCTGAGGGAGGGAGGGAGGGAGGGTTGGGTATAGAAAAGTTCGTTAAACTGTTTTTCTATGTTCATTTTTTTTGTTGCTTTTTTAGATAATTTAAAAGTTTTCTTTTTGTTTCTGATGTTATTGTTGTTTTTTATTTTTATTTTTTTATTTTTCTCTACTGTTGGTTGAGTTTTTGTTTAAAACAAAACATAACGAAACAACAACTTACAAGCTTCACATAAACTACACACCAATCCAACACAATTTTAGAGTGACTCTGTCTGTAGCATCATTATACATACGTGGCTGGTATGGCATAGAAATGTAATGAAATGAAATGCAATACACTGCAGTGCAGTTCAGTATGTGTATGGGTATGTTGGTTTTGCCTGATGAGTAGCCAAGCGTAACATAAATTAATGTTTGGCTTGTAGTCAGTGGAGTAGTAAAACATAAGCCAGAGAAGAAGCAGCGGCAACGAAAGAACCAAATGTGCTATGATGGTTGATGTGGGGGTGAGGAGTACACAGCACATTGTACATTAGACTTATGCATAATGTATGTGGAGAGTGCATGTGTTCAGCCAGTATTGTTCTCGAACAGTTCATATGTGTGTGCATTAATTATGCACATATGTGTTGCCGGTAGACTAGCGGCAGCGGGAACGGCATGTACGGTTGTTGCAACACACAGGAAATAAACAAAAAAATCGCAAAAACAAAAGCAACCATCATAATAATGAACACAAGTTGTATTTGTGTTGCTAATATCAAAAGTACAACATTTTAAAATAGCTGTTCATCGTCTCTTTTTTTTAACTTTTAACTGTTATTACAGTTAGTGTTGTTGTTGTTGTTGTTGTTGTTTTTATGTTTTCTTGTTGTTGCTATTTTACAGTTTATTTACGCCATAAACTTTTATCAATAACAGTAAAAAGTTTTCACTTATTTTTGTTGTTGCATAAACTAACCAAACAACAACAACAAAAAACAAACAAAGCATATTTTTCATCATTCCAACGTGAATTTTAATTTTCAATCAGTTTCTCTGTTTTTTTTTTTTTTTTTTTTTTTTTTGTAATTTGAATAGACTGCAGAGCTGGAATAATTTCAAGTATTTCAGGAACATGACACTTCATATATGAATTTTTAGTTATGTTTATAAAAAATACAAAGAAAAAAAAAAAAGCAAGAAATAGCTGAAAATTTACAAGTACATACTTTACTCTTCTCATCATTCTCATACATGTGCGTACATACTTACGAGTTGAATGGTTTCAATGAATGTTCGGTCTGTCTTTAAAACGTTGTTTGTTGTTGAATAAACTTTTTCAAGTATTCTGTGTCTGTTTATTTTCTATGTTGTTTTATTGCGTTTGAATTGTTTATAAGTTTAACAACAGCAACAACTACATATATAACATAACAATAGATGGCCTTTGTATTTTAGAGAGTTTTTATATCAGCTCCCGTTCTTTGTTAGGCCGACATTTCAAGTGATTCATTTACATGCAATTTTTTGTCTGCGATTGTAACAACAAACACATTCTTTAATGCATATAATATAACATGCAAATATTTAAAAAAAAAAACATTTATTTTTAAGTATATGAAAAGTGTTAAGCAGAAATTTTGTTAAATATTTACAAAAAAGAATAATAATAAAAATAAATGAAATGAAAAGTCCGGCTACTTAATGCCCTACATTTCATGATAAACGAAACAAGAATAAATAAAATATTCAGTTTTGCCTGTTATTTAACACCCTACTCTATATATATATTTATGAGGAAGTCATTGTCAGAGTATCAGTTGACCGTTTTTGCACCAATTTCAATATTAATCTACGAACGGACACTATCGTCACAACAACTCCATGAATAATGTCTCAACTAAAGGTTATTTATTTAAGGCTGACATTTAACAAAAAAAATTTTCTAAAATATGCCAGATCCCTTGAATAAAAAAATGTCTACGAAGGTTATGGAAATTTCCCAATAAAACGTTTTTCTCTTCATTTTCTGAAGCAGTTTAGTAAGCATGTGTCATAGTTTTCGGTTCGCTAATCCTCACTAATTGATTTGGAACATATTTCTTTTTCTTGCTAATGCTCTATACGGAACCTTAACATTAAGATAAACCGGCTGGCAAAGAGGCGGACACATATGAACGTACACCAGAATTGAATCTCTGCTTGGCTGCTGCCATTTGACAAACGTGTGACAAGTTGACAGTTACGTATTGCAATTTTCTAATGTGTCTATTGGTTAGAGCATAGAATGGGATATTGTCATGGCAATAAAAGAAATCCGCACTAATTGCTTTATAACCGTTGATGCCGTTAAGACGAATGAGCATCACGGCGTCTCAACCTAAATCACATTTTAATGATTTTGAAAATTTGCACAGCCATGACGAATAATGAAAAATATAATAAATGAAAAACAAAAAGCAGAAAAAATGTAGTTTAGGTGAAATTTGAAATACCCTTCAGAGAATAAGAAAATATAAAAGTGGACGTGGTTTGTTAATAATTACGCCTTACTTTAACAACTTATTACAAAATACTTCAACTCGAAGGTTTTTTTTATTTTTAATGAATTTTTTGTAAATTGTTTGGCGTGATTTTTTTTCAATTTCAGCTATTTTGATACCTAAAGTCAATAAAAATTCATTTACTTTTCAATTCCATAATATAATTATTTTAAAGTGCCATTCAGTTTAGGCAATAAGTGACATAAGGATACTCGGATATGATTGAATAAAATTTTGAAGATATCATCAACATTTGTCGCTTCAAGTCTCTGAAGCTTGCTTTTCATATGAATTAACCAACTTAACACTTACTGTAAGGTAGAAGGTACAGCTACAAACAATAAACAACCAACACGTATTTGATGTTGTTTAAACAAGATTTTCAGATGATCGCAATGTTGAAATTGCAACAATTTTGTATGACTAGCACATTAAGTTCATCCGCCTGTAGCTATTTGCCACATATGATATAACTGGCAACCACCCTGTATCTAATTTCTATACACCACAACTGACATCACACCGAGTACACACAGACGACACATCGACTGAGGCATATAGTTCATTAAAAACATTCTTAGCATAACAAATTATCCTCATTTTGTGTGTTACGGAAAGATATGAATGAAAAAAAAAAAAATTAAAAAAAATAAAGGTTAAACATCCGTTTTAGAAAGATTTACTCAAAAAAAAAAAAAAAAAACAACAAAAAAAAGAAAGAGAAACGAAAAGATTCTTAAATGTCAGTAAAATTCAAATTATTTATACGGCATAATGAGACGCGAGTGTTTAATTTAATTTCAGTTTTCTTTTCATTAGGCTACACACTCACACACATACACGCTCGCTGCTATGTACTGCATTTAAGTGTAAATTCATTTGAAACTTAATAGAGCTGATGTTTATGCTGTTCACGTGCCTCTCATTTTTTCTTCACATTTACCTGCTTGCCATAAAACCTACAACACACAACCACGTATTTGCATACTCAGGTATATGTGTCTGGCATTTCAATAGCTTAAGAGAGAAAAACAACAACAATAACAACAAAAACGACAGTTCACGTTGCATGTCTAATGTTTCTTTTTTTTCATATCTTTTTTTGTTGTTCTTCTATACATTAATCCCAGTTGTGTTTCCATTAGAGCTAAAAGTAGAGGCGGCGACACTGTGCACAACACTGTTTTAATTAATACTCTCGGCACATTTGCCAGTTCTGTTTGCCCCTCTACTCTCTCTATCGCTCACATACACACACATGATTTACCTCTAGTTAAATCTAATCTTCGTCTTCTCCTCTTATCCTTTCATTCGTTCTGTGAAATCGCATTTACTTACATATACTATATATTTTTATTTAGTTAGTGATTTAATGCCGCTCTTCAGTTTCAGTTCCAGTTCACAGACATTGACATAGATTTGTTATTTTCTTATATTGTTGTTGTTGTTACTGTTATTGTTGTTATTATTGTTGTAATCGTCGTCGTTTTCATTTACGTTGCTACTTTTCTACTCCATTCGCTGATGACAATAGTTTATAAAGTTTATGATTACTTATGTAGCTTCTTAACTATTTAGGATTCGTGACAAAGATTTTTTAAGTTTATGCTTAAGACCCCACGACCTTACAAGTATAGTTAACTTTACATGTCAACTATTAAGTTTGGACATGTTTGTTAGTACAGTATTGAACTTAAGTTTCACATATGTCAGCGTTAGCCAACTGGATTATTGAAGGGAATACTAAAGACAGTAGCCAGTAAACAGAACTAAAACATTGTTCTTCATAAATTTTGTGAAATCTTTCATTTCAAGTGAGAAGATTATTAAAAAAAATTCCACTTAGAAATCAAATCGATGAGTCATCAACAGAATCTACTTTTTAATAGAGTTCCTAAATGTGTATCAACTTAGTGTCTATCATCAGAGCCCTTTCATTTTAAGCATATTTTATGAATGGATTACTTATAAGATTGAGCTTCTGAGTTCAATATTTTATAGTTGGTAGATATGTTTTTGTTATTTGTAGGCGAGCCTCTCAACCAATTTTACCCAATTAAAAGTAAAGTTTTCGCTTTTCATTATTTTACTTTACCTTCTAAGCTTCTAATAGTAGCCCTTCTGTGTAGAGCTACAATATCCCTTTTCTCATACAGCCTACAAACTCTACTGTGATGTAAAATTTTCTTTAAAGGTCATTTCGAAACAAACTCTTACTGAGATTTTAAAGACTATAAAGAACTAACAGCTTAGTTGAATACTAACAAATATTTTCTATTATTTATGTAGCCTTTAAAAAATGCATTTCCTTTAAAGTATAATTCTGAAATATGAATCAGAAAAGTTCTTATTCTTCAACTTCTCCTTATCTATCTCTTAGAATTGCTTTTGATTCAATTTTAAAGAAAATTATATTTACATTCATTTTATAATATCTTCAAAGGGAAAACAATACAAATTGATGATAAATGTAATTCAATTGTTTGTCAATATTATGTGTACTACAGATGAAACATAATAATGAAGTGAATGATTTCTTTGAATCATTTAATGATTCATTTATTTAATCCGAAATGAATGGAATTGCATGTGATGTGAATATAAAGTGAACAGTTTAAATAGAAATACTCAACAGTTAAGAACATAAAGTTCAATTTTATCTTTACAAAGCATTTAATGTTTTTAAAATTCCAAACATTTTCCCATAAATATGTAGACGTTGGTGAATTATGGATTATGCTTAATTAACTTTTGTTTTTAGAAAATAATCATTGACTTTGATTTTTAAGGGAGATTCGAATGTGTTAGATCTGACCCTAGTTGACCATAAAGTTAAGTAGTTAACTTATTCAAAAATGGGCGGAATCGGATAACAGAAATATTCCAATTCACAGGAAACTATACTTGACGTAAAACCCAACTCCTAGTTTACTCATTATATATACATAACCTATAAAAAGAGCAAATGGGTTTCTGCCACGTCCCCTGTATTTATATAGACGTAGAGAGTATTTAAGATTCGGCTTAAGTCAAAATTTAGTGTTTTTTATACCCTTTTCCGAGAAGGAAGCCTCAGATAGTATTTACATTCTTATTCAATCGATTTAGACTTGGCCGCCTATTATTGGTAATCGTACGATCGTAAAGTTTGTGATACCACGCTATACATATTTTGATCAGCGCTCGTCTGGATGTCCGCGTATTCTTGGCCTTGTCATGACCGTAAATTTTTATATATCAAGATAAAATTTGGTACTTATATTTGTGTCTATGAATTGGAAAAAATTGGTCAGGAGCCATGCCCACAATCGATAAAAAACGATAAGCCACAAAAATTGAGCTTTGAAGTTAAAACTCGTATGTATTTAAGTTTTAATTTTTAGCCTTTGCATCGATATTCTAAAAATGGGTGTTATTAGATATCACATACGCCTACAAATTAGAAAAAAAATCATATTTCTATCTAGAGCGTAATATATACTTAAAGTACGCCCCCTATGAAAAACACGGTGAATTATATTTAACGCTTGGCTTCAGCTAAATCAATTTTTTTTGCTTGTTGAGATTATTTCTAATAAGACAGCAGATAATACAAAGCGTGACTGACAATCTACTCTTAAGGACCATCACAACATTTGCTCATTTCATATACAAGTGCGACAGATAGAATTGTAGATAAGCATACGAGGACTAAATGCACTTATAAGTTTACTTATGATATATACTTTAATGGACACTTGTTATCATTATTCATAACACAATTCTATACTGTCTTGTTGCAATAATAATACTTGAGGATTCATATCGGAATGGCTTTTTTGATGGCAACGTAATGACATTTGACTTCATTTTCATTAACCTACAACATTGAGTTTATGCTTAAGCAACGCCATTCAAAATCATAATTATAGGCATTCGTTTCTTGATTACATGCGTAGAGTATGGATATCATATTGTAGAAGGATTGAATTCATCACACTAATGACATAATAGTGTAAAGTGCTTCAATTACACGCGCGCTAACAGGGTACTTAAAAGAGTTATTTGATTAAAGATAAGGGGAACTTTGTAGACTATACATACGTCATTACGTAATGACTTGAAGTTATGCAAATGTTGGCCATTTTCATTAACACAATAATATTATATCGTTCGGTATCCAAATGTATTCATAATGAAGAATTTATACAAAAGGCAAAACATTTGGCTCAGGTTGAATTTGAAATTCTCAAATGGCACTTAGTAATCACAAGTTCTTTAAACAACATTTTTCAATTAATATTATTGATGTCCTTTGGCTACAACTATATTCCTTTAACTGCTTAGCTAACTGTTTTCTCTTGTATGAATTTGGGGTTGATTTCAATCACATGATAAATGAGACAACTTCCTAATGCGTAATAACTGTGCTTTTCAAAAAAAACTCTTAACTAATTGTGAAGTGCTGATTTCAGATCTGATTTAAAAATCATTTTTGTTGCCTATTTTCTGAAGCCGCACATTTTAAAACCCATAGGATAGGTACAAAAAAAAAAAATGTGTAATTTGAAAGGAACGCATCTTCAAAACCAAAATGTTCGTCCGTCTGTCCATGTAAAATTGTGCTGAAATTGTGCTTCAGCTCCCATTTATGGAGATATTTTGATTTAATTTAATACAAAGACATGTTTTGGGTCAAAGAGAAAATATTTTGTAAATAAATCGAATTGGACCATTTTTAGAATATCTCCTCATATAAAATTCTCTTATAATGAAAATCTTTATATAACAAAAAATTTTGGTAAAGAATAGATAAATAACTTAATAATTGGATGTAATAAATTTCAACCCGATCGACCCCCGATTTTGCTCAGCTGAATTATAATCAAACGAAGCAGAAATTACATATTTCTCTTTATGTATTATAGAGGTGAGCTTATATGAACATATCTGCATTTAATAATATTTATTTTATAAAAAGTCAAATCAAAAGTAGCTTTAAGGTTTTACGTTCGTACTGGCAATGAATAAAGTCCCATTGAAAATCTACAAATATCATTTGTAGTCACATAAATGTAAACACACTAACCATAGAGCAAACACCACTCCAAACTGAGCCCATGACCATGACTAATGCCGCATCGATGTAATTATGAATAATTTATGCCGTAAATTTTTTAATCATTCATCACTAATAAAGACAAAGAGAAAATTCGCATAATTTATACTTTTATTTACAAACAATATATTTCTTGTCTCGTTCATTTATGTTAAGCTTATGTTGAGTTTATACAATGGTCCGGCTGGTATTGTTGGTCAACTATCATAGAATTTTTTTGCGTTCCAGCTAAACGTGATTTGATTTTTAATTTATTTATCAACAATTGTACGAAAGGTATAAAACAAAATACATGCGCAATGTTTGCATTTAATTTATCACAATTAATTTCGCATAATGTCCCACCAAGTGGATAGAGTTTCTTGCGTCTAATTAAATATATTTTTTTTATACTCTCTACACTAAATGGGGGTTATACTAAGTTTGTCATTCCGTTTGCTACACCCGTCATAGACCCTATAGAGTATATATATTTTAGATAAACATCAAAAACTGAATCGATCTGGACATGCATGTCCGTCTGTCTGTCTCACGGGCGTAAATTTTCAGCTGAAATTTTCGTTTTTGCTGATTGCTATTTAAAATAAGTAAAATAGGTCAAGAGCCACGCCCACAATCGACAAAAATGTATATATATGCCACAAAAGTTGACCTATGAACTTGAAATTTGGTATATATCTCTATAAATATTCCCCTCATCGATGTATGAAAATGGGCGTGGTCGTATTACAGACATGCCCACGTAAAATTCTACCTGAAAGCTGAAACGAAATATATATATTATTAGAGGGTATAAGTATATGCCAGCCACGCCCATTATTGTAGATACAGAGGGTATTTAAAATTGGGCTTAAATCAAATTTAGTTTTCTTACTTTTTTTTTGTAATCACCTTAACTTGTGTTACACTGCGCAAGTTAAAATTGAATTAAAAATGTTGAAGTGGGTGTATAATGAGAATGTAAAAGATGAACTTTAATTATGATTTATAATTAGTTTGTAAAAATGTTTGCAAAGATGAAGAAAATCAAAAGAAAAATAAATGAAAATGTTTAGACGGTTCTATCCATTAACCATTAAATGCTATAATTTTTTCAGTTGGATCAGTAAACGCCAGTCAATCTCATGAGAAAAGTTATTCCACATTATATAAAAAAAGGTGTAAAGTCCTCATAAAAGCTGTCACAGTACTACTATCGATTGGCTTTCGATGAAATACGAAAATTTACAATTTTTCCCTGCTATAGTCTTCGGAGAAAAAAATGCCAAAAAAAGTAAAAATCGTCCGATAGCATTCAAACTTACAGCAAATGATATAAATAGGACAAATTTCATTGGAAAATATCAAAAATTGTAGATTTTGAGCTTTAAATGATTTTAATGTTGCTGCACTAAAAAGTATTTTTTACTACAATACAAAGTTTGAACTGTTGTAACATTGAAAAAAATTTAACAAATAAAAAGAATTTGTATCTTGTTGAAAAGCTGACATTCTTATAATTTGTGTGAGTAAAGAATTTTATGTGAAATTTATGTGTATTTACAACCATATTAGATGCGGTTTTTAGAGAGACTCTTTTCATGGAAATTTTAAATCATTACAGAAGTTGTCTCAGTGAGCTCGTCAAGTTCATAATTGTATCGCTAAATTCTTCTGATCAATTACTGTCGAATGGCTTTCAAATTTCTGTTTAAAAATTATTTGAGAAATTGGCCAATTTTTGTAGGACCTTTACAGAGATATATAAAAACAGTAAAAAATTAAAACTTTTTCCTTGACTAAATATAGATTACACAGTTTTTTCTAATATGAAATGGTGATGAAGCCGTACTCTGGTACTGATTTGTTTCAAAATGTTAATTTTTGCAACCAGGAGAAAGTTTACCAAAGACGAAAAGACGGACGGATAGACATAGACAAGGTCTCTATGTCAATACATGTGGGGCGTTGGAAAGTAAATTTTGCTTTGGAAAAAACTTGACTGCCTATGTACTGAGCTTACCAATATTGTATGTTTTCAAAAGCTGTCTAAGATACACAAATTTTTAAGTTCCAAACCTTTCTACGATGGTTTTTATAGTAGCTCAGAAGGGAACCCCCTTCAAAATGGACCGAATTGAACGATTTTCAGATTCTTTCCCCATATAAGATTATTTTGTAATGGAAATCTTTTTTTTTGGCAAAAAAAAAATTTTAAATATTTTTTTACAAAATTTGAGGAAAAATCGTTAATTAGCTAAATAATTGTCTGTGCCAAATATACAGCCGATCGGACCATTTAATGATATTTCACGAAGTGACTTATATGGCTTACATGGACTCGCTTTTAATTATGGCATAATTTCAGGGGCTAAGCGTTGTAAAGTATAAAAAATGCGGTTTGACTGACTAAAATATTTTCATTTGTTTTCTACAAAAATAAAACTCATTGTAAACACTAAAATAAACAAACACACGGAGAGACGTGCATGCATGCCTGCACGTACATACTAATACTTATGCAAATAAATATTCGTTTTTTTACTATAAACAATAACAAGAACAAGAACAACAGCACCCAAATTGAAGAGAGTGAACGTTAACTGTTATTATCTGCGTGTGTGTGTGTGTTAGTTATACGAAGCGGAAATAGAAAAAAAGCTTTATGGTGAAAACATATAGAGTTTTATTGTGCATATACAGCTGGAGAGCATGAGCATGTGTATTTTGATTGTAATAAAATCTTATTAAAATGAAAGTACCTGCTCTGTTACAATGGCAAGCATATGGTTTTGAAAATTATTATTTTTACAAAACAAAAACCATTTTGTTGATGGGTGAAATGTTAAATTCTATGTCTGTCCTTCTCTAATAGCTTATCCAAAGATTTACAATATGTACAATAAATTAAACCCCATGGAATATATTTTTTCATGTTCATTATGTTTTTCCACTACATTACAATGAAACATTAACAATAACAACAACACCAACTGTATCTCAGCTGTTTTGTTGTTTGTTTATACTGTTTTGTCACAAAAGAGTACAAAGCGGACATATTGCTTCATTGAACGGTTATACAGTAAAAATGCATTTAGTTTATAACGAGAGCAAGTGTTGAACCGTACAATGCGTACATCCAGACACACGCACACGTGAACGTAAACAGTGAATTATACGCGAATGATTCATAATGCGTAATAATGTTGACTCCACTACAACTGACCTGTTCAGAGCAAGTATAAAAATATTGCTATCCGTTATTGTTGTTGTTAGTTGTTGTCAGCGGTTGGTTTGTCCGGCTGTTGCTTGCTGGTTTTGTTAACAATTATCACATTTGTGCCTGTTTGCGGGCCTCCTCCTCCTCTGCCAGCCTCAGCAACCTTACACAATGAGTGATAATCAATGTAAAATTCACCGATAAACAAACACAATTATGCGACAACAGCAATAACACAATAGCAACACCAACACGCACAATTGACAATTATACAGTTGACTGAATTTATTTTATGTTTACAACAAAAACAAAAATAAAAGTAAAATAATATAAAACACATACAGCAGCTTACTTACACTTGAGGCTATAGTTCATATGTTTTACTAACAACAACATCAACAACAACGACAATAATAATAATAACACAATAACAACAGCAACAAGCAAACGAAGAAAAACAAGGGAGAAAACTAAAATTTTTTAAATACCCTCAACATCTACATATAAACGGTGGGCGTGGCAGACACATCATTACGCCCTCTAATAGTGTCTCTAATACATATCAGCCTTTAATTTAAAGTTTATAGCTAAATTTCTGTGGCAGATAAATAGATTTTTAACGATTGTGGGCATGGCTCTTGACCGACTTTGCCCATTTTTAATAGTAATCTTCAATCTTCAATCTCCTTAACTCAATATCTCGAAAGCAGCGAGAATGCCAACAACATAGTCAGTTTTGGATACTGATCAAGAATATTTATACGTTGTGTAGGGTCTCTGATGCCTTCTTCTAGCCATTGCATGACAAACATAATATACCCCCTATCTTATGTGGAGGGCATAAAAACACAACGGTAGTAAAAGAAACAATGATAATCACGATGACGGTGACAATAATAATAACAAGCAACCAACCAACCAACCAACTAGCAAACCAACGAGAAGCCAACATCATTGCCAGAGAGCGCACCAATACAATAGTAATTAAAAAGTGTTCAGGGATTTACGTGTTTGCGTACACACCGTATATATATTATTTATAAAATGTACGCATTAACACTTACACATACGTACGTACGGACTGATACCCAAAGGACCGACAGACTTATAAATTTACAATAAAAATACAATATATGAGCAAATACATACATGTGTATGTGTGTGTGTATGCCATCCTCACTTTTGTTCAGCATATGTGAGCGTGTGATTAATTTGCCACCTTTATCATGTTTGTAAGTATGTATGCCACTCGATTATTTTAATCATTTTTATTCCTTTTTTTAATTCCGCTGCTGCTACTGCTTCTTTTTTTTTCTTTTTCTTTTTCTGTTTCTGTTTCTGTTTCTGTTTTTCCTTCAGTTTCAGTTCATTTTTATACATTTACAGATAATTCGTAGGCGGACTGTTCACTTACACAAATTGAATAGGGACCAATTTTAATGGTTGACCCGCTAACCAGTTTACCACAAACATGCAATACTTGGTAGCATTCGGCAAATGAAGTATTTGCGCTAATATTTACTTGTAGTATTGTTATTGTTGTCAGACTTTACATATATACACCATATATTATGACCCGTGAGACTATAATTATGTAATAAATGACTTTTGCTTGGAGAACTGTTACGATTAAAGTCTTATAAGCTGTAAAAATTATTGCACTTCGTCATTTATTAGAACATTACTGGTGGTGGCAAAAGAAAAAAAAATGATTTAAACCAAATGTTAAATACCCTTAACCACCCCTTAAATAGTGGGCGTGTCAGCCACCTTATTACACCCTCTATGTGTTTATATATAATTTTGTAATGCACAGTTGAAGTATGCAGTTTTTTTGTAAATTGTTTGCATGTCTTTTTCGATTTGGTCACTTTTTGCAAATCGATGCAAGGGACAATTATAAGTATATGTACAAAATTATTATTTGATATAATTTTTTTAGGCAGATATAAAGACTTTTTGCCAACGCCCACAAGGGGCGTGGATCTTAACAAATTTTACCCAATTTCAAAAGCGCTCTATATATCAAAGAAGGTATGTGTACAAAATTTATTATGGTTATGTCAACAACAGATGTTCACATGGACGGACAATTCTATATTGACTCAGATTTTGATTCAAATTTTTATATCGACCCAGATTTGAAAGTGTTGCAAATGACACAACTAGTTTCTGCACCCAGGTGTCACTTTAAATTTATCAAAATCGAACAAGAACCACGCCCACGATGGGATAGAAATATATCTGCCAGAAAAATTCGAGCTGAATTTTAAATTTTATATATTAATATATACATCCATCATACATCTCTCGATTTGGCAAAAATGGGCATGGTCGAATAACAGACACGCCTAAAATCTTCAAAAATCTTTATAACTGCCACAAATATTGATCTATAAACTTAACATTTGTCATATGTATATTAATATTTCACTTGTCGATGTGATAAAAGGGGGCGTGGTAGTATAAAAATCACATCGATAATTTACAAAAAAGCATATACTTAGCGTAAAACTGAACTTGCAAGTTGTTACGTAATTAATATATTATAAGTGGGCGTTATTATTATATCTGCCGCGCCCTCTGATTTTATGTAGATTTTACGATTTGTCCTAAATCAAATTGAGTTTCCTTACTTACTCTATACAATGGAAATACTTGCAAAGGTAACAAATTTATTTAGCACATTTTCTTCTTTTTCTTCCTCTTTTTTCTTTTAATGTAATTTTCCTCTCTCTGTTAAAATTTCTTTTCTGCATTAAATGCAACCTATCCTGAAACAATATTAAAGTATGTTGATCTTTATGGTCTGTGAATGGAGTTTGATTATTACCCGCAAATGCTAACTTATGACTTCAATGTTTAATGCTGTGCATCCACACACACACACACACACACACACACACACACACACATTTACTCTACTTACCACTCTGACATACTTTACAGTGTACTTAAACTTTGTACATGAGTATGTATATACGTATGACACATATTAAAATTCATTAAGTGAAAAGTCTTTTTATGCTGTTGGTATATTGTATATTGTACTATTATATATATATTTTTGAAAATGCATTTCATTACGATTATAAGTGTTCATTTATATCTAGCATTGTATGCATATATATGTGCATATATATGGGTGGCGTGTATACATGAAGGCATATTAAAGCTTTGCACTCACTTGTATAATACATTTGTGTTCATTTATTAAATAACTATGTGGGTTGCTGTCAACGGTTTCTTAACATCATATACAACAACAACAACACCACTACCCATTACCCATTGATATCCTTTTCATTTAAATGCATGCTTAAGAGAGTGCGTTGGCTATAAAAGGCATACATTACTACATATTTATACAAAAAAGCAATTTCTATGTAAAAGTTAATGTATTAGGCTCGTGAGAGAGAGAGAGAGAGGGTGACACAGAGGGAAAACGTTAATGGTTGTGAAGGAAGGTGCAACATTTTATCATTCAATTCTTTTGGCTTACTCACTGGTTTGTGCTTTAATAAACTGATGTGAAGGTACCATCTTGCACCCACACGCACACACGCTGACACAAACATATACATATCTAACCAACCTTTTCATGTATGATGGTTGGGTTGGGTTGTTCGTTATTTACACTTTGTTTTTATTTTTGTTATTTTTACTTTTTCTTCTTCTTCTTCTTCTTCTTCTTCTTTTCCAGTTGCCACTTCATGTTGTTATCGTTGCAATTTGCAAAAAAAAATGTTGTTTTTGTTCTTGTTTGCAATTAAGAAAATTAAATTGAAATTGCTTGACATTATACCTAATTCGATCTGTATGCGTGTGTGCGTATGTGCAGTGTGCTTGTGAAGGTATAGCCATAACTGTTCATCTCTTTTTGCACTAATTGAAATTTATTGTGAAAAAAAAATTTATATTCACACGTGTGTTGTTTGATGGGTCTTAAGTGCTCTACTCTCCAGCTATTCCTATCCCCATTCCCATCTCCATTTCCATCTATACATCCTTCATCATGTACTTCAACTTTGTATTTTTATAATTTTTGGTGCTTTTTATTGAAACAAAATTGAATTTTTAATATCAAGCAGTTGGCAACTTTGTACATAAATATTTAATTCAATGTCTTTTCTTTTTCTTTTTTTTTCTTTCTTCTTGTTGCCATACAGGAGCACTCCATGTCAGTACATTAACATTTAGTTAAGTGCTTTAATTTTGTAGAGAAGAAGAAAATATATTTTATAAAATCTTAAATATGACATACATACATACATACCCTTCCTTAGAGGTTTAAAAAATTAATTATTTCAAAAATATTTCGAATCAAATCTTTTCTTATAGCTTCCATTTTAAAAACTTTCCATTCATTGTTTACTACATATATATATATAATTAGCAGTTGAGCAAAGAGTTGATTGAAGGCATGCAATTATCTCATTAGAGAGAGAGAGACAGAGAGATAATGATTTCAAGAACTTACTCAATATTGATTCTTATATGTTTTGTGTATAATCGAAACTTTTGCAAACACTTCAGCATCATTTGTTCAGCATAACGGATCTATAAAATTACTGTACTTTGCATCTCTTTGCAATAATAAGCTTGACACGCACACAGTTAAATGACTTTTTAACAACTTTTCATATGAATTCCATTTTACACTGTGTGTGTGTGTATCCTTTAACGTCAAGTACTTACTACTGAAGATGAAAAGAAGAAGATTCTCGGAAAATGGATAAAATTATGGAATAGTAAGCTTCATTTAATTTTGCAGCACATATACACACGTATATAGATGCATGTATATATGTATGTGTGCGTATATGATTTTATATCGGTTGCAATGTTATAAAAAGCAATTGTTCAGCACTGTAATCAAATATAATATTCATCTCTTGAGCACTCGTGCACTCGTACAGTGCACATAAATAAATTGTTGTTTAACGCGTTATACCCAAGAGGGCATTAAATAGTTAATGAACCTGAAAATTGCAAATAGTTATAATAAAAGCAATAACAAAAAGCAACAACAATAACAGTATAAAAAAATAGCAACAACACTAACAACCAAATGAAAAAGAAAAGAAAATTAAACTAAAGTGTATTGAAGTATAAATAAAGGAAGCGTACCGTGTATGTGTGTAAGTTAGTTAAAGAATAATTGAATTGGAAAAGAAACTATTGTTAAATCATTAAACAAATTGTACAAATGAAACAAAGAGAAAAAGTAAAAAAAAAAAATGAAAAGAAAGAGTGTATAAGCAGATAACCAGGGAATGTAAATTAACTTCATTAACAAGAAAATTGTTGATATTACAACTGCACTAAAAGAAAATTGAAGCTACAACTATAACAACATAAACCAATTAATGGAACGTTATGTAGGAAGAGGTCTTAAAAGTGGTTTCATTCTATTTTTCAATCAATCAAGTGAATAAGTTAAATACTAAAATGCTTTAACAAGCAACAAAGTAGAGACCGCTACACCTTGATAATGAGGGTATACTAAATTTGCTATTCCATTTCCAAGATGTAGAAGCGAGCCTATAATGTAAATATTCTTGATAAACATCAAAAACTGAGTCGATATAAACTTGTATGTCCGTACGTCCGTACGTCCGCCTGTTATTGATACTTTCAAAATTCAAAATTTTGAGATATTGAACTGAAACAGACACTTTTAGTTTCTTGAAGTAAATCCCTATTTAAATTGGGCATAATCGGCCAACAGCCATGCCCATAATCTAATAATCTGTAGGCATATGCTTAATTTAATACAAAAATTTACTTATAAAATTGAATTTTTTTTTTACACATGTTTATAATAATAAAATACATCAATATACTAAAAATGTAGGGGCTAGGATAACAGATACGCCCACAATAATCATTATGTGTTATTGGTACACATATTTATAGTTATCCCATTCATCATTGTTTCAAAAATAGGCGTGGTTGCATAAGATCCATTATCATAACTTACAAAAATTTACATATGACGTCTAATATCATTTATAAGTTAATATGAAACACATGCTTTATTAGGTACCTGCCATGCCTACAAATAGTTTATTAATATACAGAGTATTTAAAATTCGTCATAAACTGAAAAAAATCCTACTACTTGTTCAAAGTTCATTTTATTTAATTATTGGATTTTCTTTCTTTGTATGAAATTCCAATAATTTTTCATATCTTAATCATCTAATATCAATCATGTGGGTGACTGTCAATGGGATCACTGTATATTATTAATTAATCAAGTCGGTGCAGTCACTTGACCGGTTTAAGGAGACATGCTCTTCTGTAGAGGGGAGAGAGTGATGCTTAGATCCTTGATAACATATCTGGTGCTAGTTTCCTTAAAAACCTTCATTATTTTTCTCCTTTCTATCTGGATAGCATAGAGTTTAAACTTGGATTTTTTCCTTTTTTTTTTTTATTAAAAAAGTGTACTTTTTGTAAAATCTCTTTGAATTCACTTTCTGGCTGTTTTAAATGTTTCACTTTCCAAAATGCAAAATAAACCAATGTGTGTGTAAAATAAAATTACACATTTTGAAAGATATCAGAGAAGGACTTAAAATGCTTTCTAAAAGAATTTATTGCAGTATTCCGAATCACTTTACTGTCGCATTCATACGTATCAATGTTGCAGTGTTAATGGAGAAGACTTCCACCACCTGAAGTTATATAATATATCACATTACTTACATTTGTATTGTGTGCATATGAACGCATTTTATTTTATATGAATATAAAATGGAAAGGATAGAAAAGTGATAAAATTGAATAAAATGGACATTAGTTCTTTTTGTGTAGCTGAATGCATCAGCATTTCGTTCTTTCGTTTCGTATTGTATAGGTGGCAATAGAATAATGTGTGAACGATGATAAGCAAACACATGAAATGTCATAGGTGATGTTACATCTGAATAGATGCGAATTGTGTTAACACCACAACTTTTTTACTCAATCACTTACCCTCATATACGCATATGTGTGTCATTTATTTATATCACAAATGTAATACGATCCAGATATTCACAAATTTTATTAGATTTATGAATGATTGGTGTGCACCTAATGTTTACTTTTCAGGTAACTTTTCCCTTCCCTGGATGTAGGCAATGTGTAAATGTCAATGTGTATGCAAACATAATTTTTCATTCATCATTCATTTGTATACTTTGTCTCTTCAAACATTACCATGTGTATTTGTTTGGGTTGAATGATAATCCTTCCAACCCAGATAAACATTTCTATATTTTGCGATCTAAACTTCTATATTCTGCTTCTGAAAATATAAAAATTGATAGTTGTTAAACTATCCAAAATTTATATGTTTAACAAAAGTTAGGATTTTATTATTATTATTTTTTAGTATTATTTATATGTTTTATATTTTTAGATGCATAACGTTTATACTTATTTTAGAAGTTATTCAATATCAAAACTTTTGTATAGTTTAATAAACTTTTTAGTTCCACTATATAAAGTTAAGTTCCATTTTCTAGTAGAACTCTAAAAAAAAACTTTATAATTTTTGTCAAAAACTTCACTTATGTTTAATAAAACCTTAACATTTTTATTATATGTATGCAGTATATCATTTATATTTTTATACCCAAAAGTATATATTAAAATTTTGCATCAATTGATGCCTTAAGGTATGCTATTGAAAGTTTTTATTATAAAAGTTTCCTCAAATAAAAAAAGATTTATTGAAAATAATGACATTCACTCTTTTATTATATAAGTAAGCTGATTCTTAATTATATTAAACATATTTAAAAACAACCTCTGGCTGTTATTGCACGATTCAATATTTAGGAAAAAAAACCATATTGATGAATATTTTTTGGCTAAAATATACAAATGTATGGTTTTTTTTAGCAAGTCACTCTAAAATTATTGATTAATTTTTTCTCAACTTTCATATAAATTGTATCTATGTTTAATGAAAGCCTCAGCTAATGCCAATATTTATCATATTTGGCTAGAAGAATGATACTTGACATTGATAAATGGGATTTAAGTAAGCAAAAATATATTATGTAATATGAAACAACAGCATAGATATCTGACTATTTAGGGGATGGACCAAATAATATGAACACTATGCAATAAAGTTCATCTTATTGCATGTTGACCACACTGCTTTCGTGTAAATAATAAGAAGTGTATGTATTGTACAGTTTACGTGCCAAGGCTTGTAGGTTATATTGCAAGCTATTCAAAAAAAAAAAAAAAATTAATCGTAAAATGTGAGCGTCTCTTTCATAGTACCGATAAATTTTCATGGATGCAAAGTTTAATACTTAACCTGTTTAACAAAATATTACCTTTACAGATCAATTTTTATTTTTATTATACCTAAATAGATTTTAATCCATTGCGGGCGCGACTCCCAACCGATTTTGTTCTGTGTACAGAATTTTACAAATTTATTTACAAAATTTCAACTCAATATTTGTAAGTTTATAAAACATTATTATTTCTGTAACACAAAGGCTCCCACACCACTTCAGATTTTTCAATGCTGATGGAAAATAATAGATGGCGTTTCTGATACCTTTCATCTTCTGTAGAGATGAAAAAAAAAGAATAGTTTCAGTTGAAGCAAAGAAGACAACTCCTCAACTAAGGTACAAGTAAAAAAATATGCAATAGCAACAACAACAACAACAATACTTATCGAAAATTATTCATTAACTGAACTTGCAGAGAGTTAGTAACAACTAACAACTGTCATTTGCTGCTGCTGCTGTTGCTACCCGTGCTAAATACCATGAAACGATAGTAACGGTAAATGTTATACATATACAATATAGCACGCACTTGCACCTACTATTCAAAAAAGTTCTTTTTAACAAAATACATATTTCGCTCTCTAAGCAATAAGTTTGATAGACAGGCAACCGACTCAAGTGGAAATTATATATTGTACATATTATGTTATACAAGAACAGATTTGTGCTGTAAGTGTGTATGTGTGTCATTTAATAAAAAAATGAAAAAAAATGATGGAAAAAGTTTCTACTTTCTAAGTAATGGCATTCATTATACGCATACCTCTCTCTCTATATATATATATATATATTCATGTACTTATAAGGAATGTGTCATGTGAATTTTTCAACAACGACATCAGCTGTGATAACAATAAACTGATGACTTATATAATGAAACAGCAGCAACAGCTGTAACATAAGCACAAGTTATACTTGGAATATATCATAGAACAGGAAAAACCTTTGGTTACAACTTTCATATCATAAGTAACTCTTTTGCATCCATTTCTTACTTCTCCCATCTTCGCAAAGACAAAACACTTACTTTTAACACTTTATCTTAAACTTTATAAAACAAAACAAAACAAAAAATTAAACCAAAAAGCAAAAACTCTAAACACAAAATGTTGAGTTTAGTTAGTCAAGGAAAATATGCAATATTACAAAAAATTACTTCAAAACCACTAGTTAGTTATAACTCATCTCACAAGAAACCATAAACTAGAGAGAAGAAAGTGTTAAATTCCATTTCACCATTGTTTGGGTTTTTTCAACTTTATGATTACTTTACAAGCATTCAACTAAGAAACAGTTGTTACTATATTTATGGAGAGATTTTGTGGTTGTTTGGGTGTTTTTTCTCTTCTCCGTTCCTACACAGGTAGGCTGGCAGGAGAGAAGCATTTGTATAGTTACCCTAGGGCATATGGTTGGAGACAAACTTTCAGAAACTATTAAGGTAACAATTTTAACCGACCATTAAACCTTAAAAATTTTCATGAAACATTTTAAAAACAAATGTCGTTCTTGAGAGAAATATTCAAGTATAAACACCATTTAATTATTGTTGGAAAGGAATCTTAGTAGATCTTGTTGGATAGGGAATGGAAAAAACTCGCTTAATTATTATCAAACTATTTTTTCAATACAGCTATCCTATCTCCAGAGTTTCCTGCGACCCCATTGCACTTCTTCAAACATTATTAAACATTGTTGTTGTAATATTCGCAACAAAAACATAAGTTAATACTGTTGACCTAGTGGCACTTATGGCGACCAACATCTTGCAAACTAAGTTCAGTTGAGAATGGTTCAAAATGAACAGAGGATGGGTGAGGAGAAAGTGACAGAGAATGAAGGTGGGAAGAGGTAACAACAAAAAAACGTGAACTTTGAGTTTTCCTTAAGTTGCAAGTGCCTAAAAATAGGCTATTAATTAATTTTGTTTGAAGTATTTTTACAAATGCTTTTGTACTCATTTAACATTCGCGACAAGTATTAAACGCAACTATTTTTGATAAAACTTTATGTAGCACCATGAAAGCAAACCTCACTTCCTTCCTGATGAGAAGGTTAAACGTTTTTAAATGAAATGGAGTAGGTACGTTTCATCATTTTTATAATATGGTAGCATTGAACGATTGTAGCGATTGTTACCTTCTCTACGAATTATTACGAATTCTAAATGTATTTATAAAGATTCTCTTCTTCATTATCTTAGCATACCTTTAAGCGTTAGGAGGAAAGAAAAAACGAAAGCATGCTATTAGGAGGACTTATTTATTATTTTTATTATTATTTTATAAACATAACTGAAAGTGGATTACAGGTCTAATTACCGCTGTAAAGCTACAAAAATTAGTTACGGAAATACATCTCAGAAGGTGGGGTAGACAATATTTAAAATTTTTTTGTATCACCCAAAATCGATTTTGTCTTAAACTCATTCAAACGAATTTCGTCACTTAAAAATAAAAGCTTTCAGATTCAGACATAACTATGATTGTGATTATTGGTCATGAATGATTTTTTTTATTATTATTCTTTTTTACTCAAGCCCACGTTCTTCAATCAACAAAACTAATTAATTACCTCTCTTCAAATATTCAATTTATTAAAACTTTTTACCCAAAAATTTTAATGAAGTATTGTTTAAAATCATTCATTGAGTTAAGTTTTTGTTCTTACAACAATTTCATAATCTCTTTCCTTATTAGCCAAATAGAGAGCGACGACAAACTTTTGGGCAGTTCTTCAACAAGCACTTTATCTGGAGAAAAGTTTCGCTTAATGTAAAACAAAATATTACAAATTATGAAGTAAATATCCTAAAACCTAAAATTCATATAATTTTGTGTCATTTTCTCCCCAACAATCCGCTCATTACCCTAATGAATTTTTCGGAACTACAAAACACTTAATATTAATTTCATTTCCTGAAATCCGCATTTAACCCGCGACTACCACTGCCACTCGTTCGTACAACAAATGCCATAGAAATGAAAAACAATAGCAACAAAAAGCCGGTCTGACGAGAAGCGAACTTTTTATACTGTTTGGCTTTAGCGTGGCCAAGTTGTTATTGTTTTTTTATGTCCACAAACTTTTTAACAGTTCATATACAATAAATTCAAATGTATATACAATCTGCATGTTTATATATTTATATAACCACTGCTATACCACTGTTTTACTTTTCAACATTCATTTTAGCCGCATAGATGGTATTGCATACTTTTCTGAGGCTTAAATAAATTGTTATTTTACATGCATAATTTGTATAGAAATAGAAAAGTTGGCCACAAACATGTCTCCTCTCTTTGTCTTGCTACCACTTTTTGTTTCACTTTATAAAACATAATAAATATTAAGGGAATAATCATAAAAAGAAAATTACTTTTTTCGTAATTATTTGTGTTTTTTTTTTAAGAGACGCCATCAGTTTAGTTCAAAAATTTCATTCATGATTAGAATGTATTCGAGAAATTAAAGAATAACACTAATGTGATAAGTTGAAAAAAATAAAAATAAATGAATAAACAGATTAGGTCTAATGCCATTCATTTTTTAGACGCGTTAGGTAAAAATATTTTACAGTCACGGAAAATTTTCCTCTTAATACTAAACTTTATGTGATTCCCAAATATTAAAAAAATAAAAAGATTTTATAACATTAAAAATGCTAATTTTATAAGCTTTATTATTTACTTTTCACTTTGTGGAATAAAATTTAAAAGGATTTAAAAAACAAATTTGTCCAAAAGACTTTTTAGAACTATAAACAAATTATGGGCAGCAATGATGGGGACGTCCGTTTTAAAGCAAAATTGTGTGCGCAGAAAAATTAAAGGTTCTGAGCCTTTCTGCGTTGTATTCTAATGTGATAAAGAAGTACTAGAGGGCCAATCATCCAACAACTCTTTATGCCAATGGCACGCCTAAAAATATCTTGAAACTTTGTTATAAGGGGTAAACCCACACCATTGACCGCGAGTATAAGTTTCTCTAATAAGGAGTAGTGGATACAAAAATATTTAAATCAATTTGAATGCGTTTATATTTGGAAAAAAAACGACTTGTAACTTATAGTTTTTTTTTTTTTAGTGATAATAATCATATATACGTTTATGACTTGGGATGCTTGGGCAAAGTTTGAAAAAAAAATATATATTTTTATTGCAAATGAATGTTCTCTGTCACATTTTAATGTCATGAAATTGAAATCCATTCAAACATATATATTTTATGGCACATAATTTAATGTAAGTGCAAAGCGTTCCTTTGAATCAGTGTTGAAATCATTTAGTAAGCCAAAGAAAATTTATATCCCTTTGTCTATATCTTGAAACCACGTTATTCTTTTTTACAAATCTATGAATTATTATCGAACTTTTTTTATAAAAATGTGTGCACAAAAATTTGAGATTTCTTGTAATTTTTCCTACATTTTTGTGAAAAGAAAAAACTTATAATAGATGTATTCTATATAATATAAAAAATATACTTTTTACCTCTCTTTCATTTTCTTTTTTGGTTTTTTTTTGGGGTTTCCTTACAAATGAAGCGACATTGTAGTTGTATAATTTTCTTGAACATTTGCTTTGGCTTCAATTGTCTGATTGCTCTTTTTTTTCGGGTAGAGCTGACTTGGGTTATATAATCAATTGTCTGCATAATAATGGTTGACAAGCGATTAATTCTCGGTGCATTGTGCAGTACGACCAGTATACCTAAATTATTTTGGTAACTTAATTTTGAGAATTTTCTGATATTCTTGTGCTTCATTTAAAGGTTACTTGAGATAAAGTTTTCTTGTTTGCTTATCCCCCTTTTCTAAAGTACATACATACACTTTTATTTACCCTATAATTAAATAAAAAAGCAAGAATATAAACTAAACAGAAACTTTATACTAATAATTTAGTAACATGGAAGAAAAAATGTTGAAAAAACTACAAAATTTTAACTTTATAGGGAATGTCAGTAAAATTGCAGGACTCAGATTTCAAGGATAATGACGACCTAAACAACAACATAAGTAAAAGTAAAATGAATTTCGAAAATAAATAACTATAAAGCAAATGTATCTACTTTAATGTACTCTATATAGGATGAAAAGTTCATGGATCATATTAAGTTACATTTTCCTACTTGCTATTGTCCTACAATAGTATTATATTTATATGGTTTAAAGTTTATAAACCTAAGGAAAGGTGTATTGAATTTTTGAAATTCTTAAAATTTTATTCAGTACTTTTAGGCTTACTTTTCTTTTTCTTATCGCAGACTATTTTAGGGAGTTACTTAAAGGGAAAGCAAATCAACATAACTGATACGTCCTTCTCGTTATTCCAAGTGGAATAACGAACGGAATAACGATGTAATGATATATAAACATATAATTTATCTCCTATAATATAAATTTAGTATAAAAGTAATTGAAGTCAAAGTTCAATTTTACATTATTACTTACTTTTAATAGCATATTGTATGATAGAAGTTGATATTAATATGAAGAAAGTGTAATAAATCTTGTTACTACTACTCCCTAAGAGCTAATCCTTAATGTACTGGTTGTTATTTTTATTAAAATGTAATAAAAATCTCTATCATTAAAATGGGAAATTAGCTTCTGGAAATTATGTTACGTTATATACACATAACTTTTATATCCAGACCATAATTGTTTTAATTAAAAGTGTATATGAAAGTTATAGTTTCGACAAAACTGCAGTTTGGGTCCCCATTTGTTTCAAATAACTTGTTGTTGTTTGGTTCTTTATTCGATTTTTATTTATTTTTTCTTTTATTTTGTGCAGTGTCTCACGTAACAACAATTGCACTTTGTGTTATAAGATGGACTTATGGTTGTCTGATTGTATATATATATGTACAATGTATGAAAAGTTTTGTATCTTTTTATGTGTTTATATGAATGAACTTTCCAAAACATGTTGCTGCTGATAATAGTATTGGGAAGAGGTACAAGTAGTACAAAAAAATACTTAATAAGTATATGTACAGCAAATTAATATATGTTGGTAAGTGTTGGACATAATAGACAAAACTCTGTATAGGAGTTTGTTAGTTTTCTTACCCCCCACATAATTTGGAATCTATATTAAGTGTATTATTTCATTTGCAACACCTAGAAGGTCAAGTTAGAAATCCCATAATTTATATATATTCTTGATCAGCATTAAAAACTGTATCGTTTTAGATATGTTCGTTCTTGTGTCCGTAAGTCTGTCTGCTTGTTAAGGAGGTCATGCTTGTAAATTTTTATATATATATTTGATTGGGTAAAATTGAATGAATGCCATGCCTATATTTGAGAAAACCTTTGACCCATTAACTCCAAATTTATAAAAATTATTATTTTATATAAAATTCAGTTTAAAAATTGACATATCACAGAACATTAACTCTTAATAGGCGTAATTAGTTGCCTGCCACTCCCACAATCTAAGTAAAATCTATCTCGTAATCATAGACATTGAGCTATATATAAAAAGCTCATTAATCGATAAACCAAAAATGGACATGATTGGAAAACAATTTTCAAAAAATTGAATTTTCGACTTGTACTATGTTTGCATATAAAAAGCATTATGCTTATGCTTTATGGAGGGTATTTAAGATTTCTTTTTAACCTAAATTTAATTTTTTCACTTGTTTATTATTCGTTTATTTTAAGGTTATTATTTATAGCTTCAGCTTCAGGTATCACTCCATTTTCATTCCTAATATACACTACAAAAGTACAGTTAAAATACAGTTATGCACTTTTAAAGTGGAGTTATGAAGTTCCCTTTACAATTTCTTTCGTTTTTTGTTTTGTTTTCAGAAATGTGGGCAACAACAAATTTGCAATAAAAAAAGGTCAAAACATTCAGTTTGGACTTAACTACTTATCATTAAATAGAAGAGATGATTAACTTTACAGAATCACTTCCACAAAACTATACATTTATGAACTACGTGTATAGTGAACAGTATTCTTAATAGAAGGATTTCATATATTTTCCCATTTATTTTTGTTAAATCGTTATTATAGGGTTTTTAAATATTTTTGAAAAAAAAAAAACAAATTATTTATGTTTCATCAGCTTTCAACAAAATGCTTTTACTAATTGTTTGCAGTCATTTATTATTATTTTTTTTTTTATTAATTTCCTTGCAATTAATAAAACTTGTAAGGATATTGTTGGTAAACACGCTATAAAAGTTTATAATATTTTTTTTGTAAACTCCTTAGGTCACCCTGGTATGAATTGTATGCATGATGAAGCCTAAATTGTTGATATTATAAAGATTGGAACCTGACGCTAATTTTATGAATTTTTCGTAGCTTTTCAAAAAGAAAATTAGTCTAAAAGTATACAGAACAAAATGTTCATTGGAGTCTATTATTCTACTATTCTCCTGTTATCCTCCTACAAAGCTAAATTTAGCTCAAGCCACACATCTAATCTTGAATACCTTCCGCATCTACATACGACAAGGGGCGTGGGTACATTATTATGCCTTCTAAGAGTTTATGTATTACGTATTAACTTGCAAGACTAGTTTTATGCTGAATACGGTTTTTTCAAATGTGCGGGTGTTTCTTATAAGACCATGCCTATTTTTATCATATGTATGGATAAGGTCATTATAAATATATCAATTTTTAACTTCAATAGATAGATTTTTATCGATTATGGGCGTGGTTCTTGACTTATTTTAACCAATTCAAAAAGCAATTTGCTTGCAGAACTCTGAACAAAATTTCAGCTCAATATCTCAAAATTGTCTGCCGTGAGATTGCCGACAACAGACGAACATATGAACATATGTGTCAGTTATTTACTGAATGTCTCTAAAGTCATCTTCTGAGTCTTGTAAATGAAATAACAAATGCTTATTATGTTGGAGGATATAAAAATAGCTTTTACAAATGTTCTGCTTACAAATCAAGACATGCATTAAATAAACAAATATTGCAATAACATTAAGGTAAATGGGCACTTGTATTTGGTTGGCGCGTCAACAGAAAAAATATTATTTAATGTTGACATGCACGACAATTTCGGGTGTATAAACATTTTTTTAACAACAGCAGACAAGTTAATGTAACAAAAGATACACAATCACTACCACAACATTTTATATAGTCATTATACATAAATATAAGTACATATAGTGTAAACACACACGCATACAATTCATTGTCAAAGATAGAAAAAACAATATTTTAAAACTTGAACTTTTTACACATGTTTCGGAAGAGTGTTGAATAAAAATTTCTTAAAAACTTTAAACATAATTTGGCTTGAATCAAATCACTGATGCAAGAAATTATTTTCTAACTTTTTATCGCTTATAAAAGTGAAAAGCAAGAAAAGTCTTTTCTTTTTTTTTTTTGTTTTTTTTTGGTACAATGTGGGCGTGATGTTTATAAATTTATATAGTTCAAGGACTTTTGAGGCCCTCTTGGGAATACCGCCACCGGAATAAGAATAGATTTTATTAAGTCTTCATATACTTAGCTTGGATTTTCAAAATTTCTCCTTAAACACCCTGTTCAGAGACTATCAGATATATCGTTACATAGAAAAGGGTTCCAAAAATGGTTCGATTGGGTCCATTTTCATTCATTCATGTCCTTTCTGGAGCAATACATGTCCTTGTACCAAATTTCATTGTAATATCTCAAAAAAAAAAAGCGATCTATAGGTTGCGCACAAATTTACATTGACAGATGGACATCGTTAAAATGATTCAAAAAGTCATTCTGAATTGATTGCTATAATTGATCGTGAGTGTGACATTTACCGTTTAGAAGTTGCAAATAAATATGGTTATTAATAAAAGTTTTCATTAATTATTTTCTACTTTTTTAATTAATTACATATGCACGCTTGCCACCCAAATTAAATATTCTGTCATCAGCATATGAAATCTTTATGAAATTTCTATGTATGCATAGTAAGTAAGTTAAAAAAAGAAAAAATGGTTTCTTAAGATTGTAACTTTTCATAACCATGATATAATAATACCTGTTTCCATACACGAATATCCAGCAACTACACCAACAAATTATTTTTAATAAAGCTTCCAGTTTAAATATTGTGTTCTTCTACAAACTTTGCCAAAAGTATATAATGTGCAAAAAAAACAAATGAAAATGTTATAGTCGGTTAACTGTGGCCAAAAACTGGTGCACATTGTCACAGAATAATCAGACGGATAGACGGACATGGTTAAATCGATTCAGATTTTGATTCTTACCCGATCAATAAAACATGTAAGGAAGTGAATTTGGTTTAAGTAATATGGTCTCTACGTATTTTTACATAAAAGTGGGCGTGGCAGGTACCAAATTATGCCAGCCCAAATTATGTATCAACTGACAGGCTCACTTTATACTTATTAAGGATTTTTTGTTTGTTTTAGAAACTGTGAGCATCACAATTGGGCTCAACCAACCACGCCTATTTTTGGCAATAGGTCATACACTTCAATATATATCCAAAATTTCAGTTCACTTTTACATTAGTATTCAAATAGAGACGGACGTATGGACGGATTTGGCTAGATTGAGAAAAACATGACATGATTATATCAAAATCTCACTTTGCTCAATCAAATATTATATTTTATAGAATAATGCAAACGTTGTGACAAAATGAATATACTCCCGACTTGCAATGCATATAAACAAACAACATAGATCAGGATGAAAAGAACTTCATGCCCTTGTCGCATAAAGCCGCGGTTACACTGAGAAGAGATTTATTTCACTTTGTATATAACATAATGCTACAGCAACGTTAACGTAAACCATAAAAACAAAAAAACCTTTTATGAGTGTTGACGTATTCATCAACTTGAGCATAGAGAATATATTAAGTTTGCTTGAACATTTATTACCCCTTTCATTGTACATACATTTTGGTAAGTAAGTACATATGTACGGATATGAGTTCCCCACACAATCCATAACACATGTGACTTTTTCATTTATTCATACATGTTTTCATAACTTAAGTGATTAATATTACATTTTTTTCCTACTTTACTTAACATACGTACATATTTTAAGAGTATTTTTGTAATAAAGTTTTCTGTTTGAAATCGTTTTCTTTTTTTTTTTCTACGATATATGGCTTTATGTCATAATAAGTATTACAAGATGTGAAAAAGTAAAATTTCATATTCGAGTATTTTTACCAAAACCAAAACCAAAACTTTTTACAAATATTTTCTGAATATCTTATGAAGGTTGGACTTCAACAGCTAAATTGTGGTGACAAATCATATTATATTATTATTATTTTGAAAGGTGCCAGCTGTTGCTCTAAGAATTATTAAAAAAAAAAATCTATTTTACGTTGTGTTATGAGACTCTTCAACTTTATTAAAGTTTATTTATTCTTTCCCAGTCTTTTTTTTAACCTAGGAAAATGATTTAATAATGGACATAATATATGCGTTGATTTATTTTATAAATCTCTTGTGGGAAAGTGAAAACTGAAGCTTTTATATCCGCCAGCTGGAGTTCGGTTTGTCAAAATATTTATATTAACTAGATAGAAGCATCATAGAGACCCTACAAAGAAATTTTAAAACAAATCATTTAAGTTTGTCAGACCATATACGTTAATAATTCTCCCGATTTAATTGTAAAAATTGAGTTAGGAAGTTTAGATTTGAAAAAAATATTAAATACTTTTGTACAGAGATTGGTATTGGATAAAATAGGTCGAGGAACACGCCCACAATTGAAGAAAAACTGCTATAATGGTACATTTTTCAGATGTTTTTAAATGGATTTTAAGTTTTCACTCAAATTCCATTGTAATTTAGTCATGTCCGATTAACTGTCCTCCGGTTTGTGTGCCAATGTAAAATATGATAAAATTTCATGTTTTAGCGAAAACTTCATCTCTAACCAGACCATTTATAACAACCTTGTGGTGAAATTTTTCAGGATAATTATTTAAACTAAATTTTGATCCAATATGACCACTTTGTGACCCCTTTCCAGTATAAGGCTTTTTAGAAAATGATTAATGTTAAGGCAAAAAGTAACTATTTTTTAAGTTAAATAAGGAATTAAAAATTATAGGTAAAATCTATTTACCCCTTGCCTCCTTATAAAGATGTTTCAAGAGCCTTTTTTTTTTTTTTTATTGTATAGGGCATTAAATGTTTACTTGTAACCTAGTACCTGTAAACTTGGCATGTATAGGTAGATGGAGGTGATTTGAAAAAAAAAATGATTGCTTTATTTAGAAACCTGCTGTTTTTCCAGCAAATGACACGTTAATGGTTTTATTGTGAATAATATGCTGTGTTGTATACACCACAGGTGGTATGACTAAAAGGCTTATTTACTATTTTATTTATATCGACATTTTTCTCTTCTAATATAAAGCAAACAACAGTCTCATTAAGGGGTATTTTATAGGAAATTCTAAGACCCTAATATTTGCAATAACACCAAAAGCATAGCATAGAGAAAACAATATCGGGTAAATGGTCGCAACAAATAATCATAAATCAACGGTTCAACTTTGTACTGTAAATTATTGCAAACAATTTAATATTGACAAAAAAAAAAAGTGGGCAAAAATTGTTTATAAAATATTATAAATAAATAAATATTGTATTGAATTGTTTATTTCGCATCAATATAGACAAAATATGCATATATGCGCAATCCCGTCACGAGTGATAAATTGAATTTCATAGAGTTTAATTGTGCAAATTTGTGTAAGCTGTCGTATTAGCTATTCCAAATATTTGTACATTTTGTTTATACTTTCAATTACTATTATTATTATTATTGTTGTTATCATTGTTATTATTTATATTATTAACAAATGCCTGGAATGTAATGCATTTGTAATCCAAAATTAACTTGACATTATTATGGATTTATGAAATATCAATAATTTGTAGGTATACACTTGAAATGCAAACACACAAATACATCGTATGCATACATATGGTATGTATGTATATATGAATGTATGTATGCTGTTCGAATAGTAATTATATTCTATTAACAAAAATTTTGTTTACTTTTTCTATTATCAACAAACAAACATTTATGCATACACACACACATTAATTGTCACTGAACTATTAGGCAGCAATAAATTATAAAAAAAAAATTTAAAAAAATAAAAGAGAAAATAATGAATATTTTTATCTATAATCAATTTATATTCCATACAGTTCAATGCAGATGTTGTCAAGTCAACCAAACCATAATAAAATGTATGAGAAATGTACGCGTTTTTGTCTTTTTTTTTTTTTTAACTAAATTTAACCATATTCCAAATATATACAAATGAGTGTTTTATGGATTTCATAATTGAAAAATATTTTCAGTTTTAATTTATTTTTTCACAAATCTAATTTATTAAATAATGAATGAATTAATTAAAATGTATAATTTAATTTGTGTCTAACAGGTAGCAATTGATACGGTGCCAGATATTTCATTCAAATGCCAACTATTTTAGTTTCTACACAAAAACTAAGTAAAAAAGTAAAAAAAGACTTAGGGCATTCAATTGTTAAACACTCTCCTCAGGTACAAAGAAACAGTAGTAGGCGTGGCAGGTATGTATTGAATAGTGTATATATAGCAAATTTAGTTTTTCGCTGCATAAGTGGTTTTCTGTAATTTGTGGGCAAGTCTGTTATCTGGTTATTACATTACAAACAATTTAAATATAAATTTCTTATTAAATGATATATAACATGAATGTGTTATTAAAAAAAAAAAAACTGTTATAAAAGTTAACTGTTATACACGATTTTGAAAAGTTAAAAACCTATATATGAATTTTATATTAAACAGAATATAAAATAAATGTGTTATAATTTTTAAAAATGTTATAAAAATTAACTGTTATACATAATATTAAAACAATACGATTTTGATGCCATCTCAACACATAACATATAT
Organism: Crataerina pallida; assembly: GCA_949710015.1. NCBI lineage: Eukaryota > Metazoa > Arthropoda > Insecta > Diptera > Hippoboscidae > Crataerina > Crataerina pallida. Next base: position 27,559,766 of record OX453290.1, on the reverse strand, counting down.
GTTACACTGTAATTCAATAAATGATTAAGTTAATAAAACTATAGCAACAAAAAAATTGTTATATAAAATATTAAAAAAATTATATATATTTAATTTAAATTGTATTAAATTTTGCTTATTCATATAATTGTTTTATGTTATTTACTTAGAGTTACAAAATAACTTTTAAATCATATAAACTGTTATACTCCTACTCTCTAAACATCTTATTTGATCTTATTTTATTCAAATCATTTCCCTTTTACAAAATCGTTTATATGACATATTAAAAGTTGCTTTGGTTGCATTTCTTTGACAAAAATTTTACTTAACCGTTTTTTTTTTTCTTCTTCTCCGAGCGTGCAGCTAGTTCACTTAAGTAAATAAAAGCAATTCAAATTATTTGTTATGTACAAACAAAAAAAAAAAAAAGACTTCAACACTCTAGGGAGTGAACAGCAGGTGATGGTGTACTTTTGCATAATCATATGTATTATATGATTATTTAATGCAATGTGTGTGTGTGTGTGTGTGAGTACGTGTATAGTTATGCAATACTAATGCCATGACTAAAATGGATTTAAAGCGGAAGTATTTATGAATCTAAATCAGGCATTTGCAAAGCATAATAAGCATACACGCAGACACACACACACATACTCACATATGCTTATTACTCATACGATTATGTATATGTACGAATATATGTGTATGTGTATGATGTATAGTTAAGTGTTAATGTGAGCTTGTTAACCAATTCTGCTCGTATGTGAGAACATAAGGATATTTGTAAATAAGGGTCTGTGAGTAAGTATGTGTGTGTGCATTAAGTGTGTAAAGGCAAAAAATTGAAAAAGTATTCCATTACAACTGCTACTGCTGTACTATCAGTACTTCTACAACAACAACAACTGGTTGGTACATTCAAAACGACACGTATGTTATCATGTTATGGTAATATTAAGCATCAGTACACCAGAGATGGTTGGTGTAATGGAAGATGAAAGAGAATGATTCATAAGTATCGAGAGACAGAGAACACCAAACAGCAGATGCAGCACTAAATCGAATGTCTAAGCTTCTCCTAAAGATATGCACCATACACGAATCTAAACGAATACAATGTGTATGGTGAACGTGTCATTGGTTTTCGCAAGAATTCCACTTAGCACCCGACAAAATTTATAAGTAGATGACAACGTGAAATTACGAGATTTTCCAAACAAAAATCTCTGCCGTCTACATATATAACGTGTCATCATTTCATTATACTCCACAAGTCCAAACCATAACTCACTTCCTTTCTTTATTACTTTCTTTCTTTCTCTACCTTATATGCATGTGTGTATGTGTACATTTACATATTCTTAATACCGATTTCTTTTGCCATATTATGCCAGAGTTAAAATATCAGTGATTTATGTCAAGTTTATAAAACGCGTAAATAATTTATAAACCTGAATAAAACCTGATAAAATAATGCATATACAATATACGTACATTCCGAGCATTTGTTATCCCCATATGTGTGTGTTTGTAAATATAGCTTTATAATAAGACGATCCTTAGGAAAGTGTATTGTGTGTGTGTGTGTGTGTGTGTGTCTGTGTTGCATATCTAGGTGTAAACAAAATGAATACAACCAAGTGCAGTGTACACGAAACATTTTTTTATACATCACTTGAGTTAAATGCTGCTTAACGCAACTTAACTCAACGCCACCAATACTTTTCATGTTAAGGTGTGCTCTGAACTATATTATCTATACACATGCACACATGCATACAAGCATACACACATGATATATAAGTCTTGTTAGGAAATTTTTTTCATATATTCATTGCGTTTAAAAATGCTGTTAACAGTACATTGCAAAGAAGATTGCTTTTCGTATTTGTCGTGTGCTGTGATTGAACATTTTTCTTAGAAAATAATTGCATGCGTTTATATGATAGTGATTGCGTGTATGGTGCTATTATTTGTTGCCAAAGGCAAACAGAAAATTCAATATTAAAAATAACTGAAAGCTACAACATCAAGCGTGATAATAAACGATTTAATAAAGATTGCGTTTATATCCGATTCAGTGCGGTTTTTCAATGTTATGATTGATACATATTTCATCTCTTATTGATTAGCATTTATATTGAAAAATTACAATATTTTCATAAATGAAAAAAGTTGGTAAATTTTGTAGGTGATGCTTTTTCTAATTATACTGATTAAATAATGTTAATCCTTTAAGTAGGTGAGTGGGCTAAGGCCTTGGCTTAGTAGAGGACACGGGTTTAAAGTAAAAGTTTCTTCAGCTGCAAATTGAACACATATGTCGCGTTGTACAGTTATGTTGGTTGTTGTCACAGTTAAGAATATTACCATGAAAGTCGAGGTCTATACGTCCTAATCTTTTATGTCTTTTGTTGGCATTCTCACGTTGATAAATTTAAAGACATTAAGCTGAAATTTTGTTGAATTGAACAAAATTGTAGAAAAAAAAACCTTTTTCGTAAATTGTGGGCGTATTTGTCAATTAACCGCATCTGTTACCATAACTAAAAGTGAATAATTTCGTAGCGACAAAATTTCTAAAGAATTTACTTTAAAGTTATTTATGAAGTTTAAGGAAAAGAGAAGAAAATATAAAAACATTTTTAACAATCCAACCAACAATTGATAAAACTTGTTTCCAGTCAATCATTTGTCTGAATTTACAGACGATGTCAGCTAAGTAAAAAATACGATTTTTTTTCCATATTTTCATTTTTTTATAGTCAAGGATTAAAACGGATACACGTGTGTGTCATTTTACTTCTCACTTAACCAGTTAAATTTAATACCATCTAGAAAATATCAATTCTCAATCACTAACTCTACTCGACATGCCAATTATTTGCTTTTAGGAATCGAGAAGAAATGTAAAGAAAATGTTCAAAGAAAAAGAGAAAAATTCCAGATATCTTGTGCTCAACTTGTTTGTATGTTTGTATATCTCTTATCTGGTATAAATCCACAAAGAAAAAAAAAACATATAATCCTTGAGTACATGTTTTCTCGTTAAAAAACGCTGCAATGAAGGTATGAAATAATTCAGTCGTCTGTCTCTTCTTGTCTTCTTGCAAACACTTTTTCATGGAACTAGTACAGCAACATTTCGCCTAGGCGAGAATGATGCAGCCCATGGGTGCTGGGGGTTGGGTAATTGTCATTCTTCTGCAAGCATTTGTGTTTGCGTGGTACTGCATGGGTGTGAGCGCTGTTAGTTAACAAGAAAATATTTACACACTCGATTGCCAGCTCTTGTAATTCAAAAGCCTCTCCCCAACCAAAACGAAAATTATATGGAAGAGTGTCGTGAAGGAAAGGAAATAAAAAGTATTTGTATGCACACTTCATTTAAGCCTAATTTATGGTGGTAAACTCGAAAGCCGCCAACTAACAAATAACTGAAAGGGACGTAGCAGAAAAAACAGCAATTTGAAAGAAAAACATTTCTTACAACATTTACTCTTTCAGACAAAAACACAAAGCATTTCATGTAAGTCTTTAAGTAGAGTGCCGTTTAGACAACTTATAATTTAATCGCGTTTCCCCAAATTTTTCTTTTCTTCAACTTTTTTTGTTCAACTTTTCCTTGAACGATGACTCCACGTTCACATGGAGGATATTTGTGCTCCTTAGAATATCATCTACATGTAGCCATAAAAATCAAGGACTTGTTGTTTTTTGTTTCAACATCAAAAACCGTACAATTGCTGGCGATAAATTTCGTTAAATGCGTACCAAGTCAAAGTTTATAACAAAGTCTCTGAAGATTTTTTATTACCTACCACATACAATACTTACTTACTTACTATCTTTTTATATCCCCTACATAATTTAGGGAGTTTGTCATTCCGTTTGCAATATTCTTCAATCAGCATCAAAAACTGAGTCGATCTGGACATGTACGTCCGTCCGTCTGTTGTTGGCATTCTTACGGGCCTAAACTTTGAGATCTTGAACTGATATTTTATTATTTACTGGCTTAAATGGGTACAATCGGTCAACGCCCACGGCCACGCCCACAATGAACAAAAATCTAAACCATGACCCATGAACTTGAAATTTAATATCTAAAGTTATTCTTTCCATCGGTGCGACGAAAGTGGGCGTGGTTATATAATAAACGAGCCTAAAATTTACAAAAAATCATACTCAACGTAAAACTTCATTGCAAGCCAATATGTTATGTAATACATACAATGGAATCATATGGCTGTCTATCCACCGTGGAGAGGGTATTTAGCTTCGACCTAAGCCAAATTTAAATTTCTGACTTGTGGTTTTCTTTTTCAAGTGTTGCACGATTGGTGTTGTATGATATTTCTCAGTTCCTTTAACGGCGCAACATTACATATGAACGTATGTGTACCTTTAAAATACGCGAATTTTTCTTAATATTTTTTTTTCAAGAGTAATTCTCCAGTGACAAACTGAAAGTAAAGTAATGTAGAAGAAAGAAAGAAAGAAAAATAATAACAATAACCATGTCGACCCTAAACAACCCGGCAATTTTATCGTGTTATTTACTGTTATGGAAAATGACATGTAAGTTGTACCTAACGGTAACTAGGTGGAAGGAGGTTTCCTAGAATTTCAATTTAAACTTATGCTATACAGCTAGTTCCGCATAAACGAAGAATAAAAAATCAAATAATAAACAAAGAAATGCTTTGCAAGGTTTCTGAGTAAAGGATACTGCAAGTCCTCGTCCTATGAGTAATTATTAGTTAGATAATGACATTACAACTCTAATGACATTACAACTCTCCATACAGATCATTTTTATATTTTTGTTGTAGAGATATGATGTCATTTGTAAGGCGTTAAGAGTTGTTCGTACTTAATATTTACTTTAATTATTCGCCAAGATATGCAAAGATTTTCGTAAATCCCATTTACGTTTTGGCATGGCGACTTTTTTCCGTTAAGACGTAGATAGCTCGCACATAGATAATCATATATTCGTCTTAATACAGTGGGAACGCATTATATTAATATAGTTTTAAATTATTTCATGGCATCTTTAATAAGCACTTGCAATTCTCATTTGTTTTATATTGATTAAAATATAAATATGGTCACATGCAGATATTAACTTGCAGTAGTTCGGAATGTGAAAGTCTTGTTCTGTTTGGGGAAAGGAAGGACTTTAATTAATTATTGTAATTATTGTGTCTTTGATATCTAGTTCATCATTGCACAGTTCATCGTGCTGTTACACGTAGTTTAATGTTCGCATTTATAATAGTTTGCTTCGTTGGCATTATTAAGATATATTCTGGATCTCTATTATATATTTATTTGTACATTACACATAAGTACTTTACATATAAGCTGAAGACATTTTAAGGGATAAAACTTACACTTTTCGAACAAGGCCAAAGTATTTCTGTTATGCTACACATAACTTACATAACTATACAAGTCAAATAATGCTTTATTTGCATTTTAACTTTCAGTTTGTCACAGCCATTTTTTCTTTTTTTACAAATGTTTGCAATTATTGATTATTTTCATTTTCACCATTTGATGTTATTCACGTATAAACAGTGTTATGGATATTTGTAATGATACATTATATATTATTGACGCTTTGTACGAACATTTCTTATTTTATAGTTTTCAAGAGAAAAAAAAAAACAAGAAAATTCATAAAGTAAATAAAATTTGAAAAAGAGAAAAGTTTTGTAAACTTAATACATGTGTGTAGAAAAGTCCAACAAAACTTGCACGGTGGGTGAATTTTACTTTTTTTTTTCGTCAAAATAAAAAAAAAATATGGAAAAAATTCATAAAAAGTTTTAATGGAATTTTTTATATCAAATATTTTTGTTGTTGAATCATTTTTCTGGCAAGTTTTCTTCTATTCTCTTTTTCTTTGATGTATTTATACAAAACAAACAATTGAAATGATAACTATTGATAATAGTCACGGCACTATTAAATAGAAACAAATTATATACGGTCATCATTTATAATTTTACACCCTAAGCCGTTTCTTCAGTTTAAACATTGATTTATTAATAATTTGTTGTACAGTATCAAAGTATGCAGCAAATCATTCCAACAAACATCTAAATACTTCTTAAAAAAGCTACCACTTGTAATAATTTTGGAATGATATTTCAATTTCATGAACTTGCAAAGCGATTTCCAAAGCGGACAGACCTGGCTAGAGAAATTCACCATTTGATGCTGAATTAATAAAAAATTTACTTTGTGTCTATAAGCTTTTTGATAAAATTACCATCATAACTCTATATATCATGCACGATAAATGAAATTTTATTTGAGATGTGGCACGGCAGGGCTTGGCAGTTCAAAATTAACCTAATTTGATTTCTTTAATTGACTATTCAAGTATGAATTTATTTGGGACAATGCAACAAATTACGGTTGCTGTCAGGTTAGTCGTCCCTCGCTCAACTTTTCCTACTCACTGTACCTTCTTTATCACAACCAATGCAGCAGATTTCTATAAATAATTTTAAATCCTTCTACTTCTTTCGCTGATCATTTTATGACACCTCACTAAAGTGTGTCTGTTTAGCACTTCACTTATAATTACCTTCTAATTATACACAAATTATCGTAAATTTTCTTTCTTCAGAGGTGTGTGTGTGTGAGTTAATAATCCACCTAAATTCTTTATTTTACATTCACGCACATAAAGATTTTATAAATTATTATATAATTTTTATTACTAGTTTATACTCATTACAAATGCATAACGTTGACTCGTTCACCATAGCATAGCATAATATATTACAGATTCAGATTCTGTCTGAATGCATACTTTTATGGCAAAACTATAATTCAATAAAGTTTTCCTTCGGTTTCCTTAGTATTTCACTGTCATCCTGTAACGTAATGGAAAAGAAACTTATACTTATGGTTGGATAATGTACACGAACGCTTTAATATCATCAAATAATCTACGAGAATGACTGTAACATGGGCTATGGATTGGGTATATATTAGCTATCTAAGGAACTGGTTTAAGTCTAGATATCCTTTTTATATGTACTTTTTTTATTTTATTAAAAACAGTTCAATTTAGAACTAAACCGTAAATTTTCGCATTATGTTAAACAAACAAGAGTGCTGTCCTTTTTTCCATTTTCCTTTAAAAGTTGTGACCTTTGACTTTAGTAAATCGTTGTAAATATTATATTCTCACTCCACTATAATTTTTCCTTTCACTCTTGTGTGCAGCGTAAATGTAATTTTCTTGTTAGTTGTTCCATTGTTTGATATTCTCAAAGAAAACTTTTCTTTTTTACTCAGATGCGTGCGTATAAGGAAATAAATGGCTAAACTATGGGTGTGTGTTAAGGGTTAAAAGTGTCAACATAAGTATTTTATTGAAGTGTTTGAATATAATAAAAAGTGAAATAATGTTAAGTTGACACAATTAGACACAATTGTTATTATTTTTTTTCTTTTTTTATCATTATTAGCGATAAATAACACTCTTCCCGTTTCATTCAATTCAGTGAATTCTATTTAGTTTTATGAAAGATTATATTCTAGAATTGATTTTTCCTCTTTAAATGGAGGAATATGTTAAAATTTAGCAATATTTATAATCTGGAATGTATCCGAGACCCTTAAAAATATACTCCAACATATTATTGATTGAAAAGCAAAATCGCAATCAATTAAACTTTGATTATCCGTCTGTCTGTCCAAATGTCTATTTAAATATTTCCTGTAATCAATCAACACGTTGCAATTTATTGATGAAATTTAGCCCAAAAATATATTTTGGACTGTAACTAATGCAAATAATTTTGATCTACCCATTTTTTTAATCCTTCTCCTTGTAATGCTTTATAAAAAAAGGGGCCTTTATGTGATAGAAACTTTCATTGTTAAAGATTTTGTGATAAAATATGTGGCAGAATAGTTAATTAGTTAAATAATTAACTGTATCGAATTTGGACCCATTTCGATCACTTTTTAGAACTCTTTTCCGTATAAGGTTTTTTCACATAATAACTTTTATATGACAATCACTGGCGTCTACTGATACAACTAAAGTAATTATAGCAAAAATTTTACAATAAAGTGGTGTAGGGTATTAAATGGAGGATTAAAGTTGATCATAATTTTTCACTTGTTTTCCATATGAGAGATTTTTTTCAGTTAAATTGATTTCCTAATCAATTCGATTGATTTTGGAGAGGGTCTGGAATAGAAATGTTTTCATTGAAGAAGAAGAAGATCCCACTTTTCATTCTCTTTTCTTGATTTCCTCTTAATGTAGATTATTTTAAACAAATTAGACATTTTAAATAAATAAGTAAATGCCGCGCTACTCCCTCTTAACAAACAATAATAGAAGTGGAGTCAGTAAGTTGATTGTTAGCTGGAAGCCTTTCCGCTTAACATTGCCGTTGGCATGACTGGTATAATGAAGCCTTTGTTGTATTGCTGTTATTGTTGCTATTATAGACTTTAAACGACCATTCAAATCCTTGAAAACGTGTTTAAGGATTTCATTTTTTCAGGCATTTTGTTCGAGTTGCTTTTATTTTTGTTTTCTTTCTTGTTCTCTTCTGTCTGTTGTACTTCATCGTACAACTGGTCGTGCGTTCTCTTACCCCCGTTATATTTTGTATATTGTGTGTTGTACTTCAGGCATGTTAACAACATGTGTTATTGTGTTTTGTTGGTTCCACTTTTAATTTTGTACTTTTTTTTTCTTCTGCTACGCTTGTTCAAAATAGGAATTACGAACTGTCAACATGCAGCTAAACAAAACGTAACAAAACCAAACCAATAAAGAAAGGGAAGGTAGAGTAAAGTAACACCAGAACCAGCACTCCTGACTGGGTGGCGTTAAGAGCATTACTAGTATTACTAACTAAGTGTGGCAAAGCAAATCGGTCTTAAGCATTGCTTTTTTGTTGTTCCACTGATGTCGTCATTGCTGCTTCTTATCCTCTTTAATTTTTTCTGCAATGTTTTGCAATTTTTTACCTATTTTCATATATTTCTGCTTAGCTTAACTTTCATCACGTGCCCACTCCCACCACACATCACCCATTTAATTACATACACACCGTGCACAAATTTTGTTGTATTTGGTTTGGTTTTTGGAGAATTTCTTGTTGAAATATAATTTCCGCTGCCCATTTTATTTTCCTTTCTCTCTTCCTTTCTTTCTTATACACACAGTTTCATGCAGAGGTGCAATAAAAGTATAGTGTAAGAGTGGTTGTATACGTGCATGTCTAATCTTAATATGTGAGTGTAAGCTTTCGCTTGCACTTCAACTATAATTAATGTATAATTTCGACACGGATAAAGTTTTCCTTTTCGTTAGAAAAAAAAGGGAAAAATTCACAGCATTTTGTTGTACGAGAGCAAAAACACATTCCATAAATTGTTAGTGGGATTTTTCTTTTCTTTGCTTCCTTTTTCACATTAAAGAATCTTGCAGTTTGGGGGGGGAGATATGTTTAAAAACCAAAAAAGAAACCAAAACTGTCTAGATTATTGAGATGAACTTAAAGAAAACTATTACGCTTAAAAACGTATTAAAAACAAATAAAAAATTTGACTTGAGTTAAATATTAAATTCGCTTTATATATAAATTTAAATAAGTATTTATAAATTTTTATTAATGTATAAATTATATTATTAATATATACAAATAGTGGGCGCGCCTGCCACTTGATAATGTCTTCAAATAATTTATACATTACTTATCAATTTTCAATTCGGATTACGTCACAAAAACATTTTAGGTAAATTGTAGGTGTGCCTATTATTTGGTGACATCGTTTGTAAAAACAATTTTAAATAAATTTTACATTTTAGCTTAATTTTTATGGCTAATAATTAGATTTTGGTTTAATGTGGTCATGGTGGGTATAAAGAATAAACTTTTCATTATATTATAGATTATTAAACTCTTTGTATGTTTTAGTACATGCTTTAAAAATCCCTCACAGTATGTGATTTATAAATTTTATGTACGTCCGTCTGATGTTTGAACGTTCACTTTAGTAGAAATTGTATTATTAAGCAGACCTTTTGATAAGATGACAAGGTTCTTAATTTGTGTAGACAGTTTTCCATTTAATTCAAACTAAATCGTGTAATAGCCACACCCACCTTTGAAAAAATCTCTTACAGTCACAACAATTTAGCTACAAAGTTGAAATTTAGTAAATTTATTTAATTAAATGCTGAATTATAAAAAAGCGAGATCGACTAAAAAATACTTGGCCCATGTCTCGTAATCTATATTTTTAGCAGACATTTTTAGTTTTTTCACACAGATCGCTACTTGCAACGGGCAAAAGCGGTCAAAAGCCCCGCCCATAATCGAATCTATGTACTTATCGGCCACAAAAATTGTGTAATTAAATTAATATCTCAATCTACTAAAAATAGACGTGGCCGGATAACAGGCAGACCCACAATCAATAAAAATCTTTATGTTTGCCACAAAAATTAACCATATTTATGTTTTTTGAAACGGGACTTGTAAGCTGATAAGATATACCTGTCACGTCCACTGTTTGTATGCAAATGTTGAGAGTATTTAAGATTTACTCTAAGCCAAATTTAGTTTGCTTTCGTGTTTTTTTTCTTATAAAATTTCACAAATTGTGAACAAAGAATTTTTTATATAGAGAATTTTTTAATAATTAAATTGAACAGAAAGTGATAAAGTCAGAACGTACATAAATGAAACAATAAGTGGGTAAATGACATGAAAGGTAGCGGCAAAGAGTCTGACAGGTTTTTTACTAAAACTTTTCCCAATGAATAATTGATAACTATTGCACTTAGATAATTAACTTGAATGTTTGAAAGTTTTGTTAAATTGAACAAAGGACTAATTTAGTTGAACAAACTTAAGTGATTTAAAAGTTAATAATTTTTCAATTTTTCAATTATATTTACTTTTTTATGTAAATTGTACTTAAAGCAGCTTAATTTGTATAATAAAATATTTAAAAACCGTTTTATACTTTAATTAAAAATGGTGGTCCCTTAAAGCATAAATTATTATTATATACAGACACACTAATTTATGAGTATTAAACATTTATGTATAATGGATGAGGAAAAACGATGGAAATTCTCGGATAGAAGAAAATTTTTTGAAAAATCTTCAACTACAACATTTGCCCGGTTAAAAGAGGCAACGTCAAGATCAAGGTCTTCATCAACTTTCCCTCAATTTTAATTTCAACTACTTTTCTATTTAGAGTTTTTTTTTAACAAATTTCATTCTATAGCCTCAAGAGTTTTGAATTTTTTTTCCCCACCCTGTACATGCATTATGCACCCACACATTTAGTTTGCATAAAATCTTACGTTATTTAACACATATGTGCATGTACACACCACATATTTAGAGGCATTTTATACGCCCTCAACCATAGTTAGAGTTCTTTATTTTTTTTTTCCTTTGTTCCTCAACATTTAAATACCATGTATGTAACAACGAAAGGGGAAAAGTGTAGCAAAATGTACAAATCAGGAAGAACTTGCTGCTGGTTAAGGTATATTACAGAGTGTACCGTGTGACAGTACTTTCACATTAGAATGCCTTTGTTTTACACTTATTATTGTTGTTTTTGTTTTTTTATATCCTTCACCTTAATGATTAAGATGTAATAAGTTTTCTTCTTCACTTGCAAGTATATATATTTTTATTGAGCATCAAAAGCTGAGTCGATCTAGACGATTCGTCCGTCTGTATGTCCGCATAACTGTTGCTGGAAGTCTTATATTCACAAATTTTAAGTTATCGATTTAAAATTTTTAAGATCCTAATTAAATTAAGTAAAATTAGGTAATTAACTTGCCCACAATCGACAAAAATCTGTCACACCCACAAAAATGTATGTGTACGAAGTTAAAAGTTTGCATTTGGGAGTTAGAAACATTTTCATAAACTTAATATATCCCCTTACCTTGTACCCGGTGTAGGGTAAAATTATGCCGTCACTCTATTCTAATCTAAGTGCTAGAAGACATTACTTACAGTTTCTATATGTAGATGATAAGTATTTAAAATTTGGCCGAAAACTAATTTTAGTGTTTTTGCTGAGTATACTTTCCGACGCCTCAGAAGTCGCATTACATAATCTGCATATCTCTCCAAATATTTACCTTTACATACCATATATCATATTCTCTTATTCGTAACATAATAAAGAACTCACAACTCGCGTTTTGAATGATGCCATCAAAAAGAAATAAAACTTATATGATGTTAATACTTTTAATACAATATGAAGGGAAGTATGTGCGTAAAGTATGCAAGGAAAGTGAAGTACGACTTATAATTATCTGTGCTGTTATATACATATAACAAGTATCTGCATGTGAATATATTCATAAATATATATGCTTGCCTTGATGTGTGTACAATTTTAAATACTCATACGACCCCGGTGCTCTTGTTAAATTGCATTTATCATAATCCAGCAGTCTGTGTAATCAGTAAGTTGTATAAAGTCTAGAAGATTTTTTCCTCTGCTTTTTTTTATGCGGCCTTTCGTTCCGCTGCTTTTTAGTAAAAGCGTTATTTTTTTAAATTAAATTTTCCCAGCTTATCGTTTATCATTTTTTTTTATACCCTCTATATGAGTTATATACCAAGTTTGTTATTTTATTTGAAACACCTAGAAGGATGCGTTAAAGACTCTACAAAGTATATATATATATTTCTGATCAGCATTAAAAACTGAATCGATCTATCAGACGCGCTCACAATTTACAAAAAACCAGGCTCCACGAAAAACTCGACTTGCAAGCTTACACGGAATACATACACTATTAGAAGACGTAACACATATACCTTCCACGCCCACTATTGTGTGTAAATGTGAAGATGTGTATTTAAGATTTGGCCTAAACCAAATATAATTTTCTTCCTTGGGTTTTTTTTTATAAATTATATAAAATTCCATTTCATTCTCGTTTACTTTTTATTTGTTCTTCTCTGCTTCAATTACATTACGAATACATTGATAAATGAACATAATGCCGAAATTGAGAATGTCAATGTGAATATAAAAATATTTTTCCAATTAACGCTTATCTGGGTGAAGTTTTTGCTGCTATAAAAAGAGATATAAAAAATTACAAAGTACATATATTCATATTGCATTATATGGTATATGTTGGTATTTAAATTTATGGCCAAGGCACGTGTCGTGTCTGTTGTAAAGACGTGTTTGGCCAGTCATTTTCCGTTGTCTTCCTCTTTGGGAAATGTTTCGCATTAAAATGATACCAAAGGTTTTTCTGTCTGTCTGTTCTACGTGTTTCATTTTTGCCATTTTTTCTTAGTCTTCTTCTTCTTTTCATTTACATTTTTTTTTTTTTTTAATTTTTTATGTTCTCGCTAAATGGTATGAATTTGTTAAACAAGGCCAATGGCTTTGCATGGGAGAGTAGTAGCCAGACGTATTAACTATTCAACGTTCACAAGTTATGAGAAATTCTGGATCATAAAAGCTGCAAGTTTGTCAGAGTTAGTAAGAGTTTACATTTTGTAAAAAGTTGCTTAAAACCTTCAACACCACTGCACCACTGCATGTACTTTTCAATTGTTAAAGATACACTCTCGATTCACTATTCCAAACGATAAATTTTGGAAACGATTCAAGCGCAGGAAGCTGCAGGATGAACTTAGAAGGGAATCTTTAGATATACACAACGATTTAAGTATTTAAAGAATATTCAATTTGTTTATCAAATATTTAATCAAAATATTCATTACAAATAATTGATATATGATCTGTAATAATTAATGAGAAAAAAGGTTATATTAGGTGTATACCATATCTAGGGTACCCACCATCAATCTCTAAATACAAAGGAAATAATATCTCAAATTAATTTGATAAAATATGACATTTTGGGCGTGGCAATAGCATTATATATTAACCAATAACTCTAAAAAACTTTTACTTGTTGACTCTCCTTAGTCTTGGACAGACACGCCCACGTAAACAGATTTTATATATTTGTTCAACAGTTCAGTTCAAATCGGGTTCGAAAAATATTAACAATTCAAATTTTTTACGAAAATATATAAAAACTTTCATTGTAGCAGAACTTTATATGGGAAGGAATTCTAAAAATTGTCCGATTTAGCCCATTTTCAATAGGTTTTGTTTTTGGCTTCTTCTAAAATAATGCACCAAATTTTATCAAAAAGTGTCACTTGTAGCTTAGGCAAAACTTTGCATGGACATACAGACGGAAATGGTTAAATCCATTCAGATTTTGATTAGGAAGCAATTGGTATAATTGAGGATGAGTGGGCTATTTACCAGTTACAAACATCCGCACAAACTTTATATACTCTTTGTCACAAGTAGTTCAGGTTATAAAAAAAGTAACATATTTTTAAAGTAATAAAATATTCATGCCGAAATTGTACACCAAGCTAAAGTTTTTTTAAATTAAAGAGAGATTTCCTCTTTAAGATTAAAACATTCGCTTATGCATCATAAAAAAAAATCTTGATGACGTTGCTAAGTTCCTTTAATTCTTCTACACGAAGTATTAAATTTAAATGATTTTTTTTAAGAATTCATTTTGTTAAAGGAACAAACATGTATTAAAAAGAAATCAAATCTTTTCGTTCGTTCATTTTTAATTAATTGTAATAATTATTTTAAAAAAAATGTTAAATAAATTTTATAATTGCATGATAATTATATTAATCCCTACATCTATATATAGAGAGTAGACGTGACAGGTACTGGATTACGCCCTCTACTAGTAATAGTTTTACATACCAACTTGGACGTATAGTATTAAGCTAATTCATATTATCACATCACGCCCATTTTGGGCTCAATGGTAGAGCAATAAATTCTAAATATTTATATCAAAATTCAACTTTATAGCTAAATTTTTGTGACAATTAAATAGATTTTTATTATTTGAGCGAGAGCATGGCTCTGGACAAATTTTGCTCAATTTAAGACAATAGACAAAGTTTCAGCTTCATATGTCAAAATTTGCGACCGTGAAGGAGTGCCGACAATAGACAGATGCACGGACGGACATGCCTAAGTCAACACTTGTATTTATACTGCATATATATATTGTGTAGAATACACTTTGTCCTTATTCGTATTGCAGCGGGTTATAAAAATTCTTTTTTACTTTTACTGTTGTGATAAAAAAAGTTGGGCCAAATCCTTGAGTAGCCCTTTATGAGATATTTGACAAAATAATATGAACACCACATACGAATCTCTTCCTCGAAGAATGCTATATGTTTTAAAACCAACTGCTTATTAATAAATAAATATTGTGTATATGTTAGGAGTTCATATTATTTTGTCCGTCCCCTCTATGTAGATTTATATATTAATTGGATGAAATTATTTAAAAGCTACGCTCATAATTGTTAAAAAAGTATCTTTAATTTTAAAACAAACAGTGCTTCTAACAAAATGCTTTAAAAAGGGCGTGGTCATATAAAAATTACGCCTACCATTGACAAAAAATTATCCAAGGTACAGAGTCTGTCTCATAAGTTATTTCATAAAAAATAGCACAAAAACTATTAAAGGGCGTAATCAAGTCCTGCTCCGCCCACTGTTTCTACTTATGTTAGACGTAGAGCTTTGCCCCAAGCCAAGTTGAATTATTCTACTTGTTTTATGACATTCTTGTAACTTATCAAAATTTTACTTCTATCTAGACCGCACAGTTTTTAATATTCATGATTTTTCCTTTTCTCTTTCTCTTCTCCTACCACCAACTTGGCTCCTTACAAATTACATATAATAAATTCTTCAAATTTCACATCATGAACTCATGGATATAAATATATTGCACACACATAGAACGTTCCCACTTTGTCCAACCATCGCTCATATTTTATCACTGTTGTTATTATTCTAGCGAAAGAATATAATTATATTGTTGAGTTTTTTTCTCTCATTCTTTTCAATTTATTGCAGATTTTTTCAAACAAACCTGCAGATACGCTAAATAAAAAAATACCAAAAAAAAAAAGAGACGGTGGTGGCGATTGGCGGTGGTGTTGCTGGTAAAATCTGAAGCCATTATGGCAACCAATGCAATAAAACTGTCTCGACATTACAACTGAACTCATTCCACCGGCCTTTGGATAATTTCATTTATAATAATACAATAAAGAGAAATGAAAATAACAAAAAAAAAAAATTTAAATAATGATATTAAAAATAATAAAAAAATATATTCAAATTGCAACAACAACAACAATAATAATGATAATAAACCAAACAATTTTCATGCATAGTAACTAACATCCAACCACCAATTGAATGTTGCAACGCTTGCACAAAGAAAAACAATAAACACTTTACTCTTTACTCCACACAACAACATACAACAATTGTTATATAAATTAATACCAGCCGTATTATATTTAAACTGATTAAAGTGATGATAATGAAATGCATTGAAAAAAAAAAACAGAAAACTAAATTGCAGTGAAGAGAAGCAAAAACAACATGGTTGTGCAATTATCAATAAAACAACAACAAAACAATATAAAACATTCACCATAATCGTGCTGCTCTCATTATAAGTGGAAGAGCAACAAAACAATAGACGGAGCCGTTAAATAAATAAAATAACAATAACAAAAGCGTTATTAAAAGGATTAATTCAAGTGTAAGAAATTATATTAAGTATGAAGAAGAGAATAAAACCAAAATAAACAAAAAACAAAAAAAAAAAAAAACGAAAGAGAAGAAACAAACACAAAATTAAATGCTTTTAAAGCAAATGGAAGAAAAAGAAGAACTATGAAAAGAACATTTCCTTTCTTTGTTTGAAAAATTATTATGAAAATAATGAACAACATAAAGAGTTGCCTCTGATGTATAAAATATAATTTTAAAAAATAATTTATTAAATATAAATTTATAAAAAATATACTTATAGAAAATTTATATATTATACCCTACACATAAAATGGAGAATAAACTAAGTTTGTCATTCCATTTGCAATATCCAGAAGGAGGCGGTTAAGACTGCACAAAGTATATATTTTTAATCAGCAAATCAAAACTGTGTCGATCTAGACATAAATGTCTGTACGTCTGTCTGTTGTTGGCATTCTTGCGGTCGCAAAATTTTGAAATATTGGCTGTATTTTGTAGTAAAATCAAATTTTCACGGATACATTTTCTTATAGCATAATTTTCTCCGTTCTCATTGAATTCACTAAAACATTAACCCCGTCGTTAATTTTAATCGATAAAAGAAAAATTAATTTTACCATCACTCAATTCTTAAGTTTGTAAGACTTTATCGTTGTGGTAATGTGTTTGTATAATCATTTAGAAAAAAAGAAAAAAAAAAATGAAAATATTGAAACAGAAATTTATTTCAGGGTGAAAGTTTCTCATAAAGTTCCAATAAAAAGTAAATTTTCAACAGCCAAAGAAGAGAAAGAAAGAAAAAAGAAACAATATTAAAAAAAAAAAGGGGGAAAAACTGTTAAGAAGATTTAAATAAAAAAGAAAAGAAAAAATCTTTAACAAAAGACAACATCGGCCATTATAACCTGTTCGCAAACACTAAACGCATCTACTGTGAATACTACTTTGTCTCTCTTCATCTCTCTTATTTTCTATATCTTACTTGCATTTTGTTTCCGTTCCCTTAGCAAAAACTATGTAAATTTATTTTAATTGTTTATATATTTGTAAAGCAACAAAATAAAGCGAATTAAATGGTATTGAGAAGTAAGGTTATAAAAAAGTGATAAAGGCGGAGTAATAATCAAAATAATCAACACAAACCAACAACAACAACAACAACAATAACAATGGCGTCGTCAACGGAAATGCAATATCAAATAAATAATTTGTTCTACTCATATTCATTATATCGGCGGCAGTGTGTGAACGTCGGTCTATCAACGTCAATCAACATAATGCGTTACTTACTACTGTATGCGGTCATTCTGGGTTCATTTCATATTAATGGTAAGTTTATCACTGTTCCTACACATAAATAGATTTCTTATAATTGATGTTAAAAAGGTTGTAGAAGAAATCAATATCAAATTGAAATGTTAGCTGCTGCGTTTAAATGCATAAGGAACGGCGGCAAGTAAAATAGTTTTATAACTTGAAAAATATTATAAAAATCATCATAAATTTTAAATCGTATGAAGAAAAAAGCTGTAGCATCTGTATAAAATATGTATGAATTTGATTGGCCTCAAAATCTGACTATTTCTAAAGGTCTGTCTGGGTGTCCGCCTATTAAGAAAAAAGTTTTAAAATTGACGATATTGACTGTAACTTTTCTAATGATATTTTTAGTAACTGTACGGAGATTTTTAAATAATGTGAGATTATGCTTACACTTCAATGTGGATTTTTTTAAAATATTTCAATGAAATTTGGTATAAGGCCGTGTATTAACTCAAAGACAAACAATCTCTTCCCATATAAGATCTTATTACAATAGAAGTCTTTATATGAAAAAAAATCGCAAAATTTGCTAAAATAAAATAGTATCAAATTTGGATTTGATCGAACCATTTTTAAAACCCGATTCTCTAAAACAATATATCATGAACGGACTTATATGAAAATGTGTCGCGTTTACTACATCAGTACATTATGTAGTGTAGAGTATTGTGTGATTGGATATAACCGACTATAGCATTTTCTTTTGTGGTAATATTTCTAAAAATAGATTAATCTATTATCACGTGCTATAAAAAAAGTTTACAAAACAAAAATATTTGTGAAATAATGGTTTAGAATAAATGTTTAAAAAAAAAATTGCCAAAAACATTCACGAAAGTTATTTATCGTATATTATTTATAATAAACATGAATTTAATAGCTGAACGCAGTTTTTATTTTAATAAAAAATAGGTCATGATCTATAAAATTTACGTAGTAACAATTAAATAACTTTTTTATTACAATTTTATATCCATGTAGCCCGTACGTTTATTAAACAAAAAAATATTAATTTTTGTTATAACGAAATTGTTGTTTTCTCTCCTATTTTTGAGAAATAATAAAAAATAAAAACTTTTTCCATAAATTCCACTTTATGCATTCTAAGCAAATTTATCATTGTCAGCCCCGTTCCTTTATAAATTTTTATTACGCTTTCATTTATTGATCCGAAAAGTAAAATTGAACAAAAAACTCACATAGTAAATGAAAATGTAAGAGTTAAGAAATTATCATTTCACTCTATCGATTTACTATTACAAATTACAAAGAAGAAGAATTGAGAAAAGTAATATAAAAAATTAACATGATCTTAAGGAGAGAGGTACTGTAACCGATTGTTTATCCCCTCCACATAAAATAGGGTGTATACCAACTTTGTAATTTCATGTGCAATACCCAGAAGGAGGCGTCAGAGAGTCTACAGAGTCGATTTTTGATCAGTATTACAAACTAAGTCGAACTAGACATGTGTGTCCGTAAGTCCGTCAGTTGTTGGTATTCTCACAAATGCAAATTTTGAGCTGAAATTTTGTACATTTTAGTTTTTACATGCAGATCGATATTAAAAATAATCAAAATCGTTTAAGAGCCACGCCCACAATCAACAAAAACCTATTTATCTAGCACAAAAATTGTGCTATCAAGTTGAAATTTGGTACACATAATAATAATTATTCTATACATCGATGTGCCAAAAGTAGGCATGGTCGGTTAACAGGAACGCCCATAATTAGGAAAAATACATACTCCACGTATGCAAATTCGACTTGGAAGCTGAACCCCAAAACATACTATTACAGGTCCTAATATATATACCTGCCCCACCCACCATTACAAATATGGACAGTATTTAAGATGTGTTCTATGTCAAATGTGCTTTTCTTAATTGTTTTAACATTTTTTTTTTTTAATCGCACTAAATGCTTTATCTGCAGAAGTCTTTTCCGCCATTCGTAAAGTGTTGCTATTTTACTCCCATTTTCCCTCATAAAACAATGCATCTTTCATGCCACATATAGACCATTGCTATATATTGAAGAAGGAAATCG
Source organism: Crataerina pallida (assembly GCA_949710015.1). Classification (NCBI taxonomy): domain Eukaryota; kingdom Metazoa; phylum Arthropoda; class Insecta; order Diptera; family Hippoboscidae; genus Crataerina; species Crataerina pallida. The sequence continues at coordinate 27,539,712 of OX453290.1, read as the reverse complement.
ATTATAAATAGTGTTTGTCAATTGTGACACATACAGCCAATTGCATTATTTCCGCTTGTATTAATTTTTAAAATTGAAAAAATAACGATTAATATTATACGCGTGATGCATACCGCACATTATTACCTCATACTATGGATAATAAAAACCTCAGTTTATTGTGCGTATATGTACCATACATAAGAACCATTTATTCATTTATTTCATCTCCCTCATTATTGATGTGTTAAAATTCCGTTTTATAATAATAGTAATAATAATAATTAAATAAATACGTAAATTAATATTTGCGACAAGACTGAGCGAGGCAAGGCACTTAACTTCTTAAATTATGTTACAATTAGTTTAGTTGCATTTATATACGCGAGGAACTGATTTAGAAGTTACTTTGAGAAATATCATTATATGGAAAGTGGTCCTAAAAATGGTCCGATCAGATCCTAATTTGGTACATATTTAGCTATTTAACAATTTTTCACCAATTTTTGTTAAAAAATATTAAAAATTACGATTTTTTTGCCATAATAAGTTTTCCAGTATAAGAAGGAGGGGTTCTAAAAATGGCCTTTTTTTTAAGAGGGTTCCTTTCTGATCCATGTCCTTATATCAAATTACATGGAAACATATTAAAAAAATACGACCCGTACCTTGCGCACAAATTTACTTGGACGTACAGACAGTCGATTTGATCATATCCGTCTGTCTATCCATCTAAACTTGTGCGCAAGTTATTGGTGGCATTTATTAAGACATTTTAATAAAATTTAGTATAAAATGTTGTATTTGCTCAAAGAGACACTCTATCGAATATGAACAGAATTGGACCATTTTTAGAACCTCATATAGCTAAGATGCTATTATAAAGAAATTTCTTAATTAGAGAAATTTTGCATTTGTTTATATTATTTGACAAATTTTAGTGAAGAGTAGTTAATTAACCTAATATTTTACTGTCTGAATTTTGAACACGATCGGACAATTTTTAGACATTTCGCAAAGTGATTTATACGGCAATACTTTGCGTTTACTGATACGATTTTATATGTATGTTGAGGATTGAACGCAATTTTTAATTGTGATGTTCTACATTTTGTGCAATTCGATTCGATCGTGCTATTAAGGGGTTACCTGAATTTGCGTCCAGGTCTGCATACTTAGTAGCTTTGTTCTCTTTGCCTGACTTTCCCCTCATCAATACATTTTACATGTTTATTTGTATTATTTTATGAGCACATCTTTCTAATAATTTTTCCCGAAACTTTAATTATTTTGCTATATTGTCAACATGGCGTCGTTACTACTTTTACAATTATTATTATTATTATTATTGCTCAGTTTTATGTGGGTGATTATGTGTTGTACGTATGCGTGTGCACATGGAGTGGTTTTATACGTTATAGTGGTATTCTTGTTTTAACACTCGCACAAACAACAATTATTTGAAACTTTTGCAATCGTATCAATTTAAAGGTGCATTTGTGTGCGTTTGTTTGTGTATATGTGTGTTGGTGTATACAGGTTCAATTACACTTTAGTTTTTTCTCTCAATTTTATTCCCTTTTTTTCCCGTTAATTTTCCTCTCTCTTGCAATTAAATTTTTGAAAAGTAATTAAAACTTGCATTGCATCATAAACACACACCGCACACCACATATGTGCAATAAGTGTAAATACTGCTACTATTACTGTTACTACTACTGCCACATATAAAATGTATTTCTTTTTGTTATTTCTTTTTTTTTTTTTGGCGTACAACTCAGCAGCTTGTCACAATATTAGTACACGTTGCCTGCACATTGGCACATGGCACACTGACGCAGCACAAAAAATCAACAAATCAACAAAATAATTGCTCAAAAACTAATACAAAACACACACATCAGCAAAAATTGATTTCAATAGTCTACTGAACTCTATTTGTATACACTCTACATAAGATGGGGAGTATATTAAGTTTGTCATTTCATAAAAGTTGCAGCAAAAGACGAATAGACGGACGTACGGACATTGTTAAATCGAGCCAGAATTTAAAGCTGATTAAGAATATGTATAGGTTTGATAGGTTTATTGAGCATCTCTTTTTGCTGGTAACATATGCAATAACCAACTTTGTATATCTTAATATATACACAATTATGTGTTGATTACAACATTGTAACAATAAGTTTTGTTTGTATTTAGTGCATAAATATGAAATTTTTCGTTCACTTTGTTAAAGTTTAATACACTAACACTAAGCCACTTTAAAGGATATAAATATTTTGTAAATGCAAAACACTCACACTCACACCACATGCACCACATACACCACTTAATACAAAACAACAACGAAAACTTTGTATTCCAAACACTAAACTCAAACGTAAATAAATAAAAGGGACATAAAAAAAATGTGCGAGCAAAACGAAAAAGAGAGTTCTTTGCATGAAAACATGTTCGCTACATAAATTTAATATGTAAAGTAAAATGGGCACGATAAATGTGGTCGTGTTTCGCAGACATGTGTTTAACAAGATGACCAAAAAAAACGGTAGAATTTTTAATAAAAATGAACCAAAAAAAATAAAAAAAAACAACAAATTGTAAAGCAACATATTTTGGAAGAAGAACATCTTCCGCATAAAGCAATTGTTAGCATAAGTATGAGTGTGTGTGTGTGTGCATTATATATTCTTAACATTTACATGACATTCTTTATCTAACACACTGTGCTAGTGCTGCTGCTTATAGAGAGATATGCAAAGTAAGCATATTTCAAAGCACATGCACTTATGCACACATTGTTAAATCATACGTAACATGAGCAGAACACACATGCAGTAATATTTTGGGAAAATGTTTGCATATTGTATTGAAAGAAAATTTAACCAAAGTGCAGTCATGTTTCACACTTACAGATCCATACCGAACATTACGTGTTCGAGATGCTGCTGCATGGATATCTGTAGCATATGTAAACGAATTCAAAACTAAATTATAAACAATTACTTTTCGTAACTTGTACATGCACACATGCACAAATTGTTTAAGGTTACTTAAAAAGTACCAACAATCAATATGAACGGCTGCACTAAATGATAGTATATAAATTTAGTCATTTCACTTGCTTTAAGCAATAAGCAATAAATGGCATTGAAATGATTAGAATGTCTTAGAGAATTGAAATAATATCTGAAATGGTAAGGAGCCCTTGCTTGACCTGATCTCGCTCGAATATGATACGAATACAATGTGATTACGAAACGCTCTCGAATCCTTACATGCAAAGTATGGGCGTGGCACATATATGATTACGCCCTTTAAGAGTGTATGTATTATGTATCAGATTGCACTCGAATGGTACGTTGGTATGGTTTTTTTGTAATTGTAGTGTAGTGTAGCGTGACACTTGACCAATTTTGCCCATTTTAGAAAGCGATCTATCTGTGAAACTAAACATTTCTGTACAAAAGCTTTATATTTCAAAATTTACGTCCATGAAAATTACAAAAAATGGACAGACGTACGGACATGGTTGATTCAGTTTCTGATGCTGATCAAAAATATATACATATTAACTTTACAGTGTGTGTGGTTTTTGGGGAGTATATGTATATAAATAAGATATTTATAAATTATGTGTACGTCTGTTCTAAACCAGCTCCCATTTTTAGCATATCATTGGAAACTTTAATTATAAATAGAAGCATTAAAGTTTAATTTTTCTGAATGATAGTTAGTTTTTCGATTGTGGGCATGGCACTTGAGTAATTTATTTAAATAATTATACCTATGTATAGAAACTAAATCTATAACACAAAAATTATGACCGTGAAAGCAGCACCAAAAATATGGACGTACAGACAGGCACGTCTAAATCGGGCCAAACTTTAATGCTACGTACAGGGTTCACCGAAGCTCCTATTAATATTTTGCAAAAAGTGTAGTGAACTTACATCTCTTGTAAAGGGCATTAAACCTTAACATCTAATAAAAATATATTTGCACGTAGGATCATTATAAGTCTTTTCATTTCCTTTATCAATTCTTCTCACATATTGTTATATTATGCATAGTTTGGAAAGAAAGAAAATAAATTTAAAAAAAAAACTGCTTACCCAGATTTTATAACCAAGTGACCAATAATAACAGAAGAATTTCTCTCTAACGGCAAAGCAAAATACACAATCAATACATATACGAGGAGAACATAATGGTAGTAAAGAGAATTGTAGGGAAACTAAGTGCTCCAGCATCACAATATGCAGGCTGTGTATGGTACGTATAAAGTTATAAAAGTTATCGTCTGGGCAGTAAGCAAGTGAATACAAATATGTAGAACACAGTAGAGTACAGTGTACGAGTATATGTTTATACGGTCAAGTATATATGGTTGCGTTTGCATATTTGTTTGTGCATAAACAGTGCTACCTACCATCCGTCCAGTATATTTTACTGCAACAAAACGGGGTTCAGGGCAAAAGACAAACTTCACTTATTATTCATGAATATTTTTTTAAATTTTTTTTTATTTACCAGTAACTGGAATTTGTGTGTGTTTATATTGTGCTTATATGTTTGTATAATACGATTTTATTTTACATATTTCCCTCCCGTGCTTTTAAAATTGTTCCAAAACCACTTTATATGCAAATTCAATGTAAAAGTGTAAAATTTTCATTGCACTTCTTAAAGTCAAAAGAGGAAATAAAAAAAGTTACGAAAAAAATGAAACGAAATTTGTTTTAACGGAAAATGAATATTAGAGAGTGATTATCATCACTTAACCATAAAAGATTTGTTGCTTTCATTATATAGAATTGTTGAACAAAAGGCTGTAAAAAGAAATTTCCAGCAAGAGTGAATGGAGAACAAAAAGGAGAAAAAGTAATTAACAATAAAAGTGTTAAGCTTAAACAATACCGGCAACACAGCACAGCACAAATTTCATTTCAGAATCATAAATTTCAAATTTCCATGTTGTCCTGATATCCTTCATCATCATCATCATCATCATCATCATCATCATCATTTTCGTCATCATTTATCTTCAAGTCAGCTGCAGTTCCATATCAAATGATTGTACAACTAATATTTACTTATATAATAAGAGTGAAGATGTACTTTCCTGTATTGTGTGCTATTATACAATACACACATATGGTGTACACGTACACTTGTGCACAGTAAAAGCTTCCCATATACAATACATAATATTTAGTTAGAAAATCCTTTTGTTTAGAAAAGATATCCATTTAGTTTATTTTCAAATGCATAAAATTAAGCCAAATGCTTGCTTGCTTGCCAAGCCAACACACACGTAGCCACACTTTTCATTTTATTCAGAGAATACTTATTTCTTAAACTGTACTGAGTATATTTACATATACATATATAAATTGTATACACAAAATATTAGTATTTATATATATATATATATATTATGTATATATAGAGCATGTCTAAAACTATGCTATGCTATGCTTTTAATTAAATCTATAGCCAAAAGCTATATCGTAAGAAAATTTAAACAAATTGAGCTACTTCTCTCTCTCTCCTCTCTCTCTCTCTCTTTCTATTTACTTCAAACATTTCCTATCTCTTTCCTGTTACATAATTTCTTCTCTTAGCTTTTATGTATATTCTGACAAATTAATGAAAATATAGATCAAACTCTTCTTCTTATTTGGTATAATTTAGTTTCAACGAAAACTTGAGAAAATTTTCCTATCTCAGATAATTTTGATATTTACAAAACCCAATTCATTTGTATTGGTACGTATTGTATGTACACTTGTAACAATTTCCATTATGGCCAGAAAATATATGCAAATATGTATACGAGAAATTGGCTTTTCCCAAACAAAATACACAAAATACACAAAAATCCTCTTAATAGATTTCCAACTTATGAATGAAGTTTGCGTTAGAGTGTTTAAATCAAGCAAAGATTGTTTAAGAAAAAAACTAAAAATTGGCTTAGGTAACATTTGATAACAATTAGTGGGCGTGGCAGGCATCTAGTAATGTCCTCTATAATTGCGCCCTCTAATCGTGTAGACAAATAAGTTCTGATGTACAAGTTAATTTTTACCAAGGTTTTAAGGTTTTCTGTAAATTGTAGGCGAATCTTTATTCCTTTCATGCCCATTTTTGTCACAATCATTGCATAGGGTTACTTTAAATTTACCTTTTATATTTATCTTTAACTTTAGAACTAAATTTTTATGACAGTTATATAGCTTTTTATTGATTGTGGGCGTAGCTTTTTGATAAATTTAAGTGAAGCGTTCAAAAACATAAGGTTTCAATATCTCAATAACGCAAAATTTATGAGCATGTGCATGTTAATAACGGACACTCTCATGAACACACGGGCGGACATGTGGAGATAGCTTCAGATTTTGATACTGATCAAGAATATATACACTTCTTAAGATACCGCACTTACTATACCAACATTGATGATATCCATCCACCTGAGGGGATTCAAATAGTCGTTTTGAGTAACTTAATGTTTTGTAGATGGAATCTTGGTGCAATTTTTGACTAAAAACCCATTTAAAAAACTGATAAGAATCTCTAAAAAATTCACATAATTTCAGTTTTGCCTTAATTGTCAGTGGGTTCTTTAGTTTTCGTTAATTTCAATGCCAACCTAAGTGTGATAACAAGCAATATTTCCTCCAAATTCACAGACAATATCTCATTTTTTGCAACCGGAAGAATGTTTGCCACAGAGGGACGCATACACGGTTATAGCTGTACCATTCAATACAATTAATTGTTACTAATTGTCAGCTATTCCACTTTTTATACAACTCTTTACCATCTTTGTCAATTGCCTGCATTTTCCTCTACACGTGTTCAACACCATCATAGTATTCCTTCTTTCGTTTGCTTTATTCAGTTTATTGCCGCCTATAAAGATAAGGAAAAACTGCCATGAAAATAGATAACATACTGACATTTAAATGTTAACAAAACTAACATGAAAGGCTTTTGTAGAGAAATTGAGTTTTTTCTTTTATTAATGCTTTCATCCTATTTTGAACTCTTTGCCTTTTCTTTTCTTTTCTTTTTTTAGTTCCCTTTTTAGGCCAGAACAGAAAAATTTTGCTTTACTTAGTTGGCCTGTTTTGTTACACTTTCTGCCTGATTAAAATAAACAGGCCAACATTTTAAAGGTGTTTTTCGTTACAGCTTTTACGCAAAGATAAAAAGTTGAAAATGTATGTATGAAAATGAAAAGTTTTCCGTTTGTATGTAAGCAACCTAAATAATATGGAAATACTGACAGGATAGCTATTGTACATTTCTATAATCCCATTTTCCATGTTAATGCCCCTTTAATCAAAACAATAATTCTCAAGTAATCCACTTGTAAGTGTCTCTTGTACAGCAATGTAATGTAAATATTGCGCGTTCGATGATAGTTGCCCTTAATTATTTAATTATAGAGTTGTGGGTATAGCAGTTGTTTTTCAACCAACAACCAACACTTTTAAGATTATAAATCAACTCTAAGTAATAAAATTTCCTTGGTGTTAAAAGACAAGTGATATCATTATCCCCGGACATGAAGCTTGATATCATGAAAACAACTCAAGAGTGATTTATAAAGAAAACAATCAGTATAAAACAGAAAAAGTACAAAAGCTTTAATTCGTAATAGATTTTCTCAATAGATAAAGCTTACACTATATAAGACCCTTATCTTCACTGAGCTTCTTTATGTCCCTGAAACATGGACGCTAAGGCAAAGTAATAAGATTTGTCTAACTTATGTTGGAGAGAAAATATAGTTTAGAATCAGACTGTTAAAGCTTTTATAAATTATACTTGAAATAAAAGTTCAAACCTTTATCCCCGTACGCCTTTGCAATGAGTTCCAACTCAAAATGAATTAGGAGCTGAATGAGTTTTGCGCTGCTCAAGGGCTGCTGAAGTAGAAGTGCGGAAGATTAAAGCATTGGCGTTCTCTCTAACCTCTCTTACCAAGGCCCTAAATAGATTCCAATCAGCCGGCATTGATTTTGATGATGACTAACTAGAAATGTTTTTACAGTCCCCAATGTTCCCAAAACAGAATAATGCAAGGACAGACATTGATAAATCCCACTCAAATTTTTATGCTAATTTAAAATATATACACTTGATAGGGTCTCGGACGATCTCTTTTAGGGATTAAGTAACCTTCCATCTTCTGTATACAGTTTTAGTGGGTCGTGTTCCATTTTGAAATGATTTTCTTATTGGATCTAGACCGAAATTATTTTGATAGAATATTTGGCATATTTTAATTTTATATATTTTAAACCCTCTTTCTTATGAATACAGTTTTGATGGCACTTGTATACAGTTTAGGTGACACTTTATTCATTTTGAATAGATTTTCTCATTGGGTCTAGACCCAAAATATGTTGATATTATAAATTGTAAATCTGTACATATTCTTGTACTAATACTGATCGAATTGTAGAACACATAACGCTTAAGCTTCTAAAAAATAGATGCTAGAGTAGACCGCGTCCTTTTAAATAGATCTGGAGACTACTTAAGAGGACGTGTTTTTAATGGAATATAATTTATAGGGATAAGATCAGTTCAGTGCATACACTTGTGTATGTTTTCTGCTGATTGTCTTTCCAATAAAAAAACTCAGACCCAAATGAACAAAGGGAACAAATGGTTGAAATGGGTCAAAACGATTCTCACTTCCAACATAACTATTATTGATCGCATTTTGCATTAATGAAATTTTCACTTCAATTACCAGTGTACCTCGTACCTTATCGCTTAACCCCTATAAATTGAAATGTGTTTCCAAAATGATGCTGAAAACATTAATCAAAGTGTTGAACAACGGCTCAATAAACAAATCTTCAATAAAGATAATAGAAGCACAAACATTACAATTGATGATACAGCAAAATGTTAACAAAACACAATACACTAGGAAAAGGTGTGTTTCCACACAGGACCGCCCCACCACACTGCCTACACTGCCTCTATCTCCATAGCATGGACAAGGAGCAGCAGGCTTGAATGTATGAAAGCATTCCACTCGAAATTCTTTACGAATATATGGTTTAGAAATAACCCAAACATTGAAATGTTGGTAAAAGCAATAAATAGAAGAAAAGCAAAGAAATTGTTAGTTAGGAGTGAAATCAATAACCTCAGCACGTCAGCAAACGTATAAATCACATAATGTTTCCTCGTTGTTATCAAATAAATGAATGACTTCGTGTGTGAGGTTTTATTTCATTTTCCTTTTTTCTTTTTTTTATTCTCTATGGCTAAGTGTCGAAGGAACTTACCTGGAAAAGTGTACACACTCGCACATGCATTTACACTTCACAAATGGCCCAAGCACTGGCACTTGGGCTGGATTTTCTAGAATTGTACAAGAACTTATCACAAGACAAATGATTTATATGCTGGACAAGCAGTTGGCATATGAATACAAATATCTAAACGAATGCTCAAATATCCACTCGTACATAAGCACAAATAAACAAATACAAACACAAAACTTTTGTTAGCTAAAGAAAGCACATTAAATAATTTATTTGTATGTTCCACTGTGCAACCATTATTGAAACGAGTATAATTCGATAGAGGGTAGGTTACAAAATTGAACTTATTAAAAAATTGCTTAAAGGTGAATCAAGCTGTTGGCACAATTTGCCAAAATATTGTATTAAAGCCAAAAATGAACAACATTAAGTAAGAAATTGACAAACAAGTTGAGCTTCTAGAGTCTATCTAAACAGTCCAAGAGGAAAGGAAATATTTCATATAGATAGAAAAAAAAAACCAAAACAAACACAAGAAGATGATAAAGTTAAGCCGGAAAAGTTCAAAAGTTCTTTCTTTTCTTCTTGTTCTTTTTTTTCACATAAATATTGACAAACAACACTTAGCCTGTGTACTGTTTATAATAAGAAATTGCCAAAGAGTTGTAAAGAAAACAAAAACAGAAATCATAAAAACTTGTTCAACTTATGACATCACACTTCAGCCTAAACTATGTATATAATGGCCAAAACGGATTAACTTCATAACTTCAAGTTTATTCACAAATAATGCAATATCAAGATTATCATGTATGGTACATCTTAAAATAGTTTTTGTTCTAAATTTTGATCCAAAAACATAATCGGATGCAACAAAGGTTATGAAGCAAACATAATTTAAGTATAATTATACTGATTTAATATACTTAGGCGCAAAATTTTACCAAGTTCACATCTTAAATGTCCCTTACATTTATTTCTTCTTAACTTGTGGGCGTGGCATATATAAAAAAACTATTCAAAAGCTTTTTTTTTACCATCAATTACACTACAAAGGTCGACTTTTTCATTAGAAATTTTTTGTTGGAAATAGTAGGCGTGCCTGCAATCGATTTAACCAGATCCATCTGTCTAATATTTTATAATTAAGGTATAGATCGCATTTTAAGGCATAGAGCCAAGAACGTGAACTATTTTAAATGATCTTGATTGGTATTCTTTTAAAACCTCCTTTTAAGTCTTTTTATTATGATTCTTTGTAATATTTCCTAATAAATTTTGATAAGTCTATTATTATACTCAGTTTGTTTGAAGCATATCGATGGCTAAACTAAATATAAATATGTATGCAAATAAATTTCTAACAGTGAGAGCTTATGATTGATTGGGGACTCGGTAAAGACCAATTATGATCAACACATTTATAGAAAGTATGTCTTATAACTTAAGATCCTTAAGGTTCTTCTATTATGTAGAATCTACTTGGATTTTAAGTGAAAGGTTTTTTCTAGTCATCTGCTAGTATTTTGATCATTAAACTTTAAAAAAAATACTACTTTTATAACAAAATAGATTGAAAATTTATACCTCATTGATTTTACAACAAGTTCCACTTTCATTATTGTATCATTTTTATACAAAAAGTTTCAAGCAAGTAAAAATATCAAAGTTGCATAAAAAAATTTTACAAAAATAAGATTTAATTGTTATGAAGAAAAAAATTTTTTTTTTTTACAAAAATGCAAATTATTCGAAAAACAATCGTTATAGGGAGAAATATTTAAAAATCAAATGGAAATTTTAAATTTAGTAACTTCTCTTCCGATGTCTCTCTCCTCAAAATTCGTACACAGACTTAGTACATTTTGCTTATAAACCATCATCATACTGCACTAGTTTTACCACTTTATATATATTTAAATAAATGATTATATACTTGTACATATATATACATAAAATGTATGTTTATAAAGGGCATCTACGACGACACTTCAAAGATATACACAATGGGAAAACTTTTTTCTCACAACACTCAAATTAGTAGCCAACTTATTCTTTTTTGGTATAAAAAAATGTTTATGCTATAAACTGTTTTACTCCTACATGAAATGTGGTTAAAAAAAAAACCGAAAAAGAAAAAAAAAATATTGTCGCGTGACAAAAAAGTTTCAGTTTTCGTTGGTTTCCGTTTCATTAACAAAACTTTGGCAGCTAACTTTATACCCACTGTATGAATACCAGGCACTTCGTATATTGAATAACACACATATGGTGCCGTAATTAACTGGTCAAGTAGCCTTCATGAAGTGATTTTTGTTCAAAAAATTTAAAAGAAAATGAAAAAAATGAGAGAAATGGATAAGTATGTGATGAAGAACAATTTATATAAAAACAAGTGACATTTTACAGTCGGTCAAGCGCGACAGTTTAATAGCCTACACCATTTAGCTCCAAAAATTATGCTACAATTAATTTAGTAAATCAGTGGTGTATCATTATAAGGGAAGAGGTTTTAAAAATGGTCCAATTCGGTCCATTTTCATTAGGGCCAAGTCTTATGCTTGTACCAAAACCACTATACCGCCATATCATTATAATGATGGGTATAAAAATAAGTATTACCCTAAAAGTGACCATTTATAAACGCAAGATTTTAATAAAATTACATGATTAAGCAGAGAAGGTATAGAGTTAATCGATGTACAACATTCCTAATTGAACGTATGTTAAGGTTATCTCTCAGTTAGATATCAAGTGTTTTAATCTATGACTCTTCGTGCGCCCTTGAAATAAAGACGCTTCGATTACCGCAATTGAATGCTGTGAAGCCATCCAAATTTTCATCATGTTAATTAAATTTCCTAAAGAAAACTGTGTGTATATGAAATGCCGAAATGAGAAATGAAAGCGATGGCCGCCACAGCAGTTCAAGTAGTATTGTACAAAACAATCCGACAACACTTATGAATCAAATGTTTGCATTTCATTTGACTTTGTGTGTTGGCTGTTACGTAGTAGGAATCAACATTCGGATAACTATAATGAAGGTAAAGGTGGTGGTGGTAATGGTAATGGGACAAGAAAACCGGGTCTGTGAGGAAAGTAGACACACATGAAAGTGTAAATTATTGGAGCATAATGAATACGATGCAAGGCTGGCATACTTGCTGTATATGTTTGTAAGCTAACAGGATATCAATGAAAGTCTCGTATCCATTGTAGTAAAACGAATTGAGTTGGCATTGATTTATTCCATCAATTGTAATTAATTGCTGGTTATGGTGAATTTGGCCCCTAAGTGGAATGCATTGAAAGCGACAGCAAAATATTGTATTTTTAATGATAAAGAGAACGCAGCTTACCACTAACAATTTAGAATTTTTAATGGCAACATTTAAAATTTTAAATTATATTCTTTGTCAAGAAGTGGGACATGAGTTAATTGTAAATTTTAAATAGCAAACACCGTCATGGAACGTCAATTATACCAAGCAACTAAGAATCTAATTCCAAATCAATTTATTCAGATCAATCTGTCTGATTTTCTATAAACAACTTATAGATGGCATTTGTATTGACAGGAAATTGTCACTATTTGAAATTATCTAGATCGACTCAGTTTCTTACGCTGATCAAAGATATATATAGACATTGTAGTAACTATGACGCTTAACCCTTAGAACGTTAAGTGTTGCAAATGTAATAACAAACTTAGTATACCACCCATCTTATGTATAGGGTATAAAAATATATGATCTAAGATATAAATTTTTGTCTTTTAACTTTTACTGTGCAATGTCATATGTGGCGGGTACGTGCGAGTTTGAATAACTCAACATTAGCCATTTTGTTAGATGCTGGTTGAGTACTTACATACCATACGCATACAAACATACCTGTGAAATACACATACAAATGAAATAAAAACTACATTCTCTACATATTTATTCAAACACACTTCCTTATATTGCACCTTTTGTTTATTTTGTTTCGTTGACACTCGGGGTTACTTGCATGCTATGACGATGACGATAACGATGACAACCATCATCAAGTATGATTGTCATAAATTTCTTTTGTTATATCTGTCAGCTTAACACGTTTTACTATATTTGCTGTGCAATTTTTTCCGCACAAACACTTTTCATACATAAACGCGCACACACACACTCATACACATAATTTCATTTGTGCCCTCTCCATGAGTGTTAGTGTCAGAGAGAGGTAATGATTTTGATATGACAACACAGTATAATAGAACTGAAACTAGCTGAACGAGTAAAGAGTAAAGATTATTGAAAGTACAAATGATTTCAATACACACAATAATTGGGCGTTTCCATAGTTTTCATAGTAAAAGTTATTGACACGACCTCAACCAACCAACAAGCGTTTGTATGCTTGTTTACACAATAGTTTCCAAGGTATGATATTAATTTTATTGTCAACCAAAACAAGTAAAAAATAATACCTAACAATTGTGGAGTAAAGTCCTCTCAACAGCAGATTTAGATTAACTTCGTTTTATATGCTCCCCCTTAAAATATAATTATATTAAGTTTCTTAATTCGTTTTGCAACACCCAGAAGTAGGCTTCCCTACTATGACTTATTTTTGATAATCACCTAAATCTACTACGTCCTTAGATACGTATCTTACTATAACGTTTGAGTTTGCAAAATATTTGATATTATGCCAAAATTTGGTACAAACGTTATTGATTTCATTTCAAATTGGCAAAATTTGTTAATAGCCACGCCTACAAATCAAAAATATTAAGGTTGAAATTTGCTGACTTAGTAAAAATAGAAAAGGGTGGAATCAAATAACAGACATGCCCACAATTTACTAAAACTTCTTTGTTGCAGAATTCATTTGTTGAGCTAAAAGGCAAACCATACTGTGACACTGGTTAAATATTTGCTATTATCTACATGCCACGCCCACAGCTTTATTAAAAATATCCCAAAGTGGGCTCCAGCTAAATTTACTTTATTTTTTTATTATTTTAATGAGTGAGCTAAGGCGTTGTCTTCAACTTTGGCTCAAGAAAAAAGTAAAAAAATTTTTAAGTTTGTGCTTGTGTACCGCATTGGACCAACAGCTAAGAATACTATCATAAAAGTCAAGTCTAACTAGACGGGCGAATGAGCTATTTATGTGCTTGGAAAACGCCACACATTATTATTATTAATTTATTAGTGAAACGAAAAAAAAAACCTTTTCTAACTCGATCGATTTTATTAACATTTTATACCAACCCTCGTAGGTATCATGTTTGAAGTTGATATCACAAATTGTGCAACCGGGTCCTCTCATATATATAAAGATGGATAAACTGACATAGCTTAGAGTTTAATGATATTAAAAGGTTCTATCGGATGGTGAATATAGGTTTTAGTTGAACTAAATAATCCCTTAATTACATTTCTGTGGAATTACACGAAACATGTGAATATTTATAAAGCTTTCTTTCTTTCAGATGAGCTTTGCACAAATAAATAAATAAATGAATACAAATTTCAATCTATGTACAAATAGAACATTCAAACAAATCACTCTGTCATCCTTGCATTAATATTTGACACACTTTACAGATTATTCATTTCTAATGTTCAATATTATCTAATTTCATATGAAATTTATAATCATCAAATATCTCCCATGACATGACAACATAACAAACATTTTGGATAAAAGTGGGTTAATTGTTTAATATTATAATTGTGTATTCCCTACGGTCATAGTCGTAATATTATTGAATGCCGTTTGAAGATTATGTGTTGTGTATCAATTTTTCATATCAAATTAAATTTTAAGCCATTATTATGTTGGAGTTGTTCTAAAATCACTCCTTACCTCCTTATATACATATACGTATAATCATAATGGATTGTTTATGTTTGCAACCTAAGGCTTATATTAAAGTTATTGCCAACTGTCAATTTGCTGGTGGCAAAATATTTACAACATTTAATTATTTAAGTAATTGAAGATTTTGAATGGTGTTTAATATTGCAGATTGATAGGTCTAGCATTGTTAGACTCTTGTAAACTATAGACTCTCTAGAAATGTGCGTCCGTATGTCCGTATGTATGGCTTTCACACGGGTGTAAATTTTGAGATATTGAACTGAAATTTTGTACGCATAGATGGAAATGGACACATCTTTATATCTGCCACACAAATTCCTATATATCCATATATAGATATGTAGATGCTTTGTTGTTTGTAAGATTTCCTCCTAATGATAGATAAGGACATTTACCCAGCTATTGAGGAGTATTTTATGAGACTATGTTTACATTCCCTTTAAATTCTTAGAGAGAAGCATCACAAAATGAAGTTATTGTAACTCATAATCACTCATTTAATTGGCAGTTTAAGTTGTTAAGTTGGTCCATTGATTGATTAGGAAAAATACTTTTTACTTTAACAGTAAATTCTTTATTTTCTAAGATTGTAAGGAAGCAAAATCTATTATTATATAAATAACAAATAGCAAATTTTAACAAACTGCCCTAATGTAGGCAATAAATTGTAATGATTAATTAACGCCTAAGGGTATGCAGCAAAAATTGCACTGTAAATATAGTTAACTCTATTATAATGTTAATATTGAAATGAAAATTAATAGAGTTTGGACAATATGAAGGTTAGATAACTGAAACTCAAATTTACATGTAAGATAAACAGGTATTCTAAGTTTTTAACAAACAGTTGGAAAACATAAAATTCATCTGCATAATTAAAAAGGATTTAGAAATATACATATTATATATGTACATACATATGTTTATAAGGGTATATAACGAGCCACATATCATACATGTACGAGTATATAATGCAGTACAAGCTGGTGTGCATAAGTATTTTTTAAAATACATAAATAATATTTGTATAGATTCATGCGGTATGTAAGTGTAAGTTTAACTCACTGTGAAATGTACTAATAAATGGAAAATCCATGAAGGTATAAATTGAGTGTTGAATAAATATCAAAAAAAAAAAAATAGATAGATGGATGGATGGATGAAAAAACTCTCCCTTGCCCGTATGTTAAGATGAACATTTACCATTTGCCATTGAGTGCAGAATAAACGAGAAACGATGATATAAGAGAACCACTATGAAGCCCCCGAATCAACTAATACCGGCGTCATCATCAGCATCATACTGAACGTCAGTATCAGTCTGAACGCCAGCACTATCACCAACTTCTTCACAGTCAATAACAGTTTCTCTCATTTTCTACATTTCTCAAACAAATGTTTAGTTAGTATTCAAACTAAGTACATACGAAGTACACTGTGGAGGAGCCTCCGCCCTTAGTTAGTTCTAAGCAATCAATGATTTTATGTATTGTTTGTATATGAGGAGATGTATGTAAGTAAATGGATTTTTTGTGGTTTTCTTTTTTTTTTTTTTTTATTTTTATGAAACGGACGCTAAAGGTTTTTATGCTTCACTGGCTAAATGGCTGCAATCGCTTCTCACTTGTTTTCTTGCACTACTACTGCCTACTGCTGCCTTAAAGAAGATATGAACAGTTTTTCACAAGTATTAGCTGAAAATATTAATGAGTCCTGATTTTCGCTTTGAAAAAAATTATATGTATATTAACAGGATTCCTTTTTTTTTCCCTTTAATCAAGTTTGATTATCATTATTTCATAATTTTTTAATTGAGGATATATTTCAGTGACCATAGTTCGGTTTAAGCCGCTCAAATATAAATTTGAATGTAACACTACTCTACTATTCAATGGCTGCTAACTCTCTGTTGTTGTTTTTCTATTCCTTGCATATACATTGGATTTCTGTTGCCTCTCTCCGTCCCATTTACAATTCCACACATATTTTGTTTGGTTATGTACTCGTATATAGATTATTATGCTGCATGGTTGCTGGCAGATTGTTCTCGTCTCTCTGCTGCTATGAGTTTATGGTCATGCCTGCGCTCATGTTTGTGCATGCTGATAAGGGTCATCAAGTTTGTACACAGTAATGTATTGGCCAGATCTGCAATAGAGTATAGATATTGTTTTTTATATGGTGAAATATGTTGTTAGTGATAATTTTTTTCATTTCATTATCTCTCTGCCTCTCTCTTTTTCTCACCATGTTGATTCATATCTGCAATAGCAAAACTATGTGAGAATAATTTAGAGCAAGTTTTGTGTTTTTTTTTTTTTCGGAAACTAAGCAGTGAAATTTTTAACCTAAATAACGTTAAACATATAAAACAGATTATGAATAAATGATTTTTCGATTCGAACAATTTTAAATTTTAATTTTAAAAGAATAGCAAAATAGTGAAGCAAATATTTAAAGAAGAAGTTTCTTCTATTTCAATATGAGTTATTTCCATTTCCAATTGAATTGTGTTTTCTTATTAATTTCTATTTGAAATTTTTAATTTTAAAAATAAGAATGTTCAATTAACTTATGGGTACCTTCCAATTCCAATTAGATATGTAAATTCGGAATTAATCGCCCGAAGTGCTTTTTATCGTAATCAGTACATAAGATATCATCAAAGATCCGATGCAATAGCTCTCCAAACAAATACATTTGTCTTATAGAAATAATTTAAAAAAAAACTATAAAATATTGAATTTTTTTTAAAGCAACAACTGCAGAATCTATTGTACAAAATTTTCGCTTGTATTTTATAAAAATCGATATGTGATGATGATGAAAACTTTCGATTCATTATCAATTATAGCATGCATTGTGATTCAGGTTCTATTTGCTGTTGATGGTGGTGGTAATGCCCCTTTGTTTAATCTATTCACTTTTAATGGTGACATACACATAATGCGCTTAGCATTTAACTTCTATTTACAAATAACTGATTGTGTACAATTTGAAGCAGTTGACATATGTACAAAGCTTGTGTCATTGATTACAAAACACAAAATACGAAAATGTGTCATTGGTGAAAAGGTGAAAAGGTGAAAAGTCATAGACTAGAGAAAATTGGTAAAAGCATTTAAATTTAATAAACTTTCAATTTAGTAAAGAGAATGATAAAGTGTTTAATGTTTAAGAAAAAAATTCTGATGCAAATGGAATTTATGAACTTCTGTTTATTTATAAATATTTATGAAATTATTGAAAGAAAGAATTTCTCTAAATATGAATTAAATGCATTTGCAATTATTGCAAGAATTCTCTGTAAATATTTTATAAATATCTAATGATGGGATTATTTAACACATTTCATGCGATAATTGTTGTTTAAGATATTAAGCTTTAAATAAACATTTTAGCAGGTTTCTATTTATTTAATATCATTCATTATTTTAATGTTGAATTTTAAATTTTTTTACCCTCCACAGAAAATTAAGGCTAAATTTGTAATTCCGTTTGAAGGCAAAAGGCATCGGAGACTGTAGAAAGTACAATATAGAAATTCTTGAGCAGCATCAAAAACTAAATCGATCTAGACATGTCCGTCCATATTGCCACTTTATTGATGAATTTCCTCACTTCTTTTTTTTTTTTAAATATTTGTTAAAAAAGTATGATTGAACGATTTTTTTTCAATGATTGTAAAGACAACAGTTTCTGATTATTTATTAAATATCTTAATAAGCACACATTCAACTACCGTTCGAAAATTCCTTTTAATGTTCTTTAATTAACTCACTTTATAGCATTTTTTTTTTTGTCTCTTTTATTTATTAATTACATTTATAAACATTTTATTGAACTTTTCTGTGTATGCGTGCATGATGAAAGTTTATGCAATACAAATAAAAAGAGTCCATTAAGTCATTAATCACCCGAACAATAATAAAAGTATGCATTTGGTCGGTTTTAATGTTCAATGACATGTTTAATGAATTCCCATTAACTGATCTCATGCTCGTGCAACTGAGTTTCATAATAAAGGCGATAATAAGCAATGGTCTGCAAGAGACCTTTTTAACACTGTGGGAAGCTGCAGCAGGTATACAATGCCAATACAAATGTTATATAAATGGTATAAATTTATTGGCGGCAACATCAAGCTCACATACATTCATACAACGTGGAAGATGGAAACTCTTGAGTAATATTATAGAATGAAATTTTTCAAAAAAAAAAAAAAAAAGCTTCAAATATAAAATTTGTCATTGGATTGCAACTGAATTTTGAATTTGACTTTTTCCGAAAAACTTCAACATTTGACTTCATTTTACTTGAGAACACTTCCATCTTTTCTCCTCACGCTGTATATGACACACTCGACTTTTAAACATAAAACATCGTTAATAAAAAAACTGCTATTAAATGTAATTATTATTAAGTAATTATTAAATGTACCTTAACCTTCCTCGACCTCTCTGTCTGTATTATTTTAAGTGGCATTATATAAAATATAGGCGAGGCAGGTTCCTACAAATTCCCTTTAGTAGTAATATTTTAAAATAAATGTTTTTTTTTACAAATTGTGCAAAATGTTTTTGGCTCATTTATGGATTCACTCATTATATATAATATGGGCATAAAATTTAATTTTCATAAATCAATTTTTTTAGTTGAGAGATTGATTTTGGTTGTTTGGAAGCGTGGCTGTCAACTCAGTTTTAATCAATATAATTCTCTTTAATTTCAATTTTTTCAGTGTATGCTGACCCCGTCCACTTTTGTTATGTTTCTGAATAAATTAAAAATTTTCTCATTTTGTATCCTTGCATCCTTGTAGCTTTTCAAACAATATTTATTCATTGTGAACAAACCTCTGTATGAAAGTCACAAATTTTTATGCAAAATTTAAGCTCAATATTTGAATTTTTTTTGAAACCGTGAAAGTACGTGCCTTGACTACAATGGGACCCCATATTTGGTATGTCAATGAATTTAGTTTTTCAACTTTTTTGCTCTATTTTGATTAAGGCGCGGCTGTAATGCCATAAATGTCTGAATTATATTTGGAAGCGCAAGATTGCTCGATTTTCTACGCTGAGTTGAATTTTGATTATAATCAAGAATATATCTTTAACAGGTTATAAGGGTCACATCGCCTTCTTAGGCAGTATTTTGTTTATTTGCTTATTTGGAAGGTAGAAAATATATCTCTTTAAGCATCAGTTCGATAACTGGCTAGTTTTATGAACTTTTTTTTGAGGCTGCTCAGCCTGAGAAATACGTAGTAATCAGATAAAATAGTTCCTGAAAGAAGTATTAAACATTTTCATGTTAATTTTAAAGGTTTTTGCTTTTGCAAGAATTACCGATCCTTGCCTTGCTGCCAAATACTTTAATGCATATCGAACTTATTTAATAAAGTTTTATCTGAACAGTTTTTATAACGTATATGAATCATATGGTTGCTGGGTCAACAGTTAACTTTAGAAGAGCTTCTTAACCGTATAATATATAAAATAAACTGCAGCAACTATTACTTAAACTCTAGTTTCCATGTAGTAGTACCATGAATATCATGGTACATTCCTTCAAATGCAGTCCATTAGAAGTGTGTCCATAAAAAATGAAATAATTCGTTGAACTGGGCACGAATATAACATAACTCTCTGGCTTGAACCATTTGTAATATTTCTTATTCGTATTTTTCTTTTTCTACACTTGAGAGAAAATGTTTTTACAACTTTCAATTTTGGAAAGTTTTTCGAGAAAACCCCGTTGACAAATTAACTTTAACATTTGCGCCCATTTAGTATATATAACATATAACATACATGACGTACATGACATAAAATGAAAGAATGAAACGCATGAAAAACTTTTTTCTTTTCTGTTTTTTAAACAGCATTGCAAATCATATCCAAGAACCTCAAAACCTTTTCCAACAGCGACAAAAAACCACAAAAAAAACAAGTAAGAAAAGTAAATTTGGCTTAAGCTAAATCTTAAATACTCTTTACATTTATAATAGTGGGCGTGGTAGATGTATGATTACGCCTTATAATTACGTATCCGTGAGAATGCTGACAACAGACAGACACAAGGACACACGGACATACATGTCTAGATCGACTCAGCTTTTGATGCTGATCGAGAATATATATTTTGTAGAATCTCTGGCGTCTCCTTCTGTGTGTTGCAAACAGAATAATAAACTTAGTATACCTTCCATCTTATATAGAGGCTTTAACAATTGCATTGAACAAAAACTTGTAAGAATAACTAAAGTGAAATGAAATGAAATGAAAATACAAAAACAAGGAAAAGCTCTTAAAAAAAAAAGCACCTATATATGTGTACATATGTATGTGTGCATGGGTATGTGTAAAACATAAAAATGAAAAATGGCGCAAAGTTGAAAATGAAATCAAGCAAACGGCAGACAAGAAACGAACAACGAAAGGTTTTAGAATTGCGAATATAAGCCAACAACACCAACTGCACCAAACTTTAAGAATTACACCATACACCACACAATCCATTCACCATTACCGCCATTACAATCACTATCATCATCAGAACCATCACTATATACACCAAACATAGGCAAACTCTTGAAGCCAACCGTAGACGGAATGGTAACCGAAACTTTTCTACACTAATACCAATGTTTTGAAGCATAGTATAGAGCAGAGTATTTATATGATAAATAAAGAGGATAAGACAGTGAGACCTAGTTTGATAGTTTGGTATACATGCTGCCATACATTGAAAGGATTATTCTCTTAAAGTTGCTCGAACCGGAAATGTTGTATTGTGTGTAATGATAAATTACCACTCAAGTCAGAAAACAATTGAAATGTGAACAAACATGCACACATACATACATTTACACTTATGCTTTGAAAACTATAATTTTACATGTTGTAGACAACGAAGACTTGGATAAAAGTTACGACAAAAACTTGTTCAAGATGTTGGAAGGAAAAAAAATTAAGCACAAGAGCTTTATACCCCAGAAAAAAAAAGTAAAAACATTATATATTTGATATATGATACAAATCTCATTGATACCATTCAGACATCTTAGAGACAACAATTTGAAACTGTTACTCGTTATGTAATCTTTCTTCTTTATTCACTTGTTTCGAACTTTTTTTATACACGTTTATAGGAAAAGAAAAGAAAATCCTTGAAGTCAAGAGGCTACCTGTAAAATATACTGCTCTCTTTTTGTTTTGTTGTTTCAACAAAGCATAATATTTCTCCATTAAATGGTCATCAGAGATATTACTTCATGAGTACTTGAACAACAATCAATCTGTAGTGTCTTTTTTCCAAAAGACTATCTGATCAGAGTTGTTTTTTACACTCTTATATACCTTTTGTGATAGAGAAAAAATATATATTTTGTTCAGATATACTTCTAAAAATCTAAAGAGAGAATCGGTTAAACCATGTCCGTCTCTCTGTCCACATGTGTCACGTTGTGTACAAATTAAACATGATACAAGAACATATTTTAGCTCAAGGATTCAAAATGGAACAAATCGGACTATATGTATGTGTATATATACCCGAGATCAACATCATTAGTTTAGTTATGTCAGTAAAAGTGAGGTATTGCCGTATAAGTCGATTCGTCAAATATCATTAAATGCGAGAGGGTTTGAGTTAGCGAGCGAGCTATTACAGTCAAATATTTTTTATGAAATTTTTCCATTTTTCCTCTTTGCGGTCATATATGTACTTGTGGCGAATTTCATCGAAACATCTCAAAAAATGCGACCTATAGCACAAAATTACCTGGCCGGACCGACGGACATGATGACTATTGATGTTGAAGGAAACCCTCATATAAAGATATTAATTGAATGTCTTTGTAATCAAGTAAAATTCAAAATTAACTTAATATCATGTAAGATTCATTTGTTGTTGTTATAAAGAACCACCAACAACAACAATTGCAAACATGTATCTTTCCTTAACAATTGTTACCATAATTTGTAACATAAGTTGATTTAAATCTACAATATATGGTAAACTGTTGCTTTTTTCCTTTTACACCAACAAACGTGCATGTTTATAAAAAGTTAAAAACCAATAAAAACTACAATAACAGCAACAAAAACCCATTAGGAGAACAAAAGAATACGATTTAAATATAAATTATTTTCTTTATTTCATACAACATTTGCCAGATGCTAACATCCTTACATACATACACATATACATATATATCTATGACAGCCTTTTAAAGCTAGGTTCATATATATATATATATATATATATGTTTTTGTTTTTGTATATATAAACATGTTGTAATTATTCATTTAAATGCTGTAGTTCTTCATTCTTGCCTTCCCCCCAACTAACTTTTCTATCTACGTATACATAACAATGTATGTATGTGCAACTGCCTGCCTAGCTCATGACAAACAATCATTGGATACTTGTGTAAAAGATCATTTTCATACAATTTCCCCCTCTTAGAGTCTTCTTCATCATCATACCTGTAGATGTATGAAAATTCCTTTCTCTTAAAATTTTTATACCCAACATATCAAAGTTATAGAAATATTTTATATCACCAAGTCAAAGTGTTTTGCAAAATATAGAGAAAATTTTCAAATATACAACAAAGTGGTGTAAATTCTTTATAAATGTCTAGAGATTAACGTCACTATCAATATAACTCATTCATATATTCTGGATTAGTGTGAAGCACTGAAAAGATTTAATTTTGTCTGTACGTCCATATGTATAAAAATCATTCTTCCAGTGGAAAACATTCAATTTTAAGATATTGTACTGAAATTTTGTATAAACACTTTGATTTTCTATTTGCTGATCACTGTCTAAAATGGGCAAAATTGGTTAAGAGACACGCCCACAATCGATAAAAAACTATTTATTTGCCACAAAAATTAATCTATGAATTTGAAATTTAGTATGCACATCAATAATTATCCCATCTATAAATTTGTCAAAAACAGGCATGGTCAGATAACAAACACACCCACAATTTACAAAAAACCGTGCTGAAAACTACAAAACTCATCTTGAAAGCTGATACGTTATGCAAACACTATTAGAACACTATGAGAGGCTGCAATCATATACCCGCCATGCCCACTCTTTATATGACGATTTAAAGAATACTTAAGATTTGGTTGAAACCAAATTTCATTTTCTTACCTTATTTTTATATGAAAATTTATTCAAATTATTTGTTACCACATACTGAAGAAAAAAAAAACAGAAATTCTATATTATTCAATATAAAGTAATAATTATTATTGAAAATATTCCAGTGAAATTTTGTTTAAAAAAATTTATAAATTGCATTGAAGATGTACATATAATACATAAATTATACATGTGTATGTATCACATGTATTATTGATAGAGTGTGAGTTTCTGTTATTCTCAAGTGGTTGTGCTCATAACTGCTGTTCATATCTGCATGAATGCAGTAAATGCACACACATACATTTGTTATATTCTTAACACATGTACCATGTACCTACTTATTCTTATTCTTCTTACTTTCTCTTCCTCTCTCTCTCTCTCCGGTTCAGTTTCACCTCCTGCCATCACTCAATTTTCGTTGTTCATACATTCTTGATTATTATGCAGAATTTTTCTCTTTTTTTTATGATTTCACAAATGCTTGCATTTTGTTGAATAAATTTATTTTTATAGCATGACATTTTTATGAAATTTTTCTAGTTTCATAATCATTTTCGAGTACAGTTATGGACATTTTGTACACAACAATACACACATGTGCTTTATTCATATATTTTTGTGTCTTGCTCGTATTTTATAATTACATTTTTTTCTTTTTGTTTTTTTTTTTTTTAAGAGAAACAAAAAATTTATATTTAATTTACTTCAAATCTACTAAAGTTCGTTCATTCCTAAACACCATGCCATCACAATTGCGTTATCTTTGGAATTCCTCTATCATACGTTAAACAAATTATTTTTGTACACCCTTCTCTGTATAATGTAAACAAATGTTCACAGCTTTACTCAAAAGTAATAATATGAAAAATCAACAACATTTGCAAAGATAAAAATATACAATAAAAGAAAGATTCAAACAAATTATAAACAAAATAACAAAAAAACAATAAAAACGCATAAAGCGTTGGGGTGGCAATAAAAGGAAGAAGTAAAAATGAATTTCAATATAAAATAAATGACGATTGCATAGCGAAAGTAAGCAATAAAAAAAAAAACGAAGAGAAGAGTCAAACATTTTCCTCTTTACAAAGATTCATACTTTTACATAATACCGGGGGCACCGCAAGTCCAAGGGTTGAGCGCAGGAGTTTTTTGCTGCTAATCAAAAAAATAAGTTTCCTGAAGTCACCCTCTTGTAATTGCAAACATAATGATAAACTTAATATAACATCGTCTCTAAAAGAGACAATATAAAAAGAAATAATGGAAACGTTCAAAATAAACACATTGTAACATTAAATATCTATTGACTAACGGGAAAAGGAGAATTCGAGCAAATGAAAAGGAGAAAATAGAGACTACAAAAATATACATATTGTTTAAACTTATAATGTACATGTGTATGCATCGCATGGTACATAATGTGGTCTTAAAACTGACAGTTGAAAAAGTTTTATAATACATGTAAAGGGATACTTTTATATATATATATATATGTCTCTGCTCCTGTCAATATGTTTTCGCCTTTATAAAAACTATTGTGCAAATACAAACATATGCTTGCTGAGAGTTGATGGTAGGAAGTATATTTATAATGAATAATAAGAACGCTGAGATATAAAGAGTTGGCAAGTTGGGTGTTCTTATATTACAGAGTCATTATTTTTACAATTTATAGCTGCATCAGGGATTACTCTCTTAAACAATTTCATTTTTATATTATATGCTGCATGATAGAATACTTTTAAATATTTGAAATGATGAAATAAACTTTTACAGAAGATGTACGTGATTTTTTCTACATGTTATCATGATTTTTACAAATCTAATTAAGAAAACTTAATTTGGTTCAGGCTAAATCTTAAATATCCTTCACATGTGGCAAGTATATGATTACGCCTTATGATATTGTATGCATTACGTATCAGCTTTCAAAATGAGTATTACGCTGAATATGATTTTTTGTAAATTGTGGGCGTGTACGTTGTCCTACCATGCCTATTTTTGGCACATCGATTATTGGAATTCCAAATTTCGAGTTTATAGATAAATTTTTGTGTCAGATATATAGATTTTTGTCGATTGTGTTCGGGGTTCTAGACCAATTTTGTCCATTTTTAATAGCAATCTGCGTGCAAAATCTAAAATTGCGTTTTTAAAAAATTTCAGCTCAATATCTTAAAGTTTACATCCGTAAGGATGCCACTAACAGAGGGACACACGTAGATACATGTCTAAATCGAATCAGTTTTTGATTCTGTTCAAGAATATATATATTATACTTTGTCAGGATCACTGACGACTCCTTCTAGGTGTTGCGAACGGAATGACAAACTTAGAATACCCCTCATCTTATGTGGAAGGTCAAATAATCAAAATTTATGTATGTAATGTATGTAATATTAGGATGATGTTCTATAAAAAAATAATGTAGCTTACATCCAACGCTGAGGTAATGGCTATAAAAATCGATTAAATTGTTCTTAAATTGAGAGAAATGTTTCATTGTGTTGGCAATTATCCCAAAAAATTACAATAAAAAAGAGATGAGGAAAAATACAGAGAAAATGCTGAAAAAATGATGAACCCAAGTAAACTAATATGGAACGGGTCAGTAACAATATATTGCTAGTACGATAGAATGAAAACGTGCAAAATTTTATAAAATTTTTAAACAACAACAATATTGATGACAAACCCCTTACCCAAAAAAACAATCATACAAAAATCACCTCTTATACGGTATGCGTGTATGTGTGTGTACGTGAACATTATAGAGAGCGAAGAACGACCAGTCAAGCTCATGTTGTTTTTATAAAGCAACAGTTATTTGGTTGGCTATATATATAAACTTGTATTTTATGGTTATTGTTGTTCCTTTATAATTGGTTTTCAAACAATCACACACGCACTCACACACACACCAATTCACCAACACATAATAGCGGTAATAAAAATAGAGTTAGAAGCAATAATAATAACAAAAAACAATTGCAAATCGTTGGCAACAATTACACAATGTTGCAAAGGCCGAATAGGAGAGAGAGAAAGAGAGAGATAGATAGATAGAGAGAGAGAGAGAGACAGACAGATAAACAGCCAGAGAATGATTGTTGGAATACAATACTCGTACACAATATTAACAACAGCACTTAACAGTGCTGTATGCGTTGGCTGTTTACCCAGTCATAATGGTTATAATAATGATGATGATGATCAACTTTATCATCATTATGATTATGTTGGGTGTGTGTAAATGTCAAAATGAAATCTCCTGCCAGAGCACACATTATAACATATTTCTCGATTTCCCTAAACTCCTAGACTCGTACTCGTATCCGTATCCGTATATATTTAAAATTTATTTATTTTTCGTTGGTTTTCCTTTTGTGTGTTGTTGTGTATTGTGTGTTAGCGAAAAATGAAAATGGGAAAAACAGGAAATTACAACTAACGTTTTGTTTTTAAGGTAAAACGTAAACAACAAAAATACAATGTGATAACAACAATAATAGAAATATTTTTTAAAAGGCACAATGAGTAAAACATTAAAATACAAAACAATTGATAACGTACCCAAAGGATGCACATTTGCGTTGTGTTTTTATTCTTCTTCTTCTTTAAAAATACATATCAAATATATACTCAAGCTAAAACATATATATTTATTAACATGCTTATTTGTTAAATATCGTTTCAAAAGTGATTTCAAAGTGGTTCAGGGTTCCCTAGGAAAATTTAAAAAAAAAAAAAATTGAAATAAGTAATCATGTATACTTTGTATGGTCTCTAAGGCTTTTCTTTTTTTTTGGGTGTTGCAAATGGTATGAAAAAATTTCAATATTTTTTAATATAAAAACAAAATTATAAATAAATTAGAAACTTAAAACGATTCAAAATGTTAATATCAAAGACAAAAGTTTCCCTTAAATCCTTCTCTTCCTCAACGTTTCCATAAATATAAATATTTAATCAACTGATTAATATTCAAAAACGAACTTTTTTTAAACTAAAGCATTAAACGAACCTTCAGTTTTTTATTTTATTTTATTTTTTCAAACTAAGCAATCTTATTTAATTAATTAATACTATAACAAATTTCAATAATAAAATCTTTTTTTGTTTGTGAAGGATTTGCTTTGAACTCATTTTAATTGAATTACTTTCTTTGGAATAATTGCAACACATTAACACTTTTTTTTATATATTCTGATGCTTTTATTAATCAAATTATTGTTTTAGTTTGATTTTATTTGTTGTTTGTTTGCTTTTTTATGAATATTTACATTTCCATGATTAACTGATCTACACTCGCTTTTATTTTTATACCTTCTACATAAGTTGCAGGGTATACTAAGTTTGTCATTTCGTTTACAACACATGGCAAAGTATATATACAGTATGAAAAAATGAGTCGATATGGACTTGTATGTCAATGTGTCCGGGTGTCCGTATGTCTGTCTGTTGTTGGCATTCTCACGGACGTAAATTTTCAAATATTGAGCTGAAATTTTATACAGCACTTTTATTCTTAGATGGCTATTTAAAATAGACAAAATCTATTAAGTGCCACGCCCACAATAAACAAAAATTTATATATCTCCCACAAAAGTTAACCGATGAACTTGAAATTTAGTGCACGTTTTTATTTTTCTTCCATTTATGTCCCAAAAATGGGCATGGTCGGATAACATACATGCCTACAATTCACAAAAAAACCATATTCATAAAACAAGACTTGAAAGCTGATGCTTAATACACGCACTATTAGAGGACGCAATAATCATATATTTATCACGCCCACCCTTGTGGATATGGAGGGTATTTAAGATTTGGCTTAAGCTAAATTTAGTTTTTTTGCTTGTTTTTTCAAACTGTCTGCCTAAATGCATATCCAGCTGAAATGTCAATCAACTTTATGCAAATTTTGTGTCGTTGTTTTTTTGCTATTATAATATAGTCGGCGGATAGAAAAAAGTAAATAAAATTTTAAAATGATATAATAACTTTTTAAAAATATATTGTATATATATACATGAATGGTATATTTACCTTAATCAATTAATTAAGGGTGCTTAAAAGATAACATTTAGTGACACCTGTTTATTGTATCACTTTGTCACAACATTTAACGTTCTAAAGAGCAAACTTTGTTGTGCATATATGCTTTAAATCAACGTTGAATGTTTTGGGGTGAATTAAGTCTGTCTATATTTTCATCTCTGTCGTAGTGTTTGAAAATTATTCTCTTGCTTGCAAAACTTGAACATTAATTTTGATTCCGATATGTAAAATCTATGAATGTAAACGGAAAAAACAAGTAAAGTACTTAATTTAGCTTAGAGCAAACCTTGACTGCCCTCCTTATATATGGAGGTGACATGTATTTTATTACACCTTTAAATGTATTTCAACTTGGATACTAAGCCAAATAAATTTTTTTATAAATTTGAAAAGTTTCTCTTATATGACCACTCCCACTTTTAGCATATCAATGGAAATACTAACTATATGTGGGTGCATCAAATTTCATTTTCATTAGTAAATTATTGTTGCTAAAAGATAAATTTTTATCAATTATGGGCATGGCATTCGATTAGATCAATTTGCAGGTTAATGTGATAAAATGTCCTTCCATGTATGTTTCAACAAGGCACAGTCACATGGATATGTTCAGATCGATTTATATTTTGATCCTAATCAAACGCTTCTACTTTCTAATTCCATCGTTGAGCCAAAAATGGGCATGGCAGGATAACAGATAATCCTACAATTTAGAAAAAGAGAGACATAGTCAGCATAAAACAGAACTGAAAACAGCTGATATGCTACCAGAGAGCGTAATCATATATTTTTCATGCCCACTATTTTGATGTAGAAATTTTAAGTTTTCATCCACACTCCTTACTCTAGCGCATCAACGGTGGAATTGCAAAATGTAGCCTAGCCCCTGAACAACAAACCTTCAATGTAAATATAAAGAAATCTTTCAAATTACACACGAATGTGAATATGAAAGCAAACGTTGGAGTGTTTATAACCGAGACTTTAGTAAATAGTAAATATGAAAACGATTTAAGTAGATTTTGCTGTTCGATTTGATTACAGTTGATTGCATAACTTATCCATTCATGCTGATAATGATCATTATCATCTCCATCATCATCAGCAGCAGCAGCAGCAGCAGCAGCAGTAGCAACAACGTTGAGATAATGAAAATTTCGAACTTTATTTACACATTGAAAACTAAAACAACAACAACAACAACAAAATTGGTACAAACCAAAAATAACACAAAAAAAAAATATTAAACTTGACAAAAAACTACGTCTGGCTAAAAGAAGAAACATAAAACGACCAAAGCATTGTAGAAGAATAGAACAGAAAGTATAAAACTCGCAGAAGTTCATTTAATATATAACAAAGTAACAGTCTGAAGTAATTGCAATGCCAGGCCAATGATTGCCAAAGTATAATAAAGCCAATAATTAACAACAACACGTAAATAAATTAAAGTTGAAGTGAAAATATCAATTAACACGAACATAAAAGTTAATAAAGCTGAAATTAACTTAAACATCTTCATTGGTTTTCACAAATTACAAAATAATGATAATTACGAAACATGTTGCCTTCACTTCCATTCAATCAAACTGTAAAATCTTATTAATTATTCAAACTATTTGGCAATCTATTGTAAAATTAACTCAATGCAAAGCACAATTCACTTTCAACTTATGAGTATAAGACTCAACACGAATTTAAAGTTGAAAGTTGTTAAATAATATTGGTCAATATTGCTTGAATCAAATCCAAACCAGGAATACTTAAAGGTAAACATTTAGTTAATAATTTATATCTATGTGAAGAACAGCTTTTTGATGCCATGGAATATATAAATAGAAAGAGTTCAATTAGATCTAAGTCTAAGTCTTTTATGCGCCAACATTTGTAAAAGAATCATAAACAAATTTATTTCAAAATAGGTATTTATTTAAAGAAGGGTCCCAAAAGTTTAACAATAAAAATCATTTTTTAAAGCTTGTTTTATGATCAAATTTCATTAAAATGTCTTAAAAATGTATGTAAATAAATCCCAAATTGTTGCATATCCCGCACTCCCTGACTGAGTCTTAAACGAACCAAAAACTTAAAAAAACCGATCTCTACGGTCATCGCAGTCTTTACAATATATTTTACGTTATAGGCCACATAGCTAACGGGTATGGTACACTTTATAATGACTTCTGTAGGAGCTGTAGAGATGAAGAAAGGGTTGTAAGTGTAAAGCATTTGTTGTGCAAATATCCGGCTCTACAAAGAAAACGTTACAATACACTTAGAATTAGATTCCCTGATTGTCTAGGATCCAATTTCAAGCCATCTTTAATTATCGAAGCATATCTATCGTAACAGAAAAAAAAACATTTCTTATGAGTATTATGAGTATCACACTTTTACTTTACTTGTCCTATATAAATCGACTTAAAGCCCATTAACTTTAATTTTGCTCAACCTAACCGCAATGGACAATGTCAATTCGATTTAAAATATTATTTTAAAACTATCAATACATGCCCACTGCGCATATAAATAAGGAAGCTATTAGTCTTCCATTCTAGAAGAGAAAGAAATTAATTTAAAAATCGCAGTTTGTCACACTATGGATAAGTCACTAGTTATCAATTTCAGTACTAAAACAAGATCAACATTACCGCATAAATATGAAATCGATATTTAAATTTTAATAAGCAGGAGAATAATTTCCGATGCTCTATACTATTTTTTGACGGCTTCTACGCTTTACAAACACTTTGATAGATTCCTTTATAATCTCAAACTTCGAGTGGTGAGTATAAAACGATACAAATGAGAAAAGTTTTATTTCAAATTTTTTTTAAAAGTAACTCATTTAAGTATAATAAAGAGAGAGAATCTTCATCAATTCATTCCACATAATATACTTTTAATTTAATATACATTTCAATAGCATTTAAATGGGCTGAAATTTCCGGATAAATTCATTGATATATTTATTGTATACAAAAGTAATTACCATGAGAGGAAAATGCAAACAATGAAACTATCAATGGCTATATAAAGCAGATCAGTGCAATCAATAGAAAATCAATAACAAATATTTGTGTGTAAGTAATAATATCGCATATAAATGTTTGGATAGTGCATTTAATTTCTTGTAGTATTAATGCTTAAGTAACCACAAAAATTGTTTAAATATTTACAAAGTCAAGTAAGTCAAATGTACGATTTCATTCTCTCTCTCTCTCTCTCTCTCTCTTTCTCTCTCTTACTACTAACAAGTAATACATTTGGAACATTATAAAATTGTATTATATTCATGTGTGTGATACTGATAATACTTTGGACATATAAAGTATTTGTTTTAGTATTCTACGTAAGCAGAAATGCAAATAAATAAGAAAATTGCTATTTTAGTAATAATTGATTAGAACCGAAAAAAAAAAAACTAAACAAAATAATCGGATTTGGGCATGAAATATATTAGGCTTTGGCCGAATCTTAAATACCTTTCACATCTACAAATGGTGCGCTTCGCCCTCCAATAACGTATGTATCTCAGCTTGCAAGTTCAGTTTTTTGTTGAGTTTAATTGTAAATTGTGGGCGTGCAAATTATCGGATCACGCCCGTTTTTGTCAAATCAATAAATGGGATAATTACAGATATAAACTTAAAATTATAAATAAATTTTTATAAAAGATATGTGGGCGCGGCTCTTGACCAATTTTGTCTATTTTAAATAGCGATCTGCGTGCAAAACCTAAAAGTGTCTGTACAAAATTTTAGCTCCATATATAAAAATGTACGCCCATGAGAATGCCAATAACAGTCAGTCAGATACACGGAACTACTGACATACGCACCTATT
This sequence comes from Crataerina pallida, assembly GCA_949710015.1. NCBI lineage: Eukaryota > Metazoa > Arthropoda > Insecta > Diptera > Hippoboscidae > Crataerina > Crataerina pallida. Next base: position 27,506,473 of record OX453290.1, on the reverse strand, counting down.
TGTCTAGATCGACTCAGTTTTTGATGCTGATCACGAATATATATACTTTGTGCGGTCTCTGGTGCCTCTCTATGGCTGTTGCAAACGGCATGACAAACTTAGAAGGGTTTAAAAAACTCAATGTATGTTAATGTATTGTAGAAAATGCTACTGAATCAAATCTTACAATAAAATACTACAACAACAAATAATTTTATAATTTTTATATAGTTACCCTTTACTCATGTGTGCGATAATATTGTACTCAAAATATAAATATTTGCATATAAAACAGAAAACTAGTGTCATTTAGTGTCGAGGGAGAATATTTTATTAAAATTTATCACAAAAACATTATCAATCTAATCATATTTGGTAATAAATTGTAATAAATTGAACCATAAAGTAGTATGAATAAATATGGATTTGTTTATATTATAATGAATGGATCTCCAGGGCGTATGAGTGTTTTTTTTTTATATATGTATATATAAAAACAAATTTCACTTAAATCAGTTTAAATTAAAAAAAAAACATAAGAAAACTAAATTTAATACTTTTTACTTACAAATGGTGGGCGTGGCATGTACATGATTACACCTTCTAATAGTGAAAGCCAACAATAAGCGGACATATAGACGGACTTGTTTACATCAACTCAAATGTTAATGCTTCTTATGAATATATGTACATACTTTGTACCGCATTCTGGATATATGAAAAAGGAATATTAAACTAAATATACTATCATCACTAAGGTGAAGGGTATAAAACAAATCGTATTGCCACAAGATTAGTAAACTTTGTGATCATCATCATGGATGTGTTTGTAAAATGTAAACAAAACTGTTAAAATTCAATAGAGCAATAACAACAATTTGAATTTTGAAAAAAAAAACACCTTTCACATCAAGCTATATATCTATTGAATAATTTCAACCATTTTTCAACCATCACCTTTATGTAGTGAATTATGAGAGAGAGAGAGAGAGAGAGAGAGAGGTTCACATATGACAATATTGATGAACAAGAAAAGTTTACAAATGGTAGCGATTGATTGTACTTTTAATTTATGTAAATATTGGAATAATTTTTCAGTAACTCTAATATTTAGTAAAGTTACTTCATAGATAGAGATAGATTTAGATGGAGATGGATTTAACAAAATTTTTAATAATAGAAGGAAAACTTATTTTAAATGGCAAAGCCTTTTATGTAAAATTACAAATGCATACGTAGTAGTAATATACAAAATTAGCATAAAGTCATAAATTTGCAAAGAAAGAAAAACATAACAAAGAACAATTGAAAGTAAAAAACTAATGATGACACTGCAGATAACAAAAGTCTAGGAATTATGAACTGGTATATAAACAATGTAAAATATATAAATAAAAGATGATTTAAAAGATTTCTTAAAACCTATCCTTAACATATATCAAATATTTGACATAATTTATATAATATCCGGTTGTACTGAAACTTCCTTATATTGTTTACCTATGTAAAAATACATACATTTATTGTTTATTTATTGCTTTCTCATTCTACATAAAAAAAAAAAGAGTTCGTTATGGTTCAAATTTTATGTAATTCGTGTATAATTGCTAATTAATTGACTTTTATAATGGATAGCAGGCGATAAAGTAAAATATGACAACAAAAGGGCATGACATTCATGCACCTGTGCAATGCACAGACACATATACACGTGCATATACTTATGTTCAGAAAAAAGTAATAAAATATTTTATTAATCTATGATAAAACGCCTTTAGGAAAAATCATACATCATGATAATGATGATGATGATGCTGATGCTGTATGTTGAAACGTGTAAACATTTTGTGATAATTTATTTATAATTTTATTACAATTCAATGTTATACATGTTAACGAAAGCAAAGCTATGAAAAAGTGAAGAAAAATTTTAACATAAAATTCTACAAACTAGATAGAAAACTAAAGCTACTTAAATTATATTATTATAGTTTGATATCAGGTAGATGGTTGCAAAGTTTTGTTTGTTATATTCAACACATTTACCATACAAAAGGTTATTAAAACATCTGTATATTAAATTAAATATTAAAGGCTTCCCAATAATTTGATTTAATCTAGACACGTCCATCCGTACGTCTGTCTTTTATTCGCATTCTCTCATAAATGTAAATTTTGACATATTGATGAGAAATTTTTTACAGATTTCTAGTGTTTCTGCAAATAGTTTTCTAATTAAATTAACCTAAATAAGCTAAATCACTTAAGAGCCACGCCAACAATAAAAACAAAAAAGGACTCTTTCATAATTTACCGGCTTTACACTGCTCTAGTGAGACCAGTTTTGGAATATGCATCGGTTATCTGGACACCAAGTTATAGATATCAGATTGATTTGTTGGAGTCAGTCCAAAGAAATTTTCTCATTTTTGCCCTTCGTGGACTAGGCTGGAACACTCGTCGCTCTCTTCCTCCTTATGAAAGTAGAGTGTTACTTATTAATTTGCCATCGCTTGAAAAAAGGCGTACCATGTTGAGCGTTATATTAAGTTAATCGGTGGTACTATATCGTCTCCTTTCTTGTTAAAGAATATTCCGTTTAATGTACCAAGTAGGTCAACTCGCCATTATATTCGTATAAAACTAACGCATTGTCGTACAAACTATCAACTGTTTGGTCCGTTCCGAGTCCTGTGTAAATCATTTAATGATAATTATTTTTTATTTAATCCGTCCGTTGACTCAGTTGACGTAATAAGGAATTACTTACTTAATCTACCAAACTATTAGATTCATTGATCCTTAACCAATAGTTTTTTCTTTTTTTGTATGTACTTATATTACTTTTATTACTTTGTTGTCATTTTTATATATTAATTGATTTTGTAATATCCTTTTGCCTCATTAATTGTAACCTTTAGTTGTAAGCTTAATCTTCTTTTATAAAAATGAAATTTTGTATACTTACTTATAAGTATAAGTAAGTGCCGTTAATGATATGCCAAAAAGAAGTAGGCATGGTCAAATATTTTGTCAAAGAAATTTTCAATTTTATGACGCATAAAGATTTTCTTTATAACAGAACCTTATATGGGTAGGAATTCTAAAAATTATTCAATTCGGTTCATTTTCAACAGAGTTCCTATTCAGGTCAAAGGTCTTTCAGGTCTTTGTACTAAATTTCATTAAAATATCTCAAATATCTCAATATAAGCCCTGTAGCGAAAAGATATACATGGACGTACAGACGAACACGATTAAATCGTAGAATAGTAATTTCAATAATGTTTATATGTGCAACTAAATGATGCACTTCGCTTATCATGTATTGTTCGCTTAATAAAGGTTATAATTAAACTTTTTCTTTTCACTTCACAATGATGCATTCAATTTCAATTATCTGGAAGCCATCAAATAATGACTTTATGGTGTTGTCGACATTATTGATTTTCTCTTTTGAAAAAAGCTCATCATTTATTAAACTGATATAATCACAACTAATTATTATTATATAAAATTATGTTTGTACATATAATATTCTATAAATTTTAAAGCTTTTAAAGTATCATTGAAAAGACCGCCTGCACAGGTACAAATCAAGTTAAAATTTAAATCAAATTTGAACTAGCTTTTTATCCATGTAAGCTGATTTCACGTATAAGACATACTGACAGATTATAAGCTAAGCATTTGTAACCAGTGCTTAAGACTGTGTTTCCATAATTTATTAAGTATTGTAATAAACTGAATCTGATATGCCCTTTATGAAAATGAAAACCATTAAAATGTTTAACAGCCACTTGGTTTTAAATAAATCAGTATTTGGCTGCGGTCAGCAATGCTCTAATAAAAATATAATTATTTCCTGCTTGCGGTTAAAAAGGTAATTTCTTAAAAGAGACAATAAAATCATTACAACTCTTTCCAACTCATTTATTATTATTATGAAGGTATGAAGAATTTTTACGATTAAAATTGTGCACTCATGTCTGCTGTTATACAAGTCTCACAGTCTCTTTAAATTTTGTTAAAATTTAATATTTTCCATACATCTACATCAGCAGCAGCCATCATGAAAACATGTACTATATAATTTTACTTTTTTTTTCAATTCTTTTTATTATTTATTTTTTTTTTTTTACAGTTACGTTGTACGTTTCAGTTACTGACATCTTTACGCTTCAATATTTTACAGGCAAAATTTTTACTGGATCTCTAACTCATATTTAAATGAACACTATGTACGATGAGCATGACAATGAATGTCAAAATTAAGTGAACGAAAGAAAATATTGTTGGAAAAATGTCACGAATATTAAATTATGGGATTTTATTACATTTTAACAGTGGCAAAAATTTGATTAATTAAAGTTGAAATTTAAAATAACCCAACTAATGGGCGTGGTCGTATTGTTTTACGCCCACAATTTACAAAAACCCATACGCAGCTTAAAACTAAACTTGCAAACTGATGCATAACTCATACCCAATTAGGGGGCGGAATCATATACCGGCCACGCCCTTTGTTTGTGTGTAGATTTTAAGAGTGTTTACAAGTTTATGTTTTGTACTTATTTCAATTTAATTACAATTCAAAACGCAAATAAACAGGTTTAATATAGCTGCTCCTGCAATAAATAAAATAGAATTTTTTTATAACCATATAATTGAACTATTAAAAGCGAAATTAATGTGTACACTGAATTTTAATATGAACTGTTTTTATGATGTAATGTTTTACATATATACAAACGTATACATACTCAGCCAAATAAATTTTTTTTGTAGGGAAAATTCAAAAAAATAAAACCTAAAACTTTACTGAAATAAATAATTTACCGTCTTTTATAACCTACACCACAAGGTAATATCATAGGAATCTGTATTTGTTGCTAATGCTTGTAACGGGAAATTCTTAATATATAACTATCGGTTTAAAAGCAAAATCTAAGTAAATTTAAATTTCCATCTGCCCATTTATGTATTCCTTTTAATCAATTTTTAGATAAAATTTAGCATAAAAAGGTCTTTTAGAGTAAACACGGTCTTCCTTTAAAATAAAATTGTTTTTAAGATCCCTTCTGTTATGAAAGAAATTCCAAACTTAATGAAATGTTGATAAAAATTGCTCAATAATTAAGCCTGTTCTATTTTGGACCATTTCTAAAAACTCTTTTCGTAAAAAGTTTAATGAAGAAGTAACTTTTATGCTGCGACAATGGCCGCCGTTTATTTGAGGCATTAATCGTTGAACTTGTACAGTATTTAAAGGTCGGATATATCCAATTATTATATTTTTCTAATATTTTTTTTATACCAATTCGTTAAATTTGATATTGGATTTTATGGAATTCTCTCTTCATTACTACGTAATTTTTAGGCGTGTCAAGTACACAAAGGCTTCCTTTTTTATTGATCATTAAAGTATTTATATTGTATATCATTATTTATATATATTTATATATCATTATATCATTATTTATTTATAGTATAAGACTAAAAATATTTAAAAATTTTAGTATAAAATTGTATTTTATTCAACTCCTAAACATAACTTAATCTATCCTTCGTCTTTTGTGAAAATTATAAAATTTTAATAATGTATCTCGATTTAAAAATAATTTTATTCTATACTAAACTTTTTTGTTTTTTTATTTTTATTTATTTTTTTTTTTTACAAATTTTTATACCTGCAGAGGGGAGAATTCAAACTATGAAAAAAAAAAAAAGCTTTAACGACTCTAGAAAGAATATACGTAATTATTTATGTACGAATATTAAACCCCAAGGGCATCTGTAAAGCAATTCAAGCATAACAGAGACGTAAATAAAACGTACCATACGTTCGTGCCATCGGTAGTTGGCAAAGCCAAAGAATATTTGTAGAAATAAATATTTCAAAATTTTATGAATGGAAAACAAAGTGAAGTGCTAGACCATTTAATACCCTATAGAAATTATGCTACAAATAAGTAGAGTTATTAAAGTAAAAGCAAGGCATTGCCTTAGAAGTATTTTTCGTGAAATATCATTATATGGAAAGATATTCTAAAATTGATGCGATTGAATTCAATTTTTTCCCAGCCAATTATTAAGCTATATAATGTACTTGTACAAAAATTTTGTTAAAGAATATTAAAAATTATGATATTTTGTAATATAAAGACTTTTTTACAATAAGATCTTATCTAGGGACAAGTTCTAAAAATGATGTAATTCTGTACATATTTAAGAAAGTTTCTTTTTCGGCTTAAACATGTCCTTGTACGAAATTTCATTAAAATATTTCATAAAAATACGCTCTGTAGGGAATAAAGGTTCATAGGCAGACTGATGGACAGATGTTAAATCGATTGTGAAAGTGATTCTAAGTCGATCGAAGATGAATATAGCAGTTACCGTTTAGGAATTGCAAACATGCCACAAGTGATGCAAGATATAAAAAGTTAATTTATTAAAATAAAATTTCTCAACTTTAGTTCTATGTGTCGCTTTACTGAACAGAGTATTCTACGTTAGCCTAACACCCATCATAGATCTCTTTAAGTTTTCCTTTATTTAAACTAGTAATTTCCATCTGTCCATATATCTGTCTTTATTTTTGTTTTATGCTCAACTCTTATTGCAAATTGTTAAACACACTAGGGCGTATGAGTAACATGTGGAAAAAATTTTATGTTTATTTAAATTTAGCATAATATCAACTTAAATTAGATAAAAAAGAAAATACATTAATCGAAACCATTATTCTTCTATTTTTTTTTTTTTTTGGTTAAAATCATTTTTAAAATCATTTCTGAACTGGAAACAATTGTTATTGTTATCACCATGCAAACCATAAAACAACTCATTGTGTGACTGATGGCATTTATCTATAAAAATAAAGAAATGGCACGTTTTTCAAACAAGCATACAATTTGATAGAGAATAACATCAACAGCAATAACAACAACAACAATAACAACAAAAATAGAATGCATGAAAACACAGTATAAATGAAGAAAAAAAAAAAATGCATACAACGACACAACAAATCTCAATATGAATATAAATATAAATCGCATCAACACCAGGCCTAAATAATAGCCATCATTTAGTATAATAATAGGAAATCAATTGTGTTGGAGCGAAAATATATATAAAAATTTAAAGTAACTGTAAAAGCAACAACAACAATAACGAACACATTGACATTTGAAGTATTTAATACCTTTTTCATATCCTTCACAAGACAATGGCTCTTATATTTTGCTTGAATTATGACAAACAAAGACGTACGTGCACACACCACGCACATAAACAACTACAACAAAATGCACAGCTCATTATAATTACAGTCATTTCAGGTCTGTTACCTCTTATAATGACACTGTATATGAATGTATGTGTGTGTGTATGTGTGTGAAGAGACAGCTATTTTATTATTTAATACAACGCCTCTTGAGCGAGACAATAACGATAACAAAAGAAACCCCTAAAGAAAAAACAGAAAGAAAAAAAACAACAAGAAAAAAGCAAAAAAAAGTGAACAACGAAATGCAAAAAAGTTGTAAAACAATGAAAACAGAAACTTGATTATCAAACTGCAAACAAAACAAGAACAAAAAGATAATTATAAGAATGTAGTGGAGTATTTTATAAGATTGGGGATGATCGGAAAATTTTTGCAAAAAATGTCAGTTTCAATCATGCAATCTATTACAACTTTGGGAGAATTTTTAAAGATATCCATTGTAGGTATTAGCACCGATTGAAATAATTTTTCCAATTTTTTTTTCAACAAAAATCATTCAACGTATTTGTCTTCAGAAATCTTATCATAGGTATAAAATTAAAAATTCATTTTTGATAGTTTCAGTTAAAAAAAAAACATTCTACCTTGTATGTCGTGTAGGGTATTAAATAATCGGACAGTTGATATATAAAAAAAAAATGGCCTGCCATTGGATGTATGCACATACATACGTATATATTCATGTTCCCAATAATTAACTATTTGAAATGTACGAAGAAGAAGAAAATGGAAAAAAAAGTGGAAAAAGTAAGAAAAGAACAACACAACTTAAACAAGTATAAAAAAAAATAAATTTGAGCTTCAGACAAATCTTAAATACCCTTCACATATGTAAATATAAAAATGGGCGTGGCATATACATGCTAACGCTTTCTTGTATTGTATGTTTTAAAAGTCACGACGTATGTGAAATTCTATCCCAAATATATTTTATTGTATATTGTGGGCGTAACCATGATCGTTTTGTTTTCAACTTTTCATCTAAAAAAGTACAAATTTATATCAAATTAAATTTTTCTGAATTATTGTAGTTTACAACTAGATTAATATCGTTTATGGGCGTGACATTTGAGCAATTTTACAAATTTAAATCGATCAAGTAGCAAAATTATAATAATTTTTATAATTATTAAAAAGATTTTTATCAATTATGGGCGTGACATTTGATTAATTTTATAATATTAAATAACACTTTACAGAAAACAACTAGAAATGTATCAATTTTTGCGATTAACAGATACATTTTTGTTAATTGTGGGCGTGGCTTTTAATAAATTTTACACATTTGTAATAAAAAAAACTATATATTACAATGAATTAAGAGTGTCGACAACTCAATTTTTACAACCATGTATGTTTCAGTGAAAAACAAGAAAGGAATGTATAGCATGCAAGCAAAAAATAGTCACATCTTATACGATATAAACATATAAAATATGACTCTTTTCTTGCCTACTTACGAAATATACTTTGCAGAATCTGAAGCCTTGCAAACAGATTGACAAACTTTGTATACCTCCCTATCCTACCCAACTTATGTAAAGGGTATAAAAGTAGTAACGATAAGCTAAATAATGCACAAAATAAAACAATGGAAGAAAGTTTATAATGCAAAAATTTCAGTGGAAGAGAGAGAGAGAAAGAGAGTAGTAGGTAGCAAGATAGAGCATGAGTAACAATGAGACATTTATAATTATTACAGGATGCGTTACAGAAAACGGAAGTCATTGTTATAAACAATGGCATTCAACAGAAAATTATGATATAAAAATGGAAATACCACATAATCATACTTACATGTAACAGTGTGTATACTTATATAACAAAATGCCAAGGATACATTCATTCATTCATATATATACAATTCTATAATGCAGTGTATCTGTGAAATAATGTTTGTTTACAAGTCTATATAAAATACAATCAACATACATACAAATATCTACAATTTTGTTAAGTATAATTTAAATATCAAACCAGTTTTATCAATTATTATTTTAGTGGTTCTCTGCAATGCAATAACTATAACAGTTATGATTAGTTTGTTTGTATTGATTGTAATGATTACAACTACATCGATATGTAACGACTATATATCATATAGTTCACTTATTGCTATACAATTTTGTACAGCAATTCTAAATATAGATTCTAAAGCATACTCACCACATGCACTGTCATCTGTTTTGTGGTAGTTATGTAAGCAAACTCTACATACAGACATACATTGTATATGCAATCAATAAAGTTATTTTATACCAAATTTGTAATGGGAATCTATCTTCGATTTGGGCCAATTGTCAGACATTCTATCACATTAGTAAACAGTGGGTGAGGCATAAATAAATTAACAATCACTACAGTATGCCTTGCATTTTATTTCAATGATGGAATAAGGATTTTAAATGAACAAACAAAATTTTGAGGATGTGGCTGTTGTACGCCTACTTCTTCATATATGCTTCAACAAGAGAATTTTAAATTTTTTAAATTTACAAAAAAATTTTGTCAATTATGTAGCCAGGCCCATTATTACCACTATTTACCTGAATTAAGAATACATCGAATTTTAATTCAATATTTGAAATTTTTGAACCACAATCAATTCAACAAGAGACATTTATAGTAGACATTTATATATTTAGATCATTTTAGATTTTAAGCCGGATTAACATCATACATATATACTTTATAATGCTTTTTGACCAACTTAATACACTTAATATATTGTATGGAAATATATACAAGCAAGAAATGAATCCCTTCGATAGCATTTTATATGTTGTTGTTGTTGTTGTTGTTGTTGTTATTATTATTATTATTATTATTATTATTATTATTATTATTATTATTATTATTATTATTATTATTATTATTATTATTATTATTATTATTATTATTATTATTATTATTATTATTATTATTATTACTGTTGTTGTTGTTGTTGTTGTTGTTGTTGTCGTTGTTGTTGTTGTTGTTGTTGTTGTTGTTGTTGTTGTTGTTGTTGTTGTTTCCTTTATATGCACATTATTTTGTGCAACTCTGTGGTTAATTTAGTTTATTGAATATAACAAAACTTTTATGCAAACATACATGTGTAAGTATATGCCCATAAATAATACCAAAAGATAAGTTTACATGAACAATTATATAAATATTTGTATAAATGTGTTTGGTGAAAGTAGAGAAATATTTTATAAGTCGTTCAATCAATAACATTTTAATCATATATGCAAGAGGAAGAAAATTATTTCAATGTTAAAAATTCAACATTTTTCTATCCCTGATAACCTTCAAGCAAAATTTAAAACTAACAAATTTTTGTCATTATATATGCATCTGCTATAATAAGGCTTCAAGGTTCTTATAAAGAACATATATTTTTGATAAGCATCAACATATTAGTTTATTTAGCAGTGTCCGTATGTCCGTGTTTTTTTTTTTTCCTCTATTCGTCTGCTTTTGTTATGGTTACACAAAAATTTGCATGCAAACATAAAATTTATAATTCTTGTAAATTAGTTTCTATTTAAAACAAATAAAATAAATGAAAAGCCACGCCCACATGAAAATTTTTTATTGCAACCACGAAAATTTAGGCAAATATTTATTAAAAATTTTAATTACGTTTTAAAAGTAGTCCATTCATAAATATGGGCGGAGCTGCATACACGATAGAAATGTTTCTAACGGAATCTTATTTGCATATTAATACATAATTTATACACTAATAGAAGGAGTCATGATGTAACGTTCACGCCCCCCTTTTCTATTTTAATGTATAAAATCCTAAAAATTTCGCTAAAACCAAATTTTTTTATTTACTTGTTACTTATTTGATGCGTATGAATAATTATGTGAACATTTTTAAATATTCTCATTAAATTACTCATACGTTGTGATTTAATTGTGCGCATTTATATAATTATTTATTTATAATGTTTTGTAAAATAAAATATTTGTCAACATAAATATTTTCATTACCATATCAAGTGAAAAAATAATAATAAATTTAGCTTACACTAAATTTTAAATACTCTACACATCTATATACAAATAGTGGGCGTGGCAAGTACATATTGACACCCTCCAATATTAGGTATATAATGTACCATCTGACAAACCGAATTTTTTAAGCTGAATACGATTTTTTGTAAATTGTAGGCGTGTGTTTTATCCGAAATGCCCCAAAATGGTGATTTTTGTGTAAAAAAAAACTATAACTGTACAAAATATTAACTCAAAATTCACTTTAAAGTGGCAACAACTGACATTTATAAGGACGGACATTTCTAGATCGACTCAGATTTTAATGCTGATTAAAATGTATTTTCTTTATAAGGTTTTTGACTCCTTCTCGGGAGTGTTGCAAATGGAATAGCAAACTTAATATACCTCCCATCTTATGTGTAGGGTATAACAAAGACCGATAAATATTATTGATTCAATTATTTGTAAAATATCACAAAATCACATTGCACCATATTTATAATAATAGTTAAACAAGGTTTATGAATAGATTTATATTTGCAGCCACAATAGTAATAAAATTCATACCTACAACATAAAGCAATCTATTCAAATGTATTGATGGCTTTTCTTTTATATATTGATTGATATGTTAAGTACATATAATATTGTATATGTATTATATATATATATATGTATGTAGATACACCAGAATATTGAGCATCATAACAACAGAAATACTATCACTAACATATGGTTCATCTAATAAGAATTTATGATAACATTGTGTTTATGGTTAAACAGAAGTTGAATAAGAATAAAAGAATGGAAAAACTTTTCCATGATATAACAATAGAAATCCATCATAAGAGATATAAACCATATATACTATGTAGAGATGAATGATCACTAAGTTATTTTAGTGTTCAATATAAATCACAATGTATGAAAGGAGAAAAAAACAACATGTAAAGATTATCTTCAACACACTGTAACAAATTTATGTTACAATGCAGTATATACAATACATAAATATACAATATATTTTATACATTCTTAAACAAGTAATAAAATTTTACTATAAAATACTAATAAAATGAAAAACCGACAAAACTGAGGTCACTTTGTTAGAAGTTTTGCAACGATCCAGACCAATCATTTAATATTTTATCTAATATACTTTAATAAAATTTACTACAATTACTTATGTTGCATCAGTAAACGTCAGGCATTGTTATTTAAATCATTTCGAGAAATATCATTATATGGAAAGGGGTTCCAAATTTGTTACAGTTAATTATTAAGTTAATTAACTAATCCTTACCAAATTTTATTTAAAAAAATATAAAAAAATGCAATTTTTTGCCATATAAAGACTTTCACCTTAAAACAACCTTATATGGAGAGAGGTTCTAAAAATGATTCAATTCGGTTAATTTTCAATATGGAGTCTGTTTGGGCTAATTTACGTCTTCTAACCAATTTTTGTTGAAATATCTTTAAAAATGTGCCCTTTAACAAAGGAAGTTACATAGACAGACAGACGGACTTTTTTGAAGCGATTCAGATTTGAATTTGGATTTTAAATCGATCAGTATAAATGAAGGTAGTTTAGGAATTAATGAAATATGCCCTTTTGCCACAAGTGGTGTAGAGTATAAAAAGTATTTTTAACAAGCATGTGTATGTGTGCTCTTGTGTATGTTTGATAAACAAACTTTATCTCTCGTCTATGAGTTAAACTTTAACTAAACAGCTGAGCTCCAAAGATTTAATCAAACTTTACTCTCACAAAACTTCCACATTTCGCTCCCATTCAATATCTTCTAACACATGTTCAACTCACACACACACACACACGATAATCATAAATTTAATGCACAGTGTTTTACAAATTACAATTAATTGCAGTGAGGTTAACAAAAAAAAAAAAAAAGAAAAAAGCACAAATAAATTTTCTCCACAAGTATAAGTTTAACCACTTCGTGTTTCTTCCGTTTGTAATTATTATTTTGCTGTTTTATTTGTTTTGTTTTGTTTTGTAAACTTTTTCCATCCACAGTAACAACTCAGAGAAATTATAACAATTAAAAATTTGTGTAATTTCAACCAAAATCATAATGCAGAACAATATTTCTCTTATCAAACATTCAGGCAAGGCACGTTGACTTTATAATTCTTATGAGTTGAAACTCATACAACACTACAGGCATACGTGTTGTGTATTGTGTACTACTATACATTAAAAAAAACCACAAAAAACTTACAGAACAAAACTCATGGGATGAGAAGAGAATGACAGGCATATAAATGTATGTACGTACGTATAGAAATTAACTGCAAATGTGCCAACATGCCGCATAAATTGTATTTAAAACGGAAATATATCCCGGCACGTTCAACTGAAGCGCCCCACCCCAAACACAATAAGCAGAAGAAAAAGAAGAAGCAAAAAACACAGTATTATATATTTGCGTTACTAGACACGTTCTCATATGTTCGGAACGGTAATTGCTATTTATACACATTCGTATGTACAGATGTAACTTTTTACTTGTATGCCAACCCAATATATATTTTATTTATGTTTGCATTGGTACCTCCCTGTGTGACGTGTTTAACGGTAACATAGTGTGTAAGGTAAACATGATTAAAAATGAATGTTGTGCCTTACATTTCTCACATACCCTACACGTTACGCTTGGTTTATTGTTTCGTTTGCAATATCAAGCAGGAAACGTTAGGGTCTATATCAACTGCTAGCTAACTAAAGCTGAGTGTTGTATTTCTGTTATTGAATATAAATTTAGTCCAAAAATTTTTGATATAAAATTAACAGAATTGTTTAACAGCCACACCCATATGTACCAAGTTTTTTCATTCCATAATATAAAGAAGCTGCACTGGCTCCCCACCTCCTTAGAGTGACCCTGAGATATTAAAATGAATGTAAATTTAATTAAACACCTCTATTCATCCTATATTCCTCTGGACACTCATACTACAATTTGTTATATAAATGCCTTGCTTGCTGGTTAACTGAATTGGTATGTCCGTAAGTCCGTACGTCTGTCTGTTGTTGACACTTTCACGGGGGTAAATTTTAAGATATTAAAGCGAAATTTTGTACAGACACTCTTAGTTTTTAATTGAACAAAATCGGTCAAATGCCACGCCCACAATCAAAAACAATATATATATCTGCCTCAAAGTTTTAGCTATGATATTAAAATATATATATATTTAAATTTATGCCATCCAACGATATGGAAAAAATGGGCGTGGTTGGATAATGAACACGCTGTAATAAATAAAAACACTCCACTTGCAAGCTGTCAGCTTAAGCATGTACCTGCCATGCCCACTGTTTTTATATGGAAGAGTAGGGTATTCAAGATTTTGTCTAAACTAAATTTAGGTTTTGTACTTGATTACTTTTACATTCGATACCATTCATTGTAACTCCTCTCATGGGTGTTGGGTGTATTATTATTTTTGTGCTTTAAATATAAAACTGCCTCTGTTACTGATTTTATCCAAACAGGTTCATCAATTTATTTATATCACTTTCTTTGTTGTCTCTGTCACGTTCTTTCCTTCGGTATAGTAATGCCCTATATATTTGCGGGACATTTTAAAGGCTTTATTTTATAACATAACAGTGTTCATTGTTGCAGACTTCTTTAAACTGTTGTACGTTATGAGAACCGATTTAAAGAAAGCCATTAAAATTATATGAAAAACTGAGTCTGAGTGGTGAGTCTCACTCCCTACTATATATAGAAATTATCCAAAATATGGTGTAAATTTGAATTTTACATTTTATATTGTTACATAAGCTTTAAAAACACACAAAAAATTATACAATCTGGTCACGTTAAATCATCCCTCCATGTGATTTACAATTTTATGGGTGAAAGTTTATTTGTAAAAACTTCGCTGATTAATAATAAGAGGAAGAAAAAGAACTATAACAAACAACGTGATGTTATATCAGTTGACCTGGTCTCACATTATTTTTTTTTTTTTTTCAATATAATTTATTCCAGGTATAGATTGCTTTCAAAGATTTTCGGAGCAGCCCAAGTACACAGAAGTGAATCCAGGTCAGGACGCTTTGTTAACATGTAAAATAATCGATAAACGAGGCACGTGCTCTTGGCAGAAAGATAACAAGGTAATTATTTAATTTCCTCTTCCTTTTTTTCATTATAAATACTTAACATTAACTATACTACATATAATACAAAAGGAACGGTAAAAGTTTAATCAAATCCAAAACACTTTTTCTTTCTCAATACTTATCCGGTAATAAATAAAATGCTTATAAGGAAATTTTTGGCAAACTTTTAACAAACTTGGATTTCTGTAGAACTATAAATTTTTAAATTTCCAGATTTTCAATAGTAACAGTGTAATTGTGAAAATTGTGTAAAAATTAAAATAGACGTAAGGATAAAATTTATTTTAAAGAAATGAAAATATTTTCGTCGATCAACGTAGCATTACGCCACATTACGCCTATTGAACACTATATGTAAATCGTATCATTTTACAATTGAGGTTCCGCTTTTTTGCAAATTGTGGGCGTGTCCATTATTTGATCCCGCCCAAATTTTGCTAATTATAAATAAATGTACCAAATTTCAACTTCGTAGTTCAATTAAATTATGTGAATGTGAATTATGGGCGTGGAACTTGGCCCATATATAGCGATCTGCATACAGAAACTTTCACTTCAATAATTTACGACCGAGAGGTGCCAACAAACAGATACAAAGACATATATGTCTAGATCGATTCAGATTGCGATATTTTGATTTTGGACAATATCCGAAGTTTCCTTTTAGGTGTTGGAAAGGCACACTTAATATTCCCTCATTATTAAGGTGAAGAATATAAAAACTAAATTCAGCTTAAGCCAAATGTCGAAAATCCTTTGCATTTATAAACATAAAGAGGGCGTGGCTGGTTCTTAATAAAACGTTTTAGATAATTATATATTTTGTATCAACATACGGATTCTGCGGCAAGTAGGTGCGTTAATTTTAGGGTACGAATAAAAAATGTTTAAAAATGAAATTTTTTTCAAATTGTTCACGTCTTTTTAACATCTCTTGATTTTTTTTTTTTTATAAATATAATCCAATTATCCTCATCTCAGTTGTATACAAAAAAAAACTTTTTTTCATGCAATCACGTGTGTGGGTTACATGCACACTGTTCCAAAATAATGAACAAATGGAAAGTAACTAAAAAAAAAAAAAAGAATATTAATTTTTTAATGCAATGAAAAACCAAAACCGGCCACAACATGACATTTTTAATAAATTACTGCAACTACAAGACCACAATGCTGTAATCAAACTGTCATTTTTATATGTCACTACGTTATTATTATACAGTTGCACAAGAATGAACATTTTTGAGACAACACTACCATCACAAACGAATGCTGTGACACAGCCAAAGGCCAAAGGCCAAAGGCTCCAGCAACAGCAGCTATAGCTACAGTTAGTGGTAAAGGGTGTAAAAGGGATAATAAAACGGAAAAATAAAAATAAAAATTAACAAAATTTACATAAAAAAATCTTTCAATTCAATTATAAACAAAGTAGTTGTTCAACAAGCCAAGTAGTAAATATATGAAGAGCTCTTATATGTGTACAAATAAGTGGGAGTGTTGCATACGAATATGAAAAAATAATCTCAATCAATGTATAAACGTTATCATCTCTTATAAAATTTATGCATTAATCTGCACATGCACCAACATATACATAGACTGTAGGTGGGTATTTTTTTAAAGAACTTTCAAATAATTTTTTATTATATTTTTCGATTATTTTCTATGATAAAAGGTCTCTTTGCATAATACTTGAATAGACCTGAACTCTCTTTATCAGGTGGATGCAATTTGCCATTCGATTTGCATTACCGAGAAAGAGGCGCCAGAGACCCTACAAAGTATATATATTTTTGATCAAAATGAAAATCTGAGAATCTTGGCTTGTATGTCCCTACGAGAGTATTTAAGAACTAAATTTAAATTTTAAATTTTCAAGTAGAGTGTGACAACCATTTGATACATGTATAAATAATTCAAAGGTACAGATTATTAAATAATAAAAAAATTATAAAAAATCATAAAAAAAAAAAGATTTTTTTTTTAAATTTAATCATTCTTTTGAAATGATAAAGAACTGATAAAAGAAATTTACGAAAATGACAAAATTTAAAAGATTTCAAAATAATTTACATACGTTACATAAAACAACAACAAAGTAAGAGGGGGGAAAGAGAGAG
Organism: Crataerina pallida; assembly: GCA_949710015.1. Classification (NCBI taxonomy): domain Eukaryota; kingdom Metazoa; phylum Arthropoda; class Insecta; order Diptera; family Hippoboscidae; genus Crataerina; species Crataerina pallida. The sequence continues at coordinate 27,488,925 of OX453290.1, read as the reverse complement.
TGTGTGAAAAAGAAATCAATGCAATCACATGGAAAACCACACACTTGTAAGCATCCGTTTAAGTGGATGCCATCAAACAGTCAAGTAACGATATATTCATGCATACACTCAAGCCCACCACTATTTACATACCTATTATACAAATTATATAGTTGATTTATATTCAACAACAATAAAATTGTAGTTTTATTTGCACTGTTTCTCATAACGAAAATAAAAAAATCTACTAGGTACCAACACTCGCTCATATATAAGTGTGTGTTCTATGCATGTTTTATAATAAATAAAATAATCATGTGTGTGTGTGTGTGTGTGTGTGTGTGTGTGTATGTACAATACAAATTTATTGTATTTGTCGTTATTGCTACTGCTGTTGTTGTTGTTTTAAAAATGAAATGGAATTTTGAGTAATTGCAATCGATGCTGTTGTTGCAGCTGTTGTTATTGTATTTTGTTCTTGGTTGTTGTGCTATAGCGCAAGTGTTAATACTAAACCCAAAGTAAAGTCAACTTGAAATGTTAAACTGACAACCGTGATGAGATAAACAAAAGTATACAGGCATACATACACTCACACACGCATACGAATCAAATAAAACAATTTATCATTCATTCACTCAATCAGTTTACTGCTTGCCAGTCGTTTATGTTGATTGTTGGACAATCTGTAAAAAGTGTCGAAAATGTTTCTCAAATAATAATTTTTGAAAAAGCATACTAGCAATTTACATTTTTTATATAAAATTTCAGAATAATTTAAATAATTATATCCACCAGCATCGAGCAAGATATTTTGGGGAATTTCTTTTTTTTTTTTTTGATTCTGTCAAAACATACTTTTTTTATAAATGTTGAAAGAAAAAGTCTCTAGAAATATATTTTTTAATTTTATTATTTTATTAAGGTAATGTAAGTCCTTTTTTCACGGTTTTAGATTTAGACATTTGTGAAGTCGGAACGCTATATAAATTGGGCTAAATTACAGTAAAGCCACACCAACAATTAATTAAAAATTTACATTTTTGGCATAAAAATTGTTTTCTATTGTTAGATAATATTTTATACACATATTTTTAATTAGCTTATCTAAAGATTTGCCCGAAAATGGGCGGGATCAAATACCCGAAATGCTCAAAATTTATCTGAATGCCTCACTTGGTGCAGAGTTCGGCATTTAAATTGATTCATATTAGATAAACTTTGGATGTAAGAACAAGCCACGCTTTCCGTTTAAGCTAAATTTACTTTATTTACTTGTTAATAATATATCTCAGTATAATCACATTTTTAAGTAGCCAGTTATGAAACTTTTACGCTAATTCAGTTTCTACGAACTTTTCATTGTATTGAAGCTATCTCATGAAAATCCAACAGAGAATGTAATTTATCAAATTGAAATGAAAAGTTATGAATTTTCTTGTGATGAAACTTTCATCACAGGAAAAGTTTTTTCCTAATTTCATAATATCTTCTTTCCGGTATTATGTTCATTTTTCATCTTTTTTTTTTTTGTGGGTGGTGATGTATTTATGTACGATTTTATAAAAAAAATATAATAAATATATCATCGTATGTATGTGTGTGAGTAGGTATTATTGCTATTGTTTATTGTTGTCTGTTTATATTGTTTTTAAAGTAACAATTTCAATAATTGTTTGTTGTTGCTATCGTTTTTTATTATTGTTACAATTAGTAGTTTTCGAGCGAATGAACCTTCAATGCAAATAAAATGTAATTAGTTTAAGTTCAGTTGTTGCCTCTCTCTCTTCCTCCCAATCTATTTGGTAGCACATTTACATATTAATACTTTGAATGAGCATATGTATATATGTGTGTTGTTCCACTTGTTTATTTGTTTGTTTAAAACTTTGTAATATTTTCGGTTTGTTTCAACTGTCTTACTTGGCATTGTAGACAATTTGTAATTGTCTGATGCTATTGCTGCTTGTTTGACACTGTACTGCATACAAACTGAATAAATGAGTGAATGACTGAATGAATGAGTGAATGTCTAAATAAATGGGTGAGGGAGTTGGTAAACATTTGTATACAAATGGTGGTATATGCAACTGTGTGCACGTATGGTTGATTATGTTTACATATTGTGGTACAGTCTTATCTCTGGCAGTTTATATTTGTTACATGCTTTGTATCCTGTTTGAGTGTTCATTATATCCAAAACTCTAATAATAACAATATGAACAAGAACAGGAACAACACGAACAATAAAGCTGTCGCTTATTCAAGAGTTACACAGAGATAGGAAGCGACAGTTGGATAAAAATCTAATTGTAATTTAATTTTCAATTCAAGACCACAAACGAATAAAACCTTAAACAACAAATAACAATAATAATAATGCAGATGATGAAAATTGAAACAATGTAAATATATGGAAATGCTGTTTGTATGAGATGAGTTATCACGAAAACCACCAAAAAGTTTCATTTGAAATGGTTTTGACAATAAGAACATGAGACAAGGCTTCCATCCGCACAAATGAAAGAAAAATTTGTTTTTAGTTCAATAACAATGTTACTTATTGTTGCGTATTGTGGGCCCTCGCTTATATTTTTGAGGAAAACTGCTTAAAAAAGGGTTAAAAAGTTTTGTTTAATTGTGGGCGTGTTCTACGACTAATTGTACTCAATTTCAATACCAATCTGAACTAAAATGAACTAATATATCTATAAAGTTTAAAATCAATTTTTGCTAACGGAAGATTGTTTGTTGACAACCGCCTAGACAGATATAACTAAACCGGTTCGTAATTGCATGGTAATCAACAATGTAAATACGTTTAAACGGTCTCGAATCTAAAATTTTTCAATTTTTTTAAATCATGATTCTTTAACATAAAATAAAATTAAAGTTTTAATGTTTTAGTAGCAAAATTTCATTCATTTTAAAGGGAATGAATTACAAGCTCTTCAGGCAATTTAACCGCATATTACGTATTACCTTAAAATTCCTTTTAACCAAATTTGTTTGTTGCTAATGCTTCTGTCAAGTTAACCTCAAACCAAATATAAATTGTGAAAAACGAATTTTTATGGTTTCCCCACCAATAACCACTGTATACCAATCAGTGACTTACCGCCGGCCCTCAGTTATGGAACCAATTTCATTGTGATGCTCGACACTTTTATTGCGTTCACTTTACCTTTTACCTATCACTCTCTTGCTCTCTCTCTCTCTCACACGCAAATACATATCATACCATACACTATTCAACTTTTTTGCTAATCTGATTGTTGTGGTATATTTTGTTTACAGCCCGTTGGTATATATGCCAAAAAATACGAATGGGCTGCCCGCCCATCCACTTCAGCAAGTGGCGGTGGTTTACATTTGGATTTACATCCACCCCCCATGCAGATAGGTGGCGATTGTTCATTGTGGATACGTTCAGCTACGTTGGACTTTGATGATGGCCTGTGGGAATGTCAGGTGACAGCCAGTGATTTTACCACACAAGATGCTCTAACCAGTCAGCCGGTACGTTTGGTGGTACGAGGTAAGCGTAATAATATTACAAAGACTCATAACACATTAAAGGTGAATGGAAGTGATAATAAAAATCAAATAATACAAAAATTATTTACCAGGAAAAAAAAGTAATCACTTTACCTACGTTCGGTATAAATTATATATGCACATAACCTCACTTTCCATTAGAACTGTAATATTCTTGACAATGAATCTTGGATTTTGATGTGAAGTTTGTAAGATATGAGGTGGGTGTGTAGGTAAGGGCTGATTTAATATAATTGAAATAGTTGATCAAGTATTATTTAATACCCTACAATACAACAATTGGCTCCTTAAATTATGCTACAATTAATTTAGTTATTAAATTAAACAGCGAGGCATTGCCATATAAGTCCTTTCCGACAAATATTATTATATGGAACGAGGTTCTAAAAATGGTCCAATCAAATCCAAATTTGCTACAGTCAATTATTCACCACATTTTTTAAAAAAATATTAAAAATTGCATAGAACCTTCTATGTGGAGGGATTCTAAAAATAGTCCAATTCAGTTCAATTAAGTTCTTTTCTGCACCAATAAATCGTTGTACCAAATTTTTTTCAAGGGGTTCTAAAAATGATCCGATCTGGTCCATTTTCAATAGGGTCTATTTTTTTGGCCAATACAGGCCATTAAACCAAATTTTATCGAAATATCTCAAAAACAAATAATTTATATGGACAGACAGACGGACATGGTTAAATCAATTCCGAAAGTAACTCAAAAGCGATCGTTATTATTCATAATGAGTATGGTAATTACAATTTATAAGACACAAACATCTGCACAAACTTAATATATCCTTTGAACCAAGGGGTGCAGAGTTTAAAAATCTTATAATTCATATTACGAAGCATTCAAAGCTATTGAAGTATAACGCATTTGATTAATATTAAAGCAACGCATTATATTGCATGAGTTGTGCACATATACAATAAATAAATACGTACATTAATAAATATGTACATTTGCTTAGTAGGTCAAATGACAAGCTTTAATTAATTTCGTAAATCTATGTTATTTGCAACCACAAATGCCATGACAGCAGTCCAGCTGCAGTTTTCTAAAGTTATACCACGCACACATAGGCTAAGACCAAATAGGTGACGTACACTAAAGTTGTGCGTATAGATACTAATAGATGTGTACATGAAAAGACTTATTCGTTGAGTATAGAGATTCTCTAATGCCCCCATCTTAAGTGGATGTTATTAAAATTAACAAATTTAAAGACTTTTTTGCATTTGATGACAAAATTTACAGAGAATATTTCTGAATCTATAGAATGAGAGGAAAAACATTACTTTTATTAAAACCAAGAAAATCCTATACCGATAATTTTAAATTGTTTCTACCAAAACCAAGGACCACAGTGATAAAGTCCTAAAAGAAAGGGATGCTCAAACCTATGTTTTAATCGGTCTGTTACAATGAACAATTATTTACCCAACTTCTCATCGACTGTACAGCATATACCATATACATATATATATATAGATTAGTAAGGGCTATATTAGTTTATTGTTATATTATGCAATTCATGTTGCATTTGGGCACGTAACGAGACTAAAACCGCAAATACACCCATAAACCGAAACAATTATAAATTGATAGACAGTCATCACTGACATGACCAGATACACACTCAGACCCATCAATATTAAGCCATATGGTACAAAGTGATAGGTGTGGAATGTATCAAATAAGATGAAAGAGAACAACAAGGAAAGATCAGGATTTGCTAGTTAGTTAAATACAGTTCGGTTATATAAATAGTACGGGGAGGTGGTGTCAAATATCTTATAGTTGGTTTCAAGAGAAACGGCAAATTAACTTGTCTACAAGGCTATGTTATTACATAAATGGATAAAGGGGAAGGGGAGGAGAAGAAGAAGAGTATTAAGGCTTTCAAAGTAGCATCTGTTTACTTATTTAACCGCAAAATCTATTTACATGGCAACACACATACACATTTATAAATATAATAAATATATACGTGTAGGTGTGTTGGAAAAAGACAAAGAAGAAGAAGAAGAATATACCACACTAGCAATTAACCTGTAATATCAACCACTGTAGTACAGATGGTAAAGATTTGCCAGGGGATTTTCTTACTCTGACATCTGAGTTGACGATAGCTGCCAGCTGCTGTCTGGTGGCTTTATAGAAGATTGTTTTTTCATTTTTTTTTTGACCATAACAAAAGACTGCATGAAGAGCCATGCATGTTTACCACATTTTCCATTTCCAGTTTAATTAGCAAAGAATTGTAGACCACAAAAAAACCAACAACAGCAACAATTTGTAATTAAAGCTTAATCTTAACTTTGGAGAGAAGAAGTATCCATTAAAATACACTATTGACGCAACGACAGCATGCTAACCATTCTATTTTATACATGTTTCTCTCTACTCGTAGTGGCTCCACAACGTCCTCGGCTGGAGTATGAAGGCTCTCATGTACCACCTGGTCATAATATAACCATAGATTCAGGATCTTTAGCAACGGTAAAGTGTATATCGCATTATGGCAATCCACCGGCAACACTTAAATGGTATTTAGGTAAGTATTCTTTTTCCTTTTAATTTTATTAAACCTTTCTTTTAACTATTTACTTAATTAATTAAAAAAAACATATTAAAGCCGATATTAAATCTGTGCGTAAATTTTTTTTATCAGGTGACCAAGAAATTGAACCAATTCATGTACAAACAAATCTTACTGAGCCAGATAATCCGCGAACATGGTCAGCTGCTTCTGTTGTACAGTTAACCGCAATGCGTGAACGTCATGGCGACATTTTGCGTTGTTTGGCTTTTCATGAATCTTATACCGCCAAATCGGTACCAGTGGAAGCCAGAGTGGATGTAAAATGTAAGTATGGAGGAGGAGAAGAAAACATTACATTTTAATGAACTTAGTGTCGTGGTAGTCTTTGAAACATTGTTTACTTATTGTCAGTTTCGTCCCTTAAAGTTTCAACTTCATGTCATAAAATTATCACAATCCCATTTCAATTTTATCACCCTGTACTGTTCCTTATATTTTTTTTTCACTTCCTTTAAGAACAAAGAAAAAGAAGAATTTAATCCTTTATTAAGCAGCAACAACAAAATTAAGCAATTGCCGGCAAGTTATCAGGCTGATGAGAAGGAAACGAATTTTTATTGTTGTAGATAGATATTCAAAAGCTAGTTGCACAGCCATAATATTAGAGAGAAGGTGCAGATATGCATTCATACACCTCCCAAAGACTCACAATGCCAAACATTTTTATTTGGCAACAGATCAAATTTTAAATCCGCTACAGATGCCCATAAGTCGTCGCCGTAATCTTTGGCTCAGCAGAGGTTCAATAAAGATAGAACAATAGCTGAATAGAAATGCTTTTGTTTTTATATTCTTCACAAAAGATAAGAGGGCGGGTAAACTAAGTTTGTCGTTCCGTTTGCAAGGCCTTTAAAAAGGTGTCAGAGAGCGTCAAAATTTCACATACATCCATATGAACATTTATTGTTAGCACAAAAATTCAACTTTAAAGTTTACATTTTTTATAATTACCCCATTTATTAATAAGGCAAAAGTGGGCGTGGTGGGATAACAGACGCACCCACAACTGTTAAAAAAAACATACTCAGCGTAAAAGTGAACATTTAAATTGATACATAACACACACACTATCAGATGGCGTACTCGTACCCGCCACGCCCACCGTTTCTATAAATAGATGTGTATTCAAGATTCGGTCTAACTCAAATTTAGTTTTCTTTCGTGTTCTTTTTCTTTTTTTTTGTTTCTACTTAAATTGGGCAAAATTGGTTATAAGCCACGCCCATAATGGGCAATAATCTATTTATCTGCCAAAAAAAATGATTATTATTAAGTTAAAGTTTGGTGTTCATGTTTATAATTACCCCATCCATAGATGTACCAAAAATGGGCGTGGCATAAAACGCCCACAATCGACAAAACTGTTTTAGGGTTGAAACTTAGTACACATACGTATAATTAGGTCATCCATTAATACGTTAAAAATAGTATAGCCATGCCCACAATGTAGATAATATTTTATTTGATTCAATGTTTGACTTTTTGTTGATAAATAATATAGTGAAAGGTGTTAAAGATTTAATCTAAGCCAAGTTTAAATATTTTTACATGTTCTTGTTGTATTTTATTGTGTGCTTCTGCTAAACTTCACCTCGTTTTTTTTTTCTCTCGTTCATCACTAAATCAATTAAATTACCGACAATTTTCCTACAAAATATACATTCATTGGCTTGTTTTCATTGTTGTTGTTTTTTACTCTTTTTTTTCGTTACCATTTTCCTTTTATACAATTTCACAAATTTGTGTATATACGACTGAATATGGTGATGTATCATGTCATGCTGTGCTATGCTGTGCTGGGCTGTACTGCTATTGGTCTCTCAACAACAGACGCACCAACAATACGCTTAATTGGCTCACCGGAAATCGACCTGGAAGAGGATAAAGATGCACTGGTTTTACGCTGTGTTGCTGATGCCAATCCACCAGCGAGCATTGTGTGGCGACGAGCAGGACGCTCCGAAATTGCCAGTTTACAGGTATGTAAAGAACCTTAAGGGGAAATGTTTGTTTGTCTTGTACAAAAGAGTAACAGAAAATGTAACAACAACTACAACAACAATAATATTAATAAAGTAAGAAAGAAAGCATTTGTGTTGTTGTAAAAATTTTTTTTGAAATTTTGCCAGCATATAATATTCAAACACGTTGACTTTTTTTTTTTTTTTTGTTTTTACTTTTCTTGTGTGCTTACATTCATCATGCATTCATTCATTCATTTATGACAGGAAACATTGCAACTACGCCCGGTGGGTAGACGTGACGCTGGTTTATATACCTGCCAAGCGCAAAATTCAGTGGGCTCCTCTGAACAACTCTCCGTGCAATTGGATGTGAAATGTAAGTTTTGTGATGCAATGGCGCCAATATTGGCGGCACTGTTACTATTTGTTATTGCTGTAATAAGTCTGTCTACCAGTGATTGCAATTTGCGTAATAAAAGCATATTTCACATAATTTGTATGTAGATCCGCCAAAAATTTTATCAGCTGGACCAGATCGTTTAACTACTGCACCATTATTTAGTCCGGCAGCATTTGAATGTGTCGCTGATGGCAATCCATTGCCTACCTACAAATGGGTACAACGGTAAGTGGTTTGTAATTATAAGACAAAGGAGAAGAAGAAGAATTCATAAATTTAATATAAAAACTTTTCAAGAAATTGCATACAAACACGTGCACACACACAATGTCTTCTCTTTTACTAAGAAATTGTAATGAACAGAATATATGTGTGTGTGTAGGAGTAAGTAATAAGCATAAAACCTTAAAAGATTGTCTTAGTAACCTTGTAGGAAATCCAAGAACATAAATTTTTCAGTTACCCTTGGCAATCAACTCTTCTTTTCTGTTATACCTTTTTTTATTTTCTTCTTTGCCATTTATCATCTTTACAAATGCACACTTGCTTGCTAATTAACTGCTTTCACAATACCCAAGGCAACAAACAAGTAATGCTTGATGATTATATAAAGGCCAGAATACTGTGTAGAACAGCTGTTATTTTAAATATTATACGAGTAGGTATATAACCTATAGTTTCAGATGAAAGAAAGGGATAAGGCTGATTAAAAATAACTTAATAACGAAAATACTAATTAGTTAGTTACAAATGTATTATGAAAGATTATGCCAAGAATATGAAGATGATTACGTACAAGTGGCTTCATTTTTTAAAGCCCTTTAAAAATTTTCAACTTGAAAGTAAAATATAGTATATATAGGTCATTCCATTAGTAGCAACCACAAAAAATTAAATAAAAACTTTCAATTAAACGTTTTTGACACGAATTCAAAGTTACACGATTTACAAAAATCTTTTTTAAACTGCATACAATATACAATAAGTATACAAAGTTTAGAAGACTGCTTAAAGTTTTTATATATATGCACTTGATCACCCTTAAAGTCCTAATCATCTGTTCGGATTGTTGGTATTTTTTTGAGTTCTAAAAGTTGACATAAAGAACTCAAACTTTGTATATAGATTTTAAGTCTGTTCTATAACAGTCACGCTCACAATTAACAAAAATATTTTAAGACAAAATTATATCAAGCAAACTAAAGCAATACGTCTACGTAAACATATTTTTTTGGGTCTACAAATTAAGATATTAAGCTGAAATTTTATCCACAAACTATTAGTCTGCCTGGTTTTCTATTCAAAATAAACAAAATTGGTAAACAGCCATGCCCACATTTACAAAAAATCATTCATTCAAAGCTACAAACAAAGTTAAATAGTTATTATGTTAAAATTTGATGGGGTTTGATAATGGATACGCCTACAAAGCACAAAAACATTCTTTTAAGTGCCAGGGTAATATGCTACTCTTGCTTTATCAGTTATTAAAAGAAAGCATTCTTATATACCCTACCACGCCTACAAATATTCATCATAAGCTTTCCAAGATTCCGTCTAAACGAAATAATGTAGACTTTTTATAATCTGGACGTAAAAAAGAATATATTCTTTAGGATTTAGGCAAAAGAGTTATATTGTATATTCTTGAAAAGCATCAAAGTCGATCTAGCTATGTCAAGTCATAGATCACTCAGTTATTGGAACACTTAAGGTCATAAAAAAAATGATATGCATATGCGTAAACTATAAAGAATACAATCGAGTACCTGCCACGCCTACAGTTTATACATAAAAAATTAAAGAAAGAATTGCCTAAACCAAACCTAGTTTTTTTAATTGCTAATTGTAAAATTTGGAAACTTTGTCTTAAAAATTTTTTCCACGAATTGCTCAAAAATCATTTAACCGTATAAATGGAGAGTTGAGGGTATATATCTGATCATTAAGAAAAAATCTAAATACATCCAGCCCTGTATGACGATCTCATATTTTTATGCCATACCAACTAAAGAATTCTAATTACATTGAAATGTACTCCTTTGGCATACTTCCCCCATCACACCCACTGACTTATGACACAGTAAGACATTGAAAAATCAAAAACAACATTTTCAGCTTCATCACGTTCATTATTATAAAAGAAAAAACTAAAAATAAACAAAGAAAAAAATTATACACAATAACATTTTTATAGAGCAGATAGTAAAGGAAAAATATTCCAATATTTGAGATGTGGTAACAATTTATGTCATATTGTAAAATTTAGAACAAAACCGATGGATGCATGTTCTATGAGTTTACTTGTTACTTTTACTCTTGTTCACTTGTCATTTCACTAAGGCAAGCGTAACGTGATCAGAAATGAAATTGAAATGTATTACATAGAAAAAGTCGAGCGAGAGAGATGACAAAAACAATAATATAGCACAACAGGACGAATCACATACTTAATAAAGTGTCAAATTATATTAGAAAGCATTTGCACAGAAACATGGACTGCAACGATATATTCCAATTGAATTTCTTGCCCGACCTTATGGTCAATAAAGATATGATTGCTTACAAATTAAAATGACATTGAAATGCTGAAAAGAAATTGAACATAGGAAGGAAATGGTATAGGTTATAAAAAAAAAAGTTAGAAAACTAAATTTGGCTTAGGCCACATCTTAAATACTCTTTATATGTACATATAAAAAGTAGGCGTGGCAGGTGTAAGAATACGCCCCCCTTATACTGTATCTATTAAGTAATAACTTGCAAGAAGAGTTTTATGCTAAGTACGGTTTTTTGTAAAATATAAGCGTAACCACGCCCACTTTTATCACACCAATAAAAGGGGTGTAATTATAAATAGGTGCACAAAATTTCAACTCCATAGCTTCACTTTTATAGTAGTAAAAGAGATTTTTGTATATTGTTAACATCTCTGTTATGTGACCACGCCCTGTTACTTGACATACGCCCGGAAAATAGATGAAAGGGGTAATTGTTACCAAATTTCAACTTTATTGCACCATTTTTGTAGCAGGTAAATAGATTTTTGTCAATTAGGGGTGTGGCTATTGACCAATTTTTATCAATTTAAATAGTGACCTTCTTGTAGATTTGTATGTACAAAGTTTTACCTTAATATCGAAACATCTACAACCGTTAGGGAACCAAGAAAAGACAGAAATACGAACGGATATATCTAGGTGAAGTCAAGTGATCAAAATTACATATATTTCCTTCTAAGTTTAGCAAATAGCATGGCAAACTTACTATGCACTCCTATATATATCTCATGCGGCGGTTATATAAAATTTATATCATTTTAAATTTCTTATGTATCGTTTTCTCGTTTCATTTTTTTTTTAACATTTTAGTATGTCGCATGGTTCAAAGTATGTGGAACGTGGTCATGAGCCGCGACTAGTTATCGACAATGTTACTTATGACTATCAAGGTGAATACGAGTGTCGTACAACCAATTACATTAATGGTCAGGAACGTGTAGCCGTATCAGAATCGGTGTCATTGCAAGTTGTGGGTATGTTGTACTATATTTTTGTATATATATATTATCACACACACATCTATACCAAACGCACTCCAGAGTACCTCTTTTATGCTATTAAAAACGTAACACAAATGTATGCATTGATACGTAACTGAGAAATTATAGAAAAAAATCTCTGAATCTTTGTAACATTTTACAGATTCTCAAAAAAAAAAAAAAGTATCAAAAACCTCAATGCATAATAAATCAGGTCAGTGCAAGGTATGTATTGAAAAATATTATGTGTGTGTGTGTGACCAATGAAATTTTTTACAAAACTTTTTACAAACTGCAATGTTATGCAAAATTCGAATATTGACCATTTTAAGGTTATGTAAGTTATAGCTGCAATGTCATGTAACAGCGAAAAACACACAGCTTATCATCAACATATTACACACGAATCGTTATAGGTACAGGAAACAATGTAAATTGATGCAATATACTGTAGCTGCAATAGGACACAAGAGATCACAATCTTGACAAAAACACCTGAATATGGATTTATATATTTTATCGTAAATTCTACTATTTTCTATTAGGAAGAATAAAATAAGTCAAAAATGGAAGATATAAAGGTTCTTGTCAAAAATAAAAAGCATCTATGAACCCAACAAATTATATATATATTGGATGAGCAATGAATACTGAGTTAATGTCTATCTATCTATCCGTCCTTCAATTTTATATATGCATAGAATTTGAGTAACAAAATCAGACAAATTCGGTTAACAGCCACGCCCATATCAATTTTAAAAAATACCTACAAGTTACAAAACTGTATCAAGTAGAAATTTGGTCTAAAGATAGATGCCCATGTGAAAAATTGCGTAATGATTTAACAGACACACCCACATTAATTTAAAAAATCTCTCAAAGTTAAAAAAAATTAAATATAAGTCATAACTCGGTAGAAAAAAGTGAAAAATGGACGTAATTATTTAACAAACACACCCACAATTAATAAAAAAACAATCTTTTAAGCAAAATTTAACCTTTGCTGTAAAATCCAACAAGAATATATTTAAATATGTAGCCTTTAGCAGAAGATAAAATTGTTTGCATGCCACACCCACACGTTATCTAGAAAAAGCAAATTTACTTTTAATACATAAGTGAAATTGCAGAAGAAGTCTTGTAAAATTGAACAGATTGGGAATGGCAACTGTAAAGTGTAAAAAACCGTTACTTTTTCTTTTTCTATTTCAGGAGCACCTCAAGTTTTGCGTTTACATCCATCTATGCATACGGTATTGATAAAACGTGGTGATCCGGCCACCCTAACATTGGTGGTATGTGCTGATCCGCGACCGCTACGTGTCGCCTGGGAGTGGGGCTCTTTACGTTTGGATGCTGGTCAAGCTATTGGTATGTATTTTCTTTTTTGCAGTTCACTTTAAATTTAACCATTTAGATTTTATTTTTGTTGTACATTTTCAAACGTATTTGTCTCTCCCTCTCTCTCTTTCTCTTTCTTTTTCTCTTTTATATCTGGCGCGACCACATACGAAATTCATGTGTTGAAATTTTTGAATCTAACTAATTAAACAAACTAATTTGACAATCTAATCTACACAAATTTACATAACATGGCCAACAATATGGTGATGCGTGATACCAAACTGATGAAACTTATCGCTTAATGAAAAATCATCATTATCAATGGCAACAATAACAACAACGATGACAACAATGATTACGTAACGGCAACTTTAATTACAACAATGCTGGTTTGAACTTCACACACACACGCTTATTTGAAATTTTAACGAACCACAAACCATCATCACATACATACATGTAAACATATAACCGCTCTCGTATCACATGTCCGTTTTCTCAACCCCCTCCCCCCCCCCCCCCATTTCACCCATCCCCTTGTGATTTGGTTATGCCAACAAAATCATAATTAATGCCCGACCATATAATACCGTTTGCCTACATCCCTAATTAACGTAAACGTTATTGTTACGTGTAACGCAAAAATTATTTAAATTTAAAAACATCTGCCCACCGCCCACCCTTACATACACACAAACACAATTATAATAAAATGCGGGCTTTAAAAAAAAAAACAAATTTCATATAATTTCATAAATAATGAAATTAACCTAAAACAAAAATTGAATATATATGACACACATACACTGATTGATTGTATTGTACGTTTTTTGTTGAACGCTATAAATAAAAAAAACAATACAGATCGTTTTCGTGCCGATGATTTATTGCAAGATTCACGTGAAGATTGTTATCTATCTACGCTACATATACATCATACCACCGAACATGATGCTCGCCCTTATTATCTGGTAGTGGAGAATGAACGCGGCACCGACCGTCATGCCATACAATTGAATGTGGAGGGTACGTTTACAGGTGCAGATAAACAAATCACATTTTTTTATTTTTCATGTTTTATTGTTGTTTTGCAATTGTCTCGTAATACATAGAGAATACATTTAGTTAAATTATTCTTTATTACATAGACTAACTCATGCGTATGCTTGACTAAATTATTATTATTTTTGTTATATATTATTTCTTTTAAATAATTTTTATAGAATTTGTAAGAATTCGATTTAGGTCTTGGCGAAATCGTACAGGGCTAAAAAAATTGCATGATTAATAACACATATCTACAGAGAAAACGGCACAAAGCATTTAAAGTCAGATATCCAAAAGGTCACTAGTAGACTGTCAGATTGTCGACCAGAAACGATTTATAATATTCTGAAATGTATATCCGTCTGTTTTTGGCACTCTTACACATAGTCATAAAGTACTAAATTTTCAGTTCTTGAGGTACAATTTTTAGCACAGCTTTTTCACGTAAAACGTTCGTTAAATTGGGCAAAATTGACCATGAGTCACGCCCATAATAGACAAAAATATATTTCTCTGTGTCAAAAAATGAGCTATAAAGTTAAAATTCGGTATACAGATCATTAATTATTTCATCTTTCTAAATGCTGAAAATGGGCACAATCAGATTATAAACACGACCACAATCAACAAAAATCTATGTATTTGCTAAAAAAGATTGAAGTTGAAAATTATTACGTACTATTATCTCATCAATGGATGTGCCAAAAATAGGTGTGGTCGAATAACAGACACGCCAACAAATTACAATAAACCATACTATGAATAGGAGTCGACTTGCAAGTTGATACGTAGTACCTGCACTATTGAGGGCGTAATCGTGTAACTGCCACGTCTAGTAATTATTCATACCAGGGGAATATTTAAGAGTTGGCCAGGTTTATTTTTTTTTTTTTTTATTTTAGTTTAAATGGAATCCTCAGTTAAAGTGTCTGCTCCTTCTGCTAACGTAAACTTGAACATAAATTTTAAATAAAGTATTCTCGATATACATATAATATATACTTTTATATATTGTGTTTTTTATATGATTCCAGAACAGAATAACTTCTTTTCGTTCATTTCATTTTAAGTTGTTTGCTTTATAAACAGTCATCTACAAACAAATTTTCTGATTAATTAAAAAAAACTTAAATTATCAGCGAAAATATTTTTTTTTTTTTTTGTTATATTAGAAAAATATTTGTTTAAACCTTTTGTTTTATTTATTTAACATTTATTAACATAAAATTACATTAGAATAAGAAACACCTGTGTAGTGTATTACCAACAATCATCTATTGTATGCTTGTAAATAACATTTCATTAATGCATTCTAACATATCTCTTCGGAGTTAGTATATATATGTATGTGTAAATATAATAAATTAGAATATTTTACCTCTATTTTATCTTCATGCTTACGAACTAATTTCACAAATTATCGCATAACGTTCCCCTCTCCACCCCTACATCGTCATTATCCATTCGTTTGATAATGCTGCTTGTTACACGGCTTGTGGGAATCATGAACAATTATCACTATTAACATAAACCGTTATGGCATGGTTGCCGTTATTATGTTATTAACAACAACCTGATGCCGCTTTACAGAACCACTGGAAATGAGTTATTTGTTGGGTATAGCTGGTGGTTGTTTGGCTGCCACATTTATATTGATCTGTTTGTGCATTTATGCGATACGCCTGAAAAAGTGCTGCTTTAAAGGTAAGCCTATCTTATAAGCGTATTATTTAATATTAATAAGTAAATTTATGTAAATATGAAATGACAAGTGAGTGAAAAAGATCTGCTTTGTAGTGAAAATATTTACTTTTTCTCTATATTTTGCTGCAATAAACAAATAAAAACTTGTATTTCTTTCACACAAAAAATTCTTAATTAAATTTCACTTTTTCTATAATTTTTATTTTTTTGTACAGAAATTTTCTTATTTCATAATGTAAAAGCAGAAACTTGCATTTTCTTTAATTGTAATTCTTATTTTGAGTAATTTATTACTTTATGTTGACATATCCTTTACATATATACAGTTACCGTCAGATGTGTAATATTCGTTATTAACAACATAGTAAAATTGTAACATTTCTGATGTGTAAACTTTTCTCCTTTGTCTACCTGATACGCATTTTTTTTTTTTCTTACTAGAGATATTTTTATAATGAAAGCATTGAAAAAAGTAAGAAGGAAAAGAAAAATGCAAAAATGATAAACGCAAACATATCACTAACATTATTATTTTTAGGAAATCATATTTATTGTCTTGTAAAAGAGGGTGGGTGAATGTGATACGTATATTTTTATACCCTTTACATAAGATACTTAGTTTGTTATTTCATTTGTAACACACGGTCGGTGGTTTTGCAATCCTCATAAGCGTAAATTTTGAGATTTTCAGCTGAAATTTTATACAAAATATTTACTTTTGAATTTCTAACTCTTTGGAGGGTCAAGGGACACGGCCACAATTGACAAAAATCTATTTATCTGCCATAAAAAAATGAGCAATTGAATTGAAATTTCGTACACGGATTGAAAATTATCCTATCCATCGATGTACCAAAAATTCAAGACACGCCTACAATCGAAGAAAATCTATATATCTATAAAAAAAGTAATCTATAAACTTGTATAATTATCCCATCCATCGATGTGCAAAAAATAAGTGGGGTCGGATAGCAAATAAACACATCTTTCAAAAACGGTCGTGGTATTAAACAGAAGAATAAATGTATAAATATTTATCAATTTCATAGCCTATAGAGTAATGGACGGATCCTGATTTCTTACTATTGGCTCCATGTTATTTAAACAATAATTAACAACAAAATAAAAAAAGCACAAGCGCGTTCACGACCGAGAAGACTAATTGTCAAATTGAAGAAAGTTGAACAATAAAAATAAATAAATAAAATGAAGATTTTATGATGTGTAATTATAAAATTCTCATTCTTGCTGTCTCTTTTTATCTGCGACTCTCTCTCCCTCTTCCGCTCACTACAATCTGAAAGTGAAATAAATGGAAAAGCGAAAAAACGAAAAACAAAAAATGGCCGACAAAGTGCCCCAAGACAAATGAAATGAAACCAACGGACATTTTATTATTTATTTATTTTTTGTTTGTTTATTTACTTTGTCCCTTTTCCCTCGATTTCACTGCAGTCTTGTCCCTTCCTGTCAAGCTTTATCAAGCAAATGAATGCTATTTATATGCCAGGTAAACAAGAACCTCAGTTACCCTGCCACACATAAGAAAATTATATAATTGACCAGCTTCAGGCAACTTGATATGGTAATCTTTAGCAGCCCTATTATACGTTTAATTAATTACAGAGTTGTAATGGATTCAATCATCCCCTTAATCATTTCTTCTTAATACTGTTGTACCTTACGCATAACTCGTAAAAACAATGTTAACATTATTATGATTTTTATAAGTGAAGTTTTTCTTAATTATTGTTTTTCTTTTTTTTTAAATATAATTTTTCCTGTTTACTTTACCCCTATTCTCCCCCAGAGAATACATTTTCCGTTGTCCTTTTGGATAATAATTTCATTAATTCTACTCAAAGAATGTTATAATTTTTTTGTTTTCTTTCATTTTTTTGTTCAGCTATTGTTTTATACAGCTTCTCTACTGATAGAATAATGAAACCATAAAGATAAAAGTATACGAAAAGAGCAACCGCACAATACAAGAGTTTAAGTAAAAAAATATAAATAAAAGAAAATATAGAATGAAAATCAAAAAACAAAAATTGCATACGTTGTACATAAGTACGGAATTTTTAATTCAAAAATGACTTACGAAATTAAACAAATGGAGAAATGCCGGCAATGTTTTCTTTTTTATATTATAAAATGCTACAGCTCTTCTCCATGGAGTCGTGGGGGATTGGTAATGCAACAATAAAGAAATAAGAGTAAAATTATCAGTATTATACATTTTCATTATTCAAACAATTGTACATAATTTTAGAATATTTGTAGAAACATTTGTGGAAAATTTCATCCGTATACTTCTTATAGTTTGAAAGCAGTAAAGAAAAATCTTTAAAAAAAAATAACAATACTTAACGTTTTCTTATATTTTGGGCGAATCCAACAATAAAATTAATCCATTTTTAAAACATAAATAAATGTACTACTTAGCTTTATATCCACAAAATTTCACTTTAAAATTTCAATTTTTACGCTATTGAACTTTTCAAGAAGCTTGAACACTTTATTTTTTATTCTTATTAAAAATGTATACACTTTCTTTGAAACTTTATTTGATACTAGTAAATAGGGGACAATCAACTAATTACATCTTTACTAGAAAATGGAAGATAGAAAGAAAAGTCAAAAATTTTGAAAATTTTGAGCTTTGCCGAAGAAGAACATATTCTGATAAATTTCTCATTGTGGGTATGCAGGAATTAGTACCAAGTAAAAAAGTTATATTTAACTTAAGTCAAATCTTAGATACTCATCATTTAAGGGTAATAAGATACAAGTAATGACTGGCAGTGAAAGGAGTATCAAAAGAAATTTTGTGAGAAAAATCAATTAAAAATCTCAAATTGTTTGGTTAAAGTTTCCTTCGACTTATTTTACTTAATTACAATACTACTCTGGATATCTCAATTTTATAAGCGGGAGAATATTTACCATAGGCAAACATACAAATGGACAGAAAGACATAGCTTTTATATGAAATATTAAACCTAGGATTACTCTTCATTTTAAACTAAAAAATATCATTCTAGATTTTTGAAGTATTATCTGAGCGACATAAGTAATCCTCTTCATTTCAGGAAAATAAAGAAAATCATCTAAGGATCATGTGTGATCATTTTTACCTTGTATAATTTTTGAGTGATGCGAAAAATATGTTTTTTATATTTCAATTTTACCCACCGGGACTATGTTTGTCATAGATAGTATGTCTATAATGTGGACAAACAGACATAACTATTGCAAATCGTTTCAGAATTTTATCGAATAATGAAATATATTTACTGTGTAGGGTCTTCAATGCTTTATGCTTTCTTTCTACAACATTTTCATAAGCTGAGTTTACCCTCGGTAGCGAAGTGGTTTCACTTCAGTTTTAATGTAAGCAATTGTGTTAACATGAAAATTAATTTGAACTGATAAAAATTCAAATTAATTTGAAAAGAAAAGAAAAAACATTCTTAATAAATCCATCATTTGTGTTGATGTTACTGTCATTTGCGGTTGGATTGGTATGTAAATGTATTTCTTTTTTCAGTAGGAAATCTTTACTTTGAATTTCCTTCAATTGCAACAGTATGTGCAACGAACGGAAGACTAACTGGCATACGCACATTGATTTACACATATATATATAACTTATAAAAAAAGGTCCTTTGCTTACTCAGCAGAATTAGTAATATAAAGTATGTCACGGAAACAGGAAATGCATGCACTACAAATAACATCCGCTATATGTTAAAAATAAAAATAAAAAACACAAAAGTTCTTAACAAGAAATGAAACCTACTGCCATATGCAATCTATTACAAAATACCATACACCTGAAACACTCACAACTAACAACTTTGTGAAAGATTACCTGACAAAATTGCATCAGTATGTATGCAGGTGCGTAATATATAGTTCATGGCATAAGCCACTAACTATACTGTCAATCATTTTGTCAATTTGTCAAAAAAAAAAATTAAGTAAAGAAAAAACGTAAGCAAAATAAGCAAGCGTTATGAACAAAGTGAAAAGAAGCCTTCAAACAAATTATGTACTAAGTAAGCAAACGACAGATTTTAACAGTTGTAATATCAATGATATATAGTATATAACCATTAATTATTAAACTAACTTCTTGCCTTACTATGCTAAGCAAGATAAAGCTAAAGTAAAGTAAACGAATATTTTATAAGAAGCTTAAATAACAGTAAGAAGAGATAGAGAGAGAGAGCCATTAAGAAGTGACACGTAACGTAACATTTCAACTACAAATTCCAAATAACGGTGGAATTTGTAGATACCCGCTTAATAATTCATGCGAAATGTCAATATTTGACACTTTCCTATACTACCCCCACACTCACTACTCTCTCTTCCCATATTACCATTTAAAAGAGTTTTGCTTACGCTAGCATCACACACATCCATACATAAATACACTTTGTATACAGCCTCCCATCCAGCTCAACATATCTGACCAGCCATTCATCATGCATAAAGCACACAATCGACGAATCCAAAAGAAAAAAAAAAACTTCCAATTTCTAACACATAGAAAAAAGGGACGTTTTTGCAAATTTATGTTCTTCAGGTGAATATCAAATTCACGGTGTCATGGCGTCAGAGCTACAGCTACACATTTCTATTAAAGTTGGAAAACAAATTGTTCAAATTATTGAGAATCTTAAAACATTCTCAGCAACTGTATGGAATTTTCATCTCTCCTAACGTACATACACAAACAATGTAATCAAACCCAATGAAAAAAGATATGCTTGTAATGAAACATGTAGCAACTACAGTCGTGTTCTTCGTATCCGTTTTATGTATACTTTCTGTTTATTTATATTCTCTATATATCTCTTTTATGCAACTACTTATGTGTTTATTTTTATTATTATTATTATTACTTACAGGTAGTGGCGGTTATAAATCATCTGATAAGGACAGGTAAGCTTGAATGCAAAGTAAACTATTTGTTATAAAGTCGTGGAGTTTGTTTTTATAGAATCTTGTAAATATTTTATATACTTATGCATAATAGATTACAAATAGTTGTTGAAAAAATCTGTTATGATGAGTTTTTAATCAGAATTTTGTTTTAAAAAAAAATATTTATGTGTATAAACGAAAGATAGTAGATAACATATACATATATAATCAAAATCTGAATTTGAACCCTATTTAGCTGAAAATATAACAAATCTGAATTCATTTAACCATGTTCGTCTGTCTGTCCACGTAAATTTATGCGCAAGCTAGGGGTCACATTTTTTGAGATATTTCAATGAAATTTGGTACAAAAAGGTGTATTAACCCAAAAAGAAAGCGGATTAAAAATGAAAAAAAAAAAGGACGGACGGACAGACAGACACATAAGCGAACATAGGTAAATAATCAGATTTTGATTCTGATTAAGATTAAATATACTTTTTAGGATCTTTGACACTTATCGCAAAAGAATTGACAAACTCTATAAAACTTTCATCACTAAGGAGAAGGTTATAAAAATTGGAAAAAAGAAAAAGTTTTCAATTTTCAAATAAGTCCGTGTCATATTTTATAAATCTACAATAATAAATACAAAATAGAAAATTCATGATTGAAAAAACTTTCTAATATAAACTAATATCTTATATCAATCGAGTAATTTTTACTTTTCCAATCCTTCCTTTGTAGTGAAAAAGCTGATTTGAAGTCACGTTCGGATAGCACTAGCGGACCGCAAGGTGATTCCATTTATACAACCCCGGCCGGTTTTCATCACCAACAGCAACAGCAACAACAACAACAGACACAGCAACAGCAACAACAACAACAAATGCATCATAATCAGCAATTAGCAGCAGCTGCTGTAACTAATCATGGACATGGATCACCCGAAGCAATGAAGGTACGAATGGCTGCAATGATTTTACAGCCGCCCACTAGGGTCTAGCAGGCAATAACTAATGATAATAATAACAGTGAAACCGAGACAATTGACAAAATTGTAGCAACTGATATAATAACTACTACCACTACTACTACAACTGTAACTACACCCATTACAACGACAACACCTACTACGGAAAATTCTGTTAAAGTTTTCAACTTAACTACAACGACTATTACTTCTACTTTTACTATAACAACAACTACTACTAGTCCGACAACACATAATAATAATAATAATAATAATAATAACAACAATAACAATAATAACGCTATGACTGTGGTAAACCAAAATCACTTAAATGCCGACCTAAGAGATGAAAAACCTCAAATAAATGAATTGCTTACAGACAAAAACCAAATTGACCAAGTAAATGAAAACCAAAAACTACTAGAAACTCTAAACTCGTTAAATAGCCAAAGTACACTAGAAAATACCAACACCAACACCAACACCCAACAACAACAACAACAACCACATAAAAACAGCAGCAAACTAAATGATTTAAATAATATTAATGTAAAAATATGTTTAAATAACTGTAGTAACGACGAAGAGCAGCAACAGCAAAATCTTAGTGATAACAGTTCATTGCACAGGGCAGGCGATAGTGAAGAGTCGTTAGTTAAAACAACAGATAGTTTTGTAAATTTAACCGATAGTGTAGTTAGTACAATAAACGATAAAATAGCAGTTACTGCCACTGTCCCAACCGACAATAAGCACCGCTCACAGCCATTGGCCGTGCAGTACGTAGACGAGGAGAGTTGGTTGCTAATACAAAAGCTTACGATTAATAATCCATTTTACCGTTTTCACAAACAGTCCAAGTCTTTGAAAGAAACGTACACACGCAAGGAAACCTCTTTAAATTTGGTGGCCTCGCATATACGTAAATTTAGTTCCGATACCGATTTAAGGAAGTTTCTTTCAAACGCCACCAATACGAACACTAATAATTGTAATAGCGTGCAAGTGAAATTGCATAAAACAAAT
This sequence comes from Crataerina pallida, assembly GCA_949710015.1. NCBI lineage: Eukaryota > Metazoa > Arthropoda > Insecta > Diptera > Hippoboscidae > Crataerina > Crataerina pallida. Next base: position 27,465,848 of record OX453290.1, on the reverse strand, counting down.
GTTGTAGTTGTAGCCAATCATAAGCAAAATAACAACAATAATAACAACAACAATAATCTTAAGATAAAGGGAAAATCGAAAAATTTGTTAAACTTATATATTAAGGGGGAGGGGGAGGGTGTTACCAATCTAGAGTTCAGCATCAAGCCCAACGATAACAGTACCGTAATAACGAATCCATTCTCCATCTTTCACGATGACGAGGCCCAAATGACGTTACGTGTAGACAGCCGCTTAAGATGTGCCTCCAATGCCAGCCGTCGTTTTCTGCATAAACCCCAACAACGAGCATTTATGAGTCAACAACAATTAACTAATAGTAATAATAATATAAATAATAGTAGTCATATAAACAATAACATTAATAACACTCATCAGCAGCATATGTATGGGGTGCCCATTAAACATTTTGAAAGACAAGATTTCATCAAGGAATCTGAATCGGATTTAATTAGATTGAGTAGAAAATCAAAATTGCAAAGTGGCTCGTCGGGAAATGTTTTCAAACAGATTTCATTGAAGAAATTACACAAGACGAATTCCGCCGCCCATACAGATTTGCGAGACACCATCAATGGTCCACAATTAAAAAAACTAAAACTGAATTATCCCTCCACCACTCAACAGCAGCAGCAGCAGTTGGCAGCACAAAGATCAAAAGTAATGCTACCAGTGGTTACTGCTAACAATCCTACCACCGCCGCCACAACCCCTAAGCATAACTATTTTTCACGATTGCAGGCTAAAACCCGACAAGGCATACAAAAAATTAAAGACAAGTGCCGAATGATCAGACAAGATCCCGCCCAATTTACACGTAGATCTCAAGCTGGTTCATTTCAAACCATCGCCAAAGTAGAAAGTTTTCGCTTTATTAACGATAAAACCTATATTAAGCATTACGAGAACCGTTGCCATAATGCGACCAATGTTTATAACGAAGCTCTGCAACAGCAACAGGACCGCATTTTATACAAAAGCTATAAGTCTGAATTAGATTTATCGAAAAATATCAACTACCTCGAAACCTATTTGAATGAGAATTTCGACAAACATTCAGACTCGATGCAGCGTTCCCCGGAGCCGAGCACTAAACAGTTTCCCATTAAGAAAACATGGCCGGCCAATCATGAAGGGGGTCAGCATTGTCGTAGTCTGTCACAGCATACCAACGGTCATACTAATAAACATAACTATGAAAATGTCACAACACTGCCCTTGCAGCAAAGCGATTCCTTAACCAGTTCCGATTACGCCTCCGTATTCAGTCCTGGCTGCAAAGACCTAACAACATGTAAGACTGATAAAGAATCGAATTTGCTTTATGAACATTCCAAAGTTATTCCACATTATTCCCGAGATTACGATCCAATTGACATGGTGGTAGGTCCTCGAGCGATACCTGGCGAACACCTAAAAATGGAGTGTTTCTTTGAAAATCTAAATACATCTCTACCAAGTTGTGACAGCCAAACTGAAGCATTACTAACCAATCGAGTGGAGAATGATAATATTGTGAAGGAGGAGAGTGACGATGAAATAGCGGCCAATAATATAAGAATTTTAATAAATGCTACAGAGGACTTTAAAGATATCCACCATCCGGCAGAATGGTATGGCCCTGTATTACCCACCTCACCCGTTAAACCATCAACTGATAGCATATCGGCTATAGATTTTTACCAATCTCTCAATCATCACTTGCAGCAAGAACAGGAAATTGAAGAGAAACTATTACCCTATGAAACCTATTTAAACGAGGTGCACAAATCATTGACACCTTCTTCCGTAGAATCCTATCAGCCCTCTAATTCTCTGTATTGTAAAAAGGATATATACAATTATGAAACGGAAGCCATGTTACGTCCAGTCAGCAGTAATAGTCGTCGTAGAGATCATCTTACGAAAAGATCGCCCATGAGTCGGCATAGGTTGCGCACCAAATCACTTATGGGGGACAAAAGTCAGAAACAACAGCAGCAACATTACCGCCCATTAGATTATGTTACACCGCCTGAAGATTTTACCTCAACCGATAGTAATTTAATGCTGCAGCACAAAACTCTTAATTTAGTTAATTACCGTAGTGTGGGTTTGCACAATTCCATTAAATCAACAACGTCTTCCTCCTATAAAGCATCCCTCTCGAATTCCTCCTCCTCAACATCATCGATAGCACAACATCATTTATATGGTGGTGGTGGTGGTGTTGGCTGTGATAGTACTGGCGGCGGCAGCACCAACGGTACTTGCAGTGTTGGCGGCAGTGGTAAAAATAATCAATTACATCAATTTAAAGTTTTGTGTTCCGCCAGTAATGCGAACATAAACAATATGCCGGTGAATATTGTCCAACAACAACAACATCAGCACATAAGACGTCCATCAAATGCATCAAATACATCTTCATCGGATAATTTTGATAATTTCATTAGCATGAGAACGTCAGTTAGTGGCGGCAGCACCAACAGTTATCATAAAATGCCAACAAAACGATCCAACTACACCAACCAATCCACCGCCACAGTCACAACAAATCTACCCCACTATACACATATTCAACGTTCCCCAAGTACAGTCAACAATTTGAGCTGCTTAGAATCTGTACCACCACTGTCGTACAAAAGCTTAAATTATTATGGTGGTGGCATTGGATTAATAGGTAACCAACAATTGCCGCCCGAATTATTGTACAGTATACCACACAAAGGCCACTCGACATCGTCCTCCTCGAATCACTCATCGAAATTGTCCAATTCCTCGTCAACGTCAACTAATTCATCGTCCAATATACAAACGGCCCAGAAAAAACACTATCAGGGTAATGCAACAACAGTTACAACAACAACAACACCGATAGTAACAGCAACTACTCACATAAATTTAACAAAATTATCGACCAATACAACACCATCTGCCATTGTGGCGGCTGCCGTCTCCTCGGTCAACTATCACAATCATCACCAACAACAGCAACATAACAATTACCCACAAGCAGATAATCGTCACGATAAGTTCATAGTTGAATATGAATGTTAGCAGAAATTTTTGTTCAGTAAACAATTTCATAAATATTATGAACGCAACTATGCTGCCAAATGCTTAAATGGCATTTATATTGTGCATATGTATGTGTATGTATATGAATGGTTTATATAAGCATTTTTTTTTTTTTAAGTTGTTCGAAATCACACTTATTTGTTACTAACTTTCTATTTGAATAAATCATGAAGAACTTTTGTTTTCAGTGGTTGGTTTTTTATGCTTTTTGTGTTTTTTTATAATTAAATGAAATTTTACCCATTAAGCATAATTTGCCATACCCACTCCTCGTACCATTCCATACATATATATCTGTTCAGGTTGTTTAGTAATTAACTTAAACTAAAGACAGCTTTTATCTTTACCCAATTTTAATTAAATGATATTTGTTTACTTTTATAACGAATATATTTTTAACTACGCGTGTTTAGAACATTTCAATTTCATGCTCCAGGGTATTTTTCGACATTCAGTTTTATTATTATTATTATTCTATATTCATGTAAAAAAAAACCCTCTACATCTACAATGGTGGGCGTGGTAAATCTGTAAATATGCGCCCTCTAATAGTGTACGTATTACGTATGAGCATGCAAATGAAGTTTTACGTCGAGTATGGTTTTATGTAAATTGTAGGCGTGTTTGTAATCCGAAAGCGCACATTTTTGAAAGATTTTTTAAATTGTGGGCGTAGTTCTTCATCGATTTTGCCCATTTTAAACTGCATGCAAAAGCTAAGAGTGTTTGTAGAAAACTTCAGCTCAATATCTCAAAATTGAAAATGCCAATAACAGACGAACACACGCACTCATATACCTAGAATGACTCCACTTTTGAAGCTGATTAAGAATATTGGTTTTTTATAGAGTTTCTGACGCCTTATTTTGGGTGTTGCAAACGGAATGACAAACTTAATATATGTGGAGGAGGAGGGTGCAATATTTTTTATATACTATGACTAAATGAATAAATACCAACTGAATATATATGCATATATAAAAGTATTAGAGTTGTAAAAGCACAAACAGCAGCAGTAGCACCACCACCAACAAACAACAAACGCATTTTATAAAATAATAAATTATATTGCTGGCTATTAATTTTCTTATTACTAACATAATTGTTGGTGTTGTTCCATACACATATATATGTTTATGTTCATTTCTGCAAAATATTATAAATTGCAATTAATGCATTCATAACTAATATGACCTAATAATTATAGTAAATAATTTAATTAGTTTATACAAACATTATTAAATATTAAGCATATACGTACGACTACCACTACTCTAAACTAAACTAAATCTAAACTAAACTAATAATCATTTTTATGTACATATACACATATCTAGATAAATACATTTATGTACTTGCATACCAGCTAATGTGAAAACAACTGACAATAATGAGATTCAATTAGGATGAAATTTTTTGCGTTTGCATAAAATTTATTAAAATTCACTAGAACAAGCTAAAACATAAAATAAAATAAAATAAAAAAAAAATAAAAATGAAATTAAATCAAATATACAGTTAGATAATAATGTTAATACATTTCAATAAAACAAACAAAATATATAATATCATTAGTAATATAATAATATTAATAATATTTTTATTACATATACGATATAAAGTAAAATTATTAATTTAGTTAATGATATAGGAGTAACGCATAACAAAAAAATATACAATATTACCTAAAACAAAACAACAATATTATAATTGTGACAGCAAAGAAAATTAGAGCAATTAAAAAACAGATTTATATGGGTTTTCCAACAGGGAATGAACAAAATAATATGAACACCATGTAATGTAATATATCTTGTTGCATGTTGACAACACTGTTTCCGTGTAAATAATACAACGCTTTGTTCTGCGAGGGTTACGAACTGTGACGAAAACAGCTGAATTGTTTACCGTTTCACCAGCGACAGTATCCACAGTAATGACAGCAATCACAAGACATGGTAAAACATCAACGCCGGAGAGTAATAGTGACCAAAACTTTAAGTTAACTGACAGAGACTGACAAATATTAATAAAGAAACATGGGGCCAGACCCCATGAAACGATCTTGACAAAAGTGACAACAGAACACATTACTCACTTACTGTTTCATACAGTAAGCAGTACGGTGGAAACTCCACTAAACTAACACTTATGGAAGGGTTGCAATTACGAAATCCTTTATATCAGTTGTTCATATTATTTTGTCACTCTCCTGTACACGTTTATCATTTATGATTTTTAGTTCTTTTATTATTAGTATAGTTTTTTATACTTAATATATTTTTGGGAAATTGCTTACATATCATATGGTTATTAGCTAAACAAATTTATATTTATAAATAAAAAATAATTATAATTTTAACAAGCACTCTGAGCTTCCATCTAAATACTTATAAATCTGTTAGATGGTGCAAGATTAGCGAACTAACTATAACAAAGACAAATTCATTATAATTATCACTATCACGATTGCAACTTATTTAGGTCTTTGACGTGAAGTAAGGCACGACCTAAGGTTACTCAGTTACTGAAAGGATTATGCAGCTCTATTTTTATGATTCTTAGAGAATTTTTTCAATTGTAGTCATGACTGTCAAGTAATTTCAAATAGGTGAAACTATTTATATGAACTTTCAATAACAGTATTTAGATCTTAGAAACATAAACGTTTCAGTGACAGGCGTAAAAGTTTTAGCAACCATAACTCAATCGATTAAGAGTTTATAAATATATATAAAACAAAAACGCATATACTTTTATAAAAGTTCTTAACACTTCCTTCTCATAGTTGCAATTGAAATGATAATCGTGTTGTAGAGTATATAAAAATAGATTTTGTATTTTTTCCATTAAGTTCAAAAATATTTTAAAAAAAAGATTTACTTCTTACGCACCATCTTGTATGTCATATATTTTCCAAAATTCAATCCCATTCTACCGATTACAATAAAAATATCATATATTGATGAATGGCTACAACAACAACAACAAAACAACATATTTTACTACAATCTAAATGCACAAATAACAAAATGTCATAAAGTCTAGCTTACAGTGCTATTTTCTGACGGAAAATAGGCTACAAATTACATTTTTAAACTATAGGCTGAGAGAGAAAAGTTATTATACCAAATATTAAATTTTAAAAAAATATTTATATTTCTTTTCTTTCACTCTTATAACAATACATTTATTTTAATTTAAGTATGAGTTTGTGCGTGGATGCGCGTATGTTCACTGAAGCTAGTAAATAATTATGAAAGCATGTTATAGTGGATGTGTGGTTGAGAACAACCAAAAAAAAAAAAAATACCAACGAAAAAACTCAATTACAATAAACTTATATATGTGTATGTACATATGTATGTATGCGTATGTAGCATGTGAGGAAAGACAGATTATATGAATTGGATGTCTTTCGCGTATGTTTGTGCAATCGTCTTTAACAAAAATTTATCTCATTTGCGGTTAAACGCAAACACTCTCTTCCTCTTCTCCACCTGTTTAATATTTCTTAAAGATATATGTTTAAAAATATTTTTACATAAATTTTTCTATACTGCGTCTTTAATAATTTTCACATATATTATAAAGTACACAGAATTGTAAGCATATCGCGCAGAGTTCAAAGTTTTGCGACTTTTCGAAGCATAATTTTTATTGTTTAAGACTTTACACAACTTATAAGCAGAGCATAAAGTTGATTCTACAGGTTCGAGGGTAGAGTCCCAGAAGTGATATTTTTAAAAAAGTAATAGTTCCCCCTTAACTCGATATACTTATGCCAGCGATACCTAATAATTTGATTACTGTGTTTATAGTGGGTTGGCTTCTCAAGATAGCTAAAGCTGACTTCCAAAAACAATACCATCCGGTTCAAATTTAGCACAGTTAACTGCTTTGTTAAACAATTATTTTTCACCAAGATTTACATATTTCAAAATAGGATCTTATAGGTGCCATTTTGAACAGACGTGGTACTTACTATGATAATATGCAAATTATCCGTTTTAAAGGCGATTTATAGCCCTTTTTGAAATGCCTATAATGTCTCTTAAGTCTCTTATGATGCCACGCCCATTTTTGACACATCAATGGATGGGATAATTACAGATATGTATGCCAAATTTCAAGTTCAAAGCTAAATTGTTTTGACACACGGGCATACATATCTAGATCGACTCAGTTTTTAATTCTAATCAAAAATATATATACTTTGAAGGGTGCCTGAAACGTCCTTTTGGGTATTACAAATGGAATAACAAACTTAGTATATCACCCAACTTTTGTGGAGGGTATAAAAAGGGGTGAATTATTAATATTTAAATTTTTTTTATGCTAAAAATTTCTCTCCACTACTCTCTACTCTGCCCTCTTTATGTCCTGGACACACACACTCACACACAGTAATCCTTAATTTACAGCTACCCAGTTATTGGTTTTGGTTGATTTTTTTTTTTTGCATCCGTAACATAACACAGGTTTGTGTGTGTGTGTGTGTGTGTGTGTGTGTCACTGAATGTGCGTTTTTGTATACATATTAATGTGACGCGTATAAATGCGGTACCGGTTAACATTTTATTTTATTTAACGAATTCAGTTTTTATTTAACTTTGTTTTCTTCCCTCTCCCATTCATGTTTAATGATTGGTGTTGTGGTATAGAATAGCATTTCCACTTACATCATGTTCAACATGACGATACAACCATTTTTTTTATTTTTCATTTTTTTATTCGTTAGGTTTGCCGTTTTTTTAATGATGCTTTCATCTCTCCTTCTCTTTCACACACTCTCGTTTATCGTTATTGCTTTTTATCACATGCACATGAACATTTCCCTATATATATGTGTGTGTGTATATATACTTGTATTTCATAATTTATGCAACTATCATGAATTATATCCCTGGGTATGCATGTGCCTTTATACCTACAACAAAAAAAAATAAATAAAACTTTTATCTCGACAATAATTTATTTAAATAGTTTATATGAGCCTATCATCTGCACTCATCATTGTTGTCGTCGTGGCGTCATCATTATCATCATCATCATCATCGTCATTGTCATCATTTTGATTATTGTTTGGTTTCTTGTTGGATTGTTGAACTGAAGCACCGCATATACCATCGCACATACTCACAAACTTATTTTTATTTTATTATTATGTCCAGCACTCTGTTTTGCCGAAATATAAAATCAATATGACTGCAATACTATATTTTTTGTTTTGCTGGTTTTTATATATTTTTATGTGTTATGTTTTATTTTTTTTCTTGTTCTTTTTTGTGTTATCTACCAAACACTCATTGGATTTAAACACATGTATTGTCCTACATAATAATATCATTTTCATTAAGGCTCTCAACTCTTTATTAATAAAACAGGGAAAGGAATGAGAAAGAGAGAGGAGGAGAGATAAATTCGCTTACATGCATATATATAAACAAAATAACTATCCTTTATCCAGCATGTTAAAACTTGAGTGTAAATCCTTGTGGTTAGCCAGCCTGCATAGTTTTATGCGTGGAAAAGTTATGATATGAAAAAATATTACATACATACATACATAAATATGTGCAATTAAATATTTCAGTGGTTTATTGTTAATATTTATTATTATTTTTTTTGTTGCTGTTGTTGTTGTTGTTGTTGTTATTGTCTTTGTGAATTTGGTTAGTTGATTGTGCTGCTCAACTTTTTTTTTTTTTTTGTTAGTATTATTACAATTATTATTATTATTATTAATATACTGTAGAGCCTATCAGAGTGTTTTAATTGGTTTAGCTTATCTCTGACAACGTTATATGCATCCATATAAAAAAACATAGCATTTCTTTTATATATTATATACATGAAAAAACATTCGGTGTTTGCTTAATCATTTATTTATAACAATATAAATTGAAATTACGCATTTTTTATTAAGCAAATAAAATAAAATAAAAGTGTGATTGTTAAGTACTTTATTACTTATATTACTTAATTGGTAAACAAATACCATAGAGTAAAAACGTGGTAGGGGATGGCTTAGATGAAAGTTCATTATGAATTTTAAGGAGAATTCCGCTAAAGTCAAAAAGGCATATGTCGATACCCTCCACCGTAATATGCACACGCAGCTAAAGTGACTTTATTATGGATGTTATTGTAGAATGTTTTAGAAGTTTATTCAGAATATTTGGTGTATGTTGCTCCATATAAGTATAAAATTTACCTCAAGATATTGAGATATTATTTCGTAACTATTTGGAAGAGGTTAATGATACTAGGCATTCTAGATTTAGCGCACGCCTAACACAGCCCCGTTTTATTTGTTTTATTATCTTACTTCAGGAAATATTTAGCATAATGATGTTTTTAAAATATCCTATGAAAGCCGTAGTATTACTGCTACAGTGTGTAAAAAATATATTTTAAGACAATTGAAGGTAAAAAAAATATAATTTTTTAATAAAAAAAAAAAACTTCATTAGATTTTGCTGCTGTTTAATAAAATATAACATTCAATACCAAACACCTATTCTCACCGTATTAAACACCATAACCATTGTACTAAAAATTTTTCTTTTAATTTTATTTAAAAAAAAAAAAATAATAAACAATCTCTAACATGATGTAAAGACTGCGGTATTTTTGATTTTTTCTAGGATGTTTATGATTTTCCCTTATTTTTTTTTGTTTTTCTTATGTATATGAAAAACAAAAATTTTTCATTTAATATTTTTTAATTATTTTTCACCAAATTTAAAACGACGAGTTCGAAATTAAGTTAAGTTTTTACGCATTTTGTGCATTTTCCAATTTTTGACTCCATAAAAATGTGTTGAAAAACTCTAATTTTTATATATATGTATATATATATATTTATACTTATACATATAGTGCATTTATGTTTACAAATATTCATCATTTCGAAAAGAAAAATTATTCAAATTGTTTCCAAAAAAAAAAAAAAATCACAGGAAAATTTCATATGTTTTATAGCAAAACTAACAAAAACTTTAAATTCTTTATTAAATTTACCATATTTTAAAAGTTGTGGTGCGTTTGTAATTGGTTTTAATTTTTTTTTTTACTAATATTTTTTTTTTAATTAGAATTCTTTGGTTGTAAATGTGTTTATTACATGGAATAGTTATGCGAAAAATCATAATAAAAAAAAACTGTATATATATGAAGGCATTTTGCGGTTTGCGTAAGCAAGGTCTTGAATATTATTTTTCAATATCTATTTTTTTTTTTTTAAATTGATAAACAAACATTTTAATGAAAGTGGTTTGTGTTAAAGGAAAACAAAACAAAAAAAAAACAGAACTTGTAACCACTGATTGTATGTATGGCATGCCGAACAATGTAATTATATATTTTCCCATATGAAGTCGTTATTTACTTGATTTAATTTATATTTTACTTTAATTTTCTACAAAGTTTCTTTTTTCTATTAAAAAAAATTTTTTTATTTCAAAAAAAAATTTTTTAAATATTTGTACATTTTTTTTTTTTTTTGGTGGATTCTCACTAAAACATTTCTATTCACAAATCTAGCCAATATAAATATTTGATTATTAACAAAATTTTCAAAAAATAATTAGTACGTAGTTTGCATTAGAAATAAATTCGTATTTGTCTAAAGAAAGGAAAAAAAATCAAATGTTCTCAAATTAATTTTACCATCTCCCTCTATTTTAATTAATATTCTGAAAATAAAGACTGCTTGCATTTGATAGCGGTATTAAAAATTTTAATATATAAATTCGTAGCTTATTTTACAAAACTATGCAGCTCTTTTTCAAATTTCATAATATCATCCATTGCCCACTTATAAATTCTTGTTAGAGTTTTATTTTTTAAGCATAAGAACCTTGTATAATATAATATATTTCTTTTTTTCTAAATCGTTTTTACATTTAGGTTATATTATAGTGTTAAAAATAAATTATTAAACTTTGCTTAGAATTGAAAGCTTCTTTTATTGGTTTTGATAGTGACTGATATTTTTATAATGAATTTTTTAGAAAAATGACCACTACTCCAAGCTGGAAGTATATGTTTTACCCAAAAACAAAAACGAAAACGATTGAGTATATGTAAAAATTTTAGCTTAAAAGCTTAAAATTTACAAGAACGCTAACAACTGACTGACGACTGACCAAAAATATATATACTTTGTAGGGTCTTTAAAACTTCCTTCTATATTTTGCAACCGAAATAACAATCTTAATATAAGGAGGCTATAAAAAATCCCCCTTTCAGTAAACTACTCATATTAACTAAGAATTCCTGTCAAGTTTTGCAACCATGACAAAATACAAAGACACGATTTCAAGGAATATGGCTAAATTGGCTAAGATTTTTAGGCTCTTGAATAATACATGTACCGCATGAGATCCCTAAGGCCTTCTTGTAAACCTAATAAAAAATTGAGTAGTCTAGTACCATAATAAGGAGGATATAAAAACAAAAAATTGTCACACCTACTCCTTAGAGATCTCTTGGAAAGTATTCAAAATTTTGTCTAAAACAATTTAAATTTTTAATTTTTTTTTTTTTTTATTCTATATGAGTTTATAAAATGTATGTAAATTTAAATATAATCATACATATATATTTTTATTTTTATTAATATTTTCTGTCATTCAGAAACTCTTCATTTGAATATGTGCAAAGTGCGTACTACAAAACTTAACAATTTCCCATACCCACCATAATAAGCATGAGTTGGCATGCAAAAATGTAAGCATAAAAAATAAGTGAAAAAAAAACTATTAAAATTTCGTGAATTGTGGTGCTGCCCAAGCGTATTAAATAGAGGCAAAGAGAACCTAAACTAATAGCTTAAAGAAATGGTGGGTATGTAAGATTCGTTTAATTTTTTTTTTTTTATTGTTTTTTTTTTTTTCTTTTTCATTTTTAAATAATTAACTACTACACTTTTTAATAAACGTAATTTTTTTAATTTTTTCAAATTTTTATTTTTCTTGATTTATTTTTTTGTGATGATGATGATGATTGTGTGATGATAATGATGATGATAAAGAACGAGTATGTGTTTTGTGCATTTGTATATTTCATCTTAATTTTTTCGTTAAATTTTTACATTGAAATTGATTGCCTTCAAATTTTTTATAGGAAAAATTTAAACAACAAACACAAACACTGCATTCAAAAAAAATAAACAATAAATTTAAAAACAAAAATTTTTTCATTTTCTAGTTGAACCCTTTATCTCAATCATAATAATATTAATTATTAAATACATATATAGAAATAAACACACACAAACATTTTGTACAAAGTTTTGTAAGCGTGTTAAGTAGGAAAGTGTATATTTTACCATCGCCATTAACTAATACATATAAATTGCGACAAGTACTTATATACAATATGTTATGTATATAAATGGTTTTTCCTTTCATAAATGTTACGTGACCGTATTTATACTTTTTTTTCTTTTTTTGCATATGAAATTTCCTAATGAAACCGTATTTGGAAAGTTTGCCTATTTTCCAATTTTTTTTTTTATTATTATTTTTATAATTCATTCATTTATTATTTTAGTTGTAAAGAAGAAACCTAAAAAAAAAAGAAAATCAAAATGATTTGAAGTGAAAGTGAAACCCAAGTTTAATAATGACCTTCTCAACATATCAACATCCCCTTCTCTTCACCCCCCCTGTAGGTGTGTGCGTTCATTAGCTGCAATTTTGTAAACATCTTTAAAATATGTATCCCAGAAAAAATGAAAAATAACTGCCTTTTCTTTTATTATTTACAAATTTTTCTTTACAAAGTACAAGCATTTTATTACGATTTGTTTTGTCAACATATCTTATATATATATAAACAGGGGATGGACAATGTGTAATGTGAACACTATGCAATATAGTACATGTTGGGGACACCGCTTAATGCGACACATATTTATTGCACAGTTGCACGTGTCAAGTGTTGCGTTTTGTTTTGCGGCGGTTAAAACAAGCGATCGATTATTTAATATTGTCCGTTGTCCGTAATGAGAGCATACACAAAACATTGTAAAACATCAGCGGCGAAGACAAGTAGTGGGCTCAACTCTTAGTTAACTGACAGAGACCGACATACATTAAATATAATTGTGGCCACACATTAAACTACCGCGGCTTAAGTGACAGCAGAACTATTCAGACACTTTACATATATATTCCGCGAAGAATTGCAAAACGGTGACCCATGTACTTTATTAATAAATAAATAGTGCGTATATATCGAGTTCATATTATTTTGTCCATCCCCTGTATATTATTTTTTTATATATGAAAAAATGAAAATCTTTACATTTCTATATAAAAGAAAAAAAAATCATAACGTATACTCTGCTTTTTACAATCTATTCCTTTATACATATATACATAGGATATGGCAAATTTATGAAAAACCATTTTTTTTTTTTATTTTATCATTCAATTTTGCTTAAATGAAACAAACAAATTATAAGTAAACAGAAAACAAAATATATTTATATTTAAATATTTAATGTTATTTACAAGTGTTATGTTTCTTATTGTAATTAACAGACGGACAGAGAACACAAAAACAATGAAGAAAATCCAAAATATTATATTAAAGATTGCAAATATTTAGTATGTATTAAAACAATAATAAAAAAAGTAGAAAAAATAAAAAAAAAATATATTTGATCGGAAAAAAAATCAAATAATGTTTATAATGAATAAATCAACGTTTAATTGTGTATGTTTGTGTGTTTTCATTTCAATCTTGTTATTATATTGTTTTACGGTTTCACAATGTTATCCAATTTTTTTTTGTTGTTGTTGCTGTTCGTTTTTCTATTTTTTTTTTCAAACCCCTTTTGGCACATAAGTCTGTCAGTAATTTGATATTTTATTTTGAAAAAATAATCGTACTTTGTAGGTGTGTGTGTGTGCGCATATGAATGTGTGCATTTATGTACGTTATGGTATTGGCAGCAATTTATAATTTTTTTGTTATAAAATAATTGATTTTTATATGATTTCTTGTTTTTATACCATACCCTCCACTAAGTTTGTCATTCCGTTTGTTACAGTTAGAAAGAGACGAAATTCTGTGTAGCCATTTTCTGCACAAAGATCGCTGTTTAGTAAGGGCAAAATTGGTCAAAAACTACGCCCACAATCACCAATAAACTATCCATCGATACCTTAATAATGAGCATGATCGAATAACAGACGCACTCGTAATGTATAAAAACCCGTACTCCACCTAAAACTGCATTTGCAAGCTATTACACTATTAGAGGGCGTAATAATTATATATATGTACATATGTACATATGCCACTCCCACCATAGTAGATGTCGAGGGTATTTAAGATTTGGTATAAGCCAAATTTAATTTTGTTTTTTCTTTTTTTGTTTGTTGTCTTTAATTTGTTATCACTTCTAAAACTAATAATTATTTATTTATGTAATTAAAACAAAGTTATTGTTATTCAATGTGATGCAATTTAATTTTTTTTTTTTTTTTTTTTTTTTTGTTACTGCACTATGAATCCACCACACCATAGAGCACTCATTTTTAAATGTCAATTATCAGTTTAAATATACAAAAACAAAATAATTCGTTAACAAGGAAAACAAAATAACAAAAAAAAAATTGACAAATATTACCGACCGGACCGATAAGACTTATAAAATAATAATAAATTTTTGTAATTTCTGCTCATTAATACATTGATTTATCGATATTTATCGTATCCTAATTGATTACCTTATCGAATTATCATAAACTACTGCTAAAATGCTAAATGCATTTTACTTCAATTTACTTATGTCATTAATAATTAATAATCAATACGTATGTATCGTTTTATAATTAAGTATTGGTATCTTAAAAGAAAAACTTACTTGACTAAACATATACATCGAATTATCGCTTATTATACATTTAACGTCATGTCTATTAATTATCGCCTTATAAGAAATTGTGGGTAAAATACAAACTCATGCTTACTTAACACAATGCGAGGGTGGTCCCATAAGTACCAGAAAGAATTTGGGAAAACATTTTTCGTCAATCTTCTCAAAATAACCAAAGACACTTTCAAAAATTAAGCTATAAGCTATTTAATTTGGTACTGTTAATTATTACTTGTTCTATCTCTGATTTAACAGGAATTCCTGTTGCAGTTATTAGTATGTATTTAATGTCCTTATTTATTGTTTCAAAATATCGATAAATCATTGTAATAATATGTGATAGAATAACATATTTTTCATAAACACATTACACAATACCACTTTTTTTAATTATTAAATGAATAAATCTAAAACTTACATTATATTAAATACCCTATGAATCGGTAAGTTATGACTGCGATATTTGATCATAACTTTGAGAACGTACCCTAAGACAATAACTAAATAATACAAGTTTTACAAAAGACTGTGATTATAATGAAAATCTTTTTCACATTATATTTCAGAAATTGTCAATATAACTTCATAAGTAGTCAATTTAATTACAGATTAATCATTTTAATTTCCGTAATGGTCTTTTGTATCTCAGATATTCTACTTTCATTTCATCAATATTCATTTATATTTCATAAATAGTTTTTTATCCTTAAAATAGTTTAGTTTTTTTTCAAGAACTGTTAATTATACTTCGTAAATGGTTAAAATAATCTAAGAAACAGTCAATTTTAGTTTGTCATGTACATCATATATAAATAACCATTTTTAAAGTCAAATTGACTAGTTTTGTCTTTAAAATAACTACATACATATATATGAAATGTATGAAACAATTTCTATTATTAATATAGAAATAGTGAAGTACAATATTATTCAAGAGCTAACAATTGTGATAAGACTTCTCTTAACTCTTGACTTATCTATCACATTACGTTATGCATTGAACTTAAATGACCCAATAGATACAATTCATTATTAGAGCTTAACGATTTTCACAGAATGTGGCCAAAAATGTGTTGACCTTATTTATATTCTACAATATATTTTCGTTTGCCATTGCATCTGTTATTCCAATTACAATTGAGTGAATGTAACAAATATGAATTTCAACCATTTGTATATATTTTATTAGTGATTTTATTTTCATGTTTGTTCTGAATTGCTGCCTTTACACCTGGATTTTATTATCAAAATGAGCACAATTCCTCTTTTTTTTTCTTTTCGCTCCCATTATGTTGTTATGCTAGCAACAAGAATTATTTTAGTGAATTGAAAGAAAAAAAAAAAAAAAATTGAACAATAAGTAATGCTGCATTATCGTTAACACAACTGCCAGATGGCAATGGAAAGGAAAGTGGCAAAAGTTTGGAACGTGAATGTTGTGATAAATCAAATGGCACCTCAACTTATTAGATGGGAATGTGATGAGAGTATGAGGATTTTTTCCATGATATTGTGCTTACACAAAATTTGCTTTATACTACATTTTGTTTGATTGATTATATAAATTCTTCTTCTTCTTCTTCGTCTTCCTCATCTTCCTTTTAATGTTGTCTTATATTTTCAGTTTTAAAATTTAAATTCTTTTTTTCTAGTTTACATTTATGTGGACACCTGTGGTGAGCTCTACTGTACGTTAATATCTATCAAAAATGAATCAAACTTTTGTTTCAAAATAATTTGTTACTTTATAAACTAGATCTCGCTCTGTCTAACTGTCTTCTTTTTTAATATTTTTTCATTTCATTTCATTTTTTTTTTTTTTTATATAAATGTATGCTATTTAGATTACACACATAGAGTACGTCATGATATATATCTATCCCTTGCTATAAATCCTTATATATATATATTTTTTTTTTTAATAAATACATAAAAAAGTGGAAAGTGTACCCACCATGATTATAAATATTGTATGAAAATTTTTATATTGTACGTATGTTAAGCAATGTGAAAAACTGAATTTTTTTTAATGGTTTATTGATGATTTTGTTTCTTTTTGATTAATTTCCTCTCCAAATACATACCTTTGCATATTCGTATATATAAATGTAACATATATAGAGAAAAAAGTGAAATTACATTTATACCGGAAGTTGCTGCCGTTCTGCTGTGTGATGATGTGTGATAATCGTGATGTGTTTGCGAGAAAAATTTGTTATGTGGCAAATGGATTCCTTTATTAGATTAAACAAAATTACCAAAAAAAAAAGTTTGGAGTTTTTATATAAATCTATAAATATACATACCCCTATATGTATGTATATATTCAGCTAACTATCACTATCTCTTTCTCTCTCTTTCTTTTTTCTCCATGTTTGTAAACATTTGTTTGTGAAACTGCATTTAATACATAGTAACTGTATAAAAAAGTATATTTGAGCGTAGACAAAGAAAGTTAACTACATATACAGTTTTGTTGTTGTAAAAGCGTAATACACAGATTTCGGTGAAAGCCTTTGCATTTGAAATTGAAAAGTAATTCAAATGAAAAGCACTTTTCTTTGTCTAATTTTTCGAATAAAAAATTTTTAAATGAATTGAAATGAGCCAAAAAAGTATACATAACAATTAATAGTTAAAAAACGTTTAAAGTTTCTTATGATGATTTTTGTTTGTGTAAAATTCTTATACACACGAAAAAAAGTGAAAAGAAACAACAAACATACATTAGACAATTTTTTCACCTATTTCTTTACAAGCACCATTTCATAGTATTCCAAAACTTTATTTTTCTATACGTATAATTTTTTAAATGTACTATGGCGTATGAGTGATACATGAAGTTGTCAAGTGGATACGTAATGCACTATTACTACACTATAATCGGATATGGTGAATTATATATTAATTTTTATTTCAAACGATATTTCGTAGTTCTTTATACAAAATGGCTGATGCCATGATGTTGATACAAGAAAATCAAAGGTCCCAAAAAAATTATTTATTTTAAATTTTTGTAATATGGGATTTAAATGAAAAAGGCTTGAGAAGTTGAATGGCCATAACTAGCTCGCTCCATACTTAATCCAATATGGCGGACGCTAAATTACCATTCTTCTCATTCAAAATGCCATGATTATAGTATCGTATCCATCTAAATCAAATATGATAAGATATAAAATAAAAAAATTTTTTATTATTTTTTACAATTACTTTTATCTTCTCAACTGTATTGAATATTGAAAGTGTGTGTCCCAATACAAATTGCACTTTTTTACTTGTTCTCTAACAGAACCACTGAGATTCTTAGATTTTCTTATATTGTATCAATCAGGTACCAATTTACAATACTGTGTTGAAGTGGTTATAATTTGTGATATCACTCATAAGCCAAGTATTAAAGTATATATACATTATATCAAGCTTAGTATTCCGTTTGTAACCATCTGAGAAATGTATTATAAACTTTTTACTTAATTCGAGTAAACTAATCATTTTGGAAATTGAAAAATTTTGGAAAAATTTTGAATTTTTAGCTTAAATTTTATAATTCATTAAACACATGGCAATCTTGCCCTCGATTCATGAACATCGGGAATGATTGCAAAATGATCACGCCCATTTTTGTCACATCAATGGATGGGATATATTATATATATATAGGCATGCTAATATATAGTTTCAAAAAAAATAATTTTTGTAGCAAATATATACATTTTTTTCGATTGTGGGTGTGGCTCTTGACCAATTTGCACATTTTAAATAGCGATTTGTGTGCGGATGGTAATAAAAATGTCTATAGCAAATTTTAGCTTAATATCTCAAAATTTTTGCATATGGGAAACGACAGACAGAAACACAAACATACACATATCTAGATCGACTCAGTTTTTGATTGTAAACAAGAATATATATACTTTGTAAGGTCTCTGGCAACTTCTTCTTGGTGTTGCAAACGGAATGACAAACTTAGTATACCCCCACCTTATGTAGAGAGTATCCAAGATTTGGTTTAAATCAAATTTGTACTTTATTTTTCTTCATTTTTTTATATATATAATAATTTTTTTAAACCACCTCTTTGCACTAAAAGCGTTTTTTAGGTATAATACCAAAATACAATATATACACGAAAGGAAAGCAAACTATTTTTGAAAGATGTCTGAGTGTACATAATAAACAGAAATAAAAACAACATAAATTTATTTATTTTTTTTATAGAATTTTTTTTTAAAAAGGATTTTTTTCTCTCAAATATCACAAGTTTTGAAAAAAAGTCAATAAAAAAAAGTCACAAAAAAACTAAAAACATCAACTAAGACCACACATATACATAACATATGTATACATAATCATCACTTAAAGCTGAATTCGATTTGAATAGTATAAAACCAAGAACAAAAACAATACTAATTAATTAAACAACGCCTGATGATTGATCAAATAAAAAATTTTACACAATTATACAATATTTAATATTATTTAGTAAGTTTCTTTAATGCTGCATATGCCTGAAAAATAAATTTTTCAAAAAAAAAGAAGATAAAATAACACAAACATACTCACCTAAACGAAGCATAAATTTTTTCTAATTATTTATAACAAAAAGCCAAATAAAACAAAACCAAACAATTTATGTTTTAATGGGAACGAAAATTTCAAGCCACCATTTTATTGTTAGTGCACCATTTTAAAAGATATGAAATGGCACCACTTTTTTATTCTTCATCGTGCTTTTTTCTTTTCCTATAATAATAACTTATAATCACTTAGATAAAAAGAATAAAATATGCAAAATAATATTTGTTAAGCACCTTCGATGATTTTTTTTATACAATATTGAAATTTTATTAAAATTAATATTTTTCATGCATTTTGATAGACAAAATATTTATAAATATATTATGTTTGAAATTATTTTTTTAAGTTGAATTACATTAAATATTTAAAACATTACTACTTAGCCACTGTTACATAAATTTCAAATGGAAATGTTCATCTTTATATTTGATCTAATCTCACCAATCATTCACACTCAAACCTTTACTAAAATTACGAAATAAAGCTATTTTCAAATTCGTCCCAAACACGAAACATTGTTATTAAACGTAACTGAATTTACCGTTTTTTTCGATATCTTTTTCATCTTAATAATCTTAAACAAATTCCAAACACTTTGAGAATATTTTCAGCAACAATTTTCTTAAGTACCTTAAAAAAACGTCTCACGTATTTTATTCAAATGTTTTTTTAAATTTGCAAGTTACAAAGATCATATAGATACAGTGAATGAACAAAATAATATGAACACCATGCAATAAAGTGCATTTTGTTGCATTTTGGCAACGCTGCTTTCATGTAAATAATGCGAAGGATATGTATTGCACGGATTACGTGCCCCAAGTCTTATATGTTATACTTCAGTGTATAATATGCTTTATTCTGCGGTAATTAAAATAAGCGATCGGTCGGAAATGTGTGATCTTTCAAAGTTCGAAATAGAACAAATCATTGGTGCTCGGTTAGCGGGAGCATCTGTGACAAAAACAGCTGAATTGTTCAACGTTTCAGGAGCGAAAGTATCCATGATAATGACACTATACACGAAACATGACAAAAGATCATCGGCGAAGAGGAATAGTGAGTGAAACTCAAAGTTGACGGACATTAAAAAGAATTGTAGCCAGACAACTATCGCGGCAAAAGTGCTAGCAGAACTCAATACTCACTTGAGTAATACTGTTTGGACAAAAACAGTATGACTGTAGCTTCACAAAGTTAACATTCATGGAAGGGTTACAATTTCGAAGCCCTTTTTGTCAGGTGTTCATATTTTTTTGTCCATCTCCTATACATTCAAATCTATTTTGAAACGCATTTTAAGTTAAAAAGCATCAAGTGGCGTTATTTCTTAAACTTCTTAAAAACTATGTATGTAAAATATCACAGATTTCATGGTCATTGTCTTAAAATATTTATTTAAAATTTAATATATTTTTAGTAAAATATAAAATAATATAACTTCACTACAGACATTTGACTATAGTACGCACTGAATTAATTTATAATATTATTGTTATAAATATTAAATTAAATACATACTCGTACTTATATTTTTAATTTACAATATATATAAACTTAAACTTTTATTATCGAAATATTTAATTAAAAATTCTTTTAATTATTTCCCGTATAAATAATGTAGTAAATATGAACTAATTTAATGTTTAATTTTATATCTTTCAAGCATTGTGAAGCACTTTTTATTTCTTTTTGTGAACGTGTGTTTAATTATTGCACTTACTAGAGAGAAATATTTATTTTTCTTTAAGTTTTTTCAGTTTTCTTATAAATATCCACACGAGTGTGGATTAAAACTTTCTTTATTAATATACATTTTTTAATAGGGATTTATTTAATTTTGGTAGTTGCAGTTAATTATTTGAGTATAAATATAAATTTAATGGATATAAATCGAGCACCTTCTCCAAAAGGTTTACAATACTTTGATGATTGATTTGTCTGTCCATTCATGTGTATTTATCTGTTGTAAATATTGTCTACTATTTCAACTGATTTTCAAGAACATAAAAATAGTAAATTAAATAAATTAATTAAATTTAATTAGAAGTTAAGTTTTCTCTTTTAAAGTCTAAGCCAAAAATGGGACAACTTCTAGTAGCATTTACTCATTTTCATAGATTTAAAAAACTCGTCCATCAAAATCATTCGATTAAATTTTAAAATATTATCAGAGCTACGAGGAATTGTGATTAGCACGCAACAAAAAAATATTATTTGAAGATGGTGTGTATTTAATATTTGGCATAAGACAAATATGCATAAAATTCATTATAATCCAATACGTTTTTCAGTTACTTGTATGAAAAGATGTCCCAGAATATTTTTGTAAGTAAAAGAAACACAATTTTAAATTAATTTTTAATCATCATTGATAATTTTCTTTGCAATACTTTTCATGGATGTACGGACATATTTAAAAATTTAAACTAAATTTGGCTTAGACCAAATCTTAAATATCCTCCACATCTACGGTGGGTGTGGCAAGAATACGATTACTCCCTCTAACAGTGTATTGCGTATCAGCTTGCCAATCCAGTTTTACATGGAGTACGGGTTAATTGTTAATTGTGGGCGTGTCTATTATCCGATCACGCTCATTTGTGGGAAATGGATGAATAGAGGTTATAAAAAATACTAAATTTAATCTTTTTATACCCTTCACATAAGATGGGAGGTATACTAAGTTTGTCACTCCGTTTGCAACACCCACATGGTCTAAAACTGAGTCGATCTAGATTTGTGTGTCAGTTGTTGGCATTCTCTTTGTCGTAAATTTTAATTTTTTGAACTGAAATTATGTAAAGACACTTTCTGCACACAGTGAAATTAGTGAAAAGCCACGCCCACAAGCGCCAAAAATCTATTTATCTGACAAAAAAAATTTGAACTATTAATTTTAGACTTGGTTCGAGTTGTTAAAAATAGGCATAGACGGATAATAGACTCGTCCACAAAATACAAAAATCGTTATATCTGCCACAAAAATTGACCTACGAACTAATAATGTAGCGCGCCTAACTAAAATTATCCCATACATCCCATACATGTGCCAAAAATGGACCACGTACATCCAAAAATTTCAAAAAACCCAACTTAGCGTGCAACTCGACTTGTAAGCTTACACACACTATTTAAAAGCGTAATCATACATCTGCCACGCCCATATTGTGTATGTAGGCCCAAGCCTAATTTAGTTTTCTTACTTGTTTCTTTTTACGTTGAAGTTTTTTTTGTTTTATTTTTCTACTTTAGTAATGGTTACGACTATATACGATATAATTCGTTGAAAATCCTTTTCCTGCTTACTTTTACTGGGAACTCTAGTAAATACCTTTTGTTTTCATTTTTATTATATTTCTTTTCCTTTACTTTCTATGAAAATTCTTTGATCGTAAAGCAGTTTTTAAACTATTTACGAGTCACACCTTCAAGTGTCATACACATAAAAATTGCTCGAAGCCATTCAAACTTGGCATACCTACATACATACCATATACATATTAACAAATGCTGATAATAATGTTAATAATGAACTTCAATTGTTTGTTGTCACGGAAAGAAATGGTTTTTTTTTTTTTGCATTTTTCAGAATAATAGTAAATTTTGTTTAGTTCGTAACCCTACATCATAATAGGGAGCAAAAGTTTAATGTACCCTAAACTATGCGTGCTGAGTAATAAAGTACAAGGACACATTATATACGAGTATATTATACTGTTTTGTGATATGTAGGTCCCAAACGGGAAACGCTGTACTTCTCTTTAATTATACCGATTAACTCAGAAGCAACATTTGAATCGATTTATGCGTTTTCGTCTCTCCGTTCATGTACTATAGCCACAACGTACAGCTCGCAATTTTTGATATTTAATGATGAAATTCTGGGTGTTGCAAATGAAATAACAAACTTAGTAAAACTTCCATTTTATATGAAGGAATTAAAAAAAAAGGATTCTTAATGCTGAGTGCGAGAATTTGCAAAAATATTTCTTCAAACAAAAGTTGTTAAATACATAAACGCAGCTCCGCACATAAAATTCTAATCCGTTTAAATTCTAAAGACAATTTGCTTATTGAAAAAGAAATACATACATACATGCGCATACATACAATGAGTGCTGTTGATATCCCAGAAACTACACTAATCTTTATACAAGTGTGAAGTTAATGCTACGACCGCGTATATATAAATGTTTACCGTTTAATAACACACCCAGGCCTCTTACCGGAATACCATTCGCAGTATTTTAAATCTAATGTGACTATAAAAGAAATGTGTGAACTTTAAAAACACACCCATAAACAAATATGTTGTGATATGTTCTGTTTGACTCATAAGCTAAAATCCACATAATCAATTGTTTAAGTTTGAGAGAAGGGCAAGCTCATACACTCGCTCTCTTTAGGTACATACGTACAGCAGTTTAGTGTTTATAGAGAAACTTTGTTTGCACAAACTCTTCACATATTTATATGTATGTGTTGGTTTGTTGTTTGCCTTTTGGTAAATATGATGTTTACTTTATGCATATTTTGCTTCTATGCACACTCACAATAAAAATAATAATGGTAATGTGTGCATATGTGGCATGCGTGCATATGTCTATCTTCCTCTATGTGGTCTATGCGGTTTACATAACTTCAGTCATGTGTTTTTAATAGGTTTATAAACCGAGAGTGCATTGTCAGTGCAATTTATATAAAATACCGTTTTTAATTTGTGCAGTTAGTTATCTACACAAGCAATACCTGTGAGTTAATGATTATCAAGATTATTATTGATATTTGAAAGTACGATAGAAGCACTGTTCGAATAATAAAATTATAAATACTAAACGATTTTTAATAGTCCAATTAACATAAAATGCTTTGCTTATTATTCATTTTTTACTATATAAAAATCTAATCGTATAATTATCAAGCTTTTCACATAATTGAAAAATCTCGTAGCATTGGTACAACTTAAACTGTAATCTTAAATTAAAGTCTTATCCGTTATTTAAAAAATAGACATATTTACCGTTCTAACGGTCTAAAACATTTTTCAAAATATTTAGTAAAAATATCGATTTAAGTTTTTATAATTTATCGATTGTAGATTTTTTGCTGACTTTAAAAAAAAGATATTTATAAAAAATTTTATCTTAATATTACAATTTGGACCATTAGTATAATGCCAACCACAACATGGCACGTACAAGCGAATGGACCTGTTAAAATCAATCAAGACGTTTTTTTACGTGTTGTTGTTTTATAGGTACTCTTCAAGGTCTCTGAGGCCTTGTGTGTGTTAACTCTTGAAAATGGAATACCTTACTTAGGATACCCTTATCTTATGTCTAGACGCCACACAAAAAAAAATAGGGTCTCTGCCACCGAAGCAATTTTTTATAGCCTCCGTGTAAGGTGTGCGCTATATTAAGTTTGTTCTTCCGTTTCCAACACCCTAAAGGAGGATTTAACATACATTGTTGTACCAAAAATGGACGTGATCGAATAAGGGACACGCTCCCTATTAACAAAAAAACCATTTTCATCCTTAAACTCGCCTTCAAGCTGATGCATAATACAAACACTATTAGAGGGCGTAATTATATACCACGCCTACCGTTTGGAGGTATAGGAGGGTATTTAAGAATTGGCCTATACCAAATTTAGTCTTCTTACTTGTTAATTTTATAGAAAGACTTTCAATTTTCAATTTTGAACAGACATTTTCCCCTCTCCTACACATAAGGTAAGCATTCAAGTGATTAATAAATGATTTTGTTTTTGTAATTATATAATATATAAATAAATAAATGCACGCTTATAAGTTTAACATATTTTCATATTAAAACTGCTTTTTGCTAAAAGAAAAAAGAAAAAATATTGAATTTGTACTTTACACGAATATTTTACTACACGACAACTCTGCTTTATGAAATGTTTAATGAATGAAAATGGTATTAAATCATATTTATATGTTTATTTATTTATTTATTTTTTTAATTATTCATGTTTTAACTTTTCAGCCTTTATTTTTTTTTTTTTATTTTTTTCACCATTTAAAACCGTGTTCATTCGTACAAAAATACTTTTCGTAAACATTTCGTTAACGCGTTTTAAACATTCCTTTTATTGTTGTTTTTAACATTTTGTAATGTCAACATTTTGCCTTTTATGAAATATTTTCACAATTAATGTGAAATTAATGATTTGCTAATGATGCTAATGGTGTGTGAGGCGAATATGTGTGTAGATGGTATGTGAGCTTTTATACGTTGTGTTTGTTTTAAAAATAAATGCATATGTGTGTGTTGGCATTAAATATTTTCATAAATTATTTTTATTTGTCCTACACTTGACAGCTTGTCATCAGTATTGAAAAATTTATTTTATTTTATAAATTTTTTTGTTTTTTTTGTTTGTTGTTTTTTTTTTTTTTTTTTTTTTTTTTTTTTTTTTTTTTTATTGAAAATATTAATCCTTACAGTAATGGTTTTGTAATTTATATTGATATTCATTTATTAATGATTATTCATTTTGCATGTACAATATGTAGAGTTCACATGTGCTTACTTGTATAAATATAACTTGTGTGTACAATATATTTTTTTTTTTTAATTATTGTATAATTTTCCAGATGTGCATAGATATAATATTAAACCATGTATATGTAAAACAATTGAACATTTTTCCATTTGTTTTCTCTTACTTCATCTTCTATCGTTCGCTTATTTGCATTGATTGCGTTACGAATGCAATATTTTAAAATCATATTATTGCATGCAATATATTTTTTGTTAAGTATTGTATATCTCTTTGCATTATTTTCTATGTATATGTATGTGCTTGTAAAACTTACTTGTTGTTGTTATTAATATATATTATATTCATTTTCATACCTTATTCATTACATTTGTATAAGCTTAGCTATTGATTTTTAATTTAAAAAAAAAACCATCTCCATTCATCTCGGTACACTCGTATAAGACAAATCAAAATTTATAAAATTAGATAATTTTTTATATAAAATACATAGCGAACCTTGCTTTAATTGACATAACTTTAAATATACGAGGGCAGCAGGAAAATACAAAAATCTTTCAACAAAATTTTTCACTGCAGGCTTATTTTAGTTGTATGTTCTCCTTCCAATAATATTTAAACGCTTCGATGCTATTTTTTTTAGTAGGATTTATCAAAAACCTTCACTTTAGTTTGTTAAGTTCGGGGTGTGAAGGGGAAACAGAAAGTACAATGTTTAACGTCCACTCCTACCCCGACGGTCTTATTAGACGTTTGCTTAGGTTTTTTTTTAACAACCGAGTGCAAAAATTGACCTACAATTATATTACCCATCGATGTGCTCAAACGGTCGGATAACAGATAAGCCCATTATTTTAAAAAAAAATCATATTCACCTTAAAACTCGACATAAAACAAAACCTATTAGAAGGCGTAATTATATACCTTCACGCCCACTATTGTAGATGTTGAGGCCTAAGGCAAATTTAGTTTTCTTACCTTTTCTCTTTCTCTTAATTTCAATCTTTGAAGACATTACTTTGTAAATATTTCTTAAATTTTTTATTTGCGACTCATATTTAACCTGGATAACATTTTTAAGACGAAGACCGAAATACTTTTTCAGGATAAAATCTAGCTCAGGTGATTGATCTTAGAATTGATTTTATGATTTTTTTATAAATACACATTGAACTAAACCATACAATACATTTTATTGAAGCTTCTAATAAATAATAATTCTGGGACTACCCTCTGAAACCTGAAATGGGGTAAGAAATTTTGGTAACCATCCTTGAAGTTCTGTAGACTATATATACCAAAATATGATAACCTGTGAACTCTTTATATGAATATATCAAAACTTTTTATTGAATTTATAAAATAATGAAAACTTTTTTAAGATATTCGTTTAAAAAAATTAATTATGTAAATAAAATATTGTATTAATGCTACCGATTGAAAACGTTCACATAAATATTGATTAACAATATGGATATATTACAATATATTATTCATAATCAACATTAATTTCCGGTTTTTTATGAACTTTATAAAGAAGGAAGTTGGAATGTATTGATGTGAAGATTATTCACCCTCAATAATTTTATAAAAATATTCATCATATGCAAAATATTTATTAAAAATTACAAAAATTTATATACGAATCGTATGCATTGTGTTAAACTTTGATTTATTGTATTATATACATTTGGTTTTTTAAACTAACTATTCACTTAATTATACTAAATAAATAAAATTTTCATAAATTATATGCATTGTAGCTGATTGAAGGTTTTAATTTATCTTGAATTAACTTGAAATTACAACCTATCCTATATACTGTATACAACAATATATTATTAACACACCCATCTAATCAAACATTATCCATGTATGTATTCAAAAACATAATCATTCTATGATATATTTGTTTGCATGAAACCAGCCGCATGTTTGGTATTCAACATAGGTTAACATTATACTGAAGTTTTGCATTTGATTTTGTTCAATACTTGTTGATTTATTGCCTTGCATGCTTTTACCAAATGTATTGTGCTGGTATATTAAATTCATATGTTTGGTCTATATTTTCCATTATCTACTGAATTTTTTTCAACTAGTTATTCAATTAAATGCACTATATTCCTACCACTCACATATAAAAATAATTTTTTATTATTAACACATTGACTGCCAACTATGTGGTAACATGTAGTCTGAATTATTACATTTAAAAGTGTTTTCGCAGTTAAGGTTTCACTTACATTAAATTACTTTTTTTAATTCCAAGACTTGTTTTCAGTTTTTAAACAATATTCGAAGAGAACTTTAATTAAATTTGGCTTAGGCCAAATCTTACATACTCACCACATTCTTATACGCAATGTAGGCTTGGCAAGTAGAATTAATTATAATATTGTGTGAATTACTTAGCAAAGTGTAAGTATATATTTTATATAAGTTCCGGTGATAGAGATTTTTATGTTAGTGAGTGTGGCTTTTAGAAGGTTTAATTTATATAAAAATATATCGAAATTTCATCGAAAAAAGGTGCACTAAGTCGGTTTAGATTTTGATTAGTTTCTTGTGTGGAGGGTATAAAAAAAAAATAATAAACCTTTCAATCAAGAATAGACCCAAGCTAACAACAACAAAAACTTGACTTACAACACTACACACAATAATCACACGTACTAAGTGTAGACTTAAAGGGAAAGAATAATCACAATGACTCTTAAGCACTGCAATTATTTCTCAATCACTTAAAAGCAAAATATATTTATATTTTTGAAGTATATATTTATAAAAAAAGAGCTACAAATCGAATTTTCAATTTTGATAATTTTATTTTTTTTTTAATTTTTTTTTTTTCATATATTTTTTTTACGAATTTTCAATTTTTACTTAATTTTTTTTTTTATTTATTTTTTTTACTTTTTTGATTTTTTTACAATTTATTATTTATTTTTTTAGTTATTTATATAAGTAATGTTTTTATTTTTTATTAAATTTTTAATTTTTTTAATTATTTCTCAAAAAAGATTATTAAAAATGGAAAATTTAATCTGTACCATGTGTTTATATTTACTCACATCATTGATTGATGCACACCTATACATAAATTCTACTTTTTACACAGATCTATTAAAAGCTTTAATAGTGTATTTTTTTTGTTTCTTTTTTATATGTTTCCATTCACCTTTTTTATATAATTTGTATTTTCATATTCACATATTTCTGTATTATACATTATCTCACTTCCACTCAAGAGATATTTCGGGTGTAAATATGAATCTCTATTTTTTTTTTCCAATATATCCAAGAATTTTATACAAACAAAGAGTTTTTTATTATTTCCTTGAGATCAATAAATGCAAACAAAAAATAAAAAATTATAAATATAAATAAAACTCCAAACCTTTCATTAAATTTTACGTATTTGTTTACGTACATTTATCTTGTGTGTGTTTTCTGCATATATTAATAATGAATCTGTATGCCCATCTATACATACAGAGTGTACCGGTGCTGAGCACCTTTGGTAATCATCATGTAGCGTAGCGTGAGGCTTTAAATCGTCAATCCACTACTTCAGCGGGCACTGTGGCAACGTTTGCCAATACAGCGGCACTGACACCCCCATTACCACCCTTGCCCAACTCATTTGTGGCAATTAAATGTAGCAAAACCACAGAAGCGCCCACAAAAAATTCAGCTAAAACTAATAAACAACAACACACGCCACCACCTTTACCCCAAAAGAATTCTCATCCTGGCTATCAATTCAATTCATTGGATCATCGTGATTCTCAGCAATATTTTCATCATTATCAGCATCAGCAGCAGCCACAGTCTGGACAACCGCCGATAGCGCAACAATATATTCTAAGGTCTAATACCTTAGATAGGCGCCACAATGTAGGCAATGGGGGTAGTGGTGGCTGCTTAAATACCAACGATTGCTCCAGTACCGATTATAATCAAATCAATCCGCAATATTTGCAGACTTTTGATAGTCTGGATCATTATAAGGGGGCAAGTCAACATTATCGTTCACAGTCAAAGACCCAAATATATGGGCTGGGTGGTAGTAGTGGTGGTGGTGGTGGTGGTGGTTGTAGTGATGAGAGTAGCAGCAGTAATGAAGCGATGGCCAATTATCATAGTAACAGTACTTTGCCGCAACATCAACAGCATCAAGCTTTATGGGAAAATCATTATCAACCATCACATAAGCACCAAAAGCAACAGCAGCAACTGCAACAGCAAGCAGCAACTGGTCATCAGAGTTTGAAACATAGCAAAACGCACAATAAAACACCCAAACATTTAAGTAAATCACAAAAATCCATTAACGATGCTAACAATTCACAACAACAAAATACCACTTCATTAATAAATACTAGTGGCAACCACATAACAACACCAAGTGTTTACAATAATAATAAACAAACGCACACTTCCTCCAACAACTCAATGAACAGCAAAAGTAATGGCAAGAAAATATCTAAACATAATAATACAACAGCAATAGCAATAGCAACAGCAACAAAAAATCCACAACATTCAAACAATACTAACAACACAACCACAACTCCTAACACCAACACCATTAATAATTTCCATTACAGCAGTTCTAGTGAAAGTTTGCCACAATTTGATAATAATTATTATTAAATGAAAAGAAAAACAAAAATCGAAAAAAAAGAAGCCAACAACAACACCAACAATAAACATATAAACAAATAGATCAATAGAGAGTTAATGCTCAACCCTACATAGTATAGTAAATAATAGACATATGTAGACAGACACAAAAACACAAAACTAATGATGATGTAGAGTAAGAATGAAAAGAATAATTTAATACGTACGAGTTACGTACTAAGTATTGCATGTTTAGGCTTGTTTTGTTAAGCTTTACTCACACAAGTCGTCAAGTTTATTTAAATCAAACTTGGATAATGTAAATCATTTATATATATATATAAACAACATAAGATACAGAGATCAAAACAATAGCGTTCAATCTAAGTCATATTTCCCCGTATACGGAATCCTCGAGTCAGTATATATTTTCTCAATAAATGTTATTTCGTAAAACGAGTGATGTTAAAACAACAACAACAATATACTAAATCAAAGCAATGGAAAATGTTATTGTCGGTCAAACCCGATCATTTAATACCCTACACCACTGTCATATAAGTTACTTTGTGAAATATCTTTAAATGGGAAGGGACTCTAAAAATGATCCGATTGGATCCAAATTTGACACCACCAAATATTAAACCAATTAACTGTTTTTTACTCATTTTTCATAAAAAATATTAAGAATTGCGGTTTTTTAACATATAAAGACTTACTTTATAAAAAAAAAAACTTTATATAGAGATTGGTTCTAAAAATGATCCGATTCGCTCCATTTCCTATAAAGTTCCTGTATAGGCTACTACATATACCAACTTTCTTCGAAATACTTCAAAAATCTTAAACACAAATTTACATGGACAGACAGACGGACATAATTAAATTAGATTTTGATTCTAAATCAATCGGTACAATTAAAGGGGGGTGTGGTATTAGGAGTTATAAACATCTGCACAAACTTAATATACCGTTTGCCATAAGTGGTGCAAGATATAAATTATCCATACATTAAATAATTATTATAGATTTAAGGTGTTATGAAAGAAAAGTGTGTTAAATAGTTTTCTCTACTTTATATTATTATTAAACATATCCTCCCCTTTACAGTGGAGTATACTACGTTTGTTATACTTTTTGCAAACTTTAGTGACTTTTCAAAAAGTAAATTCTAGATCATTACGCCGTCTCCCGCTCTCTACACTCATTATATTCTCATTGCAAAAATTTTGACATTACGATTATTTAGACCTTGTTAATATATATATAGGATGGTTTCTAAGCCTTTCGTGGTAATAATCTTAAATGCCTTTCTAGTGCGACAGGCAAGTTTTAATTCCAGTTGAAGAAAGTTTTATATATAAGTCAAAAGTAGTAGTAGTTCTTTTTTCCAGTTGACGAAACTTTTTATAGGGGCTTAGCTAACTCGTCTACTAAAGGACTCTATAATCTTTATAATGTTTTAATTATTCATTTTAAGATTGTTATGGTGCCATGAAGTGACATGCCTGTCAACTAAGTGACAATCTATAAAAAAAAAAACATCTGACCACATGAAAGATTTCCTTTAATATGAAAAATTCGATTAAAACAATATCCGTGATATTATGAATGTTTGTCTGTTTGTCTGTCTGTCCACTTCCAATTAAACAAAGCCCTACTATGGTATATGTTGATAGCTTATGGTGGCTTTAATTTTCATATTTATCACATTCTCAATGATTTATGACTATTATAAAATATTTATTATTAATCATTATTTTCAATAAAATTAAAATTGATTCTCTTAAAAAAAAAGTGGATTATAATTATATATTATTTATTATTTTAATCCATATTATACAAAAATATATGTAAGATGACAATTACATCCATATGTACAAAAAACAAAAACAAAAAACAAAAAAATTAATATCATCAGATAAAAATAAACATACAACTGAAGAACAGAGATCGATAACAGATGATGGATGGTTTGAATATGAATACAACAATAACAACAAAAACAAATTAAAACAAATATTATTTATAATACATATATAAAAACGTACATACAAGCATACATCTGTTCATCATATATTTGCATATACAAGATATGAACAAAATAATATGAACATCATGCATCTTGTTGCATATTGGCAACAATGCTTCCGTGTAAGTAATACGAGACGTATATATTATAAAGTTTACGATTATCGTGGCAAAAGTGACAGACATTCTACAAATCTATTTCGCGAAGAATTGCAGCTGTTCTTAAAGCTTATTAATAAATAAATATTGTTTTTATGTCCGGTGTTCATATTATTTTGTCTATTCCCTCTCACATTCAATCATAACTGATAAAATCATTTTTACAACACTTTTAACAACAGAAATAACAACAATAGCAACAACAAAAACAATAATAATTAAAAAAAAATGACACTGGGCAACATATTACTTCAATCTGAAAGATTAAAAAAATTAATGTATGCCATCACATAATTGAATGAATTAATAGTATAATGCATGTACAATAATATATTTTAAACATATAACCCATAATTATAACAACAACAACAATAACAACAATATTTACCAACAGATATCAATATAAAACTAATGATTGTGATGAAGATTTATTTAATATTCATTAAATTTCATTTCATTGACTTGAGCCAAATCTGAAATATCCTTCACATCGACAATAGCTACAGTAGTGGGCATGACAGGTATATTATTACGCTCTCAAATAGTGTATGAGCTTGCATGTCGACATTTATAGATATTTCTCAATTATAAACGCATCTGTTTTTCGACCATGTCCATTTTTGGCACATCAATGAATGAGATAATAATAGATGTGCGTGCCAAATTTTAAATTCATAAGTTAATCTTTGATTGTAGGCGTGTATTTTATTAGACCACGCCCATTTTTATAGATGGATAAAGTAATTGTAAATAAGTATACTAAATAACTAACTTGATAGCTCAATTCTTGTAACAGATATATAGATTTTTGTTGATTGTGGGCGTGGCTTTTAACCAAACTTGCCTATTTTATATAGGAATCTGTAGGTACCCTACAAAATTCAACTATGATCTTTACATTAAACTCTATATATGGGGTTTGAAAATAGATGGTTTTACCATTTTAAAAAAATAATTCTTTTTTTAAATATCTAACAAATTAATGGAATTTATATGATTGAATTATTAGAGTGCCTATTATAGGTTTGAAATTCTAGCTTGTGTACTAAAGTTCACAAAAGTTCCACTTAGCAAGAAAATAATATTCATGTAAATCTGAGAATAACAAACATTGTTAAAATATATTTTGAAAAATTTATTTTTATTTTTTTTTTTTTTTTTTTTTGTAATTTACCACACTTTTCTTTATAATGTATATATGTATATGTATGGAATTGTATATAGAAATATATAAGTGTAAACAAGTTGTAAGATAAACCATAAAAAATAATTATTAATTATAAAACCAAACTTACTTGAAACATGATGATAAAGCCGATAAAACGACATATGTTATAATTAGAAGAGTAGTTTCAGCTTTTGAGTCCACATAGTTCTATTTATTTATAATCTGTTGATTTTCTTTATAATTTACAAAAAATCTTATTTTCTATTTAATTTTCTTTTATTTTATGTTCCTCATCATTTATCTTCTCACTCTTTCAACTAAAATTATATGCTACCCAACTTCATCATGTTCCGCCATGCCTCGTATATTTTTAATTAACGGAATATTAGCCCAACAAAGTTACTACCACGGTGGTAAATCGTACATACGATGAATCGGGCAATCTGTTGTGGCAACAGGAAGCTGCCGAATTTGTAGAAAAATATCCTCAAAGACGTCACTCTCAATAT
Source organism: Crataerina pallida (assembly GCA_949710015.1). Lineage (NCBI taxonomy): Eukaryota > Metazoa > Arthropoda > Insecta > Diptera > Hippoboscidae > Crataerina > Crataerina pallida. The sequence goes on along the minus strand of OX453290.1, from coordinate 27,431,278 downwards.
CCTCACACGAGGGTGTATCATACACCAGGTACCACCTTAACATTAACCAAGCGTGCTGGTGGTAATGAATTGTTGATGGGTCAACAGAGGCATCAACGTGACTTATTTAGTGGTGATCTGGGTATACCAGATATATCCAGTCATGTGGGCAGTGTAGTGCACACCTTTGAAAATATGGCCTTGCAACGTCAACAAGCTGAACAGCGCCAAGCGGCACACAGTAAGTATTTAGTGGATTTAGTAAATCGCACCGCCTCTAACCCGGTCCCAGTGAATAAACCGAATGCTACCATACCAACCGGCACCACGACACGTAGAATGCAACAATTGAAAAAGAAAACTCACGATTCACGTCACAAACTTATTCAGCAATTATTTCAACAACAAAAACAACAGCAACAGCAACAGCATCATCATCAACAACAACATCTTGATGATCAACATCAACCTGAAATATTTTCATCTGCCAATAAATCTCTAGTTAAAGAAAATATGCGCTCGTGCTCCTCCAATAGTGATGTTTATTATAAAAATTTGAATAACGACTATCGACGAAATTATTTCACAACGCAACCAAAAAAATCAATTATAACGAATCCGGTCTTAAGCGAGGAATCGCAAATTGTTAATAAAGCTTTTGAGGATATTTTAGCCAATTACAGTGGGCTGGACGATGAAGACGAAAACGAAGACGAAGACGAACAAAATGATATACAATATTATGAACCGCAAAATGTTGCCGCGAACATACCAAAAAATACTATTTTTAAACAAGGGAAAAAAGCTCAAGCTCCTCCACCCCCTCCCTTACAAAATCCTCCAAAACAAAGTCCGCTTTTGAATACACAAAAATATAAATTTATACCGTTTGCTCAATTATTAGAAAAATTGAAAATCTCTTCGATGAAATTTTATCATCATTCCAATCCAATTGATCACTTGCAACTGATCCACAATAACAGTAAAGATGGCCAAAACTTATCTTCAGTTTTAACAATGAAACGTGAAGTGGAGGGTCGTGAAAGTGATGATCAACAAGATTTTTTGCGAGGCTCTACCTTGAGTCAAAGTTTCGTTCATAGACTTCACGATAAACCATTTACTCAATCATCATCTGGTATAGATAATAAACAGATTCCACAACAAATATTATCTACAGATAATGTAAGACCCGTTTATTTATTTCCAAAACATTTTAAAACTTCAACACAAATATTACCCGATTCCTATGAGTCTTCAGGAACTTGTAAATACTATCGCAAATTATAGATTTCAATTATTTGTATGATTGAATAATAGGCATAAATTTGGCCTATCCAACCTATTTTTTAATGATTTTTTAATCATATATTATTGATGGATAAATGAGCCTAAAGTTGATCTATTTTTATTACCAACTGGTATAATGTAATGCCTCCGAAACATCATGACATTTTGTCATATTTTGGAGGAACTTACAAGTAATTCTTTTTCTATTGCTTCGTTCTTCGGAATCAAATTTAATACAGCCATTTGTTAAAAAATTTAAAACCTCTATTATCTGGTAATCTACAATAACTGATTGAAATATTAAATCTTGAGCTGAAATAAAAGCCAAAAGTAATCTTCAAATCTTTACTAAGAGCCAATGAACTTAACTTTTACTAATTCAATAATTTGTATTAATTTAAAAGTAATATGATCATTGAGAAGTCATTTTGACCATTACTTTCGAATGATATTCTATGGATGCACTCTAATTACGTTCTAAGTATCATTTCCATTCATCAATTCTTGTGTTTGATAGTTAAAATAATGTCAATTGTGGGCGTGTCATCTGAACGATTTCACACAAATTGATTAGGAACGAACATAAAGAAACTAGAAATGTTTGTACAAAATTTCAATTCATTATCGCAAAGTTTACGATCGACAGAGTTCCATGCTTTATATAACAATAACTCTTCTACTTAATAAATCGTTTCTTCCCTTAACATTAATAATCATTTCCGTAGTCTCCCTAGGGTACCATTCCAAAAGCGATTCGAGGATTATTTTTATATCATCTCAACTTCATATTATACCAATGCACTATTATTCCAAATAGCCTTCAGCTATAATACTGCTAGTAGTTCGGATTACCTTAAACCCAAACATTGCAATACAGAAAAAGTAGACTAAGACCTCACTCAATATGTGTCCATAACTCAATAATCAATTGCATTTATGTTCAACAAGACTTTGGTATAAAAGTACAAAAAAAATAATGTCAACTAATATTATTTAACCAAAGATTTTATTAATATACTTTAGAGACTAATTTTTAAGACGTTTTTTTAAAAACCCAATCTAATTATTTAAAAAAATGTAATTAATAAAAAATTATATAAAAAATTGTGTAATAATAATAAATTAATAATTTTGCTGAATTTATTTTTTATATACATTTGAATATAAAAATATTTATTTAATATTTTTTAATAATAATTAATTAATTAATTTTTTGAAAAAAATATTTTTAATATATTTTTCTTCTCTTCTTTCTTTTTATTTCATAAGAAACGACCTTTGTGTAAAGAGATAATTAATAAAAAAATATATATTTAAAAAGAATAAAACCCCGCCGCCTTAAAAAGTCATAAAAATTTATTTTAAAGAAAAAAAAAAGAACTTCTAACTTAACACAAATTTAAAACTAAGTTATTAAAAAAAATTCATGTACAAAATAACAAAAAATAATAAAAAATGATTAAGCATATATAAAATAATTAACAGTTATTAAGCAGTTAGATATATAGATACATATATATACATATACACAATTTTGTTTATATAAATGAAAAGTTAAAATAATTTAAATGTAAATATGTATGTTTTATGGTTTTTTGCATGTTCAAAAAACTCAGTATAAACAATAATATTTAATATAAGGTTGAGAAAAAGATTCTTTTCTAAAACAACAATTAATTAATTATTATAATTAATGAATTAGAGTAAAGAAAAAAAGGGAAAGCATAACAATATCCAAGTGAATGGCATTGTTACAAAATGCTACAAAATGTTATAATTTTGTTAATTAATAATTAATGCCTTCCTATAATGCTACATAACATACTTACATACATACATATAAATAGCATTCATTAATAATACACTCAAGTTGTAATATTGTGTATGCGCAATAGTCCTATTTAATGATCCAATTTATAAGTATGTACATGTAACAATATATATATATATATATATATATACATAAACTCATTCATTCAAATTTTCATTCATTCATAATCATGTAATTATGTAATGAAACAGTTATGAGGTGTTTAAATCTTTATCAAAGACATTTATATACATATACACGCATATACCCCCACGTATACAATTGCACCCTCAAATACATATGAACACATATTTATGTAAGCCATAATTGCCAATATGTGAAAATTCATCTTCAAAAACAAAAACAAAAAAATTCAAAAACAATATATACAAAACATAAAATTTTGTGCATGCGATACAATAATAGATATTTGAAAAAATATACGTATATATATACAAATATAAATAATTTAACAAAATAAATAAAAATAAGCAAACAAGTAATTGAACAATTTCTTTTATTTCTTAAAAAAAAAAGGTAAGAAAACGTGAAACACAATAATTTGCTATAATTCTGTTCAATACGTAAAGACTTCGTTGTTTTACCGTTTCTCTGAAAAAATGCAGAGATGAGAATAAAAGTCTCAACTTTATATCCGCACTCTTTTATATCAACCGTTAACTTAATAATAGATTCATGATTCTTTTTATTTAGAACATGTGTGACCTTTATTAAAAATCTTAATAACTTTCCTTTTAATAAATTGGTTTATTACCGTTATTATCAATATAACCGTAAGTGTAAGTATTAATACCTCCAGTCGGACACTAACCTAAGCAACTAATTAATTTTCTATTCATTGATGTATCTTCTTCTTACTTTTTACTATATTAACAAAAGGTTTGTTTTCTCCTTACGTCTCTTCTTGATAAAGGCTTGCTCTTCTTTTAAAAGATATTGTTAGTGTGCCTTTCAATTATTCCACAGGGCGGGTGTCGGTCCACGCTTGTCATATTAAATTTAAAAGCAATATTTCAACGCCATCTCGTTGGATATTGGTTGGTCCATGTCAACACCTTTTCGTTTTTTGCGGGGGTATATGTGGGCATTTGTCAACGTATATTATGTCAACGTCTTTGACAAAATTTATTCTCAAACCCATTGTTTAAACTACATGGTCTCATTGAACATATAAGCTAAATCTGGATCTGCTTCAACTTCAAAATCTGATTAAAAGAATTATACTTCGCAGAACACGATTCTCTAACTGCAATATTAAAAATCTTTATTATTATTGTTTAATAATTATTTATCTTCATTACCTTTTAGCATTTTTTTTTTTTGTGTGGAAAGTTATAATATATAACATAACAAAAAAGCGTAGGTATGGCCAGAACAATTAAATTTTATTTTCAAGTAAAATTTACCAAATTTATCTAAACTTATAAAATTCTTCTTTTTCCCCAAAAGCGTTCACAATTAGCACAAACTGAAAAATGAATAGAACTTGGTCGCACTGTAACCTTTATAACGGAATTTTAAAGAATTACAATACACCAACAAACTTGATTTTAACTAGTCAATAGCACATCTCTAATTTATATAAGTGTGATAATAAATAAATAACACATCTCTAAATAAGTGTTGTTAAACTCTTGGTTCGAGTGCAGATTTTGTGTGTTGCAATCTATTATAAAAAAGTTTAAATTATATAAAAGTTATTATAATAAAAGATATTTATTCAACTTTTCATTAAATAAGTTGTTATAAGAAAGATGACGCATCAAATTCTAAACCAATATATAATTGTAAGATTTGAAAGTGATATTTTAACAAACGTTTTATAATAAAACGCAAAAGTAAAGAAAAAAATTGATATTTTTCGTAAATGAGTGTATGTACTCTTATTTTTTTTTAAAGATGCGTGCGTGTATGTTTTGTAGTGAATAGATTGTGAAAAATAAAGTGAGAACATATATATATATGTGTATATAGATATATTGGAAAAGTAAAAGAAAAAGACAATAATTCAGTTGTGTGCGTAGTATACATTCCACGAAAGAAAATTCACGAAAAAAAAAATGCAGTCAAGGAAAAAGTTTACAATGTGAACTATAAAAATATATTTTCAACAATAAAACAACTTGATGTGTGAAATAGATATGGCATAAATTAATAAAATTAAGTTTGATTATAAATAATTTTCTAATAAATTAAATGAAAGTGTAGTGTGCTATAAAGCGAAAGCCCTGATAGCTTTATACGGAGAGGTACGAGACGGATAAACTTGTTTTAATGCAAAGGTAAGTACGCAGACAAAAATTATTAAGGTGTGATTTGTTACAAATTCTTATCAGCTGCTCTTAACATTTAACGCTTATTAACTTATTTCTTTTTCATATATATTCATTCACGCAGAAAATATACGCGTGTATATATTTATATATTATAAAGAAGAAAAAAGAAAAGAAATACATACAGAGAATATATGTTGTAGCGAGGAGTTCAAATATTGCGCTCATTGCAAGCTGAACACATATTATTGAAGGACATTTCATGTGCAAAGGGTTAGTGTGCGGTTGTGTGGTAGCAGCTTTTCGTTTTTTTTTTTCCTTTTTTCCCCAACATTCCTTATTTGCTGTTTCGCTTATTTTAAGGTAGAGGACGCACCCAAAAATATTTAGAGTATTTATGTTTGCTCAACTGCTTTTTCTATCGAATTGAAAGGAAGTTAATGAAAAAAAAAAAAGAAGAAAAACTAACAAATTACGTACTGCGCTAATAAATAACTTGGTTAGGTGAGAATTGCAACGAAAAATAATGAAAACAAGTGTTACTTATCAACTATTTTTATATCCCGTTTTTTCATTTTCTTTTCATTTCTAAAATTAAAAAAAAACACTTGAGCCATCAAGCCACAAAAGTATGTATATGGGTGAGCGTATATAGATTGAAGAAGAGCAAGTGTCTCATTTTTTAAATGTGTTTTTTCTTTACTTTTTTCACATTTTTTTTTTTTATATAAGATTAAATGATTACATACAACGTGCTTATGAAACAATGTATGCACCTCTTCAGTACAGACATACTCACATAATTCGTTTCATTCACCTAATGCGTCTCTCTATTTAGCAAATACACGCTACGTAATTCTATCATGTAAATATATATACACTTCCTTAAACACATACATATGCATACAGAGCAATGCTTGCACATGCATACGTTGAAATGATGTTGCATTGTGTGTATATATATATATGTAGAGTTCTGTCCATTGATCTGGGTGTTCACAAACACATTGAAATTCTGGCCCGCAATCTTTGACATTTATGCTCTGAATATCTATTTTTAGTCGGAAAACAATTTACGTATATAGAAAAATGAACGCAAAATATGTTGACTGTGTGTGTGTGTGTGTGTGTGTGTGTGTGTGTATGTATGTATGTATGTATATTTATAGTATAAACGCAAAACTAGCAATGACAACCAAGCGATAGATTTATGTGAAAACACCTTGTCACATGTATGTACATTTCATTTTTTTATACCGACTTCATTTACTATCGAAAGTGTGTGTGCGTGTGTGTGTTCAATTTGTTATAATGTATGTATGAGACTTATGTATGAAAATGTCATACAGTAGCACTGTTAGTGGTTGGGCTAATAATGTTAGTAGCAAAGAGCGATAATGATCGAAAGATCAAATAAATTTATATCAATAATAATCATTTATTATCAAGAATAATGTTTATGGAAAAAAAAAAACTCCAAAAAAAAATTAATATTTTTTTCTATGGACCTACAGACAAAATATATTATTATTTATAACATGTCGAAAAAAATGTGATTGTATCTAAAACATAAATTCGAAAAAATACAATAAAAAATTTGGTACCTCTTAGATAGAGGATAGATATTAACATCAGAGCACATTCGCTGCTTAAGTTTTGAGCTTAAAAGGGAAGCATTGAAAGGATTATTTTCACAAAATACATTTTACCATCAATCAGGGGTCCTCAGTGGAATTTACCAGCGGCCTTTTACCTTTTCCTTATCATCATCATCATAATTACTGACCTATTAAGGTCGTTGGCCTGCTGCTTCCATCCTCTGCATGTTTTCTCCACTTTTATACACCAAATGCTTGCAGGTCAACCCTCCTCAACCGGAGTTTCGGGTTTTCCGTTCATCCGGCTCCAACACCATCCAACATTTTTTTCCGCTGTACATTGGAATAATAGTTTTTTATACCCACCACACAACATAAGGTGGATATAATCCAACAATCCCAGCCACAAAATCTTGCACAAGTATCTAAAACTTTTGAGGCGGGTTGGGAACCCCTGGCTACGTGCCTAGGTATACTAAGTTTGTTGTTATATTTTCAAGTAGATGTCATCCCAGACTGTATACCAGTACATTTATAATTTCTGAACGCAGGTTATTATTTAAGTTGAACAAAATCGGTTGAGAGGCACGCCCACAATTGAAAAAAATTTATATATCTGCCACAAATCTTAAGCTAAGAAGATGAAATTTGGTACATATATTTATTACTGGCTAATATATCTATGTACCAAAAATGGGCGTGGTTGGATAACACATATAAGAAAAAATAATTTGCACAGAATCCGCCTTGTTAGACAGACACGGAATACATAAACCATAGAGAGCGTAATTAGGTACTTGCCACGCCCACAGAATGGGGACTAAGTTAAATTGTTTTTATATTTTTATTATTAAAGATATTTGACTCAGACGTAAACTACAGCTAGGTATCAATCCTCTGATTTTTTTTTTTTTTTCACCCTTTATCAAATCTTTTATACATTTGGGAATGAAGAGCCGGTAAAAAAGACGGTTGGCAACTCTGATGCTTAGAAAATTATTACTAAATAACTTTATAGGGCTTACAATTTGAGTACGTGATCAATGTGCTGAGAGAAGGAGAGAGAGAGAGAGGGAGAGTCTAACTTTTGAAAAGCTTACTATTTCCATTCAACCAACTTTTTGTTCACTTGTTGTTTGTTTGTTTGTTGTTTATTATTGTAATCTTATTGCTATAACAGCAACTAGTCAACTTCAAAACTCGATTTAGTGCGCGCGTGAGTGTCGGCTTAAAACTATTCACAGCGAAACGCAAAGAAAACAAAAATAATGATAAATACGAAAAATAATAAAAAAAAAAACTTAATTCATAAAAAATTTATTAAATTTATATAGTATTAAAAATATTAAAATTACAACTGATACCAAGATGGTGAAAAGTTAATATACAAAATAAACCGATAATTCGTTTGCAAAAAACAAAATAAAAATAAAAATTTAATGATCGCATAAAATTTCATTTTTTCTCATAATAATAATTTTTATAAGAGGGCAGGCAGCTTAGTCATCATGTGTTTAGATTAGTTAGTCACACACACGCACGCACACACGCACTCGCATTCTCTTTAAAACAATAATTTATTATTTGCCATTTTCATTATACGGGAATAGCTTGACAACTACATTGTAATTGAGGAAAATTTTATGGCAATAAAAAGAAAAGTATTTTATATGTTTATATAAGTATATAGCAGATATATGTAAAAATTTTATGCGAATAAACAAAACGCTAACGTGCAGGCAACAATTTGTTTTTAGTGAAAGTGTGGTGGGCCGTCTTCATATGGGACGCATGTACACATCGCGCAATATAAACAGACATGTAACTCCTTTATTATACAAATTGTTTACTTTAATGCCGACTGAACTTTGCACATTCACATTCACATTTACATTTATTACGTACTTACCATATGTACATGTTAATGGTTGTCTCTTACAAGCATTTGGTTAACACCCGTTTTCACATGTGCTTGGAGGCACCATGGTGACCCTCAATGAGATGTGGTTTGACCAAAAAACAAGAAAAGAAAAGTCAAAAAAAGAAATTTGACTGAAACCAAATCTTAAATACCCTTCATATGTATACACAAAACGTGGGCGTGGCAGATGCTTGCTTACAGCTTCTAGAAGTGTATGTAAAGAGTTTTTCAATAAGGACATAACAAAAGTTTCGGCGCAACAAATTATTCAAGAGGCTTCAGCGCTTAAGTTAATTTGATATTCTGAGAGTATAACCCAACATCTTTATGCATAATTCGCTACAATTCGTTTTGAGATATTCCCAATTTCTGCCATCTCCTTGAAATCGACTGATTTTCATTTTGAATTGAAGTACTTTCGGTACTTCGACCAGTGTTTTTCTATTTCTAGCATAAAAACATACAATAGTGAATATTTTATTGCAAATATATCCACTTAGTCTACGTGATGACAAGATTATTACCACCGAAAATTAAAGTAAACGCTTTGAAAAATTGGGATCATCAACTCAGAATTGCGGTAGTAATATTTCCAAACATTACTCGTTTGTAAACATAATTGTAAGAAAAATGTTAACCATGGTTGAGGTTTTGGCGTTGACAGATTATAAAAAACGCTTAAATGTGCCTTTGTATTAAAATATAAAATTGTTATGTCCCTATTGAAAACCCCAAAAGATTCAAAAGTTTCGGCACCAAATGTAGTTTTTTTTTTGTAAAATGTTGCTCTTTTTTTGGCGCATCGACTAATAATAAAAATGTCTACAATACTTGTTCAACTGATACATGGACTGTCGTCGATTGTAGGCGTGCCATCTGATGAGTTTTACTAAAAATAAAAACCTAGGAAACTAGAAAAGTTTCAACTCAAAATCTTAAAATTTATTACCGGGACAGTGGAAGGACAGATGGACATGTTTAAATCAATTCAGCTTTTGCTATTTTGCTCAATATATTTTGTAGAATATCTGAAGCCTACCTTTAAGTGTTGAAACAAACTTTTTTCTTGCCTTTCATAGGGAAAGCTCTCTGGCATCGATGGTGGGTATTCAAGATTTGGCCTCAGTTAAGTATAGTTTTTTTTATACCCTGTGGACTATACTAAGTATTTGTTGCCGTCTTTCGGGATACCATTAACCATGTTCGTCTGTACGTCCGTATATCTTTGTGTTTTTGAAACTTTCAAAGTGACAAAAATTGATTGAATGCGTAAAGAATAGTTCAAAATAAGATGAAAACATACATGTGTCGCACCCAACAAATGACATTAAAACATGTAGGGCATCCCACTTGTGTCCTAAGCGTAATGTAGTTGTTTTTCTACTTAACATAAAGCCCTTGTTTTATTTGTTTTCTTTTTACCAAAACTACGCTGAGAAAAATAAACTTTCACTAGTGTTGCTACAGACTATAGAGTTCAGCAACCGATTTTTTATTATATTTTGCTTTATTTTTAAGAAAAAATTTAGTAGCAAGTAATAATATTTTTTGTGTGTTTTCACCTAAAGGCAGAAATCATGTATAAAGGACTAGGTTAAGTTAATAAAAAGTCATTCTGTGCTATTGTTAACTACTTAGATTAGCTGATCAGTGATTATAAGCAGAAAAACAATCTGTTTATTTATTTATTGCTCACTTAGTGATTTCAATTTGTTTGTTTTTCTTTTCTTTTCTTTTCGTTTTTTACTTTTATGTGTTGTATTAATTGGAATGCATGCATAATATATTAGCCGCTTACTAATGTTATACTGGGTAAAAACCGCACTCTAAGTCATTTAGTTCCAATTGTACAGTTATACACTTAGCGTACTCTAATTTAACAATGTTGCTAATGATACCTTAATATCTCACCATCTCGAAATCTTCTTACTTTATCAAAATGTATAAAACATCCCTTCGGGAGTCTTCAGAGACCCTACAAATCATTAGTATTCTTGTTATATAACAAATTCTGGATCGATTTAGGCATGTCTGTGGCATCGTCTATGGTAAACGTACTCTCAGTTGCAAAAACTAAGAAATCTTCAAACTTTCCGATATAACATGGTTTGGTATTGAAATTAGGCTAAAGTACAGTAAGAGTTCTTAAATAGAATAAGTTTCGGCTTCAGTTTTTGAGTTAATTTGATTTTGTAAGGGTGTAAGCCATAGTTTTTATGCCATTCTATGACATGAAGGATTCCCATTTTTTGTGAATGGCATGAAATCGACTGATTTAGCTCGTTTTGAACTGAATCACTTGCGGCTGTAATATTTTCAATACTTCCACCAATGCATTGTCTCACTGTCATACGATTTTCCAATAATAAATACTTTCACTCAAATTTATCCGCTTAACCTGTGATGGCACGATTATTATCACCGAAAATTGAAATTGTAAGTCCCGATTCGGAATAATTTTTAATAAAATCCAAACTTGTACGCTTATGAACTTCAGTATAATAAAAATGTTAACCTTGACTGACGTTTTGACGTTCACAGATCATGAAAAACGTTTAAGGATTTATTAATATTACAATACGCAATTGTTATGTCCCTATTGAAAAACCATTACAAAACCATATTTCGTATTTATTTTTCAATCAATTCAAAAACTTCCCTTTAGTTGATATAAAAAAACTCTTCAGTTTTTAAAAATTTTCATATTATTTACATATTCCATCAATTTGCCTTTCGATCTTTCATTTGTTATTGTTACATTATGAATAAGTAAGTTATAGAAAAATATTTTCATAATCTACTCGCGTTCTCACAAATACATCGCATGCGATACCTACCAGACCTATATTCCATGTTTTTTTTTTTTTTTAATTTTATAAATTGAATTTCAAATTAGTCGTGAATTGATATAAAAATAACTTAACATAAAAACTATATAGAAAAGTTACTTATAAAAGTGGAGCGAGCGCATGCAGACCGCTTTTGTCATAACATCTAGTTTTTGTATATTATTTATGGCATAAATAAATAGGAAATAAAAGAAGGAAAAAAACATATATGTATTTAGTTTAGATCAAATCATGGACACTCTTCCACATCTTTATAGAAGCAGTGGGCATGGCAGGTAACTTTTTGCGCTCTATTTAGTTAGTATGTTGGTACATACGAAGTTAGATTTTCTGTCAAGTAAGGTTTTTTGTAAATTTTGAATGTGTATGTTTTTTGATTCTGGCCATTTTTTGGGACATCAAATTTCAACTTTAAAGCTCAATTTTTGTGGTTTATAGACTGATTTTCTTTTGATTGTGGGCGTGGCTTTCAGCCAATTTTGTCACATTTAAATGGAAACCAAAAACTGGAAATATTAGTACAAAATTTAAACTCAACAAATATCAATAGATTCAAGAAATAGACAGACACACAGACGGACATGGTTGAATCAATTGACATATGAAGGAATTCATCTGGTAACAAACGGAATGACAAAAAAAAAAAAGAAAACATGTGTGTTGTTATTGTTTATTCTATCCACATGAGTATAGAGAGGTTGTATTAATACAGTAGAACTCCCTATAACAAGGTGACGGAAAAGTTGTGATAAAAGAATAAATAAAAAAATATTTTCTATTCAGCAGACATAAAAGTTGTTGTAATGTGAGCATTTTAAGTTTGATTTTTACAGGTTTTTTTTTATGTAAATTAGTCACACAATACGAATTCAAGGAACGTATCTACCACGTTAAGGAAAGGTTGACTGTACGATAACATTTTAATCAAATCCATTAATATTAATTAATATCCATCCAACCCGTCCAGACTCCTTTTAACTCAATATTCTTCATTTAAGGAGAGTATTCAAGAATCAGTCAAAGCCAAATATAACCTCAATATAAATAAAAATAAAAAAAAAGGGGGGGAATTTCATTTTCAATTCTGCAAAAGTCAAAAGCTCGTAAGAAAACCCAACAATGCCGCATACTAATGGATTATTGTGGCTGTGTTTGTTTACCTTACTTTGCTCCAACCTGTGATGGATTCAGTTTTTTTTTTTTTTTTTTTTTTTTATAATAAATGCATTACTAGAGCACTTTATCGTTTCTTTTTCTTCTTCTTTTTTTATTATTGCTCGTTTACACACCAAGTAACAAAAAGTTACCAATTTATAGTACTTGTAGTAGATGAACTTTGTGGTGTAGTGTGGGGTGCTAAACTGTACTATGCATTGGAGTGTGTCATGATGTGTGTCAGTGCACTTAATTATTATAATATTTTACAAATGTGAATTTCTCTTTGTGACATAAAGTTCACAATTGCATGGCTGTTTTTTTCTTCTCTCTCTCAATTGTTTGCTTTAAAGTGAACTTTTTGCGATATTTGAAACAAACAAAAAAAGATGAAAATGTTATAATCAGTCAAGCCCGACCATTTAATACCCTTTACCATGTAGCCTTTTAAATTATGCTACAATTAGTTTAGTTGTATCAGTAAATGCGAGGAATTGTTATGAAAGTTATGTACTTCGTGAAATATTGTTATATGGAAAGTGATTTTAAAAATAGTCCGATCGAGTCCAAATTTGCTACAGCCAATTATTTAGCTAATTAACTATTATTCACCATATTTTGTCAAAAAAAAATGTTAACAATTGCAATTGTATGCCATATAAAAGTCTTTTATTATATTAGAACCTTATATGGAGAGGGGTTCTAAAAATAATCCAATTCAATCCATTTTCAATGGAGTTCTTCTTTAAGCCAATACATTATCTTGTACCAAATTTCATTGAAATATCTCAAACAGACAGATGGATGGACATATATAATTAAATTGAATTTCGTTTCTGAATCTAGCAATATAATTGAAAATGGGTGTGGCATTATGCCGTTTAGGGGTTACTAACATCTGCACAAACTTAACATACCATTTACCACAAATAGAGCCGAGTGTATACATAAAAAAAAGAGGAAGTAAAAAAAACTTATTTTTCTCAGTCATGTTAAAATAGTTAAAATACAGTCGGTACTATAATTTAAAGATTTAATCTTAATTATGAGAAAAATCATCAATTATTGAAACAACAACAAGTATAAGTTGAGTGTGATGAGGAAAAAGAAAAATGGTGACAACAATTAAAATAACATGTGATGGTGTTTTCATCCAAACAAATCCTTTTTTAAATCCAACAACCACCGCAACAAATCCCACAGAGTCAGCACGTACCCCTAATGCCACAACCGAGCCATCAATAACCAAATCAAATGCAACCATTAATGATGCGATAGATGGTAAAATTAAGTGTAAATATATTCATCAACATCATAAAAAAACATTGGAATTGAATTGTGTAAGAAAATTGGGCGGTACGAATTCAGGGCATAAAGTGAAAAGCATCAGTCTTGGTTATAAAGTGGATAATCGCCGGCGCTATTATTTTGGCAGCAACAATTTATTTTGTTGTAAACATTCGCCAAATGTTTTCAGTTCTTGCAGTTCCTATAAAAGTAATGCGAGTCGAGTCCAGTCACCTGCACACCAATTAACGCGCAGCGCCAGCCTATCTACACCTGACGAATTGGAAATTTTCAATAAAACCAACAGAACGCATAAGAAGCTGAGCTCATCGCTAAGCTTAACAAATCACAGCAGTGAGCCTCCCGCAATCAAACAGGATCGTAATAAAAAATATAATTCAGAGTTTAAATGCAATTTAAAACAAAAACAACAACAACAAACCTTAACCGGTAAAAGTACAATATTTTTGGAAACAAATTATTATAAAAATGCCAGTACCTGTAATAGTAACAACAACAACAATGTTGTTAACTCCACCAATGAAAATACAAAATTGTTGAATTTTTTACGATCAGCTCGTAAACTATATAACAACAGTACTCAAAATAATAATAATAATAATAATAATAATAGTAATAATAATAATAGCAACAATAACGGCCATATAAAAGTTAATCACTCGGAATTATCAGATGAAGTAAATAATTACAATAACAATCATCATAATAATGATAATAATGATACACAAGAAAATGTAGCGTTTAAGATAATTAAAAAATGTTTTTCGGATGATGAACAACAATCAGCAACATCAACGGTAATGCCAACACTACCAAGTGATGATGCAAAAACAGACAACAAACAACGAAAAGCAACAACATATCTGTTTGGTGATGGTAAGACCATATGCTTTAATAATCAGAATGTTGAAACTGTTGCTACCATTAGCAACAACAACAACAACATATTAATTCAAGACTGGTTTGGTTAGTAAAAAATATGTTTTTATTTAATTTTATTTTATTAAATATTTTTATTTTTTTTTTTTTTCGAAAAAATTTACAATTTTACGTACACATGTATTATTGTTTTCCCATATATGCGACGATCAATTTTCTTTATTACTTATATGTACACACACACACATATATATATATATATATATATATCGGTCAAATTCTTAACCAACAAAATTAGTTAAAACATCAACAACAGCAACAACATCATTTTTTTTTTCTAAATAACTGGTGGGAGATCTACTCGTATAAGATAAATTGGCTGCACATAAATCGTTTCAACATATTTACAAAATTGTTGTTATTGTTGTTGTATATATGTTGATTTTTTTTTTTTTCTTTTTTTGTTACTCATGCACTTTGGCAAATTTACCTCATACCATGTGTATGTGTGTTGTGTACTTATTATTGCCACATCTTAAGTTCCCAGCTATAAAATGTAATGCATGCATGCATTGTGCAGCAGGTATCGGTATCCATGTGAACATGTACAATAGTTGAAATTCTATCAATTCTAAGTAACATATCGAACAATAACAACAACAACAATAGCAACAATAACAACACTTGTTCATTCAATCGAAACTCTGAAGCTATGCTTAGTGTGAATTATATAGCCCCACCCCAACATACATTTATACATTATACACTATGTATTATTATTGAATGTGCGGTTTTTGCGCAATATACAATAAGTAATGCAAGAATAATAATCAACCAAATATTGTTTGTACAAGAGTTTTTTTTTTTTTTGTTTTTTGTTTTTTGTTTTTTGTTTTTTCTGTTTTTGTTCTTATACCCTGCATCACTTGTGTCAAAAAGGTATTTTAAATTGATGCGAATGTTTGTAAATCTTAAACGGCAAAAGTCATGCCCACCTTCAATGATACCGATTGATTTAAAAGAAAAATTTGATCTAAATAATGAATAATTCGGTGACGAATTTTATCGAATTTTTAAACGAAACGAACAGCAGCAAACTAGAATAAAAGCGGCTATAAAATAAAACACTATAACCTTCTATATTAGATCTTTTCATTTTTTTAGCCATTGGCCAACTTTCAGTCTTCTAACTTTTATAGTTTCCGAGTTATGCAGAAAGAAACATTTGAAAATTTTTGTAAAAAACTTTTCAAGTTTTTGTTAAATTATGACCCTGTCCTGCGATCGATTTTACCCAATTTCAATATCTATCTACGTACAATATTTCGACCAAATTTGAAGTGAATATCTTAATTTTTGCCAACAGGATAATGTTTATCGCAGAAGTACAGACATAGACGGACAGACGGACATGACTAAATCGACTCATATATATACTTCATAGGACCTCCGCTGATTTCTGCTGAGTTTTTCCCTACATACATTTTGACTATGAGTCAGTTAGTCCTTCATTTTGCATCGGAGTAACTGGAATGTCTGACCTTGTAAAGATTTTAAATTGATTTTTATGAAACTCTGATTTTCTTTTGTTGATACTATCGAACCAATTATAGCTGAACTGTGTAAGTTATAAAATGGTTGGATTGGATTCTCATTTGCTTGATTTTTTTTTTTGTTTTGTTTATTGTCCGCTTGTAGTATACATTTTGAAACTTCAAACAACAGCTTTAATTCCATTTAATTATTGTATGTCATCTCTGTTGTATGTATTGTTTACGGTGAGAAAACAATCCAATCATCGTTCAAGTGGCGGCATATGCATACAAATTGTTGATTCATAAGCGTAATAATAATAATTTAAATAATGTCCTAATACTTCATATACGTGTGTATACGTATACCTGTGTAAATATACTCGTATATATAATTTTATTTACAATTCAACAATTTTGTAGGTTATGTTTTGCAAGCTGCTGTTGTTCTAGCACGCACTTGTACACACAAATAGAATGAAACAGAATATATTTTTCAATCCATTTACAAATGCAGTAGAATACGGACGGACAAACAGACAGGTATAGATTACAAGTGCATAAATGATGAAATAAATAGGAGAGAAAAAATGAGTTAAATCACATTCGTGTGGTCAGTCAGTCACTGGTATTGCTGCCGCATCTAAAGTTACGCAAGTTGTTCATACACAACTTGTTACGCAGTAACTTATAATTATACATACAAACAGACCTTTTATATACAGTGAGTGTTAATTGAAAACGTCTAAGAGGCGGCACAACGGCACAACAAAAGTAAAATAAAGAAAAATTTGTAGAACTTCTTGTGGGCCAAAAGCAAGTGTAAGTTCACGTATAATTACAATTCTTATAATTAAATTAATTAAAGAAATTACGCACCTGCCTATTCAGACCTCTTACTTTTATTTTCAAAAAAAAAAAAAAACAATAATTAATCAATTAAGAAAAGAAGTTATTTTTATAAAAAAAAAAAAAAAAATATTGAATTGATTAACTGCTTTATTGTATAATAATAATGAAATATTTATTGTATTGAATCGAAGCAGGTATAGAATCATTTCAGTGACATTGACTGTTTAATTATGTAGGATAACAAGTATTCATCTGTGGTTTTATACGGAAGTGTCTATTTCTCTCTCACTCTCACCTTTTCTGTTTCCTCCTCTTTATTTTTACGGGCCACTTAATACGCACTCAATACATAGAGAGATGCTGTCAAAGGCTTTGCAATAAACGCGATAAGAAAATTTCAATTAAATTTTATTACGATTGTAAAGCGAAACAAGTAAGAAAATTAAATTTTGGCTTAAGCCAAAACTTAAATACCCTCCACATGTTACAAACAATGGGTGGGCGTGGCGATTACATGATTCCGCCCTCTAATTGTGCATGTATTTCATATCACCTGGCAAGTCAAGTTTTACGCTGAGTAGGGTTTTTTTTTTTTTGGAAATTGTCAGCGTGTCGGCTATTAGACCACGCCTAATTTTGGCATATAGGTAGATAGGATAATTATATATATTCATGTCAAATTTAAAATGTATAGATCAAATGTTGTGGCATATATATAGATTTTTGTAGATTGTGGGCATGGCTCTTGACTAAGTTTGCCCATCTGCGTGTAGAAACTAAAAGTGTCGGGACAAAATTTCCGTTTAATATCTGAAATGAGAATACCAACAACAGACGGACACCCTGGACATACATGTCTAGATCGACTCAATTTTTGATGCTGATTGAAGAATATAAACACCTAATTCTCTTTTTGCACGAATTTGATTTAACACGAATTTAATACGAATTGTTTTGTTTTAACATGATTTTTTTTTTTTTTTTTTCTTTTTTTAGATCTAAAATCAATCTATTCTTCCATTTAGCCAATACCTTTTTTTACACGAATTTTTCGGCAATGTATATATCGTGTAAAAAGAGAATTAGATGTACTTTGTTGGGTCTCTGACGTCTCTTACTGGGACGTGGAGGGTATAAAAATGTCAGCTTTGTAGTTTTTGAATGATTTTTATCAATTGTGGGCGTGACATTTCGTTTATTTTCATTAATTTAGTCTCATAAAAGTAGCGTCTGTACAAAATTTCGGCAAAACAACTCCAAAATTTAGGACTGTAAACGTTCTTACGATAGACGGACCTGGTTAGTTAGGTTTAAACTTTACTGTTAATTTAGAATAATAATACTTTATTAATAAATATTGTGAATGTATATGTCAGGTGTTTATATTAGTTTGTCCATCCGCTGTATTTCGTAGAATTTCTGATACAACACCCAGAGATGTTGCAAGCGTAATGATAAACTTAGTATATTCCCCACTATATAAAATATGTTTAATATTGAAAAATCTAACATAATTTAGATCATTAAAAGTATATTTAAAATTCGATCTAATCTGATGTTCATTTTAACTCTATTTCTTTTTTTTTTTCACATGTTGATGGTGTGATTATTGTGTAAGCTGTTATAAAAATGTGCGCACATATTTTTTTTTTCTTTTTTAATATAAATGAATAAAGAAATTGTTTTTATAATGGGAAGCATCCCCTTCGTATCTATGGCAACATAAGAAGATTCATTGTTTGTATATCATCAGCACACAATGCTTTCCTTTAATGCGGGTACATTACAAGTGCATGCAACTTACTTGAATGTACCATTTACTTCATACATACTCCATTGAATTATATGTGACATATGACCTCATTTGTTGTAAGTGTTTATTAAAATTATTGTACTATTATCTTGATAAGTTATTAATTTTCTTTTCAAAAAAAAAAAAAAAACAACAACAAAGTATGACTATGGCTGTCTATAAAAGAATGTTGCTGTGGTACAGAAACACTTTATTAATAATGAGTTTTTATGTTCTTGGTAAATATTTTAATTTCTTTTCATTAGATGAGATTACACGAAACAG
Organism: Crataerina pallida; assembly: GCA_949710015.1. Classification (NCBI taxonomy): domain Eukaryota; kingdom Metazoa; phylum Arthropoda; class Insecta; order Diptera; family Hippoboscidae; genus Crataerina; species Crataerina pallida. The sequence continues at coordinate 27,411,734 of OX453290.1, read as the reverse complement.
ATGTTTTTTGTTGTTTCATATCAACACTAAAATAACTGCAGAAAAGTAACAATATTAACACATACAAACATACATTTGCATATCATATTATTTATTAATAACGATTTTTTTTATAACAACAAAATTATTGCATTCCTGCCGATCACATATTCGTGTTGTTACCTTTAATATAACGAAAAATTCGACAAGTGCAACAATTTGAATTTATTCCATTGTAAAATATTCCGGTTACATTTTGCTCGCTTTTTTTATTGTTGCCAGCATTTTATTTATACGCGATGAGGTTAAGGTATGCAAGCAACCATAAGTTAATATTCGCTAAATTAAATAATTGAGTTGGCCTTTAGACACTCAACCATAACGACGCGTATGCGTTTTATACCTTTGCCACTATAAGTAGGCGGGGCTTATATTAAGTGTGTCATTTTGTTAGGAACTATGCTAGAAAAAAGTTATTCCTTTCCAACTGTTATTTGTTCTTAATTAGTATAAATTGGAGCAATGTCCGTCTGTATGTCCATTTGTGCTTGGTACACTTTAATATGATAAATTTTAAGATATTGAAATGAAATTTTATACTAATTATGATATTTTGAGCTTCTCTTTGCAAATTTCCATTTAATATTAGAATCATCTGAAAACCAAAAATTATCCAAAAGGAACAATTAATTTCTTTTTTTTTTAATTATTATTCATAAACTAAATGCCACCAAATAATCGAAATTGACTCATATATATATATTTGCAAATACCAGGCGTAGGCGTGGCCTTCAACAAAACATGAAATAGAAAAATTTACTATATTTTTATTGCTATTAATAAACGTGCACGCGATAGTCTAATGACTGAGATCGAGATATATAGTTAAAATGTAACTTATATACTGCACCAGGAATAGATTTCAGTCGAATATTTCAAATATTCTATGTGTTAGTTTAGTTACAACAACAACTTTCACAGTACAGAGACCACTCCCGATATCAAGTTACTGAGTATAATGTAAACATTAGGTACAAAATGAAATTTCCACAAATATTAATTTTGTAATAGAAAATGTTGTTTTAAGCAAAATCCTAATTTTCGTGAAAAACACAACAAACTGAAACTATCCCGAACCCATGCGTCTGCTGTTATGACCATCAATTCATGTGTTTTCTGGCAGAAAGTAATAAAAAATAAAAAATTTCAACGCAAATATCAATCACAACTGCTGTGTGTCAACACACAAGCACATAAATTCGTTTATTTATGAGCGATGTGTGGTGTGTGTACTGTGTATGACTTAATCTCCAACAACTTGATTACTCAACACAAAAAATTTGTAAAAAAAAAAAATACACAAAAAAACTTCGTGCCATTTACGAAATATCTTTCAACAATTAATTATATGCACTTCGTTACTCGATTAGTAAATAACGCAAGTTAATAAAAAAAATATATAAAAAACGAAAAAAAAAAAAAAATCACCCCAAAAAACAATAATGACAAAAGCGGCAAAAACTGAAACGTACTGAAACTTTTTAAACAAAACTCACGTTTCAGGGAAACCAAACACAAAAACAATTTCGCCTCTCGCCACCAACGTACACACGGTATAATTTTGCTTTTATTATTCTCAACACGTATGATAAAGCACATAACATAACATAAAAACGAACGGTAGCAACAGATATTAAAATAAAAAAAGATAAAAAAAACATGCAAATAATCGGTAGACATATAATCAATGAGTCAGTCAAAGCAATACACCCTAAATGGGAGACTCTGTACAGCATATCAACTTATTGCACAGCATGAAAAATGTTTAATAAGCCAAACATACCAAGAACAATAAAACATGAACTAGGCATGATCGCAGGGTTTGAAATTATGTCTAAAGACAGCAACAAATAACATAATTGGTAAAATTAAAGCAAAAAAAAAATAAAAAATTGAACGCAAAAAATTTCTCATATTAAGTTAACCGGGAAATGCAGTGAGTGAGTGTGTGTGTAACAAAATTCTCATACTGTGCTAAACCTTTAGTTCAATGTGTATGCAGCACTATATGTATGTGTGCTTTTTTTTTTTTATGTACCTTTATATTAGCATGCAATGAAATTTCAGTTTCCATCATTGTTTAAATGTTAGATAAAAATCGTTTGAACGGAAACTGACAAAAAGTAAAAACGGTTGTGGCCAGTTACTCGTACATTGTCAACTTTTAAAAGTTATCATGAAAACGACATTTGGTTTAGGTCAAAACTTCAGTACCCTTCATATGTAAAAAAACAAGAAGTGGGCGTGGCTGGTATATAATTACGCTTTCCAAAAGCGTCTGTTTTATGTATCAATTTACAAATCGTATTTTATGTATGACAACGTTTTTTTGTAAATTGTGGGCGTATCTGTTATCTTACCACGCCCCATTTTTGTCTTATCGATATTAATAATAAACAATTTTTAACTTTGTAACTAAAGTTAGCACATGTTAAATGAATAGATTTTTCTCGATTGTGGGCGTGGCCCATTTAATATAGAAACTAAAAGTGTGCATTCAAAATTGTATGCGAACAACAGACACCCGGACGACAGCCTAAGATTTTAATGCTGATCACGATTATATATACTCCTTCTGGGTTTTGCGAACGGAATAATAAACTTAGTATACTTCCCATCTTATGTAGAGGGTATAAAAATCTGGGATACCCGCTACCCTAGGGTATTAAAATAAAATTTATAGCTGATAATAATGTTTATTGTGGGCGGGGTTTTAATGAAATTTCTTGGTTTTTAAAAAATTTGAGGTTTTTTCAAACTGTGAGAATATGTTTAACAAAGACTGACCGAGAGACATGACTCGATTTATAATATCATGCTTATCACTAATGTGGTCGAAAACATATCGATTTAACAGTTACTTCTTCATAAATTTTGAATTTGAAACATAATACTATCAAAATTATATGAGCAAAGTACATAAATAACTTTGTGTCTCTCTGGCTGTTACAAACGTTTAGACTAAGTGAGTGTAGCCTCGATTTCAAGGTAGAGCGTATAACAGCAGCGAAACAACAATAAAAACGCATTTCATTTATGCTTCTTACCGGAACTAATCTAAATGCAATTGTTTCCTAGTTTGCTTAGAGCATAAATCCAATCACTGGAAACTCAATACCTTTTCAATTTAATTAAAAACTAACTTAGAGCAAGCTAATTTAATTACAATGAAAGGGCAAAGTTTAAAACAAAATATAAAAAATTTATATAACAATTACAATTTATTTTGTTGTTTTGTTTTCGAAAATTTCAGATGAAGATACTGCTACTGTTGCAAAAGAACAACCACCATCCAACGCATCACCAACCTGTTCTAAATTGGTATCAAAAGTTTTAAAGGAGCAACAATCATTAAATGAGAGATGCAAAAAGGCAATTCGCAGTAAAGCTTTATCAGCTGATGGGGAAATACGTAAAAGTTTTGTTAATAGTAAGCAGCAACAAGAAGCTAAACTCAAAGATAACATAACAGTGGTAAATTGTAGCTGTAACAGTGCCACACCACTAAGCACTAAAACTAACCCAGCAATCGCAAGGAAATTGGAGGGAAATTTAAATTTAAAGGATACTTTGCTAATAACGCTGGCAAGTGCTACGAATAATACAAGGCGAAAGGAAAACGTTATGAATAGTCACGTAACTGCCACGCAGAACGGACAAACAAGCGTGGTTGGTCATCATCGAGGCTTTTCCCAACCATCTGCAACAGCTAGCACAGCTGGTGATCCATGGTTTTTACAATCGACTGGCCATCAAATGCCGCCTACAGCACCTCTACGTCACAATAAACGTCCCGCCCCCCAACCAAATTCCATTGTCGCTGGTTCGGTGGTCATCAATACAAGCTCTGCCGTTAACAGTGGCAACATTTTATTAAATGCCAATACCGTCAATAGCGCAACCGCTTTACTTCAACAGCAACTAAGCCAGTCTCAGCCACATATTGTGACATCAGCCAATCTATCCACCCATCATCACAACAACGTGGTAATAAAATGATTCGTTTGGTGATTTTATGAAATTAAAGAAGAATTCGAAAATGTGATGAAAATTGTGGGCATATCTGTTATCTGACCATTGACAGACATTTTAAACTATTAATCGATTTTGCCCGACAGCAAAAGCCACACCCACCTTCAATTATATCGAACGATTCACAGTCAAAATCTAAATCGATTTAACAATGTCCATCAGTCTGTCCATGTAAATTTGTGCATTTTTTGAGATATTTAGAGAAAAGTTCCTTTAGAACCCTTTCAGAACTCCTCCTCATATAACGGCCCGTCATATGACAAAATTTGGTGAAGAATCCTTAAATAGCTTAATAGTTGACTAAGCAAGATTTGGACACTATTGAACCATTTTTAGAAGCCCTTTTCATATGTTAATATTTCATCAAGTGACTCGCGTTTACTGACACAATTAAACTATGTAATGGGTGGATAATGGAACCAAGTGGTGAACCCTGCTATATTGTATAAGTAATACGGGAAAAATTATTCAAAAATGAATGTTTTCCCCACTGGAGTCGTGTCATTTAATCGATTTAACCCAATTTATTTTTATCAAAGGGAGCACAGAGACTAATTACACTAGCTGAATTAATTTTTCTTACTGAGGGCGTGTTTTTTATATTTGTTGATGTACTAGAGTTCAATTCGACTTGAGTCAACTATAATTTTATCATTTGTTTTTCTCTATGTAACAGAATCAACATCATCATCACAATGCAATTCATTTGTCCTCGCATGCACTTAATAGTCATAATTTAATAACAAACGTTGCTGGCGGAATTGTAACTTCCAACAATTCACCCAAATCACCGAATAAACAACAGCCACAACAGCAACAGCACACCAATCACATAATGTCTACCTTTGCTCCAATCGGATCAACAAATGAACGGATAGTCGCAGCTACTACCGCCGCAGCAGCGGCAGCAGCTGCTTCCATTAATTGCAATAACAATCTGATGTCATCCTCGTTAAATGCAGTGCACAGTGGTATACCATTGCATGAACGTGGCTTACCCCCCAAAAATATGCTGGCCAATGCCGTTGGCGGTAGTAATATGCTATTGCACAGTCAAGCGCATGTTGCTAACCAACAAACTGGCAATATGGTTAGCCAAGCGATAAACACCTCAACAAATAATTCCGGCATGTCAACATCGTTGCATAGTTTTGATTTAAACGGTGGTGTTGGTAATGGTTGCAATGTGGTTACAAATGCGCCTCATTCATGGACCAGCTCATCGTTATCACCCACCACGGGTATGGCAGGCAATCAATCTGCGCTTTTGCACGCTCAACAGCAGCAACCACTGCCTCATAAGAAATGTGAAGTGAAATTAAATGCAATGCCGTAAGTAAACAACCATCTACCCGCCCACACACATGACAGTTTGTGTTTAATAATAAAAAAATTTAAATCAATTTTTTTATATTGTTTCAGTTGGTTCCATGGCAGCATTACACGAGACGAAGCTGAACATTTGCTACAACCACGCGAAGATGGTTTATTTTTAGTACGTGAATCGACAAATTTCCCCGGCGATTATACGCTGTGTGTATGCTTTCAAGGCAAGGTCGAACATTATCGTGTGAAATATTTAGAAAACAAACTAACCATTGATGACGAGGAATATTTTGAAAATTTGGGACAATTGGTAGCGGTACGTTATTAAAGTTTTTTATATTGTTTTCAAATGAATTGAATAAAAATTTTATAACCATGAATGGGGTGGGGGTGTATGTATATCAGTTTGGCCCACAAGAACACAGAGGAGACCCTTCAAAGTATATATATTTTGAATCAGCTTTAAATACTAAGTCAAACTCACCATGACCGTCTGTCCGTGTGTGGTAATGATTCCAAATGTGCAAGAAATATCGGTAGTTTTGGGACTTAAGTTGGTATTAAAATTGGGCAAAATGCCCATAATGCAACGAAAACTGATAAGAGAACAACTTTTTAAGTAAATTTTCCATGCTCTCTTGACTTCCATGCTAATACATAACACGCGCAACATTACAGGTCTTAAACATATACCTACCACGCTCACCATTTGTATATAGATGTGGGGAGTATTCAAGATTCGGCCTAAGCCAAATTTAGTTCTTTTACTTAATTTTTTTTACTAGTTTCTATTTTGTTTACTTCTTTGTAGCATTATGAAGCGGATGCTGATGGTTTGTGTACGCAGCTGGTTAAATGTTTACCCAAACAGGGTAGACAAGAGTTTTGCATTAACTCAAAAGATTTTATAGACAAAGGTTGGGTAATACCCGAAAGTGATTTACAATTGCGCGAAAGTATAGGTAAAGGGGAGTTTGGTGATGTCTTGTTAGGCATCTTACGTAATGAAAAAGTGGCCGTGAAAATGTTAAAAGATGAAGGAGCTGTACAAAAATTTCTCGCCGAAGCATCAGTAATGACGTAAGTTGTGATTATATGTTAAAAAAAAAAATGTCCTTAACACATTTCATTTCCATAGAACACTGGAACATGAAAACCTGGTGAAGTTTATAGGTTTAGTTTATACCAGTAAACATATTTATTTGGTAACCGAATACATGAGCAAAGGATCACTGGTAGATTATCTGAGATCGAGAGGGCGTCAACATATAACCAAAAAAGATCAAATTAATTTTGCTTAGTAAGCATCATGGCATACAAATCAATGATTGTCATAAAATACTTAAATCTATTTAGTGATACTGCTTCCGGTATGGAATATTTAGAAGCGAAAAAGGTGGTACATCGTGATTTGGCAGCACGTAACGTTTTAATATCGGAAGAATGTGTAGCAAAAGTATCCGATTTCGGTTTGGCGCGTGAAGAATGTTATAATTTAGATGTTGGCAAATTACCAATCAAGTGGACAGCGCCAGAAGCTTTAAAGAATGGGGTGAGTAATGCAAAGATGTTCAAAAAAAAATTGCATAAATATTTTTACATTATTTTCTATTTCTAGCGTTTTTCTAACAAATCGGATATGTGGAGTTTTGGCATTCTGCTGTGGGAAATTTATTCTTTTGGTCGCGTTCCCTACCCCAGAATTGTAAGTAAATAAACCAAAAAAATATATTTTAAATAAAAATAAATTGTTTAACGCATTTAAAGCCTCTGGCTGATGTTGTTAAACACGTTGAGGTAGGTTATAAAATGGAGGCACCAGAAGGCTGCCCTAATGAAATATATGAAATGATGAGACAGGCTTGGGATTTAAATCCAGCAAAACGTCCCACATTTGCTGAACTAAAAGTGAAGCTGTTACATTTGAAGAATACTACTACGTGAAATATAACGCAATTGTAAAATATATATAAAATATAATATAATAATAACAACAATACTTATCAACTCCACCCCTTCAAATAAATAGCAGCTCCTTTTTAATTCATATAAGTAAGTTAACACTGCAAGTGAGAACTTGTGAAAAGAAAAAACAAAACAAAACATCACAATGATTTAAATATTCAGTAGTGGTCACTTGAAGAAGTAAAACATCTTTTAAGTAAAACTTTTTTTTGCAATAATTTTTCTTCCTTGAAGCAATTTCATAAAAAGGTCTATTGTGTATAATACAAATTTTTTTATTTTTTTTTTTTTAATTATTTTTATTGTTTTATTTTTGGCGAATTTTTAACTTTAACATTATTTAAAAAAAATAATTTTTTATATAATTTTTGTAATAATAATTTTTTTTTTTTACGATTTTATAAACAATTTAATGATGCAGTTTGATAGAAGAATCTATTGTACATAAAAGTAAATAATTTTTTTTATAAATTCTACAATTTTTCTATTTTTGGTGAATTTTTCATCAAAAAGCTATCAAAAAAAATTTTTTAATTTTTATATAGTGTTGGAGCAAAATAATCGCCAGCAATAGAATAATAATACAAAATTTTAAAATCAACAGTTTTTTTTTTATACACAAAAGATTCTTTCATCAAACTGCATCATTACATTTTTTTTAAACTCAACGGAAGCAAAAATTATTGCAACAAAAAAAGAAGTTATTACCCAATCAAGTGAGCATTCACTATACATACAAGACATATAAACAGTTAAAAAGTAAAAAGTGTTTTATTGTAATAATCTTTAATTTTTAAATACTTTATTATATTATGACATAAAATGTGGAAGGAGAACAACTTGTGTATGTTGCACAAGCCTTAAATTGTAATAATAATATTGATAAAAATTTAATATTTACAGAATCCAAATACATATTTTATATTGAATTGTAATTTTTATACACTAAAAATGACAAATGACATAACGTAACAATATATACAACTTACACTTACACTACACACACCATTGATGGCTAATTCTTATTCTTAACTTTGTAATAATTGTATTTTATTATTATGTAAGAATGCATATTTCTTAAATTTATTTCGTAATTCTACTGATTTTATTGATTGATTGACAAGGCAACTAACTTATTCTACAATTTTGTTTTGTTTTGCTTAATTTTTAAGTATATATATAAGATTTTATTATAAGCAAAAATCAATACAATTTTCTATAAATGTGTTTAAAAGTTCATCCATTAAAAAAAAACAAATTATCTTGAAACGAAAAGAATAAATTCACCGTTTACTGGACTAATAAGATACTGAAGAATTAATTAATTTAATCATGTCTCTTCGTCCAATTGTCTGTTAATGCCAAAAATCACAATTTTGGAAATATTTGAAGTTTGAATCTTCATAACCTATACCTTTTGTGATATATTAAGTTCATACGTATGTTTGTACCTCCTAAATAATTAAAAAGATAAATTTATCCTTTATTAAAGACAACCGTCCTATTCTAATACATGTATTTTCTGTCGGTCGGTCCATGGAAATTTGTTCAAATGTTTGAAAGCAAATTTATTTAAATTATATCATTTTTAAACCCACCAACTTAGAACGTCTCTTAATGAAAATGAGAAAAAGTTTGTAACTCCTAAACTTTCAATTATTTCAATGAATTCAACATTAAAATCTAAATCAATTTTATCATGTCCGCCGGTGTGTCCACCTAAAAACTTTGCACGAGCTACAGATTGGATTTTTTGAGATGTATTGATGAAATTCGGTTCATAAACATGTATTGGCCTAAAGATGAACCTTTTTGAAAATGCAAAGAATTGAACCATTATTTGGACCCCTCCCCATATAAGAACCTATTGTAAATAAAATCTTTATATGGCAAAAATTTGCAATTCTTAATATTTTTAAACAAAATTTGGCAAAGAATAGTTAATTAGTATAATAATTGGCTATGCCAAAGTTGGATCCGATTGGACCATTTTTTGAACCCGTTTCCATATAATGATATTTCTCGAAGTACATTGTATAGTAATGTTTTCGCGTTTACTGCTACAACTAAACAAATTGTAACATATTTTATAATTTTTTTAAACCAAAATTGGTGAAGAAAAAGTTAAAGTTAAATTTTCATAATCAAGAAAATTTAACTTAAACCAAACTATTACTACTCACCACCGTTGCATTAAATCCTTCTAAAAAGTATAATTATTAATTTCTAACTTTTTATTTCTTTCACTTTAATGAGAAATATGTTAAAATCATGAAAAAAAAAAGTACTCTGGTTGCATGATGAATGAGTTCTTTGAATGATTTTGCTTCATTTTCATAACATTCTGGGGGCAGAGGCTACTAACACTTTTTCCAAGTGAGGAATAGATATCTTACACAACGACCAAGAGAAGGATTTACAAACATAGACACGGACACGCGGACATGGTCAAATCGACTTAGTTTAACAATAATTTTCTGCATCCTAACCATCTCTAAAGTAAAGCCAAATAAAATTGAACAACAACAATAATAATAGTCTTGTGATTTACAAATATCAATTTTAGAAATCGATTACATCATCAAGTCCACTAACACAATTATGTAAATATTCAAAAAGAAAACTGGAATCTCCTTTTTACTTTTACTTTCAATAAAAATACTTTTAATTAATTGACTTTTTAATATATTTATTTCCAAAATAAAAAAATTATGTAAAAAATAAAAATATTTAAGTTTCCAGACAATCTTTACCATTAAAAATTAAATGTATGCAAATTTTAAAAAAACTTATATGTATAAAATAAAAATTTTTTTTAAAAGTATATCCACCACTACTATGTAACGAATGAATATTAAACAATTTAAATACAAGATTAATGTCCGAGTTCAGTTCTCTTTCCCTCTCTCAATAACTGGAAACTCAAATTAATTATACAGTGGTGGATATTAAAGGCATTCGGCATTGACGAATTTTATATAACTTCTATGCATCTGTTTATTATCTCATACATCATATTTACACACATATTGACAATTCATGCAACATTTCTGTCAATGTGTTAAAAATACTAAAAACCAAAAAAAAAAATTATTATACTCTCCTTCTCCTTAATCTGTCTACTTATTAATTCCTCTCTTCAATAAATCAAATCAAAAGGCAACTAATAAGAGTAACATATAAAACATATATTTATAATGATGTGTTTGTCAAAATTTATCGCGTTCAATGTGTTACAAAAATTAGTAAATAAGTGCAAGACATAATGTTATAAACAAACTGTAAATTTTGCAAAAATTATCACTCGTATTTATTTATGATAGAAATTGAACAAAACAACATAAAACATAAAACACATACATATACACCAATAACAGAGAGAGATTGAGCGAGAGAGTAACATACAATATATAGTAACGATGAATACCATAGAAATTGAGAAATAAAAAACATGCAAAGTTGAAAACTTCGGCCTTTTATTTAATCAATTATCAGGTAACCTAGGTAGATTCGTTCCCTTACAATTCAGGCTTTAGTGTTATACCAACTTTTATCAGGTGATGATACAAATTGTTCTCCATCAATCATTATGTCGAATAGTCACTATAATGAGTTGTGGCATTGGACCCAACATGAAATTGAACTCTTGGCTATATCAGATTTTGAACGTCAACATCAAGATGTAGACACTACCGTAGCCGCCTTTGCGGCGGTTAATATCGATTCTGAAGCTACAGCCACTGATGCTAAAGCTATAATGCAAAGCAGTACTTATGAATTTTATGTACGCTACATATGCCTGTCCAATCAGCTGGAGGAGATCTATGATAAAATGATACAACCTCAAAAACGTCAATTAATACGCCATCTACTCGATGCCTGCTTGGGTCGGGTGATCGAGTTAAAGCATGATTTGGTTAATATTGATATCATGGAGTTCAGTTACAACGATAATGTCATTGAACGTCTTCACTTGACACCTTTCGATACTGAACTACGCATTCCACGTTATTTTCTACGTGAGCGTCGCAAAGAAATTGAACAACGTAAGCATGTTATGCAAGAGATTCTGATCAAATTGGGTTGGATGGAAGAGAATCCCGTAGATGAGCAACTTACCGAATTGGAAGCTATACGTTTGATACAAATACATGAGCGGGCTCGACAAGGACGTTTGCGTGCACACTTTATGAAGGAAATTCGTTCGCTGAAGGACAAAGGGAAATCGGAGGAGCGTTGTAAAACTGAGCAAGATTCGGGATTGATGGCTGTGATGAAAATACAAACAATGTGGCGTGGGCACACGGCACGTCGTAAAACGGGTAGACGTAAATTAGATGAAATGATTTTGATTGGTATGGTGCCACCGCCTTCACAAGAATTGAAGGAAAGAAAAGAAAAGTTTGATTATATGGAAGAGGTAAGAAAATTGTTAGACTGGAAGAAGCGTATACTCAGGCATGCAGTTGAACATTAAAATTTGGGACAATTTTTTTAAACAACGAACATCATAAATCTTACATATCAGTGGAGCTAGTCCCTAGTCTCAGCTACGTGTCTGTTTATACTAAGTTTCCATGATGCATTAGGTACCCAACAATTTATGAAAGAAATCCTTAATCGATTTAAACATGTCCGTCTGTATATTTTTTGTTGAAACACTCTCTACACGGCACAAAATTTGAAATATTCAGCTGAAATTTTTTACAGTTATTCTTTAAAATGGTACAAAATCGCTAAACAGTCACGCCCCATACCGAAAAACTCTTACAGCCACAAAGAAAAATTAAAATTTTATATAAAAACCACACCCATCGATGTGTTAAAAATGGACGGATCGAATAATAAACACGCCCACAATTATTGAAACGTTTTATTCGATACAATGCACACTTTGGTGTTCATTAAAACAGGCCGGAATTTTTTATATATGTCGCACCCGTCACACCCATTAACCCATTTTAATCGAAATGAATATTTTTATATATTATGGCAGATTTACAAGCGCCGTTATGCAACCCAAGAGGCCCACGAAGAGCAGTTGAAGGCTCGTACTGATTTAATATGCGAGAATATAAAGAGTAAGCACGGGCCTAATATGTCTGAGGACATTGCCGATGATATACGGGCCTGGGTTAAAGACATTTACGACAAAACTGGCAAATTGCCGGAATTTCCATCTGAAGATCATGGCGGCTCTTTACATATATTTAGCAGGCCGGCAACAGAAAGTGAGGTAAGTCGTTCCTCAGCAAGATCTTCGAAAGAATCGCGCAAAACAAAAGACAAATCAAAGTCACCAGCGCGCAGTGGTGACTTGAATGTAAATGGTAACCAAGCTGAAGGTGAATGTAGTCTACAACCAGCTCCGTCAAATTGTTTAGTTGACATCCGAACTGAAATTGAAAGGTATCTTGTGAAGAACTCATCTGACTTACATTTCCATTCACTTTTATTGCATATTTAGATTTAATGAAATTTGGCGCGACAAAGATGAAAGTGGAAATTTGCGACAAGCCCCGTATGAGGATATGATTTATACTGAAAAGTATGATGAAATTGAGCACGAATTTAGAAAAATTGTGGATGAAGTTATGAGACAAGAGTTGGAATTACTGCAGGTTTTGTTTGATAAACAGACGGTTAGAATGTATCTCCAACCAGAAATTTATTTTCATTATATATTTTTATAAAGACTGCACTGGGTAAGAAGAGTAAGAAGAGCAATAAAAAGGCTAGAAGATCTGGTAAGAAAAGCAAAAAGAAGAAAGAGAAAGATTTAACACCGGATCGTACCACCGAATCCTTATACGAAGAACTGGTAGTAAACGGCATTATACGTCAATATCCGGAAACACGTTTGAGTGATTATTTGGGAGACAAAGCTATTGCAGCACGTTCCGGAGTTAACCCATCGGCGGGTGACATACGTCAGCTGCTTATAGAATATTGCATTCTGCCATTGGGCTGCGAGCAAATACACAACAGTTGCCCCTTAATACGATCCTTGCTATTAACCGGTCCCAAGGGATCGGGCAAGAAAGCTCTGTTGCATGCTATTTGTACTGAAGTGGGAGCAATTTTGTTTGACCTCACACCCGCCAATATTGTGGGCAAATATCCCGGAAAGTCTGGCTTAATAATGTTAATTCATTTGGTTTTAAAGGTTTCGCGTCTTCTACAACCATCCGTTATATACATGGGTGACGCTGAACGACCATTTATGAAAAAAGTACCCAAAACTGATCGCACCGATCCCAAACGTTTGAAGAAAGATTTACCCAAACTAATTAAAAATATTGCCCCAGAGGATCGTGTACTATTTGTGGGCATAACCAATTTGCCCTGGGAGGCAGATCAAAAATTATTACAGCAAACTTATAATCGCTTCGTTTATATACCACGTCCCGATTATGGTGCATTATCGTATGCCTGGAATACAATGTTACAGTAAGACAAAGAATTTAATTCAATTTAATACGTTTTTTATCCACACGTATATGAATAATGCAGCAACTATTCAGGCGGTTTATCCAATTTGGACTGCAGCGTAATGGCTAAAATATCCGATGGTTATACCATAGGTGCAGTGAATGCTTGCTTGAGAGAGGTTTTAACTTGCAAAAGAAAATTGCAGTTACGCTCACAGCAATTAACTCACATAGAATTGATTAATGCTCTCAGGTACACACAACCAGAACATATTTCTTCATTTTTTTTGTAATTCTTAACTTCATCGCTTAGTACACGCGATCCCGTGTATCGTGAAGAAGAAGAGGCATTTGAAGCATGGTGGTCAAGGACACCTTTAGGTCGGAGGCGTCAGCGTTTACTGGAGTTGGAGGAGGAAGCTCGCGTAGAGGAGCAAACGCAAGCCGCCAAACAAAATAATGACAAAAAATAATTAGTTTTCACTCTCAATGTTTTTCTTTAAGATTAAAATTGAATGCTTTATGGCCACTCTTACAACATATGGTTTGTATTTTAATGTGTATAGTTAGAAGCTCCTGTAAATCAGTTACCAACTGAGGTATGTGAGAGTTAATAACATCCACTTTATCCCCCAAACACCACAAAAAGCTTATATGAAAAGAAGGATCCTGGAATAAGCATAAATTAAACAAATAGTAAAAATATTATGCATGAAGCATACCTCATAAAAAGTGGATTGCCCAAAATTGTGCATTACTTGATCAACAATTTTCAGAATTTTAAGCATCTTCTCCAGGTACAACTTGTCTATTTTAAGTGCTACAAACGTTCTTGTACGTTCACTATTTGTGTAAACCATTAATTCATTTACTGTTACATGAAAGCTAAAAAGAATTGTTTAGAAAATTGTTTTTACTCCATTAACGAATTTATATTTTAATTACCTTTCGTTTAGTTTAAAGCCTGCATTCAAGGACTTGATAAATGATTCGATCATGTGATACTGTAACACCACTGTTTTACTTAAACTAATATGTAAATCGGTTATGAGTTTGAAATCAGTTAATGCATTAAGACGAGCCAGACAACAATCACGAACATCCTCAAAATAATCCTTAAAGATAGGTATGTGAACATGTGTAGCCCAATTGCCACGAACATGTTTGAAGCTTCTTAGGCGACCTTCATGAAACATGGGATCATCTGTGTAATCCTCCGCACATGTGGACAATTTTCGTTTGTGCAATAATTTTGCAGCAGGCGGAAGTTTTAAACTATATTTTTTATAAAAAGGAAAATAAGTTAAGCTTCCTCTTCTCTTACATTAGAATAATATACCTATTTGACTTATTTTCCTCAATATATTTAATTTGTTCTCGGTGTGATGAGTTTCCTGTTTCGTTCAAATCCGAGTCAGAAGAGCTGCTATAACTTACTAAAGACATTTTTAGGTTTCAATTTTTAAGTTTTGTTTCAGGACTTATTTAACAAAATACATCCAATGTATTCTTTTTATTTGATTAACATTTTATTCAATAGCAACAAAATCTATTTTACCACCATTCGCATCTTCTTATATTTCTCGATCATGCATTATATATTGTGATTGTCCTATAAAGGAAGAAGAAGAACGTGGCTTTTTAACCTCAATTGTTACAATTATTGTGTGCAGTAACAATAAAAGATATTTATGGGATTAAAATGAAATAAATTATTTCTAGAAAAAAATATAAAATAAAAATTTTAAAGAAATATGCGTTTAGGAGCTGTATTGTATGTATATAAAGGTGAATGGAATTTGCCTTCCATAGATTTTGAATGTTTAAGGGTGCTGGTAAGTTAAGCGATATCAGGATGAGGTTGAATCACTCTTAGAAATCTTACATTTCTTACCGTTTCATTATATTAAAATGCAAATAAATCATTTACGTTAATTGTAATTAATTTCTTCATAGTGTTTAATAAAATTTACACGTTGTCCGGTTACAATTGAGACTAATGGAAATCCCTATTCTTCTGGTGCCGGCAAACTACCTTATCTGGAAATTGGCAATGAGAAATTCATAGGATACAGGAATATAAAAAATCTTCTGGATAAAGAGGTGGATATATAATAATTGCTAAGGATGAACTAATTAATTTTTAATTTTGCATTCATTTAGCATTATGCCATAGATTCAAAATTGGACGAAAAGTCTAAACAAATATCTACGGTTTTTACCAATTGGGTGTTTACGAATCTACACGGTTACTATCACTATTTTATGTACGGAGATACTAACAATTTTGAAATAACACGAGCATTGTATGCCAAGCGTACACGCTTTCCATTCAATTTCTATTATCCATCTTTGTATCAGGAGGAAGCCAGTGATATTGTTCAGATTATGGGTAATTTTGATATAAACGATAAACAGGAAGCCAGCCTTCAATCATTATATGTAAGTAAATATTTAGTCAAGCCGAACAATGCTTTAAAGAATCAACATTTAATTCCAACAGTTTGTAACAAATGCCAAAAAATGTGTTAACGTGTTATCGAAACGGTTGGGTCGTAAGGTGTGGTTTTTTGGGGATAATTTCAGCGAATTTGATGCCATTGTCTATTCATACTTAGCAATTATATATAAAATATCTCTGCCCAACAATCCGCTACAGACTCATATAAAAGCATGTCAGAATTTGATAAACTTTATCAATCGAATATCTCGTGACATTTTCCAAAAGGAAGCGTTCAACTCGGGTGACACCCTTAAGGGGAGTGCTTCACCAAACGATTCAATGTTGACGGCCAAAAAACGTAAATATCGAGAGTCCGAGAAGAAAACGAAAGTATTGGCTGGTGTTGGAGCAGCAATGGCCATGACAACTTTCGCCATTTGGCGGGGTTTAATCAGACCAGTAATTCCAAAATATTAATTCTCTTAAATGTTATAAATGTTTGATATTGTTTCAGTTTTCCTATGCTCCAAAATATTACGAAAAGGCGGGTTACGACGATGATGAAGATGACAATGATGATGAGAATATGGAATAAATGAAGAAATTTCCTTCCAAAAAGAAACTTTACTAAACTGCCCGTTTTTTCGCTATCAGAGATATCTGCCGTTATTTTAAACAATAAATAAATAAACCGGCTGCAATGAAATTATTATTTAGTAAAAACATTCATCCCTAAAGACATATTATTATACATTTTAGCCTTTCAGGCAAATTGATGTTTTTCTTGATGTTGTTTTTTAAAAGTACCCACATTACGACTTATAGAAATAAAGAACTTATCCCTAAACAAATTATGCATTAGCAAAAGTGCTTCATTAGAACTGTTATCTTAAAATGAATGGCATTCTTTTATAACTTAAAAACTAAAATCTTCTTAAACAAATTGAAAGTATTCACATCTTAAGCGCCTCTTGAAGTTTACGCCGCGCCACACTCACTCTATCCTCTTGTCGCCGTATATCATCATCAGACACTAGTGTCGCTTGCATTAACGGTTGGTCGGGATTGATAAAGGCTGGGGCGTTACGTTGAAATTCAGATTTGGTGGCAGTTTGCCCCGTAACGGGAGTGTTGAGGACATGCAGAGCGGTAGCCAACGATTGCATAACGGTTTGCTCATGAACATTGGGGCCCAATGCTCGTAAATTTTTTGGCAATATAATATCATCGAACTCTTCACCACTGGCATGACAAGCTCGCATACATTCGAGCCGTTTCTCCCAAAACAATTGTTTGGGTTTGTCTTGACCACCATGCTTGGGGTCATGTTTCACTTTATTATTCTCATGGTTGCGCACCACAGTTACTGGCTGTTTAAATATGGAAGCCGTTTGTCGTATGGGAGGAACCAATGATGCATCTGAGCGTAAAGCTCGGCTATTAAAAATTTATATTTCAATACATTAAAAAATAATAATAATAAACAAAAAAATTGTTGCTAGTAGGAAAGAAAATTATAATTGGTACTCGCGCGATACCATTCGAACTAAAAAAGCATGCATAACGAAAAATAATTTACAAAGTAGCGGAAACTTGTAGATAAACTCAGGCTCTCTTTTTTTTTTTTTACCAAAACAAAAAACAAATCTGCGAAAAGAACTGAAACTAATTTTATAACGGCAGCTTATAGGGGGTGCTAACAAAAATAAACGAATGTAAAATCAAAACTGAATGACTTGACATGCAACACACAACTGTCCTTGATTCAGACGCACTACCTGAACTCTAATTGCTGTTGCTGTTGTCGTAAATTGGAGTTAACGCTCACAAGGGTTGCAGTTGAAACGGGCACCGAACCTAATAGGGTATTGTGTCTGTTTTGATTTGGCACAAGTGCCTGTGATGCTGGCTTTTGTTTACGTCTCAATGAATTCGAATTGGACGTTTGCGGTGTTATGGTAACACCTCCGCCTGCAGTTGTTATGGAATTGTTCGTGTCGCCTGTAAAGGCAGCAGAACACCGGTACAGCGATATTGATGGCAGCGGCAGGTGATGTATGAATTTGCCTTTTTGAAAATCAAAGCTGCTAATATCAATAGCATCACCCAGATGTCGAGCCAACTGTGGCTTACTGTCCATGCGCTTTCCCGCTGGGCTGCAGTAGAACACCAATATTGTTTGTTTGTTGTAATATTTTGTGGTCCGGTTGTAAGTGTGGAGGGTGGGGTGTTTACAATGAGACAAAGTGAGGAAATAAAACGGAAATTGTTGCAAGTGTAATAATATTATTGTATAGCTTTACATGCTTTTTCCTTTTTTTTTTTTCTTTTTTTATAAATATTCTAGCAAAAGAAATTTTCCATTTCTCTTGTTACCTGTAATAGTAAACATCCACTTTACCGGCCGATATACCCGACTTTCTTAAAACCTCCTCCCTTTGCCAGCCTTTTGGCAATGCATTGCAGTCCACCCGTTTGCGTTCAATTGTTATATTCGAGTTCATTTGTTAATTAATTTGTACTTTACACTTATTTGTTTTTAGCAATTTTGTTTTGCTAAACTTCACACAGTTTTGTTTTTTACTTATAATGCATATAGTATATATTTATGTGTGATTCGAATGTTCACCCTCATCTCATTTCATTTATTACAAATTGTTTGTTGGTATCTTAATTAAAAACGTACTTAACAAAAGCAGCCCCGACAGACAGTACATTGTTTTACAACCTTGAACATCGATACATTTTCAAGTGGGAAACGATTTCTCCAATAAACTTGTTCTGCAATTTTAACAATATAAATTTCAAATTCTATAATTAGATTCGTTCCAAGAAATTTTCTGCACATGAGTAATCATTAATAAATATTTTGTTATCATATTAAGTGTAAACCGGTAAGACAAGGTCATGTGTACCAATTGTTTTGCAAAATTGACCTTAGAGCAAAACAAAAATAAGGCTAACATATATGCCCATTGCATAAAACTTTCTAATTTCTATTATAGATTCCATTAATTCAGTTGAAGCGAAGAATGTCAATATCAATATCACCGTGGGAAATTTGCTTGTATATAGTCATAGCTGTAGTATTACACTTGCTGGTGTATATATTCGTAACACGTAAACATGCGAAAAGTATAGTTGGTAAACATGTAGTAATTACGGGAGGCAGCAAAGGTATCGGGCTTTGTTTAGCGGTGGAATGTGCCATGAAGGGCGCTAATGTAACCGTAATTGCCCGAGATGAGAAAATGCTTAGTAAGTTGAATTGTACAACATTTGGCAGCACTTTGATTAAGAAAAACTCACCGTAACTTTTTTTATTAATATCATTTAAGGTGGTGCTGTAGCTCTAATGGAAGTTATCCGTCAATTACCGCAACAAAAATTTCAATATCGTTGCTTAGATATATCAACCAGTTACGAGGACGTGGAAAGAACATTAGCTAGTTGTGAAAATGATTTTGGTGATATTTATATGCTGATAAATTGTGCTGGCTTGGCCATATGTGGTGTTTATGAAGAAGTGTCCGTGGAAGATGCTCATAAAATAATGAATATAAATTACTGGGGTTCATATAATTGTGCACGTTATGTGTTGCCAAAAATGAAGAAAGCTAAACAAGGCATTATAATTTTTACTGCTTCACAAGCAGCACTTTTTGGCATTTACGGTTATGGTCCGTACACTGCCTCAAAATATGCTCTGCGTGGAATGGCCGAAACTATTGCCATGGAATGTCGGCATTTGGGTATAACGGTGACATTGGCTTTACCAGCTGACACTAATACGCCTGGTTTTGAAAACGAAATGAAAACGAAACCTAAAGAAACAAAAATCATAAGTAGTAGTGGTGGGCTTGCGGATCCAGAAAAAGTGGCTAAACAAATTGTAGCCGATGCTCTGGTAATTTTATTTATTTATTTATTTATTATATATACAGTTATAATGAGAGAATGTTGTATATTTTTGCAGAAAGGAAATTTCATATCAATTTTGGGTTTCGAGTCGTGGTTGATTACACTGCTGGGCGGCGGTCTATTTAGATGGGGTGGTTTTTTTCAAAATTTCTTTCACGTTCTAATTTTAGGCCCTTTGCGTATTATCGGTTGTTTCTTGCATTTACATTTCGAACGAATAATCAAAAATTGTGCTAAGGAAAAAGAAACTGAATGAGAAATTCATTCGCATTTATATTGTAACATATACATTATTAAATTAAAAAATTTTTTAAGTGTTCATATATTTTTTTTAAATTAGTATAAATTTTAGCCAAAGTTTTTTACCAATAAAAATTTCAAAATTACCGATTTCATATTGTTTTAATCATCACTGATTGATACAATTTTTGAATAGTAGGGAAAATCGATCACAAGCTTAGTATTTTAAAAACAAAATCGTTTATTTTTCAATACATTCCAACTATTTCGACAAGGAGTTATCATCAGCCAATGAATGAATTTTTCATACTAAAAAAAAAAAGAAGATGATATTTACAAAAAGTATGTGGGGAAGTAAATAATATCGTGGTGAATTACAAAAATTATCATCAGTCATTGAATGAATTATTTCATAAGAAAAAGAAGAAGATAATATTTACAAAAAGATTCGTACATAAGGATAGTAAATAATATCGTAAAATGTAATTATCCTTCGAGCTGGGCTTAAACTTTAAACAAATGTGGTAACATCGTTCTAAGTAATGACCTTGGGTGATTTGGATTTCAGTTTAACAAAGCGCCTCATTTGTATTGTCGCTGTTCTACTGATAATACTGTTTCTAAAGGAGCGGCTTTCCACTGGCGATTCCCAAGATTACGATTAAAACCGAAATAAAAAAATAAATTACAAAAAAAAAAAAAAAAAAACAATGGTAAGCACTTCGAATAGACGCGTGTCATACTTTTATAATCCTGGTGTGGGAAATTTCCATTACGGACCCGGACATCCCATGAAACCACAGCGTTTATCTGCAACACACAGTTTAGTCATGAATTATGGCCTCCACAAGAAAATGCGAATTTATCGCCCTTACAAGTTAGTTAAAATGATACACAAATGTTCCTAATGTCAGCCGATATATTTTCAGAGCTTCTGTCCAGGATATGACTCGTTTTCACCATGAAGAATATATAGATTTTCTTCAGCATGTAACACCACAGAACATTCACTGTAACTGTAAGTTATAACAAAGAACAAAAACAATGTTTGAGATGCAGTGCTTTTTAATGCATTTCTGTTGCAGCTGTCGGGTATACAAAGTATTTGTCTCACTTTAGCGTGGGTGAGGATTGTCCAGTGTTTGATGGACTTTTTGAATTTTGCGCTATGTACACGGGAGCCTCTCTAGAAGGGGCCCAAAAACTGAATCATAACCATAGTGATATTTGTATTAACTGGTCGGGTGGCTTGCATCATGCCAAGAAATTTGAAGCTTCGGGTATGAACGAGATTTTGTTTTATTTCGATGCTTTGTGATGGTTGTTCTTTTTGCAGGCTTTTGTTATGTGAACGATATAGTGATCGCTATACTGGAGATGTTGAAATATCATCCTAGAGTTCTATACATAGACATTGATGTGCATCATGGTGATGGCGTACAAGAGGCATTCTATCTCACCGATCGCGTTATGACGGTCTCTTTTCACAAGTACGGCAACTATTTCTTTCCGGGTACAGGTGACATGTATGAGATTGGTGCCGAGTCAGGGCGGTATTATAGTGTTAATGTACCACTCAAGGAGGGCATAGACGATCAAAGTTATTTCCAAGTATTCAAGCCAATCATAACTGCTGTAATGGACTTTTATCGGCCCACCGCTATTGTGCTGCAATGCGGTGCCGATTCATTGGCTGGCGATCGTTTGGGCTGTTTTTCACTTAGCACACGCGGCCACGGAGCTTGTGTAGAATTTGTGCGCAACTTAAATGTACCCACTCTGGTGGTGGGCGGTGGTGGTTACACTTTGCGCAATGTGGCCAGATGCTGGACTTATGAAACCTCCCTTCTCCTAGACGAACAAATATCAAATGAATTGCCCATGAATGAATATTTGGAGTATTTTGCTCCCGATTTCACGTTACATCCGGACATTAATTCACGAACGGAAAATGCTAATCCGAAGCAGTACCTGGAGGTGATCGTTAAACATGTTTATGAGAATTTGAAAATGTGTCAGCATTCGCCCAGTGTGCAAATGTTGCAAATACCGGACGAACTAGAAATGGAGGAGTTGAGGAGGACTTTAAAAGAAGAGAAAGAAGATCCCGACGTAAGAATGTCCCAGTCGGAGGAGGACAAGATGGTGGAGGCTAAAAACGAATTTTACGACGGCGATCACGACCAAGACAAAGCTGATACCGCAGGCGATCAATAAAATTTTTACATTCTACGATAAGCTGAAGGTTGAAATTTTTTAAAATAAATTATTTTACCAACAACAATTTCAGTTTATTTTACGTTTACTTTTTATTCGTAATTCGTCATGATGTGGGAATGCACACATGTGTGCATACATTAGTAAGAGGTTAATAAAAAAAATGGAAAAAAATGAAAAATGGATATGCTTCGGATGAGCTTGTGAAGAGGAAATTACCACCCTGTAGTAGTGTTAGCCAGACGACGCATACGTCTGGTATTGCGGTCCTGATCACGTATCTTCTTTTCCATTTCAGCATCGGTTAGCGTCTCGAGAAATGGTGCCCAAGAGTCTGCATCACTGGGACTGCGAAATGCCACATCTATGGTAGACAGAGGCGCTTCACTGAAAGCATACGTGCGACAATGCCACGACAGTTGACCTCTAATACTATAAGCTATGGCTGTTACAAATTCACCCCCCAAGCCTAGCTCACCACACAACTTTATGGCAAACTCTTCAGGGTTATTATTCTTCTCAGACATGTCCCATTCGACCTGATCAACCAGTGACGTATTGCCAACGTGTACATTCAACTTGACTATTACCCGTTGATCGCTGCTCTCCTCTATAAGAGGCGGTTCAGTGGGGAAGGCTTCGATTTGTTGCCGTATAGCCTGTGATATGGCCGGCACGAATGGAATTGGATTCAAATCCAAATCATCGCACAATACTTCGGCAAACTGTTCGGGTGTAATCATGCTTTCGTTTTTATTCCAAGTGAAAGTGTCGCGCAGCTTCTGTCCTTCCAACTCCATGTCCAATCGTATAGGCACCAAGCACTCCTTTTGTGCAGCATTCTCCAAATTCACCATTGGATCGGTATCGTCAAAGCACATGGGAAAGGTGCGCACCTTTTTGGTATGCACTCGATTGCGATTAATTGGTGTTGCCTGGGGCACCGCATCTAGGTGACTGGAATTGGGCATTGTAGGAACATATTGTGGTTGCTTTTTGGACTTACTCTCCCGTGGCAATGGCGCATCCGATGTATTAACGGATATAGCGCGATATCTGTTGGAAATGTTGATTTTTTTGCTTCATTCAGGATCTATTTAGATGTGATATACTTACTTCTCATCATTGCCTGCTATAATGTCATCCACCTCAGAAGCTTTAAGTAATGATACTGAACTGGCCAAAATGTGTGGACTTAGTCCAGAATCTGCTAAACGTTTACGCTCCTCATTGGACAAAACAATGCGTGTCATTCCTGGATATTTTTTATACAAAATACCTCTAAACAGACGTAAATAATTTCCAACTTCTGAACCCACATAATAATATTCTCCACCTTCTTCCAACTGAAAAGCCACTGGCTTATCACCATAAGTTTGTAAAGACATAGTCTTAATTAATATTATCTACCTAAGTTTTTAAAATTCACTCTTTTATAATTAATAAAAAATATTTTCTTTTATATAAAATTCGCGAAATGTATTTCTTTCCTTTGTTGACAAAGCTAAAATTGGGTATGGTAAATAAAACAGGGATGTATTGAAAAGTTCTTCTTAAATTGAATGCCGTTTCACTAAAACTACTCTGTCTTAACTTTGCAAAAATTTTTACAAAAAAATCTGAAAATTGTTTATATTTCATAATTAGAATTAAAAATATTTGTTATGTTGCGCTCTTCTTTGGAATTATTGCAATGTATAAGAAATACTGGTGGGCTTTTCATTAATTAATTAATTATTTAAAGGAATAAAATATTTTCATATCTTTAGGACAAGTGCGCAGCATCAAAAGATGGGTTGCACCTACCTTGCGTGTATTACGTGCTCGAGCAGAGAAGTTGGGACCCCAACCTTTGGAGCCGCGCTCCGGTTTTATAGAATGGAATTATCGCGCCGAATTGTTTGCATTTGGTAAAAGACTAAACGAAGAATTCCAAATGCCACTGCTGCAAACTGCTTTTACGCAAAAATCATTTATAGCTAAAGAGGAAGCTCGACATAAAGAACTTGACATCGAACAACAACATGTACAAATCAATTGTAACACAGAATTGGCTGAAAAGGGGCGGCATATAGTCAACGAATATATTGACGCTTTTCTACGCTATTCCCTACCAAAAGTGCCTGAGGTAGGCTACAAAGCAATTTCCTCAACGCTACTAAATGTGGATGCATTGGCCAATGTAGCTTTACATTTAGGAATGAAAGAATTATTATTAGATGCCGAATATCCGCCAACAAATGAATCAATGGCACAATCACTATTAGCAGTGATTGGTTGTCTTGAACAATCCAGCGGTTTGACGCGAGCATTTCTATTTGTGCGCGACTTTATTTGCACTCAATTAAATCAAAGAGATCCGTTAGATCTGTGGCCAATTGAAAATCCTGAACAACTGCTGGCTGAAATATGCCAAGAGAGGAAAATACCTGCACCTGAACCACGTTTAATTGGAGATTGCGCTAAAAATACAGTCCTGGCCGCTTTCTTTGTGGGTTTGTATTCCGATAAGCGACTGCTGGGCAAAGGTAAATGGAAAATTATCACATTTTCTCTCTCATTCCACGCACAACTATTTACAGGCTTTGGAGAAGATATTGCTACCGCCATTAAAACAGCCTCTTTAGATGCCTTACTAACCATGTTTGACTTGCATGACAATCGCAAACCATTCGATTTCAATATTAAAGTGGAGAGCAAAGCATTAAAATTATCCAACTTTTAAATAAGTGCCGCATTTACTGAATTTTACGGAAATTTTGCACATTTACCTGCCGAAGGATGCACCACTAAGGAATATATTCATATGTTGATTTCACTATAGGCTTCCGACTTTCTTTTCTCAACGTTCATAATATATGTACAATTAATTTAAGAGAACTGTGCTTCATAAAATCATTTCTAACTAATATTACGTAGTTGTTAAAACCTAACCTCGTTTTTTTTTTGTGTTTTACAACATTATTCCGTTTTACGAGTTTCACTCGGTGAGGGTTCGTCGGGCTTGCTTTCTAAGGAGAAAGGCGGTATTTTGCAGTCAAACATGTGGCCGTCTTCGCGCTCTAGACGAAACGTTCCCCACATGTGACCGCTGGGCGCTTGCAGACTTACATGGCTGCTGTACTGGAAAGCGGGCAAACGCGGACTTAAGATGGGCTCTTGCCCCACAACACCTCGGCCACGTACAGTTTCTAACGTTCCAGATAATGAGAATATGCGCCAATGACGTTCACGCAGCTGTACACTCATCATTCCCAGATTCTCCAAACGTATTGAATAACGCCACTGTTCAGAAACAATAATAAAAGTGTGAATAGAATTCAGTTTTTTATTTTTGTTTTGTTTTTGTTTTTGTTTTTTACCCAATATACAGAAGAGGCTTGTGTTTCTCGGCAGCCCATATAGAAGGGTATTACAGTTATGCGTATATTTTCAGTAGTCTCTTTATGTACATCACTCAATTCCAGCCAGGGATGATTCTTTTCTTGCCATGATTTTAATGTGTCCTTTGCCTCGAAAGTTGGTTGCCTGTCGGGTACATGGGCGAGAAACTTATCGAATAGCTCATGCTGTAACGGATGCTTGTCGATTGAGGAGTATGGCATAATATCCTCATGCGATACGTAATCCAAACCGGGTATAGCGTACAGGCTGCGATTCGAATCCTGGGTACCCAGAAATGTGACCGCCTCCGTTTGAGCTCGCTAAAAAATGTACACAAATAAAATAAAGCCAATTATGGATCCAAACTGTGACATCTTACAATGAAGGGGCAATCTCTTGCATCAATTAGAACTTGATAGAATGTGTTCACTTTGCCTTTCATCTCTTTTGCGTTGTTGTTGTTGTTGTTGTTGTTGTCTTTCGTTGTTGTAGAATCCGAGCTTGAAGTTTGATTGCTGTCAGCTGTTTCTTTTTCGTTGGAGGTATTTGTTGTTGTTGTTTTATTATTATTATTATTACTGACTGCAGCATTCAATGTATTGACAACTTCGTTCAGTTGAGATTTTAAGGAGGAGGACATATCTTCATTATTTCCATCTTTGGATGGCACATTTTCATTTTGTACTGAGTTGGACTTTTCTTTAGGGGCCGCACTAATAATTGGTGCACTGGGCGCTGTAGGGGAAGGGGTAGTTTTTACTGCGGGTGTTGGCGTTGGTTGCGTCACGGGCGTTTGTGATTGTTTATTGAAATTATGCACGTCTCTGTCATAAACGCGCGCATTCCAAGGAAACAGAACAACTCCTCTGTAGCCAAAGATGCGATGCAGAAACAATTGCCCAGTTTCATATTTACCCTCTACTTTCGCCGATTCCAAACGTCCAACTTCAGCCAGCCTACAAGGCATGCATAAAAAGGAAGAAGACTATAAAATGTACGCGTTATGCAATCGCTTTTTTGTTTACAAATAATAAGAAAATTTGCTTTATTATTTTTACATGAATAAGCATAAAATATATCTTTAGGAATTACACCTTCGGTTCTTTCCTTACTATAGGTAAATCATTCATACCTAGTTGGGCTTGAATGTTGTTTTTTAATAGTCCTTCTCACTATAAGGGTCCATTTGTTTAGAAGTTCTGAAGCTAAATGCTTTTTACTTTGGCTAAATAGCACTTGATACAAAAATCCCATTTGTGCACTTTAATAATTTTACTTAATAACTTTACAATAATTTATTTCTAATTCAAAGGCTAATTCTTGAAATGATTTCTATTATTCAAATCAGATTCTTTGCCCTGGATTTATGCAATATAATTTATAAATTTAAAATACGTTTTGCTATTGATGTTTATTGTACATAATTTGCAAAAAAAATTTTTATGAATTTTACATTTTTTTACCAACGATGTCCCAAAATTTTTGTTAAATATAATTGAAAATACCGAAAAATGTTTCTATTGTCAAATTATGAAAATATAAAAGTTGACAGCATCTTTTTTTTGGAACTTCTTTTAAAGAAATGTGGCAACTCTACGATTATAGTATGATTAAAAAGAATTGTTATTAAACATTGACAGTTAATATATCAAGCAGAAAAAAATTATTACTTTTGAGAAAATTAAAAAAAATTTCTCGCACATTAAAATATGAAAATTGTAAACAAAAACGTTAATTTTTAACTATTTTGTAAGTAAAAGATTCGAATATATTTGCCAAAGTTTGCACGTTTTTCATCTGTTTTCTTTCTCTTTCTTGCAGGTATTTATCGTGTACACCTCTGTAACTGTAATTTGATGCAGCTTCTGTATTTTTGTAAATCGCGTTTTTTGTGAAACATAAATTTTAAAAGTAAACTTGTTAAAATTCATTTGATATATATAGGAAATGGAAATTTGTATTAAGTGGAATATATGTCGTTTGTGCTTACAAGAAGAGCCAAAGGATGCTAAGAATACAGCACCAATGGTAAACATATTTAAAGAAAGCGATGTAGATAAAAAAATATTCGAGTGCGCGGGTATAACGGTAATGGAAAAGCCCATTTTTTGTTTTCTTGCTATAAGTGGTAATCAATTATTTGTTTAGGTTAAGCTGCATGACAGCTTGCCTGAAAAGATCTGTCGCCGATGTTTAGCTAATCTACGCCAGACGCTTCTGTTCCGCCGCACTTGCCGCAAATCCAACGAATATTTGTTATCCATAATACACCGCACCAAAGCGGCTAGCACCTTTTTGAAATTGGATCGCCAAGAAAAAGCTGCCTCAGTTAGTACTGAATTGAACACTTCTCGCGAAGCATACGATTATGCACTCAGTGATGAGGACACGCCTATATCGTACGAAAGTGATACGGAAAAAGATGAGGAGCAAGTAACAAAACGACCTCATAAGCAAAAACGCAAACGCTCCAAGATAAATAAGACTGTGGAAGTGTCCACAAGCTTGAGCCGTTTCGCGTTAAAAGAGGAGGAAACTCAAACATTGGATACGAATTGTGAGGCTGAACTTCCTCAATATATTGTGATGCGACAAGATGATAATGTCGTTGAACATCATGAGCAGCATGACATCTCCACCGATGTAGACGAATTGGACAATAATCAACATAGAGTTTACGAGATTGAGAAGCCAGCCCCGGAAATATTAATTGAAGCGGATGATTTAGGTGAAACGAAAGCAAACGAGCCACTTGCGAAATTGAATAACGGTAATAATAAACAAAATAACGAAAGCAATAAAATGAAAGATGAGGTAGAGGTGGAAGTGGAGGCCGCCGCGAAGCTAATCAATCAGGGTAACTCTCAGCCCGAAAATGTTGAAAAGAATGACGGCAATGATTTGTATTTTATTTTGAATGATGTAGACGGCCAAGAACAACCACCTCATCAGCGGCAGCAGCAGCCGAATGAAAATGAGTCAAACGAAGTGCCACCCATTGAGTATGTGTGTGTGGATGATGATAACAATGGCGATGTGGAAATTTTGGAAGAATTAGATGACAATCCTCAGGTCAGCTCCACAGTGCTAATTAAGGAGGAGGCCACAGCCATTAACGTTGAACTAGATGATGAGAGCAGCAATATATCTTACGGCACCCACGACTCCAACTCCATTCAATATATAGTTGATGAATATATTGTCCATGACACTACCGATGTAAACCCGTCCAAGTCTTACAGTGTGTTGCCTGCGAAGCGTGCACAAAATTCTGCTGATGCCATCACCTTAAAGAATGACACTGATGTTAATAAAAAGCATAAAAGTCCCTTAAGACGCAAAGAGTATGACGCTACGTTGTTGCCGGTTGGAAGTACTGCCAACGGAGATTCAATATTTGCCTGTTATATATGCAACAATCAATTCACTAATCGGCAGCTATTGAAGGCCCATCTAAAGGTGCATCGACAAGAGAAAACGCATGAGTGCGAGTAAGTGAACGCTTTGAATAACATTTCACGCTGCAGTCTTTAATTAATTGAAATAACTTTTTGGTAGACTGTGTTTTAAGCGTTTCATAACCGCCTGCAACCTACAGGCTCACATGCGCATACATACCGGAGAGAAACCGTTCGAGTGTCAATTTTGCGGACGTCGCTTTACCGATCGCAGCACTCATTTACGCCACGAAAGGTACGTTTTTTATTATCTCTCTCTCCAATGAATGATGTTCGATGGTGATTCGTTTGTATTTAAGGGTTCACACCAATGAGAAACCGTTCACTTGTGAGCAATGCGGACGCTCGTTTACATTGGCCACTACTTTGCAGGCTCATAAAAGAACACATACGGGAGAGCGACCGTACAAGTACATAAAAATGTATTAACACTCACGTACACACATCTTACCTTATCGTTTTTCTTCTTCTTTTTCTTCTGTAGATGTGCACCCTGTTCCAAATCATTTAAACTGGCTCATCAGTTGAAAGCTCATCAAAATACACATTTGCATAAGGCGGTTGAACAATCGTTTAGTTAAGGAATTTTTTCTTATTTTTCTTTTTTTTAATAAAATGCACGATAAATTCAAAGTTAACAAGAATAACAATTTCTGTTTATGGAAATTAAAGAGAGAGAGAGAGAGAGTAACAAAAACTATTCAAACACTGGCAGCTCCTGGTTTGATTCCCTTTGCTTATGTGTCATGGTGAGTAAGTGGGCCTTGAGTTGATGGTGCAAAGTGAACGACTTGTTACAAATTGTACAACTGCAATATGAAAACATCACCAATAAGAACAGTACATTTATTATGCAGAAACAAAACTTACATGAAATCTTTTTCGCCTGAATGTAGTTTCATGTGATTCTTTAAAATGGCCGAATATGAGAAACTCTTGTTGCATATGTTGCATACGAACGGTCGGGAATTGGTGTGCAGCCTAAAATATTATTAAAAATGAGAACGTCTTTTGTATCCTTGTAGTTTCATACCTTTCGTGCCTGTGCCTGGAGCTACGGTCCATGAAATTGCGTTCACAAAATTTACACTTGAATGGTCGCTCGCCGGTATGGCGATACATATGATTCTTCAGTTCACTCATCATGCGATAGGCTTTGTGACAAATTCTTTACACAAAAATAATTAGAAATTATAAAAGTCTGAAGCACCTACTTACTCGCATTGGTAGGGCTTGAGTGATGAATGTGTGCGCAAATGATATTGAAACAGGGGACGTTTCGTGTACACATTACCGCATATCGAACACATAAATACTGTTGGTTTTGGTCGCTTGGTGCTTTGTTCTTCAGCTTCACGCGTCTTCTTTAACTTGTTAGCTGCGGAAACTTTATTAAAGCGCGGTTCTAAATAACGTCCTAAGCGCTTTACACTTGGCTCAGGACCATTATTACTTATGTGTTGTACATAGTCTTCCAACTGTTGATTTTGTTCAGGATTGAAAAAACTTAAAGCTTCCACCAAATCTTCCGATGTCAATTCATTTAATAGAACATCATAGTTTGGATGGAGTTTATAATTATTTTCGGTAAGGTGCTGAACGCATTCTTCAGTTGAAGTTGCATAAGCCGGCTCAATTTGTATATACTCTTTTAATAAACTCTTGTCATCAGCATCATCTCCCTCATCAGTGGGTATTTGGAAGTTATCTTCTCTATCTTGATAAATCAACTCAGTGTTCTCCTTTTCACTTTTTTTGGTGCGAAATGTTTGCAAATCTTCTGCCAGATTGTCCAAATAATTCGTTTCTCGCGTATCATTTTCACAATTAGATAACTGTAAACTTTCCAAATATAACTGTGAATTTAAACACATTTGACGAAAATTAAACCAAATTCGTATTGTATTAAAGCACTTTGAACATATTTTTGTAGGCATATGTTTACAAAATCGCAACTATATAGAAGGAACTGGTGTTAATTCATACATTTGGAGACTATTTGTATTCGTTTACGTACATACCCTTACACCACAACAGTATTCTACTCTCTCATACAACTTCAGTGGTCCATTATATTCCCCAAATGAGAATTTTATTATATTATTTGCATCCTCGTATAACTCATGCATTTCCGCACATTCGCTTTGAACTAAACAAATGCGACATTTAATGTGTGTTGCGTTCATATTTAAAGAATATTATTTGGTTTTAAATGAAAAAAATGCTTGCAAATCAACAAAAATATCCAAAATAGCTATATTAGTTTTGCAAAGTTAATTAACTACAAAACTTTCATCCCCGTATCGCTGTGAATGGTTGCAAAAGATGGCACCAACAGTTACTTTAAGAATGCAGCCAAGTTAATAAACGTGCGGGTTGCAGATGTAATTCAATTATCTTAATCAAACTTAACTTATAGGTGGAATGTTTAAAAATACTTTGATCGAAGTGAAACTTTACAGTGAATTCAACTAAGTAATAATTTATAAGCTTTATAAATAAACCATATATAGTTGTTTAGCTTCTTAGCTACTGCGGAATCTTACTACCCATGTTGTCGCAACACCTTAGACTTTATATATGTATATCCATTCCAGATCCCATTTTTCGTTAGGATCCAGCACTAGAGCTGTCA
This sequence comes from Crataerina pallida, assembly GCA_949710015.1. Classification (NCBI taxonomy): domain Eukaryota; kingdom Metazoa; phylum Arthropoda; class Insecta; order Diptera; family Hippoboscidae; genus Crataerina; species Crataerina pallida. Next base: position 27,379,643 of record OX453290.1, on the reverse strand, counting down.
AAGCTTTATTTCAATTAAATAATAAACTTCACATATAAATAAATACATAAAGAAAGAATGAACATTTCAAAGCGTACGCTTCCTTATTTTTCCTTTTTTAACATTGTGCAAGGGGGCATCTTTGTCTGCGTTGCTTTGGGAAGCATTTTTATTATTTTTTTTCTTTTTCCCTTTTTTAACTTTGGTGAGTGACTCTAAATCGACAACTTCGTCATCATCATTGCCGTACTTTTGCAGCAATTTATCCATTAAGGAATTGAAACTTTCAGACCGGGAGCGTTGTCGCTCCATTATGGCTTGTTCCAAACTACCGCCCTTGGAATTATTTGATCGTTTGGCTTCTATTCCAGCTTTTATTTTTGCAGCCTCTTTCGATTCCTTGGCATATTTTTGGTGACGTCGTTTCCTTTTTTCTACGGGCTCGTTTGTAAATATCTTATACTCGGGTACTTCCCCACTATCTATCATTTCTTGTATAATTTTCTGCAAACGCGGCTCATCTTCCACTTTTAGAAATGGCACCACATTAACCATATGATTAATGCATCCTTTACCGGACAAATAAGCCTTCCTTATATCAGTGCGTTCCAATTCTGAATTTACATAAGATTTTTCATAATTCTCAATATCCGCAGTGGTAAGAGGTTTAAACAAAGTGCGCCACAAATCCAACCAATTGTTCAGCTTGCTTTCGAGCCCATCATCATCCTCATCAATTATGCCCTGTTCATCGTACAGCGCTCTTTTATTTTTGTCAGTGAGCACTTGGTATAATTTAGATAATACTTTGAATTTTTCAGTAGCACTTTCCTTTTGAGTTTCAGGCACACGATCGGGATGCACTAACAAGGATAGTTTATAGTAGGCTTTCTTTAGAGTTTTCTCTGTTGCAGTTTTTTCTACACCAAACAACTCATACACATCACGAGTATCGAAATACTTCTCGCACATTTCTAATGTCGACATGATAACTTATTTAGTGCTATAGTACACAATGAAATTTTATTTTATTATATTAAAAAAATCTAAAAATTTGATTTGACAAACGACGGAAAGTAATTAAGGAAAATATTTAGTACGTATATAAAAATGGCGCCAAATACCTTTCTTGGTTCATTCGTAGCAATGCAGCCAAGTTTGGGAAATAATAATTGTCTAATGGAAAACATTTTTACAACCACACGATATAATTTGAATAAATAAATGTTCCAATAAAATAAAAAGATTAAAAAATGGAATATTTTTTATAATAATAACAAAGATTTCAAAAGAACATTGTTTATATATATAGGAAGCCTATTCATTTATCCACGAGCCAAGAAAGAAAGGTCGAAAGGGCTGCTATGCTTACAAAGTACAGGGACTTTTTAAATGCATAATTCGACGATTTAGGTAAATTGTAAATGTAGGGTTAAAATGTAGGGGTTACTTTACACAATTTTTATACCCGCCACCTTAGTGATGAGGGTATACTAAGTTTGTTCGTCCGTTTGCAACACCCAGAAGGAAGCGTCAGAGATCACCATCAAAAAGTGAGTCCATTTAGACATGTATATCCACAGACATGTGTCCGTGGGTGTTTCTTACGCAAATTTTGAGATATTAAGTTGAAATTTTGTACATGTACATTTAGTTTAGCAGATCGGTATTTAAAATGAGCGAAATCGCCCGCAAATACGTCCATTCGAAGGTTAAATAAAGAATATTTCGCCTCTAAAAAGTGTCGCTATGTGACGTTCGCCACGCCTACACTTTATGTATAAATGAGGATGATGTGAAATATTTAACCCAAGTCATACATAGATTTTTTGATATTTTGCTAAAGCAGCGAACATCTTCTCCTCATTTTGCTTTCATACAGTGATCCTGGCTCTTCGAATCCTATGTTAATAATATATATTATTAAATAATTTTTTGGCCAAAAAGATGTTGGGGCAAATTCAAAAGGTTTATTCGTATCAATGCAGCCAAGTATTGGAATAATAAATGTTTAGTGGCCGTTCTTCCATTATTCTAAATTCATACTTTAGATGATATTTTAGTAAAAAAAACTGAAAATACTTTTATTGGAATAATCAAAGAAAGCTTTTCCTTTTCTATTTAAAATGTTCATATATTTTCAAAATAATTGTCGTTTGTTTCAAAAAGTTCTCATTACGTGAATAAAAGACTTTCTTTACAGTGTTTCCTTTTCCCGTTGTAAATTTGATCAAAATGCAGTTAATGAAGAACAGGTAAATAGTTGTAGTAATGATGTTAGAATGAAAACAATAAATTGAAGAAAGGAAAAAAGTGGCTTTTGACTAAGTGTCTGAATTGTCGGAGGGAGTATTTGTTACTTCGTCTCGGGCCTTTTTAGTTGCAATGTTGCCTCCAGCATCGTCATCTGAATTGAAAGCATCATCAGTTGAATTTAATAACTCATCGAGTTTATTCAATCGTTCAAAGTGATGTGTTGATTTGTGAACCGCTAAAGGAGCCACATTAAATAATGGATGGGTGGGTAGTAATTCATTTATTGGGTCACCTAACACCAAAGGATTTAACGTGGATTGTGAATGTTGAGCTATCGCAACTCCACTCAATGTATAGCAGGTATGATAGAGATCTTCGGGCCTAAGTGGAGAATATACAAAATGATTTATAAAAATGATGCAATTAAAGTTGCCATTCATTACGTACTTGCCAGGTTTGTCAATGAGACCACCACTGGCCTTTTGACAACACAGTAAAATGTATTCCTGTAATGCTGCCTCATCAAATAAAATGCTTTTTATGGGTTTCTCTTCTTTGGCAATGATGGCTTGCGTGATTGGTACAGTTGCTCCCACCCAAAATGAATAACAGCCGTCTACCAATTTGTTCGTTCGACCCTGAAAACCTCCCTCATAAGACATTTGTCGATGTAAGGCCCATTTCTGCTTAATAATAAAAAGATTAGTGTTTCTATTAAGAAAGATCCTCGAATCGAACTTGCCAATAGTTTTTGAAGATTACATTTATGACCTTCGTTTAATAACGCCAAAGCAGCCACAGCACAAAATGTATAACCTCCGTGCGCCTCCAAGCCAGGATAACCGCCAAAACCACCCTCATATGTTTGACAACCGGCTATCCAATCTCCAGTTTTATCAAACAGCTTCTTTAGAGTATCTTCGGGCATACTGGTTAGTTTGGCTACAGATATGGCACAATATGCCCCTCTGACATCGATCTCACCTCCTACATGCATTCGAAAAGAACCGTCACCTTCTCGTACAGAAAACAAGAATTTCTCCAACGATGTACGATCGATGGCGCAATAAGCAATGGGGGTACCTATTATAGCTAAAGTGTTAACGGCCGCATAAGTAGGGGCTAGATGAGGATATTGTCCAGGTCCACCAGCGAATCCTCCATCGGGATGCCGGCATCTGTATGGGGTTACACAAGTTTATTTTACACTAGTAATACTGTTTCATTTCGGCATACTTCACCAGAAATTTTACCACACGCTCTAGGGTGTCGGCATCGAATGTAAAATTGAGTACATGGCTGGCTTGTATAATCCAATAAATGCACCATGGTCGGCTGGCATCTAGACATTCGTAACTGGTTGGTAAATGATGTAGCAAGGATTCTAAGAGTTTTTCATGCTTTTCCCGATAAAATTTAACTAAGTTTCCATCTATGAATCGTAATTGTTGATAACGATCGTAGCATTTTTCCACAGAACATTCAGTTTTTTGCTTAAAAAACCGAAAGAAAGAAATGATATGTAAAATATGATACATTACTCTACTCACTTGGTCTCTTGAAGTTACAGTAGAGACTTTTTCGTCATCTAACTTAAAATTCTTGATTAAGGCAAAATCACGACATTGTACACTTGGGTTATCATCCATTTTTTTGGGTTTTAATTTTATTATTTTGTTTTATTAAATTGAAAAATAAAAATTTGTGAAAATATTTTGCAACATATTATAAATCAACAAGAACAATGGGGTTATAAAGACCGCTTCAAATATTTCTTGGTAGCGTCTATTATGACAGTTACAATACAGTTGTTTAGTTTAAAAACAGGGATGTCATAAGAAATTAAAAGAAAATCAATAAGTGCTGCTATTTCGATAGCCTTTTAGAAAAGAACTCTCGTTGCAAATTATTATAATAAAATTTGTTGTGAAGTGCTTTTAAATTACACTGATGGAATGGAAATGTTGCAAGGTGTTCTGTGATTGTGGAGAATATTTAAGATTTAGCCGAAGCCAAATTTAGTTTTCTTACTTGTTCGTTATCTGAGTGCTTTCAAACATTTTAGTTGCATACATAAAACCTTTAAATTATACACACTTTAACGGATTTCCAACACCAAGCTGACCGACTATTGTACTTCTAAAAAGTCTAAAAAGGCTTAAAAAAAACATTAGATATAAAAGGAAGACTATACTGATATATTCATTATATTTTTAGTTCAAAACTCTCAAGCTTTAATCTTGTATTTTGTCTTTTTTAGATTTCTTCATGTAGGAATTTATTTATTTATAATATTTTACCATAAAGTGTTTGGTTTGATTACCATTAATAAAATAATTACTCGTCCACCCAAAGAAAAAGATATCGGCTTAATATTTGGTAAGCTAATAATATTCTAAGTACGTCTTCTTCCTTCTTCTGTTAAGCCTATTTATGTATATTTCTATAAACGCCTTAGATGTATCAGTGATAAATACAGATATCGATAAAAAAGAAATGCTGGAGTACAGTATTCGATCTGATGGTACCTGTACTGTAAATGTGTCCAGCAATCAGGTGGCAGATAATGTAAGTTGTTTATTAATACAATATGTTCATGACACAATAATTGAATATCTTTTGAGAACAGATGGGACGTGTAGTAGGTGGAGAGTTTGGTTTTATTGAAGCCGGTGCTAAGGATATAATTTCATTAATATGGCCTACAGTGGTTAGTAAATAGTTTTAATTATAATTTATATATATTTGTTTTTCTAATAGCATAATTGTTATTTATTTAGTCACTTTATAATCGGGTGGGTTTTTGTCCAATAGTAATCATATCCACCAATGCCAAAAATGATGAGTTCCACTTAAAACAACTAATAGGCTTTGATACCCGTTTCGATGCATTGGATCCTGATGGTCATATATACAAAGCGCGTATGTTGATTTTTATCTATTGAATTGAATTCACTCATTTTAAGAAACTTCTTCTTCTTCTTCTTTAAATTAGATAAAGATTTCAAAGATTGTAGAAACTGGGATTTAGATTACTTTAAGAATTGTACACCCGTCAACTGTGAAGAACGTTATTTCGGTTTGCGTAGTTATTATAATGAAACTGCCGAAGCCTGCGAGGAAGTGCCCAAATGTTCCGATCCTTCAACTGTAAGAATTGTGATGTAATAGCTTTTCAATTAGATTTTCAATATTTTTGGTTTTAAAAATTAAAGTTTTACGATCAATTTGCTAACGAATGCGTTGATACTACACATTTTTTCACTGAGCAAGAGTTAAGTGATATCAAAATGGGAAAATTTGATAAAAATGTTTTAGAATTAAAGCCCGAAACAAGAGGAAATAAGGTAAGTAAATGAATCTTCTTCATTTCTTACGAAATATTTTTGTTAATTATTGGTAATGTTGGTATTATTTCTATTTAAGGCATAATTGTCTTATATTTATACAGTTTAAGAGGCATTTGTTTATTGTACGTGAGATAAATGTAAGGCGTTTTTATTGATTGATGATTTTTAGAATGACATTTAAATGTTTTCTCTTTATGAATAGCTTTAATGATATATATGTAAATAAAATTGAAGATATGGTAATTCTACAAAAAGGGCCGAAGGGCGCCGTGGCTTAGTTGGTTAAAGCGCCTGTCTAGTAAACAGGAGATCGTGAGTTCGAATCTCGCCGGGGCCTTAAACAATATGTCAGATGTGACTGCTTTTTTACTCACGTTTAATTTTTTTTTTTTTTTACAAAAGTAAAAAGTTGTGTGAGTGTGCTTTGAAAAAATATTTCCTTCAGCATAGTTATTATGCAGTAAAAACCCCTTTAACGCGCTAATCATTTGTTGTTGAATTATAAATATTTTAGAGGACGCATTCAGATACATGCCATGCCCACTGTTTAGTTGACGGGATCTTTAATATTTGGCCTAAGCCAAATTTACCTTTCTTTACTTCTTAAAAATAAGTTTTTAAAGGTTTTATATAATCGGACTTGATCGATTGTAATATTTTCATTTTCATTTGTTTTTCATTGTTCTTCGTTTCAGTTAAAATACTTTTTATGACTTACAGAATTTTCCCGATATAATACTGAATGAGCCACTTGATCCTAAAAATACATTTTCCAATTTCTTTGGTCATGATTTTTATAAACGTGCTGCCATACGTCCACATAAACCACCTGACGATGAGAACGATATGTGGATGTATCCTGTACAAGAGCCAGATAACAATTTCGGTCCATTATGGATCAAGGGTCTGGAAGATGGACTTTTAATAGTGAGTAGTTAAGAAGAGTTTTTTTTAAATCATGTGAAATTTTATCAATTAGATCCGTAGATGATTGAATTTGAACGCAAAGGTTGGTGTTATTTTATTTTTACAGGTGTTTGCCACTATTACGATTTATGTGTTAATATGTTTTGCCATTTTTTTGGTGGTAACTTGGCTATCCAGACGTCCCTGTCGTGAATCAGATGGTACCACACGACCCGTACTACCATCGCCCGTATCTTCGGATACGAATGTTTATGCACCGTCAAGTGTAATATCACAACGCTAGTTAGCTAGTTAGCTAGCTAGAGAGTTTATTTATATTTATTTATTGTCTGCTTATTGTATTTTTGTTAAAATAAAAATGTATATTTCTCATAATTCACAATAATTTTTTAATTTTTCACAAATATAAAGAAAAGGTTTTGATTGGATTGTTATTCTTTTTTCATTAGTTGTGAAGCTTTTATGAAGTTTATTCCATATAAAATGTATGTTTGTATATGGCCGTCCGTTCATCCGTCCATCCGTCCGTCTGCTGTTTGTTTAATGCTGGCAATGCCTTAATAATTCAGTTTGTGGGGAGATTCTTATTTAAATTAAGCGAAATCCGTTAAAGTCCACGCCCACAATTAATAAAAATATATAAATCTCTGAAGCTGAAATTTATTACACATATTTGTATATTTTTGGATAATCCATAAATGTGAAGATTAGACGTGGCCTTATAATAAACGCGCCCACGATTTACAAAAAAAAAATTATTTACTAAAAAATTCATAATTATAAATATTCCATCCATCGTTTTGCCAAAAATTGGCACAATTTACAATAAACTAAAATCCGCTTAAAACTAGAAGTCGATATAAACTATTAGAGATACATAATCATATACCCGCCACGCCCAGCATTTCTACAAGTCAAATTTAGTTTTCTTCCTTCTTTAATTTGTTTCGGAAAAATTTCAAATTCAAAACATCTGTTTGCCACATTATTGGATCATTTCAGAATGATGACAGTAGAAGAATTTGATCGATCTTTGCGGTTTAATTTGACAGCGATTATCCAATGACTGATTAGCTCTGTCAATTAGCATAATTAAAATTGGCAAAGAGAAAGGGGGGAGAATTGCAAAAAGTAACCCTTCACCTAACAATAAAGTAAACTTTATTGCAAAGTTCATATCAGGTAAGAATATCTCTTTAAATGGGTTCATCCTGTTATTGATTCTTAACATCATGTTAAGGTTAACCAATGTCAATTATATATACAACCAGAGGTTATTGGAACTGATCATATTCCAATTATAGTCCAAGCACTACGTTTAAAAGTAACAGTCTTTGTTCTATAACATCTTTTACAAAAATGTAATATTTACCAATTTTTATTAAAAAATTATTAAGAAGAATCATTTAAATATCATCGAAACAAATTGCGGCATTAAAATTATATGAAATTCGAAAGTGTTGTAAAATTTGAATCACCGTGGGATTGAGAATTTAGAGGGACCTCACATAGTAGCAACATATTATAAATAGATCGTATTTTTGTGTCTTTCAATATCAATTTCAATTTATTTATCGTAAGAAAATGCTGCACATATAGAAAAAGAGCAGAAATAGTTAAAATCTTAAATTTATAGTTTTTCTCTGGATCTGTGGAAAACATTCTAGTCTTCCCAAAAATTGAGATATCGTCTTCAAAAATACCAAAACTCTGGGTAGACTCAATACACTGAAGTTTAAAATGAACCAGGTTGATCAAACATCAAGTCCGTAGTTCAAAAAATAAAAAAGTAAAAAAGACGTACTTTTTAAGGTTAAGTTTAAAGTTTGAAACTTATATTATCCAGGTCTTACTGTTTTGTGCCCAAATATGAGAACTATGGCCTATGATCACCACAAAATTTCGAATGAGTAATGTTATTGATTCTTTGTTGTAAGAATAGCATTAAAAGTTATTCTTATAGAAGCTTTATTGCGAATCAAAAATCTAAAAATCTAAAAAAATGTACCTAGAATGGTACCCAAGGCTTTATCTAAATCAAACAGCATTTATACGCTCCCATTTATAAGAGATGTACATTAAGTTTATTAGTCCGTATACAACTACTGGAGGGAGCATAAAAAACTCAATCATTTTAACAATGTCCGTACGTCTGTATGTCTAATTTGAACTTCCTAAGGTCGCAAAAATTAAGATATTCATTTGAAATTTGCTACATATATTTTTGATCTATATTGTTTGATTTTTATCTAAAATGGGCAAAATCGGTCAAAACTCGCGCCTAAAAACGACAGAAATCTATCCATCAACAATAAAAATTGAGTCATAAAGATGAAATTTGGTATAAATATTTATAATTAGTCGGCGTGGTTATATGTGGAAGATATTCACGATCTGATTTTAACGAAATTTAGTTTTTTATTTTGTAAATTTTTAGGAATAGTAGTAGTACTCATACTCATTCAACTAACTACTGTGCCTAACTTAACTTGGTAACTACAAATATTCGGGCAATCCTTATTCTCTCAAACCACATTAATTCTCCTTCAGTACAACTTGCATACTGTTCTGCCTACTTCTTGTTAGCTGGGCTTAAATTAATATTGTTAAGAATTCTATACATTCGAAATAACGAAATCTTTTCGCACAATCTCAAATTGCTCATTAACATTTTGTGTTTGTCATATCATTTGTGAAAATCAGTTGAGAAGACAAACAAAAAAGAAAAGCATCAACATATATAAGACAACAATAACAACAATAAAACTAAAACTCAACACATTTCTGCGTTTTTTTTTATAAGCACTCGTTTGTAATACGTGAAGGATAAGGCGGAGTAGAACGAGTAAAAAGAGTTTGTTGGAAGCTATGAAAAACCAAGTAAACAAATTATACGAATATATGGCTTAGGCCAAATTTTAAATACCCTCTACATGTATATTACAAAAGGTACATTCTTACGCCCTATACGAGGATATTTATCACATAACAGCCTGCTAGTTGGATTTTACATTGATTATGGTTTTTTTTGTAAATTGTGGGTATGTCTGTTATTCTACCATGCCTATACTTTGCACATTGATGGAAGGGGTAATTATAAATATGAATGAACTTGTGTAAATGATATTGTGGGCGTGGCTCTTGACCGATTTTGCAATTGTAATCTGCATACAGAAATTTGGAAGAAATTTTACTTTAGTATTTAAAATATTTCAAATATTTTAATAAGTGAGAGTGACAATGACAGACGCTGATGCTGATCAAGAAAATATGCACTTTGTAGGGTTTCTGACGTTTGCTTCTGGGTGTTGCAAATGGAGTGACAAACTTAGTATACCTCCTTTTGTAAATATATTTTCCAATCTTAAGTATGTGGACGTACATACATATGTGTCAAATTTAGGACCAAAATATTTAAAGCCCTATGTACTGCAGAACATATGTCGGCGATTGTATATATGCTAGAGAGGGCTGGTACACTAAGTAAGCTGGGATGCACTTTCGAATATTTCTTTAATTAACATTTTCCATCTGAATGAAAATTCACTTAAAAACATTTATAATTACAAATTTTTATTTACAGCCGGGTTTGTGAATTAGTGTGAATGGTGTGAACAGCAGCAGGCTGAAAGTAGTTGACAATATTTTAAGTAAATGATATTGACAAGGCACAAGAAATAATTCATGTGTCTAACTAAAAATGAAATCAGCAATAATAACAACAACAACAACCATTTGAGATATATATTGTTGGGTGAGTCACGATCACATGCGACTTCAGGTACTGCATACAATAAGTGTGATTTGTGTTAAAGGGAATTCTTGAAAATTAAGAAAAAAAGAAAAAAAAATTAAAATCAACAACACCAACAAAGAGAAGAAACATCTTGGCAAACACATCAGATTTCTTAATTTAATTGGCTTAAACAAAAAAGTTGCTGCTGTAATGCCCACTTTGACCATATAACTCATCAGCTCCAACTTCAACTTCAACCAAGCATCTCCCCATAAGCAACAACAACGAGGAGAGTTAGTTCATTATGTTACTTCAGTATGTGTAAAGGTATGGCAAAAGGCAATGAATTGAATGTGTGGTAGGAAAACGAGAAAAAGATTTGTCAAAACATTTCCTTTTTTGTTTTGTTTTGTTTTTTGTTTTCGAGTCGTTCTTCTTCTTCTCTTCTATCTCTATCTCTAAATATATTTACAGCTGCTGGCACAGACAAACTGTCTACTTGTTTGTTGCATAACATTGTAATGTATGTATGTTGGTCATCATTCCAACACCATGTACGAGTATAACTCATTGTTACTTGGTTGCTTACTTGCTTGTTTGTTTGCTTACGTTTATTTCAAAGTTTTAAATGTGTTGTCTGATGTTGCAGCAACCATAACTGCTACTGCTTATATGTTTCATGCCATTAAGATTTTTTCCCGTTTGGTCTTTTGTATATTTTTACCTTTACAGGGTTGGGTCGGCTCTCTAATCAATGGAAGTGTAAATGTGATGTTGTTGCCAATGGGTTGTTATGTTAAATACGTATTTATGTGGTTTTGCTATTATTGTCACCATATGGACTTTTATATGTTTGTTGTTATTGTCATTTCATGCGCGCTCATCCCGCCAAAATGCCACGATAAAGCATCTCATTTATTATTTTGGTATAAACGTAATCATGAATGTTTGTCTGTACGTCCCTATGTCCACATACTATATGCATACGTATTGTATGTGGGTACTATGTTGTTCGTCTGTCTGTCTGTCTGTCTGTAATGGTTACTTTTAATGAAATTTCGTTTACAGCAGCTACTGCTTTCTGTGTTTGTGCGAATGTTCGTTGCTGGGTTAGTTATATATACAAAAACAAGTGTTGAGTTTTCCTTATTGTTGGTTTTATTTTATTTTATTAAATCGTGTATATTTTCACAAACGTGGGAATATTTCAATATTTGTATTACTCAAGTGTGGTTTTCTTATATTTTTTTTTAGTTTTTTGTTTTTTTTTTGGATTCAATGAAAACAAAGATTCTATTAAGTGTAAAAATTGATATATTTTATATAAGATTAAGGTGTTCATGTGACCATACTACGATAAGTTCGATTATTGCATGTAAATTAAGTTGGGTAGTGTAGTTGCTATGTTGGGTAAGAGATTCATAGAAGCATCAGACACTGTTATTACATTTCGGTGTTGATTATATCTTACATCAAAGAGGGTATATAGTTCTCCTAAGAGTTAATTATTAGATCCATTATTAATTAAACCAAAAGGATCAGAATCTGATCTCTTTTAGCTATGTCCATCTGTGCGTCCATGAATTTTTTATTTTAACCTACAGCTTGTAATTTTTGAATTTTATATATAAAAAATTTCTTATTATTATTCACTATTTAAAATGGTTGTAATTGGTCAATTTTTGGAATCGATTCCCATATAACCTTTTATTTTAAAATAACTCCTTATAGGACGAAAATTTTTATTTCTTCATTTTTTTCAAAAAAATTTAGCAAAGAGTAGTTAATTAGCGTGATAATTAACTAAGCAAAATTTGAGCTCGATCGAATCAGTTTTAGAACCCCTTTCTATATAACGCTTTAGGTCAAATCTTTTACACCATCCACCTCCACATGCAAACAGTGGGCATGGTATGTACTTAATTACGCCTTCTAGAATATTAACGTTAAAGTTTTTTTTGTAAATTGTAAGCGTATGTGTTATCCGAGTACGCCTATTTTTGGCACATCGATGAAAAGTATGTATACCAAATTTGAACTATATATGTTAATTTATGTGGCCCATATATCGAATTTTGGTGATTGTGGGCGTGGCTCTTAAGCAGTTTTACCGAAAATTAATAGTTTCCTGCGTAAAAAGACGTATCTTTACTGAATATCATATCCATATGTCAATTATTGCTATCATGAGAAATTTAACGCTGACACACGGACGTAAGGACTCAGATTTTGATGCTAGAGGAGAATATTTATATATTGTAAAGATTCTGGCGCCTTCTTCTGTGTTTTTTAAATATGGAGGATATAAAATTATATATTAACACCGTGCCATCATACCCTACTTTTTTTTTCTAGCATTTCGTTGATAAGAAACTGATTTATTTTGTTATGTATGCCTAACTGCACCGCTATATAAACTCTCCTGAAAGTAAAAAATCTTATAAAATGATGAAATTTTGTAAACGTACTAAAGCCACAATCTACACAATGCATTTTAAAAGAACACAAATGAAGCCATAAAGTTGACATTTATGTATGTGTATATAATTAGCCTCAAAGGAACTCTGAAACGACTTAGTAAAACTCTTTTAATTAAACTCTTGTTGAGGTAAAAACTATTTGACTGCAAGAACTTAAATATATATAAATGGAAAGTATCCCATATTTGGCCAAAGGCAAATTCATTTGTACTTGTAAATAAAACGCCCTTTGAAAATATATTTCCATTTATATAATAAAACAAGTTCTATTGTTATTGGAACCTCTACAAAAATTTCACCATGTAGAAAAGACAACCAATCCGTTATGAGGATACTTTGCAAAAAAAAAAAAGAAAAAATAATAACAATAATCTATTATTTATGTTGGCCACCTCTTAGATATTGACACCTGTCTGTTACCTGTGGCCATGTGTGTAGAGGCATAAGTAAGTTTGTCAATTTATTCACTAACCATTAATTTCATACCATACCTCCCATTGCATATAAATAACACCAACTTGCACACTTATGATTAATGACCGTGACAAACCAAGTAAACACTTTAACTGCATTTTATTGCAATGCACAGACAACTGACGCAAAGGTAAAAAACAAAAAATAAAAACAAAAACAATTACTCGCGATGTAATAAAATTTAACATAAAAATACTTTATAACAGCTAAATACTAGAGGGACCATACAATTGTGAATTTATATGAAAATATTTAATAAGGTGCCAGGAAACACTCGTAACAGTAATAATTTTATAAAACAAGGAAAATCCATTAAAAATATTATGGATCTCAAATAAAGATATTTCACATTTTGTAACATAAAAACTATAAAAAAAAATTTAATTCTAAAATGGGACAATGATTGAATTGTTGTTTTGTCAGAGGTAGCAATTAAATGCTTTTTAATGGAAATGCTAAATAGGGATAATAATATATTGTGTATAAAAATGAATAGATTTCATAATCCTTTATTATGTTGTAAGGATTCTATACACACTCGGAAGAAATCATGATCATTACAACATATTATGCGTTCTTACATTTTTTATCTAGTTCTCTTCTCTCTATAGTCGAAGTTATAACATTTATGTTTAAAAAAAATTACGGAATTCAAAGCCTGAATAAAAATGAGAATTTTCATTTAAAAGAAAAGAGGATATGGTGCGAAACACTGCAGAAAACCGAAGCGCATGATTTTTTGTTGTAGGCTAAAGACCTGAAAAGATTGCTTAAAGCCGGTAAGATTAATGAACAGTTTGATCATACTTTGATTTCATTTCGGTAATAATTCAAAGAATTTTACAATAAGAAGAATTTCAACAACAGGTGGACGTACAGACGCAGTGAAATCTGGCTAGATCGTTCTCAACTTGCTAATGCTAATCATGATCATATAAACATTTTAGAGTTCCTTGGACGCTTTTGATTGAATATTACAAAACTTGTAATATAGTCTTTACATGTAGGATATAAATCAGGATAAATGAGTCATATAATACAAATTTTTTTTCTTTCGTTTTTTCAACTAATTTTTTTGTCCTTCTTTTTACTAAGCTAAAAAAATCAGCAATTTTATTAGTTGTTGTTTTGTTTTGTTTTGTTTTGTATAACCTTCTCTTTCATCAAATTGAATATGTTAACCGTTATAGTTTTTCCGGTTGTTTTTATTAAAAATCGTACTCATATGCAAAACTTCGATAAACTTGTACATTGTAACTAATTTAAAATTCATAACTCTATATACAGGCCTTGTTCATATAAATTAAAGCATATAAATGGATTTATTAAGCACACATAGTGTTTAAATGAACATGTATGCCCATATACTCTAGGTAATAGAAACCTTTCTGTTTGTATATATGGTACACGTTCTGGGCCATATTGTACGATATTCTTAAACAACATTCTGTTGTAATTCAAAATAATTAAAACTCATGTTTTTATTGAATAAATATCCTTGAATGAACTTGTTTTATGCATGGCAGTTATATGCATATGCAGTAATGGTCACTTGAATAGGGTAATAACTTCTTCAAGACAATGTTTTGTTTGTCATTATTGTTTTCTTTAAGTTTAGAAACAATTTAATAAAGCAGTTTGATGAATGAATCTATTGTGTATAATAATAAAATTTTTTTAAAATAATTTCTATAATTTTTGTATTTTTGGCGAATTTTTTACTTTAACACTACAAAAAAAAAACAGAGGAAATACTTTTTGATAGTTCTGGATTAAAAAAATCGCAATAAATAGAAAAAATTTTAGAAATTAAAAAATTAATATTTCGTAATTTATATAACAGATTCTCTATATCAAACTGCATCATTATAAAATTGAAAGAATAAAAAATATTGAAAAAATCATTCTCAAAATCTCAAATCAAAGATGAAAAATTTATCGTTTTTTGATGAAGTTAGAGGAAAAAATTTGCCAAAAATATAATAATAACAGGAATTAAAAAAAAAAGTATTTTGTATTATATGCAATAGATCCTTTTACCAAACTGCATCATCAAATCGTTATAAAGAAATAAAAAAATACTATAAAAATCGTTTCAAAAAAATCAAACACAAAATATATATAGTTTTTTGTGAGTGTTAAAGGAAAAAATTCGCCAAAAATAGAATAAGAATAGTAGGTAAAAAAGTTTATTCATCTTTTCATCAAACTGCATCATTTAATTGTTTCTAAACTTAAAGAAAGAAAAATTATTACAAAAATTCCTACTCAAAAAAAGTGATTAAATGTTCAAGTGACCACCACTGTATATGGTTTTTCTACTATGGCCACATTTCACCTTTAAATATGTAGTTTTCTTAAAGGGTGTTTATTATATGACCTCCTGTGTCTACTTTATCTCAAAGACGAAAGGTTGTATATAAACGTATGTGTGTGTGTGCTGTGATGAATAATGACTGCATAATTTTGTTTAATATTTTTTTTTTCTTGCACCGTTCAACTATTGCAACAACAACAACAATTATTGTATATTGAATATTTTTCATTAAGGTAAAGAAAATTTATGGTTGCGGCACCCTAACTAGCATGTGTGGCTGGCGCGACTTTCATATTACAACGCAATTCTCTTCTCAATGCTTACAACACTATCATCAATTTGTATTAAACTTGTATTGAAACCAATTTACTGAACGTAACATATATAAATATAATATGTCCAAGTACATTTTATTTTGGTGTGTATCATAACCTATATATTTACGTAAATTGTTTGCGTTGTGCAACTGAAATTGGCACGTGGTCGGTTTGATATAATTTTTTCTTTAACACGAAGCACCTTGCTTTGGCATATTAAATTGTCAAATATTATTTCATATCACAAATGCAGCAGCAGCAGTAGCAGTAGCAGAAATTCCCTATCAATGAACAACCTTAATAAGAGTCCTTGTGCTCGCTTGTATATTAAAAAAAAAGAACACTGAGTTAAATTTTTTCACATTATAAAAAAACAAATAAAAAATTCAATTTGGGTTAAGTCGAATCTTAAATAATCTATTACACAAGTGGGCGTGGCAGGTAACTGATTATGCCGTTAACATATAACGTTTTCTTTTTCTTGTAAATTATGGGCATATACGTTGAGCGATCCCACCCATTTTTAGCATGGATTAGATGGATGGATGGATTAGTTTTAAAAAAGTTCACCAAAATTTCAACTTCATAGAGCAGTTTTTACAGTTATTAGATAGATTTTTGATGAAAGTGGGCATGACACTTGGCCAATTTAAATATGAACCAAAATTCAGAAACTAGAAATAAAAAAACGTATAGTTTATTATGTTAAAATGTAAAATGATGAACTTTTAAAATACAGACAATTATACGGACGTATGGACAGAATTATATGATTTATGATTTTGTGGAATTTCTGATGCCTTATTCGAGTAGTTAAATGCAAAATGATAATTTTAATATATCTTCTAACTTATAAATACCCATTTGTTGTTGTATTATCATTTTTATATAAAGATCAAGTATCCTTGCTGTCATTAACAGGAACAAGAAGATTTTTTATAAACATACATATATACATATTTATATTTGCAAAAATAGTGCATATTTTTTATGCACCATGAAACCAGTTTGGTGCAAATTAAAGTGTTCAAATTAAGAAGGACAGGTGCATGGGGCAATGTTCTTTCAGTAAAATGCTTAAAACAAATCGCTAAATAAGCCGCATAATATGCGAAAATATCCTTTCTACTTAATGGGATCTCTCTCTGTGTGTCTTCCTTTAATGTCATATCACATTGTTTGACCGCTCAAAACGTGCCAGGTTAATACTTATAATTACTGTAGCATACAATTTCATTATCTTTCATTCAAATCTATTGTTCTTCTTGTGCCGTACATTTGCTTAACTGGTTTCAATTTCGCGTGAAGGGGTAAGTGAGAGAGAGGAGATCAATAAAAAACCAACTAAAATTCTTCTGAAGAAAACAAAAATGAATTCTTATCTTATAATTAAGGGCACCTAATGTAGGTATTATGTATATATTGTTGACGCGTAAAAAGGACTTTTGGCTTGTTGTCTTTTCCAACGAATACAAATATTATTAATTAACTTATTAACTTTATGTCATGTGCAGGGAAAGCGATGAACTTTCAGGAGCTACGGGGCTTTTATTATGGTTGTAAGTTTAAATATTTAATTTTTGAGTGTAGATAAATTTACCGTTAAATATGAGCTTTTGTATTTTAAAATATTCACGAATCGGTTGATGTTCTAATGAGCAAGATGGTTGAGCCATCTGGATCATCATTCTTTTTGGCCGCTAACAATGATTATGATTTAAATATTGGGCTTCTGGCAAAAGAGAACGCCACATGCAGCGGTCTTCTGCGCTTCTTCTTTACTTTCACTGTATAGAGATGAGGCTTCTATAGATTGAAAGCTTTGTCGATCCCAAGAATTCTCTGCTTTTAAATTGCTTACTTGGGCCATAGTGTAAAAGTAAAAAAGATCATAGTTTTTTGTTTTATTTCCATATTGATGTTATTGAACTGTACCTTGAGTTGTACCTAGATGGACGAATTCTAGCACTACCTCAAAGTTATTTGAGTCTTAACCAGTATAAGATACAAGATGCTTCCATGTTTATACCACATATACTAATTTTTTCCTTATACTCCGCTAGAATCATCCTTGCTGATGCTTTCCTAATACTTTCACTTACAGGAATAATATTTAAATCGTATCGTATACGTGAGAATCATGACACTTTTATTAAAAATTGTTCCATTAATGTTGAGTTCAAAATTTCAATATTGCAGAAGGGGCAGCCGAAATTGTCGCCCTGTTCGGAGTAATGCTTTCCTACCTTAACACGAAAACTTTGGTTTAATATATAAGATCATGTATTGTAGTAAAGTGCATAGTAATCCGATTTGACCTACATTAACTAAATCTAGTTTAGTTGTTTTCAGGTAGACAACAACTTTATTTTATAAATACTAAATGTTGAATCCAATTGAAGGCAATTATAGTGTCAAGTAGTAATGTTGGGGCTTTATTAAAGATAATAACTATCAATCACACGAAAATGTAATAAAAGTAAAACTACATGGGTAGCGTGAAGCTGCTATGTATCGATATTCAACAGACAGCAACATTATAAAGTATTGTATTGATACGTTTGTTGTTGTTTAATTTCTTGTCAGTAAATAATCGAAAATTATTTGAGAGTGATTTTTCCTTATTCCTGACACACACAGATTAATAGCAACTGTAGCAGCAGCAGCAGCAGCAAATGTCAATCAATCTGTCATCTGTTGAAATTGATCAGGCTAGGTTAAAGTTGGCCAAGATACGTTTTTCATATAAAACTAAAATAATTAGAGTGTGAGTAGAGAATAATTGATAATAATGACCTAAAAAAGCTCATGTAGTGTGAATATTTGAATATTTGCCATGCTCGTACGTCTGCCTTTCTGTAAGGATTGCTGTGATGAATTTTGCAACATTAAACATATCTTTTGATAACGGGATTTTCAATAAGATAATAACAATTTTATGTGTTATTGCAAACGTACCCTTGAATGATTTTTATAAATTGTAGACATTATGGCATTAGTTAAGGTTAACATTTTGATCATGTTAAATTTTTTAAACAAGAAACTTTTGCAAGTCAATAAAAATTATTATCGAATTTCTGAGTTGTTGTTCGCAATTTTAACAGCATTTACTCTAATGTTTGACCGTAATAATCGTCCTTTCAGAGAGGGTGTATACTATAATAGATAAATTTGAGTCAAAATAATCACTATTGTATATTCCTGGGCCTGCGAGATAACCCACCAGTCAAAGTAATATTTCAGCCCTAAATACTTTATTTGCAAAAGAGCTAAATAAATCCATGTTGTCATAGGATTTGGGAATTTTTCAAACTACATTATGGTGAATTTTGCATTTTGAATGTAAGGGTATAATTAAAAGATTAAATTAACTTAAGAACTGAAGCTTCTTGATTATTTGTGGCACTGAAACTTCTTCTTCCATCGATCTCTGCTGAAGTTTAAAGATAATCTAGAATTTCACCTCGCCGCCTTCCTTATACAATTTAGTACCGTTGGATTTCTCTTTATGGAGACATAAAGTCGTTAGTATATGCCCAGAAGCTAACAATGTTAGAGGAACTCAGGGATAATATCAAACGCGAAATTACCAACGTTTCGAAAAATATGTGTAAAAGAAATGTCCCCACGACAATCACATGAATTAAAATTGAATACTATTGTTAAATATAATATGTGTATTGTATCTGAAATACATTTCAGCTTAATATCTCAATTATTCTGTATTTTGTTTAAGTACAAAATTGTTATGTTGTTATTGAAAATCTATTTATATCTTGCTGTTCTTCCATTCCATCAACTAGCTTTTATCTCTAAATGTTATTCGATTATTTATAAATTCAATTTTACATTTTAGGGGAATTTTTGTAAACTAAGGACACTGTGTTGGACTTCGTTGAACAGTAATGCATAAAGACGTGTTTGCTTAAGTTTAGGTTCTTATCAGAAATTGTTTATCTAAGAATTATCTTATGTAAAATAAAGTTTATATAGTTGTAAAGTAAATATTAACACATGCTGAGTTGAAGGACGGAATAAGTAAATAATAAAAAATTTTTGACCTCCGGCATTTACTTTTAAATGAATGTCTTCTCAACTATAATTTGTTGTTAGCATCTCAAGTATGTCGTTCTTCCTTTTCAGCTTTTTTTCTTTTTGCCTCAATCTCTGTTTTACATCTGCATGTAAAATTTAATGAAAAAAAAAAAAAATTCAAAATAAAAAACTCAATCCAAAGCAGCCATATTATTTTTTCTTTATCTACTCATATATTATGGTTGAGGTGGTTTTTCAGTGTGCGCCATTTACATTCAATGCTTCTATGTTATCGCCACATACTCTTTACTTTAACACTGGTGCGCGCGCACAGTGATTTTCCTTTTTCTAGACATTTGCTGTTGTTTGATGTTGTTGTTGTTATAATATGTTGCTGTGGTTTCAATACTCAGTCCATGTATTGCCAGACTCTACCCTTTGCTATATAAACATAATGTCGTTGCAATAAGTAACGCCCGCTGTTGTTTTCTTTCTTTCTCGTTTCTTTTTCTTTATTATTATTTTATGTTGTACAATACACATACAATACCAACTACTGTGCACACTGAGATTTCTACTTTATTTTTATTGTTGTCAGTGTTTAGTGTTTTGAATGCTAATGTGAAGCGCAGTATGTGTGCAGGTATGTAGGTATGATAACCACACCTCCATTACTGTCACATAATTAACTACAACAATATGAGTATAATTTTTTATGATTTATATTGTAGGTGTTAAGAATTATTATATCATTGAAAATATATTGTTGGCTGGAGAGTGTTGGAAATTCTATATGATTTTTTGCTTAGCTTCTTGAGGTTGAGTTAAGGCTTCAGAAACCATGATGTTGACATGATTCTGAATCAAAGTAGAGAATAGAAATCACAACATCCCTTATAGTGACACCCTGAAGTTAAAATGGGCGTGGCAAGTGCCTGATTAACTTGGAGGGTTAATCACCCTAGTGGTTCAGAAATGACTAATTGTGTGTTTGTGCTAATTTTTAATGTCTAACACCAAAGAGATCCGCTCAGTTGGCTCAGAGAGCCCCAAAGTTCCACGTAGCACACTTTAAAGACTCCTGCTGTAGGGTATTAAATGGTCTAGTTTGATCGATTATAACATTTTCATTTGTTGGACTTTACTTTTATCAAAATTTATCTTGATTTATGTTCCACTTATATAATTATTATTATAAACATTATTTTTGTATGATGGAATAAATAGATAATGAAATTATTAACCTTGGTGACATAATTATGTAATAACTATATATGTATATATACCTACATGTATGTCATGTGGACAAACAAACACATTAATGATAATTTATTAAATAATAATTTCATTTGCAATAAAACTGTGTGTACATTGTATTATAAAGCGTAACGTTTAAACATAATTATGTATGGTATTGTAGCTCAATTCAATGGGTATTCATGCATGTGAATACACACAAAACGATTTCACTTACTTACAAACATTTATTATTATATATATATTATGTACTTGCTAATTTTCTTGCTGAAAGATTTTCTAGGTGAAGGTTATGACATTGTTCAATTTATAGAAATATATATTTATTTAAAAGGCTACAAATCATACATATTTGTCTTTCCAGCTAAACACAATGTATTCATAAAAATGTATTTATTTACAATACTTGTACGTCAGTTATAAATAAATTAAGTACAACTTCGAGAGAGGGCAATTGTAATAATATGAACTTTATGTGTTCATATTATTTTGTTCAACCCCTATATACATTATATGACTATGAATTATTTTATAATTAAGTTCTTTGTAATTGTTTGAGAATTATGTCCCATTCAAAATATATTCTAACCCATTCAATTATGTGTGCGTGTGGACGACAAATTGTTTCTTTGATTTGTGATATAATAACAACAAACAACAGCGGTATACAATGTGCGTGTCATTGGTTCGGCTTTTTCTTACTATATCCACCATCACAATATATGGGGGTATATGGCATTTTATCAAAAAAGAAGTTAACGGCTAGAAAATGAACTCAGAGACCTTACAAAGTTAGACAGAGGGTCTGGGAATAGGAGCTGTGTGTGTGTGTGTGTGTGTAAACCTATATATTTTACAAAAAATTCTGCTCTAGATTTTAATAATTGGACTGAAATGCTACATATACTTCAATAAAAATAGTTAAAAGCTACGCTCACTCTTTACATATACATATGAAGTGTATGCAAGATTCGGCTTAAACCAGATATTTACCCTTTTTTCAACTTTTTATTTGTTCTATTTTAAGAATTTGGGTTTTATTATGTCAATCTCCGGATGGGTACAACTAAAGTGTTTTCAAGACAAATGTGGCTTTGTCCAAAGACTAGAAGTACCTTGATTCAATAAGTGTATTGAACAAATTACAAATTGTGTTACAAACAGCATTCTCAGGAAAAAAAATATGTACATGCGACACTACCACTGAGATTGTAATTAAAAAAAAAAAAAAAAAAATAAATAAATAAAACCGAAAAAAGAAAAACATAAATATTTAAAAACTTTTGTTCACCATCCTTTATTAGTCGCGTAGGTTAAGTGAAATATCACCCTTTGGTTGAAATAAATCATATTTTTGTATGCTATGTTTTTCATTGTACGTATTTTATTTTCTGCCATCGACACTTTTTTTTATAAAAAAAAAAATTAAAATATATATGAATTTTTCAAACATAAATAATGAAACAGCGGCAAACAAATTTTCACAGTAGAATTCAACAAAACTGTCAGAGACTACGTGTAAGCACATACACAATATGATACAAAGCGATACGATACGATACGATACGATACGGTATGATATGATAAGGTATAGAAATAAGTATGTACGTTATGATGATACACCATAAGAGTATGCAGCCAGCATAAATATTTAATGTCAGCGCAAGCATTCCTGTCGTGAATCTTCCACTCGATGTTTGTATGATATGTATGTATGCATGTATGAGTATATGATATGTTCACATATGTATGAACAGGAAGATTAAATATGCTTACTGTACGTACATACATGCTTATAAGTATTTATACTTATGCACACGTTTTTATACCTTTCACATAAGATGTTGCGTATACTAAGTTTGTCAATACCATTTGCAACATAGAGAAGGAGACGTCAGAGATCCTACTCAATATATATATTCTTCATAAGCTTTAAAATCTGATTCGTTTTAGACATGTCTGTCCATATGACATTTTTACAGTCGTAAACTTTTCGATCAAAATTTTGTCCAGACTTTTCTATTTTGTTCACGCGGAGCAACAGAAATCAATTAATCTATCACAAAAATCTAAGCTAAGCAGTTAGAATTTGTTATTCTTAATAATTATTAATAATTACCCCATTCAACGATGTGGTCAAAAAAGGGCATGGTCGAAAGAAATTAACGCCCACAATTTACAAAAAAACCGTATTCAGCATAAAACTTGATTTGTAAGTGGATGCGTAATGTATACGCTATTAAAAGGCGTAATGATATGCCTGCCACGCCCATTATTTTATTGTAAATATGAAGGGTATTGAAGATTTGACTCAATTTAAATTTGGTGCTTATTTTTTTACATATTTTAACTACTGTACATACACAGAGAGGAACTGTGATGAGCTGCGGTGGGGTTCAGTCAACGTTTCAGCGGCTCCAGTTTGTTTACTTTAAGATAGTGTATTGTATAACATCATTATGGGGATTACGTTCATGTTCATGTCATAATTTTCTTAAGGAGAACATCGACAATAACAACAACAACAACATTAATAATTACAGAATATGCTACGGTCTGTCCATGAATATGTATATATGTACAGCGGTACCTTAAAATCTTCAGCAGTCATTTAGATTTTAACAACTACACATTCCACAGAGAGCAGATATTTTTTAATTTTTTCGGATCCTTCAATACTTTATCAGAATAATACAAATTTACATTTTGCAGTGTACCAAACGCTATCTATTTTTTCTTGCGACTACAGGTTTACAATTGCGGTAGTAATTTATCAAAATGTTGCTCCTTTGTGAACTTCCCCATGTCCCCAAAATATATAACATTCGTTGCGTTTGTAAGTTGACAGAGAAGATGAAAAAGAATCAAATTTAAATTCGTCTTAAAATACGAAATTGTTAGGTCCCTATTGAATAATGATTTATTCAATTTAATTATATATTTGATCATTATAAAAATCTGAGTCGATGTGGCCCTTTTAAGTCTAGATATCATATTAAATGTATAAACATATCTAGATTCCTATTTATAGTGGTCAAGGGCCTTACTCACAATTAATAAAAATCTATTAAAATCACAAAAATAAACACAAAATTAAAATTGTGTTAAATATATGAAACTATTCCACAATGGGCATGCAAAAATGTGGCGGAGCCGCATTGTAAACACGCCCACAATTTAAAAAAAACTCCTTACTTTGTTATGGAATTCAATCTTTTAGTTAAAAAGGCTGGGAGTCGGGTTCGATAGCCACAACATAGAGAGATGGTGTGTTCTTAAAATGTTTCCTTATAGGGAGGGTGACAATTTATACAACTGGGGGATTAGATTAGTATATTACATCTCTTGACGATTTATTTTTAAAGAAAATATGCCACGATCCCCACCTTTTTATAATAACGTAGATGATATCTAAAATGAATCCCAAGCCAAGTAAAGCTTTTTCATTTGTTTATCTTATGATTAAACTGAGAAACAATTTTAGATTTTATTTACAGAAAATATTGTATCCATATTGCTGACACGTTTGAAAGCAATATTTCAATTAAATATAATCAGGGAAAGGTTTTCCACATACATCGAGGGACAGACGGACAGACTGACAGACGGACAGACGGACAGGGAGTTATAGCTACAAATACAAGCTTAGTGTTGATGAAAATTTAAAATAGAAATACTTTATTCTTTCATTATAGTCACCTTAAAAGTGTTGTGATATTTGCATCTACTTCAGGGTTTAGCTGAAGTTGATGAGTTTTAAGAATAAATTTAAAATAAATTTAAATTTTATAAAAACAAAATGGAAAAGGGTCAGTAAGGCATTTTTTTTAAAAATTTTGTTTATGAATTTTTATAAAACGCCACTGTTTAAATATTTCTCAACATAAACGGCAACGTAGAATGAGTCAAAGCTTTAGTGGAGCGTATAACATTTTGATTTTGAACAATTTATTAGTGAACATATTGATTTCAGCATGTGCTGGCTCCAAAATTTCAACATCATGTACACACGGGAAACCCTTTTAAATAATAACAAATAACAAAAAATAAAACAACAACAACAATAACAGCAACATATTCAAATCAAGTTTATACGGTAGTTGCCGACATAAATAGCAAACAATTTAAACAAACACCACCAACACCAACACCAACAAGAGAAACTTAACTTTTTAACACAATTCACTACCTTACCAAACGTCAGACGCTTTAAAATATATGATTACCTCATATAACCAAGTTTACATGAACATACGTATTTTATACGCACACACATAGTTGTAGCTTATAATAAATAAATGAAAGCAAAAGAGTTGCTGATACTGTATGTTGCTCTGTGGAACAAGACACAAATTAATAACAGATCGTATAACGCAAAACGATGGGGGGCCATCATAAGGCCTGAACGCATTGAATATCTGAAGATTATGCAAGGAATAATAATAATAATAATAATAATAAGAAGAAGAAGAACAACAACAACAACAACATATCACCAATAATTATAAACGAACACCAGAATGCAATATTACAGTTGAATAGTGAAAGAACAACAACAACAATAAGCATAAAAAAAGAAATTTAAACGGCAGCCGTTATTGTACTTTTCTTCTTCTTTTTCTTTTTCGTCTCATTAATATTGTTGTTATTGTTGGTCTAAGAAAGGACATCGACTTTCGATTTGGATAAATGTAGATAATCATAATAACATAAATTTCCTGAGTTTTTGTGTTTTTTGTTTTTGTTTTTTTTTTTTGGAATATACGAGTACATCAAAGAGAAAACCACAAAAAAAAACAATTTTCTGTAATTAGTTACAATTATCACAAAAACAATACAAGTATGTAGGTCTTTGGATCACACCCTTGCTCACTACAATCAAATATTCATATATACGTCCATTCATCCATTCAGTCATTCATTCACTTGATGATGCAGAGCAACCAACCAACCAACCGACCAACTATGATTGATTTCACATATCATCCCGCTGACTTGTCTGTAATTGTTATTGTTGTTGGTATAGGATTAATTAAAGTCTATGAACCCTGTAATTATTGTCATAAGTTGTGCAGTCGGTGCCTGAGTCCGAGCTCATCAAAATTCTGATGAATTTTTCGGTTTTCTTTTTTTCAACTTTTTTTTTTCACTTTAAACAAATGAAATTTTAATTTAACTTAAATTCAACACACACACACATATATACATACACTTGGGGGATATATAGTATTTTAGAACATATTTCGTTTTAGTTTGATGGATGCTCTTACTATAATTGTTATTGTTGTTATTATTATTATTGATGATCAAAATATATGAATAAGAAACAAGTGCAAATGTTTAAGAAGTTTAAAGCCGACCATTTTTTAATACAAAACATCAAACTCTGAATCGATTTATTTTTTTCCTTCAATGTTCGTATGTGTATGTTTATTTATAAATATATTAATATTTCCTTCCTTAAAAAAATACCCTCAACAGAAAATTCTTATATTTTATTAATTTTTTTATTACATTATTAGACACTTGTGTTCACTTGTTATTTAGTTGGACTGTTCAGCTTACCCATCAGCCATGCAAATAAGTACAAATGATCAGTCACTCAGTCAAGCAGGCGGGCGGCGGGCGGCGGGAGGAGGGACGGGAAAGCCAGTCCCTCAGTTATACACAAATAATTATTTATTATCATACACATGAACACAATTGCACACATACCGTGCATATGAGAAGGCATTAAGGCATGCCTTTGCCTGTCAATCAAAATGATTTATATCACTTCCCACCGTATATCATCACCGCAATTTATTTATTTTTTCTCTCTCTCTGTCTTTTTGTTCTTGCACATCCCATATATGTTAAATGCGCACATACATACATTTCTACAGAACGCCAAATTTCAACACAATGCATATAGCTTAGTATGGGTTTGTGTGTGTGTGTGTGTGTGCTTGTATTGTCGGCTTCGTTTGTCATCTTTAACTTTTCTGTACATCATATTCATAATTATCTTTATTACATATGATGATCGTGATTATACAATAATTTTCATAAGCAACTACAGCTGCATGTATGTATATACCTTTGTATATGGTATGGCTTTCTACGTAGTTGAGAAATTGACTTTGTTGCTCTCTCAATTCATACATATGATCATTTAGTTTCTCTTTCTCTTGGTAGGAAATTTAAATGCTTACGTAAACAGATATATACTGATACAGTTATATATTGTGTGTATGTGTGTTGTATGGCGCTTAATTGTCGGCTCTTTTATGTGACACTTGTTTTGTTTACACATGTGTGTTTATGATAGTTTGATGTGACCGCTCGCTCTTAGTATTTTTGGCAAAAACAAGTAAACAAGCTGCTCTCACGAAAGTATTACTCTAAATAGAAAGACACCTGGTAGGTTTTACAAAAAGGTATTGTTCTACTTGCTCTTGCTTACCAATAACCTTGAGGTAGAGCTATCGAAGACCCTTTAAAGTACTCCGTCTGTATTAAATATTGCTTCGGTCGCAAAAATTGAAAAAAAGTAAAACAATTTTAAATCTAAATATTGGACACCCATTACCAGCGATGTTTTTGTGTTTCGGGCGGGGTCCTAGTGAAATTTTGGAGGGTCAAATCCTATAAAACATTAAAAAATTTGTTTTTGTTTTTCGTTCAGTTTATGTTAAAATGTTGGCGTGACCTTCGCTTCATTTGGTAAAATTGCAATACCAATCTTCACATAAGAAGATTGAGGGTGATTTATCAAGTTTTGCGATGGACAGACAGACAAAATTCTTCTTTTTGGATATCACATAAATGTTGAAATAGTGAGTAAACATGCCTAAAACCGCAAGACGGTAGGTTTAAAATATTGCAGATACGTTTTTCTTTTACTTTACTTTCAAGTTATTTAATTAAAAAACTTCTTATCAGTTCTTGATATGTATTTACATCTTTACATTAATTACAAGTTTCATATTTTTGCTGTTCATGCATCTCTTTTTTGTTTTTTTTTTGAATGATGTTTTCGATAATTTGTTGATATTTACAATTAGGCGCCAACAAACTACACCTAAATATATACACCAAACAAACCAAAGTAGCGAATCACTGAAGTAAAAAGTGGACGATAACTTCCTACATTATTTTCAACATGTTGTTATTTATTATTATCATTTTTTTTTTTTTTTTACCGAAACCTATATTTTACTTCAATTAACTAACAATAGCAACAACTTGCCAAACATAGTTTATTTTGCTTCAACTTAAATGAATTTGCGTGCTTTTGATGGCAATCTTATCTGAAACAAAAACAACAATTATAAAAAGTAGGTATGATGTATATAATCCAATAGATTAGTTGATTAAATTTATATAAAATATAAACATGATACTTGTGTGGCCATGGGAGCAGTGAATTTAACGTTGCGTAGACTAAGCGATTGTAAGGAATAATATCTCTATAATTAGAAGCTTCGAAAATACAAAAAAAATCTATTACATAAAATGTTCCTTTTATCTAGGGTCTCTAAGTAACTGATTTGGCACTGGGGGTATGTCAACCTATTTGAAATAGAAAACTTTCTGCATAAATTAACAATGTTTTTACAAAATTTTAACTCCATTTATTAGGTTATAAGACCGTTTGTACTTCAAGAATAGACATACAGACATAAGGACATAAAGATGTGTCTATAGTGTAGGATGTAAAGGACACAACTTAATAATATATCGTGAATACACACATATCCACGCGCGTCCATTAAAACTTATCAGACAAAAACAACATTAAACACACGCATACGTATGATTACCCTCTGACCGGGGGTGTTCTACACACAGAGAAATTATTATGTAAATAGGTAAAAAAAATAGTGGTAAAATTAGTGTACATAGTCTTTTGTATGTGTAACCGTGTTGTTTTTCTTCTTCTTTTTTTGTAATCACAATTTACCAATCAAAAAACAAACTACCACATAACCCCCATAGCAGTAATTTTGTAAACCATACGATGACTGCCATCATAACAATAACTTTCTTTTCACATACATGCATTCATATGCATGTGTATGTGTATGTGTAGGCATATTCGTATAATTATGTTTGTAGAAATGTGTTCAGATATTGTTTTTATTGTTTTTGTTTTAAAGTAACAGTTCATTGTGGTGGTTGGCTGTATATTATGGCCGCCAAACTCACAATAGTGATATCACACACAACCAAACATAACCAATCTGTATAGCATTGCTACTACCATCTATAAAATAAAGATGACTTTTTATTGTATATTCCACGAATAATATTAAAAAATGGGAGAAAAAAACATTTTGAAAAAGAGAATCGATAATAATTGATTTGATTGATGGTTTAATATAATAACAGCAGCCCATGTTTAGTGTACATATACAAGGTTGGGTATAATTTCTGCGATTTTTTTTTTTATTGATAGTAAATCATTTCAATCATTGGCTTTGTATCTGATGGTAAATCAAGCAAAATGCTTGATTCGTTTGTACGCCTTTGATCTGTTACGTCTGATTGGTTTGCGGTAAAAAATGGTTGCTTTTATTATTAAATCTGAATTAGTAATGAATGTTAGTGTAGTCTACAATATGAAAAAAATTCTTAAAAAATTCTAAAAATTTGAAAATAAATTCCATTAAAATACACTTTCAATCTTTCGCGGTGAATAACTCATTTAGTTACCAAATATATTAAAATTTATGCAATTAAATAATAATTTTATCATGGAAAGTGTCAAAACGTTTGCAAAGTTCAGATAAAGCCGTTGGACATCCCATTATTTTATATATACTGATTCAACAACTTAAGCTTAAGCTTTTGTCTGTACATCCTTCAAAGAAGTTTTCGATATTAACTCAAAAATATTTCTCCAATCAAAATAAAATTTATTAATTTTTAAAATCTCTAGAATCATGATTATGCCCATAACTTTTAATATGAAAATATGCCCCCCTGCCCCCCTGTTCAAAGTTTAACTTAAGTCCAATTAAGCTTTTCTTAGCTTACTGCACAAAACTATTTTGTATTTGTGCGGAAGCTTGCAACTCATAAATCGTAAATTCTACAACCAACATTAAATATACCATGTAATGAATTTGTCTGTCTGTACGTCTTTTTCTGTAAAAATACTTTCCCTAGTACATTGATGGTAAATTTTTATTAGTGAATTGCATCATAATAAAAATGTTAGCTTTGACTAAAGTTTTGATTGTAACAGATAATAAAAAAACGTTCAAGGGGGCTTTAGTATTAAAACAGAAAATTGTTATGGTCCTATTGAAATGTCTGTTTTTATTATTATGATATTTACCAAAAAAAAAAAAAATATTAATCTTAAGGCTACAAGTAAATAGTAAATGCTTGACAGGGTGCGTGCAATTGCCAGTCTGGTTTAAAGTGACAATTTGAATATAAGTAATGAAATATAGTGCCCGATGAAAATTACAAATTAATCATGTCGTTATTTTTTGTACAAAATGTAACCATAGTAATAATGAACGGATTTTATTTACATAGACAGCAATTTAACGTGATGGGGGAGACAAAAAAAAAAAAAAATGAATGCAATTGCGTTTATATCATTCAACTGTTCTACATAGTAGTGCAATATGGTTGTTGTTGCTGCTTTTGTGGGCAATTAGCACCTTCTTGTTATTTGCGTGAACAGAAACGTTAGGGTCTTGAGGTTGTTATCACACTTTTTTGTGTGTGATTTCAATACACTTTCGAAACTATATTACCCCTTTACGGTTCGTTGGCTTTGCTTTCAAGTTTTCCTATATACCTGGTATATACACACATAATAAATACATTGCTGTTACCCCCCTCTAGGGCAGACATGTTTATCACAATAATTGATTATTTGGGGTGTTTACTCATGTTTATAAGAAACGTTATAGCAATTATTTATTCTATTGTACACACACACACCCTATTATATAATTTCAACACTAAAAATTGACTCATATTCCGCCTTCCACTGTTTTTTGAAGTGACAGTGATTGACAACATTTCACTGAGAACGACTAGAAAGGTTGGTGGATGTGAAACTTGAATTAATCTAAAAATTACCATAATCGCCCGCCATTTTGTTTTTTTTAAGTATTATGTGTATGTGTGTGTGTGTGTGTGTGTGTGAGTTGGTGCATGTGTTTAAAATCATGTCAGTGCAATTATTTTGAAATTATTTTCTTACCAGTTACTCTTTAATTTATTGTTTAGTGTTTTTTTTTTTTCCTTTTTGAATTGTTTTGTTCAGTTCACTTACAAAATGGAAAATTTGCATTTTTTAAAAGAAAAATTTGAATAATACAACATAAGATTGCTTTCAGTACAATTTTAACATTTTTTTAAACTCTCTATAGAATATCTTAAGTTATATTAAGTTTGTTACATCATTTGCAACATTTATAAGGACGCTTCAGAGACTGTACAAAGTTTGTTCAGCATCAAAAACTAAGTAGATCTAGATATGTCCGTCCTTATAACAGCCGTAAATTTTGAAATATTGAACTTTTTAAATCCAATTTTAGTCTCTGTACGCTGATCGCTATTTAAAATGGGCAAAATCGATCATAAAACGCGCCCACAATTAATAAAAAATCTATTTATCTGACACAAAAATGAAAGCTGTGAACTTTGATTTATAATTATCTTATCAATGGATGTACTAAAAAAAGGGCGTGGTCATATAGCAGATATGCTCACAATATACAAAAAAACATATTCAGCTTAAAACTTCACTCTTAAGCTGAAATGTAATACAAACACTGTTAGAGGGTGTCATTATGTACCTGTCATGCCAACTATTTGTGTGTAAAATGAGGAGGGTATTTAAGGTGTGGCCTATAAGCCTAAATTCGTTTTTTTTATTTGTTTATTTATTAGAGTTGTTGTTGTTATTTTATTGCTAATCTAGAACGCCACAGTGCCACCATCGCCACCACCATCACAACAAACGATAATAATTTTGTTGGTTGTTTGGTATTTGTTTGTTAGTTCGTGATGGAAGACAGAAAAATGTAGAGTTTTTCTCCAATTTTTATTTTTTTTTTAAATTCAACACCCATTAAGTGAGATTATAATATTTGCCCTACAATAATCTGGCCCATCATTAAGATTGTAGATAAGTTCAGCAAGATGAGTTTTTAGGAAATGAAATGTTTAAGAACTTGATTATAAGTGACAAAATATATGATATATATATGTTTTTAATATAAAAGAAGAAGCATAAAGATTAGTGAATCAATATTTTACAAGTTGGTGTTGCATCCAGTTTTTTTTTGCTTTTATACGGTATGAGCTTTAGTTTCAGAGAAATTTTATATCAAGGTGTTCAAGATTCGTTTTGAATTTCACCATTTGCAATTTGTTGTTGTTATTGTTTTTATTATTGTTGTTGCTCTTATTTTATTTTAATGGCGTTAAATTTATTCATTATTTGCGTGTATTAATATTATAAAAAAGAGTAGAAAAGTTTCGTCTTAGAGACAGGCAGGCAGAAAAAGACATACACTCCTACTCACCTGATTAGTGTATCAATGTTTTTTTTTTTTTCTCTTTTCATCATCATGCCACTCAAGGTGCTAGATTATCTAGAATAGGTTGAATTCTATATCAAGTGAGTCTTTTTTTGGAAATTGTGGGCGTGTCAGTTATACGATTTTGCCTATTTTTATCTATTTATCTATTAAAAGACTTTACGACTTATGACATTTTTATCGTTTGTAGGCATAACTGGTAATCAATTTCATTCATTTTCTAGATGGGATTCTAATCTACGTGGCCAAACAATTTCTGCAGCAACTTTCATTTGATGATCTCAATAATATTTTTCTACCTACTCTAGTGATTATTACTGTAAAAGCTTTATGGGAGACTACGACACATATCAAGAGTTAATGTGTGATATGTAAAAGTACTTGTTTTTGACCATAACTACCACCACATACGTACTGGGCATGTGTTTAGTGAAAGAGGTCGAATTTGGAATAATAAATTGTATTTATTATATGTATATAAATTATTGTTGCTACTTGAATACACTTGCAAGGCTTAGGTCAAACTTTAAATATCCTCTACATCTATAGTGGTGGGCATGGCAATGGTAAGTATTACGTATCAGCTTGCAAGTGGTGTTTTGTAAATTTTTTTGTAAATTGTAGGCGTGTCTATTATTCGACCATGCCCATTTTTGGCACATCGATGGAAAGGCTAACCATAAATATGTGCACAAAAAATTCCAGTTCATAAGTAAACTTTTGTGGTAGATTTTTGTCGATTGTGGGCGTGTCTGTCATTCGAATTTTTGACAGGAAGGAAGGAAAAGTGTTTATATAAAATTTCAGCTTAATATCTCAAAATTAACACATTTGTCACGTACTACATATTTAGATCGACTCAATTTTTGATGCTGATCAAGAATATATATACTTTGTCGGTTATCTGACGTTTCCTTTTGGATGTTGCTAACGGAATGGCAAACTTACTATACCCACCATTTTGTATGGAGGGTATAAAAATTATAAATTTACATATAAAGAAATTTACTTACCCATACAGGCAAGAAAAACATTTAATATTTGGTTTATAAATAAAAAAAAAAAAAAAAACAACACAAAATTTATGATAACATATCTGATGGTTTGACGTGGTTGTTACCCTCCAAAGCATTTATTACTCTCTACATAATGGATTAAAATTGCAGCAAATGAGTGCATAAAATTAAAATAATTTTTTCCATTTTTTGTTTTTTAAATTTATGACCGTAATATGAGTTTGCATACATTGTAAATAGAAATTTATGCTTTTTAATATAAATATTTATTATGTAGAAAATGTTTTTATTCACTTTCCAAATTTTATAATAAAAAGATTTTGCGTTATATTGTTAATTTTTATTGATTTTATTTTATTTGTAACGATTGCGAGTGTTAGGTATATGGTATGCATTACGCATCAGTTTGCAAGTCGACCTTTATGCTCTTTTGGATTAATGATGAATGATGTAAGTATAAGTAAGTATTCTGACTTAAATTTTTGTAGCGAAATAGATGGATATAGAGACAGACATATGTAGATGAATTAGTTTGTGATGCAAATCAAGAATATATGTACTTTTTAGGGTCTCTGATATCTCCTCTAAGTATTGATAACGTAATAACAAACTCAGTATATTTAGTATTTGAAATGTTCATACATTGAGTGCATCATTATGTCAGCATATCATTTGCATTAATAACAAATAAATCTCTCTCTCGTTCTCTGGCTCTTTGGCTCTGCCAAACAAAAACATGTGAATATAAATATTTCTTATAAAGTGTAGACCTCATTAAACACTTCATACATTGCAATAATTTAATTAATAAATATATACTCGTATACAATACACATATTTGCTGGCCATATGTATGCATGTATGTTTTAATTTGTTTGTTTGGCTTCAGCATGTAAACAAACTACTGTGAGACAAAGAACAGTTATAAAATAAATGCAACAATAATGTATAGATCGTGAAAGGTCTCACTTCAGTTGTGTATGTGTATGTGTGAATGGAAAAATTCCACTTCACCCTCTCACACATGTACTCATAAACAAAAACTTAAATGGCATCTCCTTCCAAGTAACTGCTGATAAACAGTAGTATTTGGTTATACAATAAGACAAACATGTCTTTGCATATGCACTTATAATTTTGCATATGGTGTGTGTATGTAACAATAAGAAAATGTTGGTATGTGTGCTTGTTTATTTTCCATTTCTATGTTAAAAAGTTGCGTGCAAGCATTTACTACTTATATGCACTCAACATATACATGTTTTACTAAGAAAACTACTACTAAAAAACAACAATAACAATAACAATTGTTGCATTGGCTAGATGAGACGTTAACTTAATGAAGAAATAAGTTTCCTTTTTATTAAATTAACAATTCAAACGTTTTTGACTTGACTTCTACATAATCAGCGTCATTATCATCATTATCAACAACAACAACTTATGCTTCTTGATCTTTGGATACTTTTCTACGTTAATTTATTTATGAAATAAAAAAAAAAAAAAATATAAAACAACTTTTCAGGGTCAATCTCTCGAAACTAATAATTTAGTTGAGAGTTGAAAAAAACATAAAAAAAAGTATAAAAATATATAAAAAAAATATAAAAAATTAGTAAAAAACTAAATTTGGCTTAAGCCAAATCTTAAATTCCTTTCACATGTACTTACCAACGGTGGACGTGGCAGGTACATGAATTCGCCTTCTAATGTAGAGTAGAAGGGTATGTATTACATATCAACTTACAAGTTGAGTTTTATCCCGAGTATAGTTTTTTATACATCGTGGGCGTGTTTGTTCTCCGACCACGCCCATTTTAGGTCAACTTTATCGGTACATTTTTGTAACAGATAAATCGATTTTTGTTGATGGTAGACGTGTTATCCAACCATGCCCATTTCTGAGTGTGGCAAGTGTACGGGAACTCCCCCTTTTAAAGTATTTAGAATAAAATAAAAGTATTTAGATATATTATATATACCACATCTGCATCATATAGACTTGTTTGTTTGTTTGTATTAATTTTTAATATATCGTTAGATGAGTTGTAAGTTTGTAACTTTGGCCGGTGGGCGTGGCTGATATACGATTGGAATGCATTTTATTTAAAGATTTTCTGTGCCAAATTTCGGCTTGAAACTATAATTTTTGCAACCAAAACACTTAACAAAACCTTCGGAGGGATAAACGTATAATATATAGATGAACACAAATTTTGATGCTTCTAAGTCTTTTTAGGCTAAAACTTTAATAAGAATATGCTTTACTTTCACTTAACATCATAGAAAACTTTTCCTATAATTTTGATTGATGGTGAAGCGTATTTTTTTTTTTAAAAACCAAGAACATTAAGCTTCATTTACGGATCTACATGGATGTACGGACATATTTAGATTGAAGGTTTATATATAGAATAGTGCAGATTATATATGTTTCTGTATACACTGATCTTGTGCCCTTGGTTCTTCTTCGAAATGTTGCAAATATTGGCAAAATAAGTATACTCCGATTTTTACGATGAAGGGTGCAATGAAAAAAATGAATTTTTAAGAATAATAATCAACCAGTCAACCACATACACATCCTTCCCTAATATATAACATTATGTAGGTACAGAAAAGAAATGATCTAGGCAATATATATATATACACACACACACACACACACATTTGTAGTAGGTAAGTATATGGTATGTTGAAAAAAAAAAAAATTAAAAAAAAAATACTTGAATACATACATATTTTGTTTATAGCCGAAGTAATCATTCACCCATCATTAAATTCCCATTTAAGCTGTCAATCATTTTGTTGTTCGTTACTGTTGTTATTGTTGTATTATTGTTCTTTTGGTACAATTTGTCTTTTTTGTGGTCAAGATTTCTTTTTAAGAAAACAAAAAAAAAAAAAACAATATACCCTTCAAGACATCCTGTCGATGGTGTTGTTGTTGTTGTTGTTGTTGTTGTTGTTGTTGTTGTTGTTGTTGTTGTTGTTATGGTAGTACTCTGTGATTTTCAACAGACAACTGCCAAAGATTAATTCGATTCGGACGAAATATACGAAACATTAACGATTAGTAGAAGAAGAAGAAGAAGAAGAAGAAGAAAAAGAAGAAGAAGACATTCAAGTATAATAAAAAAAAAGAAAGAAAAGAAACCCCCACTAGAACCCTAAGAAGACGTTTTTAATGTTTTCTTTTTTTTTTCAAAATCCTTTTGCATTTACATAAATTGTCTTGTGTTGTTGTTGCTTGAAACTCAAACCCGTTTACACTTGTTGCACTCTATCATTCGTATGTGAATGGTTTTACTCTGGTTCACCTCTAATTGTTAGTTAACCGCAATGATCGTCGCCCTCCATCCACTATCATGATAATAATGTATGGTTGGCGGCGTTGCTGTGTTCAGTCTTCCCTACAGTTGTTGGTTACATCACACACAAAAGGTTAAAGTATTTTGTTAAGCAGTCACTTTCAATGTTTATGTAATTTTCTTTTCTT
Organism: Crataerina pallida; assembly: GCA_949710015.1. Taxonomy (NCBI): domain Eukaryota; kingdom Metazoa; phylum Arthropoda; class Insecta; order Diptera; family Hippoboscidae; genus Crataerina; species Crataerina pallida. Next base: position 27,342,445 of record OX453290.1, on the reverse strand, counting down.
TTCTTTTTTGTTGTTGTTGTGTTTTGTCCATTTAGTGTTTCATTTGCTTAAATTTGAATTCTTATTTCAAGATCATTATCTGTTCGAGTTTAAGGTGTGGGTGTTTATGTTGAAATTCTTAAATTGCCTTCAATTTTCTCTACATGCTGGTTGTTGTTGTTGTTATTGTTGTTGTTGTTGTTGTGCATTCTGTGATTAACAGAATAAATAAATGTTTGCAAATAACCAACAAACACCAACAAGGCGTGTGGCTGCAGTGGGTCAATAGATTTTTGTGTAACCTAAAGAAATACAAATAAAAACATAATAGATTATCCTTAACAGCAACAATAACAAAACGAATAATCTAGATTGTGGTTTTTTAATCATTAACGTTCAACTTAATAGATTCACGAAACATGACGAATGTTGTTGTTAAATTATTTTGAAAATATTTAGTTTTAGGCTCCTTATGCCCAATAGATCTTAAGCAGAGGTGTGGCATGTGTACAATTAAAAAAAACAAGGAAGAAAACTAAATTTGGCTTAGGCCAAATCTTAAATATGCTCCACCTATACAACAGTGGGCACGGCAAATATATATATATTGCGCCCTCTAATAGTGTACATATTACGTATCAGCATGCAAGTCATCGAATTTGGTTTATTGTAAATTGTGGGCGTGTATATAATTCGACCACGCCCATTTTTGATACATGGATGGATGAGCTAACATTTAATAAGTGCACTAAATTTTAAGTTCACAGGTCAACTTTTGTGGCAGATATATAAATTTTTGTTAATTATGGGCGTCTATGCCATTTGACCACACCCATTTTTGGCACATTAGTGAAAGTAATGACTATGTATATGCATACCAAATTTCAAGTTCACAGGTCATTTTTTTGTGGCAGGTATAAAGATTTTTATTGATTGTGGGCGTGTCTCTTATATGACCATGCCAATTTTTTTCATATCGATAAAGCTAATATTTATAGATGTACATATCAAATTTCAAGTTTATAGCTCAATTTTTGTGACAGATATATGGATTATTGTTGATTGTGGGCGTGGCTTTTGAACGATTTTGCTAATTTTATATAGCGATCTGGTGTCCAAAAACTAAAATTTTAGCTCAAAATGTAAAAAATTTTACGACCGTGAGAAATACAGCTATACGAACATTTTGACATTTGTATAGATAGACGCAGCTTTTTATGCTTTTTATGAATATACTTTTAAACTAAGTATCATATATACATATATACTATAAATATATATATATGTTTGGTAATCTATTTGCGACACCGAGAACAAGGAGTCAGAGACCCTATACACCCCAGATGAGATGATGACAATTTTTCCAGGAAAATTTTTTCTTTCGTCACAAGAATAAAAAAATTGCTTTTATTTTATGTCCATGAAATAAAGTTAAAACATTGATAAAAAATAATATTTAATTACAAACCATGTTAAAAATAATTGAAAAATTTACTTGAAGCGAAAAAATTAGTAAAAGTACTAAAAAAATTTGGAAAAAATAAAATTTTCACCCCATACACTTCACTACTGGTAAGCACCTTAGTTAGCATTTCAGTTTCTGAACTTTAAGTAAATTCTTTGTATGTATATAGTATATGTAGAAAATGTACATATTTGATATTCATAGCACCACACGACCAACAAACATGTTTTATATTTTATGACAGCTTTTTTCGGTCTGTTGACTTTTGTGATAAAAATTTATGTTCTCTTCTCTATACAGTATGAAAAGAAGAAAAATACAACACAGCACAAAAAATTATAAAAATTTCAGTGCTACAGTATGAATATTATTTGTGTTTGTATTAGTTGCCTTCTACCAAAACACAACACAACACAACACAGCAGAGAAAAAACCAAAAAATGTGAAAAACATGCATAAATATCTACAAACTAAAAAGAAAAAGGAAAAAACTGGCAGCTATGAATGAAATATCTACAAAATTATTTATTGTTTTATAAGACTCCACCTCTTTGCAATAAAACAAGTCAGCTTGAGTAATACTAGTAATAATAACAACTACTACCACTACTACCACAATAATATAAAATTATTTGCTTCATCCGTTAATCTTAATTCAATATGGCGGCAATACAAATACCAAATTGTTTCATGTTGGAATTTGGAATTCCAGTGAGTAACAGAGAGTGGGCGTGAGAGAGAGAGAGAAATCAAAACAATTTCAATGATTGGAAGTTTTGTTAAGAGTGAGACTCTTTAACTTTTTACTGGAATATTGAGTAATAATTGTTATTTTTGTTGTTGTTGTTGCTTCTTCTGCTGGCTTAATTATTAATGGTTTCTTATAATGTTATATTTATAAAGAATTGTCTTTGACATAAAGAATTTCTTTTAAGTGTAACTTTGTAGTAGTTGACAATTTGATCACACAGGTCGCCCAGCCAAAAATCTTTATTTGAATATAAAAGCAATTAAAAAAATTAAATTTGGTTTAAGTTTATCTTAAATACCCTTCATATATATGTACAATCAATGGGCGTGGCAAGGACCAATTTATGTAAGTAACGCCTTTCATAGTTTATGCATTGCTTTTTTAATTAACTAATTTGATTTTGCTTTAAATAAGAATTTTTAGAAAATGCTGATGTGTTTGGTATATGACCCCGCCCACCTTACATAATATCATTATCAAATTCGAACTTTGTAGCTTAATTTTTAAATAGTCCAATTTGTCCAATTTGGGCGTGGCATTTGACCAAATTAACCAATTTCACTCAATAGAAACCTACGTACAGAAAGTAGAGGTTTTTTATAAAAAACTAATTAGTTCAGAATCATAAAATTTACGTCCATGAGAATGCCAACAATAGATCTAGAACTAAATCAGAACAGTTTTTAATATTGATCAAGAATATGTATACTTTGTACAATACATGACACCTCCTTCGGGATGTTACAAATGCATTGACACACTTAATACCCATCTAAAAAGATCCCAAAAGAACCTTTAAAGATAACAATGTTTACTATAAATGTTCGTATTCTTGATCAAATAATCGATTTCTGTGTAAAGGCTAGTGAGCTTGGTGTATAAAATTTAAAAATTTCATCACATTTATTAAGTTACCGAGTACACGTTTAATATTGGTTAATTTTATACATAAGAGTGGTCCTTAACAATGATGTAATTTTGAGTAAATAAATTCACATTCTTTACAATGACATAAATACATATTTAGTTACAATTTTTATTGTACATAAACATATATACAGACGTCTACAGTATAATTAGATCTCATTACAAAGTATTAATTAGAGGTTGATTTAAGCCAACCCTCCATATTCCATGCATAAACACACCTTTTTAATGTCAGTTTAAAAGCCAAAATTTATGTACGGCATACATTTATACATTTATACACGACTTAATGTTGGCGCAATGTAAAATTGTTGTTAAATAAATAAATTTTTGTTAAAGAACATGATAAAGAATACAAGGAACCCAGACATTTTTTATGATTATTTTTTTATATTGTATATAAGTATGTACATGCATGCTGCATTACCATTGGCACGTTTGTTTACTGTTTAATGTTCCATGCATACAAGTGCTTAAGACAATATAGCAGAAACAACGATAATTCTCTTATAACTTTTTTACGGTTTTTTCTTTCAGTTAATTTTTTCAAATTCATTATTTGTGAAAAGTACAGTATTTTATACTTATATGCATATTGATATATTTTGTTTAGTAATTTAACATATGTTATGGTGATATGAGAAGGAAACACTAATTGTTTGAAATGAATCCAATTAACCGCTTACTCGGAGATCTGTTGCTAGTTGGAGAAAAGAAGAATCGTATTAGCCGCCGCAACAATATGCATATTATTGGTAGACATATTGCTACCTGCAATAATAATAAGTAATAATACAAAGAACAACAACTAATTATCTTCGTATTGCACTCAAATAAAGGATGAATGAAAAGAAGGGCTGTGAGAGAAAGAATGAGAGAGAGAGAGAGAGAGAGATAGCTGGAAATGGTATATAAGTGTAGAAATAAATATAATTTGAATATAAACCTTTACATGTACCGTTAACATTGCGGTTTGATTTTAAAATCAATCTGATTGATAAGAGACACCGAACAGCAGCCGCTAGTTCACTAGTTCGATAAGCTAATTAGCTATTGTAAAATATTTGAATTGAAAATAGCAAGAACAACAACAACAACAACAATACAATTGTTATATTTTAGCGCGTTATACAACTCTCGACTGCTATTTTTTGGAGTTTTTTAGATAATTATGTTTTAGTACATATTCTTATGTTAATATTATAGCCTAGTGGTAAATTGAGATACTTATAGATATAACAACATATTTATACACTACAATAATAATAACAAAAAAGACACCAACAATTCTTATTAATTCACAATTTAACAAAGCCAATCTAAGCATCAACTTGATGATTAGTACTTTTACACCTAGATATACATATATGTATATTATTATTATATTTATAAGGGCTGCAATCATAAGGTCTATTGTGCAAGCCCGACTTTCCTGGGCTCAGAGCTCCAGATTTCCTCTGGAGGTATCACATGTTTTCCAAATATGTGATGCCTGCTTCTGCTTGAAGCAAGACAGTATATGTTCAGGCGTCTTAGGGGCCGCCTCACATAGTCGGCATATGGGGCTATCAGATACCCCCATTTTGTGAAGGTGGTATCTAAGGGTACAGTGACCCGTGTTAAGGTCAGTTAGTACCATGAGCTTTTCAGCATTCCTGGACGATTTTATGAATGTTTTGGCTTGCCTTTTGCCTTTTTTTTGCAGGTCTCCCAATGGGAGGCAGCCTTTTTCATAGTTAGTTGTCCCACCATTTCCATGATGTGGGTTTTAGCCACACCGCAGAATGGTTCTGGACCGATCATTTGCCGATGGGCTCTCCTGTTAGCTAAACAGTTCGTTGCCTGGGATCCCTACGTGGCCAGGCACCCATATTCGTCTGCTGACTATATGAATTTTATGAAGGCCCGCACAAAGTATAACTCTTTTAACAAGCTTAGTTATACGAACTATATGCAACAAGTGACAAATGATACAATAATTAATCCTAAATCCTTTTATGATTTTGTAAATTTAAAAAAGAAATCTAGCTCTTACCTAATGAGTCCAGTAACGATAATACAATCTCAAATATGTTTGCCGACTTTTTTCAGTCTGTGTATGTGTCAAACAATGTGCAAAACATTAATTATTATAACTCAGTGTATTCTAATAATATATATTTTAATCTCCTGACAATGTTCTTAAAAGTATGCTAGCATTAGACGATAGACACAATCCTGGCCCTGATGGTGTGCCGAATTATATATTAAAAAATTGTGCATCACGTTTATATCATCCATTAACTAAACTATTCAATGCCTCCATCAAACAAGCCTACTTCCCCAACTTATGGAAAAAATCCTTTATTATTCCATTATTCAAAGCCGGCTATAAATCCGATATCTTTAACTATCGTGGCATTGCGAAATTAAGTGCAATTCCAAAGCTTTTTGAAAAACTGCTGTCTGATACTCTATCATCTCAATTATCACCTATAGTTTCTGATTATCAGCATGGGTTCCTGAAAAAAAGATCTACCACAACCAACCTGTTGGAACTTGCTTCATTCGTTAATGACGCATTCAGTAACGGTGAACAAACCGATGTAATCTACACAGACTTTAGCAAGGCGTTCGATACTGTAAACCACGTAATTCTGCTTAACAAATTAAAACATATCGGCTTTTACGAAGCCAATCTTAAATGGATTTACTCGTATCTTACTGGACGTACCCAACGTGTCTTATTCAATAATGTACTCTCCAAAGAAATTGAAGTTCACTCTGGTGTGCCGCAGGGTAGCCATCTTGGTCCCCTTATATTTTTACTGTTTATAAACGATCTGACGATGCTGACGATGTTAAACTTATCTATAGTTACAAGTCTGTGCGGGGTCAAGTTTTTATGCAGGATGACATTAACCGGTTCGTTGAGTGGTGTTCCAACAACTTAATGTCCTTGAATGTCAAAAAGTGTAAGCATATGACCTTCTGTCGTAGGCAGATGATAAATACAAACTACATAATTAATAATGTCCCAATTGAAAGGGTATCATCCGTTAATGATCTCGGCGTGCTGCTGGACAGTAAACTAACTTTTAATGCGCATTTTAATACAACATGTAATAAGGCCAACAGAACTTTAGGCTTTATTAAGAGATGGTCGAAGGAGTTTCAGGACCCCTATACAACCAAACTTCTCTTTACCTCTTTAGTAAGGCCTATTTTAGAATACTGCTCCGTAATTTAGGATCCGCAATATGATGTGTATACCAACCAGATTGATTGATCATTTCGGCTGCGGTGTCGGTGTCGCGATCTGCAATCTATCGCAGATCTATCCAATCCCGTTTATAGGATTGGATAGTCGTTCGTTCGATCCGGAATGGCGATGATGATACTGACACAAAAAATATTAACACACAATTTACTTAACCGATCTGAGCCATTCATTCATTATATTTGTGACAATAATCCGTACGTTTGCTTGTGCAACTCTCACAGTCGTAAATTTTAAGATATCGAGTTGAAATTTTGTACAAATAATTCAAGTAAGCGTTAGTAGGTACCTATTGAAATTGGGACTAATCGGCCATATGTCACGACCACAACCGATCAAATCTGTTTATCAGCTACAAAAATTGTGTGAAATTATGAAATTGAAGTTTACATTTTTTTGAATTTATAATTATCGCTTTAATCGATATGCTAAAAATGGGCATGGTTTTTTTGATTTTTTTTATGTCTAGTCACAGTTGATTTTCCATGGTTTTTTATAAAATTTTAAGCCGACGATACGATCAAAATTTTTCTTGGTGTACCGTATGTTGTTGATGTCAGTCATTTCATTGCATGGAAACATGTTGAAATTGTCATAATGTCCTCTTTGTTAATCCTTCTTATTGCAGCGTCATATGTTTGTCTATATTTTAGAAAATGGCTTCCAAGACAACTGTTTGTTACTAATTCTCGGCAAAATTGCCCACAAGCTTATTATTTAGAGCAGACGATCTTTTTCAATGAATTATACCCATACTAGGCACCTGACGATTAATCATTCAAGTAGACTTTTGTATATAGCAGTTGTCCCCCTATGTTAAGGTTCTTTTAAATAATAATTTTGGTATAAACTGTATATAGTAAATATTTAACGATTACCTTCAACTTGTTTTCCTTTTTTCAAATCGTGATAATGTTTTCTTTCATGTTTTATAGTAATTCATAGCTAGGATGATCTTCTTCATATTGAAGTAATTATATTTAATTTAAAGTTTTGCTTTTCATGTTTTTTCATGTTTTTTTCATTATCTTGTTCAGCTTGTTCTTGTTTTCTTTTACCTTTAAATAAATTTTAATTCATTCGGACATTTGCATAAAAAACTAATTGTTTAGCTGTGTAAGACAGTGCAAAAAATTACAGCAATTGCAGCTGTTTACAACAGACATTCAACGTATGAAAACATTTATATGTTATATGCCTATGTATTCTATATATATATTTGTATATTGGCAGGTACTTGATCATTATAAAACTTATACATTAGCATATGATTTCTTTACAGACAGCTTCTGCTAACTAAATAAAGTTTCATTCACTTTTCCCATCAACTGTCAGTCACGGTTGATAATATTTTGTTGTCAAAATATCATTTTTCATATACATCGTTATCTGTTACATTCTGTTTATATTTATATGAAATTATAATACATTTTACGTACAAACATATTTATATTAATTACCTTTGACAGACGTATGGAGTGTGATGGCAATACTTATGCATTCATTGGGAAAACCAAAGATCATTTTGTACCAAATACTTAATTATATAATAAGGGAAGTAATTTTATTAATATAACATTCATTAAGTGTATTTCTATACCCTACAAATAAGTATGCATCCTAGATATAAGCAAGCTCAGAAACTATATACTCGTATACCTTGGGACAGCAACAAATTCAGTCGCGTTTGTCTGCATGTCTGTCCATTTTTGAATCTTTGCTATCGTAAATTTTGTAGAAACTTTTCTAATTTCCTTAGAAAATTTCCTATAAAAAGTGAGTGAAAGTGATTAAGTGTCACGTCCCTAACTGACAAAAATTTTTCTATCAGGCACAAAAATTAACTTGAAAGTTGAAATTTACTACACATACTTATAATTAAAGCAATTATAGAAAATCTGTCTTCTTAGTTTATATGTAAGAGAATTGTATGGTTTTACGGGAGCACCTGCCGTTAAGGCTTAATCTCAAGGTACCATACAGTGCGTAATAAGGATGTATTACAAGCGGTCAAAAATGTTGTTTTGATGACAAATCACAGCCACTAGGGGGCCTACCTCAAATTGTCGGGCCAGAGCGAAACACTCTGGGGGCTTCCGACATCCATAGTACGGAATGTTAAACCTCTCCGATGAAAGGTCATAACTTAGGTGTTATAAGTTACTACCAGTTGATGCCTCATCACTCGTAGCTGGTGCCGATTAGTTTATATGTAAAATATAAAGTTTACAGAATGTTATCAGATACCCGCCACGCCTACTGTTTGCATATAAAAGTAAAGTATATTTAAGATATGACTTAAGCCAAATTCAGTTCTTTTAGTTGTACTAACCTGCACCGCAGAGAGATACATATGTTAAGTTTGTGCAGTTGTTTCTAAGTCCTAACACCCACCTTTAAATATACTAAAAAATATGATCAATTATACTAATAATATATAATAATAATCAATTATATTTAGAAACAAAATGTGAATCTTTTTAACTTTAACTGTTTGTCCAACGTCTGTCCATATCAATATTTTCTTTAGCTACAGGTTGTATTTTTCGATATATTTCTAAGAAATTTGTTTGTAATTTCTAACGAAAATATACGATATTGATCCATTTTTAGAACCTCTCCTCATACAACGTCTTGTTATACAAGAAAGTCTTTATATGACAAAAAATCGCATTTTTTAATATTTTTTGATAAAATTTGATTAAATATAGTTTATTAGAGAAATAATAAGCTATGCTAAATTTGAACCCAATCTAACCAATTTTTGGAACCTCTTTTCATATAATGATATTTTATGAAGAAAATTTACTTCAACAAAACCCAACGTTTACTACTACACCATAATTTAGGGAGCTAATTGATGTAGGGTATTAAATGATTGCACCTGATTCACTATAATATTTCCACCTACTTTACATCCATACAAGTTTGTTATTCCTTTCTTTGCCAGATTGCCAGAATGTAACATCGAAGAGCACATTTGGATGGTATTAGCATTAATGTTCATGTCTGTCTGTATAACTACGGTTACAAAAAATTGACATTTATTTCAAAATGTGCTGTTCTCACGCTAAAATGTCATATTTTTATACAAGTTCCCCTCCGAGAGTATCTATGTCATGCTCTAGCGCTATACAGGTTTCTTTTAGTCTCTTGTCATCCTTTCTTTTTATGTTAATTGTATTGAAAGTGAAACAATTTTTTGTGATGTGTGGGTATCGGTTACGCAAACCGCAACCGCGACATCCCAGCACTACCAACAATATCATCAAAATGCTAAAAGTGGAGTGAAACGATGGCTTAGGTCAAATCCGGAATACCCATTGAGGGGCGGGAATAATGTGATTTTTTCGAAATAAGTTAAATAAATAATTTTAAAAATTGTGAGCTTTAGAGAAAAATGGCTGAAAGAAATTCTAAAATATTTAAAAAAATTTTTTTTTCTTTAATCGCGGGCGTATCTTTCCATCATTTTTGCCTATTTTTAAAACTAATTACTTTGCGGCATTCTGTGCTTTTTGATAAGTGTTACAAGCAATTTGAAAACCAAAGGTCAAAGGTGATTGCGGTAGTTAATATGAATGAATAATTTAATTAATTTTTCCACTTTCAACAGCACAACCCAATAAGTTTAGATTGATGGTTCAAATAAAAGGTTTCATAAAATATTACCCTGTCATGGTGATAACAGCAAATGCGTGTAAAGGAATTCATAAAATGCGTTGGTGGGCTACTTAACGCAAAAGCCAAAACCACAAATATGATCATATTAAAAATATTAATGCGATTAAATGAGGCATGATTACCACACAACACACACCATCATACCCACATACTTGCACAGTATACTCTTCAACCAAAAGAGAAACAGAAACGTGTTCGGTATACAATTACAAGTGCTTGTGTGATGGCATCAAGGAATCAAATTTCTTTGACAACAGGCGCAAACACACACACTCACACACACACACAACCATTAACAATTGTGTCAAAATAAAATGTCATCACAAACAGTTTACACCCTCACACACAACACAATATTTCTCTCAATGTTGAAAAGACACTAAGAAGCTAAAAACACATAAAGAGAAAAAATAAAAAACACAAACAAACAAAAAAAAAAAAAAACACTTTGTAGGTACAGACGTACATGTGTATGTAATTGATACCAATCAACATAGAGGAGCAGGAGGGGGGTCATAAACAACTTGTCACTTGTTGGATTATTATTATTTTTGTTGTTGTTGTCTTATGTAGAAGCTTACATTCACAAACGCACACACATTATAAAACAGAAAAGGGTAACGTGTGTATTCTATAAGCACGTAAAAAAGCACGTGACGTCAATGATCGTGTTTTTATGAGTTATTGAATTGATTGGCTGACTGACAGACTGACTGAGTATGTGTCGTGACTGATATAACCGTGATTTAAACACTTTATATGCTTTTAATATAAATGGAAATGGAAACACCACGATGATGGTGACAACTGTGTTAATGAAACAATTTTTCAATGCATTCAATGTGTGCGAGGTTGATTAATAGTAAAGATAAGAATCTTTTCTTAATTTTTTGTACTGTGCTCCACATAAGATGGGCAGTTACACCAACTTGTTACTTCTATTTGTAATGCTTAGAAGAAGATATCAGAGATTCTACAAAATTAAATCTTTGCCAATGTTCGTCTGCGTTGCTCAGTATTGAAACTTGAGCAGAGAGTGGAGATTTAAGCTAAAATTTCTATTGAAATTGAATGAAAGTGAAACGTAAAGAACCACGCCTATAAGTGACGAAAATCTATCTAGCAGTTTCAAAAATTCTACCCTCCACATAAGAGGGTATATTAAGTTTGTCATTTCATTTGCAACACCCACAAAGAGGCTTCAGGGACTCTACAAAGTATACGGAGGCGATCTAGACATGTACGCCCTTTCCATTCCTTCAGGCATAAATTTTGAGATATTAAATTGATATTTTGTACAGACACTTAAAATTTTTTTAAAAATGGATAAATTTGGTCAAGAGAAATGAAATAAAAAGTTTAAAATTACCTTTTTCATGAATGTGTTAAAGCCTGGGTATGGTTGGGTAACAGACACGCCCACAATTAATAAAGTTAAATACACTATTAAAAGGCGTAATTATGTACTCGTCACGCCCACTTTATGTATGTAGATGTAGAGGAGATTAAAAATTTGATCTAAGCCAAATTCAGTTTTCTTTCTTTCATTTACGATAAAATTTGTTAGTGCTCGATGATGACATCGTGGACAATATAAAAAGAACTTAAGCTGTAATAAAGAAGTTAAAAATCGGATACTTTGTCAAGTATTTTCTTATGATTCATGCTGCGTGAAATTCAGTTTGTTTTAATAGTTAAACAGTTATATACGATTATATATATTTTATATAATTAAAACTTTTTATTATGTAAAATTATCATTGATAACATAGGCAGTCCTTATCACAAATTTCATTTGCCCTCAATATTCGTCTGCAACCAAAAGTAAATTATAAACATCAGTTTACTTTTATTGCTTTATTTGTTGTATAACATATATTTTTGGAATATTGTACGGTTGCATATTTTCATTTGCAACAGTGGCCTGTATATGATTATAGTGATTGCTGGCTAATGAATGTGTTGCTGCCAATAGTTGCCGGTTACAAGTTTTCATTGAACTACCGGACGATTTAACTGATACAGTATTTTTCTCCTGCTTTTTATTTCACTTGCCACACTCTTTTCAATTTTTGCTACAGCGTTTCTTAAATTATTATCATTTACGATCATTATGGTTGATAATCATTTCATTTTGATAGCAATCACTGATGCACAAAATTAATGGTTTCATCATTTGCTGTGAATTTGTACATTTATGTATATTCTTTAACAACCGTTATCCAACGAAAGATGGCTCAAAATATCTACATAATTGTTTACAGCTACCGATAAAGTACAATATAGTAAAGTATATATTTATAAGAGATAACTTTTAATGGAACCTTTCTGTGTAAAGGAATAACGACAATCTGTCGTAAAGAAATTTTCAAGTGAAACTTTTTAATATTACTTCATTATACCCTGCACTAATTGTGAATATATTAAGTTTGTGCAGATGTTTGTAACTTTTAAAAGGCAACCGCGAGACCAACCTTCAATTATACCACTCGATTGCCCGTTGTCTGTTCATGTACAGTTGTGTTCAAGCTACAAGTGGTATTTTTTCAGATATTTCAATGAAATTTGGTTCAAAGAGGAACCTTATTGAAAATAGGCCGGGATCAGACTATTTTTAGAACCTCACCTTTTGTAAGTACATGTGTATAATATTTAAGATTTGTCCTAAGCGAAATTTGTTTTTTTTGTTTATTTTAATTAATTTAGAAAACAAAACAAAAAAACAAACGGACGTACGGACATTTCTTTTAAATTGTAGTTCTCACTCATTCAGTTCATGTCTAAAGTAATGTTTGTATGGAATTTCATTAATTTTGCTTTTTCCTATATTCATAAATTTGCCATAATTTAATTTCAACACCTTTTTTTATATAAATCTTCTTAAACGCTTCTCATACGAACAGAAATAAGCAAATTTTTAGAATTGTCATTGTTCATAATTTAACCTCATGAAACATACAAAATAGTTTATTATATCGGGTCATTAATAAATAAACAAACAAACTCATTTGTTGCCGCAGACATAATTATTCAAAGTAATAATTCTTAAACAGCCAACTGGCCAATAAACGGCAATGCGAGATAAAACAAATTATAAAAGAAAAACCATGAAAATTCTCTATTTAGATATCAATGACTTGCAACGCCAAACTCTGGGCAGTTTAATGTGTTCAGTGTACCAAGCGTTTCTTTATAACCCAGTGATCCCATCTGACAGCGCATTTAGTTTATAGAAAATACGGTTTGAAAGGTAGTCAGGAAAAAAAGCAAGAAAGCAAGCAAGCAAACAAGGAGTCCAATATTTAGCATTGTTGGTCAGTTAGACAAATGCCAATATTTGTATTTGGGCGAAAAAAAAGCAAAAAAAAAAACCAACAACCGCAGCCACAGCCGCAGCGTAAAGGCAATAAAGTAAAAGACTTTAAGGCTTTGGCACAATGATAAAAAATAAAGTATATGAACTGGCACCAAGTCTAACACTTTGCGTACTTGTTTGTATTGTAACTAAAGAGGCTCGCACAATCAATGAGTGACTTGGGCGAACTATTGAGCAAGCACTGTTTCGTATAAATGCGGAAACGTGCTGTTAAATATCGCCTACGATCATGCCTAATAGATAGCAACCAACATTAAATGCTTACCACAGGCCATGTGGTATTTCATAAATATTTCATTTATGTAACGAACGAACTTGTACCGAAATTATCACCAACAGAACATCACACAATAAGGAAAAGCTGAAAACAAAAACAAATCCCTTTGCGACTAATCAATCATTTCATCTTAAATGTTTCAGCTCGGTTTACAGTTTTAGCGCCATCTCGTACCAGTGTGAATGATGCATACAATGCTTAAGGTCTTAAGCCATATAAACAATGTCTCAAGCAATAGTTACTTTGTTTAGATATCCTCCCACCATCATATAACAACAATAACCATAAAGAGACACTCTGTATAAACAGGTTCATATTTATTTCACTGGATTGTTCATACGTACACAAAATCAACGTTTGTTTTTCCAATTTTTTTTTTTACCTTGTTTTAATACATAAATCATCGTGATAACAAATTGCTAGCGCTTCCACTCTCTGCTTAAATATGTGACTACATCGTACCAAGCATCTCAGTTGCGTTTAACAAAAGGATGCATTGGATGGTTTGTTAGTTGTAGAGCGGCGTTAAAATTAACCTTCTGTAGAAAGAGATTTCTTACTGTGGTTAGTGCTGGATCATATTGTTCTATGTAATGTTTATTAAAAAAATAAAAAAAAAAAAAAACAAAATTAAACTCACGCGTTGAGATTTGAAATCGTAGCCAATATGACGCATTGGTAAAAATACCCAGCAAACATTTATTAACAAATATTTTGCAAATTTGTTGCTTTCGTAGACATATATTAAAAGTGATTGAAACTTCAATCAATTAAATGGTTTTTTATACTTTTGCATAAAAGGATATAAAACAGGGTGCATCAAGGGAGATGTACTCTTTGCAACATCCAGAACAGATTCAGATCCTACCCTCCCTGTAAAAAAGGCCAAGAATATCTATCTAATTTGATACATAAATTTATAATGAATGCATACTAAGACTGGGCACGATTGGTTAGGAGAAAATGTACAAATACTTACATGCTACATGTCACAACCACTGTTTTTATATAGATGTGAAAAATATTCATGACTTGCTCCAAATAAATTTAGATTTTACAAAAAAAATTATACATTTTTGATTAAGAAAGTGGAAAATTCTGAGAAGATTCAGTCATATTTGTCTGTACGTCCATGGTAAATACTTGACTCATTAAAGGAATTGACGTCTGAAATTGGGAAAAAGTATTGCTAGTATTTCGCAAGATGTTCAAAAATATACCCGTAATTGAAAAGAAATTAATTAAAAAAAGGCTTATTTTTAGCATTTTTTTACTGAAAATTTCCCTTAAGACTCCATTTTATAAGCGATCATTTTGTGTTAAATGGCCATGCATTGTTATATTCACCGTCTAAATATTTATATAAAATATATTTGCACCCCAAAGCATTACAGTCCTACCATATATTCTTAGTCAGTAACAAATTCTGAATCAATTCAATAATGTCCGTATGTCCGTACGCTAGGGTGTTTATTATGAACATTCTCCTACTTACATATAAAAAAAAGAGATATCGATTCTAAACTCCGTAAAAGTAGATGATAGACTAACAAGGTTGATTGATACTGAAAATAAATAAAATTCATCCAAGTATAGGCTTTTAGGAACAATTTTTTAAGAGTGAGGTTACATTATATGTATTGAAATGGTCACGATCGATTACACCCAGATCAAGACAAGGTAAATTTAATTATTCTGGTTTATTTTTATGAAAGTGGGAAAGAAGCGCTGTAAGGGTTGCTAAGGTTACACGTTGTTTTTAAAACACCCCTACAGTCTATATTTATATACAAAATGCAAACATTATATTCGTACGTGTTCAATATTTATTATTTTTAAAGATCAGCATGTCGATCATACCCCGCAATGAAGAAAACACCTTAAAATTTATTTTGTTGGAAATAGATTAAAAATGTCTGGTATATCTATATGGTTTGCTGGGTTGCACATTTGTGTCAGAGGAGTCAGTAGAATAAACTCATAACTGCACTAAATAGTTGAGTGTAGATCAATCTTATGTACAGCTTAGCTGAACAAACAGCTATATAGATATACGGACAGACAAATATGTATAAAAAGTATGCACACACATACCCACACCCACAACCACAGAAATGAGTAAGCTATCAGACAAAACATATTTAAAGTATATTATGGGCATAAACCATTGTTGCCCCCCTACTCGTACTTGTTGTAATAGGGCATACAGTGTTTAGTCTTAGTTAGAAGTAAGCATTTAAATGCGTCTTTAAACAACATTTAGTTGGTTGGTTAGTTAGCAGTTTGAGAAAAGAATAGAATTATATTTTGAGGCTATATAAAGAGGCGGCCAGTTTATCTTAAGCTGGCCGCGCATTGCATTGCATTTCTCTTCAGATTAATATACAATGATTGCCACGACGTCTAGGAAGTCTCTATAAGTAGAAAAAAAAAAAAAAAAAGAGTAAATAGGAAAATACCTGAAACTTACAATTTAGATTGGATTTATTTGTTCAAGAGTCTAGAGGGGATAGAAAGCTGAAGAGGCAAAGGATGAGAAGGAGTTTTTTTTTATATTTTTGTTTTGATTTGCTTTTCTTTCATCTTGACCACAATACACTTTTCATTTTGAGATCTTCATTGAACGATCTTTATGAGAACATCTTGTGTATATACGGTTAGAAAATGACCTGTAGGCTATATGATTTGTTATTAGTGTTATTGTTGTTGTTGGTTATTTGTTTTTACTAGTAACGTGTAAGTAAATACCTTTACCAAATAACTGATTGATTTTTAGTGATTTTGTGAAAAAGTAAAAAACAAAAAAAAAACAAAAAAAAACTCAAAAATGATTTTCTTTTCCTTTTCTTTCCCCCTCTCAATCCCTCTTTCTTCCTCATCTTCTCTGTCGTTCTCTTGTTTCATTTGTATCTAAATCTGCTGTTGTTTGAACTCTATTAAACTTTGGCTGCGATTGACTCAGACAACAACAAATTGCTAACAAATATTTTCTCATTAGAAATGTGTGCATGATAAGTGATCTTTTAATAATATTTTCATTCGTTAGAATATAGTAAAGTGTACATATTTTTATATGCACTCGGTATACACGCTGGTATAAATCTGTAAACATAACAACTGTTTTAAGTTGAAAAGGTAGAAGAAACCAATAAATCTTTGCTGTACAATATTATTTGATTTACGTTTATAAAGATACGTTTTTGTTATTGTATTATAATGATTTTTTGCCTGTTGCTATATGTTAACTTGACAGGGCTTTGCTTTAAAAGTAAACAAGAAAATTGATAATCTTTTTTTTCCTTTTTTTTTTAACTGTATTTCTTCTACCGCCATTTAATCGCCTGGAAGATCAATGGAAACCGCTTATTAGTTCCATTATTAACCTTAATTTGGCACTAATTATGAAATTGTTTCGCAAACACAAGTAAACAGAAGATAATCTTATGAATCGGGTATGGTAAGCTATACGGTACTCTATATAATATAATTCAAACTCACAGCTTTAATTAAAATAATACACAGAAAACGAGGAATGAAAGAAATTCTATGACATCGAATCACTTTTTCTAGAAACCGATTTTAGTTATTAAAGTTTTTTTTTGAATTAAAAAAGTGAAAAAATTAAATATATAAGAATTGACAATTACATGAATCCCGTTAGTGATTCTAAGCGGTTGAATTCTACCAACCTTTGTTTTGTAGAATCAAGACCCTACTACCCTAGAATCTTATATGGAAATGGGTTCTAAAAATCCTTTCCTTCCTTCCTTCCATTCCTTTTTGTGCCCATATCAAATTTCATTGAAATATCTGAAAAAATGCAATCTTTAGTTTGCGTAGAAATTTAAATGGACCTACAGACGGACATGGTTAAATTTATTCACATATTGATTCGAAAACGATCACTGTAATTGTAGGTGGGTGTGGCATATGTAATTTGGGAGCTACAAACATTTCCACAAACTTAATATTTCTCTTGCTTTATTCGATGATGCTTATTTCCTTAAACTTAATTTACCTCGAACCACCATCAGATATATAAACAGTAGGGTAGACAAAAAGAATTGCGGTAGAATTGTTGTATAATTTTCACTTGACGAAGATTGACAGTTCGGCGTGTTGTCAAAGCATACGCTTGTACATTATTAAATATGGCAGCTAGTAACGGTTAATGAAAATATGACAGGTTGCACTTTTTTCAGATAGAGAACAAAACAATTGAAGTAGTTGCTCATTGTGTAGAGTTAATAAATAATTCCAAGGAATACCAAGTTTGTCATACCATTTGCAACAACCAGAAGGAGGCGTCAGAGACTCTACAAAGTAATCAGCTACGAAATCTGATTTGATTTAAATATTTTCGTCCGTACGTCCATTTTTTGTTGTCTCTCTTACCAATACAATAATTGAGATCTGAATCTGAATTTTGTGTTTTTTTATTTAAATTTAAGCTCTACAATCTCAATCAACAAAAATTTGTCTATAAGTGATAAAAATTGAGCCACTCAGTTTAGGTTTGGTAGAAGAGTGCCTATAATAGGCCTTTTCATTGTTGAAATAAAAACAGGCGGAGTCGCTATATATGTACGCCTTTCCATCGTTAACATATAAGAAGCTACATAATGGGGTACAATGAAAAAAACCTTTTTGTCCAGAATCCGTCTTAGAATGAATCTATAGGTGTATGAGTTCTACCCAGACGTTCGACAAAGTCTTTCGTATTAAAATTCAATATTTATACTGACTAGATTATATTGGACGTACAACCAAGATGATGTTGGGGGAACCGTACGAATATTTCGCAAGACAAAAGTCCGAAATTCTAATGAAATGATAAATCTGAAATCACAGAATTGAATATAATCTGAAGAAGCGTCAAAAAAGACCAAAGCGTGCAATATTCTCTGTCTCTCTTCCAAATACTTAAATACCTTGAAATTGGCCAGTAATGATAATTAATTGAAATTAGATAGAATTGATAAAACAACTGGCCCCAAATTAAAATGGAAAATCAGAAAATTCCTTCAAATCGATTTTTTATAAACTTGCGGAGTTTTTCAATTCTTTAACATAAATCATAAATCATTTAATAATCACTTAATAAAGAACTTTTCATTGATTTTAAAAACGATGAAATCATAATTTTTTTATAATATATGTGAACAAGCAGGGGTGGCCAATAATAGTGAAATGATGATTTTTGCTTAAAAATGTAACTTTACTCAGTTACGTTCTGTTTGTTTTTCTCGATAAACTCAGTGCCATCAGTCCGGCACTTTATAAAATTTCTGGTCTTTGTTATCAAAAAACTGAATTGAATGTGATTTAACATCATTAGCGTCTTGGGATAAATATAATTTGGGATGAAAATAAAACAAAAGAATTAATCGATATAATTATTTTACTAAATAAAAGGTAGAAGAACAAGAAAAAAGTACAAAATCCGCAATCACATAGTTGCCAACGGAATATATATCTTTTATGTATATATCATCTATACTATATAAGAAGACTATATAGGCTCTGGAGATATATTTGCAGTCTTCTTCTAGGCCTTACTAATAAGGCATATTCCCTTGTTCAATCAATGGTAACCGGTCTACATATAAATCGCTAGAGATGAAAGTTACAGTGAAGCACGAATATCATTTTCTGGTGATGAAAATCTCATTTCAATATAAATTTCTAGAAATTTTCTTTAACTTGACTTTTCACTTGTAAACTAGTTAAAGTTTATGAGTGAAGATTTGGAATTTACATTTGTCCACTTCGGTTTTATTGGTAGAACGCAATGACTAATCAAATGAACATGAGAGCACTGAACATTTTGAATATAGTCGATTCGATTCAGATCGTTTCAAATTGAATGAAATTTCAATAAATTCTCGTTAAAATTATATTCAAGTGTTTTGTACGAGTGTCAGGTCTTAGAGGAAATCTGCATGCGGCGCCTAAGCAGTGAAGCATGCTGTTCTTATTTTAATAATACACACATACGAACGTGTACATTTCTGTTTATATTATGTTTTTGACTTTTCTCCCCAACTGATATTTCTCCTGTACAGGTTTACGCTATTTACCGCCAATATATGTTTTGTACGCAATATAAAACATCGCAAAGAATCCCCATGAAATTGTGAGAAAGGTTTTGCAAACATATACAATTAAAGCAAAAAAAAAAATAAGAAAAGTAAATTTGGTTTGAGCCACATCTTAAATGTCCTCCACATCTACAATGGTGGGCGTGGCAGATATTTGATTATGCCCTCTAATAGTATATGTATCATGTATCAGCTTGCAAGTCCAATTTTACGTGGAGTATGGTTTTTTTTTAAATAGTGGGCGTATTTGTTATTCGACCATGCCCATGGTACATCAATGGCTGGGATAACTATAGTTATGCACACGCACACATACTAAATTTTAAGTTTAATAACTGAAAATTTGTGCCCGCGAGAATGTCAACAACTAGCGGACACATGGAGATATATTTCTAGACCGACCTATTTGATGCTGATCAAGAATGCATATACTTTGTGGAGTCTCTGATGCCTGCTTATGGGTAGGGTATAAAAGAAACAGAAAAAAAAAGAACTTGTTCGCGTTCAGCTGCTTATGCTCGCTCATATATTTCAATTTAGAGGGACAAATTTTTTTTCATAATAGTGGCCGAGGTAGTCACGTCTGACGTTTGCGCCTATATCCTGCGGCTTATTTAGCGTCATGTTGTACTTGTTGTTGTTGTTATTATTGTTATTATTATTATTGTTGTTGTTGTTGTTTTAAAACAATTATATCAGTTGTATTTCATTATGTTTGTAAATTGTATCGATATCGACATTGTGTTGTTAGTCAAGTAAATATTTCATGTGTTCGACAAGACATCTGACAAATTTCGCGGTTGGACATATATCAATTGTTGTTATTGGTTTTTTCTTTTCTTTTTTTGGTTCCTTTTTTTTTTCTTATAATTGATTGAAATTTTTATAACACAACTGTTAACTGGAAGAATTTCATAAAGGCAGACACCTTTTAAAACTGAAGCTAATAAAGCAATAAAAGCAATTTTTTGAACAAAAAAGGATGAGAATCTTACATATAGTTAAGGAATATGGAAATTTTGTGACACTTCTTCTTGTTTTGTGTTGAATTAATGTTTACTTTTATAAATATTAAAAATTTATAAAAAGCCTCAAGTGTTGTATGAGTTAAAGTGGCTTTGGAAGGCATGTCCCTATGGTATCCACAAGATTTAAATTTTTGTTATTATTGTAAGCGTCTTTATACAGATTCACTTATAGTAATCGATTCGATGAATTCTCTTAAACAAGCAAGTGCGTCGGTCCGTTCTAATGATTCAATAAAAAATTTGTTTAGACCGAATTTTGATATTTTCTTTTATAATAAGTTTTTAATACCATAACAACACCCTTATATACTGAGTTTGCAATACTCAGAAGGAAGTGTCAAAGACCCTAAAAAGTTATTATTTATTTTTAATCATTTCACAAAATCTGAGTCATTCTATTTATCAGTTCGTCCGTGAGTCTATGTTATTGTTGGAATACTTACATTTGCAAATTTTGAGATGTGGGTTCTTATTGGATGAAATCGGTATTATTGATCGTTTGTTGCTGCCCAATAAGATATATTTCGTCTACTGACAACATCATTAAGCTAAAAATGAGCTTCATCGCTGAAGATGATTTTTTGATGAAAGTCAGAATTTTCACCGACTCAGATATGGTAGTAATTTGTAATAAACGTTGCTTTTTTTGTAATTTTTTGTAAATATCTTAACCTTGTCTGATATTTTAAAGTTATTAAATTACCAAAAATATTAAACGGTGCTTTCGTATTTAAATATAAAATTGTTATGTCCTTACTGAAAACTTCCTTATATGTTGGTGGAGGGTATTTAAGATTTGGCCCCAATCACTTTATTTAAAATAATTTTATTATATTTTTTTTTATGCATTAAAAAAAAAATTACGATTTAACTTTTCTCATAGTGTTAAGTCACCTAGTTATGTTTAATTGTGCTGTTATATTAAATTTTTGCAACAAGCAACATAACTTTCCATAAAAAGCATATAAATTGCTATAATCTCGAAATAAGCCACCATTTTATAAAAATTTTTATTTGCAATAAAAATTCACACAAGTGCATTGCTTGTAAATTAACAAAGGGCGTAATTATTATTTTTATTTTTCCTATTTTGTGAATTTCAAACGTGAAATTTACATTCATTATTGTTATAAGTTATGTATGAAATAAAAAATAAAATTTGAAATTTATTTGTTATAAAAAATCTTAGAATCCGTTTTACTGAAACGTTGTAGTTGTAATGTAAAGGGAGGGGGGTGGTGGTCAATAAATAATACTTTGCTTAGCTTGAACCTGTCATAACATGGAGAAATTTATACGCAATTTATATAAAGTTTGTATGCACAAATATTTATATTTATTTACATACATATCATGTACGTTTCTAAGTTATTATCGTTGTAAAAATACAGACATAATTCTTTTAAAAAGGTTTAATTTTAACACTCTTTAACTCTCTCTCTCTCTCTCTCTCTGTTGCTGTCGTTCTATGCAACTGCAAGTCAACAAGACCACGGCTATGAAGAATGATGAGGATGACGAAGACGTGGACGACGAATCGTTGTGAACATTAGCATATCAAAACACGCACGCATCGCCAGTGGACGGACAGACATACGAACGGGTAGACGCAAGTAAGCAAAATTGCAGGTGTTATATAAAAAAGGAAAAAGAAAAGAAAAAAATTTTAACTATAAATGGCAGCTGCATCGGTGGGCAGAGAGTGGGGGTTTCCATTTGACCAAGATGTGCGTTTGAGGCTCTGACCGTATAACTTTTCTTTTTCCAACATCTAAATGTCTATAATTTCATTTTCATAATCAACAGCAACAACGCACATGTACGAAAAGAGGGAAAAGAAGCATTTAAACAGTATTGCCAATTTGCTTAAATATGCTTGATTAGCAATTTACTTTCAGTAATTAGATGGTTTAGGTGAACAATTTTTGTTTGCTCCTAAATTAACTGCTATTATTTAATAGTAGTTAGCTATAATTACACTATTCTGTTGTTTTCTATAATATGTTTATAAATGCTTATATTTGCATATTTGTGGTAAATCTTTTCAAATAAGTTTGTTAAAAGTTTGATAAAAAAAAATAAAATAAATAAAAAAAATTAAAATAAAAAAATATTTATATAAATATAAAAAAAAAAATAAAAAATAAAAAAAAAAAAATAAAAAAATAAAAATAAAAAAAAAAATTAAAAAAATAAATTTGTTAAAACAGAAGTAACAGAATCTATATTTTTCGTATTGTGGTAGGAGTGGTCAATCTTATATGTAATCGTACAGATATAGGACACTTTTCTGGGGGCGCCCTCCCCATTAGATGGCGGCGTACAAAGGCAACACCCAGAAAATAATGTCGCAAGCAACAAAATGTATATGTAAAGTTTTTAAAATCATTAAAATTTGAATCGATCTATCCATGTCTGTCCGTGTGTCTATGTGTGTATGTATGATAGTCGTAAATATTGGAATATTAAGTTGAAAGTTAATTAATTGATTTGATCTGCTTTATATAAACTTAGTCAATAAAAAACTGAACATTAGTTAGAATAATTGCGTTTGAATTTTGGTTACACATATAACAGTTAATGATCAAAAAGTTATGCCCACAATTACCAAAAAAAAATCTTATTAGTTCAGTTATCTAACTTATGAATTGATATTCAATATATACATTATTAAAATTATAAGTATATATAAAAAGGAGGAGAA
Organism: Crataerina pallida; assembly: GCA_949710015.1. Lineage (NCBI taxonomy): Eukaryota > Metazoa > Arthropoda > Insecta > Diptera > Hippoboscidae > Crataerina > Crataerina pallida. Next base: position 27,318,894 of record OX453290.1, on the reverse strand, counting down.
GTGATTCAAGATTTAAGAGAAATTTATATGCTGCACATATTAACATTTTACGAATCTTTGTAATTCCTAAATAACAAATGCCACATCTAATTATTTAGAATAAAACCGATTTAGTAATGTCCGTCTGTCTGTCCATATTCATTTGTTAGCAAACTACAGGTCGTGTTTGTTGAGATATATCGATGATATTTGGTTGAAGTATATATATATCGGTTGCAAAAGGCATCCTATTGAAAATTAACCGAATTGCAGCGTTTTTAGAACTCCCGCCCACTATAAGGTTCTATTTTAATGAATGAATGAATGGCTCAGATCGGTTAAGTAAATTGTGTGTTAATATTTTTTGTGTCAGTATCATCATCGCCATTCCGGATCGAACAAACGACTATCCAATCCTATAAACGGGATTGGATAGATCTGCGATAGATTGCAGATCGCGACACCGACACCGCAACTGAAATTATTAATCAGCTGCACAATCATGGTTCAGCTGATGAAAGTACAAGTTAGACAGAGTTTAAATACTTTATTAATTTAATTTTAATTATATCAGCATTTTCACACAGATCGATTAAATGATAGTTGTCATTATAGGTCTTGCATAACCGTCGTAATGGGTTATTATTGCTATAGTTATTTTTGTAATAATTTATGCAAAGAAACCGAAAATATCTAGAAGCGCGTCGAGGTGCATTGATATTAATGCTAGACAATAAAAACGCCGAATCAATACAGTTATTAAGCAAATTGTGCATAAAACACACGTTCAATATTGTCCTTCTGCTTTTGAGGGTAGGAAGTTTTATCAAAGCAAGACGACTTGTGTATGAGGGCAGCCTCAGGTTAGGACTCCGTGGCAGACCACGGAGATTGTATAGATTCAATCTGGTTGGTATACACTTCATATTGCGGATCCCAAATTACGGAGCAGTATTCTAAAATAGGCCTTACTAAAGAGGTAAAGAGAAGTTTGGTTGTATAGGGGTCCTGAAACTCCTTCGACCATCTCTTAATAAAGCCTAAAGTTCTGTTGGCCTTATTACATATTGTATTAATATGCGCATTAAAAGTTAGTTTACTGTCCAGCAGCACGCCGAGATCATTAACGGATGATACCCTTTCAATTGGGACATTATTAATTATGTACTTTGTATTTACCACCTCCCTACGACAGAAGGTCATATGCTTACACTTTTTGACATTCAAGGACATTAAGTTGTTGGAACACCACTCAACGAACCGGTTAATGTCATCCTGCATAAAAACTTGACCCCGCACAGACTTGTAACTATAGATAAGTTTAACATCGTCAGCATACATTCGTACACGACAATGTAGAATAACACTAGGCAGATCGTTTATAAACAGTAAAAATAAAAGGGGACCAAGATGGCTACCTTGCGGCACACCAGAGTGAACTTCAATTTCTTTGGAGAGTACATTATTGAATAAGACACGTTGGGTACGTCCAGTAAGATACGAGTAAATCCATTTAAGATTGCCTTCGTAAAAGCCGATATGTTTTAGTTTGTTAAGCAGAATTACGTGGTTCACAGTATCGAACGCCTTGCTAAAGTCTGTGTAGATTACATCGGTTTGTTCACCGTTAATGAATGCGTCATTAACGAATGTAGCAAGTTCCAACAGGTTGGTTGTGGTAGATCTTTTTTTCAGGAACCCATGCTGATAATCAGAAACTATAGGTGATAATTGAGATGATAGAGTATCAGACAGCAGTTTTTCAAAAAGCTTTGGAATTGCACTTAATTTCGCAATGCCACGATAGTTAGAGATATCTTTTATATAGCAAAAAAGTGCAATTTTTAATATTTTTGGACAAAAATTGATGAATAATTGTTGCAACAAATCCAATCAGACTGTTTTTGGAATCTTTTTCCATATAACTATATACTAGAAAATGGCTTATATGGCAATAATTGTATGCATTTAACCTACAATTAAACTAATTGTGCCATAATATGTGGAATTAAGTGGTGTAGATTAATAGAGTATTAAATAGTCAGACTTGACCAAATATAAGATTTCCATATTCTCTTTTACTTTATCACCTTGAACCCCTTAGCCCTCATTCACGTTGCAAAACTCAAAAAGTATGATCATCAATGAAATTTGGAAGCGATTTATATATTTATTTAACAAATAAATGGATATTTTTATAAATATCTATTTTTCTGTTGTAATTATTCTATCGGTCCCAAACACTGAGACATCAACTCTAAAATTAGCAGAAGTAACGGGTTGCTTTCCTAGACAGATTGTTATTGAAATTGGGAAAATTGGCAAAAGGACCCTTTTATAGTTAGACAAGGACTAAAATCAATGCAGACGGATGGACACACAGAGAACAGAGGAACAGAATGGCATACATTTTGGAATTTTATTTGAAGCATAACAAATATTTCTCTAAAATGAATACGACTTGATCCAGAAGAACGTGGATACATGACGTGGTCAGTGGGAATGAATTTTTTATTATATTGTATAATGGCAACTCTAACCCTCTGGTCTATTAATACCCAGTTGCCATTATCACCAATCACATGTAATGCATTTCATGTCCTTACCTCCAGGTTTCTCGCCGTTGCGTTTGTATTATAAACATTCTGTTTATTTTGCAGATAATTTTAAAAGTTTTTAATCAACCAACCAACCAACCAACCACGGGGTTCAATTCAAACTTAATAAAAGAAAGAAAACAACAGTTTATCGTATTAAATGAAAACAATTTTTCCTGTTTTTCTCTCTTTATTGTTTTTTTTCCTTTTTTGTTTTTTGCAACCAACGAAAAATATGTGATTGTGCTGTGCACACGGTTTCATTTAAAAAAACCAGACACGATTTTACTTGTTATAAACACCGACTAAGGAATGGGGAGGAAAAACTTTTTCTTGATAGCGAGATAATCAAGTCATTAAAATTTCAGTCATTTACATTTTTATATATGCAACAACGACAGAACATTTGAGCAAAAATAAAGGGAAAAAAACTAAATAAAATATATAATAAAATATGCTTTTTATTAATAATCATCTTGCGCCTATTTTCGTCTCGTTCTGTACTAAATAATGTAGAAAGAGACAAGAGATTACAGTGGTGTAATGGTTGGTTGGATGGTTAGGCGCACCCAATTTATGTTTGCGAGGTTATAAATAATTAATTCAGTTACTATTGTTGTTTTTATTTGTTTTTTGCCTTTGTTTTTTGTTGTTGTTCTATAATGTATGTTTTATTTATTTTCTTTAACAATTTTTTTTTTTATTTAGCAGAACCATGGAGTGAAAATATTTGCAGTTTCCACACTTTACAAAAAGTAGCAAAGGCAAGCAGACAGATGGACAGACAGGCATATGCAGAGAATCAAACATAGACAACATACAGAATAAATATTTTATACGTTGTGTATAACAAACCATAGCATTCTTATTTATATAATATACACACACACACACACACACACACACACACACACACACACATACACACGCATAAATATTCAGAAGAAAATTGAGCCGAATTGAAAATACTTTCCAAATATTTTAAATAAAAAATAAAAATAAAAATAGAAATAAAAAAATTAAATAAATAGTAGAGAAGAAAAAAAAATTAATAATTATAAAAAAAAATTCCGTTACCTAAAAGTCATACATATTATTAAGCATTCATATTAAAAATGTTTTAAAAAATAAATGAAAATTAAAAATCTATATAAATATAATAAATATATATTTAATATAGAAATTCAAATATAAAAATAAAAAATAATTAAAAAATTATATCAGTTATTAATATTAAAAAATTATTTATATTATAAAATTAAAGATTAAAAAAATATATTTAATTAGTAGTAATTAGTATGAGATAAATATAGAAATAAATAATAAAAATGAAAAAAAAAATTATTAAATACAAGAATTGTCTTATCTGGTGAAAAGTCATACAAATTATTAGGTATTAAAATTTTTTTAAAATAATAAATTAAAATATAAAATTGTAAATTAATAAAAAAAATTGTGATGAAACAAAAAAATAAGTAAATATAAAATAAATAAAAAAATTAAATCAAATAGTCTAAAACTAAATATAAAAATAAAAATAAAAAAAATTATCCTATCTAGCAGGAAGTCAAACATATTATTGAGTTATTTATTTATATTGTTATATATTTTCAATTTTTTTAAACATTCATTATTATTAATTTAATTCTTACATCGATTGTGTTGCTCGTTGTTAACTGATATTCCATTTTGGTACGGTGCTTATAATAAATATAAATCAACAAATAAAGAAAACTTCAAGTTAATTAATATTATTCATAACAAGATAACGATAATGATCACAACGATATGATAAAGGTATAGAAGGAGAGAGATAAACACAAAAGCGAATACAATGTTTACTAAATTGTTGTACTAACATCAACAAAAAAAAAAAAAAAATTATAATTAAAATTATTTTTATAATAAAAAGCAATTATCATGTAAACTCCTCTAAATAGAGCGCTAAATAGCATTTTTTCAAGATTAATTAAATTGTAAATATTCTTGTAAAATGCAATGCAACCCTTATACATATGCATAGCAGACTAAACATTATTTATATTGAAATTCATTATATCATCAGAGAAATATGCAGAGTTTCAGTTTTATTTAATGGAGATAGGAAGTTGTATTAAAGTTATTACAACATTTGGATTATTCAAAAATTAAAGTTTCCTTAACGATCTAGCAAAGTCTATAAATAATAGAAATGTTTGCTCTACACAAGTTTATAGAAGAAACGCACAAAATTTATTTAAATATTTGAAACTTGTGCAAAAATGAAAAAAAAAACCTTTAACCAGAAGCTCTTAGGCTTGTTAAGCAACTTAATTGTGTGTGTTTGTTACATTTCTTTCTTGCTCTTTACATACTTCGATTGTGTTACAGTCTCGTAATAATAATATGGCCTTAAAGGAGTCAAAAATTGAGTTGATATCTGTATGTCAGCGTGTCCGTATGTCCATATGTCCGTATGTCCGTATGTCCGTATATCCGTCTTTGTTTGTTATTGGAACGCTGGCGGTTGTAAATTTTGCAATTTTGAATTGTAATTTTGTACAAATATTTCTATTTTCTGTATGTAGGATATATTTTTGGTCAAGTGACACGCCCACAATCGATAAAAGTCTAACTATCAGCCATCAAAAATTATACTATGAAGCTAATATTAAGTATCTATACTTGTATAATTAGTTTATTTATTGATATAACAAAAAAATGGGCGGGGTACGCCCACAAACATTTACAAAAAAAAAAAATTCAAATATTTGGTACAATGTCCGCCTCTGCGTTGATAAATAAAACATATATTACTAGAAGGCATAATTAGGTCTTTTTCACGCCCATATTTTGCATATAGACGTGGAGGCATTTTCTTCAATCCAAATTTACTTTTTTTTTTTTGTATTATTATTTTTATTATATTCTACTTTTTTCATCAGTAGCCTGTTCATAAATGGACGTACAGATGGTAAAATTGAAATATTTGTTTTCTTGTTGTTGGTATATGTACAATACTCTACCATCTTATATATAATTGTTTGTTTTATTGTACATTCAAGTATTTAGAAAACACTATTAACGGCAGCGGCACGAATTTATTGTTTATACTGCTGTTGTGGTGTGTATGTAAAATACACAATAATTAAATTTAATTGATATCACTAAACATGCGCTTTATATTGTAATTAACAATTAAGTACATGAGGGAGGTTAACAACAACAACAACAACAACAACAACAACAACAACAACAACAACATAAACACAAATTTAAAATATTTTCGAAAAAAATTTATATCATATATGTATGTGTTCGTTTATGTGTATGCGGAAGTATATAAAATGAACATGTGTAATCTCTAAGCTTATTGTACTCGTATATAATCGCAGAGCAGAGTTCTTCCCCTAAGTTGTTAATAATTAACTGTCAGCCATTAAAACCCACCACATTACATGTAAATTACTTGCACACACATCTGCACGCATTACACATGTGTACATGGGTTAAATTTTAATGGCTGATTTTTCCCAATAAATTACATTCTAATTGACAAGTTTTTGTGCGGAGCGTTGATTGGGTTGAAAAAAAGAGATTGAAAAAGTACCCCTACAATTATTAAGTTTGTTACTCCGTTTATAATACTCAGAATGAGGCTCAACATTGTATGTAAAGGATATAATATTTATTTATTAGTAAGATGTTGGGCCACCATTTGCTTTTAGAATAGCTGCAATTATCCGGGTAATACATTCGTAGAGTGTCTACATTGTTCGTCTGTCATTCCTGCCGCGGTAGTTTAATGTTGTCCGACCACAATTATATTTAATGTTTAATGGTTTAATGTTAGTGGGCATGGTTTAATAGCAGATGTAAAAAAAAAAACTGTACAATTAAAGCTGACGACTTTAGAGTATGAAGGGCGTTTGATAAATGGTAGGGATTGGATAACAGACACGCCCATAATGTGGACAAATCTTATTTAATGTAGAATAGGACTTTTTAGTTTAAGCATAATTCAGCCACTAGCAGACACGCCTGCAATACAAAGAAAAGCTTATTTAATACAGAATCAACCTTTCTACTAGATTAACAACTAAAGAGGGCGTAATTAGGGTCTTGCCACGCCCACATTCAACATTTTTGAGACCAAAATCGTTAAGCATAAGTTTCATATAAAAACGAACACCTTCGTTTAAATGATTGCAACAGCACTGTTTAGGTTGCCATAGTAAAGTAACAATGTTGGTAGAGTGGCCCTATTGGGAAGCCTTTAAATTAGATGAAAATATTATTGGATATCAATATTTGCAGAATATTCTAAAATAATTCCGGCACTAACGAAAGCTGAGGCATAGTTGGATAAAAGAAGCGAGTTAAGGCAGGAACACTTTTTTTTATTGTTCCAACACATTTAACATCAACGCATAATCTTCAACGGCTTTTTTTGTTATTAACTGAAAAAAATTAATGAATGTTTGCGTTAAATGTTTCATTTGGTGTGATATCTGAAAATTCCAACTAATTGTCGCGACTTGTTTGATTTACAATACATTTCAGATCTGATAAATATTGAATCTTGATTTTGATTTTCGTTTTGTTTTTTGTGCGTGCAATTGTGTTTTTTTTGTACATTTTTTTTTTGTTATCTTAACTTGGATAACGTGTTTGTAAATTCGTTCATTAATCTAAATGTAATATTTGTTGCATTATTTTTCATGAGTTTTAACTTTAAACGCAAATTTGCGTGTTTTGTAATATTTTTCTAGTTTGTGTTTGTTTTTATTTTTTACTTCTTCTACTGCGTTCAAGTCGTATGCTCGTCTCTTTTATTTTGTGAAAATGAATTAATAAAAATGTCTTCTTGGTTAAGAGCGTGTTCAAATAAACTGTACAAATGACCTTGAAAATAGGTCTCTATCTGTCACGATAACAGAAAACCTGTGTGATGCAAAAAAAAAAAAACAAAAAAAAGAAAATGAAAAACGAGTGAGAGAGGAAAATAGTTTAATGGGTCAATTATTAATAAAAATAAATACAAAAATAAATAAATATAATATAAAATCAAGAAAGAAATGAAAGTTATTTAGTTCACTTTTTCAAAATCATCATCAAAATTTAAGAGATTATGCAAATACGTGGTGATTGAAATGTTTTAATCGAGGTGCTTGTACCACTTTCAAACTAAACAGTTTATATAATGACATGATCTTTATAGGAATTATAAATTTTTAAATCCAGACAAAATGTGTGTCAAGCTAGGTATCAGACGTTTGGTGGCCACCTTGTGATTTCAAGCATAATATTAAATTTCAAACCCACAGAGATGTTTGACTTCATCAAAAGCCCCAAAGTCTAGAACTGGGGCCAGTATAATAAACCATCTTTTGCAGTGCAGACTACTCTTGTACAATAAATTTAGAAAAACTAAATTCCGGTTAAGCCAAATCTTAAATACTTTCTACAACATTACAACAAACTGTGTGTGGGTGTGGCAAATATCATATTATATCTTCTATAAATGTATAGCTAAGAAGTTGGATTCTTTACCAAATAAAGTTTTTTATAAATTCTGAGCGTACATATTGTTAAACCACGCCCATTTTCGGATAAACTAATTATTATTACGTGTAGCAAATATCATTTCTATAGCTTAATTGTTGTGTCTCATACATAAATGTGTGCCCATTATGGGCGTGGCATTTAATCATTTAAGTTTATGTATGCATTATATTTTTTTAAACCCGCCAACATATTTTTTTTTTAGTGTTTATAATATACCGTTAACATTATTATTCAAAAATCATAATCGATAATAATCGAAATTTTTAGTTAAAATATTGATTTTAGTCTCCAATTCAATGAAACGAAGAAAGGTTATGTTTATAATGGGGCAAACTAACGGTAATAATTTGAATGAAATTCTAAAAACGTTCATTTTAGATTTTGTTCTCCCCTTCCTAAAACAAGCTACGTGCCCGCTGTAATGTTGTATTTTAGGTGTGGCCAACATGCCTCGCCTCTTCATTTTAAATCTTTCTCCACCTTCTTTCAATTTTAATTCTTTTTTATCAGCTTGGCAAAATAATAAATTTCTCTTATCTTAATAAAGTGTAAATTTTTATTATTTCCACTCATAGTAAAGCAAAATTTTTCATTTTTTTTCTCTTCTCTCATATTAACAAAAAGAAAAAAACTGCAACGAAAGGTTTTAAGGCAGAGCCTTAAACACAGCAAACAAAAGATTGCATTGAAAACAGTGAAACAATGAACAAAGAATAAAGAAAAACATATATGTATAGGAGATAAAAAAAGTAAACCACACCCTCTTTTTTTTGTAATAGTTTTATAGATATAATGATAACTTGATAAAGTAGTAAATAATTAATAATACAACAGAGAGACAAAGAGAGAAAAAGAGACGGCTATAGTCTTTTCCTTCATATTCCAGTGAAACGTTTAGGAATTGAAACAATTGTTAACACCTCCATCAAATGTAAAACAAAGATAGTTATACAAGCAGCCGTTTTTAAGATTTACATAACTGTACTCTATTAGCAACTGTGTCTGCCAGTTAACAGTGAACTGGCTGTGGGTATAATATAATCTCTTCCTCTCTTTCTCTTGCTATTTATCTCTTTTTTCCTTTTATTTTATGATTTTTGTTTTGTTTTTGTTAAATATCTCAACTGGAATGTTGGAATATTACTTAGTTTTGGAAATATGAGTCAATTTGTTGTTGTTGCCAGGACAACCTATTTAATTGTTAATGTGTTTTTTCTATTATTTTACTACCATAAACAACATCAACACATTTACAGCTAATAAGCATTTCAATAAAAACTCATTGGAAAGCTGCAGACAATATATACCAGGTAAGTTACTCATGCATGCATACCAACAACAAAACTCAACTTGGAGAACAATAATTGATTCGAATTGAGCTGTGTGTGTGTGTGTGTGTATTTCATAGAGATTTCAAAATATTCGTTTTTGTATTATTTGTTTGTTTGTTTGTGGTGTATATTTTGATTGTTATTATTGTTGTTGTTATATGAGAGTTTTGCGTTTTGTATTGTATATGTGTATGTATGTGTAATGTATTGGCCAGCTAGCAGGACTGGTTTTTTTCAACTTCAGTTCTTGTTGGATTCTCAAAGAGATCGCGTGTCGTATGTAAACTAAATGTTGGAACGCGAGTTTTTCAAAATATTTCTTCTTGTTGTAAACACATTATTCGGGGCACGCTCGGGTAATGAAAAACAAAAACAATTATGAATTAGAAAACAAAATAAAAATAAAAAATTAAAGGAGAAAACAAATTCCACAATATATCCCAAAAAAAAAAAAATTCTAAATTTAAGTTGCGCAAGTTTTTCTGTTAAGAAAAAGTAAAAATTAAAAAATATATAATTATAATAAAAATTGTTATAAAAAAAAAAAAATTAATTCAAATTTAAATTCTCGGTAAATAAGAATTTGAAAAGAAAAATTTGAAATTTAATATAAAATTAAAGAAATATTCCGTCGGCTTTAGTCGTACAGAGTTTTTCTATGCGCTTAAGTTCATCAGTAGAAATAAACATAAGTGTGTATGTGTGTGTGTGCGTGTGTGTGTGCGTGTTCTCAACTTAAAGAACTTTATTACAACACCGACTGATTGATACATATATATACGTACATATATACATACAATTACTTCCACTGGTGTGTACGTTTATATATCCAATCGTTGGTAATTAAATTGCACGCGATACTTTCTTTCTCCATCATACAGTTCAAGTGTCAAATTGAGGCTTCTTTCATTCTAACTCTTTATGACACGTTACGATTTAATTGTTCCAATCAGATGCGAAAGTTTTAAATTTAATGATAACAACTAAAGCAAAACTTGATGCAGGAATGATGCTCTAGCTCTACATATAGTGAAGTTCAACATTTCCTTCAGCAAATTTCTTCATCAGATAGAAAGTGATTTTAATTTAATTTAGAGGAGGCTTTAGTTGGGACATACATTTCCATATAGTTTTCCGGGTAATACATAGTATAAATTACTCCAAAAAATAAAATCTAGCTAAAATCTTGAATGCTTAACAAGAAAATACTCTCTGAAGAGTTTAAGTAGCAGATAGGAGATAAACTGAGTTCCTCCAGAAGGTGGCATCAGACACTTTACAAACTATATATATATATATATTCTTAATCAGCATTAAAAAATAAGTCGATCTAGATATGTATGTTTTTGTGTCCTTACATCCGCCTTTTATTGGCATTCTCCCAATCGTCAATTATGAAATATTGAGCTGAATTTTTGTACAAACTAAACTAAAAATGTTTACATGCATATACATTGTTATCTAAATTGGACCAAATGAGTCAAGAACCACGCCTACAATTCACAAAAATCTTTCTATCTGCCACAAAAGTTGAGTTATGAAGTTGAATTTTGTTTAACATTCATCCATAAGTATGCCACAAATGGGCATGGTCGAATAACAGACACAAAAATAATAAAAAAAATCGCGATTTACAAGTAATATATCAAGAGGGCGTAGTTATGTACCTACCGCGTTCATATCTTCTGTGTACATGTGAAGGGTATTTAAGATTTGTTCTAAGCAAATGTTGGCTTTTTTTTTATCTATTACTTGTTAACTTTCGGTTTTTTATACTTAAGGAGTATTTGGGGGTAAAAAAAGGAAAGAATTTTTATGAATGCTTCCGCCAAACTGTTGCCTTTTGTTATAAATAAATAAGATAACTTTTGTTCCCATTTATGCGCGTTTAACTATAGACATATACAGCAGGATCGAACAAATATTTGAAGCTAAAATGCCATCTAAGTCTTTTGGAAGTTTTCAAAGTTATGACAAAATGCTAAACCGAGGTGTTGGGTATAAAAAAGGTGTTTTAAATGTGTGAGAATGATAAACTATATCCACATATATACCAAAGTAAACAAAAAACGTATTGAATAAATAAATAAACAAATGATTTTATGATAATAGTAAATACTATCTGACCATCTACACCACTTAGTTTTATAGTTTATGCTAAATGTAATATCGTAACGAAAATTACTTTGTATGGAGCAAGCATCTCAAATTGATGCAATTGTAACCCAATTTATTACAGTTATTTATTAAACTAATTAACACTTCTTGATCAAGTTTCTTCCAAAAATGTTAAGAATTGTGGATTTTTCTCATATAAAGATTTATTATAAAATTTTGCCTAATATGAGGAGGGGTTAGTAAACATGAATCATTCTTCGTTTATTTTTAAATATTAATAGTTTTTAGTGGCAAATGATGACTTTCTTATGCTAAATTTTTTTTTATATATATATCAAAAATTGCGACGTTTAAATTGATTACAAAGACGGACATGACTAAAAAGAGTTATATGTTGATTTTAAGCCGATCTTTATGGTTATGGTTATGGAAAAAAATGCAAATATATGCATAAAAACAATCCTTATCCACTTTGTTATAGTATAGTATTGTAGGTTATAAAATTATATAAAAAACGTTACGTTTTGTGTGTGTGAGGAGTTGGTTAACTTAATACTTACGATTTAAAAATCATAGACGGGAAATTACTTCTACATTTTTACATGCCTGCTATACTAATTGCGCCCATTTTGGATACACTAACGTATGTAACATAACGTGTACACCAAATTGAAACTTTTTAATTGCATATTTGTAGCAGATTTTTTACCAATTTAAATAGCGATCTGCGTGCACATAAAGTAAATAAAGTGTTTGTACAAAATTTCATTTTATTATCTTAAAATATATTCGATTGTGAGAGTGCCATCAAGAGACGGACATGCGGACATATGTGTCTAAATCATCTTAGTTCTTAATACTGACTAAGGCATACGTACTTTATTAAATCTCTAAAACTCTAACTCTAGTTGTTACAAATAAAATGATAAATTTAGTGTTCACCTGTCTTATGTGAAAGGGTATAAAAATGAAAATGTAGCGAATATGTAAAGTGGATGTAAGGACATATTTTATGGTTTTTTCTTTTTATCTTTAAAATTTAAATTATAACAAATGAGAAACTGAATATATTTGGCTTACGATAAATCTTGGACATTTGTTAGATTTTTGTGTGAACTGTGGGCGTGGTGTTTACACAATAGCACCTTTTTTTCGGAGTCAAAGATGACTTTGAAGGTAAAATTCTGCCCTAAAGAAGAATTGCGAGAGTGTCTGTTATGAAAAAATGTTATAAATGTTAATTTAGTTCAGTTGCACAATTTGTACAAAAAATGAATTAAAAAATTTGAAAAGATATTAATTTTCGTAAAATTTTTTAAAATTTTTTTTTTTATCAATTTATAAAAAAAGATTCTTTCTATAATAAAAAACTTTTTAAATTTTTTATTAAGTGTTTAACAAGTGATGATGTTCCATCAATTTACACTGAAATCAATTATCATTCAATAAAATTTCAGCACAAATATTTAAAAAAAAAAAAAATTTAACGAAAATGATTTACGACAAAAATTCCAAACTAATGACAATCGCACGCACCATCAATGAACATAAATATTCCGGCTAACAATATTGAAAAATTGAAAAAGAAAAACACAAAATCGAAATCAACAAAATGTTCAAAGTGTTCAACGTGCAAACAACCTGTGAAGCGAAGGAGTTGTATGCGTAAGAAATCCGATCTATTGTAACATACATACGATACAGCGCATAACAGCGCGTTTGATTAAGAGATAAGAGTATATAAACAACAACAACAACAAGAAAAGAAATGTATTGTCTATAGGTTTATATGGCTCACGCCTGTAAATTAAAACCGAGTTCACAATAAAGTAGAAAATAATATCACATACACACACACGTGCAAACACACTTCATTTATTATAACAGAGAAAAAAAAAAAAGTGCAAAAAATATCTACTACGGTAAATACGATATTTCAGAGGGAATCGAAACTGAATAACAAAAAAATATAAACGAATCAAGGAGAAAAAAAAGCAAATATAAGAAATTCACAAAAAAAATAAATAAATAAATAAATAAAAAGGAGAAAAATCTTTATTTTTCAAGACGGCGACTGTAAGCAACAACTCCGCCTTAGCAATGAGCCAACTGGGCACCGTTTATGCCACCAAACGGAGGCGACGCAATGGCAAAAGGTAAGCAAGTGAACAAACAAACCACAGAGACCAGAAAATGAAACTCAAACAACAAACAGCACACAACACAACGGATCAGCGATAAATTCAATATTTACAACTAGATACAATAATAATAATAACAACAACAACAACAACAATAACAACAAAATCAAGGATGTGTGCAGGCAGACAGACAGACCGACGAACGAACGATTGGACGGATGGACGTACGGACATATGTAAGCAAGTCCGTTTTAGTTTCATATATTAGGCAGAAAGTAGTTGTTGTTTGTTTAATTTTTTTTGCTTTTTCATTTTTATTGAATTGTAATTGAAAGCGTTGTATGGAATAATGGTGCTTGTAAGCTTTTAACAAACGTTTGTATGTTTATGTGAAATAGTTTTCTTCAATATTTAATAATTCAATAAAATATTGTTACAAATACATACATACATGTGTGTGTGTGTAGATTTTATATATGTATTAGGCTTCCGTTTTACCCTTAACACGCTCTTTATCTAAATAGCTTACACATACACATGCACACTCTCTCACACATACATACTTACACGGGTCAGTGTTGCCTCCTGCTGTTTTATGTTTGTGTAATGATTGCCTACCAATAACAGAAGTAGCCGCAATAACAATAATAACAATAACCCAAAGCGCAGTATGTGCGATGTGTTGAAATCAATCTTATAAAAATTCTTATGGATTGCTCAACTCCTCAATAATCGTTTAAATGTTGCACATAAATGTACATGAACGTGCATACATATAAATATCCCTCGATTTGTGCGCCACCATACACCATCATACCAATGCCATAACAAAATAATTGCTGTTGGTCATTTATTGTATGTTTGCGGGTATTTATTGGTATCGCATTACCATATGTTGTAGTCTGTGCCGCTCAACGATAATTTGTTATAATTATACAGAATCAGAATCACAGATTGCATATCTTTTTCTTGTTTTTCTTCTTCATTCTTTTGTTTGGAATATTTGATAAACGGTTTTTAAACCAAATATTAAATATCCTTCCATATCTACGTACAAAGAGTGAGTGTGGCATGATTGCAGCCTCTCATAGTGCATGGGTGTTCCTTATTACCCAACCACGCCCATTTTTGGCATATCCATGAGACGTGTATAGCTTACTTTCTGTGGCCGAAATATAGATTTTTGTCAATTTTGGGCGTGTCTTCTATCCGATCATGTCCACTTTTGGCACATTGTTGAATATTTGATCACATTTTAACTTTTTAATTCAATTTTTGTTGCACATAAATCGATTTTTTTTGATGATGGCCGTGACTTTTGATTGATTTTGCCAAATTTTCATAACGATCTATGTAAAGAAACTAAAAGTGTCTAAAAGAAGAAAATATCAGATCAATATCAAGCGTGAAAGAGCCAAGAACAATACGGACATACAGACATACAAATACAGATTGACTTAGTTTTTTGATACTGATCGAAAATATGTATACTTGGTAAGAATGTCTAATAATAAAATTAAAAAACACGCAGCACTGTTCACCAAAAAGTAAAAAATTGTTGTTGTGGAAGACACTAAGCACAGCGGCGCCGTTTATCTGCCTCTAGCATAAGACCTTAAACTTTATAAAAAACGGTTATTCTCTTCTCTACATACTCGTATACACAGGAATACGTGAAATATGAGAAAATCGTATAAAAAGTGAAGTTAGCTGAAATAGATCAAAGGTGTTACTCTACTTATATGCGCCATTTTGTATTGTAGAATGGTTGGCATTTATATGAAAGTGTTGCTATAACTAATTGCACCATTTATAAACATAGCCTTGTCATGGTTTGTCTAGAGAATCTAAGTGTTAGTTACCTTCTATATAATATCTACCTCCCCACCTATCTACTACGCACGTACTCACTTTTGCACTCTATTCATATAATTAATAATAATTTAATGAAATTTATATATGCTTTAGTATGTGTGTGTGTGTGTGTGTGTGTGTGTGTGAATATGTGTGCAGAATAAGTGTTAATAAACTTTGAGCTCTACTGCACTTTACATTTTTTGTATTTTCAAATACAGCTGAGGTTCTAAACTTATGACAAATTTGTACTGAGGGACGGACGCAAAGACGGATATTATTGAATATAAAGCATTCTGTGAAAATCCCAAAATTTTCCATACAAATAATTACGAAACAAGCTGTCAGTCTGTCGGGTTGGTGTGCTTTTAAGCGATGACCCGTCTCACTGCTTATCATTTTATTATCATAATTAAAGCATCACATCTGATATTGAAGAATGTTTGCTGGCAAAAACATATGCACATAGAAGAGGCGGCTGTTACAATGTAAAGGTTTTTCACTTTTTAAACATTTGCAACGTTTTCATCGCATCGTACATTTTCATATAATTTGTAACAATTCATGTTTAATGGTTTTATGTTTTTAGTGTGGCCGCGACCCAAGCATGAGAAGAAGAAGTAAAAAAAAAATTGGCTTAGCACAAATCTTAAATACCGTTCACATCTTTAAAAGAATAGTGGTCGTGGAAAATTTTACGTTGCAGCTTATAAATCTAGTTCCATTCTGAATGCGGGAGAAAATTGATAGAGAGAGAATTGCGGGCGTGTCTCTTATCGGACCATGCCCATTTTTACCACACAAATAAATGCGTTAATTATAAATATGTAAATAAAATTTAAATTTTATAGCTTTGTTTCTGTGGTAGATATATAGATTTGTGTCGGTTGTGGGCGTGTCAGCTATCCAACTATGCCCATTTTTGACACACCGATAGGTAAAGTATATTATTGTTTACCAAATTTCAATTTTAGTATCATATAAATAGATTGTTCTCGATTATGGGCGTGGTTGTTACCTAGAAGTGTTTAAGCAAAATCACAAAATTTACAACCGTGAGAATGCCAACACCAATGGACACATGGGCACATGATCGGACACTTCTCTATGCTGATCGAATATATAAATACGTATATACGCCCTTTTCTACATGTTACAAATGCAATGACAAACTTAGTATTAACCACCCTCTTATGTGAAGGGTATCATAAAATGTATTTACAAGCGAAGGGGTTATGAACGCTTACTAACTCACACTCATACTCATGTACAATTACAATGAATTAATTATAATTATAAAGTGCCGCAACGAGTGTGTCTGTTTGTGTGTATATATAAAAGCATTTGTGTTGTTGTTGTTGTTTTTTATATTTTTTTTTATATAATTCAAATTTTACAACACTATAAAGCATTGTAAGGTTGTGCTGCTCCCAATGCATCAACCGCATCCTTTACTAATATAACAAACATGCCCGATGCACCGAGGACAACAACAGCAACAGCAACAGCAACAGCAACAGCAGCAGTAAACAGAATTTAATAACAATAACAAAGCAATAGGGAAACGCGTGAAAGCTATTGTTTTGTTTTTTTTTGCCTTCTTAGTTTTTCAAAATCATAAAACAAAGAAGAGAACTGTGTGGTGGTGTGTATACCATATAAAAGAGAGCGACAGCTAACGGAGCATACTCGGCAAAGGGAAGAAGGCTGTTAATTTCTTTTACTGACTTAGCGCAGACTCTCATTAATATGAAGTTAAACTACGCCCTTAGTTTATATACTAAACGTACACAACTACACTATAATATGGGATCATAAGTAATCGTAATACACGGCATTACAGCTAATTATAGGAAATTGATGCAGTTGATGAGGTTGAGCATGCGGTTTGTGCGCCAACTTTACCTAACATTACAACAACATTAACTATTGTAACTTAAAATGTCACTTGAACTGTTCGTTTCTATTATATGTATCGTATGTCTTCCTGTATACAGAGTATAAAAGAGCTCACTCTCATCATTTTTTTTTTTTTTGGTTTTTTACCATTTTAATTATTTTTGCACACATCGCTCATTGCACCCTTTATATACAATAGTAAAATAATTTTTTTTTTTTTTCACCTTCATATGTTGCTGTTCAGTCATTCTTCTCTATGGTCGAGTGACACTTGAAATTGTCGCCTTAAAAAATGCTTTTATTTAAGACCGCACACCGTGTGCTTTTATTATATTGTACAAGGTTGGTTGTATATGATATGTTATGAACACCTGTAATTAGAGGCCACAAAATAACATAAAATATAAATAACAATAACAACAATAGAGGCGTTTATAAATTCTACCAAAGATAAGAATTAATATATAAAATTATAACCCCAACAACAACAAAGAAAAAAAAAAAAACAGCAAAAGTTTGCTTGGCCTGTAACTAATAGAGGCGATATTATAGGTTTTTGTCACCAACCAACCAACATTATTATACCGACGTATCAGTGACTTTGATCTGTTTTTAAAGAAAAATTATGAAATGAAAAAAAAAAAAAATTTTTTTTCTTTTAATTTTTCATAGTTTCGAAAAACTTTTCTTATTATCTTGAGAATTAATCAATCTCATGCATCTCAGTGGTTAATGATGTTGACGAAGGATTGAGGATTGCCTTTATACCTGTAGTAGATAGTTAGGTGGCTGTAGAAATAAATTATTATTAAGGTTTTTCTTATTCATTTATTTATTTATTCAATCAGTTATAATAAAGTTTACAAACCAATTCCAAATTAAGCTAATAATACAGTTCAAGTGCAAGAATTGAAAAATTTCTTAAAGTTTTTGTAACAGGATATAAGATTTGTTATAGATTTGATAATATGTTGAAATCCTGAGATTTCTTTGTGGAACTCTACTTCTCTGGATGCTTATGTTACAAATCAACTTGCAAGTCGGCTTTAATACTAAATAGGTCTCTTTGTAAATTGTGGGCGTGTCTGATATCGGATTACGATTAATATCCTTAAAATTTACAATCGTGAGAGTGTCATCAACAGACGTACACGATATAGATCGTCTCAGAAAACGTTCTCTACGAATAAAAGGATATGACATAGGGATCGAAAATATTGTTTATATAACCGTTGCGCAGTAACTAACTCATTTCTTATAATTCTCAACTCAGAGTGATCTCTTATAGTTCGAGTGTTCACCCGGAAGTCTCCGCATATATGTATCTTTGTCTATTGTGGGCGTGCCTATTAGCTGATTTTGCTTAATTTAAGTAAAAATTTACATAAAGAAATAATAAGGACAAAATTTCACAACAATCGTTAGCATTCCAACAATAGACGGACGTACAGACGTACATGATTAAAAAGATTCAGATTTTGATATCAATCAAAAATATATAAATATTTGTATGGAAATTTCAATTTTATAACTTAATTTTTGCAGCCTTGGGAGATGTTTGTGAAATGTGGGTGTGGTTGTTAAGGGATTTTGTTAAATTTAGCTAAGTAATTACCTATATATGGATACAATATCGGGTCATCCCTTTGAAGGAACTGATCTCAAAAATGTTATTTATCTTAACAAGAGTTCTTTGAATATCTTCTTGGGAAGAAGTAATTTATAATATTTTTTATGGTAAAGGATTAAGGAGAGTATGTGTATATATGTTTACTGATTAGTTTTATGAGCTGTTTTGGTTTTCAATTAATTTAGAAATTGACACTTATTACATTATTTCCTTGTCCCTCTCTCTCTCCCTCTCTCTCTCTCTTAGCATACAAAAGATAACTTTTAATAATTCCTAAGATATCAATAAATTTTATTGTATTTATGTATATATGTGTGTATATATTTTGCAATCAATCAAATTTAATCAAGCGATATGTGTTTGTTTTGTCTGTCTGAACGTGTTTGGTTATCAACTAATGAAAAATGTTTTGCTGCTGGCGGCATTTGGCGGCTACTGTAACGCCTCACATTTAATGATCAGAAATATGAATGCAAACAAAAGCGAATGAAGAAATCTTAACGCGAATGAACATATAAAGCAACTATATAAAATAAAATAAAACTTTATATTAATTTTAGTATTCCACTAAAAAGAAAAAGAAAAAGAAAAATAAGAAAAATAAGAAAAAGAAGAAGAAGAAACTTTGCTTAGATATAAATGCATACACACACAGTATCATATATGAGTAGGAATAGTAGTGTAAACATACATTCAGACCGTTAACGCCTTTTGGTTGCTGACGTTGCTGACTTGTTAGTTAAAGAAACGAGCAGCAGTTGAAAATAAAGCTTTATACACACATACACTCAAGCACACGCACACACACTTATGTATATTCTTTTGAAGTTTAGATAAGAAACAACAAAAATAATAACAACAACAATAACAACAGCGCATAGAAGACGACCCTACAATACCTAAAAACCTTCTTTTCTGTGTTTGATTAACTTTTTTTTTTCTTGTATACAAACCTGCATGTTTGAATAATTTTTTTTAATCAAAGGCAAAGGGAAAGGTAGTAGGTAACAATTCAGTATCTGTTTATAAATTATAAGAAACAAAAATATAATATTTGCTAAACAATTTTATATGTTGTACTAAAATCTGAAATTTGTAATAAAAAACAAATTTGTCAATGCGTCAATATGTGATGGGGGCGAAGAGATGAATGTTACTATTATACCTTTCACGAAAAGCCACCATTTGCTTTATAATTTACTTACTAATTATTGAAGAAATTGCACTTTTTCTCACATAAAACTTTTCTTACAAAGTGAGCCTTTATAGCCGCTTAGTCTAATTGATAATTAATTATTAATATATTTTGAGAAAATGTAGCAACGGCATCAGATTATTTCTACATTTTCTTCTTCTTCTTTTTACTTAACAAAAAGTTTTTACTTGATTGTTACATCTGATGCAGATTATAGCATAATAGTGAAGTGCCTTGATTATTACAAAAACATCTTCTATGGAAATTTAGAACCAAGTTTGCTGGAAAAGACTTTCAGAGATCCCAAATATTTTCTTGATTAGTATTATTATCAACAAATTTTTGAATTGTTTTGGCTGTGATTATGTGTCCATGGGCCTATTTTTGAAATACTTAATTATCAGTACTGATGAATATGATGATAATTCCCCAATTGGTCTTTGGTCTTCAAACTTTTATGCATTTGCTCTAGTTTTGTAAATGAAGTGGTTGCTGGAGCTATTTCTAAGTGGTCCCTTCACCAGAGTTTTGCTCTCATTGTTGCCAGATGTCTGTCCAGCCCCCCTTTGTAGACTATTCTGGTGTATTTTCAGCCATATGATCGATAATTATAACTGTACCAATCATAGATGGTGCTTCGTCCAAGGATCACGGGGCCAAAACAAAAATGCGAAAAGCAATTTATATAAGATCCCCTGAATAATTCCAGGTATTAAATAACTACCTTTTAGCAAACATAACACCAATGGGATACCAACCCATGGGCAATAGGCTGTCCGAAGTTGGGAGATCAAGTGATCGACAGTCCTACCAAAGACTAATTTTGGTACCGCGGGGTACTGGAGCCCCAAGAACTAAGGTTCTTGCCAGTACGTATTCTTGGGTAGGCCCCATGTGGGAGCTTCGCGTCACCAAGGGGTGAACTTACATGGCCTATAATGTAAGTTCTAAAGTTGGGACCTCCTTCGGGGGCGGCGCAGGGACGCTCAAATCCCTACAAACGTCCACGACGGGTATAGACGTAAAACACACACTTCATGTACCAATCATAGATTATGGGTTCTTATACGATGCACAGCTTTTCTCAGCTCATAATTCATTTTCATTGTAAACGCATATGTATGTACAGCTAGCGAATAAATTTTCTTTCGAACAGTCTCCGAAAAAATGCTTATGGTTGCGAAAATTGACAGAGAAAGGTGAAATTTGGTTCAAACATTCTTTCGAAGTGAAATGTTTGTTCAAACATTTTTGTAGAAAGGTGAAATTTGTTGTTATTTACTTGGTTAAGTAGAGAAATTAATTTTTTCCATTTTTCTATTATTTTACTTGCACACACACACACACACTTGTGATATAAACTAAATAATTTGTGTTCTGATCTATTTTATGTATACGTTAGTAGATATACATAAATAACAACAGCAGCAACAATAACAGAATTTGTATTTTTTGTCGGTGAGAAAGAAGAAAGAATAGACGAAGAAATAACTGAATGAACAACAAATGAATGAATGAAAAACATTAAAGTTGTTCATCGTTGAATGTTTAATCGATAAAATAAATGAATCTTCTATGTAGAGTAAAATGTCTACAATTTATATATATATATGTATAAAAAAATACATAGAAACACATAACCTTACATATCTACATATATGAGTAGCTGCAGTGTTACTAACATGTTGTGTTGATATTAATGTTGTTGTTGTTGTTGTTGTTGTTATGATTATCGTTAGCATAGTTAACGTACTTACCAGCAAAGGAGCACAACTTTAATTTTGTATTCGTTAAGATGGATGAACACACACACACATATATAAGCAACACGTACATTCCATGCTTAGAACACAAACTAAAAAAGAAGCAAATTTTTACTTTTCTTCACTTTGTGTGCGTGTGTGTGTGTGTTTCATTTCACAAATATGTACGTAATATATGTGTATGCATCTATTGTTTGGTATATTTTATAGTTTACTATAAAAGTTTATAATAAAGTTTTTCGTTTTTGTTTTTGTTTTTGTTTGGTATACCAATGAGAACTCTCGCTTGTTTGTCAAAGTTTTCTTGTGGATAATTTTTATATGGAAACTCGATTTTTTTTTCTCATTTTACTTTAAGCATAAATTATGAACGTTTGTTATATAGTAAAACGAAAGCGACACAAAGACAATAAACTTTGCATATGACAATTTAATGGGATTTTTTTTTTTGTTTCGTTTATAAATATATGTTGAATTTGGCATATTTGGCGTTGGTAAAAAAAAAGAAAAAAATGTTAAACTATTCTAGGAATACGAAATATGTTGTGTGTTAAAGAGGTTAAAATAGATTGTCACCACCCACCAGAAGTGTTCTATAAATAAAAAATATATTAAATAAAATAAAATTTTATATATTATAACATCTAGTTATCTTTGGTGTTGGAAGTTTTTCATTTAATCGCATTAAGCTTTAACTACTAGTAGTCTCCTCGTTAAACTCGTTGCTTTGTTATAGTGCAACATAACCATATATGAACTTTAGACAAATGCCATATCGGTTTTACTTATCTCATAACCCTCTCCTATATATATTATAAAATATTACATATTAGCCCTTTTTGAAGCAGCCGCCATGTTGAATGTAATAAAATTTCGGGTATAATTTATTATATGGTAACCACAATTAAGTCTATGAAAAAAACAGTTAGATTTTAACTTTTAAAATTTAGATTTGATCGCATAAGCGAAAGAATACAAAAATTTTGAAAACTTTCAATATTTTCTGGTCGCCTCCATATTGGATTTAGTACTTTACTTACCTTTCAAATCAATATCATATAAAGTTTTATATAAAATTTTATTAAAAAAATGGTGGGCGTGGCGTACGCTTGATTACATTCTTTAATAATGTATGTATTAGGTATCAGGTAATGTATTGGATTTTGTGCCGAATAAGAATTTTTGTTAAATTGTGAACATTTTTGTTACCCGATCACGTCCATTTTTGCCAAATTTTTGCATAGGCTAATTATATTTATATATATATATATATGTTTCAAATTAACGAAATTATCAATTATTTTCAAATAAGAAACTTTGACAGTGAAGTTTACAAATTTATATAAACAGATAACAAAAGGATGGACGGATGGACATAATTAAATAAATTAAAATTTCTTAAAATAATAAAAATTGATCTCTAGTATTGTGTTGTGTTTACAGTTATTAAAAAAGTGAAATATTTCTTGAGTTTAGTGTTGCAGTTCTTTAACTTTCATGCGATTTTTCATAATGAAATTCTTCCCTTTAACCCTAAACAGCTTAACAGCTTGGATTTGTAAAAATGTCGACTTTTATTGCTTAACGTAAAGTCAGTTATGCTGTCAGTCTGTGTCAATGAATGTTATTTACATTTATATGCTTAATGTATTTAAAAGGCCTCGCATTGTTGACTTAAGCACTTTTCTATTTAGTCAAATAATCCTAATACAAAATGTTCTTGTTAAACAGTTAGATTTCTGTGTTGATTTCAAAAAGTTTTGCTTTAGTCATTTGAGTAGTAGTAGTAGATTACTATTGACCTCTCTTTTAGTTGTGGGTGTGTTTCATAACATAGCTTTTCGCTGTTGGGTGGTATTGCCATCTATTATACGATATTGAAGCATACTATGGCAAAATATGGCTTTGTCATTGTAACGGTTATAACATTAATGCTATAGTTGTATAGTTGTTGTTGTTGTTGTTGCTGTTATAATAAGCGCTTATCTAAATCTGTCCGTTGTTTAACAGTTTACTTGGTTTAGTTTTTAATGTCTTTGCGTATTGCTCTCCACCCATTTTCATTTTCACTGTTGTTAGTCAATCAGCCGTAAGTCAATATAACAAAAACAACAACTATAAGAAATATATATTTACCTAAGCGTACACGTTGATGACTGTATGCGTAGATAATTAACACCATTGTATAATGCTTTTAATGACTCGAAGCCAATGCAGTGTTTGTTTGCTTTATGAGTGGCGTAGAAAGCACTGAATATTTCATTTTTTTTAATAAAAAAAGAAAAATGGAAATGTAATCTTTTAACTTTTATAAATCACTAATACAAACAACTTTAATAAAAATTCTCAGTCGCATCGGTAGATAGAGTGAAACGTGTTAAAAGGATTCTTTACTTAATGAACAAATATTTTGAGCAATCTTTTGCATGCATTGCTCTTGTTTGTAAGAGTTTTCGCTTTTTAATTTGTTTTTCATTTTTTTGTTTTTTTTTTAAATAATATTTGAAAATTTTAAAAATTCTATATGAAAATGTTATTATGAACTGTATTATCCTAATTCTGAAATTGTGTGTGCTGAAATGTTTTTATAGTACAAATGAAATGGAATAAACTTTAATACTGTACGTGTGTGCGTATATATCATTCGTTGATAATTTTCCACCACAAGTAGGAAATAAATTAGTCTTACAGTTCCATACATACATTTATGCATAGAGATACATATGTATTCATATATACAATTATATACTTTAGTAGCGCCAGATGTTTGTTGTTTCATTAGCAAAGTAAACTCTCAACAGCTGACGGGGTCATTATAGCCCACTGTTGTTTTTTTTTGTTTTTTGTTTTTTTTGTATCTTTGAAAACTATGTGAAATTTTCTAATTAATCAAAAATTTCATAAAAACTCTGAAAGTTTTTTGTACATAAACATACTGGTTGGTACTGGATGGATGTAGTTTTACAATAATATCATTTCACTTGGGCGGAGTAATTATGACAACATTTGCATGATTAGTGGTTGAAAATCGTATGAAATTATATAATTTCATTAGCAGTTTCTATAAGAGAGAAAATTGAATATTTAATAAAAAAAAAAAAAATACCTTCGGTTCTGGCTGACCTTTTAATAATAAACATAACTTAGTTATATCCTAGCTTGATGGCTTTCGTTACGCATTATAAATATTTGCATAAACCTAAAATGAGTATTGATTCATAGAAGAAATGTCATTGAATGTTACTTAAAAATCGCAACTCGTTTAATTGTTACCATTGACTATGTTTCGAGGTCAAGTAAAGCTATCGCTTATCTATTATATAAAGTATACGCGTAAGTGTATCTGTTCATACATTATTTATGTGTAAAAAAAAAGCGCAGAACTGCAAATTTCAATTAAAATACACATCACAGTGATCAATTAATATGCAAATGAATCACATTAGCTGTCGCATCTTCATCAATGCAAACGAGTCGTATAAATACAAAGGAAAACATTTTATTTAAATACCAACACATGTATGGACGTTTATGGAGTAGAAGATTAAAGAAACAATGTTTACGCCACGGTAGCTTAAAAGTGATTTTCATCTACTTTGTATGGTAGTAAGTGATTTGGTTGACACAATGGCGCATACAAAAATATTTCACTTCACTTCACTTCATCGCCTATCTCCTACAGATATGTTCTCAATTTTACTTGAAATTGTTGATATTGAAATAAAAAATACAAATAAAAAAAAAAAAAAAAACAACAATTTTAAATATGCAAATTATGTGCTGACAACTTAATTCGCCAGAGAACGGCATCCAGCACATGAACACCTTACTTGTTAGGGATCAATGAAGGAAAATTTACGCATTAAAGAAATGTCTGGCGGTGAAGTGCGTTTGTTGGTAAGCATTCAGTAGCCAGTAGTGGGTAAATGTGTGTCGGGTAAAGAGTCGCACTTAACTGAACGACAGACTTGATCTGAAAGGCCAGAAAGATTTGTTGATTTCATTTCGATTCATTTTTTTCCCTTGTCCGCCTATATGTCCATACGTCCATTTGTCCATTTGTCCATTTGTTCATTTGTTTGTTTGCCTGTTTGCTGTGTGTTTGTGTCTCTGATCAGCGTTAAATTATTAAAAGTTTCTTTTCTCGTTGTAGTATCATTTTTGTATTTTATTTTGTTTGGGGCACAAGAGCGTACAAGTACAATTTCCCTTTGCTCGGACAACACAACACAAAACACAATTATACCAAACATTCACAATATTCAACAACGTCGTTCTCATCGTCTTCTTCTTCTTCTTTTATTAACAATAACAACAACATCAACAACAAGAACAACTACTGCTATACCAACAGCAACAGCATCCGTAAGCGGCCTCTTCTCGTTATCAGCGACAATTTTTGCACGTTTTTTTTTCTCGTTTGTTGTTGTTATTGTTTTTGCTTTTATTGGTAGGGTTTTATACACTGAAATATTTACATACACAAACACACATCACTGGTTATCCCATAAGTTGTTAATGTGTATCTGTGTAACTGTAGGTACGTCTGTACGTCCGTCTGTCTTTTATGCTTTTTGTTTCACTGCTTTCTCGCTTTGAATTGACGGTGATGGTGTAATGGTCGTTGTCATTGGTGTATATTGTTTGTATGTATGTGCGTTTCAATGCTACTGTAGTTTTTTAATGATTTTCTCTGTTTTTTTTTTATTATTTTTTATGTTTAAATTGAATTTCTACCGAAGACGAAGGTTTGGGAACGTTTTGTTTACTTAACGTGAAACTTATTTCATATTATCTTCGCGTAGGTCTGTCCGTCTCGATGTCTACCTATACACATATGTTGTTCGATTGTTGGTGTGCATTTGTCACCTACTAAAATGGATTTTATGCTCTTTGGTTGAATGTTGTTTTAATCACTTCCAAATGTTTTTAATGAGTTTTCCGCACACACACTCTCACACACACTTAATCATATATTTTTTTCTGATTCATTTAAAATATTTTTGTGCATATAAATATGTGTGCGTGTATGTGTATGTTTATAAGTGGATTGGTTGATGATAAGGATTCAGTTTTGTTTTTTCTACTCTTTGCCAGTAGTTCAGTGTTAAAATGATGCGTAAACTTGACAAAAACGCATTAAGTTTAACAAAAGATATAAACATCTTTATAAGTACGAGTAGGTAGGTAAGCGTAAACAGTGGTTTAGGGATAAAGAAGCATTCAGTGACAAGTTAATGTTAATTTAATTTTATTTAAAGACTTTTAACTGAAACGATATAGAATTCGTATGAAAGATGAAGAATTATTTAAGGAGTATATAATGGGACACTTTTTTCTCCTTGGTCTCGTCTATAAAACGGGCGTGGGAGGTATCTTGATTGCAAAATGCATTAAGTTATATGTTGGATTCTGCGTTATATAAGGTTTTTTCTAAATTTTGGGCGTGTGTTATATACAACCCCGCCCATTTTTTAATAAATTTTTTCATAATTATAAATATTTACAGAATATGTCATCTTAATAAGTAAGTTTTTTGTCGTTAATAATAAGATTGTTTTAATTTTGGGCGTGGCACTTAAACTATTTTTCTCAATTTAAATAGGAAACTGTATACAAAAATTAAAAATATCTGCACAAAACTTCAATTCAATATTTCAAAATTTATAAACGTGAGAGTTCCCACAGAAGATATATACACACACAGACGGACATGGCTAGATCGACTAATCAAGAATAAATATTTATTTTATAAGATTCCTTAAGGCTTTTTTTAAACCTACGATGATCATAAATTGAATAAAATACATTTTATAACTGTGCCATTATTCCCTACCAATTCCAAAAAATGATTGCATTGATCATCACATAATATTATTAATAAATTAAAATCATCTTTAATGATTTTGGATTTTGTAAGCTTTATTTATATGAAAGTTGAAAGCTTATACACACTCACACACCCTAGAATATATAGTGTGCATTGTTTATCAACTTACAGGTTCAATGTCACGCCAACAATGCGTATGCGTGCCCAATATATTGCACAATATTTGTTGTTGTTGTTGTTGTTGTTGCTATTGTTGCTATTGTTGCTATTGTCTCTTATTTTATTTTTACACACATGTAATCGCAGACCTGTTACATTGGTCTACGACAACATGTTTATTGCGTGTTTCCATCAAGTGGGAATAGTATATGTCTCAATGACTGTCTGTATGTCCGTCCATTTAATTTTCTGCATGCAAGTAGAAAAAGTAAAACGTTAATAACAATAACAACAACAACAGAAAAACATCCAAGAAATCACTCATAATACGTTTTGTATCATAGACATCATCAACATATTGTTCAGTCGGTAAGGTTATGGCGAGATTGCGTATAAAATTTGCGATTTCAATTTCGATTTCGATTACTATAGCCTATCTATGCCTTAGACCGCTACAGTGTGGTTTATTTGGAATAAGAATCGGACGTACGTTCACATGTGTATCTAAAAACACCTTAAATATGTATAAGTGTGCTTGCGTTCTCTGGGTGTGCGTGTATGTGTATGTTAAAGGTAAAACGCAAGTTAGCGTGTCCAAAAATTATGCGAATCCTATTAACGTGTTATACGTGAATACACCATAATCATCATTTGTTAGTCGTTAGTAGCTAACTATTGTTGTTGTTGTTGTTGTTGTTATCATTGCAACAATGTTGGCGTAAATGTGTGTAATCCACCCTATAAATCTGCTAACACATTGAATAACAACAGTAACAAGAAATCATTCATTCCTTTAGGTATTTAAAGGCGTTGGATGTATTTTGTTGTGTGTGGGTGTATATGCAAATAATACAGTTTGAATTCTTTTCATTTTTTTCCAACTACTGCGCTTGTACAGATATTTCAAGTGCATGTTGTTACACTGTTTATAATTCTATTTCTGTTCTTCTTCTTCTTCTTGTTTTCAACTTGGCACTTATACGTACAGCGGCACAACAACAATAACAACATAAAGAAAGAAACGCTAAAGGCTTTATATGTCGCAAATTCTTAATATAGTTTGTAAAGAAACCAAAACCAATAATAATAATAACAACAACAACAACAACAATATCTAGGAAACCCCAAATTATTATATCACACCAACGCCCGCTTGCTTGCACACACCTTCTGCTTTAGAAAAAAAGAAAAAAAATATTACAAAAACAAAAAGTATCGTGTGTGAAAATTTGTGTCTCGACTGTAGGCGTGTGTATGCGTGTATGGTTGAAATTATACTTTAGTTTACTCGCATAAGTAGTTGTAGTTCAGTGGGTCAGGTTTGCATGAAATTCATCAGTTTTCATGTTTTCATTTCATCATCAATTACTTGGTTGTTGTTGTTGTTATTATTATTATTGTTGTTACTGCTGTTGCTGCTGTTCTTGTAGGTGTTTTTTCCTTCGATTTGTTTTTTTATACCAAAGAGTGTGCGTGCATGTAAACACGAGTATGTATGTGTTTTATTATAGTTTTTACTTTCGACAACGAATATGTTGCGTATACACGCGCATACTTATTTATAACATTCATAACAAATATTTAGAGAGAGAGAGAGAGAGGGAGGGAGACTTGCAAAATCTTCTTGAGAGCATAAAAGCTTAAGGAAACATTACATAACGGCACATTTATTGTTTATTTCATTCCCATTCACATTTACGAAAAGCACCGTAATGTTGAGGTATTTATATAAAACCGATTATAGGGTGTACTTATATTATATTTAATTCATACCAAAATGAATGTTCTCTACATACATACGTACATATATACAAACATACTTACGTACATAGATTGTCTTGCATGTCTTGTACATTTATGTACTCATGGCATGCGTTGGTTCGTGTGTTTACGCAAATATTATATAATTCGTCATCAAGTGTTGCATGTTTGTTTTTGTAGACAAAAAAAAAAACACCAACAACATTGACGAAAAAATCGAAATTTACAAATCTAACGTTAAACCAAAAATTATCTCTTCCACACACATAACATTGAAATATTGTACAAGTTAATAAACTTTAGACGCATACTGTTCACACAAGTGAGAGTGAGAGACTACGTTGATAATATGTGTTCACGTAATAAATGCTCTGATTAAAAGTAATTAAAACTTAATGGAATTTATATGTACACCCATTTATGTATAATTATCGCGATAATGAAAATATTGCTGTAGTCATTTTGTCACAACGTTTGTAACATCAAAAAAAAAAAAAAACAAAAAACAAAAGCACAAGACAAACGCCTCACAAAGTATATATTTTCTTTATCAACATGAACTTTTGTCCTTGTTTATTCCCATCTAAATAATATCCTCCCCTTTAAATTATCGTTTCCAAACCTCTTGAAATATTGGTTACGAATATATTCAAGTTGTTATTGATGTGATATAGACATGACAGTCAGTACGTCCATTTGTTTTTGGTGTTCTTACGTTCGTAAATTTTAAGATATTCGTACATCATTGAAATATATACCAAAAAGAGCGATCTGCGCATGGACTGACACACGGGCATGGTTAAATCGATTCAGTTTGGTGGATCGAACAATCTTAATAAACCTTTTGCTAGAAGTGGTGCAGGGTATAAAAAGGAGGACAGTTTGGAAAACGTTTGAAAAATAGAAATTTCTAATTTTTAATACTCATACGCCACAGAGGCTTGCATATAAATTATGCGATGATAATTCATTTCATTTATCTTCAAAGATATGATTAATAATTTGTTTTTTAGGTTCATCTATGGAATATATTATAATTGTATTAAATTTTCTCACTTAGTTCTTGGTATAAATTCCACTAAGAAGTGTAAGCCTTTAGATGGTTTGAACTGAATCATACTTGAATCTAACAAATCTGCTATAAAGTCCTTGTAGTTATATGTCTCCCATATTCTATGTGCTTGCAAAGCAAATTTAAGCAAAATATTTATCTCATTAAAATTTCATATAAATGTTGCATTTAAAGTTGTACACATCGCCATCATTATTGTTATTATTGTTATTGCTGTGTTTATATGTTTTATGGCCATAAATACAGATATTATTCTAATTGTTGTTGTTAAAGTGTATTGTGTTGTATTGTATTGTTTTGTGCTTTCATACAAAATTACTGGTTATTATCGACCAGCCGCATTTAAACTTCAGCTATTATTGTAAAACGTTGCATTGTACTTGGCGGCGTGCTATTATAAGCATTTCAGTGACAATATACATTTGATTTTTTTTTTTTTTTTTTTTTGTTTAATTCACCATATTATTATACAACTATGTATGCGAGTGTGTATTGTAGTTGTAGTTCTGATGGCATCTGACTGACTGACGATTGCCAATCAAATCAACGTTTTAGAAAAAAATTTATAAAAAACTATTGACGCTTGTTTTTCTCTCTATTGTATAATTGAGATATTTTTAAATCGCATATCGTATATAATACATAATAATTAGTTTGGAGTGGTTGTACAGAAATCTACAATCATCTCAAACACACATTCGTACATACATATGTGTAATAACTAATATGTACTCATGCGTATAGAATCATGTGAAATTTTATACAAAATATTGCAATTTGATAAAGTGAATATTTTGTTGTTTTTTTAAATTTTTTTCAAATTTTCGAAAATTGTTGTATAATGATTCAAAAAGAAAAAAAAAAAACGGGCAATTATTGTTAAATAAATAATTATTCCAGCATATGGTGAAAGATGATATGAAAAAAGTTCCCTGCGCTTAATGAATAATAAGATTTTTACACATCATTACTCACACTCGATGTTTACAATAATTTTTTCATAATTTATTTTTCAAAGAGCTATTGTTCCTTACACTGGTAGACTGGTAGACTGTTAAACCATCTTTTAAATTAAGAATATTGTCATAAAAGTTGAGGTTGGTTCAATTAAAAGCTTGAGAAAAGCTCGATCCTTTTCTTTATACTTTATACATTATATGTAGCGTATACTGAATTTTTTTTTCCTTTTGCAACACCCCAAACAAGGTTTGATCAACATAGAAATTTCAGTCCAGTAAGATATGTGCGTCCGCCTGTCTATGTAATTATGATCTGTTGCTGGCGTTCTCTCGGTCCGTAATATTTCACATATTGTGTTGAAATCTTGTACACACATCGCTATTTATATTGGGAAAAATCTTTTAAGAGTCAAGCCCAAAATCAGCATAAAAATTTACATTTAGCTTTTTTATGAATGCGCCAAAAATGGGCGAAATTGTATAATAGCCCGCGCCCACAATTTATAAGTAACTTATTATTATGCATAGGTTTTCACCTATTCAATATACTGTTAAAAAAAGTTTGAACTACAAAAATTACTAAAAATCAAAAACATGCCCACAAATTACAACAAATCATACTCAGCGTAAAAGTAGACTTGCATGCTGATACATAATGCATTCATATATATATATTTGTTTGCCACGCCCACCGTTATGGATGTGGTGGGTATTTACGATTTGGCCTCGGCCAAATTTACTTTTCTTACTTGTGTTTAATATGATTTGTATATCGGATGTAAAAGCTCGACGTGTCGACGAGTAAATCCAATACGGCGAAAGCCTGAAGATGTTGGATTTATCTTTATATAAATTATATAAATTTCGGTATATTTGATCATAATGATATTTTTTTACATCTTTGAATAAATAAGTAGCCATGGTATACTTTACTAAAAAGGGTAGTACATCCGCTTCAAAATAACGGGTTAATAACATCTCCACAATCTCTGTGGTGGATTTGATAAGTAGTATGCAAAAGCAAAGGAAAAAGGAAAACCATTCCTTATTAACGACCGACCTCTTAAATGATTTATTTAAAACTTTTTATGATAATGACAATACTTCCTCTACTTTTATCGCAAGATAATTGATAGAAAGTTGTTTTAATTGTAAATGAAGGTTTCATTGTTTCATTTAAAAAAAAAAAAAAAAATTAATTGAAATATTCTCCCTTTGTATAATTATGACGCGTTAATAAGCGATTTATAAATTACTGATTAGGTTAAAAAAAATTCTGCCGAATACAATAAACATTTATTCAGTTTCATATGAAAACATAATAAAAGACCGAAATTTTTTAATGAATTGTTATTTAAGAAGAAGCCTCCAATAAAACACCAATTGACTGAAATCAAGAGAAAGAAAGAAACACAAAAGATAATAAAAATTATAGAACACTTATGTATATACCCTCTAAAACAAAACTAAACATAAATGGAATCACAACAACATGCTGCCAACTGCCTTCATCGTCCTTCAATTCTGATGCCTACTACGTGGTATGTGGTATTTGCCAGCAATTTATTTAATTAAATGTATAAACGAGTCACTAATTTTATAGATGTGTGTGTGTGTGAGTGTAAGTATATGTATGAATTGGTATGTGCGTGCGGGGGTGCCACTACATTAAATAAATGAAACAATAAAACCTTCGGCAGAGACTCAAACAAAAAAAATTACTATGTTTACCTGTGCTGTGGTAGTGGCCGAGTAAAACAAATCGTCCGTGTGTGTGTGATGGATTGATGGATTTTGCTAATTACAAAAACAATATAAAATACAAATATCCGAAAATAACCCAAAAACTGAGAAATTATAGTGAAGCCACACAGAACACAATTTCATTAAGTTCAACGTTAAAGAGAAATTTAGAGATAATAAAATAATTGAGGCCAACACATAATCACACATCAACCTGAACAATTATATAAATGTTAGGTAATGCACAAACCGTTAAGTGATTGATTGATAGATTAACGGTTACTGGATGATATGAAATTTAAAGATTTTGAGTAAAATTATGATGAATGTAAGGAGAGATGAACAAAGTTATCGGTATCGTTTATACCAGGAATTTGAAATATTGATAAATTATTATTATACGCTGGCATCGTAGTGACGAAGGTAAACTAAGTTTACTATTTTATTTGCAACACCCAGAACGAGGTGTGAGTGACTCTACAAAGTATATATATATTCTTGATCAGTATAAAAAACTGAGTCATTCTGGACATGTATGTCCGTATGTCCGTATGTCCCTCTGTCGATTGTACTCTTTCAAGCGTACATTTTGAGATATGAAGCAAATTTTTAGTCTCTACGGAAGTTTCTATTTAATTTAGAAAAAAATCGGTTAAATGCCACGCCCATAATTGACAAAGATCTATCTATCAGTCACAAAGTAATGACACTAAATTGGAATTAAGTCAATACAAGACATATATGAGTACAAAAAGTGGGCGTGACAAGTATCTGATCATATTATTTATTACTTATCAAATCTTCTGCATCAAGTAATCTGATTTTTTTTTTTTAATATAAGCGTGACTCCACCCATTTCTGCCATATCGATGACAATTATAAAGTTTTGTTATAAATTTCAACTTTATAGCTTCATTTTTGTGGCCAGATAGATCGATTTTTATATATTATGAATAAGATACTTAGGTTTTGAACTAAACGAGAAACATCTCTAAAAAATTTCTCCTCAATATCTCGAAATTAACCCACATGTTCATGTTCTTACAACAGTTTTGATTAGATAGACTCAGATTTTGATAATGATGATGAGTGACTGACGCCTTTCTAGGTGTTCCAAACGTTTTGAACAAGAAAAAAAAAAAAAGAATTATTCAATAAAAATTTATTAATGTAGTTTAATTTTCACAAGGAAACTTTGGATATGAATTAATTACAAATCAATAACTTGCTGTGGTATTAGTCATACAAGATTATTTATACTACTTTTTTTTCCATACGAAAGGTCAACGTGTAGTTCTGCATCTAACTAATTGTATGTTATCTGTACTTTTTTTTAATATTATCTACTCTAATATATTCACGCCAAAAACAAAAAACAAAAAAAAAAAAAAAACAAAACAGACAATACCGAAAAATGTTGCAAAAGAAAAGAGAAAAAAACAGCACAAACTTTTTATTTTACAAGGATATGTTTCAAGGTGTAGTGTATGGTAGTTGCCGGTGACTTGAACAAATGGCATTCATTCTAAAAGAGAAAGAAAATGAGAAAAAACAAACATTCTTATTACAGAATAACAAAAACAAAAACAAGAATATACATTTATAACAATTTCTTTAATGTTCAACATTTCTCGTAAAAGGTTTTATTGTTTGTACTGCTTCCTCATTATATTCATTTCGTTTTTATGTTTGCAACATTTTCGGCAAAGCAATTTAAGTTTCTTAACTATACCATCCATCAGTGTCATTATTGTAAGGTGTATTAACTAGTCGGTTAAAGTTGAATATAGTTTTCTTTCTAGTTTTTTTCCTTAATTTTGTTTTTCTTCACTGTTACTCCCAAAAAATGAAATTGCTTTGCTTTCATTATTACAAGTAGAATTTTACTTGTATACTTGTCTGAGGGATACATACTGCAGTCAGCAAATGTTCTTTTCATTGTGAAATTGTTTGAGTTTGGTTTTTTTTTTTGGTTTTTTGTCTATTAGCACTACAAAATGGGCGTGCTTGACAGTGCAGAAAAGAATTTCTCATTTTATTTTAGAAAATATATATTTCTCATTTATATTTAAAGGTTTTTTTTTAAACATATTTGGGGTGAAGAATAATAAATTGCGATGATCGCTATTTTTCAGAGACTAAATAGAAATAATCAATAAAAGTAAAAATCATAGCTAACCGTTAGCTTTGATTTTTAATCTTTACAAATTGGAAATAATGATTTTGTTTAATTTTTTTATATAATTTAAAAATTATGACAAGTTTGAGAGAATATAATGTATTTTGTCCGTACGTCCGTCAAGTGAAAAATGCGACTAATCTATATATGTTAGAAGTTTTGCCACGCCCACTTTTTGTATGTAGATTAAGATTTTCTTATTTTTTTGATTTTAACTATTAGGTTGGCAACTAACTGGTTGGAGATTTAAAATAAGAAAGAAAATTCACTTAACTGCCAACTCAATAAAACACAATTTGAAAATATTTATATGATGTGTGCTTTTATTACCAATATTCTCATCAATTCTTATAATTATTCACTTTCTTTCTTTATAATTGTAATTACAGTTTAAAACCGCCCCCAAAAGATGGTGTTACAAAGAGTAATCCTTCCAAACGTCATCGCGAACGTTTAAATGCTGAATTAGATTTATTGGCGTCACTGTTGCCATTTGAACAAAATATTTTAAGTAAATTAGATCGACTGAGCATTTTAAGGCTGTCCGTTAGTTATTTAAGAACCAAAAGTTATTTCCAAGGTAAGCAATTCAAATATATTTTATATACACACCCGTTGACTGTATTGAGTATCAATATAATATGAATTGAAAATTAATGAAATTACAAAAACCAAACACTACTACAGTCCATACATTTATGATTATAAATAGATTTTAATATTGTTTACTTCTAATACTTAAATTATCAACGTTTATCATCCATATGGTTTTAGTCGGTTTACACGGATAATCACTTTAAACCATGACTCATATATTTTCTTATACAAATTGATTGTATTTGTGTGTGTGTGTAAGTATGGTGTAGTAAAACAAGGTAGTAAAGGAATATACGTGTATTAAGCACGTGCCATAAACCAAATACAATACATAGCTGAATGAATATAATAAAATAAACCCCAGAGCATACAATAACGCGATTTTTAAATGGTAAATAAAAGTAAAAGAAATACAAAAGTTACTCTAGGCTTAAACCAATTTTTGGATACCCATCATCTTGAGGCTTTTAAAATTGAAATTAGAATTGACAATAATGATTATTACGTATTGTGGGCGTTGTTTTAATGCAATTTTAAGTGATCTATTCCATATGTTGTTTTTCTTTTAAAAAACTGGGAAAATTTATTAAAAAGAGACTTTTTGTATTTTACATGTTTTTTGCCCATCAGATCCTTTAGATTTTTAAAGGAAAATCTTGTGTTTTAATTTTTAGTCTTAATAAACTGATACTTAAGTTTTAGTTTAACTGTGGGCGTGTCCTTTAACCGATTTTTCACAATTTCAATACCAATCTACCAACACTTACAAGAACTATTAATATTTTCACCTAGTTTGGAATCAGGGACGTACATACATTACCAAATCTCTATAGAATTTCATGCTCTTCAGTAAGATTATAAAAACTCTTTCTTGATGTTGCGAACAGAATGCTAAACTTAGTATACCCTCTACCATTAAGTGATGGATTTAAAGAGGAGAAAAAATATTTAAAAAAAAAACTAAAAAAAAATCAATTTGGCTCAAAAAAATCTTAAATACATTTCATAATATATAATTTCTGGGCGTGGCATGTATCTGATTGTGCCTCATTTATTAGTGTTTGTAATACGCATCAACTTAAATGACGGATTAGGTGCGAAAAATGTTCTACATAAAATGTGGGCGCTTCTTTTATACAACCCCGCCCATATTTTATTTTGAAAATTCATTAATGCGCCAATTAACAAATTATTCAAAAAAGTTGACTTTAGGCAAATCTTACATAATTTCCACACTTATATATATTAAGTGGGCGTGGCCGGTACCTGGTTATGTTCTCTATAATTTTGTGAACTACGTATAAACTAATTTGAGTCAAAATCTGTGCTAAGTATTAAGGTTATTATAAATGGTGGGCACTTCTATTATTTGACCCCGCCCATTTTTATTATTTAATTAAAAATATCATAATAATTAGAAATACTCGTATATAACTTCATAGCTCAAACTTAGTGTTTAATAAATAAAATTTTGTCTATTATGGGCGTGGCATTTTCTCAATTTTACCTAATCTAAATAAAAATCTGCAGACAAGAACTGGAAATGTATTATTATGTACAAACTTTTAGCTCATTATCTCTAAATTAACAACCATAACCATATAAACAATAGACAGACGTACAGACATATGAACGTGTCTAGAAAGATTTAGTTTTTCATGCTAAATGAAAAATATATATATTTTGTAGAGGTACTGATAGCTGTTGCAAATGAAATAACAAACTTAGTATTCCCCTCAGCTTATGTAAAAATAACATAAAATCGCATTAAATCCATAAAGAGCAAAACATATGTTTTCTCTAAGGGTCTGTAGTTTATGTAGATATCTTTCTCTTTTTCTCTCTCTCTTTCTCCCTTTCTTCTTTTATCTATCTTCCATTTACTAGCAATATTAATAACTACTCGTAGTAACAGTCAACGATTTGTGTGACCGCTGCTGGTTGTTCTAATAAAACTTGAACATACGGTGCCGCTGACGGTGTTAGTATCTATTGTTTAAAAGGCACTAAAAAAAAAAACAACATAAAAATAAGGGAATTTTTTCTTTTAAAAAGGGGGGCAGCTTTTATGTTATTCCGTTAACCACTTTATGGGCAGGATAGACGGATGGATAGGGTTGTTTGCTTAAGCTGAAAATTTATGTGTGTCTATGCGCACGATACGATACATTAGCGTAGGTACTACCAAAAAAAAAAAAAAAAACTTAAATTAGAATTATTACTTGGTTTTATATGAAAAGTAAGAGTTGAGAGGTCAATGACTGCATAGGGTACAGGCTACTAACTAAGTATCGAGTATACCTTTTGTTTTGCACATTCATTCCGTGGTAGTGGTACAATAATCATTATATTATGTATGGTTGGTATTGTGGCTCAATGTGTTATATATCAGTGAGGCATGTAGTAGTGTCATCATACAATATAAGTAAAAAGAAGCAATTAAATGTAAATTAATTAAATTCATTTCAAATACAACAGTGATGGATGATGACTCCGTGTGCTATTGTCTTATGAGGAGCCATTGACACGTTCATTCTTGAGTACGAAATGAGTAAGAAAACAAAATCGAAAATACAAACCGTGGGCGTGTCAGAAACTTACAAATCTAGTTTTATGCTTTAATAAGTTTTTTGTAAATTGTGGCCATATCTGTTATACTACCACGCCCATTTTTTGCTCATTGAAGGATGAAGAAATTATAAATATGTGTACCAAATTTCATATTCATAACTCAATTTTTTGTGTCTGATGTATTGATTTTTGTCGATTGTGGGCGTGGTTTTTGACCAAAATACCCAATTTAAATTTACCTGCAGAAATTATAAGTGTCTGTACAAAATTTCATCTCAATACCTCAAATATTACGATCGTGAGAGTTTAAAAAACAGACGGACATACGGACATACACGTCTAGATCGACTTTGTTTTTGATGCAAATCAAAAATATTTAAACTATGTAAGATCTCTGACGGCTTCTCTTGGATATTACAAATGAAATGACAAACTTAATATACCTCCCATCTTATGTAGAGACATAGCTCTATATGCATATATATTTTGCTTAATACACCGCTTTGGGTATATATTAGAAAACTTTCCTTAGACAGATTATAGTTTTCTAAGCAGCTTTACTTTCAAGTCAAAAGATTTTTACAACACATTCCATTATTTTCAAACTAAACTCAATTCGTCATTTATTTAACAACTGCAAACTATTTACAGCTTAAGCTATAACTGTTATATAGCTGGTAGTAAGATTTCCCAAGGGCAATTGAAAATTCATTTAGTAAATGACTCGATCACGTGCCCAAAGCAGCACAGAATTTACACGAATTATGTCGAGAAAGAAAAACAAAAAAAGGAGTAAATATTTTGACAATTAGCGGTCAATGGTAAAGGCTTTTAAATGTACATTTAATTGACTTTCTACGTCTGTCTGAAACTTTAAGCGAAATTATATGTAAAGTGAGTGTCGGGGGAAATGATACGATACCTCTCACTGTAACTTCTTTCAATCCTATTAAAACTATGTAAACCTTTTATTCTCCTGTAAAGTCTACAAACACGTGCCGCAAACTGAAATGTTATCAACTCTGACTGGTTAGTTGGTCAGTTTAGTTGAGAACACTTTTATTTGAATTGTTTTAAAATCTTTTGCGTTGATATGTGTTCGATTTGTTTGTTGTTATAACTATGAAATTCATGACTTTATCAAAAAGACATTTTCTGAATATTAGTTCCTGTGCTGTCCTGTCCTGTCTTGTCGCCTCCTATTCTCTTCGGCACGTGTTTAATGCCGGTAAGCGTTCAACATATCCTGTCTTTACTTTACTTTACTTGTTAATTTGTTAGTTTGTATATTTATATGAAGGAGGAAATCATCAACTCTCCTAATAATGTTTTTGTTGTTTTTATATTTATTGCTACTTTATGGTTACATTAATGTAACATTTATTAAGCGTTGAGAAGAAATTATTTGTTCAAGTTGAGACAATTTAATGGAACGGAACCAATTGTTTAAGTACTGCAGGAGTGTTTGATAGTTGATAAAATTTTTGACGTTTCTTCAATTACACCCTACCCTACTTGTATGATACACTTTTTTATGATCTAATCACAATTATTCATTTAATTGTGATAAACTTGGATCCTAATGCATCTGCTTTAGGACATCTTCTCATATAAGCTTTTATTCCAAAATAAATTTTTATATAAAAATAAGAAAACACTAAGCTCGGCTTAGGCCAAATTCTACGGGCATCTCCATATCTACAGTGGGCGTGGCAGGTATCTTTTTTTTAGGACTTTAAAAATAGTGCAAACATTAGGTAACAATTTCTGAGCCAAAAAAGGTCTTTCGTAAATTATGAGCGTTTCTGTTATTCTGCCCACTTTTTTGGCACTACCGCCGGATTACACGAGAGTTTCCATGTTTTTTTCTTACACTATGTATGAATGTCTGATTCACCTTAGTTGTGTCTTTCTGTCCGTTTGCTTTATAAGTGAGAAAGGTTATAAATTGTTGGCTAAAAATAGAGGAACAATTAGATTGACAGCTTAAATGTTTTTATGGGATTCTTTTTTTGTAATGGTTATTGTTACTTTTTACAAGGTCACTATAATCATAAAGAAATTTCTCTATTAAGTGAACTCGTTCGCTTCAAAACACTTTTGTATAATAAGTAAAATGAATTATTTTCCCCACTTTCACATAAATATTAAGGATCCTTAGATAAAATACATTTCGCTAATTGCAATTTATAGCATAACACAAAAAACTAAGCAAAATTTTATTTATTATTTGCTATAAATAACTTTTGTTCTGTTCCAATGCGAAGAATTTGCTGCAAAGAGAGAAAATAATTTGCCTTTAAATATAAGCCGCAACGCAGCAGTAATTTGCAAATTATTCTTTTTTTATTTTACCATAATTTTTTTACTTTGGCTGCAGTACAATTTAAATTTCGTCTATCTAAAAAAAAAAAAAAAAACAAAAAATAACAACCTAAAATGCGGCCTTTAAACTTTCAAGGTCATGCGAAAACGTTACAGTGAAGAATTCATTGGAGGTCTGCTCTCTATAATCAACATAAACACATAACGGTAACAAAGTTAGAGAATGAGAAGTTATCTTGGCATTTGCTATAGAGTACAAAAGTGATCAATTTGTTTTGTATGAGGGCTCATAACTCTACATTCAATAACTTTGCAAAATGCTTTTTTATCATGACTTTTCAATAACGACATAACAATTTTTGTATTTTAATAAAACCATAAGATTAAAAGATTTTTATGATCTGTTAGTGGCAAAATATCAGTAAAAATTAACATTTTTATCATGGTAAAGTGTACAAATTAACAAACATTAATGCTGCAATTCTGAGTCAATGAAAGTCTTTCTGAATTTCTTAGAAAAATCATCTTCAGCGATGAAATAAATTTTATAAGTAATTTAAATTTTAAATTTTATACGACAACAACAAACCCATATGCGCATCAGAATTCTCCATTACAATCACAAAAATTGTTGTGGATTTCAAGCTATAAGTGTGATTGGACCATATATTTTCATTAAAGAAAGTGATCGCCATGTTACGATCAATATAGTTTGCTATCTTGCTGTGTTAAAAGTAATTCATGTACTATACTTGAAATGAATGTCAGCCCGAAATTTTTTTATTCCGTATTTTATTTGAATACAAAATTGTTGTGTCCTTATTGGAAAACTCTCACCGAAACTGAATTAATTGTCATATTTGTCTCTCTTAATAAAGAGTGAACGTGGCAATAAACGTATTCTATTGACAAACATTTCAGCAATATAATCCTATAAAGCATTAACCAAACGGTCACCAAAGCTGATAATGGAACTCCATAAAGCCTTTATTATACTATTAGAGTCACTTGAAGTACCGTGTTTAGTGAAATGTTGAAAAATCAATCACCAAACACATTCATGTGTCATACATTTCTCTCACTTAGATAAATACTGTCATGCATACTTATTAACTTATTTAACAAATAATCTTTTGGTTGATTGGTGTGGACACATATTTTAATGAAGCCTTTAACTACAGCGTTAAACTGTTGAGTTTCATTTATTTTTCTTTTAATATTAACTTGGATAATATTTCCTTTACTTTAAAATCTTGTTGTACATATTTAACATGTATGTATGTGCAGCTATCTACATATGCTATGTATGATAAAAAATTGTACACCTATTCATATACAAGTTTAGGTGCGTGTAGCGGTATGTGGTCACGCTAGTTATAAATGAAAACATTACCGTACAATATATTGCGTGACTTGTTCGATATAGATTCGCTTAAAATTACATTAAAAAGATTTTTTCTTTCGCAATTTTTACAATCACATACAGTACATACATACATACGTATAAATACTAAATATGACATTTAGAAGAATTTTATAAAAAAAATTATATTCATAGCACACAAAAAAACAAAATCTGACAAATTTACACGTTTCGGAATTATTTTTAGTAAAATCATATTTTACTCACACTTTTATATACACATGTATAAATAATATATCAATTCCGTTTTATGAAATGCATAATGTCTGCTAATTATATATATATTATATATTTTTTATATATACAAAAAATTATTTAAAAATGAAAATGTTTTTCGTATAACGATTAATTTTGTGATGTAAAGCTAGTAAAAATATACTAATCAGGTTCATCAGGTTCCGAAAACACATTTATGTGCAAAATTTTACTAAAAAATAGCAAAGATTACGATCTAAAGGTTATACGAAAATCAATGATGGACACATGAACATTGTTTGAATCTTATTCTGCCCGACCCTGCTCAAATCCTGGATGGGCTACATTTTACTATATGCACCAAATTTCAACTTCGTAGTGCGAATTTTTTGTGGTTAATAGATAAATTTTTGTCGATTGTGGGCATGGTTGTTTACATATTTATCTTTATTATATAATGAACTATCTACATCAATTCAGATCGATGTTTAAATTTTTACGACTATAAATATTTCAACAACAAACTGAAACATGGACATACGGACAACAATCAATTGAATCTGTTATCCGTTAAGAATATATGTTTTCCCATATTAGATATTGTG
This sequence comes from Crataerina pallida, assembly GCA_949710015.1. Lineage (NCBI taxonomy): Eukaryota > Metazoa > Arthropoda > Insecta > Diptera > Hippoboscidae > Crataerina > Crataerina pallida. The sequence goes on along the minus strand of OX453290.1, from coordinate 27,275,421 downwards.
CTCAACAAATATTTCAATGAAATTTGGTCTATTTAAAGGTGTGACCTCTTGAACGTAATATAAGTTGAAGTATAATTAGAACTCCTTTACATAAAAAGCTTTTGTTGAAAATGAGTTCTTATATAAAAAAAAATAAAAGGACCCATCTTTCATTATTAATTTATAGTAGCTATCCATTCAGTATCAGTTATAAAATCGAGTTAACCTAACCGTCTGTCCATCCATGTACATTTATGCGTATGCTATAGATCCTATTTTTGGAGATATTTTTATCAAATAACGATTATAAATATTCTAAAAGGGAAATTCTATTAATATTAGACTGAATTGGACCAATTGGGCACCCAATATAAGATTCTATTATAAAAAGAAATATTTGTGTGAAAAAAACTTAATTTTTAAGATTTTTTTTGAAAAATTTCATGAATAACAGTTATTTAGCTTAATAAGAGGCTAATTTGGACGCGATCAGAACATTTTTACAATTCCTTGAACAAAATAACAAAAAGCACAATTTTGTGAAAGTGAATAATGTAGAATAATGTAGACGTTATGGTCGGACTTGTAACCTAACCTTTACTTTAGTAAATATTATCCGTAGCCTGACATACAGACGAAATTTTTTATAACACAATTTTCGAAATTCATAAAAATTTTGTTATTCACACCATTTTTAATGTATTTTTTTTACAGTATAGAGTTTGATTTGAAAAAACATATTCGCAAATATCTGTTATTACCATTTTTCACACAATATATATATTTCTTGGTTATACTTAAGATTAGGGTGTGCTTAGAATTGCTCATGACAAGTTTTTTTTTTGTTTCGTTTTGTTTTCTCTTTTATTCCATTTTGTTTTGGGATATATGAAAATCCGCCATTTTGTTAGTGTCGTTATTGTAATAGTTTCCATTCCATTAGTTAACTACCCTTAGAAAGGAAATTGTTTTGCATCTTTTCCTTACAAAAGATTTGTTTTGTCTGCAAATCTTCTTGAGAAAAATGAATGAAATTTAAAGAGTAACCATTATTTATTTGTAGTAATATTGTATTTAAAGTTTTTTTGCACAAATTTCTTCTTCACTGGTGTGTAAACTGTACATTGAGTTTTTTTTTGTGTATTTTCCGCAACCCCTGACGAAAAAAAAAGGTTTTATTTTCTTCGTCATTTTCTGACGCTCCCTTGGCAGTGGCCAAAAATAAAAACAAAATACATACACTCATACACACTTTTATTGTCATCAAATTGTGTATAAGGATGAAAAAGTTAACCATCTAACAATATTGTTTAATGACACATTGTCTGACGCACCCGGTTTTTCTGCCTCAAACAAAAACAGCAGCAACAACAATAATAAAAGCGAAACTATTCAGACTACGGCAATGTACAGCTATAAACTATGGATGAGTGTTTTGGAAATGGGCCACATACTTACACACACTCACACACTTAACTGTGCTTTTATTGCAAGTGTGTACATATCAGAGGGTTGTTGGCAACAAAGGCAAAACAGGAAAAAGGCAAAATAACGCAAGATATAGAAAAATGTGAATTGACCCTGACTTGCGCAGTTTTCAACAACAACAACAAGAACAACAACAAATATAACATTTCAGCTAAAAGCACTTTAAATTTTCTTTATTGGAAATTTTTATTTAAAAAAAATTGTTTAAATTTAAACTCACTTTAATCAAATTCTGCTGTAATTCATTAGTTAACGATTAAATATAAATAATTAATAAGTAATAAGTTAGATATTGGGAGTGAAAAAATTCTTTCTGTCTCAGTTTAGGTAAATAGTATTTTCATTAAAATCGGAATATAAACATGCCCATGTTACATGCAGCCTATTAAGCCCGTTAATGGTAACAATCTTTCAACTACAACAAAACTTTAAGAATATTGCGGAAGATATATAATAAATACTATTCTGAAAGGAAAAATTGGGTGTGGTTTGGTTCTTAAGCACTATTTCGGAGCACCGCATATCATCTACTCTACGGCACCTTTTTTTCTATACACCTTCCTCAGACATTGATTTAAGATAAAATGTCTTAATCTAGACGAATCAAATAATTGTTTTAATTGCTCTATGTAGGAGAGGTTTGTCATTCCCTTTATAATACTGAGAAGGAGGCATCAGAGGCCTTTCAAAATATATATATTCTTAATCAGCATGAAAATCTGCACCAATTCAGGCGTATATAATCCAAGTTTTCTTATTCGAACTGCTTATGATTGTAATTTTGAAATATTAAGCTGAAATTTTCCGCAAACATTTGTAAAATCGAATAAAATTGGTCAAAAGTCACGTCCATTATCTATGAAAGTCTATTAATGAGGCTGATATTAAAATGAGCCTACTTCGGTGCGATTTGTGTGGTAGTTGTGCGGTAAGGTGGAGTAGTTGTGGTCGTGTGGCCGTGGGATTCATTGCCGTCGTTCCTTAGTTTAAAAAAATTGAATTAAAAAGTTAAAAATATTTATAATTAATCCACCATTTTACAAAAAACCGTATTTAATTCAAAATCTAATTTAGAATGTAGTTGACATATGTATACATACTTGCTAGACCCACGCCTTTGTATATAGCTAAAAAACCATATCTAACATATCACCTTGGCCAGTTAGTTTTTTATTTCCTTTTTTCTTTTAATTTCATAAAAATAATAAATTTATTTAAAAAAAGGCAGCATGTGCCTTAAACGGCAAAAAGGTCATAAATTTTATTATCATAGTAATATAAAACAGTAATCACGGTCTAAAAGGTTTTTTTTAATATATTTTATAAGAAAAGCAATGCTCGCTCGCTCACTGCACTCATAAAAACATGATTATAAAATAAGAAGAAACAAATAATTTGATTTATTTCAAATTTTCAATACCCTCCATTTTTACATAGAAATGATGGGCGGGGGCAAATACGTACCACGCCCACACTTATGTATGAAGTTAAAATTTGTTAAACATAACTGTAAGTATATCATTTGTTAAAAATAGACATCTTCAGTTAACACACATGCTCATAATTTAATAAAATATTTTTGTGCTGAATTCAACGCGAAAGTTGAAACTATAGAAGGTGTAATTAAGTACATGCCACACCTGTTGTTTATATGTGCATGTGAAGGGTATTTAAGATTTGGTCTAACTTTTAGAAAAGTGGACATACGGACATAGTGAGAAAAGTCTATTATTCTTCTACAACCATATAAGAATGATTCGTTTTAACAAATATTGAAACTTGAATCTAAAACCGCGTCCATTCGTTTGATGTTAAAATGCTGACACATTACTAGACACATTATTAGATAACATTATTTAAACCTTTGGTTTATTGAAAACGGAAATGCCTTACGACAGTACCTTCGGCAGAAATCCCTCTCCCAATCTTATAACGATTCATCTGATGACTCTTTTGAGTTGGGTAACTCAAAGGAAATAACACAAGTTTCCGTGCTTCATATTATCAAGCGGCTTCAGTTCTTAAGTTAATTTGATCTTGTAAGTTAAGATATCGGCGATGAGCTGTATGAGCTTTACGCCGACATTGACATAGTTTGTCGCATAAAGATTTAACGTCTGCGATGGCTAGGTCATCTCGGCAGTATGGACGAAAATGCTTCAGCCATGACGATAATGAAGTTAAGAAATTTATGAAAAAATTCAACATATTGCGGTTTAAAAGATTTCCAAAGTGTGAAATTATACACTAAATAAAGCCAACGATAGCATTAAATAAATTTTAAATAAATTAAATTAAATTAAATAATTTTCGTAAAACTTTTCATTTCACAAAAATTTAAAGTTTTTTTTATATAAAAATTAACTCTAATTGCAAAGTACCTTTCATAAGTAATAAAAGCTTTTCCTTTACTTGCAATAATAGCAAGAAAGTAGGAACTTTGTATGGTGACTTATTGTAGCAAATTGTGCCATGCGAATATAATAAAAAACAAAAAACAAACAAAAAATAATAATAATAATAAAAATAATGATTTAACAAATGTCGCAGCAGTAACTTTTCATTACTTTCTTACATAAATATATAGTATGGATGGGTACAGGTACTAGGTACCCGTGTGTGCAACATTGTAAAACTTAAAATAATTTTGCCTTTACTACCCTACATATGTCATAAATCAAATACAAAATTCATCCACATCTATACACTATAGAAATAAATAAATTATAAAACCTAATGGGAACAAGTAAGAAAATGATATTTGTGGGGCTTAGGCCAAATTTTAAATACCCTCGACATTTACATACAAACAGTGGGCGTGGTATGTTTATATTATGGATTATTTTTTCTTTACAACTGATTAAAAATATCAATATTTTGTAAGGTCTCCGATGCCCCCTATTGGATGTTACAAATGGAATGAAACACCTAGTATACCCTTCAGCTTATGTGGAGTATAAGTGTAACTGAAGTAGGTGGCAAAAACAAACCAATATATTCGAAATATAAATTTTACGCTTATAATTGTTCTTGAGCCAATGAAAGCTAACAGTAAATATTGTCTTGGGACATTTAAATTACATATATTATATATATATATATTGTATGTATAAATATCTGTGATATAATTCTATATTGTTATTGTTAACTTACTCAACTGTTGTGCATTCGATTCGATTCGATTCTCTAAATATACACCGCACAATAAACTTGACAATGTTGCCATGGTTATGATTTGTTTTCCATTCGATGCAATAATATTTTATTGAACAGAAAAGTATTTTTATATTGATTACTCGAACAATGATAACAAGAACAAAAAATACACCAAAGTAAATGAAGTGAAACAAATGTCACAAATGAAGCGAATCGTCAAAATTTATTTGACACTAGTACAGTTTGACAGTTGCAAAAAATAAATATATGACATAACAAATTTAGAACAAGAATCGTCATAAGGAGAAGATTTTCTATTGGAAATATATTCACATTTCGTTTCTTTGTTTTTTTGCTTTTTTCAGTTGTGATGCATAAGGATAAAGAAGAAAATAGTGTTGGCGGAGGTGGCAGTGGTGCTGTTCTACCTCATATACACACTCATGATGTTTATCGTATACGCGAGTTGAATGCTTTCGAGCATGGTCTCTTGGATGGTGATATGTTCCTGCAGGTAACTAACCAAATACTTGATATCTAAACGATAATAATAAACTGATTTAATTTTAATTTTTATCTCAATATAAAAAATGGGCGTGCCATATAAGTATTTATGCCCTCCATAGTTTCTTTATTACGTATGAACTAATCAATCAGATGGACGCTTTTAATACATATTTTGCCTCTTGGATTGATAATGCTGATGTTCAATATAAATTAAAACAAAATAGAGAAGTTCGGTTAAGACCGAAGCTTAAATACCCTTCACCTTCTATAATCCTCTAAAAAATAATAAGTAAATAAGTAACTATTTCAAGTACTTACGTAAATAATGTTTTTTTTTTTAAATTATAGGCGTTTGCGTTATTCAATCACGCTCATTTTTGGCACAATTTTGGATAACGGTACTACTTATATATATACCAACTTGATAGGCATAGTATTATGCGATATATAATTTTTTAAAGATACAATTTTTTTGAGGTATATTGAGATTTTCATTTATTGTGGGCGTGTCTCTTAACCGATTTTGCTCAATTTCAATACGAAACAGCGAAATTGAACTAAGAATAAGTGTGCCAAGTTTCAATTTGATATCTCAAAAATTACGACCGTGAGCGTGCCAACAACAGACGGACACACGAACGGACATGTCTCAAACGATTTCTCTTTTCATGCTGATTAAGAATATATATGGTTTGTGGGGTCTCCGAGGCTTCCTTCGATGTGTTATAAACGGATTCTCAAAATGAATATACCCTCTTCCCTAAGGTGGAGGGTATAACAAATATATTATATTGTTAAATGTGAGCGTGCCTTGGTTGATTTTGTTGAATTGAAACTGAAACTGAAAATATCCGGGAGCAGTAAAAAGAGGCTATATTTGGCTTTATCAATGGTTGTTTACGGGCGTGACAGGTGCATTGTTACATATTTTTTGAACGCTTAAAAGTGCGAATCCTACATAAACCTAATTTTTTGTAAATTGTAGGCGTGTCCTTTTCCTAATGCCGATTATTTTGAAAACATTGATATAAAAAATATTTAATTTTAATTTTATTCATAAAAATTTGTGGCCACAATAATTTTTTGTTATTAGTGGGCGTGGCTCTCAATAGATTTTATCTATTTTTATGAAATAATAAAACTGTCTGCTTGCTTCACCTATTACAGAAGTGAACTTCAGTTATAATTAATATTTCTTCTTCTTCTTCTTATACAACATATGAAGTGGAAAATTTAAATGCACCTGCTTTTTTGCAACCCTTTTATTATTATTTTTTTTCGTCAAGAGAACTGCATTTTCAATGATAGCAACACTGTTGTATTGGACAACCTTCCACCCATTCCCTAAAAAATATGCAAAAAACCACACCAACAACAAAAGCATTTTTCAATAAACGAGTGGCTGCATTACAAACTGACAGCTCACGTTGTCAATTTGACTGACAATTGCACCTTGTGTAGGCACACATATAAATAAATAAATATATGTATGTGTAGCGTGTACCATGGTATCCTGTCGGGGATATGGAAATATGCCAAAAGTGCATCAATCACAAAAAAAAAAAAAAAAAAACTTAAAAACAGTTAATAAATCATATACATTTGGTTGTTGTTGTTGTTAATATTGTTTCTTTTATTCTTTTATTCTTACAACAAATACTGAAAAGAATTGTTGTTGTTATTATTTCGTGCTTTTTTTCTTATCCAAAGTCCTTATAAGAAAGTACTAATTGTTGAGTTGCACAATTGTGCACTTCCGGCCATATTTGTCCTGACACATCACGTTTCTTCAGTCAATTCAGTTCAGTTCACTTCAGTTTCGTTCATGCCTAACTCTACTCGGCCATAATAAACTTATTTTTCACTTCTTTATCATACAAGTGTGTAGAGGCGTGCTTGCAATATACTTTCTTTTATACTGTTATATATGTACAAAAATGGCAACAAATATTAGGCAGCAATCAGGAAATGCACTTTTGTATGCAATAGTTTTTGTTTGTTTGTTTGTTTGTTTGTTTGTTGTGTGCTCTTGTATAGAGTTTTCACATTTTGTGCATGATTTTATTTTTAGTGTTTTATTATTGCTACTGTTTGTTGTTATTGCTTTTGGTTTTTTCCTTTTTTTTTAAGTTAATTTTTGGTTCAATTCTGTTTTATATAGAGTTTTATACCTGTTGCCCAACATGGCATATATGATGTGTGTATAGGCACTCAAACACACAGACACATATATATGTGTAGAGCGATATATGTATTAGTTTTTAGTTTTGAATTCTAAATAATGGTCGCGGTCACATGCATTCACACACTCTCACACAAACACACATACTCATATATAATCACTGAGTGTAACTCAGTCAGTCAGTCAGTTACTCAGAGTTTAATCACTTCAAAAAATGGCATTTTGTCACGCAGCAAATGTTACAATAACTTGCATGCATGTGTTGTTGTTTTTTTTTTTTGGCTCTATGTGTGTTGAATGTTTAGGCCCAAGTGCAAGTGCAAGCTTAATCGTGTGTCTATGTTTATTCGGTTTTTATTCTCTTTTGTAACAAGTGAACTTGCTCAGAGTTTTTCTTTATTTTCCTTCTTTTTTTTCTTATCACAATCGCCGCATTTAAGTCTATTTAAATGTTTAGCGTTTTTTAAATAATTAAAGTTTCTTATGTAAACTAAAATGGTATTTTATTCATAAGAAACTTTTATGGTCGTGCGATAAAGATAGAGAAGGAAAAATGTCTACGAGATATAAAAAAAATTTAATATTTGTATGAGAAGACATCTCACAATAAAAGAAAATGTTTAGTTTTCTGTCTTGATTAGGTGAAAAAATATATTCAATTCCCGTCATGCTAAATGGCAACTATTACAACATAATAAATCATAATTCTGATATAAAGGAAATATTGGTGAAACAAATTTTTTAAATCGTTTAAAAAATAAAATAATGTTAGTGTCAATGGCTTCTCTTTTCTAGGATATTCGATTATAAAAATCACCAAATATTGTTGTAAAGTTTATGTAAACTTCGAAGGGCCAAGGGTTTTATATTCTGCAAGCATTCTTTGCATGAAATGAACGTCAAATGATCTCAACACATCAAAGCAAATATCTAAATAGTTTGTAATCCGTCAGATCTAAAAATTAAGGAAAAATAACTAAATTTTTATACCGTGTACCACTTGTATATTAAGTTTTTGTGAATATTTGTATATTTGAATCAATTTAACCATATCCGTCTGTTCGTCTGTCTGCTCAAGAAAATTTGTTCTTAAGCTGCAGGTTGCATTTTTAAAATATTTAAATGAAATTTTATACAAGCACATTTTATGGCCCAAAAAAGAATCTCTATTGAAAATAACCTAATTTCAATCACTTTTGTCACCCCCTTCCCATATAACGAACTATTGTAAAGAAAGTCTTTATACGGGGAAAATTTCCAATTCTTTATATTTTTTAAAGAAATTGAACGTAAATTAGCTAACTATCTTAATAATTAACTGCAAATTTGGACTTGATCGCACCATTTTTAGATTGTCTTTCCATACAATGATATTTCACGAAAAAGACTTAGAAGGCAATGCCTCACGTCTGTGCGTACAAATAAAATAATTTTAGCATAATTTGTTTAATTAACATAACTAAATATAACATTTTCACCAATATTCAATTTAATATTATTTTGACAATAACTAAAAACTCGTTAGACCTAACAGCGTAGTAGATCGTATGCACAGTCACTAACGTTTCAACATCAACCGCATTAAACTCCAATTTATTGGTGCAATAAAAAAAAAATAAAAAAAAAAAAAAGCATTCTTTTTAATAGGCAACAAACATTTACAACAACTCATTACATGTTATCTGAATACTTATGATCTATGATAGACTGATAGTCCATCATAAACTCATATTTTAATAATATTTTCATAAAATGTTCAGATGCAGAGTATTCAGAATGCTTTGGTATTATATAAAAGGAAAGACATTAGACATGTTAAGACATGCATCATAACGATAACAACAATAATAATATACATAATAATAGATACAATAACAATCGCAATGATATAAACCATCAACACTCATCAACAACACTGAAGAAATCTTTAGTTCAGTGATAAAAACGCGGTTCAGAGAGTTTTTTTTTATATATTGTCTTTTCTTTATAATCAAACTAATACACAGAAAAAGAAATGAAAATGAAAATGTTATTGTTGATCCGATATTCTAATAACCTACACCACTTACTTATACTTTTTAATTAGTTGAGTTAGATTAGTAAACGCGACACTTTTTGAAATACGAAAATATGGAAAAGGGTTCGATCGGGTCTAAATTTTACACAGCTAATTATTAAGCTAGTTAAATATGTTTTTTTTTGACAAATTTCTCCTGTCAAAGGCTCCTCTTTTAATATATCGTTATATGGGAAAAATGGCGGAAATTAGTCCATTTCGATAGGGTTTCTTCTTAGGTTAAAATAATTTATAAAATAATAAAAATAAATTATCCAAAAATGCGACCAATAGCCAATGGACATACACACGTACAGACGGACATGGTTAAAACGATTCAGATTTTGTATATGAATCAATCGGTATCATTGAAGATGAATGTACTATTTATCATTTAGGAGTTGCAAACATTCGCACAAACTTAAATACTGTTCAAATCAAGTGGTGCAGAGTATAATAAAGGTTTTGTATAAGGATTCAATGATGTATGCAGTTGTGTTGTGGTGATGGTAGTACAGAGATTACTCCAACCCACCATCATTAAGCATCCGTTTTATTAAAGGTTTAAATATCTTGGCTAGATTGTTGTTCCGACAAGTATCACTTTGTTTTGTGCTGTTTTGGTGGCTGGATGTTTTGCAGCAGCGGTTATATTCTGTGATCTTTATGATGATTATTGATGAGCTGGTGAGGTTGCGAGGAAATGCTGCTTTCGGCATTGACATTCATACCAATGTTGTTGTATTGTTGATATGTTTTAATGTTTAAAAACTCTCTCACCGTGTACTGATGCATTTTAAATTATGACGCCACTTAACATTTATGATGGTCTTCTAAATTGTATGGAAACGCTAAGAATACAAAATATATTATATAGCATATAATGCCAGCCGTTCAGCTTTTGGTTGAATTGCTCTTTAGCCAAAGTCAAAGTCAAAGTTAAAGGTAAAGGTAAAGCTGAGGCGTTAATGATCCATGCTGGGCCTTTATTGCACACAATATAAACTGAAGTTTTCCTTTGAATTTCATATTATAGTTGCTGTTGTTGCGGCTATTGTTGTTGTTATTAATGTATGTGTTTGCTTGTGCGTTCATTTATATTTACCCAAAATGTGTGTGGTTTGAACAATTTGTACTCATTTGTCTATATCACATGTTTCTTCGGTACGTTCACCCATTGCTTTGTACCTTCATCCATCCATCTATAACTTCGGATGTAAAATATATGAATTTTCTTGCCTTCAAGTGATTTTTAAATACTCGCCTATTAATTACTCTCTTTTATCATCATTTTTATACGTTATATATGAATATTTTTGTTGTTTAAGATACGTACCTAGCAGGCTGTCAGGTGAGAAGTGTAAACATCATTTATCAAACTGCTTTGATTGAGATAAAATCAAAGTATGAAAAGCTACAATTGACTTGGGTTAAATCGTGACCTTTTGTATGTTTCGGCATGAAATCTATGACTGGGCGTAATTTAATTATGTTTTTTTTTTTTTCTTTAATTAAAACTAATTAAAATGGCATTTGTCTGTTTTACAGACAAATGTTTTTAACACAAAACATTTTTTTTTTTTTTTTGCTTTTTAAAGCTTTCACAGAGAGACCTTAGAGACCCTGCAAAGTATATATATTCTTGATCAGCTAAGAAATCTAAGTTCGTCCAGGTGTTTTTTGTTGTTGGCACTCTCAAAGTCGTAAATTTCCGCATATTGAGCTGAAGATATTCTTACTTGACGTATAAAATGTATGTACAGGTAGTGTAATAAATACACAAACAGTGAAAAGCCATGCCCACAATATACAAAAATCTCTTATTTGTAAGCGTAACATGGCATTGGTTACAAAGATTTGGCTTTAAATAAATGTGAGCGGCTCCTATGATATTCATCTCCAAAGCAAACAAAGAGCGAAAGATCGGCTGAAAACATTTTCGCATAAGTTTTTTTCGATTCTTAAGCAATTTTGTTCATTGATTGTCTGAAAAAAGGCAAAAAACAAATCAATTCTGAATATTATTATACAATACAGTGTTCGTTTTCACCATTTCATTCCGTAAATTGTTCACGCCACCTGAATGAGCCTATTTTAATAAATCTCTGAAGCTATAAGTATAAACCTCCAAACTTGGGCACTTTCTTAACGAGTGGTACTTAATGAATTGAAAATTGTAGAAGGGATAAGCAGATATCACTGGTATGAGATTTTGTTTCATATGTTTTCTTTTCTCCACAGAATAATTGTACACTTATCGGTATGGTATGTTAACCACCTTTCAATTTCTATCATAATAAATATAATAGTTTGGTAAAACTGGGTCATTTGTTTCCACAAAGAGGAGCATATGAAATGTTGTTTCATTTCATAGATTCTACTTTCATAGAAATGGAAAAAAGAGAAGAAACCAAAAAAATAATATAATGAAGATCGTATGAAATGTTCTTTCGTTTGCTTTTGACATTGTCTTATCCATCATCAATTTTATGCTCTCTATATATTTATGTTTAATCTTTATATTTTTTTATAATATTATTAATTAAAACTATTGCATTGTTATCAAAAACATCATCATCGTCAGCTTCAGCAGCAACATTTCATTGTAGAAAAGAAAATAAAAAAATGATATTTAAAAAAAATTCACAGAGCGTGAAATTAAATAGAAAAATAAAACAACATTCATACATACTTACCTACATATAAATATATCTAATAATAAACAGACAGATCGTGTACTTCTTATATAGACATGGGTGTGTGTGTGTGTGTGTGTGTGTGAATGAGATTTGAATTACATTACAGATAGAGTTGAGATAGAGTTGTGTGGTATTGTTTGGAGTCATGTTATGTGGCTGAGCTTGTATTTAACTTTAGACTTAAGCTTGGTGTCTGTTGAAGTGTCGGTGTTATTGTTATTGTTTTAAAGTCATCTGTTTAATATTTATATAAATATTTCTAACGGTGCCTGGGTATAAACAAAAAAAAAAAAAAAATTGTACTAACAAGTTGAATGCATAAATATTTATGAAAAGTTTATAAGTATATATAAAAATACAAAATCCAAAAAAATAATAAACATATTTATTGTAAAATTTGCCATATTATTATGACTGCATAATAGACTGCAGTCTTTTAATTCGTACCTTCTCTTGTTAACTTGTTAGAAGAGAAGAGACAAGAGATTGACATTTGCCGCAGATTTTAAACATTTGATAAATGGTGCATATGGTTTGAACATATATGTATATGGGTTATAGAACTGAGCAGGCACATCTTAAATCCCCTTCATATCTAAAAGTCAATATAGTGGGCGTGACAAGTACTTATTTCCGGTTTCTATATTCTGTATTAACTTAGAAATCGATTTTTGTCTTAAAGAAATTTTTTTGTAAATTTTTAGCGTATATGCAATCCAATCACGCCCATTTTTGGCACATCAAATAATAAGCTAATTATAACAAATAACAAATTTAAAAAAAAGAACAATTTTTTTGATACTTAACCTTGAACATGCTTCACTTTCATATATGGAAAGTAGGCGTGGCATATATTTGAATACGCTCTCTTTCTTTTTGTATTACACATCAACTAACAAGATTTTTTTCTAAGCTAAATAAAGTTTTTGTAAATTTGAGGCGTGTCCTACGACGCCTATTTTTTAATAATATGTAGCTGTCCCAATTATAAGGAAGAATATTAAACTTTAACTTGACTCGACAAATTTTTATCGATTGTGGGCATGATTTTGAATTTAATTTGAAATCAGCTCTCAAATTGAATTCGAAAAATTTCATCTCAATATCTCAAAATTTGCAATCATAAGTCTTCCAACAAGAAACATACATTGGGAGAGAAATCGCCTCAGATTTTGGAGCTAATCAAAAATTTATATTCTTTATGGCGTCTTTGAAGCTTTCTATTGAGTATTGCGAATGGATCAACAAACTTTGTGTAGGTTGTATAGTTGTAGTAGTTAAAAGTACTTAAAAAAAGTTTCTGTTCATTAAATTTAGGATGAAAATCTTACACAAAATCAATTACTAAAGGAGAGACAGAGAGACGGACACAAATGGGCGTTTTGAGTTTAGTGATAACAATGTAACGTTTAACTCAACATTTGCTGCAAAAGTACTCCAAATAGTACAATAATAACAACAGCAATTTAAATCTATCATTAATCGAGTAATACACACACATACATATAGGTAATAATACCGCGACTACACATCATCACAGTTGTCAGAGATGTCAGTTTTTTTATTTTTTTTATTTTTTAATAAGTTTATAAAAATATCAATTAATAATTTTAGCACCTATTATATGGAATGTATACACTCTTTATATACAACTTGATTAATAAATGTACATAATTAGTAAGTGGTGTAAATCCATGTGTGTGTGGTTTAGGTGTGAACGGTTCTTTGTTAATTCTCAAAATCTAATATTCCGCATTTCAAAACATGGAAATTGTTTACGTTTAAAGTGCAATTAATTAAACAATCAGCACGTGAATTGGCAGATTTCAGTTTTTCGTTTTCAGTCTATTTTCTCGTTGCATTAGTTGTTTGTTTACCTCTGAAGATCTTTTTAATGAATTCTAATTATTAGTTTATTTTTCTAATTTTAATAATATACACTCAAAAGCCCAACACAACAGAGTTTATGAGAAGTAAGTTGAGCCAATTAATGCTCTTGCTGCCTTTTAGATCATACAGATAATTATTTAAACTATAATTATAATGTTTATGTGTGTGTGTGTGTTGTATTAAATTTTGTTTTGTTAATATTATACATACAATATTTTCATATCATTCATTTCATGGCGAATTCATTTTAAGATCATACACCACTACATGATTATTGTATGCAGCGGCGGCATATTATGGGCAAGCTATTATTATTGGTCTGCATTGTTAATAAGGGACGATTTTGGTAAAGTTTTTTATACCCTACATTAAAAATGAAGGGTATAATAGGTTTGACGATTCATTTGCAACAGCCAGAAGGAGATATCTGAGTCGATTTAACCGTGTCCGTCTGTCCATAAATGTAAATTTGTGATTAAGCTACATTTTTATTAATATTTCGATAAAATTTAGTATTATAACATGTACCGACCCAAAGAGGAACGCAAAGGGGAATAATTAATAATGGTTTGAATAGGACTATTTTTGGACTCTCTTCCCCTAAAAAACTTCTATCAGAATGAGTCTTTATATGACAAAACATTGCAATTTTTAATATTTTTTATATTATAGATGGAATGGCATAATTAATGTGGTATTAATGACTTTCCGCGTTTCGCCTTTCTTTACAGAAAGTTGATTATTTTTATACAAATTGTTTTTTTCTTGTTCTGATTGGACTGTTTTGATTCTTTGATATATTTTCATTTTAGGCTTTAAACGGTTTCCTAATGATACTCACCTGTGACGGTGAAGTGTTTTTTGCTACCCACAGCATTGAAAGTTATTTGGGATTCCATCAGGTAAATATAGAAAAGAGTTATATTCTAATTTTCCATCAAATGTGATGAAAGTATTGAGTAGATAATGTACACAGAATATAAATTTTTGATTAGTAAGGGTACTTTTTTTTTTGTCTATTCGCCTGTACACATATTTCAGTCAGTCAAGCTCGACTGATTGTGAATCAGTTCAAACTTTTACTTTCCCTGGTATAGTTGTAGGAAATTGATGGATTAAAATCATAACGGTAGATATTTAAAATTCCCTTTTTCATATGTAGTGAAAAAATTAAAAAAAAAACTTTCTTATTGATTTCTTTTCTTTTTATTGCACATTTTTTATTAATTTTTTTTGTAATCGAGTGTGTATGTTAGTAAGATAACCAAATGGAACAGTAACGCCCTCTTTTGGTATCTCAATTAAAACTTGAATTACTAAATGCGAAAGAAAAATTTCATTTTTGTGCGCAAGTAGTAGTAAACACCTCAATACTGTTGTGTGCTCTCAGCATTGTATTGTGCATGCATTTCGCATGAATTAGGTTATGGCTTCACAAAAACCAAAGCACAATACAATACAATACAAAAATAATAATAATAATAATAATAATGATAAACAAGTTTAGAGAAGAGGGTTCAACACAAACTCCAGTATAGGTGAAGATTTGAGTGTTACATAAAATAATTTTGTAATTATTGTATATTTGTTTTTGCCGTTTGGTGAAAATGTTTTTCAATTAATGTACAGCACACGTGAGAGAAGCTTACACAATCGCCACCACCCCTTTTTGAATTTATGACTCAATTGGTTAAAGTTATCTATGGGTAATGCAGAGAGAGCTGGTTTAAACGAAAATAAATGTACCTTGAAATGAATTCATTTCAGATGAACATTCATTTGCTCTTGTAGTAGATAATCTATATATGTATGGATATATGTGAGTGAGTGAGTGAGGCAAACACCCAAGTGATTGTTTCAATTTAGTGGACTGGACATGATTCATAAATTAAAAGAATACAAAACAACAGCAAACCAACTGAAAACTCAATACTCACCCTCTCTCTCATCCCTCCTTGTCTACCCTCCTTTAAACATAATATTTTTATATAAATCTCTCTTAAAATTCAATTTTTCTACAGTCAGATATTGTTCATCAATCGGTATATGAGCTGGTCCACTCTGAAGATCGTGAAGAGCTACAACGACAACTGCTGTGGAATTCTTTCTTACCCACAGATATGTCTAGCATGCAATTATCGGAAACGTTAGCTCCGGATAAAATCTTATATTTGGAACGTAGTTTTACTGTGCGATTTCGTTGCCTTCTGGATAATACTTCCGGCTTTCTACGGCTCGATATACGAGGTCGCATTAAAATTCTACACGGTCAGAATCGTAAAACCGAAGAACCTCCCTTAGCACTATTCGCCTACTGTACTCCCTTCGGTCCCCCTAGTTTGCTGGAAATTCCTCACAAGGAAAATATGTTCAAGTCCAAACATAAATTGGATTTCTCCCTAGTATCAATGGATCAAAAGTAAGAAAGAGAGAGATGGAGAGTGAGAGAGCCTCCTAATATCAGGAGGCCTGTTTCAATAGTTCATTTATTATTCTTTTTAGAGGCAAACATGTACTGGGTTATTCGGATGGGGAATTAATTAATATGGGTGGTTATGATCTGGTGCATTATGATGATTTGGCCTATGTGGCCAGTGCCCATCAGGAACGTAAGTATTACCATACCTAGATTGTTTATAGAATAAGTTAAGATGTGATTATATTCTTATTAATTCAGTTCTCAAAACGGGTGCTTCCGGTATGATAGCCTATCGTTATCAGAAAAAAGACGGCTCTTGGCAATGGCTACAGACCAGGTGGGTATTTTCTACTTTACAAAAAAACAAACTGCTTAACTCCTTCGCTGTTTTGTTAAATAGTTCTCGTTTAGTTTATAAGAACTCCAAACCCGATTTCGTTATCTGTACACATCGTCAGCTAATGGATGAGGAGGGTTTCGATTTATTGGGTAAACGTACCATGGACTTTAAAGTCAGTTACTTAGATACCGGCTTAGCTTCAACATACTTCTCTGAAGCTGATCAATTGGTTGTGCCACCAAGTGGTTCACCAAATTCGTTGCCGCCACCTGTAACACCATCACGTCCCAATCGGCGTTATAAAACTCAGTTGAGAGATTTTTTATCAACATGTCGTTCCAAACGTAAAATGCAACAACAAGCTCAGCAGTCATCCGCACTGGGGCAGGTAGGTTTATATAACCGAAGCGTAGTAATCAACAAAATTGTTTACATTCTTATTTGTCAGGTTACTCCGCCAGCTTCAGTAGTGGAATATCTACCCGATCCCGCGGTAGCTGTTGCTGCCGCCTATTCCAATTTAAATCCCATGTACACTACATCACCTTATGCCACGGCAGCAGATAATATTTACATGAGCACCTCTGTACATTCGACCAATTTCTATCCAGTAACTGAAAATCTTTTTCATCAATATCGTTTGCAAGGTGTTGGAGGCTATTATGCAGACTATCATCATTCTGGGGCACCAGCCCCCGCTTATGTCACCAACGGTTTCCTATCCTATGATGGTTACGCTATGACCTCTAAAGATGACAAATGGCAAGACACCGGAAAGTATTATAGCGGCTATAGCAGTGGTTATGGCAGTCCCACATCTACACCCCAGGTAGAATATTTAGAATAACGCTTCAACAAATAAAAGCGACATTTTTAAAACAACATTTCTAGCAAGTTTCTTTAAAGACACCAAAATCTTCACCACACGTCATGGAGGTGGTAACCTGCGCTACAGATGATACCTCTCAGTCAGTAGCCGGGGGAGGTACAATCAACAATATGGGAAATGAATCCACTGCCGCGAATGGTGCAACAATTGTGGTAACACCCAAAGTGGAAATGAATTCTCAAGATCCTTTTGAACGCCAAACCGTCCTAATGTGGGGCACTCAATCAAGTGGAATACCAATTAATAGTGTAAATACAATACAACAACAGCAATCACAACGTCTGACATCGACATCTACATTATCGAGTAACTCGGACCGTTCACCCCAAAATACACCGCTGACGAATGGTCTTTGCTATGCGCATGCTACCGATAGAGAGGGCAGCGTCAAATGGAATGGGTCGGCGCGACTAAAAGATGCCAAAAGTGTTTCCACAACCGAAAACTATCAATTGCAACATTCCACAGACTCCCGATTATATTCTTCTTCCTCACACAACACAACATCACCCCAGAGGAGACTAGAAGGGAGCAGAGATGGCAGTAGTGCAGCAGTAACACATAACACGGTGCCTAATAATTTAAATACAGTGGTGAACGTACCGTGTAATAGTCACAGTTCGGTGACGGCACTGGTATCAGAGACCACACCACCACCAACACTCGTTTCATCCTCAGTCACTACAGCAATAGCTAGCACAACACTGCAAACTGGCCACAATAATAATAATAATAGTAGCACTTTATTGTCGACCCCTCACCACCATCTCACTCATAATTTACAACATCAACATCATCCACAGCAAACACAACAAATTTCGCCCCATCAACGTCATCAGCAGCAGCAGCAGCAGCAGCAACAACAACGACATCAATTGCATACTAATCAACAGCAAAGTAACCGCTATCACGAGACAATGCACAACTCAACGCCCTATCATCAAACTCATGGTCATGCGCATGGCCATCATCACCATCATCATCATCAACATCCGCATCATCATCATCATCATGCACATCACCATCATCACAGTAGCGCTGCATCAACAGCCAATAGCACAGAGGTATGGAGTCCGGCAGCGTCGTATGCATCACAGTATGCATCGCAATATTTTTCGTATCATCACCACCACCATCATCAAGCGACTTCCACTACAGCACACCCCCCGCACATTAGTAGCAGCACTCAATAATTTATATACCGTAGCACTGAATATTTTAGAAACATTTACAGTTTTCTCTATTCTATGATTTTCCACGTTTCAAAAGTGTTTCTTTCCGTAGTCTATGTATTTGAAAATCACGTTTATGCACCCTTCTACAGCACTTTAACACAAATACGATTTATACACGATTTAATAAATTTTACTAACAATACTATTTTTTTAAAACCCTCTTCTGTTCTTTCCTTATGACTGACCGTTCATTGCGATAGATTTTGCTCAGTGAATCACAGCATCAGCAGCAGCAGCAACTATTACAAATGAGCACCTATGGACAACCCTTAACTTGCAACAGTATTGAAAATAATGCAACCACCACAGTAACTTTGGTAGCATCTAACGCTGCAACACCCTCCAATACCTCACCCCTACAAACACAAAGACCTCTGCCCGAAATTGGCAGTGTCTTGAATGGTTTCCATCACAGTGGTAGTCATTTAGCGAATGGTACAGTCACCGTCAGTACAACCCCTTATCATCAGTTGGCCATTATAGCGTCACCGATTGTTATTGCCACGTCCTCTGCTGCTGAACTGGAATCGGCAAAAGCAGTTTTGGGAAACGGTGACCCTAATACAGGGGAAGTGGCTCTGCAAACATTACACCCATGCCGAACTAGCCGAAGTAATGAAGGCGTCATAAACAACAGTGCCTTTAGAAACTCAACATTTAATAGTAGCAGTGGTGGTGGTAGCTTTAAAACCAGAAATACTGTTATGCCCTTAACTTATGCCACAAACGCTTATGTTATAGGAACAGCAAGTCCAGCGGTCACATGTGCCACTGCCACTCTAAGTGGCTTAGAACATCATCAGTCTGCAATTGATTGCAGTCCATTACTAACCTTTTCAGAAGTCACCAATACCCTACTAAATCAATAAGGGGATTGCGCAAAGAAAGCAATCACGTATACTTTAGATGAATTTTATTAAAACAACAAAAGATACATATATATGTACTCGTATATATAAAAGAAAAAAAATTGTAAAAAAACACTGAGAGAAATTATAGATTAAGAGAAAAGAATTTTAATCCACTACTACTTGGCTAAATATGCAATATTGGAAGGAACGGTTTGATGAACTATGTCCTTCTTTCATTTAATAGATATCATCGGTATATGAGATCTCTAGAATGTATTAAGAATCTACATAAAATTTTATTTCATAGCAAAACGTAAAGAAATCTAAAAAACTTGCCAAATTATGGACTATCTAATATCTTCCATAAAACTAACGCATGAAAACTCTCTTCTTTTATGAAAAACCAACAAAGTAAAGAATTTCATTTATTTCAAATATTATTAAATTCCATAAAAAATATTGTACTACCATATAATACATGAAAATAATTATCGTCACCCTTTTAAGATTCTAGAAAAACCATTTCGACAAAAGTCGAGTTTCACTTCTCCAAAAATAAAAATAAAAAAATTAAATAAATAAATAAATTACAAAGGTAATCAATATTGTATATATATAATTGAAAATAAAAAAATATTATTTTTCTGTGATAAATAAAAAATTTAAATATTTTATTATAAAAAAAAAATAACTTCTCCCATAGCTAAATAATCAAACAAACAAAAAGCTCAAATATATAAAAATCATCTATTAATAATATATACAACAAAACATATTGAAGAAAAGCACAAATGAAAAATTAATTATAAAATATCTCCTACAGTAGCTAACAATAGTTCTCTCAACCAAAGATTTATTATTCTATTCCCTTCCCGTAAAACAAGAAAAGAAAATTACAAATTAATTAATTATTTATGTATTATAGATAACATCCACACGAAGGTTGTTAATTCCAAATATATTTTATTATTTTATTTAACTAAACAAAAACAAAACAAAAAACAAGCAATTTATTAAAATGTTCTCCATTTTATGTCCTAATATGAAAATTAATTTTAATTGAAAAAAAATAATTATTAAAAAATAATAGCAATATTTCTTTTAGAGAGAAAAACAATTCATAAGAGATTCCTATTTTATTTTATTTTATTTTTTATTTTTTTTTTAGTCTATAATTTTTTTTTAGCCAAACTAGAAAACACAATAAAATAAAAACATACAACTTATAAAAATATAATTTTTTCTAGTCGGTAATTTATCACTGATTTTAAACATTAAATTATTTAAAATTATTAATTTTTTATTTTTTCAAAATTTTAATCAATATAAAATTTTTGTATCACACTTTTCGCATATTTTATTAAAAAAAAGTATTATTCTATAATTATAAACAAAAAATAATTTGTCAAAAATTTCTGATTAAAATTAAATTAATTAATTACTTTTAACTTTTATTTTTTTGGCATAAATTAGCAGAGTATTACATTAAATAAAAAATATACTTCGATGTATAATATAATAATTAATTATTATACTTTAAAATATAATAAAGTTAAAAAATAAAAAAAATTTAAAGTCACTACTAAAAAATATTTATTTGTTTTCTTTTCAATCGAATAGTATGAGGTCTCAATCGTTTTTAAGCGGTATTGTAATTAATTTATTGTGTGAAATATTTTTAAATAATATTTTTATAAAAAGTAAAAGTTATTTAATTAGAAGACGATGTAAATAAAGTTGTAATAATAAACAGATTTCACCCGATTGTGTGGACAAAATCTATTAACACCTCCAATAGGGAAGCGCGTGGAAATTTTAATATAATATTTATTATATTTTTGTGACGTCCCCATGTTCAATTACAATTTTAGCTACACACTAATTAGCGTTTTATTATTATTATTACATTTTTCCTCCATATTCAACAAAATTTAATATAAAAAACAAATAATAAACTTTAAATAAGTTAAATTGAAAAACTGTCTCATAGGAAATCAAAAATGAGATTAGTTACGAAAGAGTTTTGCTCCAGTTTAGAGAGGTTTTAATAAAATATATCAAAATTATACTAAAAATTTATAAATCAATCAAATTATGAATATTCTGGTGAATAATGAAGACATTGTACAGCAAATTACCGGAAATTTTGGACGATGGCAATTGCGTACAATTGTTTTGGTATTTCTATGTAAAATACCTACAGCTTGGTTTATGGCTTGTATTATTTATACGGCTCCAACACTTCAAAAGGGTGATTTTTATTGTCGACCCCAATCTTCATCGTTACTGAAGAATAATGAAACATCTAATCTTGAATCAGCTTGGATACGTATGTCTGATCCAAGCCTAAAGGATATACAGCGTACAGATCGGGAATTTCAAGTCAATGTTTGTCATATGTACGAAAGATCTCTGGAGAAAAGGTTCAAATTTACTCATGGTTCTAACTATACGAATCCTTTTGATGAACCACTAAAAAATCAATCCAATAATATAATTGTACCTTGTGATCACTTGGTGTTAAATAGCGATTACAAATCTTTAGTTATGCAATTCGATTTGGTGTGTTCACGTCAACTTTTGGTATCTTTGACTCAATCACTGCATGGCTTAGGTGCTTTAATGGGTGGTTTAATAGCAGTAATAGCTTTGAAATAGTGAGTAGAAAAGCCCCACAAGAAATTATTTATTTTATTTCATTTTTCGCCTCTTACTTTAGCATTAGCCCTCGTCACTTGATGCTGTATGGTATGTTGGGACAAATTGTTTGTGGCAATTTAACTGGTTTAGTATCCACATTTACTCTACACGTCTACTATCGCTGTTTGACTTCTATGTTTTGTGCCTTCATGTCCGCAGGGGGTCAATATATACGTAAGTTCTTTATATAGTGTTTAGATATTAAAATAATCATCCCTTGGGGGCATAACTAGTTACGCCCACTACACTATCAATAGTTATCAGAAGCTTAGATTTTTTGAAAAATGATAAAAATATTTTCTGTTACATTCGGACGATATATATAGAATACAATTCGCAAGCATAAATTATTTGTCTTTAATGTCTCGACTGGATATAGCGGGGACCCCCGACTCAAAGAGGTGGTAATAGAATTTCTTAATAAACACTAATACAAAGTGGGCTGTGTTGCAATATTCTATAGAAATGGAGGATACTAGAGCTACCAGACAGGTGTAGCATTATTATACATTTGGTCTAGAATTGTCTATATAGCAATTTAATGAATAATTCTTTCTTCAATCATACAACAATAGTGCTTTGAATTGATAGGAGATGTC
Source organism: Crataerina pallida (assembly GCA_949710015.1). NCBI lineage: Eukaryota > Metazoa > Arthropoda > Insecta > Diptera > Hippoboscidae > Crataerina > Crataerina pallida. The sequence continues at coordinate 27,252,431 of OX453290.1, read as the reverse complement.
CCCTATACACTGGTTTTATATATATAAATAAATCTATTTTTATTCTTCCAGTCTCTGATATAACGCATGGTAAAGCTCGCACTATAGTTATCACTTTATCGGAACTGTTCTGGTCTATTGGTTTAATATTATTACCGGGAATATCAATATTTTTCGATAGTTGGAGTCATTTATATGTGGCCATATCATCTTCTCTAACAATTTTGGTAATTTTATATCGGTAATCCCACATATTACAACTTTCTTTCCATATGTTTAAAAAAAAACATTTGTATTGTATTGCAGTTGGATTTCCGATAGTCCCCGTTGGCTTTTAAAACATCAACAAATCGATGCTACTCTGAAATTATTATTGGAATCGGCTGCATTTAATAATAGAGAAATACCATTAGATTTAGAAGATCAATTATTGGTATATATGGAAACATTACGTAATGTTGAACCAGTTAAATATTCCACCATTTGGCATAATAAGGGAACGCTAAAATATGTGATTTCCATTCATTGGGCATGGTCCACAGCTATTGTTTTATATAATGTTATGATATTAATGACCCGATCACTGGGCGTCACTCATATTCATGTTAAAACAGCTTGTTTGGGTAAATCTTTCAATGCTTCCTCTATAGAGTTATGTGTTTAATATGAACTTTCAGGTTTTGCTGAAATGTTGGGTGTCTTTTTGGGTTTATACCTAATATTATATACTCGTCATCGTTGGTTGTGGAGTGGCTATCTAATGTCAGCTGCTGGTTTAATAACATATTTCATATGGCTTGTACCCAACTCATGTAAGTGTTGATATATCATATATACTTCAACTTAATAAATAAACAATTTCATTTCAGTAAAAGAAAGTCGCCGCGTGGGCTTGGATATGATATTTTGGATTATATTGAAATTAGCCAATTCCGCCGTACTTTCAGTGTTAACTACTTGTTCAGGTGAATTAGTTTCCTTGGAACAGAGACCGGTTTTAATGCTTTCTACAACAACATTTAGCCGGTTTTGGTTAATTGTCGCCCCCTTTATATCAATTTTAATTAAAATCCATTATTTAATACCAATTACTATATTTGCTACTTTGGCTTTAAGTAGCGGTGTATTAATGTGTTTTTTGAATGTCAAGTTTTGGAATGATGAACAATGTAAAATACCAAAAATTCCTACACCAAATACTTATCGACGTAAATCATCGACGATACTATTGAAAAGGCGCAATTCTTCCATAACCGACCTTAATACAAATGCTATAGTTCAAGGTTTTAATAATCCATTAACCGTTAGTATAAGCGATTTATGGCATTTGGATCAAATGTTTAATAATCAGGGAGAAAATGGATTGACTAATGATATTAAGAATGATGTTTCATTAAAAGAAGAGGAACATTTAGAAGAAATAGAAAAATTTTAATTGTAGTCAAAGCATTAATGTATGATTTATAACACAAATGACATATAGCCGATCAATGTTTACCTCTTCCAATAAACGTTAAGCTGAGAACATATAGCCTTTTTTTTTGTTTTTGGCGAACTGAAATAAATGACACTAAGTTTGGCTTAGTCCAAAACAATCTACATCTATGTTCAAAGTAGATGGGGCAGGTACATAATAGTGTAAGTATCAACTATAGTTTTACGCTGAGTAGGGTTTTTGTAAATAGTGGAAACTTCTGTTATCTTAATACGCCCATTTTTGGCATGTCGATGCATGGGATATATATCGATATACATAATAATCTTCAAGTATAAATCAGTATAAATCAATTTTTATTTGGATTTTTGTCGATTGTGGGCGTATTTTGCCCAATTTAAATAGCACTCTACATACGGAACTGTCTGTACAAAACCTCAGTTCAATACCTCAAAATTTTTGACCATAAAACAACAACAGAAACAATTGTAAAGGACCCTTTCGAATTATATAATTGAAACTGTAGGCGTGGCATGTACATCTCTTAAAAGAGAACTTTTTATGCAATAACGTAGAAAGTAAATTTTTCAAATAAATAAAGTTTTATTTTAAATATTTAAATAAATTATAGACTGTTATTCTATTATTGTCACGTCCATTTTTAACATATTGATAAATAAATTAATTGTATAATAAATTTCAAATTTGCAGCTTGTTATTGTATATAAGCGTGTCTCTTGACCGATTCTACCTAACGTACACCTTCCATACAAAAATCTGGACAAATTCAATGTTGACTGTTGGAAACATTCTGACAAAGTGATTATACCAGCCACGATTATAACATAAATATTTAAGACACAAATCATAAATAGTGTAGACACAAACCGCATAATAAGAGTAAAAAGTTACTGACGATTACAAATCGACATAGCTTGAATAGATTCATTCACATTTCAATTCATTTCAAGATTCGATTCATTTCATTTTAAATCTTTCATTCTAATTCCAAGGAATGTTATTCATTGACTCATTTATTGAAAGCCAAGTCATTTTATACATATTATTCATTAAGTATAATTTTACGAATTGTAATTCTTAGCTTCTATAAGAAATGAAGATTTTTTTCATTTTTTCCATTCAAAGAATTTAAAAAAGGAGTTAATAAATATTCAATTCATCTTAAGGGAAACGTATATAAATCGTTACAATCTAGATCTACTATAAAACGACACATTTTACATATTCTTTCAATTGAACGAATATGAAGACTGAAAAATATTAATGTGACCTTTTATTGTATACTTGTTAAGCAAAAACCTTCAGCCCCTTTTTGGAAGGCCCTTTTCAATACATTTTAAATAAAATTAATTAATTTTGCTTTAATCTCGATTTGTCATCGTACATACAAGGTTATACAATATTTTTGTAATCGCTTTAATATATTTTGTTCTACAAATATGTACCCACATCATGGAGCTTAAATTATTAATCACAAGTGTCACATTATTCTTATTATAACTCCGCAATTATCCAAATTATATGAGATAAGATAAACACTTGGATATATTTTATGTTATTTAAATATAATTCCGAATTGAAAGCACTGAAAATTAATCATTTCTAGTGATAACAAAAATTCAAAAGTTCTTGAGATGTCAGTCTCCAAGTAAAAGTCTGTTAACCAAAGATTACATAATACCTTAATAGCCAAACGTACGGGCTTTAAAATGCCTTATATAAACCAAAGTTGCTTATCTAACACATCCAACTTTATCATAAAAGCTTAAATTATTAAGTAGGCAAAACAAAAACTCACAACAATATTAGTTTATCAACAATATTTAATTTTTAGAAGAACTCAAACCATAACGCTAACAAAAAATTTTGTAATTTTAACAATCTCTACGAAAACAATGTATTCTGTATGCACATTATGTGACACAGTAAAATTATTTACCTTAATATTAATTAAATATACTTATCACTGTAGTTTGCAAAACAATGATTTTTGTTTTAATCAATTAACCACTTCAGACATGGGAAATTTTATTTGAAAAGCTCTTATTTATTAATTGCATAAATCATTGATAAGTTAAAACAAGTAAGAAAACTAAATTTAGCTTAGGCCAAATATTAAATATCCTTCACATCTAGAATGGTGGGCGTGGCAGGTATACGATTGCGCCTTTAATATTGTACGTATTACCTATCAGCTTACAAATCGAGTTTTAGGTAAAGTATTGTTTTTTGAAAATTGTGGGCATGTCTGTTATCCTATTACGCCTATTTTTGACATATAAATGGTCGTAATACATATAGATACCAAATTTCTTGTTTATAGCTCAATTTTTGTGGCAGATAAATAGGTTTGTGTCGATTGTGGGCGTGCCTCTTGGCCAATTTGGCCCACTCAACAATCTGCATGCAGTAACTAAAAGTACAAAATTTCAAAATTTACAACCGTGAGAATTCCAACAATAGACAAACACACAGACATACATGTCGAAATCGAAATGATGAATTTAGTATACCTTCCATGTGGAGAGTATAAAAAATACTATATTTTGTATGTATACAACATTAGACTTAAGTAGGCACTAGTAAGCTAAACAGTTGCATTTATACGTATTAAATTACCGACAGACATTAACAATATCTTAACTCCAAAGTAGAGTCTTAGCGCTTATTAAAATGTTTACAAGTATCAAAAGTAAGCTTCCAACGAACCCTACAAAAAATATATACCTGCATTTAATGGGCCCCCCATCATCCACACCTCTGCCCTAACTTTAGAGAAATATTGCTAGTTTTTCTACCCCAATACAGTTTGACTTTTTATACCCTCTCCATAAGTTAAGTTTGCCATACCATTTTTAACATCTGAAAGAAAACATCAGAGTTTATCTTGATCAATATTTGAATCGATCTACCCGTGTCCATTCCATAGAAGTCCATCAGTGATGTACCTAAGATTTGACCAAAGCAAACTTAGTTATTGTGTAAATTCTATTTTTAATTAACAACCTACGTAGCTAAAATTTATTGCAACATATTTCAGTTGAACATCTCCAAGCAATAATTTGCAAAGAAGATAGATGGACACACGATCATACAGATCGATTTAAATTTTAATGCTAATCAAGGCCTTCCAAAGGCTCTTTCCGGTAGTTGTTATACTATAACTTATAAATTATATATATATAAAATATATATAAAAATATACACTTTTAAGATGTTACATACAAAATAGCTGCTCATGGAAACACTATCTGAGCACGTTTCTACAATCACCAGTAAATTGATCTTGATTGTTTATCTTCAATAAAATGTCTTTCAAAATCAATAATTAAGCGTTTGCAAAGCTTTTTAATAATGATTAATGAAACTCATAACATGAATATCACAAAAAAAACAATTGAGCATAAAGTAAACCAAAAGAGAGCAAGAGAGTGAACAAGAACCAAGTAACCTATTTGAACGGTTCTATTCAGCAGCACAGCAGTAGCTACAGCATGTAAAAATTGAATGAGGTTTTCCTTCAGCTAACACTATTTCCTCCGCTCACAGGTACTTATACATATTATTTGTAATAAGTAAACTCAAACAAGTGACAACTTTTACGAAATGTATTTATTATATCGCTCGACTTGGTGGTCTTGTTTCAGTTGCACAGAAATTCTCATAATGTTCAGTTGTTTCGGTTGCTAATAAAACATTTTAGATTAATCGGAGATGTTTCTTATTAAAGCTCTTTATTAAAATTGCCGTTATAGTATTGACAGTGTTTTATTAATATTTAAAATTTACACAAAAACTAATCATTTATTGAAAAAGCAAACATTGATAATATAGATATAATACAATATAACTGTAAACCATTGTATGTGCTAAAAAAAGCTAATTTCTAAAGCAAACTTACCAAATATTATAAATAAATAAAACGTTATTTGGTTACGTTTGATAGTTCAAGTTGAAGTGTTTTATTATTAATTGTATTTTTTATACCTAAAGAGTAAAAGTTCTTAGTATGTGATTGGAAGAAAAAAGGTATTCAGTCGAGTGTCTGATTGATGTCTCCTTAGCTTGTGAAAAACTCTTGGCAATAATTATGATAAAATCACCGAAAAAGAAACTTTATGAAGAAAAACAAAATACTCAATATTATTCTTTGTTTTTATTTGCAATTTCGTAACATAAATTTTCAAACAGTTCATCACTAAAGTGTTGATACATTAATTAATTTTTCATAATAACAGATCTGCATCATTCTCACCTCTTCCAAATGATTATAAATTAATATCTCAATTTCTTAATGCAAATTTTTTATTTATATTGGGCAAACTCAAAAACATTTTAACATCCATAATAGATGGCTTTTATTTTTCCAAATATACTAATAATTAAAATTTTGTTTTCGTATCTCTTATGGTTTGTTTGTAATAAGCTAAAAATTATACATTTTGTAAAATTGTGGAGAGGTCCATGGTCTGAATATGAATGAATTTCAACTCTGTATCTCAAAATTTTTGACTGTGAGAGAGCTGAAAGCTTCAGGTGCAAGATTCGGAATTGCCTTTACACAATTTTACCGAAATATAATAAGAAATCGTAGAAAACCTTGAAGATATTTCAGTGCAATGTATGAATTTTTTCGAGATGTGAGAGTTCCAACAAAGACGTAGATACATGGGAGCTTTTATTTGGTCTCTTTTCTCTCATATTATGAGAGACATACAAAATCTGATTTGATTTAACTATAACGGCTTTACAGATTTAGCTATAGCAGTCCATACTTAAATCTATTTTAGCTTAATCCATTCATTTATAGAAAATTCTTAACGGTGTAATAAGCTCTTTGTTCTAATATGAATTTTTTTTTCATTTTTATAGCATTAAATAAAAATTGAAATTAAATGAAAAAAACACCTTTATATCACACCTATCATACCCGTAAACTTGTTTATATAAAAAGCTTCAAGATATTTGAGACCTTTCATTAACACACCTGAAAATTTATAAATATTGTCAGTATAATATAAATAAGGAAGAATACCTTACAGTGACATATTTTAATTAACTACCTAAATATAATATTTTTGTGAAAAAAAAATTAATATCGTTAATAAATAAATAAAATAATAAAGACAGACGCAAAGAAATTAAGAAACAAACAAATTCCACTCAATTAATAATAAACAATCATAATCAATTTGTTGTGAATTAAAATTAATTGAAAAGAATCGCAAGTGATGCGAATGATACGCTTTATAAAAAAGGAAAAAATTTCAACATATCCAACAAAATCTAGAGAATAAATCCAACTCAGATTTGTGTACTTAAATCTTGCCTAAAACTTTTCAATGGCATAAGATTTTAGTGAAATTTTAAATGCAGAAAGAAAAGTAAAATCGACTTTTTATCATGGATAATACAGAAACCGTGTCACCAGCTAACAACTCTACACAAAATCCGCGCAACTTAGCTTTTATATGTGAACACTCAGATACAAAATCGAATTCTCCGCCACCAGGGAATACGTTTGGTGGTGCACCACCGGGTAAAGATATAATTAATCACATTATTGGAGATTTTGGTATTTGGCAATTACGTACAATTTTGATAATATTCTTGTGCAAAATACCAGCTTCATGGTTTATGGCCTGTATAATATTTACGGCACCCGAATTATATCCCACTTCGGAATTTCAATGTGATCCTCAGACCATTACATCCAATCAAACAGTTACTTCAAATCAATGTTACATCGAAGACGCGCTACAAAGTGATCGTTCAAAATGTGAAAAGTTTTTATATAATTCCTCCTTCCAGTCGTTAATTATGCAATTCGATCTGGTATGTTTAAGGGATATATTTATTGCTTGGACTCAATATTGGCATTTGTTTGGTGTATTAGTGGGAGGTGTAACGGCCACTAAAATGATATTGTTGTAAGTGCTTCCAATACCTTTTTAGTAAACTAACTACATATGTTAAAAAAATGCCCCAATTTTGCCTTTATTTGATTTTGATAGTATAAGTCCCCGAAATGTATATTTTATTGGTCAAATAGCCCAAATCGTTTGTGGCATAGTTACGGGCTATGCACGAGATTTCTCATTGCATTGCGCTTTTAGATGTTTATCAGCTGTATGCTGCGCTATTATGTTTACCTCGGGCCAAGCTATATGTAGGTATTCCAAATGGTGCCATTTTAGTTAATGTTACATTTAAACAGTGCATTCTTTAAAATCGCAGTTGCTGATTTAACTTTTGGAACGTATCGCTCGGGAGCTATTATATTGTACGATACTTTCTGGTCGATTGGCGTGATATTTCTACCCTCCTTGTCATCCTTCTTCAACAGTTGGACCCACATTTATTTAGGCATTACATTTCCCACATTGTTGTTAACTTTACTATTGCAATGGACACCGGAATCACCTCGCTGGCTGTTAAAAAATGGCAATGATAGTGATGTGGCACATGTAGAGGCTATCATACGTGAAGGAGCTGCCATTAATGATCGTACATTCAAGATACCCTCAGATTTTTATGAGCAACTATGGATCTTACGTGAAAAATTGCGTTCAGCTGCCTCGGCACCGAAATGGCTTGATTTGTGGCGCGGACCCAGAGCCAAAATTCATATGTGTGCTGCCCACTTGGCTTTGGCAGCTTTCGTTATCAATTTTATGGGCATGCTTTTAAATATTAGATCATTTGGACGGCCTTATTTAGTGCCCAACACCATAGCAATGGGTAATCTACCATCAAATGATTTCAAAATGTCTGTCTATCTAAAATGTTTCAAAATGAAAGGTTTTTCAGAAATAGTGGGCTGTTTCTTGGCCTTGCATTTCACTTTAAAGCATAACAAATGGAAATGGCAATGGGCGGGAGCTTTTAACATTTTAGCCGGTCTTTTGGGTCAATTAGGTTGGCTATTCAGTCATAGTGATAGTAAGTATAAGTTTAGTGTAGAGTCGAATTTTTTTTTATTTACACATAACTTACATTTTATGTATTATAAAGTGAATCCTGAACTCAAAGTTACATTATGGATGATTATAGCTACTATACCCAAGGCAGCCGTTTCCTGTGCCCAATCTATGATTTTAGCTTGTATGGCCGAAGTAATGCCACCCGCTAAAAAAGTACCCTTTGTTTTCTCAGTGATTACATGGGCTCGTATATGGCTGTTATCTGCGCCCTTTATAAATGTTTTAAAGAAAATCGATGTAGCATTCTCGTTAGGTGCTTATTGTGGTTTAAGCATATTTGGTGGTATTTGTACGTGTTTAATATTAACGCCACGACCTAGTAATTCGAACTCTATGATAATAGAAGGACATAAGCGTAATCAGAAGGAAGCTTCTCCGCTAACAGCGACCGTTTGGACGGTGCAAAATGACACGAATAGTTCGCGTTTATAGTGAAATAATTATTAAAAGAAATCTCAGCACAGTTTTAAATTAAGTACTTAAAAGATAAAAAAGTAGATCTTTTGTAGTTTTATAGGAAATGACTTTTTAATTACTTATTAATTAACTAAACTAATAAAATTATTTAATATAATGATAAACAATTTTTCAGTTATTATGCTGTAAAAATTTAGATTAAATAATTTTGTCTATATGTTCTTAAATAAGAAGAAAAAAAAAACGATATTCATTTTTATTTGTTTTGTAAATTATATCTGGTAAAGATTAAATATGTAGCAAATTAAATAAAAAAGAAAAAATTTTCATGAAAGTTTTTAAAATTTTGTATATATTATTAAGAACGGCCATGCCTATTATGAAATTGGAATACAATATTAAATAATTTTCAAAAAACCAAATTTGTCTGATATGAAATTTTAATAAACCTCAACAAGTATGTACAAACAAAAAGGTAACGCACTCCTGATGGTAATATAATATAGGTCAACTTACACGATTGATTCTACGTTGACAAATAGTTCCTTGTGGGCTTCGCTCTTGATCGATTTTCCCCATTTTAAATTTTAATTTCTAACCTGATTATAGATATTGAAAAAATTATTGAACAAAATCTCAATATTTACGACAATATATGGCTATATCCATTATATATATTCTGTGCTCATAGTGGGTGTGGTTGAGGCAAACTGAGTAATATAATCGTCATCTTATTTGGAGCATATAAAAATATTATAGTATTGGGACTAGGATGTATATTTGAAGGGTGGAGAATATATATGACTTTATCAAAATGTGTCAACTGCTAAGCTTTCCTTTTTTAACAACCTGAATCATCATAACTACTAAAATGATCTAACCATATCTATCTCTGTGTTCGTATGTCTATATCTGAGTATCCAGATTTTTGTAACCAAAACAATTACCCATTCCATACTTAGCAGAAGTTTTCGCAGTCTCCTTGAAATTAAACAAAATCACTCAAATGCTTTTGAAAGATGCCATCTAAGCATAGGTTCATGTGGATGGGAGAACTTATCTGAGTCGTTTTTCTTTCTTTTATATATATATATATACGTATATATGAATCCAAATGATCTAAAAGATTTTTTTTTCAAGTCCCTATATATAAAAAAAATTCTTCATTTATAAAATATTACATAATATGTAAATAACTGGAATTTTATTAATCATTTTATAAAACAAGATTTAATCTCTACGTCAACGCTAAATATTTATTATAATATGAAATGCGGAATAAGTATGTGATCATATGAAATATGTATGTAGATCACAAATAGAGTCATAATAAAACTACTTGAAATAATTTTAAAAAAATTATTTAGCCTTGATCAAATTTTAGATACCCCATACCAATATCAATGCACCGAAATTGCCTTTTTTGTGACAGTTTTTAACTTTCTACCTCCCATTAATACATGCTTTATAAGTAGTAAAGAAAGAAAACCTTGGAAAATTACTTTTTTCCCATTATTCATTAGGCTGTGGACATGCTCAATTGACTTTTTAATATTATCCTACTTGCAAAAACTATCAAAATGTCTGCAAAGTTTGAAATCAATGTACAAAATATTACGATCAGAAGAATTTTTATGAAAGAGAGACACACAGACAGACAATTTTAAATAAATCTATGCTGATCATGAATATATACTTTGTGGAAAGCTCGAAACTGAAAGGAGTGGTATAGATTTCAAACAAGTATATTTTTTTGATGTAATATTTAAAAATTTTATCAATCACACTGTTTGTAAACAAGTTATGCGTAATTATAGAGATAGATAACCAGATATTATATGTAAGTAGATAATTTATTGAATTATTATTTTATATAACTTATAAAGGAACATTTCTGTATAACAAAATTTTATTTAAGCGCACTAACTGTTAAATAATTTACATATGTCAGGGACTTAATAATTATTTATTTAGCTAAGAAGAAAAGCTTTAAAATGAAAACTCTTTCTAATTAAAGTTTTCTCACATTCACTTGGAGTTTTAGAAAAATTGTTTGGAAGAGTAAAGCTTGTTTACTTTTAGGACTTTAACAAATATCATAAAAGAAAAAGAAAAGTTTTTCATAGAGCTTTTCTTTTCAAGATCGGCTTTCTCTTTTACTGGAAAGAAAATTTTCAAATGCAGTTGATTTAAAGCCATCATTAAGGCAAGTTTGTAAAGCGTTTATATTGATCATTATATAAGTTTTTTTTTCAACTCTAGCGATATATAATTAAATAATAATAAAAGTGTGTTTACCAAAAAACAATTGAAATCAATATTAATTAACCGAAATGGATTATTATGATGGAGCCACAATACTTATAACTGGTATGTATGAAAGTGAAATGTTAACAAATAATGAAACTAAAATTGGCTTAGGCCAAATGTTAATTACCCTGCATATGTGCATATAGACAGTGGGCGTGGTAGGTGGTAGGCCTTCAACTTTATCGATTGTCAGCGTGTCTGTTATCCGACCATGGACATTTTTGGCACATCGATGAAAAGAATAATTATAAATAGATCTATTTATTTTTTTTCTGACAGATGAATATCGATTGTTTTTATCGATTGTGAGAATGCCAACGATAGACAGACACATGGACACACATGTCTAGATTGACTCAGTTTTTGATGCTGAATAAGAAGATTTGTTTTGATTTGATTTCTGACGCCTTCTTCTGGGTGTTACAAACGGAATGACAAACTTAGTTTATCCCCATCTTACGTTGGGGGTATAAAAAGGCCATAAAACTGGACTTAAAGCACTTGTTTACGAAAGACGCACAATAATATGTATATATGCATTTTTCCTATTGCGTAAGACGTGTTTGTTAAGACATTTATCAATTAATGTGTTATACACATATTTATTCCCAATCTCTGTCATTCAACTAATGAGTATGTAAACACTGTCTATGTATTTAGACTGCACCGACAATTGATTATTACGTTTAATAAACAATTTAAATAAATGCACAATAAAACAACATCCCACGCGTTTAAATATAGTTTGCTTTACTAGAATACTAAATATTTTTATATATATTGGCAGGTGCCACTGGTTTTGTGGGTAAAACTCTACTGGAGAAACTGTTGTGGAGTTTTACACAAATCAAATTCATTTACATTCTAATGCGCCGAAAATATGACAAAACCGAGGAACAACGCTTTCAAGAATTAATCAGGCATCGAATATTTGAGCGTTTACGTATGAAACGTCCCGACAATTTAAATAAACTGAAATATTTGGCGGGAAATATTGAAAAAGAAAATCTAGGTAGGTATGAGACAAATGTAACATTTTAAAAATTTATTAAACAACAACAATAATAATAACAACAGGTTTGAGAGTAGCAGACAAACAACTATTATGCAGCGAGGTGAATATAATTTTTCACAGCGCGGCCACAGTACGTTTTAATGAACAATTAAAAGTCGCGGCTAAAGTGAATGCTATAGCTACCTGGCAGTTGTTGCAATTGTGCAAAGAAATGCCGCTTCTGAAGGCCAGCAAACTATTTTTTTGTTTTATTAAAATCAATAAAAATTTCATAAAAAATCATCTTCTTTTTGCAGAGTTTCGTTTATGTTTCGACAGCGTTTTGTAATCCGGGCCGTAAATATGTGAATGAGGAAATCTATCCTACATTGCCACCAGTTAAGTGGCAACACTTTATAGATTGTACACTTAAAATACCAGATAAATATTTTAATAGTTTAGCAAACTATATAAAGGTGCTGGATGATATGATTCAACCGCTTTCTTAAGCTCTCTTAAAACCGTTTCTATTCCTTTATTAGGGTCCACATCCAAATACTTACACCTTTACCAAATCAATAGCTGAGCAAATCGTTAATGATTTTAAATATGTGGTACCGACAGTAATAGTACGTCCGTCTATTGTAACGGCCGCCTATCGTGAACCATATCCTGGATGGATAGATAATGTGCAGGGTATTACCGGCATTATGATGGAGATTGGCAAAGGTTCTATTAGCAGTATTTTAGGTGATGAGAATATTATATGTGACATTATACCGGTAGATTTTGTAGTAAATTCCATGATTATGACAGCTCAACGTGCTTGCAGAGGAACGTAGGTTTCTTCAACTGGACATTTCTTTACTTTATTCTTTATTCTTGTGCTTAATTTGTTCAGAATTTCCATTTCAAACTCAACCTCGGGTAATATAAATCCCATAACTTGGAAGCGCTTAGGCAGTTTAACCTTAAAATGGTCCCGCATTTATCCAACTCGGAAGATTTTAATGTTTCCATATTTCAAATATCGTAAAAGTTTCCTGATGCATGAATTGGCTGTTTATATTTTGCATTATGTACCTGCATTATTAATGGATCTACTGATTCTATTTACTCATCGCAAAAAGAAATTTGTTCTACCCATAGCTAAAAAATTTCGTCAAGCGTGTTTAGCAGGTAAGCAGGCTTTTTCATAAACGTTAGAGATTCCATTAAATGAATCTATTTTTAATTAAAGGCAAATGTTTTTCCTTAAATGAATGGATCTTTCTAAATAAGAGCCGTTTCTATCATGAACATTTATTAAGTAGCGAGGCCTATCCATGTTTAAATTGGAATCTTGAGACCATGAATTATGATACTTATATTAGACAGTTTGTTATCGGCATACAAATGTATCTTCAACATGAAACTTTTAATGAAAATACCAGCAAATGGAAAATTATCAAGTAAGTCCATATGTGTTCGCTTACTCTGAACCTATAAATATTTGTTTACCATTCCGTTGCAGACTATATTGGACCTGGATATTTTTACATTCATTTTTCGTCCTTTTTGTTCTTTATATAATTTTTTAATAAATGAGTTAACGCAGAATAAAATTATATATATTAAACGTGATGATACAGGTATTAATATCGATATTATTGATTTGGATTTGAGCATTGATTTGGATTTGGGCCGAGTGTAGGATAGGTGCGTAAACGTTCTAATTCCAAAATGGTTTTCAATTCTAAAATTTTTACATAATCACTGCGCACAGTTTCGACCAGTTGGGTGTGTTTCTTTATCTTTTTCATTCTACAAACCATGTTATCATATTTAAGAAGTGTCTTCCAAGCTGTAACTTATATTAATCTTACCTTTCTTTTTGTTCGCGAGTGCGCTTCTCTTCAATGAGAAAATCACGATTGGCATTCGACAATGCTATGGATACTTTTACTTCATCTACTTGACGATTAATGCGTTGGTTGTTACGCCTCATTTCATGGACTTTTCCACGTACATGCGCAATTTGATTGAGTCTGAAAAATATTATCCCGCAATCTAGTAAATAATTGCAATTCTTTTTATAAAATGATCGTTCATCATTCTTACATATCTTGTAAAGATTTTTGAAATGCTATAAGTTTATCTGCGCACGCCTTCTCAATTAGTCCGACAGCATTTTGCATACGTTCCTTATTGGCTTTGGTTTTCTCCCAGTTGCGGAGTATATGCAGAAATTCCAAGGACACTTTACATTTCCCGACCGCTTTTAATATATACTGAAGATAAGTAATATTAGCACTGGCCATTTTGTGTTCCCATTCTTTATAAATAACTTGACGACGAAAAAACGCCACTCTCTCCATTGCCTTCAATTTCTTTTGGCCAGTTTTCTATAATGCACATTTTGTAATTATTGAAATGATTCCGGAAAAATTTTCTAATATTTTTTTACCAGAATTAAATCATTAATGTCATTAATATCATCTTCCTGCATTAGGATGCACTTTTGAAAATCGCTCAAATCTGTCAAAATATTTGTCTCCACCTGACCCATTGTTAAGCGCACTTCTAGTGGTTGATCTTGTATAACATTTATCTGTTAAAATATTTTATTGATAATGAGTTGAGTTTAAAATCTATTTACTCGTATTCCAATGTGGAACGATGTTCCGCATAAGAGTTGTGAGTACCATGTTTTTAGCTAATAGTATACATTTGTCTATTATAAAATAATTAATTTAATCGCTTACGTATTCGTTTTGAACCGTTTGAATCCTAACCATTACATCACCTTTGAGATTACGCAACGTTTGTAAATCTTTTATAGAATTATTTATAAGTGCCTGAATGTCGGCCAATTGCAAGTGCAAGGCTTTTATTTTCAATTCCATTTCAATCTTTTGTCGTCGCAATTTAATAAACTGTTCCCAAT
This sequence comes from Crataerina pallida, assembly GCA_949710015.1. Taxonomy (NCBI): domain Eukaryota; kingdom Metazoa; phylum Arthropoda; class Insecta; order Diptera; family Hippoboscidae; genus Crataerina; species Crataerina pallida. The sequence continues at coordinate 27,237,366 of OX453290.1, read as the reverse complement.
GTTTTTGATCAATCACTGGCATATTGTTATACTCATCCATAACATTAAGAGTATCCAAATAATCATTGCAATCCTTCGGCAAAGGAAATGCATAACGGGATTGTGGTTTTGCATTTATTCGTACGGACAACTCTCTGCAATTAAGAATCGAGTTCATCATTTTTATGGGCAGTTTTGGACGGCGCCTATACGCTTTAGTCATTTCGACTGTGAATTGTTGCGGTATTAGGTTTAGAAATTGATTTTTAAATTGACGATCAATGGTTCGCTCTTTGGCAACGCAGCTTTCCAGTTTGGCACGAAAATCCTCTACAGATTTATTAAATTGTTCACTAAATCGTATGTTTCTTGCAATCAGATCAGTAATATTTTCAACATTACTCCTGTAAAGAAGATTAGACAAATGATTAAATGTTTTTTTGGGGAGTAAAAGGGAATATCGATGTACCGAAGTTCAGTGATTTTCTTTAAAACCTTTAAACGGTTAGAATGCATAATTGCTGTAATCCCGTTTCTTAAATTAATGTGTCGTATGGCAAAATCATATTTAAGTTTTGTTATCATCATTTCGGTAATGTGCTGATTCATTTGCAATATATAACTGTTTTTCTGTATTTTAGATTTAACCTCGTTTTCCGTTAGAATGCGCAAATATTTTTTGCGATCTTCGGTGAGGAGACGCACTTTCTCTTCGTATTCGCGCAACATCTTCTGATCTTCCAAAGTAAATTCGACCGCTTGTTTCTTAATCATAAACTCTGGCAATGGTATGCTTTTCTTAATTTCCTCCTCCCATAATTTCTCTAAAACACCATCCATCATTACTTGCAGAGCACGTACCCAAAACTCAACGGACCAAAGCAGCATGCGTCCACGTTTCCGGGCCACCTCTTCCACTTTCTTTTTGCGACGATTAATGGCTTTTATTTCCGAATCATCAACCTCCATTATACGCTTTACAACTTCATCCTTTTGCCACTCAGGCACTGTAAGCGGAGGTGGTTGAAACGAGGGTAAATTCAATAATTGTAACATGCAATTCATATTATCGTAGATTTTGACAAGAGTTGCATTGGTTTGTAATATACTTTCGATTAGTTCAGACTTTAGTTTGTGTGCCTCATCAAATCTCTTGTTAAACTCTGCTTTCAATAAGTCCACCAGAAGTATCTTCAAAAATAGAGAAGGTTTAGTGATCTTTACTCTTATTTATTGAAATCTTTATACCTTATATTTAGCCGTTTGATTAAACATTTGATGAGCAGTGACTTGATCAATATCTTGTAGGGCCAATTCATCACACATTACATGATCGTAAGCATTACCCTTTATAACGTAGTATTTTGGACGCTTCTTAATTATTCTTGGTCCAATATCAATATTATCGTCTTCTAATTGTTTTAACTGTTGAAGGTCGGCAGCATCTTCTTCAACTTCCACCTCTAAAGGTTCCATATCGTAAAAACGAAAGAGGTCATACTCCCTAGCATATATGTCATTCTTTATACGCATTCCATAATTATCAACAGCGAAATCAGAAAATATTGTTCTTATGCGGTAGGTAATACCAGTTGTGGAACGCATTATCAAATTATATATCCAATCTCTAATGCGCGACTGCTCTTCAATGCTCTCTGTTAGAGACCTTCGTTCAATTGCGCATAATTGTTCCGCTTCCGCTGTCACCTCTTTCAGCCAATCATGATTCAAACAAAATTTGCGAAACGTCTTCTTGCTTTTTCCGGCCACTTTAATATCATAATCAATTAGAGCTGTAACTTCTTTACCCAAACTTTCTATTTGCTGCAGAAGATTGTTACGAGCCTTATGTTCTTCTGGAGAATACTCAATAACAACATCTCGATCCGTACCATAGAGATGCATAATGCATTCGTCGTCATGTGCTATTATATTCTCATTACTGTCGGATTCAATTTTGAGACTATTTTCGAATATTGTAGTATAAGTATTTATTTTCATAGCTTTTATATCGCCAGCCATATACAAAACGATATAGTACCTATTGGGCAAAAAGAAATAATTAATGGACAGAATATTCTTTTCTATATGTTCTACTTTACTTGGAACCGAAGCATTCTCTCGCTTTTCGTACCGCTTTTGAATTATGTTTTATATCGACATGTTGACTTATTGCGTACATTTTTGAAGTTTTTTTGTGTAAGCGGTATTGCAGAAGGGAGGCGTCCATACCCCAAGAGACGATATTACGCGTGCCCACTAGTCCCACGATTCCACCTACATGATTTGTCCGTATCGTTTGTAATATCAACAACTGATCGGTGTCGTTACGAAAATGTATTATATCGATTAATGGGGTGCCGAAACGTGCAGCCGCGAATTCGTCAGCGATCTTCGAAACGCTAGCTGTCAATTTAGTAAAACTACGATATTTGTAAGGTAACGGAAATTTGCGACGTTTAGCTTCCTTTTTTTCTACATAACAATTGTACAGCCACAAATGTGAAGCATGAGGATATAATATGTCGCTCTCTTTAGGTCTAACGAATATAAATACTATTAAATCATCGTTCATATGTGAATCCAATACCATGTGTGTAGGTGGTACTTTATCAACCAACGCCATTTGCCTAAAGACGCCGGTTGGAAAGTCGACTTGAAATATGTAAAAGTTAAGAGAAGCATCCATTACTAAAATAACTTTGTCAGCAAAGAAAATATTCTGCAAGGCGTGCCCCTCTTCACTCTGTAGAACACAAACTTCAACTGGGTCAGTGGGTTTATCATAATTTAGAAAATGCAGGGCACCCTTCTCAGTACCCACAACAATATATGGATATAAGTTATGACTAATTGTCGTTGAGACGCCAGGTATTTTAATAATTGAGTATATATGTCTGTTGGGTATCGCAAGAGCTCTAAGTTCATATTCCTCTGTCATTTGAAGAATACTTTCCTCCCTACCACCTCTTACAACCGCATAACTTATGGAAGGACGGTGAAAATCGTCAATAATTTTCAATTCGGGACCTTCTGCAGACGCTTCTAAATGATATAAATTTCCATTATCGGTTGAAGCAAATACCTCGCCATAAATTGTGGATACCATGCGATAAATGGTAGATCTCAAATCAATTTTCCATTCCATTTGCCAAGTAGTTTTCTTTTTTATATAATACAATTTCTTTGGAGAACTAACCAAGAAGCCATGTTTATGATAAAGCAATTTGTAATAGTTTAATTCGTTCAACTTTTTCTTCTTCTCTTGAGGCACAAACCAACGAGATTTGAAATAATATAGGCCTATTTCAATCTGCCAATAAGGATGAGAAAAAAAATTCAAACTCAGTGCAAAAAAGATCAAAAAGTCATTTTACTTACCGAAAAAACTTGGCCCTTACAGTCTACATAATACAACACATTATCATCCGTATAAGAAAAACTAAATTTTATATGAGTTAAATTATGTTCTTTGGGCAAATATTTTTTGTATATTTGATATAAATCCGCACTCGTATCAGTGACACGAATTTCCCACAATATTATCTTTTTATGCAAATCCGAATATTGCAAGATCTGTGGACTGTTTAGAGGCGATAGAGTCAAAGCATATTTAGTGCATTCTACGTTGGTATTATGATGTACTATCTTCTGACCCGTACGAAAATTCCAAATGCAAATGGTGTAAAGTGGATAGCCCGAAAGAGCCACCAACAAGTCATACTCATTAAATTTCATATCAATAAATGACAACACCTCATTATCTAAAGATGATCCAAATGTGAGTAAACAATGTTTTCTCTTCGAAAATACAATACATACTGGCGAAGGTACAATATTTCGTTAACTGTGGATACTGTAATAGATGTATGGCAGGATTTACGGTGCGCTCCGCTATTGCCACAAAAAGTAAACGATTATGACCCGTTACAATGCTTGCACTGAGGATTTGAGGACCCTCGCATTTATAGTACGATGTATTGCCCGTTTTCAAATCTCTGAAGAGTAAAACATTATCACACTTCATACATAGAGCTTCGCCACCCACACCCACTAATGTCTCAGGATTACAATAAGTTATCCAACTGTAAGTTATATGATAAGAATTTCCTAATTTGAAAAAAACTATTTTTTACAAACGTACCATGTTGATGTAGCCATTTTTTCAATTAATGATGTTTTCTATTTTTTCCTTTGCTATATAATTAATATTTGAACAGAAAGAAAAACAATTCTATAGTATTGTCATGGTAAATAAATAATTCAAGTTCACTGAGTATAGGTCGAATATTAAATACAATAAGAAGGGTAATAAAATAAATAACATTTCTCCAACTATGTGTTAAGTCCGTAGCCGAACGCATAGGCTACAGTTATAACACTAGGTTCTGATGGGGAGGGTCACGAGTTCCATACCCATAGGGTATAAGGATCGGATCGGCACGGTGAATTTTAGCAGGTATCTCTTAAGTGCCGATCTTTTCTTAAAAAAAAAAAAAAGGAATGGATGAAAGATAATTACATGTACTCCTCGTAGAGCATCAAAGCAATATATACACAATTTTCATTTTACAATTATTATAACATAATAATGCATTTTTAATTCTTAAAATTATTGTTTTTAAGTGACATCACTATCACTTGACCAACACATTGATAGATTTAATGAATCTTTTTTCTTCTCGTTAATCATTTTTAATACAATTAACATGAAACGTTCATAATCATGACTTTTTAAACATTCTTTCATCCCATTAGTGAGTTTTCTTGTTACTGTATTTTCCGCTTCCTGTTCCTCATCGCTAATTTTTAACAAAATTTCAATATCATCTAAATCGTATGTAATGGGGGAGTGCAGAGTACTTTCTAATCCAACACCTTGTTCTTGTTGTTGTTGCTGTGAATAGTCCATTTTAAATTGAATATTGAATTCCTTACGATAATAATCGTTTATAATATTAATGAGACCCTTCGAATACCAGTAAAGAATGCCCAGTAATAAAAAACCTTGCATGAAAGGACCCACCATTTTTCGTCGTATTAGATTTCTTTTGATTCTATTGACAATTTAATTGATTGATGCTTCACTAAAGCTTTCAATCCATTCTCTTAACCAGTTATATTGTTCTCTCAAATGTGGCCAAGCCATAGTTAAAATCATAACAATCGTATTGGCAAACACAAATAATTTCATCATTTCAACACCTGAATAAAAAAAAACGTTCAGAAAAAATATATAATTTCATAAATTTTTATGTTCATCTCTGACTTACCTTCATCGGATCTTATATAATTACCAAAACCCGAATTTAAATCTTTATCCAAATCATCTATGGGTGTATCTTTGTTACCCTTCTGATAATTATCTCTATTATTTTTATCACTTGACTCTGATGCTGACGATGCCAAAGTTGATTTGTTGCGTCCACTACAGTGTTTGGAGTGTCTACCATAACCAGTGCTTGTATTGGTAAAAGCACCTCTTTTCATATGCATTTTATTTAATACATAAAACGGTTTAGTTAAAAAAAGTGTTCAATCACGAAGAATCCAAACAGTGCACTAAGTAAAACAATGCATAGTGGTGTCCGACGTGAACGATTTTAATTTGTAAAAACCTTTATAAGGTTTCCCTACTAAGTTAAGAATATTGATTTTTATGTAGAACATGTAGTGCTAATAGAAATGGGCTATTATAAAAGTGACCTAAATATCATATACCCATATACTTACCCCAGAAGTACAGTAAATATCCAAAGCAACTAAATGATGATGGAGCCACTACTATGTACCAAATTTCTACTTCAAAGGTTAATTTTTGTGGTTGGTTAATAGATATCTTTCGATTGTAGACGTGGCTCTCAACCGATTTTGTAAAATTTTAAAATTTTTTGGCGTACAGAAACAAAAATTCAACTTAATAATCGTTTACGAACATTATCGTTTCCAAAATGGATAGACGCACAAATAGACATGACTACGTAGATTAATGCAGATCAACTTTCTAACGTGTTTTTCAATAGGGACATAACAATTTTGTATGTTAATACGAAAGTACTTTTGAATATTTTTAATGATCTGATAAAGTAAAAACGCCCATCAAAGTTAACTATTTTCATCATGGTGAAGTTTGCAAACGAAAATTGTTTGAAAAGTATTAAAAATTATTACCGAAATTTTAAGTCAATGGTCGAAACTTTAAGAGCTCCAATTCCTCCATTAGGTTCCAAACTAATCTTCAATTTTCGGTCGTAATAAACGTCCTATTAAACAGGCTGTACGAGCTATAGTAGATAAATTCGATCCACTTTATTCACTATGAAACACCGAAAATAATGCAGCACTAAGTGCTTGAACTTAAAATGAACCAAATCAGTAGCTTCCTCGTGTAGACAGGTTTTGGGAATCTCTCAAACCACTTTGTAATGAATTTTGTATAAAGATTACACCCTTATAAGATCAAATTAACTGAAGACTTGAAGTTACTTCATTGATACTTTTCATGTTTTGTCCTTATTGAAAATCTATTTATATACTTCCTGAACCCTGACACATTCATCTAGGTGTTTCAAACGGACAAAGATCAACTTATCCTTTTATATAAGTGAAGGGTTTAATAACGCATTTTTATGCAATCACTTTCAAATTGGTGAGCGCGAACTCATGCCATGGGGTTGGTAAATGGAGAAACATCAATTTTCTAGAACTTCATTCAAAAATAAACTTTCAATTTTTCTAAGGATTTTTTATTATGGAAAAATATTTTTTGGTGAATTTTTTAAATAGTGATTTTACATAATAATATATATGTATTTGTGTATATATGCTTAAACCATGCAGTTTAGTGTTGGTCTGTGTGGAAGAATATCAATTTATTCTTACTTTCTTTTAATCAATAAAGTTTTTATAAATAGAGTGCAACACAATAGAAACAAAAAAATTTTTATATTATAAATATTTATATTTATAAACGAAATTAAATGAAATAACATAATGCATAAAGTGAAAGCACTTTATAATGGAAATAATCTTTTCTTCAATTCTGCAGGAATTTGAAGGAAGAAATGAAAATATATTAAAATTTAATTGAATTATCATCATTTTTTATTATTTTTTCTTTCAAATTTTAAAACAACTTTAAAAATATTTAAAGAAAACGGCAACATAATAATCGAAATTAAATGTGTTCAGCGTAGATACACTTTCATAGGATTTTGCAGAAAGCCACCGCATACAAAATATAATCTCAACTAATACTAAACGTTGCTTAAGAGAATATGTTGAAAAAAGAGTTTATAAATATAGAAAGGTGAGTACATGATGTTTCATATCATGTATCTATGTATATAAAGGTCGTTATGAATATATTTATTTGGTCTTTATTTTATTATTATAGCATATAGAATGTAATACAGATTTTGATATGACTTTCTGATATGAGCTCTCTTTTATGTTTGATAATGGTACGTTTTTAACAAACAAACTAAAACCGTTACAATAATTAAATTAAAATACAAGTTATATGGCCCAAAAACTTATCATAGAATTTGCTTTTAGCATTACATTGTTTTGTAAACATACTTTAAAATATAAATTTGATTTTTTAAAATGTTGTAGGGTTTTTTTTTTTTTTAATTTTCTTTCATTATACCCTTTACAATATGATGGTGGTATTCTATATACGTAATTCTATTTGTAACATTCAATAAAAAGCCCCACCGGGTACATAAATAATTATTTAACATGAAAATCTGCTTCAATTTAACAATATGCGTCCATTCTTTAAACCCTAACAGTTATATAAATTTATACACCTAATTCTCTTTTTACACGATAGATATGTTCGCAAAAAAGATAAGGTTGGTTGCAGATCTAAAAAAAAACTGAAAAATCGTGTTAAAAGAAAACAATTCATGTAAAAAGAGAATTTCCTTTTCGTTTTAACTCGCGTTAAATCAAATTCGTGTAAAAAGAAAATTATGTGGTTTATCTAATTGAAATTGAAGTACAAATTATATAAATAATTGATTAGCATGAAAATGTGCAGTAATTTAACCATGTGTCCGTATGTCCGTATATTTTTAAAATCCTCTCTGTCACAAATATTGATATTCACTAATTGAAATTTAATTTTATTTGACAGAAGCGCATGCAATTAAAAGAAATTCTGTAATTGTTCCAAAAAATTTAAAAATGGTTAACATGTATTTTGGTGGTGGACTTACATGGACCCATAAATTGTTTGTGTTGATATCATACACTCCCTTTATTTATAAAAAAAAAAAAGAAAGAAAGCTCCCTTTAGTGAAGAGTTCTTCCTTTTGATGGCATATATTACACACCTAGAAAGGTGACAATTGTCCACAAACGTAGAGGGTATCTTAAATTTAGCCTAAGCCCAATATTGCATTTTTACTTATTTTCTATATAATCCTAACAATTACAATAATTTGATTAGATGTTAAAAACTAAATTGTGCGTTATAAGGAACGCTTTTAGGAAAGCTTCAGGAGGAAAACAAAACAAAATAGAACAAAACGAAAATGATTCTTTTACATATTTGATAAAGTTCATGCAAGAGGTAAAATGACATTTGGAAAGGAGAATATTGAATATTGAATATTGAACGAGGGGAGGGTGGGAGAAAAATGAAATATTTATTCCATTTGCTTTTTTATTATGTTGGGGGGTGGAGGTGCTGGCACTGTGGGTCTTTTCGGTGCGCCCAACATGTTGGGTGATATGGGAGTAGTGGGTGTGGTTCGTATCTCAGTTGCAGTACCAGTCGGAGTTTTCTCAGTATTAATTAATGTTTGGGTGGTTTTAGCAGTTGTTGTTGTAGATGTAGTACTAATAACTGTTGGAAATTTCGTGCCCAATAAAGCATTTGAATTTACTTCATTTGACTGCTGTTGCTGATTAGTGTGATGCGTTTCACGATTTAGATTTAAGGGTGCTGAAGAGTTATTATGACTATTATTACTACTACTACTACTACTACTACTACTACTACTACTATTATTACTATTGCTGTAGCCAATATTGGCCTGTAGTGCAGTTATATTATCACAGTGCTCTTGCAGCAATTGTTCAGCTGTTTTATAACCACGAAAAGATACCCTTTCACCACCCATACCAAATACACCGTTATTGGTCTCCAATGGCACATCATCATCACTTTTATGAGTGTTGGCCATTCCCGTACTATTTAAACCCAAAGCCACCGGTCTGCGGGGTATTTTTGGCTTCTGTGGTAGGTCAGGTTTAAAAGTTAACGATTGAACGCTATCATTACTTTTGCGATCGGCCACCGGTGAGGCCACATTGTCCATACATAAGAATTGTGTACGCGTCAAAGGTATAGGTTTAGTAGTCTCTGCAGGAATTGTTATCTTTTCCGCTTTATCCAAATGTGCGTTATTGTTATAATTATTATTATTGTTATTATGGCCACCAGTGTTGTGATTATTATACATCGTACAGCTTACCGCGCTATTCACAAACGTACCATTATTATTAGCTGGTATTGTTTCTTTTAATTTTTGATTATTTATTGTGTTTGGCTGTTGTGGTTGCGTGTCACCATTTGTTTCGGGATTAATGGTAGTGTGCAGTTTATTGGGTGGTGAGGGAGCACAAGCTTTTTGCCGTCTTATGGTACCGTAACGGGGACTCTCCGACACATCTGCAATCATCAAACAAATTATAAAAAGTATTTTCTGTGATGTCTACCTTTTGGATACTAACCACTATCGGGCCGATCTAAATTCTCATTGGAAGAGGACGACTTACTTTTATCCTCCACAAACAGTTTACCCCTCTGCAAGGTAATGAAAAAGTCGACATCACCCTCAAAGAAATAATCCCATTGACTGGTCAGCAATTCCACAATAACATTGACCGCCGACGAACAATTCACCTGCCCCATATAATCGGCGGGATTGTTTTTATCTACACGCGGCCACAACATATTCGGTGACATGACAATGGCCAAATTCTGAGAACTCATTTTATTCTCACCCACATACTGGGTGACCAGCCATAGAAATTTCGTCAAATATCGTAAATTTTGATAATTTGCTTGGGGCAACTTTTGCAGACAAGCTTTAATTTCCGCTTTACGTTCCTGCTCTGTACGTTGTTCTACAGCACGTATGAAATCTTTGTAGTAGTTATAGGTTAACAGCGGTTCAGGCAATTCGCGCAAATATAATTTCAAGATGGAACCAATAACATGGGGATCTTGATAGTCTAGGGGTAAGGGAGCCTTAACATATTCCGCTTCCAAGGCATGTTTCATGCGTCTCAGTTTGGTACTGGCACAGCCCACACGCAATAAACCCTCCTCACATAAACCATTCTCAACTAGACAGCAGACGCACAACTCGATAATGTAGGAAATATCGCGTTGGGTGGAGGTTAAATGCTCGTTCAGGGAGGTGCCAAAACGTGATTTACCCGTTGTCTGAATAATATCTTGCATACTGGCCAACGTAGAGTTGACCTTTTGCAAAGCACGCTCGTGATAGTTTCTTTGGTTTAATATGTAATCGCGTATACAGTGAACGATCACGTCCTCTTTAGCGATCAGTTCAAACATCTGAGCCGCCCATGAGTCACGTTCCTTTTCCAATTTCACCTCACACTGTTCTTGCTGATCTTTAATGTGATTTATTTTCGCTTGTGGCTCATCCAACCGTATGGCAGTCTAAATAAAATTTAAATTTAAATTAAAATCAAAATTAAGATTAATACAGCACATCTCGGATATGTCATTCATCTTCCAAATGGGAACAATATACGTATATACATATAAATACTTCTTTAACTCACCTCATAATTACGTTTTAACGATGCATACTCTTGTACGGTGCGTGATACGTTCCGCTTTAATGCTGAAATCTCCTGTATTTCGTTGTCAAGTATAAATTTTAAACGTCGCACCACTTCGCTCTCCGTTTCCAATTCACTATCCACCATACATTCGGCAATTGACTTTTCAAGTTCGCCTGTGCACACACATTAATCACATTAACACATATGCACACGGGTACATACAAATATATATTTATTAAGTGCGAAAAGATAAAAATGAGTGGATAAAAATGTGTATATAAACGAATGAAAGATGTTCATGTTCAATGTTGAATGTTGAATGGGAATTAATGAGAGAGTGTAGGGAGTTGCGTGGTTATTGTACTGTACTATAATTAAAAGGAAAATTTACCGCAAACTCACACACATACACGCACACACACGATTATAACATTTTAATATAATATAATCTAAGAGAAGAAGGTATAGCACAAACAAACTAGCTAACAAACAAGAGCACAAACAGCCAATCTTACATGCTTGGGTATGTATGTCTAAATATGAAACTCTGGCCTTTGGTAATGCATGCATTGCTTATATTGGTTTATATTATATTGTATTAACATTTCTATAAGTGCATGTTTTCTTACTTATGTGTGTGTGAGTGTGTGTGTAACTTTAAGTGAGAATATTGTCAAATTAATTAACATATTGGCTATGGAACATACATACATTTTAGCAACTTAATTAGAAATGACTTCAAAAATTTCATACAGACTATAAATATTTGTTGCACCAAAACATGGCATGATCAAACTATTAAATCATTTTAATACTTCTAGCGGAGTGTTATGCAACAATTAAAATTTTAATAAAGTTAAAAATCGTTCGTTGTCTACTGCACAGCTTAGCTTTTCCTTTAATTGGAAACTTGTGTGCTTTGGCTAAATTATTTTATTTACAACCCAAAACAGTAACCGTTAGCAGCTCAAATGGAATTATAAAAAAAAAAAAAACATTTGCTAATGAAAACTCCAATAACAACTAACATAGGAAGCATATTACGAAATTGTTCACCTAACAAGGTCACTTTAATATGGTCAGAATTCCATAATCAAGCACACATGACATGGATTTCACTGGTAGCACATAATTAAAAAAGTTTTTTGCCAAGATAACCCTTTTAATTGCAATCAGTTGATTATAAATGTATGTGTATGCCAGCACGCATATGCACACATTACACACCACACACCAAACTTTATGTTAAGCCAACGCCCCTTGCTTTTTTTGTGGCCTTCGAACCTAGTTACAACTTACCACAATTGAGTAGAGCATGATGTAGTGGCATATCTGTAGACAGCTCTTTGGACGACTCTTCCAAGGCGGCACCAATTTTATAGTGGGCTTGTTTTCTAATACGTTTTTCGCGTTCTTGACTGTCGGCAACAGTGCCACTGCTACTGACAGCCGGTAATTTGCGCACCATCTTTTCCAAAACATCACGATACTTTTCAACCTGCTTTTCAATAATTTCCAATTCGAAATCTTTACGGTCCGGCTTAGTGGATCTGAAAATTAAGTATTTTCATTATCACAAAATGACATAAGAGCCATTCCAGACATAACAATTTGCGGTATGAGGGAGGAGAGGGTTTGGTTTTTTCGTTAACAACATAAATAACAAACATGACCTTTTTCAGATAATATTTTTTTTAATTCGTTACACTAATGTACACGCATTTCTATACATAAATTAACAATAAAGCAACAACACCCCAAAAACATTTTTGATGTAATGGAATTCACCTTGATAGATTCTCGGCTGCTATTTTGATTTTAGTGAATTGCTTTTTCATGATTCTCACTCTGTTACACTGCTCTCGTTATTAAAACACAAAGCAATAAATTATTATCACAATAGATTTTTTTATTTTTAATTTCTCAAAATTCAGCAGCTTTATTTACTTTTTTGTCTTTTATTTAGAAACAACGCGCATACAAAAAATTAGTCATTCTTAGAACGTAGAAAAACGAATAATGATATCAAAAAAAGAAGATAAGTGACATCTTAAAGTATGTTCAGTGTCGAAACAAAATTAACTCATTGTATAAAAACATCCCTGATATTTGTATATATATTTTATTTTTAATTTGATTATCACATTTGCACGTGCTTTACAAGTTGGGTGATCATATGTATTGACAAAGAATTAGAATAATTGAAATTTAAATTTATTTAAATGTACTAACAACTCCCAAACCAATTAAGATGACCATGGATAAAAAAAGTTTATTGAATTTCCTGCGTAGTGAGAATGATTATATAACAGATGTATTACTAACTTACAGCGTACCAGACTCTATCGAAGGTAAAAATTTAAACTTTCTAAAGCCTATTATTATTTTAATACGAACAATTACAGATACTGCCTATGAGGATTCTTGGCTAATCAATACTAAATCTATAAGTAGCCAGGCAAAAAATCTACCTTTGAAATCTACAGCATCTTTGGATGAATTGCAAGAACGTTTAAATATTATTAAAAATAAAATGAAAACTAAAAAAGGTCCCTCCACCGAAAAAGCACGACATCGAAAAGAAGCCAAAAAACTTAAAAAGAATAAGGAATTTAAAAAAGTTTTGATATCAGCAGCTAAATCTCTAAAGAATGAACAATCGAAACAAGGGGGCCCTTACGCAAAGGAAGACAAAGAACAAAAGCCAGACGTGAAACCTAATATGCCCAAAACCACTTTTAATGAAGAAGGCAAAATTGTTTTCTCGAAGTTTACTTTTGAACAAAAACCAAAAAAATCGCATCAAAATCCTCGGGAGATATTAAAAAAACTAAAGGAAACCGATAAGCATTTGAATGAACTGAAAGAAATGGGTGAAGTGGAAAAGGCTACCGAAATAAAAAATGAATTGTTATGGAAGAAGGCGTTTGACAGAGTGGAGGGCAAAAAGGTGAAGGATGATCCCAAACTTTTATATAAAGCCATCAAAAAACGTAAAGTGGAGAAGAAGAAATCTAAAAAAGATTGGCAAGAACGCAAGGAGAAGGTGGAACACGATATAGCATCAAGACAAAAGAAACGCCAAGAAAACATTAATAAGAGGATTAAAGATAAACAAACAAGAAAATTGAAAAAGGCATCCAAAAGAGGACGCATCGTACCAGGTTTTTAAAAAAGTATGTACTCAAGATATGGCAGATGAGACGCTCATAAAGTAATATTCTTTCCATAAATTCAATCGGTGCTATTGCTCTGATAGTAAATGCACAATGAAACTCAACGTTTAGAATAATAAATATATGAAATAAAAAATATTTTTAAAATATATCATCAAATATCAATGTAATTGTAAGATTTTATCTGCTAAACATATCCTAAAATTGTTGCTGAGGTATAATAGTAAAAAGTTCTCTCAACACTAGTAAATTAGATACAAATGTGTGTATTCATTTTTATAAATGGATTTATTTTAAAAAAGAATATATATATATATATATATATAAACAGTAATGCTGCATCTTAACCTTTATTTGTTAATTCACCACAGTTCAGTTTGTTATTTTCATTTGCATAATAATAAAGGAAGAAATTTATTTCAAAAGAAAGAACTGAAGAGTGACTTATATAGGTACACATATATTTTACTTGACAAAAGTGATATAAATTGCGTATCAAATTGAAAATTAATATAAAACAAATACAATAACTAAAATTTTCAACAAATTTTTAAAAATAATTTAAAAAAAATTAATTGCGGAGACGGTGCTTTAAGAAAAGGCGTAAGCACAATTGGTGGCTATTACAAAATTGTTAAAGTAAGTGGGTTGGTGAAAAATTTGCGAGTGCTGCCGAACGAGAGCGGCATAAAAATGAATGTGGCGAGACATATAATTTTATTGTCACAACTGCCTAAAGCCGCAGCTCATTCGTATTGGCTAAAAGGTAGGTTTAGGATCGTTATATATATCCTCCAAGCCCTCTCCTTTCTTTTCAATGCTTTAAAAATAGATTAAGGTTAGTAAACTTGTGTCGCTACCTTTGCCGGAAGGCCATAAAACACAAATGACAGCTGCAGAATAATTTTCTTTGTTTATTTCGATTTATTTATATACATAAATGTGCATTAATACAAAAAATATATATGTAATTAAATTTGTTATTTCAATATTTTTAATATTATGGAATAATGAGGGTTATAAAGAATTACAACGTCAACACAATTTGTCAAAACAAAAACAAAAAATCAAAATTATATTTTGCAATCAGCTGTTCCCAAGTGGTTTTTAAAATTTTTTTTTTTTCTTTTCATTTACCGTAATGGAATTTACGGTCATTTATTGTAAATTAAAATAATGGATGCAAGATGTTGACATAATATTTATAGTCGAAAAAACTTACAAACGTGCAAACCCACAAATGTTCACTCATAATTATTCAACTATTTGGCCTAAAATAACCACAACCTGTAGTTTGAAGAAATTCCAAAATTTCGTAATTTTATATAATTGAAATTTATGTTTTTTAGCTCCTTGCTGTAATAACATCTTAAACCAGATCAAATGTATGCATATTGCTACAAATTCCCGAATCGATATAACAAATTCGGATGGGGCGAGTAGTACAGGTGGTAGTATTGGCACGGGTACAGATTCTGGCAAGGGCACAACGCCAACTTCATCATCATCAACCACAGCATCTGGTAGTTCAGGCGATCCCCCAAATGGCAAAAATTTTTTAGCCTGTCCTAAATGCGGCAGTCCATGCACCCAAGTAGAAACATTTGTGAGTTCAACACGTTTTGTAAAGTGCGCTAAATGTAATCATTTCTTCGTTGTACTCTCCGAGATGGATACAAAGCGTAATATAAAAGAGGAGCCAAAAAATCAACGCAAACCACCGCCGCCACCACAAAAAATCATGCAGTATTTGGATAAACATGTAGTGGGTCAAGATTTTGCCAAGAAGGTACTCTCAGTGGCTGTTTACAATCACTACAAACGTATACATCACAACTTACCGCCTATAAATCCCCCACCTCCTCAAATGTCATCGCCACCACCCGGCCTGATGAATGACCCCATGGGCACCCGCTCTGACTTATTACACATTACCGGCATTGGTCATACTATGGGCAGTTCATCAGGTACAGAATTGCCACCGCGATCTCAGCAAATCAGCTCGCCCAGTCATACTCATGAAATGGGCTCTGAAATTCTCGAGAAACAGAATTACGATATCCAGCTGGAGAAAAGCAACATAATCATGTTGGGTCCCACAGGTTCCGGTAAAACGCTAATAGCTCAAACTATAGCGAAATGTTTGGATGTGCCATTTGCCATTTGCGATTGCACCACCCTAACGCAAGCCGGTTATGTGGGTGAGGACATTGAAAGTGTCATCTCTAAATTACTACAAGACGCCAATTACAAGTAAGTTTCTTAGAGGAAAATATTTGACTGCAACGTTATGTATAAACGTGTGTTGAATGTTTTAGTGTTGAACGTGCTCAAACGGGCATTGTGTTCCTCGATGAGGTGGATAAAATTGGAGCAGTGCCCGGCATACATCAACTGCGTGATGTAGGTGGAGAGGGCGTACAACAGGGCATGTTGAAAATGCTGGAGGGCACCATTGTAAATGTGCCCGAACGGAATTCACCCCGTAAGCTGCGTGGCGAAACTATACAAGTAGATACAACAAATATCTTGTTTGTGGCCTCGGGTGCCTATACCGGCCTAGATCGCCTAATAGCCAGAAGGCTGAACGAGAAGGTCAGCCAATATTTGTTTACATATTTAAAAATTAATACATTTTTCTTTTTTTTAACAGTATTTGGGTTTTAGTGCCCCCACGTCGGGTTCTTCGGGTCGTCGTGCCGCTCAATCATCTGCCAGTTCTATGGATAGCGATCAAGAGGAGCGCGACAGATGTTTAACTAAAGTTCAAGCCCGTGATCTGGTTGAATTTGGCATGATACCGGTTGGTGTTACAATTTTACCATCAGTCACTATCATACTTGATGTTTTTTTAAACCACTTGGATTTGTGACACTTAAACGGCTAATGTCACACCCACTTTCATGTCCGTCTGTCTGTCTGTCTGCCATGTAAGCTTGTGCAACCAATACAACAAAACCAATATTTTGTGAAACTAAGTGGGTGGTGTAGGGTATTGAATGATCGAACTTGATCGACTCTAATATTTTCACTTGTTTGTTTTTAGGAATTTGTGGGTCGTTTCCCCGTGATAGTACCGTTTCACAGTTTAAATGTGAGCATGTTGGTGCGCATTTTAACAGAACCGAAAAATGCTTTGGTGCCTCAATATAAGGCCTTAATCGGTTTAGATCATGTTGATTTAACATTCACAGAAAACGCTATCAAGGCGATTGCCAAATTGGCTATGGAACGTCAAACCGGTGCTAGAGGTTTAAGGTCAATTATGGTAAGAATTAATCATAACAACGTAAATCTTTCCTTATTAACAAATCCTCATTTTTTGTATAGGAACAACTTTTATTAGATCCCATGTTTTTAGTGCCAGGCTCTGATATTAAGACTGTACATATAAATTCTGCGTGCGTTATGGGCAAAGCGAAGCCTATTTATATACGCAACGAAGACGCCGATAATGATGACAATGACACAAAGAATTACGAAGAAGCTCAAGTGAGAGCAACGCAATAAAATTGCTTTTAATAATAAGTAGAAATACATTCGTAAAGAAGAAAGTAAAAGTGTCAGCTCAACGTTATAGTTGCATTATCGAAGCCACCGTCTCTCGCTAAACCACAGTGTCAGTGTTATCTGACAAACGCCCACTAAATGTAATTTTTATAAATAAGAAAACTTGATTAGGCTAAAAATTAACTAACGATCCCTACTTTATTAAACGAAAAAGCATAAGATTTTTCTATTTTATTAACAAAAAAAAAAAAAAAAGAAAACAGCGATTTTATTATAGAATTATCAATAAGCGATATAATCAATTAACAGATAACTACCGGTTTCGAATCGGATGTCTATGTAGATTAGAAAAAAAAAATTGTTACTAAATATATATTTTATTAAAACTTTAAGAAAACAAGAAAAGAAAAATCAAGACTTTTTAGATTAATTGGCTACATAGACAAAATACGTTACGCAAGACAAAGGGAAAATTTCTACTCCAATATGAATATATGTGTACTTAGTGATAAAAAAAAATTATCTTTTTTGTATGATTTTTTTTTTTTTTTAAGTTATATTTCATAATAAAAACAAAAATAACAATTAATAAAAATTATATTAAAATCTTTGGTGTGTGTGTGTGTAAGGTAACTGCAGACAATGCGAGAATAACGCAAAAATTCATATAAAAAATTGTTGGAGTTTAAATGAAAACGTTCGTTAAAATAAATATTTCAATAAGATAAGATAAGATAAGTAAAAAAGAAGAGCAACCAAACATCAATTTTAATCATTCTCCTCGGTAATCAATAACTCATATTCCTGGGCAGCAAAACGATCCCAATCCGAGCTCTACAATTAAAATCAAATTAAATCAAGTTGGGAGTTATAAAAAATATATATCTATATATATAAAAAGAAAATGCGTACATATTCATCCCTCTGGGTGGCAAATGGATCACGCTGTTCATGATCTAAATATTTTTCCAAATTGAAAAATGTATCAAAGAATACATGCGTCATTTTGCATTTTTTCAAATCACCCAATGTGATGGCATCACGTCTCTGTGGCTTTATCATATCCAACATCTGCAAAGAATTCGCATTATCACAAGAACTTCATTTAAGGATATTTTGATCATTTACCCACCTGACATAAACAATCTTCAAAGGGCAACGATTCAATACCAATGGATTCCATACGTTGCTGTTGTTCCTCATAGAAATATTCCAACTCGTACATGGACAATGCACCATCCCCATCTAAATCCATACAACGGAACCAATATTCTATAGCGGTGGGGGTACGTTTATCCTCTTCTGATAGCAGAAACCACACAAAATCTGTATAAGACATTTTCGGTTCATCATCCACATGTTTACGGTTATCGTTACGTGTAACGCAACCCGAAAAGATGCGCTCAATAATGCGAGTGGATAAAGCATGATCGCTGTGTCTGGCCAAATCGTCTTGATTGATTAATAGATCGTGATCTTTATCCAATTCCCAGAATTTACAGTAGATGACGTAAAAGTGTTCATAACTGAAAAAGGCCATAATCTGATTTATATCATCTTCCTCCTCCAGCAGGCAAAGAATCTATTACAACAGAAATATTGAAAAATTTTCAAAAAACCAAAAATCCAAAAAATCAAAATAAAACTTTCTACCTCCAGCAGATCTGATTTCTTTAATTCGGACATGCTAATTTTACCGGACCAACTGCGATTCACCGAATAGAATATTCTGGCGATGACCGTGTGTACATATCTGGAATGGAATTCGGTGGCCTCTTTTAAAAATGCCAGCCCCGGATGTGTGTCCACAACGTCTTGCACCAATGGCACTAAATCCTCTGGTAAAATATAATTGCGATACCGTTGACCTCTCGACAAAATATAAATGAAACGTGACGCTTCTTCGTGGCAATAGACATTCATTCTAAAATTCATATAAAAAAAAGCAAAGATGAGATTAAAGATTTTTTTCTGTTATTTGAAAACTCACTGTTTCCAAAACTCCACAAAACGTTGTCGCTCTACCAAACCATTGCTTTGCTGGCAGAATATTACAACTGGCATACGCCAATAGAATGGTAGACCGCATATTTTCAAAATACGCGGCAGCTCATCTTTTGTCACCTGATTATTGGGAAAGGTGTCGAATGCTGACAGGATGCCGCGCAACGTACGCTCCACAGCAATTTGTGGTTGTGGCTTGCCATGTGGAAAATAAAATCTGACAAAATGTTGTAAAATATTTTAGTTGAAATTTATATTTATATTTTAAAATTAATATATTTTTTCAAATTTTTACAATATTTTAAAATTATAAAATATTTTATGATTTTACAAAATTTCTCTATACTTAATATTTGGTAGTAGTTGTTATTGTTCTTGTATGTTGGATATATTGTTTGTACATTTTCCATCTTCCGTTTCATTAAAACTGAATCAATCTAGACATGAATGTCCGTATGTCCGTCTGTTCTTGGTATTCTCATGGTCATAAATTTTGAGAAAATAAGCTGAAGTTTCGTACAGACAATGCTTGCAATCAGATCGTTATTTAATTTGGGTAAAATCGGTCAAGAGCCACGCCCATAATTAACAAAAATCTATCTATCAACCACAAAACTTCAGCTATGAAGTTGAAATTTGGTACAAATATTTATAATTACCCCATTCATCGATATGTCAAAAATGGGCATGGTCATGGATAACGGACACGCTCATAATTTACAAAAAAAAAAACTGTACTCAGCGTAAAACCCGATATGTAATACATATGCAGTGTAATGAGATACTTGCCACGCTCACCATTTTTATATAGATATGTAGGGTATTTAAGATATTTAAGTTTTTTAAAATTTCCTAATGTCTTACCTGGGTATGTAGACGCTTTTCAGTGCTCTATATTCTCTCTGTAATGATGTATGATCTTGGGGCGGTGGTGGTGGCGTTGTATGCAATTTTACCTAAAAATTAAACAGCAAACAAATATTGTCGTTTTATAAACTAAAAAAAAAAAACAATTTAATTTCACAAAAGCCAATAAGATGGATGGATCCTGTAAGTGTAAACAATACGCTTATTAGCCGTTCAGTTTGAAAGTTGTGCAAGTACATCGATATAATTATTTCGATTTTATAATAATTTTGGAAATTTTAATGTTTTTGGAAAAGTAAACTTTCATCGTATCCTCTACTAAACAGCACATATGTTACTAGCACCTACACCTATATTCTTATTAATTGAGACTGTATTGCATTTTATTATTTAGTGATTAATTAGTAAAAAAATAGGCGTATCGTATACGTTTAAAGGTTTACGCTTGTATACGTAAAACTACTGAAGAAAACGTAAAAATACTAAATATTCACTGATTTGAAAAAAATGCTTTTTGGTTTTTTTTTTTTTTGGCAATATTTTCATATCCACTAACTTGAGTGTTGACGGTATAGTGAGTTGTCGTAACATTTGTAATACCCATTAAGAAGATTCATATTACATTACCTTACATGATAAAATGTCTGTCTGCCTGGTATTAAAAATAGTTCAAATTATAAGCTTATGCCCACAAATATATGTTATTTAACATTTGTGGTATTACTCGTAAATTACAAATAAGGAAAAAAGTATTATTATCATTACTGGCCGGTTACAATCCAGGTAGATCTATGTGACAGTTGTGAGAGACAATGTCGCGCGCTTCGGTCTTCTGCACTGCTTCTTCATTTATACGTATACTTGATCCCATCACTGGAGTTTTGATCTCACTCCTCCTCCAGGTTCCACTCAAACACCAACCAGTAAATAAACTAATTTTTGCTTCGACCAGTTTTGAAATACCCACCAAATCTAAGCGTTTCGTACGCCTACTATTATTATATATTACGTATCAACTTAGAAGTCACTTTTTTATCAATTGTACATGTACCCCGCCTATTTTTAGATAGATGGTCTAACTGACTACAACATCATAACTTCTTAGTTCAGATTTTGTGATTAATATTTATATTTTTGTCGATTGTGGGTGTGACTACTAACCGTTTTGTTAACAATTTAAACTAAAATTGCAGAAATACTCCATATTTATCAAAGTTTCATAATCACTGTGTTAATATTTACTACAGAGGAATGCTAACAACAAGTCGGACGTACAGACGAACATATTTAGATAGATTAGCTGGCCAACAATATGCTTATTTTGCGGTATTCTAAGAGGTTACAAAAGAAGCTAAAATGCGGTACCTATATTCTAATATTAAAAGCTGACAAATCTAATGTGAAATATATCATTATACCCTACACCACTTGAAGCAAAGAGTATACCAAATTTGTGCAAATCTTGTATTCTGCCCATTGATTCAGAAACACGTTCGGAACCTATTTAAGCATGTTTGTCTATACGTTTGTCTGTTCTGTGTTAGATTTTAACCACAGTTGTTAAGATATTTCAATTAAATTTGGTACAAGGCCGTGACCTATTAAAAATAGTACATATTAGACCATTTTTAGGATCCCTCACCATATAATGATAATTCACGAAGAAGACTTGTGTCATAATTCCTCGCGTTTGCTGATAAAACTAAATATAATTTGTGAAACTAAATGGTGTAGGGTATGAAATGGTCTGGCTTGGTCGACTATAACACGTTCACTTTTTTTGTTTTTAATATTTTAATTTTGATTCATACTTTTAAACGGTTTTCTTATCTTATCTTAGCAAGATCCATGCTCAGGAGAAAATTTATATAAGGGCAGGCCCTGGATCAATCTTACCCACTTCAAAGAAGTTTAGAATGTAATTTTTAATATCCAATCCATCCATAGAAGAGAAAGGATATAAAAGTTATACTTGAAAATTCTACATGTGGTGGGTATTTAGGATTTTGCTTAAGCCAAATGCCGTTTATTTGTTTTTTAGTATTCTCTCAATCAATTATCGAATTATCGATGTTTGCTTATACAGATGTGCTCTTGTATACTATATATTTATATATTCAGATTTATATATTTGTATAGAAAATATTTCCAAATCATCTGAAAATTTTGGAGATTTTTTAATATATCCTAAAGCTGTAAATAAACTATTTACATATATATACCCTTTCACAACACCAATGTGTGACTTTCTTTAAAAAAGCTGCTTAAGTGAATTTCTTATTCAAACCAACTCAACCAACTCATTCTTCTACATATTGTTTTTAGTGTATCCTTGAAATTTTTGCAGTGTACTTTTCAATATCAAAACAATCAATTACAACAACACTACACATTGTTTTTTTGAAAAAAAAAAAATATATATATATAAAAATAGCCAAATAAATAAAGAATGAAAAAAAAAAAAAGAACCCACAACGGTTAGATAACACACCGTCAAAAGGTTTTTGTATTTTTTTCTACAAGATATTACCTTGACTTGTACTTTTGGCGCCTCAACAATCTCTGGACGTTTAATATTTAGAAAGGCATGACGTACATCCGGACATTTTTCAAACATTAAAACACGTTCCGCTACCGAGCCGCGTGTAAAAAAATTACTGCGCACTATATAATTGTTTAATTAAACGATAAATAATAATAATAATAATAATAATAAAGAAAAATGGTTAAAAAAAAATTTCACAATTTTCACATTCATAGAAGAATTTTCTTTTATAATTCTATTAACCGCTAGATAATTACAGTTTTTTTCTTGGCCATTGCTTAAGGGATTACGTGGTGATTTCAATTTTGTGGGTGTTGGCATGGTACTGGCGGCGGCGGTAATACTGTTGTTATTACTGCTGCTATTACGCGCTACTTCCATATTACTAATTAGCGAGGCAACGGCTGTTTCGCTCGATGTTGGTGCTGGTGCTAATAATGGTGATGATGGTGACAATGGCAATGTTGTTGTTGTTGTGATTGGTGTGTCTTCTTTACTTTGCCTAGCCGATGGCGTTTGATTTATTGTATTGGAAATATCCTTTAATTTATGATCTTTGGCTTTTGTTGTTGTTGTTGTTGTTGCTGTAGATTTGATCGTTTTATTCGATTTGTTAGTTGTGGCGTTTTGAATTGTTGTACTATCTACTTGACTGGCATTTGTGCCTTGTGATGATGTGTTGAGTGGCGCTATTACTGATTCGATATCTGATTGAGTGTGACAAACGGCTGTTGGTGGGGCGATTAATTGATTGTTCGCGTGTAAGAGAGGAGATGAGTTTGTTGGTTTCGTTGTAATTGTTACCGCAGAGTCTGGGTCCATTAATTTTCTTGCCACATTTTGTCTCTTACTTGTACCGTTACTGTATCCAACATCATTTTCATTATCAACATATATCCACTGCACTGATAATTGCCTCATTAAAGCATCTTTCTCTTTGTTCGGCATTATATCCGCTTGTAATTCTCTAGATTTTTTCTTTTCTCTATTGTCTGCAAAATTCGTTTCATCTTTAAGATTATTTTGCTGTTGCTGTGGTTGTTGTTGTTGCTGCTGCTGCTGCTGCTGCTGTTTCAAATCATCAACTAATGATGTTGTTATTTTCAAAGGTTTCTTCTCTCGTGCATGCGACGACAAAGCACTGTTAGCTGGGGTGGGTATTCGAGTGGGCGTCTTCGCATTACTATCCTGCAGCAATTCTTTAATTTTCTTCAAATTATGAGTTTGCAATTGTGACAATTGTTGTACATTTAAATTTATATCGAATTTCAAATCCAAATCGATATCGAAATTGAGATTTTTATTTAAAATATTTGTTGAATTGGTGGTCGTGGCAGAGGTTAAGGCTGAAGGCTGTTGTATTGATGACATTATGTTTGAGAGCGTTGCTGATCCTAGAGATCCTGTGTGAGTGGAGGATGTAAAACTTTGCGATTTAATGATGGGCGTATTAGTTGCTCCCATTTTGTCTGACATTTTTATAGTTTTCATTTTTGTATTTTTATTATTTAGAGTATTTATTGTTGTTGTTGTTGGTTTATTAAATCTATCAAATACATCTTCCGTAGTTTTAGCCGTTTTTACCTTTTCTGGTGTAAATATGCTGGCATATCGTCCGTCTATTTGGCAGGGTTGTTGTTGTTGCAATTGTTGTTTTTGCATATTTATAACATGACTTGATTTGTGTAATTCTTGTTGCTGCAGATCATTCTGTGACGGTGTTTTAAATGATAAATTTGTTGCGACATTTTCATGAAATTTTCGATTTACCTTTGAAGTGTTTGTTTTTGTTGTTGCTGCTTTAATTTCTGTTTTTGTTGACGGCGTCGTTGATCCCAATTTACTTATTTGGCTGTTGCATGATGATGATTTTTTACTAGTTGCTTGCTTTCCTACACCACCTACACCGCCCCCATTGCTGCGCAGCTCCTTATCTTTGATTACAAATGTATTGACCAATTTCTGTAGACCCTCGGTGCTCTGTAGAGCTTCTTTGCTAGTACCAGCAGCAGCCGCTTCCACCGTATAGAATTCCAATATATCAGCGGGCGGCACCAAACCGCGACTCTTCCACGTACGATATAAAGCATCGGCATGTTCTGATATCTTTTTCGAAATCTCTTCAATCTCTAAGCTGTCTGCCTTTGAATTAGCACTAACCGTTGCCACGTTAGGTTTACTTTTTAGTTGGGCATCCCTCTTAATAGAGGGCGTTTTCGACGAAGCCGACGATTGCATGTTAAGTTGATAAACAAATTTTGGGGGAATTTTTAAAACATTTTCACTTTTCACATTTCATTTAGCAATTAAAAAATTCTCTATACGCACCAGATTCACATAACTTGTGTCTCTTTACTCTCGCAACTCATTCATTCAGCACGTATGTAAATATAAATAAATTTTTAATAGAGACACACAAGTATACGTTGTATGGTATGTGTTCCGTTTAGCGAATCTATTTTTAAATATTTTTCAAAAATTCCCAATTTTGTAAAAATTTTTGTTTTGTTTTTTATTTTTTTGAATTGAAAGTTATCTACTTTCATTGATTTTTTTCACATTCTTAGTTTTAGTTAGATTTTTTTATCTTTTTTTCTTTTTCAATTATGATTAATTTCATCAATTAAAAATTCATCTTTTTGTGTATTTGAAACCGGTCAGTCATATATTTTATTAGAATTGAAAATTTTTATTTAATTGTTAGAGTGCCGCGTTGAAAATGCCGTCATTGGGTGTTGCAATACGTTTTGAAATGGTTTTCAGTAATTTTCAGCAACAAAATAAAAATTTAATCATTCCCCCATAGACTCACAATTTTCATCTTATTAACCGCTCTCTCACTTTATTCCAAACTCTTATACAATACTATGATTTGTAGCTCTCTTCACACACATACATCATCATAATCTGCTAACTCATTTTTTTTTCTAATTTTCATTCATTTAGAGAAAAATAAAGACACAGAGAGAGAGAGATGTACTGTAAATATCAACACACTTTAAAGGGCATATAAATCACGTTTTTCTATTGATTATGATTATTTTTTGTTGTATTTTTATGTTTTTCATTAAAAACTTACAATTTTCCTTTGGTCTCCTTAAGAAAAACGGCCAAACAGTGTTTTTGTTATAATTTCATTTTAACATCTGTTTTACATTTAACTTTTTTTTTTTTTAAATAAAAATACACGCGCGCGAGTAAAGCATAGTACAAACACACACACCTACATATGTTATGTGTAGACAACAACAGATCATGCAGGCAGGCTGGCAGTTAATTATACAAAATGAGCGGCGTACACCTCTTATAATATTATTATGAACAATTTTATTAATATAAAAATTGATTGGTACATTCGATTGGTTTGTAAACATAATTTATTAATTTTATTCATTTAACGGTAAAATTGTAAACAACAACAACATTTTCGGTTGTAAATGAGAGATTTCCATTTTAAAATGAAAATGTTGAGTTTATAAAAGATTATCACTCATTTCAATTTTCATTTGAAAATGAAAAATTTTCATTTAAAAATGGAAGATTCAAAATTTGGCCTTAACCAAATGTACCTTATTTTCTCGGTTGTCCATTTAAAAATGAAAGATTTTTATATAAAAATGGAAATTTTCAAAGAGTGAACAATTTTATTTTGAAAACGGGAGATATACTTTTCGAAATGAAAAATTTCCAATTCAATATGAAAAGTTTCCATTTGAAAATGAATATATTCATGATTTGTTTGTAACCAAAGCTTAGTTGTCAAACATATTGTTGCCTGGACAACTAAACTAAATATAGCATACATTTTATATACAACTTAGTGATATAGAATATTAAATGATCGAGTAGAACTGACTAAAATATTTTCACTTATTCATTCTAAATTGTTTTTTTTTTTTTTTTTCACTTTAAAATGAAAGTGGTGTAAATGAGGTTCATTATATCTGTAGAATATATAAAGGTGCAGTGTGATCATATATGTACAATGGGTCTGCTCAATAATATAATAATATAATACGTATATTATATTGTTATTTTTGTTTGTGGTTACTCTAAGCTTTCAATATTTTTAACAATATCAATTCAAAAGATCGCCTCTATATGTACAGTGTATGTCAAAAGTAAAACTACAGCATGAAAATTTTTATAATTTTTCACAAACAAGAAATTTATGGAAATAAAAACACTTAGGAGGGGGTTACGTTATGTTACGTTGATTCTGATGAGCAAGAATATGCACATTTTTGGGGATATTTCTCGACCCCTTGTGGTATCTATAAACGTTGAATAAAAACAATACACATCCACAACATTATGATGGTGGTGGGTGTATTTTTACTTTTGGCGTTGACTGTTGCTTATTATTTTTGAATTACCGTCCGAGAGTGAAATGTTGTTGTTCTTATGTCTCCCACTTGAAAACCATTTGATGTTTAAATGTATGTAATTCCATGTATCAGCATCACTAGGTAGAAATTTATTTCTAATTTCGAAAATTTTTAAATTATCATTTCCCCTCAAAAGATTTATTAAGTTTGTGATTATTCTGATAACAAATCAACTGATATTATTAGTTTAGTTAATTATTTATTAAAACTTGAATAAAGTTTTTTTTCTTACTTAGAAAAAGATGCTAGAGGGTCCACAGAATATATGATTTCTGTTTAAATTGAATTGAAATTGTCAAAAACCACGCCCACATTTAACGAAAAGCTCTCACAGCTATAAAAATGAAACAACATTTTTTTTTTTATATATATAATCAGGAGATGAACACGCCCACGATTTCCAAAATTATCTATTCTGCCTAAAATTCAACCTCTTCAAATGATGATTGTGTATGTCAATTGTCTGAAAATCGGCGCTATCAAATATCAGACACGCCCACATTTTATAAAAGGTCCTTTTTTATGCAGAATTGCACTCCTAAGATATTATACATTCTTTAAGAGTTTTTCAAAAAGGGCGCTTAACTATACCTGCTACATCCACTCGGTTGCATATAAATATGGAGGGTGTTCAAGATTTGAGCTTAGCTAAATGTAATGTTTTTTATTTGAACACTCACATTAATTAGCATTTGCGGCGTTTGATACTACACGTAGCATCATTAAATTACTGAAAAGTGTGTATTTACGTATGTATGTATGTTTGTATGATTAATAGACAAAGAATTTTTGATGAAAGAAATTATTCTATTAATTGTGCATGTGTTGACTCATAAACAAGGGACTATTTTAGATGATAATAACATGGTATGATTACAAGAAATACATGGACGGACATATAGAAATAATTAAATCTATTCCAATTGTGATTCTAATAGATGTGGCATTTAACGTCTACAAGTTACAAAACTTAATGTACCCTTGGACCACTTGGTCATTACAGGGCATTACTTCATGGGATTGCACTAACAAAAGGATTGCATCTACAAAAGTACAGAAATTTTACTTATGTGTACAATTTAAATTAATTGTAATTATATTAAATTAGTTTAATGGGTAATATCGATTGAATAGAATTCCATTAGTAAAGTAATTTTAATTAAAATTGTATTTTTTTATTATACATGTCATATTAATATTGATCTTCTTATTAACACCCCCTAGACCAATTGTCTAAAAGATTTATGTGAACAAAAACAAAATACAAAACAATAATAAACACAATATTCTAAACATGCATCGTTTTCTACTTTCTACATAATGACATATTCGATGAATGTTATTGAAAGACAATAATATTTAAGGTTCGCTTTTCATCCTAAAGAAACCCTTTAACTATATCAATATTGACATTGGTCTTTCACTGAAAATTGAAAATCATAAATAAAGCAGACATATGTATGTATGTAAGTGTCTAGTGGTATATTTAGTTACAGTGAAATGTCGAAAAAATTTCTTAGGAAATACAAAAAAAAAGAGATTTTTATACACAATGGACTGATCTTACATCAAAAGTATAATATACAAAGTATATATTCTGGATCATCATCAAAAACAGAATCTAAACATATCTGTCTGTACGTCCGTATGTTGTGAACCTTCTTACAGACATAAATTTTGGATTACTGAGTTTTATACAGATACTTTTAATTTCTGCCCGCAGATTACTATTTAAATTGTGCAAAATTGGTCAAGAGCCACGCCCATAATCTACAAAATTCTATACATCTGCACTCCCACAATTTTGAAAAACCGTACTCAGTGTATAACTCGCCTTGCAAGTTGATATATGATGACTACGAGAAGTCGTAATTATATACCTGCCACGCCCACGACATTAATATGTAGATGGGGAAGGTATTTAAAATTTGCTTTATACCAAATTTAATTTTTTTACTTGTTTTTATCTAATACTTTTAAGTACCCACTGCACGTAATCTCTAATTTATGCTGTGAAATCGGAAAATTAATTCACAGATAAAGACAATAACACACGGTGCGACATAGGTTAGATTTAAGGGGTCGCTCGCCACCGAAAGTGAGGTTCCTTGTAAGATGATATTTACGTATATAAGGCCCGATCGTGAGATTCCAAACTCTTTTCAAACGTGTTAAAATCAAAAATTATGCAATTTCAAAAAGCGAGCTATATAATGTATATAATGTATAAACAGCTTTTAAGTCTTTTAAAAGAGTTTGTACTGTATTCTACAAGAACAGTATATAGGTAAATAGGTACATATTGAATATTATATTATATTGTTATAAATATTTATATATTATATTCTGTTCTAATCTAATTTGCTGCAACGGCAAGTAAACGAAAAGTATAAATTTGATAGTTAACAGCGTTGCGGTCCGTAGGCTTATATACGAAGGTGTCACGTATAGTCCTCAACGGTAAATTTAAATAATAACATATTAATAATTATAACAACAATACAGTGTTTAAAAATATTGTAAAGTGTTTATTGTGTTAAGAAAATATTTTGTTAGGAATCAATTTTTAATTGTTCAACAAAATTTTTCATACAAATCTTCGTTTTCTTCTCTTCATTGATTTCTATTAAACTACAGTTGTGTTTAAAATTGCGCAATTTCTCGATAAAAATTTAGGAAAAGTGTTATAAAAAAAAAAAAAAACATGTTGGGCGAGAGGTAAATATTAAATATTAAAAAAATAAAAAAGTTATAAAATAATTTTTTTTTTTTGTTTTTGCAGCAGTTTCCCAATAGGGCCACATTATTCCCCTCTTATGAATGGTTCCGTAGTCGATAAGGTAAGTAATGCAACAAATTATAAAAAACATATTTCTCAAAAAAATTAAAAAATAAAAATAAAATCAAATTTTGAATACCCAAAAACGATGCACCAAAGCTTTTAAAGGGATACATTGCAAAAACGTTTAAAAACTATCAAAACTTTTCTTAAATTTGGAATAAATCTCAATTTTTGCGACCAGAAAAGGGATTTCCAAAGATAAACTTGGCTAAATGGTCATCAACGACTCCTTCTGAACGACATCTCATCTACACAACTATTTACACTACTTAACGGTCTGTACCTGATTAGGCCTCATCTAATACGTATTAACTTTTACGCGTAAAAGGGTTTTTTTGTAAATTATCGGTGTGCCTGTTATCCAAGGCCGCCCATTTTGGGTAAAACTTCAACTCCATAGCTCAATTTGTGTGCTTGGAAAATAGATTTTTGTCGATTATGGGTGTGGCACTTCACCGACTTTGCTTCATTTCACGCTGCCTTCAGAAATCAGAAATGTCTGCACAAAAGTTCTGCTCAATATCTAAAAACTTACAACCATGAAAATACTAATAACAGACAGATATGTATAAATGGACTTAGATGTGTTACAATACTTTATTGGGTCTGCGAAGCCTACTTCAGAGGGTTCCAAAATGAACAAAAATTATTGTATACGTCTCATCTTATGTAAAGAGTATAAAAACTAAGTTTTAGATGAGCCAAATCTTAAACTCCCCACATTTAACGTATATGAAAACTGTACATTTTAGAATAAGGTTTCATTATCAGAAATATTTTTGCCCCCTTTTTTAGGTGACGCCCGATATGGTTCACCTAATTCAACCGTATTGGAATCAATTCCCCGCTATGGATCCCATGTGGAATAAAATCTTGGCGGCATATATGATTTTAATTGGTATAATTTCGTGGTGTGGCAATGGAGTAGTCATCTATATATTCACCACAACAAAATCTCTCCGTACACCTGCCAATTTATTGGTCATCAATTTGGCCATATCCGATTTTGGCATGATGGTCGTCAATACCCCGATGATGGGTACAAATCTATTTTTAGAGACATGGATCTGGGGACCGGGCGGATGTGATGCATATGCCGCTTTAGGATCAGCGTTTGGTTGCAGTTCAATATGGTCCATGTCAATGATTGCTTTAGATCGCTATAATGTCATTGTGTTGGGTATGAGTGGCAAGCCCATGACCATCAAATTGGCTTTAATGAAAATTGCATACGTTTGGTTTATGGCTAGTATTTGGACTTTGGCGCCTCTGTTTGGTTGGAGCAGGTACTTGATAGTCAATTGAGAAAATGGAAATTTTATACCATACTATATATATATAACACTTATTAGATACATTCCCGAGGGCAATTTAACTTCATGCGGCATTGACTATTTGGGACGTCAGTGGAACGGCCGCACTTATTTGATCTTCTACACCATCTTCGTGTACTTTTTACCATTGTTCCTCATCTGCTATTCGTACTGGTTCATCATAGCGGCTGTATCGGCTCATGAAAAAGCTATGCGGGAACAAGCCAAAAAGATGAACGTAAAATCTTTGCGTTCATCGGAAGATGCCGACAAGAGTGCCGAAGGCAAATTGGCTAAAGTCGCCTTGGTCACAATCTCACTATGGTTCGTGGCCTGGACCCCTTACACGATCATCAACATGGCAGGTCTATTTAAATTTGAAGGTCTCACTCCCCTCAATACCATTTGGGGAGCGTGCTTTGCTAAATCAGCCGCCTGCTACAATCCAATTGTATACGGCATCAGGTAAATGGAAATATTTTCGATATACGTGATGATCGTTTGATCATAAATCTATACATTTATAGCCATCCCAAGTACCGTATTGCCTTGAAGGAGAAATGTCCATGCTGTGTGTTTGGCAAGGTGGACGATGGCAAATCGGCCAGTGATGCCACCTCGCAGGCTACCGCCATTGAATCCGAATCTAAAGCGTAAATTTTATGTTACATCTTCAACATCATCACAACCACAAGAGCTAGGCTATAATAAAAACAATCTTAAACAACAACAACTGCAGCAATTATGAGAGGAGCAAAATATTATTCAGCAACAATTCAACTTATAGTGCACTTATGGAACAGTATTTAATTGTAAAGAAAAGTTTAATTGTGCAATGTCATCAAAGACTAAAATAATGCAAATAAAAAAAAAAAAAAATATGAACAAGATTAAATCGCATCGAATCGACACATATTAATACAAGAAGAAAAAAGATTAAAAAATTTGAGAGAAATATGAAAAATTTTTTATTTTGATTTTGAATACAATTTAAAACCAGTGAAAGAAACTGTTGTAGTTTTGTTAAGCTCGACTGTTTTATACCCTATTTAGTAGTACCAGTAAACACGAGGATTTGCCATAGAAGTCATTATATGAAAAGTGGTTTTCAAATGGACCAATCGGGTTCAAATTATTAAGCTAATTAACTATTCATCATCAAATTTTTTTTAAAAAACATTAACAATTGCAATTTTTTGCTCTGAAAAATTTTTCATTATAATAGGTCGTTAAATGGGAAGAAGCTTTAAAAAAATGATTCGATGCGATTCATATTCGATAGGGTTTCTTTTCTAATTCAACTATATAGTCAGACAGATAAAAAAAATCTATAAATTGAAACAAAAATACATACCAAATATATGACAATGCGGTTCGATTCTCGCTCTGGAAATTATTATTAAGTGTCATTTAATCAATCCAAAAAATATTTTTCTTAGTTTTCAATTAAAGCCAAGCTATATATTAGAGCTTTTTTAAAGGCATCCACATGGATTGGACGGAATATTCATCAATTTGCCAACAACTGTCAGAAAGATGCTTTAGCGATATCTTATTGTCCACAAATATTGGCAAGAAAATTATTTCAAAAATAATTTAAAAAGGAAAAGTTGTGATTTTTTATAATTAGTTCTAAACACAAAAAAATAATAATTTTTAATTTAATTTTTAATAATTTTTTTTTATTCTTTTCTACATAAATTTT
This sequence comes from Crataerina pallida, assembly GCA_949710015.1. Lineage (NCBI taxonomy): Eukaryota > Metazoa > Arthropoda > Insecta > Diptera > Hippoboscidae > Crataerina > Crataerina pallida. Next base: position 27,204,201 of record OX453290.1, on the reverse strand, counting down.
TCATTCTTAAACTACATTTTTATATAATCATTACATAAAGTTCGTTTTTTTTTTTTCACAAAAAGAAAAAAATACAATAATCTAATAAAAAATATATTAGAGAGACGGCACAATGCAGATGAAACCTACTCGCTACACGAGTCGAACTCTTCATTATTGTCTGAAGATCTGCTATTGTTGTTGTTACTATTATAATTATTATTAATATTGCTGTTATGTTGTCTAAAACTATACGCATTTCGATTACGATTTATAGCCATTGTATTGTTATTCACAACATAATTATTATTTAATGCATTTAAAGCACTGTTATGATGAACACGTGCAGGTAATTGTTCGTTGTTAAGTGAATTGTTTGATAAATAACGGGAACGCTGCTGATTGATTAGATACCATAAATGTACCTCCACACCGAGTCTGTAACGAAAAATTTGTATTTAGCAGAAAATATGAAACAAAACGTTTCAAACACACACACACACACACACACACACACACACACACACATAAACACACCGTTTTCCTTTCAATTTACTCCTCATGTTTGTTAGTTATTATAAAACAATTATGACGAGATTGCAAAGCTTTTTATTTAATTTTAAATTTAACTTTTTTATTCCTTTTTTTTTTTAATTAATAACCTAATAAATTATTTTTTTTTTTCGTTTAAAAAAAAACCAATTTGGCTTAGGCCAAGTCTTAAAGACCCACCACATCTACAATAGTAGGCGTGGCAGGTTTACGCTCCCTAATAGAGTATGTATAACGTATCAGCTTGTAAATTTACTTTTCCGTGGAATATGGTTTTTTATAAATCGTGGGCACATCTATTCTGAGAATGAGATGAGAGAATGTAATAAATTAAAAAATTGTAAAAAATTAACATGGACGAGTTCGAGTCCAGGTTCAATCCCTCCAGTCTCCAAATTTATTTCAGAACATTGTTATTTTTTTTTTTTTTTTTAATTAATCAATTTTGAATTGATTTGTCATCTTTATTATAAGGAATTGAATAAATAAATAAACAAGTGCACACATACCTCAGCTCTAAACGCATTAAATCCAATTTCTCCATATTGTGCATGAAATCATCATAAGAGAAGCCCTCATTCAAAATCATTGCCTTTGAGTCCTCATCTATACCGTTTTGCGTTAACCATGCTTCCAATTGTTCATCCACTTCTACGACCACATTGTTGCAAGCACTATTAGTTTGGCTAACGGCTCTTTTATTCTTTGGTCTTTTGTGCTCGCGTTGTGATTTCCGGTTAGTAATATTATATTTAGCCAAGCGTTGTGTACGTTTGCGTCCCAAACAAAAATGTGACAACTCTTTGTTAATGCTGTGCAAGACTTTCAGGCCTTCTCTGTGTTGTTCCAGGTGTTGAAAATGAAATTTACGATTTAAATCTCGTATATCTTTTAGCAGGCGTACACACTCATTGGATGAAACACTATGGTTGCTGGTATCCTCCTCCAAAGCCGCCGCATTACTAGAACCTTGGCCCACTTCATAACACAGCAATTTCTCCTGACTGTCTGTCGAATTGTGGGCTTGATTGTGTACACTTTCGTCATCAACCAGTGAAGCGTCCTTGCCCAATAAATTCGCTCCCAATTCCGGGGAGAGTATCATAACGCATGCCTGCACCGCCTGCTTAACTAAATTGTCCAAGGCAAACATCCAATGCGGTTTAATTGAATGCATACGCAACACAGTAATGACGGCATCTTGAAAGGAATACAAGGCCAAATGTAAATGATCCAAGGCTGCGGCATCATAGTGCAACTGCTCCTTCAAGCCATTAATGCACGCCTCCAGATGTTTCTCCTTCTCATTCATAATATATTCTCGCATCCCATGTATTAATTTCTGCAGCTCAGTACGCGTTATAGCCACAATATTTTTATGTTCGGCATGCAGCTTGTCCAACCAAATGTCGCAAATTTTCGTCTCATCGGTGGTAAGGACTTTGGAGAGAGTGGTGCGTCGTTGTGATTCTTTTTTCAAATGATAAAAATCGTTCGTTTCACTGGTTTCAGAACTGGCTCCGCCTAAACGTAACGAGGGCGTGGACACTTCGATTTCCGGTGACATCAAGGTGCCCGATGAGTTGCGCCTCTCCATACTGTACGACTGATGGCTGGGCAGATTTTCAATGTCCACAGAAGTGGAGTGTAAACCTCTGAAATTTTAAAAAAATTTTAAATTTCTTAAATTTTTTTTTACTTTTCATTTAACTTACTCCATTTCGGGGGTGGTGGGTGTAATGCTGCTGCGCGATTTGCTTACCAATCGATCAGCGGGCACTGATATACTGCGTCCAAAGTCCGTACTGACCGGTGGTCCTAAACGCAGTTTGCGATGTTTTCTATAAATGTTTAAAAAAATATTTAATCGATTTTTAACAATATTTTTTTATTACAAAATAAGAAATTTACTCCGAAAGAAAGGGATCTTCCAACAATTGAGCAGCAGTGGATCTTTCAGATTCTTCAATCACAAAGCAACGTAAGATAAAGTGTTTGGCAGCTGGTGACAATTCCTCGGGTATGGTGGGGTGCTTCTTGTAGTAACCCACTTTGAACATGGCCGCCTGAGCGGAACCCAACTCTATAAACGGCCTTTTGCCGGTTGCCATTTCCACGTTGGTGCAACCAAATGACCAGATATCGGCGGCAGGACCATAACCGCGAAAACCCAAATCAATCACCTCGGGTGCCATGTATTGTAAAGTGCCGGTAAATGTGGACACCATGGGATTAATGCCGGCCAAACGTTTGGATGTGCCAAAATCAGAAATCTTCACCACTCCGCTGTACGTGTTCACCAATACATTGTCACCCTTGATATCGCGATGTACGATTTTTTGTTCATGTAAATATTTTAATCCCTCCAGTATTTGTTTCGAATAGAAGGCCATGGTGGATTCATTGTCTTTGAGTGGACCCCATTTCTTTTCCAGCAAATCTGACAGAGAGCCACCTGGCACTTGTTCCATGAAGATCTTAAAATACCCATCCTCTGATAAGGAACCAAGATACTATAAATATATATGTATACATGGTGGGTATGCAAGAATATTTATAAATGCCCTCCGACATCTCATTCAACTCACCCTGACTATATTACGATGCCTTAGCTGCGAGTGTAATTTGATCTCTTCATGTAGCGGCTGAACTTCTTGGGAATTCTTCTCCGGCACTTCCTTTATGGCAATACGTACTTGGGTTTGTTTGTCGCGGGCCGCATATACTGTCCCATAGGTGCCCTTACCCAAAACAATTTTACGATTCTGCTCATCATAGTCATACTCATACTGCACAACAAGCAAAAACAATTAACCATAACTGTATATTAAATAAAAGTCGAAAATTAAATCGTATTTAACCTCAATTTGTGGTGGCTCCTCCTCGTTAAGGTTGACAAAGACCTCTTGATCGGACGCCATCTCCAGGATGAGTTCGTAAAAACGTTGACGACATTCGGGCGATGGGAAGTAAATTTGAAAATCATCTGAATTATGATGCACGTAGAGGTAGGCGCAACGATCGTCTCGCTTGTACAAACTTACAGATTTGATTTGAGAGGCGGTAAACACAAAATCGTGCACTTTCTTGCATTCGTTTTTAGCATGAGCCAAACAAATGTTCACAATTTGTATGGACTTTTCTTCAGCATCCATATTAATGTTCACGTAACTGGACATGTAGATTTTTTGCGGTTCTAAAACCTACAAAATAAACCACATTTTTGAGGTAACAAGGGAAAATGTGATAGCCGGTCAAGCCCCATCACCTTAGTTCCATAAATTATACTAGAATTACTTTGGTTATAGTTTAGAATTTAGTAACAAGGCATTCATTGTCTTGGTAAGTCTTTTTTGTGAAATCTTTTTATATGGAAAGGCGTTCTAAAAATAAACCAATTGAATCCAAATTTGGTACAATATTAAGCTAATTTACTGTTTTTCGCCAACTGTTGCCAAAAAATATTTAAAATTGGAAATTTTTTGTCATATAAAAACTTCCATTACAATAAAACCTTACATGGGGAGAGGTTCTAAAAATGGTCCGATTGGGTTCAAACTTAGCACAACCAATTATTAAGCAAAATTAACTATTTTTTAAAAAATTTTGTTAAAAAAATATTCAGAATTTCGAATTTTTGCTATATAAAGACTTCCTTTAGAATAAAAACTTATATGAAAAAGGGTTCTAAAAATGGTTCAATTTGGTACTTTTTCAATAAAAATGCTCTTTAGGCTAATATGTATCCTTGTACCAAATTTCATCGAAATATTTCAAAAAATGTGATCTATAGCTTAAGTAAAATTTTATATGGATAGACAGAGGGACAGACAGACACGGTTACAATGATTCTGAATCATCCGCACAAACTTACCACAAGTTGTGTAGGGTATAAAATTTTGAACAAACGTACTTACCAATATGGGAAAACGTATGTTGCTAATTGTGGTACTATCGGTGGCATCTAGGAAGAAATCCATCCAAAATTGAAAGATTTGCTCTTCAATGGTGGGCTGATGATCATCAGCCTTCTTCCGAAAACGATGAATCATAGTTATGTTGCCAATGGTGGACTTCAAATACCAATTGGGCGGTTTCAATTTGAACATACATTCAGCAGCCTTAATAGCTTTGGCATAATCTTCAGCCAAAACTGATATCTCAAAAAATGTCGCCACATCCCAATATTCGGTGAGGGATGATAGGCTGCCCTTCTTCCCAATCAAATTATTTAAGGTCATACCAATGTGTTGCAGTTCGGCAGTGTTGGAAAATTCTTTACCATCAATCACCAGCAGAGTTGCCAAATTAATGCCAGCATACTCATTCGGTTGCACCTCAAAACTTTGACGATACCATTTGATGGCATTCTTCAAGCTATTCATATCCATATAATCGGATTCTACAAATATATCCTTATAGATGCGACCGCATAAGCACAACATGTCCGGAAATTCATTTTCCTTCCTTTCCAATGCTTTCAGAGACGACTCCAGAGCCTTCTCCCGATCACCTTTCCGGTTGCGACGATTCAATGCGAACGCATATAAAAAACTCATATTACCCGTTTCAATATATTTCCGGGTATTTGGTATATTTTTCAAGTCATTCACCAAACACACCATACCATCGTAATCCTGAACATCGCGCAACGAACACATAAAACTGTGCACCACCTCACCAGACAACACGTGACCATCATCCAAACGTTTACGCATTTCCCGTAAGATACTTTGCAGTTTCGTTGTATTGGTGGCATATGTTTCGCGGGCCTGCCGCAAATCGATCAAGAATTTTTCACGCATATGAGCCCTAGAAAAACGTACACTTTAAAAAAGGAAAAAAGGATATAACATAAAAACTCTTACTTGGATTGAATTTCCACATCTTGCAGTAAACGTTTGAGTCTGGCTTGAAGAGTGGGAATTTTTGTGTCGGCTGGTAATTCCTTGTTGAAATTGGTTAAATTACAAACATTATATTCCGCATTATATTTGTAGGTTAGAAATGTATAATTGGGAAAGGAGAGCTGAAATATAAATAAGAAAAAAGAACAATATTTGGCTGTGACCAAATCTTGAACACCCACCATCACATGCACATGCACGAAAGAGTTTTATTAAAGAAAAATTATAAAAAAAAAAATTTTACCCACGTGGAGACGGACAGACAGACATTCCTAGATCGACTCAGTATCCAATGCTAATTCAAAATATATATAACTTGTGGGGTCTCCGATGCCTCCTTATAGGTTTAGCAAACGTACATATTATGGTGGGGATAAAAAAATATATATGTATAAAAAACTATTCGTATTTTTTTATTTTTATTTGTTTTTATAAACGAAATATATAATTTTTTACATTAAAAACAAAAATCGACAGACGCAAACTGCAAAAAAAAAAAATAATTGAAAACGTAAATAATAAAATGGAAAAAAAACATAAACAGTTACTTGTGTTACATGTGTGTGGTGATAATGAATATTCTTGTTTCTAAGAATTATTTGCCTACACGTCCCCACTCGTTATACACATATATGGTAAATATTTACAAATATACAAAAACAACTCTCAAATCTACGGTCAAGTAAACAAAGAAGAGCATAGCTTCGGCAACGGTTGCATGTATGTGTTATATATTTGTTTGTATTTGCTTAACATTCCAATTATTGTGATAATTAAATATTATTGTATATACATAACAAAAAAAAAAAAAAGAAAAAGAGGTAAACATACAAACAATTGCATACTCACACACATTGACTAACTATAAATAACTCGTGTGTAGGTGTAAAATAACATAAATTAAAACAGAAACAATAGCACAACAGCAACAACTATTTCACTATTCCACTAATCGGTATAATTTATTATTTCGATTTCTTTAACGTTACACTCCTTACCTTCAAACTTAACGTTTGTTTAGAGTGTACATCGTTATATATTAAAATATTCTCTTTCATATTAAACGATTCCCGTACTCCCAAATGATAAGATAATGAACGTTGCTGCGTTTGTATACTTAAATCAATTATTGCAACATCGGCATTATAAAATGTCTCCAATTCTCGTGTCTCACCGAAATCCAACTTATCAAACTGTACAAAAAAAAGAATATCCTTTCAAAAATCCTATTCAATAGGAGTAGAAGTTGACTTTTTCTTTTTACCTGTACTCGTTTAAAATTTGCACCCACCGACAGTACAGCTTGCAGTATTTCCTCAGAAGCACATTCACGATCAAGTATATGTTCTCCAAACTGAGTGTCAATAACACAAACTACCGTCAATTTTTGGGTATTCCATTGCGGTAGCTGCACTTTGTTTATTGTTGTTGTAATATTATTCGTCATTTTTCTTATTTACCTCACAATTATTTGATAAAATTTTGCGGCCTTTATTGTTGCACCCGCACTCATTATCACTTTTGCAATTAGACGGAATTGTTAATCAATTCACACTTCATTTTCTATTAAATAAACAAACAATTTTATGACACCGTTTATATCTGCAAATAATTATTATATCAATTGTAACTTATGCGAAGGAATTCTTTAAACTGAGCAAAAATATAAAGCACTGTTAAACATGTGTAATTAGTGGAAAAGGTAGTTGAGGCGACCTATTCAGTTAAGTGCATCATGACAACTAGTTTATATAGCATGCACTTCAAAATCTTTGCAAAGCGAAGTCTTTAATTAATATAGTTCCACTAATATCGACATAACATCATTATCAACTCAATTTCTATAATTCCTTCGCGCCATCTGTATTCTATAATATAAGAGAAAGATATATAAAACAAACGCAGCATTTAGGAAAAAAGTGACGTAAGGAACATAACAAAGTAGGTGGGGTACTCAACAAAAATATGCAAGACTACCAAAATATAAATTTTGAGAGTCTCCGTCGCAATCCAATGAATATTTGCGACAAAGATGGAATAAGAAAATAGCTAACGCCATCTTTTGTATGAAATCAAACATGATGTGTTTGTCTTAAATGGAACTTCATGATGTTTTTCTTTCCCATATCCTCAATGATGTACAATAGCGTACTGCTTTTAATATTGCCACATTGTTCAGCTAATCAGAGTGAGAATTTTAGTACGATATTAATATAAAAAAGAAAAAAAAATCACCAAGTGTTCTAATATGTGCTAAACGTGAAATTAGTTTATAACCAATCAACAGCCAATGTGGCGGTGGCGGTAATAAAATAATTATGCAATAATAATAAAATGAGTGTGTTCTAAAAGCAATAAGAGGATCTGTGTAATGCATAAAGGAAAAAGGAAGTAGAAAAATATTGTATATATACATACATTTTTTAACAATTAAATGAGAAAAAAGTGGAAAAGAAAATTACCCGTTATACAAATTTCACTACTCCCAAACAAATTAAGAGTTAAAGTTTTTTTATATAAATTGAAATAAAAATAACGTTTCAAGTGAAGTAAAAGTGAAAAAAAAAGTTATAGATAACTATTTACATATTAATTACAAGAAAGTAAAAAGGAGGTCAAAGGAAGCCCCATTTTACTCAAGGCACAATAAATACAGAGTGTGTGTGTGTTTTTGTGTAAAACACGCGTTTAGGTGCACAACAAATTCTTTTGCTGTGTTTGCTGTACTCCTTGCTGTACACAGTATTACAAAATAAGTAACAACAAAACATACTGTTGAAAGAAATAATTTACACAGAAAAAAAATGGGTCTTAACGGTTGTTGTTCGTGTGTTAAATTTTTAATGGTACTTATTAATATTTTATTTTGGGTAAGTTTACGAGTTTTTCGAAAGAAAAAAAAATGTATATAAGAACATGCAAATGTTTAGATTTTCTCTTTTTGTAAAAATACTTCTGTGGCGCTCTCTTTGTGTGGGTATACACATAAATGTCTGTCAGGGTTTTTTCTTCATAGGCATAGTCGGTTGTCTAAAGTTTTATGTACTACTACGCTCCCTATATTAATGCTTCTTGTTTTTGCACAACAACAACAACAAGAACAACAATTCCATCTAACTCTCTGTATAATATCCAGGCATTTTTTATTACTCTCTTTCTCCTATACACGCACTCACTCACTCCCCCTACATGATATCACATACATTCGTACATAGTTTTCATTTACATTCCACTGCTTAGAGATAACGTGTGAATGGTGTAAATATATTCAAATGATTACAGTATAGATAAGTATGTGTATATATATATATTTATGTTTATACGTTTTTTTTTTTTTTAAATGATACTTTATTTTGTCTAATTGTTGTGTGTTATTGTTTACTCGTATGTTAGATATAATAATAGTAATTGTTACGATGTTGCCTTCTTATATGTCGTATATGTATATAAAGGAACCCTACATAATATAGATATGTATTAATAGCACATGATTAAAAGAACAATTCTGTAAACGCGGAAGCCAAAATAGGAAATTATAGAAAGAAGTTAAAGAAAGACTGCGTACTTAGTAACTGTGTAGTTGCACAACTTTACTTTGGTTAAGTAGAGTAATTGTAACATTTCGTTTTTACAGAGCTCTGCGATATTTTAGACACTCTACGTAATATACAATAATCAGCTTTATTGAAAAATTTCTTATGAAATGTTTTTTTTAGTGGGGAAGAAATATAATATTTCAAGATTGAATTATTACCACTACAATAACAATATATCACAACTACTTATATTACTTTTTTTATAGATCTTCAAATCATCTCATTATCCCCAAATTCACAAACATTTTAAAAACACTACATCTTCCCTTAATGTTCTAAATATAGTTAAATCGAACTTAGCTATCGAAAATATCATAAATTTTAACAGTTCACGGGACCTATATTATTACACGCGGCACCTTGGAGAAAAGGATAATTTTGCTATCCTTAAAAAGAAACCTCGGAAACCATACAAAATATATATACTCTTGATCAACATCAAAGTCGAAGTCGATTTAGACATGTCCGTCCCTGTGTCCGTCTATTTTTAAAATACCTATCTGCCGTACATCATGCTGAAATCTTAATGTAAGAAAATCGCCATTTCAATTAAGGAAAATTACTTGATAGCCCCACCCACATTCGATTAAAATCATTCACAGCTACAAAAAATTGAGACATGAGGTGGAAATTAATACAATCAAATTTAAAATAATTTGTCATAAGTTGGGCATGGTCGGATAATGGATACAACCACAATTTATTTTAAAAAAAACTTATGTACTTCAAGTAGAATTTAATTTTATGATTGATTTGTAATACAAAAACCATAGAGGGAGTAGTGAGGTACATGACACGCCCATTTTATATAAAAATGGAGACCATTTAAGATTTAACGTCAGCCAAATTTAGTTGTTTTTCACTTTTTTTAATTTAAAAGTAGACTACAAACGTCCTAGAGTTAAAAGTTTTGTAACATACGTTGTAGGACTGACGACATATTTACTGATTGATATTACAAATGTTTCAACAGAAGCCATGTATCCTCAGGTTATAACATGAAAAGGAAAAAATGACTACCATATCTATATAATTTTATTGCACTATTGTTTTCCGTTTTATACACCCTATCAACATACATGCACACATATGTGTCTATATAATAAAAACAATATGGCATTAACTTGTGCTTGTCTTGTGCTCGTCATCATCATCAACGAGGTTTTTTTTTTGAGCTTCCACTATTTGTATTTTTTGCTTCCTACAAAAAAAATAAAAAAAGGAAAAAAACTAAGCAGGAACTGCATTTGCTATAAGAGACTTTGTAATATTCACTGTGTTCAGCTGAAAATTCAAGTCTGTACCTACTTTGATTCTAAAATTAGACGAATCCTACACAATCCCACAAAAACAATTGAATTTTTCTATATATAAATATGTACAAAATGCAACGGTTTATAGGAGCATAGACGTGCAAACGTATGTGTATGTGTGAGTTTGAAGGAAAGAGAGCACCAGCGAGAGCAAAGCCCTAATATAATAACTGTAAAATTGACCTAGTTCTTTTTTCATGAAAAATTCAGGCACTTACATACACATGCACAGTTACCAACTACGCACCCAACCAAGACATGAATGCCATACGAACAAGTTTATAATTTACTCTGTATATATATCTTTTTGGTTAATATATTGTATAACATAACCAACAATATATTTCCTTAGTATGCAATAAAACTTCTTGTATGTGTGCTTATGCTTAGTATACTGGTTTGTGTCTTTAATAAACATATAACGCCAACTCAAATGTAAACAAATTTAATGAAATTATTTTCTTTGCCATGCAATGATAAACAATTAATATACATATAAGAAAATAAAAAGAGAAGAGAAGAGAAGTTTGTTATTTAGATATATAGAGAGTTCGAGTACATGACTCCAAAAATTCCACTAACAGTTATTTAAGCATTTATGTATGAAGAGCGTTATGCTAGAAGAAATAAAAAAACTAAAGTTGCTTTAAACCAAATCCTAAACACGCTTCACATATAAATAATGGGCGTAGCATTTACCTGATAATGTCTTCTTGCAGTGCAAATATTTCATGTTTTTTCTAAGCGGTCGGATTTTAAGCCGCTTAAAGTTTTTTGTAAATTGTGTGCGTGATCGGCAGGATCAAAGCACAGTTAAAGATAAACAAATTATAAACGTGTGAACCAAATTTAATTTTAATAGAGAATTTTTTTTTGCATATAAATAGTTTTTTGTCGATTGTGAGCGTCGTACTTGAACGAATTCACCCAATTTATATAGCAACCTGCATGCAAAAGCGAAACTCTTTTTGTAAACTCTTCACCCAATAAAATATTTTTTAATTGTGGGCGTATACGTTATACATGGATACACAAACACACAGATATGTTTATTTATGTCCATTAAATTTTATTCAAGCAAGTAGAAAAATTCCCTTACTTGACTACTTTCTGTAATACTAACACATGTTCATATCGATTCAAATTTTGATACTAACCATAAATGTACAAAATTTCTGATAGTTGCAAACGGGAAGATAAGCTTATCGTACCAACCATTATAAAGGGAAAAATATAAAAACATAAACATTAACTTAACTTTCCATAATATGCACGCACCCACTGGCCGTACGTAATTAATTATGTGTGGCATTTTGGTTTAGACAAAAGTGCATGTATGTATGTGCATATGTGTGCTTAATGTTTATATATACTTAAATGCCGCAATAAGAACAACACATCGGTGGTGGTGTTATAATTAAAAAAAACACTTACTATATATATATATATATATATATGTATATGTATATACAGTTAGACATATGCATATAAGAGTGTCAATATTTATATTGGATAATAATTATACCAAAATGAATGTGAAGGGTTTTCCAATAAGAACGTAACTATTTTGTATTTAAATAAAACACAGAATAATTGAGATATTTAGCTAAAACTTAATTTACATGCAGTACACATATTACATTTAACCATAAAATTAGATATCATTTATATGGCCACCGTGAGCACTTTTGCAGCAAACGATTCTTGAATGAAATATATCATCACAAAAATTGTTCGTTTATTAATTTCATCATGATAAAAGTGTTAACCTTTACTAACGTCTTAACGTTAACAGATTATAAAAAAAGTTTGCAAGTGCATTCGCATTAAAATATAAAATTGTTATGTCCTTAGTGAAAAGCCTGTTACTCTAATCCCCTTTGCATTTACTTACTAATCATTGTAAATACAAATATATAAATATCTCTTTGAAACCTCTTTCGGTATGTTGTATATGTCACTATGTCACAAAATTATTTTATCATAATCATTAAAGTGTACAATTTAATTCAATGTTATGTTATTGTAGAATTATGCACAACCGGACGTACATCAACATGAATATTTATTGTAATTGTAGTTGTAATTAAATGCATGTTTGTATTATTAATAAAATATAAAAATAAATATTGTCTAATTTTATAAAAAGTTTCTATGTCACACACAACCAAACGCATTAAGAATTAAGAATTTTATTTTTAACACACACTCGCACACATACACAGTGGGTCAATATTATTATACACATACACGCTTACACTATATTGTATAAATATTTGTGATTGAAGCAGCACGTTGGAATAGAAGATGAAAAAAAAAACTAGATCCCAAAACGAATTATAGAATATGAATGCATTCAAACATATAACGTATTTGTAACTCCCTCGATTGATGTAATAGATTGAGAACTATGTTTATGCCTTTTGCAGTGAAGGAGAATAAACTAAGTTTGCCATTCCGTATGCAACACTCTTAGGGAGGCGCATATATATTCATGATTAGCATCAAAATTTTAATCGATCTAGGCATGTCCTTCCACATATCTGTATATACGTGGCAAATTTTAATATATTGATCTTGATATGAACACTTTTTACTTTCTGTATATAAATGGCTATTTAAATCGGGTAAAATCGATCGAATTTTTTGTTTCGATAGTTTGATGAAAATGGATACAAGAAAATTTTTTAGCCTTAAGAGGAACCCTATTACAATAAAAATTAATTTGAGAACTCAATTTTAATTAGAACCCCTCCTCTTGTCGTTATATGAAAGTCTTTATATGGCCAATATGCGCAATTCTTAATATTTTTTGACAAAATTTGTTGAAGAACAATTAATCGGTTTAATATTTACATGTGCAAAGTTTGAACCCGATCGGACTATTTTTAAAAGTCTTTCCCATAGAACGTCTTTATTTGAAATAAGCCTTTATATGGTAAAAAATCTCAATTCTTTTAAAGCTCTTTTTTATATTATTTAAGTTTTTGTATTAAGAGATTGTGATAGCAATAGTTGTAGCAGCTTAATATTAAAATAGTTTCCTTGAAACTAGAAAACGTTGAATCACTCTTTGCCACATTAGTAACTAATCTGCTTAGTAGAACTTTAATTTTCCACCCTCTGAGCATTATACATATTATCATGTCCGTAAATTACTTTTCATTTTAAGCATGACTGTGTAAATGCAGAACTAGTCACTCGTTTAATTATATTTTGTTCTTCTGGGCGATGAAAAAAATTGTCTCCGTCCCTTAAATTGTATTATGATTGTATTATGGATAAAAATTTATATTTATAAGAGAATAACGGAGTAATATTAAGCCGCTACTTTGCAATGGTATTGTAAATCCCTTTGGTGAAATGTGTACTAATACTCTCTCTCTCTCTCACTCTTTATAATATTTTAACATTTGAACAATTCTTTAAGTTAGTTAAGTTCAGCCATTGTATAGAAGAAAGGATGCTTTAAATTGTTATATGAGTTGATCCAGCGATATTCATTTCCACCTAGCAGATATGCTTTTACATTAACTTCAGACATCTTCACCATACAATACTTCACCAAATAAAACAAAGTAAAAAAACTAATTTTGACTTAGGGCAAGTCTCAAATATCTATAAATAATAAATAAATATAATAAATATCCATGTATGTATTTAAAAGGTGGGCTTGGCAGAAATGCGCCATAACAGAGTAGAGGGCGGAATCAGGTAACTGGCACGCCTACTAATCAAGAATTCGTAGATGTGTGAGAGTATTTAAAATTTGGCCAAAATCAAATTTAATTTTACAATATTTTATGGAAGAAGAAGTAAAAGAAGAAGAGTGGAAGCTATTGTCATGAGTGTACAGGCGACACATCCATTGTGTTCATATTATAAGTCCTCTATAAATATGTGTCCATAAGGCATAAAAAATAAGAAATGTGACAAAATCTGTTAAATGGTCAATAAACACCCCTCTTCACACATATACATACTCATACACAATGAAATTTCTTAGAACCAAAGGCAACGTGAGTGTGCATAAAAATTGCTGTTACATTTATACTATGATACGTCAACATGCACACACACACACACACACACTCATGTAAGATATTTAATACTATGTAATATTTATTTACTTATGGTATGCAGTAGAAAATAATTATAGTAAAAAATAAGTATTTTAATACAACAACACAACACAACACAACATTTATCGCATGTAATAAATCTTTATACTGCCACATACGCTTATACTCTTAAGGGAAATCTGACATATTAAATGTCTACCCTGAGTAGAAAAATTTAACATTTGAATCATTTATTCACAATTATCATACAAACATGATATGAAATATACCACAGTCTAAACCTCATCAATATTATTACTTAGTCAAAATCCTTTAAAACAAACCTAGAATGAAAGTTCAAGTACGACTCTGAGTTAAATCGAATCATATAAATCATGTTTATGTGTAAAGTATGTGGAATTCACACCTTTCTCCTTTTATGTAGCTCATAATAAAGATTATAGGAAGTTAATTTTGTAATTTTTTAGCATTAATTAACGTCTTTACCTTCAGCACAAATTTTAACAAGTTTTTCAATACAAACATAACAATTTTGCACTTTAATACAAACACACCCGTATTCGATTTTAATGATCTGTCAATGTGAAAACATTACTCAAAGCCAACATTTTTATCATGATGAAGTTTATAAACGAATAACGTTTGGAAATTATTAAAAATAACTACCTAAAAATTTTAATCGATGGTCTTGACTTTAAGAGTGCTTAATCCCATTTTCGGTTATATTAATCGTCTCACCAGATAGGCGGTGCATTCTATAGTGTATAATTTCAAATAAAAATATGTTGAATGTTTTTCTGTCAGTGAGATTACGCTTCATATATATTTTAGTCCAAAATGAGCCAAATCAGTTGAATCCACGCCGTTCACCCCATAATGTGGCAAATTCTTGCACAAATATCCTATCTTAGACCATTATAAGATGAAATTAATTCATAATCTAAAACCTCTTGATCATTTAAAACGCCAAAACTAATGTTTTGTTATGTTATGTCCTTATTGAAAAACCTTCGTCCGTTACAATTTTTGTTTATAAACTATTGATATTGACTGTGCGAGACTGTATCGTAAATATTATTAATACTGGCATCTAATTGTAGTCTCAATAAATTAATAATAAACAATGATGCGCTAAGAGAATAATTTTCTAATTATTAAATCATTACATGACTTTTATTGCTTTTGTTGTTTATTTTCGTTGAAGAGATTTATATTTAAATACAAATCACGATGCACTTAATAATAAATGAAATCCATGCATGGTCTAATGATTAGATATTATTACATGATTGAGTCACTCTCACTTTTTACAGATTTTAGGAATAAATCGAAAGTATAGTTTCTAATGTGCAAATTTCTTTATTGGAATATTTTCTATACAATAAAAGTTTAAAAGCGTTATACCAACTTTATCAATAAAGCGGTCCCGCTCAGAGTTTCTTCTTTAATACTTCCACCTTTATTATATGCCAAAGATTCTCTATAGGGTTCTCAGAGCATGGCATGGTTTCCAGGTCAGTCCATTGTAAAAATCTTTATTTCTGACAAATATTCCTTAACCATTAAAAAAGAGAAGGAATATATTATAGATTTTCCGAAATTATTTGTCGATGTCGCACTGAAGCAAAATATTAATTATACTTACCAATTTCGCGCGATGACAAGGCGTAGAGTAATGTTGATATATGAGGTTAACTACTTGAAAAGTACTACAAGAGAAGTTGGTACTTAATGGCGTTTATCGTTCGGTACCATTAGAGGAAAATGGTCTCCCCATATCAGCGACTACCTGCTTAACGGTACGCATTCATCGCTGTACCGTTCAGTGGTTCTTTGCTTCACATAAGACATACCGTCGAAAACGAAGAAGTTAAACTTAAACTTGTCCGAGAATATCACTTTTCTTCAATCAACTTCATTCCTACTCTGATATTTCGTCCATTGCAGACTTTTGTTGCCGAGAGCATAAACTGACTGCTCTAAATGACTTTAAACAGTTCTCGTGCTTATTGCGGTGCCGGTATCATTAATAAATTTTCGTTTAAAATCGTCAGAAATGTTTTGATATGCTTTCGAAGTGACCTTCCTGACGCGACTAGAGCCAGACTTTTCTCTTTATTGCTGGGATTTTCTTATAAAAACAACAAGCATAAAAAGCTCATTTGCCGCCTTTCGAACCAGTGAACAAGTGTAATGCGATGAATATATTCAAATTCCAGTTAAAAAAAATCTTATTTTTTTACTTTTTTCTTTTGCTGTATTTGAACTCGTGTTCTACAGCATACAGAGTTTACTAAAACGAAGCTAAAGCCAACTCCGTTACTGATCTTCTTAAAGCTTTTCAAAAAATCATTATGAAGCGATCTATCGAATCGAAGTCTTGCACTAATATCTCGAATGGCCAAATTTTCCTTCGACGCCGTCGAAATTTCATTCGCGCTCGCTCCTTTTCTTTATATTCGGCATAGTTTCACTTCCGCCACAATTTGCACAACCCGTTGAAATAGAACATAAATAATTTTTGACCTAAATAATGTACGAATTGAGACAAAACAAATGGCCTATCGGATACTACCAGCATCTACAATACCTATCTAGATTCCCCATTATACTAATAAAGTTCTCTCAATGACTTTTTTGTACAGCCGATTCTACATTAACAATAAAATTGTTACAATACCAACATAAATAAAATATTCTATGTAGACTTTCACGATTATCATTAAAGTCAATGCAAAATATTTTTTATTACAATTGTCATAATATTCAATTTTGTTTTTTTGTTTTTTTTGTTTTCATTTCCATTTCCTTTCCTTTATTGATATATCTCCTCTTTATGCACATATCTTAGTCAGCATTATTTTTGGTTAACATAAAAAGAAAAACAAAAAAAAAATTTTTTTTTGTATTTTTCTGACATCATTTTGTAATATATGCGCCACCTGCACCAATGTCGCTGGTAGCATTCATTCGCATAATCATTTAGTTCAGTTTAGTTCAATGCTGTGCAGTCATAGTCCCACATGATGCATACATATCTACATACAATTTGTCTGTCTGTCCGTCTATGTTTTTGTTTTTTATACATATATGTGTATAAACATACATGTATATGTGGGCAACATAAATTTGTTGATATGGGTAAATTCGCTTTAAATACTACTTTGAATAATATTTCATATGCACGTACGCGCACATTACAGACAGACAAAATCGTTTTACTGGCAATAATAACAATTTTCTATACTCTGCACCACTTGTTTATGCGGTGATTCCTAACTCCTAGCTCCTAAACGGTAAATGCCGAATGCCTTCTTCAATTATAATCACTTTCTATATTGATTTAACTGTGAACGTCCGTCTGTCCATGTAAACTTGTGCTTTAGCTACGGATTCTAGTTTGTTAAATTTGGTACAAAGACATGTTTTAGCCTAGAGAGGACCCTTGTTGAAAATGGGCCGAGTTTAAATATTTTATAGAACCTCTCTCCGTACACGGTTCTACTTTAAACAAAGTCTTTATATGGCGAAAATTTGAAATTCTTAATATTTTTTCAAAATTTCTTGAAGATGAATTAATTAGCTTACTAATTAGCTATGCCGAATTTGGACCCAATCAAACCAGTTTTTGCAACACCTTTGCATATAACAATATTTCCCAAAGAGACTTATATGACAATGACTTGTGTTTGCTGATGCATACATTGTGAAACTAAATTGGTGGAGACTATTAAAAAGTCGTTTATAACCGGCTCTAACAATTTCACTAATTTTCCTCTAGTCTATAAAGAATCAGTGTCTTATCATATGCAATTAAAAAAAATAAATAAAAACGAAAGATAAAATCTAAACTTTATGGCAATTTGTGTGTTTAACGGTAGTAATTTATTCATTCATTAGATTTAACCTAAAATAACACTAAAACAAGTGAAAATGTTATAGCCGGTAAAGGCGAACTACTTTACATTCTATACAGCTCAGTTTTTATACCCTACACCACTTGTAGGAAAGTTTGTAATTCTTGAACAGCTGAAGAAAGATCAATCTTTAAAATTCTGATCGATTCGAAATGACGCTGAATATCTGAATTAATTTTAACATGTCCGCCTATCTCCTTGATATAAAAATTGACCACTTTTTTCAAAAACGTGTTTTGACAATGGTTTAATTTGATCTATTTTTAAAACTACTTTCTATTTTCAACGATTTTCAATCGTACTTGAAATGCTTTGCATTTCGAAATTTAAAATACTAGAGATTCGAGTATTCATTACAGATATATTTGGATATAGGGACTGATAGATATGTTTAAATCCATGTGTAATTGATGGATCGATCTATGGTTTTTCAGTATTTGGCTGACTTTCATATCTTAAATGCATATAATTTCCATACACTTTCATCTGGACATTTACATTGCAAAGCATATTCTTCCATAAATTATTATTGTAACATAAATGGTATATCTATTTGACCCAAATTCTATGTTTTTAATAATTTTATTTAGCAATTTTTTTAAGTAATATATTCTCATTTGAATATTCACCATCGTGGGAATGTTAATAAAAAATGAAGATAAAAATTCAAAGCGCTAGATCAATTCAATTTAATGTTAATTAGTGGTATTAACTAATGATTCTATGTGCTCTTTGAGGCTTCGCTGCTTTGTAGAAAATAAAGATAAAATTATTAGTTTTGTTATGTTAAAAATGAAATGTTAATTTTATTGACCTAACACATTAAACGTTCTTGTTTATCTAATTGCTTCAAGTCAAATCATGTACTCGTATAGTGAAAAGTTTTGACATGTAATGTTGTAATGTTGCTGTTTTTGTCGTAGATAGAGTTCATTTCAATACCGATTATCTATGTGTCGAGATATATTCTTCTCATCGTAATATCTCAATACTATCTATAACTTGAACATAAATTTAAAATATATATAAATAGACAGACAGACAGACAGACATAGTTAAATCGATTCAGAAATTCATTCTTTCAAATAGAAGACATCTTCTAGAAATTGATTCTGAATCGATCGATATACTGAAGAGTGTACGGTCTCTAATTATCTGCTTAGAAATTATAAACTTCATATATCCTCCGCCTCAAGGAGTTTAAAGTATGAAAACAGCAAACAATTCTAGGTTAAATTCCCAGACTAAGACGCGTCAAAATTGTACGTATGCTACCATTTATAATAATACTCAAAAAATAGTAAATTTAACGATTTTTCTCCTAAATTATAAATATTTTATTCTTTTCATTTTCTTCCCCATACCTGCATAGATCATTGGTTTGACAATTGTTATCGCTTCTACATGGATGCTAACCGATCCGACATTTGTATTATCAATGACACAATCCTATAATCATTATTATATCGCTCTCTACGTATTCTTGGGTATTGGAATATTAATCACAATCGGAGCCTGTTTCGGTTGTTGCGGTGTCCTTAAAGAATCTCAATGTTTGCTGGTGTCAGTAAGTGGCCACTGATGATTTAATTATTTTATTATATTTATAGAATTTCTTTCAGTTTTTCTCCGTTATATTGATTGTAATGGTGGCACAAATAGCCGCCGGTGCTTGGGCATTCCATAACAAAGATAAATTGGATGATATTGTGAGAGCATCGGTAAAATATTCGGTACAAGAGGAATACGGACAATCGAGTATGAGTTCACGTACCGTTACCTTCGATACCGTACAGAAAAATGTAAATTAGTGAACAGTTGCTGCTTTTTTAAAGAAGAAACGGAAATATTTTTATTTAAAATTTTTCTTTTCTTATTTACAGCTGAAGTGCTGTGGTGCTGATGGACCGGGTGATTGGGCTACCAGTCGCTTCAACAATGTGGATCGCACCAATATTGTAGATATAGCCATTTCATCATTAAATGTCTTTTATAATATACCCGAGTCATGTTGCAAAGATGAACTCAAAGAGAATGTTTGTGAAATGTCACGGAAATTGAAATTCGGTGGTACCTACAATCCAGCCATACATCAGCAGGTATGTGTGTGTGTGTGTGTGTGTGTTTTGTGTGCATGTTTCATAGATAATTTGATTTTGATGATAATTGAATTTTTGGATTTTGTACTACATGATATTCTTCTTCTTTTTCATTTGGTATTGCTTAGGGTTGTGTAGACAAACTGATTGAATTAATTTATGAAAATTGGATTTTACTATTTGGCATAACGGCCGGTGTTATACTATTAGAGCTGATGGCCTTAACTTTTGCCTTGAGTTTGTGCTGTGCTGTACGCAGTCATCAGTATAAAGACTGAGAATTACAGTATTCCCAAAGGGAAATTTCTGACGATGAAAAGTACTAACTGGATGATGTTAGAGTAATGAAAACTAAATTACAGGACATGCAAAATGAACAATTTTAACAATAATAATAACAACAAGACCTACCAATTATGCTATCACAGTAGCAGTAATTACAAAAACAACAACTTCAAATGTGAAATAAAAGGAAAAAGAAAGCCCATCAGTTAAGAGCAACATTTGTTTATTATATATGGAAATTAATTTAAAAATTGAATATTTTTAACATTCAACAATAATGTTGAGTCTGTGTTGTTATGGATTTAAAAATTTAAAATATTTCATATACAATGATTAGTGTATTTAAATATGTACATATTAGTGTATATTATACATTTAAAGTGAAGTTCAATTTTATATGTAACGAATTATTATAAATGTCAAAATTCAAAAATGTATAAAGGGTTTTTCAATAAGGACATAACAAAACATAACATAAGTTATGTAGCTTCAAATGATCAAGAATCTTCAATTGTATTAATTTCACCTTGTAAAGGTGGAAGCCAAGATCTTTATGCAAAATGTGGCTTTAGAGATTCTCAATTTTGAATGAACGGCATAGAATCGACTCATTTGACTCAATTTAAATTGAAGCACTTACTGCTGCAAAATTTTCGGTACTTTAATCTGTTCATTGTCCAACAGGCATTCTCACAACATACAATAATGAATATTTTGGTGGGAATTTATTCACTATAGTCCGCATAGCCTCTGTAGTGGGACGCTATTCAAGTTGAGACCACCAACTCAGAATTGCAATATTAATTTTTAATAATTTCCAAAGCTTGCTTGTTTGTGAACTTTACTGAAATAAAAATGTTAAACTTGACTGACATTTTGATTTTAACAGATCATTAAATACATTCAATGGTGCATTCATATTAAAACACAAAATTGTTATGTGCATATTGAAAAATCCACTATAGTTAGGTTTTAAAGTGATTTTCAACATATACGGCATTCTTTTGTTTAAATAAGAATTTTACATTATTTGTATTACACTACCCTACCAATTAAATGATAATTGGGCCAATTTATAAAATGAAACTTTGGGCTTACTTATCTCATAATATTGATAAGTTGACAATAAAATTGTCTATTTGAATTTTTAAAATTTTTCTTCTATAACTGAAAATCGCACACTGAACCTTATTCAATGCATCTTCTACATAAATGCGGATAAAATAATATATGTATGTCAAAATCGGTGGCTTCAACAAAAAGGTTAAAATTATAAAAAAAAAAAAGAAAAGAAAATCTACATAGAAATCTCAAGAATTATCTAAAACATGAAAGCAATGTCTTCATTACTTTATGTGTTTTATGTAAATAAAATAATTACAAAAAACATTTTCCAAAAAAAAACTTGCATCAAACTTCATTACATAACAAATATATATATATAAGGCATAATATATACAAACATCTCCCAAACTCTCTTAATAATCATATAATATTAACGGAATTATACGTTACAAGAAAATAATTGCATACATATAAATGTCACTTAAAAACAAACAAACAAAAAAGAAAAAAAGAAATATTGAAAAAACCATAAAATAGATAAATAACACCACAATAAACAACAGCAACAATATAAAATATTTGACTTCAATCCATAAACATATAAAAAGCAAAAAAGCTAAATTTGGCTTAAAGCAAATCTTGAATACTAACCAACAAAAACCCTCTAAATAACGTATGTGTTAATTTTCATATTACTGTCTGATTATAATTAATATTATGATGGAAAGGAAATTGCTTCTTGTGCCATTTTCGTTGTTCCGTAAACGTGACATTTTCAGTACCAACCTGCGTGCAAACATGGCTGGATTAGTTCAGTATTCAATGCAGATTTAGAATATACTTATATATTATTTGAGCGTCCCGCTTCTACGTGTTATCAACTTTTTGATAAAGTACTCTAAAATGACATATTACAAGGGGGTGGGTATAAAAATGTTTTGGTTTTCATACACAAACTTATTTGTACCAGTATGATCAAAAAGTATTAAGATTGATAAAAATTTATTTATTTATCCCACATCATCCTCACGGCACTACACTGTGCAAATGTTATTAATTTCTAAATAACAAATGGCACATCATTCGATTCTACATCACTTTAACCATGTCCGTCTGTCTGTCTGTCTTTGTCTCCAAGTATATTAAGCAAGCTACAGATCATGTTTTTTAAGATTTTTTGTTAAAATTTGGTACAAAAATTATATTAATATAAATTAAAGAGAAATCCTGTTAAAAATGAATCGAATTGTACTACTTTTAGAACCCCTTCCCATATAACGACCTCCAATAAAGAAAATCCTTATATGACGAAAATTCACAATTCTTATTATTATTATTTTTAAATATAATGAAAAGTAGTTATTTATCTTAATAATTAGCTATACTAAATTTGAACCCAATCGGACCACTTTTAGAACCCTCTAACGATCATAATTATTGAGCAACCGTGCAAGCAGCCATTATCATCTATTCATATAATTGTTTACGATAAGCAATTAGAATTTCTAAAATTAATTGTATTTAAAAAAAAAGCCAATACTGCCATTCATCAATTCATAAAACGTAACAGTATCCCTTCATATGAAAACCAAAAACTAAACTTTGTTGTAACACATTACTCCAGTTTCTCTCGGATTGAAATAAATACATAATTATTCCAATATAATGTTTTTCTAGTTAGTTATTGTAGTTTTTACATTCCACAAGTTCAAAATGAAATATTTTGCACATAACGGGTGATAAGCACACAAAACCATTAAGAATTTAAAGTAGGAAAGAAAAGAGTAACTCTGTAAAGTCAAAAAAATGAATAGGAAAGTTTCATTTTATACTTGTGTGAATTATGAAATGCAAGAACAAAGAACAATTTTGAAATATTTTGTAAATATAACAATAATTTAATCTAAACGAAAAATCTACATGGAAAATATTTTCATTAAAAGAGAAGCGTAAACTTTTGTTACATTAACATTTCCCCACAAACACACACACACACACACAACACATTTAACAAAACTCAACTAAACATATTTATATTTATTATCATTGAAAAAGAAAAAAATGAAAAAAACACTTTAGATAAATTTATTAAGAAAAACTTTTCTCTATATTTATATACTGTATAGTACATATATATTAATATAAATTTTTTGAAAAATAAATAAATTTCATAAAATTATTTTTTTATGAAAATCATAATTTTTTAAAGTCCACACGTGAACGCCTTTTTAAACCTGTTAAACCGCATTAAATGTATTAAACGAAAAAACACATGAAATACAAAATATTAACATTTTGATATAAATTTATAACTACAATTGTAATTATTTATTATAAACTGTTTACATAACAAACATGTCTTAAATGCATACTTTCTCTTAAATCAGAAAAAATCATAATTCATTATGTTTTTTTTTTTGTTAAATTGTTGTTTGTTTTGCCTTGAAACGACATGTAACGCACATTTTCATGTTATAAGAATATAAACCAGATTATTTACAGAAAAACGAAAAGTTAAAAATAATGTGTTCAAAAACACTCACACACCAACAACAAAAGTAGTAAAATTTTCATAAAAAAAAAACCAGTTCATTAGAGTAGTTTTTAATAAAATTAAAATTAAAGATAATTAATATAAACATAAAATAATAAATACATCAATAAAAACTAATTACTTTAAAAACATTTACAAAATCAACATTTAAGAAGTTTTCAATGTAGCAAAAAGAAAAAAACGGTTGAAGGTTGAAAAATATTCGATTCGAGAAAGTGATACCAAATCAATCGATATAATTGAAGGTGGGTATGACATTTGCTAGGTAAGAGTTACAACTGGCTGGAATATTACACTTGCAAAGTTCTTGCCAACTGTTAATATATTAAAAATGGTTTCTGAATGTAGAATTTTATTAAATTGTACAGAATAGATTAAGTGCCACATGCACAATTAATTAAATCCTCTCACATCGACCCATACATTTACTAAATTGAATTTGAATTTATAAATGATATATTCGTGTATGTATGTATGTATGTGCTACAATGGGCGAGATAACAGACAAATGCTTAACATTACCAAGAAACCGTTTTTAATACAGAATTTCACCGTTACAATGAAATGTAACACATACTCCACAAATTTGTTCAAACAGTAGTTTATTGTGCTAATGCCACTCTCACAAATTACTCAAAAAAGAGGACTGTACCCACGACCTATTCGGCTTGGGCTAAATTTAACTGATTTAACTTTTTCCTTAAAAAAATTTCAATTTAAATTCTTTTATTTAAGCATGTATCTATGTATATGTGATTGTTACAACTTCAGTGTATACTTAACAAATGAACAATGAATCCTTTCATATATATATGTATGCTTACTTAATAAAGTGAATTATTACTTCAATACTGCGTTCATTTATTATATTCATTCAAGTAGAAAATAATTCTTATTTAACAGTTTAACAAAAGTTTACTATAAAATTAAAATGAAAAAAAAAAATTTTTTTTAAATGAATAAAATTTTTTTAAAAAAGTTTGCTTTGATTTTGCTGTAATTTATTAAAAAAGAAAAGATACACTAATAAGATAACAATCTCGTACAAGTGCATTGAAAGAAGGAGGGATATGTAAGCTATCGCCAAATCTACTGAAATAGGCTGAAAGTTTCGAAAATAGTTATAAAGGGTCATCCACCTTCTTTTTAAAGTCAATATTTGTATATGAATCAAAAAAATCATATTTTCAAGCACAAAAATGCAATTTTCCAGTTGAAAACCATTTGTAAAGTGATTGGTTTCAAGAGCAAAGCTGTATACTGGGAATGTTTGTATTCTTTAAAATTATAATGAGTTAGTAACGAAAAATAAATTAGCTGCCAGTAAGAATAAAAATCAATTCTAAATGATATAAAACAAGCTAAAAGGCTGGTGGGACTGATTATGATTGTCCCTTAAAAAGAGTTTCTTTTCATTTGAGAAAATGAAAAACTTATTTAAAAGTCTATTATAGTTTTAATAAAAATTGAAAGAAAGTGTGAAAATGTTATACGCGGTTATACCCGACCACTTTAATACTCTACAACACTTTGTTGCATAAATTATGTTATAATTAGTTGAGTTTAATCAGTAAATTGGAAGCATTTCATGAATACTTCATGATATATAGTTTTGCGGAAAAAAAGTTTTAAAAATGGTTCGATTACATCTAAATTTGATACCGCTAATTATTAAGGCAAGTATCTATTCTGAATTAGATTTCATTAAACAAATATATAAGAATTTTAAGATTTCGTCCTTCAAGAGTTCCTTTATAATAGGATTTTATATGGGGAGGAGTTTTAAAAATTGCCCAATTTTCAATAGGATTCTTCTTTATGCTTGATGCTAAATTGTGTCTTGTTACCAAATTATTACAACCTACAGTTGGAACACAAATTTATACGGACATACGGACGGATATAATAAAATCAATTCAGAAAGTGATTCTAAATCTATACTTATTATTGAATATAAATTAAACAAATGCCATTTACGATTTATAAACATCTTTACAAACTTAAAATATCCTTTGATGGTGCAAGGGTATAAACATTGGAATCGATTGCTGCTAAAAGTACTTGATGAGCTTGAGTCAATAATTTTTAGATTGTTGGTATGTGTTTCTATTTTGGCGATTTATTTTATTATAATTTTTTATTGCATAATTGACCAGAAGAAAATACACATTCACATATATTTATAAATATAAATATAAATATAAATATTTTAATACTCGTATAATATAAATTATAATTAATGTTTAATGATTAATGATTACTATTAATTATTGCCTTCACATTACTGCATAGATTATGTACTGTTGCTTCTACTCACTAAATACATTTAAAATGAAAAAAGAAATAATAATAATTTTCATTAGAAGAATGAAACATTTTTATGTTTAGTTATATGGAATGTTTATTTTGAAAGTGATGCAAGTTCAATACTTGAAGTTATAGTCAAATAATTGATTCATTTTTATACCCTTCACATCATTTGGCGTATACTGAATATGTCATTCCATTTGCAGAAAGGGGCGTTCAACGTGTAAAGTGTCAGTATCAACAATAGTTGATCAGCATCGTCGATCTCCGTCAGAATTGTGTTCAGACAACATAAAACTATCGCGGCAAAAGTGACAACAGAATTATTTAAACACTCTACGAATCTATTCCAAGAAGAATTGCAGCTGATCTAAATGAAAATGGTGGCCCAACACCTTATTCATAAATAAATATTGTGTACCTATCCGGTGTTCAAATTATTTTGTCCATCCTTCTCTAAACTGGCAAATCGGATTCTATGCTAAAAAAGATTTTTCCTATATTATAGGCGTGTCTGTCATTACCACTCATTTATTCGATGATGAGATAAGATAATTATGAATGGATCATACCTTCTCCTTTAGAGGTTAAATTTGTTGCTGTTAGAGATATTTATCGATTATGAACGTGGCACTCAATCGATTTTGACCAAGTCGAATAGCGATATCCCTGAAAAGATTGAATTTTCTCAAAATGTGCGACCGTGAAAGTGCCAACAATAACCGGACATATGACCGGACATATCAAAATAGACTTCAATTTTGATATTTTGGATATTTCAAACGGAAAAGTATACTTTGTATACCCTCATCATTAATGTAGAAGATATAAAAAATTTGTTCAATCCTCCCCCATTTTCAAAATAATTGATGCATAGCTTTATACCATGCAATATAATATATATTTTTTTTACCATTTGAAATGAATTCACTTGTATTCTATTCATCTTCAATGTTTCTGTTTGAATGATGATGCAAGAAAACAATTCCATTTAAAGTACTGGCTGCGTTTGTTGTTATTTTAATTGGTGGTTTAAAGTTTTCTTTTATTTGCATATTTATTCTGAAATACTTCATTTTGATATATTTTCTTTCCATTTTGTTTTTTGTATTATATATAAAGTTTACTTGCATTTTATGGATTTATTTTAATTTTTTTTTTTGTAAGAACTTTTATTATTAACGGCAGGATTTTTTATAATATGTTTTCTTTATCGATAATTTATTGAATTATTTTATTTTAGTTTCTATTAACTAGAATAGGAAACTGTTTGTGTTGATAATTATATAAATGTTTACTTAATTCGTAATTAGTTAGTACATCATAGTGTGTGTGAGCTCTCGCATTACATTCATTGCTGTTGTTTCATTTCAACACTTTCTTATTTAACAATAATAATTATTAGGTGTTATTGCATGTTTTATATCGTATTTGGTGTTTGTTTATTTTTTTATTTATATTTTTTTGGTTTTACAATAGCTTTCAAAAAGTTTAAAGATCTATAAGCGATATTGTGTTGCAATTATTCCGTATATCATAATCGTTAGCGGGTCATCAAAGGTCATTGTCGAACATTTGCAGTGAACGTGTAACTAGATCATCTTTAAGGCATGCCTCCAAGAACTCCTCAATTGTTATGATGCCATCTTGATTTAAGTCCAATTTACGAAAAACGCGATCCACCTGAATGAAAATATTTTTTTATAAATATTTTCATAAAATTCATTTCCGTTTTTTATGCTACACTCTGTGGCGGAAGGTTTTTAATACAAAATAATTTTTTTATAAACATAAAAATTTCAATGTTGACCAATTTTGTTTAATCTAAATATCTGCGTGCAGAAAATAAAAGTGTCTGTACAAAATTTCCGATCAATTTTTCTAAATTTTCGATCGTAGGAAGGCCAACATTAGACAGACTCAGGGACACATGGAAGTATCAGAAACAGTCAATTATACAATAGGCTTCCGAAGCAGTCATTTTTTATTTAAAAATACTCATTCAAGCTAAATGATAGTGCGTAAAAAAAGTGAGAATTTAAAAACAAATAATTTCTATTTAATAATGAAAGCAAACTCAAACAGTTCCGAACTAAATGGACATTTACCTGATCTCTAGCTTTGCGATCATCCTCCGGTTGATGGGCACGCCGACCCATCAATTCATGAATGGCTAAAACGATTTCACTTAGTTCCGAACGACTAATGCGACCATCACCATTTAAATCGTACAATTTAAATGTCCAACGTAATCGCTCATAAACCGAACCTCTCAACAATGTAGATAAGGTGACCAATAAATCCTAAATATATGGTCATAAATAATACTTAATTAAAATGTCTTTTCATTTTTGTAACAAAAACAAAAACAAAACAAAACAAAAAATGAAAACTTACAACTTACCCGAAAACTAATGGCACCATTGCAGTTAACATCAAAAGCTTTGAACACATAATGAGCATATAAACTTGAGTCTTGCAAGGAGAAGGCAAAAGAGATAAATAAGCTAAAATAACAAGGCAGCATGCAAGATGTATGTGACACTTACTGCCATGGGGAAAAAATTTTGCATATATATCCTTGAAAGAGTCTTCATGTACCACACCTTCTGGGCACTCCTATAAATTACAATAAATTAAATTTTATCAGCAAATAAGTAAATTGTACCGAAGGCAAGTATTTGACAATATTGCAACATATTGTGCTAAAACTTTAGAGAATTAATTTATATAAATTCATGAAGGAGTGTTTGAGTAGTAGTCGATAATACAACTTGTGTTGCTTGTTCTAAATTTCAAAAACTATTTATATTGTACAACATGAAAATTATCTATTTTAAATGTTAACATTCGTATTAAAACTAAGGGCCTGTCATGTATGTAATGGCATTGTTTTTATGTATGTATTCCCTCGAATTATGCCTATTTTTAAAACATTAACAGGCAAACTAAATATAATCAAGTGTACTAAATTTCTTTTTCATAACACAATTTTTATAACCGTAAGCCTTTCAACAAGGAAAATGGACACCCGGACAATACTAAAACTATTCAAATTTTGATACTTTGGAAACCACTTTCGAATAATTTCCAATACAATAATAAAACATTGAATACCTATTACAATAAACAAGGAAAAATATAAAAATAAAGAGAAACAATCACGGGAAAGTATTGTTCGTAAACACCTCACAAATTCTAATTGTCGCACAATACACCCGTTTGTATAATTTATAGGCATTTATAGCCACCATTTCTTACCGTTTTAAATCCACGATACATGACACGTATTTCCTGTTTAGTAAATTTTGTTTGGCGGCATAAATCTTCCAAAGCGACTGGTATCGGTTTAGGCACACGTGTGGTTTCCAATTCATAAACCACCTCTTCGATGGGACTCTCTGGTGGCGAAGCCATATTTTTTTTTTTTTTTTAATTTTTTTCACTATTTGTGTTTATTCTATTTAACTTTTCCCACTTGACTGTAGTCGAGTAGTTATGTGATTGGAGTGCCGTTGACAGTAATGTGTGTCTGCACACAGCGCATTATATGGATTATTTATAATTGAATACAGTGTTGATGGTTGGCAACAAAGGGTTACGATTCCATTATTCTATATCCTTCTCACTCTCTCTACCATTTATCCATGCTTAATCTTTTTTGTGAAAATGTATGCGATTGTATATATATTGTATGTCCTGTCAACAGATGCTTTAACTGTTTGTTGTTATTTTTGTTGTTGTTGTTTTGTATGTTGCTTGTTGCCTTTTAAATTCGCTTTTAATGATTTTTTTAAATTCTTTTCTTCTATAAGTATTTTTTTTTTTCGCTCCATTTTCTATTGGAACTTTTTTGCATAATTTTGCGGTCGTTTTCATTTCACATTGCTGCTTATGTTTTATTGCTCTTCTAAGATAGTTTTTTTGTTTTTAGTTATTTTTAAAATTTTTACTTTCTACTCTTCTTGGTTTTAAATAAATTAAAAGGAATTGTTAACTTTGTTGTTGCATCGGTGTAGGTTGACGTGAATGTCCTTTGGAAACTCTAACAAATAAAATTAATGGTGCGTTAGAAACAAACATGATTATGTTATATAATAAAAATGAAAAATTCACAGAAATAAATAGAAAATTAAGACTAAGTTTATTTATCTCAAGTATTCTATTATGAAACTTTATTTAACTGGGTACTGTGCGTTTTGGTCGATGACCTTTGGCCATCGTTCAGGCATTAGCGTCATAAAAAATGTTACCATTTAAAGGTTAAAGTTCTGCACACATGAAACGAAATAAAATATTCGCATCTGGATCTTCCGTACATTAATAAAAATAAATGTCATATACATTTACCAATCAAGTACAAAAGTTGCACAATGTTGTACTCGCATAATCTTATAAAGGCACATAATTTCAATAAAAATTCTAAATAAAAATTCATAGATTCTTACTTTCAACAAATGTGTGCCTAAAATAAAAATCGTTTTATTTTTATTTTTTAATTTTAAAAGCATATTGGACGTACGTGCTTACGGACGTTAATCTCTATTTTAAAAGTTAGAACAGAAAATAAAGTAAAAACAAAAGCAAATCAGTGAATTGATGTCATAAACGTAACAGAAAAGTTGTCTTTTTTAAAGAAAACACTATATGTATATGGTATATAGAAGAAGAAGAAGAAGAAGAAGAAGACGTAATAAAATAAGAGTTGAATACAAAAAAAAAGTACAACAAAAAAACATTTGTTTCAAGTAATAGCCGAAATATCAAACCCTCCATGCAAACTGCTGTGCAATAATTTTTCCGACACCATAGGTTAAAAATGTACGAACAATATATGAGAGGGTTTGTTTTCAATAATATATATAAAAAAAAATCATTTTGCTTAACAACAAAAACAAAAACAAAAACAAATACAAAACTTTTTACTTACATACAAAGAAATGTAATATATTTAGAAATGAAAGGAATGCTTACATGTATATACTATATATAGAATATATATATACCATATATTCATATATATTATATATCGTATTGTATTTATGAAACGCTGAGTAATGTAAAAAGTGTTACAAATAAACAAATGAAATCACACATCTTAACCAACAAGTGTGTTACAAGTAAATTCAAGAGTACACAAACGCACACACATACGTTTATGCAATATGTACGTAAATACAATAAATACATTATATAAATAATATGTATGCATACATACATATATACATGCATTACGTATTTCATACGTTTTCGTTCATGTATGCAATTTATGGTAAATGCGTGCATGTTGGATACGTAGCGTGTTCTATTTGTGTAACAGTTATTTAAAGTGAAGGACAAGGCTTCATTTATACACATGGACATGAACATGAACATGGACGTTAAAATAAAAACTCTCTATAAATATTTTTATATAATTACACATACAGAAATGCTACAACCATAAGTTATAATATAACAGGAAAAAAAATCTCATTTTGTAGAAAATTTTAATTGATAACCTCGTTTGATAATATTTTTTTTTATTTTTTTTTTCAAAACATATCTAAATATTTTGAATATTAATACATAAACAAAATTCTTAAACAAATAGTTAAGTAAAGGTCATCAACTGACTTTATGTCTGTACGTCCGACCATATGTTCAACTATTCATTCTTTTATTTTTTATTCATTCATTTATTCTTTAATTTATGATATTTGCAAAACATTTGATTGCATATACTGATAATACTAACAAAAAATTTTATAAAAAAACAATAATAAATAGGACAAGCATATATATTATTTTTTAATTCACCCTCACATGTATACTACACTTTGTCAAAACGTTCAAGAAGAGGCATCGAAATGCTCCGTGTTAACTGCTTCCGTGTAAATAATGTGACGCGTCTGTATTGCACAGTATGCGTACCAAGTTTTGTAGGTTTTATTGTAGTGTATTGTACGCTTTGTTCTGCGATGATTAAAACAAGCGAGAGACTTCGAAAGAGGACAAATCGTTGGTGCTCGGTTAGAAGGAGCATCAAACAGCTAAATTGTTCAACGTTTTACGAGCGACCTTTCCATAGTAATGACGGCATATGTAAAACAACGAAGAGGAATAGTGGGCGAAACTCAAAGTTAACTGACAGAGACCGACAAACATTAAAAAGAATTGTGGCCATACATACTGCGGCAAAAATGACAACAGAACCAACCCAACAATCACATGAGTGTGTAACAAAAACA
This sequence comes from Crataerina pallida, assembly GCA_949710015.1. Classification (NCBI taxonomy): domain Eukaryota; kingdom Metazoa; phylum Arthropoda; class Insecta; order Diptera; family Hippoboscidae; genus Crataerina; species Crataerina pallida. Next base: position 27,171,315 of record OX453290.1, on the reverse strand, counting down.
GAAGGACCGGAGCTCTGCAAAGCTAACATTCATGGAAGGGCAGCAATTGTGAAACCCTTTATATCAGGGATTCATATTATTTTATCCATTCTCTGTATATTTTGAATCAGCATCAAATACTGACTCAAACTAATCATGTCTGTCTGTCTATCTGATGTAATCACTGGTAATTACCCTCCTGGTCCCAAAACATTGAAATATCGGTTTCAAACTTGGCGAAAATGAAGGGTAGAATTCATGCACTGATTGGTATTGAAATTGGGCAAAATTGGACAAGAGATATGCAACCCGAAAATTGAAAAAAAGTAATTTTTTGTAAAAATTTTCCGTATTATTTATAAAGTTCAAACGTATAAACTTTTTTGAATCGATAGTGGATATTCACGATTTGGCTTCAATCAAATCTAATTTTTTACTTGTTTTATATCCTTCACATAAAAAGAGAAATATACTCAATATAACTGTTTCCAAAACCAAGAAGGAGGTATCAGATACTTTACAAAGTATATATATTTCTAATCTACATCAATAGCAGAGGCGATCTTGCCATATCCGTCCTTTTGGCTAACTATTCTTGAATCGCTAATATTGAGATATTGATCTGAATATTTTGTTTTCTTAAAAAGTAAGTTTAGAAACGATTTGTATATAAATTAAGAAATATCGGTCAAGAGTCAGTGGGCGAATATATGTGTCACAAAAATTGCGCTATGTACTTTAAAATTTATTTTTTTTCCAAACACAAGCTTGGCACGTCCACAATTTATAAAAATCCTTAGAAAAGATTATCACAGATGTCCATTAAGTTAAGTCAGGTACGCCCATAATGGTCAAAAATCTATCGATAACCAAGACCTACACAATGTTAAATTTAAAATATGAAATCAAATTTACATTATTCATAGAAATAATAACAAGTGAAGAAGGTCTATATGAACCTTTCAACCTTTCAACCTTTTAACAAACACTTCTGCTTACATTTATTAAATTTTGCACACCACGACCTTATCAATGATATTTAAAAACAGTTTATAATCGAAAATGTAACAAAAATTAATTATAATACCGGATGAGAGGATGGTCTGTTTTACTGTACGTACGTCCTTCCTATAACCAACTTAACTTTTGTATTATGTATTATGAATGGAAATTTAAGTATATAAATATATTCATGCATTTTATTTAACCAACCTAGTGGCATATGGATGTCATTTATATAAACAATAGATGTAATGTAATGTAGTGATATTGTTTGTGGTGTTGATGTTGGCGTTGGCACGCTATCTATATCAACAATCACAATGAATTTCATAAAATATTCGTTCAAAAAAAAAAAAAAATGTGGCCAACAGTTCCGACAATATATTAGCAATTGTAACTAAAAATTATCAGTGTTGTATGTGTGTATGTGCGTTTTCATTTTTGGCAAGTTTAAGTGTTATTTCAAACCTATCTTTCTTATATAACTTCTACAAAGAATCATCGCCACCACAGCAGGAAATGAAGATGCTAATAAATCAACGGCAATTAGAGGCGTATGCCATTGCACACATATGCTGCATGATATAAAACAGACGCCGATAGAACAACACCACAATACAAAAAACGCAAAATCAGTTCAACCCTTGAATAAAACTATAATGAATAATGGACGGCCTAGTTATAAATTTATCAGCACATACATCATATGATGTAAGAATATATCAACTCCCCGATAATTATCATAAATTCAATTCTCCTTTAGTTTATAACTGAGATTGGGCAAATATATTTAGTGATAACAATAGTTTAATACGACAACCACAAGAGTAGAAAGAGGAGAGAGATTGAGATAGCGGCCAAACATTATTATATGTATCCTAGAAAATGTACATAAAGTCTCAAATATTTAAAAAAATCGATACAGAAGTTATCACCACCACACCCACTCACTATACATTCACGTGCCTATGCATTGTGGTTAAATATTAAATCAGCTCCAACTGCTGTTAATGAAATGAAATTGGATTTCGGTTAAGATAATTAAATATTTAGAAGTTGTTGAACAGGCTTCCGTTAACCCGTTAAAATGTAATAACCACAAAAATATCCATAAATACAATAATATATACAACACATAACACAAGATAAAACTTAATTCATCACTTCTACATTATTTTCAATTCAGAATAAAAGGATTGAATTAATAATAAACATCTCAATTGAAATGAAAAAATTTTAATTATGAAAAATTTTATATCAAACTAAAATTCTCATTTGAAGTTAGTGAAAAAAATAAAAAAAATTTAAAATAGAAATTTATATTTTTCCAAATTTTTTCATTTTCAATTGAGGTTTTTTATTTCTAAACGAAATTTTTCACTTGACTTTAAAGATTATGAGAAAATTCAAAATAGTAAATTTTTTTATTTTCATTTTCAATTTCAACTGAAATTTTTCATTTTTAAATGGAGTTTTTAATTTTCTAGTATAATATTTCATTTTCAAATGGACACTTTCAATTTAAATTGAAATTCTTTACTATTTTCATAGATAATTTTTCATTTTTAAAGGAAATTTTTCAATTTCAAATCGATTTTTTTCAAAACAATTGAGATTTTCTTATTTTGAAATATAGATTTTTATTTTTAAAAATAATTTTTCATTTTTAAATGGACTTTTCCCAATTGAATTGGCCTTTTTGTACAATTTTCATAGAGATTTTTCCATTATCAAATGAAAATTTTCAATTCAATTAAGATTTTTTTCAAATTCAATACCAAATGGTATAGAAAAATAAAATTTAGTTGAAAGAAATTGTTGTGTAATGACATTGAGAAAGGAGTATTACTGAATATATCGGAATAAAAAAGACTAATATCAGAATCAATCTAAGTCAGTATGTCCAAGTGCCTTTCCGTGGTAAACATTCTACATGAGGCAAAATTTTATATAATATTGTGAAATATATGTAAGGATTGGTAGTACCTGTATAAAATGAATTATTAAAAATAGAAAAAATCAATTAAAATAAAAATAAAAAATATAAAAATAAAATAAAAAAATAAAATATTTATACACATATTGCACTATAAAAATATGTCTGCCTCAGAGCTTATATTTAAATGATAAAATGAAAAAGTTCATGCGGGTTTTTTTCATGTTCAAAAGTACGCCACCTATATATAATTTAAACAATAATCACAGCTTATAAAAAGCACCAATGTGTATGGCATTGAGGATGTGAACTTTACTCCCACACGTATATGAATTGTTTTGTTGCTACTTTATGTTTGCTTTGTCTGTCTAATTATAAATTATATGAAAATTATTAAAAATATTTTGCGAAGGTATAATATTTCATCTTCTGCAGAGCACCTAAATAACGCAATTTTTTGTTTATTTATGAAAACAAACACATATGTAAGGAAATATTTTACTCTTTAAACAAATATTTAATACATTCTTATTATTTATTGTTGTAGTGTGAGTGTATATTGTACGAACATAGTTTATAACTGTTTTATTGTGTATGTATGCGTTATGATATCTGCGTGATGATTATAATTATTGTTGTTGTTGTTGTTGTTTTGGTTTTTATTTTTTACCGCGATATTTATACGCGTGTACATCATACCCACCTATCTACACATTACTTCTGCTTGACAGACACGCGGTTTTGCATTAATTTAAACCATTCACTCGTTCCGTTTTATACAATAAACAAACATGCAAAATAACACAAAGCAAAGAAACAAACAAACTCAAAACCTAGACTAAACTACAAATATATAAGGAAAAAATCAGTAAGAAATATATTTTGCTAAAGCCAAATCTTGAACACCCGCAACATGTTCTTATAAAAGGTGAGTGTGCCAGGTAGGTGATTCCGGCCTCTCTTATATGAATAAATTTTCAAGGCGACCACGCCCATTTTTAATACAGCGATGGATGATATAATTATAAATATATATATATATATATATAATAAACTTCAATCTCATGAGAGAGTTTTTGTCTTGGGGTCTTTTGTCCCATTTTGCTTTTTTTCATATAGAGATTTGCTTGCATAAACTAAATAATTAAAAAAAATAAATAAAAAAATAGATCAATATCATAAAGTTTACAATCACGATAGCGTCAACGAAAGATGGACACACGGACATACATATCTAGAGCGATTCAGTTTTTGTATGTATATATAAAAAAAATTCGAATAATGCATAGAAGGAGTTTTTTCTTAATTATAGGCGTGGCTTGGAGTTTCATTTTTCCCATTTTTTGACGCTTCAATCCTTATGCTGTTATGTTAGTAACATTATATTTCTATTTTTGGGGTATTGACAGTGAACAATTTTATAGTGGGCGTACAACCAATATTAAACCATTTTAAATAGAAAACGGAAGTTTATTTGAAGTGTTACAAGTGGCCCAACCAAAGTGGTATCCCCTTTAATTTACTTGTTTTATGAAAGGTAAAATATTTATACGCGCACCGTGAAGCACACACGTAATTTTAGGTTTATATTATAGCTTTATCAATTTCACTCACTTGTACATACACTTATATGGTATATCTACGTGTAAATGAAGGCACGCATAGAAACGTTTTTCACCAATCAATTTCTTTTTTTTTTTTACTAACTTCTTCAGCACGCTGTGTGCGTATAGTACACAACCACAAATGTTCGAAATACACATAACTCTAAAATGAATTTTCCTGAGGGACGTAAAACAAATAAACTGACACACAATTATACCGACGGATAAGTTGAAAAAGTAAAGTACAAGAATTAAATAGAACAATTGGTACAAGGTACAATTAATTTTGAAAATCACTCACAACGAGAATTTGCTTTGAAAGCTTTTATACATAGACTACGAAGCCTAACGCAATGTATATTAATCTGCTTTGTAGGCGGTAGAGTTTTATCTCCACCTCATCATTGAGTGTGTATGAACTTTTCAGTTTTCCATTTTAACTTTAGAATTGAGTTTAGTTCATCATTAATTTTTGTTTTTTGTTTTTTTTTTTTCGTTTTTCGCTTTAAATCGATATTAATTTCGATAGAAACTTTTTAAATTAACATAAAATTTATCATCATAGCCCTCAAGAATAATAGTACAAAGCAGAAAAGTTATTTTTGGCTTACATCAATAGAAAATACTTCATAATAATGCTTCTAGAGTGACTTTTACAAGCAAATTTCATAACGATTCTTTTTTAATATAATAAAAGGTAAAGACGTGTAGTCATGGGTTAAGAAATTTTTATATATAGAACATCATTCATGCATAAACTGTGGACGTGACATACCTTCCATTTGTTCAATATTGTATATTTGCGTCTGATCAAATTCTGCACCGAAACTTTACATGACTTAGAATGAATTATGAATCAACGAAGATTTGATCAATTTCTCCTATTTATAATAGAGCACAAGTAAAACAAATCAATTTGTTCTGAGTCAGAACTTTAATACCCTCCATATCTACTTAGAAGCTGTAGGCATGGCAGATGCATGATTCCTCCCATTAAAAGTATTTGCATTACCTATTTCAAATCAAGTTTTACGTTGAGTACGATTTCTTATAAATTATAGACTATAGTTTTTTGTCGATTGTGGGTGTGGCTTTTGGCCGATTTTTCCCAAATTAAAGAAAGTCTCTATTTAAATACATATATCCCTACTTATTTATACATCGACTCAGATCGACTCAGTTTCTGATGCTTAACAACAATATGTACACATTGTCTTTTTCTGGGTTCTACAAATAGAATGACAAACTTAGTATACTCCTCCATCTTATATAAAAGTATAATTATCAGAAAATTTACTCAATTCACGTTTTATGGGGGTTTTAGTTTATAACACAAATGTAAAGAAAATACGTTAATTACTCAATACTTAATACTTGTCGTCTTTTCAATTTTCATTGTATGATGCACTTCTTTGACGATTTTACCCATTTTTAATAATAACCAGTCTTACGAGACCAGTAAAAGTTTTATTTCCCACATTGAAATTGACCAGAAATATTCTTAAAAAAGAAAGGGACGTACAGACATTGTTAAAACAATTTAAAATGTGACGCTGATTAAGGAAATATATTTTGAAGGGTCTATCAAGCTTCTTTCTAGATATTGCATATATTTTAAAAAAATTAATACATCCCGCACCCTCAGCTGAGAGGTATAAAAATCTATTGGAAAGCTGCCATTCAACTTAATGACACATGTAAAATTGAGTTTTTCTTTTCATTGCATTATAAACGACTTATAGAAGCTGCCTTTCCTTCCGCTAAGTTCAAGTCTGTTTTACAAATTTCTAATCTATTCGTTCGTTAATATTAAACGTTGTTGGATCAACCATATCGCTGTCATATAAGTATGTATTTACTGGCTTTATCAAAAAATTTATATAAGTAAACTTGTTGGTCTAACCAACACTTAGACAAAGTCATGTTTGTCTAAGTGTTGGTGATAACATATCGAACTTAAGTATTGTATATGTTTGTTTAAGGCGGCCATTTAGAGAAGAAACTATTGTGTAAATGGCACATACACATATAATATAAAAAGAGAACAAACTTTATTTAAAAGGATCATAAAAAAGTCTTCCTTTTTTTTTTTGTAAACAGCATCAAAGCACGCAGTCTCCATGTCTGAAGCTGTCATGTAGCTGTATGCCTGTTTTGCGTGCGTGTGTGTGTGCGCAAGGATATCATTAAATAGTTGTGGCGTCAAACTGACTACTTTTTCTCCAGCACTCATGTACGCATATAATTACATATATGAATTTATGTGTGTATACGTATGTACATATATATGTGTTAATATTCCATTTGTTATCATTGTGTATGGGTATGAATTCATAGATATGCTTTTGCAATAAATTTTTTCCTCCTTTTTTCTTTCTAATGTTTGCTGAGTAAGTATTTTGAAAAATACTCATAATTTATTATTTTAAAAACAAGTAAAAATGTTATAGTCTGTCCGTAAAATACCCTACTACAAATCATGCTCCAATTAGATTAGTTGTCCCACTAAACGCTAGACAGAAAACTTCATGAAGTATCATTATATGAAAATGGATTCTTAAAATGGTCCAATTAGATCTAAATTTGGCACAGCCAATTATTAAGCTAATTAACTATTTTTTACCAAATTTTGTTAAAAAATTTTAAGAATTGTGATTTTTTACCCCATAAGGACTTTCATTATAAAAGGACCTTGGGTAAGGATTCTAAAAATGATCCGATTCGGTTAATTTTTAATAGGGTTCCTCTCCGGACTAAAACATGTCTTTGTAAAAAAATTTAATTGAAATATCTCGGAAAATACGTCCCATAGCTAGCACACAAATCACATGGCCAGACAGATGGACAGATGGACATAGTTAAATGTATTCATATATTGATTCTAACTGGGTGTGGCATTTATCGTTTAGAAATTACAAACATATACACAAACTTAATGTGTACACTCTTCACTCCTAGTAGTTGTTGTTTTGTTATTTTACAATTCTTCTCTGGTATATAAAAATTCTTTTAAAAATGTATTTTATCCTTTGATGCATATCATATTAACTGCAGTTTAATTTACAAAGATTTTCTTAGACATTTGTCCTGTATTCGTAAGTTTATATCTTGTAAAGGCAAAGATACGTCATGATGTTTGGCATCATGGCAGGTGTACATGGTGTACAAGTAATGAAAAAAAGATTAATTTAAATGCAAAGCATAACCGTGGCAGGTGGATTATTATCCTCCTTTTTTTAGTAACTATTATACTAAAGTTTACTTTAACTTTACACTAAATTCGTTTTATTATACCCCTACATTGTGATCCAACATTTAGGTCCTAATTAAAAGATATACTGCAAAAATAGCAATCAAATGGTAACCCACGGACAGTTAAAAATGTTATATATTGATTGCACAGACGAATAAACTTTTAAGCTTGTGAAAAGCCATGTGTTTATATTTCGAAATTTGTGAGTACTTCTTGTTTGGTTGCAATTTTTTTTCGAATCTGTTCGAAAATTTATTTTGATTAGTTCTTCAAATTATCTAAAATTACTTTGAATATATTTCAGAAGTTTTTAAATGCTGAAAATTCGAAATTCAAAATATTTTTTTACTAATATTGGTGAAGATTAATTAATTAGATTCAAGTTTAGATGTGCCAAATTTTAACCCAATCGGACTATTTTTAGAATCATTTACGAAATGACTTACAGAGGATGGACAAAGTAATATGAACATCTGACATAAACACAGTATTTATTTATTATTAGGATGTTGAGCCATTTGCTTTTAGAACAGCTGCAATTCTTCGCGAAATAGTTTTGTGGAGTGTCTAAATAGTTCTATTGTCACTTTTGCCGCGATAGTTTTATGTTGTCTGGCCACAATTCTTTTTAATGTTCGTCGGTCTCTGTCCGTTAACTTTGAGTTTCGCTCACTATTCCTCTTCACCAATTATGTTTTACTATGTTTTGTGTATGCTGTCACTACTGTGAATACTATAGCTCGTGAAACGGTAAACAATTCAGCTGTTTTCGTCACAGATGATTCCGCTAACTGAGCACCAACGATTTGCCCTCTTTCGAAGTCTGAGAAATCACATATTTAACCGTTTAATACACTGAAATATAACCTACAAGGCTTGACAGGTAAACTGTGCAATACATTATTTATTATGCATTATTTACACGGAAGCAGTGCTGTCAACACGCAACAAGATGCACTATATTGCTTGGTGTTAATATTATTTTGTTCATCCCCTGTAAATGGCAATGCCCTGCATTTACTAAATGTGTTAGGGTATTAAATGGCCGCATTTGAACGGCTTTAACATTTTCACTTTTTTTTTAAATTAATTAAGTCTATTAATGGTTAAGCGCACCACATATGGTACACTAGAGTACATGGTAAAAATAAAGATTCTTGTTATATACGATTTTAAACGAAATCAGAAACAATATTTGACGCAATCATCCCATTTCTTTAAGCTTATTTAAGCTTTTTGTTTATATTGTTGCTAAAGAATAGTTTCCTTTACATTAAAATTTCATAGCATTCGTAAAAAAGTAATATTCCTACGTAGTCAAAAGTTTTATACATTATCCATGTACACACAACACATAACATTGTATACTCGCGTGTCCTTTACTTGCATTTAAATACTTTTTGGTATCTCTTTGGCCATTACCGCAAAACAAAATGCCATAAAAATCCATATAATTACAATTCCACGAAATGAGAGAGAGATGATGCACACAAAAAGTATACTCAAAAAAAATTAAAAAATTATGAAATAAAACAACAAATACAATAAGTAAAAATAAAAAACCAACCAAATGGAAAAAGGAAAAGGAAAGAAACGACTTTTTGCACTCTTTCACAATTAACGGTAATTAAATCGTAGACTTATAAAAACGCGTTCATGCCTTCCTACACCACATAGACGAAAGTGCTCAATAGGAGGTGAAGAGTGTTTATATGCCATAAAGACAAGCAGTTGAGGGTAATGCACACTTGAATGTGCAAAATGTATGTATGTATGTATGTATGTATGTAGGGATGTAGGTTTATGTTCTGTTGTACTTATGCTGTGCGCCTCGAAAGTTTCCATTTCCATTTTACTCGTATTTGCATACATGATTACATTCGACGGGTAGCAGAGCTTGTTTTTTTTTTTTATATCCTCCACATAAGTTATGGGGCATTCTAAGTTTGTCATTCCGTTTGCAACACCCACAAGAAGGCGTCAGAAACTCTGCAAAGTGTATATATAACCTTGATGAGCATCAAAAACTTAGTCGATCTAGACATGTATGTCCGTGTGTCCGTATGCCCGCATTTGTCTGTTGTTTGCATTCTCAAGAACGTAAATTTTGAGATATTGAGCTGAAATTCTGTACAGTTACTTTAAGTTTTTTAGTAGCACGCAGATTGCTATTTAAAATGGGCAAAATCGGTAACGAGCCACGCCCACACAATCAAGGAAAGTTAAAGTTAAGTTAAAATTTGATATTTATATTTATTATTATGTTATTTCACTCATTGATCTGCCAAAAATGGGCGTAATCGAATAACAGGCTCACCCATAATTTATAATAAAATCATATTCAACCTAAAACTTCATTTGCAAGCTGATACACAATCTGTTATAGAGAGTAATCGTATAACTGCCACTCCCACCATTCTAGATGTGGAAGGTATTTAAGAGTTGGCCTAAGCCAAATTTAGTTTTCTTACTTGTTACAAATTGAAATGAAAATGAGAAATCTACCGCAGCAACTCTTTTTTTTTTTTTTTTTTTCTTAAAATGTTTGGCCGGCTGCCATTTTAATGCTAATCATTCTCAGTGATTATGAGACAAATACATACCTACATACATAGTCAAAAACATGTAAAGTCTGCTCATGGTGTGTGCAAACACAAACCCCCCCTCCCCCCCTCCTTCCCCTTCTTCTACCACCTGTCATATTTTCTTGCGGTTCATATATAATCTAGTGCTGCATAAATGAGTGAGTTTATAACTGTTGTGATAGAATGTTGGCAGCAATCCTTTAAAAACCTTGTTGCTCCTAATCCAGTAAAATTAAACCAAATGAAAAACTTATATTTGAAATCGATCAACCCTGACATATTCACCATCTTAATATATTAAAATAACATTTTCAACTAAACTTAAATGATCAGAATAAAATAACATTTTCAACTAAACTTAAATGATCAGAATAAAATAACATTTGGTTTTCTTAAACACTGTACGATTTAGAAACATTTTTTTATATAACGATCTCTAGGAGCAATTTCGGAATCAACGAAATCAGATCTATTTTCTATTAATTTACTACCATCCCCACTAATATAGTCTTTTTGTTTGCATAAGGGTTCCTCTGGCATTATGTAGCTTCAAATACTATTTATATATACCGTACATAAGTACATATATATTCGCCATATATAATCAATCTTGGTCAGTCCTTTTATATATATACATATCCGTCCGTTTGTTTATTGTTAAAATGCTTATCATCACAAAAGAAAAAGCGGACTAAATGATAAATGATCTGAAGGGTCACTTAGGCGAAAAGCATTAAAAAAAATGTTTAATGTTCTTCTTGGAACATTATAAAAACCAAAATTTATGTAAACTTATTTAAAGTAATGTGAAATTTTTCTGTTAAAACCTTCAGTTTAATTAATGCACCCCAGTACCTACTCATCTAAAATAGTACTTCAAACCAGAAAACAATTGAATTGGCTCAAGCTTAAAAACTCATCACCTCCAAACAGAACCTTCAAAGAAATAAAAAATAAAAAAAATGGTTTAAGACCGCCGCCTATACGAACAGTAGGCATGGCAAAAAGCTAATTTGTCCTCTAACAATATAAACAATAATATCAACTTACATTTTATTCTGTGTTTAAAAAAAAAATTTGTAAAATATAAGCATGTCCATTTTACGCCCATTTCACTACGAACGCCTTAATTATATATATGTGTATCAAATTTCATCTTCATAGGATCATTTTTATGACACATAAACAGATTTTAGTCGATTTTGGGCGTGGCATATGACCTCATTTCAATGGAAACCTATATTTTAGAAATATTTTACGCTTATGAGCATTCATTCTAAATTCAATAAATTTTTGATGCTTGTCAAGAATATATATACTTTGTGCGGTCTCCTAGGCTTTATTCTAAGTGTTACAAACGAAATAGTAAATTTAGTATTACCTCATCACTAAGGCGAAGGGTGAAGGAAGCAAGTTTATAATGACCCAAAAACATCAATTTGTCATAATCAAATACTCGTATATCTCCACTTCTTTTATCTTGTTACATGTCCATGTCTATTCATTTTCTACTTTTTATTGAATTTTACTTGCAATCTTCGAATAACTGTTAAAACAATTTGAAGCTTTTAGAAAGGATCAGGTATGTACTGAATGCATTTGTTTTAATCAAAATGACATTTTACCGGTAAAGAATCTTTTGTATGCATTATAAGTAAAGTGCGTAAATTGAATTGGTTAGACCTAATATTACCTTCTTATTGAACGAAGATAAAAAACCGTATTTAATCTAATTAAAATGTTATTTTTATACCCTACCCATTACCTTGAACTTAGGGATATATTCGCTTTGATAAATCGTTTGAACCATTCAGAAAAATATATCAGAGTTAACTTAAATAATAAATAACTTAAAATAGCTTTATGACGTAATGATTATTAGCACTCTGAAGTTTTAATTAGCATTAGTTTTTATTTTTGTTTTCATTAACAAGAAGCGGCAATAATTAGTCAAATAAATAACATAATACACTAGTTTTGAAACGAACTTTACGAAAAGTTCTAACCAACTAATTAAATGTTCGCGAAAGTAAAGGCAAAACAATGTTAGTAAGTGGAGGATTGTACTGGTATAAAAAGTATTAATTGGTAGGAAAATTAAACTAAAAGAGAAAAAGCAAAATTTTTCCCTAAATACTCTCATCTATAAACAAATAGTGTTGTTGCAAGTTGGTTTCTGCAAATTGTGGACGTTATCTATTTATAATGTATCAAAATTCAACTTCATGGCTTGTAACTGATAAATAAGTTTATGTTGATTGTGGGTGTGGCTCTGCATCGTTTTTATCCAATTTAAATAGGAACCTTTCTGCAGAAACTTGAAATATCTGTATAAACTATACGATCATAAATAGAGGGACATGGCTAACTCTATTCATATATTTATGCTGATTAAAAATGTTTTATTATTATTATTTTATTTTATTATTATTATTATATATATTTTACTATTATTTATAATTTTTTTTTTTAAATACAGCCTTAAAAATTACTCTTGCGTTTGGGTTTTAAGTGTTATTTTTAAAGAAAATTATTTTAAATATTACAAGTAAGTTAATCACGGCTTATTGGTATGTGAACCGCTCATATCCTATCAATCGTACATCACGGATTCATACAATATGAAACGTAATTACCGTACTAAAAGAGAGTGTACTTTACATTCCACTTAACACATTATTACCTTCCATCGAGTTTTTTATTTTCCTTTTTAGCCGCATCGCCGGACGGCTGTCATCTGTTTGTAATTTTCCTCTTTGAAACATTTTTTAAAAAAAGCAATTAAACGTTTTTGGAATCAAAAAAAAACAGGGTAAAAACTTACATTTAGTGTAGGGCGATATATTAAACTCACTACTACTTAGGATTTTAAAAGAAAACGTATGATTGACAGAGTTGCTTATAATTTGTTAATGGAATCTTAATACAATTTTTGATCGACAAAATAAAATCTCTTAATAAGTGATTTATTTTTAGTTTTAATTTAATATTTAGGCGTGTCTTTCTAGCGATTAGATTCAATTTTTTACGACCACAATATTATTAACCTTAGACAAACGATTGGACGTATCAAGGGGACTAACAGATGTATATAAATTATATCAAAATTAGTTGCTTACCAAGAATATATATTTATATGTAGAACATTTTCCTACTACGCCTTGCAAACATTTTCACAAAATGAGTAAACTTTCAACGTCAGATGGTGGCTATAAAAAGCACTCAAAAAGTACTTTGAAGTTGAATTCCAAAAAAAAATTTCCCACAAATTATAAAGTGTAGTTGGAATACAACACAGAACGAAATCAATTAATTTATTTAATTCTTAGTAATTAGGAACAGAAGATACAAGATGATGATTTCATAAAATTCTTCACAAGTTGAACCCAGTTGCAAATTACATGAATAAGATTCTTTTCTAAAGCATAGAAGAGTGGAGCAAGCATTCGCTGCTGAAATTAATTTCCTTAATTTTCATGATAAAGTCTGAACTGTCGAGAAAGGGAGTTGTAGATCTATTTGAAATTCCAAAGGAATCTAAAATACAAACCGCCGTTGACATGGAGCATTTCTTTAAATATTTTCAATAAAAGAAATACAAGACCATTATAAATGTTCCTAATTACTTTCTCCAATTTTAAGAGCCTTAGAAAACCTACAAAGTAGATGTATTCTGACTTCAATTAGAAATTAATTTAATTATTTCTGTTGGTCCATCTCTTAATATAGAAGAAATATTGGTAATATTTGATATGTTCATGGTATGACATTTGCATTTCATGGGATGATATAGTCCGGCAAATTTTCGATACAATCGCCTACAGTAGTCAAAATATATCGGGCAGTTTATAGTGCTTTTATGTATTTGAACGGTATTAAATAAGTCATTTTATTATATTTTGTAATAATGAACGGGTCTGATATTGTCTCGTTTTGTTTTGACTTGTCTTGTGCTTTTTTATGTCCTTTACATAATATGGGGGGTTTGTCATTTCGTTTGCAACACCCAAAAGGGTCACAGACCCTACAAAGTATATACTCGTATATTCTTGATCAACATCAAAAACTGAGTCGATCTACGCATTCTTGTGGGCGTATATTTTGAGGTATTAAACTGAATTTTTGTACTTTCAGTTTTTTCATGCAGATCGCTATTTAAAATGGACATAATTGGTAAAGAACTATGCCCACAATCTACAAAAATCTATATATCTGTCACAAAAATTGAGCTATGAACTTGAAATTTACATAAAAACGTAGTCCAAGTACAACTCGAATTATAAGCTGATGCATAATATATATACTATTAGAAAACGTAATCATATAGCTGCCACGCCCACTATTGCAGATGTGGAGGATAATTAAGATTTAGCTTAGGCCAAATTAATGTTAATTAAGAAATATTTTTGAAAACACCCTACGGGTTGTGAGTATTGAACCCCCGACATTTCTCATTGCCTTTAACCTGTCTGTTCTGTCTTGTCTTGTATTGTCTAGTCACGTCAAGTTACATTTATTCAATATTTTATATTTTCATAAATTTTTAAATCATCATTCATGATTTATAAATTCTATAAATCAAACAAAGTCATTGTTGTTAATTTATAAGCATTAACCATAATGTCTACTTTCAGCCTCTGCTTGTAATTATAAGAGTTAATATGAAAGGCGATAAAAAACATTAAGCCGTGTAAAGGTTAAGCTGGAAATTTAAAACAATAAATACTACAATTTTATTAATTTATATATGATAAATATAAAAGTATGAAATATAGATATTTTTAATGAATAATATATCTTATAATTAATTACCTTCACTAACTGTGTGGAACTATTCATTATTGTTGATTAAATGGAATTGAAGAAGCTCTTCTCTCAGTTGAAAACCTGATTTATTCAATTGTCTTTTTCCAACTACAACAAGTTCAAGAAAATCATTTTATAAATAAACGCATAATGTGAATACACATTTACTCAAACATACACACACATACATTATTTATTATAATATATATCAAAGTATCAAATCAATTATAGAAGTGAGTTATTTATTGTTGTTGTGTAAGATGATTGTATAAAGGGGGTATCTATTGATTTTGTGACAAAAATTTTATAACATCAAATGAATTTTTTAAGATTTAATACAATACCTAGAATGTTTTTTTTTTTTTATCAATATTCTTTATTATTTATTATACCCTCCTCCACCTTAGCTTAGTAAGTTGGCTATTCACTTTGCAACAGGCAAAAAAGGAATTCACAGAAAAACTCTATAAAGTATGTATTAAGGGGCTTTTCAATAAAGACAAAAGGTTGTTTATGATTTTTCAACGTCATAATGGCCGTCAAGATGCACATTTTTATTATGGTGAAATTTGCAAAGAAGCAACGTTTAAAAATTATTAAAAATTACTATCGATTTAAAAATATCCGTCGCTATGTGCGGGTGTCTATTGTTGGCGCAAACTTTGAGATATTGAGCAGAAATAATTCTAGTATATATCTGTACGTAGATTGCTATTCGAATGGGACAACATGGATCAAGTGTCACATCTACAATACGCAAAAATCTCTCACAGTACCTACGCAGTTGAAATTTTATACACATTTTTATAATTAAAACATAAATGGATTTGTCAAAATGGGCGTGGTCTCACAGTTCTGCCCACAATCCTTAGCACAGAATCTGTCTTGTTAGTTAATAAGTAATACAAAAACTATCTAGAGCGCATTCAGGTCACATACCAAACCCGCTGCTTTTATACTGGCAATAGATACTATAGTTACATTATTGATCAGTATCAAAAAAATAAGTCGATCTAGAAATGAATGTCCATGTGTCCACATGTTATTAGCACTCTCACGGTCATAAAATTAGAGAAATTGCATTAAAATGTTCTACAGACAATTTGTGCACGCATACCTAGTACGAAAGTCATGCCAACACTTAACAAAAATCTTTTTATCTGTGTTAAATTTGGAATTTGGAATTTGACATAAATATTTATAATAACCACATCCATGAAGGTGCCAAAAATGGGTGTGGTTGAATAACAGATACGCCTACAATACATAAAAATCTTTTTATCAGCAACAAAAATTGAGCCATAAATTTTTGGAGATGCCAAAAGTGGGCGTGCTCAGATAACAGACACGTCCACAATTTATAACAAACCTTACTCAGGGTAAAATACGATTTGCAAGCTGATATGTTATATATACGAGTATGCACTAATAGAGGGCGGATCTGCATGTATCTGCCACGCCCTCCTATTGTATATAAACATGAAGGGTATTTAAGATTTGGCCTAAGCTAAACGGTTTTTTTTTTTAATAACAATAACATGAGAACCGTGGACACGCGACTTTATATCATTTGTCCAGAATGAAATATTTATTAAATTGAGACATAATGTTCCATTGTTGTTATTGTTTACACTTGTTTTTGTTTTCTTTTCGTTTTTCTGCAAAAAAAAATTGCAATTTTTCATTTATAATAACAAGTTTAAACATTCTCACGCACGCTGTTAATAACATTTGTTTAAATTTTACTCATTTCAAGAACAGATGACAACTATATTTTGCAATATTAAATAAGTGAGACAGAGATGAGGACATAGCAGTAATACCAATGTAAGAGAGTTGATATAATAAAACAGTTATTTAAAAGAGAAATGAACATGTTTACACATGAAGATTGCTTTTAATTAGACGATTCATCACATCACATTTTATTGTTTTTTATTTAACGCTTGTTTTTTCTTTTCTTGTAATTTGGAGAATTTTACAAATTATTCATGTTAATTTTTTTTTAATGATAATGACAATAAATTCATTTGCACTAAAAACCTTTGCTGGAGAGCGATTTATCATCATACATGTATAGAGAGTCACAGCAAGAGAACCAAATAGATTTTTTTAAAGAAGATTTTTTGTTTTTGTTACAAAAATGTGTGGATTTTTTGCTTTTCTTCCATTAACTGGATTCTTAATTAAATGTTCATTCATTCGTTTCATTGACTTTTATATCGTATGTGTACGAAGCGGAGGAAACCTTTTTTTTTTTTTTGCTTAGCTCATGATTTTTTCAATATTTTATTTAATCTATATATGATATAAATATCGTGGAAAATTAATCTAAAAAAAGTGTTTTTTAAATTTTTTTATCAATCTATACATTTATAACACACACAGGATGTTGAGGGTTATCCTTATCATGCATCTCTTTTATCTAGATGATGGTTCTCTATAAAATAACAACAAAAGCAGACAAAACATACACAAGCATAAGTTGTTCTATTCAGTGTATATGCAAAGATGGGTGCGTTTGCAAACAACATACACATATACACACGCACACTCTCAAACAATGTATGGCCACCATTTCTGTTAATGTTATAAAATATAAACCGTACAAGAGCCCAGCACAACATTTAACACTCACGTAATGTACACAACTGAAGCAATGGTTGTAAATTTTTGTAATTCGTGGCTAACTCAAACTTGATTATAAAGCACAACAGGCTTTACCCAAAAAATACTCATACATAAACACACACACATACCTACCTATGTACATATATATATAAGAAGACCATTAGAGGAGTTCTTGCATTTAAAAATATTTGGAACATCTGAAATGTGATAAGACCAAGTTGAGCTCTACTGTTTTATCTTTTCGTATATAGTTTATGTGTGAATGGTAGTCGTCACATTGGTGATATACAATATACAATGTAATGTTGTTGTATTATTGCCATACTTGCTTTTAAAAGCTTTTAAAATCCTATTTAGTTGGTGTGTGCTTTGTTATCAACACTTTTTGTATTAATACCCCGCCTCCAGTCATTGCTTAAGATATTATTTGTTGGTTTAGTGTTGTTGTGGTTATTATTATTATTATAGTTTTCGTTAGCTTCTTTTATTGTGTACCTGGGTATGTGTGTCATTTAAAATTTATTATTATTTAGAAAAAAAATCTTTTAATGCACCATTTATTACCGTTATTTCTGTCTTTTTAATGATCTAGTTATTTATGTTTTTGACATAAAATAATATTTTTATACTCAACCATCAACAACCAGGCATAAATAGATGGAGGTTTGTCAAAACGTTTGCAACGTTACGCAAAGGAGCTGTTTGTAAACAATACATTCGAAAAACTCTCTAGCAGATGATGTTTTTAAAATTTTCATTTTACTCAAAAAAGAAAAAAAAAACTTCAAAGTACAAAGCATGGAGCACGTTGGACCACTGTTAGATAAATAGATTGTTCTAAAATCGATGTAAATTAAATTTTCCAAAAAGTATTCTTCTACGAAATCTAGTGCTGCAACATAAGCATAAAACAGTGGAACGTATTTTTTTTGTTTTTTTTTTTACTAACTTCATATTTTATCCATGGTTTGAGCTTAATTGTTTTTGCAGTCAAAGGAAATGCCCGTTAACTGAAACTTATAATTTACAAAACATTTTCAATTTGTTGAATCATTCACTGTACGTTTACCTGTGTGCTCCTTTTCATATTTGCTGGCTTTTCTTGTTGATTTTAGTCGTATGCGTGTTTTCATATCGTAATATTACGGTTTAATAATCATACGCCCCGTATGTGTATATCATAACTTTTACCTTATCTACGTATATGTATGCATGCGTGGGTGCATTGATACACCGCTATGTATTTTTGCAGGTAATTTGAAATGAAGGTAATTATTTGCACGCCATTTACAGTTAAACTTTAAATTGCACATGCATTCCAACTACTTTGTGTAAATTGAAAACCATTTTAGGAAGTCATTCATCTCTCAATTTCAGTACAAAATTTTTCAAAACTTCCATATGGTAAGTGCGACTTTACATTTAAGCACATAATGAAAGAAAAATATGATCTGTTATTTGAACATCAATTCATGCTGCAGCATATTTGTCCCTTATCAATTATTATCAAATTTAATTTGAACATAAAAACTCTGACCATACAGTCCAATCCATTTTATTTTAATAAAAAAAAAAAAAAAACTATTTTTCATAAAACACATATGTAAAAAACTTGTTATTATAAATTTTCGACCATTAAATAAAAGCGAATACAAGTCAAATTTTATAAAATCGTTGTGAAAGTAAAAATGTATGAAATCGAATAAAAGAAGTTCCGCTTCCTAATTGGGCTCCATTGTTATTTCTAGGGGTGTTTCTATAACCTCAGAAGCTGTAATAACCACTTCATTTAAATCTGGCTCATCCACCAACTCCATTACTGCTGCTTCAACTAAAGGTTGTAAACAATTGTCAGCAGCGGTTTCTTCTTGTTGTTGCTCTTGATCTTCTGGTTTTGATAGACTATCGTTAGTGTCGGCATTGGTGGTTGTAGCATCAGAAGCAGCAGCAGTAGCAGCACTCTTACCATTTGTTATAGATGATTTTCTGCTTTTCGGTTTTTTCTTTTGTTTCTTTTTAATAGTTTCCTCATGGGCCTGCAACTGACGGCACTGCTCTTCCGCCTCAGCTCCTTTCATATTCAAGTATTTCATTTGATTTTGCAAGTTGGCCAAAGTCATTTTCAATTCGGCACAATTACGTGACATCACCTCCATTTTGTCTTTATCCGCTACATTGGTGATGGGTGTAACTTTGAAGAGTTCCGGTTCGGGGGGCAGAGCTGGTAATGGTGGCAACTCCATATTATTATCTTTAATCACTTTGTATAAATGTGTGCGTTCACTTTGTAAAGCTCTCAATAGTTTCTGCAACTGTTCCACTTGTTTGTTGCAACGAGCTGCATGCTCGTCTCGGTCCCTCTTTTCGGTGGCTAACTCTATGAGGGTGGCATTACTTTTCTCCCATTTGCGTTTCCAGTCTAAAGACTCCTTTTCCAATTTGCGCGTATTTTTCGACATCTATACGAAATTTTTAAAAAAATGTAAAAAAAAATATATAAAAATAAAATTGATCATCTGCCCGATTACCTTTTCCAATTCCGCTTTATAGGTGGCAAAAATATTATTGGATTTTTTCAATGAACTCTGAAAATCATCATATTTGCTAGTGTACAAATGTAACTGTTCTTTCAAGCATTTCTCTCGTTCATTAAGTATTTGCACGGTTTTTTGCGCATGCATTAACCGTTCCTGAACAATTTGTTTTTCTCTAAATAATCAACACATATACATAAACATTAATATCTTATTACTTTATCAAGTAAATCTTACTTTAATTGGATTTCCTTTTCCATGGCCGCTTCCATTTGTACTTTATTCAATCTGGACTCATGTAGTTGTGATTCTAGTTGAACCTGTTCAGTGAGTTTTTCCATCTGCTCTTCGCGCACTTCATACTGGTCGGCCAAGTATTTTAATCTAAATATAAAGGAAACACCACAATATACAATGTTCACATATCAACTCACATAATACGTTAGTATTGATGCTAGTAATTATATTTGTGCCTGCTCACACCTACTTTTTGGTCATTTCAATATTGTGATCACGCAATTTATTGTTCTCCTCATTGTTTTTATTCAAGGATATTGTGATTTCATTCAAAGACGCTTGAAATTTTGTTTGGCTTTCTTTGCGTCTCTCTTCTTCTTCCCGTATTTTTTGCATACTCTCATTTTTAACGGATTTGATTAGTTTCTGCTGTTCACGGCACACCTGAGCTAATTTATCTCTGGTGGTAAACAGGTAACAATCAATTTATAGCCAATTATTCAGCGTTATACAATACCTCATTAATAAATTTTTATTAAACTCTCTTTGCAGGATCTCCTTTTCACGCATTATGGATTCCAGTTGCTTTTCGTGCATTTTTACCTCTTGAGACAAACGCCGGTTGTTGCGTTCATTTTCCACATATTTGCTCAACAGCAGTTGCAATTTCTCTTCGGGTGTTTTTAATTTGGCATCTTCCAACACTTTTAAAATCTGTTGTATTGTAAAATATTTCTAGTTCTAACAAAACTTTTTCAACATATTAAATTTAATTTTATTCAATACCTGCTCTTCAATTTTCTGCTCTTTCAGTTTTACCTCTTTAGCTTCTTTTTTGCTTTTAATTTTTTCCATTTTTAAAATTCGTTTCCATTAATAATTTTCATAAAATGTAGTCGCGACTATTTAACACTCTTTTGCATATATTATATAAATTCTTGTAGCAATATGTGACCGTATTTGGGGAAAAATAAAATCTCCTATTCTTTTTACTTTTGCCTTTTTTACATTTAAAAAAAGATTTTCCACATAAGTAAAGCGTTGCCATTTCTTTACAAAATTTGGTTGATAATTTAGGTACTTTTTGGAGGTTCAAACACTAAGTTTGATCAAAAAATTAAAGTGCATAAAATGCACTCTTGAAGATTTGAAAAAAATAAAATAAAGAAGTGAGTTGTTGCAACACGAACCTATGAACCTAAATGATTTAGTTGATACCATATTTTGCAGCCTTGGTTGATACATTTATTTAATTTTGGTTCAATGCTTTTAATTTCATATATATGAGTTTTACCCTATAAATAAATGTATTGAAAAATGGGTCGGTAGTTCATATAACGATTATTTTTAGTTCAAGCACCATAACCATGATTTTACAAAGAAGTATTTTAATTTTTATAGATATGTATTATTATAATACAGATTTTAAAATAACTTTAATTTTAAAATAATATTTATTGTTAGAGCATATATTTAAGCGTGTAAGTTCTTTCATTACCCAAGACAATTTAGATTATGTAATTAATTCAACTGATATGTTAACAAAATCTCATCACTAGCCATATGACGTTCATCGTTATACACTACAGAAAAATTCAATGAGAAAATTTTTTTCCTCGGGGGTAGTGCAATTTCCCATAATTGTTTTATAATTTTCAGAAAATTTGCGTAAATTTCTTGCTTTATCACAAAGCAGTTTAAAATGACTAGCCAAACCCAAGGTATTCAACAGTTATTGGCTGCTGAGAAAAAAGCTGCCGAAAAAGTAGCGGAGGCAAGAAAACGTAAGAAAAAATTCTATAATTAGTCACATGATCAGATTGTGATAAATGGAGTCATTATTTTTAGGCAAGGCCAGAAGACTAAAGCAGGCTAAAGAGGAAGCTACCGAAGAAATAGAGAAGTATCGTCAAGAAAGGGAGCGCCAGTTTAAGGAATTTGAGGCCAAGGTAAAAATTTTTCTAAAAATAATTATGTTCCACAAAACCTTTACATTTCGAAAATAAATATGTCTTAATTCGTATTCAACGTATTTAACCACAGATCTGATAAAAAAAAAGCAAATGATTTTTTATAACATCCATTTATAGCATATGGGTTCGCGTGAAGATGTGGCTGCCAGGATTGAAACTGATACCAAAGTTAAGTTGGGTGAAATGAAGCAGGCCGTACAAGCCCGCAAGGAGCCTGTCATCAAGGAAGTTTTGGAATTTGTATATAATATAAAACCTGAAGTGCACAGAAATTATCAGAGGAAGTAAATGATCCATTCGTGGCACAACCAAAATGTAACTGTTTACCCTTTGTATAGAAAAAAATGTAAGCTTCTCGATAACTTGATGTTATTGTTTCAATTTTTATTTGGTTAAATTATACAAAAATAATTTCAAAGTATCACAGAAAAAGTAGGGAAGTTATCCAGTATTTAAAAAAATCTTATTATGTATTTTTTAGTTCAATTAATATATCTAAAGGATTATAATTGTTATTGTTGTCAAAAAAATTACTGCTCTACCCATAATAAAAAAAAAAGGAAAATTATGTTAAATTGAAGTAAATTCCGTTATTGAACTTTCATTCCGTAAAATATGTGCTACATTCTTTTAATATTGATCAGTATATATTACCAATGATGAAATATATTTGTTTCCATTTACAATAATAAATAAAAGTGTTTAACTATAAATATTACTTGGAAATGTTATTTTTTATCATTAAAGTGCTGTAATAGATGCAGCTTCAGTGCAGGCATTGTGTTCGGCTTAAAATCACACTGATTACATTTTAAGTCTTGTTTTAATAACTTGTCAACATCTTCCTTATCGAGGCCTCGGCATTTTCCTTTATATTTCAATTGTTCAAACACATCTGCAGAAAACAAATTTTCGTATATTTTAATTAAGGTGAAGACGTACAATGTTTATGTATATAAAAATACTTTCGTAGTTTATAAAAAACCTTGTATTAAAACTATTCCAATGCCTTTTCGTTTTTAAGCTATCCGATACAAAATCCTGAGATATGACATGCATATGCAGTCTCTGCATACTGGGCACAATATGAAAACCTATTTTGAAATCTTCCAATTTTTGTTGCTTCACTTCGATTATATTCACAGCCATCATAAATAATTCTTGTAGCAACGGAAGATGTGTTGAGTTTAACTGAAATTTGAATTCAATATTACACATAAGAAAAACAATTCATTTGGCCGTTTCGTACGTACATTATGTACAGAGGATATATCCTGTTTTGGCAAAACTAAATAATGTTGCTTTGCCTTGGGATATTTGTCTTTAATAACTACCGCCAGATCAGATCGAATAACATGATTGGTTGGATCATTCACTGCTTTTATTAAATCCAAGGACCACAAGTTTTTGGACATTTCCCTTGTAAACTACCACAAATGTATAAAAAGGAATATTTTCATTTCCATTATTTTTGTGTTAACATTTTACACTGAATTAACGCTATGAAACAACAGCTGTACTGTATTTATAATAAAAAAGTTGAGAAAAGAAATGTTTTAAAAACCTGGATATATACCACCATGAAGTCGGGCACTTTTCGCAGCACGCAGTGGGATCCATTATTAATAGTTTCTCAAATAATCTCAGTGCAATTTTGTGTGTATTTTACTTTGGGCATACTGGTTCTCATAGCCAATTTGTTGGCGGGTGATACGTATCGCTTGGACAATATATTTGAATATCATGTACGTAAAACTTTTTAAAAGAAAAGCAGCGCAAACCCTCCAATGCTTATGCATTTAATTTCTTTTAGGAGATACATGTTTCAAATTTAAGTGGTCGTTTAATAATCTGTGCTTTTGTTACCAATTCATTTGTGGCGTCGTTATTTCTGTGGTGTATAGTGAGAAGAGCTAAATTATGCTTAGATTTCAGGTAAATATATTTTCAAGCATTAGCATTCACTTTTAATTATATTTCATTACAGCTGTACGTTTCATATATTTCATTTATTAATTTGCTGGTACTATAATTCAGCATTTCCTTCCAACATATCTTGGTGGCTTTTAAATTCCGTTACTACCACTATCATGTGCATTGGTGGGGAATTTTTATGCCTAAAGTCTGAACTCAAAGAAATTCCCGTTGGCTATTCGGCACTAAATCAAAAGTCTGACGTGTGATCGTTTATAGAAATAAAGAAACATAAGGCAACAAGTATGACTTGATAACATGTAGTTGTTAAGAAGTATTTATTATTACCGAAAAACGAAAAACTTTATATTAGTCTTAAACTAAATAATGTACTTTATTTAATATTAATCTTTACTGGCACTGACACAAGGCGGGATAGACAATTGTAAAGTATATGTAACAATAACATGTAAGAAATTTACCAATAATAGCAAAACTAAATAATATAACAAATCATGTTTGACTATTATACTTGAAGAAAGTGTGGAACAGGACCGCACACTCGATTCATTACCAATCAATTATTAATTACACGACTGAAGTGAACGTTTTTTTGTACTATGTAACTAATATAGTTACAGCTCGTTAATATTATATTAAACAAATATAAATGTAAATCAGCACGTATGATTATTATATTTTGATTTTGGAATGAAGTGAAGCTTTCAATAAGATCCTTAAGGCACTGTGCTCTATATAATTGCTATCAAAAATGTCCATGACAAAATGCATGTATTGCTGCAGTAAAATCATATGATCCTTCCAATCATGTGTTTCATGCAGGCATACATGCAGAAATAATTAAAAGTTTCTGATTTGTTTGCATGACAACACTCACGCATCTGATCCAATGCATGGCCTCGTTCTCTGAAACCTTCGAGCGCTCACATACAACCAACTCCAAATATTGCAGTGGAACAAATGCAATGCACGCCATCTCTTTAAACCCTAAAACACATCAAAAGCATGCTTGCATCGAGCCTGTGACAAACTCAGCAGAAGCATATGTCTGCATAATTTATGCATTAATTTTTTTTTATCGAACGAGTTTCTCAACTTTTTATTTAGTTAGTTGTATTATAATCCAAGTTATATTATAATCCAAAATCAATGTATAAAAGAGACAAGAATATGATTTGTAACATTACAGATATAGATAGGGTACAAAAAGGATGCACGCATTTTTTTCTGTTCTTAACTTAAAGATGGCATAAATTGTAACTGAATAAGGTTGATAATCGATTTCAAACATAGTTGTTTCTAACACAATGAAGACTTATTTCATATATCATAATTCTATTATATCACTTTTTTTCCTTCAACATATTGATACAAAATTCAAAATTTTTCCGGAATTATTTTTTTGGTTTTTTTCTGGTTTTCCCTTTTATGCCAATTAAAGATTTTAGATTCGAACAATCAACAGTTTCAAGTGCGCGCTTAATAATCGTTCCGATTACTTTCATACTTGCACAAAAAGTAATCTATTTAGTAGAGCAAATCATCCATTGCTTCGTCAAATAAGAAACGAATGGACATCGTTCTTTTGTCGTTGACGCGTTGTGTGGTGAAGAAAATATCGTTGATAATTATTTAAAGCATTTTTCCTGCAGAAATAAGATATATAGAATTAATACAATAAAAAATTATATGTATGCAATTGATAAATGACAATTTTATAAGTATATCAAGTGGGCTATAAATCTGTGAAGTTATAATTCTAAAAAAGAAAAAACTGAAAAACCATTGTTATATATACATAAAAAATACTATAATATATATATATATATTATATATATGTGTACGTAGTGTGAAAGACAAACGATTAGCAAATATTCTTAATGTATAATTTTTATTCAGTTGAAAATAAGAATTAAGTCTCAAGACAAGAATAAAAAATATTTCGATCATATTGAGGGTTTTCCTAAAAGGAAAGAAGAAAAAAACTAGCAACTGATTGAAAAGTAATATGAGTAATGCTATTAACCAAAATGGCACAGGTCTAGAGCAGCAAGTAAGTAACGGTGCATTGTAACAAAATTAACGAATATAGTGCTCAGCCGAGTGAGTGCAAATTATATACATTCCGTTATAATAAAGTCACAATAGAACATACATTTGGGTACTATTCAAAGAAAATTATCGATTTCATAATATTTGTATGTATTGCAACGTTTTTTTGGAAGTGTTCTTCATGTATTAAGGTGAAATGAAATTAGAAAAGTAAAAAAAAAATAATTATTCAATTATGTATGTGTATGCTTGCTTATTTGCATTCACATTTAATCTGCTTGGATTGTTTCCTTGAAATATTGTATAGAGTGCATGGGTGCTAACATGTAGTGTTTCGTATCACGTATTATACTGTTTGGTTACTCCAGTAAGGTATATTTTGTTTATTATGTTTACCATCTCTTTCATGCACTTGGATACTTTGTTTTTTGTACGTTGCGTCTTGTATACACTTTCGGTACAACGCAAACTTAAATAAGTGCGAAATGTATAGAACGATTCTTGTCTTTCTATTGTTGCTATTCCAAATTTCCATGGTTAAAGATGTTCAGTAATGTGCCATCAATTTTTTTTCAATATGACATTAATTCCATACCGCTGCTTCCCTTTCTTTAATATTTCCTACATAAGTACATTAAAGAATTTTCGGAAGCTTACACTATTTATATATACATATTTTTATTATTAATAAATTTAATGACGTTTGCGCCATTACATGTTGGGTAGGGGCGGGGCGGGTCGTAGGAATCCAATTGTTTAATTTTTAATGCGTATTAAACGCACGCTTAAACATCGTGATTGGTTTTAACATTGTTTACCTTTAATGCATATTTTAGATTGCTGGTCTGGACTTGAATGGTGGCAAAGCTAATCATAGCAGCACCATAACAACTAAAGACATTTATGTGCCTCCACATTTAAGAGGCGACAACAGTAATAGCTCTAGTAAAGGTGACTTAGACGATAATCGTGGTGGTATTGAGCACGGCCGCAGTGGTAGTGGAGGAGGTTTTGCTGGTCCTTCCAAGTACGAAAGCGGTAGAGATCAACAGCAACAGTCGCACCAACGTGGTGGTGATTATAGGAGTGGAGGTCGCGGTCGCAACTTTAATAATCGTCAAAGCGGTGATTTTACCAGTTTTGGTGGTGGCAATCGACGCGGCGGTGGTAATCGATACGACGACAGTTATAACGGTAAAAAAATACGTACTTATATACAAACATAATAAAATAACTAAAAGAGTACATACAACGGTGGTTATTACAGATATGTCATTTAAATTTGAATGAGTGAAATGATTGAGAAAATTGAGAAAAAATGAAATCCGCTTACATGTGCGGTAATAAATGTCTTGTTTTTCTTTTGCAATTGCAGGGGAAAACGATTCCAGACGTGGAGGTGAGGAGTGGAATCGCGGCGGGCGTTCTCAAAATAATCGTAACTTTGATCGCGGAGGTCGTGGTGGTGGTGGTGGTGGCGGCGCCGGTGGTGGTACAAATCGTGAAGAGGATCAACCTCCACGTAACAACCGTTGGCAAGAGCCGGAACGGCGACAGCAACAAGAAGATGGAGGCGGCAGCCGTAATGGATCTAGATACGGCGGTCGTTGGAACGAAGAGCGCGGTCGCGACATTGATTACACCAAGATGGGTCCGCGTGATGAACGACTCGAACAGGAGCTTTTCGGCACGGGCAATACCGGCATTAATTTTGACAAATACGAAGATATACAAGTGGAAGCGACGGGCGAGGACGTTCCCCCTCATATCACATCTTTCGAAGACGTTCAGCTGACAGAGATTATACGTCATAATGTACAAATGGCGCGATATGATAAACCGACACCGGTGCAGAAACATGCTATCCCAATAATTATAAAGGGGCGCGATTTGATGGCCTGTGCTCAAACTGGTTCGGGCAAGACGGCAGCCTTCTTGGTGCCAATACTCAATCAAATGTACGAACTCGGCATACCGCCGCCACCTCAAAGCAATCACGGCTACAATCGCCGTAAACAATTTCCCTTGGGCCTGGTATTGGCACCTACTCGAGAATTGGCCACTCAGATATTCGAGGAGGCCAAAAAATTTGCCTACCGCTCACGCATGCGACCCGCCGTCCTATACGGTGGCAACAATACATCTGAACAGATGCGTGAGCTGGATCATGGCTGCCACTTAATTGTGGCCACACCCGGGCGATTGGAAGATATGATTACGCGAGGCAAGGTG
Organism: Crataerina pallida; assembly: GCA_949710015.1. Classification (NCBI taxonomy): domain Eukaryota; kingdom Metazoa; phylum Arthropoda; class Insecta; order Diptera; family Hippoboscidae; genus Crataerina; species Crataerina pallida. Next base: position 27,142,556 of record OX453290.1, on the reverse strand, counting down.
TGTCTAGACAATATACGTTTCTTGGTGTTGGATGAGGCTGATCGTATGCTTGACATGGGCTTCGAACCGCAGATTCGACGCATTGTGGAACAATCGAATATGCCACCAACAGGTCAACGTCAGACCCTTATGTTCTCAGCTACGTTCCCCAAACAGATACAAGAGCTGGCCTCTGATTTTTTGAACAATTACATATTTTTGGCCGTAGGCCGCGTTGGCTCTACATCAGAAAATATAACGCAAACGATTTTGTGGGTGTATGACCAAGACAAGCGTTCATATTTGTTGGATTTATTAGAATCTATACGCAAAGGTTCCGAATACTCCAAGGATCACTTGACTTTGATTTTTGTGGAAACTAGAAAGGGAGCCGACACCTTGGAGGAGTTCCTTTACCAGTGCAAACATCCGGTCACCAGTATTCATGGCGATCGTACTCAAAAGGAACGTGAAGAAGCTTTGCGTTGTTTCCGTTCGGGGGATTGCCCCATTTTGGTGGCCACCGCAGTTGCTGGTCGCGGCTTGGACATACCACATGTCAAGCATGTCATTAATTTTGATTTGCCCTCAGATGTGGAAGAATACGTGCATCGCATTGGTCGTACCGGACGAATGGGCAATCTGGGTGTGGCTACATCATTCTTTAATGAGAAAAATCGCAACATATGCGCCGACTTGATGGAACTTTTAATTGAGACGAAGCAAGAAGTGCCCGCTTTTATGGAAGAGATGATGGCATCGGAACGTTCGCATAGCAATGTGAAGAGACGAGGTGGTGGAGGTGGTGGTGGCGGTGCTCCCCGCTATGGTGGCGGTTTTGGTTCGCGTGATTATCGCCAGCAATCCGGTGGCAATCGCAATCGTTCAGGTGGAGGAGGTGGTGGTGGTGGTAGCGGCGGCGGTGGCGGTGGTGGCTCTTATCGCAGCAATGGCAATTCGTCGTACAATTCGGGCTACTACAACACCAATAATTACGGCAATGAGTCTGGGAATTATGCTGGCAACAGCACTTCCGGCCCTGACTGGTGGGACAATTAAAAATGGCCAAGCTTACAAAAGCTGCTGCCAGATATTTCTTTCTATTTTTCTACAATATCAAAGCAGTATAGTGTCCTTGAGATATAATAGCTAACGCCAGGAATAGCTAATGCGTGAATGGGGCGTGGCAGCAAACAATGAGCATTAAAAGGGAAAACAAAAACACAAATAACAAAACAAATAAACTTGCAGAGGAAATGAATTTGAAAATAGAAGAATGAAATATATATGATTCATAATTATACCTGTATAAATAAAAGGAATTAAAAAAACACAAACAGACACAGACAGACAGACACATCACATGTAGTCCACAAACATTTTACACACTTCATACAATAGTTTGATCTGTTTGTTACAGGCATTCAGACAAATTAAAAAAAAATTACAATTTATTTAAATTCAATTTTTAAACACTTTATTATATTTAATTAAAAATATTAGAGAAGATATAATAATATTTGTTTATAAACAGATTCAATGACGATCTTCTATGAGAATGAGATTGTAACAACAACAACACAACATATGTAAACAGAAATGGAGAAATAAATGTTTTAAACTGAAATTTCATATTATATATATATATATATATATATATATGTATATAAAACCAACAAATTATTGCCATTTTTCTCCACAATTATTAAATAATCTCTGACCGATGCACACCAACCGTTGCTGAGCCATCTTAGAATAGGATTTTAAATTACATGGTTCTTGCAGATTGAATTTCAATAAATCGATTGAACATTAAGTTGAGTGAAACATTATTTACATAATTTGCATAAAATATATTTTGGTGTTTTTTGAAATGCGCAATATCTAACGAATTGTTGCTGAAAGAAATATTTATTAGAATTTAGTTAATCATACAAACACTTACAAATTCACTCCTATGCTGAAAGCGTTTTAAAGCAGTACCGCTAAAATAATAATAATAAATAAATAAATAGCGGAACTGATCTTATTGTTGGGGAACAATCTAATACTATGCGTTAGAAAGATGAAAATGCATTATGTTCCAATTATTATGAGAGCAAAAAGGAGCTATATATGTATGTAAGGAAAAGGACCGCAACATTTCGATTCAAAATAATTTTTAGTATATCACAACAAATTTCATTAAAACGGAAAAAAATTGAAAAAGAAATAATAATAATTAACGCCATCTGTGGTGGTAAACAAACTTGATGTCAATGTTCGATTTTGCGCCATCTTGCTATTTTCAGTGGTCATTTTCTATTACACATTTCTTCTTATAGATGAAATATCACTTCTCACTGAATGAACATTTTGAAAAGAAGGTGTTGTAAATTAACTGTAATTGGACACGTAAATAGAAGAATCGATAAATTGGATTGAAATTGATACCAAAATGTCCACAAATATACCACAACAGGAACAGGATTGCAATAAAAATTATTGGGAATCAGATGATGATGATAACTGGGAGGATTGGGGTGATGCAAATGATAATCCGGAGCCCATAAAAAGTTCAAATACAAACGACAAAGGAACCGTTAATGAAAATCGTTCAACTATTCCCAATAACTTGAGTGCGCAAAAGACTCAAGAAACACATAATAATAATTATTGCAAGGAGAGTACACAAAAATCTACAATAACAACAGCTTCAGCGGGATGGGGCAGTATATTTGGAGGTGTGGTGTCTTCAGTATTGAGTACAGCGTCAGAGGGTCTTGGGAATATAACCTCTACTGTAACGCATGGATTGGATAAAGTAATAGGAGTGCCCGACCCAGAAGAAATGGCACGTTTAAATGCTGCTCAAGAAGCCAAAATCAACCAGGACAATGCAAACGATGAAAGCACTGCTGTGATGCCACAAAATGAGAATTCTTTATTTGGCCTGAATCTGGTAACTGGTGTTACTACATTGGGCTCCAAAGTTCTCAATTCCGGGCTGGACACTTTAGAGGGCATTGGTAAAAAAACCATGAATATATTGCAAGAAAACGATCCTCTTTTGAAAGATAGAATTAAAAAGATGGCCATAGAATCTGAAAAGCCGAATCTGAGTGAGGTGAGAATCATTGTGATAAAAGTAAATAAAAAAATAGTTGTAATTTGTTTTTGCAATTGCTGTAGTTACTAAAACAAGCCAAACAAGAGAATGAGGAAATCGAACAGACATTGAAGCAATTGAGTTTGGAACGCAGCAAGGCTCAGCAGCGTTTTGAGGTGTTATTTGAAAATAATTGCGGCCTGGTACATATGGAAGCTTTGGAAATATTATCCAAAGAATCGGAATTAAAAATAGAAACACTCAAGGATTCTGTGAGTGGTAAAGCATTGGAGGAACTTTTAGAGACAATGCAAGAAGTCCAAGAATTGTTGGAATTAGAGGATTTGGAAGAGGAAGCAGACACAGAAAACTATAACCCCGAAGAATTACAACAGAGATTACAACAGGCCATTGCAGATACAGAGTTAAACATAAATTTTGAGGAAATAACAAGGTTGGTATTCAGTTTAGGCGAAAAATTATATATGAAATGAAAGTATTGCATTTATCAGCATCTGGTCGAATTGTTTAAACTGGTTGAGCTCCGAAGAGGCAGCGCAGGCAGATGCGTACACCGTCTTTAGTAGAAGTTTAAGTGCCATGTCGGAAACGTGTGCCATGGAAATTCTAAAGTTGCACAAAATTGCGGAGCTGTTGTTAGTTAAGGATCATCACAGTACAGCTAATGAAGTGGACGGCATTATACAATTAACGCAACAATTTATTATGCATACGCAAGCACTTACTAATCGTTTTGCAAAAGTACTCACGACACAGGCCCAACAAGAGGGAGATGCTGCCCAAGCATATGTCAGTACATTATTCCGTGAAATGTTGGAAGCGCGTCAACACATTGAAACAGCTTTTAAACTCTTCCTTCCCATCCTACAAATTGGAGCAGTGTAATCACTTTTATTCTTAATTTTATAAACGGTCTTTATTCTGGAAATTTTTCAAAATACAATAATTCGGTTTTGTTTTAATAAAGTGCCTCTTATTGCCATAATCTTTACAAAACATTAACGTTCTCAAATGAAACAAAATGCCACTCGGAGAATGTTAATTGTTGCTGATGTTCTTCTTCTTACCATTTCACAATTTTAAAGTTTGCAGTTATTTTATGATTTACGCGCAACTCTCAACTTTATGTACATTCTTATCTACAAAGAATCAATTGGGGAGAGAAAGACGTAAAACAATACTAAAACAAATGTAGAAAAAAGCATTGCTTCGCAGGTCAATTCAAAACCGCAACTCTGGTTTATATTTAGCCATATACCTGAAAAGATCGCAAGCATCAAATTCCATTTATCTAAATAATTATTTTTAATAAATTCATTAATTTTATACTTGTCCAGAGTCTCCCAAAAGGTCATTAGCACGGCACGATCTAAATGCCGTTTATTTTGCGAGAGGTTCAGTACAGTTACCGACCACTTGGCAACATTGCCATCCAATTTCAATTCGCTAAAACGCAAATGAAAAGCGCAAACTACAAAAAGCGATGCATAGATGTTAAAATAAAAATAATGTTCTTTTTCCTAATTCAATAAAGAATAAATACTTTTTGAGAAAATTTCCACTGGATTACCGTCCCAGGGCCAGCCTTTGAATTGCCAGGCAGGACCCATTACAAATACCGCTACCACTCGTTGCCAATCTTGTGCTGTTAATTTTTGTGGATTGTCAATAACACGATAGGGTACCGTTACATTTTGTTTTTTACGCTATAAATTACAACAAAATTTCACTTATTCTACATATTGAGCAACATGTCTCTATAATTACTTGTAAAAGCACTTCATTGTCGCGTGTACTGCCAGTCCGTTTCTTTTCTTCCGTGCTCACATATTTCAAGTCTTGTAATAGGTCCTTGGCATTGTACATGGTAATGAGACTAGTGTTGGCGGAGGGTATAACAATGATGGGTGTCCGTGGCGTGCGCTTTTGATTGTTAACTGACCCTGCCACAGATGCTGGAGTTGAAGGACGACTGGGTGATGCCAATTCTTTAGGGCGACCTTAAATTATATAGCAATTATGCATTATTCCAACCACTTACATCCATATGCACACTTACCAATTTGTTGTGGCAACTGAGCTTTACGTTGGGCCTGAGATCCTTCCGTCACCGACTTTAAGGACATGCCATGATAGGTACCCATAGTATCGATTTTGAAACCTTCCGTTTCTATTATAAAATATTAAGCAAAGAAATGATTATTTGTACATCACAATGATGCGGCGACAAGAAAGGATTTGTACCTTCTTTTTGTCTATTGAAGCGCTCCTGATCGTAACGATTGTATTGTGCCAACTGGGGTTGTGGTTTATTAATTCGTGCCGGTTCCGGCAATTTAATGGGGTTGGGTTGAATAGGTCGGTTGCGGCCCTCTTCGCGTGCCTTTATGCCCGCCAATATGGCCAAAATGTTCTTAGCAAACAACTTTCCCGTGCTTTGCAGAATCGTGGTACGTGTTCGCCAAATACGTTCCCGGCTGATTATATCCTTTGTAGAGTCTACATCGAAATCGAGTATGGCACGTAAATCGGTAGCCATGGCATCTTCGGTATCGGTGCGTTTAATTGTGGTTCTTTTGTTAGCTAAACGTTTTGCTTTAATGGCTGCTATCTTCTCCACAGACATAGTCTCCGACAATGATTTAATGTTGTCTATATTGACTGTGGTTTCTTTTTTATTGACATCCCAACGAGCCGCCAATTGTTCGCGCACTTTTTGCACTTGTGTTTCCTCGAAACGTGCTTTTTTTGCGGCATTATCTCCTCCAGGCGCATCTCCTTCCACTTGCCTCTTTACCTGTGTTGGTATCTCTAAGGGAGCGCTTTTATCAATGCTGGGACAAGTAGACGTCTCGCCATTCAAGTAGGCCAATAATTCCTTACGATCGGGTCGATTAACTGCTGGTATATCTTCAGCGGCACATTGCCGCACATATACCGAATGTTGTAGCATAACATTTTTCAGCAAATACAATAAACACTCCAGAGTGTAGTATTCGCGTGGAGCACCTTTTTTACCAGACCTTTAATAGGAAACGTGATCCCTGCATTACAATATTACCTGCCCAATAAACGATTACATACCCATATTTTAAATAATTGGTTTTCACACTTTTGGGCCATGAAAATTCACCAAATATTATTTGGCTGTCACGTTCTATAATTTCTCGTTTGTTTATATTGTATTGGCGTAATAAACTTAGTGGATCCGCCATATTTGTTTAAAACTATTTTTCTTTTTTGTAAGTATCTATTATATTAATCTTCACTATAAGCACATTTAATAATAATTACAATTTTTTCTTAAATTTGCTGATATTTTTAAAACAAAAAATCACTTTTTTATACGATTTTCGTTGATGTGGAGAATTTACGTTGTGATGATTGTTTTCTTTAACTTTTTGGAGAGATGTGTGAAAGAAAATGGAAAAAATTATCGTTTATGCGCCACCTTGAGAAAATAAGTTAAATTTTCAGGTTTTCTTTGGCCGCTTTTACGCCATCTTGGACATGAATGTAAAGGAATAAAGCCGCTTAGGTCGAGCACTCTAAACATAAAAGATATACTAGATAGCGCTCTTTTAATATTAAATACAGATATGTTATTATTTCTGACAGCATTTTTAAAAGTGTTCATTAGAGAGAGAGAGAGAGTGAAATAGAGAGGGTACTTTTTTATATATTGGCTATAGGTATTTTTTGTTATTGTTGTTGTGCATGGTGTGCGTAGTAATTCTTATAAACTATCAGTGAAATAATGTAATGTAATCCTTTTTTTTGTTTTTTATTACAAACAATATTCCTACACATTGTTATGGTGCAATATGTACAAGTTTGGTGACAAAATGTGTACAATAGTGTATAAGTGTCAAATTAGTAATATGTATAAAATAAACAATATAAAAAAGTGAAATTGAAATAAAATCATGGGCCAGTCGGCGAGTAAAATCGGTAAGTTTTTGTACAATATCATGTGCAATACCACCCATTCCAACCATAAAATATAAACTATAACTATATAATATAAGGGCGTAAAAAAAAAAATCAAAAGTGAAGGAATTTACATAAATTTTTTTTTAACCTACGACCTGCACCCAAGGTGTCCAAGGGAAATGATTGTTTTTTTGTTGCATTAGGGGAAAATGTGAATATTTATTTAGAGTTGCCAAATGTTGAAATTATTTATATGTGCAGAGCGAATTGGGTTTTTCGGAAAATAATTTCGTTTGAACTCATTTATAGATGAGAGATTAAATTTATCGAATTCGATTATTCATAAAATTCGATCATGTGAAATGTCTGGATTTAATATTATAACTTGTTAGAGAAATAAATTTGATCCGTTATATTGATGTCTATTGCTTAAAATACAACGGCGCAGTGCTGTCGTTAGAGAGTAGTGAAGAACAATAAAGCGACCGCTTACTTTTATTGTTCACTCCTCACTACTCACTGATAACACATTGAGCTATTGTGGTTTAAGATTTAGACTTATCTGCTCTTCTAAAGTCTCCTTGTTTTAGGTATTGTCAAGCTCCCCTCTTTTAATTCCATAACTTTTGTTTTTGAATGTTTTTCAAAAAATTTCCTCCCACAACATTACACGAAAGTTTTCATCTTTCTTAATTCACCGTGTATGCATAATTATGTAGACGATGCGGTGTCTTTGTTATGTTACAGTTGAAGAATATCATTCTCCCCCCACTCTCTCTCTCTATCTCTTACTCTATCTATTTAATTTATAAAACGCATTTATCCCCTACTTTCTGACTCTATACCAACATGTGTAAAGATGTCTTTTCATTACCTTTTACAACAATCGCCATTAAATATAATTTTTTAAAGAAAAATATCCAAAGAACTACATCAGGTAGGCAGCTATTTATTGGAAACACCTTGTGCTTCTCTTTCAACAAAATGATTACTTACATCATTTTCTTCACTTCTACGCGTACAGGTGATAATATCGTTTTTTTAGTTTTTAATTATCATGCAAGGACTTTGACATTTCCCTATAAAAATATTATGAACTTTAATTTTTTGTAAAGTAACAAATGAAGCGAGTTAAGAAGGTTGTTATTAACTTAAAGCAAATATTGGCAATGGAATAGTGCTGCAGGCAACTGTAGGAACGGGCCTAAAGGTAAAAATATTTATATACCGCCTTTCTTTGCAACAATTTGATCCTGCGTTATCCCCACTCCACCCTAAACGTTATATTCATGTTTGAATATTTATAAATTAAAGCAAATATTGATAATATCTGCTGGACGGGGTTGATACTCAAGTTACCAAAGTAAAGGAAAGTAAAAAAAAAAAAATCATTTTCTTTCTCTGCAGATGGTTGCTGCTGTTGCACAATTCATGTGTGCGTGTGTAAGTACGGAAGCGCTTTAAATATTTCACTGTTTGTTTAACTGTGTATAATGTTAGGTTGAAATCTTCCTGTAAGTTTCTTCCGCCGCACACAGTCTTCATCTTAATTGAGTGCAAATAATGTCTGTTCGTCATCTTTTTTTATTTGAAAATTTGCCGTAAATTTCATCTAACTAATTTAGTACATATGTATAGGCATGTGTGTGTGGGTATGTGTATTTCTAGACAGATGGCTAAACGTAATATCAATTCCAGAAATCGTTAAAACTATTCTTTGATTTGCTTCTTCATATAGGAAATTTACCATTTTGTCATAATTCATAATTAGCAACCGACCCATGGACATTGACAGGGTATAGAAACTATTTTTGGCACAGAACTCAATTTGTAGGTTAGTATTAATTTGGGGGTTGGTTTACTCTAATATGATTATATAACTTGCCACACCCACAGCTCATGTAGGGGCAAGCTCAATTCCGACGGCATCGTTGGGAAAATATATCGCAGCTGTCGGGAATCCAACAATCTGTCTGCCAGAGGAAAGAATCTTTCTGTGTCTGAAAATAATGCCATTGGTCGCCAAATTTTTTTCGCAAATCGCTCCTAAGCTTAAGAAGAAGCATTTCGTTTGACATTGATTGGAATCAATTACACCACAGCTCCCTTTGCAATAAAAAGCATATTTTAAGGAATTTTTTTCAAATTATCCAACAACAAGGAAGCAAACTAAATTTGGCTTAAGCCAAGTCTTAAATACCCTTCACATCTACAAGGGTGGGCGTGGCAGATATATTTATTGCGCCCTTTACAAATGTATGTATTACGTATCAGCTTGCAAATCTAGTCTTATGGTGAATATGGCTTTTTGTAAATTGTGGACATGTCTGTTATCAGACCATGCCCATTTTTTACATATCGACGGATGAGATAACTTCTAATATGTGCACCAAATTTCAAGTTCATAGGTCAATTTTTTGGTGGCAGATAAAATAGATTTGTGTCGATTGTGGGTGTGGCTCTTGACCGACTTTACGCATTTTAAATTTCGATTAGCGTGCAAAAACTAAAAGCTAGTGTGCCTGAACAAAATTTTAGCTCAATATTTCAAAATTTACGCTTGTGAGAATGTAAACAACAGACGGACATACGGACTCACATGTCTGAATTGTCACAGTTTTGATGCTAATCAAGAATATATATACTTTGTAGGGTCTCTGATGCATTCTCCTAGGTGTTGCAAACGAAGAAACAAACTTAGTGTACCCCCCATCTTATGGGGAGGGTATAATAAAGGGCTTTGGCGATGAGTGCCCAAGATTTGGTTTAAACTAAATCTACCTTCAAATTTCAATCCAAATAAAAGCTTACTGACTAGCTTTTGTGTATGCCGGGATCGTTTGTAAATTAAATGTGGAATGCATATTTATATCCTGTTTTAATAATAATCAGCATCCTGTGTTAGCGGTTAAGGGGCAGCTGTTCTTAACAGTCACTCACAATTCAAGTGGACCTCTGCTTATCCCTTCATTAACTCTGCGTTAATATATATGAATACGAAGAGTAGTCTTTATCAATTCATTAAAATTTTGGCATCACACACAAAAGATGACTTGATGCACAAAACTAAACCGCAAAAGGATATATAATGAACATACACCCATACGCATATGTACCGCATTAGGTGGATGGGGCCATAAGTTTTTGTTGTAATTATGAATTAAGCATGTTTTCGTACACAAAGCCATTTGTCAAGATGCCAATCATAACTTTTGTAGATTATTACTAAGCAGAAATGATACGATGTTGTTGTTGTCGTTGTTTTGATTGTTATTGTTATTGTGTTACATTGCAAATGTCCTTTACGATACATTTCATTGTTCTCCACATTTTGAAAAGTATTTAAATATTTATAAATTTTCTTCTTCTTCTTCTTCTTCTTTTAATCACCCCTTCGTTTAATATCTGCTTAACCGACTAACTAACTAACGAGCGATTGAATTGTTAATCATCGCAAAAACTGATTGTATTTTAAGCAAAACTAACGGCAAAAACACACACAACTGCCCATACAGACATAGATGACTTCAGTATAAGACCAGGTGTAAATTTCATTTAGCTTTGACTATGCATCCTATGCTCCATTGAAGCATGTCGTTAAAGGGTTTACAATAAAATGCGGAATAAATGCCACCACCGTTTACCTATTATGCCTTCATATACATACCATGTGCATTTGGTTGAACTATGTGGAACGTGTGGCAGACGCTTGTCTGGTGTTTTTTACTTTTTTTCTTTTTGCATATGTCTCATTTTTCATGATTTGCTTACACTATACATGTGTTGGCCTTATGTCTGCTGCAAAAAAATAAAATAACAATAAACACACAATTGTCGTAACAAATTGTTGGAAAACATTTTAATTTCTTTTCAAGCATGTTTAACAAAAACAATTCGGAGACTGATTCGTTGGACATTTTGTGTGTCCTTGAATAGAATTAAAATGAATTTAACGTCTTACTTAAAAGTTCATAAAACCATCAGATGGGGTCTCAATGAAAATATTTATTCAATGCTTTAGAAGTTAACTTTTAACAATAGAAGCATTTATACGTCCTTGAAACCCTTAGTAGTACTTTCTTTCATTTTCATGCCATTTTTCTTTGAAGCTTTCTTTGGGTTTGAACGATTCCACAATAAATTAGTATTTATGTTAGGAAAAAAAAAACAAGTAAGAAAACTAAATTTGGCTTAGACCAAATCTTAAATACCTTCCACATCTACAATAGTGGGCGTGGCAGGTATGTAACTATGCCGTCTCCATGGTGTACATATTACGTATCAGCTTGCAAGTTGATTATAGTGAATATGGTTTTTTGTAAATTGTTGGCGTGTCTGTTTTCCGACCACGCCCACTTTTTGGCACATTGATGGATGGGATATGTGCACCACATTTTATGTTCGTAGATCAATTTTTGTGGTAGATATGTAGATTTTTGTCGATTGTGGGCGTGGATTTTGATCGATTTTGCCCATTTTAATTAGCAATCTGCCTGCAAAAATTTGAAGTGTTTGTACAAAATTTTAGATCAATATCTCAAAATTTACAACAGATGGACGCACGGACATACATATCTAAATCGACTCAGTTTTGGATGCTCATCAAAAATATATATGTACCTTGTAGGGTCTCTGACGCCTCCTTTTGTCTGTTGCAAACGGAAGAACAAACTTAGGAGGATACACTAAGGCAGAGAGTATCATTTTATCAACATTTGTAAAATATAACAAAGCTGCTGTCAAATGTTGATTTACTTCCTCCACCAATATCCGCTTTCTATATCAATCTGCATCAATTTGCATTCCTTAAACGAAACCGTATTAACAAGCAAACATTAACAGGCAACATCTTGCACGCAGACATCCCTTTCGATATCGTCTTTTTTGGCACACTTCTGATTGTTTTGTTAATCGCACAATGCGAAAATTTGAGTAACTCCGAAGCGTTGCTTTTTTAATTTACATTCCTCTCCTGAAAATGTTCCCTTAAAAACCAACCGAACAAATACACCAACACCTATATACATATGTATGTAGTTTAGTTTACTCCTTAAAGACAATCTGTTGTGTTTCTGTATGAATTTTTACGGTGCTTATATTATAAGCAGCAGGACATGCAGTGCTTATAAAAAAAAAGGATCTCAACATCTGCTATATATAAATGTAGTTATAAAATATATATATGGGATGGTATATCTCTAATTTACATTTATATCTTGTATTATCCAGTGAACATCACTTGAACAAAGCCACAAGAGTGCAAAAATTCCTATAAAGTTTTAGACACCTTTTGAAGCATATTCTTATAGGTCTTTACCTATTTGTCTGACTCATCATATCATATAATCGGTGAATCCGGGTAGGGGATTAGCAATGAAGAAGTTCTTTGCATATCTTTCACTTTCTAGCTTCGGTTGAATTGCTAAAGTACCAAAAATTTACCAAGTCTCAACAGCAAATGGATCTTTATGCCGCGTTGGAGTTCACTACCTTATTGGCCATATCGTTAGCAGTTATGGTGCTTCGTACAATGACTTTTGTAGTAGCTGCAAAGATGAAGAAGGTGTTGAAACTGTGAAGCATCTGTTGTGTGAAGGTCCCGTTCCACAGAGATAACGACACTTGGAGTCAGATCCCTGGAGGATCTAGAGTCACTAGCAGATGCGCAGATTTTCGATCTCAAACGATTTCTAACATCCTCTGCATGGTTCACTTTTTGAACATAGCTACTAATACTTAATACGGGTATTACATTGGACCTAGGTGAACTGCTCCCTGGGCGAACTTAATTCAATCTAATTTCCTAATCTAATAATATCTGTCAGTGTGTCCCTGTGACCGCCTGTTGTAAATTTTAAGATATTGAGCTGAACATTCTTTGTATGTATATTTGTAGTAGGTTGATATTTGCGCAAAAATAGGTTCAGAGCCACGCCCCTAATCGAAAAAATGGATTTATTAGCCAACAAAAATTTAACTATAAAGTTAAAATTTGGTACCCATACGTATAATAAGCCCATTAATTGGGTGGTGCTAAAAGTAGGCGCGGCCGAATAACAAATACGCCCACAATTTACAAAAAAACCCTTATTTAGCGCAGAATCCATTCTTGTTAGTTGATACGCATTATTAGATGGTATCTGCCACGCCTACTTTATATATATATATATATATGTAAAAGATACTTTAGATACCTTTTACCCTTTAAAGATGGACTTTATTTCCATCTTGATACCAAACTTTGTTGATTGAAAAATTTTATACAAAAATTTTCCAATTTCTAACCTTCAGCATCCACCATGGTATGTATGTAACATTTACAAGAAAAAATAAAAACAAAATGTGCAACATATTTAGATAACACATGTTTGAACATTTTATTTTATGTATGTTACGATTCTCTGTTCTGCCGTTTGGAGTTCATTGTTTGCCACCAACTGAGTGAGTGTAAAAATCCATTTGTATGCTTTTTCACGGAAAAATCCCAAAATGAATTTATGCATCTCTCTCATCTTCATTAATGTATTGTATCATTATATGCGTTCAAATGTGTTTATATTCATAATTTTCCTCATATCGAACAAACACTTTGACTATGAGGGTATATTCACTTGATTAGAAAGTCTATGCAATTCATAGAAGTTTACAAACTCTACCAAGATAACTACACATACTCCCGTTTTAGTAAATATTGTATCCCACAATTTTATATGAATTGGAGAGTGGTTGGTGGAGTGACTACCTAAGATTTCGTTTTTCCGTTTGTGTACCTTATGTGATGATTGTGAACTCTCTTGATTTAGTTTTTGTTTTGTATGCCTTTGGATAATGTGCACTACTCCATCAACTTGTCCTATTGTTGACCGAACATCTGTACAGTTGTAGTTGAAATAACAAGTTTGATGCAATAGTGAACTAAGGCGAATTGTTGGATACCCTCCATCTTGATGCGTCTTGTGAATGTGTCAAATAAATGCAGGTGCAACTAATGCCCTCGTTATCTTTCTGGCCTCTATATGCAGTAACGGAGTAACTGATGATGTCTGCATTTCTTTCATAATAGTGTGGATTTGATAGTCGTAACCAGTAACCAGATAGTTACTTAAGTGTCTTATGAGGAAGAAAATTTCCGCGTCCAATTGCTAAAAGAAACATTTTGAAATTGATATTGATTTATTTGCAATTTCAAACCCCCCTAGACATTACGAGTCACCCCGCGTTCGCTTAGTTCGCGTACCGTTTAACCCATCATTGGTCTTAATACTGTCAACTGCTACAATATGATGATCAAATCTTAAGTATATCTATATATTATACAATCTATGAACGTGGCGAAGGGACATACTCAGATTTTGATGCTGATCAATAATATTTACTAGACTAGATCAACAAACTTAGTTTAGCCCTATCTTATAACGATGCTTGGGATGTCTTGGATACCCATCACGTAATTGGAATAATTAATAATTTAAAAGTGGTTAAGATACTTATAAAATGTGGGCGTGGTCTTAAAGAATATTTTGACTCGAATTTATCCATCATAGCGCTTATAGTCTGTTTTGTAGAATAATTATTACGACTGAAAATTACAGTAAGCGCTTTTAAAGTTACAACTATCAATTCAAAATTACAGTGAACTTCACCATGATAAAAATGTTAACTGTGACTGACATTTTGATGTAAACAGAATATGAAAAACCTTCCAGGATGCGTTTATATTAAAATATAAAAAGTGTTATGTCCCTATTGAAAAACCTATTTATAAGAAATTGCAATTATTTATCTTTGATTATTTATAAGTAAGGAGAAAAAAATGGGCACATATTTATGATCCAATTGATTCAGTATTTCAGAATTTTTCTTTAGCCATAACAAACGTTTCCTCAAAATGAATCTGCCATCATCTATTAAATGGAAAATACAAAGAGATAAAAAGTAAACTTTAGTAAAAGAGCGAAAACATAACAAGAAAGACAAACTCCTTCAATTGTTAAAGTTCATGTGTCACAAACATGCTGTAATAAGGGAAGTAAAACATAACACAATATTTTTATGTTGGAGAGAGAATGTACGTAAATGTATAAGAGGGCAAAACTAAGAGATTAAGCAAGAGAAAGAACAAGCAAGAAAATTGTTAGGCTTAAAAGAAGCATAACCAAAAAAATGCATCCAAGGTGTCCCCATGCATGAGTGTGAATGTGCCAGTGGGAATATTTATACTGTTACATACATACGAACATGAAACTCTGCAGATAGTACTTGTCAGCAGCTGTTTGGGCTGCCATTATTTCTTACCATTACTGCAGCCTAGAAAAGCACATGAAAAGATTGTATTTACTGCGTTAGTAAAAACCGACCTATTAAATATGAAATGTAAACGCGACTACGAAGGTAGAAAAGTGTCCTTTACAAATGAATAGCTCTCAGGAGAGGTCTTATCGGGCCGATCTTGTCCGCCTAGGTATATAACTTATCCCCTAATAAATAAACAGTGAAAAAAAAAACCGTTATCCCATACACGGGTTGTAGGTAGCGAACCCGTGACCCTCCAGATTAGAGTCAAGTGTTATGCCTCTAGTTTATTTATAGACGACATTGTAAGTTTAAGACTGTGGAGATAATTTGCCGGATAAATCCTTGAAAGTTATATTATTTTGTAAATTATTTATTCTTGATTCAGTATTTTGTGGTCTCATTGTATCCTCTACGTAAAATAGAGTCTAAACTGTTTTACAACATCCCGAAACAGGCATCAGAAACTTCATAAATGCATTCCTCATAAGTATCAAAGTCTGAATCGATCTAGCAATGTCCATCCGTCTGTTATTGGGAGCCCAACAGTCGTAAATTTTGCACTGAAATCTTTCAACCACCCTTTAACGGTCATAAATTTTGGGCTGATATCTTTCTACAAAACTTTTTAAAAAACGATTAATGTCAATATAATTCTGAACTCACTCAAAATTTACTCCGAAATGAGTCAACGAAGCCATTTGAACGCTTTAATATGAATTTGAACGAAGAAATGAATGCCCGAAAGGCTCACCAATAACAGAAATCATTGGTTCTGAATACCCAAATTATGTGTAAAAATTATCATCGGCGGGTTTGGCATACTTTTAATCGACAATTACAAATCAACAGCTGCTTGGAAAAATGGTGCCGAAACTGTTAAGAATTAAAAACAAAAACTCCTTAACTTTGTATCGCTTTGAGAAAAATAAAACAGATTTTATGCATTGTTTTATAACTATGGATAAGACTTGGATCCATCATTATTAACCTAAATGGAAAAAGAAATATTTGCAATGGTCTGAAACTGAATAATTCAGTCTCAAACAAATAAAGTATGAAAGATGGTTTTGGTATCAGTTTTTTGAGATTATCTTCATTGACTATCTGTAAAAAAGTAAAACAATTATTACAGAATATTATTGAAATCTTTTCGATAAAATGGACTGAAAAATTTGTGAGAAAGAAAGTTTTCGCGAAAGTTGGAATAATAATCAAGGAATAATCTTTTTACTGTAAAGACTAAATTTGAGAAGTTTTGTCAAAAGAGGTCCATTTTTAGAGAGACCTATGTAAATAAGTAATGAGTATGATGAATTATGATTAGAGCTGGCTAAAGACTTCTAAATCGGGATTTGTTAAAAATATTTTCAGAATAGATGATTGGTGTAGGGTGTCATAGTCGAGATATCCAACTTTACAATAAAATGTATTGCATAGAAACACATGGAGGGTTTGTTTCTTTTACTGATATGCCTGATCCTGGATTCTATTAATGCAACAACAACAACTCCAAATAATAATAATAATAATATAAAACAACTGCTGATTCAGGTTGCGTAGTACGATAACTCTACTCCAACAAAACAGCTTTACACGCACACATACATGCATGCATATGCGCACCCATGCCTTAATATATGTATAATTATACATCCATAGAATTGTTTAAGGTATAACTGAGAGTGCAGTTGGAAGAGTTCTATACGTGTGTGTTTTGTGTGTGTTGTGTACTGTGTATAGATAAATATATGTATATATCATATGTTTGTACATATGTGTTTGTTTATGTTTGTATATCCCTCAAAGCTGAGTTGAGGTTGTTTGTTGCCTGATTTTAAGAGTTCAGTTATAATTTTTGTGGCAAAGAGTCAAGTTCGCATATTGCGGACACATTTTATTTGTACGAAACTCCACACTATAAACGGTCGGTTGTTTATTGCGCTCATTAAGGGTTCTTTTTTTTCTCTGGTTATTCTTCATTTTATATATATATAATATATAGAAAAAAATTTTCGTTTTGATTAATTTATGAAAAAAAAAAATTAACCAAGTGACTGTCTGTGTAAACATTGTAACAATGAATTACTAAATAAAACGTTTCGAGTTAAAAACAAAAAAACAAATTTAAATGGATTTTATTTTGTATAAGAACAAAATTTAATTCAAAATTTGGTTTTGTTGTGCCTTTTTGATAAGAGGAAAAAAAATTACAATTAAAAAAAAAATTATACAAAATTAAGAATAAATTCAGCAACGCTATGGGACTCTCGGATAGACCAGTTATTTATATGGCACCAAATACCGGCAGCCAAGTAACATCTTTCGATCATCATGAAAAGGATAAAATTTCGAACAAAAAACGAATGCATTTGCTGAAGAAAATCAAAAAACGTTTTGGACTAGGTCAGTATCTTAGAATGATTATTAAGAAGGCTACAAGGCCTTTGATGTGCAAATTATTTTCAATATTACACACACCAGCCGAATGGATATCACTGTGACTCATACTCTGTTTACAATTTTGTCGTAAAGAATATAAAATACTTACAAACAGTATCAGACGAATTGTTTTATCATGCAGAATTTTACCACAAAGTTTTCTTTATGTTTCTATACCCTAAACGCGAGATAGGGCGGTATACTAAATATATCATTCTATTAGCAACACCCAGAAGGGTCTTACAAACTATATGTATTCTTAATCAGTATCAAAAACTGCGACGATCTAAACGTGTATGCCAATATGTCCGGTTGTCCGTCTCTTGTTGGCACTCTCGCAGTTGTAAATTTTAAGATATTGAGCTCAAATTTTCTACAGATACTTCCAGTGCATTGATATCGCTATTTAAATTAAGCAAAACCGTTCAAAAGCCACGCCTACAAGCCACACAAATCTATTTACCTGCCACAAAAAATTAAGTTACAAAGTTGAAATTTGGTACAAATATTTATAATTACCCCATTAATCTTTTGTACCTCAAAAACATGTGGTAGGAGGATATTTAAAGCAATTTTAATATTCTTATTTACCATTAAAAACCATAATTTTAATTAAAAAATTAATAGAATAATTGATAGTACGTAGTGTATTTATCCATTGGGGATCATTTATAAATTGGCTGAAATTTTTCAATGCAGCTGTATTTTATAATTTGTGAAAGAAGAAAGAGAAAAACCGGTTCGTAGCAAGGAATGGTGGAAACCATGTCTATGAATAGCCCATAACACCGTACCACATAACTTAAGGGTGATTTTTTATTATTATTATTATTATTATTATCAAATCCTCTACAATTGCATCAAATCAAAGATGTAGTGAAACGCCATGTGAAAAATCATGTCAAACACGACAAGAGAAAACAGCCAAGCTAGCGACTTAAATGAAATGTTGGAGTTACTTACCACCTAAGTGCAAAAAAAAAAGTTTAAACTAACAAAAATGCTAATGAACTGTGGGAACGGTTTAAAAATTATTTTTGAAAAAAAGCTCTTAATACTCAAGTCAATCGTACTTTCATAAAAGCTAAAGATTAATAAAAATGGAGCATATTGTCTATGGTACGTTTTATACTAAATTTAACAAGGAAATATGTGTCCGTAAATGAACACATAAGTGGCTTATCCTTTAAGAAATATATAAATAAATGTATATACTTTTTAACTTATAAATAATCTATAAAGTTAGAGTGTTTCTTAACCGATAATACAGAAATATTTTAAATAGCAATATTTCTGCTCAAAAATATTCTAAACTTGAAATATTTTGCGATCACAAGACTTAATTAACCATGAATTGTACTGATCATAATATATTATACAGGATTTATATATTATAAGAATAAAATTTGTGTCGTTTTCTCACCAAAAACTCATTTATTTTGCTAAATGTTAATCCTTGTTAAATTAAATATAAATTATGTTATGCCGTTATGATGGAAAACCTTTTCTTATTTTTATGGTAAAACCATTATCCTGTAAATTTCAAGACTTTCTAAGCGAAAGCAGAGTTGGATGTTCAAAAATATCCTTTAAAGGCAAATTTATATTTGAGGTGGCATTAGCAGAGAGCGATACAAACGGTAGAAAGGCGGTACTAGATCTAAAACTAACTATACTTTTATGTTGAAGCATTTATAACCTTGAATGCCTATCCAGATACACGCTATGCTTACTGCTTGAATAATATAAACATTTTATTTGAGAGCTTATAGGCTTCTTTCTAGTTATAACTCTTCCGACCCCAAGTTGGTTGACCTAGGAACAATGTAGTAAACACACTAGATTTCTTTTAAACCCTGCCCTTCTACAAACAAACATTAGGCGTGGCATGTGCCTGATTCAATTAAGACATTGAATTCTGTGGCCAAAAGAATATTTTTGTTATATTTTACCATAGGTGGTGTAACTTAAAGTATGAGCCACGCGGTTCTTAAATGTTAAAAAGTGTGACTCAACGTGTGTGTCACATGTCAGTAAAGGTGGTAAATGTTTTAAAACTTTATGAATCTCTTTTCTTCATAGTTCATTTTATCGTTCATTTAATAGAAAGAAGTTAAAGTTCGCTAAGTTCACGCGCTCCTTCCGCAATTTAATTTATACGACAAGAGATTAAAGATATTGCAATAATACAGTTATCTCTGATACTAATTGAATGAATTGAAGAAACTAAGTATATCTCGTAGCAAAGTGTAGCATAGAAAAGTTTGTAAAATGTTAAGCATTTGAAAGAGTTGTTGATTTGCTTCTGTTATCATAACACATATATTTTATGTTATGTTATAATAAAATTTGATAGTAATCAAAATTTTTGGCCCATCCCATGCATAAAATTTTCTTTTTTGTTTCTTTTTGTTTTAGTCACAGTTCAGTTGCTATGACAGTTTGTGTATATTGGTTGTGATGACTGTTCTAATTTTTTTTTTTTATTTATAATATATTCAGGGAAGTGTCTTTTTTTTTTTGTATAAGTTACAAAAATATAGATATTGTATAAATATTAAGCCGCCACTTAATTACAAAAGCAAACAAATATAATGCTACTAAAGCTGTATAAGTATAAAATCTACTTTTTTGAAAGCCTCCAACTATAAGTTGTTTAACAAATATACCAAATATTGTATATACCTACTAAAGTGTACCTTATATTTTATTATCGTAGGCTTTTTTAGTACCCACCGGGTGTGTTTTTTGATGCTACACGTCGTTAAAATCCAAATAAACTTATTTACATAAATTGTTTTTAAGAAAATTATGTTTAGCAGCCTTGAACCATATTTGTATAGTTTCTTGAAATAATTAATGGTTTTAAAGAGTGAATTTTTCAATAGGGACATAACAGTTTCGATTGTCAATATGAAGGCATCGTGAAACGTTTTTCATGATCTGAGTACGTCAAAATGTCAGTCAAGCTTAACATTTTTATCATGGCGAAGTTCACAACCAAGCAACATTTGGAAATTATTAAAAATGAATTCTGAGTCTGTGATCACAAAGCAAACGATTTCACGCCGTTTATAGGAATCTCAAACCACATTGTGGCATTGAGGTCTTGGTTTGCACCCTTACAAGATCAATTTAATTCAAGAACTGAAGCCCCCAAACACTCTGCTAACATATAAAGATAATCCTGAATTTCATTTCACCTGATTTTCAATAACGCCGTTCGAATTCTTTAATAAATCAGTAAGCCAACAATTTTAGAGGAGTTTGGGGACAACATGTATGAAAATGTGACGGAATATTAGCTCCAAAGAATCGATTGCTGCAAATGTGCGCGCAGTGATCTTATAAACGAGATCTAGATTTTATAGCTAAATGTAACTGGAATAAATTTCCGATCAATATCTCAATTATTCTATATTTTATTTCAATACACAATTGTTATGTCCTTATTGGAAAATTTATATACATACCAGGGCATCAAGTTTATATACTTTATAGAATCGTTTATATGTAGCTGCTGTCAAATCCCATTGAAAATATAATAATATTTCTGATGTTTACATAAGTTTTTCAAAAAAATAAATTTTTTCTTTTAACAGCTACCGCTTTAAACAAATAATTTAATTCATAATAATACTTGTGTGAGGAGATAAAGCGAAAGAAATATAAACATTTTGAACTTTAACAAATTAAATAGAAAAACATTACATTACAGTGATAAAAGATTTATAATAAAAATTCAAAACAACAACAACACCGTGTATTCCATTTAAAAAGCGCACGTATTTTCCTTGTAGTCACCTTTCTTACTCTCTTGTATATACAGGCATCAAGCAGGCAAGTTAGAAACGTTTATACATTTGTTAATGGCGCTGGGAAAAATCGTTTTAAAATTTCCTCTTTGATTTTTTTTTTATCTGTTTATAAAAAACTTGTCAACTTACTAAGGGGTAGAGAGGGCTGCTGCTGCTGTTTATAAAGAGGAATGAGTACACGGCATAATAAAGCACATCTATACACTTGTACCCGGAGCATATGATGTGATCTGAGTTCATGTTAAAGATCACACACATCGTAAAAAAACACAATAATTGTTACTCTGGCTGAACTGAGTTGAGTTGTGTTGTGTTGTGTGCCTGACTGTTGTCGTTATATGGCCCTTCTTTGCAACAAAACAGAAGAAGAAGAAAAAAGAGTAAATTCAACCAACAATAATAATATTTTATAGTTGTTATTCATTCATTTATTCATTCATCAATTTACATAATAATACATGCATGCAAACACAAACACTCACAAATGCATACTCATCAGAGGATGCCCAAGCATAAACAACATTGTGGGAATCTTCTCAGCAACCTTTCATGTAATAAACGTACATTTCTACTATACATGTAATTGTACACCACGTTTCTCACCAATAATTGATTAAGGCCAAAGAAAACTACGTGCACACATTTGTGTAATTTTCTTAATGCAGCAAATTATAAAATTATGTGTTGGTGTTAAGTTTTTATACTCTCTACAGTTTATGGAGGGTTTATATTAAAGTTGTTATTCCAATTGGAATGCCAAGAAGGAAGCCTCGTCCTCCCTTCAAAGCATACATAGTCAGTGTCAAAAGCTGAGTCGATCTAGATGTGTATGTCCGTGCATCCGCCTATTGTTGGTATTCTCACATTCGGAGATATTGATTGCTATTTAAATTTGGAAAAAATTGGTCTCGAGCCACGCTCACAATTGGCAAAAATCTTTCTATATGACACAAAAATTTAGCTATTAAGTTGATATTTGGGACACACATTTCCCGTCGACCGATGTATCATAAACGGACAACAGACACGCCCACATTGTATAAAAAATCTTAAATGACACAGAATTGAATGTAAGAGATAAACTATACAGAACGTAATCAGTTAACAACCACGCCCACTTTTTATCTAAATATATGAAAGGTATTTAAAAGTTGCCCTAACCTAAATTTACTGCTTTTAACTGTTTTTTTTTTGTTTAACCTGTTTCATTAGGTCTTTTACTTCTGAACCCACCCTCGTATCCTTTTTAAGAACGTGTGAAAAGATAGCCATTTCAAACCTATTAAGTAATTCTGAGATAATAACAAATTGTATGATTTTATAATATTTTCCAATAATCTTTTAAAAAGTATAAATTTATAAACAATTTCTCTTCAATTACTGAGACAACAAAACACGTTTCATCGGATATCCGTTGCTTAAGTATAAAAGAAAAAAAAATCATAAGAGAACAACTCTCTCACGCTTATATGTATATGTATAGTGACTTAGTAAATGGTCAAGATTAAAAATTCGTTTTAGATTTTTATTGCAAGCAGCACTACCTACATACACATGCCTGCCTGCATACCTCTGTGGCTTGTACAAGCTTTCTTATATGACGAAAGCAAGAAAAAACCATTTGTTATTTATGTGATATCAGAGTAAAACATAATGTTCCATAATTGTTTGTGGATTAGTTGCGGCCACAGCACAACACAGCTGCTCCTACTATTACCCGCTATTTATAGTGCAAAGCACATGTATAAACACAGCCAAACCGCACGCTCCGCAATGTCAGTTTGTTGGAAGTTTATCTATCAAAATATGTACTTACATAAATATGTATGTTTGTGTACGTACAAACATAATCAGCTGTACAGACATAATTTAATATTACAATTTTTGTATTTTTTGTTTTGTCTTCTACATCTACAAAATTGCTGAAAACTTTAACAAATTCCTTGAATAGTTCGTCTAGGGGGCGCGCGAGGGGGTTTTGTGGAATATTTTATAATTCTCACCTGCTACATAACATAGTTGTGCTGACACTGTGCTTGACTTACTGAGATATACTTAAAAGATAATTTTATATATAAAAATAAGAACAACAATAAATAATAAATTGTGCAGCTGGTATTTGAATTTAAAGTATAAGGAATTTTTTTCCATTTTTTATACCCTCCACCTCAGTGATGAGGGTATACTAATTTTATTCTTCCGTTTGCAACACCCAGAAGGAGGCGTCAGAGATCCTACAAAGTATATATATTCTTGATCAGCGTCAAAAACTGAGTCGATTTAGACATGTATGTCGGTGTGTCCGTCTGTTGTTGGCACTCTCACGAGCGTAAATTTTGAGATATTGAGCTGAAATTTTGAACAGTCACTTTTAGTTTATGCACGCAGATCGCTATGGTCCGATAACATACACGCCCACAATCAATATAAATCTATCTATCTGCCACAAAAATTAAGCTATAAACTTGAAATTTAGTATGTACATCTATAAATATTAGTTTCATCGATGTGCCGAAAATGGGCGTGGTCCGATAACATACACGCCCACAATCAATATAAATCTTTATAGTTGCCACAAAAATTGATCTACGAAGTTGAAATTTGGTATACATACAAGTGGTACCGTTATCCAACACTGTGCCAAAAATGGGCGTGATTGAATAACTCCAACGCCTATAATTTAAAAAAACACTATTTGCGTAAGTACATGAAATAGTCATATGTATACATAAATATGGCAATAGGAACTTGTTTTTAGAGGATTATAAAAGGTGGAGGGTATTTAAGATTCGGTCTTAACCGAACTTCTCTATCTTGTTTCGACTATTATTGTGGTGTGTAGGAAAATAAATTCATTTGTACGAGTATACCTTACACCTTAGTGATATATTTGCTATTGCGCTTGCAACACTCAGAAAGAAGCTTCGGAGATTCTAAAAAGTATATATATTCGTGATCATTTATAAAGTGGGCGTGGTCGAATAACAAACACGTCTATAATATATAAAACAAATTTATTTGACAAAAAATCCAAAGTTTTAGATGACATGTAGTGCCACGCCCACAATAAAAAAAATCTCTAAAAGCCATAAAAATATACTTAAGAAGTTGAAATATTTAAAGTTGATATTTTTAATTAAACCATTTGATCCAACAAACAATTTACAAAAAACTTAATATGACACAGAATTCAAATTCATTTAAACGATATGTAATGGAAAAAGTATAATCAAGTACATGCCACGCCTACTGTTTTGCATTTGGAGGTATAGGATATTTAAGATTTGGCCAAAGCTAAATTTTCATGTTTGTTTTTGGTTTCATGATCAATTCATTATGATTTTTAATAATTTTTTTCTTAACCGTTGTTGTTGTTGTTATTGTTGTTTTTGTTTGATACTCATTTTCATCCATGTTACAAATTTCCTTTTCCTACTTATTTGCTAATTTCATTTAATAGCAGTGTTTTATATTGTCATAAAATAATTTTTAATACACGAATAATATTTTCCCCCAAACTAGAAACTTTTATTAGTATTATTATTATTATTATTGTTATTGTTGTTGTTTCTCTTGCTTTTTTTTTTTAATGCAATTTTTCTCGTTGATATTTGTATTGTTTGTTGTTGTTTACATTGAACGAACAATATTTACTCTAACGTGGGAAAATACTTAAACACACAGATGTAGGAACACATTGAATGGTTACTTTGTTTATTTTTTTTTTTTGCTATACCGACTTGTGTTACTCTCATTATGTGTTGTGATGGTAGAAACATAACAACGACATCATTCATGCTCTTCACAATACAATTTATGTATGCAAAATGTGTGTGTGTGTGTGTGTGTGTATGCATACAATCATCTATTTTCTTTTTCATTAGCAATTTGCAGTGATGCTCTTTGCAGGCTTTGATTGGTTTGTGTTGTGCTGGATATGATTTGCTCCTCTCTCCCTCTCTCTCTCGCTCCCTCTCTGTGTTGCTTAAAGTAACTTTGAAGCGTGGGAATATATTTTCCTCTTTTATTTTTTTTTTTTGATTTTTCAAACTCTAGCTTACTTGTAATAAGCAAAAAAAAAAAAAATAAACACTGAAAACGGTAAATCAGGTTCACTTTTATGGTATTGTTGTTTAGAAATCACTTTATGCTTGCAATGAATTGTTGCCGTTATATGCAATGTGTACGGTATGTAGGTTTGTTTGTTTGTAAACGTGTAGCGCTTGATTTTAAATTCATATTGATTAGAAGCTTAAATATCTCAGGCTTATATATAACTTTGAATTGAAGAAAAAAACAAAATTGATAAATAAATTTGCAAAAATGTGCCCATAAATTTTTTCATGACTTAATGACATAACCATAAATCGATTTTTGCTTTTGTTTCAACAAAAAAAAAAAAAAAAACAGTGCATTAATACCTTCAAAGAGTTAGAGCAATGTGAGAAGGCCTTCTCTTGATAATAATAAAGTTTTATACTATTAATCCAATACCGTAAATCACCTGTGGCAGAAGTTATAATAAATTCTATACCCTACACAAAAAATGAAGGTGTACAAAGTTTACTATTCCTTTTGCAACATTCACAAAGAGGCCTCAAAGACCCTACAATCTATATAAATTCTTGATCAGCATAAAAAAATTGAGTCGATCTAGACATGTATGCCTGTTTGTTCGTTTTTTGTTATTGAGACTCACTCCCCCTGTAGTAAAAAATTAAGATATTAAACTGATATTTTTATAATTTTAGGTTCTATTGCTATTTAATTTAATCAAATTTAGTCAAAAACCACGCCCACAGTTAATAAAAAAACAATTCCAACACAGCAGACTCAGTCCTTGTCATCAATGGATTCGTACAACTGTTTATTTGTTTTGTTTATTCTTCATTGGAGACATCGTATTCGGGTAGCTAAAGACCTCGCCTTCGACTTTCAAAAGCCTCATCGTAGTCCAGCAATCATTTAATCAAGTTTCTAACAACTTTCGTTCCAACAAATCTAAAATTAAATATTATGCTTAATTACGCATATTAGCATAAAAAGGAAAAGAAAAAGAAAAATTTTTTAACTATGTTACAGATGGAAGCGTTGCCTATAAACGCTTCGATAAGCACCCACAGTTTTACAATAAGCAACGACTTTTCCTATTAACACTCCCTCATATTTTTACAAAAATAATCTGCAATGTTATTACAAAAAAAAAAGATAAAAATATGTGTAAAAGAAATAAAGGCGAATAAACTTGACTGCACAAATATTTATACATTCATACGTACACTCAAACATATATATAAATTGGTTGTGTAAGTGTAGCGTTTATTTTAAGAATTATGTATTTTTTAGTAGAGATGTTTAAGTAAAAAAAAAAGAAAAAAAAACATAAGTTTTATGCTCAAAAGGGGTCTTCCTTATAACTTCACCAAACCATGTGGCTTATGCTTGAAAGAAAGGGGAGCAAAATATATGTTTCACTTGGAACTCAAGTGGCGGAGGAAAGAGATTTGTGTAAATATAGACTATTCACCAACGCATAGATTAATAAACAAAATGGTGAAGCAGAGTTGAAGAAGTTTTTGAACTTTCGTATGTTTCTAACAGAGACCGGATATCAATAATGTTTAAAAATGAATTGAATTAGACCACAAACGTTGAAGTCTCTCTGTTAATAAAAATTACTCTAAATTATGAATCAATTACACGCAAAATAAGGAAAAAGAATAAATTTTGCTTAGGGGAAATACCCTCTATATGTACTTACAAATGCAGGGCGTAGCAAATACATAAATCCGTATACATACTAAGTAGCAGCTTACAAGACGAGTTTTACGCTCAGTACGGTTTTTTGTAAATTGTGAAGATGTCTCTTATCTGTCCATGCCCATGTTTGGCAAAACGATGCATGAGATAATTAAAAATATGCATTTCAAATTTCAACTTCATAGATCAAGTTTTGTGGCAAATAAATGGTTTTTTGTTAATTGTGGGCGTATCTATTATCTGGCCATGCCCATTTTTTGAATATTGTTAGATAGGGTAATACCATATATCATCTTTGTAGGTTCATTTTTGTGATTGATAGATAGTTTTTTGTTGATTGTGGGCGTGGCTTTCAACAAATTTTGCTCAATTTGAATAGCAATCTATGTAAACAAAGTGGAAATATCTATACAAAAGTTTCATTATGAGTTAAAAGTGGTGTTCTTGAAGGTTTCCTTAATTATGATCTTCCCTCTTCTAACCCGATAACTTTTTTATGTGAAATTTTTCCCGAAAAATGTCATTCTATGAAATTCTACATTACTCGAGAGTTTCCATATGTTTTCTTCAAACTTCAAACTTAATATATATCTTTCATGACAAATAGTGTAGGGTATATAGACTCACATTATTATACAAAAATATTGTTTCACACATATCATCATATATTTATATGTTTTTATTTATTTGAGAATAATTTATACGCACACAATTAGCTCGTTTATGGTGGTAATCAGTACTAGTAACGGAACAGTGAGACCAACGTTTGGTCACGTGGCATAATTGCCATTGCCCATGTAACAATTATTACATTCCTTTCGGCAACGTACAAGTCAATCACAGTTTAACCTTGTTTAACATAATCTGTTGTTTGTATTATTAGCAGCATGTGTTGACAATTAAAAGGTTTTTAAAAGAAAAAAAAAATAACTATTATGGAAAAATTATTAATAAAGTATATGTTAAATAAGTATTTGATATACAGAGGGGGGTACATATATTTATAATTTTTGAAATCATTAAATCAACTTTTTTAAAACGTATTTACGTTACGAGTTGGCCAACAAGCGGGTGTATACAAATAGGGAAAATCGATTACACCTACTCTTAGATAATTAATTCAATTATGAACACAATATATGAACAGTTAGTAGCCAACACTTTCCGCCTTAGTAGAATGTTCATTTTAATCAATGAACAAATTTTAATATTGTGCGTGGTTTACACCTGTTTGTGTACATGTTTAGATATATGAAAACGCCAGCTACATAATAATTTTAAACCCACATATGCTAAGCTTAACTAACATATAATATGTACATATGTATACATACTTGTATATAAACGAATGAATGGGATGGTATTGTTAAGGTGTATACGGTGATAGTCTGTAGGTCGGTCGGTCACAAGTCATCTTGTTCAATATTCTGCTAGTGAGTTACACAAACGCAACAACACCTACACTAATACATATTTACATATTTAGTAAATATACGCCCAGTCTCAAAAAATTAAATATTAATTATTTACGATAACAAATAAAATATATTATTGGTGTTATAAATATTAACAAATTATAAAATGTGTGTAAAAAAGAAAACAACACCTTGACTTTTTTTTTTTTTTTTGTAAAAAGGCAAAGTTTTATATTTAACAAATACTAATAAACAATTAATGCTAATAAAATTTTATTCACATGCGCACACAACTTAAAATTGAAATGATTGGTGGACGGATCCTCATAATCATAGATTCAGAGAGACTTTCTCTCTGTTTGTTTTTGTCCAGAAGGAAACCTCAAAGTATAGATATTCTTAATCAGCATCAAAATCTGCATTGACATGTCCGTCGGTATGTCTACCCGTTGTTGATATTCTCACGGTGGTAAATTTTCTAGTGTCTGCATACAGATCGCTGTTTAAATTGGGCAAATTCGTTTGAGAGTCTCGCCCACACTTTATAAAACTCATTTTTTTAACCACAGATTTGAACGTTGAATTAAAAAAATTAAGTAAACTAGGATTTTATACTTGCTTTCGTTAGCTCCGCTTTACAAAATTCGCCCAAATTTGAATACATATATACGTAGGTGTATGTATGCCTTAAAATATTTTTTATAATCTCCCCACTTGAACTAATATTAATAAGAAACAAGTGCAATACATTAATATAGAGAGATTGGCTGTACTGCTTTAACCACCACTTCAATTACTTCCCAAGTTGTTATTATCATTCTTTTTTTTTTTAATAAAACAATCCCTTCTTGATATATAATAATTATATAAATACAAAGAAAAAGCTTAGGAAGTGGTTTTATATTCAACGTACAATACATATTAATAATATAAGCAAGTAGATAAAAATAATTTACAACAGTTGCTTTCGTCAACATGACTCGTGATTGAATGATTTTTACCCTACGCCACTGTGGATATTAAGTTACTGAGTCTAAAAGATTGTTAATACAATTTTAAGCACATTTTGCGATTCGAATCACTACAGAAACGCAACCACTCGTTGTAAGCATTCAGGTTGATTGTTGTACGTATACTCGTATACTACCTCACAACTTCAGTCTATCATTTTACCTTTTGTCCGTAATTTCTATTAAATGTATAGTGTATGTAGTAAATGTAGTCTTTGTTGTTTTCTTTTTCTTCAATTCATGGTTGGTAATTTTTCAGGCTGTTGTTGCATATCGTAAGTTCATGCAGCAGAACCGCTTGCAATTGTTTTTATTAGAGTTTCAAATGTTTGCACTGCACTCACTCATGTGTTGCACATATATTACCATCCGTAGTTTTATGTGTGTGAACACTCTATCAAATTACATGCCATTCTCTTTCGCATGATAGTTGCTAAAACATAACACATCTTAACAGACAGAGAGAAATGACCCCTTGAGCACGTAGTAAGGTTTCAGCCAAACTTAATTTTTATTATAACATATACATGTGAATATGTATTGTATTTGGTGTGTTTTAATGCAATGTTTTTATGTTTATGCTTATGTTGTTGTAATTTACAATTAAATTCGTTAAACTTTTAGTTTTCTTTTAATCGTTTCGTTTTATCTTCAATTTCATCATTAAAATTCTTTAGAGGAAGTTTTAAAAATGTGGTTTTTTTAAGTTAATTATGCCGTTCTGTTCTGTTATGTTTTTATTGTACTTGCACTTTTGGGGCTGCTCTTCTTATGTATAAAATAATTAAATTGAGATAAAAAACGGAGACAATTCGTTTTCTTTCACTCTTGTAGCGGAAGTGTGTACTTAGAATATGCAATATTAGCAAAAGCTTGATGTCTGAAATTTAGAAAAGTATCAAATTACTCGAAGGTTTTAAAAAAAAACTATTTTAACTTTAATAACCTTACTAAATAGCTTTAAACAGAGTTGCATTTTTCTTATTCTATAAGCATATATATTACGTAAAATCCTCTCAATATTCATAAATTATGGTAGTTTCTTATGCCACACATCCCTATCACGACTTATTCACATATAATGATTTTCTTATCAGTATTTAAAGTTGTACACATAAGTGGCTTTCCCACTGTTATAGCTGTTGTTGTTCTTACTAAAAAAAAAATCAAAATCAGTGGGAAAGACAGTACAGAGCAAAAAAAAAAAAACAGAGAGTGCTGTGATTTTATTAATGGGTTAACTACTTAATGCCATAGGGTTACAAATGATTATTGTTGTTGTTGGTCGATTTGTTAATGTTAAACGTGATTTCCTTTCGCCTTTAATTTCATATTCTTGTAAACTTTTCTTTGTTATTTGTTTGCTATATGCTATACAACTCTGTTTTGTTTGTGAGAGACTATTAACCGTATATAACTAACGTAAGCGTTTATTTATAAAGTAATGTTCTCAGGGAATATTCTTTCTCTAGAAAACGTTTTTGGAATCTTAATATATCCAGGAGAGTAGAAGGGTATGGTAAAATCGTTTTTGACATAATTAAATATATGAAAAGAACAATAAGGGAAAAAAACTAAATATATGACTGAAGCCAAATCTTGAAAGCTAAATAAAGCTTTCTCAGGAGTATATATGTTAATATATTTATAATTAATATGGAAAATTTAGTTAAAAAGTTCAGTTTTTGTTTTTCGCATTATACTTAAAAATTGTAAAACATAAAAATCTGAATTCCAATTTGATGGCTACCATAAAATAACCCATGCCACCTTACTCCACTATCTATGCGATACGAGTGTCAAATGAACGGGCCTGATGAGTACAATGCAATAAACCAAGTGTTATCATTCTTAAACAAGATTACCGTCAATTCCCCCTTTTTTGTTTGAAAAATTTCATACTCTTCCCCTCTTTTTACTCACACTGTACATTTATTTGTAAACTTAAATAATGTTTGGACAATTTTATTACTACAGCTAGAAACTTTTCTTACAAGTTTACAAAAAGTCATAACATCGGTAATTCCAGCAAAGAAAAGATAAGCAAGTCATGTGTATACCGCATTAAATGAAGGTATAACAGCTGCAAGGAAAATAGTAGCAATTCTAGGTAAATAAGAGAGTTTTTATCAAAAATACTTTTAAATTTTTTTTTTTTTTACCCAACTTTAAAATTTTTGCAATGACCTGTCTATCCCTGCAGACTGGTTAGCGTGTTATAATATACACAATTTCATTTTATATTCCAAAAATGGAGAAGAAATACCAAATTAAAGTAAATCAAATAATTTAGCTTAAGCCTACTTTTGAGTACTCTGCATCTTAAAAAAACTTGAACTTGTACTTTTTCCAAAAAACAACGACTTTTAAAGTAAGAAAAGAATGTTTTAGTTTATGGGAATGGTGTCTCTTTTTAAATCCATAACGATGCAGAAGTAACGCTAACGTCTTCTTTTAATTGTTGCAAATGAAATGATAAACTTAGTGTATATTTAAATACGGGCCCACCTTTTATTATACCAATCGATTTAAAATCAAAATCTATTTAACTATGTCCGTCTCTCTGATGTGTATTTATATAAATTTCTGCACAAGGTTTTCGCCACAGTTTTTTTTTTTTTTTTTCATGAAATTTGATATAAAGGCATGTTTTGAGTCAAAGATATGCATTATTGAAAATAATTCAAATTGGAGCATTTTTAAAACCCCTCTCCATAGAACGCTTTTATTTTAAAAAAGTGTTTATATGTGAAAAATTCGTAATTCTTAATATTTTTTGACAAAATTTGGTGAAAAATATTTAATTGGTTTAATAATTGATTGTAATAAACTGGGTTCCGATCAGATAATTTTTAGAACTCCTTTCCATATAATGATATATCTCGAAATGACTTTACTTGTAGAACTAAATCGTTTAGGGTATTAAATGATCGAGCTTGACCAACTATAACATTTTCACTTGTCTGCCCATAAGTTTGTATAATTTATTCAGGTAGAATTCAGTTTTTTTCTTTTATTTTGTTCTTGTAATTTGCATTTTGCGGTTACTGTAATTTTATAATTTTCTCCTTAGTTTCTGCACCCGATACGTGTGTGCATATGTTATTATCTGGTTCTTCCGTTTCTTTATCACAACGGAAGTTAATTCAATGTTTGTTGTTGTTGTTATTATTCAAGTTTTTCTTCATATTTTCATAATCCTGAAAACTGCTGGAATTGTCTGTATGGAACGCGGTAGTCTCTTGACCCGAATTTTACTTCCTTTCACGAAACATGGTTGAGTGCATTTTGTACCAAATAAATTGAGTCAATATATAGAAATGTGTATTTTATGAAGCTGAAGTACAACCAAATAAAGCGGAAGTAATACAAAAATGTTTACTTGTTACACATAGCGTACGAGTTTGTAGTGAGAAAGTACTATTAACCACCACGTATATACATATATTTATATCTTCTTTAAATAAAAAAAATCTCAGTGGGGATTTCGCTTCATTTCATTTGTTGTTAAACTGAAATATTGCAAAACTCGCTTGAGTATTAGATTTCATATTAAAATGTCTGAATATGTCTGTTCTTCTTATTTCTACTTATAATTATATATATATATATATACACGTTATAAATGCATTTTAATACTCCCCTTCGATTTATTCATTTATATATTTAAACATCTGCCCTTTTTTTCTTGCTTCCATCACCTCCATATTTTAGCGCTACCGTTATCGCTATATATGTAATTTTTGGAAAATATTGTGAATCAACCCCTAAACTTAGCTTAAGTTGAAATTTGTAACGCTTTTTATACAAAATTTTTTATTTTTTCGTCATGTGTAAATGAATAGTTCCAATCAACCCCTATGCACGTAAAAATGGATTTTATTCATGAAGTGCTTTTTGTGTATTTTACCTGCATGCACTAGAGTCTGCTTGTACTCTGTCATTGATTATTCTTCTTCTTTTTCCACTATTTTCTTAAATTTCCCCCCTCACTATAAAAGATCCACCGTTACTGTATATATAATACCAGTATACGCTTACATGTAGCATTCGTATGAAAGGTATAAACAAGCAGCTGGCACAAGCCCTTATTCTTAAGTCCCGTTTATAAAGCAGTTTGATATCTTTATACTTGTGTGTGTGTGCGTATGTGTGTGTCTTTAATTGTTTGTGTAAATTTAGCTGTTGTTGTTTAGTTTGTTCTTTTTCTTTTTCTTTTTGAGGATCAATCAACATGTGCAACTTCAATTGTCGCCAGTTGCTTACTTGTGTATATATTGAAAATTCTCTCTCTCTCTCTCCAACTTTTTCTTCTATCTGTCTTGATAACGACTGGCACGCGTCAAAAAGTATCATGAACATCATCCTTATGTTGTAATCGGGCATATGTTGATAATATTGTTGTAGTTGTTCTTGTTTGTTATTATTATTATTATTGTTGTTGGTGTGTTTAACGTTTAAAGATGTTTTAAAACATCAGTTTTCGAAATATTTAAAGCTTCTGTCGCGGCATTTGTTCCTGATGGCAGACGGTTGCTTGTCCACTTGTTTTTTTCACATACCCTTGGTGGTGTGGTGTGATGTGATGCGGCCTTGTACTTGTAATTTGTGAAACTGTTATAATTTAATTGCTAAACGTATATATGACTCTTTTTTGTTTTCATAATTATAGTTAGCGGCACTTTTTAAAGTTAAGTTACAAGAATTCTCAATTGAATCTTAATTCGTTCGTATGCATTCTCGTTAGCCTAACCTATTTATTCTTTGGGAGCAGAGAATTCTTATGTTGGCCAATATTATAAACTTTTTTTTTTAATATCTTATTAATTACAAAAGAAATTTAATCATAAATTTTTTTCTTTCTTGCAGTCCGTCGTTCGCCCTCATCCTGCCCGGGTCCGAATAATTTACCACCCTTACAATTCCATAGTGTGCATGGTGATAATATACGTATATCACGTGATGGCACTTTAGCGCGACGTTTCGAGAGTTTCTGTCGCGCCATTACCTTCTCCTCACGCCCAGTACGCATCAATGAACGTGTGTGCGTACGCTTCACTGAGGTGTCGAATAATTGGAATGGTGGTATACGTTTTGGGTTCACCACTAACGATCCTGGTACATTGGAGGGCAATTTGCCAAAGTATGCCTGCCCAGATTTGACAAATCGTCCCGGATTTTGGGCGAAAGCTTTACACGAACAATATTGTGAAAAAGATAATGTTCTGTTTTATTATGTGAATGCGGCCGGTGAAGTGATATATGGGATTAATAATGAGGAGAAGGGTATCATTCTTACCGGCATTGATACGCGCGGCCTGTTGTGGACTATAATCGATATATATGGCAATTGTACGGCTATTGAATTTTTGGATGCTCGTGTTTATATGTATCAGCAAAGTGGTGGCGTTGGTTTGCCACCTGCCTTGACAGCCAGCGGTACACTACCTGGTCCGCAGCCTGTAATTTTACATAATCAACAGCAATCGCGACGTTCACTGCCCACCGCCACTACTCCAACAGGAAATTTAGATCAAGAGTTAGAGCGTCATGTTATGCCTTCGATGCAATCACTAAATTTGTCAACTGGTGGTCAAGATCAGGTGGATGCGGCGAATGGTTTACCGCCATTGCGGTATAACGTCAATGGCCGTTTGATACCAGTACCATTTCATATTACCAAAGGACGCAACATACGTTTATCACACGATCGCTTTGTGGCCTCGCGCTCCGAGAACGATTTCTGCCAAGGTTATGTGTTCACGGCTCGCCCTATACGCATAGGCGAACGTTTAATTGTTCAAATACTTAAAACGGAGCAAATGTATGTGGGGGCGTTGGCTTTGGGTTTGACATCTTGCAATCCAGCCGCTCTGCAGCCCAGTGATTTGCCCAATGATTCGGATTTTCTTTTGGATCGTCCCGAATATTGGGTGGTGAGTAAAGACATAGCTGCGGCCCCACAACGCGGCGACGAGATTGACTTTTTTGTGGCCCCCAATGGCGAGGTGACAATTAGTAAAAACAATGGACCGGCGGTTGTCGTAATGCATGTCGATCAGTCATTGCAATTATGGGCCTTTTTAGATGTGTACGGCTCCACACAAGCTGTGCGTATGTTTCGTCAACAACTGCCCAATGTGCTAACATACCCAACCATTTCCTCTTCCAATCCCCGCATTGTTAATATGACTGTGTCCGAATCACTAAATAGTTTAAACAGTCAAATATCTGAAAATCGTAAAAATCTGCCCGCTCAACATGTACACTTAACTAATGCCGGTACCATAAGTGCCTCATCATCCACACTGACTTCCATGCCATCCACAGCGAGCAACTTGAACGTGGCCAGTAGCAGCACTAGCGGTATAATAAATGGCACTTGTTCACCACCATCTGCGGCTGGACGTATGATAAGTATGCCCGCAAATGGTGCTGATATGATACAGATTCAACCGAATGGTGGTGGGACTGTTTTAGTAGTTAGTTTGCCACCCGCAACATCAGCTTTAGATTTAAATAGCGCCCTAAACGCCTCACAAGTACGCAACCCGAGCTCGGCCGGATCAACAAATAACACGAATACTATAAATACAGCAACTGTGAATGGCATCAATAATGCGCAATATATTGAGGTTGGTATTTTAATTTGAAAAAGTAAAATGTGTAAAAATAAATAAATAAAAATTAAAAATTATTCTTTTCAGCCCATACATAGTAATATCTCCAATAACAGTACTGCCTCGAATAAATGGTCGAAAGATCACAGCAATAATAATCAAAGAAATTCAGCTGCCGCTTGTGCTGAATGTACCATATGTTATGAGAATCAAATTGATTCGGTATTATACAGTTGCGGTCACATGTGCATGTGTTACGACTGTGCCATTGAACAATGGCGTGGTGTTGGCGGCGGCCATTGTCCACTTTGTCGGGCAATCATACGCGATGTTATACGCACTTATACCACATGAACACGGACAACCTCAACCAAATTAGTTATTTAATATGATAATAATAATACATAAACACAACAAAAACAAAAAAAAATAAGATGCAAGGTAATTATTAGAGATTATTTACTTTAAGCACGCACCCCTAAAAGTAACGAATAAACGTTATTATTAAAATTCACAAAATAATGAAAGCAAAGAGCCTAAAATGAAAAAATAACCGTTCACCATCTCTCACTCTCTGACTGAATATCGAATAAGATGTAATTTATTGTCTCGGAATAATGTTATCGTAAAAAAAAAATACGGTTACAATAGTATTCACAATAGATTGTTTCTCTCATTTGAGAGCCGTGCTTTTTATTAGAAATCATACATTTATTTCCTAAGTAACAGTCGCCATCTATATACATATAAAAACATTTCCTTAGATATGATATAATTATTAACTTGCTGCTATGTTATATAATACAAGAAAACAAATTCGTGCTTTTAATATCATAATGAATTTTTTATATAATTATTTATATAGCAAAATGTTTTAAAGAAAAAATTAATCAGCAAATTTTTTTATAAAGCTATGCATGTACATAACATCCGCCTTATTTTATTCCTAACTCAATCTTCGGCATAATATATTTTCTATTAATTTGTGTAAAATTATGAAATTTTTGTTTTTTTTGCAACAATATCGCGGAAGACTGAATCTAAATATTTCTTTTAAACATAGCTGACTGGTAAATTTTTTTAAAATAAATATTTTAATAATGAATAATATGAAAAACAAAAATTATGTGATTTTATGATAGTTTTTTGTTTAAAATAGTTTCATGCCTTGATTGTGAAATTGGTTATATAACCTTTTATATTTAATACATGAATTATATAAAAACTATGATAATTAAGAAATATTATAAATTTTAGTTCAACCAAAGTATTGCTTTTATAGTTCTTATAAATACTAAACATTGTATCACGTGTAAATGATTTTTATGCTCAAAATCATCAAATTACCAATAATTTATAATAATAATAATAATAATAATAATTATAGACTCTTAAAAGAAAATCATGTGTATTTAAAGAAAATAAGGTATTAACTTAAACTTTTTAAAGAATCGTTTTGTAAAAATCATTCGTAAACATAAATGAATGGATTATCAAAATTTTGTAACTTGCGAGCATCCAAGTATATATTTTATGTATTGTTTGGAATGCTGAATTATATAAATGACGATTTTTATTATGCTTAATTTCTCTTTATATAATTTTTTGATTCGTTTAATTTATGTATGTAGTGATTAATTTTTTTGGACATTATTTATTTCTAGTCATTGCTACAATAAATTTTTATTATAATAAATGGCCAAATATTGAAAAATAAATCATGAGTTTCATGTTTAATTTATTTTGATTTTAGGTTTAATAAATCAAATCTGGCAGATCACACATTAAATAAATTATTCAACATACAATCACAAATAATTCACCTCCAAAACATAAACTAGCACAATACCTTACACTCAACAACTTTATATATACATATATGTATATATGCCAAAAATAGCGCTTGTGAGAATTGAAATTAGTACCGTCTTCAGCAATTATATGACACTAAGTGTTTATTTAAAAAATGAACTGTTAAGCGAAGTTTGTAAGTTTGTATTTCTGACATCCGCATTCTTGCCAAATCTAGCATTGAAAATAATGCTAATAAAAGAGTTTGAAAACTAATAAAAATAGCAATCCAGTAATGGCGGCAAAAATTATAAAATAAATCACTGTTCACAATTGATGTTTCATTTCTCCGTATCAGAAACTTGCAACATAAGTGAGTGAAACCAATAAAATCTTACGATCTTTTAGCGTATAAATTTAAGCGATATAAAATGTACGATATTCATGGGTTTGAAATCGAATTTTGAGACTCTCTGCCTGCAAAATTTAAATTTCTCTGTATTTAGAGGTCTCTGGTTTAAAGGTATTGAAAATCACACCTGTAATTTACTGCAGAGGGCGCTTAACTACATGCTCTTAAGCATTAACCTTAATAAATTGTTCAATAGAGACTAGATTAGAATAATATTTATAATTTTAGTAATGATTTATTTTGTTTCAATTTATTTAATTTTAAAAATATTTTAATTTGTAAAATTCCACATTTATAAATAATCTAAAAACGTTTTGTATACCGTAACTGAACGTACTCTGCCATAATTCACATGCTGCTTCTTATTTTAATGCCGCATATAATCTGTAAATATTTAACAATACATTTAGTTTTAAAACATTTATTATATATTTTTAACAGCATTTTATGTTAAAATATTTCTATAATATAATATAAATTATAAAACAAGTGGTGGCCAAAATGGAGTGGTATATAGGTAGAGAGTGGCAATTAGAACGAAAAGGTTTACACAAAAAAGTCCTTGCTTTAGATTTCAAAAATCTAAATAAACCACATACTGTTGCCAAAGTGAAAATATATATAATGAATGTGGAAAATCTTAATGGCCGCGAATCCTCTTATTTACAAGAGAACAAAATAAATCAAGATGTAATCATGGAAATGGGTACAGCTTTGTGCCCTGTAGACTATTATTTAGAAATGCTCGTTCAACAAATGATTGAGGGAGAAACGGCTCTTTGCACGATTAAAACAAAACACCCCATTACAAATATTCGTTGTGTTGTAATGCTGAAAACTATTGTGGCAACAAGGCCAATACACAAACTAACTGTGTCCGAAATGTATTCATTAGCACTGCAGTATAAGGAAAATGGAGTTAAAATGTTCAGAACATATCCTCGATTTGCTCATCAATATTTTGTTCTGGCTGCCAAATGTCTAATATCGTACAAGAAATTTGAAGGTCTCACCCAGAAGGCAGATAGTGTAGCCGGCAAAGATATGGAGGATTTAATGGTACAAATACAAACAAATCTAGCTGCTTGTCTGCTTAATGAGAAACGGTATGAGGATGTTATTTACCACACACAGTTTGTAGAAAGTATGCAAAATCCATCGGAGAAAAGCATTTATCGTCGAGCTTTAGCCTATTACCACATGAACGAGTTCGAATTGGCTCAGTACACGATAGAAAAGATGACAGATTTTAAAGAGAACAAAGATTTTCTACATTTATATCAAAGGTTGCGCAACAGTTGGAAAGCCAGTAACAATCAATATAAAGGAATGGTTCAAAAAATGTTTAGTTAAGTGTTTGTATGCATTTAGTACTATTGGTTTAAAGTATGATACGTTTTTAAAATAAAATAAAAAGAAAAATTCCTTAAATTCTACTCTTTTTACTTTTCTTCACTTTTGCTGAATTTGATTTCGCAGCTTTGTCGTTTGATTTGAACTTTTTATGCTTCTTTATGGTAGATGGCGGGTGGGGGCGTTTGCTAGATTTTGTTTCACTGCTTTTAAATAACTCGACATCAGGATCTTCTCCCACCTCTTCTTTGTAATATTCAATATCATCTTCGGGTTCATCGTGTTCTACTTTCGATAAACCTTCTTGGTTGGAAAGTTTATTTTGCAATTTTTGCTTTCGCTCCTGTTCTTTTATATTACGCGCTCTATTCTCGGCTTGTTGCTTTTTACGTTGTTCTTTCAATTTTCGCTTCTTTTCGATCATTTTGCGTAAAGCCTCCTTCTCCTCCTCGGTCTTGATAATATGATTGTGATACAATACCTCGCCGGTTAGTAGGCCTTCTTCCACTTTGATTAGTTCCATGGTAAGACGCGGTCCAATTTCAAAGAGCTTAATAGCAGATTTATAATTTTCCAAATTTCCTTTACGCTTTAAAGTTTGTGGTAAAACCACTTGAGAATTTTCATCCTGTTCGGCTTCAGACTCTGAAGCGTTTCCTTCCCTATCAAAGTAATAGTTAATGATCGCTTAATTATATATATTACTGCAACTTACTGCATTATAAAGTCAGCAACATCTTCACATTTGGATAAGTTTGGTATTTTACCCATTACTAATTTTTTGACACCGCGCGTTAAACCTACTGGCACCACTTGTATGGCGTAATGACGCATATCTACTAGATTAGTTTGATTAGCATAAGAAAACAGCACACAACGCCTTATGGTGTTTATGTCCACCTAAAATAGAAAAGAAAACTTTTCATAAGAATGTTCCTAAAAAGCGTTCACAAATTAAACCTGAGTTAAATTTATTGCTGGAAACATATTTTGAAAAGTTGTTGCCATCAATTTCAAATGTTTGCCCTCCCCAGTGAAATTGTTCATCACCACTAAAGGGGGATGCTTGAATATATCGGCATCCACATGCTGTTTTTTACTAATTGATATGACGTCCCTTGATAAAGTAAATTGGTGAACCTGTTTATATACAAATGTTGATTATTTTTGGTACTTTTTTTAAACAATTAAACAAACTTTGAACGTTAATGTGGGTCCTTTCGGTAATCGCAACACTTTAAACGATAATTGCGTGCTGGCCTTGTTGAATATACCCATGTGGGATACGTGAAAATAACTGCTAACAGCTACAAAGTCTTTAATACGATTCATTTTTTTCTCTCTTAATTGACGCGCTGTAAATGGTTCCATAATTTTACGAACATCCAATGTCAAATCAGTGATGTGGGGACATGAAAGGCCACGATGTATTATAAAAGTGTGTGGCGCCTCTACCAAATCCCTAGACTCTTCACTTTTAAAAGCAGCAGTACGCTTTTTAGGATGTTTTTTCTGTGATCTACCCATTCCAAAGAGATTTTAATTAAATATTTCTACTTTTTTTAAACCGCGTGTCTTTTACTAAAAAATATAAACAATTACAGACTTGTAATCATATAAATATATGTTCAGGTGAAGATAGCTAAGCGGAATAGAACGATATAAGTGTTTTCATACCGTAAAGATACACACAATTATTAAAAAACGCTAACAAAATAAAAATTATAATATTAAATATATCTTTGAGTGTGTATGAGCTAAACCTAAATTTTAAGTGCGGTTATATATACAAAGACTTTTTTGTGTAAGCAAATAAAAAAGTTGATCCACTTTCAATTTCAACCGTTTCAATTTCTGTTGTTCCTTTGTTTTCCGTATATTTACACAGGGTGAAATATGTTCTTATTAATTTAAACAAAAAGCACAAGAAAATGAAATGTAAACCAATCCCCTCTGGCATTTACATTCCTTAACAACTCGATAATTATAACTTGGTTAAATACAATATTTATTTATAATATTTTAAAGTTTTCTTTCACTTAAGAAATTATAACAGTTATTCATGTTTTTATTAACCGTTTTTTTTCACACAATATAAATGTTTTCAAGTCAACGTTTTTAAAAGTTTATTAAGGTTTATGCATCCAAACAAACAAAAATGAAATTAATTACGGTATATGGAACCTATTAATTATACATGAATTTGATTTCAATGCATTTGTTTTTTATTAAAGGAAAACTTTATAAAAATTGACAATTGTTTGCAGAGTTCAGGATATCATTTTCCTTTATCCTTTTAATTTTTAAGCGCTTAATTTGTGTATTCGGTCGGTATTAGGTATAGATGTGTTAGCTTTATTAGAAATATTTCAAGACGATAGTTTTTGCAATTTTTATTTTAATAACTATTTAATGGAAAATAAAGAAGATTTACAGAATTCTACAAAAATTAAATGAAACGGAAATCTATAAAATTGGTAATATTGAAAACAGAACACTTTAAAAGAACGATTGTTTGTGAGTGTGTATCTATCAATAGCTTCAAAACTTATTATTTAAATACGGAAATAAACAGCAGTTGCATATTTCTTATTTTTTTTTTTTCACATTGCGAACTTCTTTTCTTCTTCATGCTTAAAAGACAACGTAAGCTGTTAGCATGTTTAATTTGTTGTTTTTGTTGTAATGATAGTTTACGTTAAGTAGGCAGCTACTATAAGGCGGTCACTGACAGCACTGTTTGCGCACATCTCCGGGTACAGTCGGCTTAATATCAATGGGCACTTCATTACCAGGACGAATAACATCACCCTCAGGAGGATCACGAATTTGTTTTTGAGAAACAATGCGATAAATTTCTAATAAAGATAATTTAAAAAAAAATAAGAAGAAACCTTACTAATTATTTTTAATCAACCGCAGGGGCTTTACCTGTGAGAATATTTTGGAATGCAGTTTCGACATTAGTTGAATCTAGAGCTGAAGTCTCTATAAAACTTAGACCATTGCGTTCGGCAAATAGTTTCGCCTCATCAGTGGGCACCGAACGTAAATGCCGCAAATCAGATTTATTACCAACCAGCATAATCACTATATTCTGATCGGCATGATCACGCAACTCTCTCAACCATCGCTCCACATTCTCATACGTTAAATGCTTGGCTATATCATATACCAGCAGTGCACCAACAGCGCCACGATAATAGGCTGATGTTATGGCCCTATAACGCTCTTGACCAGCTGTATCCCAAATTTGCGCTTTTATAGTTTTACCATCCACCTAATAATTAACATAATAATAAATAATAATAAGCGATACAAATAAATAGCACTTTTCACCTCTATACTGCGTGTAGCGAATTCCACGCCAATTGTTGATTTCGATTCTAAATTGAATTCATTGCGCGTGAAACGTGAGAGTAAATTACTTTTACCTACACCGGAATCCCCAATAAGAACAACTGAAAAGATGAAAAGAAAAATAAGAAATTATTACATAAATTTCATTTTAGTTTCGATAATCTAATAATTGCCATAATTTATGAGATAATTCATTCATTGTTTCATTTCAGTGAAGAAGACTTTTAATTACCGCATTACGGACCTCTTTAGTCTTTTATTAATGATAATTAGAAAATAGGCACCAACATGTATGTATCAATACCAATGCAACTTTATATAATGATTGACAGAATGCTTTAAAAGCCACTTTTAAGGCAGATGTATTTTTGTATGTAAAAAAAAAAGTAAATAGATTAAGTGACACATGGACATTACAACGATACACGTACAACAAGTAATTTTCAAAACTTTGATGCACTTCCAGCCATTTTAAAAGTCTCAAACATTCTTACAAACTTAATACACCCTGTGCTTGTTCTTATAATAACAGTTTTTTCAAAGTTTAATTAAGTTCACTGTGTGGTTGTTTACACATGTATATGCAAGTAACTAATTGGCACAACATTCTCTCAAATCAGCATCAACCTTAATATGTGTTTATGTTTTTATTTTTTTTTTTAATAATGACCAACCGAACTGATTCATTCAAGTGTTTATTGTGCC
The DNA here is from genome assembly GCA_949710015.1 of Crataerina pallida. Taxonomy (NCBI): domain Eukaryota; kingdom Metazoa; phylum Arthropoda; class Insecta; order Diptera; family Hippoboscidae; genus Crataerina; species Crataerina pallida. The sequence goes on along the minus strand of OX453290.1, from coordinate 27,098,557 downwards.
TTAGGAATTTTTTACTTTTTTATTGAAAAGTATCAAGAGAGTTCCTTCTCTATTTTATTTTTCACCGTAATCTTAGATTATATAGATATTGATAATATTTTAACTCATGTTTCGTTCTAGTGCGATATTTTTCTTTTATACAGCAAAAAAGTCGCTTAACTGTTGGCATACATTGTCAATATATAAATAAAAAATAAATCTTTGTGCTGTCATCAACATGAAAAGCATCTTTTCATAAAACGATTAGTGCAGCGTTCTTTGCTGATTTTATCATTTATATTATAAACAACAATGAAATGCTTTGTTGTTTTTAATAACACTTATTTTCATGCACATAACGGATATGTTAGTTCTTATTGAAAAAATGAAATTTTTTTTGCAGATAAGATGAAAACAATATTGCAACTCTTTTCATACAATTATCTGCATTATCCCGTTGCGAGTATTCGATTACTATTTGGTGTTTTTGAACAGTTATATAAATATATTTTATAAGTATAAGGCTTAGATAATATATTCAGCATTTTGGGTACTAAAGCAGAAGCATCAGTAATGGAAAAATAATATTGTTTCTTATATGATGTAATTAACTATTTAACATTCCGTTCCTTGGTGAAGGAATGGGGAAGGTTTTGTCACATTCCAATAAGAATCACATAAAACAACAACATTAACTTCATGAAGGCGAATAAACATACCCAAGCATTTCTACTAATTTACCATTAATTTACTAATACATATACATAATCGCACGCATTTACACTCACTAACCTACTCAAAGCACAATTATAGCATTAATTGATGGCACTGAAGTGGGTGAAGCAGACAATTTTTATATTATGATAATTAAATGAACACAGCCGTGCTCTTCGATAATCGTCATATTTATAAGTAACTGTGGGTGTGGCATCTATAGTGAACTTATATTTTCACCACTAAGGTACACATTATATTTTAATTAACAAATAGTTTATTGTAATTTTTGTAAATTGTAAGACGACTCTTACTAGCACTTCACTTTAAAAGCTAACTATAAAAGTGGTTTAAAAAATTTAATTTTTGTAGCTTTATTTTTGTTAAATTATGGTCTTGACCCCTAAATAATTTCGCTTAATTTATAAAGGAATCTTTTTATGAAAGAAGAAGAGTAACGGCATGACTAGATCAAATTAAATTTTTTGAGCACAGAAATTTGCTAGACACCGGAATGACAAAGTGTAGAAAACTTTGACGTTTGTAATGTCTTTGTACAAGTATTTGCAGATTCTCATCCATATGCTTCTTATGGACTCTGTTGCGCCTCCTTCCAGATGAAGCAAATGGAATGACATATCTAGTATAAGGATGTAATTAAACAAAATATGTGTAAAACATTTTATTTATAATATGCTGGCATACGAGTACAAATTAGGGCGTTTTGTTTTTCATATTCCAATGCAAAGTGTTGACTTCTGATATTGACTACTATATAATTGACAACAACAACAAATAAACTTATCATACATTAACTTTTATTTCCAACAGTTTAATACAACAACCTCAAAATGTTTAAAACAATCTAATCAACTAAAATAAAAAATAACGGAGATTATTAAAAGCAAGAAAGATGCCGAAAAAGAGAATGCATTTGATACTTATACCGCTTAATGTACCGATTATTATGCAGCCATATGCAACGTGTCAAAAGCTGTTACAAGCCATTTGTTTTACTACAATTTCTTTGTTTATAAATAAATTACAAAATTACATTTCACGAATATTTCTAAAATAATCAACATTTTTTAACACACAGAGCAACAGCATTGCCAGAGATGCCTTAACGAAAAATCCATACAAATGTAATCAAATGTATAGTAATTTACCTTTGAATAAATAATCGTATTCATCTTCCCTTGTGCCCATCGTTCTGTTGGTAATGATATCTTTTTCTGGCTATACAGGTTTATTGTTGTGGTAAAAAAAGCTATTATGTATGCCTTTTTTTTTACTTATATTTCACTAGAAAATTAATAGTGTTATTTATGTTATAATTTCTTATGATTTAAGTTTCTTTTCAATTGTATTTATTTGTTTATAAAATACTTTTGGTTATACTTTAACACTTGCTAAAAAACTTTTACAGAAATATATGAAATATTTTAAATTACACTTCCATATATTGGGCTTATCCCCTCTAAACGGGCGACCAATACACATACACTTAAACACACGACATATAAGAAGAATGAGAGCGATGGGAAGAGTCACACAGAAATTCAGTCCATAGTGAGAAAGGCATGGCAAACGAAGTCAGCACAAAATAGTGACGACGGCACACAGACCGACCAATAAATAAACCACCACCAACAACAACAACCACAATGATTATAAAAGAAAAAATATTGTCAAAGAAATACGGTAAATTTCATCTAAAACTACTACTTTTTCCAATTGCAGAGAAATTTGTTAATGACGTCTTAAGGCGGTTACAATTATTGTTCACTTATTCCATTTCACTTTTATCGATAGAGAAGCATTTTGTCAATTTTTTCTTTATATACAACATGCACTTACAATTTAATTTTGAATATCTTTAATAAATTTATGGCTCAAGATATCAATTAAAAATGTAATTAATTTCTTTTTAGTTTTCCTTTTTCTTTTTAACTAATAATACGCGTCGAATTAATCATTAATAACCTTTTTGCGACTTTTCGCGATGAAAGAATCTCTCCTATATTCTTATCGTTTTGTATGTATGAGCAACTCTGTTTTATTAGTTATGACCGCATTTTTTATGCTTTTTGATCGTAACATTCGTACCCTGTTTATATATACATAGAACTTTGCGTTTGAGTGTGTAACTGAAGAAAACCATACAGTAAAATTGTCAATTTGTTTAAAAATATAATTTAAGGTTATAACATTCTTTCCTGTTTATTATGAATATTACATATATGAATTTTTTTAAGAACTAAAAAGTCCGAAGAAAATGGCGCAAATCGTCAACGATGCAAAAAGGAGTTTCTTTTATTCCTTAAGATGGCGTTAATTATTCTTCTTTTCAATTTTCCTTCATTTTCCCATTTATCTTAATTTAAAAACTGCGAAGATTTAGTTTGAAAGCCTTAGCAACATAACATTTACAAGTAGGAAAGCAAACACATAACCAATTTCAATAATCTCTGACTTTATAATTTACTTCGGATCAAAAAATTTTTGACTTAAAATAATAAAAAGTGATTCAATGTGTTTTGTCTTATAAAAAATATGATTCATATATTGTAAATATGGTCATGTAGTCGGCTCTTTAGCTTATTATAAAAAAAGAAAGAAATGCATACAGATTTGTCCCCTCATTTGCATACACCCCACTGTAATAAACTTATTGATGAGTTAAAAAAGTGCCACAGTGAGGTATATTGTTGTTGTTACTTCCCCAATATTCACTATTTATATAATTCATGCCCTCTAACAGAATAGATTCTTGAGATTCTTGGCAGTGTGCAATACCTTTGATGGTGCTGTTGTGAAGTGCTTGAAAGAAGAACGTATAGCACGTTCCGCAGCCAATAGAGCTAAAGCGCGTGAGAGACAAGAACAAATAAAGAAAAAAATAAATCATGATGACTGAAAGCGATTTCTTAAGCGAGCACTATTTTCAGCCCGAGCAAGAAATAATTTGTGACCAAATTGTTCAGCCTATTACCGAAAGTTATAACGACAAATATACCTACTTTGTAGATCGTTTCTTTAAGCGATACTATTACATTAAAAAGGGATCTGAACCTGAAGCCTATCAAGTACTTTTTCATACCAATCGTGTATGTTTAATATGTTTGGCTCCGGAACACCCGGCTTTTGCAAAAGGTATAACCGGTTTAACCTTCAATATTGGTCATGCGGATCGCAGTAAAAATAAAGTCAAAGGAAAAGCTAAGAAGGGCGGCATGATATTACAACCGGATTCCACTTTGGCTATATTAAGTACTAGTACCGGTGAAACATATAAAATACCCAGTTGTATACGTAGCAAGCTGGTGGAAGTTAATACAGAATGGCAAACAAATCCAAGAAAATTGGAAACATCCGCTGAAGGTGAAAATTATGTCGCTATTGTTTTGCCAAAACCCGAACATTGTGACGAAATCAAGGCTAGTCTTGTGTCGGAGGAGCAGTATCAAGAATATAAAAAAACACTATCAGGATCAATTGAGCATTAATAATATTTCAATATAATGATAATTTACTACCTATATTAAACTGTTTTTGTTTAAACAAATAATTTTAATATATAAAAATTCGTTTCTATTTAATAAACTTTCGATTATAACAAAACTGAACTAGTCTGTAGTAAATACATATGGTTGACGAGTTCGCTCGCTTTAATATACAGATTTAAAAAAAAACGGGATTTACTAAAATATTATACAATTTCAATAAAAGGTAAATGAGAAGAGTAACAAATACTTAAGAGGTGGGTGCAAGAGAAGAGAGTAAATGATAATTTCGAGCATCTTTTCGATTGAGATTACAATTGGGCACGCTGCAATGCATAAGAAGGTATTAATAATAGTACGCCGCCCGTGATATAGGTCAATTTGGAGCCTATGCACCAAAATGCTAATAAAGAAAAACACACATAAAAGATGTTGACAATGTCCAATGACAATTTCAAATTACCAATAGAGCCTGCCACAGGTCCCAAAGCTCTGGCTAAAGCACCTAAAGAACGAAAAATACCCAAAACTGAACCTTTTTGATCATTATTTCCATATTTAGAGACCAGTGTAGTCAGGCACGTAACAGTGAATGCAGTGGCTACATAAAAAAAGCAATACTGGAAGTATATTAACACGGCTCGTATTTTAACCCACTTACAAACAGCATATAAAATCATGCCGGTGGCTAACAGAAAAGTAGTTTGAGCCATTCCAACGAATATAAAAGCCGGTACCAATAAATATAAACTAAATATAGCGTATTTTTTAATGCTAGCCTCTGGTAGCCGCCTTACCACCGAACCTTGCAACAAAGTCATAACAATACCTGAAAGATTATGAAAATTAAAATATCTGGTAGGTGTGTGTTATTATTTACATGGCCGTGGCACCTGTTGTTAAAAACATTTTAGCCTGATCCATTGAGGTATAGCCAAATTTATGATACATCAGAAAAGTTACCGTAAACTCAAGAGCAGAATACAAAAACAAATACATGAAATATATCAAACCAATGCTTTGCAACGATTGAATTTGTTTCTGGGGCACATTTTTTATGGTGGCGAAGCTAAATAAATAAAAAGAACATAACGGAAATGGTGATTCTTTGACACACACAAATTTTACAAAAACGTTTTCAAGCATACCGAAAAATGGAAGTAATATTAAGAAATTGCCAAGCATACGCCATTGCTGAAGAAATTCCTTTGACACGCTTTTCCTAAAATTACGAAAAGTCTTATAAAATGTTCTCATTTTGTATCTGTTTGTGGTACCACCCACCTTTGGTAGAGTTTCTCTTAAAGCGAATATTAACAGAAATAAATCGGCCAAAGCCAAACCAAAGGCTAGCAGGGAGGGTGCAACAAACCAGGGACCAGATGTTTTATTTGAAAATATGGCAAAAGCCGCTCCAATCATGGGGCCCACAATAAAGCCCAGTGAAAAGGCTACACCCACCAACGCCATACCATGACTACGAGACCGTTCACTCGACACATCTGTTATAATGGTCATGGACAATGCAATGTTACCTTTACTAAGGCCACCAACAAAACGTGCCAACACGAAAACTGCAAAGTTGCGCGACATGGCCCATAACAAATAAGACAAAGCAATGCCACTCTACATAAAAAGAAAAGACTAAATTTGTTTGTAATCGTTTCCAATACATTTCAATTTTACTTACCGCGCATAGTAACATGATCGGTTTGCGGCCATAATAATCTGAAAGGCCGCCCACAATGGGACTGGCCAAAAATTGCAAAAAACTAAACATAGATCCCAGCAGGCCACCAAACAACACCGAATTGAAACGTTGTGGTGCCCCGACCAATTGTTGAAACCATTGTATACGTTGCGTTAAAATACTATATAAACCGGAACTATCGTTTTTTTTGAAATATTCCAGCAAGGACGGCAAAAGTGGTAAAATAATTGTAAATGCCAATAGATCAAAAAGCAAAGAAACAAAAACCACAAAAATCATGGGATCGCTACGCTCCTTGGAAGATTTTTTCACCTTATATTCTTCATTATTATTAACGTGATTATCTCGTACTTTAATATCATTTTTGCTATTGTTGTTGTTGCGGTTGTTAATTAAAGGTACATTTAAATGCCGCTGTGTCGACATTTCCGTTGTTTTTTTTTAACCTTGAATATCTTGAGAGTACGTATTTTCTAAAGTTTTCGTAAATGAACTTAATATCTATTATTTACTAAATGCATTATTAACTTATTTAATCACATATAATGTTGTGTGATTTTTATTTAAAGTGAAAGTTTTTTAAGCACATTTTAATGCTGGCAAGAGTTGTAGAAGATAAACTCTATTCCACTTGTTTCAATAGAGAGACAGATAACTTAAAACACGTACACAAAAACAAATGTACTACCAGCAGAGACTTCTAATAATTCTCTGGTGTTCTCTAGTAAGGCAAAAAATTGCTTCTTTTTCTCGTTAATACAACCCTGTTTTATTGCGATTGTTTTCATTTTTAGAAATGATCAATAAAATTTTTAAGGCAGAGAAAATGTTTACAACAGACGAAGAGGTGATCGCTTTAGAATATTATATTAATCATGAATAAAATCAGGAGAGTACTTGAAGTTTTTGCTTTTGGAATCTTTTGTATTTTTATTCTCTTTGTTTCTCTGTAATTGAAAACTTTAGTTATCGCATGATTGGTAATTTCACATATTAGTGAAGGTAATATTTATAGGAAATTTTTGAATAATATTTGCAAAAATTGTTTAAAAAAATGTCGAAAATTACTGTACAAGATATAGAAGCAGTAGATGATTATTGGGGTCCTACTTTTCGTTCAATTTTAGAAGGTAAGCATTGGCTATTTTCTTTTGGTTCAATAATTAAATACAATTATATGCAGGTGGTAATACTGAAAGTATAACTGAACAATTGGACCAGAGGATACGTAGTCATGACAAGGAAATTGAACGTATTTGCAATTTATCTTATCAAGGTTTTATAGACTCGATTCAAGAGTTGTTGCAAGTACGTAATCAGGCTCAACAGTTGGCCGTTGAAGTTCAAACATTGGATAAGTCTTTACAGCAGGTTAGCTCATCCCTAATTAAGCAGGGCAATGATTTGGTTAAAGCTCGGCAAATCGAATCCAATTTGGCGACTGCCATAGAGGCCCTTAAAGAATGTTTACCAGCTTTAGAGTGTTATATGAAATTTTGCCAACAAGCCACCAATAAACAGTATTATCAAGCGCTACGTACTTTAGACACTTTGGAAAACACACATTTACCCAAACTACACAATTATCGCTTTGTGATGCAAATGAGGCAAGCAATACCCGTTATTAAGGAGAACATACGCCGTTCGTCCGAAGCAGATTTCCGGGAATTCTTGGAAAATATTCGCCGCTTTTCACCACGCATAGGAAAAGAGGCTATTGAGCATACCAAGAAGCTGCAAAAGCGTGATATCAACACTATTATTGAAGATCACAAGAAGGCGCTAAACAATCGTTCAACTGCTGTGGATGAGCACAATTTAAGTGCTCAAGACTTGATTGATTTCTCTCCCATTTACCGTTGTTTGCACATTTACAGTGTTCTCGGTCAACAGGAGTTTTTCGAAAAGGACTACCGCCAGCAACGACGGGATCAAGCGAAATTAGTTTTGCAACCACCACCGGGCATGCATGACAATTTGGATGCATACAAATTATATATATGTGCCATTGTGGGATTCTTTGTGGTGGAGGACCATGTTAAAAATACAGCCGGTGAGGTGGTGACTAATGTCTACCTAGAAGAATTGTGGTCCACGTCTTTGACGAAATTTGTGAATGAGATTAGTATGAGTTCTTCCTCCTGCACCGATCCCAATGTTCTGCTACGGATAAAGAATCTGATTATGCTGTCCATTAACACTTTCAAATGCTATGGCTATACGGTAAACGTGTTGTGGGAGTTGCTGCATAATATGAGAGACCATTACAATGAGGTGCTACTACAGCGTTGGGTTCATGTATTTCGCGACATATTGAATAGAGAACAATTTCTGCTGATGACAGTGGAGGATCAAGAGGAATACGAAGCGATTATTGAACGCTTTCCGTTCCATTCGGAACAATTGGAGAATGCACCATTCCCGAAAACATTTCCCTTTTCACGCATGGTTCCGGAAGTTTACCATCAAGCCAAAGAGTTTATGTATGCGTGCATGAAATTTGCTGAAGATTTGACTTTGTCACCCAACGAAGTGGCCGCCATGGTACGCAAAGCGGCCAATCTCCTACTGACGCGAAGTTTTTGTGGCTGCCTGTCGGTGGTGTTCCGCAATCCTAGTGTTGCTTTGCCACAATTAATACAAATTCTGGTGGACACGCAATATTTGGAAAAAGCCAGTCCTTTCCTGGATGAGTTTGTGTGTCATATGACCAACACGCAGAACAGCATCACACAAACCCCATCGGCCATGTTTCATGTGGCACGACAGGATGCCGAAAAACAAGTCAGTGTGCGCATCTGCTCGAAAGTGGACGAATTCTTCGAATTGTCCGAATACGATTGGCTGTTGGTGGAGCCGCCGGGCAAGGCTTCAGCATTCATCACTGATATGATCTCCTACTTGAGCAGTACCTTTGAGAGTTTCTCCTCGAAATTACCCACCATAGCCCAAGCGGCCTGTCGCCGCACTTGCGAGCACATGGCTGGCAAAATCTATGCCACCCTCTTTGATGAGGATGTCAAACAAATATCTACCGGTGCTCTACAACAAATTAATTTAGATTTAATGCAATGCGAATGTTTTGCCGAATCGGAATCGGTACCAGGCATCAAGGAAGGTGAACTATCCAAATATTTTCTAAAATGTCGCCAACTATTGGACCTGCTGACTATGGAGGAGTGGGCCACTTATCTGCACGATTACGGCAACAAAGAGAATCGTTACCATTTAGTGCATCCGCAAGCAATTATCGTCATTTTAGAGAAGATACGTGAAGCGGATAAAAAGACAATGTTCTCAGTATTACGAAAAAATGATAAAAAGAAATTGCTGGAAACAGTTTTAAAACAATTGAAACATTTGGCTGAAAGACAAAACTAACGGAATATTGTAAATAAATTATGAGATAAAACATATGGCATGTGGCGGTAAAAAAATCATTCAGTTTTGCTTGGACACTCAAAAACCTTTCTCGGTAAAGTTGACCTTTGGCAAAATTTTGATCTAGAGCATGCTTGTACGATATTACGATATTTTTTCAAAGTGTAGGGTACCTACAATGTTTATTATGAACGGACAGACAAACAACTCTCTAAGTGTTTTGTAAGATCTTTAAAGTCCACCCCTAAGCTAAAGGCATTAGTTTTTTACCTTATGATCTCTATTCTATCGGAAATCAAAGATGAACCTTTATAATTATTATTTTTTATTGTATAAGAGATTTAATTGTATTTACCATAAATGAAATTTATGAAAGTTACCGTATCCAACCAGAAGATTTATGCTTTAAAGATTTGCTTTGCATTTTGGAACAATGCCACCATAATTTAAACATTGTAACGGAACTAAAGAGAGAGGTGATTGTAATGAAACAAACAGCATATAATTTCCAACTCTCTTTAAGCTTTCATTCTTATAACATAACATTACTTTCATAGATAAACGTATACATATATATATAAACATATACATACACATATGAGCATATATTTCTAATGTGCACGTATATGAAACTTTGTTTAAGAAACATGCAAAAATTAATATAGAGTGTGTTGTGCTATTCGTGTACAATGTTTCTACATAATGTTTGTATGTATTTGATTATTTTTTATTTCTTATCTTTAATATACAAAAAACAAATAAAAAAGCCACATTTACATGAGACCAAATGTTGAATACACACCAACTAGTTTTGCAATTGATGGGAAAATAAGAAAAAAAAAGCACGTTTCAGTAAAAATAATCGGAATGATGAATAAACAGACAAACTGATATAGTAGCAGACATTTTTTTTTGAAGCATTTCAATATTATTAAGAGATGGTGGATATGAAAACTGTTTTCAATTTGATTCAATACGTTTTCCAAACGCAGCGTTAGACCTCTGGGCATATATATGTGTGTGGGTGTGTGTACTTTGGATTCTTGAATGTTATCTAAGACACATATAAATATTGGTGTCGCTGTTGTTCTTGTCAACTTTTCGTTTCCAAATGTTTGGGGGCATCTGCATACGTGAACTTTAATCGGAACGCCTCAGCCACCAATATATTTATTTGGCGATCCGACCAATTATGAGTTGGCAGATTTTGTAGCAGCAACAGCAGGCCCTGAATAAGCACATAATTATATATAAAAATTTAGTATTTAAAGTGAAAATCTACATTACCTGAAAATCGTTTTGTTGCATTAGTTGTTCTTTCCAGTGCAGTAAAAAGGCGGCACACACATACAAATGGAACAAGGCAAAGCCATCTGATTCAGCCAGATAGGTGTCCCACAAGCGTATGGTACAATGTAACGGCAGTTCACGGGTCAACAGGTTGTTCATCCAACGAAATGAAAATTGCAAATAGTCTACACCGTGTGCTTGCAAGTGTCGATGCAGATTGCCTTCAATCATACAATTAAAATAAATTTTTATTTATCCCACTTTATTTCAATCTGTTAAGTTGTTAAGTTCACCATCGATCCTTTGTATCAAATCTTTCAATTGGTTAACCTTCTCCTGAATACCCAACTGAGCAAATATATAATTGTCTTGTATACAATCAAGAAATTTGGATAAGCACCAGAAAGAATCAGCCTCAATGGCATTACGTTGTTCCTCACTCAAAGCCGATATATCGTATTTCTCTATGTCGGTACCTGGAAAAAAGTTGTTTAATAAGATGAAGAACTTTCATACTCGTATAAATATTCAAATTATTTACCTGGTGGCAATACCTCTTGCAGGAATACTATAAAAAATGGTGTAACCAAATCATTAATACCCTGCACATAACCGGAGGCTGGATGACGAATGGACCAGATGAATAAAATGCGTTCAAACATTTCTTGAACCAATTTTTGTTGGAAGAGTGCTATTTGGGGATTCATTCGTGGCACATCAATGTGAATCTAGCGATCCCGAAACATGTTAAATATAATTAAACTGTAATTCAGCGATTAGCTCACCTGTCTGTAAGTGTCTTGTTGCGATTCATCTTGACTATCAACCTTAAAGTAATTTTGTCTTAAATCCTGATACCCTTGCCGTTTACTTTTCAGCACCGCATTACGGCGTTCTTCCGATGGCGGCAAATATTTCGATAGTAAACGCCAGCTAATGGCACGCATCTAAATTCAAATGAAAGAAAATGATGTCTTTTTTATATCCATGTAAGCGGATGCATTTTGTATGAAGCAATACCATTCTTGGCACTCCGGACCAACTTAATTTCTTTAGCGCCACCAAATCCAAAAGGGGTGATTCGAATAAAGCTTTGAATTTTTCAATTTTTGTCTCATATTCTCCGTCTTGGGAGTTGGAAGTGATCCTTTGCAATTGGGGTCGCCCCGGCAAAGCATGTATATGACGTAGACGAGGTCTGCAATAATATACAAAATATTTTTATATATATTTAGCATCTTAATTTTAGACTTTTTACTTCAATTCGGGTTGTTCCTTTTTGGAATCTTCAGCCTTATTCTTTCTTCTATCACTATAGTCCGTATGTGCCCGCTCTATTGCACAATTATTTGGCATATTATTATTACTATTTATCGCGTAAGCATTATGGCCACTACGATGTGTTTCTATGACATTTAAGGCTAATGTTTCAGACACTTGTCGTGATATATTCGATTCTATATATAACAGCAATTCAGTGCAAATTTTTTTGTTCATTCATTGATTTTACCTGTAAAATGGTTCAAAGTGGACTCTCTAGTAGAATTGGTCTCTTGAAGGTATTGTGGTGTGTGTGACAAAATGCAAAATTCATCATCACCCGTATCCCAAGCATCACTTACAGAATTTTGATAGTCCCTAAAGGTGGCCATCATAATGCCTGGTCCTTTTCTACCCGCGCCACCCTTGACACTACTAATGGTGTCTGTTAAAGCTTGTTCTTGTTCGAAAGTGTTGTCAACTCTTTTTAGGCTGGGACGGCCCGGCACTATCCGACCACTATTCCTCCAAAACGTTTTATTATCCTCTTTATTTGAATGCTGCCGTTGGTGATATAATTGTTTTAATGACGCGTTATGTATTGAGCTTGCTGTGTGAACGTTGGCTACATTATTGTCCATAGTCTTTCACCTCAATAATTGTAGGAAAACACTAACTTCATATAAATTTTATCTCCGTGCGAAAATGGTGCAAAAATATATTTACCAAGTGATTTCGTTTTTAGACATTACGAATAAGGCATAGATTTATTTTTTATTTTGAATAATTTGGTGGTACGAATTAATAAATGTTAATTAGAATTATATTTACAATAACATTTATTGGATTCTAACTAAAATCTTTATTTTTATTTAAAGATGTTCGTGTCTTTTTATCTAATATCCACAGTGAACATTTCGTTACCTCTTTATGGTTGTTGTTAGCAAAGTGGAATGAAACAAAGTACTTTATGCATAAAAATGTACCAAAAAAACACTCGAATTTTCCCTTTTCAACTTCACTTATACACAGCTTAGAGAAAACTAAGATCGTGTTGCAAATCATCTGTTACTAGTTAGCTGTCTGAAGGAATTAAAAAAAAATATTTATTTATATTTATATTATGGCCAATAATGAACAAATATTAGAGCGTTTAAAGTGTGTTTTTGAATTATTCTTACAGGAAAAGTTTCCCGTGTCCAGTAATGATTACTTTGAAAAGCTTATCACTCATATATCTGCGAAAGGTAAATAAGGGTGTACCGTTTAATTTAGATAAAATACATCTTAATGTGTAAACATTATTTATTTATGATTTTAGAGAATTACTTCATTTTGCAAAATCAATTTGCGGTGGAATGGATAGATAAGTGTCTGACAAAGTTGGAAGAGGATTATAAAAGTGTATACCCCAAGGTGGTGGCATTTATGCTGAATTTTTGCAGTATTCTATTACAGAATGAATGGATCCTTATATCATTAAAACAGCATAGCATTTTAGATCGGTAATAGGTTTATTATTATTTATTATAAATATTTTTTCATTACTGATGTCTTTCTATTAAACAAACTGTAGACTTTTACGTATTTTGGAAAGTAATAGCCAACAATTTACTCCTTCCATTAAATTGGGCTACGTTCGAGTACTGGATTCCGTTGCTAAAATCAGTTTAGGTTTGCCGTATATACATCAAAGGCAAGCGTACTTATATCTGATTAAATTATGCAGCAGCGAACATACATTATATGTTGTACGTGAGGCCCGACAACTCCTCTATGAGTTGCTCTATAAATTTTCCGTTAAGGCTAAAGATGAGAAAATCGTTTTAGAGATATTGCAAGAAATCATGAAACCCATCCACGAGAATGTTTATGAAGAGGGCAATGAACAGATTTCCATTAATGTAGACGACACGGAATTGCAGCATCGTTTAGCTTCCACATTGGATTTGCTTTCATTTATTTGTGAGCAAACCTTAGAAGCGGAAGAGAATACCAATCTGGCATGTCTGCTGCAAACGAATCATAATCTAAAATTGACGGTTTGGAAGCTGGTAGAAATGACACAGAATGCAAATTTTTTGCAAAAAATTCTACAAACGCTGACTACATTAAATTTTGCCACATTGGTGCAAGAACAATGGCAACAAGACGATTCCATAGAGCCGGAAAAGTTCACTTATTTTGGTGTGAATTTTTTAAATACCATGAAGTTTTGTGTAAGTCGTCAAAAGCTGACGAATTTCATCAAGTTGGCAGAATTAAATCACAAGCTGTGGAAAAAGTTGGGCTCAAAAGCTCCCTCGGAAATAAAAATTGAAAATCAATTTATAAAATTTGAAAATCAATTGATCACCTTTCACTTGCTGCCGCTCTTATTCATACTGCGCAACAGCCTGTTCTTCGAGGAGGATTTATATGATAATTATCTGATGAAATTGTTTGATATTAACTGTGAGCACACTTTGCGCATTTGCTACGCAGTGAGGGATTTGATTTATACTGCGGGAGAGTCCGGTTTGGGCCTGGTGGCCGATTTGGCCTACAAGTCTATACATAGTATTCTCTCCATGGAGACAATTTTAAAACGGGAACAAGCGATTTTGGTGTTTCAAGCCATGATGTATGCCTTGAAGGAGTTTGTGGATAGTTCCAAGTGTAGTAAACATAAGAAACCGGGTGCCAGCCTTAAGCTGTGGATGAGCACAGAGTTTGTTGTCGCCATTCCTAATGTCTTGTATGCCACTCTAATAGGCATACAATCACTTATTCAAAAATATCACATTAACTGGAAAGAATCCATAGAATCGATTTGTGTGGTGAATATTGTGTCGTATGTGTTGGAGAATCCACACCTAACGGATAAGGTAAGCTTTAATGTTAAGTCAACGTTATAAAGAAACATTTTGGAATAAAATTGGGTTTAGTTGGTGGTGCAAGCTTTGAAGTTGGTGCAACTGGCCATTGAGCATTTCCTGTCGCCCAATATGGCTCTGCTGGTGGACAATCTGCAAGGGTCTGGGTTAGTATGTTTGGGTCCCATAATAGTGAAACGTTTACACGACTTGTCCTGGGAAGTAAGGGACAGTGCCTTGGAGTTGACCACTTCTATAACCGACATCTCTCATCTCAGTAAGTTTTAACACCTGTGCAAAATGCATTTAAAAAGTGTGTAAATTTTTGTTGTTCTTGCATTTATAGAATTTCCTGCATTTCAGCAATTTCTCAATCAACACAAATTATGTTCTATTGTTGTTGACATGGCGCGCAATGATGCGGAGCCTTACGTAAGAGCAACCGCTTTCAAATGTCTGGCCAAAATGATATTGATCAACAGTTTGTGGGAGATTGATGTCAAAAATTCAGATTTACTTGTAAGCGTTCAACAAAATCTCGGAATATCGTTTTGTTAATTTCTTGCTTTTATAAAAATATTTCAGGATCATTTATTTTCTGTATTAATGAACGAGAGTGAGGGCTTAGTGCGCAAAGAAGCTTTAAAAACGCTGGCAGCGATATACGACTATCGCCAAATACCTCACAAATATCAAGATGCTCTGTATTCCACCTTAAGTCATTGTGTGTTAGCAGATTTGCACTGGGAAGTGAAAATTGAAGCATTGCACTTCTGGGAGTTGGAATTTCAAAAACAATTAACCTATCAGGGTATGATTGATGGCACGTTTCCGCCTGTAACGTTTTCAAAGGAGAACAAAAAAATTGTTACTCTTACCGAAAAAGAGATTCAATTACGTATAATGAAAGTATTGCTAGGATTGTCGCAGAAGGGTTGCTTGGGTGTCACATTGAAGTGCCTGAGAGAAGAGTATGATTTAGAAGTGCTAAGGGCAGCCGTTCGTTTGGTACGTCATTTGTTGGAGAAGTTGAAGAAATATGATTACGAAACTATTGTTAATAAAATGGATACCGATGAAGATAACTCAAATAATAAAAACAATTGTAATTGCATCAACGACGAAGCAGAGAATGCAGCTGAAGAAGAATCGTATCCAATTTTAAATTCAGATGACGTTATAGAATCGATTTTGTCCACGCAAGATATTAATCTTTTAGCGGCCACGTATGAGAAACAATTACATTTGAATAACGGTAATATACCAAGCCCCGCAACCATCACCATTGATGTTGAATTGTATAAAGTGTATACGAACGTATCACCCAAGCAATTCATTGAAGCAATTAAACAAATTGATTTAAATCAATTGTTGATTAATCGTCAGGAATGGTTTTCAACAACGGACAATTTATCCTCCCTACTGGATGATATTTTGTGTTCTATAAAAAGGACAAACGCAGGCGTATTTGCAGATTGTTATTGAATCGTAAACAATAAGTTATTTTAAAATAGAATGTATTAAAATTTCATAAATATATGCATCAGTACTTTTTATAAAAAATATAAATGTATAACATAATACAATGCGTGATATGTATTTTAGATATTTAGTATAATGCACTACTGCACCAATTCTGTTTCACTTTAAAATTTAAGTGTGTGGATTTATTTGAAGGTGGCCACATAAATGAAGCGTTGTACTGCAATGCGAGGTGACGCTTGGCTAAATATGTTTTTTTCCTCTTGACACGAGGGGGAGAAAATAATTACTGGATGAAACCGAAATAGAGAAAAAATCAAAAAAAGATTTTTATAAATTTCAATATTAATTATTTTAATAATTTTAGTATTTATAAGCGACAAACGAACAAAGCTGCGTCGATTGAGTTTCTCATCTGACACCTACTTCCAAATGTACGAACGTTTATATATATTTTATGTTATTATAAATAAGGTACATATAATTACTAAAATGTCGTACAGTAAATATAAATGCAAGTTTTGCGTTTATTTTAAAACGATTGACATCGAAAATAAATAAAAAGGAATAAAAACTAATTTTTAAAAATATTGCCAAACCAAAAGTTTACAAACTAGTTCCCAACGTTCACTTAATGGTTTGGTTCAGTTCTACTAGCTGTTTCATGAAAATCGTTGGCGTTAATTGTTAGTTCTTCGGCAGAGCGCAATTCGTGCGGTTGGTTTTATAGTCACAGTGAAAGTGTTTTTTGCAACTCTATGGAAAAGCAGAGGAAATATATTAA
Source organism: Crataerina pallida (assembly GCA_949710015.1). Classification (NCBI taxonomy): domain Eukaryota; kingdom Metazoa; phylum Arthropoda; class Insecta; order Diptera; family Hippoboscidae; genus Crataerina; species Crataerina pallida. The sequence continues at coordinate 27,081,595 of OX453290.1, read as the reverse complement.
ATAAAATAGAACAATAAACAAAAATGAATAATTGTGCTCAACAAAGAAATCGGGCTTCGTATAAAGCGTGAGAAAACATGTACAAGTAAATAAGGAAAAATAAGGATAAAATGAAAATATTTTAATCAAGTGCTAAGTTAAGTGAAAAGCGAAAGAAAAATCCTTAGTGTGACTGTATGAGAAGAAAAAAGAGGTGGAAAAATAAGAGCAGAGCAAAGCAGAAAAAAAAGTGTGTGGGGTGTTGCAGTCGCCGCTGGCGCAGTTTACTCTGTCGCAATCAAAGTGTGTGTGATGGTGTAATGTGTTTTTATTGTTGTTGGTGAAGAGGCCAAACAACAACCACACACCATTACGCACAAGTAGGAGTAGCTACTACCTAGCAGTTCTTTTTTACTACAAGGCTAGACCACGGTCACACTTAAGTAGAAATAAAGACAAAAAAAAAAAATTAATTTAAACAAAGTTAATCCATAATAAAAAAAGGCAGCATATAATAATGAGTGCAAATTTCGAAAGGTATGTGTAACGTCCAAAGATCATTTAATAAGTTTTGTAGATTTTAAAAAGTTTGCATTTCTGCAGAAGGATTTAGTGATTTGTAATTATCTATAATTTGATAAAAAGCATGTTTTATGTAAAACCGTTCTTGTGTTACTTATGCAAAAACATTTACATAAATGTAAAATAAAATAAATTTTCATCTAAAAGATATTCCGTTTGTTTTAGAAAGGAATAAATGATTTATTTCTTGACGTGTTTCTCTTTATAATGTTAAAATCGATTTCCCTTTAAAGAAATAGAGAGAAAGAGTCGAGAACTAAAACATGCATATTGTCACTCATCTATACCACAAAACTAAATTTGAGAGTTTGCTATACAAAGCAATAAAACATATGCAATGTAATGACAAAATGACATGAAATGGTAATAATAGAGATGCACAATAATAAAGCAATGGCAGGCAGACACCACAAAGGCACATTTGACAGTTTACTCATTCCATTTGCCACCAGAAGTAAATAATTAGGTACTTCTTTTTAATGCTTTATATATATATACACAATGACAAGTGTGCTCTTCATATGAGTACATGCTTATATACATAAGTGTGTAACCGGAAAATTACTAACAAATTTGTGCATGCTCATTTGAACGTGTTGACTTTAATAAATCTACAATAATAGCTTTTTAACGGGATTTCCTGGTTCAAATATTTGATTTGAAATATAATTTTTTTTTGTTTTGGGGAAACTTGATTTTTAGTTTTGTTAATGTTGAAAGTGCAGTTAATAGTTTTTAATATATATGCATATGCATACGCATGTGTGTGTGTGTGTGTAAGTGTATTTAGGTGTGTTGCGAAGAGATGAATGAAATGTTGAATGAAATTTTATTTTGCTAATTTTCTTTTCATTCATAACTGCTTTGCTCTCAACAAAGAGAACCACTCTCTTTCATTTATAAAGGGACTTTCATATAAAAAATCATTATAAAGCGTACAATTAAACTAATTTTAATGATAATCATTTAATTTGTTAAAATAAAAATAAAAAACATGTCTTCTATTGCAGGATAGAATGGGTGGAAATAATAGAGCCACGTACCAAAGAGCATATGTATGCAAATTTAACTACAGGTGAATGTGTTTGGGATCCACCGGAAGTAAGTGCTAGCTTAAGAAAAATGTCACCACCATTCAAGTTATAAATATTTTTACTCCAATCAATATAAATTTTTTGTTTGTTTATATTATATAATAATTGTGCTGGATATATGAGCTGAGTCTCCGTCCAAGTCAATTCGTACAGTAAAAAAAAAAAAATATTATATAATAATAATGTAAAAGTAAAATTGTTTTGAAATCTATTATCTATATATATGTATGCGGTATGCACCTCCTTTTTAACAGAATCTCTTAAAATGTATTAGAGTAGTAGTGGCTAACCGTTCAAATGGTTTCCAATTGCTAATAATTGTTTTTGATTGCTTACACTTGAGAATGTTTAACAATTTGAAAGTATTCTGTTTGTATTTAGGATACAATTGGAGCTAAATATAACATAACGTTTAGTATTCATGCTTAAGTACACATATGTTTACGATGTGTGTATGTGTATGTTTGTATAAATTTACATGTGTTTGAGTCATTTGCCTTTGTTACTATATTATCTTTACTGATAATGGCGCATCTTCTTAAATGTACACAATGTTCTCTTATTATCGAGATCTACAAAACATTTACATACATATGTACATATACTCACTTTGTTAACACATTTGTAACATCCATAAAAAAGCATTAAAATTTGAGTTAAGATTTTGTTATGCCCGAGACTCTGCCTGAGTAGATAAGTATGGAACATAAATATTAAACTGAACAGTGTTGGTACATCTTGGAAGCAAATTAGTGTTAAAATTAAAAGAAATAAATTGAACACAAATTATGAAAAACAGAGCATTGGTATTGTATTTATGTTTCTTAGAAAGTTTTATTAGCTATTTATTATAAAAGAAAAAGGATCGACTCTGATGCAGCTTTTATACCCTCCACATAAGATGGGCGTTATACTAAGTTTGTTATGTCATTTGCAACACCCTGAAGGAGGTCTCGAGACCCTACAAAGGATATATATTCCAGATGAGCATTAAAAACTAAAATAATCTAGCCACTGATGTCCGTATGTTAGGGTGTCCATTGTTAGAAAAGGTCGGAATAGTAAATTTTGAGAATTTGTATAAATATTTCTAGTTTTAGTAGGTAGGTTCCCATGTAAATGGGACAAAAGCGGTCTAAAGCCATGCCCACAATCCATAAAAATCTCTCACAATTACAAAAATATATTTATAAAGTTGAAGTTTGGTATACATAACATATTTATAATTAGGTCATTCATGGGCGTGTTCGATCTATTAGTTTCTAGTTTTAGTCTAATACAAAAATTATAGAAGTTAAAATCAGGTAAATGCCACGCCTACCATTTACATAAGTCAAATTTAATCAACAGTAAATTTTAAAACATTGAGCTAAAATTTTATTTAAAATTGGGCAAAAAATGGTCAAGAACCGCGCCCACAATCGACAAAAATCTATTTATCTGCCGCAATAATTGAGATATAAAGTTGAAATTAGGTAGATGTGTTTGTAATAGACCTAATGTGCCAAAACTGATTGTGGCCTTATAACAGACACGCCCACAATCGATAAAAATCTATTTATTTTCTACAAAAATGGGTTAGAAACGTGAAATTTTGGTGTATACGCATTTATAATTCATCGATGTGTCGAAAAAGGGCGTAATCGAATAACATACGCCCACAATTTACAAAAAATTATATTAAGCGAAAAACTCGACTTGCACCCTATTACCTAAGATGTACATTATTAGAAGGCGGAATGATGTACCTGTAACGCCCACTTTTTCTTGCTTTTTAATGGTATCTCTGTTTTTGTTGGAAAAAATTTCCCTTAAAAAATATAATAAATTAAAACTACGCCCACATTTTATAAGCATGCTCGCTCAACCATCCAAACATTGTATGTCAATCTTCTAAGGTTGATGGGTGTTAAAGTTATTACCTAAGCCAAATGTAGTTTTCTTTTTTACTTGTTTACATATCTAATTATAGAAGAGTACACACATGCATACGCAAACGTAAATATCATTTATGTCATAATTATTGGGAAGTTCTTGTTATGGTTCGTTTAATAATAAAACAAATAAGACAAGTATTGTGCAAGCAATCCACAAGTAAGTGGTTTTAACCCAAATCTTCGTTACTCTCCATCTACATTTATAAAAAAAATATATGTGGTGGAGGACTTTTTTGTATTAATTGTTCTTCTCATTCATGCTAAATTTTTAGTTTTTTTCGCTTTTATCAATTTTTGTATTTCTAAGGAACTTATGAGAATGCTTAAAAATAATTACAAATCTCTGGAGTGTCTCTCTATGTAGTAGTTATGAACTGCTGCACAAGGTTAAAATTATCATACCTTTTTAATAAGTAGAAAACTTTGTCACAGCTGCCTTTTAAGTAAGAAATTACTGTTAATTGATTGCATATGCTTCTGATTAATTTCTATTAGATGTTAATTAGCAGTTGTCTTGTTAAATAAGTGCGAGAATAAATGTTGTATTTTGTTATGTGTGTGTGAGTGTGTTTGTATGCTAATTAAATACGAGATAAGGTGCTATATAAATGTACAATCAATTATAGAGTTATTCTGTATGTGTATATACATCATTTAATGCGTGTTTGGGTTGCGATTATTGTTTACCAAGTTCTTTGTCATTATTTCCATACTATCACTATACCCTCCACATAAGATAAGGGATATGTTAAGATTGTCATTTTCTTTGCAACAGTTAAAAAGAGGCACTAAAAAGACTACAAAATGTATGTTAAGCATTAAGAACTGAGTTAACCTAGACATGTATGTCCGTGTGTCCGTCTCTTCACGATCGTAAATTTTGAGATATTAAGCTGAATTTTAGTACAGACAGCTTTTGCCCGCAGATTGCTTTTTAGATTGGACAAAATCGATAAAGAATCACGCCCATAAAAAATTTATTTATAAGCCACAAAAATTGAGTTGTGAAGTTGAAATTTATAATGTGCTCTTTGATCGATGTGTAAAAAATGATCGAAGTGGGCCACGCCCCCAATTTACAATGAATTTTATTTTGTATAGAATCCGACTTCTTAGTTAAGACATAATGTATACACTATTAAGGAGCATAATCAGGTACCGGCCACGCCCACGATTGGTATCTGAATCTGAAGCTTATTTAAAATTTCACTTAAGTCCAATATAGCCTTTATATTAAGTTGTTTTGTTTGAGCGGTTTACTGTTATCTTGTTTTTCGATATTATTGTCTCAGAGTTGCTAAAAATTGTATGAGTGTACGAACCATTGAAATTATTTTAAGAAAATGGGATGTCTGAGGCGTTTTTCTGGGTACTATAAACAATTATATGAGTACTTAAACATTTATTATTATGTGGCCAGAACTTGCACGGAGGGAGAGAAAGAAAATGTATCGTATTAACGAGATCTTCTAAATATGTTTGGAAGAAACAACAAAGACATTGACCGGATTATGACTAGTAAATATGTACATACAATATTAAAATATAGATTTACACGTTTTTATACATTTTTTGAACATAATACATGAGCATTACAATGAACGAAACTCATCACAATAGTGTCCTTGGTGTAATGCTTACATGGCGGGGTAGACTCAGTACCAAGAAATAAACAGTTCAGTTGTAAGAATATTTTCTTTCAAAAGAAACGAATATGAATAAAAGAGACAAACTTTTCGATAAACATACATACAATAGGTACAATATATATATGATGCAATCTTTAGCTTCCTTGATCCTGTTTGTGTGTAAATTGATACCTATGCATGCCAGTGTATGTGTATATGGTCTAATTATAGTGAAAAATATACAAAGTTATTCATTCCGTATGCAACTAGGTTGAAGTACAGCCCTATGGAGGGCAAGCCAGAGCTGTTGACTAATTTCAATCATTTTAAGTAGGACGAAAAAAAAAAAATAAAAAACGAATGAATAAATTTCGAAATGCTGGGTATTCAAAGGGGAAGAAACATAAGAAACTAATTCTAAATAATGATTCATAAGATATTTGGCAAGTGGAATGACCAACTTAGTACACTTTTATCACTATGGAAGGGATGGGTTTAAAAATGCAACTTCCTGTGTTTTATTTTTATGCACTCCATATAATATGGGGAGTATGGTAAGTTTGTCATTTCATTTACAACATCCAGAGAGACTTTATAAAAAATGTATATTCTTGATCAGCATCAAAATCTAAATCGTTTTAGACTTGTACATCCGTGTGCGTACCTGTTGTTGGAATTTCGTATTGAAAATTTCTATCAGTAGATGGCTATATAAATTAGGCAAAATCAATCAAGAGCCAAAATCTATTTATCTGCCACAAAAATTTAACTATAAAATTGAAATTTTTATATATATGTTTTTATAATTAATCCATCCATTGATTTACCAAAAATGGGCGTAGTCACATAACATACACGTTCACAATTTAAAAAAAAACCGTAGTCAGCGTAAAGCTGGACTTGCAAGCTGATTAGTATTAAACATTTGAATCGTGAATCAGCCACGCCCACCGTTTGCAAGTATATGTAGAGGTTGTTTAAGATTTGGCGTAAATGAAATTTAGTTTCTTTCCCTTTTTCTTTCTGCCATTTTCCATTCAATAGCAATGTAAACTGAGGATTTTTTAATCATTGCTGCACACACACAATACGGTTTCTTAGCAAAACTTTACTTTCTGTGCATGATTTTGTTTACAAACACTTGTCGTCGTGGCTGGCTGGGTCGGTCGTCTGACGCTGTGTCGTCCTCATTAAAACAATCAGCCAAAAGAATCGCTGTGTAAATGTGCATGAAAGTAAGTTTAGTTTAGTGTGGTAGTATTTGTAGTGGTAGTAGTGGCAATACTTGTGGTAATATTAGTTGATTCTGTGTTGTTGCTGTTATGTTTAACATATTAAACACTAGCATACGTACGTTTTCATTTTGTTCAGTAAGTCGAGGGAGCAAGTAAGAGGTAGGAAAGCTTTACAATTATTGCTTTGTGTGTATGTTGGTGTACATTTGTTGTGTGTTAGTTAATGACAGTTTTACTCTTTTTATCTACTTCTTTAAGCAGAAATAGGTTTGCTCTTCTCCTTTTCTTTAGACTCACTTAAGCAAAACAACAACATTGTTATTGTTGGTCTTTTTATGAAGCTTATACTACTCATACACATACATGCATATACATAATAAGCAAATGTTTTCATATATTGCTTCGGTGTTTAAAAACGTGCATTGAATAATTTTCTATAATGATGAATACAATGGAAATGTTGAATGGATAGCAGGTGTTAAAGACAATTGAAGCATATTCTTAGTTATCCTTAAAACATCACTCTTTCTTTTAATTTTTATTTTTTTTATTAATTATTGTTATCTGTTGTTATCTTTGCAATTATATAAAGGTTACTTTTATTATAATTTTATCCTTTGAGAATATAATCAAAAATTGGTACATTCCATACTGGCGTTGCCCATAAAAGTTCGATTATTTCTTTCTTTATAATCCATGTGATCTCAAATGAAAGAATTGGATGAGTAGAATGATTTAGGCTAATTAACTTTATATTATATCCAATATGGTGCCAGCTTGATGAATTTATCTCAATATTTCTTACAATTAATTCAATATGGCGTTCATATAAAAGGGCCTGATGAGTAGAATCTCATAGGCTATGTAAAGTCATTATATCAACCATCTTGAGATAGGTGTATACTTATTTTGTTCTCCTAACTCTTTGTAAATATACAAAATATATATGATCTTGATTGGAAGGAAATGCTGTCTAAATGTCCGTCTTTTTTGTTTGTAGTAAAAAATGAAGATATCGATTCTAAACTTGGCAGAAATATAACTAGTTTTTGTACACAGATTGATATTGAAATTAAGCCAAATCGATTGAAAGATAATCAGTGAGTTATATAAAGTATGAACTAAGTTTAATTTTTAGAGATTTTCAAACCTCCGCCCACAATGCTTCAGCTTCATTGCCTATAATAACTTTTATTTTAGTCCAGTAAGTATCAAAACTTTGGCTTAAGCCAAATATAACCTTTTTACTAACTTTACATTGAATCTGGCAGAAGTCACTATAAAACAGAAGTATTTTATCCTCTCACTAGTCCATTTGGAGGCCCCAGGGATTTTTCAAAGTATATAAATTCTTCAAAGTATACAATTTTTGAGTTGGTCTAGACATTTCTGTGTGTCCGTCTGCTATTGGCACTCTTAAGATCGTAAATTTTTAATAGATATTGAGTTCTTACACAGACACTTTTAGTGTCTGCCTGTAGACGGTTACTTAATTTGAATAAAATCGTTGAAGAACCACGCCCACAATCGACCAAAGTCTATGTACCTGCCATAAAAATATATATCTATAAAGTGAAAATTTAGTACGCCTTTTTTGCAATCATCAAAGCATCATCCATTGATCTACCAAAAATGGGTATGGTTGGATTACAAAAACGCCCATAATCGACAAAAATTTATTTATTTGCCACAAAAATTTATCTATAAAGTTGAAATTTGTTATATACTCGTATATAATTATACCATTCAAGGATTGGCAAAAACGCAAATGGGCGAAAAATGGGCGTGGTCAGATAACAGATATACTCATCATTTACAAAAAACTGCCACTTCCAGCATTTTTATGTAGATTTGGAGGGCATTTAAGATTTGGCCAAATTTAGCTTTTTTATTCAACTTGTTCATGCTTTTAATATGTACCAACAACAAAAACATTTCTTTCGTTTAAATAAATATAAGCGCCACTAAGCGTTGTTATCATCAATACGTTAATACGATAAGTATGTATTTATAACAATTATATAGCGTCTGTTATGAATGGCTGTCTCTGCTCTCATATATACATATACATATGTGCTTAGTTGAAATTATCACACTCATTATACTGTATGCATGCACATGCATACGCTTATAATTATAGTAAGCGCTTAAATCCGAATGTAACGGATCGATCTGTGAAAGGCATAAATGTTCAATGACGGCTTATAATTATTTATGATATTATATTGGCCTGTGTATTGCTTATGATGTTATCGATTTAAATAACAAAATGATGATGATGATTATTATTATTATTATTATTAATTATTATGTGACCCAATAGAATTTGAACAAAATTTGAGTAATTCACAATCATGTTGTTGGTGATGACCGAACTCATTTTATAAAATATAAATCTTTTGCACAATTAATGCAATTGCTGTATTAAGAGAAACAATAATAATAACAACAACAACAACAACAACAACAAATAAACAAACAAACAAACAAACAAGTTTACAAAATATTTGTAATAATGCGAAATGGAGAAATGAAAAATGAAAATGAAAATGAAATAATGGCACACCTGACCACTCAGCCTTGAAGTAAAAGTCTATTTATTTATTTGTATTAATTGTGAAAATGTGTTATGTGTATTATGGTCATAAAGTTAGATGATTATCCAATATAAACAATCATGTAAACATACAAGCCATGGTTTAGCACATTAATGCAAATGCTTTCACTAAACTATTAAATTATTAAAATATTTTTGAACGGGATTATCATCATTATACCCGGCGCCACTTATGGCAAAGGGTATATTAAGTTTGTGCGGTTGTTTGTATCTTGCAAACGGTTAAAGAAATAACGAGTTTTTACTTTATCGATCAATTTAGAATCAAAAACTGAATTATTATAACTATGTCCGTCTGTCTGTGTTGTGTTTAATATAAAGGTTTTGGTCACAGTTTTTAAAATATTTTGATGAAATTTGGTACAACAGTGTGTCTTGATACAAAGATGTTCACTATTGAAAATGGTTCAAATTGGACTATTTTTAGAACCTCTTCTCATATAACGTCTTCATTTTAAATCATTCTTTATATGGCAAATAATTGCAATTATTAATATTTTTTGGTAATATTTGGTAAAGAATTGGCATAATATTTGGCTGTGCCATTTTTGGACTCGATCGGTTTAATTTTAGAACCCCGTTCCATATAATGATATTTTACGAAGTGATTTACATGGCAATACCTCACGTTTACTGATACAATTTGCAACTAAATGTAGCAAAATGTGTAATGTAATGGGAAAAAATATTTTCATTAATTAAATGTAATCAAATTTTTATACAAAAACTATTAAATAAAACTTTCTTATCGAAATTTCATATAATAAAATAGCTATAAATTATTAAAAAATACAATTTAATATAAGACTTAAGGCTTATTATAAAAATAATAAATAATTGTAATGCTTTTATATATACTAAATAATTGCTAATTAAAGGAACGTTTTAGAGTTTTTATATAAATAAAAGTCTGGTATAATAGTATGAATGTAAGGGAGGGAATGATAAGTCTTTATGAGGTTCAGGTCAAAGCTTGAATGTCTACTAACTTAAGATGGTAAAATAGATTTTTGAACTAGTAAAGATGGTGGAGATATTGACTTAGCTATAAAGCGTAACTTTTACACATTTTCCTTCTACTTTAAAAAACTACCACAGTAACCAAGTATATCCATTAAACTTTTATAATGGGCGTGGCTAATCGTTTTTATATAATAATAGCTTCAAATATTTCACTGTTTATCTTTTCAAAGCTTATTTAGCAGTTTCATTGCACTAAAGGTCTGTCCTCTAGTCGTTTTAGACTTTTTATATTTTGCGCCATTTTTTATCGGCTAAAGATGAATGCATTTTTTATTATATCGATCGATTCAGAATCACTTTGTGAATTCATATAAGCATGTCCGTATGTCCATCTCCTTGTTATGAGTCCATCTAAATTGAAGCGCAACATTTTGGTCATATTTTTGAAGATATTTTAATGAAATTTGGTCCAAAGATATGCATTATTGAAAAATTGACTCCTTTTTCAGAACATATTAACATTTGATTCAATATCAAATTATGTACAGAATCTGCTTTTCTTAAGTTTAAACTTAATTTTTCCCACTGGGAAAATGTTTTCTATACGGAGAAAAACTATATAGTTAATTTAATTTTTACAGATAAGTAGATTTTTGTTGCTTGTAAGCGTGGCTCTTGATCAATTTTGCCTAAATGAAATATCTAAGTGCCTAAACTAAAAGTGTGTTTGTACAAAATTTCACTTCAATATTTCAAACTTTATGATTGATAAACACATACAACACATACATACAGTGGATGGACGAAATATCGTGTATATGCCAGGTGTTCATATTATTTTGTCCACCTTCTATATCTTAAATCGACTCAGTTTTTGATGCTGTAGAGTCTATGAGTTTTGAAATAAAACGGAATAACAAAACATACTAGGTTTGTTATTTCGTTCCAATTTATGTGTAGGGTATAAAAAAGATGATGGTGATGTTTACTTGCTAGCAATCAACCGAACAACCAAAACGAAAGACAATCAATTTATTCACTGTTAATAATAAAACAGATTCATTCAATTGTTTGTTTGCATCTCTTTGTTATATTCTTATGTTTATGTAAACAGAAAAAAAAGTATAATAAAAAAAAACATATCAACAAATACAGAAAAATAAACAGGGTGAGATATAGATACAGCTAAGCCTTCACTTTCATCTCTGATTAATTCTACTCAAAAATTTTGCGCAAATGAAAACCGTACAATTCCAGAATACAACTGACATTTAGAAGAAATATGTTCGTGCAATGTTTTCATAGGTCTTGTACGATCGTGTTAAAGTGTGTGATTTAAGGTTATGTAAATGAATCGTGTAAATTGAAGATACACATATGTATTTGGTGCATAGAATTCATGTCCCACTCATATTACAAAACATTACATTATCTATCTATGTATGTATGTATGTATGTATGTATATTTTTATTTATAAATATTTATAGAAAACAAAACAAATTTTTCGTTACAAAGTGAAAATCGAGTCAAGGTCATTTCATTATGTTGTAGTAATGTTTACATAACGGTACATACATATGTAACATATATCGCATATGAATCCTATGCTCTCTCTTTATATAACACAAACACTAAAAATATCATTATAAGTGTATTTTTCATGTGTCCACACCCTTTCACTCTGCCCTGTACATTGTTCGAATTAATATTTTTACACTTTTGCAAAAAAAAAAATCGCTTGTATCCGATTTTATAGTAATCGTAATATGACTGGATTTCACATTTTTGCTATAATTAGTTAAATTGAGTTGTATTATATAAATGTGTTCATACTTGACATTCTCACGGTCGTAAATTTTAACATATTGAAATTTCTAGTTTCTGCTTGCTATTTAAAATAAGCAAAATCGATCAAAAGCCACGCCCACAATCGAAAAAAAGGTATTGATCTATAATAAAAATTGAAATTTGGTACATATTTTTATAAATTAACCATTCATCGATGTTGCAAAAAAATGGGCGTGATTGGGTATTAGGCAGGCCCACAATATGCAAAAATATACCACAAAAATGGAACTACAAAAGTTGAAATTTTGTATACAAATATTTATAATTACCCCAACCAATGCACATAAGTGCCAAAAGTGGGCGTGGTTGAATAACAGACACGCCCATAATCGACAGAAATCTAATTATTTGCCAGAAAAATGAACATATGAAGTTAGAATTTGGTACAAATATTTACACGAAATATCGATTAACTAAAAATGGGCGTGGTCGGATAACAGACACTCTCACAGTTTACGAAAAATCATATTCACTATAAAACTCAACTTTCAAACTGATGTATATCCTATACACTATTAGAGGGCGTAATCATATATTTGCCACGCCTACCATTTCTGTGTAGTTGTGGATTTAATCTAAGACAAATTTAGTTTTTATACATGTTTTAAAATATAATGTTATGTGGTAAGGTATCCTAAACATAGATCCATTTTCAATAGTGACCGTTCTTGACGCAAAAAACATCCTTGTATAAAATTTCATTAATAAATATTTAAAATTACGATCTGTAGGTTGATTAAAAGAAAACTATGGACGGAAACGGATATAGATAAATTGATACAGATGTTGATCCTAACCGAAACAATATAATTAAAAAAGGGTGTAGCCTTTGCATTTTAGGTGTTACAAACATCCACACAAATACCCTTGCATCAATTTTGTGGTGTAGGGTACAAAAAGATAAAAACATTTATACAAAGCAGCAGAACAAGAAGCAAAAATTTATGAAATTTCAGCAAAACAACCAAAATTGCACACACACTGACAACTATTTATACAAGAAGTGCTCTGCTCTCACCACAGCAACGTATTTTTCTGTGTGTTTATGCAACACCCACTAATGTTGAAATAATGAAATTTTCATTTTCCTCTTAAAAAAGTAAATTATGGTGTTGTTGTTATTATTGTGATGGTGGTAGAGTGTTGGGTAGGGTTTGTATATAAATTTTAAGCTGCAATCAAAAACATAGCCATACAGTGCAATGATGCAACAATTGTGCGGTTGCAGTGAGACAATGTCGAGCGTTTATCAGCATAAAGCGGTTTTATTAACGCTAGATTTTGCTAGAATAATGGATGGCTTGCATATATTGTATACTTGAGTTTGAATGTGTATGACGGCGTGCTTAATATCAGATCACAAGTTCTTCATCGTTGTTGTTTGCTTTGTGCTGCCATTGCTGTATATATGCATGTGTTTGTGTTTATGTTAATGTCAATGTGTGTTAAAAGTTCAAGGTCATGTAACGGTGTATATATATTGTTATTGTTGTTGTTGTTTTTTTTCTTTTTAATTTTTCTTCTCTCTAAGATCTGTAAGACTGGTTCTTTTTGCAAAACTGGATTTTCATATATGAATGGAAAATAAGAAACAAAGCATTGACCAAAATGTGACACAATATATATAAATATGTAGAATGACACTGATGCAAATTAGTTAAAGTTTAGGCAATAACAAGTAGAGATAAAAAAAGAAAAAGATAATCAACTAATAAGCTATTAGTGACTGTAATAACACTTTCAAGTAGCGTGATGTACTTGTGTGCATATGTATATAAATGATATTATGGAAATAAGTCTTTGTTTGATGACAATAGCAAAAGCAGCAAAACAAAGAACAAAGAACTGATAATATTTTTCAACACTGTCATCCAGTGTCAAACATTACCTTTATAAAGATATTATTTAATATCAACTAAAGATAACTTTTTATACCCACCATTGTATTCATTATTAAATTTAATGAGAATTGTTCCACATTACACATGGAAATGGAAAAATTTTATTTAAAAATTTTTAATGAACTTCTATTATTGTCATTAGTAAAACTTTTAGATTTGAGAGTGAATTGCATGGTTCATGTCATTTCAAACAAACTTGGTCTTTGTCGCTAGGCTTCTATTTAAAATGTTGAAAATTCATTTAAAACCGCACACACACATGAATAGTTGATAAAAATCTCTCACAAATACAAAAATACAAATACGAGAATAAAATGTTAATATATACTGCTTTTTTTTACTCTATCTCTTGGTATTTTGTAAATAAGTAAGATGAGATAACAGATACGCACACGATTAGAATAAATCACTTTTTTTTTAGTGGTTTTTTATTTTCGAATTGATGTGTAACATATGCTTTAATGGTGGTTAAAAGAACATGTAATTGTATACGTGTTGAACCTATAATTTAATAATAAAATGTGGAAAGTATCCTAGTAAGTCTCATACTGCTAACTATATACTATACTATCCACATACGATAAAGGGTGCCTTAAGCTTACCTTATGCAATACGAAGAAGGATGGGACAATAGTAGTATATACAGTAGCGAACATAGAAATAGTGGGTGTGGCAGATATAAGATTACGCACTCTAATAATATATGTATTTTATATTAACTTCCAAGTCAAGTTTTATGCTGAATATGTTTTTTTTTTTTAATTGTAAGTGTGTCTGTTATCCAATTAGACCCATTTTTGCCAAATCGATGATTGGTATAAATATGTGTAAATGTACAAAATTTCAACTTAATGGCTCAATTTTTGTGGCAAACAAATAGATTTTTGTCCATTGTGGGCGTGGCTCTTGATCGATTTTGCCTAATTTATATTGAAATGTGAGAGTTGGAAGTTCATGTGCAAAATTTCAGCACAATATTTCAAAATTTGCAACCGTGAATGTACCCAAAACAGACGGAAACACGGACACCCGGACATACATGTCTACATTGCTTTAGTTTTTCAGGCTGATAAAAAAATATATCAACTTTTTAGGATTTCTGACGCCGCCTTGCAAATAAAATCTCATTATTTTATGTGGAGGGTATAAAAATGAAATTTTTTTAACACATGAAATCAAATATGGGCATGATCGCATAAAGGCTACAAGTATGAAGAGCATAATAATATTCTTTCATATTAATAACTTTTAAATTTAACACGATGCGGTTCTATATTGTAGTGATTACCAAAATATTGTTTTAAAAATGTTTAAAATTGTCCATCTTTCTGTCCTATTTGGTTAGTTTCTTTAAAACATTTACTCAAGACACAAATTCTTTTTTTTTTTTTTTTGTAATATTTATAATTGTGAAATTTCAGGATTGAAAAACGAATTTTCCTCTATTAAGTGGCATTTCAACTTTTTATAAATTCTGATAATTACTAAACAATAATTTATACATATGTTCGCGTCACAATGTATGTATTGCCCCGAATTTTTAATGGCGTTTATTTATTTATTTATTAAAATGGAAAATTTTTGTGCGTTTCATACATACAGTCGTACACGAAAGTATTGTTGTGCAATAATAAATTTTTTCCATAATGAAAGGGAAGGGCTGAGTAATAACATAAGTGAATAAGTGTTAAAAATCTGTGAACTAATTCAAAATATCTTTTGAATAATTTCACTGGGTTTTGAAGGTATATATTTTATGTGTAAAATGCCATTTGAAGCCACAGTGGGATTACGTTGCTACTTCATATTAAATTTAAAACAAGTAAAAATTTTATAGTCGGTCAAGCGTGATCATTTAGTACCCTACACCACTTAGTTCCTTAAATTATGCTCTATAAATAGTTTAGTTGCGTCCTATAAATGTTTTCGTGAATTGTTGTTATATGAGAAGGGGTTCTAAAAATGGTCCGATCGGATCCAAATTTGACACAGCCAATTATGAAGCTAATTAACTACTCTTCTTAAATGTTGTCAAAAAATAATAAGAATTGCGATTTTTTGCCATGTAAAGTCATCCCTTATAATAAGACTTTATATGGGAAGGAGTTATAAAAATGATTCGATTCAGTCCATTTTCAATAAAGTTCCTTTTGGAGCCAAAACTTGTCTTTATATCAGATTTTATTAAAATATCTCAAAAAATACGACCAGTAGCTAGCGCATAAATTTACATGGATAGACGGACGGACATGGTTGAATCGATTTAGATTGATTCTGAATCGCTCGGTAGAATTATAAGTGGGTGTGGCATTAGCCATTTAGGAATCACAATCATCCGCATATACTTAATATACCCTTTGACGCAAGTGGTGCAGGGTATAATTAGTTTTAAGGAATTTTTTAAAACTTTTTATTACATTTTGTGAAACATTATTGTAAACATTTTGACTTAGTAAAAATTTTTAGCATTTAGCCATTTCGGTGTTTTATTACTTTCTTCTCCGACTGTATCTCATAAAATATGTATGTGTAGGTATGTAGGTATGTATTTACAGCTATATGGATACAAAAAAAAAAAAAATATATGTAAAATTGCAAAAGCTTTGGGGGCTTGTTGTTGCTGCTAAAAAATATGTATATAAAATTTATATTCAAAAACATATGTAAACGTTTGTTGCCCTAATTTTATCGTTTTGCTTTAAACAATTTTTATCGTGTGTACTATATTATTATTAATTTTTTTGTTTTTCCTTTTATTTCGTGTGTGTGCCTTTACATTTTCCATCACGTAATTTTTGTGCGGTGTGCGTTGTGTGTGGGGCTGCTTGTGTGTATGTCAGGATGTACCAATTAAACGTACCGATTCATCGCAGTGGTGGGAATTATTTGATACAAATACGCAGCGTTTCTATTACTATAATGCGGCTTCACAAAAGACTGTCTGGCATCGGCCGACCAAGTGTGACATCATACCGTTGGCGAAACTGCA
Source organism: Crataerina pallida (assembly GCA_949710015.1). Classification (NCBI taxonomy): domain Eukaryota; kingdom Metazoa; phylum Arthropoda; class Insecta; order Diptera; family Hippoboscidae; genus Crataerina; species Crataerina pallida. The sequence continues at coordinate 27,064,821 of OX453290.1, read as the reverse complement.
AACACTCAAACAAAACACAGACCCGAGTGATCGACGTGAAAGCTGCACGCAGACACAGCTGCCCTATCGACAGCAGCCACCACAGCGCCAGCAATCATCTCAACATTCGTCGCCTTCTATGCCGAAAATACGCACGACACTACAGCGCAGTAGCGGCAGTGGTAGTGGCAGTTGCGGTGGGGGCAGTAGTTCACATCATTTAACGCCTACAAATACGGCGGGTAGTGGTGGCAGTGGCGGCAGCAGTATTGGAGGTCTCAATAAACGCAGCAGTGCCGGTTTGCCTTTGCATGCCAGTTCTGAGGAAAAACTTGCAAGCGACATGTTATCCAGTCCACGTGGGCGACAGAGTTACCGGTAAGTTGCATGTTGTTGGTGTTGAAGTAAACTCTTAAAAACAACTTTAGAGCGTATAAAATAATTAGTAAATAGGGTAAAAAACTTGCAAGATTCCAGTAGTAGGTTGTTAAGTTACTTTTCACTATTCCAACAATCCTAATTTTTATTGTTTATTAAAGATATATAGAAACGGTGCTTTGTAAATATTTGAGCATGCCCAACTTCGAATAATAAGCTTGGGGTGGATAATCTTAACGCGACTTATTACTGATACTAGCAGGACTATAATTAAACTCGATGGCTCAGCCTTAGACAGTAATTAGATGTCGTGCTATTGAACCAAATAAGATATTTCCTATAAAATTTTCAATAAAATTATACATCTTAAGGCAAGGCATAAGAGTGAATAGGAAAACATTCCATCCATTTGAATTATGAACAAGTAAAATAGCTTCATTTGACTTGGACCAAATCTGCGATATTATATACTAAACTTATAATGTACATGGACATGGCATACGCAATGGGATCCTCTTTTCAAGACGATTAAAGTGAAATAAAGAAATTTTAGCTTACATATCTCAAATTGAACGGCTGTAAGGATTTTAACAATGGACAGACAGACGGATGAGTATGTTTGTAGAGATTGAATGAGATTTTAATGCTGATCATGAAAATATAACTTTGGTAGGGTCTCTGAAATTTACTTATTATACCCATCACCTTAAGTTCCAAGATATAATCAGTTTGTCAAAACCTGGAAAAAGCATCAGAGATCCGACCAAAAATATAAATTTTGAAATTGTGAACCGCTAAGCAAAGCTATCTGTTTATTTATCTGCCGCTAAAGTTGACAAATTAACTTCATATTTGGCAGATATTTTCAGGTTGTTTTCATAGACAGGTGGACATTGAAATTAAACAAAATTCAACGGTGGTCGCATCTAACATAAAAGCTGAAATAAGTAAAGTTTCTTAGAAATTGTTTAGCGGTTTCTCTTTTAAGTATTTCATTAAGCATCATTGCCCGACATAAGCCTCAAAATTTGGAGTATCCGATACCAAATATAACTCCACATAAGATGGAGGGTACACTATGTTTGTTATTCCAATTTCAATGTCCAGAGGAACGCGTCAAAGATCCTACAATGTACATATATTTTTGATCAGTACCAAAAACTGGGTAGATTTAGAGATGTCTGGTCCGTCCGCATGTATGTTTGTTGTTGGCACTCTCATAATCGAAAATTTTGATACGTAATACATACAATATTAGATGGCGGAATATGTCACGCCTACGATTTTGTTTTTTTTACTTGTTTTACTTTAATGCTTTAGGACGATTCAAGATTTGGTCGAAGGCAAATGAACCTTTTTTTACAATACTTATTTGGTAATAGTAGTAGTAGCAGTAGTAGTAGTAATATACGCCCACTATAATGAGAGACAGCTAATTCTGTCATTTCCATTTAATTATAGGAACTTGTAACAATGCCTCACATGGCAGTAATGTATATAAAATATATTCATACGTACATTTAATGTCACTTGTATGTGTGCTTAGAAGATTCATTATTCATTGTGTTCTTGTGTTCTTGTATTCTTCTTTTTCCATCTTTTCGTTGGGATCTATTCGGTATTCAGTATTGGTGCTGGTGATTCATCACGTTCCATGGATATGCAACAATTCTCCTCGTCATCAAGACGATCACAAGGTATTTCTTACACACACACATACACATATTTTATGGTATATATTTTATTTGCTTGCATGTATGATTTTTATATAATTTATACATATATACATACGGTTAATGTGTGTGAGTGCATGTATTACAAGCATTACGTAAATTCTTGCTAAAATGCTTCAACTTTTGAAAGTTTTCTTACTTTTTATTCATTTGCTTATATATGGTGCACGCACGAAAAATGTGCGCAAAATATTTGTGGATAAAAATATGTGGTAAAATTTTTAATAATACACTCTGCTACACATATATTTTATGCGAGTATTTATGTATTTACAGTACACACATGTAAAACATTTCGCACTATGTACGCAAATGCGCCAATTGTGGGAAAGGGTATGTTAAGATTGTGCTGTTGTTTGTAATCCCACACTAACCTACAATTATATCGATCGTTTCAGGATCAAAATCTAAATCGATTTAACCATGTCCGTCTGTCTGTCCATAAAACTGTGCGCAAGCGATCTACAGATCGCATTTTTTTGAGATATTTTAATAAAATTTGATACAAGTACATATATTGGTCTAAAGAGGAATTCCATTGAAAATGGATCGAATTGGACCTAGTATAAAAATTTCTTTATATAGCAAAAATTCGTAATTATTAATATTTTTTAACAAAATTTGGTTAAGAATAGTTAATTGGCTTAATAATTGGCTGTGCAAAATTTGGAGCTGATCGGACCATTTTTAGAATAGTATTTCATGACGTGGCTTATATGGCAATGCCTCGCGTTTGCTGACACAACGAAATAATTTATAATACGAAGTGCTGTAGGGTGTTAAATGGTTACTTGTTATATTTGAATATCAAATTAATTTCTATTTATGCAAACGTGGACACATTTTTGCAGCCTCCACATTAGAGGGGGCGGGTATACTAGATTTGTCAGTCAGTCCGTTTTTAACAAACGGAAAGAAACAAGTTCACAAACTCCAAGAGGCTGAAAATTGTGGGCTTTGAAGAACCATCACTATTTCCAATTCACAATAAACTCTTAGTAGGTTACGTTTGCAATGTTTAGGGTAATAAGAAGGGACGCAATTCTATTTATGACCTACCTATAGTTTACATATTAATGTGGAGTGTATCCCAGATTTGACTTAAGCCAAATCTAACGTTATTACTTATATCATTTATTGTAGTTGTTTCATATGTTTCATGTTTGCTTGTAGCCAGACAGACTGACTTTCTCATTTTTGTATTCCCAATTGCAGTTAATGGTTTAAATAAACAATTTTAAGGTTAATTTAAATAGATAGTAGAGCAGTAAGTTGTAATTTATCAAAATAAAACAAGCTTGGGCCAAATTTTGCTTACCCTCCACAATATACATAATCCGCGGATGCGCTATTTAGATAATGGCGCCCTGTTTAAATGACTATTTTAGCTCAATGATGTACGAGAGAATAATTTGTGGGCGTATCTGTAATTTGGGTCCATCTTTTTTCAATGCATCTATAAATGAAAACAGGTTTTTCAATAAGTACATTCGGCGCTTTAAATGATTGAGTTTATTTGATCTTGTGAGGGTGCAAGCCAAGATCTTTAAGCAAAATTCGCCACAATGTGATTTGAGACATTCCCAATTCCAATTTTTGTGTACGGTACGGATTTGTTTCATTTTGAACTAAAACACTTACGGCTACAATATTTTCGATACTTCAACCAATACGTTATGTCGCTGACACAGGAATATTTTGACTATAATTTACCTATTATAGCATGCACACCCTATCTGGAGGGATGATTATTATGACCGAAAATTGGAGAAAGCGTAAACACGATCACAGACTCATAATTTCGTTAGTAATTTTTAATAATTTTCAAATGTTGCTCGGTTGTGAACTTCATCAGGATAAATATGTTAATCTTGACTAGTGGTTTGACATTGACAGATCATGAAAAACGTTCAAGGGTGTGGCTGTATTAAAATTCAAAACTGTTATGTCCCTATTGGTAAATCCTATATGAGTACAAATAGCAACTTTTTAGCTTTATTTTTAAGGTCGTGAGTTGTTGTTGTCAATTGTGAACACGACATGCAAAAACTTCCAACTTCCATCAAAAACATTTACTTCTTGATGAGAAGCCTCCTTCTCGTAGTTTCAAACGGAATAACAAATTTAGTATATCTAAGGTGAAGAATTTAATAATAAAAATACGCGGCCTTAGAATGCGTGCAAGCAATTGGTGCATAACATTGCATACGCTTCCTACATATCATTTAAGTAGTTACATGACTTTTATTTTCAATACTTTTTTTTCAGAGTCTTGCAATCATTATAAGGAGTCGGGAAAATCCAGTGATTCTAGTATATCCAGTATGCATGGATATCGACGCTTCAATGATGAACACGTTACCGGTAATAGCGGCAGTCCTGGTATGGGTTCCATTAGTGATAGCTTACGTGTCGGTTCGTTGCAAAAACATCGCAGCCGTAAGGAGGGTTCAGGTAGCAGGTAAAACATTGTTACGGTCACACTTGACTGATCTTCAACTGATTGGTATGAATATTTAGTTTCGATATAATGCCAGACAGTCTGGGTGTACACAATATGTCACATGATCGGCAATTGATGGCCTCACATCGTCATCATATCAGTACAGATATAGGCTCGCCGGGCTTACACAATACGCCACAGCTGAAGAAGAAAATATCACCAGACTCTGATGTACAATATCAACATCATCCTCAGCGTTATCCGCTTGTACAAACACATGCTCCGTACAATGTTCAACAGAGTTGTGGTGGAGCGGTTAATAAATTATCACGTCAGGGTGTCGAGTTTGGCGGTATTATGGGTGAGTTGCGATTGTGAAGTTGAAGTTATCCTTCAGGGACTTGACTGTATTGTTTGTTCCCTTTTTTTTTACGTAAAGATCGTGATCGAGATCGAGATTTTAAAGTAGCTTTGGCTCGCTCTGGTAGTTTTATGTCTTCGTCCATCAGTCCAATATCGCCCGGTCATCATAGTAAATCCTATCGCAAGTCAGCTACAGAGTCCAATGGAACCGTTTTAGTAGTTAGTGCTAGTAGTTCAACAGGAAACGGTGCTAACGGGGGCGAAGCAGCCAGTGACGATTCTATGCACGAAAAATACTTCAAATCCGTGGATGGGACACCGCTAACAAAACGTCGGCACACCACCGCCGCCAAGTGTTCTAGCGGTGCGGCTAGTGCGACTAGTAGTGGACATGGCACTGGCGGTAGTGCTGGCAGCAATATGAAGCACTCCAGCGATTCATCACCTCAGAGTCCCATAAGTCCTCATAACAACAAAAACAAAACAATCAAAGGTATTTCCAATATGTTGAATGAGCGGAGTAGCCGTAATGGTGGTGGTGGTAGTCCAACAGTTCTGCTACATTCACCGGGAGCACATTCCAGCTGTTCAGGCTCAGCTGTTCAGCCATCTACTTCAAATACATCATCTAGTCATGTGATTCATTGCAAACCAGATTCGTCGAGTAGTTTGGAATTATTAAACTTGGACCGTCTGTCACTGACGGGTGGAGGTGGTGGTGGTAGGGTTATTGGAGAAATTGGCTGTAAGCCATCATCACCTCATTTAAGTGACATAACCACCGCCGGGGTAATATCGACACCAAATAATATCGTTTCACGAAACTTTCCCTCATCAGATAATATCGGCATGCTGACGCATTCATCAAGGAGTTCTAATGATTCTTGTGGCCGTAAATCTAAATTATCCGGCAGCGGTTCGTGGTCTCAGCAACAACAGCAGCAGCAACAACAACAACAAGAGCAGAATATTAGTCTCCAGCAAGCGGAAGTACGAAACTCACAAGAAAACCGAACAAAACGGCATAATATGGCCAGTTTGGTAAACATTTTTAATTACAGTTAATAAATATTAAACATTTGTATTATTAACGGTATTTTATTTGTATCAAAATTATAGGATAAAACCCATCGCCACTCGAATGAGTATTATACGGAAGACCGAAGGGAGATGCGGAAGATGCGAGATCGACATCATTTATATCCGGATAGCAGTGATGCTGAATATGATAATGGCAATATATCGCCCTTATACAGTAACTGGGATACAGTAAGTTTGTTATTGTTTGGAACTCGTTTAAGATTTTTAAGAAACTTGCTTCAAGCAGGAAATGCAAGAGCATTTGTTGCCTTTGAAACACTACATATTGGAACAAGCCAAGCTGTCGGGTCGTTATTTATTCGGTGATCCCATCGACTCGGATTCGTATCACTCGGATAGCCAATCGGAGCATTCGTTGTCGGGCCATGAACCGGACAATGAAGATTCGGATGGCGGTTCGGAAACACACGGCGGTGGCGGTTACTTGGAGCACAACTACGGTATGATTGAAGACTATGCTAATATGGGTGACAGTGTTTCCTATTACGCCTATCAGTATCCGCCATTTGATCCCTCAGCTAGAGAAGATATGTACGTGTTGTAGTCAATTTTTTTTGGTATTTGAAAAAGTGAAAATATTAATAATTTTATTTTCCATATAGTTCCGATAATGTGGAGGCGGTACTTGAGGGTGTGGGACCAACTACAGAGGGATCCTTCCAAAGGAGCAATAAAAAGCCGCATTATAAAATCTCGTTTTATGATAATGCCCCAACTACGACAAAGTCTGTTACCACATGTACCGTAACTACGCCCAGTGGAGGCCATCAGCTCACTCAAATGTACACGAATACACCACCACCACCACCATCATCTGGCCATCATTCCCATCACAATTCCAGCCATCAACATAAACAACAAAAGCAACAACAACACTTGCATGTCGAGATTGACAAGCCGCAAAAGCAATCACAAACGTTACCCTCCCCCAACCGCCAAATATCTCGCATAGCACAAAATTCTACACCCGAAAGCAATAGTGGTGGCGGTAATGGTGTGGGTACAATCGGAATAAGTGGTCGCTTACCTATGCCGCCTCCGCCCTATACCAAAGATGAAACTCACAATCGGAATAATAGTGGTGGTGGTGGTGGCGGTGGCCTGCTACGACGTCCCTTGCCGCCTCCGAATCTGAAACCAACCATACAAAAAATATTTCCACCTGCCAAGCATGCTCCTCCTCCTACTAGCATTGGCGGCAACGGTGTAGGTTATTCCACCCTCGCTTGTATGAAAGAATGTGATATTGAGAAATTTGCCGCAGATAATCTGAATCTGCACTCCAAGGGCATATTTCGTAAGAAGGTAAAAATTGTATACAATGATTATAAATATCTTGTTACAGGATTTTTAAATTGACACATAAATGGATTTTTAATAATGTCCATATAAAAAGGATGGTATACTAGGTTTGTCCACGCCTACAAGAACATGTCAGCGACCTTAACAAAGTATACATACTATTGATCAGTGCTATAAATTAAGTCGATTAGATTTATGTGTCCGTAAGTCCGTCTTCTGTGGGCACTCTCAGTCGCAATACTTGAACTATTGAGGTTAAATTTTGTACATTTTGCGAAACTTGAAATTGAACTTGTAAGCTGATATGTAAATCATACACTATTAGAGAGATAGAATCATGTACCTGCCACACCCACCCACTGTTTTCAGTACATGTTAAGGGGAATTAAAAATTTGACTTGAGCCAAATCTATTTATTTTCTTCAATCAGAAATGGTGTAGAGAGAGAGCTGGTCAATATATTTAAGTTTCTTTATTTTTTCTTTCTTGTTATGCAGTCTTCCATACGGGATATGTTAAGTTGGACTTCGGAGGCGATAAGTCGTCCAATGTTGGCATTATCACGTGATAAAAATGATAAGAAAACTGCCATCGAGCTGTTTAAATTGGTGCAAATTTACATGGGTGATCGTAAAGCCCGAGCGGGCATGAGCTTAAATTCTGTTGCCATTGACATTATAACAGCAGCATTGCCACAACAACAGTATGTTTATTCAATGTTTATATATAAAGTAGAAGTTTTATGTATTATGATTAATTTGTTACAGATTACGTGACGAACTTTACGTGCAATTGTGTCGTCAAACTACGGAAAATCCGAAACGAGAATCCTTGATACGGGGCTGGGAATTAATGGCCATTTGTTTATCGTTTGTGCCACCGTCACCCACTTTTCAACCTACCCTGTTAAAGTAAACGCTTTGAGCTGGAATTTGTTTTTTTATTAATGTTTTCTTTATATCTGTATTAGTTATGTTAATCGTCATCGTGATCCAACTTTTGCTACAACATTTCCAGAGGTGGGCAAATGGCCCATTCATGTACAGATATCACATTATGCCACTGTATGCTGTAGGCGTCTGGAACGTATCGGCACAAATGGTCGCCGACAGGCGAAAAAGCCCAGCGAAGATGAGGTGGAGCAGGCCAGGGTACATAAATGATTACATTCCTCACATGGAATTATATGATTTAACATAATTTCTAAAACATTTCAGAATCAAATTTTACGAAAGAGTATGTTTGGCAACACGTTGGCCGAGGTTATGGACTTGCAAAGAGATAAATTCCACTTTCGTAAATTACCTTGGATTCAAACCACATTATCTGAACATGTTAGTTTAATAACTATTTTGTCGTATTGATGCCATAGTTGTAATATTTTCAATTTTTAAGGTTCTTCTGTTGAATGGCAAACAGACTGAAGGCATTTTTCGTGTGTCGGCTGATGTTGATGAGGTTAACTGTCTCAAGAATCGCTTAGATCGGTGGGAAGTTCCTGATTACAAAAATACTATGGGTAAGCGAGAGCCCAAGTTTCAAAATAAACTCAAAAAGTATTTTCTTATATGTTCGTTTTCAATTCTAGATGCTCATGCTCCTGCTAGTCTTTTGAAATTGTGGTATCGTGAACTGTACGATCCCCTTATACCTGATGAATTATATGAGGAGTGTGTGAATACCGATGAGGCAGAAAAGGCCAAAGCTATTGTTAGTAAATTGCCTGAATTAAATAAATTGGTAAGTGGGACAATTAAAGTATTTTGTATAATTGGAAGCTGTTCCCTAGCTCTACTCAAAAAGGGAAATTTCTTTGAAACGAATAGCTTATGATGGAGCTTGATTTTTTGTTTATTTTTACTTACCCAACAAGTTTTTCTTCTGCGCTATAATTGACACTTTTTTAGGTTTTAACTTATCTGATACATTTTCTGCAACAATTTTCTCATCCGGATGTGGTCAGTGCTACTAAAATGGATTCATCTAATTTAGCGATGGTTTTTGCACCGAATTGTTTACGCTGTACCTCTAATGATCCCAAAGTAATATTGGAGAATGCCCGTAAAGAAATGTCGTTTATGCGAACACTGATACAACACATGGACACAACACACATAGTCAATGTAGTGTAAGGATCTTTCTCTCTCTCTCTTCCTCTCTATCTTTTACTATTTAATAAATTTTTTTTTAATATTCATAAAAATAAAAAGTGAAAATGTAAAATGGGAAAATAAGCTGAAAGCCAAAAAATTGAAAAAAACTGGTGTCATATATGTGGAAAAAAAAAGAAGTAAAAAACTAAATTTGGTTTAGGCCAAATTTTGAATACTCTTCACATCTACATTGAAATTGTGGGCGTGGCAGGTACATAATTACGCCCTCTAAGAATATGTGTATAACGTATTAACTTCCATGTTAAGTTTCATGCTGAATACGGTTTTTTTTTTCGTTAAATTATGAACGTATCTGTTATGCAACCACGCCCATTTTTGCCACATCGTTATAGATGTGCATACCAAATTCATAGTTCAAGTATATAGATAAATTTTTGTAACAGATATATAGATCTTTGTCCATTATAAGAGTGTTATCCGATTACGCACATTTTTGGCACATCAATAAATAGAATAATTAAAAAATATACAGATAAATAGATTTTTGTCTTAAAAAAATTTTTTCATTCTAAATAAAGATTTAAGAGCAAAAATTAAAAAAGTCAGTACGAAATTTCAGCTTAATATTTTGCAATTTACGACCGTGAGAATAACAATAACAATGGACCTACGGACACACATGTCTAGATTAGTTTTTTATATATATATATATACTTGTAGAGTCCCTGACACCGCCTTCTGGGCATTGTGAAGGGTATAAAAATGTTGAAGTATACATATAACTACACATACTCAAAAATGGTAAAAGAAAAACAAAGAAATGCAACAATGTGTAATATAATTATAAAAGCCGTCAGTACATATACACGTACATACATATATTATATAAAAAACAAATTTAATCAAGTAAATAAAAAAAAAAAAAATTATTATAGAATATAAAAATAAATTACTATGTAGGGCACCAAACTGGGGTGAAATTTATATGTATATTAATGTTAAATTTATATATATATATATATATATGAAATACTTATATACAACTCTTTATTTACGACATATTAAAATACAAATACGATTAAAGTGTACGCGTGGGTGGCGTAATGTTATTTTCCAAACACAGGGATTTGAACATATTTCTGTGTAAATGATCAAATGATGAGATTTTTTGGTAAAAAGAAAACTAACGCTACTTCTACATTAATCAACCAAACCCCATTTTAGAGGGGCTAAAAATTGTATTAGATTTTATTGGAAATATAGAAATTTTAAGCTTATTATATACACACATTTTCAAATGCCAGCCAGTTGACAAGAGATTGTCTTTTATTAAGCTCAAAGTTGAATTCAATTAATACGCAAAAACAACAATTGTACACAAATTTTAAAAAAACCGTCATACCACAATATTACATGTGCATATTTACATATGTATTCTTTTATGATGGTAGAGTACAGTGCTTTCCTTATGTTTTTTTTTTTTTTTTTTTTTACTCCAAACACATATTTATGCTGAATTGAAAATAAAAGGAATAGAAAATAAATTATATTCTAATAAAAGTCTGTCAGTTATTTGGTTACTATAATTGTTAGCCCAACATATGTAAATGGGCATCATTTTACAATTTACATAATATTATAAATTTGTTAAAATGTTAAACATTTAGCTGAACAGCAGTACCAAACCAATAACGGAACATCTTTAAATAGAAACTATTTGACACGTTTTTGCATTTTGTAACACAGGCTTGTTAGAGAAAGTTATATAAAAATTAATTAATGTGTATTGCATTATATGAAATATATAATATAATGATAAAATTTCAATTAAATTAAATTAATAATCAATTCAGTGAAAAAGATGTTGAATCTTCTACATAAGTTATATACAATCTATTAATGAATCTAAAAATATATATATGAATAAATTAAAATAATCACAAAAAAGCAGCAAAGAAAGGAAGAAATAAAGAAAGAAAGAATGTTAAAAAAAAAAAAAAGGAAATAAAATAAAAATATTAAAAATACCAAAAAAGATGTTTATTTATTTATGAAATGAAAAGGATTTTATGTTAGTAAAAAAAAAAGTACTTAATTAATTAAACTTAATTAAATAGTTCGAATATTCAAGCTAAGGATTTATATAGGGGAACAAAATAATATGAATACCATGCAATAGAGTCCATCTTGTTAACGTTTCGTGAGCGACAGTATCCATAGTAATAACAGCATACACAAAACATCATCAGGGAAGAGGAATAGTGGGCGAAACTCAAAGTTAACGGACAGAGGCCGACGAACATTAAAAAGAATTGTGGCCAGACAACATAAAGCTATTATGGTAAAAGTGACAGAATATCTCAACACTCACTTGAGTTAAACTGTTTCCACAAACACAGTACGGCGTGAGTTTCACAAAGCTAACATTCAAGGGAAGGGTTGCAATTGCGAAACCCTCACATTTTCATATTATTTTGTTCATATCCTGTATATGTTAGTCAAGCGTACCTTTTATCTTTAAATATAGCCGTTCTGGCTGAGACATAACAATTTATATCCTTAAACGTTTTTCATAATTTGTCAAGATGTCCGTCATCATGATAAAGTTCACCAACGAGAAACGTTTGCAAATTATTAAAAATTACTGCCGCAATTGTAAGTGGTTGAAAATTCTGAATTTCATCTTCAGCTATGAAGTTCACTGTTGATTAAATGGTTATGTTCTTAGGCAAAATATACATTATTGGACAGCAATAAACCTATAAGTACTTCATACGTTTTCATAAATTTCAATTATGCTGTACTTTATTTAAATACAAAATTGTTAGGTTGTTATTGAAAGGCGTCAGAGAGAATATTGAGTCGATTTAATCATATCTGTTCAGTGGTACTCAATCTCCTGGTCGTAAAAATGAGATTTTGATTTCAAACTTGACCGAAATGTTGACTGGTTGGAATTGAAATTGGGCAAATTTGATCAAGTGATACATACATCCACAACAAAAACTAAAAATGGAACAATTTTTTAAATAAATTTTCCGCCATTACTTATAAAGTGCAGACGCTATATACATATATTTACTCCTCGGGAAGCTTTCGCGCATGGATAGTGAGTACTCAAGGTTTCGCCTCAAACAAAAATAGTTTTTTTTTTCTTGTTTTATTTCTTTTTAATGAAAGTATTTCATTTCTTCTTAGTCTACAACGTCATTTGCTTGATTCGACGCCATTTAGCGCGACGATTTTGAAACCAATTCTTCACTTGACGATCCGTTATCTTTAATTTAGATGATAAATATAATCTCTCGTCTGGACTGAGATATTTGCTTTTAGTCATAAAATAATTTTCCAATATTTTCGTTTGATATGCTTGGAAGCGCATTTGATTATATTTAGGGCAATAATTCCACATGCAAGTACTAGGCGTAGAAAGGGTATGTTTTGGAAAACCTGGAATTAAATATTAAATTATTACGTATGGTTTTTATATTTTAAGACATTACTCAACTTTAAGATTTTAGTCTTTTTTACGCCATTAATTTTTATTAAAAGACTTTGAAGTTCTTTAAATGGAAAGCTTGAAATTAAAGTTTATGAAAATCGTTGAAAAAATTAATTAATTCATTTTAAAAGTATGAATTAATAGACTTTTTATGGATAGTCTGAATATTACAAACATTGTTATAAAGTCTTTATAAAAAGTGAAACTGGAAGCAATCCTTCTAGGCTTCTTTCTGTATAACTTAAAAGGCCGAAAATTAAAAAACTATACAATCAGTCTCCACAAATTTAATACAAGTTCATGGCAGGGATCTTTTTTGTGGTCGGAAGGTGAAGATATAGACTTTAAACTTGGCGGTAACATTGACAACGCACCGAGTGTAGTCAGAAGTCTATGTTTAGTAAGTTTTACTAAAACAATAAATAGTTTAAATATTTTTTTTAATGGTCAATAATAACAAGGACGTCATCTAAATTTTCAGAAAAGTAAAATCCAAAATAAAGTTAATTTCTAATAAAACTCACCTTCACAATTGAATTGATTGAGAATTGTTTGATTTTTATAAAAGTCTTCTACATGACTTAGATGAAATGACGGTTTATATTCCGTTGTTATAATAAAAAAGTTGGCTGTTGGACCATTCCAAATTCCAATTCTTTCTTCGTGATTATAAAAATTATTTATACTGTACGGATGAGGGCAATACAATTGGTCGGTTGATGGATTTTGTAAAACAAGCTGCGGTTGCAAATGATTATACTCGAATTTTTCAGAATCCTGACAATGATTAGACATATCCATGGAATACGGCAAATTATTTATATCGTTTAGAATACGTTCTATAGAAAAGTTATTATTAATAATATTTCCATTGGCCATCTCCACCGCAATTAGGCGTTATACCGCGACACCACTTTAACTGAAACTAATATCTTCATATGATTGTCAATTTTAATAATATTTAATGTTTTTATATTTTTTTCGATAAAATACTTAATTGGTTAAAAATAATTATTTACCATATAATAGCTAATCAGGTAGATGAATTGATAATACAGTTAATGAATTATAACTAATCTTTGACTTTATTTACTCAACTTGTTTCCAAATTGATATAATTATAATCAATAACATTTCATACAGATAATGATTAAAAAAAAATCATTAAGGAATAACTTGATATGTTTTCCTAATCGTACTCAAATATTCTTTATGTTCCCCTTGCAGGCGGTCCTAAATTGCGAGAATAAATTCTTAACCAATCACATTTAGTCTGCCATTGGCTACCACAATTACGGATTGTAACCCTTTATATATCCTGTGTATTGAAAATAGAGTTTGCGCAGTTGGTGTCGGGGTTCACCATTTTCCAATATGGATACATTAAGCATTTACCACAGTATCATTAAGAATAAATGGTACATTAATTAAAAACACTTCATGCACTTGAAATCTTTTAAGCATAATAATCGGTAAAGTCTTTAAAGGAAATAATATTGTATTAATATGGCCGAGAAAGACAATAGTGTTGAAGAAATGCAAAATGCAAACATTAAGAAATCGCAAAAGTTTCTAAAAACTGTGGCAATCGATCAGAGGAAAATGGCAGTAAGTCGCGTTCCGAAATGTGCCCGTTGTCGTAATCATGGTTGGATATCGGAATTGCGCGGTCACAAGAAACATTGTTCCTATAAGAATTGTCGTTGTCCCAAGTGTGTTTTGATTTTTGAGAGACAAAGGATTATGGCTGCTCAGGTATCCAAGTTAAATAGTTTTACATATTTATCATAAATCATACCACGACGGAGACACTTTTTTGTATAATATTTAGAAATTTTTGAAAATTGAAAATTTCTCTTAAAGATCAGGAACAATCAAAATAAGTGATTTTTAAAGCAAAAGTAAAATCAAGAAGTGTTAAAGCATCTAAAGTACAAAAAAGAAAGGGTATTCTACGAGCTGTTCAGGCGTAATCCATCTATTTTTAGGGCGTGTTAAATATAAAACTGAAATTCTTCCATTCCATATTAAAATATCAATATTAGATGGTTGACTAATATAATCAAACTCTCGCTATAAAAAGGGATGTGTACTAAATTTGTCAATCTATTTGTAGTACCCAGCACAAGAATTGGGCGTGTACAATTACGGCCTCTTTTAGCGATTGTTTCAAAATATTGAGAATTGCATTTTAATTCATCGACAGAATTCTGCACTAAAGACTATTCTATTTCTTAAATTGTGGGAGTGTCGATTATTTGAAACCGCCCATTTTCAACATATTTTGAACAAAACCCTCTGAAAGAATCGAAAGTAACGTTAGTCGGCGGAACGTCGGAGTAAAAACGTATGTAAAATATCCTCTATTATATAAAAAGAAAGATGGGAAAAATGCCGGTTGGAAAAATTGCTTTAGAATGTGTGCACTTGGTGGAGTCCCAGATGCTTCTTTCTGGGTATTGGAAAGATTTTGATAAAGATTTTGGTTTGCATAAAAACGCAATCGCGAAATTTTATGAAACCATTCTTCTCGCATCTACTTGCATAATAATAATAAGAATAATTGCACTCTCTCTATATAAGATGTGGGATTTCATTAAGTTTGTTATTCCATTTGCAATATCCATAAAGAAGCGTCAGCAAACCTACAAAGTACGAGTATATATACTTTTTGATCAGCATCAATCACGCTGAGTCGATCTAGGGTGTATGTCTGTTATCGTTACTCTCAGGATTGTAAATTTTTGATATAATTAGCTGGATTTTAATAGATACAGTTTCTGTACGCAGATCGCTATTTAATTTGGGTAAAATAGATCAAAAGCCACGCCCGTAATCACCACAAATATGTTTATTTGCCACAAAAATTGAGCTGTGAGGTTGAAATTTTGTTAGAAATTTTTCTAATTACTCGAATCATCGATGCACCAAAAGTGAGCATGGTCGTATAACGCGTGTCTGTCCACAATAGACATATTTGATACTCATATTTATATTTATCCCAAACATTGATGTGCCAAAAATTGGCGTGATCGAATAACAAATGCGCCTACAATTTACAAAAAAATCGACTTTGAAGCTGACACGTAAGATATACACTCTTAGAGGGCGTAATCGCTTACCTGTCACACCCACAATTGTAGTTATGGAGTATATTTAAAACTTGGTCTAAGCCAAATTTAGTTTCCTTACTTGTTTTTATATTTACACACAAGTGAATATATGTATAAAACACCCGCAAAGTTTATAAATGAAACTAAGAAAAAAGTCAATGGGAAGCGGATATTAAATCAAAACAAATGCTAATGAAATCAAATCACATATCAGACAAGAGAAACAAACATATTCGGGAGCCTCTAATCTTTTCATACAGTGCGGTATAGTGTGGTAGTAATAGAAAGTTAAACATAAGAAATGTGAGAGAAGATAAACGAAACTACTCACTAATGCTTGTTTGCACAAGTGTTCGTATAACATTTAGTATACCATCCCCCCAAGGGCAAGTATATTCACTTTGGGTGCATGTTTAAATTACAAGTTAAACAGAGACAATCTACATAGAAACTCCCAAAGGACACACCAACCAAGTTTAATAGAATTACACTTGAACGCTTCAAAACAGTCAAACCGGATAAACTATTTATTAATATTTATGTGGCGTTTAACAAATGTGTGTTTCATGTTTGTGTTTGTATATGTATTTGTTTTGGTAATTCAATACAGGTTGCCTTGAAGCGTCAACAGGCGGTAGAGGATGCTATAGCGTTGCGTTTGGTGGCAACTAAAACTGGCCAACAATTTGATGCATTGCCACCAGGCAATATTTATAACATGACGGATACCACCAAGCAAATACTTGAAGATACGGTAGAAGATTTAAGTTTGTCATCAGTATCAGTTAAGATTGGTCAAATGGAGCAGCAGAATTTTAAAGCTAACACAGGCGACAATGTATGTCTGTTATCAGAAGGATCGTCCAAGCTTTCAAAGCCGGCCATTGATATGTTAGAACAACTCTTCCCACAACGTAAACGAGCTGTGTTGGAATTAATTTTGAAGCGTTGTGATGCTGATTTAATTAAAGCCATTGAGAATTTAACAGCAAATGACATGGAAAACGATTTAAATTTCTCTGCAAATGTGCCACAGAGGCATAACAGTGCCTTTAAACCAGTCCATCGTGCGGTAAATATATTTAGACATAACGGTTATTGTACTCTCCACGTTGTAACGGGCAATAATTGTGACGTTATTTTTACTACACCAAAAATAAGTGGTTTCTATAGGTGGAGAGTACATTATATTTGAAATAAACCAACTTTAATTTGTTTTTATACCCACCACGGTGACATTGCCCATATATTTGCAATACCCAGTTATCAGAAATCCTACAAAGTTTATATGTTTTTGAGCAGATTATATTGTATATCAATTGTTATAAGAGTGCTTTCATAATCTGCCGGTTGCAAAAATTGAAAACGAATAAAATAGCGAATCAAGCGAAAATTTTAAACGAAAAACATTTTTAAACTATTTTTTACCAAAATAGAAGATTTTAAATCGGTGCATCGGTAGTGGGTGTTAAAGATTTAGCTTGAACCAAGTTTATCTTGTTATTTTTTTGATAAAATAAACTTTTCATTGTTTTATAGGCTAAACCTGTGACAGGCTCTGTGTGTGCTGGATCACCTTTTTATCCTAAATGGTTTGTTCCTATAACTTTCCCTATTACTTTTCAAGGTCATTTAGCTGCAACTATGGCAACAACATCACCTTCACCCTTGCACGTACCACAACACGCAGCAGAAGTTGATTTACGTTGCACTTTACCGAATTGCAGCTGTTTGCAAGGTTATCAATTGGGCTGCTTGTAAAAGTTAATATTAATTAAATTAAACCCCATAATTTAATATTCTTAGGCTTTCTCCAACATAAGCATTGCATTCTTTTTTTAAAAAAAAACTTCTTTATTAATTAATGTACTTGCAAATTATAACAATTTCAATTTTATTTATAGCATAACGGCAAATTTTAATAGGTTTAATTGATGATTGATGTGTTGATATTAAATGATATCCTAAAACTTGGTTGCCTTAAAAGTGTACTTTTTACTAATTTCGCGTCATTACGCGTAAAGTTGTGTTTAGGGTGCTGTGTCATGGCATACAATAATTATACACGTATTTTTTTATTATAATATTTTATATCATTTATATTAAATATATATTTATATTATTTTATATAATTTATTACTAAATTCGTTTTGAAGATGCCGCTGCATAAACATTGAGTGTAAATAAACCATTTTTATCTTCTTCTTCTTCTTGTGGTAAATGTGTTTGTTTCATTACAGTTTGTTATCTTTACTTGGTCAGTTTCATGGGTGAATCTTTTTAACGAATACACATCGCTTATTGGATTTTTGTTCAGTCGGAATTTCATCATCAACTGGATTGCATGTAAAATGGAGCGGTAGCTAAAGAAAAATCAATAAACGGCGATAAAACGCAAAAGAAAACGGCTTTAGTCCGCTACTTTCAGCGAATTCTTATTTTATTTCAACAACGACGTTACAAATTCAATAATCTATGCCAACCAACAGCATAAATGCTTGTGTAAATTTATCAGGAATATATCTTCAAATAAGGATATTCTAGAGATTTCCAGCGCAACCATACACATATACGAATATCGTTGTGAATCGCAGAAAAAAAAAAAACTGAGAAATGTATATATGCTGCAAATGGAAAAAAGCAGCAAAGTGTAATTACAACAACAGTTCGTCTTTTATATTGAAGAATAATTAGTACATCAATAACTTTCTTTTGTAATGTTCAATATAATAAAAAAGTCATAAAATTATATTTAAAATATAACATCAGGATCCACGATTTAGACAAAATTATTTATCACTTTTACTACAACAATAACCTGATACAAATTGAAGGGGTCTGCAATTGCAATTGCAGAAGGTAGCAGTGCAGTATTAATGTAGAAGGTGTAAAGAAAATCGGATGATTGGTAGAAAAATACCTACAATTGGAAGGTTGCCCTGTTATTAACAACCATTGAGAAACAAATTTTTTGGTAAAAAAGATATTTAAGAAAAGCTAAATAAAATTTTCCGATTAGCCAGTTTCGTTAGCTGCGCAATTTTTAAACAGTCAACTGAACAACAGCGCAGCAATAGTTACAAATTCCTTTTTTTAGGCTTTAAAAGTCATCCAATTGCCGGTTTTCGTAAAAATTCGACACGTATCGCACAATTCCAAGAAAATATCGTTGCTACTGTATTGTTTTTAGTATTCAAATTATATCTAAAAAAAATCGAAAAGTAGAAGAGCGCTGCTTTGTGGCCACCATTTTGAAATAAGAGAGAGCGAGTGGGAGAGTATTTTATAAAAATAAACCAAAACAAAATAAACCACAGCTGCAGTTAATTGATTAAGCTGTCGCAAAAGAGTGAGAGAGAGTACTAAAGCAGAGGCAGCAAACCGTATCTACTGAAGAGTGCATTGAATGAAATTTGCCAACAGTGTGCAACATTGCACTTTTTGCTGTTGCACCACCGAATATCAAATTTATTTTTTACAGTGTATACGTGTATACGTATTCTACAAAGGTGCTGCTTTTATTTTTTCCAAGTGTATATGATCTTACGGAAATATTCAATACGCACTCCAAGAAACTCACCAAGTATCAAAACAAATCAAGCCTTGTGCATAAGGTGGAAGTAAAGATAGTTCTTTTATTTTTGGAATTGAACAAGGAATCGTGTGAAATTTGTAAAATTAATTGAAGAGAACCAAATTACGTACGTAAGGATAGAATATGGTGGAAAGTATTTTGGAAGAAAGTACAACCACCACAGCTAGTGGGGAGGATGGAAATAATTGCAATAATGTTGTTGTAAATTCGAACAACAGCAATGGCATCGGCACCGGAGGTGTTAAAATCGAAAATGGTGGCGCTCAGTCATCTGGTGAGTACATTGTTTTTTCCCTTTATTGCCCTTTGTATTGATTACATATTCATGTCAGATAATAGTTATTGACATTCATAATTATTTTATTGGAATTTTGTAATATTGTATGCTTTGTAAAGGCAACAAAAATATATATTGTATTTTGTGCTCTTCTGTTAATTTTTTTCCAATATGAATGTATATGGATATAAAAAAAAAAACTGACTACGTCGTTATAGAAATGCATTACATGCACACCTACATATATACAGTATAAAAGAGTGCAATAAACGATATGAAGGTCTTGTTGGCTGGCATACACAGTCAGCCAGCCAGATAGCTATCATTAATTGTTTGAAAATTGGGTCGAGCTTGAACATAGATATTCGATTTTGTCATTTTATATTCACCATTCGGTCTAATGGTGAACAGCTTTTGTATAACTTAAGCTTAAAATGCACATTTGTTAATTCATAGTTTATTAGGATTCGGAATTTAATTATTATACTCTGGCGAAAGGTGTATTAAGTTTATGTGAATATTTGTCACTCCTGAATGGCAATAGATTTTGAATGACTTTCTGAATCGATCCGTCCGTCTATCCATGTAAATTTGTGAGCAAGCTACAGATTGCATATTTGGAGATGTATCGATAAAATTTGGTATGAGGGTACGGTATTGAGCCAAATAGAAACCTTATTGAAAATGGCTCAAATTAGATGATTTTTAAAACCCCTCCCCGTATGAGGTTTTATGTAGGAAGTCTTTCATCTGACGAAAATTCAAGATTCTTAATGTCATTTGACAAAATTTAGTGAAAAAGAGTAGTTAATTGGTATAATAATTGTCTGTGGCAGATTTGAACCCGATTGGATGATTTTCCATACAAAGATATGACCTACTTGTACTGATTCAACCAAATTAAATGTTCGAGATGGACAGATTTTCCATTTTTTTTTTTTAAGTTTGTAAAGTACGCTAAATTTAATCTTATATATATAACAAAAAATTCGTGTAAAAGAGATAATGGCTAAATGGAAGAATAGTAGATAGTTCCAGACCTAAAAAAAAAAAATTGAAAATCGTGTTAAAACAAAACAATTCCTGTAAAAAGACAATTTTTCGTTTTAACTCATGTTAAATCAAATTCGTGCAAAAAGAGAATTCGATGTATATACTTAAGGGTTTGAAAAAACACATACCTACCTAATAGGTAGTATTTTTGCATGTGTATGGTTGTTTATGTTATTTAATACTTTTTTGTTACATATTGCATTCGAAACATGCTTCAGTAAAAGTGAATATGAAAACACGGAACAAAAATTAATTTGGATTTATTTAATTTCACTAAAAACATTACTGCTATGAGAAGAGAATGAGAACTATTCACGTTTATTAATAGTTGCCAAGTAAACGGTTAATAGCACGCTTTTTTATATACAATAAACATACACATCTCTTGAGTAACGGAATATAGATGAATTTTTTTTTTATTAAATCAACACAGTTCAATCCGTTAAACGTAAACAAAGTGTAGAATAAGACTACATAATAATCAGTTAAGTAATTGCAGTAGTAGTGCGTAATAAATAAAGAACAAACGTTTAAGATGTGCAATATATGTTCTCAGAACATGCAGAACACTTCAATATATTTGTAGAGAAACAATTCATATTTTATATCTGTTATTACAATAAAAATATTGTATGTATGCATTAATATATTAATTGTAGTGTGTTGTTGACTTAGACCAAATGTAGGAAACAATCCGTTTTTCTACATAAACTGTAAGCACAGCGCATAATTGATTCTTTTTAATGTCTATGAAAATATGCACACGTTCTCAATTCAACGGTCGAATTATAAATTGTGAAAAGTGTTTGTTATCCAATCATTTAGGCACTGCTTGTAATTCTTGTCAATTATGGGTACAGAATATCAGATTAAATATAAGCTTCTTAAGGGTTTTTGAAATTCGTTAGGCACCATCTAAAGTAGAGGGTACAGTAATACACCACAATACTAATTATTTTCTTTTATGCCACTAATATTCATAAATCATGTTTTTTATAACCTCCACATAAGATACCCCCCACTAAGTTTGTTGTTTTATTTGCAACACAGAAAATAAATAAAAATATATTCTTGATCAGCATCTAAAACTAATGACAATGACAGGCATGTATGTGTCTGTCAGCTGTTGGCATCTTTTTGGTTGTAAATTCTTAGATATTGTACACTATTGATACGTCTAGTTAATGCACCCGGATCGCTATTTAAATTAAGCAATATCAAGAGCCACGCCCACAATCAAAACATCTATTATGTCTGCCACAATAATTGATCTATCAAGTTCAAATTTAGTATGCATATTTACGATTAACTTTTCCATAGATGTGACAAAAATGGGCGCGCGCGGATAACAGACACGCCCATAATCAACATAAATCTTAATATCTGCCAAAAAAGTTGACCTATGAACTTGAAATTTGGTACACAAATTTTTAGTTATCGCACCCATCCATGTGCCAAAAATGGACGTGGTCGAATAACAGATGCTCTTATAATTTAAAAAAAATGCGTAAGACATGCACTATTAGAGAACGTTACCTATTACGCCCACCATTGTAAATTTGGAGGGTATAAGATTTGGACTAAGCCAAATTTAGTTTTCTTATTTGTTATTAATTATGGTCGTGCCTCTTAAACGATTTTGTTAATTTGGAAAATGGGAAATTATCTAAATGAACTAAGGTTCGATCAATAGCTTAAGTGTTTTAATGCAGACACGCATCAAATCATTTTAGAGTTAATGCTACTGGAAACTGCGAAATCTTTTGTAGAAGAAGCAAACAGTAAGGATAAGATACAAGAAAACTGCGAGACAAATTAGTGGTAATTTTTGAGTTATAACATTATATAGAAATCTATAAATGCACTCATACACATACACAATATTATTTCCTCTTGTATGGTATCAGAAGAGTGTAGCAGAAAATGTAAATATGTACTAAGGTTTGCGGTTAGTTGATATTATAACATGACCGTCTTTACTGTGTATGTGCATATACGCATATATACTTTGCATTGGTTGTGTTTGTATATTGAGTTTGAGGTTTGTTAATTATTTAAGAGATTTTCTTCCTTTATTTTAACGCGTACCTTTAGCGCTGACAGATCTATTATACGTTGCGGTTAAATGATACAAATCATACATAAAAACGAAACATAAAAAAATGGAGGAGAACGCCGCCATCCCATTTCATAATGTAATGTGTGCGCGCTAATACCAAAAAAGTCGTTTTTTTTTTTTTTAGATATGCTACTAAAGTGTTGAACTAAATTGTACCACCATGTACACGTTACGACAAAGTTTATTAAAGGTGTAAAATATATATGACGTAGCGTAACATTCTAACCTATTCTACCTTTCTCTTTAAGAGAGACAATCGAAAGCGAACGGCAAAAAAAAAATAACGCCTTCGGCAGGTACTATAAGTGTTTTGTGCATGCTTGACTGCATTCATACATATTCCGTGTGTAATGTCTTGGAGATATCTACGAGCACATGTTTATGTGAAGATTCTTTTGCGTTTTAAATTTTTATACTTGTTAGAATTGGGTTAAAAAGAAAAAAATAACCAATTAATTAAAAATTGCGTCATCTCATCGTGTATGTTTGTACGTGTGTGTGCGCATAAGAAGAAATTCACGCTTGTTTTTTCGACTTTGAAGAAAACATATTCAACAAAATACATTAAATATGACGGGTAAATACACAATATGTTTAATGTTTATTGTTTAAATAAGAATATTTACCTGCATGGTTAGGCACGTATACATTAAACACCCTACACCACTTTATTAAACGGGTAAAATGAGTAAAAAAAAAGTAAGTTTGGCTTGGGTCAAATTTTAAATACCCTTTTCATCTACTTGCAAATGGTGGGGGTGGCAGAAACATAATTGCACCCTTTAACTTTGAACTCTGCGCTTTATAAGGCTTTTGGTAAAATGTGGTTGTATCTGTTATACGATCATACCCATTTTTAGCACATCCATGAATGGGATATTTATAAATATATGCACCAAATTTCAAGCTATGAAGTTAACTTTTGTGACCGCTAAATAGATTTTTGTTCATTGTGGGCGTGCCTTTTATTCGACCTTGCCCATTTTTGGCATATCGATCATTATGAATAGGTGTACCAA
Source organism: Crataerina pallida (assembly GCA_949710015.1). NCBI lineage: Eukaryota > Metazoa > Arthropoda > Insecta > Diptera > Hippoboscidae > Crataerina > Crataerina pallida. The sequence goes on along the minus strand of OX453290.1, from coordinate 27,040,730 downwards.
ATCTCAACTTTATACCTAAATTCTTGTGGCCGGTAAATAAATTTTTGTCGATTATGGGCGTGGCCATTAACCAATTTTGCCCAATTTAAATAGCGAAGTGCCTACATAAACTGTCTGTGCAAAAGTTTAGCTTAATTGACAATTATCAGAGTGCCAAGAGACGGACATATATGCCTAGATCGATCTAGTTTTTTAATGCTGATCAAGAAAATATATTGTTTGTAGCATCTTTGATGCTTCCTTCCGGGCATTGCAAATGAAATGACAAACTTATAATAACAAGAATTTATACACATCACAGATACTAAACATATTATGTGTTAGCTATATAATAGTTTTCAACCATTCAGTTTTATGCGACACTAATAATTTTTAAACAGCTTAAGGAATTGTTTGCTTTTCGTTATGTGTATATGTGTGTCTGTGTATATTATCAAAACTAAATTGTGTAGAGTTGTAAACGGTGGCACTTTATTAACCATCATTTCGTCTCTTGTGTGTATGTGTGTGTAGATTGTTCGGATAATATAATAAAAACGAACTACGAAAATAGTTTTTTTTTTTGTGACAATTTTAAAAAAATGTGTTTTTTTCATGAATTCTCTTCTGCAGTTCGGGATTGTCTCTTTGTTTATGTAGTGTTACAGTATATTTAGTACTGTTGTCTGTTATTCGTAACATTATTATTATTACGCATTTCATTTCTTAGTACAGTCCACATAAGTTGGAGGGTATATAAGTTTGTTATTCCCTTTGCAACACCTAGAAGAATATACATACATATACATACTCTACATAGTGTATACTTGAATGTATTGCCAAGTGCGGGGTTTGTGTCAAATGATTTTTCGGTAAGTTTTAGGCGTGTCTGTTATTCAAATACGCTGATTTTTGGTAGCGAGGTAACTAAATATTTGGATAGAAAATCTTAAAACTTAATTTTTTGAACTGATAAATATATATACTTCGATAATTGTAGGCGTGGCTTACAGTTAATGTCGCCCAAATGGAATACAAACTTGAGGCCGATTAGTAAAATTCACTAATTTTCGTATCGAGTAACAAAAACTTCTGTAAAGTTACAAAAATTGGGACCTCAATACATCAGCAAGTCTCAGAGGATAGCATAAATAATTAATGAACAGTTTAATGTGATAAATTGTTTAAAGTATGGATTTATTTATGACATCCAACAATAAAGAGTTTTTGTCCAAAATCGATCAAATTCTTTACAACGATTTTCGTTAATTATCATTTCGACTCCAAAAATTCTAAAAATGTTTATAAAATTCTATATCAATATATTTAAAATATGACTAAATGAACTGAAGATTCGATTACTGATTAAATACATGGAATTAAAAATGCAGTCTTTCCAAGTCTCTTCTGGCTGTTTTTGTCAACAGGACTGTGAAGGGTATTTACAATTTGCCCTAAACCAAATGTGTAATGAATTTGTTTTATAATGTGTCTTATTAAGATAATGCGGAACAGTAATGGCGCCGCTTCGTGTAGGCAGCTACACATTTTTGTATGTGCGTTCATTAGCTGCTATTTAATCTTTTTATATATGTAAGCGCATCATGTATTTATTTATAGTATGTTTTTTATACCCTTCACATAAAATGAGGGGTATACTAAGTTTGTCATTTACTTTACGATACCCAGAAGGAGACGTCAGAGATCCTACAAAATATATACATTCTTGATTAGCATTAAAAACCGAGTCAAGCTAGACATGCCTGTCCGTGTGTCTGACTATGGGCATTCTCACGGGCGTAAATTTTGATATATTGAGTTGAGGCTTTTGTAGAGGCACTTTTAGTTTTTACACGCAAATCGCAAAATGGACCAAATTGATCAACAGCCACGCCTACAATCAACCAAAATCTATTTATCTATCAGAAAAATTAAGCTTTTATGTTCAAATTTGATAGATATATTTATACTTACCCCATCCATCAATGTGCCGAAAATGGGCGTTGTCGGATAACAGATACGCCCACAATCCACAAAAACCTATATATCTATGAACTTGAAATTCGGTGTGCGTATACGTATAGTTATGTCTTCCATCAATACGCTGTGAATGGGCGAGGTTGGATAACGGAAACGCCCAATTTATACACAACTTACAAAAAACCATTTTAAAGCGTAAAACTGTACATGCAAGCTGATACGGAATACATTGAATATTATTAGAGGGTCTAATCATATATCTGCCACGCGCGCTATTGTAAATGTGGAGGGTATTTAAGTTTTGGCTTAAGCCAAATTTAATTTTCTTACTTGTTTTTGTCTCATTTCTCGTATAATTAATTTCAAATCTTCATAATTGTATTATTTTGTAAACACGTTGAAGTCTAATATAAACGCTTACGTTATAAATATTCAAATTTACGCTTAATACGATTTACTGTAATATGTACAATAATAATAATAATACATTAAGATTAATAACAGTAAAATGATATTTAGAATGTCAGCTTCTTAAAATTGAATTGAATTGAATGGAATTTATTATAATGAACAATTATGAAATTGTGACCGCGGAGATAATGTTGTGTAATCTTAATACTTTGGAGATCGGTGATGGATAAACTCATCCTTTAAATGCCCTGACTATTACAATGCAACAATTAAGTTTTCTTTTATAATAATTCGTGTATTATTTAATTATAGAATTCGTTTAACTATATTTTCAGTATAAAGACTTTTATTCTTTGAATTTATTGAAGCCATCATCAAAAGGAAAATAATTGGTACAATAATAAAATGAAGGCGTACAACTTCCCATAAAATTTGATTATGAATAGATGTAGGACTGTCCATCTGTCCATATATTTACAACAAGGACGTAGAAATTTCATGCAAAAGTGGGCTTTTCAAGATTATACACATTTTTCTAATTATTATCTGAGCCTTTCGATTAATTTTTTATGTATTTAAAGTGATTATGTGGTATAAAATGACAAATAAAAGTTAAAAAATTCTCGGCTACACGTGATTTTTCTATAAAATCTCCGTAGTGTTAAGGAAGATGTCTAAGTCAGGGATGTCAGTCAATAATTCTGTTAAAGCGGTAAAGAAGTTTCTACAGTAAACGTGAGGTAAGTCGTTGTCGTTAACTATCATTATATGAGGCGGATTCGCTCCATTTTCAATAGGGTTTCATTCTGGGCCAAAACATGTTCTCTGTACCATATTTCATTAAAACATTTTAAAAAATGCGATCAGTAGTTTGCACACAAATGGACACATGGCAGGCAGACGAACATGATTAAATCGATTGAGATTTTGATTCCGAATCGATTGGTATAATTGAAGGTGTGAATGTGACATTTGCAATTTAAAAGTTACAAACATCTGAACAAACTTAATATACTTTCTTTCTCCATGTGGGTGTAGGGTATAGAGATAAAAACAATAAAAGTTTTTCATCCATCCATCCGTATATTTTACAAATGAGCTTCAACGCTTAATCAATTCCGCATCTGTGGAACGATGATTGCATCAAATACGTTTACGTGATGTGTTTACTCTAATTTGTTTTATTATATTTTGCTTATTGATGCCATATTTTTGCAATAATAACGAATTAATTAATTTCGTGAGCAGTCAAATTGAAAAATGTGTGCGGGTGTAGAAAAATCACGCAACTACCTTTTTTTTTCACTTTTCATTTTATTTATTCTTATTAACATACGCACTTATATCCTTGTTGGGCTTTTGATAATGATATCCATGTATTGGATTTCTCAAAATGACGTCATAAAAGACAACGTGTGGTGCTAGACTTTTATTAAAAGCAAAATTTATGTTCGATCATGTATGTTCTGCTCTCGTTGAAGGGCACAGTTTGCGATATTAAAGTGAAAATTGTTACACGCGTACGTACACAAGTTTATGAGGGCGGTAGTTTGGTATAGTTAGGTCAAGCCTACCCTTACACCACTTCCAGTTCCAATTGTGCAAAACTCTGATTAACTTGGTTTATGTAATAATTTGTGCAGTACTACATATCAATCAAGTCATTGTTGTAGAAAAATTCTCGCTTATGCTGACGATATCGGCATTATTGGTCGTAAAACCTATCGTTTGATAGCGAGAGGGAATGGGCAATGGGCCTCTAGCGATATCTTTGAGGATAAAACGAAGTGTACGGTATTAACAAGCATGGATTCACAGCTCTCAGAATCTCTTGTTTGTCTCCGTAAATATCTTCAATAATGTCAGCATAGAGGTAAAGCGGAGAATTATGATTATCAGAAGATGCCACTTTAGATTAGGCAAAACCTTCTCTCAAAGGTCAAAGATCCGACAACTTTTGTAGTCGAAGTTCTTTCTCAATATTTCATGCTGCTGTGACCCTCTGCATATGTGATATTACAGTATGTATGGGATGAGTCGGTAATTCCTTTCCGGTTATTTCGCTAAAGAAAATACATATATTGGCCATAGGTGTAGGTCTATTTTTTATTATTATTATTTTGTTAATTATGTGGACGTGGCTCCTGATCGATTTTGTTCATTTTAAACAGGGATCTGTGTGCAGAACTTGATGGGGGTCTGTACAAAAAAATCATCTCAATATCTTTAAATTTGCGAACGTGAGACATACAGACAATCGACTTAATTTTTGATGCTGATTAGGAATATCTAAACTTTGTAGCGCCTTTCTGAGTTTCGCAAATGTTATAACAAACTTAGTATGCCCCCATATGGAGGGTATAAAAGGGGGGAATTTCTCACCCTTTTTGTCAATAACAATTCTTACATGATTATACACATGCCCCACCCATCCTCAGTTTATGGTTCCAATGTAGGACAAAAGTGGAGGGTATCCCACATGTGGTATAACTCAAACCAGGTATACCTCAATTCACCTTTTTTTCCTGTTTACTCTTAGAATGTTTAAGAACAATTCATAAATAAACTGCTTCTTTATAATTTTTTAATAACGTCAAGGTTACTTATTAGACGTGGTGTGGGGTAGACTAGATTTATTTGTTTATTTAGATTTAAAAAACTTGTATCATAACTACAAAAATACTTCTAATTATTTATATATTTTGTGTGTTAACCTCTTCTCGCTTTCTCTCTCTCTCTCTCTCTCAAAGTGCTCTAATCTAGAATTTTTTACGTAGTAAATTTGTTTATGAATGCATTCTAACAACTGTTTATCAGTTATTTTATTGTTTTATATTTTGCACTTAAATTAAAACAGTTGTATTGTAATCCTATCACTTTTATTAGAACTCATACACTTACAGCGAAGTGATATACTTCTTTCTTCATTTCTTTAACATTCTTGTGTTATATGCAATGTTACGTACACATAATGTAAATTTATTAATAAATGAGAAAAAGTTCAATGCATTGTTTTAATTGCATACATGCGCTCACAAACAATATTTTTATGGATGATAAGAATTTGAAACATCAACGTCAACGTATAAACAATCAAAATAAGACCAGAAGAAGATCACCATCACAAATATGTCATTATTCACTTTGCTAAGTATATGCAGTTTAGTAGAGAAGTCATTAATGATGACCTTTCTTTTTTTTTATCAGCATTTTTAAAAAAGAAAGCTGCCAATCATCTAGGAAGATGAGATAGAAGAAGAAAACATTTGAGTGTTTTTGTGGCATTAATATGAATAGAGACAGACGGACATGATGTCATGAAGTCAATTTTGAATTCAACTGTGTGATACGATATGTAATAGTATTCACATGGCCTGACCATTGGTCATAATCATCGTCTCTTATATGTATATACGAATGAAAGTAAAACCCGACTAAGAAGCCGATACATAATTCAAACGATTAGAGGGCGTAATATTATATAAGGCACGCCCACTGTTTATGTATTTAGTTTCCTTACTTGTCTTGATTTTTAATTTTACTATTGTTTTTCAAGTGCAAAAAGCACAACAACACAATGTCTCTCATATAAGTATATAAATATAGCACTTTCGATCTCTATTGATGCTTAAACAAAATGCATATTTATTTATCATATTAATTAAATTAATATTTATTGAACTCTTGAACGAAATATAGTTTTTCTTACTTCGTTTATTTAATTTGTTTATTTGATAGGTGGTCAGAATGAAATGACGCGTTATAGCAGCGATGATGTATCAGGCAATGAATCAAATGAGACGGCGCCCAAATTAACCGAAACTGAACGTCAGGCCGATTTCAATCGTCATAAGGAGGAAATGCAAAAGAAGCGTCGCAAAAAGAAGCGCACCAGCTCATCATTGCATTCATCGACTTTTCAAGGTTAATAATTTTCTTTTTACCTTTTTTAAATCATCTCATTTCCACATTCACTTATTGTGTGTTTATTCGATTGCGTTTTGTTACAGAGTTGTATAAATTGACGGGTGAAATATTGGGAGAGGGTGCGTACGCTTCGGTACAAACGTGCATTAATATCTACACGGAACTGGAATATGCTGTCAAAGTTATCGATAAGATACCCGGCCATGCCCGCGCACGTGTCTTTCGCGAAGTGGAAACATTCCATCATTGTCAGGGTCATCCAGGCATTTTACAATTGATTGAGTTTTTCGAAGACGAAGAGAAATTTTATTTGGTGTTTGAGAAAATCAATGGCGGCCCCTTACTCACCCGTATACAGGAGCACATTTGCTTCTCCGAGCATGAGGCCGCTCAGATTATTAAAGAGATAGCGTCTGGTCTGGATTTTCTGCACAAAAAAGGAATTGCTCATCGTGATCTCAAACCGGAAAATATCTTGTGCGTTTACCCAGACAAATTGTGTCCTATAAAAATTTGTGATTTCGATTTGGGTTCAGGTATTAAATTTACTACAGATATATCATCGCCCGCGGCCACACCTCAACTCTTGACACCGGTACCGTACAATTTTGAACACATCCTGGGTAGAGATAAATTAATTCTAATTTCTATTCATTCTCTGGTATATTATAGGTGGGCAGTGCTGAGTTTATGGCACCTGAAGTGGTTGATTTATTCGTGGGCGAGGCTAATTATTATGACAAACGTTGTGACCTGTGGTCCTTGGGTGTCATTTCATATATTTTACTGTGTGGCTATCCGCCATTTTCGGGTAATTGTCAACAGGACTGTGGCTGGAATCGCGGTGAAAATTGTCGCACTTGCCAAGAGCTGCTATTCGAGTCCATACAAGAAGGTAAATGTTACTAGCGAGAAGGAAAAACATTGCAATAGTATTATCTTTTGCTTTATTTATTTAAGGACGCTTTAATTTTCCGGCACCGGAATGGACAGATGTTAGTGAGGAGGCCAAAGACTTAATACGCGGCCTTTTAGTGAAAGAGGCACCGAAACGTTTAAGTGCCGAAGCTGTGCTTAATCATCCCTGGATAAAGATATCAGAAGAGGAGCCGGTCAATAGCCGCAAAATGGAAAATCGTCGCAAAGCTTTGCGTACCGCGGGTAACATTAGACGGTGAGAGAAAATGAAAAAAAAAAAAGCTTAGAAGTAAAAGTTTACAAAAAAAAAAAAAATATAAAATTTCAGAAATCAATCAGCTCGTGAGATCTCACAATTTGCCGAATCCGCTATGGCTGTGAAAAGAGTCATTTTGCAACATTTCAGCATGCGTTACGATTACATGAAAGAACGCCCCAACATCTACGAACCATTGCAAGGCTATGCCATTGATAATTACCAGATGCCAGAAACCGTAACTGCCTGGAATCGCTCGGGCGGCATTAGTGCTAATAACATTATCACAAGTCGTCTGTCTATGAATAGATACGGCAGCAATAATGGCTCACGGCGTAATTCTCAAATTGGTGCTACACGTTCCGCCATGTACATTGGTCTCGATTCGCATGCTGAACGGGACGATGATGATAAGTATGAAGAAGAGGACAAAGGCAGACGTTTTGCCGCTTTGGATGAAGACGAAGAATGGACTTTGGATTATAATGACTGTAATTCATATCAACAATGTGCCAACCAGAGCAACACTTACAACCATCAGTGCGACGAAGATGATCAAGTGTTTGAAAATTTGCAAAACTTTTCAACCTATTGGCGCGACTTGGACGAGGAAGTGGAGGAGAACTTCACTGCGCCAATGAATTTGGAGACAGCTACAAATAATACCCAGTTATGTGATATGAACAATGATAATAATGATGATGATGATGATGAATATAAGGAGAACATTAGTTCCTGGAAATGTGATTATTACGATATAAACGATGATGACGATGATGTTGCTTTTATGCTTTATGATAATAACTTCCTTAAATTGAACGACAATTCCGCAGGCAAGTTTAATTATAACAATCAAGATGAAGAACGAAACCAAAAACAAAAGCAAACAGAAAATTATTTTAAACAATATAATTATGATGATGATGATGATGATGATGATGATGATCATGATAATTGGTCTACCAATAACCATAACAATGTGGAAATATTGACTAGTATTAGTGATCTGAAGCCAATGCTACCTGTGGCTGATAATGATAATGAGACCAATCGTTCTTTCAAAGAAAAACAAACTTTACAAGAGCAAGAGCCAGTAGAGAAGAAGAAGATGGAAACTTATAATAAACAAACTGATAATGATGATGTTGATGTCAAAGTAATTAATGAAAATTCCGATTCCGTACCAGTACACGTTACTGAGCCGACCATATTATTATTAAATGCAAACGCTTTCATCCCACCAATTGATGCTAGTGACAAAGTAAATGATGATGATAAAGATGATAATGAAGTAATTAACTCAGATGAAAAATATAATGTTAAGAAAAATGTGATTGATGGTGAAAAAGAGAAAAAGAATCCCATCAAGCAGACAACTACCAATTACCTGAACCATCAATCGGGTAAATTTATTAATAAGAAATATTTAACACAACAGCAGTCGTCGCTTTATTTTGAAGGAGACGAAGATGATTTGGATGATGATGAAGTGTTGTGGGAAGATAAAAACCGCAAAGCTGCTGTGCACACATATAAACAGCCACCATACAAATCGCATAATCGACAGCAGACAGTTCAAAAACGTTTTATGGAAAATAATAATAATAATAAAAACAACAACAATAGTAAGCAGAAACCAAAACCAATTGAAAATTGGCGCCAACACAATTATACTAAGGATCATCAAACTGATTATAGGCAAAAATCATCGAACCAATTGTCGCCGCAATATAAACGTAAATATCGCTCCAACTATCAAAGTGCGGGTACAGCTGGTGGTGGCGGTGATAATGGCTGGAACAATGACAATGAGTTGTACAATTATTTTGGCAATGTAACCGGATCAGCAGCGGCAGCAGCCGTGGAAGGACCAGAAGGAGGTGGCGGTGTAATGCACTCCAAACCTTACGCATTGCCCAATTATTATCACAATCGACACAATAGCGCTGGCAGCAGTGGTGGCACTCCACCTTCAGATAACGAAACTTCTCAAGCGACAGCTGCCCCACCATCCATACACAATTGGCGCAACGATTGCATTTATACATCAGCACGCAATTGCGGTTTCTATCAACCACAGTGGATGCGTAAGAACTATTTCCAACAGCAACAAATGTATGACACCTCACAGCGTCGCTTCAATAAGCCACGTATTGGTTCGGGTCGTTTCCCAACAAATGCTGCCGGCCTTTCTGGTTCACATATAAACGAATATCCGATTGGCTTGTCACCGCCCAGCGAAAGCTGCTTAATGCAAAGGCGTCAAAAAGCCAGAATTAACAACTCGAATGCAACACCCTGTAATAAAATATTTCATAAGCAGCAGCAAAAGCATCCAATGCATTCCGGGGCTAATCTGTTGAACAAGACTAATGAGTATGTACAAGCTAACGGCTAGAAAGCAGAGCAACTATTTGTATCTCACCCATATCGTGCCGCGATTGCATCTTGGTAAATTGCTGTTTGTCGGGTGGGCAACAGCTTAAAAGGGATGATTGAAATTTCTCATTCAACATCATTTATTTTTCTCAATTACAATTAATTTTTATTTGATTACTTTTTTTTAATATATTCTATTTGTACTACTTGTGTGTGCTCTGTAAAATGTTTCCGAAACAACAACAACAACAACAAATAAGTTTAAAGCTTTAAATTGATTATTAAAGAGAGCATAGGTATTGTACAACAACAGTTATTTAGAAGAGAAACACTTTTTCAAAGTCCAAGGAATAACAAATAAAAATTGATTTGTGAAAACAATCAAAAAAAAAAAATATATATATATATAAGTTGTGATTTTTTATATATTTTAAAACAAACTTGGAAATTGTGAAAATTTTTTTTTATTCAATTAAAATTTTGTCTAATTTTTCACTTTTTTCATAAGAAAAAAAAAAACTCGAGAATTGCTTTACATCGATTATACTTTACTAATTTTTAAAATTCGAGAAATTTAATTCTATTTCAGACTATTCAGACATTTTAATAAAACCGTTAATCGTTTCTATTTCACACAGTTCCCGTTTTAATTTTAAGAAATCGTAGTCAATTGTTCTTCAGGGGAATTCGATAAAAATAAACAACAAACGATTGTAACCATTTCTGAAATTTAAGTAAAACTCTGTGAAATGAATTGATTGATTAGTCCTGAGTTTAATCGATATATAAAATTGAAATAAAACCATTATTGAAGTGTTTACTAATTTGACCATCCCTGGAATTTTGTTATGAATAGTATACGTTTCTATAGGAAAAGTGGAAATAATGTATTGAGATAACTTACAGTCTTGGATTAAATTTTTCAATAAAAGCTACAAATAATTCTAAAATTAATTCGTCTAAATTATTAAACACCTGTCTTTGTACACGAAATTTAATACATACTACAATAAAAGCATTTGATTCTTATACATATTTTGTGCGTTTTCCAATTTTAATTCATAGAACTCTTAACTACTTGTGTTGGAGAAAGAGGTTAGGATTGAAAATGTGTATTAAAAATTTAAAAACATTCCATCATAACTATTATTTGGCTCTTTTTATAAAGCTATATAAGTTCATTCGGATGTGTATAATAATATTACTAAGGACAGACATAATGTTTTGTTTTTGCTTGATCTTAGTAGTTGTACCACCATCAATTATATCGATCAATTCGAAATCACTTTTAATCCATTTAATCATCTCCGTCTGTATTTCTATTCATGTAAATTTGTATAATAGTTGTAGATTGCATTTTTTGAAGTATTTCGTTGAAATTTGATACAAGTATAGGTTTTGGCTGAAAAAAACCCTAATAGAACGAATTTTTAGAAACCCTCCTCATGTAACGACTTATTTAAAACGTAATCTTTATATAGAGTAAATTTGTATTGCTTAATATATTTTGACAAAATTTGATGGGGAGTTAATTGGCTTAATAGATGCAGGATGTTAAATATGGAGGTATGATCAGACTATTGATCAGACTATGAAAATTTCATATACTCCACATAAATAGGGGTATGCTAACTTTGCCCAGAAGGAGGACTGGGACACTCTACAAAGTAAATATACGCTTGATCATGAAATAATCGATTTAGACATGTATGTCCGTGTGTCTGGCTGTTGTTGGCGTTCTCACGGGCGTAACTTTTGTGACATTGAGATAAATTTTTTGTACAAATCCTGCACGCAGATCTCTAAAATGGACAAAATCGGTCAAGAACCACACCCACAATTGGCAAAAATCTATATATCTGCCACAAAAATTAAACTATAAACTTGAATTTTGGTACAAATATCCCAACCATCGATGCCAATTATTGGCACTTTTAGAATCTCCACCTCCTGCTATTTGCCACTTCCACAAATCAACAATCAAAAATTTCAATTGTTTCTATTTTAATATCCTGTTATCGTCTTTTTATTATAAATATTTCTCAATTTACTTAAAACAATTTTTTCATATCTTTCTCAACTTAATTAAACAGTGTTTACAACAGTCTAAATAATAAAAATATTAAACTATTTTTTTATACATATATACGTATTTTAAACTTATTCAATTCTAACAAGTTTACAGATTAATGATTTACCCTAAAAAATATTTACAAACTGTTCATATGTGTGTACAAAGAATGAAGAATTTTTTTTTTTTAATTTTTTCAAATATTCACTTGAGGTAGAAAAACAATCCATTTAATAAATAAGTAGCATTCTAATACAAATTTTTTACAATTAATTAAAATAATACATAAAGATTACTCTGGGCTTAGAGTACTGAAAAACAAAAAAACAAAAAAAACAAAAAAAAAACAAAAGAAAGAATGAGGAAAGAGCGAGAAAGAGTTCAGACTTTTCTTTTTTATAGAATAGAACTTATCTACTGCTGCGTTGACGAATCAAAGCCGGTTAAAGTTACATGAGAGGTGGTTTGTGGTTGCGTTAGTGGTGATGATGGTGGTGGTTGTTGAGGTTGTGGAGGTGTTGTTTGTGAGTCCACTGTATCAGAATCAGTCTCCGGCGATGCTTTCTGTATATTTTCCAGTTCGATATCGGAACAGTTATCGGAATTGGATAGAGCTGAATCCATAGAGGTGACAGTTATATTCACCTGCTTATCACTACACTCCTGCGGCAGTAAAGGCTTACTAATGGGACATTTTTCCACATCGTGCTCATCACCCTCCCTTGCAACGTTGTCTTTTATTTGATTTTGTATCACAAAATTATTACTGTTAATGTCTTCAATAGCTTTACGCAACTGTACGATATATAAAAAGCTTGTTAAATAAACATTGAATTGAATTGAAAAGTATCTGTTTACCTCCTTAAGGCCTACCACTCCCACCAGTCGTCCAATTTTCGTTACATACGCATGATTAATGCCCACCATGGAGAAGAGAGAATGCACTTTCAGTATGGATGTACGCTCCACCAATTGGAATGGCGAGGGATCGATATGAACGTTAGCTTTCTCTAAATCGGTTGGTTTTAGCATTTCTTCCATTTCCCATTTCTTTTGATCTTCCGGCGACATATCAATAACACGTTCACGCGGCTGCAATAAAATTTATTCAAATTATAAACATTTTACATCTCATTCACCCGCCCACTTATGGGAGTTGGTATGCATTTTTTTATGTTCATGAAAACCTGCAATATTTATCATTTACTAGTACCTACCAATTGTACACTTTTGATCCTTTTAACACTTCCTATATAGGACTATAAATACATTTTATTTACAAACATTTTATTTACGTTAATAAGACGCGAAAACACAAAGAAGAGCAGATACAAAGAAAGAAACAGAGAGAGAGAAAGAGAGAGAGAGAGAGAGAGATAGAAAGAGACAATAATTAAATAAAGTTATCCTTTTAAACCATAATATCCATGTAATCGGGTCAGTAAGTATATCTTTATGTTCATGCAAGTACTTACTGAATCCTGATGATTGCACAAATCGGGTGTTTTAGTAGCAATTTTAGGTTTTGATTCCTTAGGTATGCAAAATGTTTAATTTTTTTTGAAATAAAATTAACATTAACATAACATTATATTAACAGATATTTTCAGACGTTATTCGTTTCAGTTTAAGGCACTTAGCTGAGGGGGACAGTTACTAGTTCCCTTAAATAATCAAAAATATAACATTTTTTACCGCCTCAAATTTTATTAGCCAACGACGTTCTATATTAAATCTAGTGTGGTTTTTAAAAATGTTTGATTTTTAATTTTCTTCAAAAGTAATCAAGTAAAAGGCTAGAAAATGGGTAAAAAATTTATACTTTATCACTTTATTATAGGCGTGCATTTAGTCTAATTCCCATAAGAAACAGACTAATAAAGGTAATTGCCAAATATGAAATCGACATCTCAACTTTTACGACCTAGAAACCCTTTAAAATTGACCCTTTGACCGATTTAGTATAAGTTTGATTAAAAAACAAACGAAAAGAGACGACAGCTAAGTTTGAAATCGACCGTTTATCATGTTATCATTATGGTATATTAAAGTCGTGTTCGATCGATTCTGTCCAATTTTGATGACAAAAAAGCTAATGAAGCACACTAATAAGTTAGAAATCAATATCTTAATTTTTGTGATTAGGAGAAAGATTTGCACACCCAGACGGACATACATACATGGTTAGATCTACGCAGTAATCAACGCTTACTCAGACTATATTTACTTTGTTGGCTCTTGGAAGCCCTTTCCTAGGTGTTACAAACATTTGAATATCTTGGGGTTGCAGTTACTTAAATATTTTCACTAAAAACCTAAAACTGAAACATTTCATATCTTCCCTCCAAAAACTTACCATCACTTCGTCTTCCAATTTAGTTATCTGTTTCGAATTTATGTTATTATTGATTATAGGTGCAATTTTATTATGTCTTATCGGGGAGTTTGCGGTCACAATTCCACAAGACTTATGAATTGCTGGAGGATATTTTTGGGTTACTTTACAAAAACGACGAGGTGGTGTGGGTGGTCGTTTCATATAATTTTGAAAATGATTTGTTTTAATTGGACTATCAATGGTGGCTGGAGTGTTAGTGGGGGACGTAGGATCAGTTTGTTTTGAATGATTAGTAATTGATGGTGTTTGCTTTGGCAATAATTGGAAAATTATTAAAAATTTTACAAAAAAAATGTACAGCAAATGTTTACCATATTATTAGAATGATTCTCATTATCCAAATGGTTTTCCTCCGCGGGAGAGGAATTATCAAATTGAGAAGAGCTTTGTGCTTGCTTTAAAATTTTTGATTAAATGAGATTTGTAAAATTTTTACTTCAAACGCGCAACCATAACAAATCTAATAAAGGTTGTTCCACTTACCAACTGAACTTTCTTCGAAATACTGGGTGTGCCTGGAGCTTTTGTCACAGGAGTTTCGGGGGTAGCTGCAGCAATATCCACGGTACTGGGTGCGGCCGATAAATTATCTTCAGATTTCCCACTCTCCTCCCCACCATTGTTTGTTGGCTGTACTACATCTTGCAGAGTAGTGGATTTTTTAAAAATCGCCTCAAAAGCATTTCGTATACGATATTCACTGGTAGCCGTTATAGTAGTGTAGGGTGTTATGTTGGGACTATGTAGAGATGAGGTAGGTGTGAAGGTTTTCAAATTGAAAGAGTTTGTTTTTTTCAAAATAGATTTACGCGGCTGCAATGTATTGTGGAGGGTTTCTTGATGTCTTTTTGCTGGCGATCTCTCATTATTGGCTAATTGACGTAAACTAAGAATGTCGGGGGCTGGCAATACCTCAAACCGTGAGGGCCGCCTACCGCGAACATTAGCAGTCTCCAGTTTCTTTTTCTCTTCCTCGCGAGCTCTTTCTTCTGCCTCTTTTTGCCACTTCTGTGCCACCTCCATGCGTTTCTCACGCCCAATGTGCTTTTCAATCATCTTAATCAATTCGTAGCGCTGCACCGAACCCAATAAAATCATATTCTCAGGACTATCCACCAGAGGCAAAGACCGCAACGTTTTATTAGCTTTGAGTACTTCTTTTAGCTTCTGGTACGATATGCCCTGCCATATATATTTCACATCACGCACCATAAAGTCCTCCACATAGATGCTGTACATGCCAGAACTAGACGGCAATAGATCGGGTAGGTACGGCAGTTTCTTAATCAATATTATGCTATCGTACATGGAGGGTTGCAATAGGGCGGCTATAGCATTCGCAATGAGCACCGCTATCATGACTGGCACTACGTGTGTTATCTGACCGGTCATTTCGAATACAATCACAGCCACTGAAACTGTATGAGTTACGGCCCCAGAGAAAGCAGCCGCTCCCACTACCGCATAACCGCCGGGTAAAATAGGTGAGAGGCGGCCGCCATAACGTACACCCTGCGGAAACCACAAATGCATACTCTCACCCACCAAACGTCCCAGACCAGCACCAATTTTAAACACAGGTATAAATATACCCGAAGGTACCGGTATAGTGGATGCAATAATGGAAAAAATGAACTAAACAAATATAGATAAACCCTAAATTTTGAACCATAAATATATATGTAAACAAATTTACCGTAAATACTACATAAGAGCTGAGATTGATAAAAACATTTGTATAAGGCGTCACCCAATGTGTAACAATAGCTGCTTGTTCCACGGTCAAATCATCCCGCGACCAAGTGAAATTTGTAAACAATTGCACCACCTGCTCATGTGTACTCAGTTCACCGGCTATAAACTGGCCGGTGCCCAAAGGAAATGATAAAGTAGAAACTAGTAAAGCTAAAAAACCTGGATACAAGAAACGGCTGAAACGTACAAAATCGAAATTTATAAATTACAAAAAAAAAAAAAAGAAAAATATGGATCAGGTCGGACATACTTTTTTTGTAAAAATTTGTTCATTTTCTTATTGGAGCGCATAAACAACACATATTGTCGATGAACCCAAACATAGCCGGCTCCCCCTATACCACAAATCCCCCTAAAAAACAAACAAACTACAAGTTCAAGAATCATTTTCAAAAAGAGTTTTGAATACATACCCCATTAAAGCGAAAGCGAATAACTCCTGAGGATCGAAGGGAAATTCGGTTGTAAAGTTCGTTAAGAATACCGCTCGAACAGTATCCAAATTTTGAAACCAAACCGCCAACAAACGAAATACGGTAGCACCGCAAACCGCCGCAAAAAAACCACGCCAATAATTACGTACCGCGAAATATGTGGTAGTTACTTCTATACTAAATAAAACTCCTACACGGAAAATAAACATAATTTAATACTACGCGAAATACTAGAAAATAAATGGATAGACTTACCTCCTACCGGAGCGGCGAAACAAGCACCAACACCCACCGCACAAGCGGCCGCTAACATTTCCGAATTACGCGATTCATTTTCATAGATACCTTGGAATGATGTCACTAGCTTACTTAATAATTGTGCTACAATACTTGCTATATGTACAAATGGACCCTAAATGATGAATCAAAACAAAATACAATATCTCTTGTTATGATGTCGGGGGGAAAAATTAAAAAAAAAGCCGGCACAAGGGCACAATTTTTATACTTACTTCCTTTCCTAATGGCATACCACTGCCCAAAGTTGCCGTTAAACCCACAATTTTAGCCACTAATGTCTTAAATGTTAAATACTCCTTAAGAGCCACACCCCTTAGTATGGTTTTCATTTCGGGTATGCCGGAACCTAAACAAAACAACAACAACAGAATACGAAATATATCCTTAAAAATACTATTATAGGTAATAAGTTCCCCAACAAGCCATCAATTCAGTTAAGATAACACAATTATTGGTATTATTGTAAATCATGAACTTGAAATAATGAAGCTTGTGAATTTGAGGTGGGGTTTTAATACAATTTTCGAGTGGAAACATATTTAAAAAACTTCCAAAAAAAAGATCCTTTTCACTTTTTGTTAACTTTAACTTTAACTTTAACTTTAAGTCTAACAATAGTCTTACAAAGTTTTGGAACGATATCTTTAATTTTGCGATGTACAGAAGGTTTACTATAGATAGATACCCAGATGGACAGAAGACATGACAATCGATTAAGAATTTCAAGAATATATAAACTTTGTAGGATCTCTGATCTTTCTTTTTGGATGTTAGAAACATTTTGAGAAAGGGGGGAGTATAAGAAACAATCTTAAACGGCTTCAAGTTCATATCGAATTCGAGTAATGAAAAAATTATAAATCTTGTACTAATTTTTATATAACGGACATTAATGTTAATCATAATTAATAAAAAGTAAAAAACAAACATTAATAAAAAGTAAAAAAAACCCTCCAAACCTTCCTGAGGAATATACGTATTAATATGTCCTCTGTAGTTTACGGAAGAGGTAAAATTTACTTTAAAAATTACTTCTTTTTCAGTTTTTGTTATATTGAAGGCGTGTCGCTTGACCGATTTTGTCCAATTTTAATATCAACCAACGTAAAAACCCTATTAACAGTTCAGTCAAGTTTGTAATGAACATCTCAATTTTTGCGACCACAGGACACACACTGTACTGACGGACATACAAGGTTAGATCGACTCAGTATTTAAAACTGATTCAGAATATATATTGTTTTCTTTTACGCGTTGCCACCCTTTTGACAAATTATTATATTCCCTCATATACCTATGACGGTGGGTGAAGAAAACAAAATTGATTAGCCATGCCCACACATTGGTGTAGTATAGTGTATTAGTTATGTACGTATTTTCGGATAACATTTCAAATTAGTTAAATAAGATGGCAACTCTGTTGCAGAGGTTGTTTGCTCTATAAACTTGACACAATAAATCCGTTAAGTTTCAAGTTCAAGTTCAGACTGAAACCATTAAAGTAAGTAAGCAAAAAATTGGAAGAAAGCTTCAACCAACTACTACTAAATAAAAATATAAATTTTAATTAATGACGACAACAATAACAACATTAATAATAATAACAATAATAATAATGACATTTGATACACTAATAAACTACAAGTCACTTACCTATACTTTGCGGTGCTATAAGATGAACAAAACCGGCTGAAAATAATATTAAACAAACCGGTAAAGACACCCAAGCAAAATACTGAGCTACCGGGTGTGTTGTTAAATCGCGATAAAGCCAAATGCGAGCTGTATACAAACAGAAGAGTGAGGGAGTAAAGAGGAAAGTTTAAAAAAGTATTTTGTTGTACAACTTGTTTACTTACTAACCATTTGTACATACGGAAATGCCCTTGTCCATGACATAGGATAGCAAAGCCATTATAATGCCGAGCAAAGCTAAAAATACCCAATCCTCGCCCAGACGGGCAAACGTATGTTTCCATATCCATGAGGAGACTTTAAATAAACGGGACTGTCGTTTACCTAAGAGTTCCTGAAAGTAATGATTCCCAGCACTGCTAACTTATAATACAATTTCCTTAACAATTATTAGCAGTAACACTACAACTCAAATTATGAACAAACTACACGCGAGGATCTACTATGTAACTCCAAGGTATTTGTTATAAATTTTTCAAAAATTTAAAATAATTTAAATTTCTTTCAGGGAAATATTTCGAAGCATTGCAAAAAATGTGAAAATTTCTCTTCTTCTCAGCAATTTACCAAACTTTGACCTAAATAGCATGGAAATGAATGCACAGTAGACTCTCAAGGAGACAAAGACAATTTATGAAATATTTGACTTATTATAGTTTGAAGTGTTCCCTTACCTTATTCCTTTGTTTGTCCTCCAGTTTCCGTCGCTTTTCAAGCAATTTAAGCTTACGCGCTTCATCTTTAGCAAATTCCCCTAAATCTTTGGTATAGCGGCCATACATCTACAATGAAATGGAAATAATTGAAAAAACAACACAATTTCATTAAGTTATCCAGATTCTCAATAAATTCATCATCAATGCCATTTAACTTTTAACTTACAATAAGTTAAGCAGAACACCAAACATTCTCGACAATCTTCTTAACCGAATTGTGAATAAATTATTGAAAATTTACACTTTCTGTGAATGTATACGAATATATAAGAATATGCTTCACAAACATACACATTCATATATATATTGTATTTTTATAAATTTCTGATAATAAAATTGATTCTGTATGGCTCACGTGCGCACATACTATTTTAAAACAAATAAAAAAAATAACAAAATAAACTTTATTTGGCTCAAATCAATTTTGAAATACCCTGCACAAGGAAACGTTTTTTTCAATAAGGACATAACATAACATATTATAAGTTTCGGCGATTCAAATGCTCCATCAGCCTTCAGCTCTTGAGTTAAATTGAATTGGTGAGCATGTAAGTCAAGATCTTTATGCAAAATTCCATACAATGTGGTATAAAAGATCTCCAATTCCAATTCCAAATGTGAACGACATGAAATCGACTGATTTCACTCATTTTGACCGATCCTTTGTCTATGTCCGTTATAAGAACATCCAATAATGAATATTTTGTCTCAAATTTTGCCATCGTAGCACTTACAGTCTGTTTGTAGAATAATTAAATGTTACAACTGATAATACAGTAGAGTAGTATTTTTTTTAAATTTCCAAACGTTACTCGTTTGTGATCTTTACCATGATAAAAAATGTTAACTTTGACTGATATTTTGGCATCAACAAATCATAAAAAAACTTTCAAGAATACTTTTTTATTAGAAAATAAATTTGTTATGTCTTTATTGCAAAACTCTCTATATACAAATAGTGCCCCAAGCTAGTGTCTAATTGCATCCTCTCTAGTTTATTTATTACATATTTACTTAATTACAATCTTTTTTTTTTAATTGTGGGCATGGCTATTATATGAACCTACCCGTTGTTGTTAAATATGTAGATGGATGTACATTTCGGATCCTCCATCAAATCCATTTTTATAAATTTGTGGCCGTGTCTGTTGCACGACAATGCCCATTTTTATCAAATAGATTTATATAAAATTCCGATTATACACTAAAAAAAAAGTATTTTGTAAATTTTGGGCATGACTGTTGCATGACCACGCCCCTTTTAGGCTCATCGATACATTGACATATAATACATGGATAATACCAAATGTAATTTTAATAAGACAATTTATATGTCTTATAGATAGATTTTTGCCGATTGTAGGCGTGGCTTTCAAGCAAACAACGAGCGTACTGAATTAAAAAGTATAAAATACAAAAATTTTACCCTCGAAACTTTATTTACGTTCATTAACTTTCCAACAACAGACAGATATACGGACGGACATGGCTAAATCAACTCAGAATTCAATGCTTATCACTTTTTAGGATCTCTGAAGTCTTCTTTTAGGTATTTCAAAAGGAATGGCCAACCTAGTATGAGTGACGAGTATAATAATGGATCCCTTATGAAAGGAACGACATTATTTTATATGTGAATTAATTGTCACATATGTTAAATATGATCTGATTTATAAACATTTCATATAAAAATATGAAAGAAAGCGATTTTATCAATGAGTTGGTCAGTGAGTGAATGGGTGAGAGACAACTTTTCAATGCGATCATAATATGCTGACATAAATTTAGAGATAATTTGTGTGTTTTTTTGTTTGTTTGTTTTTGTTTTGGGACAAAAGCAAATGGGCGTTTTTGTAACACATACACATCTACATATAAATTATGTTTATATTTATAAGTATGAATAAAACTATTTGGCACTGTGTGTCTCGTCGTAAATTAAAACATATTTATATAGTTTTTATCAACAAAATCACCTTAACAATTATTTATTTATACCCGTTCATATACATATACAATACATTTGAATATGGGAATGGATAGTAAATTAACTTGAATGAAAGTGTTAGTAAAGAATAATTATCTTCCAAAGGGTTTGTGTGTCTTTCTACCTCGCCTTTGTTTTGAGTGATAATTCATAAATTAATTCCATTAGTTTTTTTTAGTTTTGGTGCATATTTGAAATTTGACCAGACAGCGCAGAATCCTATAATAATTCGTTATTGTTAAGTTTTATTGCTTTCTTTTGTTTGTTTGTTTTGTTTTGTTTTGTTTTATATTCTTTATGCTTTGAAGGATCATCTAATAAGTGCGACAGCAATGGCAGTGACATAGAAATATAAAAGAATTTCACAAGCATTTGCTGTATAGTTTATTTCACAGACGCACGTACGCATACTGTTGGTGTTAAAATGTAAACAAAAACTATGCAAACAGTACAAAAACGTCATAATTATTAAATAAAATTTGTACTTTCATCATTGAGGTATATGTCGTGTATGTAGGTGTGTACATATATTAAAGAAAACATATCAGCGAGAGAATGCTTGTTTGCCTACCATATATGCAATATATAACCATGTATACAATAATTATACAAAAGGTGTGTGTTTGTGTGGCTTTGATCAAAACTTGAACATTAACCATTTGAGTAACTTGCTTGGCAATGATTTGAATAAGAATATGGAGAATAGCTTTAATGCAATATTTAGGCTGAAATTTCTTGTCTTTTTACATCAGGTTTTTGTGCTACTGCAAGGGATGTCCTTCGTTAGATTTTCCCCAAATTCAATACCAAACTATCAACACTAGTGAACAACCGACAGTTCTGCCAATTTTGCTTAATTTAGGCACTCATTTGAATATATATTGTACTATACGGACGGACGGAATGCCTTTTTTATGCCCTGCCTTACTTTTGGCAAAAGGTGTATTAAGTTTATGGGAATGTTTGTAACTCCTAAGCGGCAAATATCGCAACCACCAATTATTATACCAATCGATTCAGAATAACTTTCCAAATCACTTTTTCTTTCACACTTTCTTTCACTTTTAACGATGTCCGTCTATCCATCTGTCTGTTTATATAAATTTGTGCGCAAGCTATATATCACATTTTTTGAGGTATTTTAATGAATTTTCATACAAGAACTTGCTTTAGCCTAAAGAAGTACTCTATTGCGAATGGATTGAATTGGACCATTTTTAGAATACCTCCCCATACAAGATTCTAGTATAAAGAAAATCTTTATATGGTGAAAAGACGTAATTATTAATATTTTTAAATAAAATTTGGTGAAGAATAGTTATCAAATTTGTATCCGATCGGACTAATTTTAAAACCTTTTCCCATATAATGATATTCCACTAAGTGGCTTATATGACAATCCCTCAGTTTACCTATACAACTAAACTACGTTATGTAGGGTATTAAATGGTTGGACTTGATTAATTTTAACATTTTCATTTATTTTGATAAAAGTATATGTGTGCGTTTGTCACATAGTCAGATAAAAACTTTACAAAAGAAATTGAAAAATTCTTTCAGGAAAATTAAAAAAAAATTCAAATTGTTTACATATACAAAACATGTGCACTTGTATGTACATAAACCTGTCTACCCTTGGATATAAGTCTATAGACAATAAATTGATGCACATACAATGTGTCCATCAATGTATGTATATCTATGCCATGTGTGTGTGTGTGTGTGTGTTATTGTATATTTTTAAAAATAAAAATAATTCGACTAGTGTTGTAAAATTGTAAAATATAAAACGAAACAAAGTGACGTTGTATTATTTATGACAATTTGTAGACAATTGTCTCTGTGTGTGTTGTGAATCTTTGTACACAAATATTTCATATAATAAACACACAACATATTCGTTTGTATTACTACAATACTTGTTTATTGTTATTTTCTGCTTGTTTACATTTTCTATTCCTATGCAGTGTCAGACACAGTTGATGTCGTCTTTATTTGGTTTAGTTAGTGTTAGTGTTTCTATCAAATGATTGAATTCATATATTTTCATTACTTGAGAGAGCATAATACATAAATACAGACATACGTTTGAGTTAAATGAGTTGGAACGACTGCTAGAAGCATATGTATTGTGTGGTGAGAAACAAGTACGAAAAATAAATTTGCCTTAGGCCAAAGCTTAAAGAATGTTTACATCTACAACGGTGGGTATGGCACGTATAAGAATTCGTCCTCTAATAGTGTTTTGTATTACGTATCAACTTGCAAGTATAGTTTTACATGGAATATGGTTTTTTGTAAATTGTGGGTGCGTCTGTTATCCGATCACGTCCCATTCTTTTCAAATCGATGGATGGGATAACTATGGATATGCATACAAATTTTCAATTTATTAGCTCAATTTTTGTAGTATATAAATAGATTTCTGTGACGTCTTCTTCTGAGTGTTGCAAAACGGAATAACAAACTCATTATACCCCCCATCTTATGTGGACATACATATCATTTTTACATATGTAGTCAATTGTTTTATGAGCAAATATTTCACTTAATTTGTATGAAATTGTATGTATGCGTATGTTTTAAATTTAATTAAAATTTTCATATATTACGGGACGTATGAGTAATAAGTAATAACTGTCTACAGTTTGACAATGATTGGTTATTTTATACCTCATCATGTAGAGTACGAAGCCAAGTATACTAAATATACTAAGTTTAGCATTCCGTTTTCACCACCCAGAAAGGGGCCCCATAAAGTACATATATTCTTTATAAGCAACAATATTTGAAAGTATGTAATGATGTCCGCGCGTCCGTCTCTAGTCAAACTGTAACAATTGCAAAAATTGTGATAATGAGGTGATAGATATTTTTAGTCCTTGATATTCTTATTAGTTTGTTATTTGACATATGCAAAATCGGTTAATAGCCACGCCCACATAACATTTGTATACATATTTATAATTAGCTTCTCCAAAGATGTGTTTAAAGTGGGCAAAGCAATGCCCACAATTTGCAACAAAAAAATTGTTTAGTTTAGAATTCATCCCTTGATATGAAATGGAATAAATTTTTAGTGATATTTTAAAAGAGAACGCACTGCCACGCCCACACTTTATATAAAATAAGTATGAAGATGTAGGCAAACTTTAGGTGTATTTGCTATAATATAGTTCATGGTCACGGTTACCAGTGCGTCAACGCAGGCACGGTCCACCTTTTGGTCGGTTAGGTGGGGTAAGTTTGCTGTGGGTTCGTTGTTTATTCGTTTGTAAGAACAAATATTAAATATAGTTTCTTTTTTGTTTTTGGTTTATACACACACACACACACACACACATGTATATACACACAATACATGATTTTTTCTTTATGTTTTGAAGGTTCTTTTACAATAAAACCTTTTCCGTGTTTTTTTTTTTAAGAATGGAAACTTTTTAATCAAATGTTTCACAATTCAATTCAAAAACAGGTTCTCTTCATATCTGTCTGTCCATAGGTCCCTCTTTTTGAAATATTAAATGGAATTCAACAACATGACATGCCTTGAAAACTAAAGAGATATTTTTAAGTTTCTCAATCTGTCATGCATTTCATAATTACACTCAATACTCCGTTTCCCACTTACATAGTAGAACGCTTCAATTTCAACTTCAACTTCATTTTCATAATCATCATTAATGTCGCCACTAGAGCGTCGCTTTTGGTGAAAATACGTGTCGTCCAAACGAGCGGCTGTAGCTGTTTTTGTGTTACGTATACGACACTGTTCTTCTCTCAAATATTCATCACGATTAAACAGTAATTCCGGTTCAAAAGCATATTCACGTATGTATTCATCCTCCACTACCGAAGCCGTTCTAAACATGGCACATTACTAGTTTGATCTAAACATCAAACTTTCAACACGAGAGAGATTAGAGATTATACGATAATAACAATAATTATCACAAATTAACTGTTAGAGGAGATGAAGAGAAATACAGAGAGACACAACTATACAGTTAATCAATATATTTGTTGTATTTTTTTTATAAAGTTTTTCTTTGCACTCCTTTTAAAATTTATTGATATGTATTTATTTTTTTAAATATTGTTTTTCTATCGATTATTATTGTTTTTAATTTTTAATTGTTTTTTAATCGATATTGATTTAAAAAAAATTTTTAATATTCTTTAAATATTTAATTAATATTTTTTTAATATTAATTTTGCATTCAATACAAAGTCGACCTGATTATGTCCGTATGTCCATGTCTCTGCTTAGAAATCATCATTGTAGCAAAAATTTATATATCAGTGTCAATCTTAGCATTTTTGTTAATAATCTTTAAAATTTTAAGCAAAATCGATCAAATGATGCGCTTACAGGGCGAAGAGTCCACCTTTTTCAATGATTTTATTGTCATAGAACTAAAAATCAAGCAGCTAGAAAGTTAACGACTAAACCATATAAATTTAAGTTTAACCCAAACGTTATTTATTCTACTCATTATCATCATCCAAATTATGGGCCGACCATGCCCATTTTTGGCACATCAATGGATAAGATAATTATAAGTATATATACGAAATTTCAACTTTAGAACTAAATTTTTGTAGTTGTTAAATCGATATTTGTCCATTGTGGTCGTGGCTTTTTTCCAATTTAACATAATTTAAATAGTAAAGATCTTGTAGAAATTAAAAGTACTTCTTCAAAATTTCTGTTTAAAACATCAAATTTTACGATCGTGAAAATGTCAACAATAAACGGACGCACGGACATATATGTCTAGATCGACTGAGTTTTTAATATTGATCAAAAATATTTATATATATATATTTTGTCAGCTATACCCGAAATATTTTGTGTACAAAAATGGGTACAATTGTTCTCCTTGGAAAGCTTTGGTTAGGGGTGGTGAATATTTAACATTTGTTCTAAGCCAAATTTATCATTTTTAATTTTTGTTTAATTATTTTTTTTTTTTTTTTAATTACTACCAATTAGAAGTGGTTCGATTTTCAGCATTCAAATATTTGATCTCATTAAATGAAATATTTATTAATTTGGTTATAATTGCACATTTGAATGATTTATATCCCCGTCGTGCAAGGTTCGCACTCATTTCGCAACACTTCTCATCTTTTTCGCCTACACTAGCTGAATAGCTATCTAAACCATATCTATCTAATACAAAGAGTATTGATTTTTTTTTTTAACTTATAATAATTTCGAAATTACTTAAGTTATAAATTTTTTTATTCTTTTTAAAACCCATTAATAAGTTTCCACCATTTCATAACCGCTGGGATAAGGATAAGTAGGTGAGAATTTTGTGTTGTTTTATTTTTTTGGTAAAAAAAAAAAAATATTATGTAAATAAAATAGATTTCTTCTTGTATTATTAATTAGATCCGTTAATTATTAACACGGAACCGAGATCCGTTGTTGTAACATATGCGAAAACTTTGAGGGAACTGAAAACATTAAAGAGCTTTCATTTTTATGTCATTTCATTTCTTTGCATTTTCTTAAATTTTCTTATGTCTTTTTGTCATTTGGTGGAAAATTATTAAAAAAACAAATAAAAATTTAAAGGCGAAAAACAATAACAACAACTAATGCAGCAACGTGTTGTTTTGTTTTGTTTTTTCCTTTTCTCAACACTTTACCCATTTTCATAACAGAGTTCAATGTGACAATATTTCTGTTCTTCCGACAGACGGTCACCCCAATGTGCGTTTATGTTTGCATATCTATCTATAATCTGCCCTTTACCTTCAATGTTTCATGCTTTTTTTTTAACATATTAAACATATTCGTACGTTCTTTATTTTAGATGCTTTCTCTCCCTCTATTTTTATAAACATTGCGCGGCAAAGATGAATAGCCCCACATAATAACTTAAAAAAACAGTTTAAGAAATATAATTATTACACCACTTCGCATTGTATTCCATTCAGCATCATTCACATAAACAAATGATATAAATTTTAATTTATTAGACAAACAAATTAAACGTAAGGTTGACTAAGAAAAGGAACAAGTAAGAAAAGTAAGTTTAACTCAAATATTAGATACTATTGAAAATGGGTGTGATCGCATAACAGACATGCCCACAGTCGATAAAAATCTTTATATCTGCTACAAAAATTGACCTAAGAACTGGAAATTTAGGAGGGATATCTATACATAGTTATCCCACCCCTCGATGTGCCACAATTTACAAAAAAAAATATACTCAATGTAAAACTTTGTAAGCTGATACGTAATAAATACATCATTAAAGGCCGTAATTTATATATATATCTACGACGCCCACCATTGGTGATGTAAGATTTGGTTAATTAATATTTGGCCTATGTTTATATAGATCGAGAATATATATACTTTAACCGGCCTCTTTTCGGTATATTAAGGCCTTTTGTAAATTGTGGGCGCTTTTATTAGATAGAAATTTTTCGCATTTGAGAAATAGAATTAAATTTGGCTTAAGGTAAATATTTATATAGAAAAAATTTGAGCGCGGCAGATACCTTATTGCTCCCTTTAACAATATATTTAATACATATCAACTTAGAGGGATGCCGCTATCAAGTAAGACGTCTGAACTAAAGGTCTTTACAGCCTCCAAGGCACTTCTGGGCGCACTTCCAAATCAAATTACAATCAATTTACAAAATGATTCACGTATATAATGTGAAAGTAAGCAGACTCTTGAAAACTGAAAAGTTATAATTTATACAGATGTTTAAGACTTTTTATCACTTCAATAAATATTTCATCAACATCCCGATTTTTAAAAAGTGTCTTTGAAAGCGACGTCTAGTACCACCTTTCACAATTTTAACGTAGAATTCGCTTAGACACTTAAAAATTACTAATAAATGAAATAAATGCTTACTAGAATATCAAGATATCCAAATGGCCCATCATCTTCCGATGATGAATCAGAATCGTGGCCATGTGCAGGCGGTGGACAAGGATAGAATGTTTGGGATTTAACACGAGACTCTCGTTCTGCAGCATGTCGTAGCTGCTTCTCCATCGTCATGGACATGGTGCTCATGCGACGTTGCCGAAATTCATGCAAAAACTTTTCAAAATCCGCCCATTCCGAATCCACTTGTTCCACATTCTCTTCGCCAAACTCCTCATCATGTATAATACGTTCCAAGTAGTTTTCTTTCTTTTCTTTTTCACGAAAATACACCATAATTTGGATTGGAGGGGATTTTTAACAAAATCAATTTAATCGTTATTCAAATATTTATTAAATATTATTTCAATCACAATTTCAATAAATTTTAATGTATATTCTTTATTTTTAAATTTTTCAGTTTTACTAGCTCGACATTTGCCACTCAACTGTGCGATACAAAAAAAAAAATTCATCACATTACTTGAAATGATATTTTTCTCTTTTCATTTATTTGTCATTTGAGCTGCAGCTAAATCTTAGAACGAGCAAAGAAAAATCCTACATACAGAACTTTAACCCCAAATTTCAGATGTTTCTGTCTAGTATTAGTAAGAAAAGAAAATCTCAGTAAAAATGTACAAAATATTTATAATAAAAGGAAAATTTTAACTAATCATTAGAATTTTGAAGGAGTATTTATATCCTGAAGAAAATGTAAATTTACTAAAATAGTTTTATAAGTATAAATAAATTTTTTGAGAAGCGATAAGTAATTCTTAAATTTTATATAACTTTTACTGAGAGCTTATTTTGGGTGTATGGCTAATTTAAGCAGATAATTTAATCAAATTTATAAGTATAATTTTGTTCCAAGTGAGAATGCTTGATTATTGTATATATGCCATGTATGCGGTATAAATGAATTTGATCAGAGTGTCGCCGTGTTGTCACGTCTAAATTTGAGCCAAACGTCTTAATTGAGCTTAAACTTTGAACAATGAAATATGAAATATGAGTAGGTTCATATGTGTTAGACATTCTATATACTGTATGAGTGTTGACTATACCACACTACCGATGTTTTCATTCATGTATACTTTCATTCATTCTAATAAGATTTAGATAATTTATTTCCGAATTCGTAAAATATAAAATTTTTTCCATTTTTTTTATATATTTACATATAATAGGTACAGCAAGTCTATCTTAACGTATACAACTATCCGAAGGAGGTATTTAAAAACTCTACAAAGCATGTATGTTCTTGATCATCATTGATTTATGAGTTATTATGTAATAATGTCCATGCGTCCGTTTTATTGAAACTCTTAGTGTCGCTTAAAAATTGAAATATCGAGCTAAAATTCGATGTAGATTCATACATAATTTACGTAAATAGTTTTTAATTTAAAATAAGCAGAATCGCTTAACAGCCACACCCACAAAAATCTACTTTTTTTAGTTATAAAAATGATTTCTAGAAGTTGAAAATTTGGCTTTTCATTAATGCTCTAAATATAAGAATATGCGTGTATCTGTTTTCATATTAGTTAAAATCTTTGAATCGAACTCTTTACGGTAAGGAATTTCTTATACATTATGGGCGTGTCTGTTATATGTTTATAATAGTAGAATATAACCAAATAAATCACTAAATTTGTCTAAGGCCAGATCTTAAATACAATTTATCTCCATATATAAACAAGGAATGATCACGGGTTCGATACTCGTAGCAGTCAAACCTGTGTAAGGGCTATTGGAGGATTTTTTAAAAAAATGTTTCTTCATTTAAAGGATAATTATTATGTCTGGGTAGTAAGGTCGGGGCTGTGAAAGTTCCAACAAACTATAAGCATTTCATTGCCTTATCATACCAACGTACCTGGCCAAATTCGACAATATTTTGTGGGAGATCTAAGAGCTTTCCTGGTGGTTGCAAAGTCAATGAAAAACTTAGTATAAACTCACTATAATGTTGAGGACATTTTTTATTAACTATTACAATATTCCCGACACGTTTTCCTATTAAGTTATCGCAACAAGCAAGTGTTGATATTTTGCTAAAATTACCAACATATGTATCAATGTGTTAACCTTATAGTTAATAATGTATGAAATATTTGTGAACCTTATGCTTGTTTTAAAAAAATTCAATATGGAAGAAGAAGAAACCAAAATTATGTGCCTATTAATTATTAATTTATTTCATTATTTATTGGGTGACTAAGTAAACATCATCTTAATGTCAACACACTAATCTTTTTAAAAGTAATGAAAGCTGGCAAAAATGATCTAAAATTATTTCTATTGAAAATTTTTCTTAATTAAATTGTATGCCTATTAAATTATTTTATTAAAAAAAAAATTATCTAAAATAAAATTATTATTTCTGCCTTCAAAAGTAACTTAAGCCAAATAACAATTATTTCCTCATCACGTAAATTAAAACAAACGTGCATGCGAACACCACACAAACAATTGACACTTTTGTCATTTGTTTACTTAAGAGAGTGAATAATGAAATCACAGAACACACACACACACAGAGCTCTTTCTGACTCTCTATAATATAATAATACTCAGTCAAGACACAAACCGTAATGTATGTAATACAAAAGTATGCAACCTAATGTACTAAAGTGCAAAATTTTGTAAATTTTTTTGTAAAGCAATGATCGCCGGACAATAAAGTAACATTTGAAAAGAACCGAAAGTAAAGATAGACGTAAACAAGTAAGAAAACTATCAAGTAAGACGTAAGATAAATTTGATTTAAACCAAATCTTAAATATTCTTCATATATTACGCTGATTAGGTAGAAAGTCGAGTTGAGTTTTATGTTGAATATGGTTTTTTGTAAATTGTGGGTGAACCTGTTATACGATCACGCCCATTTTTGGCACATCGATGGATGGGGTAACTATAGATATGCGTACCAAATTTCAATTTAAAAACTCAATTTTTAGGGCAGATTAAAAGTTTTTTATCGATTGTGCGCGTGGCCCTTGACCGATTTTGCCCTTCTCAGATAGCTATCAGCAAAAACTATAAGTACCTATACAAAGTTTCAGCTAAATAACTCAAAAATTGCGTACGTGAGAAAGCCAACAACAGGCAAACACACGGACATACGGACATACATGTCTAGATCGACTCCGTTTTTGATGCTGATCAAAAATATATATACTTTGTAGGGTGTCTGATCTTCCTCTAAGAGTTCCAAAGGTAATGACAAACTTAGTATACCACCCATCTTATGTAATGAGTATAAAAAGGTTCTACTGTACAAGCTCCATTTGGCAAATTTATATGTAACTAGTTCTAAATAGGAGCAAATCATTTTTAAAAAATTTCGCCAATCAATAACTTTTATATATTTTTTCACAAAAATTTTGCAAAATATTAAAAAAAATTTTTAATTAATATTCTTGCCGTACATGTTTGTATTAAAACAAAATAAAACAAAAAAAAAAGGAATGAAAAATACGGTACTGTACAAATATCTGTTTATTGTTTACATTGAGTATAAGTGTAAAAAAGTTTAACCCTCGAAATTGAAGCGATAATTGAAACAAGGCAACGGAGAACAATCATGGAAAGGAGTGTCTCGAAATTGAAAATAAAGTGAAATACAATATATATATATTATATATTCTAAATCAAAAGTTCCCCTTTGCAGACAAAAATTACATTCAAGGGAGTGCAAAGCATTCACGGTTTTCAGAATTTCAACTTAACTGTCTTAATTATAATATCACAGTTACACGGTTCAATCACCTTTACAATAATAATAAAATTAATCACTGACCATAATAATCTCTTGCCCTCAGACAATCATTATTTTATACAAACACACATAAAATCCTACATAATAGAATTACAAAGAGATTTACTGTTGATTAGTTGTGTTATGATCATCATAAGATAACAATGCTTTACAGCATTGATGCCCGTAAGTGCTTTTTATCATATATTGTGTGTGCATATCAAAAGAATGCATTCCTCAAATACCTTTCGAAGCATTTTTTTAATAAACACATAAATTCATTCATAAATGACAGCAAAACAGCAAAAGTTTTACTCATATTCTCATGTGAAGGGACAATATTTTTATTATAAACAAGGGAAAATATTATGTTATAGTAAATTTGTTCCAACTATTCTTTTGCCACAAAATATTAAGAATTGAAACTTTTTCCATATAAATATTTTCATTATAATTGGTTCTTATATGAAGAGGAGTTTTAAAAATGGTCCAAATTTGACCATTTTCAATAGAGTTTTTCTCTGGGAAAATATATACCTTTGTACCAAATTTCATTCAAATATTTTAAAAATTCGACAGACATACAGACTTTGTTAAATCGATTCAGATTTTGATTCTGAATTGATCGATACAATTGAAAAAGTAGATGCGACTTTTTCCGTTACAAACACCAGCACAAATTTAATATACTCTAGGCAGCAAGTGGTGTAGGATATAAAAAAATACATCCTTTTATGAAAGTCTTACGAATTGAGTGCTTATTAAAGATTTTTATGTAATTTTTTTTAATTCTTGTATGAGAAATTGTAACTAAACTTAGGTAATCTGAGTTAATTTAACCTAAACCAACCTCATCTAACTGAGCCAAGCCCATGCTAACTTAACTTTAAACTAAACTCTAATCTAATCTAATCTAGCCTAGCTTTACGTAACAAAATAAAAACAAATAAACTTATTTCATAATGTTTGTTTCATTGTAAGAGTTCTAAAACCAATTATTCTCTACACCACTTATACTAGCGAGTATATTAAGTTTGTGCGGATGTTTGTACTTCCTATATATAGCTCAAAATGATGTTTGGTGTTCTTTATTATACCGATCGTTTTCAAATTACTTAGATATGTACGTCCATCCGTACTATCATCTGTTCATGTAAATTGATGCAACAGGTCACAGTCGAAGATATTTCGATAAAATTTGAAGAACATTAGTTAACTCAAAGGCGAGTCGTAGTGAAAATAGTTCAAATTGAACAATTTGTACAGTTCCTTCTCATATGACGCTTTAATTTAAAAGAAGTCTGTTTCTCACTTATATGCATACATTGCATTTATTTTGTAAGAAAAATTCAATTAAAAATACACTTACCAAGGTATGTGTGTAGCCCAGTCCCTCCTCCTCATTACGTTTACTGTTATTATTTATTGTATTTAGTTCAATGGTAGAATCAATGGCATGCAAACGTCCCAGCTGAGGATGAAATGACGGCACTGCTAACAAATTTCCTTTACCATTTAAATTATCCATTTTATCTGATTTCATTCCTGCAATTAATTAATCGTTCCTTATACCGTCTATATATACCAGATAGCATGAAATTGATTCACAATTTTGTTGTCTTTTTCAATTAACACAAATTTGTACATTTAATTAATTTTCACATGATTCCTCATCATAATTATCATCTATCCTCTCTATTCATTACGCACACATACATACATACACATATTAAGA
Organism: Crataerina pallida; assembly: GCA_949710015.1. Taxonomy (NCBI): domain Eukaryota; kingdom Metazoa; phylum Arthropoda; class Insecta; order Diptera; family Hippoboscidae; genus Crataerina; species Crataerina pallida. Next base: position 27,007,112 of record OX453290.1, on the reverse strand, counting down.
CCGGGAACATTTGTGTTTATTTAATTGCTTTATATGATGTTTGCTGTTGTTATAAGTAATGAGATTGTCAACGATTATGAAGAATAACTGAATTACATATTACACCAAATTGCTTCAGTTAATATTTGCTCAGTTGATATGCGACACGACTGATATACAAAAAATATACACTTTAACAGTATTAAGTAATTACAAGTACTTGCAATATATGCTAAGTACTCTACTAAAGAATATATAGATCATGACGCTCTCTTTTTTTGTACTAAGTTTATTATCTAATTTTGCAATACCCGTGCTGACAATTCTCTCCTGACATAGAATTTCCTCCTCCTCGCACTGCAGAAACATTTTTAAAAACACCTCATCAACTAACCATCGATAACTTCATCGACTGTTGAAGGTATCGAATCTAAGTTGGAACTAAATGTTATACCTCTGCCTTAGAAAAAATCCAAATCTGAATCGACCTAAATATGTCCGTCTATAAGTCTGTGTTTTATTGACCCTCTCGCAGTTGTAAGTTTTAAGAGAATAAGTTTCTGTATATAGATTGCAAAATCGGTTGAACTGCCACGCCCACAATCAATAAAAAATCTATTTATCAGCTGCAAAACTTAACCTTTGAACTTGGAAATTTTGTAGAGGTATATATGTAATAAGAGTAACTGCCAAACGGTTTGACAAACTTAGTATATGCCCCACTATAATCAGAAGGTTGTATATATGTTATATGAGCCGTTGTGCATGAAAATAGTGCAAGTCCATTTTTGGAATACATTAATTTAACCAAATCAATCGTCATCTTTATGATTTTTCAAATTTTCAAAATTCATTCTCTACGACAACTCAATTAGTTTACAACACATATTCTTTTACAAGGTTTACAAAACTTCTTTAGTAACTTTTCGTTTTGTATATAATTACATCACACTGACTCACTATAGCCGTTACAATGCGATAACACAATGTATTGCTTCCTTTCACGTTAATTTTTATCGTAATTTGCACTTGAATGAAATATTTTCAGATTATTAGCAACACAGTTACATTTTTGAACTGTTTCTAGTGAATTTTTTACATGATCACATTGTTATTATTGTTTTGTTTGTATAGTGTAATGTTATTCTTTTTAATGCCTTTGATTATCAACTTAACAATACTGCAGTCGAGTGGTTGACTTATATGAACTTATTTGATTTTTATACCCAGCACCATTTGTAGTAAACAGTATATTATATTTGAAAGGATACTTGTAATGCCACACCCACCTTCAAGTATACCAATCAATTCAAACGGTTCATATCTGAAAAGATTTAACTAAGTCCTTCCGTCCATATAAATTGCACAAGCTACCGATCGCATTTTTTTAAATATTTTAATGAAATTTGGTAGAAGGACTTGTTAAACTATTAAAAATAGACCGATTTGGTTCATTTTTATAACCTCTCTCCATATCAGGTTTTATTACAATGAAAGTCTTTATATAGCAAAAAATCGCAATTTTTAATATTTTTTAATGAAATTTGGTAACGAAGAGAAAATAAGCTCAATTATTAACTGTAAAAAAATTGAACCCGATTGAACTATTTTTAGGACCTTTTCTCATATATGTATATGATATTTCACGAAAAAGACTTCTAAGGCAATGCCTCGCTCGTTTACTGATATAACAAAACTAATTGTAGCATATTTTGAGGAACCAAATGGTGTAGAGTATTAAACAATCGATATTCACCAATTATAACATTTTCACTTATTTTCCATGCACCTTTATAAACATTCAATTTTCTTGTTTACTCTTAATGTTAATTTACGTCATGTTGTAATAAACTAACTAAAAACAAAAGACTAAAAAAATTAAGAGAATTAACGCATGTTTCCTATATACAGTTAAATGATTAATGATCATGATTGACTGGTAAATAGATACGCAAAGAAAAAAACATTTAAACATAATTCGAAAAAAAAGAGAAATTTTATGCGAGAACTGTATATCATATGCACTCCACTGTATGTCTATCTCTCTGTCTCTGTCTATTGCTGGCACTCTCACGGTTATCAATTTTGAGACACTGAGCTGAAATTTTGTAAAAAAACACTTTTAGTGGGATTGCCACGACCACAATTGGCAAAAATCTATTCGTCAACCACGAAAATTTAGCTATGAAATTTGATACACACATTTACACTTAGCATTTCCATCAAAGTATCCAAAAAAGTGGGCGGAGTCGAATAACAGATGCGCCCACAATTTAGAAACAACAATTTTTTTTGCATTTAAATTGATACGTATTATATACAGTATTAAAGGGCGTCAGAAAATGCCAGACACGCCCACAATTCGTATGCACAGGTGGAGGGTATTTAAGATTTAACTTAAGCCGAATTTAGGTTTTTCTTGTTTTTAATTTCTGTCTTTACAAACACTCTCACTACTCACATCCGCACACTTTTAAAACCTTTATTATCATTATTAGATTTGTTATCAGTTTTAAACATGTCTATACATTTATTATTATTGTAATATTTTATTCATTAAAGATATTGCTTTAAATAAAAACTAAAGCTTGTAAAGTGTTTACACAGAGTTTCGTAAAATAATATAAACGAAAAAAAAAACTTCAAAATTTTTATTAAATTTTTTTAAAAAACACTATTTTATTAAAATGATATTTTACAAATATTACTTTTGTTGTAAATTTTTGTTTAATTATAAAAAGTCATAAATTTTTATTCAAATGTTTTGCTTTTTTCAACAAAAAAAAAACGTTTTTCTTTAATCTCCTCGCATACACATTATTTTGATTGTTTGTCAATGCGCAACCGAGCTTTAACTAAACCTGATACTCCTCTCAACTTAACAAGAATAAACATTTTTGTAGCACAACTCTTAAACTGAGTTTTTATAGACATTTTAAACTTGGAATGGGAAAAAAGCGAAGCTTGAATTTTTTATTTTAATTATACTCTCTATACACGTACGAGTCGGGTATGAATTGAGAATATCGAAGAGAGTAAAGTGATAAGCTACATAAACGCGGTATAATATGATACGTTACCTTACGTACACACACACACACAAACACACTCATCAAGCACACTTTTTTTGGCACTTCTCTCGACATAAAGCCATTTATAGTAAACTTATTATTCCCCCCTTCATATATGAACAATATAAAAATTACACATTTAACAATATTTTTGTTTTCAAAAAATTTATTAAAATCAAGAATTAAATATGTCATATATAAAACGCATTCCTCCCTTGCTGTTAGGTATTAAAAAGCCAGGCTGGATCGACTACTGCACTTTGTTTGATTTTATTTAAGGGAGAGACAGTACTTACAACAAATCAAGCGTTAAATTGCCAGTTTCCATATCGTGGTTTCAAAGTGTTAAAAATAAGTAAGAAAAAGTAATTCCACCAATGTTTTTTTTAGTCAATCAAGTACGTAAGTAAGTGGGTGTATTTTACGAATTACGTAATTATATATATATATATATAGCACTGAGTAAATAAGTTTTCTTAATGAGAAGACATGACCCTTCTTCATTCTTTAAGCATGTTCGAATATTTGCAGTGGAAGACATTGGTCCTGCCTGCTATCTCATTAAACATATTTATCACCAAACTATTGTAAGAATTTCACAATATAATATTGTCTTGTAAAAGGATTTAATTGATTATTGGACTCTGAGAATATATAATTAGTGAATTATTTTGCATTTTTAAATACACGTTCATGCTTTTTGAGTATTCAAGAGCTAGCCTGAACTGAATTTATATTTGTATGTAATGTAATTCCAAGGTTAACTCAAGTTGATCGAATGTAGGACCATTTTGTTATCCGTAAAAACGTACCGTAATGTTTAGAAGAACCATCCAGTAGATGCTATAATATAATCTCAAAGGTACGAGTGCTTAGAACGAGTGAACCAAAAAAGTATAGATATTCTAAATCAGAAATGAAAACAAAGTCATTTTAGCAGTCTCTTCGTCACTATCTGGAAATAATTTCCTTAGTAGTAAAAATTGAAATAATGAAACAGAAGTTGGTGTCTGCAAAGTTGTTGGTTTAGAAAGTAGGTAAAATTGATGACACAACACGCCCACAGTGCGAACAAAATGTATATTTTTAAATTTTTTTTCCGTCTTAACAAGTATTACTCATGAAGAATAGAAGATAAAATTTTTCTATTTTACTCATTAGAGGGCTTCAGGAAACTGAAGATCCTACCCCGCCATGTAAGCTGGGTGGGTATACTAAGGAGATCTAATTATAATTTTAAATGTCTTTGTTTACAGTTCATAAGTTATCATTAATCAATATTATTATTATCAATAATTATTGTTACACTTCCAAACATATTATGAATAATATTTATAAAACATTCATAAGTAGGTACAATATGATTTAGGCCAATGAACTGTGGTAAATATCATATATACCACTATCAGGTCAAATTATACAAATCTCATCTCATAAGAAACGTTCACAATCTACAAAATTGCATTACTTCATTACTTCATTACACAATTTCGCTTGGAAACTAATTAAAATAATCTACACCAAACAAAAGTAATTCTTAATAAATTCTCTAATGCGGATATTAATTTTTTTAATTAAGCCGACTAATAATGACCTTTAATGTTAATACTAATAAATAATAAAATTCGTACTATTGTAATAAAACCATTAAAAAGTCATTATAATTAGACGGTTAAAAAAAATCAGTTGTACTCTATAAGAAATAAGTAAATATAAATATTACGTAATGAAGAGTTTAACAAATTGAAGGAATTTCAAGTCTAGTCGGTCTTATCACAGTTGTTAAAACTTTTAATGGAAAAATAAATATAAATGGCTTAGACCATATCCTAAATACCCTCCACCTTAAATCATTACAATTAAATATTGCTTTTAAGTGATAGATGTGGTCTTAAAGAATCTTTTATGTGAAATATTGAAGTCATAGTTATTTTTTTGACAAAAAACGAACAAACATTTGTTTTTTTTTAAATATTATTTGGTAGGCGTGGCCAAGCCTTCTTATTTTTGATAAAACGTTGAAAAGACCTTTGAAATGAGTAATGAGTGCCAATTTTTAGCCTCTTGTCTTCTATAGATTATAGATTTTGAATTATACGAAAAAGAAAGGATAAAAAAAAATCCTATAAAAACGTACCTTAGTTTTTGTTTAATTGTGGGCGTACCCTATGACCAATTTTACCCGATTTCATTACTAAACTGCATCTGAAAAGTACCAATATTTTTATCAAGTTTGGAGATAATATTTTAATTTTTGTAACCCAAAAAATGTTTATCACAGCTGGAATACATGGACAGAAGTACAGACATGATATTAATTAATCCAAAATTTGATGCTGCTCATAATACTCACCAAAAGCTTTCATATGATATCACAGATGTCTTAAATTAGACAACCCCAATGAGAGATAATTGAATAATTTAGACTCAGTCTTAGTTGTACATTTACTTTATATACAATAATTGGTTTAGAATGGCTTAACTCAATCTCCGCTTGCTTTAGGAATTAGTGAAGAACGTTTGGCAACTGCTACTATCCAAATAATATTTGGTTTTCTCCATCTCATCTTATACTACAAATAATCTAATAAATTTTATTAACTTTCAAATTACGAGACCTAATTTACTTTTACTTTGTTCCAAATATTTTCACACATTTTCATTATAGTATAGTTCTACAGAAATATTTCTATTGATAAGCAATGCCTTGTAAATAATAAAAAATATTTATTTAAATATATTATATATATATTAGGTAGAAATAAAAGCAATTCAATAGTAATTCAAACCTCTGAGATTTTTTCTTATACTATTTTATTCAATTGTAAAATGTAAAATTATTAAGCCAGAGAGTCAGAAGGCTGTATAATAATGTTTCTCCCGACACTGTCGTAGTTCCGTCGCAATGTACATTACGTTCTGGTACAAAGTCGATGAAATCATTAAGAAAATAAATAAAACAATTTAAAAACTAAATTGGCCAAATCTTATATACTCGCTACATCTTAATATAAAAAGATGGGCGTGACAGGTAGAGGTATGTGGCCCTCCAATAGTATCAACTTGCAAGTTTAAGTTGAGTTTTTTGGAAATTATAGACATATTTGAAATGATCGAAGTATATCGGCATAAGAGTTGTTAGTAGTAGCATTACTTAAGACTGGAAAATAGATCACAAAATAGCTTTTTTTAGATCATTTGTTCAAAATGACAGTCACTTCGGCAGCAGGTTACTTACGACAATATTGTGCATTTTCACCTTTTTCGACGAAACTTTATAAAATACGTTCACCTTTTACCGCTCTAACTCAGAACTGAATCGGCCAGTTGTAAAACTGTTAAAGAATTCTTTAGTCATCTAGTGAGACTAAAATTGATTACTTTTCTTTCAACCCAATATTAAACCGTGCACATTTTTAGCAAAAAAAAAAAAACGTTCATTTTTCAATTAAGTTGTTTTGCGGTTTTTCTTGTCATTTATGTACAATTTAAAATATTTATTAATTAATTAATCCAACAAGAAGAAGTAAACTTTTGAATTTATTTAGAATTTATATGGATTTACTCGTAATTGAATTTACAATAATTGTAAAATTATTTCATGGTTATAACTTTCTTATGCAAATCTATTAATTACTAAAACAAATGCTGATATAATGAATTTTGTGTTGTACTTATAACGATTGGAACAATTTAAATGAATGAATATAATTGAGTTACTAAAATAAAGTTTTAGGTTCGTACCGAAAGTGAAAAACCCATCTTCTTCGATTTCTTTTTCTTATATGATCAAGAAATCCGAAATATTCAATATAACGGTAATTTTATATATAATATTTATAAAAAATGAGATTATTCCTAACAAATACATAGAAGTAAAATACTTTACAATTAGTTTAGAAGTTCCATTTCACTAATGAAACGCATATACCTGATAACTTATATATGTGTACGTAGGAGGTAAAATCGCAATTCTAGCAATGGTAAAGACAATAAAATATACGGCGTCACATCAAAACACGTGAAATTACAATATTTTAGAAAATTATATTTAATCGTTAAATAAACTTAACTACTTTTTAACAGCTTCCTAACAAGATAATGTGACACGTGAACGTTTATGGTGTTATTTTGTTAAACAAATAAATTCACTTCATCATTATATCAATTGCGAAGATTTTAATTTAAGTAAATCTTGAAATTAAATATCAAAAAAAATATTTTTAATTAATTTTCTGAACTTTACATTCAAGATTCTACAACAAAATGTTCTCTTTTATGTTTAAATTTAAAAAAACAGTAAATATTTTAAATTTAAATTTTGTTATATAAAGTACATAACAAGTAAATTAATTAAATTTGGCTTAAATCTCCAAATATAAAATGGGCGTGGCATGTCTTTGAATATTCTTTCTAATAGAGTATATATTATGTATAAACTTACCGATAAGATTGTTCTTTAAATTATCCTTATTTTGCAAATTGTGAGCGTGACTCTTATCTGAACACGCCCATTTTTAACACTAATTATAAACATGTGTACCAAATTTCATTTTTATAAATATCAATATTTGTGGCTAATAGATAGATTGTGAGTGTGGCTCTCGATCAATTTGTCCTAATTAAAATAGTTAAAATCCTAGATTCAAAAACTAGAAATGTTTTTTCGCTAAACCCACAGTATTAAGCAAAGGACGCTTGGAACTTTTAAAGGGCTAAAGATAGACGCATCTTTTATTATACCAATCGATTTGGAATCAAAATCTAAATCGATTTAATCATGTCCCTTTTTACGCAAGGTTTTGGCCACAGTTTTTAAGAAAATTCATTGAAATTTGATTCAAGGCCTGTGTTTTGATTCAATGTTGAATACTATTGAAAATTGTTCAAATTGGACCATTTTTTACATTCCTCCCCATATATGGTAAAAATTCGAAATTCTTAAAATTTTCGGACAAAATTTGCTGAAAAATATGTAATTAAAATAATAATTGGAATTGCCAAATTTGAACCTGATTGGTACATTTTGAGAACCCCTTTTCATATAATGATATTTCACGAAATGGCAATTGCCTCGTAAAGGCTACAACTAAACAAATTGTAGTGTAAATTTTGAGTAGGGTATTGAATGGTTGAGCATGACGGTTACACTCGCTTAACTAAATTTTGGGAAAATGTACCACCACGGACGGATATGTTTATATTATTGTATAAGTGAATTTCATGAAGAATATTTATACATAATTTGTTAGATTCTCGACACCTCTCCTTCTGGACTGACATTGTTAGTAAAGCCTCCGCGTTTATGCGGTGGTTATAAAAATGTATGAATGAAACCACTTCAAATAATAAATAAACTTCATGAAACACTTTAAAAAAGTTAGTTAAACAATGTTTACCTTATACCAAATATATACACTTGTATACGTAGTTGCACATGTTATTGTTGTTAATGTTGTTGTTTTAGAAAAACATCTCAAGTTGTTTACTTATTTGATAAATGCAATCCACCCATTCGTGATTATTGCTGCACTACCGTTTATTTGTTCGAAACTCCTTTACACGCATTAGCTATTTAAATGAGTTTACATGAAAAAAAAAAATTTTATAAAGAAGTAATTATTTAACTATTTTTTTCTATTTATCTTTTAAATAATATATATGGACGCATAAAGGTTTTGTGCAAAACTTCGTAGCGTTTTAACCTAAATTCACCAATTTTCCTTTTATTCTAAATAAATTTTAGCATCAGATCATCTATGTGCCGCTTTAAACAATGATCTATCAACACTTTTCTAAAAAAGAAAACATACGTAACACAACTTTGCTGAACAAGATTTCTTATTCCCAGTATATAGAAAACGAAAACCACTTATGGGAGTAGTTACACCCGACAATTAAAAATATTTATTATTAAGATTTTATGTAAGTTTAAATAATCTATAGTGTGTGTAATTGTAATTTGAAATATAAATTTAAGAATGCATTCTAATCATACGTAGAATATAAGACCGATATTGTTTTATATAAATTGGAATTTCATTAATAAACACATATATCTACAAAGATTCAGAGTTTTATTACATTTGGCTTAAAACAGGAATTCTGTTCCGTACATTCCACTTTTTTTTTTTATTTGTTGTTGTTACATAAAAAAGTGATTTATATATTTATAGTGAAATCAAAATATGATGTGAAAAATAAGTTAAAAGAAAATTGCAAATATAATCTATTAAGTCATGTAAAATGAAATTTGAAAACATTGGCTGGAAAAATAAAACAATTTTTGATTTTCTTTCTTCCATTTTAAAGCCGCTACTACGTATGTAAGGATATTTTATAATAATTGTATAATTTAAAAGTTGCATCTTTAGAAGCCCTTTAAGCGTGAAAAATTGTTATTGCGGCCACCACTACCACCGCCACCGCCGCTACCAATATTACCATAGCCGTTATCACTGTACATATCGTCACCTTTGACCTTTCCATCAAAGAATAATTCAATGTAACGTGAACCCATCTGTTGTTTGTGACGTTTCATTCCTTCCTGGGCATCATCATACGTGTCAAAGTAAACATCGGCGGTACCGCTATGACGATTCTTCTCATTGTAATTAATGCGTACATTAGCTGGGCGCAGAGGATCAAAGAACTTTAAAGAGAGAAAAGAATATAAGAAAGTGTACAATTTGTTAAAGTGCAACGTTTTGAAAGCTTGCCTTGAATACTCACCTTAAACACATCGTTTTCGAACGAAGTGTACGGCAAACCACGCATATGTACGGCAAAGTATTCAACATCGTTTATGCCGCCACCAATGGGTCCGAAATTGCCGAGATTAAAGCCAAATCCACTGTTGTTGCCGAAGTTGCCAAAATTACCAAAACCGTTGCCGCCATTGTTGCGACTGTTGCCAAAACCGCCAAAGTCCCCGAAATCGTTGCCGAAATTACCGCTGTTGCCGCCAAAACGGTTGAAGCCACCGCCACCACCACTATTGCCGAAACTACTATTATTACTAGAACGACCGAAATTTCCAAAATTGTTGCCGCCACCACCACCACTGCCGCCAAAGCTATTGAAATTGTTGCTATTGCCGAATGGTAGATTATTGAAGCCCAATGTGTTGTTGGCGCCCACACCAAAACCCCCATTATTGTTGCCCCAACCTAAAATAATGAAATTTTCAAAATACCCTACATGTGTCATGTTACGTTTGTTTACACTTACGATTGCCGCGGCCGCTGCTATAATCGCTACTAACACTGCCAGCACGATTACTGCCGCGTTCTCTTATATCATACGGTGCCATACGCCCTGCCGAGTTATTATTGCCCGTAGATCGCTTCATTTCAGCAATGGAACTACGAAATATCTCAATATACCTGAACGGAGAATAAAAGAATGAAATGAACGTCATAAGTGTAAAATAAATGCATGTGTTTAGAGATTAAACCGTGTTTTTCTGTGCCTTCCACCTTTGTACATCTTTTGTCGAAAGCCGAATTCATTCATTGGTTATACTGCAGGCAGTAGTTATTTTCAGCTATTATAGGCGTTACCTTGTATTTCATTATCCCGGCACATAAGATTAAAAGTATACTAAGATGAAGGCGTCAGACACTAAGTATTTTATTATTATCAAAGTCTAAATCGATCTAAAAATATCAATATTCGTTCGTCGGTCTATTATTGGAAACATCTGCAATAAATTTCAGCTCAACAAATAGCGGACTCTAACACAAAAAATTGGTATTTTTTGTAATTTTCATAAATGGACGTACGGACAAAGCCTCTAATCATTTATTAATGTTTACTTATATTGTTTTGTTTTAAACGCTATCTACTTAGAACTGCAAACGGAATCATAATTTTTAATTTTTTTTTTTTTTTTGGTTAAAAAGTACACCAAAATTATTTTAAGATTTTGTTTTTTTTTTTTTTTTTTGTTAATTGAGCTTAAATACTAAATGACGTACATGGGTATGGCAAAAGAAACTCAACTTTGAAGATGGGCATCAGCAACAATCCACAACCCTTTACAAATTGTTTGTTGCGTATGTGCTTTTGCCATACCGTTATATACGCTTACATACAAAAATTATTTTAATGTAAAATATTTCATAATATAAACGATAAAAATTTGGTTGATACGTTTTATAATTTTTTTGTTTTTTTTTGTTTTGAAATTAAAAATATGTTCATATGTAGTAATTATTGAAATTGATTGTATGGAGAGAACCCACCTGTGCCCAATTTTTTCCCGATTACGGCCCAAGGCTTGTTCAGTATCTTCCTGGCTGACGAACTGAACAAATGCTTCCCCTGTAGCACGACCCCTTCTGTCCGTAACAAAAGAAATCCCCTCCCGATCCGGTTTGATTTCCAACCCTGCCCAACAACAATAATATAACAAAATAACAAAAATATCCAACAAACAGTACATGATGATGCAGTAGGTGAAAGAAAACCAGTATTTGTTTGTTATGGTTTCATTATTACTGATCTCAATCACTACTCACTGAGATTAATCAAATTAATCGATTGCTTGATTAATCGTTTTCCACTTCTACAGAAGTGGCTTCAAGTTCTTACATATATTCATGTTTCACATTTCAAATAAACTAAACAATAATGGAAAGAAAGACTTAAAGTCGGTTTTGTTTAGTGGTCGACGCCCACACAGTAATCTTGTAACCGCCAACTTTCCATTTCCCATTTGAGAAAAGGCCATTGTTGGGATACAGTTGTATAAATAATTTTGTACATAAATTTCAATACGTAAATATTTCTATAAATAGGATACTTAAGCATAGCATGTTATCAGGAAAACTTCAACTCTCAAGTTTACTTTGAAATCAAACAAACCACTTACCGTTAAAGAATTCTTCAATTTGTTGTTCAGTTACTGAGTACGGTAGGCCACGTAATTTTACTACATAGGACATGCCAGAGTTGCTAGTTTTGCGAACAACCCCTTTAGCTTCCTTAGTTTGAGCGGTGAATACTGCAAATATATGAAATGATTAGTGAGTAAACAAAATGCCTCAAACAAAATATTATTTGCATTAATTTCACCTTCGATGTACCGATGTCCCAGATTGGTATTATCCAATTTTAAAGCGTTCTGCACGTCTTGATCACTTTCCACCTCCACATATGCTTCGCCGGTGTTTTTGCCATCCCAGCGAGATGTCACCAAATGAATACCATTCGCTCCGTCAACCACATTGACGCTTTTCAGAAAATCCAAAATTTCTTTATTGGTGGCTGACCATGGCAGTCCCCGCAATCGAATATACTTGGGTTCATCGGCATCGTCGCCACCCTCATTTTGGCTGTCATCATTGTCGTTGTCGTCGTCCTCGTCATTCTCAGTGTCGCCTCGGCCATCATCGTTATTATCATTGTTTTGTGAGTCATTTTGAGAATCGCCACCATCATCCTGAGAGTAATCGTAGTCACCTTGACCTTCTCGATAGTCTCCACTATCATTGTACTCCGGATTATCAACATCCTGCTTTATATTACTTAACTTACTTAAGAATTGTTGGTTATTATCGTAATTCGACATAATTACGTTTTTCACTGAAAAACACAAATATTTTTTGAGCAAAACGAAGAAATGCTTAATTTTCTGAATATATACGTATATATATTATATATTTTATATTGCGCACACTACACACGCCAACTATCCGCCATTTTGGTTACAATTAGTATGGACCTAATGAAATTTCTATGTCACATAATTTTTCAACAATCCACGCGCGATATCTAAATAGTATTAAATATTAATTCTTACAAGCAATATTTCACCAAATAATTAATATTTTGTTCAGCCCCTTTTTTTAAAACAATTTATTTTAGCAAACACTTTTCCACCTTTGTATGAAAAGCTGACTATAATTTGTCCCGGTTGAGTTAGCAAATTGAAATAAAGTGAGAAATTTAACCGGACAATCAGCATACGAAAACAAAAATTGTATTAATGCAAATTGAAACAACGCGGAACAAGTTGGTAAAATCTGTAATTAAATATTTACTTTTTATTATTATTATTAATATATTAATATATTACTTGCAAACAAATGCCAGAAAATTACTAATATGATAGTCACGTGTAATCTAGATAAATCATTGTTAGTTCGATTAATATTAAACAAAAAGAGAATATTGCTTATAAATTAATCATACTATGGTATACCTAATTTCTACAATCTCTAAAAACAGTCACTACGAGTCAACTTTAAAAGAAAATGCCTCCTCTTTTGTTATTAATTATTTTCGCTCATAGCTTTAGCTATACTTATCATTTTTCGTATGACATTGGCATCGGTCGTCTCATAATTCATGGTATCCTGTTTCATTGTGTCACAATCCATTTGTGTACTCTCGATATTGGAGACCATATCTGCGCTTTTCTTGGCAGAGGAATGAAATTCTATGCATTTGCTAGTGGTTAAAATCTCTTCCAAATTGCCTACACTTATTCCTGCTCCTGGCATAATAATTATATCACGATGATGTTTAGCTATCAGTTGAGCTATGTAATCTAAGCCTTCGTGTGCGCTCCGGCGAAAACCACTAGTAAGCAAACGCTTAAATCCCAGTTCTATAAATGTCTGTGCAGTATGATGCATCTTTTCGGGATTAGTTATATCGAATGCCCGATGAAAAGTGACGGGCAACCCGTTGGCCTTATTGATGACTCGTTGACAATGTTCAACATTGATTTCTTTACTTGAAGTTAATGATCCAAAAACGAACCCATCAGCTCCCTCCTGTTGCAACAATTCTATATCTGTAAGAATGGCTTGCAATTCATGATCAGTGTAGACAAAATCATTTCCGCCTCTCGGTCGTAACATGCAATATATTGGGATAGGTATTAAGCACTTGAGCACTTTTAACACACCCACCGAAGGAGTTAGGCCTCCCTCACTTAGAGCAGAACACAATTCCAACCGCGATGCACCACACTCAGCTGCCACTAAAGCTGATGTTATGGAGTCTACACAAACCTCCAATTTTATATCCTTAATATTGGACATGATTTATCCATTGATTCAAAAAATTTTCAAACAAATTTAATTGTTTTGTTTACTTTTTTTAGACTTTAATATGCAAAAAAGTTGGTAAAGTTTTGCCACATAGTTAGTTATTGTATTTTAAAAATGTGGCAATAACATAAAAAAATTATGTGCGATTTTTGATAATAGAGAACGATTAGATTATTTAGTTCAGTGTTTTCAATTACATAATTAATACCCTCACTTATTATTTATAATAATATAATTTAATTTGATTCAAATGTGTTTATTGTGACATTGATATTATAGAGGTCTATTACGAACATCACGAACTTTGACTTTGACTCAATTCTCGTGTGGTATTATGAATTTCAACTTGTGAAAGTTGATGGTAATTTTAATTTAATTTTAATTTTGGTTAAATATTTTTGGCAACTCTATTAAAAAATATATGTTTTCTGTTGTTTTGTTTACCAATTACTAAAAAAATGTCTTCAATACCACCAATTATAAAACTAGCCGCATTGCTTAGATTTGTGGCTGACGAGAGCTACTAAAAAAGTTGTGGAAATGATTTTAATATTGGAGTTTCTCAACTGTCTATTTCAATAATAGTAACGGAGTTACTTGAAGTTTTTGCCGGTATTGGATAAAGAGCTCAAACGAAAGAGATAGGTCTGAAGCGAAACAGTGTTTTTACCATAAATATGGATTTCCTGGAGTTATAGGATGTGTAGATGGAACGCACATTCGCATTTTCTCCCCAAACAAAGAATGACAGCATTTGTATCTTAATCAAAAAGGATTTTATAGCCTAAATGTAAGCAATGGTAAGCAAGTTTCTTTGTTAGGTATGCGATCACCAAATGCGAGTTCAGTTTGTTGACGCAAGAAATCCAGAAAGCAATTACGATACCTTTGTTTGAAATAATTCTGCTTTTAAGGAGGAGTTTTCATTTTGAAATGAAGAAAAAACATGGATTCTTGGTAAACAAAGGTTTCCTACTTTTTCGTCTACTTTTGTTAACTACTTTTTATTATTCAGGTGATGCTGGATATCCGGTAGAAACTTATTTGATGACTCCCTATTGCATGACCGAAAACCATTCTCCAGAAGCTCACTATAATTTAATTCACGCTAGAGCAAGAAACATAGTAGAAATAACCATAGGGATAATCAAAGAGCGATTTAGATGTCTGTAATCTGCTCGGTCGTTGCATTATAAGCCCGAAAAAGCAAAACAAAATGTAAATGTATGTTGTGTCTTACACAACATATGTTTACATTATAAGGCTTATAAAATAGCCGAGGATTTTTTGGACAAGAATTTGGTATTGGAGAACTAACTTCAATGGAATCTAATTCATCACTTAGAGCACAACATTTAAGAAATGAAATTATGACATCATTTATATAAAATTCATTAACATTTATTATTCATTCATTTTATGTATTTAAATATATATTTAAACATAAAATATAAAATTATGTAATATATATAGCCTATGTCTATGTTATTCATTTAGTACACGTTGTAGTGTGCTCACAGTTAAGTGAACACATTCACTCATTTATTAATTCAATTTTACTTATTGTAGTAAAACCTAGATATAGGTCACTTAAGTATTATTTTTATTTTTAGTTAATTTTCGACTTTTGCATATGCATGCAAAAAATAGAATTTATGTTAAGTTAGCAATTAAAATAACCAAGTTCTTACTATTGAAATATTTGTAATTTATTGTAAATCTATTGTAATAATTTTAGTATATAAGAAGTTGAATTTTATTAAATAAACCAGACTAAAACTCATATACGAGCGTGTCTCATAAACACCTTACTTTATAGCCCTAGATAGCAAGCACTTCGTTGCGTTGCGCGATAACAGTGTTATAAAGTTTACACTCTACACCTCCACCTTTTTTCATTACACGTTATTTTGTTGTGTGCTTTGTAAAATTTCCAATTTTCTTTTTTTAATGTCTATTAATTCTTTGGTGGAATTTTCATAAATATTCAATTTATTAAAAATCACATATTTCACTTAAACTTTTTTCTATTTTTTCTAATTTTCCAGCAAATGTTTTGTTTTTTCTATTTTTTCTAATTTTCCAGCAAATGCCAGTTGGGTTAACTGATTGGTTTCAATCAAATTAGTCACTGCTTGCTCTACGGGGCTAAGGCTCATATCAAAGGAAATTCCACCCCCGGTTGCCGAAACATTTCTTTTATTGTTTGAAATTTTTTTTCTACATTTCCCTTAAAGTGAATCCACACCTAATATCCAATAAATTGAACGAAAAGTTTCATTATTTATAAACTATATTAAAAATAATTTCCTACCCTAAGCCACTCTTCCGATATACGCGTTGGTGGTCCAAAGCTGTTTAACTCTTTACGCAAATCATTCGGCCCTTGCTACTTCCATAATGGCCTTTTCCTCTCGCAATGTCGAGATGACGCTCCATCCATTCCACCATAATTTGGAATTGTTTCTTATTTGTAATATTTCTATTATAAGAAATGATTTTATATAAATTTGTACGTATGTATGTATATATAATATTTACTTGCTTTCCATTATGCTTATTATACCCTGCTTTTTAATTTATTTTTATTTTTTTATAAAAACAACTGCATTTGAGTAGTTGAAAAATTTTTTTTATATTTTACAACTTAACGTCATAAAGCTGATGTTCATAATACCAAAAAAATGGTTGAAAGGTGAAAAAAAATTTAAAATCAGTGGCAACATTGTGGTTTATACAATTTTCGTTTCAATTCTGATCAAAGTTGATGTTCGTAATAGACCTCATAGATTAGACATGAATGCGACTCTGTAGATGTTTCACATGTAAGAACAGATGATTTTTGGTGTCTTGCTGTATATAACGGGATATTGCACGATACCATTTATAGTGCTTTACCTATAAGGCGCAAAACGTTCGTGTCGTTATTCGATTAATTACATCTCTAACTTTGTTATTGTTTTTTAATATATTCTATATAATAATTTAATAATTTTAATACAGTTAATAATAGAACCTCTGACAATTTATTGTTTAAAATAATTTATACTAAATATAAAAGGAAAATTATGGCTGATCACGACATTAATGGTACTGAAGATGAAATACAAGACAAAAAGCAGAAAAAACAAACGAAACACGATGGTGGAGCGGCTGACCTGGAACGTGTTACCGATTATGCTGAAGAAAAAGAACTCTCAACCGCAAATATATCCAGTGTAGGTTAGAATGAACTTTCACGCTCACACAACATAATTTAATTAATTGTATGTGTAGGCTGTAGAACAATTTGGTAATCAACGTCAAAAAGAGGATGAATTAAAAGTTGCCAAAGAGAAGGAATTGCAAAAAGTTCAAGTCAAAAAGGAAGACATAGAACTCATAGTGAGTGTATACTTTTAAGAAATGTAAACTCGAATATAATGTGATGTGATTTTTAATTTTATTTCTTTTTTGTGTCAAATGTCCAATTAGATGAACGAAATGCTAATAAGTAAAGTTCAAGCTGAGAACGTATTACGCGAACAGAGAGGTGATATTGTGGCCGCCTTAGAGGCTATTATAGCTAGTTAATATGTGGGGTTTTTGAAATTTCACTAATAATAAAAAAATTACAAATATTACAAATGTAGAAATAAGTGACTTGAGTCTTTGTATTCCGTTAAAAGAATTGTACAGGGATTAGTTATGAAATGAGCGTAAGTAACGGATATTTGTCTATAGTGCTAAGTTATTTTAAGAGCTCTCTGTTATCTAAGATAAGCCGACAAAATGTGAACTAAAATTCCAACATGTAATAGAAAAGGGTTTAGACGACACAATAAAATGACCAAAATTCAACAACAAACGAGGCCAAATGTTGCGACCCAGATTGAAGTAACTACTACTACTACTTCTTTTTAATAAATAGAGCAAACATAGTTGGGAGAGGTTATTTTCGTTCTCAACACTTATGTATTTGATTAAAGCTTAGGAAAACTATTTATACATACAAGTAAACACAAACAAGACAGGGCTGTGAGTAGTAAATAAATTATGTGTTGAGGTATTTGTGTACAGTTTCGCAGGAAGGTGTATTCATACTCTGCGCTCTCCGATATAGTTCGTGATCATTAAAAGTCCGGGCCTTAGCCATCATGGAGTCTCCTAGCAGGTATGAAGATATAACATAAACAATGATAAAACCAAACAGTGCAGAATTTTAAGGGATTAAAGATAATACATACGGTGATTCCTTTCGCGACTGCAAGCATGCCTCAAATGATTAATGAAATCATCTTCAACCGATTCCTCCAGACGACCTACAGAACCTTGATATTCCGAATGGAAATTGTCCTTCACATAATATGGGATATTCCTATTGTTTGTGGTACGTTTTATCGAGTATTTGCTGCAAGCAACATGAAAACATTAAACTAGATTGGAAGGAATAAAATGAATATTAAGCACACGTACTGAGTGGGGGTTAAATTGTAAATAGGGTCAGATATGAAAAGCGAGGACATCATTGATAGACAAATCAACAGGACTATGGGCAGTAAATTGATTAAGGCTGACGAGGAGGATTGATTCTGAAATGAATAAAATTTTAACAAAAAGTTCTAATATTCGCTCCTCTCATTACTTCTCTTTCTTCTCTTTGCTGCTGGCGTCGTCTCTGAGAGCGCATGTAAACATTTTGTTGGGGGTAACCCCCACCGAAGAACATGTTGAACAATTCCTCAGCACTAATGTCCGCCTGGAATCCGCGTGTATAACCAAAGTCGTTGTTATAATAACTACTACGGTTACCACCACCATGGCTTGCCGCTTGCGATTCTTGTCCAAATAAATCGTATTGTTTGCGTTTTTCCGGGTCCGTTAATATAGCAGCAGCATTACCCACCGCTTTAAATGCTTCAGCTGCACCCGGAGCCCGATTTTTATCGGGATGCAATTGCAAAGCCAATTTTTTGTACGCCTTTTTAATTTCTGAGTCCGTAGCTGTTTTAGTCACGCTTAATGTCTCGTAATAGCTTTTGCATTTTTTCACTTTACGCACCGCCTCCAATTGATCATCTGTATACTCTGGTTCAGATGCACGCGAACCGGAATTGTGACGTTTGTGAATGTCTTCGGCATGGCTTGTACGGTTTTGTTTCCTGGTATTGTCACTTGAATTTGGCTGTGAGCTCTTCACTTTTTTCAATAAATCTGTTTATAAACATATGCAGATGTGTGGATATATATATAACGAGTAATACAGGATGAGAGGGAGGAATTCTTTTGTTTACCTTTGGCTCTGTTGGTTGGAAACAGTTTTTCGGCCTTCAGCAGAAACTTTTCGGCCTTTTCCTCACTGCCTTCAGATATGTATTTCACAGCAATTTCGATGCATCGCAACGCTTCGTCTTTATTCATTTCTGTCAATTGTTTTTAAATATATATATATATATGTAGATCTTTCAATTAGGTTTTTATAGGTCAGGGGTGGTTTTTCAGGTGTTATCTAGAATAACTATCAATTACGTGGTTAATTTGTCCGGTGCAAATGATACATACCAATAATTTTGTCTTATGAATTATTTTTCTTCTTTTTTAATAAAACCACATCAAGTATTTTTACAATTTTTTTAATCCTGAATACACAAAATAAAAAAAAAACTCCTACATGTAATAAATTAGAAAGTATAGAAGAAGCAAAATACAAACAGCCTGACACAGAAAACCCATACTTCTTACTTTTTGAGTCTTTGCGTGAAACTTCACACTTGCAACTCTTTTACCGATTGCATAGTACAGCTGAAGTGAAATGAAAGTAAAAAAGAATGGCAACCAAGGCATTGCTTCCGCAAATTTCAAGAGCCTTTTATATTGATTATAAACATTTCCCCAAATAGTCTAAATATGTAGAAATTTAAATTCATTTATTATTTTCTAAAACCATAGAACGGTGCGTTTTTTGTAATGCGTTAGAAAAAAAAAAGAAGATATTAATATAAGAACAGCCTGACACAGAAAACCTTAAAACCCAATGGTTTATAATGGCTAATTTTCCCCTTATTGAGTTCAGCATTTATGCGATGTTAAGTAAAACGAAATATATGCAATAGTGTGATTGTCAGTTGTATATTATTGTTATATATATTTTTGTAATCTTTTTAATCGAAACACTATGGAAGATAGAGCAATGACTGCTAATAAATTGCGCCCATTGAATTGTGAATTAAATGCTTTAACGAGACCCGATGGTTGTGTGTTATTTTCACAAGGAAGCACATGTGTTTTGGCCGCTATGTACGGTCCTGTAGAAGTCAAGCTGCAAAATTTAAAGATTGATAAAGCCCACGTGGAAAGTGTATACCGACCCAAATCGGGTCTGCCAACTATACAAGATAAAATCCGTGAAGCTGTAATAAAAGATACATGCGAAGCCTGCCTATTAACGGATATGCATCCTCGGACTATGATTACAGTGCAACTACAAGAATTGGATGACAGAGGCGGGGTAATTTTTATTAAATGCATGTATTTACGAGAATTCTTGTAGTTTAGATTTAGATTCAGTTGTATGGATTGATTGTATATTTCAGTTGGATGCTTGTGCAATTAATGCGGCTTGTATGGCATTAATTGCTGGTGCTGCACCCATGAAATTTACCATTGCTGCCGTTCATTGCATTATAGATAGTGATGACGTATTAATATTGGATCCAGATCAATACCAAACGATTGATCATAAAGCCAGTTTTACATTTGTTTTCGATTCGTTGGATCGAGATTTGGTAACAGTTCACAGTACCGGTTGCTTCAAATTGGCCCAATTTCAAGATGCACATACGATATGCCGAACAGCTAGCAGTACAGTATTTGATTTTTATGGTAAAATTATGACGAAATTTCATAATAAACATATCGTTGCTGGCCATGAAAATGAAGAAAAGGAGAAAATGGAAGAATAACGGAAAAAACAGCATCAAATATATTTTATTTCTCTTTGTCTGCTTATATTATATTTTAGTATAATTCAATTATTGTTGTAGAAATCTTGTATACTTGATATATATAAAGGGTTGCCCTTCAATATTTGCGAATTGGACTCGGTTATTTGAGTTACCACAAAATCGCCAGGTTGCACTGTTTTATATTGATGGGCATTCGGCCGGTTAACGGATACATCTTTCAGGGGTATTATCACCTTTATGTTGGAGTCTGTACGTCCAAATACATAATCAGAAGATCTCTTACTAGTGCCCTCTATTAGAATTAGTTCCCGGCGACCCACGTATTCTTTATGCAGTTCATTGGCACCTTCTCGAAATATTTTTATCATCCGATGCAATCGTTCCGTTTTAACCTCCGGCGGAATATCGTCTTCGTATCTGCGATGGGCGGTAGTCTTTTCTCTCATGCTATAGGCAAAGAGATAGGCGACATTATAGCGCACTTTTTCAATTAGTGTTAAAGTGTCTGCAAACTCTTCTTCAGTCTCGCCACAAAAGCCACAAATAAAATCACTTGATAAACCAACATCAGGCAGGTATCTCCGTATGTTATCCACCAAATTCAGATAAGACTCTCGCGTATAGCCGCGCCGCATACGTTCCAAAACGGCATTATTGCCGGACTGAGCGGGTAAGTGTAGGTTTTTGCATATATTTGAATAATCTCGGATAACACGTAAAACATCTTCAGAGAAGTCTTTGGGGTGAGGCGATGTAAAACGAATTCTGACATCGGGCACACTTTCGGCAACTTCGCGCAGCAGCACTGAAAACGGCAATCCGCCTACTTTGGGTTTGTACACAGTTTTGAAACCTGATGCCAAGTTGACCGTTGTTTCAAAGTTTTTAGATGTATCCCGATAACTGTTTACATTTTGTCCTAACAATGTTATTTCACGTATACCTTGATCTTGCAGCATTTTCACTTCATGTATTATGGATTCTACGGGACGAGATCGTTCTCGCCCTCTAGTAAAGGGGACAATACAATACGAGCACATATTGTCACATCCCCTCATAATAGAAACAAAAGCTGTAGGCGATTGGGTGTTTAAGCGTACCGGCATAACGTCGGCGTAAGTCTCATCCAAACTAAGTAACACATTAATGGCTGATTGTTGATAATGTTGAGACAGAGCTAATAATCTGGGCAAATCTTTATAACTGTCAGGGCCAGCCACGACATCTACACACTGTTCTTTTTCCAATAAGCTTATTTTCAAACGTTCAGCCATACAGCCTAGTACGGCAATTTGTAAAGGACCTCGTTTGGCTGAGCGTTTAGTTTTTAGAGCTTTCAAATGTTGCAAGCGATTCCATATTTTACTTTCAGCTCCTTCTCTGATTGCGCATGTAACGACAACAATAACATCAGCTTGTTTTATGTCTCCAGTGATTTTGTCATAGCCACATTCCTGTAGTATGGACCACACCACCTCCGTGTCATTTGTATTCATTTGACAGCCATAAACCTCAAAAAACACTTTACGTCCTTGACCAGTGAAACTTCTATCCGGAAGATATGGTATAAATTCATTTGTATTATTAAGTTTTTCTAAACTAACGCTTCTAGCTTTTACATTGATAAATTCTTGTAGGCCGGGTCCAGCAGTTATACGCTCTAGAAATGTTTGCCTTTGTGCAGTAGAACATGTTGAAGATGAATATAGTCTAACACTTCTTTGACAGTACAGATAAGTTAACTTTCTTAAAAATTTCATCGATTTGGTTAAAAAAAATATATTCCCGAATAGTATTAATAAATGAGCAGAGTTTTCAGATTCAAATCATTATTATCAGCTGTTTTACATAAATAATTCTTCTTCTTCATACAATATATATTTGAAAGCTGTGGCAACCTTTCTTGTTTATTAATATATCTGTTAAGCTGTGAAAATGGAATAATTTGTTTAATTTTTGACAATAATAATAAAAGGAGCAAATTCAAAATCTAGTTATAATAGTTTAGCATATATATATAAATAAATAATGATACTAATACGGCGTCGTTATGTTTTCATATTTGTTGTAATATTTTTGGCTATATACCTTGTCATTAATTATGCCATACCTTCAGAAGATTTGGCCAATAAGGTTCATATAGAACATGATAAAACGGACCACAGCAAAGCACAAATAATAAAAGGTCATATAAAGCAAACAATTCGAGACAACAACGAAGCAACTTGGAAGGAGGCAAACGATGCACCGAAAACGAATACTACTCTAAATAAAAATAAGATATGGGATAAATCGAAGGAAATTAGTAACTCTATTGACACTGATGGAACATGTTCATTTGATCTGCAACAGATACCTCAATCAGATGTACAGGTTGGCAGCCTTCTAATATTGAGCTGCCACAAGAGATGGTGAATGATTTTAATGAATTTCTTTTTCTCTACTTAATAGATGTTGGATTTGTATACGAAAATGTCATTTGAGGATAGAGATGGTGGTGTTTGGAAACAGGGTTGGAATGTCAAATATGATCCCTTGCAGTATAATGAACATCATAAATTGAAGGTGTTTGTGGTGCCTCACTCACACAATGATCCCGGCTGGATAAAAACATTTGATGATTATTATGATCATGAAACGAAGCATATTTTATCGAATGCATTGCGTCACCTACGAGAAAATTCTGATATGAAGTTTATATGGGCGGAAATATCCTACTTTTCCCGCTTCTTTACCGATCTTGGTGACAACAATAAGGAGGACATTAAAAAGTAATAATTTTTTTGAATATTTGATCAAAGTTAATGAATCAACGTTATGTTATATGATACAGATTGGTGAAGAATGGCCAGCTGGAATTTGTCACCGGCGGTTGGGTAATGCCAGATGAGGCCAATTCCCATTGGAGAAGTATTCTAATGCAATTGACCGAAGGTCAGACTTGGCTAAAGCAATATTTCAATATGACTCCGACATCATCATGGTCTATCGATCCATTCGGTCATAGTCCAACAATGTCGTACATATTAAAGAAATCCGGTTTCAAAAATTTACTCATACAAAGAACCCACTACTCGGTCAAAAAGGAGTTGGCTTTAAGGAAGCAACTTGAATTCTATTGGCGTCAACTATGGGGTAAAACTTGTAATAAAATGAAAATATTTGCATTTGTATTAATTGACCTGAATATTGGCAGATGGCAAGGGTAGCACGGACTTATTCACGCATATGATGCCATTCTATTCGTACGATATACCTCACTCGTGTGGCCCCGATCCCAAGGTTTGCTGTCAATTCGATTTCAAGCGATTAGCCGGTTTCGGACTGAGCTGTCCTTGGCGCGTACCACCCCAACAAATTGAAGAGCACAACGTTGCTGAAAGGTGTTTGACACGCTTTAGTTCTTCATTAATTGTTCATTAATAAATTTCTTTTATTAGAGCCGAATTATTGGTGGATCAATGGAAGAAAAAAGCTCAACTGTACAGGACCAACGTTTTACTCTTTCCGTTGGGTGATGATTTTCGTTACAGCCAGAGCACCGAATGGGAAGTGCAGCGCGTCAACTATGAAGCATTATTCCAGCATATAAACACTGAAGCCAAGTATTTTGTGCAGGCACAGTTCGGTACTTTGCAAGAATATTTCGATGCTGTTCATCAGGTGCAACGCGAACAGAGCAGACACTTTCCAACGCTGAGCGGAGACTTTTTCACTTATGCCGATCGTAGCGATAATTATTGGAGTGGTTATTACACTTCTCGTCCCTACCACAAACGTATGGATCGCGTTTTGTTGCATTACATACATTCGGCAGAAATGTTACATGCGTGGAGTGTGTGGCCGGCATCGACAAATTTCGATAAAATGCTAACGAATGCCAGGCAACAGTTGTCTTTGTTTCAACATCATGACGGCATCACCGGCACAGCCAAAACACATGTTGTCGAAGATTACGCCAAACGTATGTTGGAGGCGGTCAAAGATTGTAAATTTATTATGCAACAGGCTGTATATCAACTGTTGACGAAACATACGGTTTGGAAGCTACATTTTTGCCATTGTTCTTAACATTGTCTCTAACATTCCATCATAAAATCTTATCATTTTAGATCTACAACGCTGATTATAAATTTCATTATTTTTTATTGGACGATTCGCGTTGGCCGGGTGCCGGTGATAGCCGAACCACTATCATATTGGGGAAGGAGTTGCCTTTGAAACATCTGGCATTTCACAACACGTTGCCTCAGTGGCGTGAAGAAGTTGTTGACTTTTATGTGGCGTCGCCATACATTCGAGTTGTGGACTTTAACAACAATCCGGTGCTGGGACAAGTGAGTCCAGTATGGTCTTGGCATAAGCATTCCTTCTCGAAAACCATAACACCACAAGCTTCTACCACCAAGTATCTACTAATATTTAAGGTTAGAGTACCGCCACTGGGTTTATCCACATATATCGTCAAACTGTCCTCACCTGATAAACCATCACGGTACATGTGATTCGTTATACATTCTTACTCATATTCTTACAAGAGATTTGCTTGCAGTTATTTAACATTTGCTTCCAACTTAATAATGGCCAGTACTCCGATTACAACACAATTGGGCGATTATCCGGAGGAGGTGAAGTTTACCGAATATAAGGAAGTATCATTAAAGAGTGGTTCCTCAGGTCCCACGGTGGCCTTTACAAATGCGGGCATGATGAAATCTATACAGCTGCGTGACAGTGACTCTCACACGCCCGTCAAAGTACAGTTCGTTAGGTACGGCACACGTTTTCACGGTGATCGTTCCGGTGCTTATCTGTTCTTGCCTAACGGTCCAGCCACATCGATTGAAAATAATGTCTCGCCCGTAATACTGGTGACCGAAGGTCCTTTGGAGTCCTCTGTCTCAGTGGGTTTGTCGTTTGGTGTGCATCACACCATCCTGAGGGATGGCGGATTCCCCGAAATACGCAATTACATTGACATAAGCGACATGGATGACGTGGAGATAGCCATGCGTTTTAAGACACGCCTACATAACGGTGATACATTCTATACCGATCTAAACGGTTTACAAATGATACGAAGGCAAAAATTTAGTAAATTACCGCTACAAGCTAATTATTATCCTATACCGTCAGCCATATACATCGAAGATGAGAGTATGCGTCTTACCGTAGTGACAGCTCAACCATTGGGTGGCTCATCATTAGCTTCTGGTGAAGTGGAGATTATGCAGGATCGCCGCTTAACGCGAGACGATGAACGGGGTCTGGGTCAAGGTGTTTTAGACAATCAGCCAATATTGCATATATTCAGTGTTGTCCTAGAAAGAATGAATAATTGCGAGAAAATGGCCGAAAATCATCCGGCTGGAGCTTTGACGGCTAATGCTTATAAGACTTCCAGTACTCTTTTGAATCCCTTGGACAAATTTATATTTTCCGAAAATGAATGGATTGGCGTTTTGCCTGAATTCGGTGGCAATCATGTGGCATTGGCTGATGATATACAGGTAGCCGTTATGCGCAATTTAGAGTCCACAATGGTTAGACAAGCTGTAGCCAGAAATCGGAAAATTTCAACAACACAAAATACTGGTCTCATAATACATCGAACAAGTTTGTTGCAATGCGGTGGTGTTCGTACTTTATATAATGCTGAGGTAATCATTTGGATTTTTGTCGTTGTATATGTTTTTTGTATTTGATATGATTTTTTTTTATTATCTGTATATAGTTCACATTACATAATCTCTTGCAATGGCCTACAAAAAATGTTACATCGGTTCAGAAGACGACGTTGACATTCTTGCGAAATGTAGATGAACCGATTAGCATACATGACAGCATTTCGTTATGTCCCATGGACACTTTGGCACTAATTATTCGACGATCTAGTTGATTTGTTCGATTAAATCTTAATATAAAGAAAAATAAGCCAACAAGCAAGAACACTTAATTTTACAAAGTTTAGCTCAGCGTGAATTCTAATTGACTTTGCAATCACATTATGTTTAGTTCAAAGTTAATTTTTTTTAACATTTAACAAATGGACTTGTCTGTTTTCCTATTTGTATATATACATACAATATTCATTAGTTTTATTTATTACATATCCGTAGTTATATAATTTACTTAATTTAAAGAAGACGGAAGTAGCCTATAAATATTGTGTGTGTTTGCATTTTCCATTTTTACAGTAAGTCAACTATAAAATAAAATAAAAAACAAGATTTAAGTTAAAATGCTTTACAGGTTGGGTTGAAGTTTAAAAAAAAATGAATTTTTACTCATTTGTTGGTTAATTTGAAATGCAAGCAGTTATATGATGTTGCCACATTATCGACTTATTAAAAATGAGACCAGTGTGCAGCCTTGAATTTATTTGTATTAAATAATTAAGATTAAAATTGATAAAATGCGTGTAAAGAAATGTTTCATTTTCTCAAAGTTTTCTGAAATACTATTAAATTTAACATGTGATAGTAAAACGGGAGTCAGAGTGAATATGATTTTTAATGTTTTTCAGTTGAGAGTTTGTTGCCTCATTTTTTGGATTTCATCTCTGCATAAAAAACGTGCATGCCACTGTTTTGTTTTGTTGGATTTATGTTTAGACCGTTTTTTTGTTTTGGTTTTTTTGTATATATAATAAAGCATTTGTCTATTATTGTTTATCTGTAAAGCATATATCAAATAATGGGCAACACTGTTAAATCCTATAGAATATAAAGTGGTTGTTTCTTTTTTCTTCCAATTGCATATATGCGTATGGCATACTTAAATTGTGTCCAGATACACATGCAATCGTGAAATACCTGTACATTGTGAAGTAATAAATATTAAATCATATAATTATTAATAAAGTAACTTAGTGTTTAGTAACCTTCATTGAAAATTGAATTGGACACCCATTATATAAGAATATAAAGAGAATGGTTTAAAAAAAATGAAATGAAATTATCAAGTGTTTATAACTCAATTAATGTATAAATTTGTGTGCGTGTGTATATATATATATATATATATATATACGTATTTATATATAAATATTTTCATATATGATGAAAAAATTATATGAATTAACCCATATAGCTCTTGCTGTAGCTGGGGGAGGGAGCACAAAATAGTGATAAAGTCAACTGTTGTTGTTTAAGAATATGGTTCAACTTCCTTCGGTGTTGTTTTTTCTTCTTCTTTTTCGATAACTTAAACCAAACTCTAAACGAGAGATAGAAAATTACTCAAAAAAACTTTAGTCTCTTTGTGAGAAAACCATATGAAAAAATGATTTATATAAAAAGCTTTTATATGGCAACTCTAATGTTTATAAAAATTGTTGCTTTTTTTCTTGAGAATGGTTGTGTGTGCGTGGATTTATAAGTATAATTTTATTAAAAGTTACGTACACTAGAGAGAGAGGGAGTTGCCATATAATTGTGGAGATGCTATTGATACCGCTTAGTTTCTCTGATTGGCTTTAAGAGATATTGAAAAGAGAAGAGTATTAAAATGATTCTCATACATACTACCACAGTAGCCACTTGCCATATATATATATAAATAAATAATTTACTCCCACTTTTTTTCGAAATACAATATAAAAATGGTTTGTAGTTGAAATCACATTCGAGCTGCCACTTGAAGTGATTCGTTCGTATTACAATGTTGTTTATCGCGCGCCCGCTAAAACATCGTGGTCATTTCATTAAAAGACTCTAACAAAATATAACAGGCAAAATCGAAATAAAAAAAGTAAGGGCATTAACTCTTAATTTATTATAAAGCAAAAAGGAAGATTTGACAAGAACTTGTGAAGGGTTTGATTGAATAAAATGTGTTTATTAAAGGAAAACTTTTAGTTGAAAGAGAAATAAACAGATGTGTGTATTAATTGTGTATAAATAATATGAGATAGATGTGTATGTATGTGTGTGTGAGTGCTTGGGTTTGTGTGGATTTTAGTTACTAGCACATATACTTATGTTCTATATTCTATCTCATGTTAAATGTCTAACGATAATTCTGTTTCAATGCCAAGAAGCACTATGTACTATGTGGTTGTCTTGGATTAAAATTATTAATGTGCTGAAGGCAACACCGGATATTATAAAATTTTTGTTTTAAATACATATTAAACAAACAACAGATTTTGTGTATGTGTGTGTGGTATAATTTAAATGAAATGTTTTTTAAAAGTTGAACATTTTATAACAAATAAATGAAAATCATGACGTTACTTATTATTCTATTATACCACTTAAACAAAAGCTCCCACTCTCTCTCTCTCTCTCTCTCTCTCTCACCTTTAATATTATAAAATATAATTTGTTTTTATAACCCCATATTGACTTGTTTAGAAGAAAAGGAAAACTTTTTCAAGTGACTCCACATGACTACGGTAGTAACATTCCAATAGTCAAATGTCATAACCGTGCACAACAGATATATATTTATATAGAGAAAGAGAAAGATGGAGAGAGAGGGAGAGGGAGAGAACGATAAAAAGAAAAACATGCGATAACAAATTATTAAAGTAACGTCATACGAAAGTGTGTCAAAGTAAAGCTATGTAGGAATAACACCAACACAAGTGTCAACAACAACTACAACAGCATAAGAGCTGTACTACTGACAGAGTATTATTTAAAAAAACCATTTCAAATATATGTATGTGTTTATATAGATATAAGTTAAAAAACCACTGACTTGTGCTCACCCATGGGCGCTCTTAAACGCACAAACACTATGGTACTCGCACATTATATTGATTCATATAAAATTAAAAAGTTCAAAATAAAAAAAAAACAACTGAAGATTCTCGTACCCGTATATTGAATTTACAAAAGTATAATATATATGTGTTTTATTTTTTATTAACACACATGTATGGGAATTTGTATGTATGAATGTGTACTGTGCAATAAGAAATGATAGATGAGCGAGCATGAGCGAGCTTCTGCATAGCCGTTTACTTCGGCAAACGTAACAAGAGTGTATGAGAGAGTATTTTGTTTTCTAAAGCATACACACACACGCATAAACGCACACGCATATAAAGTATATAGAACATATTAAGCAGCATTTGATTAACTCTGTATATTTATATATATAGTGTTGTCTTAAAAAAAAAAAAGAATCAAAAACAACAACAACAACAATAACATGTATTGGATGACACCTTATCACCATGCAAATTGTGGCTGATATTTTTCTTGTTTTTATTTGTTTGCTTTCAATTTTACAGTTGTTGTTATTTTATTTCGTGCTCATCACAGTACGATGCTTATGTAAAAGCTGTTAGATATGTAAGCGTATACGATAAGAGACATATATAAAAGTAGACTAGTAATTATTCTACATATATATGTGTGTACACAAATATATTGTCCAGTGCTTCTTGGCAAGTAAAAATAACATCTCTTGGTTGGTTCTTTTTACACGTGATACCCAGTGTATGCACTTTTTTTATACCTACGCATAAACACAAGTATTCCTAACTGTGCAAAATGTGAGTGGGGAAGCTTTTTACACTCATGCGTACATGGGAATGCAGCTACACAAAAAAAAAATGAAAAAATATCTACTCTCTATGTCTACCAGGCATGGTATAATAATACAACATATAGTTTGAGACTCAGAAGATGTCCTAACTCAAGGAAAGGCCTCTTTATACAAAATTTTTTATATATATTCACAAAAGATGGGGGTGTACTCAGTATGTCATTCCATTTGCCACACCAACAAAGTATAACATAGTCCATCAAGATAGTTATGGCCGTGTGTCCGTCTGTAGTTAGCACTATCATGTAAATTTTATACGGATGTTTGTAACTCCTAAATGACAAAGGCACTTACATCTATACCGATCGATTCAGAAATAAAAACTGTCCGTCTGTGTGTATGTAAATTTGTGTGCAAGCTAGAGTTTGCATTTGTTGACCCAAAGAAGAACCGTATTTAAAAGTGGGCCAAATCGCATTATATTTTGAACCCCTACCCATATAAAGTTTTACTATAAAAACAAGTCTTTATATGACAACAAATTGCAAAAATATGAAAAATAATAATTAATTATCCTAATAATTGGCTGTAACAAATTTGGATACGATCAAATTATTTTTATAACTATTTTCTATATAATGTTATTTCTTAAAATAACTTTTATGGCAATTCCTTATGGTTACAGATACAATTATAAACTTATTGTAGCATAATTTGTGATGTATTGTATTAAATAATCGCGCTTGATCCACTATAACATTTTCACTTGTTTTTGTTATGTAAATTGTCACCCTCCTCCATATTGTCCAATCTCACTTGATGTGTTTTCATGTAACTTTTTTCCTAATTGAAAATTTTTATTGCGCTAATTCGTTTAATTATGGTGTTTTACTTTTATGTTCTCTAAAAGTTATTTACGCGTGTGTACATGAGCACTTTTATTTCAATAAATGTGATCTTACACATAAACATTTACGGAAATAGAAAACACACACTTGCGAACATTATACACATATGTTGTATATAGGTTGCAGTACTATTATTATTATTATTACTATTGTTGTTGTTATTAAAAGAGAAGCTTTTTTTGTGTGCAGCACAATTTGCTTTCCTCTGCTTTCCTTTGGTTTTGCTATTGTTATGAGGTCGAAAAGAAACAGAAACCTAGTGCCCTAATAATAGAACACAATACATATATATGTATGTATGAATATATGTATACGTATCTATTTACCTATTTGTGCAAGTGTGTATAGTTATTAATTAGAACATATATTGTATTTAATAGTACATACCTAAGTGTAGAGTTTTTCAATTTTTACTCTTTTTGCAACAAAGTCTACATATTAACACTCATTGACAACATGTTGTTTTGGAATAAAGGAATTGAAAAAAATGGAGAGTTTTGTAACATACAAAGTATAGAGAACAAAACTACTGAAATAATTGATAAAATTAAAGGATTTAGGGATTATATTAAAATAGGTGAAAAGGTTTATGGCGGGTTATACCCAACCATTTCATTCCCTATACCACTTAGTTCCATAAATTATGCTACAATTAATTTGGTAATGTGAAGCATTGCATGTCGCGAAATATCATTATATGAAAAAATGTTCTAAAAATGTTCCGATCGAGGCCAAATTTGACGCAGTCAATTATTAAGCCCCTTAACGATTTTTTATCAAATTTTGTCAAAAAATATTAAAAATAGCGATTTTTTGTTATATAAAGATTTTTTTTTTATAATATAATCTTATATGGGGAGAGAGGTTCTAAAAATGGTTCGATCAACTATAAATTTGGCATAGTCGATTACTAAATTAATTAACTAACCTTTAACAAATTAAAAAAAAAAAATACTAAAAATTGTGAATTTTCATCATGTAAAGACTTTTATTATAGTAAAACCTTATATGGGAAGGCGTTTTAAGACATTGAGCTGAAGTTTAGGACTTCTCATTACTGCTCCATTCGTTATTGGACAAAGAGCTACCCTCACAATTGATAAAAATCGAGCTATGGAATTGAAATTTTATTTTCATAAATTACCTTATCCATCAATGTATTAAAAAAAGGCATGATCGGATAACAGACATGCCCACAATTTACAAAAAACCCTACTCAGCATAAAACCCGTCTTGGAAGTTAATGCGTAATGTATACACTATTAGAATCATGCCTGCCACGTCCACTATGAAGGAAATGATGAATACCCTTCATCATTAAGATTAAGATTTGGTTTAAGCTTAAAGTTAAAATTTTTACTTGTTTTAATTAGAGCCTACTGTACTACGCCACTTAACAAACTGAAAACAACTAGAGAACACACTTTGTTGTTGTAGAGATAGTCTGTACTGTCGTAATATTTTTCCACTATGTGAAGAAGATAGAAGAGAGAGAAAATTGTGATTATTATGCTGAAAGCTTTTCAGTTTTTCTTCTATGCACACAGGCACAGGCATATATATATGCATACGCTTACCCTTAGTTCTTGCACGTTTAGCTTAGAAATATTCTCTCAAAGAGAATTGAATTGAATCTCTGCTGCTCTCGCTTACTCGTATTATTTTTATTATTATTGATGTTGTTGTAGTTGTTGTTACTGTTTTAAAAAAAGGGTTTATTTTCTTGGGGGTATATTTTAAATGCAAACTACAAATTGAATTCAGTTAAACGTTACAGCGTACAGCAAGTAAAAGCAAATTTCAAATTGCACAGCGAACGGTACTGCACATAGAAGAAAAAAGAAAGGAACCACAAGTAACCATTCTCTATATATTGAAAATAAAAATAAAATAAAAAAATATTAAAAAAAAAAACAAAACGATAAAATTGTGAAATTAAAAAAAAATTAATTTCGAATATATTACACATATTTTGGAGTGTGTGTGTGTGAAACTAACTCAAATTTCTAATAAAAACAAAACTAACATTAGAAAAAATATATGAAAAAAAAAATTATCAGTTATCCTCATCATATGGGCACACGGACTATACCACACACACCTACACTACACACTATACATATACCATACCACCACACACATATGCAAATATATGTTCACTGTTCGTTCGAATGATTCACTTCTATGCAAAACTCAATATATCAACGAAAATAAAATTTTATTAAAAAAAAAAAAATAAAGAAAAAATATTAATAAATTTCATAACAATTTTTATTCAACTACAGAACGAAGAAAAAAAAAACGCTGATAGTTTTATATAATCGAAAACATTCTAAAAAAAAAACACGATAAAAGTCACAGAACTGAAACAGCAGCAAAGCAAAGGAAAGAAAACTAAATTAAACTGTATGGAGTGCTTTAAAGTAAACGGATAAAGTGAAAAAGCAAACTAAAGAATAATTATAAAAAAAAACCTTATCAAAATTTATGACTATTCAAAATATAAAAGGTGAATATGAATACGATCGTATGTATGTAAATGTATTTGTATAATATATTATTTTATACCCTGAACATTAGAAGGAAGGGGGTATACTAAGTTGATCATCGCATTTGCAACATCCAGAAGCAGGCGTCAGATATTCTTGATCAGCGTCAAAAGTTTAGTTGATCTAGATATGTATGTCCGTCTGTCTGTCTGTTATTGACATTCTTAAGAAACTTCAAAAATTTCTGTATGAAGGTCGCTACTTAAAATTTGCCAATTTTCACGTCAAGAGTCACACTATTTATGTGCCACAAAAATTAACTGAAATTTGATGAATTTATTTATAATTATACCATCAATATATACCAGATAAGTCAAAAAGGGGCGTGTTCGGATATACCCACAATTTACAAAAAACTCTATTGAAAGCAAACGTTGACTTGTAAGCTGATATTTAGTACATACATTATTAGAGGGCTTAC
Source organism: Crataerina pallida (assembly GCA_949710015.1). Lineage (NCBI taxonomy): Eukaryota > Metazoa > Arthropoda > Insecta > Diptera > Hippoboscidae > Crataerina > Crataerina pallida. The sequence goes on along the minus strand of OX453290.1, from coordinate 26,972,676 downwards.
CTGCCACGCCCAAAATAAATTTGGCCTAAGCCAAATTTATTTTTTTTATTTGTGTACATGTGTACTTGCGTTAATTGTAGGGTAGACTTGAGAGAACATAAAGTTTTGCTTCTTTTTTTACAATTTTTTTTTTTAACAAAAAATATTATACACGATCTCACGCATACACCCGAACGGGTATAACTATACACTACTATGCATGTGTGTGTATAATTTTGTATATTTTTATATCAAAAATATTTTAAACATATACATATATACACAGATATAAAAATATCTAATTTTGAAAAAGTTTAATTCAAGGCCCTTTAATTTTATAATGATTTTAATATCCACTAAGTTTAGTATAAAACGGTTTATTAGAATTGTGTGGGATAGAAATAGAAATTTCGGTAATTCTATTAAGTACAAAAGATGTCTCGAATAGGATAGAATGGTATGGAAAGAGGTATGAGTCCGTCCATTAGTTATCTTGCTTTTTTTAACGATGAGAAATGCTTTGGAAGCCCTATGACCCACTAAAATTCTCTCGAACGTCTGAGCCTACCCTCCTAAAAGTACCGTTAAGTATTACGTCAAGAGAACCATCTGAGACCTATTCTCGAATGGATCGAGCTTAACTTTTATACAAGTGATTCTATCTGTACATAGATTTCTATTAAAATTGTACAAAATCACGTCTAAGTGCCACGCCCACAATCGAAAACAATTTATCTAGGAAATAATACAAATAAAGCTTTCATCGATGTACCAAAAATGGCCATGATCGAATAACGAAAGCGCCCACAATATACAAAAAATCTTATTTAACTCAGAATTCGACTCGGTTGTGATAAATACACAAAGTAATCAGGTACCAGCCACGCCTACCGCTTGTATATAGATTTTTGTAAAAATAATAATTCTAAATCGAAATTGATTCTAAATCGAAAATAATTCTGAATCAAAAATGATTCTGAATCGAAAATGATTCTAAATCGATTCCTATAATGAAAGATGGGTTTGTCTTCAAACGTTTAAAACATCGATGCAAATTTACCACGAGTCGAATAGAGGAATGTAAAAATGAAATAACAAACTTACAAGATTTCAACTATCTTATGTGAAACGCATAAAAAAGCTTTTAAAAATTATAATTAGTGACTAAATGATGATGATGAAAATATATAATCAAGACGTGTCTAGTGCGTTCTTATAGTATTTCAAATGCACAAATTTAATTTCAGTCATATAAAAAGTTTTTAGCTAACGGTATACATAAAAAATGAGAATAATTACTTGTTATGATTTTTATTGTTACATATGCAGGGCGATAGACAGAGAGAGAGAGAGAGAGAGAGCGGAACCTAATAATAAGGTTTTAAAACACTCACTACAAGTACTGAAGTATATACTAATGATTTTTTTGTATTTGCAAATACAACAAAAATCATGTTTCAATCGTTTGAATCCATCTTTTGATGTGTTACAATAGAATTTGGGTCAAGATTTGTAGCGATTCGTATTGTACGGTATTGTATACGATACGATTGTAATATGAGCGGAAAATATATTGATTGACGATTTACTCATTATTCATAAACCATAAGAAATGGCTGGTTTAAATGCAGTGGATGAGGAATATTCAAGATTTAGACAAATAAATAGATTTTTTATCTAGCCTACAATGCGTATGAGCATCATTAATGGGATATCAAATTAAATCATCTTCGGATCAAAGCAATAAAGATATTATTGTATTATTATTCGGAAACTGAAAAAGATTGTAGATTTTTTTTTTTTTTTAACATGAACCAATGAAGGAGAGGTTAAACGTTGAGTTAATATTTATAGTCTATGCTAACTTTGTCATTTCATTTGCAACACCCAAAAGTAGATCTCAGACACCCCACAATATATATATATATATATTTTTGAACAGCATTAAAAACTGAGTCGATATAGACATGTCTGTGCGTACAGGTATCTATTCTTGGCACTCTTACAATTATAAATTTTAAACTGAAATATTGTATAAACACTTCTATATGGTGGTCGTGTTGTTTGCTTAATAAAAAGAATGTTTCTTTCATTACCACCTATATACGCACACATGTAAAAACTCTTACACACATTGATACCTATATTGTGGCTTATGTTACATAAGCTTCTGTTTTGTGTCCCATTTTATAAAACAACTCAAGCGTACATAGCGCATACACTTATCAATCATATAAATGTGATTAAGAAAATGCAAAAAGCAAATTTAATACCATATTATGTGTGTTCAGATGTGCGGTATCAATGTGTCTTATATGTAAGTGAGTAAGTAAGCATTGCAAGTAACATAACAATTATATGTTTACATTACACTTGACTGGATGTGTAGGTGTCTGCGTTGTATGGCATTCATCATTATATCCACTTATCTAAATATGTCACAGAGTAATAGACTCCAACTGATAGACGCATTGTTGTACTTGTCGCAGCTTAATTGTCGTTTTATAAAAATTCCTTTGACGCGTTTGTTTATTACATAAACAGTTTGATATGATTTGAAAAATTCGGTAACAATATATAATGAATATACAATAAAGCCCTCTACAACACACTAGATGCATTTCATGTTATGTGAATCCGTATTTGTGCGAGTCAAATACTTGAATCGTTCACAGTCCAAACCAGTTGGCTCACGTGTTATATATCTTTAATACACTACAAGATAAAAAAGATAATATAAATCCGTCTTATATAAAGTTTTAGACGGGAGGGTCTACTGTAATATTTGTCTTCGACCTTCGGTGCCTAGGAAAAGTCTTTCATTAGTTCATAAACCGTACCGTTCTTACCCTCAATGATAATTTTTTCAAGCTCTAAATTAAATAAAATCGATCAAGAGTCACGCCCACAATTGCTACAAAAATTGAGCTGTGAAGTTGAAATTTATTATAAATAATTATAATCATGACATGCATCGATGTATCTAAAATGGGCGTGGTACACCCTAAAGCATGCGATCGTAATAGAAGACGAAGTAGGAGACAAATACAAATACAAATACACAAGTATTTGTATGCATGTATGTATGCATACGTATTGTTCTACTATGATAACAAGAATAAGAAAGTCAAAGAAGATGTCAAGTGGGTCTTTGTCTGTAAGTGTGCGTACGTGTTGCTTAGACATGCACATACTTGTGAAAATCTTTAATTATTTACTTTTTCTTTATTTAAATTTATATATTCGCACATGATATATATGTACGTACATGTTCTTTCTATTGTCTTTATATCATTTGTAGTGAAATTTTGTATAGAACAGGTCGTGAGAATATAAAAAATGTAACAAAATGCTTAGAAAAGAAAACTAACAAATGCATCGTATACAAACATATACACATATATATATATATATATATATATATATGTATGAAATTAGTGTCACAAGGTTTTTGTCACTTGACCAAGTTTTAGGTGTTTTTTTTTTTATTTTTATTATATCCTGCATTCAATTGAGCCACGTGATGTAACCATCGCACACTTTAGAAATATTTTTTTTTTTAAATGCCCTGAAGCTAAAAATTTTTGTACGTCCATCCAGCATATGTATGTAGGAAGGGGTATATAGAAGCATTTGCAAGGTTTAGAAGGAGGCGTCGGAAACCTCACACATTTTAATCATCATTGAATACAGTGTCAATCTAACTGTCCGTCTGTCCATGTCATGTTTATGCTGTGATAAACACTCTCCGGTCTGCAAAAATTAGTCTCGATTTAAAATTTTCCAGCAATAACCAGGTTAGTATTAAAATTGGGCAAAATCGTTCAAATGACACGCCCACAGTGAAGGAAGAAACTGAAAGAGAAGCACTTTTTAAAATAATTTTTTCCTCATAAAGTATATTGACATAAACATTCAATTCACCAGTCGGCTAAATGATGGCCTCAGCCAAATATGAAAAGGGAGGCCAACAGGACGACCGAAAATTGAGTCTTTGGTTCTTTGGTTGGTGGAGAATTTCTCATTAAGAATGAGCCAAGTCAAAAACAAGGCACGCCCAACATTGAAAAAAAAAAACTTCTAAAATAAAAAATACAGTTATATGGTTAAAGTGTATGTAGACTGGACGCAGCGCTGCCTTGTAAATAGTCATGTTCCCAATATATAACTTATAGTCATAAGTTTTGTTGATAATTAAATGTAAGGATTATTCATTTATTTCGTATATCTCAGCGTATAAAATGAATTTCATTTTATATAACAAATATATTATTGATTGTCTCATGATTTTTTTCAATAGTATTATTTTACGACATGTGTAATGAAAACCTGTATCGCGATGAAACTTGTTGTTAATGGTATTTAAATGAAGACGACCTTTCGTCATTTTACTTAACACTTCAAGTATTATTTAATGGCCCATCAATTTTGTTATAACTAAAAATTATTATTCATAAAAATTTATTGTATATAATTTCCTTTTGTAATGGGACAGAATTTTAGTCCAACACATTTTTTGACTGACTGAGTGTCCGTAAGCCTGTCAATTGTAAAATGTTATGAAGATTATTATTATTAACAATTCCAATACCCATAATTTTTGTAAAATGGCTAATTGCATGCAATTACTTAAGGGACTGGTCAATCACGTATTTTATCTTATTGATGCTTATATTATTATATCGATTATATTTAGATAATCATACCACCACCATTTTGAGTTTGGGTAGATCGTATACTCCCTTTGTTAAAACGTTTCTAATACCTAAGAACAGAGATCCTCCAAAACATATATATTCAGGATTAGCTTAAAATTGGAAATCGAATTAGCTAAAACTGTTTGTCCTCCCACGATAATAGGAGACTTGACTTGACATAAATAGATGTTTTTCTTTAATAAAGATTGATTTTGACGTTCACTTTGGAAGAATGACCAATCATTAAAAATTGAATCGATCTGGACATCTATGTCCCTATGTCTGTCTTTTGTTGGCACTCTCACGGTCGCAAATTTTGATATTGAGGTGAAATTGTGCACAAACATTTCTAATTGCTATCCGCAGATCGCTAAAAGGGACAAAATTGTGCAAAAGCCACGCCTACAATCGAAGTTTAGTACACATATTTACAAAAAACTGTACTCGACTGGCATGCTGATAGGTAAATACATACACTATTAGAGGGCGTAATCTTGTACCTGTTGCACTCTCCATTTAAATGAGAAGATTTGGCTTTAGGCAAATTTAAAGTTTTTACTTGTTAATCTTTATTTATTTATATCCGTCAATGAAAATTATAAGAACAGTTAACAAACGAATTGGTCACTCACTAATCACTAGATACTGAAAAGTTTAAAGGTTTTTAAGTCATTTTGTATTCCAAAACATATGCTCTCACTTAATGAAGGAGGTTATATATGGAATACAGCAGTAATAATAAAATTTCTTAATAAAAGTAAATTATTTAGAAAATCCCTTATCAACAATTGCTTAAGTTATGTGAGGGGATTTTTCTTTATACTATAATTCTGAAACAAGTTTCGTGTGCATGACATGCAATAAAAATAAAACCGTTTAAAAGTACTCCGACGAACACTTAACTCTCAGCTGCGAAACAAAATGAAATTCTCTAAACAGCAATTCATTTGTAGACACTTTTTACAATTGTTTATACATTCATTTGAGCACATACATACATATATAAGTGAATGTAAATGCGGAGGTGACCGTAAAGGATTTATTTGTATTTAATGTGAAAATATTATAATGCAAAGCTTTTTGGCTTTTGTTGCCCTACAAAATAAAGAATAGAAATGAAAGTACATTCATATACACACAAACATGTTTATACGTGTATATTTGCATATATGCTCTATATATGAAATAAAATAGAACATGCATGTACCTGCGGTAGTAAGCATATTGTTGGCTGCTGGTCGGTGGGTTGACTTAATAATTCGTGTCGAATGGTTATTCACGAACTGTTTTTGACTGTTCGCAGTTAACTCATATACATCTCACTTACATAATAATATGTATTTAAACTTTGTACTCGATTCTTGTTGTTTGTATGCATGTTTATAATGCGTATGTATAAATTTAGAACGGAATTTATGCGCATACAATTATTACACGATCCATCTAATCAAAAATACTAAGGATATTCGTATGGTGCGATTCATTTCTGTTACAAAACGTTCTTGAATCTAAATATAAATTCTGAATAAATTTTTTTTAACAATTAAAGAAAAACTATATTAGGCATACACGAAATCTATGACACCGAAATTTAGCGTTTATACGCGCCTACATTACGCTTTTTTTTATAAATTAGTTTCCAACATAAGGGAGAAGGACTACTGAGTCAAAATGTTTAGATAAACACCCAAATCAAATATTCTAAATAAACCCTTAAAACAAATTAACAATTATAATATGTCCATTAAAGATGTTCATATGTGTAAAATGTCGTCCTTAATGTCCTGGATCAACTTTGGATCAACCTGGATTAACCTGGATCAACTTGCGATATAGCCGATAAGAGAAAAATAGGCTAGAAAAGTAAATGATTAGGTGTTTTATTAGCCTTGTGGGTGTGTCCCATGGCCCATTTTGCCCATCCGAAATACTAAAATACCTAAAAATGGAGCATACCAAATTCCAGTTTAATATTTAAACCGATGTGACCGTAATAGTGTTGGAAAGAAATTCACTTAGTTCTATGAACAGACAGAGGGACTAAATTGTATCGATTATCAAAGATAATCAAGAATATATATACTTTTTGGGATGTTCCATAAGCACAAAATCAATATTCTCTCATGATACATGAATTATGAATTACAGACAAACAAAAAATGTAAGTTGTTGTCGCCGTTATCTTTAATTTCTAGTCGCTTTCGGTACCGAATGTTAGACAAAAATCTGTTATCGCTGAATATATTAAAATATTATTAAATATATATTTATAAACGTATTATATAATATTGCATTATTCATTATTCGTATTTAAAATGAAATAAGTTTTCAGTAAAAGGTAGAAGAGGTGACTAGAAATTATGAATATATTTCTTCGATTCGAAACATTGATTTTGAGTATTGTTGTTTTTTGGTCTGAATGAAATTGTTTTTGTGGGATCCCTTATTTCTTCCTATTGGAACAATACATAAATTACTTGAAGCAATATTTGATATTATTAAGTTAAGGCAGGAATTATAACAATCTAAATAGAATAGAAATCCATTGTGTCTTAGAGAATAATTATATTTTAAGGGTCTTTATTATGATGGATTTTTTTCATACTTAATACCTACCTACGCAGAGAGACTGACAACTGCTAACTTTGATATGTAATATATTTATATCCTTCACATTACAGTGCCGTCCCCTTTGTAATACCTCAAAAGAGATCAATATCCAATTCATTTTATGCGATTTACACCATTTGTGTTGTTTCTTAAATGCTTATGCTTCGGGCCAATATGTAGGCGCACTGTGTTACCCGTAAAAACATACCATAAGGGTCAGGAAAGTCATCCACAGGATGCTATAAATCGTTTGAGGTGGAAAATCTTCACATCTGCTAGTGACCCTAAGCCTTTCGGGAATCTGGCTCCAAATGTTTTGTGTCATTTTCCCTGTCTAGCCGGGCATTCGCACAACAGATGCTCCACAGTTTCAGCTTCTTCTTCATACCTGCAGCTCCTACAGAAGTCATTGTGTATGTACAAAATTTCATCTTAATACCTTAAAATTTTCGCTTATGATAATTTCAACAAGAGACAGACATACGGACATACGGACGTACATATCTAAATTGATTCAGTTCAAGAGTATATACACTTTGTAGGGTACCTGGCGCCTTCTTCTGAATATTGTGGAGGGCATGCAACATTTAAAATTCATCCTTTAAAATCCAAGATTTATAGATAGGGACGTTTCTCTATATATGCCACACCTGCACGTTAAATGTAAATTTATATAGGATATCTAGTATTTGCCTTAAGCTACTTAGATTCGCGTCAATGTTTTAAAAAAATTGCTTACATACTCGACTTTAAGGTGGAGGAAGAAAAAATATTGCATACATACAAACGAGAACTGTCCCATTAAAAGCTTTTTATTGCATACACAATACTTTCCCTTTCACTTTCGTATTGACTTGTACTCTACATACTTTTTCTGCATTCTTTTTGTTTTTATTTACTCTCTCTCTTTTGGAGTTGGGCCTTAAAGCTTTTTGCCTTTAAAGCTTTTCCATATGAATGGTTATGGGAAGGGTAAGAAAAAGCCTTCAAATAATATGAAGTAATTTTTTGTTTAATAATTTCTTTTATAAAAGCATATTTACTTAATAGTTATTAATAAAAAAATTAAGTATAGTAAATTATTAGATTAGAGTACTCTATAAATTAATACCAGAGATGTTTGTATAAAATTGTTTAAGGATAAAACTAATATTACTTTGAGCACATGATCTCATGTACGCTTTAGAATATTTTTTGTTTTTTTTTTTTTTTGTTTTCTCAAACAAAGTAATAATACCGCAAGCTTGGGTTTAGGAGATATGGCGCCGAAGGTGGGTGTCCGCCATTTACAAATGGAATAATTCCATTTGAAATCTATTCTCTTTCTCTCTATATATATATGTGTCTGATTGGTTCTCTCTCTCATTTTACTTATTTTGTACATCTAAACGTTTGTGTTATGACGATGTGATGGTTTTGTTTTCGACCAAATTGGGTCAACATGGTTTTTGCACATCTATTCGGCTCTTGTTCTTGTTAGTTGGTTAGTTTTAGTTGATGTTGTTTGTTTTTTGATTGCTCACACACTCTTAAATTGTTATAGGTACCGATGTGTTCTGTTTGTATACAAGTAAGCTGAAGCGACAAACTTGTGTTTATTGGTGATTATCCATTTACCATAATTGTACAATTGTTGTTGTTGTTTTGGTTATTGTTGTTGTATATCAAAACAATTCAATTAAAATAAAAATATATTTAAATTGATTCATGTTTTTAGAAATATGTTTACACTCCTATATATATACACACACACACTTCACGCTAGTTTATTATCAAGGGATGAAATTTATTATCATTTCATGAATATATTGAACAAATGAATCACAGTCTCCAGTGGTTTAGGTAGTTAATACAAATGTTCATCATACGTATTGATTTAAAAGTTCTATCATGCAATAAAATAATTGAACAAATAAACAAAGTCATCCATATATTTATGGTACTTGCATATGGACGGAACGACAAATTGAATAAATATTCCAAATTAATGTTAAGGGAGTAATATTTTACATATAAATGTTTAGACTTTATACAAATATTACGCAATTAAAATCGGCAACGAAAAAAACTAACTCTCTCCGCAGTAAGTACTATCTCTGTTCTTCTTCTTTTCTCCTTTATCTTTACGCTATATGCCTATGTATACATTTCATGACATTTTGATTAGTTATAATATTATGAACGGCAAACTTTCTTATCAGAATCAAATAAAAACAAAGACGAATACGACGTACATACACATGCATATGCATGAGTGTTATCATGCGAATTGCTTGTTATTAAATTATATACTATAGACGTGTGTGAATAACAAGTAAACAAAAATTAGAAAAACTAGTTCATTCCAAATCTTGAATACATTCATTCAACCTTCATTATATAGCCACGTATAGTAAGAATAGACATAAAAGCAGAACCGTAAGAATAAGAAATTTGCTAGCAATACAGAAATTTCTTTACTAACAAAATGCAAAAAAAAGCCAAAATTTTGGTAAGGCGATATAGTGGGCGTGGCATCTAGATAATTATGTCTTTTCCAACTTGCAAGTCATGTTTTACAGTTTGAATATAGTTTTTTTGTAACTAGTAGGCGTACTTTTAACCCCATCACGCCCATTTTTAACACATTGATATATAAGATTAAAGTGGGTATATCTTAATTTTTATGGCAGATTTTAGATAGATTTTTGTCGATTGTGCGATCGTGTCTGTTATCAGACCCCGCCCATTTTTGGCACTTTGATGGATGATTTAATTATAAATATGTATTAATACCAAACTACAATTTTATAGTGAATTTTTTTTTCGATTGTGGGCGTAGTTCTTGACTGATTTTGCCCAATTTAATTAGGAATCTAGGTAAAGAAACTAGAATATATAAAAATTTACGACCGTAAGAATGCCAACCATAGAGACTGGGGCAGACATATCTAGATCGACTTAGTTTTTAATGTTAAACAAGAATATATAAGACTTTGTGGGGCCTCCGACTCCTCTTTTTGAGTCTTGCAAATGAAATGACAAAATTAGAATGTGGAGGGCATAAAAATATCACTTCTTTTCTACTTTAATTACAACAACCATTTCGAAATTCTTCCGAGGTCGTTTCCATTTTTATTCCTTACACCACTTGTGACAGAAAGGATATTAAGTTTATGCGGATGTTTTCGATTTAAAATCATTATTTCTGAATCGATTCAATCATGTTCGTCTGTTCTTCTGTCTATTCACGTAAATTTGTTCGATATTTCGATGAAAGTACAACGGAGTGTTTTGGGCCAAAAATGTGCTTGATTGCAAATGGTTGAAATTGGACCAAACTAATTATAACATATTTTGTGAAACTGAGTAATGTAGGGTATTAAATAGTGACACTTGACCGACCCAAAAATTTTCATTCATTTGTGGTAGAAATTTCTGAGGTATTTTTTATATCTTTTAATTAGAAGAAATCTCATAAAAATAAAAAAAATATATATAAATTTTAAAATAACACTTTAACGATTTTCCATCCTTGCCGCCATAAAGCTGGAGGTATTAATATTTTGCGAAAACATACGCTTTAAGTATTCTTAAACCTAGATCACTGTTCTCGTAGTACGACAGGATGTTACAGAATACAGTTAAACCTCTTAACAATAACATTGTTGGGATAAAAGTAAAAAGTTGTTTTTTCTAAGTAATATATTTTTTTTTATACAGAACAGTTTGATTGCCTCACTACACTCATCCATTGCGATTGTAACTCAAGGCAGTCAGCTAGGCAAATAAGCTGCCATTCACTAAGCGTAAAACAAATCAATAAGTCAAGTCAGACATGCAGTAACTAGACTCGCATAACATTGAAAACAAACTATGTACCTTTGACCACACAAATGCATTTGAAAGGTTGTTTGCTTAGTGGGCGTGAAGGTTGTCTGATTCTGCCTTCTTGTAACTTTTGTAATATGTGCTAACTCACAAGATGGATTCTGCATCTAGTACAGTTTTTTTTTGGAAATCGTAGGCGTATCTGCTACACTGCCATGCCTACTTTTCGTATATAAATAAAGGCACTAATTGTAAATATGTTTGTTAGATAAAATTTTAAATTTTTGTATGTGATAGATACATTTTGGTAGATCGTGGGCGTGGCTCTCGATAGATTTCGCTTAATTAAGTAACAACCTAGGTGCTGAAATGAAAAATATAAAAAAAAATGTATCTTAATAACTGATTTTTGTAAGCGTGAGAGTGTCAATTATAGACAGACAGACGTACAGACATAGATTCTATATACTTTTTGTCTTTTCTGGGCGTGGTTCTGACCCAATTTATACAAAAACTTAAACCTGAGTACAGCAATTAAAAATTTGTGTAAAATTTCAGATGAAAAATATTCCAACAACAACGCCATACAAAGGCACATGCTACATGAACTAAATATTCTTCAATTTTTTTTCCATTCACACAATACTTGTTTAAAGACTTTCATATGAATTTCATTTCAATTCACACACACATGTATAGGCAATGTATGTGAGCACGTTATTCATGGAGATTATAAAGCCCAGTGATAAAACGGTTTATGATGAAATTGTTAAAATTAATGAAAGAAGTCAATAAAGAATGTAAAAAGAGGAAGATGAAAATTGTTTTTTTTTAAAAGGAATCTATTTTTAAAAACAAACTCAATTATTTGTACAAATTTGTTTTCTCATTTCGTTACATATATACAAAACATATCACATGTATGCATCCCCCATACGAACACACATAAATGTACAATTATACCCTACGTGTAAGATGGAGGTATACTAAGTTTGTTGCTCCATTTGCAACAAACAAAAGGATCTAGACATGTGTGTCTGTGCGTCCAATTGCCTCTTTATTGTTGCCCCTCTCACGATCGTAAATTTTAAGATATTGAGCAAAAATTTTGGCACTTCCAAATTGTGCCCGCAGATAACTATTTCAGTTAAGCAAAATCGACTAAGAGTCACGCTCACAATTAAAAAGAATCTATCTATTTATCTGCCACAAAAATTGATCTAAAATGTTAACTACAAATATTTACAATTATTCAATTTATTCGATATGCGAAAGTTATGAGTGGTCGGATTACAGACACACCCACAATCGATAAAAATCTACTTATCAACTACACAAATTGAGGTAAGAAGTTGAAATTTGGTATAAATATTTATAATGACGCTAACCATGGATGCAACAAAAATGGTCTTGGTTATATAACACATACGCCCATAATTTACAAAAAATCATACTCAGCGTAAAAGTCGATTTGCAAGCTGATACATAATGAATAGACTATTAGAGAGCGTAATCATATATGACCATCGTAGCAGATGTGAAGGGTATTTAAGATTCAGCCTAAAACAAATTTACTTTTTTTACCTGTTTTAATTTCTATACCATTTCAGCAGAGAGAGAGAAAAACAAACAGGTTTCTTTTCGAAATGACTTTTGCGCTCTCTCTCTCTCTCTCTCTCTGTCATCATTCCCTTATATAACACCCCTGTACAGTAAATTGTATATGAATGTATCGCTATGTAGCTTTAATGCATTTTTCTATTAGTTGAGTTGGTTGAGTTGTAAGCAACCTTTGAATATTTTATAAATGAACGAATATTAATTAGATTCGCTTTCATTAAATGTGTCAGAGTGTATGAGGGTATGTATGTGTGTGTGTAGTTATGTCTATATATATTCTATTTTCATTTAAGTTTTTATAATGAGATCATTTCACATGCGGTTCAAACCGGTTGACATTGTCATTTTTATTAAAGTCTAACTTGGATGATACAACATAAGTACGTATGTATGAGCGTGTACATAAATTTTTTAAATTGTGTACGTATATGAAATAAAATTTAACATTGTATAATAAGATATATGTATTTGGGTTCTAGGAGATTAAAAGTCAATAGAAAAGTTGTCACGACTTCATTAGGTTCGGGTTTATTTGAATGTAGAACAGTGTTCATTAGCTTAAAACTGTAAATTATATATTAGTATATAGTATATTATATTGATCGGCTTCGAAGAGATTTTTGGGTTTTGTTTATTTGTGCTTTTAAAACGTTTCATTTCAAGTTGTCTGCTTAGTAGACCTTTTTAGAGAACGGGTTTTGACAGACATGTTTTCTTGATTTTGCCATTAGAATGTGAAATATAGAAGAAAGTTTCTGGCAGTGGGTAGAATTTCAAATTCAAGTTTTTGCTTTTAGATGGAGGTAATTGTGGTAGAATAATTTTTGTCTCTACGTCCACTTCAATCAACCTAAAACTTGGTATACTTTACATTAGTATGAAAAGGGTCATTTTCTCATATCACTCTTTTCTGCTTTTAGTAATAAACGGAAATCATTAAAAGAAATCTTAGAAAATTCTCATTATATCTTTTTAAACTTTGGTATATTTTTCTCATTACCTATACAATGAGATAGCTGTTAAGTAACAAACAAGTTACGCATAAATTGAGCGATTTGAAATAAATCTCAAACTAATTGCTTCAATGCCAATAATGTCCATTTCGTGATGATTCTCTGCAACACTCTCAATAACGCCAGCAAAATATTGGTGTAAGCATAAAATAAATGAAAATCACATCTAACCCATATATGGATGCATGCATTCTAATCGTACACTGGAGTACATTTTAAAGTTGAACATTTACAGACATTTCTGAGGCATACATTAAAAGTTTGAGAATCATTGGATTTCTACCATACAATGCTTATAAAAGTTGAAATAAAATAAAAATAAATGAAAATGAAATATTTATAATTTTGTTACAATAAATATTTAACATTTTTTAGTTACCCTACATAACATATTAAATACATTACTCTGTTTGTAATACTTATTGGAGGAAGCACTGGAGGCCGTACAAAATCTTGATTAGCATTAAAATCTAAATCGATCTAATCATGTTTGTCCATCCTTAGGAATGCCCACAGTTTGCTCAATTTGGAGATACATGTAAAGTAATTTTTTACAAACATTTAAATTGGGCAAAATCGGTTGAGAGCCACGCCCTCAATCGACAAAAATATACCTATTAGTTGCAAAACTTGTGTTATTTTTACAGTTGGATTTATTAATGGGCTAAAAATGGGAGGGACCATACATCCTTTTTGATATAAATTTCGATTTGTCCTTATATTACTTGTAATCAACCTATAGGTTGCAATATTTGGATATTTTTAGATGAAATTTACTCCAAAGATGTAATTTAAGCCAAGGACGATCTATGTTAAAAATGTATCAGTTGGGTCCATTTCTATAACTCCTTTTTATATAAAGCCACATTTAAAAATAAAGCTTCAGGTAATGAAAAATCACAATTTTTAACATTTTTTTGATAAAATTTAGCCAAGAACGGTTGTTAAATGACACAATAATTATAATTGAGTGTATCAAATTAAAATCGAATCGGACCCTTTAACTAATTTCTGCAGAAATTGTGCAACTAAGTATATTGTCCGTTAGTATCGACTTTAATATTTTCACTTATTTTAGTTGTTATATTTTCTTAAATGGTGTATTTATGAATAATAAGGAAAACATTTGCTATACAATTATTTTTATGGTCAATCAACACGATAACAATGGAACGGTTCACTTGAGAAAATAATAAATAAAAAAAAAACAAAAAAACAAAAACTAAATAAAGAGTATGTTTCGTAAAAAACAAAGATATCATTGTTGATATGCAAAATTTAATACCATATATATGTACATACATTTATACCACTAATACACACATGCAGGTGCACCTGTACATTATACCTCACACAAATAAAGAATGTAATCAAAAGTAACAGTATTTGTTTGCACCACAATACTCGTATATAATATTTCTAGAGTACTTGTTGGGGTATGCACTCCCGTTAACATAAGTAATATGTTAGAGAAGCATGTGTTTGGTATTAAATAAGCATGTTAGCATTTCTATAAGACTTTTACCGTGCAAGAGTAGAATTCTCTTTTTATATTCTACATAAAAGATGCGGGGGGGGGTATACTAAGTTTGTTTTTCCATTTGCAAAACTTAAAAGGAGGTGTCAGAGTTTCTACAAAGTATATGTATTCTTGTTCAGCTTTAAAAATTGAGTCGATCTAGACATGCATGTCCATATTTTCGCCCGTGGTCGCATTGTTACGGTTGTAAAATTTCAAATATTGTTGTTGCAAACATTTTTAGTTTCTGTCTCTTTAAATTGGGCAAAATCGGTTAAGAGCCAGAGCCATGCCCACAATCGACAAAAATCTATTTATTTGCCACAAAAAATTGGGCTTTGAAGTTGGAATTTGGTACAAATATTTATAATTATTCTATTCATTGTCAAGCTAAAAATGGCCGTGAATGGATTACAAACACGCCTACAATCGATTAAAATCTATTTATTTATCACAAAAATGGAGTCATAAAGTTGAAATTTGGTATAAACTCGGACGTACATACATATCTTTATGATATCATAATAAACACGCCCACAATTTACAAAAATTTATGTATTCAGCGTTACATTCGCCTTTCAAATTATTACGCCTATGTTCCCTCCACCTGCAACGTATTTAAGATTTGACCCAATCCAAATATAGTTTTCTTACTTATTTTGTAGTGTTTGTTGTGTTTCTTTTCATTTTTTGTTAAAAGTATTTCAAGGTCAGTGAATGTACAGCACAATGAAAATAAGAGAATATTCTTCTTTTGTATCGAACACAATGTTTTAACATTATTTCAAATATAATTTCAACAGCAGTGCACTGATATAAATATCAAGGTGTTCATAGAAGCGTAACACACAAACAAATAAATAAATTCGGATATTCACGGTAATGGCTACAGGGATAATAATCAGGACACTTATTTTTGTAATGACGTTTTTTTAAAAATTATTATTTTAATAAATAACTTTGAGCAAAATCCACCATTACAAATAAATATAGAATATTTAATTTATTATATAAATCGGATGACTTTAAATAAGACAAAATCTGGGAAATTTTTGATATTTACGCATAAAATTTAGGGTGAATGGCATGTTTTTTTTATAAAGCCTTTATATAATAAATGGCAATTTTAAAGGTTGAAGAAAGTTTCTTATAAATTATGGTCGTGACTGCTAGCCGGCACCGCCCTTTTCTAGCATAATTACCAATAATTTAAGAGTAAATGTGAAAGTTTTTTCTTAAGTGTAGGCAGGGTTAATACTATTTCAAAAAATAACCGTTTAAAAATTGACCAGACGATTGTATAGTGATAAAAACAAACCGTATATACAGATCTATCAATCTGTTGTATGCCTCGCGTTCTCTGGCCTCGGCTAAAGTGCCGACGAGCAAACAGTTGTTACGCCTCACTAGAAAATCGATATCTACAGTCACCGCAGTTCTTACGGGACACTGTTTTATGGTTTAGGGGTAAAAATTGTTGAACATTGTTGTGTGAATGGCCGACTCTTTAGGGAAGCACTTAAAGTCATTATCTGTAGAACATATGCGAATTTTTGATCTTAAACAGAGTTGAAATTTGACATAGATAGGTAGGCAAGGCTACAGCTTGTCTAGATTCGATTCCAACTGAGTATATGCTTAGGGTATATACAAGTATTTCACAGTTCATACATAAAACTTTCCAAATTCATTAAACGTTGTTTGATTCATTGAATTAAATTCCACAGAAATTCTTTTACGCCCCGTAAATGAGTCCATTTAATAAAGCTGATAAAAAGTAAAGTTCAAATCTATTTATATATATTTACAGATATCATTATGAGCTGAAAGTACATACATAAACCGTACATATATGTATATATCGTATGTTTATGTGTTTGGTACACTACCACTACTAGTACATATAAATAAAATATTCTGAAGCAATTATTTTCTACCCTTGACCATACAGCAATTACAAATAAAATACATATACACTGTATGCATATAAATTATAATGCAATAACAAAAACAACAACCATATACACCAGTTGAAGAAATATTCAAGAATACTAAAAAAAAAAAAACTTACTTAACAAATGCTCGTGTTTGCATAGTGTACGTATAACATATGGAAAGCGATTCATTTGTAGAATGAAAGGAAAGTTATCGAAAAGCAAAAACCACGATAAGGTGGTGTAAGTAATCCGAGCGAGTTGTATAAAGATTTGATTAAGTAATCCATCAACTTTACACTTAGAAACAAGTAAGGAATCTAACATTTGGCTTGGGTTAAGTCTGAAAAACTTCCACATCTACATGCAAATAGTGGGCGTGGCATGCACACGATAACGTTTTTAAATATTGTATGCATTGAGTCGCTTGCAAATCGAGTTTTATGCTGAAAACGTTTTTTTTTTTTTGTAAATTTTGGTCATGCGGCCACACCCATTTTCTAGGTGGATGGATTGAGCAAGGATGTAAAGGTCTATACCAAATTTAAACTTTATAGGTCAATTTTTTGTGCCAGATAAATATATTTTTGTCGATTGTGTGTGTGTGTCTGTTATCCTACTGCACCCATTTTTGCCTTAACGATGAAGAAAGTAATTATAAATATGTATGTTTATCAAAATCCGATTTCATAGATCCATTTTTTGTGCCAGATAAGTAGGTTTTTGAATTTTGTGGGCGTGTCTGTTATTTGACTACGCCCAGTTTTAGTACGCGTTATGAGAATAATAACAATAGACAGATACACGGCCAGACATGTCTAGAACGATCAGTTGAAGTTATATATAATTTGTAGGTAAGTTGCAAATGTACTAAAAAACTACGTATAACGTCCATTTTATGTGAAGAAGTGTTTAGATGAAGCCTTACATATTATGCAAGTGGCTCAATCTATAACCATGTATATGTGGGTATATCTGATAATAAAATAATAAAATAAAATCAAGTAAAAGGCAAGTCTGTTAAATTTAATCTCTTACATTCATGCATAATACATTTAATCATATGCGTGCCTAATATAAGTACTCATATAAGAGACATAACGGTGCAAATAAAAACCATTATTCTATATATGTATATAAAGAAACCTTTCTTTCCTTGCCGTTATAAACACATGGTTATGGTTACCCAATGGAATGAAAATAGAATATTTCACATACATATAACATACAGGCAAGCACGTACACATATAGTACATATACATACATAAGCATGTAACCAAAAGTTTATTTATATATTATAATATTAAACATTTTCATATATATATATAAATCGATGTTGAGGCGTGCTGCTATATTTGTTACCACCATCGTTTAGTGTTTTATCAACAGACAATATAATCAATATTTATAAATTGTGTATAATTTTATATTACTGCATTTACTCATAACGAATTTTTTCCTTTTTCTTTTTTTTTTCATATAAACGTTCGTTTTTGATCAAATCAAATCAAAACAAAACCAATCAAATCGATCTCAACTCTCTCTCCCTCTCTCTCTTTTTCGCAATCGCTCTCGCTCGCACATAAAAACATATTATGCATATTATGTACATGTTTGGGTGTCTTAATGTGATATTAAATAATAATGAATTATGATAAAAACGATCACCGAATAACCACAAAATCTCAAACTCAACTTATTGCGTGCAACTATTACCAACTTTGCATTATTATCAACAACCACCAGTCAAGCATTCTTTTCCACCACTACCACAACCACTACCACCACCATTACTGCGCCCTCACCACTACTATAACTATAACTACAACTACTGCTACTACATTCACAAATGTGTAAGGATTTTACTTTAGATGATATCTAAAACACAGAAAAGGGCTCAAATAGCTTTTTACAAGCAGTTGATGTGGCAACTAAGTTAATTAAGGAAAATTTTATCATCGTTGAACATTATTGACCAAGCGAATCAATATCAAGGAAACAGTTTTTCGTTACACCACTGAGAGGAGAGGTGATAAAACGTGGAAACAGCAAAAACAACCCACATCCGAGAGCTCTTTGTAGCGGATGTCGAAGTTATAATTGAAACTTGTTACCGCAATTACCACAAAATCACTGCATTCTGAGAGAGAGTTAAGTGCGAATGTGATATTATTACGATATCATTACCACATAAGAAAGCATATAATAGCATATAAGCTGCATACGAACATAGTGATTAAGCTTTCATTCATCATAACAGAAATTAATTAATTATTTAATAACAATAACCATTCAAAGCAAATGCGCCAACATCACGATCAAGAGAGTATGTGTGTGCATGGTTAGAGAGAGCATATATATATCGTTTATAAAAAACGATCAAAAATAAAAAAAAAAAACAAAAAAAAATAAAACACTTGTTTAGCATTCATCATCCAGCCAGATCAATTTCACAGCATTGTGATAGTGGGGCCATTACATAAATATCGCAAGTGAGTGAGAGAGCATCATCAAATAGAGAGTAAAAAACAAAAAACAAAAAACAAAAAACAAAAAAATAACGATAAATAACTTGCGTCATTTCGTTGCTTTGTTGCTCATCATTACACCAACCACTACTACTACCAACCACCACCACCACCACTACTAAGACTACTACTACTACAACCATAATCACCAGAATCTTTTCTCCTTTGTTGCCATCTCTATCTGATTTGTCTCTCGGTGCCTATATATAATATATAATATATATATATAGATAGAATAGAGAAAGACATAAATATTTCAAAAGAGAAAGAGACATATATAGAACTCTGTCATCATTGAAACAAACAAACAAACAAAAACGTTAGCATCAAGTCACATCGTTTTGTATCAGCAACAGAAAATATCATTACCTTACTGTAACAATTGCTAAACTAGTACTATTTGGGTTTTGTTGTGTCGTTGTTAAAACCGTTATAACCGTTAACGTAGTTTTATATCGCTATATAATCCACACAAATCAAAATTGACATAATAACAATGGCCGAAGACGCTACTATGGAAACGTGTCCCAGTCCTGAAATTGGTGACTCTAGAAAACGACCACTGGACACCGATCCGGAAAATGAACAAACAAAACGCTCACATTTCAGTTCCGGTAAGTTTTTGTTTACATAACTTTTTATTCCGTTGCTTTTTTGGGTTTCGCCCCGCCTTCCCCCTGTGCCTCTGACCCTTCTTTTATCTCGTTTCATTTTGGACTATAATTTGATCTTTGTTTTTTTTTTTTTTTTGTTTTCTGCTTTTTATCAATACATTTTACATATTGAGAATCATTGATATTATTTCCCATCCATGCAAGTCATACTTAAATGGTCTTCTTCTTCTAAGGAACTTGATTTGGAAATTCTGTAATATAAATGATGAAACAGTTTATAACTACACCTCAGTCCAAAGATTTAGTAAAGCGCTTAACACGAACAAAAAAAAATTAAAACTATTTCAAAAATATAAAGAGTCGCGGGTTCGATACTCACAACAGTCGAAGCTGTGTTCAGCACCCTAAACATGATTGGGTATTTTGAAAATTTTTTCATCATTGGAGAATAATTTCGGGTATGATGCATGCATTTATAGATGACATCTCCTGAATGACAATTAAAAAAAAAAATAAATAAATAGGCCAATGTGGGCAAATATTTCAGTAAGAAATTCATAGAAGTTAACATTAAGTTTAGGGCGCCTTTTACCAGAAAAATATCGTCCAATAATTAAAAGGATGCTTTAGAGCATATTTATGTCCTTGTAAATATCACAAATCTACATATCAAGGGGTTTTGTAAATATTGTATTGATTTTTGAGATTCATAAAATTCTTCTTACTAAATACGTACCATACCTAATGCGCATTTGTAAAGCTGTTTCATATATGCAATCATTTAAAAATTTCAACATTATCTCTCTCGCTTCAAAGGCGATTTATTTGCAGTTTTATGGAGGTTTGAAATGTGAATGCTTTATAGATTGTACGTTTTTTAGAATATCATAGGATCTTAACGAAAAAACGTGAACATCACATTAGCATGCGGGGGTATAACAAGTTTGGAAACACTATATATATAAATATATACTTTGTAGAGTCTCTGGAGCCTTTGTCTGAGTGTTGCAAACGGAATGACAAACTTAATAAGTAGTTTCTAATAATCATTATCTTGAGGTTCCCGGTATCACTTATTTTCGTATCATTCAAAAGAAGGCTTCAAAACCCCATCAAAAACCTCTATCAAGTAAATACATTTAAAATTAAATTCTAAACCGATTTAGCTATATCTGTTGGTTTTTCTCTATGTCTATTTGTGTAATTGTCTATGGTAGGCATTCCCTCAGTCGTAAAAATGAAAATTTTTTTCAATTTATCAAAATTATTACACAGGACACTAGTCATTAAATTGATTTTATTTTAATGTATAAAAGTGGTGGATACCCAAAATTTTGGTTCTACCATATATAACTTTTCTTCACTTGTTTTATTTACCAACACATTTACATTATTATTCAATAATAAGATCATTTCTGCAGAATATAAGAAAAACAGTCTAGTGGGTGGTTACAAAAAAGTTCCATGAAATATTTATATAGTTATCGGAAACGTAGAAATTCAGCTGTACACTGTACGTATCTCATGAGGATGGTGTAAAAACAACTTATTTTTATTAAATTATTAAATGTTGCTCTATGTGTATAGAGATTGCATAAATACTCACATGACATCATTAGAACAGCAAAACACCGAAGATTTGAATTGCACTTTACGTGTAATACATAAAACAAGGAAAAAAAAAACCCGAAATGAAAATTATTCAATAATAAAAAACAAGTTAAAATAAGTAAAAATGTTATATAGTCCGACCATTTAATACCCTACACCACTTAGTTCCACAAGTTATGCTACAATTGCTACAAGTTGCGTTGTATCTGTATGTGCAGGCACTGTCATGCAGGTTCTAAAAATGGTCTGATCGGGTTCAAATTTTTTGCAGCCAATTATTAAGCTAATTAACTATTATTCATTGAATTTTGTCAAAAAAATATTAAGAATTTCGATATTTTTCTATACAAAAACGTTTTTAAAATAAAAGCGTTTTAATGGGACGGGTTCTAAAAATGGTCTGATTGAGTTCAACTTTGTTACGGCTAATTATTAAGCTAATTAACTATTCTTCACCAAATTTTTGTTAAAAAATATAAAAAATTGTGAATTTTTGTCATATGAAAACTTTTTTTTAATATAAAACCTTATATGGGGAGAGGTTCTAAAAATAGTCCAATTAGGTTTATTTTCAATAAGGTCCCTTTTTCGGCCAATATATATTCTAGTACCAAATTTTATAAAAAATATCTGAAAAAATTCGACCTGTAGCTTTAGAATAAATTTACATGAACAGACGGACATTAGTAAATCAAATTAGATTTTGATGCTGAATTTATAACCACATAAAAATGTGTTTGTGGCATTTGCCATTTATTGTATTATAAACATTTTTACTTTATATACTCTCCTGTCCCATGTGATTAAAGAAATAAAAATATTATAACCACAGATTAAATCGATTATTATATTAAAAAAACAATCTAAATATATTTAAATATACTTTACTCTCCAACAAGTAATGTGCTAGAGACAACTTGATATTCTAAAAGAGAGATTAAGGGCATGGCCACTCTTAAAATATTCCTTATAATTATCAAAAACATCAGCTAAGTGTCCTTTTTGGACAAAAATTCTTTTAAATGTAAAAATTTATTCAATAATCAATGGACAGACGTAATGACTTAACTCAACTCAGACAGACTCAGTTGACTGTACAAACATATAAACGTAATATGTTATTTGGTTTTATTCACGTAATTAAGTTTCAAGCAAGAGATATGATAAATTTAATATAACGCTTGTGTTCCTTGAAGAGTGCGGTGTATCTAACTATTCGTGGGTACATATTGAAAATGAAACAGACCTGTTTATATTGTAATTAGATGCGTTTATGTATTCTGTATGTACTAACTTTATAACGTATGTACACATTTATTCCTTAATACCTGCATAGAAATCGTGACGTTTTTTTTAGTTTAGTTAGCAATTTAGTAATGTTTAAACTTTGTAGAGGTATAGGTGTGAATATGATAAATGTTATACAACGTTTAGATCAGCTCATCTCTTCGTTATATTTGCAAATTGTATGGAAGGACAGACAGTTAGATAGGTGTAGTCGTTGGTTTGTTTGTTTATCAGCAGAAACGCTTGAACGTTTTTCTGTGCACATTTAGTTAACACGACATACCTGGTATGATATATTTATATATATCTATATAATATATATATATATATATATGTATATATGATACATATGATATAGTCGAGTTGTGCTAACGTATTTTTTATGAGTGAACTGACAGATAAACTTTTATGTCAAGGTTACATTTTTTTTACATAAAAATTTTTATTTTTCTTCATTTCGTTTTATTTTGTAAAAAAAAAACATTTGTCCAATAGGTGCACGGTTGTTGTTGTTCCTGTTCTTGTTGTTGTTGTTGTTGTGTATACGTTTGGAAACTTAGTTTGCTGCAGTTTACATTGACAAGCATGTTTTCGTAGGCTTCTCTTTAACCTTTTCAATTTTTTTTTAATCGAATTTTAAGTCAACGTTTTTATACGCTTAGATGTGGGAGGAGGAGCTAGGCTATGATTGAGGTGAAATATTATTATTGCATAACATGTATTACATAACAATAATAATAATTTTTTTAAATAATTCTAATATTTAGTTAGTTATACAGGGTGACCTTGCACATAATACTCATTTCATTCTTATTTTCGGTATAATTATGTTGAAAAGTTTCCTTTCTTTTTAATGAGTTTCAAGCTGCACACAACGGAAAACTATTTTTTGCCAAATTTTTATACCCTACATCCCCTATATTTAGTTCGGGTAGATTTTTGTAATAACTAAACGGCTAAATATAGATCCAACTCTTATTAAACCGATCGATTTAGAACCAAAATCTGAATCAATTTCATCATGTCCGTCTGTCTGTCCATTATGTAATATGTTTTGAGATATTTCTATGAAATGTGCTATAAGAACATGTTTTAATGCAAAGAAGAACGCTATAGAAAATAAACTGAATTGGATACCAACAATTCGGCTTTAGCTTCATAAATCTTTTATTTGCTTATATTTTAATATTGGATAACTGTAAATGAATGCGTGCTCAACATAATCCCCAACATAATGTCTACTTGACATTCAAGCTTCATGAATGATTTCTTTGACATTTTGACGTTTCATCCATACGGGTATAAATAAACAGAAAACAATAAAAAAAAAAAGGGGAAAAATCGCGAAAATTTAAAAGAATTGACACACAAACCTTAATATGTAAACATTGTAACAAGTACGTGTATGTGGGTGCGTATGAGAAATTGCTTCAACTACAACATAAAATCAAAGCACAAACATAACACACCCATACAAACCACAGCGTACAATGTTTGTCAATTTTTGATTATTCTTTTTTCCTTTCGCTCTTTTGCTGCTCCATATGTACGTTTGTATATGTATATATGTGTTGTATATGTTGCAAGCAAACAAGCTGTTTTACGTGAAGCAATCAAGCAGGTATTTATACAAGAGCGGGCAGCAGGCACATAACGGACAGACCAACCATTGACCTAGTTTTTAAGTAGTACTCGTATACACAAATGTGTTGGTATATATATGTGTGTGCGTATGTTGCAAATTTAACGCAACGCGCAACACAATATAACGCAACATATGGTGGTATACCTACATGCATACATAAATGCGTATATGCATGCGTTTGTATGGTATAAACGCCAACAATGACAAATGATTATACGCTGTCAGTGCAAGAGCAGCCAATGTGGAGCATAAAACATATAATGTAAAAATACTTGTAAAAGTTAAAGAGAGAAGAAGAAGAAGAAACAGAGAGTAAAATAAAGAAATCGAAAAAAATGCTCTTCTGGCAATTATGCCTGTGTAGGAATGTGCGTGTCAATGGCAATGGAAAAACCAACTTAAACGTGTGTGCGTATGTGGGGCCAGACAGTGCAACAAAATTCCAATATCCTGCGCACTAATCAAAAATTCACAGAGATGTGCGACCTTCTCTTCTATGGTATATATGTTTGCATACAAACACCAATACTCGCACACATACATACAGCTTATTATGTTTTCACATTATGATGCATTGTTGTACCCGGGAGTGAGCTTTTATTTTTATCACATATTAGTGCAATTATTCCAAAGCGTTCTCTCTCTCTCATGTTGCCACGTGATGCATACATGCAAACATTACATATATTTTTAGTTTTATGCTCTGTTTAGTCTCAACACTGCTTACAGCTGAATGTATGCTCTGTGCTCTTGGCTTTTTGTGACACTCGAGCACACTTATTCATATAAGATGTATAGAAGAACAAAAATAACAACAGCAACGATAGCAATAAATATGAGATTTGATTTTGTTTGTAATGCTGTACGTGAGTGTGCATTTGGCCCCATTTATAGAGGCAACAATTTTCATTTTTTTCATTTACAATTTTTGAAATTGAGAATTCTGCAGAGATGAAGAGATTGAGTGGAAATACAAAAATGCAATGAAAACTGTGTAAACGGCCTTGAGTTGCGTCATATTTTGTTGTGTGTATGAAAACAAAAATCAGTATACCACTTAGAAAATTCAAGCTCATAACAGACAAACAGAAACAAACAAAGAGAGAGAGAGAGAGAGAGAGATAGAGAGAGAATTGATAATTTATAAATCTTGGCTTGAACAATAGTCGGATTTTCTTTGTCGGAAATACAAAAATTTTTCTTGGCTATCATCCATATTGCCTTGGCTTTTCAAATTGTTCCTCATTTATGCCAGATTGCATATTACACACATATACCGCATCAACTCAATGGATCTGTAAAGCTTAGAGATATCAAGGTACAGTGTAGACACATAGTTGCGTTATCTAATCAGATACCTAAGTATGCATGTGAAGTGAGGATAGTTCGTTGATATACCCTCCACATAAAAGGAGGTATATGAGGTTTGTCATAAAGTTGGAATTTGGTACGTATTCATTATTAGCCCATTTTTTGATGGGCAAAAAATAGCCGTGGTTGGATAGCAGGCACGCTTACAATTTAAAAAAATCTGTACAAAAATCGACTTACAATAACTAATATAGGCACTATCAGATGGCGTCATTATGTACCTGCCACGCCCACTTTTTGTAGGTTAAAACTTTGCTAAATTTTTACTTACACACGAACAGACGGACTATCTCAATTAGTTTATAACAGTATAGAGTTTTACCTTTAGTTATACGTCCTGCAAACATAGTCCATAATAAAAAGTATTTTTAGTACAATAGTGTCTTACAATTAGCTTGAAGCGTCACATTTACATCTCTGACCTGATTTCTGCTGTTGGTTTATTCTCTATTTTGCTCTATTTTATATCCCGTATGTGTTGGAATAACCATTTTTTTTGTTAGATTTATTTCCATTCTATACTCGCATTCATTTATTCTACATACATATATGTTTGTATGTGTGTGTATGTATTATATGCTTGCATTTGATTGTGTATGTGTGTATATATATGCTATATTTTATGACTACTGCTGTATAGTGTCGTTGTTGTTGCTTCCACTTTTTCTTCGCCATTTTGGCTCCATATCAATTTAGGTCACGTTGCAGTGTAATCGTTCTAGGTTTATAAAAGTTTGTGTGTGTTTTTTTGTTTGTTTGTTTGTTTTGTTTTTGTAGAAAGGGAATATACTAATATGTCATGTAGAATTTCTCAACTAACAACAAAAATAACAACAACAATAATAACAACTAAAAAGAAGTGAAAATGGTATAGTCGATAAAGTTCGATCGTATAGTACCCTACATTACTTACAGTAAAGCCGAGGTATTGCCATTTAAGTTACTTCGTGAAATATCATTATATGAAAAAGAGTTCTAAAAATGATCGGATTGGGTTCAAATTTGTTATAGCCAATTATGAAATCAATTAACTATTTCTGACTAAATTTTGCTGAAAAAATATTAAAAGTTACGATTTTTGTTTACCATATAAAGATTTTTTTCTATAATAGAGTCTCATATGGGAAGAGATTCCAAAAATGGTCCAATTGGATCCAATTTCAATGGGATTACTCTTGGCACCAATATATGTCCTTGCATCAAATTTCATCGAAATATCTCAAGAAATGCAACCCTTTGTCACTAAATTTGACTTGTACATCCTAAATTATTATCCGACCACGCCCATTTAAATAAGGTAATATGTGTACTAAATTCCAACTTCATAAGTCAAGTTAGTGGCAAATAAATAGATTTTCTTACATTTTAGGCGCATTTGTTATGCGACCACGCCCATTTTTTTTATATCGATGCATGGGCTGGCTAATTATAAATACGTATCTAATATTCAAGATCATAGCTTAATTTTTGTGATGCATAACTACACTATCATCGATTGTGGGCGTGGCTATGAAACTAATTTGATCAATTTAAATAGCAATCTGTCTTCATAGAATACAAATATAGATGCGCAAAATTCTAGCTAAATTTACGGTCCAGAGTGTGTCAACAATAAGCGGACATACGGACAGACATGTTTAGATCGACTTATACATCCTTTGACTCTAAAAAAGACTAAAGAGTCCCTCTCTCTTCTGCTTAAAGGCAAACAGAATATCAAACCAAGTAGAAGTAACTAAATCCAACCATCAGTTTATGTTGACAACGAAATGTTGTTATTTATGATAGAATAAACGCCTTAAAGTTCTTTTTAATATTTTTTAAAAATCTAGTGAAAACATTGTATTTGACGCCTAACTATGTGCATAACCTATTAGTACAAATTTATTTATGTTCATAAACATGTACTTGGTATGCACAAGTGTTTTATAATTTCATAAAATTATAAATATTGTATTTCATCAGCTACTGCAAACGGTTTCAGTCATTATTTGTAGATATGTTTGATCCAATGCTTAATTGATAACAGAGATGTTCAACCTTTTCTTTGCACACTTTTTTATTTGATTTTATTTGATTTGATTGATCATTTTTGGAATCTATTTCTCATATTAACTTAACACCTTATCACCTTATAAGCATTTTCATTGTCGACAATTTCAACTCTTCTTCGTTAGTAAATTCTTTTATAAATACAAAATTTTTGGAATTTTTTGGAATTCTTGCGTGTCTTTAATTGATACATTAAATAACAAAGAGAGAGAGAGAGTGTAACCGCGTAATTGGAGGGTCACAAATTTTGTTTATATTGCAGTTATTTTGAAAAGTTGATGATTTACTTGTTATACCCTCCACCTTAATCATGGAGGTATGCTAAGTTTGCTATTTCGTTTGCAACACCTCAAAAGAGACTTCTGAGATATACATACATTCTTGGTCAGCAACAAGATTTCAGTCGATCTAGACTTATCTGTCCATGTATAGGGCATGCGTCTTGCGGAGCCATGCCCACAACTGATAAAAATCTATCTATTAGCCATAAAAATTGAGCTAAAAAGTCAATTACAGAAATAAGGTGTGATCACTTAACCGACACGCCCCCAATTTGGGGTAAATTTTTATCCAAAACACATAGGATGCATATACATACATATGTACAGTATAATAATCATATTATGATGAAGGCATTTTTATTTATGACAAGTAATTTTAAAGAATCAAGTTAAGTCAAAGTCAGGCGACTTTATGGTACGAGAGATTCTAAAGATAGATCGTTTGGATCCAAACATATAATTTTTATGCTAAATAAATGACAGTTACAGAATCTTTATTAAAAAAGTATGAAATTTGCAAATTTTTGTTATATAATGGATCAATTTCGGTACAAGACGTTATATAGAAAGGGATCTAAAATTAAGTCGATCGGATGCAAATTTGTAACGATTACTTGTTAAACTAATTAACTATATTTCACAAATATCTTTTACCAAAAATTCATTAAAATATCTCTTATTATAGTTGAATTCTAGGGAGGGACGGATGGACAGACGGACGCTTTTAAAAATGTTTAAAAAGTTCTTCTGAATTGTTCGGTATAATGAGAAGCTTTGTTAAGAGTTACAAATATCCACACAAACCTAATATGCCTTCTACAATGAGTAGTGTAGGGTATAAAAAGTAAGTGGAAAAAAACCAATTATAATCTCATATATTATATAACATATACGGTGCATAGAAACACATGCATGTTTGTTAAGATAAATTGCACATATCCAAAAGCAGATTTTTACAATGAATTACACAAGTATACAGACACGCCCTCAATATACAAGAAAAAAAAAACATTAAAAAAAAAAAAAAAAATAAAAATGGCGTCTTATTTAAGTTTCAGAGTTGTTAGGTTTAGGTTAGGTTGGGTTCAAGGGGCAGTTTGTTGTTACCGTTATAGGTTGGAAGATAGAGGTTCTCCCCTAGACTTACTTTCAAGATGGGGCAAAAGTTCTTCTTATTCATTTAAAAAAAAAATCGTTTTCTTTCTAAATTCCAATTATGCTTTTAATGACACCATTTCAAGAGCTATTTGCCTTTCTAATCGTCTCAAGGATTAACCAAATTTTAATGTAAATGTTATTTTTAATTAGTCATAGTCTGTAAGAGTACAACACAGTAGACTAAATAAATATATAAATAATATTAAACGTAGGGTATCCCTGGAAACGGTGTTTTTGAATTTTTTTATTAGATTTTTCGTTTTAAAATATTACTGTTTCCGGACGTTCGTACTTCGTTCGGTTTTGATATGACAAACGCTATAGTTGTTGTTGTTGTAATCGAAGTACTAGTCGTATTGTTGTTGTTATTGTTATTATAGTTGAATTCATTATCACACAATACTAAAGTAAAACCATGCACGCGTACAGTTGTGTATGCATTGAGTGCGTATAAGTTAGCATTGGTAGACATTTGCTTATGCATAAGCTTACATGATTCGTGTGATTGTGTATGTGTATTTCTACATCTACATACGTATGTCAACATGTTGTGGCTGCTAAAGCGCTGCTCGTTTACTTGTCGTAGCGATTTTTGTGTCAGTTCCTTTTTGTGCTCTGTTCGGTCTGTGAGTGCGGGCTGATACGCGATGTTCATCTATTGAAAAGACAAATAAAATTGAAATTCAACAAAAAATTTAAATAAATATAAAAATAAAAAATAAAACAAGAGAGAAAAAAAACCGAGAAATTTTCTTTTTCTATCAATTTTTTTCATCACACACATTCTAACATTTCTTAACGACCACCAAAAACGTTCACACATTTACTTAATTTTTTATCGCGCTTTGGTACGCTTTTTGGTGTGTTTGTGTATGTCATTGTCATTGTCGATGTTGTACTTGTTCGCCTTCTGCTTCTCGTCGTTATCATGTTATGAAAGCTCTCTACGTGTATATTGTCGAATTTTATAGACGTAGCAGCAGTTTAACAAAATCAAAAATAAAAAACAAAAATAAAAAAAGCAACTCTGTACGTTGCCATTAAACAAAAATAATTGAAAGAATAAAATAAAAGCAGAGTACAAGTGAGAACGTGCATTAAAATCAATAATGCCGACGTGTAAGTTATTTCATTATCTTCAGCAAAGGAAGACATTTATAAAAGTTTTTTAAATATTTTTTTTTCTAATAATAATAAAACCAATTAGAAGGCAGCAAAGTAATTGACCCAAATATTCAAATTTATAAAAAAGAAATAAAATTACTGAAAATATTGAAAAATCGTTCATAATTTTTCTTTTTCTTCCAAAAACACAAAAAAAAAACCCCAAACTCGAACCAACGGTTGTATACATGAGTGTGTGCTTTTACATTTTGCTCATAAAAGTATTTTTCTTCTATAACACTTCCCTCTCTCCTCTCTCAGGCTTCTATTACTTGAACTGCTCTCATATTTATGCACTTGCTCTGCATCATCATCATCATCATCAACGCCATCCCCATCTCATGTGCTTTAATGTATAGTATAAATATACAAGCTAAGCGAATAGTGTATGACCTTGAAATTCAATTCCAAAGTTTTCTAAGTGTACATATACATGTACACATGCGTCCATGAGTATATAGCTGTGTGCAAAAAAGTGTGCTTAAGTAGATAGATGCATTTGTGTTAGGCTTAGTTGTTGTTGTTGTTGTTGTTTTGTTGTTTTAGTTTTTAAATTTCGTATATACTTAGATAATATTGTTGGATTTGTTGTTGCTATTCTTGTTATTACGTTTTAATAACAGCATTTCAGCAGTTCTACTGCAGTAGCTTTCGTTCATATGGTATAGTATGGCTGTACATGTATCAATTACTTATTGTTATTGTTGTTGTTATAATTATTGTATATATTTTACTATATATGTATATATAGATTTATGATAAAGTGCAAAAACTTGTGTGTGGTATGTGTAATTAGTTGCTGTGTTGGTGTTTTAGTTTTATAAGATTTTTCTTTTTTAGTTTTTTTTTTTTTTTATATGTATTGTTTCAAACTGAGGGATTGAGAAAAAGTGAAAAATTGAACTTGAAATTGAAGAGGCGAGTTCTCTAAAAGCTTATTTAATATTTATGAGCACTTACTTGATAGTATATAAGAGTTGATCAGGCTCCACCTTTTGTTTTTATTACCATTGAAACATGCCCGCCTTATAACTATTTATTTTTATATATATGTGAGTATACAGTTGGCAAATTTTTTTTCCTAATAAATCTTATCTTTATCCATGTACCGAAATTTCGTACTTTGATAGAAATTCATAAATCAATTAAAAATTGTTAGAGCCACAAAATATATTATTTAGCTTAACAATTCGTATCTTTTCCAGCAGCATGCTTGAACTGTACACGGACGGACGTACGTATATAAATGTACACAAAAACAAGGGGAAAAAAATTTTAAAAATGTAGCCTTAAATACCTTCCACATTTACATACAAATAGTAGGCGTGGCTGATATCTTATTACCCTCTCGTATAGTGTATGAATTAATATCATCTTGAAGCTATTGTTATGATTTTTTGTAAATTGTAGGCGCATTTGTTATTTGGTCACGCCCATTTTTGGAACATCAATAAATGGGGTAATAAGAAATATGTGTACCAAATTGTAACTTTATAATTTCATTTTTGTAGCAGATAAATAGATTATTGTCGATTGTGGGCGTGGCTATTAAACGATTTTTTGCTCATTTTATATAGCTATCTGTATGCAGAAATTAGGAGCGTCTAGAAGAACAAAATTTTAATTTAATATCTTAAAAGTTACGACCACGGCAGTGCCAACAATAGATGGACACACGGACATAATTGTCTAGATTAACTTAATTTTTAAAGGTGATCAAGAATACATAAACAATTTAGACACTTTAAAGGCCTACTTCTAAATGTTTTTCCCCATATTATGTGAAGGGTATAATTAATAGTGAAATTATTTAATCAGTCCCTAAATACAGACCCTAATAGATGAATAAAGCAATAAGGGCGAATACTAAAAGTGAGTACATTGTCTTTAAATTATGTATCAAATTATATCCATAGAGTACTGAGGCAATATACAAACAATCAATCAGTTAATATTTTTTCAAATGTTTTGCTAAATAAAACAAGCACATATGCTTGCATAGAAATCTATTAATAGTTAATAACAGTGAAATTTATATTGCACATACGCACAGAAGTGCCCTTCATGTAATTCAGACACACACACACACACACACACACACACACACACACACACACACACATTTCTCGTTCATTGTCAAGCGTCAACACCATTGTCAGTTATTTGATTTTATTTATTAAAGACAATGTATTCTATGAAATGAATGCACACCAACACTCACACACATTAACACACAAATGAAACAATAG
Organism: Crataerina pallida; assembly: GCA_949710015.1. Lineage (NCBI taxonomy): Eukaryota > Metazoa > Arthropoda > Insecta > Diptera > Hippoboscidae > Crataerina > Crataerina pallida. The sequence continues at coordinate 26,939,534 of OX453290.1, read as the reverse complement.
ATTATTAAATAAGAAAAAAAAAAAAAATGCATCAGTGCATACTTCCAACTTAACCTTGAAAACCACAGCAAGCTTGCAGACATATAATGTTGCATAAACAAACGGTACTATTTATATTACGAGTATTATTTACACTTGTGTGCTTGTAGTTGTGGTGTTTTTCCTCAACTATGTCGTGATAATGAACACATTTAAAAACAATTAGACACGGAAGCTAAAATATTAAATTACCATCAGATGATATATGTGAAGAAAACAAAATTTGTTTATACATAATATTATAGTATTCGCATGATACTACTCGTATATATGTACGTAAAAAGCTATTGAAATTATGACATATGCATCTGGTATGAATTTATGAATTATGGGCGTTAATGATTAAAAAAAAAAAAAAATGATTTCACAATTTACAAAAAACCATATTCAAGCTTGCAAGTAAAACGTACACTATTAAAGGGCGCAATATATATTTGCCACGCCCACCCTACAGATGTAGAGGGTATTTAAGATTTAGTCAAATTTAGCTTTCTTACTTATTTTCTCTCTTTTTGATTTTTAAAAATTGCCAAAAATTGAGAGGATTTCATTTTTAATGTTAACCGACCACGCCCATTTTTGGCCCATCAATGATGGTTCATTTTCAATTAGGTTTCTCTTTGCGCTAATACATGTTTTTGCTTCAAATTTCAATAAAATATCTTAAAAAATGCGACCTGTAAGCTAGAGTACAATTTGACATAAACGCCTAGGATAGACCGACATGGATAAATCGATTAAGATTTTTATTCTAAATATTGATGGTGAGTGTAATATTTGCCCTTTCGCAGTTACAAACATTCGCACAAACTTAATACATAAGCGATGCAGATTATAATAAATGTTCAGTTTTAAAGCCACTGGAGACTTTGATGGTTATATTCTAATTTATAGATTATCAATTTAATTGATAATTGAATACTTTTGGGGGACTTCACAACAGCAGGGAATTTATCCAAGTAGCTTATTATCTAATTAGATTATAATGTATTGGAAAATATTCTCAACTATTGAGGCATGTTTGATTCTAAAAAATATTTAAAAGAATATATCAAGGAAAGCTGCATTTTATATACATATCATCTCTCATCTCCTAACTATTCATTAATAAATATCTTGATAAGTATATATTGTACAGTGATATATATACAATATATAAAGTAAATTTTAAAGTAGCTTTTGCTATAGTATCCATCCAAACAAGGTTTTCTAACTCAGTTCAAGATCAGCAACTATTCGTTATTGTTGAACTAACATTCATTTGTTTTTGTGTAACTGAGAGTGTGTGTGTGTGTGTGAGTGTGAGTGCGTGTGCGTGTGCGTGTTCATCAAGTTTTCTTTTAATAATTGTGCATTTTCATTTTCTTTTCAATTGATGCGAACATTGTGGCTGTCGGTTGTCCACTAATGCCGGCTTTTAACCTTCTCTCTGCCTTATCTTCTCTAAACCATTTTTGTTGTTCTTCTAATAATGACGTGTATTGTGTAATAGAAATCAACTCAAATAAAATTGATTCAATTCAAACTCAATGCGCTTTGTTTTGTTTTATGTGGTTCAGTTTGGTTCGGTTTTGTTTCATTGATTTTTTCATTGTTAACCAGTTTTTAAATGTTGCTGCTATGTATGCATTTATATCTGATACATGCTAAATGTGAAACATGTATTTATTTGTCATTTTTGTTATACATACTGAAATTTTTTTCCTTTTTTTTTTTTGATATTGAAGTGGCATGCGTATAGACGACGGACGCCTCCAATAGCACGACACAGTGACACGTATTTGTTACAAAAAATGAATCGTGTTGAATTTTAATAATATTGTGTTTGCGTGTTTATCGTGTATCTATGTGTTTTTTTTTTGTTTTTTTTTTTGTTTTGTTTTTTATATTGATTGTTGCTGCTTTTTGTGTACCTTTGGTTGGTTCTTTTTTTCTTCTCGGTAGTAATTTAATAAGTTTGACTACAACTGTACATTTATACAAGTGTGTAAACATTCCATGAAGATCCATGAAGAAGTTTGTGCGCATTTTTTTTATAAACTACACCCTACTGCAACAACGTTCATAATACTTGGGATAAATCTTCCGTAATTATATTAATTCATCTCTTCCATCTGTTTATACCTTGAACCACATGCAACAAAGAATATATTAAGATTGTGAGGATATCTCCAAAAATGTGACCTGCAGCTTAAGCATAGATTTACATGCATAGACAGACGGCCATCAATAAATTTATTAGATAGAAAACGTGAGTGTGATATTTGCCGTTTAAGAGTCCGCATGAACTTAATACATCCCTTGCTACAAGTGGTGTAGGTAGTGCCGTCGCTCCGTCCGTCCCCTTGTGTGAGACATTTCGATAAAATTTAGTACAAAAACATTTATTTGCCCAAAAAGGAATTGGTATTGCTATTGGAAATGGCCGAATTTGGACCACTTTTAGAACGCTTCTCTCTATATGGAAAGAAATCGCAATTTTTAATATTGACATGACATTTTACAAAGTGTCTTTTAAGGTAATGCTTAGCGTTCTAATGGAATTTTAAACTACTAAACTAAAAACTACTACTTTAAAAAAAAATTTTTTTCTTTTTTTTATAAAAAATTTTTTGTAATTTTGAATATTTTGTGAAAAAAAAATTCATGGAAATCGTTTATTATGTCTGAGTGTTTGAAAATTACAATCATAACGGCGCCTCTTTATAGTTTTTTCATATATAAAATTCCATTATCCATTTTATCGGGTACAGATGATGTTTAGTTGTATTGGGATAATTATAATTAAAACTGTATATAGAACGTTCACTATTAAATTATAAAGAAGATTAAATAAGTTTATGAATAATTAAACAATTAATTAAAAATGCTTTGCTGCTGTGTTTCATAGAGAACTAGTGAAAAACGCATACAACTGAATCAAGGGAAACAAATGTTTTTAAACTGATAAATAAAAAATTTTATATAAAAAATATACTTTTGTAATAATTTATGTTTTAATTGAAATATAGAAACATCCCCACATATGTATTAAAGTAAAATAATTAAAAGATAAGAGAGATAATAAACAATATGTTAAAAAAATCATTCAATTGCAAAACATAACATCCCAGACGATATAACATTGAAAATTATATGAAAATTGAATGCAATGCAGAAAAAATTTTAAATAAAAAAAAAAAAAAAAACAAGAAAAAACTGCTATAAAAGAGAATATAAAAGAAAATAACGCCAAGCATTAAAAGCGGCATGCATGAGCAACGCCAACGTTAAGCATTTAGCACAGCAGCATTTTTTATCAATATTACGACCGAGATAGTGCATAAAAAGCGAACAAGAACAAGAACATGAACATCATTAACAACAACAACAACAATAAAGCAACTATTAAGCAGTCGTCATTTTAAGCTATTTGGTATTCTGGTGGATGATAGAAGAAAAATTGAATCCAGTGAGAGAGAGAAAGAAAGAGAGATAATAAACATCATAACTACATAACTATTGATATTGTTAGAAAGCAATATTATCAACTCTGCATTCAGCTGAACAAAAGCAAAATACAAACTGGGATAACAACTATCATGCCATGCTATTCCAGTAGAAACAACGATTATACGAGTATACGAGTCTATGATCTAAATTACAATTAAACAAAACAAACAAAAAAAAAAAAGAAAAAAACGAAAAACAAATCAGATAAGAAGAAAATGGTAATTTCACTTAAATCTTTTCTTAATTATTACAATAGTACCGCCTACATAATTCTTCACTGCGTACATAATTCTATTTATTACTCACTAAACCAACTCACCCATCGTTTACATAATTCTTTTATCTAACATCTTTGTACATAATATAATATATATATAATCATATACATGCATTTATATATATACATACATACATACATAAATATATATATAAATATAATTATTGTTGTTGGATGTTGTGTGGTGTAAGAGATACTATCGTACATTTAAAATATTTATAAACAATTATCTTCTATACAAGCGTCCATTCATCTCACATATGCTTTAATCGTTACGATATTACTGTTGTGTGTCTCCTCTCTACATACCTACTCGCCCAAGTAGGTATATAACGACAACATTTGCTTCAAAACTACAACAACCATCAACCATCAACTGAACAAAAAAAAAAAAAAAAAAAGTTTCTTTCTTCTTCATCATCATTGAAAATATTGTGAGAGAAATTATTTCCAGCTACGATACAAATATAGAAAAAAAAGTATGTCGGACTCATATTTATTGAATAATAACAATAATGTATTAATACAAGCGCACATGCACACATCTCTCTAATCATTTCATCATACAAGTTACTAAAGGGGAAGAGGAAGTTCTAGAGGATAGTTGTGGAGGTACCTTAAGAAGAAAGGATTGTTAGACTACTGCTGCTGTTGCGCTCCATATTCATTGCAATTTTTTATACAACATACACATATACATATACTTATATATAAATATATATACATAAATGTATTGGTTATTGTTGTTGTTGTTGTCGGTGTTGTCATATATTCTAAATAAACTATTACCTACCACCAACTATTGAATAGGTACCATGATATTACGATATACAACTCTCTCTCTCTTTTTTTTCTCTCTATCTTACTCTCTGGAAGTTTTATAAATAATCTCATAACCGCTGACATCATCAATCCACTTTTTTAGAGGCTTCGCGCTTTTCTATCTCTCTCTCTCTCTCTCACTCTCTCTACCCTTTCAATATATCTTAAAGCCTCACCATCATTGTTTTGTGTCATTTTGGCCTGTGTGTGCCGTTGCTTTTTACTCTTGAAAGCATTTGCCCACAACTCATTAGTAGCAAGCATAACGGGAATTGTCCATTACTAACCTCGAACTGTCCATCAACATTGTTTATAAAAAAGCACATAAATGCAAAAATCGAACAAATTTGTTGCAATTTATCAAACAACCGTTAACCAATTAACAACATAAATTAATGAAAGTTAAAAATATATATAAATTTTTTAGCAAAATTGGTTATAAAATAAAGCTAATAAAAAATATTTATTTTTCTTTGTGTTATTTTTTTTGGGATTTTCTTATGAACAAACTGTGTTCAACTGTTGATTGGCCCCCCTTTCCATTCATCACAAAATACATAATGTAAAAAAACGAAAAAAAATCCGATTTCTTCCAATAATTTGATGAATAGAAAATCAAAACGTAGAAAATGTTGTTAAACAATGTTTATGAACAAAAGCTTGTGACCAAGTGATTTGAGAGATCTGTTAAGAGAGGAACCATTGCCAACTGTACGCTTGTATGGGGATATTTCGTCAATCTCATTTACCAATTACCAATTGCAACAGCAACAACAACCACAACACGCATTGTGCAATATTTTCAAACGTGACCAATTTATAGTAAAAAAACTATGTTACGAATGAATACATTAACGCAGAGTCTCATCTCAAATGTGTACGATCTAATGGAGGAGGTGGAAATAACCGATATCGAACAATCACAACCACAACTACAACAACAACAACAATACCAACAACAACAGTACATTGAAGAGAGAGGGAATTATTTAAAAGATAGGCAACAGCAAGAGTGGCCATATATGCAAACTAATTCAAATCAGCAACAAGGACAACAACAGCAACATCATCAGCATCGGCAACCATCACAATATCAAATGAATCGTTCAACATCTTCATCAGACTCAACATCGACCAATGCGTCACCGTCACCACTTAATAGCAGCCCCCTGTTGTCTTATCAACATTTAATCATGCAACAACAACAACAGCAGCTACAACATTCCGGGCCATCTCTATCATCATATAATAATAATAATAACAACAACAACAACCATCAGCACCTTTATAACAGTAATAAAAGTAATAACAATAACACCAATAATAATAATAACAACACCACCACCACCACCAACAACAACAACATCAACCATAACCTCAATAATTTGAATCAAAATCATTTTAATAGTTTAACGTCACTTAATATCAATTCCAATCTACATCTGCAACAGATGGATACAACGCAACAACATCAGCATCAACTATTGCAATCGAATGCATCACATACTGCTCAGGTGAATAGCATTGAAACTAATAATAATAATAATGACATTAGCAACGGCCCCAGTTCAATTGTCAACAATCATAATATGAACAACAACAATACAAACAACCATCACAACAGTAACAATATTAACAACAACAACAATATTAATAATAATAATAATAATAATAATAATAAATCGATGCTGAATGCAACAATATCATCCCTGCAACAACAACAATCCACATCGGCCACTACAATAACTGTGTCTGGCAACACAGTTGCCGCAAATGCTGGATCAACATCAACATCCACATCTTTAACGCATCATCAGCAACATCAGCATTCGCATCAACACATACCTGGCTCAACATCCCCGTATAAGACCTGTTGGTGTTTTGGTGAGTTCAATTTAGTAACTTAAATGTGTGTGTATATGTGTGTGTTCACAGTGACATCTCTTCTTCTCTTCAACCAAATCAATCAATCAGTCAGTCAACCACCACAAAAAAAAAAAACCAAACAAACAACCACATATGAATGTCATCAATGATATCATCAATAGTTCAATTAATTAATCAATTCATCAGATGAACAACCACCACTGCCATCGCCATCGATGCCACCACCACCACCATCACCAAATCATTCAGCTTCTACTAAGCAACAGTATCTCTTTGCATTTTAATTAATTTACTAAATACATAGAAAAGTAAGAGTGGGCAAATAAGTAACATTGAGGAGGATAAATCATTCAAGTTATCATTATCCAATCATTCTATTACCCACTCTGGTATTAACTCATACAAACAAACTAATCTGTGAAAAAAAGAAAGAAAAGAATCGAAGAGAGAAGCTGGATTATAATGAGATACGTACATACGCGTTTATATGTATGTTATATGTTTGAAAATATGTGTGGGAATGTTTCTGCACAGAGTTATTTTAAAAAATTAAAAAGACGTTCTTCTCAAATATAGGCTTTTATCGTTATTTCAATACTTTTCAAAGTTGCAAGGTTGAAGATATTTAAAAAAAATAATTTTTTACTCTCCAGATGAGAGGGAATAAGCTTCTAATTGTATTTGCAACACATGTAAGGGAAAGGAAGACGATCTAAAAATGTGTATCCGTCTGTCCGTCTGTCGGTCTATTGTTGGCATTCTCACGGTTGTATATTTTGAGATATTAAGTTGAAATGTTGCACGCAGATTGCAATGGGCAAAATCGGTCGAGAGCCACGCCCACAATCAACAAAAATTTATTTATCTACCACAAAAATTGAGCTATAACGTTGGAATTTAATAAACATATTTGTAATGAACTCATTAATCGATGTGCCAAGAATGGGTGGGTGGGCGCAATCGATAAAAATCGATATATCGGGCACAAAAATTTTCCTATGAAGTTGATACTTGATATACATCCCTCATCGATGTACCAAAAATAGACGTGGTCACATAACAGACAAGCTAAAAATCGATAAAAAACCATATTCAGAGTAAAATTCAACTTGAAAGTTAAAACCTAATACATATACTATTAAAAAGCTTAATTATGCACCTGCCACGCCCACTATTTGTATATAGATGTTGAGGGTATTTAAGATTTGGTCTAAACCAAATTCAGTTTTTTTACTTGTATTCAAGTAACACGTGCATATAGAATCTTACATGATGATCTTCCTATGGTTCTTAAACTGTTTAGTCAGTTGCTGTTAAACTCCACAAAATTCACTCTCTTCATAAATTATACTTTCTAAGATCCATCCACAGTTAAAAATTGATTTCGTTGCATTTGTATAATAAAAATGTTCTTTTTTCTTCTCAAGCCGATAAGCGTAACATTTCTCTTTTACTTTATCTCTCGCAGTATTTATAGAACGCAGTACCAGAAGAATAAAACATTCATAAAATAAAATCAAATTTAATTAAACAGAATGTTAAACCCATGAAGTTTATCGAATGTATGGGAATGTGTATGTTTAAATGTGTATGAGATGTTTGAAAATCACACCAAGTAGCGATGTCACTTAATGTTCTCATCAGCCTGTTTCTCCGCATACTATTCTCAGTAATTAGTATAACAAATGTGAATGTATCACATTTAATAGACATATTCACATATATGGTTACACCCTACACGACAAACACCCATACATGGTACTCATAGTTTGGGGTTCAAGAATATATTTTGTGTGATAGATGCAAATAAAGAATGTAGGATATTAAATAATTGGGTATAACCTATTATGATATTTAAAATTTTTCTTTTCGTGTTTCTTTCAATATAAATATATACGTAGAGGCACACACCTATTGTATATGTTAATCATATATTATGAAGAAGAGACTTTTTCTTAATATTAAAAAAAAAAAATTCAAATGTAAAGCACAACACTACCGAAAGCTTTATTCAAAGTTGCCATGTTAACATCAAGTTCTTAGGAGAAGGGATCTTAGAAACCTATTAACCTTAAGTCTTAAATAATTATTTTTTATATATTTATAAGTCCTTCTTTTTAGCTCCTCTGGTTAAAGAAGAATTTTATTTTTCTTCTAGTTTTTTTTTTTTTAATGATTTAAGAGTGTTTTCTGCAATATTTTATGTTCGTTATTCCTTTTGTTATTGTATAAAAAATATATATTCTTAACCTGTGTTATAATAGAAATCGATATAGTCATGGCCGTACGAGTGTCCGCCTGTCCGTCTATTGTTGGCACCCTCTCGGTAGTATAGTTTGCGATATTAAGCTTTGTACAGAAGTTTTAGTTAATGTATGCAGATAGCTATTTAAATGGACTAAAATCGATCAAGTGACAGCCACAAAAATGGACCTTTGAAGTTAGTGGTTCCATCAATATGCCAAAAATAGGCGTGGTTGGCTGACAGACACGTCCAGAGTTTGCAAAAAACTAATAGACACAGCATCCGACCCGTAAGTTGTTCAGGTGCCTGCTACTCCAACGATGTGGTTTGATTAGATGTGGAGAGTAGTTAAAATTTGGCTTAAGCTCAATTCAGTTTTTTTTTCTTTACGTTTTGACTCTGTATTCTCTACGAGTTTCTATCTGTTTCTCTCTCTCCCTTTCTCTATCTCTCCATTTCACTTTCTTTTTCTTGTTTTTTGTGTGTGTTTTCTTTCTACCATTCCGCGTCTCCTTCATTAACATTCACATTTATCCATATGTGGCATTTTTTTGTGCTGCTTATTTTTTTCCATCTATTTCTAGGTGAGTCTGTTTGTTCTGGAATTGAGGTTGAAATTGAAAATAATAACAATAATCATTATCATCATGGTAAGCTTTATCATCATTGTTTCATATCGAATTTCATTAAAATCTCATTACATTTGTTTTTTTTTTTTTGTTTTGAAATCTTTTCTTCAAAGATCCTAAATGAAAATATAATGCAAAATATATTTAAAGATTTTATAATAATATTTATTCCGTTACTTGAATTATTTTTTTAAGAAAAGAGAGAAGAAAACGTACCCGTCACATATCGTAGCAGTCATTTAGGACTTTGCTATGCAATTGTCATTAAAACATAAAATATAAATTAAACTATTTTATTTCGTTTTCATTATACACGTATTTTTATTTTTTCGTCTATAATATGAAATATAAGAAGAGCTGACTTCATAGAATAAAAATTCAAGTAGAAGTTAAGCCTGTTGAACAGGAAGATACTCTCACAATACTGTTATCTGTTCTAATTAGACTAGAAGACTCCCAACAAAAGCCTTTCAAAACTTCTAAAAGCGCTCAAGAAAAATTCATTCTTCTCACCATAATTACCATAACCTCTTTACCCATATATGGAGTGATAAGGAATCTCTCTCTCTTGCTCACTTGCTCGCTCTTCTCATGCCCATTATCATAATTCATTTGACGATCCGCAATCGTTGACATTTCTAAAGAGTGAGAATAATGTTATTATTTTTAATTTGAAATCCCTAACTAACTAACCGAGGAGTAAATACAATAAATAAAGTGATAAAAAATCTTTGTTTCAACTTTATCTCTCTCTCTCTCTCTCTCTCTCTATCGAGTACAAAATTAGACTTTGGCTTTACGTAATAACTTGTTTTGCATTTGATTTCATTCATTGCAGGTGACTCCACATACCATATGAAAATCCTAGTGCCAGCTGTGGCTTCCGGAGCCATTATCGGTAAAGGTGGTGAGACTATAGCTTCATTGCAAAAAGATACAGGTGCTCGCGTAAAAATGTCTAAATCTCATGATTTCTATCCAGGTGATCAGAGCATAACAATTGCGTTTTTTTCTTATATAATCAGGAAAATTGATCGATTTTTATTTCTCGACTTTCGCTTAGGCACTACCGAACGTATATGTCTTATAACTGGGACGGTCGAAGGCATTATGACGGTGCTCGATTTCATAATGGACAAGATTCGCGAAAAACCCGACTTGAGCAATAAAATCTTGGACTCTGACACCAAGCAGGCCCAGGAGCGCGACAAGCAAGTCAAGATTTTAGTACCTAATTCCACAGCGGGCATGATCATCGGCAAGGGAGGTGCTTATATTAAGCAAATCAAGGAGGAGAGCGGCTCATATGTGCAGATCTCGCAAAAACCCAAAGACATCTCCCTGCAGGAGCGCTGCATCACCATCATTGGTGACAAGGAGAACAACAAAAATGCCTGCAAAATGATCTTGTCCAAGATTGTGGAGGATCCACAATCTGGCACCTGTCTGAATGTATCATATGCCGACGTTAGCGGGCCAGTCGCCAACTTCAATCCGACAGGTTCTCCGTATGCCACCAATCAGAATGCCATCAACTCGAGTACCGCTTCCTTAAATTCTACTTTGGGCACTACAATTGGTAGCGCAGCAACGGCCGCTGGTCTACTGGTTAATGGTACCGGCATAAATTTGTCCTTGAATTTAGGATCACCCAATCCGGCACCAAATTTAGCCATAGCCACACAGCTGTTGGAACATATTAAGGTAGGAGTATAGAGACGAGGTAGTCAGGAAGTGAGGTTAATAAAATTGGTTGTTTTATTTTATCTTTCAAGGTTGCTCTACGAGGTTCTGGATACACGGAAACCGCCACCACAGAAGTTTGTGCCGCCTTGGGCGTTTTGGCAAAATATGGCGTACTAGGCATGGGTGTAGGACTGCCACATACCAACGGTGCTCACGCTACTCTCGGCAGCTATTTGGGTGTGTCCACATTGGATCAGCAAACAGCAGCTGCTACAGCCGCCTCCGCTGGCAACGTATTCGGTGCTGTGGGTCAAGTCAATTTGGAGCAATACAATGCTGCAGCAGCAGCTGTAGCAGCGGCTGCTGCCTCGAGGCCCACCCAAACCCTGGATGTGGCTGCTGCAGCAGCTCAATTCGATCCATTCCGTCATTTGGGTACAGCAGCCGCCACAGCCTCTACACCAGTCTCATTGAATAGCAACAGTTTTGGATTAACAGCTGCCACGGGTGCGGGCACCACAACTTCTGCACTGGGTGCGACTGCTCACACGTTGACCGGCCTGAGCAAGAGTCCCACACCCGGTGATTTGAGTGCCAAGGATTCCAAAAATGTGGAAATCCCTGAAGTTATTGTAGGCGCTATTTTAGGTGGGCCACGTTATTATTTTCCCTACTAAAAAAAAAAAGACAACTTAAAAAAACCAACACAAACACATTATATAACAAAGCTGAACCTTAAATTTTGACCATACTACCCCCAGTTGCTAATTAATATCGTGCAAGTGCATCAGTTTGATTGTTTCGCGAGTACTTGTAAAATGTTTGCCTTGAAGGATTTTTCAATCTGTTCTTTTTTTAACCAGTAGTGTAGATTTGGTTTTTCCTTGTTAATGCTTTCAATTTTCTTTTTTGCTTTACTAAAACTAGACGATTCAGTTTTCAAGGTTTATATAAATCCTACACCAGAAAGTTATGACACCTGTTACGTTTGCCGTTATTCCTTTTTTCTTTTGTTTGGTTTTTTTGTAGCCCTTTTATTAATTCTCTTTCTCTTGTAATGCTAGTCAAGTTCTTGCCACACCTCCTCCATACGATTTCTAGTATACGTTTGGTGTGGACGCTGTACACACCAATTAATTATCAGTGAAGTGAAACCAATTTCATAAAAGTTTCTCCATCGTCTCTTAATTGTCCACGAACGCTTAACAAAAGAATTAGAGAAGGAAAAAAATATTAAAAAAAAAAAAACTGTGAGAAAATTGAACTGTGATTATTATAAACACCCTATAAACGTAACCGCAACCCGCCCACATCCATAACAAACCATCGATCATCCACAACAACGACATTCCATGTTGTTTAGCACTCTTTACGGACTACACAAAGTGCGGTAGGCCAGAGTAAAAATATCTTATTTTAGTTATAATTGAATTGGGCTGGCCCTGGATCACCTTTCCCTCTACACACCCAGCAGTTTCTTTTCACCTCATTACACTTGATATCCTTAATTCTTCACGACACCGCCACCTGTACACACATTGTCTCTCTCAAATTATCATCTTTGTTAGACTTTCATTCACTACTTGGTTTGCATTGTTCTCTTAATTAAACAAAACACACAAAAAAAGAAAAAAAAAAACATGGGGGGCAGCTTTTTTATAAAATCTTAGACATACTTGTACTTTATTTTTCATTATGCATAAAGCAAAAAAAAAAAAAAAAATGCTTCGGTTTGGAAGGACATACATATTTGTATGATTTATATAAATAACAACTTATCCAATTTCTATGTAGCATAGTTTATCTTTTTCAGTAATTTTATAGCTTAATTACACTGCATGCCTCTATCATAACGTTGGTAAGCAAATTAGAAAATTTGCTAATAGCTATTTAGCCAAATCGGAATTTCACTTTATATGTGTACGGCTGTTATTCAGCAACGTTTTTATTGTAATTATATTATTGTAAAATATGTTATAATTCTCTTTGTCTATGTGGTAGTTTAGTATTTTTTTATTTAACAAACTCTCATAACTTATGTGCATTTGGGGCAAAGAACGGCTGATGTTTCGTGTACCAGTCTATTAGGGGTTGGGGGATATAAAAAACTAAGCTGGTACACGCAACTTTAGCTGCTTCTTTTATCTAATCTATGCTTTTTACCAGGCACGTAAGGGGGGCAGATCAATATAAATGTACACTTGGTTTAAAGTTTTTTTTTTTATCTTGTAAGAGTTGAAACGCAGCTTTTCCTATCAAAAAATGCTTTATAACGGTATTAAAAAACATTTGGCTTTTTACAAGCTTACGTAATCCCGTTATGTACTCCTTTTAGTAGCTGAGCTAAGGCTTTATCTTATCTAACGGACTCTCTTTGTAACGAATATGAGAGTTATATTTTGAACGTAGTGTTACTCTCGTATCTTGGTGGCCGTATTATTCAAGATCCCTAAACCAAATTCTGCTTACTGTGGAACACGAGTTCAAATCTAGCCAACGAAAAATATGAAAGAATTTTTTTCTGCTGGAATTTAAACTTGTCTGTTACGTGGGACTAATAACTCATCCACAGTTGAGAAAAACGAGGATAGGCTTCAGGAACATCGAACTTTTGTAAAAAGCCAAATGTTTTTTCAAATCTTTTTATAAATAGTATAAATAAAGCATTTTTTTTGTCGCATTGAATTTTCAGCAATTACTAAATTTCCATTAATCATCATCCATATTTCGACTATTTTTTTATCATTAAAATGGTCGAAAATTTTGTATATCTGAACAGTAATTCGCCTTCAGCTACGTGCCTGCTTTTCATCGCGGAATGCATGCTTAAAAAGAGTCAATTATGATAATCATAGAATATAAATTCAATTAATTGTAAGGGTGAGAGCAAGTCTTTAGGCTCACAACAATAAAGTGCAATAAAATTCAATAGGATTTTTACATAACATTAATGGAATTGTGCAATTATTTCTACAATTTTTGCGTAAATTGAAAATTTAAGAAATTTTAAAGAAATAAAATAAAATGATTTTATTAAAAGAAGAAGCATAAAAGCTATATATGACACGAAACAACAAAACCACGTTCGCGGTAAATATACAAGTGTGCCAACTTTTAGCCACTATTATATATAATACACTTCAACTTCTACTTCAGAGGTAAAATAGGTGTCAAATGCTAGAGAGGACGCGCACTTTGGGGAAAAAGATTCTAAAAATGTACTCATCAGATCCTAATTTCATTAATTAAGTTTGTTCATCTAATTTTATTTACAAAATTAAAAAAATAAAAATTTTCATCATATAGATTTTTTTAAACAAAAAAAATTCTAAATATCCAATTTAAATCATTTTCAAGATATTTCATTTCTGCGTTAGGAAATGTTTATAAATTTCATGAAAAAATCTTAAAAACTGTGACCTATAGCTTGTGCATAAATTTGGGCAGATAGATTTAATTAATTTAAAAGCTACTCAATCGGTATAATAAATAACGGAACGGTTTTGGCGTTGAAAACATTTGCACCAACTTAATACACATTTTTACCATAAGTAGCGTAGATTATAATAAATGAAAAGTTGCACTGCTCTCACCGCTGATCTATACTTAGTCGAAATATATATCTGTGTATAAATATGTACCGATAAATATGTTGCATATAATCTTATTAAATACTTACCTCACCGTTTTATCTTATTTTATGGTATATTTGTATTCATAGTTTTAGAGTTATCTTTGGTTGTTTGTTTAACATTTCACACACTCTTCTAAACACATAACACCTATATACATGCACACATATATGTAAATAAAGAGGTTTTTATATGTCCCAATACATTCCATTATGTTTTTTTTTTATTGTCTTACTAACTAAATATTTAAAAAAAAAAAAAAAAACAACAACAACAGAAAATTATTAATCTTCTTATCTAAATCGGTAAACTACAAATGTGTGTTATATATAAAATTTGGTCTTATGTTATATGAAATAATTTTTTTCACTTTTCTTTCGGTTTCTTCTTTCTTTTTTTTTTTGTGAATGCTTATAACCTACGTATAAATCAATTATATATGTATATAAATAATCAATTATTTCTACATATATACACATTATATATATATATATACATATATACACACTAAAAAATTATTTACATAAAAATGCTGAAATATGTGTGAATTGCAGGTCCGAATGGTCGTAGTTTAGTTGAAATACAACATATATCTGGCGCAAATGTGCAAATTTCAAAAAAGGGCATTTTCGCACCTGGCACTAGAAATCGTATTGTAACAATAACTGGTCAACCGAGTGCCATTGCTAAAGCTCAAATTTTAATAGAGCAAAAAATCAGCGAGGAGGAGACAAAGCGAGCGCGACAAATACCACTAACCACTGTTGTGAATTAAAAAACAAAACAAAAACAAAAAAAAAATTTAATAGTAAAAAAAAAACAATAACAAAAACAAAAACAAAAACAAAACTTTCTTTGGGGAAACAAAACTTTCTTCATAAACACTCTCTACTACAATCCTCATTCAAAAATCACAGAAACAAAAAGAATCATGAACCAAAATAACAAAAACAAAAACAAAATGGACACATATAAAAAAGAGCATCAAACTTTACCAACAAAAAAAAAAAAACACAAAATAGTGAAGAATCTATTAAAACATAAACTTACCTGTTGTTAAACTGTTTTCAAACTAACAAAAATCTCTTTTCTCCTTATAAAATATAATACCCGGCAATGAACAGAAACTCTCTCTACACCGTCTCCAACAAACAATATAAACACTTGCTGGCTGCAATCATAATTATAACGGTACTACTGCAGCAATGCTTTGTTAATCATTTAAGAAGCATGATTACAGCCAAACTGTACATCCTCAAACACACACACTCACACATACTATGTAGAAAGAAAATTTAGTGAAATTTGTAAATTAAACAAAAACAGAAAAAAAAAATTACAATACATACATACATACTTACACATAAATTTACATTTTAACTTTCAACTTTATTATTAATATAAACAAGAAAAAACAAAACAAA
The DNA here is from genome assembly GCA_949710015.1 of Crataerina pallida. Classification (NCBI taxonomy): domain Eukaryota; kingdom Metazoa; phylum Arthropoda; class Insecta; order Diptera; family Hippoboscidae; genus Crataerina; species Crataerina pallida. The sequence continues at coordinate 26,923,401 of OX453290.1, read as the reverse complement.
ACAAAAAAAAAATTGATCAAAATCGAGGCAGAAAACACAAAAAGTTCCATTAAAAGCCAGCCGGGAAACGAAAAACACACAAAATGAAAACAAATGAAAATAGCAACAGTTTTTCAAGTTAAGAAATTTATTACTCTTTATATTTACATATATATACATATATATGATATACATATAAAAAATAATTCTGTAGTAGTTTAACTATGTTAATTATATACGTATGGTACATACAAATAACTGTAGAGGAGTGAACACAAAAACTAAGAAATTAATGGAAATTTTTTTGACATTTCACATCAATTATGATCCATTCTTTTCTCTATGCCCTCCCTCCCTACCTCCCTACCTCCCTACTTTACTCACTCACTCACTACCCCGGATAGTTGTCTTTATCTATTTTTGTATATAAAATGCATAGAATAATAAATCCCTCTCACTACACGACAATATCTGAATGTAATCAAAACGGCAAACAGTCAAGTTTATGGAGGGAGAGACAAAATGAGCCCGTTGACATTATAAAAGGATAATAAAAGTTAAATCTTTTTTAATGTCAACTCGCTACTTTTGCTTTCTCTATCTTCATTAGCTTTACAAAGGATAAAGCTGTGTTTGGTTGTGTTTCAGGTAGCTAACATCAAATTTTTGCTATTTTTACCGCTTTAATCTAATCTCATTGCATATTCAAAATCTGCTATTTTTAAACTAATTAATGTTGAATTTTAATTCATTTAAATTAACACGTTCTGTGGTAATGAATTGTAATAACTTGCTTGTCATGCTTGATCGTAACTGTTTTACTTACCCAATAATTTTGAAATCATTCACTTAATTGCAAAGTAAATTGCAAAGTAAAAAAGCAATAGTAAAAATATATTAGTCAGAGTTCTACCCAATCATTTAATACTCTACACCACTTGGTTTCACAATATCTTTTATATAAGTAACGTCCCCAACACATCTTTATAAGAATGCTCAGCTGTGCGCAACATTAGGTCGAAAATCAATTTTGTGTTCATCTAAATGGTGAAATTAATAACCACGGCTAAGTGTTAGGGCAAGCACCATAGACTTCCTTAGATGCTACCTCCTTTGCCCTCTTTACCATATAATTGTATGTTAATTTGTATGCTTTAGTTATATCCGAGTAAAGCATGACATTGCCATATAATTGCTACTTATTTATATAAAAACCAGTTCTAAAAAAAGTCCGATTTCGCGTTCAAATTTGGCCTAGTCAATTGCTATCTTAATTAATTATTCTTTACAAAAAATTATCCAACAATGTTAAGAACTACAAACTTTCTGCATACAAAAATCTTTTTAATATTAGAACTATATAAGAAGAAGTGTTCCGAAAATAAGCCAAATATAATCTTTTTCAATAGAGACCATCCCTGGCCATGCATGAACACCTTCTTGTACGAAATTTCATGAAAAAATTACGATCCATAGATTGATGGCAAGTACAGATACAAATGGATGTATAGACGGACATGTTTAAATCAATTTATGTTTTGATTTTTATTCATTTGATGTAATTAAAAGTGGGTGTGGCATTTTTCGTTTATGACCATTCATCTTAAAAGGCTTCCTTAACAGTAAAAAAGCGAATGTGGTACAAATAGAGGGTTTTCAATAAGTACATAACATAACATAACATAAATTTCGGCACTTTAAATGAACAAGAGTTTTTAGTTTTTGAAATAATTTGATCTTGTATAAATGTAAGTCGAGAATATTATGCAAAATTTATCACAATTTGGTGTGAGAGATCTCCAAAATCGCTATCTATAGATTGATTGCAAGTACGGAAAGACGGACATGGTTATATTTGGATTTTGAATCGATTGATATAATAAAATTAAATATCAATAATGAACGTTCTTAATCCAAAGCACATTATTGGGCCAAATTTTATGAAAAATATTCAAAATTCAGTCGGACTTTCATCCTATGTACATGGCAAAAAGTAGATCTGTACCATGCCTTTTTACTCTTTTTACTTTTGGTGTAGGGTATAATAAAAGCACAAATTTCAGATTCAGTTTATTTTCATATCATATACAATTACGTTTAGGTATAAAAATAGCAAAAATATGTTAGCAACCCAAAGGATTAACTGAACAGAGTTCACATCATAGTCCTGTATTCCATATTTTTTAATATATTTCCTTTTTTTGCAAACACGATGATCTGTCATGCATCAACAACAAATCATGTCAAATAATGTCATTCGGTGGCGATTGTTTTTAAAACAAAACGAAACAAAAAAAGGTCCTTAAATTAGTTAGAAATTCTTTATAGTTACATCAAAAATAGAATTTGTTGTAAGCCGTAAGAAGTGGTTGTTAACGAATATTCGATTTAATTTTTTTTTATTAAACAGTTTGTTTTTTCATTTGTTGATTAAACGCACGTAATTGTACCTATAAATATATACATGCATAGATATATAAATGTATCGATATATACATAAAAAAAAAAATCACAGGTGTAGAATTGTAATGTTTACAAACAACAACAAGCGATAAATTCATGCCACCGGTGAACGGCTAGAGAGATAGTTTCCATATAACTGCTCCTCGTATAAATATGTGTTTAAGAGAAAAACTTTATAGATCTAAACACTAATTATAACTCACTCTCATAATTTGCATGAACAACAATAATAACAACTACAAACTAAGTAATATGTGATTTCTATACTTTTAAAACTATGTTGCTGTTTTCCCATGTATATAAATGTTGAAAAAAAAACAAAGAAAAACAAAGTAACTGTACATGTACTCTTCTTGTTTAGCCAAATGCATTGTGGTAAAGAAACGTTTAAATTAAACAACCAGGCGACGTTTACTATGCAATAACAAAAAGTCTTTGTTTCGTAGAGCGCTCGCAGCCTATATTATATAGCGTACATAGAGAAATTATGTTGAAGAGAGAATCAAATCATTATAAATCACGATCTGATTGGTATGTCTGTTTACGTCAAGCCTAAAGAATTCATTTACACTGAAGAAAGTACAACATTTTAACGAAATATTTAAAACGATTGAAAAAATATTTAACAAATATTTCTTTATTTTTTGTTTCTTTACTTAGTAAATGTTGTAGATTTGTCTGACTCTTTAATGATTGCGCTAATATTGTGAATAATTGTGTTAAAAAAAAAAAAAAAAAAATAATAATAATAATTAGTGAAAAATGTTTTGTTTTCAAGTGGTTGTTGCTTATTTGGTGTTGTTGTTGTTACCTTTATTATTATATTATTAAATAATTTGACCCCAGCAATCAGATCGTGTTTACAAACTTTGAATAGCTAATAAAAAAAATTATAAAAATAATAATAATTTTGTACAAAATGAAAGTTTTCTGGGAATGGCAGGTAAAGAAAAAAACAAAACCTTAAAGTTGAATTTTTCTTATAATAGGCTAGTGAAGATTTTAAGATAATTTTTTTTTTTTTTTGGTGAACTTTTAAATGCTGTCCCTCTCCCTCCTTAATGGTTTTTCGAGAATATTTTTTTAAAACAAAAAAAAATTTATTTTTAATTTTTTTTAATGATCTTACATATGAAAAAAAAAAAAGAAATAAATTATTATTTTTGGTTTGGCGTGTTTCTAAAAAGCTGTGGTGCTGGTGGTTAATGATGTGAAGCTGTGACACGAGAGTAAAAATAAAAAACAAAAATAATAATGAAAAAAAAAAAAAAGAGTCAGCGAGTGGTAATGTGTGTTTTTGTTAAAGCGCTTGGTTTTTGTGCAATAATATGTAATGCTGCACACTACAGTGTGTGTGTGTGTGTGTACTTACATGGAAAGATTCTTCGTATGATTTTCTTCTTTTTTTTTTTTTTTTTGTAATAATTTTAATATGTAACATAATCGTATAATATATTTTATATTAAGTTCGTATTTACTTTTGTTTGGTTTGCCAGTTGCGAGAATGCCTTTTTTTGAACTCCTTTAGATGCCATCAGTACTGGACATATTTTGTTTGGCGTGTTTGTTTGCTTATAACACAGCTGTGTCGCAACATCACATTTTCCATCCCATTTCCCCGTGTTTTTATTTTTTTTTTTTTTTGGTTTTTCAGTTTTTTTTTTGTAATTAAGTTAATATATAAGTTATACTTTGTTGTTGTCGTGTATAGTAGTAGTAGTAGTAGTAGTAGTGATTAATAATTAATTTAAAATCATGTGCAATTTATGTTATAATTCTTATTTGTTATAAACAAAACAAACAAACAAAAAAACATTATTATATAAGAAATAATGAATGCACACTCACACAAAACCACACCCTTGGTTGTTACATATAATATACAATATAATAAATCAAGAGTAGTAAATAAAACGTAATAAAATACAAAAAGACAGTTTAAAAAAAATCCTTTAATTTATTTCATTCATTTATATATATTTCGTGGCTATACTAAATTACACTTTTAAACATGAATTCGTTTTTTAAAAAATTATTTTATATTTTCATATTTTATTATAAATAAAAATGTTTAATAAAAAATTTCAAAAAAAAAAAATCAATTCCACTATCTAATAATAAATATTATTATTTAATAGGAAAAAAAAGAAACTTATTATTATGTTGAAGGATAAAAAAATAAATAAAATTATTGTAACCATAAGACAATGACTAAAAAACATAATGTCAGGCGTTCAGTTTTGAAAATATCTCTATCTCTCTCTATCTCTCTCTCTCTCTCTGTTAAATACATAATTATTTTGTTAACATTGTGAAAAGGTATATTATAAATATAGACTAATAATAATAAAAGATATAATAATTTAAAAAAAAATTAAATGTTTTTTTTATCCTAATCATCAAATATATATATATAAAAATACCTCATTACATTAAAACCAAAAAAATAAAAAATAAAATAATAATAATCAAACCCTCGTTACATCCTAAAAAAGAAAAAAAAAATCAAAAAGTCACCATCAACTCGTCATCACCACCACCACCACCACCACCACCACCACCACCACCACCACCACCACCACCAACCACTACGCCAATCTCAATTCACTCGACCACGTCATACCACCATACCACTCCGCTATTCAATATCGCCCAAAATATCATCAGTCCTCATAAATCGTGCAATATATATATTTTTGTAAATTTTAAATATTTTTTTTTTTTCAATAAATTTTTTAAGCAGAAAACTTTCATTTTCGATCATGATAAGTGATACAATATCTGCAAACATACATACTGTATTTAGTGTAACTTTCAAATTAATACGAATACAAAACAAAATTAAATGAAACGTTGTTGTACAATACAACTTCAGTTAAACGTACACTCTGCAATAATTATTTTGCCTAAGAATGTGGAATATGTTTTATATTTACTTATATATGACATATTGTGTGTGTACGTGTGTTGTGATTGTATGTATGGAAATATAAAATTGTTCAATTAGTTTATAGACAGAAACACAGAATTTTACAAATTATAATATAAACGCACACATCAATTTCAAGCATTACAATATTATGACAAATGAAGATGCTAGTGTTGGTGAGGCTCGACCATTTAATACCCTACAAAATCTGAAGCATCAATTGTTAAACATGTATTATTAATTAGCGCTTCATTGTCACCTTTTTAGGCAAATTTTGAGAATTGCTTTTATTTTCCAACAACTCAAACGTTTCTTTTTACCTACAAAATAATGTCATTGAAATATTTCAAAAAGTAAGGCACACCAACTCATATAAATAAACAACTAAAAGACAGACAGACGGACTTTAATAAAATAATTAAAGAAATGATTTCAGTTACAAACTTCCCTATAAATTTCATGAGTAACACAGTAAGATAAGGTTCTCCAATAATTGCCCTTAACTGATGATTTGTGATGCTTACTGAGCCATAAAGTAACGAATTGAAAAAGAGTTTATTTTAAGTTATGAAAGATTTCCTGCAAAGAGAAAATTTATTCTACATACCGACATATTCGTGTTAGTGATAAGAATGTATTTTATATTCAATATGTTTCTAAAAGTTTACGAGTATATATACATTTATATATACAATAAATTTTGTTTGCAATGAATTTTATTTATTATTTATTTTGATCGATGATAACTTTTGTTGTAAATATCTCAGGCTTATGAAGCCAATTTAATGTATAAGAAGTTTTAAAATTATTATACTCTTCCCTTAGGTTGGAAGGGTATACTAAGTTTGTAATTCTTTTTGCAGCCAGAGGGAGGAGTTGCATCCTTAAAAATTGAGTCGATCTGGACATGTATGTCCGTATGTCCGTCTTTTGTTGGTATTCTTACGGTCGTAAATTTAGAAATATTGAACTGAAATTTTATATTTAAGCACTTCTAGTTTCTATACTCAGATTGTTATTTTAAATTGGGCAAAATTGATTAAGAGCCACGCCCACATTCGACAAAAATCTTTTGTCTTTATTTGCCTTAAAAATTGATCAATGAAGTTGAAATTTGGTAAACATATCTATCCATGGATGTGCCCAATATGGGCGTGGTTGGATAAGGGACACTTAGAATATACAAAAAAAAAACCATACTCAGCCTAAAACTTGTCTTGCAAGCTTATAAATAATACATAACCTATTATGGTTATGGCGTAATCAAGTACCAACCAAGCCCACCATTCGTTTTTAGATGTGTGGCTTTGCCTGAGATATTTCAAATTGATGGGCGTGGCAAACACTCTGAAGCGTCCTCTTTGAATGACACGTTATTAAGTATATGTTACGTTTCACCTGAATGGCTGTGGGTGTGTCAATTAGGCAACCTCGCCCATTTTTGGCATACCTCTAATGATGATAGAACATTTTATTCTATTGTGCAAACGATATAACAAATTTAGTGTACCTCTCATAGCTTGTAGTTAAACATTTTTTATGTTCAACGCAGACAGATTGAATTTAAAATATATTTTTATTGATAAATGAGAAATTATCAACATTTACTGCTCTATGGTTTATATGGTTCACTTACTTAATTGATAATTGATGTAAAAGCAAAAGCAAAACAAAACGAAAATTTATTTATAAAAAAAATTGTGCAATAAATAATTTGTTAAAATACAGTGTTACAAACACTCCAACACACGCATACCATACATACTCTCACACACACACACACTTAATTTATTTTGTTTTCTTACACTCATCTTACAACATCTGCAACAATGAATCATATTTATAAGTTAACACATTTAAGTTCGACAATCCTCTGTTCCGCCTTGTTTTGTATGAAATACAAGTAAATACATATAATTTCTTATATTCTCTCTGTCTTTTGTTAAAGTTCATTCATGTTAAAATATAATTATTGTATTATTGTAATTATATGCTATAGTGTGCCTTGGAATAAAAATTATATAAATAAAAATCAAATTAAATAAAACGAAAAATACATTATTGCAAATGTTAAGTTATTGGTAGAAATGTATGTCAAATATGCGTAAATGTCAAGTAAACAAAGGTTTTTGGTTGGATTTTGTTTATAGTTTTTTATTTCACTCCCACTCTCCCCCTTTCTCAATCGCTCTCTTAAAAAAAAAAAACAACATATTTATATTTTTGTATGAAAAGCTTTCATCAACTTCGATTATGCGGAAACGGAATTTTATGTTCCAATTCAATATCTTCCACATTTTATATTTTTAAGCGATTCAGAATGACTTTTAAAATCTATTTAAATGATTTCCTCATTTTTGTAATAGTTATCAATGTAATTCAGGCACTCTACGAATCTATTCCGCTAAGAATTGCAGCTGTTCATATTATTTTGTCCATTCCCCTGTTTAAACCTAGTTTAAACCAGCGGTTCTAGAGCTGCGGAACAATCCAAAGGCATAAGTTACATGAAAGCCTAGTAGTTCAGTAAGGAGTAATTGTGGGTATGTGCCAACTGATAATGTTTAACACCAAAGAGGTTCACAGAGCCCACTAAGTTGACTCAAGTTGGCTTTTCAGAGCACATTTTGAGAAACTAGTCGGTGTCATACCTTTGGATTCTACAAAGTTTATTCATAAAGAGAGAGAATTTTGCTTCTAGCTGCTTTGGTTATGTTAGGACTGTAAAGATATATAAAATTTCATTTCATGTCCAGTTCGAAAGACTGAAGTAAGAAAAGATGTACCACTACAAAATGAAAGAAGCTTCATATGATAAAATGTATTGTTTACGAATACTCCTTAACATAGATTTATGGATTTATATATTCAATCCTATTCCATAATTATGTGTGAAGAAGTGATAAGGCTTAAAACTGATCATTCATGCATAATATGCCAAATTCTATTTAGGTAGAGAGTCATGACATTACTTTGTACAATGTCACTAAGCATTCACATTAACCACGTAGCACCAGTCAGACGTACATTAAATACTTGAGAAATGTGTATTCTACTTTTAACAACTTACAAATAATTACAAATTCATATTTAATCACATGATCGCATCAACATTGTGGCTAATAACCCAAAAAAAAAAAAAATATATTTATATATATATATTTCGATCAAACTAAAACTGAATGAAAAGCACTTTTTGTGACAAAACATCAAAATATGAATCTGTGATATAAAATATATATGAAAAAATACAATTAAATTAATTAATTAATAAAAAAGACAACAATATTACGCAAGTTAAGTTAATGTGTACGTTGCCTAATATCCGAAGAAAAAAATTATTACTTCATGTACATTCTCTCCCTTTTTCAAAAACATTCAATCAATAACTCTAATAATAATAGAGACATATGAACCATAATACCCATGAACGAGAGAGACACTGATAAAGGGAGTGAGAGAGGGAGAGATAATTTTATAATTAATAATTAGCTTATTAGATTAGAAGCAACATTTTTAATGGTTTTCTTCACCACCTAACGTGATTGAAGAAAAAATCTGAATACAGGGTGAGATTTTATGCAGCAAAAAAAAAAAAAAAGTAGATAAGAAGCGCCTGTAGAGTACTTTGTAGTGCGTGTAATATAAACGCAATCCTTAATTTTTAAAATCCCTATATATCCATTTCGAAACTTTTAATAAAAAAAAAAACTCACATTTTATTCAACTTTTCAATGAAAAAAAACCTCCTGAATTAGACTCAGTTAACCGAATGCATCTGGATATATAAAACAATTTTATTATACCAACTCATTCAGAAGCACTTCCTGAATAGATTTAATCATGTCAGTCTGTCCCTCCATGTACATTTCGACGCAAGCTGTAGATTACAGTTTTTAAAATGTTTCAAAAAACTTTTGGTTCCAAACAATATCTTAAAGTCTAGATGAATCCTATGACAAATAATTTATTTTGGATTATTTGTACAACTTTTTTCCATATAACAGTTAACAGTTTGTTTTTTAACTAATTATAATATAAACTGTGGAACCAAATGGTGCACAGTAATTAAATAATCGGAAACTTGTAAATGTGTAAAAAATTTCATTATTAATTTTTAAAATTTTTAATTTTGTAATTTTAAAATTTTTTTTAATTTCAATATTTTTTAAATCTTTCTTTTTCAATTTTGAATTTTTTTTCATTGTTTTTTTAATTGTCTACATTATACTCAAACAACACATACACAAACACAATTTGTTAAAAAAAAAAATATTAACACTGAATGATTTTTGAAATTCATAACCCTTAAAACCTACACAAAAAACAAACGGAACCTTAAATGTTGAAAAAAAAGTAAAAAAGAAGAAGAAGAAAAAAAATTCAAACTGCTAGAAAATCAAAGTACATATAAACAATTCCTTCCTTCCCTAACGTTTCTAGGATAATTATTAGGAATTTTGTTTTATTCATTCGAGAAATTTGAAAAAAAAAATTAATTGAAATAAAAAAGAAAATAATACGAAACTAAATCAAAGTTGTTAAATATTCTGCACTATTTATTATGTAGAAATAATAATAATAATTAATAATTAAAAATAATCACAAATACACACTAAAACTAAATTCTGTTGAAGGCAACTTTGTTAACGAAAAAAAAATATTTTATTATTATTATTATTGTTTGTTTGTTCCTGCTCACATCTTTAACTAAACACCCATACATAAAACAAATATATAAATATATTACAATTCTTATATAATAAAAATAAATTCCATATAAATGTGTATCCATAGACGAATTCGTACATTGATGTTCACGTTATTATTAATAAAAGGAAATGCATACAGTTACCCATATACTGTATGTTTGTATGTATAAAATACAATAACAAATAAAAAATTTCATTTCATTTCAAAATGAAAGATTTTTATACAAAACCAACCAACAAACAATGTTGGATGCAGTGACGGCTAGAAGACTAAGTCAATATTACATTTAACCGCCTAAATATTAATCCATGTGTTTTGTGTCATATGCATACAATACAAATACATAACAAAACTGGAATATATTGAATATAAAAAAAAAAAAACGAAAATACTTGTTAAACATGAATTTCTCTCTAATTAAAAATATACAAATTATATATAAAACCAATCGAATGAAAAAACATCTATACATAGCAAGTACGCAAGTGATTTATATTTCAAATATTATTTATATCAATACTTACTTACCTCTGCATACATATGTGTGAACGATACTTTTTTTATTTCAAATGTTTTTTAATAAAACTAATCGATTATAAATGGATATACAGGGGATGAACAAAATAATGTGAACAGTATGCAATAGAGTACATTTTGTTGCATGTTTACAACGCTGCTTCCGTGTAAATAATGCGACGCGTGTGCAATGCATAGTTTATGTGCCAAGACTTTTATGTTATGTTTCAGTAGCGATCGGCGAAATGTTTGATCTCTCAGAATTCAAAAGAGGACAAATCGTTGGTGCTTAGATGAATTATTTAACGTTTAACAAGCCACAGCATACATAAAATATGGTAAAACATCATCGGCGAAGAGGAATAGTGGCCGAAACTCACAGTTAACTGACAGAGACATTGGCCAGACAACATAGAATTACTACTAGTGTTAGCAGAACCCAACCCTCACTTGAGTAAAACTGTTTCGACAAAAACAGTACGGCGGTAGCTCCTTTATATACATTGTTCATATTATTTTGTCTATGCCCTGTACAACGTAATCAGCGAGAGACATTATGAGACATTTGCCATATAAATATAAAGGAAAAGTTTTTTAGTTGTTAGTACTTGTCCAGTACTTTACACTTTTCACCATTTTATACAATTTAACATCATTGTGCCCTAAAGCACTTTTCATTATACTCGTATACCAAAGATGTAAGAAAAGTTGTTCAACTTCAACAATATTATAAACGCTCAATGATCCCTTCAATAATGGATTTGGCTAAGGCTTTATGTAGATCAATTCTATATTGTGTAATGCAACTGAAAAACCTGGAGTAACTCACTGATAGTTAAGAATATTACCATAAAAGTTTAAGCTTGTTTGATGGATGTATGAGCTCATTACAGCCCAAATATTGAGAAATATCAAGAATTGTAACATTTTGCAATGTAATGGTTTTTGTTTTAAAGATTGACTTTCAGAAGAAATTTCCTCTAAAGAGTCGAGTCTTTGAGGAAAGGGAGGTTCATTTAGAAAAAGCTTTATGTGATAATGGGTCTTAAAAATGTCGCGATGTGATCCAATTTTGGCCCTAATTAACTGTAGTTCATCAATTGCTGATAAAAAATATATTAAAAATTGCAAGATTTCCTCAAAAAAAGACTTATTTCAAAATGAAGTTTTTAATGAAAGTGATCTACTCTAATGGATTAACTAGAGCTCTTTTCATGCTTCACTTTTCCTTAATTCATCTGCATAAATTCTTCTCCAATCTTTATAAATTCATTTGTATTTGAATTCTTGTTTATTAGTATTTAAAATAATTATCTTTATTGTTTCACATATGTTTTATAATCGTAAATGAAAAATATGAAAACAATATTAAATCAATTAAATTCAATTCATTTCTTAGCGATAAGAAGTGATTGTAAATAGCGTTTTGGGGAAGGTATTGAACGTAAGCGCCATAAAGGGCGACTTTATTATGAAGCGATGGAAGTTTTTATTACTCATTAAATGCTTGACGCAAATTTATTAAATTTTATAATATTAAAATTTCATTTTAATATTTTATACTTCACGCTCCATATATATGGTTTTTATTATATGTACATATATATGTTAATACACCTATACACCTATATACATTTCTCGTTACATTGGATTATTATTGTAAAAAACAATTCTGAATGATATAAAAAGAATTCTAAATAATATTTAAATAGGAAAAAAATCAAGTTTTTTCGTTAAAGAAATGGTACCTACATGCATATATGTAAAAAATCCACAAATTAAAAACATTATATTGTAAAACCGATAATGGCGTCCCCCTCTTCCAGAGTTGGTTAAAAAAAAATAAATAAATAAAACAAGCAAAGAATGAGGAGAATTGCAAACCAAAGTATTGTAGAAACACAGAAATGTAACATTTCATGCATAAACAAATAACTGTAGTTTTAACCAAATCTATTTACTGCATATACTCGATACAACAAAATTTCTTTACGTTTGAGAATTTCATCTTGTCTCCGCAAACTCAATAAAAACACAAAAGACAAAAACAAAAAAAAAACTTAATAATTGCAAATCTAAAACATTAGAGGAAAAAAAGAATATTTTATGATTTGACTGTGATACAAAAAAAAAAACCAAAACACAAATATTAAAAAATAAAAATTTAAATAGTATGATAGCGAAACCGATAAAAACGAAACAAAGCAAAACTACCTTTAACACTAAATATGATGAAAATGTGTAAGCAAAGAATTACAAGGAAGTGAAAACGGTAGTGGTATGATAACAAAGAAAAAGAAGAAGAAAATGATGATGAACATAAAACGTACATAGTATGAAATTTTATTATTAATTACTTGTGTAGATTAGTGGAAATTTAACAAATACAATACATACGTATGTAGTTTAAATTAATAAAAAAAAAAACAAAAAACAACAATAACAATATTTAAGCAACATTATGCCGTCTTTGATTGGAAGAGAAGTAAACGATTAAGACGATAATTCATAATTATTATAAAATAAAATGACAATTATACCAATCAAATAAAAAAAAAAAAACAAAAATATTGCAAATGTTTCATTTTTAATGCAGGGTGAACACAAGGTGAACTCAACTACAAAGTAGAACGCCAAGAGAAAGATCAAAAAGTCTGCTTGAGCTTGTAAGATAGAAACGAAGGTTGATTTGGGACAAATTTTGAAAATTCTCTACATTTATATGTCAAATGTGAGAATTAATATTTGTATCAGCGCGTTATCTTTATTTTGATGATCGCGAGCATTTTTAGCACTACGGACGCACAGATATTATTAAACTTACTAACTTACAGCCTCTGATATATATATAAAATATAATCATAAAATTGTTACCTTTCATAAAATAAACAAATTTGTTTTAATTTGATTTTATTTCGAAATTTATTTCATACAAATCTCATGTAATTTTCATTATTAAGACAAATTTAGAAAAGTATTCCATTATATTCTACGGATGATAATACAGTGTAGTAGTGTAGTGGGTAATGCTGTGTAAATGTGAGAATACTTGGTAATGTGATCGTTAATAGAAAATATTTTAGTACTCATTTTGCTTTTGTGTTTATTGTTAATCTTACCAAATACAAATCATTTATATGATTGCCAATGATGCTGCTAATGTTTAGTTTGTGTAAGTGTTTGAGCATAATCATAAAATAACTGAATAGAAGATTAATTTCCTTTCGTCGATCTTATGTTTTACTTGGGCAACGGAAATATATTTGAACTGTAGCTATATATGTGTGTAGTGTAAATCCGCTTATTTTCATCCAATTTATTTTATCCATTTCATTGCATTGCTATTGCTGCTGTCATCTTATTCTATTCATGATTTTGTAATAATCGACATTTTTTTCTGGTTTTTTCTATACGTTCGGGTATGTTGTTATTGTTTTCGGCTTATGGTTGTTGTGTTGACTCTGTAAGTAAATGCCTTCTTTTTGGTTTTCTCGTTTGTATTTTATTTTATAAATTACTCTTCTTTGTTTGTGTTTTATTCTTGTTTTTTTAAGAAATGTTTTTGTACTTTTGAAAAGATTTATTATTAATTAATGTATATTTGGTTGTTTTATTTCATTATTAATGTTTTGTGTGTGTTGTGTTGTGATGTGATAAAAAATCCCTGAATACAATTTTGCTTTTCGTCGTGCATGTCCAAAGTAAGTCATCTACATACATAATATATGTATGTATTTTTCTTTATAGTATTTATTAATAATTTATAATAATTTCTTTTTTTTTATGTTTATAATAGTTTGAAACTTTTTAAGCCTAAAATTTATTATCTGAACCAAATATCGCCTTTTTTATGTAATAAATACTTAATTAAGTTGTTGATTTATTGATAATGATGCGTTAATAATTTTGAATGTTTAAAAAACGTTTTTAATAATGCAGTTTCGAACTACATTCATCACAACATGTGTTTTATAGTAATTTTAAAAATGTTTTTTTCCTTTTGTCTTATTCTTCATTGTTCCTTCTTATTATTATTATGTTTAAAAAAAAATGTATTTTCTTCATATAAAATTACTTGTATGTCAAGTGGTAGTTGTTTCTTCAATTTAGTTTCATTCCATTTTGTTCCTTTGTTAATTGTGTTTTTTTTTTTTTTGTTGAGTTTTATTTGTTGTATATTCTTGTTCGTTGTTGCCTCACACATTTTGGTGAACTGCAATTATTTTTTAGTTTTGCGTCGTTTTGCAGTTGGATTCGGGAAATTCTATTTATTTGGCAACTCAGGGGGACAGTCCGGTTGGTTGGAGGGGTGGGCAGCGCGAAAAGCCGGATTACTTTCCAGTTCACGATCAATACGCAATATAATCGGATAGGGACGCAAATCCACATGGAATCTAAAAATATTTTCATACAAATTTGACACTTTATATACATTTATGCACAGCTTTGTTTACCGTCTTGCATTAAAGACCTGCGGCACCAAACAACAATCGGCCATGGTAATCTCATCACCGACACAAAACTTCCCAGCTGACGTGGACAACACTTTTTCGACAGCACGAAAACCGCGTGTAATCCAATGTTGAGCCCATTCCTTCTTCTTCTCCTCACCCACATGAATCAAGACAATTAAGTTTTGTAGCGGTTGTATGCCAGAACAGATAATTTCACAAATTTCCCGTACTTTGGCCCGTTTGTGCACATCTTGTGGCAACAGAGGCCGCTGGGGTCGGGTCTCCTCTAAATAGTGCATAATAGCCAATGACTCAATCAAAGTGTGGCCATCTATAATCATTAAAATATATATCAAAATTAAACAATAAATTCATTTCAATGTATTTATAAAATTACCGATTTGTAAAGCTGGCACTTGTTCCATAGGATTCACCTCACGATACTCATTGCAATGCTGTTCACCACCAGATTTAATTAAGCTGATTGGCTTGATGTCATACGGTATCTCTTTTAAGTTAAGGGCAATACGCACTCGCCAGGAACAAGAACTTCGCCAATACGAATATAAAATTGGCTTTACAGCAGTATCGGTTGACATTGTGGAATAAAAGAAAGAATTCAGATTTATTTGTTTGTTTAACAAGTGTTTGTTTGTTAAGGCAACAATCAACTGCAATCTCCAATTGCCCAGCCTACGTATTACACCAGCATTAATTAACATATATAGCAATTTTGTATTTTATTTATAAAATATATACAAATTATACAAAAATCTGGATTTTCTTCTACGTTGTGTTGTTGTGCATAAAGTTTAAACCAGTTTCTTACTTTCCCTTAGCAATAATTATTTGCGCATATGTAAAATTTATCAAAAGCCGGTTTCTTTTTTATTTATGTATATTTACTTTTGCATTTACATTTTAATTATAAATTGTTACTAAAGAAAGATAACAACTCAACTGTTACTTATCGTCAGAGCTTAGAGTTTACAGTAATATGTAAACCACTACATGATCAATGCATTGCTGCATTCATGCTAAATAGCCTAATACAGATGGCGTAACAGTACTACTATTTTCAATTTCTTAGTGTTGGCAACACCTTTAAAGCTTTGATCACGTTGCGCTGTAATAATAAGAATTATTTTTACAGAAAAACGGAAATCATATTAAAATGAGATTATATTGCTGACAATATAAGAAAAATCATGGTTTAAAATACAATATTTTAGTATTGTAATATATATGGGACTGAAAATACAGCATAATAATGAATTTGATTTTAATTCAATGCAAATTCGATAAATTACTTTGACTCTGCTACGGTTTTAACCATATTGGTGTATAATCACATAAATGACAGGATGAAGATGGATTAGAATTGTTCAAATATTTTTCATTTAATGCTTGATATCTGTCACTATATAAGGATTATCTCTATTGTAAAAATTTCATTATTTTATAATTCTAGCAAAGTTTCGTTTCATGAAAAAGTTAACATAACAACAGAAAAACGAATATGAATTATTTAGATGTCTAGATATATAAATTTTGTGCTTTTATCAATAATTTGGGTGTGGCAATAATTGATAGCTAACTAGAATTGATAATCTCACCCCATCACTAAGCTGTATTCTTTGTTAAACAGTTCATTGAACTGCTGTAGTTGGTTTGAAATAACGCTTGTATACATTGTATACATAATGACAAGGTCAGGTCAATAAACCTGACCTCATACCATTTCTTCGAATCAATATGCATGTAAAGGTAAAGAAAGTACAATTATCGATAACGAAATAACAACAAACACACAAATGTAATACGCAATAGCAAGTCCATGCAACATCATCATCGACATAAAAGAAACGTTCAAGGACATTCGCCAAAGCACAGTAAGTTAAATGAAATAAGCGACTAGGAAATGGTAAAGGGGTGGCAGTAACCAATACCAACGAATCAGTGAAACACAATTGAGTTTTAAATTATTCAAAGCAGCGAGACAAGCACAAAAAAAAAAAAAAACAAAACGTTGCACGAGCATGATTATGAAGAGTAGAGGAATTGATTTGAAAAATCTAAACATATTACTTATTAATGCTGTGGTAAGTTTAATGTTTTTTCATACATATATTAATTTTTTATATAAATAAAAAAATTAAAATTCTGCACAATTTTCTAAAAAGAAAAAAAAAAGTTGTTCTCCCTCTCAAAAAATGAAGCTTCCTAAGGACTAAACGTACATGCGCACTATTTTCTAAAATCGAAATGACAACTAAATCTGATATCCATGTATGTGCAAAATTTAAGATAAAATCTTACTGCTATACCCTTCTTCTGCTTCTTAATAAAACTCCTCTACCATTTCATCCATTATATGGTTACTTACCTTGGCTATGGCCGATAGGGTCATAGCGTTATGATGATACTTTGAATAATTCATTTTGAGGCTGTTGTACGTTACACGGAATGAAATGAAAAATTTAATAGATTTTATATATATAAATCGTATAAAAAAACGTTGGCTGATGTATGTCTATCTACTCAATGGTCTGCTAAACTACAGCACACACACACACATTCACTCGCGCATAAACACTTCTATGGTTAAAAATGTTTTGCAAATATATTTATATATATACCGTATATATTATGTATAAAGCACACAAGGGGGTTACAATCTAAACGAAATGATATTTGATAAAACCGACCACGACCACAGCCACGTCGTTAATAACGAACGTTCAGTAGACGACGCAAATGAAAAGTGAATTTTTTTTTTATTATTAAAGTTTATAAGAAAATAAGTTTCTAATAATGTTTTTTCCGAATTTATTTAATTTTGAAAAGAATACAGTTTTTGTTTTTTTTTTTCGAAAAAAGAAAACCCTTCTGCGGTGTTTAATGCTTTAATGCTTCTTCTTGTTGCTTTTTTTTATTATTATTCCTAAACACCACCACCTTTTATTATAAAATGCGCGCTTATCGTAACTTTACTACTGCCTCTGACTCCTGTTTACTAGCGACTAACTAATTATTATAGCCTGCCAGACAGTCAACTGGCTGCTGCTTTTGCTGTCCATTGCTTTGAAACTTTCTTGTATGCCGGTGTTTCGCATTCGTTATACTAAAGCTTATGCGTGTGCGTGTGTGCGTGTGTAATCTTCTAACAAGGACAATGTTGTGTAAGAACACACTGAACTATATCTCGGATCGAAAGCGAAAGGGTCTGCAATTCATCCATGTAGACATGCCAGGATGAATGTATATGTGTATGAATGTAAACATTCGGTTCGGTTTCGCTTTTATACAATTGTACATATATGCGAACATACATTCGTACGTACATTCTTCCTTGCAAAGAAAAAGCACATTCAATCTACAAATCAAATACTTGAAAAGGTTTACTTTTCAAAGAGGGTAAAAAAAAAGAAAAAAATCATAGAAAAATATTAAAAGCATTTTCAATAAGGTTGTTGTCTCTACTAACACTCTAATAACACTAAACGGAAATATTTCAGAAGCTTTTCAACATTTCTCTGAAAAAGTTTTCTAATTGAACTTAAAGTTTAAAGACCAAAAAGCTAAAACAGATTGAGCGCATACCTGCATCATGCATCCGCATGGATTGTTTGTATGATAATATGATAGAATATAATTCTCGCTTAATGTTAAAGATAGATCCACCTTTTATTATATCAATCGATTTATAATCAATATCTGAAACTTTTTAACTTTGTCCATCTGTCTGGCAGTTTGTGACGTGTCCAGGCTTTGATCACCTTTTTTAAGTTCATCACCGATGAACTATGGTACTGGAGCCTGTTTTGACTCAAATATATGTCAACTATTAAAAATGATTCAAATTGGTCCATTTTTAGAAACCCTGCTCATAAAAAGCTTTTACTTTAAATCAATCTTTATAGAATGAAAATGCGCAATTTTTAATTCTTCAAAATGAGTAAAATTTCAGGATTCTATACTGGTTCAGGAATTGGAAATCTCTTAAACCTTATTGGGCTGAATTTTTCATAAAAATTTTGGCTTTCGTGATAAAATTAACTTAAGAACTGATGCCTGAATTTATGTTTTTTTAGGTTATGTTCTTATTGAAAAATCTTTTGTATTTTTTTTTTTTTTAAGGATAGCACCCAGGTGATGTTTTATATAAAATGTATGGCACCGTACCGATCTGATGAGCATCAACGATTTGTCCTCTTTCGTAGTGCGAGAGAATACACTTTGCACTCATTGTTTACACGGAAATAGTTTTATTAATATGCAACTTTATTGCATAGTGTTCATATTATTTTGTCCATTTCCTGTATTTATCAAATTGAATAACAAACACAATACACTGGCAAGTGTGGTTTGGTTTTTTGTTGTTCTTTATTTTTGTGTATATAAGAATTTTACAGAAGAATTCATACTCGCTTAGTTCTCACTTATATGCTTAAGAAGTTAAGTTGAATAATCCATAATAATAATAATAATAATAATGATAAAAAAAGTGAAGAAAGAAAATCAAAAAATTCTCTCTTTCTATATATATTATATTTGTATTGTTTGGTATTGTATATACACATGTACATATTATATGTTTCATTTATATTCTTAATATACACATGTCACACGTCACTTATCTATGGTGTGTCTATTATGTATAATATAATAAATGGGAGAAGAGAAATTAAGCAATAAGACAAGATATACAAAAAGTACTTAAGTGGGCTTCACCTTTTCTTCTCACAATTTCTTTCATTCAACATTAAGAATATCAATCATTTTACGTTATTATATGGATTTGATCATTGATCATCGTCTTTTTTAATCAACATCATCCTTATTATTAAGAGTACGGTGTGCATGTATGTGTGTGTTTGAGTGTCTGAAGGGAGAGAAAGAGAGAGAGAGAGAAAGAGAAAAGTGATAAAATAATCTATCTCATAGTTAAAAGCTACAACCTTTTATTTATTTTATTCATTTATTATTATTTGTGTATGTATTTATATACATACATATACCATATACATATTATATAAGTAATGGAAAACTTGTGATGTATACGTAAATGCAAATGTTTATATATATGTATATATATTATACGTATATATGTAAACATAAAAATCGATAAAAGATGATTTTGTGTTTGTGTATGTATGGATGGCATTTTATATCATGTACACCCACCCACCACCACCATCACCACCATCGCCATTTTAAAAAAATTAAACCACAACTTTATTGAGTGATTAATTTTTAGTATTTTTTTGACCAACGCAGAGAAAACCATACGGAGAGGATTGTTGAAAATTAATCTAAATTCCTAACAGCCTAATTTTTATGCTAAATGGGAATTATTTTTTCTAAATATATTGAAATTTTTTAAAAAAAAGATTGGCACTTAGGAGATATCTCTTATAAATGCACGCAATATGCTGCTCTTATACTCCAGGTGGAGAAATTATCCGCTAATATTGAAAAAAAAAAATTTAAAAACATTTTTAAATACTGGTCGACTGTTGTGGGCATCGAACCTGCGACGCTGCATATTATAGCTAAGTGTTTTGCTTGTGAACGATGAACGGTAAAGTATACTACTTATACCCTTTGCAATATTCTACAGAGTATATAGAGTATATATTCTTGAGCCATCATCAGCCATCAAAATACGAGTCAATCTAAATATGTTCGTCCATGTGTCTGTCTGCTGTTAGCACTCTTAGTGCTTGTAAATTGTTAGTGATGTTGTTGCTCAAAATTTTTCTATACAGTTTCCCTTCATAGATTTTTATTTAAAATGGGCAAAATCCACGCCCACAATCGATTAAAATCTACTTATCTTTCACAAAAATTGTGCTATAAAAATGAAATTTTAGATATATATAAAGATTTCATTCATCGAGGTGCCAAAAATGGATATGGTCGTATAACGGACACGCCCACAATTGACAAAAATCGATATATTTGTCACAAAAATTAAGCTATGAAGTTAAAATTTTTTAGTAAATATTAACAATTATCGCATCCATCGGTATGCTAGAAATGGGTATAATGAGATAACAGACACGCCCACAGTATACAAGAAATCTTACTTAACACAAAATTCGTTTTGTTCGTTATTGTGTAGTACAAGAACTAGAGATGGTTAAATGAAGTGCATGCCACGCCCACTGTATATCATAATGATAGTAATACATAATATATAGAGCTTTATATGAAAAGGTCATTTTTAGACTGTTTACACTAAGTTATAATTTTATAGTAAATTTCATCGACATATGTATAAAAAAAATTCAAATACAAATATGTATGGACTGATGGACAATTTTCAATTAAAATGAATTAGAAAAGAAGAGATTCCATAAAAAAAAAGTATATTTCAAAAATTTATCGATTGTTTTTGATCTCTAAGAGGTTTCGTGTACATTCCCGTTATAACAAAACGACTGATTCATTTGGCATAGAGAAGTGGTGGTGGTTAGGTTAGGTTTGAATTTTTGGCATTTTGGCCAAATTGAAACATTTTCAATTGTTTTCATTAGATTTTTCCGTTTTATAATTAAGTGAATAATTAAGTAAGTATTGTAGTATTCGTATAAAGTACAGCCTGAACGTTCTCATATAGTTGGTAGTAAATATGTTGCTTTCAAATAATAATAGATTTTCCCCACAATCATTACTTAACTTGGTACCCAACTAAAGTAAAAATCTATATATAATGTGTGTTGTATGTATAATTTAAAATAATGCGAGCTTTTCTGCCAATAGAAATGTAACGATTAAGTGAAGGCAGTTTAACAGTTAAAGAATTTAAAATGTAAACTTCTAATTATTGTTTTTTAAGGACTCATATGTTTTTTGTTAATACGTATTTATGTATTTTTTCTGTTGTTTTTGTTTAAAAAAATTTCATTTATTTTAGTGTACGTGGGTGGTTGATTGTTAAAAGGAAATCAAAATTATATAATTAATGGTGTGCACAACCAGGATATTTTTTGTAGTAGTATCACGTTTCAATTCATTGCTGAAGATCAAGTTTTTTTTTTATTTTTTTATTTTTTTTTTTATTTTTAAGATAAAATTTTTCACTTATATAATTTATTAATTAATAAAGAAAGTCAGATAGCAAAACAAGGCATGGCATTCGTTTTGCCTGAATTCATATTTTAAAGGATTCAACTGGACTTTATACCCACTGACTTTTAATGTATTAAAAACGAGTAAGAAAACTAAATTTGGCTACGACCACATCTTAAATACCCTTCACATCTACATGCAACTGGTAGGCGTGGCAGGTATATGATTACGCCCTCTAATATATATTACGTATCACCTTTCAAATCGAGTTTTATGTGAAGTATAGTTTTTGGTAAATTGTGGGCGCGTCTGTTATTAGACCACGCCTCTATTTTGTACCAAATTTCAACTTAATAACTCAATTTGTTGTGGCAGATAAATAGACTTTTGTCGATTGTGGGCGGGGACCTTGATTTCATCTATATTAAATTGTTATCTGCAAATATTAGAATTGTCTGTACAAAATTTCAGTTCAATATTTCTATATTTGCGACCATGAGAGTACCATTAATGGATGGACATAGGGACGGACATATCTATATCGACTCAGTCAGTGTCGCCGAGGCTTCTTCCTTTTGAATGGAATAGCGAATTTAGGTCTGCATTATAATTTTGAAAAGTGTATAAAAACTTTGAGTGAAAGAGAGCTTTAAAGTGTCCATAGATCATATTCTGTAACAGCATTCAAATACTGAGTCAATCTTAGCCCTGTCTGTCCATCCGTCTGTACATGGGTGCTGTGATAATTACTCTACCAGCTGCTAAAATTGAGATAACAATTGTTTTAGTTTTTTAATGAAGTAAAATGGGTCAAATGACACGCCCACTAATCGAGCACCAACGATTTGTCTGAGAGAACACACATTTCCCCATCGTTTGTTTAGTAAAACGTTATATAGCAAAACTTGTAATGCACTGAAATATACTTTACACGGTAAACTCTATTCTTTTCATAGAAGCAGTGTTGCCAAAATGCAACAAGATATACTACATTGCATGGTATTCATGGTGTTCATTTTATTCATCCCCTTTATATACTCATTGGAAGGCTTTGGTATCCAGACGGTGGGTAATTAAAATGTGGCTTTCGATAAAATAATGCATGCGGCATAAATCGATAATGATGAACAATAAACACAATGCTGATGCTTTTGTACATATTTCTACATCATCAAGTTTAGTTTATGTTTTATATGAATAAGTGTGTGCGTGCGTGAGTATAATGCGTTTGCTTTAAGTAAATAATTTTATTTTTCAAATAATTTATTTATAATTTTTTGTTTTTTGTTTTTGTTTTATATGATTTTGTTTCGTTTATACTGAATACACTTAAAAATTGACGCTGATTTGCTGTTTTTTCGTTTATACTCTGATTGTGTTAAAGACGTTTGTTTGTTTGTTTTTCTTTTATAATTTATCATAAATTTTTAATGATTACCAATTTCGATATTTGTATGATATATAATACGATTCATTGTGGATTGAATGCGTTGAGACAACATGAATGATATCGAGATTACGTAATAAAATCAGAAATGTTACAAAGTGCAGGTGAATGGGGGTTTCGTGTGCATGTATGGGTGTGTGTGTGTGTGTGTGTGTAAAGAGAAAATGACACATTATACATTTAGTTTAGTTTTAGTATGTGTGTGTGTATGTTTTTTTAACAAAATTTTTATTACTTTTCTTTAAAGGTTTTTCATCAACTTTAATTTCTTTTTTTGTTTTTTGTTTTTGTTTTTGTATTTATTCTTATAATTCATTCAATAAACAATTAACTGGCTACAAAAAATTATGTATACTATGTACTTACTAAAGCAAACATTTTGTGTTTTGCGAATGTGTTGTTTTGTATTGTTTGTATATATATGTGAATGCGTGTACAACAATTTTTATTATAATATTTAAAAAGTTAATTACATTTAAATACTTTAATGATTTTTGTTAAATTTTTAATTATTTTTATTTAATTTTATTTACTTTTTTTTTTTTTCTTTGGAGGGAATATCATTAATGAAATTGTGTACATGTGTGTGTGTTTGTATAAATGGAGTGTTAAGCATTTGGGTTTTCCAACCAAAAACCGCAATAGCTGCAAATTACACTCAACGAACTTTGATGGTGTCCTTCTACCCTTGACAAAGTGTGTGTTGAAAGCACTTTTCACATTTCACAATGCACTTAATCTGTGAACAACACCATGTGTATGTGTTTTCATTCCCTTTTAATGACAATAAAAACATCCTGCTATCCGTTAGATGAGTCAAATTCACTTGTTGTTAGTCTGAGATGTTCAAGGATTAGCTTTTCAAATATGTTGATTTAAAAATATTCATTAGAGCTTTAAGTGGCAACTGCATTGCAATCTTAAATAAAGTAATTTCATAGTCCAATACGATTAATAACATTAAACTTGTTAGAAACTGTTATTATGTTCAAACAAAATCCACTCACTTTTAAGATTTCTAAATTATTGTTATCGTTAACTAAACGACATAAAATTTCAGTTGTGTCAACCGTTTTTCTTTTTCCTGCACAATTACATTTGTCATTGCATTGGCAAGCACCAGAATGTAGCTTTAGATCAGTGCTTCTTAACCATTTTGAAGTGACGAAACATTTTTTTGACTTTTACAGAATTCTTCATCATTGGGTACTTGGTATAACTATTCTAAATTCTTCACCTAAATTGATTTGTTTGAAGCATTTTTTAGCACAGATTTTAAAGTTTTCACAATTCCGCAGAACCCTTGCAACCAGCTCGAGAAGTATCAAACGCAGATTATTCTTGAATAATTTTTTAAACATAAGACCAATTAATTATGTCTTTCCATTATTGAAACGCTCATGGTGACAAAAATATTTAATGGACAATCACGTTATATAGAAATTCTTAGTTTAAGTGAAAAGTTTTTTATTACAAATTAATAAATTTGCTTAGCAGACACGCTGACAATTAAAAAGAGGTCCTGTGAGATCTGTCTTGGAGGTCTTACACCAGTAACATAATCCGTGGGCTAGAATTTCAACAGTTACGATGACCAAGTCATTATGGCCATAGGAAAGATTTTGCTCTAACCATAATGATGTTCGGAGACCGAAAAAAACGGCACATAAACGGGAAATTGAAACTCCATGGCACTTTGTGTTTATATGGGAGACAACGTGCCGAACTGAGACTTTGTTCAAAATAGCTTAACACCAGTAGACCAAAATCGTATTCGGTCAAGTTTATATACATTTTTTTATGCTGCACTTTTGTGCACGACTACTTATTATTGTTCTTCATGAAATCTGCTCAAGTACTCACATGACTCATTTGGTAAAAATTGGCACTTAGTAGAAAGAACCGTGCCTATCTCACCACCCTTTAGATAAAATTCAATTTGCGGCACTCATTAGAATCGCGAGTGCTATACCTTCGAGTAACGCCAAGATCGGATTGATACACTTCGGAGACCCTAAAACTAATTAGAACAAAAGAATGGTTTTAAATAAAAATGCATTAAACTTTATAAAAACTTAATTTTCCTTAAGGTCTATGGCTACATAACGTAAAATCTCTAAAAAAGAAGAGAAAAATTTATTTAAAATATTTGACTACAGAACATCTCAGAGTGGGAACGTAAGCAACATTGTCTAATCTAAACAATGCAAAGGAGCCAGTAATGGGATTTATTTCTTAACAACTACGAAGCAAAAGTGATTTTGTCGTGGGATGCTGTCTGTCAATTGTATGGTTTTGTTTTATTTTGTTTTGTTTTGTATATATTCATAAATATAATGCTTAAGGATCCAAATAATTCTACTTTATGTTTATATTTGACTACACATACTATAGTTTATAAGACTGTCTAAGCTCCTTTGGGGGAAAAGTATTCTTTTTTGTTTTCTTTTGTTTTGTTTTTGTTTTGCTTTTGTGTATCTGTCCACACAATCACAATCACACTACTTACTAAATTTGAATTTAAAAACACATTATCTCACTAATATATGTATATAAATATTTCATATTTTGTATGTGTATGTATGTGTGTGAACCTTAAGAGTTTTCCTTTTGTTTTTGTTAAGTACACACAGTTTCATCTGTTTTATTTTGATCATCAGTTTACAACCATAAAGATTTCTTTTTTTTTTTTTTCTTTCAACGTTATTTTTAGTATTTAGTGTTTTTTTTTTATTTGGTTGGTGTGTAAGTTTTTGTTATGTGTGTGAAACAGTTGCGAAGGAGAGTATTTTTTTGTTTGTTTCTAATCACAACAATTACTCCCGTTTAGCAGTTGGTGGCTTTGCGTTATAAGAAAAATACAGAGAGATGGAAAAATAACGGCGCAAAAAGACAATCAGCATATAGCTGTGACAGTAACCATTACCATGCTTTTTTTATACCCTTCACATAATATTTATTCCGTTTGCAAAACCCAGAAGGTGGCGTCAGAGATCGTACAAAGAATATAGAATAAAAATATATTCTTATTCACCATGAAAATCGGAGGCGATCTACACCAATTCCAAATATACATACTTCAAAAATTGTCATTTTATATAACAAAGAGTAGACTTGATGGGTACATAAATGCACACGGATAGGCAGTCACACCAAGGCTATGTCAGAAGTTTCTCTTCATTCAAAAAAATTATTTATGTAAAGGATTTTTCAATAAGGACATAAATTTATTTCAGATAAATTCTTTGCTTCTGTATCGATGGGCGGAGTCGGGAAGCAAACACGCCCACAATTTACGAAATAAATATTTTGTGGGCATGTTAGTTGTTACATATTACATACATTATTTAAGGGTACCTGCCACGCCCCTTATTTACATATGTATATATTAAGATTTGGTATAAACCGAAATTTACTTTTGTTGCCTGTATTGTTATTGTTATTGAATGTTGTATGTAAAAGAAAAAAAAATTTGTTATATTGTTGTTGTTGTTATTATTGTGATGTAGCTGCTTATTCGTGTAATACTTCAATGGTTTCTTTTTAAATGCTTATTATTAAAATATGTTTTTTCTTTTTAAAGAATTTTTTTCCTTTACGTCTAATTGTATTGTAATTACATAAGTGAGTGTGGTGTGTCAAATTTTCCATTCAATAATCTCTTTAACAACGTCTTTATATAAATTTTTTTTCCTATTAATGTTTACTTTGTTTTTGTTTCGGTATTTGATCTGTTTGTATAGGTAAGTAATAAAGTACAATTTTCGTTTCTTTAAAAGAGTTTTCCATTATTTTGTAAGTGTATGCACACGCTTATGCTTAACTGTATTAATTTATGACGGTATTTCGTATTATGATGAGTTCTCAATATCAAGTAAGTTCATTCTATAGTTAAGTTTACCGTACAGTGAGTGAGAGAGTGAGTGGAATGAATTGAAATATTGTAACAAGTGATAACTACTTATGGTGTATGTGTGTGTGTGTTTGTTTGTATATTATTGTAATACCAACGGAAATGATCATGTAGGTGTGTGTAAAAGAGGCAAACCACAAGAGTATGAATGATTTGATATGTCTAAGAGCTATTCATTCTATCATTTGTTGTCGCTTTGTTTGCTGTGTGCCAATACTGCCGCCACAGGGGTGGGCGTAGTCTTTGGCCCACCAAAACGTTCATATACAAATTTATTATGTATACATATATCTAAATATGTATTTATTTTATATATGCAACAGTTGATTTGAAGGCTTACTGTAGTATATGTAGTTTTTAGTTTGTTTTCTTACATCTTTCTAAAATTAATTTTTAAAAATTCTTTTTTCTTTTTATTATTATTATTATTATTATTAGTTTATTAGATTGATTATATATATTTTCTTTTTTCCGTTTATAATACACACTTAATACACAATCACAACGCAGAGTATTGAGATAAGGTATGTATGTATATTATTATGATTTAATTTTTTATATATTTTTTCTTTTTTTTAAATCATTTTCAAATTCTTTGGTGATGAAGCTAAACTTCATTGCACTTCATGTTATGGTTTTATTTGCTTGTTTTTTATTTTTTATTTATATATATATATATTGTGGTAGTGGCTTAAATGAAAAAACGATTGTCTTTACTGAACTAAAGTGCGAGCATATGTCACATGTCTCTTATTGATCTGGTATTGTATGTATTGTAATTTATTAGACGAAACGTTCATTTTGCCTAAGATGACCTAAAATGAAGTATTTTTTTTATTTTATTTTATTTTTTTGTATTTGTTGAATTACTTACTGTAAATAACAATCTATTTATATTAAATATTATCTGTGTCTGTTATGTAGGAGTTCATTTTAAACAACAAACAACAAAAACAATTTTTGTATACTATTATGAAATGTTTCTATGTATGATGGAGTTAGATTATTCTCAAAATAAACGTTTCATTATTAAATATGGAATAAAACCAAAAACAAACAAAAAATTTTAAAAATCTTAAATAGATCCGGACATGTGTAAATCGATGTCTAGATTTTGCCGATCAAGTTTTGTAGCGTCTCCGAGGCTTTCTACGACATTCAAGTTGATACGTAATGTATACATTATTAGAGGACCTAATCATGAACCTGCCACGTCTACTGTTTTGTATGTAGATGTAAGAGAAATGATGTTAATAAACATTCCTGAAGATAATAAACAAAGAAGAGAATTGAGGAGAGAAGTTAGACACTACTCATGTGACAACAAAAGAATCTGTCATTCAATTTATTCATTTAGTTTAAGTTCCGACTGAAGAGAAAATATTTTTAATATATTTAAAAAAAATTTAATTTTGAAATAAATTTTGGAAAAACATTAACAAACGATGGCTTAATACGAAAAAAATTAACAAAAAAAAAAAAAAACGAAATTCAAGAGAATATTTTCATTATAAATGATTTTAAAATTATTCACATTTTTATGATTTTTATTTTTTGTACATATACACACATACATACATGCATTGTAAATGTGCATACACGTATGAATACCATTCCACGTTTTTTGTTTTTTAATATTATTTGAAATTTTTTTTTTTGTTTTTTGAAAAAAATTCATAATTTCGATATAACTATGAAGAAGGTGAAGGAGAAGAAGACGAAAGTATGCATACCAAGAAGCAACAGTATTATAAATAGATACCTATGCATACATATTGTACATATTTTATTTTTTTTTTTATTATTTTTTATTTAGTTTTTATTTTCTTATGTGCGAGTAACACTTAAGCATTCAAACACAAATAACAACAAGTAAAAGTCTTACATATTAAACATTATTTTTCAGTTTTTTTTTTTTTTAAGATAAAAAAAAGTATTTATATATAGATTTTCTTTTAGGTTCTTCCCATTCCTTGAATGCTGCAATTACAATGCTATGCTATGCCTTAATTTTATTATTATTATTTCTTATAATAAAAATAATTTTTCAAGTATTGAAGTAAAAAAGGCCTTTGTTTTTCAAATACATACATTTCATGTGTTTGCGTGTGTAAGTGTGTGTGAGTGTGTGTAATGATTTTCGCTTTTTATTTTCATAAAAATTTTCTTGACTAAAGCCAATGACACATGGATGGGTTGAGAAATATTGTACACATCATACAAGTGTTAAACAAAGGAGAATAAAGATATGATTGTGACTTGTATGTATGCATGTACGGTACATAGATAGTTGCATAAAACTTAAAGTTATTATTGACAGTTATATGTGACAACAACAAAATGTGCAAATAGTTGCGTTTCTTGTTTTCCTTTCGTTTTTACATATTGTAGATGTATATGTATGTGTACCATCAGTAAAATGTCACTCTCTAATACGCTCTTATATGTTTATAAGTTTATAATTTACAATACAACCATACAAATTGCTAATAGTTTTTAAAGACGCTTGAAGGCGCGTATGGATAGACTTGTGAAATATTCTGACTTTCTTAAATTTTTATTTAATTTTTTGGTTTTTTGGTATCATCGCATACATATGTATACAACTTATAAAAAAAGTAAGTTAAAAAATTAAAATTAAAATTAAAATAAAGCAAAATGTTTTAATTCAATTAAATATAAAGAATTCTAAAAATGGCCCGATTCAATTCATTTTCAAAAGGATTCCTTTCTATACCCAAACATGTTCTTGTAGCAAATTTCATTAAATTATCTCAAAAAAATGCAGACAATAGCTTGTGTACATATTTATATGGACAGATTTATATGAACAACAACAGCGAAACATAATTATATCCATCCATAAGATATTTCCAAATTGATCAGTATAATAAAAAATTTGTTTCTCTGTAGTTAAGTTACTAACTTCAGCATAAATTTAATTTACATTTTACCACAAATGGTGTAAGAAGAATGAGAGATATTCTCTCCTTGTTCTAAATTTTATGGAATTATTATTAAAAGCTAAATCCTGTAATTTATGCATACATATGTAAGGACCGATGGACACGGTTGGTACTCTTATTATAAACAAATCACAATTAAACATAATCTTAAGCCTTGATATAATAATGTAGACATAAAAACGAAATTAACAATTAATTAACAGAGCAGTAAATTAACATTAGACGGTACATTATGATGCGCACGCAAATTCAGTGAATTCCTTTGTGGTTACTTAGCCTACATATAAGGAATAATAAGAAGGAAATACTTTCTTTAAAAATCTACATATAATTCTATATAATTCTGCGGTTATATACATATGTACAGAGAATGGACAGAATAATTTGAACATCTGACATAAAGACAATATTTATTTATTAATAAAGTGTTGGGTCACCATTTTGGACTTTCCGCTGTACTCTTTTTATCAAAACAGTTTTACTCAAGTGAGAGTTTTCCGTCCGTCTCTGTCCGTTAACTTTGAGTTTCGCCGTCTATTCGTCTTTGGCGATGATATTTTACCATATTTTGTGCATGCTGTCATTATCGTGGATACTGTCGCTCGTTGTTTTCGTCTTACCGAACACCAACGAGTTTCTCTCTTTCGAAATCGGAGAGATTACACATTTCACCGATTGCTTGCTTTAACTATCCCATAACATATAACCTACAAGACTTGGCATATAACTGTTCAATACATGCTCGTCGCATTATTTACACCAAAGTAGTATTGCGTGGTGTTCATATTATTTTATTCATCCCCTACAGGTCTGACTAAATGAATAATAATAATTTAAAATGACAAACATAACAACAACAAAAAATAATTAAACCAAACAAATGGCAACAAGTGATGGGTGATCACTTATACTGCCACATATTAAAAACATATGTTGAGTGTATAAAAATGAAAAGTGTTTAACAGTGTTTAACCTGTTCATACACATTCTCTCTGTAATTTATTTCAATAACAGTAATAATAACCATAATGAATGAGCAGGTAAGTCAAGTGTCTTTTTTGGCATATATTATACAAATTATATAATTTAAATAAATAAATTCACTTATATATAAAAATATTACATCATACACTTATAAACAAATAATAATAACAATTAATTTATCGTTGTATTGTATTCAAATTAATCTAAATGTATGGCTCTATGTTAATACAATATGAAAAATTCTCTTTGTTTCTGTTGTATCGCTCGATTCCTTATGCTAAACTAAACAGTTAATCTTATGAGAACTGTTTTTTCTTTGTATTCGTTAAAATGTTTATTAAATATATACGTGAATTTAAAAGAAAAGAAAATCACTGCTTTCACTACTTTTCTGCAAAACTCTTCATTGTTGAATTAAAAGCCAAAATTTTAGTTTATATGCTACACAATCTATGGCAAAAATTAAATGAAATATATGTAGTTATTTGTAACTCCTAAACCGATCAGAATCACTTTTTGAATTGATTTAACTATGTCCGTCTGTACGTCCATGTGTTCATGTAAATTTGTATTCAAGTTACAATTCGCATTCTTTGAGATATTTTTATGAAATTTAGAACAAATTTGGAACATTTAAAAAATGTACCGCATGAGACCATTTTTAGAATCTTTTCCTCATGTTAGGTTTTATTATAAGGAAAGTCTTTATATGGCGAAAATTCATAATGTTTAATGTTATTTATAATTATATTTTTATACCCTGCACCACTTGGGCGGATATTTGTAACTCCTAAATGACAAATGCCATACCAACCTTCAGTTATCCCGATCGATTCAGGATCAAAGTCTAAAACTATTTAACCATGTAATCTGGTACAAGGGCATATATTGGCACAAAGAGGAACCATATTGAAAATTGAACCCAATTGGATAATTTTTAGAACCTCTTTCCATATAACGCCTTATTCCAGAGAAAGTTTTATACGGCGAAAATTTCTAAATCTTAATATTATTTGACCAAATTTGATAAAGAATAGTTAAATAGTTGACTGACTCAAATTTGAACTATATCAGACTATTTTTAAAACCCCTTCATGTAAAAACCTATTATGGTATAATTTGTAATAACAAAATTCTTTGAAAAATAGTTAAAGAGTGGACTGGATCAAAAATGAACCCAATCGGATCATTTTTAGAACCCTTTTTTATATAACTATTTATCATGAAATGGTTTATAAGACAATGTTTCGTGTCAATGGCTTGAATGGTCGAGTTTGGACCTACTATAATGTGTTCATACATATAACTATCATATACCGTTTTATATTTTGGTTGCCAAGGAATAGCTCCATTTTTAAGACAGAAAGAAGGTCTGTGGTAAACGAATGGATGGACTGACAAACATAATTAAATCGACAACAAAATTGATCAAGAATATATGTACTTGGTAGAGTCTTCGTCTGAATTTTGACAAACGTATACTCACGTTTAAATGAAATAAAACGATTTCACTAATATCAATATAAAACCTACAAAAGCGAATAAAAACCGATTTATAAAAAAAAACTACTAAAAGAAAACTGTGATGAACTTTCACTTCACTTCACGATACGTATATAGGTTGCATACACGCCTGTGCATATCTTATAACTAACTAACTAACCTACTAGAATAGAAGAGTCAGGGTAATCGTTGTTGAATTATATTGAAATTTAAGAATAATTTTAATGTTGTGATGATATGATGGAACGATTGTCAATACACACAATTTTAAACAACTATTGTTTAATCAAGAACTTAAAGTTTAAATCTTTTTTCATCTTGTTAGCTTTTTACATTAATTTTAACTTTAATTTTAATGTGTAATGTGATGTGATTCTAATTTTCTTATGAAACGCACATACATACAAATATTTGTTGACATCATGGGTATACTTGTGTATGTACGTTGTGTATGTTTTGTATGTTTTGTATGTTTGTTCATGTAAATACTAAATTGTAACATTAAACTTATCATCTACTTATGAATTATTATTATGTTCTTGACGTATGGCTGGTTGTTGTTGTTGTTGTTGCTGTTGCTGTTGATGGTGTTGTTGTTGTTGTAATTGTTGCACCTGCTGTGGTTGATGTATTTGTATTTGATTCATAATTTGTACAGTTTGCACAATTGCTGTCGTTGTTGCTGTTGTTGTTGTGTCATTATCCGCTACTCGGTGTGTCTTCATATGAGCGCTACGACTTTTTATTTTATTGAATACTCTAAAAAAAGACAATAAAACAAAACATACACCATACATACATATTTTTCTATTAATAAAACACACACATACACATATGCATACACACATAAAATTCAAAATTCCAAAGAGATGTTAGATTAAGAAAGAGATGTAAGAAAACTAAATTTGGCTTAGGCCAAATTTTAAATACCATTCACATGTACTTATAAATAGTAGGCGTGGCATGTGCATATTTACGCCCGCTATTAGTGTACATATTGCGTACCAGCGGGCAAGTCAAGTTTTACGCTACATATGGTTTTTTGTAAATTGTGGGCGCTCCTGGTAAACGACCACGCCCAATTTTGATACATCAATGAATAGGATTATTACAAATATGTGTCCCAAATTTCAAGTTTATAAATCAATTTTTGTGGCAGACAAATAAATTTTTATCGGTTGTTGGTGTGCCTGTTATGGGACCACGCCCATTTTTTAAACATCGATGATTTGAGTAATTATACATATGTGTACAAACTTTTCAACTTCATAGCTTATTTTTTGTAGCAAATAATTTTTGTCCATTGTAGGCACGTCCCCAACCACGCCCATTTTTGGCACATCCATATATCCTTATAAATATTCCAACAAATTCCAACATCGTAGCTTGATTTTAAAGGCAGACAAATAGATTTTTGTTGATTCTGGATTTGACTCTTGATAGATTTTTCTTAATTTAAAAGGCAAACTGCATACAGAAACTTGAAATGTTTGTACAAAATTTCAGCTCAAAATTTACGATCATGAGAATGACGAGAACAGACAGACGCACGACATATGCGACTAGGTCGATTCAGTTTTTGTTGCTGATCAAGAATATATATACTTTGTAGGAGAATCTCAAAATATTTCTTTTTTCACGTTTTTATAATGTGGGCGTGTCATTTGACCAATTTTATTACATCTAAATAACAAATTAGGTGCCTCTGTCTAGTTGGAAATCTATATCTTTTGCAAGCAGGGGAATGATTTTCATATAGATGGACAGATGGACTCTGTTAGATTGATTCAGGATTTGATGTTGATTTATAGCATATGTACGCTTTTGTTAGTGAAACATACAATATTTTCACCCAAAACCTCAGAGTGGGTGGGTGTAAACAGTTATAAAAGAAAAGCATGCTAAAGCTAAATAAAATATTTGAACAGTGAAGCAGCTAGAAATTATTTGTATAATATATATGTCGGTGTGCATGCTATTTCATGCATTCTCAAATACACACACACACACACAAAAGGGAACACATCCGGTGTACAGTTACTTATCTTGATTATGGTGTTAAGAATGCACACACAGAGAGATAGTGTTGAAGTGAAACGAGCTCAGAAGCAAATTGTAGACAACATTAGAGGAGGAGGAGGATAAGCGAAAATAAAAATATATACGAAATATGTAAATAAGATAAGCCAATGTTTGAGAAAAAAAAAGTAAAAAGAAGAAAGAAATTTAGCTATAAAGAATCGTTGAGGAGTGCCTTGAATGTTGAGAAGGAGAAGTTGAACCCATCACAAGTTGCGTATTTAGAATAGAAAATGAAGTAATTGAGGCCTTTATATATACATATATATAAATAAAGAAATTAAGCAAATTTTTTAATCCTTACAAATCATATATAAACGAGAATGCGCGATAGGTAATAAGAAGATGAATAAATTTTGTCATTACTGGACATATTTTGACGACTATTGCCAAATAATAAATAAATTTTTTGGGGCAAAAAAGAAAGTGTAAGAACAGAAAGGAAAAAAGAAGACGAAACAATATTGAAAAAAATGAAAAAAAAAAAACGTGACATAAACACATACAACTTACAATCAATTAACATATCCACGCTCGTGATGATTTATTGTACAACAGAGGGCAACAACTAGCGAGCAAACGATCATTTAATCGGTAAACCAGTATGAAGCACAAGTATGTGCAGGTAATTTACTCTTCTCTCTCTCTCTCTCTCTCTCTCTCTCTCTCTCTCTCTCTCTGTTTCAGTGTGTAATTATTGTTTCATTAAATTTTTTTTCGCAATTTTTTGTTTTGTTTTGTTATTTTTTGCTTCTCAGCGCAAATCAATTGTTAAGAAATTTTCTTAATTTTGACTGGAGGACAATTACATAAATTTTCGGTTATTGAGCACATGTCAACAATACATATAAAATATACAACAACAATAAACAACAATTAATTATATATTCATTACACGTCATATCAAAATTACAGTAATAATTATCGTTATATATGAGGGTATGTATGGGAATAGGGAAGGATTGCGAAGGGATTGTTTGCGAAACCGGAAAACAAAACCGAAAAACGAACAACAAAGAAAAATTGAAAATTGAAAATCGATGCGAATTGGGCAGGAGTTAAGTACGATTTTATATCATGCGCTCCCTTGACTATCAAATCAAATGAGTGGCGGTGGCGGGAATGATGTGAGCCAACGTATGTGAGTGAAACGAGAATATTGATAACTAAAGCACGTGCTCACGTGATCACGATTTTCACGGATAATGTTAACCAAAGAACACAATAATCGACATAATAAACTCGGAAAGCTGATGAGGAGCATTATGGAAGAGAATCTTACTTGCCGCACACCTTGCAGGGGAAATCGCTGTTATCTTTGGAAGTGGTAGCATTGGAATCTTTGGGTAAGCTGGTTGAGTGGCTAGCCTGCGTATTGGCATTGCATGCACCAGCTGGTGTACTGGTTGAGCCGGGTAGGGTGGTGATGTTAGCATTTGGATTAGTTGCACTATGGTTATGGCTGTTGCGGCCATAGGTATGTATGCGAGTGTGACCATGCAGAGCGGCCTTTGATGAAAAGCTCTGCAATGTTCATTCAAACGAATGTAGATAGTGCCGTCAAGGCAAAACTCAGATTTAGGGTGAAAAAAAAGAAAAGAACAAAAGACTCTGAAATAAACTTACCGCTGAACAGTCGGGCTGTTCGCATACATAGGGTTTCGCTTCACTGACGTGATTATTTGGTGGTGTTTCGGTTTTCAGATGGCTTATCTTATAATCCACACACAGTTTCTTCCAGAAATAATACATTTGAATACATTCTCCCGTGGTTTTTGAGCCCAGCTAAAAATGGAAATTTTCAAAGTTGAAAAATTGGGTTCAAGCCACTTAATGAACATGCAGTCACTTACTTCTTTGGATATTTTACAAAATTCTTTGCCATACTTTTCCAAGCCTTTCAGAAATATTTCCAATTCTAGGGCGGTCCAAGTCATTTGGAATGAATTCGATTGGGTTTGTAAGAGAGTTAAGACAGCCGATGATGTGTTGCCCTTAGATATCATCAATGTTTGTAAAGCTACTTCTTCGGTATGGCAGCCCAAAGGTACAGCAGATGATTTGATAAGGTCAATGAAGCGTAAGAGTATCTTTTCATCCATCTGCACCTCGGGATCCCACATAAGTTCGGCACCTACCGGTTCTTCAACACCAGTTGCTAATGTTCTTTCTCGCAAAGCGGGCAAAGAAGCCTGATAGGCTGAACCTAAATTCACTTTAGATTCATCCGAAAAATCTACCAGACCAACGGCATCATCAAAATCATCATTAAAAGTATCGAATCCCAAAAGGCTTGAACATTTATCTTTCAATATGTTGTAGTACAAACCTTGTCCTTTACGTTCGGGATTCAGAATGGGGGCTGGAGTGTAATGAGTTCGAGAGGGCTTACGTAGCTTCGAGCGATAGGGTGAGAGAACTTGAAATTTGGAGTGGTTAGAAGTTGAAGTTACGTCTGAGAAATTATAGCCTTTTAAGCGTCTTTTCAAAATGGAATTGGTTTGATTGGATAAAGGTTGTAATGTGGTTGTAATTACGGACATTGTGTTCGGTGTACTATGATTGTTGGCGTTGGAATTGTACGTCGCAGTGGGTTGATTATTAGAGGCAACCGAATTTAAATTTGAATGTATTTGAAGTTTATATTCGGTGCTTCTTAATGGTTGCTGCTGCTGCTGTTGTTGTTGCTGTGGTTGTATATTTAATCCAAGGTGGCGGTTTTGTGTTAGTTCTAATGTCATATCTAATCTCTCGGTGGTTCCTGTATATATGAGCGGCTGCATCAAGGCCTCATTTAAAGTTGCCATTGTACTTCGATTATTGTTGCTACCCCCACCACCACAATTGGTTGCGGTGGCGGTCATTGTAGGCGGCAGGTTTTTAGTATCTATATATTGTTGTTGTTGTTGTGATTGTTGCTGATTTTGATGAATTTGTACTTGCGGTAAATTTGGTAAATTGTACTGCATGAATGAAGCTGCACCAGTACACCCATTATCTGGTACAGTCACTATAACCTGACCACTGTCGGTAGATATTTGGTGTTGCTGTTGCTGATTTATTGCAAATTGTACTATATTCTGGGGATGTTGCTGTTGTTGTTGTTGTAATGCATGCAATGGGACTGCATTGTTACTGTGATATACATTCGAACTTCCGTTCGTAATAATATTCGAGCTTTGTGGTGGAATGCTACTTATACCAGAGGTTTGATGATTCATTTTCTGCTGACCAAAATCGCGTGGAGATGAGGACAACAAGGGATCCTCTGAATTGGGCATCATTTGTGACTGCAAACTCAAACCAGGCAAGTAGTACAAGTCGATAATATTCTCGGACTGATTCTCGCATTGTAAACTCATTTGATTGTCAGACAAAACTTCATGAAGAACCTCTTTCACCTCCTCTGCGGAACCAATATCGGCATTAAAAAAGGACTCCGTCAAAGGGGATGTAGCATTATCCGAATCGTTTAAAAATTGATCTTGATCTTCATCTAAAAATGACAGATTCGCTTCAGCAAATTCTCTCAAATCACACTCAGTGTCCGCATTGGCATCATTAAGTAAATCTTCCACTTTTATGTGGTTATCGAAGTTATTGTCTTCCAAAACACTTTTCAATTTCATAATGTTATCGTTATCCAAGTCACTGCAACCCGATGCTGAGGGTGTTATCAATGTCTCGCTAAAGAATACATTCGCCGAATCACTGAAATGTTGATTGTCTTCAATGTAGGGAGAAGTTTGCGTGACATTCTCGTGACTGGAGGGTGGTGTAGGATATGCCAGAGGAGAATGTGGTGGAGAATTTAACGAGCCGTATTGCGATTTAACATTCAATGGAATAGACAGAGAGTTTAAGCGGCCGTTAACAGAGGGATTTATGCAATTGTTTGTTAGATCTTTGGAATGAAATTGCTGAAAATTTGGAAGAATTTGTCTATGCTGTCCATTTAAAGTGTTTGAAAAACCTTCTCCAAGTCTAACAGAATTTTCTGTCATAACTGAACGGTCAGAGGGTTCTGAGAGTTTTAAAAGATTATCCTGACCGGAATCGTTCAATAGTTGCATTGTGTCTACTGTTTGCAGAAGCATTTCAGCTTCATTCACATTAAACACTTCACCATCACCAAACAAGTTGGAATTGTCACCAGCATATGTAACAGTAAATATCTCACTTGCATTGGTCGCATTTTGTGATATGGCCAAGGATAGGGGAGCAGCTTCGGTAATCGATATACCATTTGATGCGGTAAAGTTCGCATTCGACAATTTCGTTTCATTATTATTCAACACTTGAACATCTGACGATGTTATTAGAGGTGTTTGGTTATTATTATTATTGCTATTATTGGTGACTATGGGACGACTTACACCACCCAACGGGGCATTGGATGGCTGTTTTGAGGTGATCGCAATGCGAGTACCACGTTTTAATAACTCAATTAATGTTGAATCTTTCGTATCGGTGGATGTACTTCGGGTTGTCGTAGTTGTTATTGCGTTCATTGTGGCTGTTGTTGTTGCTGCCGCAGATGCAGATGCAGCTGCTGTACTCGTTTTCGGGCAATTTGTTGATATATTCCGTTCCATAGCAGTGGTTGTCTGTGGTGGACTTGTTCCCACTCCAACGCTTACATTATTTATTGAATGTTTAGACTGTTTAGTACTGAAAATTTCAATGCTTTGTGGTAAACCCATGTCTTGGGCATTTAATAGCGTTCGTGAGCTATTCTTTATGGTCACATTAGCAGGTAGCATGGTGCCCGTTGTATTGGTTAATGTAGATGTGGTAAGATTTGCTTGAGTTTTCGAATTAATAAAACTCTCCAAATCATTAACGGATCTGCGCAGGCTCGGATTATTGGATAAATTACTTGTGGGTGGGGCAGGTACAGCAAAGGCACCCTAAAGTAAAAAGGATGAAAAATGTTTATTAAAAGAGACAGACAGAGAGGGGAATTCTTACGCAAGTAAATTACAATCATTTCAGCAGACACTACTCACCTTGTTCAAATCCCTACTACGTTTACTAATAATTTTTTCTTCAATCAAGGCTCGGACCCCAAAACTAGCTGTCTGTAATGGTGGTCCATTGTTTTCCTTCTTTTCGCTCTTCTTCGAGTCGGGATCTTTTTTAAAATATCCGCCATGCAAACGCATATGACCGTTCAGTGCTGGCGTATTCTTAAATTTCCGATGACATAAATTACACTCTACCGGCTTCTGATCGACCTTCACAATATTCAACATATTGGTTGATGTGACACCCCCTGTTAAATCGATTTTTACATCTGCATCATTCACATCGGTTTGAATCGCACCAACTTTATGCGACTTAATATCATTAGTCACCTCATCCACCGTAATCGCTAAATTTTGTGTGGTATTCAACTGAAGTTTGCAAATAATGTTAAATAAATGAGTTCATAATTTGTTAGAATCAGAATTCAGAATGAAATCATACCAATTGCATGTTCCAGGTTCGTGGTCTGGAGTTTTGCGTCTGCGCCTGAATTGATGATGTATCAATTTTATACGATTGGGAACTGGAATGCGACGAAACAGTTACTTGCGCCGTTGTTTGTTTTGTTTGACGCATAATTTTACTAATCAAGTCTAATTGTTCGCGTGTTAAGCCTTCCCCATCGGAGTTACCACCGTTGTCGGTTAAAGTAATTGTAGTCGAAGCAGGTGATGTTGTTCGTCCACCTGTTGATAACACAGTGGCAGTAGTTGAGGTGGGTGATAATAAAGTGACTTCAGTTTTTAAAGGGACATTTAAAGCTTTGAGTTCCTCCTCAGTTAAAGCTAAACCGGTGGAGGCATCTACTACAGTGCCGCCATTAGAAATATAAGTGCCCAAACAAGTGGCCCCACCATCTGGGGAGTTGGCATCTCCTATAATTTGTATTTTAATTATTTTTAAAAAACAGAAATGTGCGAACTAACCGCTTGCTGTGGCTGGTGATAAACTTAAACTGGCTGATGATCTGCCATTGATTGCCGCCACGGAGTTGAGGCTTTGATTTTGTGGAGTTATTATGCCAGCATGATGGTTTTCTGTGTGCCGCCTCAATGAACGAGCATCACAGTATGATTTCCCACACCCCTCCGCTTTACATTCATATGGTTTTTTATTTCTATGCGTCATCATATGGCCGTTTCTAAACACAACGAAAGAGAGATTTTTTTTTTTTTAATTTATTTAATGAGCAAAATGCCTTGAGATTTTAGTGTTTCTTAATGGACACCGACAAGTTAAGAAATTTTCATTATGACTATATAAACATTTCTAATTGTTCGTACATATATAGAGGTATAGGTATGTGGAAGATAAAACTTACAGATGATCTTGTCGTTTAAATGCTTTCGAGCACATCGCACAAACGTATTTCCGTTCGTCACTGTGCGTCAGTTTATGTTTAGCCAAAGCTGATGCATTACCAAAAATCTTATTACAAATCTAAAAAGAGAACAACAACAACAATAATAACAATAAAACAATAAATAAGAAATGGGTGAAACGAGAAAAATAAAGTTTAATTTTTTTTTTATATACCCTACACAAGATGGTGGGCATACTAAGTTTGTCGTTCCATTTGCAACATCCAAAAGGATACATCAGACATCATACAAAGTATTCTTGTTCAGCATAAAAAACTGAGTGAATATAAACATGTAGGGCATGTATACGTATGTCTGGCTGTTGTAGGCACTCTAGCGATCGCAAATTTTGACCCAGATCGCTATTGAGGATGGACAAAATCGGTGAAGAGCCACGTTAAAAATCTATTTATCTGCCACAAAAATTGACCTATCAACTTGAAATTTTGTATAAATATTTACAATTTTTCCATCCGTCGATGAGCTAAATCATGAACCTGCTACTCCTACTATTGTAGTAATGTAGCCTAGATATATATGTGTAGATTATGTTGATCCCCTCTGTTCCTTCAAAACACTTCAAACATTTATAATATAAAAGAGTATGTCCCTTGTGACATACCTGACACTGTTGGGGACCGTGCCGACTTGGGGATGATAGCTTTGAGCGGCTTTTCTTAAATATTTTGGGCGGATTTGCTAGAGCACCAGGAACTTTACGATTGCCATGCACAGAGACGCTACGCACAGTAATGTTGCCGCTACTACTATTACTATTGCTATTTACACTGAAGCAACTGTCATTGCTGTTGGAACTGAAGTTACTGGTACTGCTGCAATTGCTGTTATTGCACGTCAAAGGATTGCTACTCTGTAGGGGCTGCGGTGTACCATTATTGCCGTTCGCACTACTGCTGCTATTGCTACAATTACTGTTGTTAATGTTATTGTTGTTGTTGGTATTGTTATTATTGTTGTTATTGGTATTGTTGTTAGTTGAACCAATGCTTGTGCTGGTTGTATTGCTATTGCTCATTATTTGAGCCAATGATGTTATGTTGGCTGTGCTACTGCAACTACTGCTACGTATTAGGCAATTTTTAATGTAACTGTTGGTTTTGTTGGTTGTATTTGTAGAGGTGGAAACAGTTTGTACAGTGGTCGTTGCCAATATATTAGATGGCTTGGATGCTTCTCTATTTGACGCTTGATAATTACCACTGGACACATTTGCTGTCGTCACTATGTTGTTACGGCGATTTATTGTAGTTGTATTTGTACTTGTACTTGTACTTGTACTTGTAGTTAAACGATTTTTTATATTATTGGGACAATTTTTACTACCGTTACCAGTATCGCTAACATTCACAATTTGGTAATGTTGATTGTTATTTGGATTGGAATCATTGTTGGGGTTAGTAGCGGGATTGGGATTATTATCACGTTTGTCCGTTTCACTAAGTTGTATTGTTGTTGTGGCATTTGTTGTTGTTATTTGTTTATTAATGTTATTATTGTTGTTATTATTGTTCTTGTTAACATTACCACTATTAAAAAAATTAATGTTGGTATTTTTTAAAGCTGAAATAAAATAATAAAAGGATGTCAAAATACTTGCAATCAAAATTGATTTTCATGAGTTTACAGTTACATGATGTACCTGCCGTTTGTAGGGTACCCAAAACATCTGCAAGCATTTCCGGATCCGGATAACCAATTGTTAAAGCATTTTCTAAACTGGTTTCGTCAGTGTGGGAAGCTATACGGGCAGCGGTTAATGAGTGATTCGAGTCGGAGGAGGATGATGGAGAAAATGACGAAGTTGAATTTGCATCTCGTAGTTGCAATGTTACCGAACCTTCAGTACCCACTGAAGCGCTGCACATAAGCACACGTGGTGTTGTCGAGAGACCGCTCAATGGCAAATGTATGCTCTTGGGAACCTTAATTATAAATATTCATATGTATATATATTTGTAATTAAAAGTACAAACACAATCATTTTATTGCATGTGCTATATATTCACATTTAATATTACATATACTACGATATCTTTGACTAATTTTGACTCAAACAAATGTTTTAAAAATGCAGTGACCATCACTTGAATAGATAATAAGCCTTTGAGTATGATTTTTTAGAAAAAAATCAATGATGCAGTGTAATAAAAGGATCTCTTATATATAATACAAAATATTTTTTTTATAAATTCTAAAATTTTTCTATTTTGGACGAATTTTTTAATCTAATACTATCAAAAAAATGATACGTTTTTTGTGTATGATTTGTGAGTTCAATTTTTGCAATAATTTTTTTTCCTTCAAACTTAGAAAAATATTAATGATTTACTTTGATTAGAGGGCCTATTGGATATATTATAAAAATAATTTATTTATATATCCTTAAATTTTTCTATTTTTGGGGATTGTCATCTCCTAGTACTATCAAAAAAACTATAAATTTTTTGTATATAATTTTTGTTTCAATCCTACAAGCAATATAATGACCCAGTTTGATAAAAGAACCTATTAAGTATAATACAAAATAATAATTTTATAATTTCATTTATTTTTCAACTTTTTGCGAATTTTTTAATCTAACACAAAACTTATCTTATATAGTTTTTATATACAGTAAAAAATTCGCTAAAAATAGAAGAATTGTAGACATTATTAAAATAATATTTTCTATTATATGTTATAAATTATGTTTTTTCATTAAACAGCATCAATAAATTGTTTTTAAACTTAAAAGAAGCAAAATTATAGCAAAAAAAGTCCAACTAAAAAAAAAAGTGACCAGCATGGTTTAATCTGAGTTATGTGTATAAATAAGTATGTGACAAAAAATTGTTTTATAATGTTTAAATAAATTTTAAGATCTAATATGAAAATACTACCGATATGATCAGCGTGTGATTCTGAAACAATTGATAGCTTTACATGTATATGTATATATTGTTTTATAAACATATATTCAGGTAGAGTTTATGTCAAAGAGCGGAAATGCTTTTAAGGAGATAATTTTATGCCGTCAGTTTTGTAATCGTTTCTTAGCATTTGAACGTCATGAATATGTATAAAAAATCAAAATAAATACATTTAAAATCAATATGCATTTATCTACATAATAACAATGCACATACAGATGAGCATACACTTGTGTATATCCAATAGACGTGTGCATCCATGAACGCTAAAGATTTATGATCTAATGACATTGACATTTGATTGGCATTTGTTATGTGACTCATGCCAAGGTATGTGTGTACCAAATATACAGGTAC
Source organism: Crataerina pallida (assembly GCA_949710015.1). Classification (NCBI taxonomy): domain Eukaryota; kingdom Metazoa; phylum Arthropoda; class Insecta; order Diptera; family Hippoboscidae; genus Crataerina; species Crataerina pallida. The sequence goes on along the minus strand of OX453290.1, from coordinate 26,878,702 downwards.
TTGCACTTACGTATATATGCATATGTCCTAAATTGAACAAACCAAAAAAAAAAAAAAAACATTAATGGAAATGTTTTCCAAAAAATCCATCGGAGAGTGTTTCAATTATGTAAAAAAAAAAAAAAATAAATGAAAATTTAAAAATTTTCTAAACAATAATAATCGTTTGTTATGTATGTACATCATGTAAAATAATTAAAATTATAAATGCTAACCCAAATAAGGAAGAGAATTAAAATTGGATTAAACCGAATCTTACGCACCCTATGCTACATAGATATGTAATTACTATAGAGACATAATCAAGAAATTAGACTCTGTGTCAACTGTCAAGTGACTCTGTGTGTAATTTTTTATAAATTGTGGGCGTGACCACTATTCGACTCTTCCCCACTAAATTTGCCTCAGGCCAAATTTTAAATAATCTCTAGATCTACATACAAAAAGGAGGCGTGGCAGGTATATGATTGCGCCCTCTAGTTGACTTTTATACTGAGTATGATTTTTTGTTAATTGTGGGCGCATCTGTTATACGACCATGCCCATTTTTGATACATCTATGGATAAGATATTTATACATATACATACATAAGGACATGCTGAATTTCACGTTAATTGTTTATGGCAGATAAATAGATTTTTGTCTATTATATATCCAATCATGGCTCAATTATTGTGGCTGATAGATAGATTTTGGTCAATGTGTGGCTTTTCACTGATTTTGTCCAATTAAGTGCATGCAAAAAATTGAAACGTCTGTTTAAAATTTCACCTTAATATCTCAAAATTTAAAAGCGTAAGCGTTTCATTAACATTCGAACATACGGACGGACAGGGCAAAATCAACTCAAATGTTGAACTCAAATAATAAATTTATACTTTGTAAGATCTATGATGCCACTTTGTTGTATGATGTACAAAACTATAACAAAGTAAATATACTGTCCGCTTCGTGTGAAAAGTATTATAGTTCACTTTTTCATTCGTCTTCTATGAAATTTATTATTTTCAAATTAAATTTTTTGTTTTTCTTTTTTTTGTTTTTTAGTGTGTCTGAGTGAATGTTTATTGTTGCTGTTAATACAATATAATAAATAAACCACTTCACTTTAAACACTTTTGCCCCAAATCCAAAATGATGATGGCCCAGTAACAAATGGCACAACATTAGCAGCCATATTGTTGGCATAACGAGGGTCGGTCTTCTCATATTAATGAGTGTTGCAAATATATTCATTCGTAATAAGGTATGGGTATGAACATTGCACTATATGCACCAGACAATCATATCTATAATCAGACATTCGCAAATACATACAAGCATACGTACGACTAACTGTAAGGTATATATCACTCGATGGTTTCTTGGTAAAAGACTGGACTTTAAATTGAGAATTTATTAATTCAAAAACATTCTTTAGTGATTAGTTAAGAGAGGATGTAATTGTGTAAATTGCAAGCTTACAGTTTTGGTATATATGGGGAGAACCAGATTGACCCAGATTTGATCTCCCCTTAGTCTATAGTCTTTTTTACTTGATGTTATTTCATTATTGTCGGTATAGCTGGTGGTTACACTGGGGGCGTATCTGTTTACATCACATCAATGTATTTGAATAAAATTTACTGTAAAAGATAGTGATGTGGGGCCTAATAATCAGTTTCACTTATTTTAAATAAAAAACTAAGAATGGACATACAGACAGATTCTAATTTTTGTTGTTTTTAAGTGTTAGCAACCAACACGTGATTACGCAACTTCAACATTATCATCATTAATGGCCGATTACAACCTATGTAAGTCTTTGGCCTGTTGTAAAAGAGAACGCCATTCGCTTTGGTCTTGGGCGCAAATTTTGCACTTTTGTACAGTGTTTGATGCCTTCCTCCAGAGTTTTGGTCTGCCTCTTTCGCGACATCCTTGCAGTTCTCTGTAGAGCAGGGTCCTACCTAGAATACTTTCGTGACCTAGCCATCGTACACGTTTCACAATTATACGAAGGACAATGTCAAAGTCGAAGTAAAGTTTCGTACAGCTCAAGATTCATTTCAATTTGGAACTCATCGCCAACTCTTATAGGGCCAAAGACCTTTCGGAAGATTTATTTCTCGAACACGCCTAAAAGAGCCTCATCACCCATTGTCTATTAAATTTTTTTGATCGCCCTCATTTATTAAAAGATTCACCGTTCCTGATAGAAACTTATGCCGTAGACCACTTCGCTGACGCATAATAAATTTTAAACTCTATGTATTATATATAATTATATATACCCATACATTTATATACATTTTATTATGTATTTACGATGAAATTAATTTCATTAAATATTTTATAAGAGCAGAAATTTTTCTTTCACAATGAAACTATTTGCAATAAATTATTTTAATCACAGTGGGACAATCTACGTATTACTATAAATATTTTATGTAGGTTTTGTTTTGTTTTCTATTACATCTAATCTACATGTTTGAATGCATATACTTATATATTTATAGTTATATGTATATAAATTGGACACGCATTAATGCAAAATTTAAATTTTTATTATTTTATAACACGATATTTTATTGTGTGTCCTAATGACTAAATGTTTTAAAATACATACTTGCACACTTATGATCTTACACATAGGTGAAAACTTTACACAATTAATAAAATGATGGGTATATTAAATTTGTCATTCTATTTGTAACACTCAGAAGGAGGTGTTAGAGACCTTACAAAGTATATAGATTCTTGGTCAAAATTAAAAACTGAATCGTTTTAAGTAAGTAAGATCATCATATCTTAAATAACTTCTTCATATACAAACAGTGGGCGTGGCAAGTATCTAATTATGACTTGTAACAATGTAAAGGATTCGCATTAACTTACACAACAGATTCAGTTCAAAATAAGGTTTTTTTTTGTAAATTGTGCGCTTTCGTCATACGACCACATCCATTTTTGGCAATTATCGATTATGGACGTGCTATTTGCCCTATTCAAATAGGAACCTATAATTAGATACTAAAAATATACTAAAAATATTGTATATAAATTTTTTTTTATACATTTTTAATATTTTGAATAACAAAAAATTCGTTGGATGCCGCGCCCCTTTCTATAAATATATAGTATATGAAAAAAGTTCAATCTTGATACACTTATTATTAGCCACGGCCATAATTAAGAAGAGAGTAGAGAAATGGATGAATGAGAATGCTAAGTCTACCCTCTATGAAAACAAGTTCCTACTTGTTAGGAATATGAATCGAGTTTAATACTGAGTATTCTTTTTTTTTTTTGTATATTGTGAGCGCGTCTTTTATACGACCATGCCCATTTGAGATAATTAATTGTACATATGTGTAAGAATTTTAACTTAATAGCTCAATTTTTGTTGTAGATAAATAGTGTTTACACTCCCTTGACAAATGACAAATTTAGCATCTTATGTAGAGGAGATAATTATAACGCCATGCCTAGGAAATTGTTCATAATCGGGATGACTTATACATGAACCCTCTGAACCGGTCGCTGTTTCATCCAAAAATAAAGTGAACAGATGTTGTACAATATATTTAAAATAACATAACAACGAATTTTATAGTGTTCACAATAATGAGGAGGATGCAAGTAGTTTTGTTTAATATTTACTGCACACCACACAAGAATGAATGTAAGCGCATCTATGACATTTTCATGGTGTTGAAATTGAAACAATGGACGAAGGCATGTAATAAAAATATATCCACCTACAACATGTTTGTGTCGCATAATTTGTTATATCGTATATATAACCTGTGTATGTGTTTATTTACTTTTTATATGTATGTATATAAAATGCACATAAACAGGCGATGACTATTGATAGAGGAGGGAGCAAGAGAGAGAGAGAGAGAGAAAGCAAATAATTTACATTCGTTTGTCGTATATCATTTTGATAGATATTTATCTGCATATTTTTACTTAAGTGGGTGTGCCAAAGTGTCCACACATACATACATACTCACATGTTTATTTACAAATTATATATTCTAATAATTTATTATGCCATGACAAATAAAGCAGCAATAGTAACAATACATTATACGACAGCAATGAATCATTTTATTTAAGCCAAATAGTCAAATTGTCAAAATAAAATTCTAACCGCAAATATAATAATGTCAACAACAACAATTCTATGCATACATATTAACAATAATTATATGATCCGTATACATACACATACGTATATCTATTTACTTACCGAATTGATGGTAGCCATGATGAATTATGATGTTGGTGGTGGTAGTGATACTTATGGTATTGGTAGTAATGGTGAAGGTGGTGGTGGTAGTGGTGGTGGTGGTGGTGGTGTAGTTGGTGGTGGTGGTAATAATGCTTTAATTAGTTGAAATTTTCTTTTCTTTTCTTTTGTTTTCAGTTCTCTTTAGAAAACCATACTTTTTTACTATTTAGCTACATATTTCATATTGGGATGATGGTGGCTGTTATGGCTGGTATGGTACTGCTTGTGGAGATAGAGAGATGGTTGATTTTGTTGGTTGTTTGGCTGATTGATATAACACAACAACAACAAGATATGCTTTTGTTTCGTTTTTTTTTTTTTAAATCAATAAAAATCTGCAAATTATAAAAAAATCGGAATTTAATTCGATTAAAAACAAAAAATTAAATTAATTAATTAATTAATATATTATTTACTAATACATAACATTAAATAGTTATAATTTAAAGCATTTAAAAGCATAAAATTCATAAATATGTTCAAACCATTCACACAAGATATATATAGCCCCCGTATATTAAGTTTTTCATTAAATTTTGCAACATGGAGACTCAGTCAATTTAGAGATGCCCATCTAGATGAATCCATTTCTGTCTGCTGTAGGCACTCTCGTGGCAGTAAATTTTGACATATTAAATTGAAATTTTATACAGACATTTATATTTCACGCAGATCTTTATATAAATTAGGTAAAATCAGTCAAGATCCACGCCCACAATCCATAAAAATCTGTTTATTTATCAGATTTTTTAACGATATATACATTCACTTATAACCATTTGATGTTGAAATTTGATGCATGTATTCATAAGCAAGGTATTCATAGATGTCCAAAAAAATGGGCATGGTTGTAAACGGAGACGTCCACAGTTCACAAAAAACTGTACTTGAATTACTAACTGATTCGTAAAACATATACTATTAGAGGGCGTAATAGACGGCGTGACTGCCACGCCCACTTTTTATGCTTCGATGTGGAGGGTATCTAAGATTTGGCCTAAGCCAAAATTTAATTTAGTTTTTTTTTTAGTTGAATTTAATATATTATATGAATTATATAACATTTACTAGTTTTAGATTAAAGAATACAGGAAAAAAGAACTTTTCTTATTTCAAATTTCAAACGGTGAATTATTTTATTTATATGTAATAAACATTCTTTACCAAAAATTAATCATAAAATTAAAATCAGCGACAATTTATATTTCCACTATGAGGTCAGTATCCAGAAATAAACGATCCCTGAGACCATACAAAATAATTATGATATAATCTTGATCAACATGAATTTATGTCTGTCGGTCCGAGGAACTAAATATAAATATTTTAGATATATCTTTAATACTTTATACATCTATCTAAAAAATGTAAGCGTGATAGATACCTTATAAGGCTGTTTAATAGTCGTTGTAATGCACATCTACTTTTACGTCAGATTCTGCACAAAACAATGTTTTCTGCAGATCTTAAGTGTAATTGATTAATATATTATGGGCGTGGTTTTTCACCCCATATTAACCAATTACTTTAAAGTTACCTACGTGCAGAAACTAGAAATCTATGTACAAAATTTCGCCTCAATATCTCTACGTTTTCAACCATACATATTCCAATATTCAGCCAAACACATGGACAAATGGGCGGACATAATTAGAACGATTCAAATTCTAATTTTGATCATTGTGGGGTCTCTGACGCCTTCTTGTTAAAGGGAACAACGCACCCTTTATCTTACGCGGAGCATATAAATCTCAATAATATTGTGTATTCCTATAGAAAAAAATTCTTTTACATAAAAGTTCATATGCATATTATAAATAGAGCAAAAAATACATACAACATACTGAAATTTCAATGTAATTTGGCGCAAAGGCACCCCTCAAACGATACCTATTAAAGATCTTATTTTGAATAATGATGATGGACGTACCGACTTTGACTTTCTTCAATTATAGCCTTTTTTCTCATCTTTCTCGCCATTATTATTCAACCAAAAGATATTCATTCATAAATATTTTCCGTACAATAAATAAATAGACACAATTAGATATATGTAGAAGAAATTATATAGTCACAGAGAAGTGCATTGCAGCGATATTTTCATTTTGAGTATACACACATATTGCACGCTTCAATTGATTCAATAGAAAGGAATATATATATTCACTTGTATATTGTACCATGTACGTATTTTAAGTGCTTCACTTTTTCTGCTTCTAAATATTTTAATTGATGTTTTTGTAGAACATCTTTCCAAATACAATAATTTTAGGAAAATGCTTGAAAGTTGCTCAGAAACATTTTTGACGAAATTAAATCTATTTAAAAACAAGTAAAAGAAAATTAGCTTAAACCAGTTCTTAAATGCCTCTACCTCCATTTACAATCAGTTCGCGTGACAAGTAACTTATGACGCCCTGTAATAGTAATGTGTTAAATTTTACACAAAAAAAGATTTTTTGTAAATCTGGAGTATCTGTTATCCAACCATGCCTATTTTTTGCACCTCAATAGAAAATCTCAACACAAATATGTGTACCAAATTTCAACTTTACAGCTCAATTTTTAAGGGTTTATTGTGGGCGTGGCTGTTAAGGAATTTCACCCAATTTAAATAGAAACCTAAGTATATGCATTTCAAAATTTACAACTGTAAGCATTCTAACAATTGTCATACGGACATACGGACATTCCTATGCAGACTCAGATTTTGATAATAATTGCTCGACTTAGATATGATACTCTCTCTTTGTAGATTCTCCGAGGCTTCTTTCTCAAAGTTGCAAACAAAATATCAAACTCAGTATAAGCTCATCACAAAAATAGCATAAAGAGGGTATAAAGAAAGATAAACTCACGCTGAAGACTGAAGACTCTTGGCTACTATTTCGTATATTATATATTATTACAAGTATTATAAGATGTTCATAAAAATGTTTTAAATAAAAATAGTCATAAATTGAATTTCAATTTATTGAAGGCAACTGTGAAGAATCTAGACGGTCGCTCAAATCAACCTTCTGTCATTTTCACAATTATTTAAATTTTTTATAGCAAGGTGGTATGTGATGATGGTTATAATGACTTTTATATTTATTTACCAGCAATTATTTATACCATATACTATGTGGGTAACTGCAGTTCATAAATCAATCATACATACACAAATTGGTTTTATATACATATACAAACCAAAAAAAAAAAAAATTGATTTATCGATGTTCAGGTGGGCCTGGAGTTGGCACTTGAAGCATTGCAAAACTGAAGGTAAAACCTTTTGCAGATATTTTTTAAATGTAACAAACCATTGGAGAGTTATGCCCATAATTAAACCCATAAAGAGCTTCACATATTTCAATAGTCATTGTAAGAGAGTGTTACACCAAATACGTTGCGCCCGCATTTTACATATAAATAAGGAGAGTATTGGCCTTGGCTTCTCTAATACAATATGCATATTAAGTTGGTCTCTGCAGTTGCAACATCTGAAAGTAGGCGCTATCAAAATCAGAGACGATCGATTCTTATTATCATCATTACTAGCCCATAACAACCTATTTAGGTGTTTGGTCTGCTGTAAGAGAAAAAGTCACGCGCTTCGGTCTTGTGCATGTCTTCTCCAGTTTAGTACACCAAGTGCTTGCAGGGTATCAAATATATGATCCCTCTTGCGCGACTTCCATCCGGTTTATCCATTCGTTCGTACGACCAACAAACCTAGCTATAGCAGGCACTGAACTTTTATGCAATGGACTATATCAAAGCCGACGTAAAAATCATACAGTTCATGATTCATTCTGATCCGCAATTCATCGCAAATGCATAGCGAATGCATACGGGACCAAAGACATTGGGGGGAGAACCTTTCTCTCGAATACACCTGGGTTGGGTTAGCGTTCATGCTTCAGAGCCACAGACAAACATAAGGGCGCTGAGAATTTTAAAGAGCTTTGTCGACCGAAAGAAGGCTTTGCTCTTATATTGCTTACTTAGCCAATAGAAATAATTCTCCATGCTGACAGTATTGGACTTATTTACTGCTGTATCTAGGTGGACCAATTATTTCTACTTGCAGGAAGTTGTATCGATCACAACATCCAACAAATTCGAAGCGTTTTGAATCCCTACATACCATTCACTTTATATTGTTCTCACTTTAAAATACTATTAATTATGGATGGATACGCTGAACAGGGGCCGAATTTAAAGGAAACGCCCACAATTTAGAAAAAGCCCTCCTTAGTGGTGAATTCAATGATTGAGGTTAAATTTTCCTTTGTTAACATCTATCTTCTTCACTATTAATTATTTATACCTATTTGCCTATCAGTTTTTAAGTTTACTTAATATTGCTTTCTTAATAATATAATGTATAATACATATACACATTGTACATCCACCCTTTAAACTATAAGACTCAAGTCTTGTTGTGTGGATGAATCTTTAAATAAATAAATAAAAATAAATAAAATAAAATAAATATAACCTATACTGCACGAAGTCTATTGTAGATATGTCACACCAACAATTTACGCATAAATGTAGGGGATATCTTATAATTGGACTTAGCCAATTAAAATTTTTTTTGAATGTTTTCTTTATCGCCTTGTTGGTGGTACAATATATGCTGTTGAGATACAAAATATGTTGTAGATCGCGACAACAATTTGTTTTAGATAAATAAAAAAAAAAAAAACCATCTAAACACACAAAAAAATGTCTGGCACGCTGCCCACCCAAACATATGAGGAAGATAACAATAACAAAGTGATAGCAGCAAATACATATAAATATAAAAACAAAAAAAATTTCCCTACATACTCCCTCCTATTAACAAGTGGGAAATTTTTTAGTCGATTTTATACGAATTTTATAATAATTATCTCTATTTCGATTGAATATAGCAAACAATCATTTGACAAGAATAAAAGACTATAAATGGAAAAGATTCTATAATTAATATTAAGGCGGGACAGGCGCAAAAATAGATAAATAAATAGATGGATCATTTATCTAAAAAGTCTAAAGTATGACTCAATAATAATAAGAATAATAATGTTGAGCATTTTACAAGCTTAAATTGCTCATTGGCCTGTCGAACCAACCTCGACTTTCATACTAATATACTTAACTGTGGATGGATTATTAATCTAACGCGACAAAAAGTAAGACTTAAACTCTTTAAAATGCCATGTGATTGAAAGTTATTGAACCAAACGTTACTTGAACAAAGCATACTTTCGTTAAGAAAAATAAATTCCAAGAACTTCATAAATTACGCTTTTCCTTCACTCTACTAATCATATTTAGTGTTTAATTTAAGAGTCTAAGTAAAAAGAAAAATTTCAAAATTTTAATTTTTCAATACATTATACATGAGATTACGTTTAAATGTAGAAATTTCTTTTTAAATCTACAAAATTTTAAATTTAATTTTTAAAAATTTTGCTCTGAAAATCCTAGAAATTCTTTTATGAAAAATTTTCTTCATCCCAAAATTCTTAACAAAAACTCATTAGTGGTGACCAATCAATGGATTTATTTGAATAACTCACCTAATAAACATGGAGGGTGTACCATATAATATATAAACATTTTAATAGCAAAAATATTAGCAATATACAAAAACAGCATGTTGCTCCATTTTTGCTTTTTTTTAAGATAAAAATATATGCATATGGGACACAATTATTACAGAGAAAGACAAACAGCAAATGTCTAAAGCATTCTCGAGAATTGATGTAAAAAAATGGAGCAAATGCAGCTTTTAAAAAAAAATAGTTATGTTTTAAAAAGGTAATATAATACGGTTGGTCAAACTCGACCATTTAATACTCAAGAACACTTAGTTGGACAGATGATGCCACAATTGATTTTTTTGGCATTGTCATATAAGAACAGCCCAATCGAGTTCAAATTTGGAAAATATATTAAGAATTGCGATTATTTGTCGCATAAAGACTTTCATTATAGGACCTCATTAGGGAGGAGTTATAAGTATGGTCCAGTTCGGTGCATTTTTACTACGCTACCTCTTTAAGTCCTCCTCTCAGTAGCTGAGTGAACCTAGGCTTTGTCTTTGTAAACCCTATAAACCTAAAACCGTATCTTTTAAAATCTTCAAATCCAGCTGAGGATAAAAGTGAAAGAGTTTTTCAGCTAGTATTTGAACTCAAGTATTGGTAACCCACCGACAGTTAAGAATAATACCATGAATGGTTGGTTTTACAAGGAAATGAGTATTCAAGCTTGTAAAACGCCATACATTATTATTATTATTATTACTTTTACATATTTTTGTACGAATTTTCATCAAAATATAAATAAATTTATATGGACAGACAGATGGACATGTTTTGCGGGTTGTGCTTAGGTCAACATTCCAATTTTTGCAATCGTAAAGTTTATAAATTTTATTTCTAGATTGAGGCAGACTTTGATGCTTATCAAGAATACATATGTGTACAAATTTTTTGTAGGGTTTCCGAGACTTCCTTTTAACAGTTGCCTGATTTTGTTCAAACCACAGACATTAAAACGGGAGATAATTAAACATTTGGGACCATGAGAGCTGAAACAAAGGCACATACATATTCGGACATCTAATCGACTCAGATTTAGATGCTGATCAAAATACTTTGTTCTTGTAGTTTCATATGAAATGATAGACTTGGGCTATCTTTCATGTTACAAAAATTATATAGTATTGCTGGAAGCAACAAAATAAAAGGAATTGTATTGGATTAAGATCAATTGGATATTGCGTTTTGATTAAAAGTTGTTCACTCTGAAAGTAAATTTTTCACTTTATATTATATTATAAAATTCTTCGAGTGTTGTTTTATCGAAAGTGACACTTTGCCAAACATAGGTAAGGCTGCTAATTTGATTTAGATTAAAATAAAGAGAATACTCCTTATGAAACTTTATATGCCATGATTGTGTTAGCTGAATACAATTATAGTTAATTTTAATAATTAAATATTGTACCTTCACATCTCTACGGTAGAACAAACTTAAAACTTTACTCTCTATTAAGAACAGCTGATCAGCTGCTGACCATGATATTGATCGTTCATCTGCTAACCGAACCACATTTTTAAATGAAGTTTTTTCAAAAAATTTCATCCTATATCGTGTTACTCGAAAGTTTTCAAATTTTATCTTCATCCTCGACATTATTCCATTTTGCATAAAATACTCTTTTGCACTAATCTGACCCGGCCTACTGTAGAGCAACTTTATTATATTTTATACATATATATGCATATGTGTGCGTGTTTATGTTTATACGTAATTTTTATTTTCTGTTTTTTTATTTCTACTGTCGAGATTTTTGGCAATTTTGAATTAAACTCTTAAAATTCTTTCATAAAAATAAAATTGAAAGCAACAAACTATATCATAAAATTCGCGCGACAACATAAGCGAAGGTTTTGTATTAGCCATAGACATGTACACATATATACGTACATAAATACAACTATTCGTACTATATACACATAGGACCCAAATATTTACTTACAAAAACATTTTTTGTAAACAGTAACAGTTTGGTGAGGTCGCCCATTCAACTACAAATATTGAAAGGTAATTAAAGCAAGTGTAAATGTTACAATCAGTTGTACCTGACCTTTTAATACTCCACATCACTTAATTCCCGAAAATATATTATATATACTATAGGGGATGGACAAAATAATATGAGCAATGCGACGCGTATGTATGCTTATCTGCCAAAACTTGTACGTTACATTTTTATTTTTGTTCTCCGACGGTTAAAACAAGTCATCGGTGAAATGTGTGATCTGTCAGACTTCGAAAGGGGGCAAACCGTTGATGCTCGCTTAGCGGAAGCGACTGTGATGAAAACAGCTGAATTATTTAACGTTTCACGAGAGACAATACCCACAGACATATGATAGCATACACAAAACATGATAAAATATCGACGCCGAAGAAACCGACGAACATTAAAAAGAATTGTGGCCAAACAACATAAAACTATCGCAGTAAGAGTGACCGCGCAACTCAACACTCACCTAAGTAAAACTAATTCGACAAAAATAGTACGACGGAAGGTCCACAAAGCTAGCATTAATGGAAGGGCTGCAATTGCGAAACGCTTTATGTTACATGTTCACATTAAAAAGAGTTTCTTTTAGAACCAAAACTTATGAAGTTTATACCAAATATCATTAAAATTTTTTAAAAAATGCAACCTGCACAAACTTATATAGACAGATGGACATGGTTGATGCAATTCAGATTTTGATTCTAAATCTATAAGCATAAATAAAGGTGGATGCATCATCTGAAGAAACTTAAAATACTCTTGGCTTCAAGTGGTGCAGGGCACAAAAAATGGACAAGTTGTTATATTTACGCTCCCATCATGGTATATTAAGTTTGGTATTCAGTTTGTTTTCAATATCCAGAAGAAGGTGTCAAAGATTTTACACAGAATTCTTAATCATCACTAAAATTTGAAACGATCTATAAATAACACGTCCGTATATCCACCTGTCGGTCAATCATTTAAATGCTCTTAAGCTTAAATTTTATGAAAATATTTCTTATTTTATAAATTTTGTTTGTTATAAATCCATCAAAGTATATATATTTTTGATTAGCATCAAAAACTAATTTAATATAGGCATGAATGTATGTATGTCCATCTGTTATTGGCACTCTCCCGGTCGTAAATTATAAGATATTGAGTTAAAATTTTGTACGGTTTCTCTGCACGCAGATATAATTAAATCCTTCATCATTTTGAAACGAGCGTGATCCTGTAATAGACAAGTGTCTAATTTAAAAAAAATTCTCATTTAGGGTAAAATTCGACTTGTGAGTTGACACATTGTCTAAACACCATTAGGGAGTGTAATCAGATACCTGCCACGTCCACAATTTCTACATAGATGTGAAGGGTATTTAAGGATTGGCTTAAGTCAAGTTTAGCTTTTTATTTTTTTGGAAAATAAATCTTTACATGTGCAAAAAGCGGTCCTTCTTCATATTTCGCAATGAAATGTGTTACAAATCAAGCGCAATTATTTATCTTAACGATATTCCATTTAATGAAATTTCACCAATAGTTTTACCCCCAAAATTGTACATTAAAAAAAGAAATGGAATGAAATTATCTCCAGTTCAACGCTGCCCTTTTCAGTTGACTGACACTACACCGCGCTCTCACACACGCAGATACACACACTTTATATAAATGGCCAAATCGACATGTGCACTCGTACTCTATTCATTGTGGCAAAAACATGTGCATTCTAATTTCATTTTATTACAATTTAATCAGAAAGCAAATATGTGTGTATGTATATGAACAACTATAGATATGTTTGTAATGTATAAATAAATTTTGTATTGTCGCCGTTTTATGCTTAAATGTTCTCTTGAAGCGTTACATACGCGCGCCTGCCCGTCGATAAAAATTACCAAACAATTTTACATACAAGTGCAGCACAAACGTATGAATTACAGAGACAAGTGTGTACATAGTACAGTACAACTTATATCCCCGTAAACAAAGTTGTTAGCAAATTCAAAATTGAATTTCACAGTTTCCAAATTTACTTTTTTTTTTGTGACGTTGGGCGTTCCACTTAATAAATTGTATTTGTACTTCTTCGTACGTATTTGCTGTTTCTTGTAAAATGCTTAATATTCATACGTGTTGTTATTGCTACAACAATAGTTTGAAATTTAGTACAGAAATTAGAAATACAACACAAAAAAATTACCATTTGTTTATATACATAAATATATTACATATTAGGTGGCGTAATTTGTCTATACGTCCGTACACTTGTGGCTAAGAGTATATACAGCAAATGGTACACTCAAATCGATTAATTCAGAATCAAAATTTGAATTGATATAATCACGTCCGTCTGTCCTGTATATCCATTTATATTTCGAAACAAGCTACAGGTCGCATGTTTTGAGACATTTCCATGAAATTTTGCACAAGGACATGTTTTGGCGCTAAAAGAATATTTATTTAATATGGACTGAATTGATCTATTTTAAGAAATTTTCTTCATATAAGAATCAATTATGAAGAACATTTTTATATGGCGAGTATTCGTATTTCTTAATATTTTTTGAAAAATTTTGATAAAATATAATTAATTGGCTTAATAATTAGCTATGATAAATTTGGACCCGAACGGGCCATTATTAGAACTCCTCCTCATATAAAGTGTCATTCTAATGAAAGTCTTTATATGGCGATAATTCGCATTTCTTATAATATCGTGACAAAATTTGATAAAATAGTTAATGGGTTTAATAAAATTGGCTATGTCAAATTTTAACCCAAACGGACTAGTTTTAGAGCACCTTCTCATATAACGCTCTTATTTTAAATAACAATTTATCTGATGAAAATTCGCATTTCTTAATATTTAATGATAAAATTTGGTAAAGAGTAGCTAAATATCTTAAAAGTTAGCTGTGACAATTTTGAACCCGATCGAATTATTTTTAGAACCCATTTCCCTATGAAGATAATATTATGAAGTGATGTAAATGATGTAAAATATTAAACGGTCAGAGTATATATTTGGATGTGTCTCTTTTTCAAAATATTTTGCCGAAAAAAGTTAAAACTCTACCAAGTAGAAACGTGAATTTTTCAATTAAAATAATATATTATTAGAGTGTTTATAACAGAATTTTATAACGTTATAAACATTTTATAAATAATCGTAAGAACCTTCGCGTTTGAAAAAAAAACTTTTTTTTCCTTGTTCATTTTAATAGCCAACTACATGCCTGAGGTAGGGTATTTAATGTTTGAAAGCAATGTCTATCACATTTTCACTCATTTATATAAACATTAGAATTATATGCAAATTTGATTAAATACAATTTAAATTTATTCACTATTTACAAATATACGAAATAGTGAATAAAAAAATACTTTGTAATTGTACATATATTCATATAATACACATACAATTAATGTGTATGTATTCCTTGATTGTGTCATAATTAGAATGAATCAAGGATTGCATTGCATTGCCATGCCCATGCATTACTCGTTTATAGTATGATGGCACTGTTGCTATGAGTGGAGAGTATTTAAGTGCACAACTGTACCCTTTTTGCAAAAAGTGTGTCTACATATATATACATATCATACAGTATAGAAAATGCTGGCATTTTAATATAATTAGGAACCTTAAAAATGTCAGTTAATTGTATCAATATCCTCCGCGACAATGTCATGATTGGCGAACGTATGTACTTACAAACGTACGACCTTGCGGATGTAAGAACTTACATACGTACGGACTTACATTTATCACTGTATGACTATGATCGATGCAGATTTTGGTTTTGATTACTTTAAAAAGTTTCTGATGCTAAGTTTTGCATGTTGCAAATGTTCTAGAAAACTTAGTATACCGTCCCGTCTGATGTGGAGGACGTAACAAAGAGCAAACATTGTTTTATAAATTTGATTTATATTTTGTGTATTTTATATGCTCTTCATATATATTTATATATAAAATAGTACAAATAATCATTCTACATGCACATAATAATAATGACGATGGGCTGGCCACTGGTTGTTCTTGTCCGTACACAGTCATTATTTTGATAGAAATTTTGTCAAATGAAAAGCATATGCGTGCACATAATTGGCATGAATATTTTATACTAAAACAAATACATTGCCTCGTCTATACTTATATTGGTAAGTGACAAATTCATATATGTATTAAAAATGTTGTGTTTAAATAAATAATGAATTCTTTTAAAATCCAAGGGGGGATAATGAAAGAATGAATGAAAGTATGTTGATGGCCCAATACTTGTTCATTTATGCAACTTGTTCCCAAATAAAAAAAAACGAATTTTTTTTTTATAAAATTATTACATTTGATTGTTTTATTTCAGTTTATGTAATGTATAAACAATATTATGCTTCAGTAAGTGGTTACAAAAAATTACTTAGGCGTATGAGTAATTTTTAATTTTTCAACTGATTTTATGAAGATTTCTCAATAGTGACATAACAATTTTGTATTTTAATACAAAATTACACCTGAATATTTTGCAAGATCTGTTAACGTTAAAACTACAGTCAAGATTAACATTTTTATTACGGTGAATTTCACTAAGGAACAACATTTGCAAATTAATAAAAATTACAGTAATCACAATTCTGAGTTTAAGAGTGTTTACTCCAATCAAAATCATTGGAGATCATTTTCATGATAAAGTTATCAAACAACAACAAATTCAGATATGTTTCAAGAGATTCCATTAAAACCACAAAAAGTGACCGTATTATATGAATTTTTTATTTTTTCGTTGGTTTATGCTTGTTGGCCATATACATCATATTAACGAGATCGAATTCTATAGTTAAACGTTACATATAAACATTTAACTGGAATCAATTCAAATACAAAATTGTTATGCTCTTATTGAAAAACTCTTCATAATCCTTTTCAAATACATATTTTTGTATTCATTATCATAAGATATTGAAATTGGGAAAAATTATTCGGACAACACGCCTACTGTGCAACAAAAACTGGAAAAAAAACAATTTTATAAAAAAAAGTCATATATATACTTCTTTTTCTACTGCTATACTGTGATTCTTAAATTAAAATTTTTGAGTTAATAGCTTGGAAAGATACCTAAGTACCTAAGGTAGTAAAATAATCCCAAAAACAACGCCAAGATAGATTTAAATATTTTTTACTGTTAAGGACACAATTCCTAATTCTTCTAAAAGTTGTTGTTATATGACAAGAATATTTTATAACGAAATTGTAAAAATAATAAAATTCCACATTTTTACAAGTTTTTAATAAATCTTATTAATTTTGAGAAGTTTCTGTTAACTATACATCGACTTACCTTGGATATTATGGATTCAAGTATTTAGATGCCAAAGGATGTAACTTAATGTTGGATTCTAACATATGTAATCGCATAAAGCGACATACTTTCATGACAATCGATTACATTGTAAACAGGACTACCCGCCTAACTTTTATAAAATGCACTGCTTTCACTTTTTGTGTTATTGTGCATGTGCATGTGACATTGAATCGTGGTGTGTTCTATAGTATTAAAGATGGTGAGGGTGTAATTAGGAGTTGTATACATATGTGAACTACACACATATATATTATCGTTAACCTAGAGTTTTTGGTTGTAACACAAAATTAAATGTGATCATGTCACATGAAATCTCCCAATTAAAGGTTACCGCACAATCTTGTGTATAGCTTTTCGCCTCAATTATGCACAAATAACAGTGCATGTACATATATAAGGAGAGAATGTTTTTACTGAATTACATCTTTTTTGGAATTCTTTTTTAAAGGGATCTCCTTCAAACCATTTCCAATTTCAGCATTGCTTGTTACTCCACCGTACACTGTTTGCTATATTTAACTACTATACACTGTTTAATATTATTTCTATAACCAACACATTAAGGCAGAAGAAGATAATAAGTTTTTCATTCTGTGTGCATCTATCAAAAGGAAGCTTCAAAGACTTTATAAAGGATTTATAGTGTGTGTATGTAAAGTATGTATATTTTTTATCGGCATTGAAAACAGAACTTATTATAAACACTTTTATTTCATTTAAATGTACATCAGTTAAGTCCCGCACCCTCTATTAACAAAAACCAATAATAAAATTTAATCTCTTAATAAAATTATTACTGGACTAACTCAAGGCTTTTAAATAATATATTTAAGTATCTAAAATATCAGAGTTGTTATAGAAATTCACTGCCTTTATTAAAAAAATCTAAATATACACGTATATACAGTAGCGCTCACTTGAATAAATAATAACTTTTTATGTAGGACATTTTTGCAATAATTTTTTTTCCTTCAAATTTATAAAAACATTAATGATGAAGTTTGATAAAACTAACTATTGAGCATAATACAAAATTATCCTTTTATAATTTCCATTATTTTTCTATTTTTGGCAAATTTTTTTAATATAACACTTTCAAAATTTAAATAATATAATTTTTAAGTATGATTTTTGAACTAATTTTTTCTCCTTCAAATTTATAAAAAAATTAATGATGCTGTTCGATAAAGCAATCTCCTAGTTAAAATACAAAATCATGATTTTATAATTCCTATTACTGTTTTCTTTTTGGCAAATTTTTTATAATCAAAGCAAAATGAATTTCTTATTCATAACTTTTAAGTGTGATTTTTGCAATAATTTTTTTTCTTCCTTCAAATTAAGAAAAAAGTTAATGATGCAATTTAATAAAACTAACTATTGGGTATAATACAAAATAGGTTTTTTTTAATTTATGTTATAAATCTAATTTTGGCGAGTTTTTTAATTTAACACCATCAAAAAATTTATAGTTTTCATATAGTGTTAAAGTAAAAATTTCGCATAAAATAGAAAAATTGCAAACATTATTAAAAAGATATTTTTTTATAACACACAGTAGATGATATTATCAAGCAATTTTAGAAGAAGTTGTTATCTAATCAAGTAAACACCATTGTAACCACTGTCCAAATACCATTTGGAGTATAAGAAATTATTTTAAATACAATATATAAACACATACATTCATATAAATTTATTTAAATCTAATTAATACACAAAACATAAATTACAGACTTATACTACTTATAATGAATGCTTGTAAGCATGCTTAGCAAATAAATGTAATTTATTCATATTAATTAAAATGGTGTTGATATGTAAATGCAAGCGAGTACTAATGTAGCAATTAAGCCGCACATTCATAGCACAACCACACACACATGAACATACAATTCTATGTTTCCCTTAATGTATGAATGTGTATACGTTTCTACATATATTATAGTGTTAGTTTAACTCAAAAAGCATTGGCGTAACCATTACCAAGTCTAGTAAAAAAAGGAAAAAAATCAAATGCATTGATTTAATATATTGTGTACAGAAAATAGGTGAAGGTCATTCATGTTACCATCAGTCAATAGCACTTTACATAGTTTTGCGTTGGTAATTTTTAATAATAAATTTTAAAAAAAACATAAGGTTATAACATCTTAACTCACACCCTAACTTTAAGGTGATACATACATAAACAACCAGCCAACTCATTATACCTTTGGGATGCCAAATAAGTTGATAAGTAAGTGAAAAAAATAACAAATGAAACAAGTACATTTGGTTTAGATTAAATTTTACACACCCTCCACAAACTATGGGCGTGGCAGGTACTTAAAAACGCCCTCTAATAGTGTTCGTATTACGTAACAACTTGCAAGTCGAGTTTTACGTTGAGTATAGTCTTGGGTAAATTGTAGGTGGGTCCGTTCAATCACGCCCATTTTTGACACATCGACGGATGAGATAAGTATAATTATTGGTCCCAAATTCCAACTTCATAGTTCAATTTTTGTGGCAAATTCATACATTTTTATCGATTGTGGGTGTGTTCCGATTTTGGTACAATTTAAATAGCAATCAGACACTAGAAATGTGTGGTCAAAATGTCATTTCGATATCTTAAAATTTACGACCGTGAGAGCGGATTTGAGTTCTTCGATTCAGATTTTATTACTGATCAACTTTATAGGGTCTGCAGCGGATTTTTCAATAAGAAACTTATCATACTCTTCATTTTATATGAAAAGTATAAAAGCTAAATTTGCTCAAGTCAAATTTTAAATGAAACAATTTAAGCATCCAAACCAATAAATTGATGTGTCAATCTTATAAAATATATAATATTAAAAGTTATGTAGAAATTTTTTTAAAAAAATTCAATCTTTTATCAATTTTTTGTTAAATTTTACTACCAAACCATCTTGATCCATAAATTTAATGTCCGTCTATACGTCCATATATATAAATAATGGATCCACAAATCGTAATTTATAGATACTTTTTTTAGTAAACATTTAAACATTTCGAATCACTTGTACATTCTACACTGTATACACATACTTACACATAGATAATCTATATGTATACACTAAATAATCCCTAAGTGTATTACCACCTTGCATTAGCAAAAACATAAACTCTACGAAATACAACAAAAATGAACTTAAGAAAACAACAGCATATACATATATATATGTGTGTGTGTATTTTTGTATGTATATGTTAAATATAGCCATAGATTCATAAGAAAGTTCGTACTCATGTGCTATAAAATGTCCTTCCAGTTGTAGTTATATGGTACATAGGATCTTAGACACATAAACAATATATATATTTATCCTATCCTCTACTATCCTATATCTAACGTAGATACATACATACAGTTATTCACATAAATTTTAATTCATATCTAATTAAATCTTCATTGCCTGTCATAAAATACTTGAAATCAAACAACAAATTAATGTTGTTGTGATATGTTGTTGTTGTTATTATTGATATATATAATATAATCACATTGTTTTTTATATATATACATTTTGTTTTGTTTCCTTGAATGCAACTACACTTTCTCTTTTTCTTACTCCATCACCCTGCGTGCAGCTCTCTGAGAAATAATTTACAAATTATATGAAAGAAGAAGAAAAAAACAGAGAAAAAGCAGTAGATTATGAAAGAGATATTTTATTATTGTAAAATTAATGATTTTAATATTTTAAAATCCTCATAAATACAATTAATCTTCTTCTCTAAGGCGAATAATCGAAATAACTAAAAAATAATAAATAAACTTTTTATTAAGATTCTCTAACATTCTTTATGTTTCTTAACATTTAGCTCTCTCTCATCTCTTTCGCTCTCTTTCTTTCTGTCTCTTGTGATGAAAATTTATGTTTAGAGATGCCATATGTTTTCTTTATTTATATGCTAGCAATTGTTACCACACAATTCTTGAATTAATTTAATCAATGTGCGCTTGTGACACACATGTTCCTACAGTTTATCTCTACCAAATATGATTTTTAAAATCAGATGTGAAAATATATGAAAATTTTTATAATCTGTAGTCGAATGCTGTTTTTTTTCTTTTGGACACATTGTACACATTATAACCATACCACCCATAAAATTTTTAGGTTTTTTTTTACTTTTTTCCAAACTAAACATAAATGAGTTATATATGTTGAGCGCATCATCTACACTAATGGTTCACTGAACAAACACAAACTGGCTATAATTTTATTTATTTTTAAAATACATTTTCGTTTTATTTACTTTATGATGGCTGGCGCATAAATATTTCCCCAAAATGTTTAACATTTTTATAACCTCCATATAGGATGCATAGTATATTAAGTTTGCTATTCCGTTTGTAATATGCAGAAGGAAGCATTAGAATGTCTAAGTAGATCTAGGCAAATATGTCCATGCGTCCGTGTAAGTCCTATTCTACAGACGCTCCCGTTCGTAAACTTTAAGATATTAATTTGAAATTTCTAGTTACTACGTAAAATCGATTAAGTGCCACGCCTACAATTAACGAAAATCCATACATAAATCACAAAAATTGTCCTATGATGTTGAAATTTTGTACAAGTCTTTATATTTACCATTAATCGATAGACCAAAAATGGGCCATGTCCGCAATTAAAAAGAAAAAAATTTTAGAATTCGACATAGAAGTTGTTATGTAGTATATACGAAGTTACATAATACAGTACCTGCCTCGCCCTTTTTTATTTGCTATGAAATTCCAAAAATAGGTCCAGGAGAGTGTCGTTACACTGTACATCGTGCCCACTGAAGAAAATATTCCAATAACCACAAACACGTGTTCCATTATTGTAAGTTTCGCACAAGCGTTTCTGAACTAAGTTTAGAACTAAGTAAAGAAGTGCAGAAGACCCCTAGGTTTTTGCGAAAAGCAATACTAGCTGTAGTAGTAGTATTTTAAGTATATTTGTACCCAGTTAATTAATATGCTAAACAACTAAAACTATATAACTGACTTTTCTTAAGCAATATTTTAATATTTTAAGATATTATATGACAAGGAGTTATAAAAATAATTCGAGTCGGTTTTTATACCCTTCACCACTTTAAGCAAATCAATTTAACCATGTCCATCCGTCTGTCCATATAAATTTTAATGCTACGGTTCTCAATTGTGGAGATATTTTAATGAAATTAAATACAGGAATATATTTTAGCTTAAAGTGAAAGTGATTAAACTGGACCAAATTGGACCAAATTGCTAGAGATGACTGAATGAAAGAATTTATGTTTAAGAAATCAAAGTGTGAAGATAAATGTTCTTGCATTAGTGAGTGATTCAGTAAGTGAAGTAAGTTCTGAATTGGTAAATATATTAAAAAGCACCAGCCAGGGATTTTTACTAAAGACCTCTAATGTATATACTACCTTAACTGGAGTACTGTACATAAAAATGTGTAGGGTATAATAATGTTATTATCTTCCATATCTTAAGTTTGTCTACTTTTCTAATGTATTAAATTATGTTACGATAAATATAGAGGAAGTAAACTATTTAAAGAATATTTGTGAGAGCACATATTTAATGAAGAGATCTGGCAACTATCATGTTTATATGATAACAGTAATAAATTTTTAATATTTCCCCAAAAAAAAAAAAAAAAAATGAAAGCACCAGAAACAAGTATTAAGAAAATCAATAATTTAAACTCACAACAAACTTTAATACCATCCACACACACGCATACATACACACATACCCATTTATAAAAACTTAAAAGACATTTCTAAGGAATTTATTTTGATAAGAATTTTACTGTTATGAGAGTTATTAAAGATGTAAAAGAATGCACCAATACATAATCAGCCGACAAAATAATAACTTAAACACAAACTGGCGAATAACTGTGCACACACTTATGCACTTGTATATATGCGCACGCACAGAATACACACAACACAAACGAGATGGATAGAAAACATCATATATATGATGATTGGGATGAGTGCATGTGGTTATAATAACGGTGTTTTTGTTGTAAAGGAATAGTCACATAAAAATCACCCTTACTCTAAATAATAACAAAGGTAACAATAACAATAATAATAATAATAACAACAACAGCAGTAAATAGAACAGTACAGCCATTGAAAACTTTAAAGTATCCATCGATAGAAGTATGTGTATATGTGTACAAACATCTATATGAACGTGTATACATGTTTATATGTATACCTGGACACATTTGCGTAAAGCTTTGCGTAAAGGATGCTTTAAAGTGTTATGAAGCAGATTATTGAATATGAAGCACATCACACACAGTCACAGACATACTAAATGGTATTTGTACATATATATATGTAAGCTTATAATGTACGTATATATATAAATAATTGTATAGATACAAATATTTGTGTATGTATACACATTTCAGATGGAAATACAATCGAAATTGTATAAAAAACTGTTTTTTTTTCTCTTTCTAATTATCTTCCTTTCTTTCTTTCATTCTATATATCCTTTACGTTATATTTTTTACAATTTTTGGAAGTTGTTATGTTTTGGTTTTTTTTTTTTTTTTGATATAATCTTTCTTTATATATTTAGTACCGTTATACACACCTTTTCAAACTATAACAACAACAACAATGTTAACATTAAATTGAATTGTCGCGATGAAGAGAAAAAAAAAATTAAAAAAATTATGAAAACTCAAAATTCAATGTAAAAGTATTAGGATTCACTTTTTTCTTCTATATATACAAGTGTTCATAATGTTTTTCTCCCACATTTCAGAAAATACTTTAATTGTGTTTCACTTTCTTTTTTTTTTACTTTTATGTTCGATTTGTTATTAGTTTATTTATAATTTTTGTTGTTGTTTGTTTGTTTGCTTTTTTGTAATAATTTTAATATATTTTTTTTTTCAATTTATTTCAAAGTAATTCTATACAGTTGTGGTGTTTTACTCCATCAAAAATCAATTTCTTTTACACTCATTTAAAAATCAGAAGGAAAGCAATACCACACACACATGCACATACACAGACTGAATAATCAAGCATCTCTCATTTGTTCTCCTTGTTATAGATAATTCACCACACATAGAAAAGATTGTATAAAAAACATTGACTTAACGTGGCCCATAGCAAAATGTACGAAATTATACTTAAGCAAGAGTAAAGAGAGATTTTGTATTTTTTTTTTTTTTTTATATTAGAAATTAACATTGAAAACTTTTTTTACATACTTTTCTTTTTTCGTTCTTTTATAAAATTAAATTCATCACACATCTAACGTTCGTTTTAATTCACACACAATTATTCTCCATTTCGTTTTTTAGAGATATATATTTTTTTTTCTATTTGTTTTCATTTCTTTTTTTATACTTTATAAGGCAGTTTCGTCCTTTTTTTTTAATTTATTTGAATTTTTTTTTTTCATTTCATAAATATTTTATTTGCTTTTATTTGATGAGTATTTAACAGAAAAACCAAAACAAAAAAATCAAAGACTTAGTTCTTCTCCTCCCGTTGTTGTGTAGAATAGAATAAATCTTATTTGTGATTATGTTTGCTGGTGGTGTTGTATATATATACACTTATATGCGTTTATCTCTATATACTCTATATATAAACGTATGTATATATATCGTTATTTATTTTTGTATTTTTTTCTAATTGTTGTAGTAGTTGTTGTTGCTGTTGTTGCTGTTGTATATGTAAAGTATAGAAAAAAATTAAAAACGCGCGGCGTTTATTGATGTATTTGAACGTTTAGCGTTTATAAGCGAACTGTTTCAGCCAAAAATTTCAATTGTTATGGTTACTGATGGATGGTACTGCTGCTGTTGATGCTGTTTCTATTCACCAGACACAGAGACGGAGTGTCGCTCTCTTAAATTCTTCGAACAGTATCTCAAGGTACCATCAAAGACCTCTAAATACAGAGACGGAATTTGAATGTATTTAGAAGTCTCTGGTACCATTTGTATGCCCATTTCGTATTCATGAATTTTGTGCATTTTATATCGTGTAAATTTATACCAGTAAAAATCGTAATGTTATATTAACTTGTGCTATCAATTATATAAAAAAGTCTCTTAAAAAACACTTAAGAAGGAAACATAGTATAGTCGGTTTCCTTTTCCAAAAATAAACTAAATATAAGCAAGCTTAAAACTAAATTGAACCACCCCGACTACTTTCGATCCCTTTTACAAAAACTAGATGAAATCGTAATCGAAGAGAAATTAGATATAATGGCAGAATTTTACAATATGAAAATCGATTTTGAAATTTCAAACTGTTATAATGAAATTAAAAAAACTATTCATATAACATTAAAATTATCTCCTAGTGCTAAAAAAATTCATTATTAATAAATAAATATGAATGTAATAATTTCTTTTATTATTTTAAAAAGAAGAAAATTGCCCGTTTTTTAACTGTAACAGCATTGCCACTTTTCCATATTTCAAATCAAATGATGCCAGAGTATCAAGTTCCAAAATAAATAAACAAAATAACCCTGTTTTAATAATACACAATTGCGATTTATAGAATATTTACCCTTAAATTTATATATAAAATTCAGCATCAATATCGATTTAAAGATAGTGAAAGAGATGATAAGAGACGACACATTATAATTTTAACCAGGAAGAAAATAAGAAAATATTCTATCGAGAAAAGTTGTGCGCAAAGAATTATAAAAAAAAAAAACTAGTTTATTTGCAATTTTCATATACTTTTAATATAGAAGATTTTGGTATTCCTTGTACAAAAGAAATATGTAAGTGATATGTGAAATAAAAAGTTTAGATTAAATGAATAAAGAGCTTTCCATACAGAAGAGTAATTACAAATAATAATAAATTGCTGTGTTGTGCCAATGTACCATATTTTTCTTTCTGTGAATTTATAATAAATTATAAAATTTTACATATATATAATTTTGCCAAAAAAAAAAAAAAAACTATAAAAACATATTCCGGTGGTATAGACAAAGGGAAATTGGATGAGTTTGCAGTGTCATAATATTTTGCCTTGAAATATCA
The DNA here is from genome assembly GCA_949710015.1 of Crataerina pallida. Taxonomy (NCBI): domain Eukaryota; kingdom Metazoa; phylum Arthropoda; class Insecta; order Diptera; family Hippoboscidae; genus Crataerina; species Crataerina pallida. Next base: position 26,852,445 of record OX453290.1, on the reverse strand, counting down.
GGACTCCAGTACAGCCTCTCTCTCTCTCTCGCTCTGCTTTCTTGTGTTGTTAACCCTGCTCTTTTTCTATTTACACTATAAATTTAAACATTTTCTGGGCTCACAATTGCAAAACAATAACACGTACAACCTCTCTTTGCTTACATTTATTAATAAATAATGTGTTGTTTTTTGCCAACACACAGAATATTACTCTTCTGACGTTCTTCTGACACCTCTATAAGATAAGATCAAATTGCCTGATGTCGGATTTAATAGTAATTTTCATATAATTTCAAGTTAATACTTAGCAATCAGCAGTGAAGCAGTACAAATAAAGTTTGTGCTAATATTTTATTTATAGTTAAAGAAACAATTAAGAAAGGGATTCAAATCTGTTTGTGAATATTAAAAAAGTCATTTCATATTCGTTGCTAGCTGTGTTTTAATGATATTACTCTTTAATAAATAATTCTCTTTATGTTTTATACATCATACATGTGTTTAATAATGGCAATATTCTAATTAATTAATCTTTTATACAGATACTCTTTTTTTAAACACTTCAAATAGGGAAATATTGAATAAAATATTCAGTATTTAATGTTTTGAGTCAAGTGGCGGTTCGTGGCAATATAAAATTGTTCCGTTTTCAAACTGTTACGCTTTATATCTTCAAATACAAGTAACGTTTAGTTTTCAAAAAGTCCAACATAATTAAAATATTGAATCTCAGTAAGAATATTAAATGTTTTTATTTATTTATATAAATAAGTGCATGTGGTTAACAAACACTTTTATAAAAACAAGAGACAATAAAGTCTGTGTACGTTGAATCATGCAAGAATACAAATTAATTAATCATTTCGAATTATATGATGTAGATGTGTAATGTGTATAAATAATTGAAAAAATTGTGCAACCAATAAACGCATAACAAAGTATTTTTTTTTTATAATCAAATATTACATAAATTGAATTATTTGAATGAAGAAAATCTTTATGAACACAAAAGATGTAAAAGCCTGTATATTTATGTTATAGGCGTATATAGAAATATTGATGCTTCTACTTTACACCGTTTCTGCTACTGAGTGTTCTTCATATTTTTGTACACAATGTCAACTCCACTGGTGCATAATGATTATAATTATTTATAATTATTTTGTATGTTTACAATATGCTTTCGAGACTTTCGAGATCTTGCAAAGTGTTCTTGCTATTGATCAGTTATGACTTTTAAAACAATTTATATGCGTGCGTACATCTTTCCGTAGTTAAGGAATCTCTGTAAACTGATTGATAACGAAAGTTTTTCAAAATCAGTTATACGGCATGCTAACAGTACATCCACAACTGAACAAATGACTTGAACCAAATTTAGTTTTTTTTATTCCTTTTTTTTAAACGTCAACATTCTAAATAAAACCTACAAAAACATTTCAATAATTTAATTATAATATATATATATATATATATAGAGTGTGTAAAAGAAGAACAAGACAGAGCGATTTTAATAATGGTGAAATGACATGTACTTATTCATAAAGGTTCCAATTCCAGTAATGGCATATAGAAGGGCAAGCCCTCCATACTATTCGAGCTTAATTGATTAGACTGACGGTCAAAACATAAAGCGTGACGTGGTGATGTCATTAATTGTCGAACATTATAACATAAATCATCAAAACTGGGACGTTCACTGGGTTCCAAAGTCCAACAGTTTAATAACATTTGATAAATATCATCAAACACGAAGGCGGGTTGTTGAGGGCGCATGCCAGTTTTAAGAGCGTCCAACAAATGCTGGCTATTAGTTAGTTGGGCGTACGGGGTAGCGCCCAATGTACAGCATTCCCAGGCCACTACCGCAAATGACCATATATCAGATTTTGACCAATAATTCTCATAGCGCAACACTTCAGGCGCCAGCCAACGTGTCAAATCAACTTTACGTTGGCCACTGGCATATGGTATGGGGCCAAATATCGATAATTTCAATTTGGTATCGGCTGTAACATAAATATTATACGAGCACAAACATTTGTGCATTATTTTGCATTTAGTGAAATATTCCATAGCACTGGCCACCTCGTAAATCCATTGTAATATCAATTGTTCGGATAATGAAGTGATGCGTCCAGTATTTGGATTTTTGCGACTTTCAATCAGACGATATTTTAATGTAACACTTTGTTGTTCGAATAAAACACAAAACGAATCACTACCAGCGGATACCCCATAGAAATCTAAAATATTTGAATGTTGTTCCAATTTGATGATATTGCGAAATTCTCTTAACAGTTTGGCTTGATCTGAGCTCGACAAATCGTTTACATTCAAATTATGTAATTGACAGTCTACCGTCTCTTTGTGGGCGGCATTGGTAAATGATAATTTGCCATTAAGCACTTTGCCATAATTACCCTCCGCTATCACATCATTCGCATTCGTTCGTATACTGTTGCGTGGCAATCTTTTACTGGATTCCAATGATTTGACCATTGTGTTCAGTTGCTCCTTAAAGCTATCGCTTGTAGGTATATCCTCCTCAACTAAATAACCGTTGTTTTCTTGTTCTATTATTGGTTGTTGCATAGTCATCTCATGTGAACTATGACTCCGTACGGTTCTTAATTGACTTGTCTTGTAACGTAAATACATATACGTGACCACCGAGATGATAAAACATAAACCGAAAATGCAACAGGACACGCTCAATGCAATCAATGATTGTGCTCCCGGTTTAAAAGTAGAATATTGAAAATTTTCCATTATTGATTCAATGCTGGAAATAATTGGCTCTTGGGGAATGTTGCGTGTGTATAAAGTGCGTGTAATACCATTCAGGGTACTGACCTGAAATGACAAGCATAGGAACAACATGTTATTGCATTTTATGTGACAGTTTATAAACTCACCACACCCAAACTGATGCGTATATTGGAGGTTGTATTATCCAATGGTGGATTAGTGTAGCGGCCATAACGTTTACCATCACCCACAATAAATGTACGCGTACGATTACTATTCAGCTGTATGTAATCCAATTCGGCTGCTATATAATAGGGCAGACCGTGCTCTTCAGCCTGTTGCCAATTATTGAGTAGATTTGGTTGGAACGGTTGCGATATGATGTCATCGACACGTTCCACTATTATCAACACTTTACTGACTGGTCCATTATCGTTGCGTATCGGTTGTATGTGAATTGTAATTGTTGTATTTGTTGTGTCCAAAACGATGGGTTGTGGTGGTGGCGGATGGGGTTCACCCACCAATGTACTGGCCACCACATTAGAGAGACCGCACTGTTGTTCCATTTTACATAATACACTCACACTAATATTATATTGGGTAGCCGGATACAGATCGGTTAATTCAATTTTCGTCTGATCATGCTGAACACTGAATTCGGGTGGTGAATATAAACTCAAAGATGAGTAGGTGCGTTCTATGTTGGCCTTAATTATATAATTTTTAACCTTCATTATTGGTAGTGGCGTTTCGGCACTGGCATACAAAGCTTTGTTAAGTTGCTTCGCCTCCCACATTAAACTTAAACTGTTTTCGGTGGCATTCACCAAACGTAGATTAACGGGTGACGCATCTAATGTCCATTTAGTTGTATAATAACTGAGCACCTCCACTCCACCGCAATACTCCAACTTATTAGCTCGGCAACGGTAAACACAAAATTTATTATCCAGCTTATCGCTCAAGATGATGTTGTTGGTGCAATAACACTTGTCAGCTGACATGATGGCATAACTCGTATGTTTGATTTCACAAAATTCTATACAAGTTTGCGGCATTTTTGCAAACATTTCCTCCGTTAACACGTCATGACGTTCTGTATAGCAGCCTAAATAATAATAGGGCTCCCCTTGACCGCCACAAAAATGACCAAAAACTGCCATAAGTAGCAAAAGTATGTTAGGGCGGTGGCCTATTTTTGCCTCTGAATGTTGCTGGGCCATCAAATACAACTGTAAAACATTCCACTAGATTTATAACTGATTTTATAAAAACTCTTTGTGTTTATGAAAACCTTGTACGTATCGCCTGTTTGCTGGATGATTGTGCTGTGAGCGTGCTTTACAGACCCCGAAAATCAATTCAACTGCATTAATTAACATTTGTTTAATTCTTTTTGTTGCTCTGTTGTATTTTCATTTTGTTTGTAATTTCCTTTTTTGTAGTTTTTAATTATGTTTAGATCGATTTTCGCATTATTCACTATCCACGTTTATTACGTTTGCCTTCTTCTTCTTCTTGCGCTTAATAAATTAAAATATCCAAACAAAGATGAGAATAGCTCAGTTTTGCTCAGTTTATGTTTTTTTCCTGCGCTTTAGAGTACAATCCATACAAGCAGGCGCACGCACACAAATGTGTTTCAATAGATAATTGTGACTAAGCCATATACCGTATAGATACATAAAAGAGCAGAGAAAGAAAGAGAGCTTCTCTTGAGTTGAGCTTAAAAAAGTTAGTGCGAGCATGTATAATAATAATAAGTGGCAAATGTCATTGTAGTGATACTATACTCCACTATACAGTATAAAAGTATGTTTGTTAAGTTAATTTAAGTGCCATACCCAGATCTTCATTTATAGCGATCGATTCAGTATCAATTTGTATATCAATTTAACCATGTCCGTTCTTCCATCCGTACACATTTTTTAATAAGTCTGGATGAAACTTGACTCAAAAACCCACCCATTCTATTGAAAATGATTGAAAATTGAACAATTTTTAAGATCTCTCCCTATATGAGGCCTTTATTTGCAATACATCTTGTATGAAGAAATTTCGCAACTCTTAATATTTATACCCTGGCGATTTGGAAAAGGATACATCACATTCCCTTAATTATACCGATCGGTTCAGAATTAAAGTCTGAAAAGATGTAACCATGTCCGCGTGTCCATTTAAATTTGTGCATAAGCTACAGTCCATAATTTGGGAAACTAACTGGTGTAGGATATTAAATTATTAATAATTACTACCACAATTTTGAGGCGGTGGTTGCAACTTTAAGAGCATTTATACCAATTTTCATCATAATCATCACGTGATCATTTGAAGTGTCGAAACTTCGTTTATTGTACTCTAACACAGTTTGAAGAAGAGCTTAAATTCCACTGAAAAATCATCTTTAGCGATTATGTTGATTTTTCTCTTAGTGGTTTAGTCAATAAGTAAAATATGCGTTATTGGACAACAATAAACCTACAGAGGCTTCAAGAGACTCCCAAAAGATTTCATGCTTGGACTATATTTTTCACTAAAGAAAATGTTTGCCTGGTTATGACCAATGGAGTTTACTACACATGCCTTGTTAAATGTAACCTGTGTACTATACCTGGAATAAATTTTAGCCCATTATCTCAATTATTTTATACTTTATTTAAAAACAAAATTGTTATGTCCTAATTGGAAATCCCTTTACAATATATTCATTTAGTTGAGATCAGATAACAAATTAGCTTTTTTTTAATAAAAAATAGTTTTGTTGAACAATTCGATCATTGAGAGTGAATTCAATTCATAAACCCTCATGGTACGTATAAAATTGGAAGGATATCTAAAATTTATCTTAAACCAAATTCAAGTTTTATTCACTCTTTACTCTTTACAACTAGGAAACTGCTGTGAATGGAGAACATGGAAATGGATCAAATAATTTTCTACTAACACATAAACAAGACAATAAACCAGCAAATGTTGAAATACGTATCCCTGAGAGTTATAGTTCGCGTCTCTTTCCATTCTTTGGTTTGGCTTGAAAAATGCTCTCTTTTATTCTTACACGTACTGTGTGTTAACAATTTGTTGTATTTTTTTCAATTAAAGTATACGTTCTTGAATCGAAAGGTATCCAAACAGTTGTGGTTTATTACAGCAATTGGTGTTGTTGTGAACCTACTCGCTCCATAACAACCAAATCATCTGAAAGATTATAGAAAAACAGTGAGAGTGTAGTTATCGTTTTACACGTTCCTTTGGTTTTTTGTTGTTGTTTTTTTTTTTGTGCTTTTAATTCAAAAATGAACTTTGTGTAAACGTGGACTTTTATTGACACACCTATTTATTTAAATTTTTTTCTTTAAAATTTTAATGTGATTCAATCGATGTAATAAAACATTAGACCAAAAAGATTTCCATACCACGATATACTGATGTATATATAAAAAAAAGTAAATTTATGTAATATTGATAAAAATAACAACAATAACAAACACATATCGATGGAAATTGCGTAACGCGTATATATGTACTGCAACTCTTACAAGCATCACATACCATCTGTGCATTGAAAAAAAAAACAACAAAATTATTAAAATTGATTTTGTTACCAAATGAATATAAAATCTCTGCAAAATTTTATGAATTTTCAAACAAAGGAATGATGATGATGTTGGTGATGGCTGTGGGACTTTAAGTTTTGCATACACAACATTTCTGGTTTTCGTTTATAAGAAAAATGTTGATTGGGGTTTACTAATATAACTGAATAAAGTGTGTGCTTTCTCGCTCACTCTTACGCACGATAGTGATCAAATGTAATGTAACTGCAATGTTTAATGATCGTGTATAACATTTGTGCAGCACGCATATACATAACATTTTCATTATTCATTAATCAGTTAATCGGCTCTGAAGCAGTATCGCAATATAAATAATTTACTAAAGGTGCTTACAATGCGATTATTATGTGTATATAATGTGTGTGACAAAAAACAAAAAATAATGATCTCATAGAAAAACAAAACAACAACAACAAATAATCATTAATCAGTAATCATTAATATTTATATATAATTTGTAATGTCAAAAATTGTGTATAATGGCGACGTCATCAAAATCGCTGGTATATAGAATACTTGAATAAAAACATTCTAATTGCATATGAATTTATACCCACCATCATATATCATATATGGGGGTATAAATTCCTTTGTCAAAACGCTTACAACGCCCTAAAGAAGGCGTGGCAGATCCCACAAAGTACATATATTCTGAATCAGCATTAAATATTGAGTTGATGTAGACATGTCCGTCTGTCCGTGAGTCTTAAAAATTAATCTATCGATTCCAAACTTGCCAGCAGTGTTGATATTTATAAAGAAAAAAAATTGAAAAATGAACAAAAAATAGAAAAAAATTATTTCTGTCCCTCTATATAGCGGAAGTGACAATTTGAATTAAAAATGGGAGAAATTAATATTCACTCGGTGTGACTTGAAACCGGTTCAGGTTTTCAGTACCCCTTCAGTCATATAGTCCAACAGAAATGAATTTTCTATAAATGAGATAAAAACACACACCAAATATATGACAAAAGTATTGATAGTTTTCATATGTTGGTTAGTATTGAAATTAAGTAAAATCTGTCAAGCGGCCTTTAATTCAACAAAAGCTGCAAAAGTAGCAATTTTTTTTTTTTGTAAAAATCGATAGTAGGTATTTGAGCTTTGGCCTCAGTCAAATCGATTTTTATACCATAATCATAAGGTACTAAGTTTGTCTTCTCAGAAGGAAGCCTCATTTTTTAGCATTGGAAACTTAGTCGATCTAGACACATTGTTGTCGTAAATTGAAATTAAATTTTTTAGACACTTCTAGTGTCTGAATACAGATCGCTATTTAAATTGGACAAAATCGATCAAATGCCACGCCTACAATCCATAAAAATCTAATTATCTACCACAAAAATTTTGCCATGACGTTAAAATTTGGTATATAAATTAATTCATCTATGTGCCAAAAGTGGGCATGGTCGGATAATAAATTAGAAAAAACCATGCCCAGTTATAAACATGAACTTACAAACTGATACGTAATCCATACACTATTAGAGGGCGTAATCATGTACCTGTCACGCCCTGCATTTATATATAGATGCGAAGGCCATTTAAAATTTGGAGTTGGCTTACTTTAGTTTTCTTACTTGTTTTTATTTAATCTATTATTTAATATAACATTTTATTAAATAATACAAAAAGAAAATCTGTTCATGTATGAAAGATAATAATATTATATGTACTTCCATGTGTGTTTTGTAAACATTTTCTTAAGACAGTGATAAGGCCCGATAAGAATACTGCTATAAAACGTTAATTGGGCGCTTGAGTTAAATTTGTTTCTGTTGTTTTGTACCTATAGCTTATGACACGGTGAGGTATACTAAATTCGTCACGACTACTTAAAACAAGACATTAGGATGAAGACAAATATAAATAAAGTCCGAATTTTGTATACACATGCATTTCAGTTACATTTGGGTAAATTGGAAATTGGTCTAGAGGCACGCCCACAATTGCCACAAAGACCACAACAATAAAAAGATTTAAACAATATAAATTTCCAAAACGAATATGTATAATATGCTTAACAAGGACAGTTTTTTTTTATAACAGACACGCCCCTATTTTATGAAAATATCTCTTTGGTGCAGAGTTAAAGTGAAATTGCTTTAAAAATTATAAAATAATGGTGTAATAGCATATACACCATTCCCACAATTTAGCTATAAATATAAAGGTTATCCAAGATTTGGTTTTAGCCAAAGTTTTTTATTTGTGATATTTATATATTTTGCACCTAGGCGAGAAAAGAGTCATATTTTATATGACTATAGAATATAAGATGTGACTCTTTTCTTGCTTGTATGTACAGAGCTTTAAGTTAAAGTGAAATAATTACTTTAAAAGACGTAATAGCATATATACTACGCCCACAATTTAGCTATTTAATTTAAAAATGAAGAGTATCCAAGATTTGGTCTAAGCCAAGATTTTTTTTTGGGATATTTATAAATATCACATATAGGCAAGAAAAGAGTCTTATCTTATAAGAGTATTTCACATAAGATGTGCCTCTTTTTTGCCTGTATGTCATATATATGTTAATTAATCTCATATAATAAATGTGTTTATGAAAAACAGTTTGAAATACAAAACTTGTGCCTGATTGAATCATATACGATTCAATCAATACAAATCGCATTTTTTAATTAAAACTACAACAGTACAGAACGAAATTAAGTGAATAATTCATTTTCAGATTTCTTTGTGAATGAAAATATTACCAACACTTAGTTTAAAAAATTTATTTGAAATAATAAAAGAATTAGAAGAGAGGGCAACAATATGCCGGGTGAGGCCGTTCAAGTAATCTCTACCTCAGCAGAACACACGTTTGTGCTAAACGAAGATCAACTGAGTGAGGTATTGATGCGAGAGGAAGTTAAGGACCGTTATGTTTGCATTATATCAGTAGCTGGAGCGTTTCGTAAAGGGAAAAGTTTCCTATTGGACTTTTTTCTACGTTACATGTACTCAAAGGTAACACACAATGATTTACAGACACAATCTGAATAAATGAATAATTTAATGAAATATTGAAAAATGATTGTTGTAGTATGTGCGTCATGATACAACCGATTGGTTAGGCGATGAAACCGCTCCACTGACAGGATTTTCATGGCGTGGCGGCTCAGAACGGGATACCACGGGTATTTTAATGTGGTCCGATATATTCTGTTATGATTACTCCAACGGAGATAAGGTGGCTATCATACTGTTGGACACCCAAGGCGCCTTTGACAGTCAGAGTACCGTACGCGATTGTGCTACGGTGTTTGCTCTCAGTACAATGTTGTCGTCGGTGCAAATTTTCAATTTATCACAAAACATACAGGAGGACGATCTACAGCATTTGCAATTATTTACCGAGTACGGCCGTTTGGCTCTGGCCGATACGGGCAAGAAACCATTTCAACGTTTACAATTTTTGGTGCGCGACTGGAGTTTCCCCTATGAGGCCGAATATGGAGCTGTTGGCGGTGAACAGATATTAAAGAGGCGTCTGGAAATATCCGATAAACAACATCCCGAATTGCAATCGTTAAGGCGGCACATTTCTTCATGCTTCCAAGAGGTGGCCTGCTTTCTGATGCCCCATCCAGGTCTCAACGTGGCCACAAATCCCAGTTTTGATGGGCGTCTCAAGGATATAACGCCAGAATTTAAACAAAGCTTAAGAGCTCTAGTGCCGATGCTGTTGTCCCCCGACAATCTGGTGTATAAGGAAATTAGTGGACAAAAAATTCGTGCCCGAGATCTGATACAATATTTTCAGTCATACATGACCATTTATAAGGGTAATGAATTGCCCGAACCGAAAAGTATGTTGGTGGTAAGTATGAAATTGTGTTTGTTTGGAACATGGTTAACACTAACACCAACACTCCCCTTTATAGGCGACAGCTGAAGCTAATCATTTAACAGCTGTGGCCCATGCTAAAGAATTGTACAATCAACAAATGGAAGATGTTTGCGGCGGCTCTAGACCCTACTTAAGTACTGCTCACCTGGAAGCTGAACATTTACGCGTCAAAGACAAAGCCATCTTTCAGGTATGAATAATAAACTAATGGAGAAATGAGTTCGCTATGGAAATGGCTTCAATTTTGTTTCATAAATAGTTTCTTGCCAAACGGAAAATGGGTGGTGAGGAGTTTACGGAGAAATTTCGCCAACAACTTGATGGTGATATTGAAGAGATTTTCACAAATTATAAGGCGCACAATGAAAGTAAAAATATCTTCAAAGCTGCTCGGACGCCCGCCGTATACTTTGCATTGGCCGTCATTTTTTATATATTAAGTGGCCTCTTTGGCCTGTTGGGCATGTACACCTTTGCGAACTTTTCCAACTTAGTTATGGGCGTGGCATTACTCACCTTAGCTCTATGGGCTTACATAAGGTATACTGGAAATATATACTCGTATTCATGACATGTAAGAAATGTTTTCTATCTTGTACACATAAACAGATACAGTGGCGAGTTATCCGATTTCGGGGTAAAACTTGACGAGTTTGCGACCTTCTTATGGGATAACGTAAGTTTTGAGAGAAGTTTGCCAAAAAAAAAAAAAAACTAAACTGTAGAAAATTTATTTCTTACTCATTATTTATAAGAAAATATGAAAAATTAATATTTGGTCGCTGGCAGGGTCCAGGTCCGAAAACCTTCACTTCAGTTATATAGACCAGCAGAAATAAATTTTCTACAAATCAAAAATGAAAGGAAAATTTTTTTTAATTGTATTTTTTTTTTTTTATTTATCCTAAAAAAATAGTTCATGAAGCCTGTTTATCAAGGTTGCATGGAGAAGGGCATACATCATGTGGCGACACATGCTGCTGAACATGCAATCGGTGGACGTACTCCATCCTCCACTTCGCTAAATGGCAAACTGAAAAGTTCATGAGAATACGCCAAAACACAAACGCCAACACAACAATTACAACCAACACATTCAAAGAATGACAACAAAAAGCAAACGCAACAAAAACCACAATTACAAACGCAACCACCAATACAAACACAAAACCAACAAGCAAAAGTAACAGTAAATATTAATCATAACAACAATAATAATAATAGCACCAACAAAAGCAATAACAAAACCGAACAAAAAACAAAAACATCAACGGCCACAAATAAAAATTATATGAAAAAGTTGCAAGCAAAGCAAAAACAACAGCAACAAGAGAATGCAATAACGGCTACAGCATCGTCATCATCATCAGTAACAACAGCCATAGCAACAGCAGATGCTACAACAACTGCCGATGTAGAACGATACGGTACTATATGGAGTAAATTTTCAGCTGCCTGTGATCAGAGCAAGAAAATTAAATTGATTCTACAGCAACAGCGAGTAATGGAACAACAATTGGGCACGGCACTTGCATTGGCAACTGCAGCAAGTACAACTATTCAAGGTAGCAATACAAGTGGCAGCAATATTGTATCAACTCGTAAAAAAAGAAGACCCAAGAAGAATCACTAAATCCATACAAAAATATCATGCGTTCTTATATGGTAATACACACATATACACACACACACGCGCTAGCACTCACTCGTATTGTTTGGTGTCCAAATGGAGTAAATATTTTTTTTTTTTAGTTTCTATTCCCCTCCAACAATATCTCGTTCAATCGTAGCGTTGCGGTACAACACGGTCTTTACCCTCATCTCTCTCAAAGAAAAAAAAAAAAAAAAAAAATTAAATAATTATATTATATAGCTTACATATATTTTTTACAAACAAATACAAACCACAATAAAATTGTATACAATCGTATACACTTTAAATGTATTTGTACTCACAACCTCAGTCAAACGCAGTTGCAAAAAACAAGCAAGTGAAAATGTTATAGTCGGTCAAGCCCGACCATTTAATACCCTACATCATTTAGATCCTTAAATTATGCTACAATTTGTTGAGATGTATCAGTAAACTCGTTGCCATTGCCAAGCGATCCGATTGGGTTCAAATTTGTTACAGTCAATTATTTAATTAATTACTTATTATTCATGGAATTTTATTAAAAAATATGAAGAATTTCTATTTTTTGCCATACAAAAATTTTTTTTATAATAAAACCTTATATGGGTGGAGGTGTTAAAAATGATGCAATTGGGTCCAATTTTCAAGAGAGCTCCTCTTTGGGCCAGTACATATCCTTGAACCAAATTTCATTGAATTATATGAGAAAATGTTACATGTATCTTAAGCACAAATTTACAGGGACACACAGGACAGACGGACAGTATTAAATCAATTCTTATTTTGATTATGTCTTGATCGATATAAGTGAAGGTGGGTGTGCCATTTGCCTTTGATGGTTTAATCGAATCGCGTGAATGTGTGAGAAGCTCAATCGGTATACTTATATTTTCCGGAATTTTTTTACAAATTACACTTTTTTTCATGGGTATATGGGAAGAAATTTCATTACAACAATTATTCCGAATGGATATTAAATTATAATTAACAAGCACTTGTCTTCTTTTATACCTGATGGTTATGTATACGATACGGGGTACATACCAAGAATTGTCTCGTTCTAATCGATATTTATTAACAAGTAAATATAAAATAATAATAATAAAAGTAAAATAATTATTACAAATAAATAAAAAATATACAAAAAAAAAAGCGTCAAAGCGTTTTTGTCCAAATTCTACATTTTCTTTACATGCAACCAATTACACGCAACCAGATAAAGAAAAAAGGAAAAAACTTTGACGTTAATTATTGTAATTAATTTAAAAAAAACGACAAATTTTCGAATTAAAGATGCTGAGCAAAGTTTACAAACACAGTTTCTTTACCTTTACTTTCATGAGTTGTTCTTATTGTTGTTTCCTTTTATATAAAAACACGTATGCATAGCATACAAGTCTTCGTGAAGTTTTCTTTTTCACTTCTTTTGTATATTTGTATTTTGCTTTATTTTATGTATTTTATCAAATTTTTTAAAATATTTTTTATTTTGTTTTTGTTTTTTAAGGCTAAGGTTTCTAATCTTAATCGTAATTTTAAATTTTTAGGCATTAATACTGTAAAAAAATAAAAATTTATATGAATAGAAAACGGATGCTGTAGCATCATCTATATTAACGTTTGCCTATTGTTTATGTTTAATTGAAATATTTAAATTTTGAAATAAATAAATATTTAGAAGGATAAATGCATCTATTGGATAAATGTGATTTTATCAATTTAGGGATGATGGGCATGGTTTTAAATAATATACAAAGAAGTGGAAGAGGATTGTTGTAGATGATGAGTACTCATATATAATTTTAACCTCCACCTGAGAGGAATACTAGGTTTATCTTTCCAGGAGGAAACTTTAAGAACCCCACGAAAATTATATACAGGGGATAATAATAATGGACAAAATAATATGAACACCAAAGCAATATTGTAGTACATCTTGAATGTTGGCGACGCGTGTGTATTGCACAGTTTATGTGCCAAGACTTTTAGGTTATATTTCATACGTTTTGTTCTGCGACGGTTAAAACAAGCGATCGGTGAAATGTGTGATCTCTCAGACTTCGAAAGGGGGCAAGTCATTGCTCGGTTAGTAGACGCGACTGTGACAACTGAAAAAGCTGAATTGTTTAACGACAGTACCCCCGGTAATGACATTAAGTTTTGTGTTTTACGTCTATACCCGTCGTGGAGACTCTATTAGACGTTTGTAGGGAATTAAGGGTCCCTGCGACCCCTCCCCGAAGGAGCTCCCAACTTTAGAACTCACCCCTTGGTGACAGGGTTTTTTTGCCATGCACTACCAGCGATTTTACAGCCCCCGCGAAGCTCCCACAAGGTACGTACTGGCAAGAACCTTAGTTCTTGGGGCTCCAGTACCCCGCGGTACCAAACTTAGTCTTTGGTCGGACTGTCGATCACTTAATCTCCCAACTTCGGACAGCCTATTGCCCATGGGTTGGTATCCCATTGATGTTATGTTTGCTAAAAGGTAGTTATTGATCCCTGGAATTATCCAGGGGATCTTATATAAATTGCTTTTTGCATATTGTTTTGGCCCCGTGATCCTTGGACGAAGCATCTATGCCGGTACTCCGTTTCAGGGCGGGGCCATGCCCCGGTAATGACAGCATTTACAAAATATGCGCGAAAAAGAATAGTGGGCGAAGTTCAAAGTTTACTGGCAGAGACTGACGAACATTAAAAATAACTGTGGCCAGACAGCAAAACAATTCAGACACCCTACGAATCTATTCAGCGAAGAATTGCAACTGTTCTAAAAGCAAATGGTGGCCCAACACCTTATTATTAAATAAATATTGTAAATATATCAGGTGTTCATATTATTTTGCCCATGCCCTATATATTGATCATCATCAAAATCTGTGTCTGTGTGTCCGGTTATTGTTGAAGAGTATGAAAATTTGGTGGTTGCGTAAACCTTTATGGTAAGGAGTGACCTTTTTTATTTAATAAAAGCCTTTATCATACTTGACGTATTTAAAACATACTTTATTTTATTGTATATATTCGTACAATTCTATTCCATGAAATTTGGTTATACATTATTTCTCCTTGTGCTGTTGTTTGCTGCAACAAGATTTCCCTTCATTTGGCATTTCATGACAATTGCACTTGTCACCCTTCGAACATTTACATTGTTCGCTGCATTTTTCTGCAGTACATTTGCAATCTGCATGGAGGGGGTGTGAATAAATAATTTTAAATAATAATTTGAGAAATTTGCCTAAATTTAATAGATTTTAGATTTCAATCAATACCTTTTTCGCAACCTTTGCAAGGCATTGTCGTTGATGATATCTACACTAAAATGCTATTAAAAGGAGTAAGTCATTCACATTTGAGATATGTGTAATGTGCGCATGTTGGAGGAATACTATGGAAAGGAATTTAAAGCCACAGGTGCCACAAGCAAAACTGTTCGGGGGTGAACAGTTTGGTTTATTTAAGCTGTGACATGTGCGTGAAATGGATTTTTGAAGAACTAGTGTAAACATTTTGTCTAATTGGACTTCTTTTAAGTCTTCCATTAATTTGTCTAATAATGTTTACCGAACCGAATACAATCTACATTATTTTCGATATTAAAAAAAAAAGAGTAAAAAAAATAAATTTTGCTCAAGACAAAAGCGTTAAGACAAGGCGTGACACGTATCTGAATACGCTCTTTAATAATAGATGTAATTTGTCTCAACTTTCACGTTGAATTCTTTTTTATAAATTGTGGGCATTATCTGTTATTCTATGGCGCCCATTTTTGGCACATTGATGGAAGAACTAAATATATAACTTTGTATACCGAATTTCCACAACGTTGCTCAATTTTTGTAACTAATAGTTGTACTTTTGTCGATTATAGGCGTGGCATTTTGCCGATTTTACTTAATCTGCATACTAAAGCCAGAAACATAAACTCAGCTGTATATAACAATATTTACAATCGTATGGAAAGATATTCTAAATATGAGTCGATCGAATTTAAATTTGATCCAGCGGAATATTAAACCAACTAATTATTCTTTAGCCATTTTTGTGAAAATATATTAAGAATTGCGATTTTTTGCCATATAAAGACTTTCATTATAATAGGACTTGATATGGGGAAGCGTTCTCAAATTAGTCCAATTTGGTCCATTATCTATAGGGTTACCCTCTGTGGCCAATATATATATTCTTGTACCGAATTTCAAAGAAATATCTCAAAAGCTTATGAACAAATTCACATGAACACATAGGACTGACAGACATGTTTAAATTTATTCAAATTTTCATTATGAATCGTTTGGTATAAGAGTCATGGCATTTGCTCTGTAGGAGTTATAAACATAAACATAATGTACCCTTTTGGGTATAAAAAATGTTTCAACATTATAGCAGAGTCCGAGTACATTATTTGAAAAAAGATGCTTTTCAAAGGAAGCTACATTAGAATGCCATCAATTAGATAAATAAATTAATAAAAATGTACTTTTATACGTTAAAAATTATTAGATTTATTTAATTTGTATATAAGTGTTGTTGTATTTAATCTTATTTAGCAAGTATGTGAAGAGATTTGCGTATCATATCAATATCAAGATTGCAAGTTACTTTATATATATTTATAGTATATGTTCATATGTATGTGAATGTAGTGTATTAATCAATTTAATACATACATCATAATATTGTTTTCGCATCTATTTAATATTAATTAAAAATGATCAAATATCTATTAATGGGCGTGCAAGCGTACAAGCTTGTCTATATATGAGACAAGATTGTTTACATATATATTAATATATATACATATATAAATCCGTTACTTGATGTTTACTTTTTGTTGGACATGTCATTTTGTAATTAATTTTTCTTATACAACGACAGAATTGTGTCTGTTAAGTGATGACGTTTGCTTTTAAAATATTTAAATTTACGATATACATACATACATACATGGGTAATTCCAGAGACTCGGTTAATGGATTTGTCAATAGTTTATATAAATATATATACATATATCGGTATATATATAAATCTATTTAAAGAATCTCTAAAATCAAAGATTTTGAAAGAAATTAAAACGAATTCGTTCAAGAGGAATACAATCAATAGCTTTTTTATAATATAATTGAAATTTTAATTTAAGAAAAGTATGTACATACACATTTGCATATATATGCGTGTGTGTGTGTGTGTGTGTGTGTTTGTGAGGGGAAGGGGTGTATTAAAGTTGCTCAAAAAATAATGAATATAAAATTCATCCGATGGGCAGTTTGTCTCTTACTTTGAATTTTGAATATTTCCATTCAATATTGACAATTGAGAAACAACTTTGCTCTCTTTTATATTTATATAATTTTGATATATATATATATATATTTTCTTCTAATCACACAATTTATTTTTATAATATTTTTTGTGCGTAAAAATTTAAATGAAATCGAAATTGTTAAATAATCAGAGTATTTTGAAATTGTTATAAAAAGGTTCGAATAAGACTTGAAAGAGATAACAAGTTCCATATTAATTAATCTTAATTTAAGAAGATTGACAAATTAGCAGAACTTTTCGTTATATACCGTAGCATTGCAGCACTTCTATCTTAACACATATAATCATTAAAACAATCCTCTCTAATCAAAATATTTTTTTTACTAATAAACAGCATTTTTTCTTATATATGTGTATAAATAGAAAGAAAGAGAAAGAAAATAAAGTCAAATTTTATATAAATTTACTTAAAGAATAAACGCCTGTACATGTTGCGAATGAAAACACGGGCAATATCTCTAAAAAAAAAAAAAAAATAAAAAAAAACTTTAAATATTGTACATACTATAGCAAGTATCCAAATAAGCGAAAGAGAGTCAATTATAATTTTTTGTATAAATAATATTATATACACATAAACTCGTAGAGACCGACACTGAGACAAACATGAAAGTACATTTCTCACATTTATACATTAGTACAGTGTGGTATAATAGTTATAATGTATATGTAGAGAAACGTTTAAATATTTAAAAACTATGCTGTGAAAATGTTTCAATCAGTTAACTTTTTATAACCACCACCTTACCCAACTCAGCATCCTGTACTGAGCCGATCTAGATATGTTTTGTTTGTACATGTCTGTTAAATAATATAAATAATGTTTTGCATACTAAACGCGACAGAAATATTGCTCACAAAAGAAACGCCCCTAGCGCCACCCAAAGTATAAAAACTCGTAAAGAAATTTTTAAAAAAATTTTAACTTTTCAATAGAAATAAAATTTTTTAAATATAAGGAATTTAAAAAAAATTATTTTTATTTAAAATTATTTCTTTTATTTTTTTTTTTTAATTCTTATTTTTATTAAAGAAAACATTTTTAAAGATTTTGTTATTTTTGATTAAAAATTTTAAATTTTCAATTAAAAAAAAATTTAATTTAATTTTTAAAAATTTTGAATTTTTAATATAAATAAAAAAATTCAAATCATAAATTTTCAATACAAATAAAATTTTTTTAAATTATTTCTTATCTTAAAATTTTTAATGAAAATAAAGATTTTTAAAAATGTCTTCTTTAACAAAAGTAATAATTTAAAATTTAAATCATTGAAAAACCTTTTTGTATAGGTAGTGGTGAATATTGAAAATCTGGTCTTAAACCAAATTTAGCTTTTTTTATTTTTTTTTCTTTTTTTTCATAACCTACACCATTCATCACAAATGAGCATCTGCTAAGATCTTCCAAAAAGTTTTTTTTATATATATAAAATTGTTTAAGCCATTGTATAGTTAACTTAACCTTAATATATATTTAAGAAGTACACTTTACTGCATAGAGATTAATATCAATGATCTTGACCTTTACAAACATTTCAGTTTAAAATTAACAAATTTTAGCTTTGAAAATGAAAAAAAATGAAACAAAGTTAGGATGTAAAAATTGAAAAATTCCAAATTTAAAATGAAAAATTTTTACAACCTTTCTTAATGAATTTGAAATAAATGGTGTAGAGTATAAAAAAAAGTCCCTTCGTAAATTATTTATAACTTATCTGGTAAATGAAAGAAATGAAGATTTTCAAATGCAAAAGTAATGAAAATCGCAACAAAACAAAAATGAAGAAATAAAACAAAAACAGTGAGAAAAGTAAGTCATGTCTCAGGCCCTCTACGAAAGTGGTCGCAATGTCTTTAGCTTTGCTACTCTAAAGATTTGCCAAAAAATAAAATATTCAATAAATCATTGAATGATAACTAAATTTGCGATAAATTGTTAGCCGTGGACGTTGACGGTGAACTTGAATTAATATCTTCATTAATCACATTTACAGCGGCAGGCGATAACCGTTTATTCGTACTCTTACTGTCCGTACATTTTTCACTCGTTTCACCAGACGCTGATGATGTAGTGGCAACAGCAGTAGCAGAATCTGTTGCGGATGTTGTCACTGTTGTAGTTGAGGCCGACAAAGAATTTACATTAAAAGCATTTCCTATATTATTACCACCACTCTCGTCACTACTCTCGGGCACTGGAGTGCCAGCGTTTGTCTGCTCCAGTTCGTTGGTGTCCTCCGAATGTGCAGCATTTGCATTTGCATTTGGCGAGTTGCTCTCATCTTTTTGCATTAATGCCAATATGCTCTTAATATACGTTTCCATTGTTAACAATAATTTGATGCGTTTTTCATGTTCGGCCAGTAAACGGTCATCAGCCGTCTTCTTGTTGGGATTCTTTTGTATGGGACACGGTATAGATAGAGTAGCAGTAGTGGTAGCCACTTCCACTTTACAGTCATCATTGTTAAGCGGTGATATTTCTTTAACATTATCATGCTTTTCATCCTCGTTCTTTTTTTCATTTTTCAATTTTGTTTCTTGATGCGCAGCAGCATCACCATCACCTTCAAGTTTTTTCTCTTCTTCTGATGAAGCAGCAACAGGGGTTGTAGTGGTGGTAGTATTAGTAACGGTATCTACATCAGTTTTTGTATCCAAATCAGTTTTATTAGTAGCAGCTGCTGGTGCTGGTGCTGCTGATGATGATGATGCTGAACTTTTGTCTTCTTCTAGTGTTTGCTTTTGGTTCAACTTCTCTGTCACATTAGTTTCGTTGTCCTTGTTAATATTCTCTTGCGATTTCTCGATTGTACTTGACATGGCGGCATCATCTTTACCAGCTGTAACTGTAGCTGTTGATGTTGCTGTTGCTGGTACCTTTAAAATGGATTGCTCTTTGTTGTTGTCTGTTTTCAATTTTTTATTAGCAAATATTTCTGAAAAAAAATTATTTCAATGTTTTTTTTCTAAAATTATATTTAAAAATATTTTCAATTCTTTTTGAATTGTTAAATTTTTACCATTTTCAACCATTTCCTGGTAACGGGCGCTTTTGTGCAACAATGCTTTTAGGGAACCGCGCAATTGTTTCCGCACCGATGTCGGGATGCCAGTACTTTGAGCAATGACACGTATTGCAAATAAATCACCACACAAATCATCTAAATCCTCTTTGGAGTGCATTGAATAACTGATCGTGTACAAGAGGCGAGCAATTGGCAAATGGGCAGATATCTACAGAACGCGGAGAATAATTAATTAATTGGAATGGCAAATGAACCCTGTATCCTATACCTTGGGATAGTAGATTTCTAGGAAAGCTCTGATATATTGATCACTGAGTGACACCCTACAGTTGCGTAATATTATGTGTATGTATTCAACCAAGTATTGATTGTTGATCAATAAATCCACATATCTAAAAAAGGAATCATCAATTAATTAGAGATCATTTTATGATGATGGTAAACCATCTAAACACCTACTTGTTGGTAGTTTTGTTGTTGTAAATTCCCACCCAAAATTTGGGAAATAAATTGAAATGTAAGGGGGCCGCCTCAATAGCAACCAAACAACTTAATTTGACAAGTGCCTCATTCAACTGATTCGTATTGACGGCCATACGCATCATGACATCCAAGAAGTCATGATAGGGTTTGTAGAACGCCTCCAATTGGGCATCATACTCCAAGTCGGCACCTTTGTGTGTCAGTTCTGTTTGCGGTATGCCCATTTGTACCATGGGCCGCGGTGGTCGCGGCATATTTTTCGCTATTGCTGGCCAATTACTTTTATTACCACGTCGTGGAAAATATGGTCCCAATGGCCCCACAGAACTGAGCGGTGCGAGCGAAGCATTGGCCAGTGACAGGTGGCAATTGATAAGTATGGGTGCCAATATACTAATCACCTCCAGATTGGGATTACGCACCATTTCACGCAACACATCCAACGACAATCGACACAAATCGGGTGGATTGTAAGTATTTAAAAATGTAGCCAAACGTTTGACAGCATCGGGTAAGCCTTTTAAGAGGGCAGTGTGCTGATGTTGTTGCCTTAGAAAATGTTGTTGCTGTAATTGTTGTTGCATTTGTTGTAATTGTATTTGATGCATTTGTTGTTGTAATTGTTTGTCTTTTTGCGTTTGCTGTGGCGTTTGCGGTTGTTGTTGCTGCTGCTTCAATTGTTCTTGTTGTTTTAGCAATAGTTGTTGATGCTGTGCCTGCAACTGTTGCGCTTGCTGTTCCAGGTGTTGTTGATGCTTTTTAGTGGTGGCACTATCCAAGCGGGCACTCATCCGCAACGTTGCCAAAAGTAAAACCAATTCGCTGAGTAGTTCTTGTAGATCGCCAGAAACGTGACAGGCGGTAGCCTCGTGATGCATGGAATGTAATGTGTGCAATGCCTCGAAACACATTTCAATGCCTCCGTTATATATAACCAGTAAACGATCTTCATCATTATCCACTAAAAAATATATTTAAAAAAAGGGAGAAAATTAAATTTTGCTTAGGCCACATTTTAAATACCCTACACATCATTGTGGGTGTGTCTGTTATGCGACCACGCCCCTTTTATTATAAATAAATGTACTGAATTCCAACCTTAAGCTCAATTTTTGTTGAAGATAACAAGATTTTGTGTCTATTGTGGGCGTAGTTGTTGACTGATTTTGCCCATTTTAAATAGCAATCTACGTGCACAAACTGAAAGTGTCTGTATAAAATTTCAGCTTTATATCTCAAAATTTATGACACAAAAGAGTGACAACAACAGATGGACACACGGACTCACATGTCTAGATCGATTTCGGAGAGTGACGTCTCCTTCTAGGTGTTGCAAATGGAATGATGATAAACTTACTATACCCTCCATCTTATATGTCTCACACATACTTACCTAGTACGCGCAAAGCATTGATTAATGTACCCCAAGAGACGCGTGCATCTAAAGCACTGAGATACGCTGACAGCGTTGTCCTTCGAAAGGCTGTTATTTCGTGTTTCTCTTGATCGGTAGCTTCTGGATAACGATTGGCAAACAGAGCCATCAACTTGAATAATTCATCAACAGCTGCTGAATATTGGGTGGGATGAGGGGTGATATTCTTGAAGGCCCACTGCAAATTTTGATGGGCAGCCAGTTGACGCGTCAAATTCCGACTCTGTTCACAGCATAACCGTAATAAACCATAATAAGCGGGCAGCATAGCACGATTGTAGGCTACAATTTCGGAATCATCATGATCGGCTCTGTTGAGAAATAAATATTTATTCCATCCCATACTAATCATTATAAAAAACATGTCAACGACTTACAGTATATAATTAAATGCAATATTTCGCGTTATTTCTGTACAATTTGCTACAATGGATGCATTTTCGGGACAGTCTAGTATTGTGTGATGCCAGAACGCTAATAATGCATGTTTGTTGTGATGGGCGGGTACACTGGGTTCAGAAAGTCGTGGATGGAATAAATCCCACAATGCGCGCATATACGGTCCCATCTATAGAGAAAAGGGGAGACAAACAACAATGGTGAAGGTGCCATAGTCGACCAATTAGTTTCACATATTATACTACAATTAATTTGGTTGCATAGGTACAAGTGAGGCATTACTATTGATGTCCTTACAAAAGTCCGAACGAGTTCAAATTTAGCACAACCAATTATTAAGCTAATTAAGTACATTTTACAAAATTTTATCAAAAAATATTACGATTTTGTGAATTTGAGACCTTATAAGGGAATGGGTTCTAAATATGGTCCAATTTCGTTAATTTTCAGTAGGGTTCCTCTCTGGGCCAATACATTCCCTTGCACCAAATGTCATCGAAATATTTAAAAAATGAACAAATTCACATAAACACACAGAACTGACAGACATTAAGATTTTGATATGTATAATTGAAGGTGGGTGTGGCATTTTCCGCTTCAGAGTTACAAACATTCGCCACAAGTGGTGCCAGATATAAATATCAAATAATTAAATAATCGTTACCATCAGTTTTTCAGTCTTTGAAACCATACAGTAGCCCAGAAGACTAAAATATGATGTCAACTTGGTGGTACCATGAATACTAATATCCGCATAGGCACGTGCTGGACGCAGTAAGCGCAACAATAGATTAATAATGTTGTGTAAAATGATTTGAGCATCATTGCTTAATTCGCTAGATGAGACAACAAAACAGAGAGTGAGTAATGAATATGTAATGAATCACAGTAATGCTACTTACCGATAAGTATTAGGTGATAGAGACGACAACTTATGTAAAGAATGTGTGCGAAAATTAGCTCTAAACGATTGGGATGGTACCAATGAAACCAATAAATAGGCAGCAGCTGAATTACAGAATTTCACGAATCATTAATCAAATAGTTTACAACATGTATGGCTATCCGACATACCATTACGAACTCTGGAATTGTTATGGGCCAACAAAAACTGTTCCACCCAAGTGTCGGCCGATTGTAAGATCCAGGCATGAGCTATTTTATTTTTTGGTGCCTGAAAAGCCAACCAATCCAAGGCCGATTGGGGGCAATATTCGGCAGCATCCCAAACACGCTGTAACACCAATTGTGAGAAGCATGGTAAACCGGAAACTCCTCCCTGACTTTCAGTTAAAAGAGTTAAAAGCTTAAAGAAGGGGCCGCACAGCTCAGTATGTTTGGTAACCGAGGCAAACAACATGGTTATGATTTGATTAGCTAAACGTTCATCCCAGCGGCACAAAGCATATATCAAATGTTTCGTTTGATGTGGATTTATATTGTCTTTGATTTGTTGATATAAAAATGGAAAGCCCTATAAAAAGCCCATAAATAAATTGATGTTAATTTTACAAACCATCGCAGAGTAACTGTAAGTAAATTTAATTACCTTTCCTCCAGCTATTGCATTGTAATCTTTGGTGGATAGTTTTAAACGTAAATCTTGACCACGTGATCTCTCCACCAAGCTCGCCACTAAAGCTATCATTTTATCTAAAGAAGCTGGACGATTTTTATCCATTGGACATGTCTCATCTGAAGAGTTATCCTCATTATCGGAATTATTTTCCACCTAAAACCACAAACATCTCATTTTACTTATTCAATAATAAAAACAATTTCACATCACTTACGCAATCTTGTGTCTTATTGCCCAAATAGAAATCGGCCACACTTTTAATAACACCAATACGCAATAAAAATAGTGTCTCTTCATCACCCATACGAGAAAACTCAAACAATAAACCAAAATATTCCGATAAATGACGCAAATGAGCTTTCGCTCCTTGCTCCATTAGTTTAATCAACGAAGCTATAAATCGGGTAACACATGAATTTGGACCAATCACCTCTTTACCATCTTCAGTCGTCGACTCTAAATACAGATGCGTGTGTGTAGAGCTTTAAGGAAAAGGAAGGTAATCAATATAAGGAAACAAGAAGAAGACGATCTATAATTGTTTTAAATCATAAGGGAGTGAGTTCACCTCCGCACATGGTTGGTGGTATAATAAAATAACTAGTAAAAGAATTAAATCTGGCTTAGGCCAAATCTTAAATAGCCTCTAAATCTATATATATAATGTAGGCGGGCAGGTATATGATTACGCCCTCTAATTACGTATCAACTCCCAACTTGAGTTTTAAGATTTATAAGGTTTTTGTATATCGTGGGCGAGTTTAAAATGCGACCACACCCAATTTTTAGCGCATCGTATAAATACCATCTCAATTTTTGTAGCAGTTACATAGATTTTTGTTAATTGTGGGCGTGGCCTTTACCCGATTTTACCCAATTTAAATAGCATTCTGTGTACGGAAAGTATAAATGCTAAACATTTCAAAATTTACGAATGTGAGAATGCCACAAACAGACTCAAACGTG
The DNA here is from genome assembly GCA_949710015.1 of Crataerina pallida. NCBI lineage: Eukaryota > Metazoa > Arthropoda > Insecta > Diptera > Hippoboscidae > Crataerina > Crataerina pallida. The sequence goes on along the minus strand of OX453290.1, from coordinate 26,827,369 downwards.
GACAGATGGACATACATGTCTAGATCGACTCAGTTTTTGATGCTGATGAAGACAATATATACTTTAGAGTGTCTGTGACGCCCCCTTCTGGAATGAAGAACTTAGTATACACCTCATCTTATGTAATATTATGCTCACCGTAGCCTTTGTATAACATGGATAACCAGACGTTGAAACATTTGTCGCACCATTTGATTGGGACATTGTATTAGAACATGTATTGGCCACCACGGCTCTAATGACATGTGACTCAGAAACCATTCGCAAGCCTCTTGGCTGGCATTAAATTGTTTCGTCAACAATTCCACCCAGGGTACCATGGTAGGCTGAAATCCAAAAATAATGAATAATTTTCTTCTCTTTCAATTTTAGACAGAATGATTAAAAACCTTTTCTTTGGCATGAATGAATGTTTCAATGAAAAATGAAACCGATAACTTGGCAGCCATGCATGTCACCTTCGGTTGAGCCATTAATGTTTGCGGTATATGACCACAAATTTGCCACATGAAGCTACAAAATTATAGAAATGATTAAAAAAAGAAAAAAAACTTGTCTGTTAATATATACTTGAAGTAGGTGTGTTCGAAAATGTTACGATCCTGTAGAAATTTGCGATTATCTTGCCAAATCCAATCTTCCAATTCTTTACTCAATTTAGGCCGTGGGAAAGCATCAACCTTCAACTCTTTACTACCAGCTGCACAGAGTGTCACAGCCGAGGATGTTGAGGATGGCGAACCAGTTGACGTTGTTGGTACATCAACATCTTTATTTATTTTCTTAATATCATCAACGCTCTCCGTCAATAGTTTGATTGCACCATTACCAACATCTGCATCCATTTTGGATAGAATATCTTTCCCCTCCTTATTAACGCCCAGTAGTTTATCAAGGGTTTTGACATTTTTTTGTGTTACATGGGGCGACGATAAGAGGTCGGGATGACGTTCTTTCAAGTGATCGGGTAAACGACGTTCATAAAATAACATATAAGCGGAGTTTGTCTTTTCAAAACTGAAATCTAAATATTTCTCAGTAACCGAGTCGTATGTTTTGCTCTATGAAAAAAAAAAATATTATTAAAAAATGAAAATCTTAGTCAATCAAACCCAGACCCCACATCACTTAGCCCCTTAAATTATGTTACAATTATTTCACTTATATCACTAAACGTGAGACATTGTTTGATAAACCACTTCGTGAAATATCATTATATGGAATGGAGTTCTAAAAGTGGTTCAAAAGAATTCAAATTTAATTTTTTACTAAATTTTGTCCAAGAAATATTAAAAATAGCGATTTTTTGCCATATAAAGACATTTTTTATAATAGAATTTCTTATGAGAAGGGGTTCTTAAAATGGTCTGCTTCGGTCCATCTTTAATAGTGTTTGTCTTTGGGGCGATATTTGACTTTGTATCGAATTTCATTAAAATATCGCCAAAAAATGCGACGTGTAGCTTAAGCATAATGTAGATGGACAGACAGACGGACATGTTAAAGTTGATCGATTGAGATTTTCATTCTGAATCGACAGGTATAATTGAAGTCCACCCTTTGCAAGAACTGATGCCGAATATAATGATTATAAAAGACGCCCACTAAGGGCAACTTACTGTCATTTCACCACCAAAGCATTCAGCTGCAATTTGTGAGGGATCGAAAGGTTTCACTTCAGCATCATTGAATAAAAACCAGCGATCATGTTGCATGGCCGTTTTATTACGTTCTTTAATAAAACTATAATAATGGCCACCATCAGCCGTCCCCGTATGCACCGTCACACCCACCAATTCATACCTGGCGAGACAATTTCAAATCTTATTATTATGAAATGTTTCAGTGTAATAAACAAACTTACTCGAAGCACTCTTGCAAATCATCATCGTCATCATCATCTCGATGTTTATTATCATTGACTCCTACACCGCTGTCTTTCAACTTGGCAGCAACCTCTTTAGCTTCTTCACGCTCCCGTTTACGCTTTTCACGATCCTCTATAACACGCAATATATAAAGAACAGAATCTTCTCTCATTCTCATTCAATTACCTTTATATTGATGCGGCATTAGACTTTTCTCCACATAATCGGACATATTCAAGCGCATGGGAAAAGAGAAATGCGTATTCACTTTCTCCTTCAGCATTGTCACCATGTTGAAGGTGTAGCGCATAGTGTTGAAGCATAAAATTTGTGGCAATTTTTTAAAGCAAGCTCGCTTTTCGGCGCGTACCTTTTTCCCGCACTGCGAACACGTATACATATTATCACCTTCGAGAGTATCCTTCACAGTCACCTCATCTAATGACTCCATCAGATTACGCATATCAGCCACTTGACAACGTACCGTATAAAATTCTTCAGCAGTTCGTGACACATGATCACAATCGAGCGACACAACATTGTTGCTTAGCGTACCGCAAAATAAACGCTTTACCAAATCCTTCAGATCGGGTGTCATTTCTTCCAGTTTAGAGACTAAATCTATAAAAAATTCCGCCATATCTTTCTGTTCGCCGGTATTCAAGGGTTGATGATCCATTTGATAAACGCGACAGAAGGATCGGGGATTGTATGCTTTTCGTTCCGATTCCAACAGATAGGCAAACATACGTTGTAGTTCGGTTAGAGTGGGGCCATGTTTTTGCGATTTAATGGGCGGCACCCTCAATATGGCGCTTCGTGCTTGCGGCATCATATACAAATGCTGTATGCAGGAGGCCATATAACAGGTGGCGCCCAAATTCGTTAAACCAACATAACCGCACTCCGAGCGACCTTCATCGCGGGGCCAATAATCCCACGGATATGTGGACTTGGGATCGGGCCTGTGTTGCGCCAACAATTTGCCGTGCAATGATGTATAATTTGTTGGACAATTTTTACACAATTCCACCAATAAATCGTAGGCGGCCGCTCGCGAAGTGGCCGACTTACATTTCGGTTTTTGCCGATTCGCTGGTGACGGCATATCGAATAAAAATTTGAAGATCTGTTCTATAAATTCCAAAGCATTCGAACTAAATTTAAATGTCGGATCGTATTTCACCAAATTGGACATCAGATTAATCAACCCCACTAATCCGTCATCTTGTAGGCCGTAACGTGTTTCATAGTAATCGCGACTCAATATACTACGCGCTACAGATTGACACAATTTCTCAATATCTATGGCATCCTCATTACAGGAGGAGGACTCCAATGATGATTTTACCATTTCTGGTGATATGGTGTCGACCAGTCGGGCCAAAAGCCAAAAGTAATCGCGGCACGCCGGACCATATGGTTCTTTGCCATCATCCCCCAACATATAGGGATTGTGATGATGGCTATACGTGGTCATTTTCTCGGCCGAGGGCAAGAACGATATTAGTTTCCTTAACAAAGGAGCCAACAACAACTGATAACTGTGAGCGTTGCCCAAGCATATACGATACAGGCCAGCACAAATTTCCCTCCTAACAGCTGGCTCAGGATCTTCAAGGATGAACTTTTGCACCCAATTACAATATTCCGGTTGACTCCACAGCAGTTGCCGCGCCTCGCCGGAAGCATGTACAAAACTAACCATAATGTTCATGGCAAATTGCACTACCTGGGCCCGACCCCAAAAACCGGTCCTTAAATGGTGATTATATTGATATGTGGCACTGTTGGACATAAAATTGGCATATGCCTCGTCGTTCAATATGGAAGACAGCCGCCTTAAGCAGGGATCCACTGTCATCATGTTCAACATGAAATGTTTGGGTTGTGAGATGGCCACATGCATGTCTTCGGCAGGCATCTCCTCGAAACCCAACAGCCACAGTATCCGCAATAAACTGCCCAAACAATCGTGACGCCATTCATTGAGTAGCTCCCCCGGATACGTACTCTGCTGCAATTGGCCAGATATGAAAATATCATATAAATGCTTTAAGCCGCCGCATTTAATGAATATATCGCTCCACTTCGTTTCGGTTACTGTTTGATGGGATGATTCGCCAGCCGGTGGTGACGACAAACTGTTGGTTTCACTTTTTTTGTGTTGACACTTGTACGTTTTCACTGGATTGTTTTCTTTATTATTCGGCAAATCTTCTCGGTCGGAGAGTTCCATGTCTCGGGAAGTATCCTTTTGCTCTGATGACTCTTGTGGATTTTCTGTACTATTCAATTCAACAATTTTCTTAAAATCATTTTTAATGGCGGAACTTATTTCAACCACATGACGTCCTTTGCCATTGCTGCTGTTGCCTACCTTCTTACCGGCTCCTGCAACGGTGGTCGAACTCTTAGGGACACCACCACTCCGACCAAAGGACTCTAAAGGCATTATATTACTATTGCCATTACCGTTACCGTTACCGTTGCCACCACCACAACACGCTGCTCCACTGCGACCCTGAAAAACACTATTCAACGCCAAACTCTCTACAATATGCAACGAATACATGAACTTTTGCAAATTTTTCGGATCCAATAAATCGGATAATTTTTGCTTAATTTCCTTTTGTTTACTATCGAATTGTTGCTGTTCATCTGTGGCCGACAATTGTTCGCTTAAAGCAAAATCATTCGATAAAGTTTTAAACATTTCTAAAATCGTGGGGTTGGTGGGTAAAATCGCCAATATGTCCCATACACGACGTGACAATAGTTGAGCTTTTGTGTGCAATTGTAGATTATTCGGTTGGGGCTTCATATCACCCAACGTTTGCATTAGACGAAACAGTTTTTCAAAATAATTCGATTGGAGAAGGAGAACAGTAGGTAAACAGTCTTTGGGAGGTGGCGGCTGCATAGATGGATGATCCATATTAGTTTCCTTCCGGCGAGCACCGCGTCCCCCCAATGAAACGTATACGATCTAAATAGAAGTTAAACAGACGTCAATGTAAACGAGGAACAAGTGGCTCTGGTAAGGAATTTGACTTTACCTGATTATCTTTGAAGCCAGCATCTAACAAAGTCCGTTCATCGTATTCAGAACTTAGTTCTTGGCCTTGAGTTATTATACGCAAGGGCCCCTCACTTAATAAGAGACCCAAGACAGGTGCTGACACGCCTGAACTGGGGGCACCTTGAAGATTTTCCCACCTATACTCATTCAATCAATAAACGCACATAAACATAAACATAGACACACACACAGAGAGAGAGAAAATAATCCACAATCTCACCATTTCGATATTTCAGCTTTCAGATCGGCAATCAAATCGCATGCGTGCATATGCAGGACAGACTTTTCCGATAAACCATTCGGTTGTAAAATAACTCTAATAGCTGGTCCGGAACCTTCATTTTTCAAATTACTGTGCGAGCCAATGCCTTGACCTTCGATCGCCCAACGTCGCAAATGAAAAGCATAACGTCGTCGAAATGTTTCCAAATGTGTATTTAACAGCATTAAACCGCGCTGCACACACATCAAAGCATTCTCATCTTCGGTACTACTTTATTTAATAACGTTAAGAATGAATAAAAATTAAATAATTAATTAACAATTCGACAGACAATTCAATAATTGGCCTAGATTAAATCTGGAATACCTAAGCTGCTAAGCTAACCCTCTTTTAACGACTAATAAATTTTCTATCGCGTTTGCCTTTTCTTTAGTAAATTTGAGATGTAGGAGCAAATGTGATTGATGGAAAATTTAAATTAAAATTTATATACTTAACAAGTGGGTCAATCCCAACCATTTAATGCCTTTAGTTCCTCAAAAATTATTTATCGTTAAAATCACTAAATGGAAGCCATTGCCATACAGAAATATCATGATGTGGAAAGGGGTTCTAAAAATTATCCGAACGGTTGGAAATTTAGAACAGCCAACTATAATGCTAATTAACGATTCTTTATGAAATTTTGCCAAAATTTAAAATTGTGATTTTTTTCCGGATAAAGATTTCTTTTATAATAAAACCTTATATGGGAAGGGATTCTAAAAATGGCACGATTCGGCCCATTTTCTATGGGTTTCTTCGTTGGGCCAATATATGTTCTTGTGCCAAATGTCATCAAAATATCTCTAATAGTGTGACCTGTAGACACAAATTTACTTGGGCAGACAGACGGACTTGATTAAATCAATTCAGATTTTGTTTTTGATTTCGAATCGATGAAGGTGGGCAAACATAATATACCCTTTGCCACAAGTGATACAATTTTGTAACTCCTTCTACTTGCAAACTTAGTTTACCTGCTATCGCGATAGAAAACATTATACAAATACCTTTCAAGAGCATTAGCTGCCTGCACTAGATTCTCCATACACTGTGAAACAAATTCCCGTTCAAAGCGCAATTGTTGACCCATATAATACATGTTAATATATTGAATGGCAGCCAATGATACTTCGGTATTGTGAGCCCGCAAGGCAATCTTCCACAAATGGTACATGCCCACAATATTCGATGAATTCGTTGATATTGAATCGGTTTGTTTTTCATAGTGAGCGATGGCCATGCGTGCCAAACTGCACAATTGTTGGAAAAGACCCAAAGCAACCATGGAAAATTCTTCGGGACGTAGTTCGGGTAATTTTTTCAAATATAAATGTTGTAATGCCTCCAAGCCCAATGCGTGCTGATCGCCACCTTTAGCTTGACTTTGTAGCCAAGAAAAATAGCAATCAGAGCATTCGATATCATGAGCCAACCATTCCCACAGAGCGTCCACTTGTTCCAAACTCAACCTTTAAATAGATGCCAGAACAGTTCAACATATAGTGCAACTCAGTTGAAGTGGAGCGTACTTACCGAAACGTTTTGGGAGAACCCATCGCCGAATAGATGGATGACAGGAAGTGTAAACGTACCGAGACTTGGGTTTTATGTGAATACAATGACATGTCACTGGATGATGAAGATTGTTGCTGCTGTTCGTTACTTTTACTCGCCAAAAATTGCGTGTACCGTTTGCTATAATACTTGATGTTATTGAAAAAGTGATGCATCATTTTATGTTGCCTTTCCGCCCACATGGTAATTTGATGTGTGTCGGAGGGACGAAACTGTTGAAAGGATGCAAACAGTTTGGGCAACAGACGCAACGACACAATAACACTTTTGTTGTTGGCCAAGTTAGAGAGACAACCTTCAATGAACTTTGTACGCAACACACGATCATTACTAAAGCACAGCAGAGTGGCCAATGCCTTTTCCGCCTCCAAGGCCAAACTTTCGCCCAATTGACCCTAAGTGGAAATTGTGAAAAATTATATTTAAAAAAAAACATTAATAAAGAAATTTGCAAAAATGCACCACTTACGATTTTCTCATCTTGCAACAGGTCCCACAATAACGTATTCCCCGGTTGGCAGACATCGTTCATTTTAAAAGTGGGTTGTTGAGGAGATAAAATACTTTTAGCATCCCTATCCTTGGCCGAACAACCATTGCTGACGTCTACCATATCAATGTCATTGCAATGCTTTCCACCACCAGTTACCGCAGACACCGCCTTGGCCATAACGGCGGCGGCGTTTGCCTGCTGTATGGCCAACAAGGATTGTTGAGCGTTACCAGTAGCTACAGCCGCCGCAGCAACAGCCGCTGCAGCCGCAGCCACATTGGCTTCAGTTTTCTGCATAGACATGGCCGTGTGAGCGGCAGCCATTGCTGCTGCAGCCGCCGCAAATGCTGGCGGCATACAATTGTGCGACACCCGTGAAGCATGTGAGCTCACCAATTGGGCCAATTCCTCCTCACACGGGGACACATCCTCATCATCAAAATCGGCCATATTTTTTTCCGACTTAACACTCATCGGTGACGAGTAACTACCATCATTTTCAGCTCCACTCAACAATTCGCTGATGTGTGTCTCGGCTATGGCCCGTATGTAGGGGCCCTCACCCTGTAAATGTTTCAGCACAGCACTCGGCACCTGACCGGGATCGCTGCAGTCATCACTATCATTAAGAATTTCACCCTCCGCATCATCACCGTCATCACTGGAGGGCTCATCCTCGCCACCACCATCACAGATGGCCTCAACAATATGATAAGCTAGCCGCGTCGTTAAGGGAATATTTGTATTTTTGCGACGTTTACGTGATTTTTTGCGATGCATTTGCATATTTAACGAGTCAGCTTGCAGATCTTCCTCACTGCTCGAATTATCAATTATATTAACGATGCGATGATTTTTCATTCTAGAATTGAAGAAAAGGAAATAGAGCGGACAACACTTTATTATTGCTCATGCATCACTCACTTTATATCCACTTTCGAATTAATAACATTTATGTCCCCTTCGGCAGTCTCTTTAGTTTTTTCCTCCGTAGAGTCGCACACATGACGACGTCGTCTGGCTTGCTTGCAGGGTGGTGCACCGGCACCTGTACCTGTATCCGAGGAGCAAACATTTTCAATATCAATGGGACTCTTGCGAGCACTGGCCAAACTGCTATCATCGCAATTACCCTCATCGGAATTGCTGCCATCCATGCTCCCACAATCCGAACTGGTAGCAGTGGCGTTAGCTACCATAAGTTCCTCCTCCAAACTCATTTGTGTCCGGGTCTTATCCCGCGACCATATCAGTTTGGTTAAAGCCGAAGCTATATAAATACTTTGTTCGGTGTGCTCCTTCGGGTCCATGCGACAGAGCAACGTATACAAATACATAGCCGGTTTGGGTGCCAAATTCTTGACCAGAGATGGCAATATATCAAAGATTGTTTTCGAGCAATGTTTCAGCTGTTGGGTGGCCTGCCAAATAAGCTTAATGTGCTCTTCGGTGATTTGATTTTCTACAGCCAAGAAGTTCAGCACAATGTGTGCCTGCTTCAAGACTTCCACATGCAAATTGGGGCCAAACAGATGTTGAATGATTTGATTTTCCGTCAGCCAATGTGCAATCTTTTGCGCCACAATTTCCACCTCACCCACAGACTCAATTTCGCCAAATATATTTATGTGAGCGTTTATTTGAGCGATTCCTACAATAACCAAGCAAATCAATTATTTATTTACATGTATATGCATTACAACCACAACTAGAAACTCACCTGCCAAACGCATTGTCAGCGTGGTAGAGGTGAAATACTTAAAGGCCAAGGCCAGTCCTTCGACATCGAAACTGACTGAAGCGTCCAAGGGATCCCTTACCGCCGACCATACAAAGTCGGCCATTGCTCTGGTGGCAGCCGTTCGTAAATTTTGATCTGACAACTTACACATATACTGCAACACTCTACTGCGTAACGGTACAAACAGTTGCACTATGCAGCCATAATTCAGCCATAATTTTATATTCGATACTGTAGCAGTTATTGCATGGGCTGTTGTTACTGGTAAATCGGGATGTTCAAAACTCAACATCATGGCAGCAAAACCTCCCGAATTACAAAACAAGCAAATATTGCGCAGCAAATAGACGGGAATCTCATTGTCGTGCAGATCACAGAAAATTGCTAAATGTTGAGCTTCCTCTGCTGATATGTCATCCAATCGGGAATGGGTGCCATGTTTGTAGGCAATGTACAAAGGAAAGTTGAGCAAAAATACTTTCGATACAAGCAGAAATAATTTTTCCACCTCCAACAATATCCATGTTTCTTCACTATGCGATGACGTCGACGATGATATTGATGATGATGATGAAGAATTTGGTGATGCTGATATTGATTCATCATTTATACAATTCTTCTCTGATTTGGCGCTCGCTAATACTTCTTTCGTCAAACGCTTTTCGGTGTCTCTCTTCAGTTGATTGTTATCCTTTAGTTGCTCTTTATTAGAGGCTTCATTGGAAGCTTGATTCGTCTCTTCAGACTTGTCTTTTGTTTTATCATTTGAATTGCTTTGCGATAGATTGGCGGTTAATTTCTTATAATCTTCGATAAGTCTATCAATATGTTTGAGGTGATGTACCGCTAAATAAATCATAGATTGCACTACTAAATTAAAACGTTCGAAATTCTTGGCATCTCTGTACAAGCACATGCACTGTCTTTGCGACCATGCCTGTATGTAACCAAATGTCGTCTCAATCTCACTCTTGTAAAGTATTGCATGTTTAGCGTCATTGATGCGAGCTTCATCTGAAATCAAATACAAAATTGAAGATGTACCGGCCGTTTTCGATTATAAAGTATAGCAAACTTTTAACTGATCAGTAAACAGAAAATGAAAAATACTCTCCCTACACACATACACAACAGTGCATTTATAGATATTTTTTCCCAATTTCTAGCAACATATATATATATATTTATATATATGCTTGCATGTTATACTCACAAGACTCTAAAAGTTGTTGAAAATCCGAACAAACATCACACATGGCCATAAATGCAATTTGACCAAATAAAGTGTTCCTTTTTATAAATATATATAAATACTTTTCTTTTTCTTCTATACAGAAAATATTTTTTTGGTTTTAGGAGTTTTTTTGGTGTTGTCTTTTCTTTTTCGTTCGTTGTCGAATAGCCTTCCACAAACGCAAAGTTTAATTATATCCTTATATTGAGGATACTTTTTATCAAAAACATATCTGAAATGTAATTTCTTTTAAATGATGCATTTTATTTATTTATTTATTAGTTCAATAACCGATTTCATTTATAATATTTATGCAAATTTCTACAAAAAAATCTTCATAAATTTTTTTCACTGCGAATTCTTCTTCTTACTATAAAATGCTACCATCTAATGCGAATTATGTGAAAGCTGCCACCCCTTATTAATTTTAGTGAACTTAACAAGAAATGAAGAATTCTTAACATAGTAGTACTGTAAAATTTACTGCTTTCGTTGCAAATATCTTCTGAAAGGTAAACTTTAGACTGTAAAAATTAAATCAGACGATACTATTATTTGTAAGTTGCTTTTTTCAATTAATATGTAATAATGTGTGACTTTTTAGTTCTTACAAAATAAATGTTCCATTCTTGTTTTTTCATGATGAACCATCTAAGGTTCCGTTATTAACTTTTTCACAATTGCTTGTTATTTCCACCCGAGCTGGTCATATATTTATGTATATATATATACTTTCCCTTCGTAATGTCAACAAAATATAAAAAATATACCTATTTATTAATACTTGTTGTATATTTAATTAAAAATAGCTGTAAGTAAATAAACAAACAAAGCAATGTTGTGTAAAAATTGTATAAAAATTTGTTTTCAGTTGCTTTACAGCGCACTTTGCGATATTACGAGTTACTCCATAAGGATAATGTACAGCATCGTATAGTTAAAAGGGGTGTTAACCCCAGTTTACACCCCTTCAATGTTATTAAAGAGATTGAGTTTAAAGTGTTGGCTAAAAACTTTCGTTTAATTCTACATCCGCAACGTCAAGTTTTTCACAGCAATTTTAAAGCCTATGCTGTAGATGGCGGAGGTAACGAGACTATAGTTCATTTAGGTATAATCATACTTTTTAACAAAACAAAAAAAAAAAAAGACAAATCTTACATCGCGGTGCTATTTTATTTATTTTAGATCATGATGACTTTTATACTGGACGAGTATTTGGCGAAATGGATTCTGCAGTAAGGGCTCATATTGAAGATGGCTTAATGACAATGACCATCAATTTGCCCGGCGAAACCTATCACATTGAGGTATAAAAAAATGCTTTGAAAAACATATCTCACAAGTATTGTTTATCATGCAGCCATCATGGCGCCACTTACCCACTGTCAAAGCTAATGATATGGTGGCTTATCGTGCTTCCGATGTAAAAATGCATTGGCAGCATATCGGTGGAGATGATATAGATGGTACTCCCGTCAAATGTGGTTACATTAAAGAAGGCTTGGGTAATACTATCAAAAAGAGTTTTATAAAGTGCAAATATTTATAATCTTTGTAGAACTTGAAACGGACGATTACGGATCGGAAGATAATGAATTGAGCACTAAGTATAAAAATCCATTTGAAAGTAAGTTCTTACGTGAAATGCAACAAAAGAGCAAACGGCGCAGTAAGCGGCAAGCAGATCAATATGAATATACGCCAACGAAAACTCGATGCCCTCTACTCTTAGTGGCGGATTATAGATTTTTTCAAGAAATGGGAGGCGGCAATACAAAAACCACCATAAATTATTTGGTAAATGGAAAAGGTAGTGCAATAAAAACCTTTACTTATGCACTTCTATTTATCAGATTAGCCTCATCGATCGGGTTCATAAGATTTATAATGATACCATTTGGCAAGATCGTTCAGTAAGTTGAGTAAGAAACTTTCGTTTACATTTTATTGTAATTTCCCTTTCGTAACAGGATCAAGAAGGTTTTAAGGGAATGGGTTTTGTAATAAAAAAAATTGTAGTGCATTCAGAACCTACCCGACTGCGCGGTGGTGAAGCTCATTATAATATGATTAGAGAAAAATGGGATGTGCGCAACCTTTTAGAGGTGAGACGAGACATTGGCGTTGTATGAATTTGTATGTATTTGAAATACTTGTCCACTTTCTGTAGGTTTTTTCCCGTGAATATAGTCATAAGGATTTTTGTTTAGCTCACTTGTTTACGGATTTAAAGTTTGAGGGTGGCATCTTAGGTCTGGCGTATGTTGGCTCGCCCAGACGTAATTCGGTGGGCGGCATTTGTACACCAGGTTATTAGCTAATCCTTGAATATTAATAATTAATAATTTTTTTTTTATATGATTTTTATGTTTTGCTTTGTTTTTGTTTTTCTTTGGTTTTTTAGACACTGAATATGGACTCCCCTCCAAACATACGTTAAACCTTTTGTTTTAAAGTTCTTTTAAAGAAATGTTTTCATTAAATGTAATGTTCGATGAAGTCTCAAAAGTAAGCTGGATGCTAAGTTTTATTTTTTCCTTTCTCACCTATAATTATGGTTTAAAATAATTTTTTTTCTTTTTTTTTTTTTATCAGAGTATTTCAAAAACGGTTATACGTTGTATTTAAACTCTGGCTTGAGCAGTTCACGTAATCATTATGGCCAACGTGTTATAACCAGAGAAGCTGATTTGGTGACTGCCCACGAATTTGGACATAATTGGGGCTCTGAACATGATCCCGATATACCCGAGTGTTCACCCAGTGCCTCTCAAGGAGGCAGTTTTTTAATGTATACTTACAGCGTAAGTGGCTACGATGTCAATAACAAGGTAAAGCTTACATAGCAAAGCATGCCCAAGGTGATCCGTTCATGAACTCTACCTAATATTCGTTTAGAAATTCTCTCCTTGTTCGCTGCGTTCAATACGTAAAGTTTTGCAAGCGAAATCGGGTCGTTGTTTTTCGGAGCCAGAAGAATCATTTTGCGGGAATTTGCGCGTCGAGGGTGACGAACAGTGTGATGCTGGTCTGTTGGGGACAGAGGATAATGATTCGTGTTGCGATAAAAACTGTAAATTGCGACGTAATCAAGGTGCTGTTTGCAGTGATAAAAATTCGCCCTGTTGCCAAAATTGTCAGTTCATGCCGTCTGGTGTTAAGTGTCGTGATCAAGTTTATGCAACGTGTGAGAGAGAGGCCCGTTGTACTGGTACTCATGCTGAGTGTCCCAAATCACCGGCCATGGATGATGGCACCATTTGTCAAGAGCGCGGACAATGTCGTAACGGCAAATGCAGTAAGTATTGTGTTTTCGCATGTAACATAAATTCATTTTTTTTATATTTGTTTGAACTGAAGCACCAATGAATGGCATATTTTCTGTACTTCGTCCAGTCCAGGGTGTCTAATAAAAAGCTGTTACAGTTGTGACCAGTAATTTTTAATCATTTTCAAAAATTGCCCTTGATTGATACTTTGACGTTGACAGATCATGAAAAACGTTAAAGGGTTATTGAAAAATCCTTTATTATAAGAATAACCCTGGGGTTGGGGATATTTTTTAAAAATGTTTACAACATTTGAACAAAGTGTGTAATGTTGATGATCAGCACCAAATTTTGAATGAATAGCAATTTTGTGTTGGTACATCTAGTCTGACTGTGGATACTTAAGTCATGCTTTTTTTTATTCATTATAAATAATTTTAATTTTGTGTTTAATTTTCAGTTCCTTATTGCGAGACGCAAGGCTTGCAAAGTTGTATGTGCGATATAATACAAGATGCTTGCAAAAGGTAAGTCGTCGATTTCGTTCTCATTTGTAAATGGTTTGAAAATCAATGTTTACGCAACATTGCTGCTGGTAGATGTTGCCGAATGAGTATTAATGAGACTTGTTTTCCTGTGGAACCACCCGATGTGTTGCCCGATGGTACCCCATGTATACAAGGATTTTGCAATAAGGTAACCATAACCATAAATTATGATGAATGTTGACGTTTTGCATATGAATTAAATTGAGGAATTTTTTGAAAGGGAGTTTGTGAGAAAACCATACAAGATGTTGTCGAACGCTTCTGGGATATTATTGAGGAGATAAACATTAATAAAGTTTTGCGCTTTTTAAAAGATAACATTGTCAGTAAGTGGCGCTTTTTTTGAGTTTTTTAATATTCATTGGTTTCTTCACCTCCTCCCATTGCAGTGGTAATAGTTGTTACTACTTCAGCATTTTGGATACCCGCCAGCTGTGTCATATCATATTTTGATCGGAAAAAATTACGCCATGAGGTAAAGCAAATTGAATGGAGTCAAAAGTTAGATTTAATACATCCCAATGATCGCCGTCGCGTCATTCATATACGGTAAGAAAAAAGGGTTTGCATTATAACAATATCCTAAATTCACATAGATCAGTTATTTATAGGGTACCAAGACAGAAAATATCACTGGCACGAATGTAGATACTGTGAACTGGACAACAATAATTTTCACATATTTTATAAGATTTGTGGAAATAGCACTTGTTTGCAAGTTTTATTTTAAAATATACATAAAGGTTTGAAGATGTTTATAATTTGGTTAATTATTACAAAAAGATTCCTAATTTACGGATGTTAGTTACACTTTCTCAGCATTAAAATTAAAATGTAATTCTGAAATTGAACATTGCTGCCTGTGCTATGGAATTATTTCTTTTTACTGTTTTTACCATTTTGTTGTGGTGGCAACGCCTCATCATCTTCGTCAATGTCCTCTTCATCCTCGTTGTTCCACTCCTCATCGTTAATCACCTCGCTGACTACATTTTTACCGCATATGTATACGGGGCCACTTCCCTGAATTAATTTAAACGTTACCGAGTCACTGGGAAATTCTAAGTTTGGGCGCAATACGCGAGTTTCGCCAGCTTTCAAAACAGCAATCGGGATTTTTGTCGTTTCCTTTTCATTAATTTTAACTTCAGCCTGAGTCGAAGAAAAAAATCATTACTCTCATGTGGGAATCTGTAGTTATATATACACGTACCTGTACTACATTAAATTCGCCGTTTTTGGCTTCTGCACCTAAACTGATTTGTTTGATAACCAATTGTTGTACTGTAACATCTTTATCGGTGTCGGCCACTTCAAATTGTGCTAAAGGATCTTTTTCGCTTAATTCCACACCTAGATAAATGCCAAATATTTTACTTGTAGTGACAAAAAATGTCTTAAAACTTTTTATTTACCATAAAATGATTCCGTTTCCATGTTTTTTTAAAACAGCTATAATACTTTATAAGAACTTAATAAATAATGAATTAAGGTGAGAAAAATTACTGTACCTCCGCACGTGTTAATAAAATAGTTGGTCCACTAATAATTGTATTCTTGTCTATTAATTGTTAAACGAACACGATGTTAACAAGATAGCAAAATAAGCGAAAAATTGTTTTATATAAATAGTTATCCTGGCGCATAAAAATTTCATAAAGAAAATTTTGTGACCCCTGATGATTGTTCAGATATATAAATAAAAACATATTTGATTAATTGTTAGAACAATATTTTATTATACAATTTTATATTATATGAAATGAAAGAATAACAAAATGTTCTAAAATAGATTTCCTTTACTTAACGGTTTATGTAACATAAATCAAGACTATTTTTCCCACAGTGTTTCGAATTATTGATAAGTACACATCACTCGATAAATAGGGAAGCTAATTATTTGATGCTTACTTTCTTTATTTCTTCTCATTTATACTTTAGACACATTCGTTGTACTATTGCCGGTCGCTTTTTGTACAGACAGGAAAGTTTTCGTCTTCGCATCGCGTGAAAAATTAGTAAATTGTACAGGCAGCACACTATACAGTAGTGAAATTAATTCATTGATTTTTAATCCACCCAAATCCAAAAGATCACAATGTCTGAAGAATCGTTTTATGGTAATTATTAATCCAAAAATTATATATCATAAAATGACGCACTACTTGAGGCGGATATATAATGTGTGTGCGGTGTTTAAAGTGAATAAAATATATCAATATGTGATAAATTAATGCGAGACCAAAATTAATAACATGATAATAGAATGTGATTGTGGGTAATAATTTTATCTATATTTTCTGTTTTAGGAGTTACATTAACTGCCGATAATAATGCTGTTTCATGGGATGTATTATCAAATGATGAAGACTACCCACGAGGTCAAAAGTTAATAATTAGACAGGTTTTGCTGGGTGCTGAAGCCAAAGAAGATGAATTCAATGTCGTCGAGGTATGTATATGTATGTTGGTAGTGGTAGTAGTGTGAATTTTCTTTATACAAAGAATAGAAGCTGATGGCGGCAAATGCCGGTTTGTGTGTATTGATTTGATAAGGTGTACAGTTCATGCATACGCAACGCATATATGTATACATATATATATATCTGGTTATAATTAACTTGTGTCTAAAATTTCTCAGCTCCTCCATTCCGAAGCTTCTTTAAACATAAAATAGAATAGATATATTATTTTGTGAGGAAAAATCGTACAATTTCATTAAACATGTGTTGTAAAAAATTATAAGATTTTTCATTGATAAGTATTCTTGGCTTATAATTATAAAAGTGGATTCATATGAAGCATTAATTAACCTTAGTACACACTGCCAGGTTTGTTTCTTTAGAGGGGGTAATAAATACAATAATAATAAAAAAAAAGAATAATTTATAAAATAAGGGTGGTTTTCTATGCACACTCAAGTATCATCAGATTGCCAATAATAACAGACTCTACTTGACACCCTTAACTACACGTTTTAAGTTTACTTGCCATCCCGACTATTGTGATTGAAATTTTCATTTTTTATTTATTGTGAACTTACTTTCGCATCTTTTAAGCTGGTCGTGTGTTTTTTGTTTTCAATTTCATTTCAAACGTATCAGTAAACATAACACTGAAATTTTTTTATTATATATAACGGAAATTTGCGGGGTTGCTTGTGTTTAAGTAAATAATATCCAATTGTGTCTGTTACGTTTAAGAACATGTCCAAACCATTTCAAGTGTTTTATAAAATTAAGCACAAATGTACACTCATGCAACAAAAAACAGTTAAGAGGCCTCAAACAGTATTGAGATGTGTTTCCATGACACCATTCTCCAATTCTACCTCATTTATCAAATCATTTATCGATTTACTGTATTTAAAATTCGAAACTTGGTGTGATTGCAATCTACATAAAACACCAGCAGCCGTTTTATTCCAATTCCAACAGATTAATTGACATTTTAATGCAGCCAAGTCCCTTTGTAACGATAGAATGTTCTATTAATATGTAAAAAAACAATATTAGCATGACACCTGCTTCAAAATGCAAATAATTTATCGTTACCTACCGAAGCAACAGTAAAATCAATAGATGTAATATTGTCTCCTTGTAGGACTATACATTTTATATGACCCTTTGTTTGGGTGGCTAGAAAATTCATCACTTTAACTTTTAAATGTTCAGCAGAGGAAAAACACAGGCCATCCTTTATATTCACTATACCGATTTCCCAATTATTAACCTAAGGTAGAATAGATAAATTGAATAAATAATTGACGGGTACAAAAGCTTAGTTACCTTTTCTTTGATGATCTCTATCCTGGGATTGGCACTTTCAAATAAAATAAACGTTATATTGATTAGTACGCCGGCAATGATGCCATATTCCAGACTCCACCATAATCCCACCACAGCACATGTCGTAAAAGGAATAAAATCCAAAACTGTAGCATTAAAGAAATTCGTGAAATAAACTTGTGATCCGTTTTATAATGTTTTGTCTTACTTTTCGATCTCCATATATTCCTTATGCGCTCGTAATCTATCGTGTATATCATGGCCGCTATAATGATGGCTGCCAAGGTAGCTTTCGGTATATAATAGAAGGCATTGGTTAGAAAAGCCAAAGCTAATAAGACCAGAACGCCGGTAAATAAACCGCCCAGGGGTGTTTTGACACCGCTAGCATTATTTAATGCCGTTCGGGTAAAAGAACCCGTTACCGGCATTGACGATAGGAAACTACCCGAAATGTTACAAATACCCAAAGCAATCATTTCCTGTGTAGCATTTACAATTCTACCTTTAGCTATAAGAAATATATAAAAAAAATTAAGCTTAGGTTTGAAGTAAATCGAAGATACTCCCCACATTTATATGAAAATTGTAAAACGCTCTTATTTTTTAGATTTTTCATTGTATTTTATGTTACGTCTCCAATTTTTTTAAATTACTTCTAAATCGACTTGACTGCACTTAAATAGAAATCAGAGTTGAAATAATTTCTGTATAAAGTTTTATCGATAAATTTTAACTTAGGCTGATTGAAAATAATTCTATATATCTGAGTCCATGAAGCTTTCATTTAAATATGCAAATAGAATAGAAAATGCGATATTTCCATCCCATAATGCAATATGTGGAGAGTATAAAAAAAAATGAAAAAGAGAAACGACTTACAAAATGCTTTAGCTATAGCAACGCTTTCCAAAATTGCTATCACAGGTATGGTCGCCAATGATATTCCCAAATTAGATATCATTGTATTGAAATCTATATTAGTGCCATTAACGGTAGTACTGAAAGGTGGCAATTTTAATGGTGGCAATCCCGCTGTTATTTCTCCACTTACTTTAAATGGTTCGTTATTATTACCGCTAAGTAGATAACATATTAAAATGCCTACAACAATGGCTACAGCGTTCCGTGACAATGAAATACATTTGATAAATGTTTGGTAACGAAAACACGATACATCTTTCACCTTCTACTAAAAAATTTTAAAATCATTTTAAACACATTTATGATTAAAAATCATATATACCTTCAAAAGTAATAAAATAATTAAAGTAGTGATACCCAATATGGCATCATTCAATCGGCTTTCATTTAGATGGCTAAAAAAATACTTCCAAGAAAACCAGAATTCATTGGAAGGACCTTTTAATAATAGTTCAGTTTCAATTTGAGTTTTCAAAATATATCGTCATGATTGTAATGAGAAATAGTTACATGAAATTCCAAACAAGTTGCTCACTTGGCCACTAGAAATGGTAATAGCGGCTGCCATAGTAAAACCTGTAATTACCGGCATTGATATAAATCTCACTAAAATGCCCAAATTTAGAAAACCAAAACATAATATAATACAACCCGAAAGAAAGCAACATAGTATAGCATAATCAGAATTTCCATCAATATGAATTTGTTGTACCATTAAAGCCATAATAGCAGTGGGTCCTGAAATAAAAGCATTTTTATTATACAATTTTTAGTAAAAAGGAATAGAAAATATAAAGTATAGCTTACCGACAGTTATATCTTTGCTTGTACCAAATATAAAATAAACGAAACAGCCCATAAATGCTGAATATAAGCCATATTCGGGCTGTAGACCAGCAATGGTTGCATAAGCGATGGCCTGCGGCACTGTTGTAAGGCCAACTGTTAAGCCAGCTACTATGTCGTACATAATAAAGTCAGCTTTGTATTTAGGTAACCATTCCAAAACAGGAAATACTTCTTTTATATTGCGCCAAAAACAACATTTCTTCATTTCTTTCCTTAAAAGAATCTCTACATCAGTAGTGATCTCTTCATAAATTTTACCTGTAAATGTGTATTTAAATAGATACTTAAATATATTATGTGGTGCATTTTTGCTGATGAGAGAAACAATTTTTGTTAATTGTGAAGTTTCTCGCACACATTGATTGTTAAGTATAACCCAAAAATTGATAAAAACTTGGATAAAATCGTTTCAAAATGTAGCTAAAACTTCTCTTAGTATGTGGATGGAGAACAGTTGCCAATAGTTTGTTTTTAAAATTTCAACAATTTAATTATAAGACTAAGTTCAAGTTTATATGTAGTTTAAATTATTCACCTTCACTTATATTTCTTTTGTGTTCTTATACTATTTAGAGCACGTGTTTCCAAAAAAAAAATTAACTTCCACTCTCCAACAGATTTAAAAATCGAATAAATAAGTCGTTGTGATAATAGTAGCTGTCAAGTGAAAGTCATGCTCTAATAGTTGATAACCGTTAAGCTTCTCAAATACGACGTCATCATTACAGTACTTGAATTGCGCGACTAAATTAAACCTGTATAAAATGTTTTTCATTTCTTTTGCAATATGAAGTAATCGACTGTAGTGAGAAACGTCGTCACTAAAATGTGCTGGCCTAGTACAATGTTTTAAAAGTGAAATTCAATATTTTTATTCCCTGCACCACTTTAGGAATGTGTAGAAGTGTTGTGTTTGTACCTTTTATCACCCTGATCGATTCAAAATATTTCTGAATTTGTCTTTTTCTCACAGTTTTTAAGATTCTTCCTTCATCTGGCGTCTATTATTAAAAATGGCTTAAATTGATTTATTTTTAGAACCATATAAAGCTTTTTGAGGACGTAACTTATAAGACAATGCGTATCGTTTACTGATTTAACTCAATTAATTATTGAATAATGTAAGAACGAAGTGTTATAGGGTATTAAATATACCCTACACAATAAAATAAACCTTTGTAGTAATTCGCTAATTCGACTTGAGGATCATTAAAGAGAATACAATAAAATGCTTCAAAAACACGAATAAAAAACATAAAGTAAACAAGATAGAGAAGTTCGGTTAAGACCGAATCTTAAATACCCTCCACCTCTTATAATCCTCTAAAAACAAGTTCCTATTGCCATATTTATGTATACATATGACTATTTCATGTACTTACGCAAATAGTGTTTTTTTTAAATTATAGGCGTTTGAGTTATTCAATCACGCCCATTTTTGGCACAGTGTTGGATAACGGTACCACTTATATGTATACCAAATTTCAACTCCGTAGATCAACTTTTGTGGCAAGTATAAAGATTTATATTGATTGCGGGCGTGTATGTTATCGGACCACGCCCATTTTCGGCACATCGATGAAACTAATATTTATAGATATACATACTAAATTTCAAGTTTATAGATTAATTTTTGTGGCAGATAGATAGATTTTTGTTGATTGTAGGCGTGGCTCTTTACCGAATTTGCCCATTTTAAATGCGATTTTAAAGCGATCTGCATGCATAAACTAAAAGTGACTGTACAAAATTTCAGCTCAATATCTCAAAATTTACGCTCGTGAGAGTGCCAACAACAGGCGGACACACGGACATACATGTCTAAATCGACTCAGTTTTTGACGCTGATCAAGAATATATATACTTTGTAGGGTCTTTGACGCCTCCTTCTGGGTGTTGCAAACGGAAGAACAAAATTAGTATACCCTCATCACTGAGGTGGAGGGTATAATAACTAATTAAATAATTACAAATGAATTGCTAATATTGAATCAGTATTGTAAATTACCAGCTGTTCCATATCTCTGTTTAATCTATCGTTTTAATTGTATTGTATTGTAAGTATTCTCTCACTACTCTATTAAACGCGCGTACTCTTCTCCCGTCTTTCTCTGTAAAAACATGTAAAAATGTTATATTTGGTCAAGTCGAATCATATAATTCTCTACATCACTTGGTTTCACAAATTACATTATAATTTTTCTGCAATATATCTGTATGGAAAGGGGTTCTTAAAATAGTCCAATCGAGTCAAATTTTGGCAAAGCCAATTATTCATTAAATTTTTTTAAGAATTGTGATATTTTGCTATATAAAGACTTGCTTCATGAAATATTGTTATATGGGCAGAAGTTCTAATAGTCCGTTTCGGTTCATTCGTTCGGACGGACATCGTTAAATAGATTCCGATTATAATTGTGAATTGCGTCGTATAATTGGAGGTGCCGTTTAAAAATTACAAATATCAAAATAATTGACATGATTATAATTAAAAATATTTTGTCATTAAGTTTCTGTGCGTACCTTGAATGAGAATTGTTTACTTTAGTATGTGTGTGTAGGTATATGTATGATTTAGTTTATAGCTAAGCATATACTTGTAATTGTTTATCATTTTACTTATGTAGCTTCAGTGAAAAATTTCAAAATTTATATTTGATTTTGTTTCTGTTATTTTTATGATTAACAGGTTCACACCATTAAAGATAATTTAAAAATCCCTATCGCTGTATTGAAGGCTGGCGAAACGCGAGCCTGCAATCCCGACATTGAATTTTATGAAACTGCCGTTACATTCAGATTGATTAAAGGTAAAGGTCCCGTGTATATACATGGACAAAATATTAAAGATGAAGTTGAAGTCGTTGATATGGAGGATGAGGAGACCGACGACGAAGACGATGGTGAGGAGGAAGAGGATGAGGCGCAAGCACAACCGAAGAAGAAACTAAAATTGGAGAATAATGCCGACGGCAAAAATGTCAAGAATAAGAAAAAATAAAAATAATTCTTAAGCAGCAATGTGTCTACAGAGTAATATTATGAACATACCACACACTCACACATACCCTACACCCTAAGCAGCAATGTGTTTCCAGAGTAATATTATGAACATACCACACATTTACACACACCCTACACAAACACTTATAACAAACAACCTCATTTTAGTAGCCGCGGTTGAGAACATTTTTAAAATTAATTATGAAATTCTAAATCATTTTTATAAGGACTAATGTTTAAGGAATTTTTTTCAATCTGTCATTTTACTTTTTGAATTAAACACTAATCAGTCTTACGTTTTAGACCATAAATTAATTATATAATATATATTGCATATATATATATATAACTAATTTATTATATATATATATATATTGTACGGCAGCCATGGCATGGCTACGGCAGACACTATGCACTGACACTGTTTGGCGTTGCCATATTCATTCTTTCTTGTCAATTCAAAAAAGTACAATATCAACTCTACCCCCGTTTTTTACTTTCCGCTTTAATTTTATATTATGTTTTTGGGATAAAAAGTACATTCAATTATACAATAATGCAAAATTGTAAACTAAAACGAAAACAAAAAGAAATGAAATTACAAACACAAATGTGAAATTAAGTTAAATAAAAAGGAACTCAAGCGGTGTAAAAGTAATTATATGCAGTAACAAAACAGCACCAACAATAAAACTTGACAGTTTGTATCTATTTTATAACGTAAACATTTTATAAATGCTTCATTACAACAACAACAACAATTAATAAACAAGTAAGAAAACTAAATTTGTTTTAGACTACATCTTAACTGCACCCTCCACATGCATAATGGTGGGCGTGGCATATATATATATATATATAGGCCCTTCTAATACTGCATGTATAAAATATCAGATCGCAAGTTTAGTTTTATGGTGAAAATATTTTTTTTTTGTAAATTGTAGGCGTCTTAAGCGACCGCGTCCATTTTTGGCACATCGATGGATGGCTTAATTTTTGTGGCAGATATATAGATTTTATTCGATTGTGGGCATGGCCTTGACCGATTTTGCTTAAAATAAATAACGATTTGCGTGCAAAAACAAAGATCACCTCTTCCATGGTGAGCGTGGCATTTGGAATTTCGCGCCAAGTTCTTTTACCCGACCACGCCCACTTTTGGTTTAACGATAGAACAATTATGTGTACCAAATATTGTCTTTGTAGATCAATTTTTGTGAAAGATAAATAAATTTTTATCGATTATGGACGTGACCTTTCAGCAATAGCGCTCTAGTTTCTGCTTGTGTAACTTTTTACAAAAATTCATCTCGATATCAAAATTTGCGACAAAAAAAAAATACTATTAAATGATTAATAATAAAAATAATTTCGATACTTGTTAAAGAACTTGACTACCTACCTGGCTGTTTGCAGTTTTCGATTAAAGAGAAACAACATTTTATTTTCTAAAGGAATGATATTTAAATTATCATTATATATATATTGTGTTAAAAATGTTATATATTCCCATTATAAAATTGATTGATTTTAAGTAAATGCAGTTGAGCGTTACTTTATCGTTCGTATTTTTGTTGCTTTGCTTTTGAATTGAGTGAATTAGTTTTAAAAATTTTGAAATACCCTCCACCTCAATATAATTCTTTTTGCCTATACTTAAATTACATTATGAACATTCTGTACATTAACATTTATTTTGCAGTACAGCACAACAGCGCGACTGCTGAAAGAAACATGAATTTCTGAGTGCAATAGCTGTGCATTGACTTGCTTGTATAAAGAGTAAAGGAAACAACGAACGACAACAACAAAAGATTGAAGAATTATCGTTGGATTCTTCTCAAGTTGTGAAATTTCAAGTTAATTTTTGTATTTGTTTCTCGATGTAAACGAATGTTATTTGTTGCTCAAATTCGAAATAATTCATTCTTTAATTATACCCTGCAGTAAAACTAAGTGAGGTAGAGTATTAAATGGTCGGGATTGGCCGACTATAAGATTTTTAATTTTTTTTCTTTATGGTAGATGAACTGATTTTTCATTATACACACTCTACCGCTTAAACATGATTAATTTGATTGACTGTTAATTACATAAAAGTTAAAATTATTATACCGTTTGAATTTTGTTTGCCTGCCTTACTGCAGCGCCATTTTCTAAATCACACACAGCTACAAGGGCCTTTGTTCTATTCGTACTTCAGATTGTACCCCGAGGTGCCAAAAGGTTGCATTTTTATTACACTATTATAAATAATTTTGGTCGAAATATTTGTTCTTTGCTTAATACCTATTTATCAACGATGTGTTCAAACATTGTAAACAAACTGAAATTTTAAGACTGAAAACTGATGACTTTGGATGACTATATCCTCATCAATAATGAACGAATTGTTAACTTCATCTGACAAATGAATTTTGAACCATTTCGATATGTGTGGCGGTGACATTTGTATAAAAGTGGGTTTTTTTTCCTTAATGCTTCTAATAATTCGTTCATAATTTTAATGAATAATGCAAATGAAACGAAAATGCACAGCGTTGTTCTTATTATTGTTTTTTAGCACTGTGAAGGCATCGATTTGAGCCTTTCGAAGGCAGCCTTTTCCAATTGTTCCCGGTGATCGGGATGAGCAACTTGTATTAGCTCGTAGGCACGTTGACGCATATTTTTCCCAAACAATTGGGCTATCCCGTATTCGGTGACCACATAGTGGACATGTGCGCGCGATGTAACAACACCAGCACCTAAAATGCAGTTACCAAGCTTATATTACCACTTGACCCTTAATACGTTATCGATTTTTATATGAAATCTTTACCAACTTTAAGGGTGGGCACAATTTTGCTTTCATTTTTTCTGGTTGCGGCTGGTAAGGCAATAATGGGTACGCCTTTACCATCGATACCTTCGGCAGCACCACGTATAAAGTCTACCTGACCTCCGAATCCAGAATAGAAACGCGTACCAATTGAGTCGGCACACACCTGACCGGTCAAATCGACTTCAATGGCAGAATTAATGGCAGTCATGCGTGGCAGTGTTTTAATAACGCTGACACTGTTCACATAATCAATGGCATACATTTCTGCATAATAAAATAAAATAATAAAAAAACAAATTAAATGAATTTTTATCAATTTCTGCGTATAACACAATTTTCATACATACCCACCGAAGGATTGTCGTTAACAAAATCGTATAATTTTTGATCACCAATCAAAAATGAGCCAACTATACGTCCCTGATGGAGGGGCTTAAAGCGATTAGTGACAGCTCCAGAGTTTACCAAATCCACAACACCGTTGGCAAACATTTCCGAGTGGATACCCAGATCCTTGTGATTGTGCAAAGCAACCAACACGGCATCCGGTATACTGCCAATGCCCATCTGTAAGGTGGCACCATCGGCTACCAAATTTTCAGCAATCAATTGTCCAATTTTTTTCTCCACATCCGAGGGCGGCTTGCCACCATGTTGCGGCAGTGGTGTATCGATTTCCGTATAAGCATCAAAATGGGACGAATGTATACAAGCATCGCCAAAGGTACGTGGCATCTGTTTATTGACTTGTGCTACAAATAAACCGGCATGTTCACATTTTCATACTACACACAGACAACCATAAAAACAACAATTTACCAATTATGTATTTGCTGTGTAGGAGAGCAGCTCTTACACAATCCACACTCGTACCCAATGAACAGAAACCGTGACAGTCGGGTGGTGAAACGTGTATCAATGATATGTCAGGCTGTACAATTTCCCGATAAAATAATTTGGGTATTTCATGTAAGAAAATCGACATGTTGTCACCTCGTCCATCGGCTACAGCTTTGCGCACGTTGGCTCCCATAAAAAATGAATTCGAGCGAAATATTTTGGCATTTTCTTCATCACAATAGCCCGCCTTGCCTTCGGTATGCATGTGACAAACGGTAATATTCTCTAGTTTTTCTTTTTTAGCATGTTCAACCATAGCATTAATTAAGGTAACCGGAGTAGAGGCAGCACCCGAACAAAACACGGTGTCACCTGAAAAAAAAAAAATTAAAATAATTGAAAAAAAGCCATAATAGCGATCGTCTGAATTATTGTTTTTTCTAAAAAAAAATTCTACATAATGAAACCGTTGCTACGCTCACAACCAAAATTGAGCTGTGAAAATTTGAAATTTTGGTATTGAGCCAAAGGGTCGAAAAAACTCACCCACATTTTACAAAATATCTATATTGACGCAGAATCCCATTTCTTGATCGATAATGTATTAGATACCAGCCACTCCCCAATTTTGTATACAGATGCAGAGAGTATTTAAGAGTTAGCTTAAGCTAAACAAGAAGCTTTAAAAACCTTAGCAAGGACATTTTTTCTTAAACAGCATCTTAAACTGAGATGATCTAGTCCCCGTCTAGATTTAGGTGGTCCGTGTTGTAAATTTAACAAAATATGATAAGTTAACAAAATTTTATACAGACATTTCATTTGCATTCGAAAAGCTATTTAAATTGTGCAAAATCGCTCAAGAGCCACGCCCACCACGGTTAAACATCTATTTATAGGCCACAAAAATAATGGTATTTAGTTGAAATTATTCGTTTATATATAAATAATTATTTCATCTAATAAAGTGCCAAAGAAAAAAAGGCGTGGTCGGATCGCAGAATAGGTCCACAATCGGCAAAAATCGATTTGTCGGCTTAAAAAATGGCGCTACAAAGTTGAAATTTGGTATATAATATTCACAACTACGTCATGTGTTAAAAATGGGCATGGTCTGAAAACAGACACTCTCATAATTTATAAAAGAACTGGAAAACCACTTGAAAGTCTAGTAATTACATATGTCTACACTATTAGAGGGCGTAATCATGCAACTGCCACGCCCACCTATTCTGTGTATCTGTGTAGGGTATTAAAGATTTGACTCAAGATAAATTTTGTTGTTTTTTTTTACTAAACTAAATTAGTTTTAATAAATTTTCCGGGTGCGTAACAGTGTAATAGATTTTAATACACAACAAACACATACATACATATATTTATTAAATAGATTCTATTTTTAGAATACCCACAATATCAAAACATGAAAATAAAATGCATTGAATGATTCCAGCAAAATGAAGTGCATTGGACTTTGTTGTTTTGATGACACTTTAATCAGAGCGTTATTACATATTAAAATAATTACATTAAAATCAAAGATTGATTAATTTTTTATAGTTCATCACACTGATAAACTCAACAACGTCCAGATGTTCAATCATTTCTTATCTTTTTTATAGTTTAAGTGAAACTTAACATCTATTCTAATCAGTTTGGGTTAAAATCAAGGCGTCATGATGCGTTTTTTTTTTTTTTTAGAAAACTATTTTAAAAAAATGGGTTCAATTAAAACGTTGCAAACATTGCATATTACAGATGATAGCAATTATTTTACTTGTTCTTTTGTTTACAATAAATAAACTTTGAATACCTTCACGTCGTTCCTTCCTTTCTTATTCATTTCAAAAACAAGTTTAAATAATATTAATTGTTGTGTGTTTGTGTGTATTACGCGGGTTAGTTATGGAATTATTTATTTATTTTCTAATTGGATGTTTGCAAAGCTATTTCACGCAAATGTTTTGTTAATACATTTGAAATGGATGAAGAACCAGTAAAAGCAAATACAGGCTTAGGGCAAATCTTCTGTACCATTACTATTTATATTTAGTCCGCAATAGGCTAAATAAAGGCATAACACTTACACTTACACTTTAATGCGTAGAGTACCAGAGTGGAATCTGTGTTTGGGGTGATGGGATGTTTTTTTTTATTGAGGAATAATTTCTATACGTAGGTGGAGTGAAGTCAGCATGGTGCATGCACCATAAAGTAGACATCTTCTGAGAATGACAAGCTTTATACACCCTCCCCCACCTCATGAAGCGCATAGTATAAAAAACTGTAGGCGTGGCATGTATGTATATAAATGCACCCTATTTCAATAAAGTCAGTGCTTAGCAAAATACGGTATTTTGTAAATTTTAATTTATTAATTTAAACTTTATATCCGTATTTTTTGTAGTGTTGGGAAATTTTAATATTGTGGGCATGACTCTTAAGCGATATCAAACCAGCGGGCGAAAATTACAAAAATCTAGAAAAAAAATTCAGCTTAATATCTCATTTTTTGCAACCATATGCGCTTACTTGACCAAGTCAGACAGACAGACATACACATGAACTTGACTACATGTACATTATAGTAGAAGTAAATTTCTGATATCAATCTTAGTTTGTTTTGCAAATAAGCGCAATAGTTAACATTGTTTGTGTGCCCATCTTATACATACATATAAAGAGAATAATAAATACAATGGATTCCATTACAATGTGACATTATTTGGTATTAACTACACAATACGATATACATATATTACAATAATAATAATAGGAGTAGTCATGCGACATTTTTCAAAATCAATTTTATACTACACAATAATAATTTGCATTCGCTTTTAAGAATGCTTGTATACAACGTATAAATTGCTAATTGAAGTGTTTGGTGGTGTATTTTTTTTAACTGATCAATACATGTATCGAGCATTTATCGTATTTTATTACTGCACACAAAAAGATTTATATCTGTATAATGAAAAACGATTATAATTAATGAGGGCGATAATTGTATAGTAATAATAAAAATCGTACCCCAGCACACTGATGGAAGAATATTAAATAGAAAATGACTTGAAGAAGAGTGATAAGAACTCTTAGTATTAGAAGTATGACTTTTTCAATTTTACTACACTCCGAGCAAAGTAGAAGTAGAACTCCTATCCTTTGCTACTCTATTCTTAAAGGAGTAACGGTATCAATCGGTTTAAATATGTCCGTGTGAATTACAAAATACATACTTTTACATAGCTAAAGTAAGCGGATCATATAAAATCATTTCTATGATACCTCTCTTCATATAACACACACATCTAACTCTGTTTATATATGAGTAATGCAAACACACGCATTGCATATAAATGAGAACACTACGAATAACGCCGCATATTCTATGCACGCACACAATCGTAAAAATTCAGCTATAACGGTACAAAAGCACCCATTTAACTGTCTTTGATTAAATTAAAAATTATTATTTAAATTATACTCAAATGGGAACACAAATCATGCTCTTCTTACATAATCGTAATATGACCGTAATATTATGTTCCAATGGTGTCTAACCTTTTCATTCAATCGTTCTTACCAGATTTTATGTGTGAAACTGCCTCAGCCGGCGAAAGTTTCTTTGGCTTATGATCTACAGGATGTGACAATTCGTTCGAGTAGGTAAAAAAATTATTAACCAACGGTTGTGAGAATTTACGTTGTACGTTGACCAGGCGTGCCAAATTTTTTTGCAACATTGAAGCCATATTTTAGTGGTGATTAGATTGATTAATAGCTGTATTCACAAGAAATTTTGACTTTTGTTCTTATTTTATTTCAATTATTCCAACATATAATTTGTGATTTTGTATATGTATGGTTGGCAGTTTTCTTTTTTTGGATTTTTCCAACCAAAACACAATAATAACTCGTAACAACGCTATCTTAACCAACGATAAAAAACCAACTAAAGCAAAAATCAAAGCTTAATAATATTTTCAGTTGCTTTTCATGTTTTTGTTTTTACTAAAGTGCTTAATAGAAAGCATGCTTTGTAAAAAAAAAGGATGCATTGCGTATAGAGATTAATACATAATTAAATTATGTACAATTAATGGTTTTTATAAAATATTGTTTCTTTTCAACTTGTATATATATAGAGAGGAAACATGGCGCTTTATTTGTTGTTCACTCCACATAATACTAAAGTTATTTCTTCTTTTCACGTGCACTTTTAAAATATGAATTCGAGTAAGCGCCCCTGGAAGATTTTTTATGTATGGAAGGCAATCACAGCATCTGCAGAAATATAATTTTATTCAATTTTATTCAACGCAAACCGTTCTTTCATTTGTTTAGAATTATGCATAGCAGTAAATTCTTAAAAGAACACTGTCAGTGATAGTAAAAGTAATTAACTGAAGCCACACAACATTCTCAAAATTTGATTATCACAGCAAAACTCTAATGCAGCAAGGGTAGCTGCAGTTTATACAAAATTTCTTTTGTTCCGATATTTGAATTAGAAAATGTGAAAAATTTAATTTTCGTTCGATAGCTGCAGTTGTTTGGTTGTCATTACTAATAATTGTATAGGCAGCATTGCCAGTTCAACAACAATAAAACAGTTAAAATTTGGTCGCTTCAAAAATGTTTTTAGTATTATCTCCAACATTGATTTAGATGAATTCAAAAATGAGGTGCGGTATAAAAAATTAAATAAGAAAATTATTAGCTCATAAATATACACCAAAAAAAAAAAAAGTCGTTGTCGCACTGTGTGAACGTATCTTTGGCTGTTTGTATCAATTTGCAATGTCAACCAGTGCAGACAGTTTGGAAATTCATGCAATTGAGAATGAATTACCCACACATGGACGGACGTGAGTACTTTATTGAGGTTCAGAGTACCGTCTGTTGTTCGACAGCTCTCACTCTTAGTACGGAGTTGGAAAATCTATTTATAAATATGTTTACCAAATATTAATCTTGTAGCTTTCTTTTTGTGCGAGTTTTTTTTGTAAAGAAAACTAACTCCAAAAATAAAAATGTCCAGCAAATTTTAGCTTCATGTATATTATTTATCACCGTGAGCTATATGCAGATGTATGCGTATGGTTAGATCGATCAAGAATATATATGTGATGTTCTTAAAGCCCATTTCTGGTGGTTGCAAACAAAATAAAAAACTTGGTATACCTCGCAACTAAGGTGGGGGATATGAAAAAATTACTCATCACCACTAATGCTTTGGCTTTTTCAATTAAATATAAGAAAAGTTATGTAAGTTTAATGTTTTGGTGGGTTCCGAGACTTTTTTTAATATACGATTTTCTCTCTCTCTTACGTCCCCATAAATACAATTGCTCTCATACGAAAATGGAAGCTTTAAATAAAAAAAATCAATCAATCATTTCTGTTGTTTTTTAAATATATTTCCATCATCATCTATCTTTATATTTTTATATATTGATGCTCATAAGAAAACGGAGTTGCCTAAAATTTATTTATTAATGACTGGAGATATGACAAATGAGCTAATTTAACTATTTTTTTTTTTACATGTAATAAATACAAAACATTTAATGCTGCTTATTAATAATACGTGTGTATGTGTTATGAATTAGTGTAGACAGCTACATACACATGTTAATTTTGTTGTTTTTTTTCCTATAGAAATTATTTGGCAATAACAATAGAAAATATTAAAAATTAAAAATAAAAAACATTGTTTCAGTATTAAATTCATCTAATCGATTTAGTCATATTTATGCAGAGTTCATGATCGCGCTGATCACCCCAACCGCCATTGCCTTTTCGCAATTTTGTCTTCTTATTCAGACTAGCTACCGTTAGTGTTAATGTTTTAGGAAATATTTGACCCGATTTGCGTGCAATACGCAAAACTTGTTGCACCTTTGATATCACTTGATTGGATTCGCAATTTTTCTTTTTATGATGAACACCACTGGAACAGTAACAGTAATAGTGAATGAAAGTATTTATAATAATTTAGTTAATGTAATAATGCCTACCATTCGCCAATGTGAAATACTCGTGGTCCTTTAACAATCATGGCATGCAATTTGTGGCCAGTCATACACTGTTGAGAGACATGCTGCAGCGACCAATCCCAGTTATAATCATCGTAGGAACAAAACTGTTCATTACACTTTCGTATGCTGGCCCAGGTGGTGCGATTAAAAGCAAAACCCATATTATGTTTGCTACTAATCCAAGGCATCACCTCAACCTGTTAAATATTCAAAGTTTTTTCTATTTAGAATTTCCTTTTCTAACATTATTGCAGAAGCATATCTTGAAAATGGGAGTTCGTGAATGCTTTCTATATATTAATTAAATAGGTATGTATATACTCGTATATATAAATAAAAAGTTACAATCATGCAGGGTAACATATATGTGGGAATTGGTGTGGCAAGCAAAAATTCGTTCAAAATGGCTAAATATTAAAATCGATAAAATCACTGGCAATAAATGATATAAATTTTAATTACAATACAACTGTACTAATTATAAATAAAATAAATCTAATTTTAAATTACTTTTCATTGGAAAAAAATCATAAAACATGTTTTTCAACAAGGACATAACAATTTTGTATTTTAATAATAATGCTTCGTTAAACATTTTTCATGATCTGTTAAGATCAAAACGTCAGTCAAGGTTAACATTTTAAGCAAACAGCTTTTAAAAATTATTAAAATTCATTCTAGCTTCACTTTCTGGTTGTTTCAAGAGCTTATTTTAATTTTCTTGTTTAATTGTAATAATTGCCCCACCAGACATGCTCAAAGTGCTATGGTGTATAAATTCAAGTCAAAATATTCAGTAATGAATGTGTTCCTGTGCCAATGCGCCGATCCAAATACCGAAAATATTGTACCCGTAGGTTAATCAGTTTAAAAAATGAACCAAATCAGTCGATTTTACGGTTGTACATTTGATTTGAAGCAATGTTATTTTCCTTTATGTATTTATGTATTTTCGTTATGTGTCGCTGTTTGAGGCATATATTGAATAGTTTGTGAAAAATTGTCATTTCAAATCTTTTTGAGCGGCCGTCGCATGCTATTTATTATCAAGCCACATATCTCATCGTATTCTACTCGTTGAGCTCTTTCATTTGACACCCATATAACATATGTAAGCATAAATATGTTTTGAAGAAGTTCGAGGCCGCCATATTGAATTTATTTTGCCAAAATTTTTCTTATTCTACTCATCAGTTTTTTTCATTTCATACTAATATCAAATACAGTAAAGTTATTTTTTCATCTCCTGCAATCGCTATTCTGTCGATTAAAGTACATTCGCGTACGTAGATAAGTATAATTGTAATCGTTTTGTATATTACATGACCTACCCTAAGCTAATTCAAGCTGAATGCGAAACAAATTTTGTTTAACAAATTAAAACATTTTATTCATTATTGTATAAATACTACCGCTATTGTTTCTCTAGGAGATCTCTCTTTCTCTCTCTCTCTCTCTCTCTATTTCACTTAATATTAATTACGGAAATACCTGTTTCGTTGATGTATTATTAACATTTTCATTATTGGCTTTGACAAATTTTAACATGCGATACACAATCTGTGCACAATTTAAAAAAAAAAACATTTAAAAAACAACAACACATTAGTTACACAAATGAAATACGTGTAATGCAGGAAAAATAAGTAAAAAAAGTAAAATTTGGCTTATGCCAAATCTTAAACACCCTCCACATCTATATATGCATGGTGGGTATGGCAGTTATATGATTCCGCCCTTTAATAGTGTATTGCGTATTAACTTGCAAGTCGAGTGTTCCGCTGAATATGGGTTTTTGTGCCTGTTATCCAACCACGTCCATTTTTAGCATATCGATGGATGGGATAATTATAAATATGTGTAACAAAATTTTACTCTAATAATTGCATTTTTATGGCAAATAAATAGATTTTAATCAATTGTGGGCGTGGCTCTTGAACAATTTTAAATAGCGATCCGCTTGCAGAAACTAGTAGTGTCTCAATATCTCATTTACGATCGTGAGAAAATCAACAATAAACAGACACAAACATACGGACAGATATGTCTAGATCGACTCAGTTTTTGATGTCGACCAAGAATATATACTTTGTAGAGTAAAACCCCCCCTTCTTCTGTGAAGGATATAAAAATATCCATTTAATTATAATTATATGCAAATAAGTTTTAAAGATGCAACGAGCATAACAAGTACATATATGGTACACACACACATACATATGTTTACGCATAAATGTATATTTAACTTAATATGTAAAACTTTAAAGCATTACACACACTGTTATACGTTTGTAATAAAACAAAAAATTTTTGGTTATTGAAAGTTTTTCAAACGGCATTTGCATACTCTGTCTCTCTCTCTTCAGTCTTTTTTTTGTTCATAATCATAATATTATCACAGTGGGCAATATGATCAAAGCTTTTTTTTATATGGATGTTCTATATCTTAATTTTGCATAAAACAAGTGAAAACATTTTAGTCGGTAATATCCAACCATTAAATACCCTACATCACTTACAGCATCATTTGTGGAACTAAATGGTGTAGGGTATTAAAATGGCTGGATATAATTGTTTATAACATTTTCACTTGTATTGTCGTTAGTTTAGTGTTATCGATAAATATGAGAAATTATCAAATAAGTCACTTTGTGGTCACATCGCTATAAGGAAAGGGGTTCTAACAATGGTTTGATTAGGTTTAAATTTGCTACAATCAATTATTAACGCATTTAACAATTTTTCACCAAATTTTGTCAGAAAATATTAAAAATTGCAAATGTTTACTATATAAAAATTGATTTTAAAATATTGCTTTGTAGGTAAAGGGATCCTAAAAATATACCGATTATGTCCACTTTTAGTAGTGATGGTTCTTGGAACAAAAGAAAATCATTGAGCCAAATTTTTTTAAAAAAAATATCACACATTGCATTCTGTTGGTACAATTGATTACAAGAAATACAAGGATGGACAGAAGGACATTTTAAAAACAAATCAGATTTTGATTCTGATTGGATTGATTTTTTTTTTTGACACCTTGAGTGTAGAGAACTTCTGAATTTACACCATATTTACACAAACATTTACTTAAACTAAAAACACTATCTATGACAAATGGTGCACGATGGTCTATTTGTTTAAAATATTATATAATATTCAAGTACATACATATTTACAAGCAATCAGGCAAAGCGATAAGGCGTTAAAAAAAATCAAGTCAAACTTTTTTTTTTTGTTATATATGAAAATTTTACGGTTCAAACACTAATGAAGTTAATCGCGAAACTATTTGTCATGATATTATGTTTATACGATATATGATCATTGCACAAATGTTTGATATATATATATATATATACAATTTATATATATATATATATATTAACAAAACACAACAACAACATTTAGAAGAGGATTTTTAAGGAAAAATCTTGGAGGAAAATACCTTCTGATAAATGGAATATAGAGACGGTAGAACGTGATAGCTCCACGTTTGTTGCGCACCATTCTTATTATTATTGTTATTGTTATTAATATTATAATTATTATAAATATTAGTTGTGGTGCTCTTCGCTTTTGTGGTGGTTGTGATGATTTTAGTAATAATGGTGGTGGTGGTAGTGGTGGTGGTGCTAATTGTGCTGATGTTTTTAATCATAGTCGCAGTGTCATATACGTTCGTATTCGTATCACCCACATACGCCTCTAAATTACTACCTTTTTTATAAATTTTATTATTATGATTGTTGTTGTTGTTGTAAGTCATGGCATAATTATAGTTGTTGTTATTATTATTGTTGTTAAATGAATAATATTTATTAAAATGTTTGCTGTCACTAGATGACAACTGTTGTGATGCGAATTGTAATGATTTTCTATTTTTATGATGGTTTCCTAAGAGATTGTTGTCAGAAATCAGCGAACTAGAAGCGTATGGATTGCTATAAGATTTGGTCTTGGACTGTATACGAAACGGTAAATTATATATAATTTAAAAAGAAAAAACAAAAACCATATTTGCATATGTATGTAAGACACAAACACAAACGTATAAAGAAGAAGAAAAACAATTAAATGACAAATTATTATTATTTTATAGGCATATATATATAAATTTATATTTTTATATAGAAATATAAATATACGTATAAAATGGATTATGTGTCTGATTGTCAACACAAGAGATAAAGAATAAATTTCTTCTATATGTGATACAAAAAGTTTCATCTTAATAGGACATTTCCTTTTTTTTGGTGTTTTTGGAATAATAAGCATAAAAAAAATGCTTAGCTTTAGCTTGCAACCCAAACGCAACCAATCCAAGCGAAAAGTTAAATTCTCTCTCCTAACTTTATGGGAACCCTGAATATAAGGCACTACCACGCCTAGCAGCATTGCCTTATTTTCGGTTTTAGCAAAAGATTTATATATAAGGAGCTGCTCTGATTGGGTTTGGGCTGTTAGATCAAATCTAAAACATTTATAAGTGAATTATGGGCGTTGCAGATTTTTAAAATATGTGCTATACTCATCACCTTGAGAGTGTACTTTATCAAAACATTTGCAACACTCAGAAAGAAGCATCAGAAACCCTACAAAGTATATACTATTTATTCTTACTAAGTTTTCATCAAATTCTGCAAATTCCGATAGCAATTCAAAACTTGGCAGAAGTACGGATTAATCGCAGATTGGTTTTTGAAATTCGATGAAATCGGTTGAATGTTACGTTCACCCTTTTTTTAGAGATTTTTAAACGATTTTTACTTAAGCATGATTTGCCAGTCATAACTTTTAACTTTTGGTATTTTAACTCAACGATTGAAACTCAATGATTGATTTTTTTTTTTTTAATAAATTTAATTCCTGGTTATGGCCATTGTTCAATTGTCATAACATAACAGAAGTTACGGACGAAGAAGGTTTAATCAAGGCAGATTTTCATGCTGTTAAAGGTATATACATAAAAGCGATTTTTCAATACGAACGCACTCTTGAGCATTTTTTATGATATGTCAACGTTAATACCTCACTCAAGGTTAACATTTTTATCATAAAATGTTTAGCAATTATTAAAAGGCAGATTATATGTGCTATCATTGGTTAATTCACGTCAACATATTCATTGTTGGATATTTCTGTGTGAGATAACGCACCAAACGAAATAACGAAAATATTGCAGTCGCAAGTGCTTTAATTTAAAATTAGACACAACAGTCCATTTCACGACATTTACAGGAATCCCTCGAACCACATTGTACCGAATTATACATAAACGTCTTGGCTGACACGATCAAATTAACTCAAGAACTGAAGCTTTTTTATCATTTAAAGCGTCGAAACTTATGTTATGTTCTTATTGAAAAACCTTTGGCATCTTCTTTGAGGTGTTGCAAAAACATTTAATCAGTGTACTGGCCATCTAATGCGGAAGAGAATATATACATTGAAGCGTGTTTTTGAAAATAGGAATTAACTGTATTCTGGATCATTTTTGAATTTTATCTGTTTTTAAATAAGCCTCACACACCCTACATTACGAGTTGTATACTGTACGAGTAATATACTTAATATATTAGTGGCTATAAACAATGTTTACATAGATTTGTTTTAGAGGTCGTATGTTGTATATAAAGCTTTGCCAGTAACAAATACTTAGAAACATGGTAATAACACAAACTGTACATTTCTTTGTTTAGTGTTAGATAATTTTAAACGATAAATTCGGCTCTGCTTATTGTTGTATATGTGTGCAATATTAAAAAAGAAATTAATTTGAAAATTTCAAAGACTCACCTTACTGTTGTAAGTGTAATAATTAAAGGTTTTTAGATAGGTGCCCAATGACAATATGTTGCATTGAGGGCACAAGTCTATTGTACGTCTATACATCATGGCCAAAACATACAGGAAATCTTCTGCCACATAGTGATCTTCCTCGAGAAATAAAACCAAACCTAAAAATATTATTCATTATTATTAAAAATATACGCACGATGATTACAGTGTGTATCTAGAAGTTATATAGTTATGTTGGCTGAACTTTTAAGATTCCATCAATTCTTCTTCTTATTTAAATATATGTTTATAAGAATTTTTCAATAAGAACATAACAATTTATGTATTTAAATAAAGTCAAAAATAATTAAGATATTGGGCTGAAATTGATTTCAGGTATAGTATACAGGTTGCATTTAATATGGCATGACAGCAAATTTTACTATAACATGAAAAACGCTCGAAAATTGGGGTAGCTGCTCTTAAAAATACAACCACCAACTCAGAAGGTAGTAATTTTTAATAATTTCTAAATATTTTATTATACAATAAAAATGTTAACTTTGACTGACATTTTAAAATTGACAGATCATGAAATGAGATCAAGGGTGCGTTCATATGAAAATACAAAATTGTTATGTCCTTAATGAAAAAATCTCTTGCATATTTATAAATGTCAACTACCTGTATGGTATCTGGTAGTTTCCAATTCATCAAATACTCGATTCGCCTTCCACCACCAATGATGTTTGGTTTGTGTAAATTTCGCTTCACGATAATGTCCATACAGATCCGGATGTAAAGCGTTATTACACTTTTGTATAATCGCTCTTTAGATTTAGATAAGAAGAAAAAAGAAAAGTTCACACATTTCAAACAAATTAAAGCTCAAGTAAGCTACACTTACTGATCTTTTTTAATATCGCGCGGACAATCATTTGGATCAACACCTGGAAACTCATTTGGATGCGTTTGTATCGAGTATGGATAAAATATCTAAAAAAAAAAAAATGAAAAAATCCATAATTATATTGAAATGTAATGAAAATATATTCAATAACGCCCACACTTGCCTGCATTACTTTACAAAAGTCTATACTCTGTACCAAATCATTAATATCTTCATCATAGTAATCGTGTGAAAATATTAATAAAACTTTGGATATGTCACGAGCCTGAGCCAGACTCACAATTAAATGGCGTAGGTATGTAATACGAGTATGAACCTAATGGAAACGTTTCAAATGAAAAAAATCGTAATTGCTTTGGAATCAATCAATTTACTTACTTGTACTACAATTATCACAGAATCATTTTGTAGCGGACCAAATGTGTATTCATTTAAAACTAACTGTACATCATTGTATTTGGCAACATGGCGTTTGATCTCGGTTATATTTGGTGGATGATATGAATCGACCAGACTAACGGCACCATTTAAACTGGTGCCATTTTGTAATACTGCAACAAATCGTTAATTAATTAATTTAACCCACATTGATCATATAACTAACTGTTCATGTACTTACAATTAGCAACTAACGTATGATTACGTGTCTTAGGCGTTAAAAACTTATGTAATACCGATGGCACCATGGACAATATGGCATCCACTGAATCATTTGTAGGTTCTGCCAGCAAAGGGTCATGACTTTCAGCTGAAATGATTAAAAATTGAATAAGTGAACGGTTATTGGAATTATCTTCTTTTACTTACAGAATGAAAAGGCGTTCAGTTGTAGGAATAAAAATAATCCCAACGCTATTAAAATGACACCACGCACATAGTAGGAGTTACGTCTACGATGCATTGACCCAGTATTGGGTAATGGTATAAGTATACGGCGTCCTATATAAACAAGCACACATTTTTACGTCATTTTTCTCTTTCTCTCTCTCACTCATCCTCAGTAGCTTACCTCTCATACTATTATGCGTTTGCCATTCATAAAATATAACTCATGCGTAAAGTATTATGCCACGCATGCGTTCTGTCTTAAATTCTGCAATCACATTAAGAATCAATAATTAATTTTAAATTCACTCGCACAAATGAAGTGACTTTTTATACCCTACACATAAGGGGGAAATATTAAGTTTTTTTTACTCCGTTTATAACAACCACAAGGGGTCGCCAGAGACTTTAGAAAGTGTATATATTTTTGATTAGAATGAAATTCGGAGTCGATCTAGACATGTCCGTTTGTTCTATTTATTTATTCTTAGCACAGTACAGGTCACAAATTGAAAGGTGCAAGTTGATACGTACATTATTAGTAGACGTTATTATTTACCTGACATACCTACTTTTTCGATATAGAGGATAGGGAGTGTATTTAAGGAAACAATTTAGTTCCTTACTTCTTTGTATCTAAATAATTAACAAGTTCAAACAAATAATTAACAAAGTTCAGTTCGGTATAAATCTGACCATAATACCCTCCATCACTTAGTTCCACAAATTATGCTACAATTCGTTTAGTTGAAGCAACGGGAGGCATTGCCTTATAAGTCACTTTGTGAAACGTCAAAGAGGTTTTAAAAATGGTGCCATAGGGTACCCAACCAATTATTAAGCTAATTAACTATTCTTCATTACATTTTGTCAAAAAATAATAAAAATTTCAATTTTTTCGTCATTTAAAGACTTTTATTGTAAAAAGTCATTATATGGGGAGGGGTTTTAAAAATGATTCGATTCGATTTATTTTCAATAGAGTTCTTCTTTAGAATAATATATGTATGTTCTTGTACTAAATTTCATTGAAATATCTTAAAAAATACGACCTGTAGCTTGCTTATGAGGTTACAAAAGACATACAGATGGACGAACGGAAATGTTTAAATTGATCCCGATTTTGATTCTGAATCAATGGGTATAATTAAACTATAGGCGTGTCAGATACCTGATTACGTTTTCTGTATTAATAAGATTCTTTTTTTATAAACAGGGGAAGAGTTTGTTAACCAACCCCGCCAATTTAAGGCACATCCACCAATGGGCCAACTCTAAATATTGTACGTTTATCAAATTTAATCTTGGTAAGTAACATTTTTTGGCTAATAGATATATTTTTGTCAATTGTGGGCGTGGCCCTTAGTTGTTCTTTCCTGAGTGAAGAAACTAGGCAATGTCTTTACAAAATTTTAGCTCAATATCTCAAAATTTAAGGGCGGGAGTGACTGACGGACATGCCTAGATTGGTACAAATTGATATATATTTAGTCTTTAATGCTTTATTCTGAGAGACGTAACAAATCTAGTATACAA
The DNA here is from genome assembly GCA_949710015.1 of Crataerina pallida. NCBI lineage: Eukaryota > Metazoa > Arthropoda > Insecta > Diptera > Hippoboscidae > Crataerina > Crataerina pallida. The sequence continues at coordinate 26,785,964 of OX453290.1, read as the reverse complement.
CCCTCTTATATGGAGGGTTGATTTATTTTCAATAGAAATTCTGTCTTTGGGCTATAATGCAACCTTTATTTCATTATATTAAAGTCTAGACAGTACGATTACCTTTATTCAGAATTGGAATTACAAATATTTGCAAAACCCATTGTATTTATATACAATAGGTCTGCCTATAAAGTATTATTACATTATAGACAATTGTGCAGAACCATATGGTTTTATAATATTTTAAAATTCGAATTTGCCTCTTTTGCATGACAAAGTATTTCGCGTCACTTTAACATACGAGGTGTGTTCAAAAAGTAACGAGAATTTTTAAATTTCGAGGGTTTGGAGAGAGAGTTTTTTTTATTATGTTGGTACACATGCCCCTGAAGTACGATAAAATTTTCAGCAATATTCATTGTTTACTTTTTAAGTGGCAGCCGCTAACGTGAGACGTGTTTTTCTAGCTCGGCGATTTTCGTTAGTGAAAAAAAAGGGATCAAAGAACCTGCATTAAATTTTGCGTAAAAAATGAAATAAAGTGTAGTGAAGTTTGTAAAATGTTAAAGGCATATGGTGAGTCTGCTATGAGTAAAGCAAGGATTTACGAGTGGTATAAAGGTTTCCAAGATGGCCGCGAAAACGTTGAAGATGACGAACGACCCGGACGCCCAAGCACATCAACAACTGATGAAAACGTGAAAAAAGTGAAAGAAATGGTTATGAACGATCGCCGAATCACAATCAGAGAAGTCGCTGATGATGTTGGCATATCAGTTGGCTCATGCCATCAAATTTTTTCGGATGTTTTGGGTATGAAACGTGTGGCAGCAAAATTCGTTCCAAAATTGTTGAATTTCGAACAAAAACAGCGGCGAATGGAAGTTGCTCAGGAGTCGGTAAATGAATTTAATAACGATGCGGAACTACTAAAACGTGTTATAACAGGTGACGAAACATGGGTTTACGGATATGATGTCGAAACTAAGGCTCAATCGTCCCAGTGGAGGCATTCTGGATCGCCAAGACCAAAAAAGGCTCGACAAGTGCGGTCAAATGTGAAGGTTATGCTCACTGTGTTCTTCGATTTTAATGGCATAGTGCATCATGAATTCTTGCCACAAGGTCAAACAATCAATAAGGAGTACTACCTACAAGTTCAACGCCGTTTGCGTGAAGCAATCGGAAAGAAACGCCCGGATTTGTGGCAAAACAATTCATGGCTTTTGCACCACGATAATGCACCTGCTCACACTTCATTGCTTGTTCGTGAATTTTTGGCCAAAAACAAAACTGTAACAATGCCTCAGCCTCCATATTCGCCAGATATGGCTCCGTGTGACTTTTTCTATTTCCAAAAATAAAGAGAACATTAAAAGGCCGTCGTTTTACAAGCATAGATGACATTAAAAGCGAATCGCTGAAAGAGCTAAAAGCTATTACAAAGATCGAGTTTCAAAAGTGTTTCGAGGATTGGAAAAAGCGTTGGCACAAGTGTATTATATCCGAGGGGGATTACTTTGAAGGGGACAAAATAGATATTGATGAATAAATAAATATTTTTTTCATAAAACAAAAATTCTCGTTATTTTTTGAACACACTTTTCATGACTTTTCATTACATTTTCATATAAATATTCGCATATTATTTGTGTCACATCGCCCTTGTGTAAACATCAGATACGAGTATATTGTTCCTTGAGCCGGAATAGCTTGACTACCAAAATTGAATACTTAAGCGGCAGCACTCAAACATGTTTCTTTTAAAAAACTGCAATCGTAACGTTATCCCATCAAATTGTGTTGAATTAGAAATTTCCGCTTTTTCTAAGGATTTCCATGACAGGTGAAAGCTCTTAAAAACGGGTTTGATGCACTCTTGAATATAAAACATTTGCAGAAATTGAAAGCAAAACTGAGAAATTTTTCTTTCCTTGAGTGAAAATAATAATAAGATGATGATAAGATAAGAGTAATGGTTAGTTTTATGATAGATAGTCTTCCCAAATATTTAGTTCAAACATATGAAAATTGTGGATGTTGAAGTAGTGGTATACTAAGCTGGTCAAATTATTTGCAACAAATATAGAAGAAGGCGTCAGAGACTCTACAAAGTAGGTATATTCTTGATCAGCATTAAAAACTGAATCGATCTAGACATGAATATCCGTGTGTTCGTCTTTTGTTGAACTCTCACGATCGTAAATTTTGTACAGATACTTTCTGCAGGCATATTACTATTTAAATTAGACAAAGTCGTACAAGGGCCACGCCTACAATCTACGTATATCTAATTATCTTCTACCAAAATTGACCTATGACGTTGAAATTTGGTACACATAATTATAATGACTCCATCCATTGATGCTTTAAAAATGGGCGTGGTCGGATAACAGGCGCGCTCAAGATTTACAAACCATACTCAGTATAAAACTCGACTTACAAACAATCAATACATTATTGGAGGGCTTACTCGATCGATATGCCGTTGTGCCACCACACCCAGCCTTTATATGTAGATGTGCAGGTTATTTAAGATTTGGTCTAAGCCAACTTTTGTTTTCCTACTTATTTACAATGAAGAAGCTCCTTATGGGCCATTCAATGTATGCGCATATTAATGCGCCTCATTCTTACAAACAACACAAAGAGAAAAACCATTAATATGTAGCGATTAGAAATGTAGAGGGCAACAGAAGAAGTAGGAAATAGACTTTTTAAATGTCACTGCCATTGACTTATTCGTGTGGTGTAAAGTAATAATGGTCTCTGGTCTGGATTAAATATCGAACACATCAACCCGGCTGTAGTTGCCCTTGTTTACAAATGTTTTTTTTTCTTCTTTTTTTTCTATTATTATTGCTTTATTTACAATATATTGTAAACTAAACGTTTTTACATATTGCACGTTAACGGTTTCATCAGTTTTTTTTTTGTTTTGTTTTCTTTTGCTTTTATGTAAACATTAGATCAATTTGTTGTTTCTATTTATAATGACGTGCGCGCCTAATCTCGAATATAGTTACACAGTGTTAAACACATTCACGTTCATTTAATTATAATAGGTGTGTGCGGATATATTGACCTTTGCAGTAAACACGTAATCATATGTTTACAGCATTGTTGGGACGTGCCAACGAACCAACGTTTCATATAGAATTGAGTGAATTTGTAATTTGAAGCCACCACATACAGTTGTTTGGGGGAACTGAAGCGGAAATTATATTTGGAGCTCATTAACTAAAAAAAAGTTTTTGTGAAATAATGTTTTTTTAAATCCTCGACCCTACGAGACCTTCCGCGTTTGCTCTGTCTGCTTATGGATAAACCTTCCACAGACCACATGTGGTATTTGGTAGAAAGTATATTAAGTTTATAGGCCTTTTTGTTATACCTAAACGATTTACGGTCCATCGACTTTATATTACATCATTTTTATACATATAACAACTTTTTAGATCAATTTAAACAAGTTTGAATAGCCCCAGCCTTGGGATTGTACGATCATTTTCTCCTTCATCTTTTCTAGGCGAATAATCTATCGCGTAGGGATAAGACCAAGACACGTATTTCTATAAAATTTGAAATATTTTTTATAATACGGATTCTGTTGCCACATTGGCCGTATCAGCTAGGATCAGCTCATCTACTCCTACAGTTTCAAAAGGCACTCCTTTACAAAATTTCATTAAAGATTACATTCTATAGGTGGATTACAAGAAACACATGAACGGACAGACGGATAAATCGATTTCGATTTTAATTCTGAGATCATTGATATAAAAGTGCCTAGATGGTGGATATTCAAGATTTGGCCACAGCCAAATATAACTTTTTTACTTATTTCTTCATATTCTTTATTGTCTGTTCTGTCTTTAGAACAAAAAGTTTCCAAGGGTCAGTTTATGATCCATGCTTCTTAGGATTATAAATATTCACAATTTTGATATTTTGTATGAAAAAGTTTATTTATCATGGAGCTTTGTATGGAGAGGGGTCCCAAAAATAATTCAATTTAAACCATTTTTAAAAATCTTTGGGTCCATATAAAATCTTTTAGTATATATATATATAAGATATAACTGAAAAACTGTGCTGGTCTGAAGCCTTTGTACCAATTTATACGAATAATCAACAAAAAGACAGAGAGGTGCACATAAATGGATTCCTTGAAACTTGATTTTACAAAATTTAATTTTCATTTCAATTAACTGCCGCTTCAATTACAAAAATAATAATTAATGCATATTTCGGCTAATAAAATGAGGAGCCTACTAAGTCTGCCATTCAATTCAAAATGAACAGGAATTGAGAATCTCTGAAACCACATTAAGGAGAATTTTGCATAAAAATCTTACCTTATACGGTCAAGTTAACTCAATTACTGAAGTTTTTTGATTATTTGAAAAACCGAATCTTACGCTTTCTTGTGTTATGTTCTTATTGGAAAATCCTTTACATACATAATTAAGGGGGTGTAATCATATCCCAGCCACGCCTACTGTTTGTATGCATCTGAGGAAAATATTTTGGCCTGAAGTAAATTTAGTTTTTTTTCATTGGTTTTACCCAACCACCATCTCTTCATGCTGTTGTGTGGTGCATACTAAAATTTCTTATTTTATTTATCATTATTATATGTGATTATTGTTTTAGGTTTAATTAAAATGAAATGTAATTGAAACTGATAGAGAAAATTGATTTGGTTTTAATCAACGGCAAGGCTAGCGCTAAACAAATTATATGAGAAACCTGCATGAAATTTGGATAAATATTTACTAAATGTATAGTCGCGCGGTGTGTAAGTAAATGTTGAAATTTAAACGTTATGGGGTTTTTTTTCGGTTTTTATGCGTTTGGAAGAAGTTTTCAATTCCTGAAAATGCAGGAGAGACGATGAGATATAATGCTTAGGATTAATTTACAAATACTGTGGTTGTTTATTTATCATTTGTGGCTGAGCCATTCCAAAATAAACTTTCTATTCAATGAAAGTAATGTTGATACGTTTCCAAGAGATGTTCTCTATAGCGGAATGTTTGTGGTATCATTTCTATTCTTGTGAACCATTCTACGTTTTTTTTTTTTGCCTTTTCCATTAATTGACAACAATTGTATTAAATTATGACTTTCACAGTGCACTTAATACTTGGGGTACTGACGTACATTGTACACGTACATGCCCATATGTGCACTTTGTCTGATAAGATAATCGTGCAGTGGGCCTTTATATTTGTATCACTTACTCACTCACACACCAAGTCTGCTGAGGTGCTAGTAAGTGTGTGGTTACTGCACTTGCTCTTCCTCCGTCATTCCATTACACAATTTGTAGCTGGCAATATGTTAATTATTCATAAATTGTTTTTTTTTTCTTTTTTTGTTAATTTTCTTTATCAATATTACAATACTTGCTACGATTACTTGCAAATTATTGAATTATCTTTTCTATGTTCTTTTTTGTGTTTGCTGCTGGTTTCCAAATCCTCCTTCCTATTTTGGTTATTGATTAGACAATGTTTACTTTGTTTCTGCAACAAACCAATTGGAAAACAACTCACTCGACCAATGGTTTTTTGTTTTTTATTTATTTTTTTTTTTGGTATTAATGCATAAAATTGCTTTTTAAAAATTTTCCTTTTTTCTTTAACAAAAGCGTTTTTTTTTTTTTTGTAATTTTTCACAAATAAATTTTTGTATTTTTTGTGTATTGTCACCATGTGATGACCACTGGCACTATATAACTGTATGTACCTGACTGTAATAGCCAACGACCGCAACTAAATATTCGCAGAGATTCACTTAACTTTATCAACTGAGACGAGTGAGGCCAGAGAACATACGTTTGACGGATATCCATTGGTATCTGGTACCTACATTACAATTACGGCGGGTAACTGTTCCCAATACTTTTCAAATCATTCTCTACCCACTTAAGAAATTAAGCAGAATGTTCGTTTTGTAAACAGAATTTATTTTATATCTCTCTCTGCGTCTTTTTAAAAAAGTGGAATAATATTACATTAGTGCGATGAGAGCTATCTCACTTTAATATAAACGTTGTTGTTTCAGAGTATAAACATCAATGTTTACCTTGGTCTTACTTTTGAATGGAATATGCATGCGTCAAGTTTGAGGTTTAAAAGCATGATGCATGTATGCTGTTTACCTTTTTTTATTTGTGAACAGCTCTAAATTATAAACATTGCTCGTGAAATTGTAAACATTGTGGAGAGGAAAAGTTTAATAAATGATTAAGTAGACATAGATGCGAAATAGTTACATTTTTTATACACTACTTGAGTGTATGAAAGTTATAAATATTTCGTATTGAGATTGGGGGGATGGGCATAATTGTTGAAGGAAATTACATTTTTACACCCATCACCTTGAGGCGGGAGGTATACTCATTCACAAATATATCGATCTAGCCTACTTTGTCGAGTCAATCACGCCTGTCTGTCCGTCTGTCCATTATTTCCACATTTGGGCAAAATCCTTTGGAAGTCAAGCTTACAGTTAAAAAAAACAACTGAAAAGTGAAGCAGCTGTTCACTTAAACATCACAACTAACCATACATTTATAAATTGGAATCTTAAAGTGATGAGTCTCCCAGATTGATGGACCAATCCAGATATAACTTCGACCATCTTTGCTTGTATATCACGCTGTTTTACTTTATTCTCTTATAGGACTTCATTTTACTCCCCCTTCATTATATTTTCATTTTTGCTTTTCCACTCTGAAGAGAATAATTGAAGAAAATAATTCATTTCTCTCTTTGGTATTTAGAGGTGTCTGGTAAGTCTCTGGTGGGAGTTTATTATTTCTTATAAGAGAGAGTATATAACTACTTGTTAAAAGATTGATTTTTTGTTGTTATTGTTATTGTTATTGTTGTTGTATGTCTGATCTATCTATGTTGTTTTCTTCTTACCAAAGACTTGATTTTTGTTTTTTTGTTTTTATTCACTACGACGGTTTTATTTATTATTTTTTACTTATAAGCGTATGTACGTGTGTAGGTACCGCAGTATTGTGCGGTAACAGTTGTAAATTATTCTAAACGTACTTAAATATATATGTACATACGTGCATATTTTCACATATAACAGTTCTTATGAATGAATTATTGCTACAGATAGCTAACTTGTTGCTATTAGTCAGAAACTCTGGCTAATGCGTTTTAGCCGCTTTGTAAGGCAATAGTTTGTATATATATATATAAAATAAATTATATTACTGTGTCATTATCAATATCTTCAGTACAATACATTAAAGCTTTATACATAATTCTTATTTATCACCTATTCTGGCCACCTTGAGCGCTTCCTTCTTCACATACTCCTCATCGGCCAGATATTGTACGTTATTTACTCTACGGCCACTTTTCATATCATACTCAAACACGCACGGTACACTATTTGGTATATTTAATTCATTAATATCCTCATCATTAATATCTGAAATTGTGTCCAAATGGAAGAAAAAAAAAAATGGATTTTTTACAATTTCTATCGATTTTTTAGATTTTTTTTTATAGTACACACATATAGATAAATATTTTTCCATATGCATGTACCCACATACATACTTTCAATATATTTGATTATTGATCTCACCACTGTGCCGTGTGACACTACCAATACCCTTTCACCTTTAAGGATGTGCTTGAGAATTTGATTTTCCCAAAATGGTATGACTCGCAACATTAGCGTTTTCATTGATTCGGTGTCTGGAAATTTATCTAACGGTATCTCTTCGAATTTGGGATTATTTCGTATAAGAGTATAATAGGGATTGTCTGGGGTAATGGGCGGTGGTAGGACATCAAATGAACGCCGCCATAATTGTACCTAAACGAAAATAAATTAAAATCAAATTAAGGGAAGTAAAAATTTTTAAATACCCTTCACATTTTTATACAAATGGTGGGCGTGGCAGGTATATTATAACGCCATGTGTATTACACATGAGCTGGCAAATCAAGTTTTATACTAAATACGCTATTGTGTATATATTGGGCCAACCACGCCTATTTTTGGAACATGAAAGGGATAATTATTACTAAATTAAAATTTCATAGCTCAATGTGTTTGGCAGATAAATAGATTTTTGTTGATTATGGGCGTGGCTCTTGACCGATTTTGCTCAAAATAGCGTTGCAGTAACTAGAAGCGTCTATAGAAAATTTTAACTCAATATCTCAAAATTTACCATCGTAAAGGTGCCGTTACGACTCCTTCTGGATGTTGTTGCAATAGGAAGAACAATGAACTTAGTATACCTCGCATTTTATGTGTAAGGTATAACAATATTTTATATGATTTAATATTGCAAAAGGTCAAAATGTTGCAAATCCTGCCTTTTGTATAATTTATGCTGATGTTTTCCATCATTGAATATGAATTGATTAAAAAATGTCTTTGCGTCTATCTGGCAATGGCGAGTTTAACCGTAAAGGAACCTTCTAAAAAATTAATGATAAATATGAAAATGACGGACGTAAAAACGGACATAATTATAACGATTCAAATCTTTATTCTGAACCGATTATTAACTAAACTTAGAACAGACGCGGTGTAGGGTAAGGAATGGTTCAATTTTGACCGATTATATTATTTATTACTTTTAGAAACGTAAACAGCTTAAGAACCAACCTTCGCGACTTTCTTGGCAATATTCCTAACCATGGGTGGGTAACTAGCTATACACGAGTTTAAATTCCCGTTGAAAAAAAAAAAAACCCTTTCATTTTTTTCCTCATTTTTTTTTTCTAAAAATATTATATTCTCACCTGTTCTTCTCCATATTTATCAGCCATTTGCCGTTTATTGTAACCCGTTAAATTACCATAATGACGTTCATTCAAACGCCAATCACAATACACAGGCAAATGATGATAATTCATTTCTCGTATAATAATGTTCACGGTTTGATGCGCCCGCTGCAACAACGATGTATAAATGACATCAAATTTCATATTGGAGCGTTTCAAGCCAACAACAGCGATTGCAGAGGCATCTTGAAGTCCTTTGGCGAAAACACATGCATACAAATTAGTGATATTTAAAACAATAACATACACATACACAAACAAACAACACACTGTCGCTTGCAAACGCATTCATACATATAAAGCGATAGTAAAACGCACCTTTTTCGGATAGAGGAGCATCATGCCAACCACAAAATCGATTTAAACGATTAAATTCGCTCTCTCCGTGTCGCAAAATTACCACTTTATTGGTCATGGTGGTCGATTTGAAACTGAAATCGGAGAAATTAAAAAAAAATCATTTATCCTTAAAAATAAATTTTTAAAACTAAGCAAAAAATACTTGACTGCTGTGTTGGGTTGCGTTGTGCTAGGATGTGCAGTATATGTGGGCGAAAGCAGTTAATCTGATTATTATCACCGACAGAATTCAACTAAAGTCAAAACGAAACGAAAACGCCAACGTATTTGTTTAAGGCAACAACGACGACTACGACGACGATGTCGACCACGACTACGACTACGACTACGACGGCAACGATCGTTCGAACCGTAACAGCTGAGCTGTGTTTGTAATATGTGTAAAAAATGTTTACGTGTTTCTTCTAAAAACTCTAACAAAAAAAAAAAAAAAATAAACCTAGAAAAGTTATACAAATGTACAAATGTGTGGCTGTGTGGATGTATGTGTGCAAGCAAACAATGGCAGCACACATTAAAACATACACACGGGATACACGTTTTTCATACCTACCTACACATGTGTGTTCGCATATTTTCCTGGCATTCCACTCACTCACTCACACAAAGAAATCATCACGTTTTTTCCATATTTAACACAACACACATACTTGAAGCAGCCTTTTACATTTTCATGCTTAACCTATTGTGTATACATGTGTGTGCTATTGTTGTTGTTGTTATATATTGGAATTTCAATTGATCACATACTCTACTCGATCAAACGATTGAACAGATGTTTTTTTTTTTTTTTTTTTTACTTTGCATTCATTGATAATTCATTGTTTTTGCGATGTTTTTTCCACATAAACGTTTTAGTGCAAATCTTCGTATAAAGTCTTTTCTTAAAATTCATTCTTTACATATTTTCATGACTTTATACTCTACATCTGGCGAAGAAGATCGTAAATTTGTGTAGATGTTTGTAACTTCTAAATGACAAATGTCAATTATACCGATCGATTCAGAATCGAAATTTTAAACAATTGTCCGTCTGTCTGTCCATATAAATTTGTGCACTAGAAGTCCCATTTTTTGAGATAATATCACGAATACTGGGATAAGAACCGCATTCAAAATGTGCAACTAAATCAATTGTAGCATAATTTGTGAAACTAAGTATTGTAGGGTATTAAATGGTAAGGCTAGGTCGCCTACAACATTGTCACTTGTTTATATTTTGTATGGTTTACGATAACAGTTAATAAAGTGTGCATAAACATGCGGTGAGTGTGTACATGTGTATCAGTTGACATTCGAAGAATTGAACTTTTTAGATATAAACAATTCACTTAACTATTATTTATATACGGTTCATCTGAAAATATTTAGACAACAATTGTATTTTGTTTTGATTTCTTTATTGATATTATTTTATACAAAAGACAAGGACAGGAAATGCAAAGCGCGCACAAGATACGTTTTGTATAAGTTGTATCCGTTTGTTGCGTGCTGTAAGCAATTAAAATATGATACTGTCAGAGGATAGCAAATGCTTACTTAGCATAACTTAAACCATACATATCATATATCTGCACACATACATGCATCACGCATAGCAGTGTTCTGTGATAATGTACATTTACATACAAAGAGCAACTAAGTACGGTACTTTGTTTGTAGGTTATATCTTTTCCATATGGACTGTAAGCGCTTAGAGCAGTTTTTACTCAAAAAAAAAAAAAAACCAAATAAAACATTGCCAAAAGTTATGTTTTTTACATACATATTAAATTCCTTATAATGTTTGCTACACCTAAAGAGATATCATATATAAATTTAACCTACTTTGTATGTATCATAGATAGACTAAGTACACGGATATCCTTCAAAAAGTTGAAAAATATTTCATTTACATCATTTAAACCAACAGTTTACTGGGAGTTATCTATTTGTTTAAATTATCGTAATTTTGTCCGTAAATCTGTCCATATGTCCTGCACCAAAAATGAGAAAAATGTACTAAATTTGCCATTCCATTTGCAACACTCAGAAGGAGACGTCAGACCTCTTACAAAAATATATATATTTTAGTATCAAAAACTGAGTCGATTTAGGCATTTTCAGGATCTTAAATTTTTAATTTTGAGATATTAAACTGCATTGAATTTTGCATAGACATTTTCAGTTTCCGTTATTTAAAAATCGGTTAAGAGTTATGCCCACAAGCTGCAAAAATCTATATACACAAATTGATCTATGAAGTTGAAATTTGATATAAATATTTGTAATTATTTCTTTCATAGATGAACGAAAAATGGGCGAGGTTCAACAATAGACACGCCCAGAGTTTACAAAAAACCAAAAAACTCAGCGTAAAACTCTTTTGCAAGTTGACACGTTATACAATTAGAGGGATTAATCATGTACCTGCCACGCCCCCTTTTTATATATACTAATGCGGGATTTTTAAGTTTTGATCTAAGACAAATTTCCTTTTTTTTACTTATTTTAAATATAGAGCCAACAGCCAAAATATGAATACCAGCGGTTCCAAATTTTGGTAAACAAAATCTCTAAATAAAAGAGGCCCTACATAGTTATCTTGATACTCCGCCATTACCATGCTTAAAATATACAAATGTTATATGTGATCAGTATTTAAGATTCGACTTGAACCCTAAACAAGTGATTGTATACCTACAACGGATTAACTGTGCGACGGCTAAATGGATTTTTAATGATAAAAAGGAATTTCCCTGGAATGTTTATCTATACCATACGTATATATGGATGTATGCATGCATGGGTATGTGTGAGATGGGATTAAGGAGGCAGAGAGAAAGAGAGAGAGAGAGAGAGATTAAAAGTAATTTTTTTTAACTGCTTCATTTAGTTTCATTGTAATTAGATTCTACTGGAACGTGTGTTGTTATAAATATTTTCATTTGGCACTTTATTGCTTATTAACAAACCATTTAAGCTTTAACGGCGATCGTTTCTATTGAAAATCATGCTATTTGATATAATGTATATATGTATGTGTGTATACGTAAAAAATGTATCTCAGTTCCTGTTTATTATTATCTATGTTTGTATTTATTATTATTGTAGCATTTTTTGCTTCTTACGATAGCTACCATCACAGGGCTTAGTTTGTATTGAATAACGTGATTGATTGAATTAAGTAAAAGATCGGTTCGAAACAATTGAAAATTATTCAATTTTTTAGCGTATTCACCCTACACCACAATTTTTAATTAAAATTAGTTTAATTGTCCAGTATATGCAAGGCATTGTCATTTAAGTCACATCGTGACATATCATTATAGGGAAAGGGGTTCTAAAAATTTCCCGATCTCTTCCAAATTTAACTTAGCCAATTATTACGCTAATTAAGTATTCTTTGCCAAATTTTTTTCAAAAATATTAAGAATTGCGATTTTTTGCCACATAAATACTTTTTTTTAAATAGATCGTTGTAAGGGGACGGGTTCTAAAATGATTAAATTCGATTCATTTTCAATAGGATTTTTGTTTGGGCTAATATATATCATACATATCCTTGTACCGAATTTCATCAAAATATGTCAAAAAATGTCATCTCTAGCGCACAAATTTGCATGAACAGACACATGGACATACGGACGTAGTTGCATCGTTTAATATTTTGATTCTGCAACAATAATTAAAGGTGGGTGTGGCATTTGCCGTTTACAATTACAAACATCCTTACAATTTTAATATACTCTTTGTGATGCGGGGTATAAATACCAACAAGTCTCCAAGTGTTGCAGTGATAACAGAACGTGTTGAACAGTGTTGAGTATTAATGTTATGTTATTACTACTGTTGTTATTGTTATACTTAAAATTTGAATATCTATTATAAACGTTACATTCGCTCCAGGCACTCTCTAATAAATTCCATTTTATAAATTTCCATTAGAAATACAAACATCTACAGTCGCTTCGAATATATTTTTAAGATTTTCAGATAATTTTATAATAAACTTTATTTTTCATAAATTTTCTCACATACTTATCACATTCACACTCACTTTAATCACCAAATAAAGTTTTTAATGTTTTTTACTATACGGGCGCACATGTGAAATTATTGCGTAAAAATGTAGTAAACTTTACCGATTTAATTTTTCACATTAAAAAAAAAAGGCACTTTTCAGTTGTCATATTCAGTAGGTCACCCAATACTACCAAATATTAAATAATTGAATAAAAATTTTAAATATAATAGAGTAAAAAACCATTTATTTGAAATCTTCTCACATAAAATAATATTTAACGCTCTTCACTTAAACGTATCAATTTTATACAACCTAGCGGACTAATGCAAACTTGTTATGTGTAAACTTCCTCTAACGCATGGTAGTGTGAAAAAGCATTGCCAGACAGATAAATTTAAGTATGAAATTAAAAAAAATAATTTTCAACAAAAAATTCCCAAAATAACTATAAAAAGTAAAAACTCTAAATTTGGCTCAGATTTTTGTAAATTATGGGCGTATCTGTTATCCGTGACTACATCCATTTTTGACACATCGATGAATGCAGTAATTAAAAATTTTGATAAATAGAAACTTTACAGGTCTATTGTGCCTATAAACATACAAATATATCATCAATTAAGAATTTCTTTTTAAAAAATTTATTTTCAATATATAATATTGGTTACATGCATAGCTTGGCTCAAAATACTTAAAGCATACAATCTCAGTCTTTATTGCGAAAAGGTGCGATTGCGGAAAAAAAACGGGAAACATTTTTTATACATCCAATAGGCCTGTGCTTTTAAGGTTTATAATAGAGTCGGCAATCACTTTGGCAGAGGCCTTTAAATACCCACCACTTAATAGCATAACAATTGGAATCTTCAATGAGCGGCACTTGGCAAAAACTAAACGATCACGTTCAATGATACCCTTTAAAGATTTAAAAAAAATATATATTATAAGCTATGCTTAATATTGTACTGATACACTTACCTGCGGCGTAATGGATAACAGACCCAGTGGATCGCCTAATAAGATATCTGTGCCAGCATTATAAACAACCAATTGTGGACAAAACTCTTTAAATGATTTATTTAAACCTCTGCAAATATATGTATAAATTATAATTAGAGATAATTATACTCTATAACACCTTCAATCATGCCGATTAAAATCTTAATCGATTTAACCATGTCCGTCTGTCTGTCAAAGTAAATGTGTACGTACAGAATTCATTTTTTGAGATATTTTGATCAAATTCGGTACAAAAACATATTGTAGGGCAAGGAGGAACTCTGTTGAAAATGGACCTAATTGGTTTATTTTTAGAACCTCTTCTCCTATAACGACATATTATTAAGAAAGTCTTTATATGTGGAAGATTCCTAATATGTATTATTTTTTTCTGATAAAATTTGGTAAGGAATAGTTAAATTAGCTTCATAATCGGCTATAACAAATTTGGACCTGATCGGACCAATTTTAGCACTTCATTCCATACAAGGATATTTCACGAAGTGACTTACATGACAATGTTTCAAGTTTACTGACACAACTAAAGGAATTGTAGTATAATTTGTGATGTAGGGCATTAAATAATCATTTTTTTAAACTTAACTTTTCTCCACTTACTGTTTCAACTTATTCAAATAGAACTTGTCCTCCGTTCTCGGTAACAATTCCACTGCATACCTTATAGCCAATTTAGCATCATGATCTTTTGGATATATGCTACAGTTATATATATCCATTATGTACACATTGTGATTGTTTAAAAAGTCCCTTTCATGTCCATTACCCTGATGGGCATCTAGATCTACGATCATGATTTTTGTAATATTCTCTTCCTCGGCAAAAACGCGTTGTATTAATAAGGTAATGTCGGCATACGGACAAAAACCTCCCCCTTTATTCGCGCAACAATGATGAAAACCACCACCTAAATTTATCGACCATCCATATTGCAGAGCCAATTTGCCAGCCAAAATGGAACCAGCTGTTTGGTAACGCATTGGCTTCAAGTAGCCGCGCTGTACACAATAGTTGGGTACAAAGGCAAGTAATGGAATTTCAGCAATTTTAGCAGCATTTATACTCCAGTTGAGACTGCGTAAATAGTTTTGAGTGTGAACTTTTAGCAGGTCCTCCTTGGTTATCTCTTGCGGTTCATAAAAGTTTCCCTTAATCAGCTGAGCTTGTTGCAGTAACTGTGCAGATTAGATGTGTTTATGAAAAAAAAACACTTTTTCTCTTTTTTTCTTCAATTATTTACCTTGGCGATATTTTTGCCCTTTTCTGCATCAAACGGATGCAATTTTTCCAATTTTGCAAAATTCACTCCATAGCGTTTTGAATAAACTATGGGTTGTTCGACACATTGAATTTCTGTTTCCAATTTGCAAGCATTGCTAGGTGAACGTCGTATCCATACCACTTCTCTTTCCTCCTGTTCACAGTGAACCTTTTCTGTAAATTTTTGCATTTTGTTTTTTGTTTTTATTTTTGTGTGTGAATCATTCTTATTACTTTTATTTAAAAATTTTTCATTTAAACTTTGTAAAAATTTTATAAACCGTTGGAAGTATTTTTGCCAAAGCAAATCATATGTTTTTAGTAAACATTTACAGTGTTGGCAAATGAATAAGTACAGCTTTATACAAAATGTTTACAAAATGTATATAATTTATGAATCTGGATACTCAAATAAGTTGTTTTTGAATTTAGCAAAATCAGTAAAAGGACATGGTGCCATGTAGATTGTCTAAATATATCACAGATGTACATATAAACATATAAACATATAAACACCTATCCTTCGATACGCACGACATTTTTTTATACGTTTTCATTCTTACACGGATTTCCAAATATGGATTAAAAAAAAAAAAATCGCATCAAGCATAATCGTTCACCTATAAAAATCCGGCCATTCAACATAATTTAAGTAAAAATAAGCAAGACAAATAAATTTGGCTTAGGCCAAATCTTAAATATCATCCACAATGTGGGCGTGGCAATGCGCTCTTTAATAATGATTGTATTACGTATCAAGTCAAGTTTTGTGGTGAATATGGTTCCAGTTCATAGATCAATTTTGTGGCAGATAATTAGATTTTTGTCGATTATGGGCGTGGTTTTTGACCGATTTTGCCCATTTTGAATAAGAATCTGCGTTAAAAAAGTAAAAGTGTCTGTATAAAATTTCGGCCTAATATCTCAAAATTTACGTCCAAGGGAATACCACTAATAAACGGACACACGTATCTAGATCAACTCAGTTTTTGGTGCTAATCAAGAAAATATACACTTTATAACGCCTCTTTTTGGTGGATGGGAAAGACAAACTTATAATACACGTCCATCTCTTATGTGGAGGATATAAAAAGCATAAAAAAAAACTATTTTTGGTTAAACGTTTATACACAGATTGTAAAATGTCATTTTATATTTTTTATTAAAGTATTGTTTGCATATTAAATAATTTATAAAAATTTAGAAAAAGCTTTCAATTACAATTTAAGCTTTGTTGAGTTACAAAAAGGGTATGTACATGTTTAAGGAAAAAAAAAAAATAAACTAAAAAAATGTCTTTTATGTCGTTTAACTTAAGCTTAAAAATATAATTTATATTAATTAAAAGTCGAATTTATAAAAAAAAGCTTACGAATAAGACAGTGAACGGTAATCACTTCTACAATACTAATTATTTAGCCAATATATCATGATGCTGTTTTGCTGTTTACATCAAAATCAAATAAAACTGTTTATGTTGGAAGGAAGAAAAATGCTCACGTGTAGCGCTGTGGTGGTGTAATCTTTGTGAATTATGTTTGCACTAACAAGCCGTAGGTGGAGCTAATCTAAACATATGTAAAAAAAAAACAAAGTAAACATTTAATAAAACATAGACAAACATGAACTGGTTCTAACACGCGAAATTTGTGTCGAAATGAAAGCGTTCGTTTCCTTTATTCTTATGCTTAAATCTTACGCATCAGTACTGGCTCCCGGCTGATTGTCCTCAAATAATATTTCCGCCTTCAAACTGATCCAATAAACCAAACAAAATGATATCACAAATATTAGGCAACCGATGGCTAAGGTGAGAATTTCATGTTGTCGTGAAGGCCTTAAAAACATGCGGGCACTAAACGTGGACCATGTCGATTCAGTCCATGTGGAATATTCGCCCGAGGTCCAATTGTAATCTGAACGATAGAATGAATAATACTTAAATCTGCTGCTTAATTATAAATCGTATAAATAAAAACCTTCTATGATAAAGGCAGGGCTTAAGGCAATTGAATAGTTTTGGGTGGTCAGACGGCATTCACCTTTACCCGCAAAACCGGCAAACCAATGACGTGGATAATAGTGACAATCATCCTCGGTAATGTTATCCAACTTCTCAGACAATAAGTAGCCCAAAATGCGATAAGTCCAACCGGAAGATTCTTGTGGACTGCCAGCCACGCTCACATATCTGTTACAATAACGGATTCAATATATTTTGTAATTAAAATGTTTAAGCTACCGTTTACCTTATAGGTGGCAACGGTAAACCGGGTGGACTGTTGGGTTTTGACGCCGCCTTAAATAGTGGGCAATCAGCTGATATCAAAAAACAATAGAAAAATTCATCAACAAGTAACGGGTTAACCATTCTGTCGGACGTGTACTGTTTAGATGTTAACAATTCATACAACGCCATCGCCAACACTGACGAAATATTACGAACTTTCATTTGTACCGAATCGGCTGCGAAATAACGAAAAGCTTCTGACATTGGCATTAAGTCAGTGTAGGGCAAAGATGTGTTGGCATACATGAATTTAATATTCTCTGAATCGTCATAAATAGAGTGGTAATAATGGTTGGTTGGTGGAGCATTCAAAACGCAGGCCGGGAATGTTGTATTTCTGCGTAGAAATGATTGAATCGAACTGGGTGGTAGATTATAGTTCTGGGAAAGATCAAATTTTATATCAAAATCATAGCGTTTCGAAGTGGCATAGTGTTGAAGTTTGGCCAACAGCTGTTGAACTTGTGGAAACTCGTGAATGGTGTGCAATTTTATGTGGGAAATATCATCGAAGGTGGCCAGATCCAAAACGTATTCGATATTGTCCAATGTAAGGGGAGAAGTGCGTGTATAGCGAGGGGGAAAAGCTAAATTTTCCAAATCGAATACCAGCCGTTGCGAGCCTATATAATCATACGACTCTCCATTGAAGATGACAAACATCAAATTAATATTTGGATTACTCAGTGCTTGTTGAGGTGGCAGTATCGATTTGAGCATTTGAGCGGCTGCCACTAATGTGGCAAAGCCCATTAGCGAGTCCATAGCACCTAAACCTAGAATTTTATTAAAACACCAAATAAATGTAAATTCTTATAAATTATAAATAATACGCTCCTACCTTGCCCGTCAAACATTGATGTAGTATCTAGATGGCAAGTAATCATTATTATTTTCTCCTTCTTGTTAATGTGATCGAGGGGTGCCAGTATTTCTCTGGGATAGAGAGTGGCAAAAACATTTTTACCCTCCAAAGGGTCACAATAACGTGTTCGGCCTAAATTGTTTATAAAATTTGTCCGTCTAATGCACACTTCCGTATTAACGGCCGCCGACATAAACGTATTCACCTCCACTGCACACAAAGATCTCCGTGTATACGATGAATAATCATGATTATTGAACGTTTCGAAGCAATCAATCAGATTTTGAATTTCGGCACTGTCGTCTATAAAATATACCGGAAAGGGCAAATCTTCATGTAGCAAACCAGTACCCCAGGGATTCCACGTATATTCGGGATTGGCAGAACTGCAGGTGTTTGGTTCAGTAACATCACTGGGCAATGGTACTCCACTGTATTGATTGGGACACTGCAACTCATGAGAGAAGTGAATCATTCTATTGTCATGATCTATAAGTAGGACGACTGATATATTTGCACCACCTTGATGCTTTAAACGTAAAATATTTTCGCGTGTAAAGAGGTGTGGGGGTAACATGGGAGCATATGGTGGGGCTGGAGGACTTTGTAGTACAAAATCTAAATCTTGTGCAGTCTTAATTAAATGCAACACACCAACAGATCCTGCCTGGGTGGCTAAAAAATAAATTAATTAATTATTTCAATTCTACCGAAAAATATTCTTCTTCTTACAGGAACAACCCACTTGATGGGTGCCATTTAAACGACGAAAACAACTGGCACCATTAAGTGGAACATATATTTTATCACGTAATCTCTCCCCACACACTGCAATAATAATAAAAATCAAACATAGTTAAATAATATAAATTCAAAACGAAAATTAAGTTATTTCTGTATGAAGCACAGGCTGGAGGATGTTTGGAATTGATTTAAGTGGTTAATCTCTTACACAGTTAATTTTTTACACCTTTTTATACCTCGAATATGTATCTTCTGTAAAAATATTATTAACAGCAACGTCGCAATCCTCTGGACCAACTTGTCCATATTTCTGTTTTTTAGCGTCAGCTTTTATTATTTCCTTAGATATTGTAAATCTCTTCTAATATATTAAATAAGTACAATACAATAACTACGTACAATATACACAAATGACTTTACAGGTGTTCACTAAGCCCGCAAACACATTGTACGCGTTATGCATTAAGTGATGAAAACAAATAAGTTTGCTAGAGAAGATAATACTTTTCAAAATAACTTACAAAGACGCAACGCCAGATATATTGGTCTTAACATTTAAAAGGTCATTGTCTCTATCCAAAAGCAAGCAGAATTATTAGGACAAACGCGACACGATGCTTAACGGTATTTGCATACTCTATCAAGCACTGCTTAAAATAACGCAGCAGATTTCTATTGTTCACCTAACTGCATACTAACACAGTATATAAAAAACGTTAAATACGATCAATCACAACACGTGCACACACAATTGTATTACATAAACTATATAAATCACATATTGTTTGAAAAATTCTAAAATAAATTATCCGGCGTGCATTATGTAAAAGTGCAGCATGTTTTTCCTTTTTAATAAAAAGTATTTATTCTAAAATAACACATCCTCAGAACGTATGTATTCACCGATATCTGCTTGATGAAAACACACCGTAGTTAGGGGGTCCGCTGTTTTACAATTTGTAGTTGACTGTGCCAGCACACCAAAACCCAAAGGCAAATCATTCATATTATACACGACAACACCTTGATATTGGGCAGCATTTTCTGTTATCCTTCCCAAACCAGATTTTGGCACATGATTACCATATAGAAATTGTTGTTCAAATGACGGTTTCACCCACACCTTGTATTGGGCATACGGTGCTAAATAATTTAGAGCTGTTATATGTAATTTTAATTTGTTATTTTTGGAAAATTTGCCAAATCGTGTTCCCACACTAATCAGCTTTTTGTGGCCAAAAGATTCAGCCAATTTTAGAATACGTTCCGATACATAATAAATTCTGTCCAAATGTTCACGAAAACAGTAAGTACCATCAGGGCGATCAATCAATTGTTTAACGTTGGGGCCAATGCTTAAATAAATATACGAATGTTTTTATTATAATTTATTAAATTTCACTCACTACTTACTATTTGGATAATTTTTCAAATAAAATTTTCGCCCTTTCATCACTTAAACGTCTCATTGCTTGGTGAATTTATCACTTGTATTGTCACTGTTGGTGTAGATTAAAAACTGATGAAATTGGACAAGGCAAACCACGTTCAACAGTGCACTTTGATGATAATAGCAGGTATCAAACGTATAGCAAATTTAAATTAACTTGTGGGTAAGGTTTTGTCTTTGGTAGAATTTTGTTTTTGTTTACCACGTGCATATATATTCTACAGTTTACCTTTAGAGAAGACAATAATAATAATGTATTAGTGATGATAAATTATTAATAAAATAATTATCGATAAAATTATTTAGATCTTTTTTTATAGGAATCTGTTCGAGGGCAGTTGTGTTACCACTTTGTAGTTAATTCTTCCTCTTCTTTTCTTCTTCATTATAGTAAAAGATTTAAAGAAGATTGAGGTAACGCATTTTATTATAATACAATTAAAAAATGTTTAGTTTTATAATAAAAACATATACAATAATAATAATAATAATAATAATCAATACAAAATGGACCTTAAAGTATTTTTCTTTAAAAGTTTTTGCTGTCAAGTCAATGCAAAAGTTTCATTAACATAAAACGATAAAAAAGTATAATATAAACGAAATAAAACAATCAATTAACGGTATTTGAACATATGCATACATTTTTCACATTGGAAACTAACAAAACAATATTTTTATTTTTATAACATAAACGAGACCAAACGAAGCACAATTTTAATAATTATAATTTTGAAGAATAAGAAATAAGTTAACTACGCATTACTGGCATTAATCAGGAATTTATTACATATTTAATTAAAATTAAATTTTTTTCTATTGTCTTCATAATTGGACAGGAAACACTGCTGCTTTTTATTTCACACACATTATAAGAAAACTAAAGCTATTTTAAACGAATAATTCATTTAGTATATTAACAATATTTTTACTAAAAACTAATTTTTTTAAGTTATGTAACAGTTTTCATTACAAAAGCGTTTTCAACACATACTCGTACGTACACACAACCTGAGTTAAACTTAGTACTAAGTATGTTTAATAAGTTTTGTTCTTCTACAATAATATTTGGTGTCTAGACTTAAAACAAAATAATTAAAAAGTTAAAATAGTTAATACATGAATAATATCTATTTAAGTTTCAATATAATTAGAATAAGTACGAGTGCTTTTTTAGTATGTATGACTAATAATTATACAGGTAGCAGTGTAATGTTTGGATTAAAATTTCTTTCTTTCAATAACTCGTCTAATTGCTGTTCCTGATAATAAACCACAAACTCTGTGGGAGATAAACTTTCGAATAACACACAAATACTTGGTTTCAAATTGTAAAAAAACAACAACTGCTGACGACTAGAAAAATCTTTCAATAACGACTCTATGACGGTGGCCGCAGTAAAATCGGCACCATAAATATGAGAGGCATCTATAACTACAGGTATGTTGCGGCGTAACGATTGTTTTGTCACCAAATTACGTACATAATCGACTGAAGGAAACATGAGACAACGATCCGGAGTTATCATTAAATATTCATGACCGGCTGGACTATTTAAAATTTCCACATTGATTTTAGGACGTGCAGCATGATATAAAATAAAGATAATATTGAGACCGACGCCCACTAATATACCCAGTTCTAGGGGTAAAACCAAGCAAGCAATAAATGTGCCCAGACCAGGTACCAAATCTGATTCTAAAATATATAAAATATAGAAATTATTAACTTGTCATGTATATATGTATCTTGTCTACAAATACTTTTAGCTCTCCACATGGGTTTAACTACTTTCACCTCCACCGTAAACAAAACAGCGGCTATGATAATAGCGGCCAGTGTAGCTTTGGGTATGTAGTAGAAGTAGGGCGTTAAGAAGATCAACGAAATGATAACCAGACCACCGGAATAGATGTTACTTAACGGCGTGCGAACACCACTAGCATTATTAACAGCACCACGACTTAGAGCACCCGTGCCCGGGAAAC
The DNA here is from genome assembly GCA_949710015.1 of Crataerina pallida. Classification (NCBI taxonomy): domain Eukaryota; kingdom Metazoa; phylum Arthropoda; class Insecta; order Diptera; family Hippoboscidae; genus Crataerina; species Crataerina pallida. The sequence continues at coordinate 26,763,161 of OX453290.1, read as the reverse complement.
CTTGAACAAAAGCATTCGCTATGTTGGCCACGCCAATGGCTATCAACTCTTGGGTAGCATCTACTGGCTTTCCGCTAGCTAATGACGCAAACAATCAGTAAGCATAATCCTAGAAGCATGTTTCAGATCAACTTACCGAAAGCTTTGCATATGGCTATATTTTCCATTAACGATATTAGTGGCACTACAATAAGACCCGAACCCATACTCTTCACCATATCTACGAATGTCTCCTCTTGGCCGGTAATAGTCTCGTTGGCGGACAGGTGAGTGGGCGGTATAGCAAAACTGGGCAAACCTTGAGGTATATAACCGATGACCTTAAAGGGTGTACCGTGATGTTCGACATGCAACATGAGGCCCATTATACAGCAGACGATAACCAAAATGGCATTACGTGACGTACCCACCACCCATAAAATCTTATTCAAAATATTTTGTATTTTGGAACGTCGACTGGGATCATTGGGACCAATTTTCAGGGAGGTAAAAAGCTGTACAAATTTATTATCTTTATTTCACACTAAACATTGATCAATTCCACAGCTTACCCGCATCAAAAGTAACACAATAATACACATTAGACCAAGTATAGTGTCTGTGGCTCGGGCTTCTCCAATATTATCAAATATTTGTGACCAAATTTCTACAAATGTGGCTCCTCTGGCCCGTATGCCCAAAACGTTTTTAATTTGTGATGTTATAATTATCAAGGAGACGGCCGACGTGAAACCGGATGATACCGGTCCCGAAACGAAATCAATGAGAAAGCCCAATCCAAAGATACCCATGCATAATTCGACTGCACCGCACAATAAACATAACAGCACAGATTTTTGCCATGACCCTTGGGCTGCTTGATATGTTAGTAAGGCTACAATAGCTGAGGGACCAACTGGCACATCCTTACAACTACCCAAGAATATATATACGAAGCAACCAAAAAATGATCCATACAGACCGTACTGTAAGAAATTTAATGATTTTCATTATTTTATTAGATAATAAATTTAATATTATATATTAGATTAATAAAAACAAGTAAGAAAACCAAATTTGGCTTGGGTCAAATCTTAAATACCCTCCATAACTACAAGGGTGGGCGTGGCAGATATATATATTATGCCCTCTAATAATGTGTTGCAAAATGGTATGACAAACTTAGTATACCCCTTTATGTGTTGAGGGTATAAAAACAAGAGAAACTTACCGCTACTGGTAACCCGGCTATGCCTGCATAAGCTAAAGCTTGTGGTATAACAGTTAAGCCTACAGTAATGCCGGCTACTAAATCGCCTATGGCATCCTCAGTATTGTATTTAGGTAACCAACGGCAAATCGGCAAACGTTTGTATAAAATTTTACGATTAAATGTTCGGCGGGCTCTGTCCTGAAGCCATGATTTAGCACAATCCCATGATTTACTGGAGAATATAATTTTTCCACCATCTTCGGTTACTGTCAAAAAGAAAAAGAAGTGAAATTAAGAATTATAAATAATATAAATTAAAACCTAAAATACATGGACATACGGACAAATGTTACAAAATTGATTTACATTTTAGATGACGGGAGTCTCAGACTTAATAATACTTTTAAAGTACAAATGAGTTGAAAGTTTTCCTTTTTCACTGTTTATCATTTGATTGACTTCAAATTATTGCTTTTCTTATACATGAAACAGCTGCGTCGGAGTGTATAATCATAGTGTATGATTTAGCTGCTTGTAAAAAATGTTTGTATGTGCAACAGGTATAAAGCTTACATTGCGTATGAGTTACATAATAAGTTGAACATGTATTGTATATATAATTTACATATATACACACATGTATATGTAAATAAATGCAATAAATAAAATCTCATTCTAACTGTTGTATGGCAATGTTTTGCATGCGATGTGGTTCACAAACACAACAGTTTTCTATGGAATGTTTAATTCCTGTTGTTGTTGTATTTGCTGTTTGTATGAAATTCTTTCTCTCATGAATAATGTACCCACACTATCATCACTATTACTATAAATAACGGCCGATGGGACAGGGGAAGCAATCGTTTTAATTGATTTTACGGTTGAGTGCAATTGAATGAATTTTTTTGTTGTTTTTTTATTTTATTTTTTTATATATTGGCTTAGATGTAAGGAAATGTATATTTATGCCCACCTTTTTTTTACTTACGTTAAAGTGTCACAGAATCTACATCAAATACTCATTCGCTTTAAGTATAACTGTCTATTTGATCTTGAGTATATTTATGCTAAACATTATCCTGATAAATCGATTCAAAATAGTATTGGTAAAATACTGAAGTTTTTTTTCGATTATACGTAAAGTGGAAGAGATAAAAAGTTATTAAAATTTCTAAGAAGGTTTTACTAGGTTTAAATTTAGGATGAAAGTTTAAGCATCTATCGAACCCCCTTGAACTTTTATTATAATATTCTTAATTTATTGACAAGTGCCTGTACGTCCTCTTTTTTTGCTTTAATTAAATAAAAATAAACAACAGGAAAGTGTATTACCTTTTTAATATATGTAAAAAAATTGTAATAATAGCTTTAAATTAAAAAAATATGTATTCAAATTTAGATATGATGCTTGTTCTGATACACTTTCTTCTTAGCGATACTTTTCAAGAAACGATTACTCGTAATTTGTAAAGAATTAAAGAATGAAATTCTTCATGCATGTGTATGTGTTATATGTAAGGTTCAAATAGAAAGGATTTTAAAATTTTCTTAAATTAAGTGAGAAACCAACGCTAAAAAGTGCTAAATTTATGATGGACGGATGGACAAAGAATAAAGAATAAAATGGAAAAATTGAAAAGTCAAAAATAGAGTGTGTCTTGAAGCTAGTGCATGTACTTTATTAGGTGAAAAATATTGATGAAAATTTTCGCTAACTTTTATTGATCAGTATAATCTTAAATTTTGAATGATATGCCAGATCTTAGCCAAACACTTTTCAAATATTATGAAATCGTACTTAAATGATAAAAATTTGCAGGTTTTTGTTTAAATTTGGCAGAATTCATAGAGAGCCACCATCACAATCGATAAAAATATATCCAATAATTATAAAAATTGAACTGAAATTTAAGACACATGTTTATAACGAGCTATTCCTTCTATATGGCAAAAGTAGGCACAGTGGGATGACATACAAGCAATGGTTTATATAAATATGTGCAACAAATTCCAACTTTATAACTCAATTTTTGTGGTAGATTTTGTAGGGCGTGGCTCTTGACCGATTTTTACTTATTCTATCAAGAGCAATCTGCAGGTGCAACTAAAAGCATTTGTCCAAAATTTCAGCTCAACACATGGAGGCACGGACATACATGTCTAGATTGAATAAATTATTGATGCTACTTTGTAGGGTCTCTAAGGACTCCTTTTGAGTGTTACAAAATGGAACGACAAACATGCCCGTCTTATGTGGAAGTTACTAAGAGTATTGTTTAGTCAAGTTATGATGAAAAAACTGTGTACAAATAATGAATGATTTGAGCAATATCAAGCATACGGGAGTTTTCAAAGTAAGGATAACATTCAAGCAACATTGGTTGATTTATCAAAAATATTAACTTACATATAAATTCGTTAGATCCTTGAGAATCGCCGCTACTTATAACGGCAGCATCGCCATTCGATTCACTCAGATTTGTTGTAATACTGATCGAGGAACACTTGAAGCCATCATTGAAATAAACATGATCTTTCACTTGTTTCACTTTCATTGTATCAAGTAATTGGAATTGTTCCTTTCTATCTCTTATATATTTTATCACAATTATTATTTACATATATCACAATGGCTTTGTTAAAAAAAAAAACCCCACGTCACATATATTTGATGTTTACATACATAAATCGGTACAAAAAAGTATTAGTACAAATTTTGTATATTTGGCCTTTGGCTGTAATTGTTAGATTAATTTAAAAAAATTTTTTTTTATTTTTTTCAAATTTTCGTTATCACACGTTTTTGTTCTTTTTTTTAGATTGTTCTTAATTAAAAATATATGTATTTTTAAGAAACAATTCGTGCTTCAGTAGTAATCCTCCAGAAGTTAGTTTAGTTAGTTATAGTTTCGAGAATATCTGACTTGTGACTTATCAGTGGGTTTGCATGCATCGGCACTCTCTAATTCAATTTAGATTGAAAACCGCTAAACAAATGTGTTCTTTTTAATTGAAATAAACATATTTCAACAAAGAACAATATTACAGTAATAATAACAACAATAACAATAAAAAAAAAAAACACAAATTCGGAACGAAAGTCCAATATTTTTTTTTTGTCCAGAATTTTGTTTTAATTTGCACTTTTCAATTAGTTGCCGCCAACACGTTCTGCCGCTGAACGAATTGTAATTTTTCTGGATAAACATTCATGTTTCAATTTATTGCACTTTATTATTAAAATATACTTTTTTTGTTATTGTTTTTTTTTTCTATTAGCATTTTTATGATTAATGCGTAAGTGTGGTCAAGCTGTATATTAAAATGTAGAATTGTACCGTTAGCAGTCGTGTTTGTTATATTTATCGTTTATATGGTTGATTTTATCCGTTACACTTATAACTCACTCGACAGAAGGAAGACTCTTATGCGACTATTTTCAAACTTGGCTCCAACCTTGGCTTTTATAAAAGTACCCGCTGAGTATAAACTGAATTTGTTTTGAAATTATTTGTAGATTGGAGTAAATTCATATGCACTTGCACCTCACGAACAATACGTAAACGAATCAAATCGTTATTAACTCGGTTTTAGTTTAGTGTATATATATCCAATAAACCATAAGCTCACTGCTTTCAAGTACTTATATACATATACATATATATGTGTATTAGGGAGAAAGAGCCAGAGATCATTGTTATATTTTTGCATTTACTCATTCTTTCTTTAGCTCTCTTTTTATTCCCTTCATCACTTTGGGCAAAAGGTATATTAAGTTTGTGTTAAATTACACACACAAATGTAATTTCTAAATAGATCAATTTAGAAACAAAATCTCAATTGCTTTAGCCATGTCCGTCCGTTTATCCACGTGAATTTGTAAGTTTTTTGAGGTATTTTTAATGAAATTTGGTACAAGGACGAAAAACAATTCTATTGAAAATGAACCGAATTAAACGATTTTTAGAACCCCTGCTTTTGCTATTATCCTTATATGTTGCTTTATATGGCAACAAAATTGTATTTCTTAATATTTTTAAATAAAATTTGGTGAAGAAGAGTTAATTAGCTTAATGATTGACTGTGAGAAATTTGAATCCAAACGGACCATTTTTAGAACCCCTTCTCACATAAGAAAAAAAGTGATTTAAAAGGCAGTGTCTCGGATTTAATGATAGAACTAAATTAGTTGTAGCATAAAATAGTATACTTTGGTATGGGATAGGGTAATAAACGATCGAATTTGCCCGGCTATACCATTTTCACTTGTTTCAAACATATATAATATTTTACCATCTCTTTAAATCGACGTTATGTTGTGTTACGTTACTATTATTAATTGTTCTCTATAAACTAAATTGTTGTTGTTATTGTAATGTATACATATCACATTGTTTCTTTTTTAATTTGTGAGAGAGAATTTATAAAATTTTTTTTGCTACTGAATTGTAAACATTTCCGGAGTTATCTTGCCGAATTGTATAAAATTGTATTAAACGCATTTCTCAAATAGATCAAGTATTTAAACCACTAAACAAACGACAGTTGTGTTATACATACCCATACATACACATATGTTTATTTATTCATATTTTTGTACATTCACATGTATACGCATAATTTGTTGTTAATTAAAGTTTGCGTCAATTATTGGTTGAGTTATATTAAATAATTTATTTTTAGCAGCCCGCCGCATTTAATGTTGTTGTTTATAAAAACAATTTCACATCATTTTACTTATTTCCAGTTTGTTATTCCATTTGTAACACCTACAAACACACTTTAAAGGTGTCATAAATTTTATATATTCTTGTTCAATATTAAACTTTAAATTTGATTTCATCATGACTGTCCGTAAGTCCGTTTACAAAAATTGAAAAATTGAAATATTCATCTAACATTTTGTAGAAAGATTTCTGTATGGGCTATGAATTGGGACAATGAAACAAATTTTTTGACAGCCATGCCCACAAATTTTTTTCCTTAATAACAATAAATACAGCTACAAAGTTGAAATTTAATACTCAATCATTTCCGTAATGTTTGGATGATATTGGATAATAGTCACGCCCACAACTTGCTGAAAAGCCTTTGTGGTGTAGAATTGGATTATTAAATTAAAATTTAAATCACATTTTTCATTTTACTAGTCATTAAAAGAGGGTTACAGCATAAACAATCTGGGACTATTTTAAAATTTTTTTAAAAATAATATAAGAAGGATTTTCTCTTACGACACGTTTGTATTTCTATTTTATGTACATATATATGCCACGCCCAAAATATATATATTGCACAATAACAAATAACCATTTCATGGTATTAAAACCATCTCTGTTATGTCAAACATATCTCTCATGTAACTGTAATTTTAGAATATTAGACTATTGCCTGATATTTATGAAAGTGGATCGTTTGACCTTCAAAGCGTTAAATTTGTTAAAAAAAATATACTCACAAAAGTGGTGAATCTTGCATGGCCATTTTTCGCTCTTTAAAGGGACAGATTATGGCATTTATCATCGTCCATTGAACAAACAATTGGAAAAATAGTGAAGAAATTTGAAGAAACATGTTTTTTTTCATCTTTAACAAATGTGTTGTATTCGTGCTTGCTCTTTCTTTATTTTCATACGGTTGAGTGGCTATTTACGTTTTAATGGAATCGAGAACAAGTCTTGAGAGCTACAGAAGGGTCCGAAAAGACACAAGACTAATGAAATATTATAATAAATCAGTCAAAGGTTTAAGGGGTCAATTCATCATTCAACCATTAATGAATTTCTGAGACTCCTGTAAATGAAAGTTGTGCAAGTCAGTTTCTCTATAATTTTTAAAATTTTATCTTTTACATTTTCCAAATTGTTCAAATATTTCTAATTTCTCACATTTTTCAATTTTGCCAAATATTCCAAATCTGTCAAATTATTCAAATTTCCAAAACTTTTCGAATTTTTCGCATTTTCCAACATTTCCAATTTTTCAAATTTCGATGTTGTCTTTACATTAAAGAAGTAATTTTAATATAGAAACTAGTACTATAACGGTATTAACGGTTTATTCTATATATAAACATACACATACACATGCATAATTATATAATTAAGTTTGTTTTGGAATCTCTACAGAAACATACATATACATACACTTTGCATTTTTTTACGCTAATACTAAAATATTTATTACAAGTCACACACAATTACTCCGTAGAGTCGCATTTAAGTTAATTCGAAGTGATTTTGTTGTTATTTTATTTTTAATTATAGCACACATATGTTGTAATCATGCAGTGCAGTGAGTAAATGTTTTTTGTTTGTTTGTTTGTTGTTGTGTGTTTTGTTTACTTTTGTTGGGTTAATTGCTTTTATATAAAATGCGAGCAGAAATGCCAGTTAATGTATGTATATAAAAAAAAAAACAACACGCTGTCATAATTATTATATTACAACCGATATATGGTTGCTGTACAACAATTCACGTGACTGCAATTACCATAAATGGTGTTATTGTACGAGTATATTAGTGAACTTATATAATACGTACTGTATACACTTTTGATATGTGAAACACATATGTAACACGGCGATATATTAAGTTTGTCAGTTAGTTTGTAATAATTTTGATCAGCATTAAAAATCAATCAAGCGCGACTATTCAATACTTTGCATCACATAGTTCCACAAATAATGCTTAACAATGAGGTTAGTATATGATTTCTCAATGAGAACATAACAATTTTGTATCTTAATACAGACATTTCTCTCAACATTTTTGATAGTTTGTCAACGCCAAAATGCCAATCAAGGTTAACATTTTATGTATTATTTGAAAATTATATTTTGAAGTGCTGAGATATTACTGGTTGGGTCTTCTTAAAGTTTAAAGAAAATCCTGAATTACATCCAAAAATCATCTTCAACAATGAAGCCCATTTTTAACCTAATGGTTTTGTCAATAAGCAAAATATGAGTTATTGGATGGATAAAAAGCCAGATGCGGTTTAAGGTAGTATCAGGTAGTATGGATTTAAAGGCGGAAGTGTAATTGAAGCATATTTTTTCACCGAGAAATCGATCGCTAGCGGCGAAAAATCATTTACTCTTTTCATAGCTATACGTAATATGTCTACTATATCTGTAATAAGTTTCAGCTCCATATCTTTGTTTATTCTGTGTTTTATTTAAATACAAAATTGTTATGTTTTAATTGAAAAACCTTTTACGAGAGTTAAATATAAATAAATAAAATATTAAGCCAATTATCAATTTTTCACTATGTTTTGTTAAAATATATTAAGAATTACGAATTTTCATAATTTAAAGATTGATTTGATATAAGGGCGTCTTATGAGAATAGGTACTAAAAACGGTCGCATTTAAACAAACGATTCGCCCTTGTAGCAAAATTCAACAAAATATTTTAAAAAATGTGGCCAAAACTTTTCGCACAAATTTACATAAACACACAACCGACTTAAATCGATTTAGAAAGTGATTCTGAATCGATAAACACCCTTTGCCACAAGTTTAGTAGGGTATAATTTATGACCAAAACCCTAAATAATTAAAATCCAAATAAACAGTTGGAAAGTTACTTGAAGTAATCGATTTTAGGAATGTAAGCACGAAAAAAAAAAAGATTCTTTCTAGCAGCAAACGCTATCAACTGCAAAATTTGACGTCAATTAGCTACTGCGAAGCGTGCTCATTATGAACTTAGGTACAGTTAATATGACGTATTAAATACGCGCTAAAGACGTTGATAATTGCTAATAAGCTTAATGTAAATTCCAGCATGATAATTTAAAAAACCTGGTCCCACTTAATGGCATTAATGTAAGTTTTCAAAACATTAAGTCGTTATGTTATGCATTTATAATAATGTATATATATTGTGCGAAGGAGCTGTAAATATTAATTAATTAATTGTGAAACTTGCCTGAGTTAAGAGATCACTTAATGTAAATTGTGAAAGGATTCGGCACTTGATTCAATTTATTTTACGCTCATTATTAGTAAGTACTAAGTAATTATCGTCATTGTACACATAAATCAATATTTTTTTATATATGTATTTATGTTAATAATTGATAATTAGTATTAATGTTATTCTATAAAATGAAAACATTCGCTGCCGTTATATTTCACTTGTAAAATAAAAAAAATTTAGATTTTTACATTACACTGTGTGAAGTGTTTGTAGGATGTTTTAGGTTTGTCATTTCGTTCGTCCCTACGCAGAAGGAAAGCGCCAGAGATCCTATAAAGTATATAAATATACTGTAAGTTTGTCTGTGGTAGAAATTGCTTAAAATTTACGATAATGAGCTAAAATTTTGTTTATATTGAACATTTTCAAAGTCTGCACGCGAGTAGTTATTAAAGTTGAGGAAAATCGGGTGATAGCCACGCCCACAATCTACATGTTATATCCATATGTTAGCCACGAAAATGTATTTTTAAGGTTATAATATTTATAACTAATTTGGTGGTTCATAAATGGGCGGAATATGCCCAATTTTTTGAAAAAAAAAAAAAAAAAATTTATTTACGATATTGAGCTAAAATTTTGAACATTTCCAATTACTATTAAAACTGGGCAAAATCGATTGAGCCACGCCCACAATAACCAAAAATCTATTTGTTATCTTTGGAAATTTACCTATAAAGTTTCAATACTTAAAAATGGGTGGGGCATGCCCACTTTTTTTTTTTTTTGAAAAAAAAATTAATTTAACCTAGATTTTGTCTTGTTACTTGATGATGATCAACTATATAGAGCGTATAATTAGGTATCTGCCACGCCCACTATTTGTATATAAAAGTGTAGGGTATTTAAGATTTAGTCAAAATCGAATTTAGTTCATTTTACTTGCCCCCTGTTAACACCTGGTCATAAGCAAATCACGATTAATATTATTGTTTAACTACGTAGCAAGTAAAGTTATTTTACATATATGTATAGCAAAAAAAAAAAAATTCTAATAACTGTGTTTTATATATTCGCCCCTTTAAAAATATCATATATAATTATTATTCACATTTTTAAGTATATATATTATCTTGGATAAATTCTCTAAAAACTATTTTAATTGCATGCGAGAAAAATACAACAATGATGTGAATTATAATAAAATTGAAAGAATAATCGAGTAATTCTAAGTAAATGCATTAAATAAATAGACGAAGAGAAATTCTGAATGTAAGAACTGGCAGAAGATCAAAATGTAAAATCTAAATAAATTATAATCAGTTGGTAATTATTATTACAGTAAATTATTCTTAGGTTGTGTTTGCATTTCATATCATTGAAGCAATTTAACAATTGTTTGAATAAACAATAAATAATATTTATTAGATTTTTAAACAATAATTTATTTAGTAAACAATTTCACTCAATTTGCATTCGTCTGCCGCTATGACTTTTGTATACAATTTATCGGATATTATTATTGATGCTATTGTTAATATGATTTTAGTTTTTATTTGACATATTGTTAATATTACATTCAACATGCCTAATAACTTATCATTACGGGATATGATTATATGCGATTAATACTATAATTAAAATAATTAAAGTAATAAATGTTCGGCAGCATTTATAACAGATGCTAAGCAATACATATTTCGATATTTCGTTCAGTTTCATAGGAGACGCATTCATGCTTGTTAATAATCCCCTCTAGGCTTAAGAAGTAATATATTTTTATTATTATTGATTATTATACCCTCCACTAGATATATATATATATACTATAATATACTAAGTAGCTAATAAATTTAAGAGAAATGGATTCATAGCCACGCCAATATATGTGATGGTAAGTATGCCAAGTTTGTCCTTCCGTTTGAAAATATTACAATCGGTCAAATCTAATCATTTAATACCCTACACCAATTTAACCAATTTAATATCAAATTGTGCTACAATTAGCTTAGTTGTATCAGTAAATTCAAGTTAATGCCATATGAGTGACTTTTTGAAAGATTAACTTATATGAAAAGGGGTTCTAAAAATTGTCCGATATGGTTTAAATTTGACACAGCTCATTATCAAGCTAATTAACTATTATTCACAACATTTTGTTGTAAAATATTAAGAATTGCGATTTTTTGCCTTATAAAGACTTTTATTGTAATAGAACGTTAATATGGAGAGGGGTTCCAAAAATGATCTCATAGGGTCTTTCGTTGGGCTAATACATGTCCCTGTACTAAATTTAATCGAAATCTGTATTTTTTCATGGGCGTATAGGACAGACGGACATTATTAAATCCATTCAGATTTCAATTCTGAATTGATAGGGATGTTTAAATGTGAGTGTGACATCTTGTCGCTTAGTCGATTACCACCTATTAATATATTATTTTACTCGTGCCATGTTGCTTTTGTATCGAAACAGACGAAATGAGTATAAATACGTGTTTTTTCTTAAATTCCAAAGTTTCTAAATAAGTTTTAAGATGTACGTGTAGAAAAAAGATTTCTAGCTAAACGTTTATGGAACCTATTTAAGGGCACAAAAATTAGCATAAATAAATATTTTTATTATTCAGAAAACATTGCAATGAATATAAATTTTATTTAAATTTTTCATGCTTGCCAGACGATAGCAGCAGCACCACCACCAGTAATCAGTACCAGGTACCTTTGTTCAAAAAAAAAAAAAAAAAACACTTGTTGCCCGCCTGCCATTAATCGAAGAAATCGAATCAACGATTTCCAAGCAGGAACAACAGTCTTGTGTTGTTGATTAAGCTCCAATTACACAGTCAGACATCAAGTCATCTTTTCCCATATTGGTGCACACTTTAGTATCATTGTGTAACTGGTGGTCCTATCAGTTCCCTGAAATTCATAAATTCTATGCAGCCAACTTGTTTGCTGCTGTGGGATTGCAGTCGATTATCACGCAATATTATTAAAACATAAAATAAACGTTTTAATTAGTAAGAAGGGAAAAAAAACGATAAGTTTGTAATTAGTTCTGAAAAAACTCGAAATATCAGCAAACAATCGAAAGTTAAAATTTTGATATGAAATTTTATTATTCGATTGCATACAATGGGCGAAAAGTTCTCACCTTAAATATTATATGGTGTGTATATGTTCATAATTTGAGATTTTTTCTCTCACACACATTTGTATGCAATGGAATTGTTGTACACTTGGTGACTCATCGTTAAACAATTTTTTAATCACAGGGATAAATAGATTAATTAATTGTTTACGGGAAAATGGAAATTAGAGTATGTATGTACGTCTAATAACATATATAATATAACCATCATGGGCACAATTTTCTATAAATATAGGCTAGATTAAGCGTGGGTAATGCGTTAAGTTAGGCAAGTAAAAAAAGCTATAATTGACATGAGGCCAAGTCGCTCGAAGATCGGTAAAGAGCCGCGCTCAAAAATCTTATATATCTGCCACAAAAAATTAAGCTATAAAGTTGAAATTTCTTATGCATGTTTATAATTATACCATCCATTGATGTGTCAAAAATAGGCGTGGTATGATGACAAACATCCTCATAATTTACAAAAAAACCGTACTATGAATAAAATTCGACTTGCAACCTGATATGTGACACATTCACTATTATAGGGCGTAATCATATACCTTCCACGCCAATTGCTTATGGAAAGTATTTAAGGTTTTGGGCCACATTTTTACTTTTTCTGTATGAGCAATGCGTCAAAAATCCCTAAAAAAAAGTCTTTCGTTTTCAGTTTCTATTGTATTGTGAACGTGCCGCTTGATTGCATTTTTCCAGTTTCAACTCAGTACCAACTTGTATAACGAAACTACTAACATTTCTGCTAAGTTTGCAATCAATATGTCACTTTTTCCAACCAGAAGAGTGATTACCATAGAACACAAAGAGCGCGGACAGACAGACAAAGACTCTTAATTCGATGCTGATTCATAATGTTTGAGATTTTTTCGATTTTCCTTCTATTGCATTACATTGCAAACATTTTGGAAAAGTAATATATATGAAAATGAGTATAAATATTGGGACCTGTAGGTTGAAGCAAGCTAAACGTGAACTGATAGGCGGCTACAAGAACCTGATTAAATCCATTTACACTTGTCGTGGTTTAGGTTATAAAAAGGCAAATCATCTTACAAAGATATGCAAAAAAATTAATGGATATTTATTAATATTTCATCAATAACGACCCGAACAGTTCAAAATCATGAGTACACGATGATTAAAAACTAATAAAAAGTAAACGAACAATATGTAGTTCAAGTTAAAACTGAATACATGAAAACTGTTAACCTTGATTGATCAAAAAAAAAGATGTTAATTATCAAAATCATAAAAAACAAGTAAGAAAACTATACATACTTGGTTTAGGCCAAATCTTAAATACCCTCCACATTTACATACAAACGGTGGGCGTAGCAGGTATATGATTACGCCCTCTAATAGTGCATGTATTACGTATCAGTTTGTAAATTAAGTTTTGCGTTGAGTATGGTTTTTTTTTAATTGGGGGCGTGTCTCGTACCCGTTTCGACCATTTTTGGCACATCGATGGAACAGATAAATATTAATTTTGGCTTAGGGTTGACACTTTGCGGCTAATGAATAGATATATGTTTTTTATGGGCGTGGCTTTTAAACAATTTTGCCACATTTACGATCTGCATCCAGAATAGTTAGAAATGTCTACAAAAGTTTCAAAATTTCAAAATTTGAACAACAGACGTGCTCACGCATATACCGACGGGCACATATGTAGTTCGATCTTGGATTTTCATTCCGATCAAGATTATGCATTTACTTTGTAGAGTCTCTGACATCTTCTTTTGAACATTACAAACACAATACCAAACTTGCTATACTCCCATCAGTAAAATGAAGAATATAAAATAAATTAGATAATTAATTAATTTAATTATAGATAATAAATATTTGTTAATTTGTATTTCAATCAAATCAAAAAATACATACAGTTTGTGAGGTGTCTGACTCGGTATACCTAGAGGATGATATAACCTGAGACGTCGCATGCATCACTCTATGAACAATTCATAAATGTCTATAAAAATAATGGTATTGTTACCAAAAATAAACAAAAATAAGAATAAAAATTAGTTTTTCAAAACGTTTGTAACGCTTTAAATGATTTAGCCATTTCTGTGGGTCTGTCTGTCCCCCCGTTTTGTGTTTTATAGTAATGATTTTTCTGGTAACAAAAATAGAAATACAGATTTCAAACTTGGCAGAAGTATTCAGAGTATTTAGATATAGGTTGATATAAAAATTCAGCAAAATTGAACAAGCGACACGCCCCTAATGTAATAAAAACTGAGAACGAAGGAATTTTTTAAATTAATTTTTGGTTTAACTACTAAAATGCAAAAGATATACACTCGCCGAGAAGCTGTGCTGCGTCGATGATGAGTATTCAAGATTGGGCTTCAGCCAATTATAGCGTTTTTTATTTATTTTAATTGTTTTTTCTCCAATTTATCTCAATTGTTGTCCTGTGCTACAGTGTTCGTTTATTGTTGTATTATTTTTTTAAAAAATTTTTTATGCATTATTGTTGTTCTTGTTGTTATCATGCAATTAAAGTCACTTGACTTTATTCTCAGATATATATGTAAATGTGTTTAAGTGTATGCGTTAATATTTTCGTGACTATGGAAACCTGATTAAAAAGCTGATTGAAATGTAGGCGTGCACGGAACAGTATACTTACCATACTACCTGAGCTGGTCAGCTGATTCATAGACAGAAAAAAAAAAAAAAAACAAACGTATAAATAAATAAATAAAAAATTAGTTGCGTTTTTAAGTGTTTATATAATTATGAAAATATTAATGCATTATTAATTATTTATCTTCTAATCTATACATATATAGAGTACATTAACTTCGTATATTTATGTGTGTGCAACTGGCAGTCTGCTGATATTTTACATATAACATGTGCTTCGGCTTTCAAAGAATATCTTTAAAATATTTCAATTCAATGCCAGGCTGAAGGTCACAGTTCGTTAATGTACCGCGTAAAAGACAAACGTTGGCTTGAAAATGCACAATGCGTACAATTTTTTATTATTTATTTATTTTTATTTTTTTTTAAATGTTTAATCACGTTGTTTTGCAATCTTGTATTAATATATATACATAATAATGTAAAAGAGCGACTAACGGAAGTAACGGTTTGTCGGTGGCGAAAGGTAAACCATTTAAAAGAGTAGTGAAATTAATAGATTTTAAGTTGCTCTCATATACTTAGTTGTAGTATTTAGTAAATTACTCACAAGTATTGCTCTCTATAAGTAAATCTACTCACGCACCAATTTATTATTATTAATTATTATTAATTGTTACTATTCTTTAGATATATATCATTGTCATCGGCTTTATTTGTCGGATATAATTCATTGCTTTTCACTAAACTCATTATTTATAGTTTTTGGGTTCTTGTACATTTATCGACGCTCTTTTCAGGCCTAAGTTATTAATATATGCATAACCGGAATTGAATTGGATAAGCTAGTGATCTAAATAAAATAGAATTTTTATGTGACATAAAAAATTTCTACACTATACACAATTTAAGCAAAGTTGTCTACGAGTTAGCGTACAAGGTATAAATGTTTTTATTTTGAGTAAAAAAATTCATGTGTGTAAACGATTTATAAATAGAAATTGCTTATTAAATGTTATTGTTAATCTTTTTAATAGAATTTTGACATAACGTAGACGTAGCCCGGCTAGCTCAGTCGGTAGAGCATGAGACTCTTAATCTCAGGGTCGTGGGTTCGAGCCCCACGTTGGGCGCTTTACTTTTTTCTTTTTTGTTTTTAAAAAATATTGGTATTTATAATAAAGTATAAATGGCGATAATGGTACTTGGAGTCTGTTACTATTACTACGCGAGAGCTTAGTTCGCGTACTCTTAAACCCGCCACTCCATGATAGTTAAAAAGTTGTAGTTCACAGAATCGAGACACTATTTATAATAATATTTTTCAGTGCATAGGAATATGTTATTAATTTATTAGCATCCCTGTCTTTTGTTTGTAAGAATAGAATTTCTAGTTTTTTAACAGGTCTGCTCTAATATACGGATAAAAATACATATTTGATAAATATTTATAAAAGTCAAGGCTGGCAACACTAATTGGCAAAGTTTGGGGGTAGTAGATTGTGTTAAAAAGAAATTTATTTAAGCTAAAGTAAATGATTGTAAAGAAATTAAAATTATAATTCTTGTTCACATAATATAACACAAATTTGTTTATAATTAATTGAAATTGAAAGAAAATAATTAAAAAACAATGTGTGGTGGTTTCAATTGTTCTAAAAATGCGTTAATAGCATTGAATATATTGTATGTGGTAAGTGACAAAGAAGAAATATGAATAATATAGGAGATTATATACATATATACATGTTGAATAAAGCGTAATGTGAAGGTGCAGGACACTATATAAATGCTTTGCCATTTATTTCAAGTTAAAATAATAACAAAGCAAAGAAATATGAGACATGACTTTATGTAATTCCAAGAATACGTTCCATTTGCCGTTATGCAAATATATCAGTTTGTTTTTCGCCTTTGTACAAATTATTAAAATAATATACAGTAATCTTAATATGACTATTGGTATCTTATTTATTTTAGAATTAGTCGAATTTTTATTAATAAGCCTAGAGGTGGCGTTGGGGGAGATGAATTTATAAATAAAATTAAACGTTTTCGTTTCTGCTTCTCTTACAGATGGTGGGTTTCGTGCTAATTGGTGTTGGTGTATATGCTCGCTATGCATCAATTGTTACAAATTTACCAATTGTTGGAGGTATTCTGGCATGCGGCATTATATTAATATTGATTTCTATACTGGGCTTAATTGGCGCTGTTAAACATCATCAAGTTATGCTATTTTTTGTATCCTTTAACTACAAACAATACATATTTTGTTATGCTAAACTATTTATCTATTTAGTACGCGTTTGGTTGACCTTGACTATCGTTTAATGTTTTGCGTAGTACATGATTGTGCTATTTTTATTATTTTTAATACAATTTTCAATAGCCAGCTCATGTTTGGCAGTAAATTCTGAACAACAAAATGAATTTGCCGAAGAGGGATGGAATCGTATGCCTGAAACAATGCGTAATCATATACAGGATACACTTTTGTGTTGTGGTTTCAATCTGACCAATATATCTGAGGGCATTGATCCGTCGTGTGAAATGGTCGAAAAAAAATGCTGTCCGATGAAGACTCATGGTAAAGCCACTTGTCAATGTGTACCATGCTCGTATTACTTGGAAAGTAAAATTAATTATGCATTTAAATTATGTGGCGGCTTGGGAATATTTTTCAGTTTCACTGAGGTAAGTAAACCAAGTCCTTAACAAACTTGCAAATTACTCATTAATGCTAAACTAAATTGATTAACATCGAAAAAATATTTCTTTGATTTTCTCTCTTCATTTTTTTTTTTTGTACTCTTGCCTTCCAAGCAGTTCATTGGTGTTTGGTTAACTGTGCGCTATCGGAATCAAAAAGATCCACGCGGTCTACCTAGTGCTTTTCTTTAAATCACTTTTCATTACTAACAATTTATCATCAACACATTATATTCCAAATATCACATACTGGACTACACAATGTATTGATCATACACATATAGTGACACTGTTTTTTATGAAATGTTTTGTTCAAGTCCAACTCTTAGAGGTGGTTCTTCATAAAGATTTTTTAGGGACTTGAAAGGCATCATTGATAATAATAATAAGTTAAGGTATTATGTTGGAGTGTCTCTTTTGATTGAAGTGCAGTATTGTGTGAATGCTTTCAGCTAACAGTGGTGAGCATTCATTTCATTTACTATTATAAACACTATTCCTACCAAGGTTGGGGAGTATGTAACACTTTGTCAAAACGTTTGCTTCGGAAATCCGTGATCGTAAATATATTTCAAATCTCTCTCTGTATCCGCCCCTTTTGTCTAGGTATGAAAGTTATAAAAGGGAATAAGAAACTTGGACCTCTCTATAAAAAAACATGTATATATATTGAACTTAAATACTTTGTGAACATGAACAGTTATAACTCGTAAAATACTCCAGCATACATTCATTTGTTCTACCATCCCAAATGCTTTAATTACGTCCGTCTGTCCGTCTCTATAACACATGTCTAAATTGTAATATATTTCATAGCATGAAAAAATGTTTTAATTAATTATGCTTTGATTGTAGGTGTTGGCTGTATTTTTAGCACGTCGTTACCGCAATCAACAGGATCCCAACTATTTGCCAGCACGTGCAGTTTTCCCAGAAAATTATCAATATTAGAACATAACAAATAATGAGATGATTAAGGCAACTAAACAAGCAACACAAAGTATGCTTTAGAAACTTCAAGGCCACTATAATACTAAACTAAACGAAAACTTAAATATTAAGTTTTTTTTTTTTTTATATATTAAGTTTTATATTCTTTTTACGAAATTCATTCAACCAATTGCTCGGTAAGTGTGTAGGGGTTATTAATTATTGTTACGGTAAATGTATAATTTAGGAAATACCAAAAAATGCTTTCAATTTGTTTCACTTTGTAATTTATACAAATTTAATGATAATTTGTAGACTAAAGCAAAAATGTTCTGATGCGGCTTTCATGCAATTTTTATAAAAATGTAAAGTTTAATTTTAATGATTTTAAAGCTTCATTTGAAATTTGTTATTTAAGTTCTTTTTTGGGAATTTCCTTGAAGCAGCTTGTATTTGAGATTATTTACACTGGACTATATTCTTGATAAGAGATTTATAATAATAATTATAATAACATAAGGGAGTACCAATGACTTTGTCCAAATGTTTCAAGGCCGTAAAATAGATGTAGCAGACGACAAAGTATAAAAATTTAGAATCAGCAGCGCATTCTAAATCGATATTATCATGTCTGCTTATCCGAAATGTGTCGTCTAGGGAAATCACTCTCTAGACACGCCCATAATGCAATAAAAACTAAGAAAGGAGCTAATTTTTAAGTAAATTTTCTGTATGGCTTCTAAAGAATAGAAGATCTATTGACATATACTCTCCGGGAAACTTTGGTGCAAAGAGGATCAATATTTAAGATTTGGCAAATAGCCAAATAGGGTTTTTTAACTCGTTTTTTACTTATTTTTAACTTAAATGAATTAAAAATTAAACACTAACAATCATGGATGAGTGAATTTGATCAATTTTTAAACAACCAATAACAAATTTTGGCACAGAAATCATTACGTTAACGTTGAACTTTCATTCCATTGCAACTTTAAGATAAAATCCTCTTTCTGAAAAAACACATTTTCCTTTCTCTTTACATATTACATTATTATGGTACACGTACCAGCGCATATGCACACATTTGTACAATGTTAGAGGATAAGAACAACATTAGGTAAAGTCAAGTCTCAAGTGCATTCATACTGTGTTCGCGTCTATATTGAACAATTATTTATTGACACATTGCAATCACATAGAACATGCATACACATTTATACGTTTATATACAATTACACATAAAATATTCATTAAAAAAATCTGTATTCTGTGCTGTGACTGAAATTATATAAATGCATAATAAAAAATGTCTTAGATAAAAAAAAAAAAAAAATTATTTGTATTGATTTTGAGCAGTTTGGAGATATGGGAACAGATTGTAATGCTTTCACATATCAAGTGAAGCACTGTGCCATCATATGCACAATTCTTTGTACCCTTCATATAAGATGAGGTTCCTTTTAATCTACCCAAAACATATATTCACTATTCTATCTATAAGATAAACTGTAACATATAGTTAAATAGTCATAATAAGAACTTACAATTGTATCCACTACATACATGAAGGGTACTTTAAAATTAGGCCTAATCGCATTAGTATTTTTATTCGTTTATAATTTCATCCAATTATTGTTAACCAGTCAATTTCAATCAAACCATGAATTTCAATTCAATTATTGTTAACCAGTCAACGACTAACACATATGAATAATTTAAAGAGAGCATAAGAGAGTGACTGTGATTTGTGTTAGTTCAACTTTGATAAGAGAATTTTTCAAATGTTTGCAACTGCGTGATGTTGAAAAAAGCTCTTTAAACCTAAAGCTGTGTACCACTTTGTCAAAAAGTTTGCACCATCCAGAAGGAAACGCAAGTTATGTATATATATTCTGAATCGGAATCGAATACTGATTTAACCTGTCTCTTTGTCCGTGTGTCTTTCTGCCCAATTGTCCCTCAGTCCGTGCATTTGTGTTCTGTAATAATCACTCTCGTGGTTGGAAAAATTGAGCTGTCAATTCCAAATTTGGCAAAAATTTTGTGAGCTGTTTGATCAATTGTTGCGATGGCTACAGTTTATGAAAAATTCAAAATTTTAGCAATAAACACAAAACGAGTCGCTTCGTGTATGGGTGAGTATGTGTTTAATTGTATTTTCTCCTGCTCACATAGAATACAACGGTATGATTTTATAAAGAGTACATCTATCCTTCCATTTACACAGAAGATAGTTTAGTGAAAAATCGGAAAAAATGGAAATTTTTATACATAAGAGCTCTTGTATATCGAAATTAAACTAAAATGTGTAATTAATAATTTATCTAAAATTTTTTTAAATTCCTTATGTAATAAATAATAGAAGTGAAAACATGTCAAAAAGTAAAGTAATAAATCGGAGGATAGACGTACTGAAAATAAATTAAAATAGAAGAAAGCAGGTAAAGCGAATGTTTTTTTAAAATTCGTCTTTTAAAAACGTGTTAAAGTGAAAACGTATAAAAATGTTTCGCGAAAATCGGGGTGCATCAAAAATTAACTAATATAAAGAAGCAAATAAGCAATGTTTTTTTCTAATTTCATATGTTAAAAACCGTGTAATAACGAGAATATTGAAAAAATTAAAGAGTCAATCGGGAAATACAACAGATGTAACGAAAATAAACTAAAATATGCAATTAAGACGATTTTTTAAAAATTCTTTAAAGTAAAAAGTGTGTAAAAGTAGAAACGTTTACAAAAGTATCGTGTAAATCGCTGGAAAGATGTATTGAAATAAAGTAAAATGTGGAATTATTAAGGTTTGGCTTTTAAGTTCTATATTATAAATAGTAAAAAAATTATTATGTAAATCGTGGGGTATCGGAAGTAAACTAAAATAAGTAAGCAAGGCGATTTTTTTTTTAAATTCTATAATGTAAAAAAAGTATTGTGTAAATCGTGTGATAAGTGTGTTGAAAATAAACTAAAGTAAGTAATTATTGTGAATATTTTTTTAAATTTCATATTTTAAAAATCGTGTAAAAATGAAAAAGTGTAGAAAAATATATCATGTAAATAGATGCATAAGTGTATTCTCTATTATTCTCTTCTCTAGGAGAGTACATTTTATTCAATTTTTAACGATTGTTATAGAACTGTGAAAAAATTTCACATTTATCTCACGTACGGCGTGACAATACAACGCAGAGGAACTCTTTGTTTCTTATTTGTCGTTATAATTTATGGTGAAAAAAACACTGAGGGATGTTTCATTCGCTCATGATTTGTTATGTAAAGGCATGCTTATGTTGTTGTTAACAATATAACCATTTAGAGCTTCAAGCAAAATTAACATGTGACCCGAATATTAGTTAGTGTTGAACTATGCGGATAGTTGGACTTTAATATTTTCATTGATCTTTTTAATATTTTAAATAAGAAAAGTTTATTTAAATGAAAAGATATTAGAAAACAAAAAATAATTTAAGGTACTAAGTAATAATTTATTTTTGCGGTGTTAACACATATTTGCGTAAAAATATTAAGTAGGTGGAAAATTTGCAAATTTTAGGTAAAGCGAGTATTTAATATATATTCTTTATAAATATTTTTAAATATTTTACAACATATAATGATAGTGAATGAAAAAAAAAAATCAATATGTTTTCGTTAAATTTCAAGCTGAATGAAAGCAACCTTCACATGTCATTAAAAATGGTAAATTTAGACGTGTATTAATACCCTTTATTTTTAGCCCTATTTTTATATAATTAAAAGTGTCACTTATTTAATAAAATTTACTATTGTTCAGAACGTTCATTTGCGTTCCGCCTGTCACAAGTGTTTGCGTGTTGATACCTGAGTAATCTCTTTCACAGCCGGAACTGGAAGTGTTATACACACCTTTAAATGGACTGAAGTGAAAATAGAAATCTTTTAGAATAATTAATAATTTAACACATTTGCAATTGATTTTTATTCAAAGTCTTGAATATGTCATTGTGTTGTGAAAAATGCGCAAGAACATACTACAAAATGTATAACTATGTATATGTGTATATTGATCTTTACTTATATACAATTTTTTTGGGTGTTTTCCATTCTGTTTTCATACATGACCTTGGCCTAGGAGAAAAAAGTTGTTACAAATAAAGTTTATAAGTTATTTATCCGACTTGGGATTGTCAAAAAATTTTGTTTTTTATGTTTCGTTTATATTTATGTACACATAGCATAGCTAATATGTAAATGTATACGTATCACAAGAAAAGTGTGAAAAATTTTCTGATATAAAAAGTTTTCAATAAGGACATAACACTTTTATAGTTTAATACAAAACCCACCTTTGAACGTTTTTCATAATCTGTAAATGTCAAAGCATCAGTCAAAGTTAACATTTTTATCATGGTGTAGTTTACGAAGGTGCCATTTTTGAGAGTTCTTAACAATAACCACAGCAATTCTGAGTCGGTGGTAGCGAGATATTCTGTGCGTACTATAGTAAATAAATTCCAGTAAAAATATTCACAATTGTGAAGGTTCTTATGCTAGTGAGACAACAAACCGGTCGAATCACTGAAATTATTGTAGTCGTAAGTGCTATAGTTCAAATTAAGCCAAATCATTCTACCCCATGCCGTTCACAGGCAAAGGGGGAATTAGACGAACTTTTTCATCAAAAAATCTGTCTCTTTAAATGGGCTTGCGACATAGTTAAATGTAACATGTGTACAGTATCTGAAATAAATTTCAGCCAAACATCTCAATTATTCGAAGTTTTATTTAAATACAAAATTGTTATGCACTTACTGAAAAACAAGTTATATAGTAATTAGGATTACATTAAGTTTACTATACTGTTGGCAACACCCTTCTGACATCAGGAGTCAGAGAGTATACAAAGTATATTTATTCTTGATCAGCATCAAAAACTTAATATACATATTCATAATAAGGGCACCTATCAAAGGGCGTGGTGTGATATAAGTCACGCCCACAATTTACAAAAAACTCTATTTGTTGTAAAAAATTCACTATATTGAAAAATTTCATGATTTAAGAGAAGTGGAAAAATCTCAAGAGATACGTTACTATATTACCATTCTTAATGGTAGCGTACTTTACAGACCATAAAATATTTTTACTTGTCACATAAAATATTTGTAACCGTACGAGTGCCAACCAACATAAAGGGATAAGATTATGCTCATTAATTACATACACATGCACATGCCTAAATACTATATTTTAAAAGTAGAATTTATTTGATAAAATTATACAAAATTTTGTAAAATAATTTTTATCTTTTTTTTTTCAGATAACTTTTGTTAAAAAATAAATTTTTGGTGATAAATAAAAAACAACAACAATAACAAAACATACAACGTAATAATGTCACTATTGTCCACTAATAGTCACTCACTGTCAGAAGAGGAAATTGATGAGTAAGTATTAAATCTTTGTTTAAATATTTGTGTAAACATACATTATAGATGTTATTATATATATTATTTTAAGAATGTGTTAAGCTAAATTTCTTAAGTACTTTTTACCTCTATGTACTAACTATGGGCGCGGACATATATGTCTAGATCGATTCAGTTTTTGATGCTGATCAAAAATATATACACTTTGTAGAGTCTGTGACGTCTTCTCTTGGGTGTGTATGCGTATGAGGGTGTAAACACATATAAAAAGCAGGCAGGCAGCGAGTATATATAAAAGTGCTTATTAATAAAGCATACATCACTTTCTCTCTCCCTCTCTGCATGCATGTTTAAAATTGCTCAACTTTAAAATTTTATAATCATTGATAGATCACCGTTATGGAAAGCTTACGAGATGTGTAATATTGAACTGTTTTCAGATCTTCATAAACAATCAATAATAAATATAATATTGTAAATAAATAAATGCATCACCATAAGTAGATAAACCCATTATTCACTTTCTTAACTGCACTTCATTTTTATTTTCTTTTCTTTTCGACTCTTACAACAAATACAATTTGATTTTATTGTATATGAATAGTTACAGTTTGAAATAATTGTTTACACTGCTATCGTACGGTATCTATTCTCTGCTACTCATTACCGTGAGAGCTGAATGGTCTCTTCTCTGTGTACTCTTAGTCTGTTGTGTATAAAAGCTTGCGGTGTTATTTGAAAATATTTTAGTTGCATTCTAAATATCTGCTTACGCGTTTAAAACATTTTATTATTGTTTTTACTTACCAACGAAAGGTATTCAGAAAAAGTACGGTTATTAAATTATTACAAAAAAAAAAAAATCACTTTTAATGAAAAGATTGTGTTAAAAATTCTATAAAAATTAATAAAAAATATATCTTTAAAATGGCTCCAACAGTTATTGATTTGCGTTTAGATGAAATGAACAATCATCAACATTCTTGTAATAGTTTTGATTCAGTACATTGTAAAGTAGTGCAAACATTAGTGGATATGGATGATGGAGACGGTGATATTTATGCTGATGTACGTGAAGCTACCAGGTACTGTTATATCGCTGAGTATGGTTTTTTTTAAAACGTTCAGCAACTAGAACCAAAATTCTGTATAAAATTTTAAGCTAAAATATTAGAATTTACGATTGGGAAAGTGGGAATAAGACTCGCTTGTGTAATATTTATATTACGCATTATATTACAGTTATGAAGAAAACTATGCAATTTAAGTACATATGTTGTTTTTACTGGGTGATTTGAGAATTTGTGTGACTGGTTCCTGACCAAAGTGGGCTTTTTTTGAGTAAAGCATCACAGATACCTAATAAGTGGCTTACATTTGAATTTTGATATACCCCAGAGAGGACATTGCCGAACACTATTTTTAAACAAGAGATAAGTGTGTCTAAATTCAGTATGTCCCAATCGCAGTCTTATAACATTTTTTTACTTAATTTTTGATGCTGACGTCTTTTTCTGGGTGTTGCAAATGGAATGACTAACTCAGTGTACTCTTCATATTAGATGGAGGGTATTAAATATATGAGTAACCTTCTGCATGAATAAGCGTATTTACTAAATAGGGAATTCAGCTTTCTTTCCGGTGCATTTAGCACACAGTCACAGGCAAACATTTTGCTTCACGGTTGACATTTTCTGAAAACTTTACATTCAAGTATATAAAGTGAAAAGTTATATAAAGCCAACAGCAAAAGAAAACATGACGTTAAAGGTTTGAATTATAAGCATAATGTGGGATTTCTATTACAGTTGTTTTCATATCTCGTGCACCGATCTTTTGTAAAAATGATTATAATTAAAATAAAATCTGCTCATAGAATGTTTAAAAATGGTGAACATTTTCTTAATTTGATTTTATTTTGGTGCTGTAGTCACATGTTGTTAAATTGTTTGTTGCGTTTCAAATTTATAGTTCTAAATATAATTTAACTGTAGTTTTTTTCAGTTACCTTTATTTCCTAGTGTACAATAGTTGTTGGCTTTATTACAAAATTTTATAAAAAAGTTTGTAAAAATAGATGCTCACGTTTTTTTTGTTTTTTGGTTTTTTTGTTTTATGTCAAGTGTGTGTATATCATCAAATGTTGTAATATTAACAGTTCAAGGTAATTGCAAGTGATTGAAATTCATTGTTTTTGTATACAAATCAAACAT
Source organism: Crataerina pallida (assembly GCA_949710015.1). NCBI lineage: Eukaryota > Metazoa > Arthropoda > Insecta > Diptera > Hippoboscidae > Crataerina > Crataerina pallida. The sequence goes on along the minus strand of OX453290.1, from coordinate 26,737,022 downwards.
AAACGCGCATGAGCAAAAAAATTCAGCTGTTTTTGGTGGAGGTGTGTCTCTGTGTTTCTCAAATATAAACAAATATTTTTTTAGATCCATTAATGTTGTTTGGAATTCATTTGAAATGAAAAGAGAGAGAGAGGAAGCTTAAGTTAAACATCTCATCATACTGGTGTTGTATTGAAATTATTTTATATCTTCCTTATAAAAAAAAGGTAATAAAAAACTTATTATTCTATTTGCCACAGTTACACGAAGGGAACAGAGACCTTACCAAGTATAGATCAGCTTTAAGATCTGAATCATGTCCATGCTACTTGCTGTTGTCGCAAAATTAAAGATATTGTACTCCTAGGATCCTGCTGAGCTTGATTACTCTTTAATAATACTGTTTCAATTTCAAATATTGTGTACTTACAAGTTAAGGAACATTGGGGTTTGAAAATTTTCAGATAAGCGTGGTTGATTTTCCCAATTTTTAGAGGGATGTAGGATGATCTTAAACTTATTGTAAGGATTTAATAAATTCAAAACATTTAATAATTTGGTATAATTTATAATGAATTCATTCATAGATGTGGAAAAAATGGCCCTTGACACGCCCACAATGTTTAGAATTTGTTTTTATTTGGGTTAGAGTATAAGAAATATTTAAAAAATCTTTAAAATGTTTGTCAATTGTATACATGCCACGCCCACATTTTGCTGAACCATGTGCAGGGTATCTAAGATTAGGTGTTTGAGCAAATGCAGCTTTTTTGTACTTGTTTTGATATAATTTTCGCCATTTCTTTAAGTGTTTTTCTTTGTTAAGAACTGAACTTAAACTTTTATTTATTTACACTGCACAAGCATTATGCATACACAGTTATCAATACAATCATAAAGTGAATTGCGTTTATAAGAAATGGATTTCTTAATATTTTTTTATATTGTGCGCCTCTATTATTAAAGTATAAATTAATAATATAAGCTGATTGAAATGTTTCTTGGTTGAGGTGTTGCTTTTGTGTCAGAGTCATTTGGTTGATTTTAAGTATGTCTGTCTGTCCATCCAATTTAATGTCGTTAAACTATACTGCAGCAGTGTTTAAATTATTTTATAGACGTAATTTAAAAAATTTTTTTTATTAAAACTTGATAGTTAAGATAGCGAAGAGTGGTTGTTTTGTATAATCATTAAGGTTTTATTTTGCAAAAGGTACGAGGGTAGTCCCAGAAGTAATTCGACAGGAAATATAGATGGCGAGTGTTGTTTCAAAAAAATTACTATAGAAGAATGTGCCTACAAAACTTTAAAACATAGAGCTCAAATGTTGTTCAGACAAATGTAGTTTTTATACTTTAGAACAAAATTAGCCAAAAGCCACGCCCACAATCAACAAAAATCGATTTATCTGCCACAAAACTGGGACTACAAAGTTGAAACTTATTATGCATATCTAGAATAATCCCATTCATTGATGTACAAAAAATGGGCGTGGTCGTGGATAATAGATATGCCCATAATTTACAAAAAACCGTATTCCTAGTAAAGCTCATCTGAAAAATGATACATAAGAGAGCGTAATCATGTATCTGCCACGCCTATAGCTTGTATGAAGAGTATTTAAGATTTACATACTTTTTTACTTAATTTTTTGTTCAATCAAATGTGGTCACGTAAGATAGTAATTTTTAGAAACCCTTACCTCTTGGAGACAACGTGTTAGAAGGCCCAAATGAAATCTTTAAAATGGAAATCCTACTAGAATAGATTGTGTAGTAAATTGAACGGTCGAACTTGACTATGTTTTCGCAATATTTTATTATAAGTTTTTAATGTGCGGTTGATGTGGTAAAAATAATTATTTTAATTTTTTACTTTTGTTTTAAAAATAACACAAAATTGTTTCACTATTATTAAGTTTCTCTCCATAGCACAATACGTCCATCCATCATCATTCATTCTGTCGTCTATTATTTATATAAGATTTTAACTCGAATAGTGTAGCATTTCGTTTCAGGTTGTACGGAACAAGTGAATGGAGGAAATTATGAATAAGTGGGAACCTTTTTTTTTTATTAAATCATTAAATATTTTAAAATCATTATCGTTCTCTTCTTTAAATTCAATCAATGAAGAATTCAAGAATTGCATTATTATTATAGAGGAATTTCGAATTATTGGTTTGATTTCAGATATTCAGATGGAACGGTTAAGCTACGTAATCCCAATATTGAACTAATGGATCAGGATATATTATATCATTTAGCTTTGGGGAGTGAAAGTCATGATTTACATGAAATGTTTGGCGACGTTAAGGTGAGTTCAATGGTTTTTGGTTTGCGTTAAATTTAAGATTATTTGTTCGCCTATTATTTGTACACTATTTTTTTATTTCCACATAATATGAAGGGTATACTAAGTATGTATTGTTATTCTAAAAGAAAGCTTCAGATATTTCACATCAACATAAAAATCTGATCTGAGATTCTTAATCAACATAAAAATCTGATCGATCTAGGTATGTCCGTCCATAAGTCCGTGTGGTAATGGCTGTAAATTTTGAGATATTGAAACATTTCTGGTTATTTACTAAGCAAAATACGTTAGCGACATAAATCTGTCCATTACTCAAAAAAATTGATTCTTTAAGTATTGTTTACACATATTAACATTGAGTTCCTGTATCAATGGGGTAAAAATGGGCGGTATGTACGGGCTTTGTATAGAGGCCGACCTCTTTTGTATAATTCTTGATTTTGATTAACCATCTTCTCCTATTAGATTCGAAAAAAAAATTCTTTTAAAGACAGACTGATGGACAAATTTGCTTTATTTTAGTTTAGTAAATTCAGAGTGTGCAACAAGGGGCGTGTGAGTTATGTAGAGCTTTAACTTTCTTCGCTCTAGCATCCCTGAGGTGTCAAGATATTTGTTTCACTTCCGCTTCCAAAAGCCCTGGTTACAAACACTTGACGAAATTGTGTCAAAAAGTTATCTAGACGAGTAGGAATAGTGACTCAATTGTAATGCTAGACTTTTTGTTATATACAATAATTGAACAATAAACGTGTGATTAAGAGTAATTTAAAGATTTATAAAGCGTCTGTCGAAATTTTTGAATTTGTAAATATGTTTATGTATATAAGTATGTGGATATGGGGGATACATAACGTTATGTTATGTGTTATGTATAACTATTAATTGAAATTATATAATTTTGAACACAGACGAACAACTTTTATCAAACAAATGTAATATTTTTGGTCAAGCAGTTTTATTCTTATGAATGAAATATATACGAGTACATATATAATATTGATGTTTTCGTATATTCGTAGTTGAAGTTTTGTTATTATACTCTATAGGATGTAAAAATGTTGAAATACTGTTTTCATTAAAAGCAAAGACGTAATTTCGTTTATTTATTTTTTTTGAATAAAAATGCTGTTTAATAGAATATTATTATTATTTTTTATCATTATATTAAAATTATAATGGAATTAATATTAATGGAGGCTTGAAAAAACAGAATGGTTAAAACATTTGATGAAATTATAGAGGGAAACAACAGGTTTTACTATGAATGAGAATTTCAACCCGTACTTAATTAAGCTTATAAAGAACTTTGTTAATTGTGCGATCCGAGTGCATGATCAGTGTTCGCTAATATGTTATCTGTTTAATAAAAACAATAAGCAACTGTGGGCATGATAATAAATTTAGATACAGGTACGATTAATAAACCCGTTAAAAACAAGTAAGAAAGTTAAATATGGTTTAGGTTACATTTTAAACGCCCTACACATCTCCAATCGTAAGTGTGGCGGGTTTACGGGATTACGCCCTTTAATAGTGTATTGATTACGTATCAGCTTGCAAGTGTAGTTTTATGTGGAGTATGGTTTTTTGTAAACTGTGAACATGTCTGTTATCCGACCACGCCCATTTTTGTCACATTGATACATAAGTTAATTGCTAATTGATATACTAAGTTTGAACTTGATAGCTAAATTTTGGTGGCAGATAAGTACATTTTTGTCGATTGTGGGCGTGGCTCTTGACTGATTTTTTTTTTCTATTTTAAATAGAGATATGCGTGCAAAAATTAAAAGTCTCCTCCACACAAAATTTCAGCTCAATATCTCAAAATTTACGCCCGTGAGAATGCCACAACAGATGGACGCGCGGACACACGGATACCTCCCATTATGTGGCAAAGGGTGTAATAAGTTTGTGCAAATGTTTGTAACTGTTAAATGGCGTCACTTACGTTTAGTTTCGATTTAAAATAAAAATCTGAATTGATTTAATCATATCCGTCTGTCCGTCCTTGTAAATGTGTAAAAATATATCGCATTTTCTTTGAGATATTTACTTGAAATTGGGTATAAGTGTACGTTTTGGCTTAAAAAAGACAGAAACAAGGCTGTGCCAAATTTGGATTCGATTGGACCATTTTTAGAAATGCTTTTCATATAATCCAATTTTTTAGAATTGCAACAAATTTAAGTGACATAGGGTATTAAGTGGCCGTTCTTGCCGACTATAAAATTTTCTCTTGTTTTTTTCATTTGCTCACGTATTGGCTACCAGCTCAAAAAAGGGTCAAGTTCAAATATTATACGACAGACTATACACAAACATTATGTAATACTTGCAAGTATACTCGTATGTAAATTATTGCAATTTGTATTTACTTTCCGTATTAATGTGTTTTTTTTTTTATTTGAATTTTTTGTATGTTTAATTATTTGTCATGTTTTTTGTTATTTTTGTATTTTTTGCAGTTTGTTTGCATGGGCGGGACACCGAAGCGCATGGAAAACTTTGCACATTTTATTATGAATGAAATCGGTTATAAACTACCAGCTGGTACTATGCTGCAAGACATTAGTGCCTACTCGTACCGCTACTCCATGTACAAAGTTGGGCCAGTGCTTTGTGTTAGTCACGGCATGGGAACACCCTCAGTCAGTATATTGTTACATGAGATGATCAAACTCATGTATCATGCCAAGTGTCACGATCCGATATTTATACGTATTGGCACTTGTGGTGGTATAGGAGTTGAAGGTGGCACTGTCATCATTACCGAGGATGCATTGGACGGCCAATTAAGGAATTCTCATGAGTTTGTATGTGCACCAAAGTTCTCTTGATTGGCTGTGTGATTAAATTGTTTTAAATTTTAGACAATTTTGGGTAAAGTCATACATCGACCGGCCAAATTAGATAAAAAGTTAGCTCGTGAATTGAAATCCTTGGCGAGTGCCGATGATCCCTATGATACCATTATTGGCAACACTTTGTGTACAAATGATTTTTATGAAGGTATTTAAACAAGTTTTTTATTTTTTAAGTATTTTGAGAGATGTTTTGGGATTTTGTTTAACCATTCTAGGCCAGGGACGTTTAGATGGAGCTTTTTGTGAATTTTCGGAAGCTGATAAAATGGCGTACTTGGAAACATTGCATGAGAATGGTGTCGTCAACATTGAAATGGAGAGCACTATTTTTGCTGCCCTCACCTATCACGCTGGCATAAAGGCAGCCGTGGTTTGTGTGTCCATACTGAATCGCCTTAATGGTGATCAGGTAAGACGATGAATTTTTATACCCTACACTTTGAGGATATTTGAAGCACTTTCAATCCCATCGATTCAAAATTAAAATCGATGTAGTCATGACTGTCTGTCTGTCCATGTAAATTTGTTGGTTTGGTTTAGGCCACAGTTTTTAAGATATTTCAATGATATTTGGTATAAAGACATCTATTGACCGAAGGAAAAATCATACTGAAAATGGACCGAATCGGACCATTTTTAGAACCACTTCCCAAATGGGATTCCATTGCCTTTATATAACAAAAAATTGCAAGTCTTAGTATTTTTTTAAAAAAAATTTGGTAAAGAAAAGTTAATTAGCTTATTAATAAATAGTGCCAAATTTCAACCCAAACCGACCATTTTTAGAACCACTTTTCATATAAGTAAATTGTTTACGATTAGACTTATATGACAATGATCCGCGTTTACTGATATAACTAAACTAACTGTAGAATTTGTGGAGTTAAGTGATGTAGGGTATTAAATTGGTCGGGCTTTACCGACTATAATATTTTCACGTGTTATTTATTATTTGTTGTTTCTATTTCAGGTCAATGCACCCAAAGAAGTTATGAACGAATGGCAGCAACGGCCTCAAACTTTAATCTCACGCTATATACGCAAAGTGTTGGCACAAAAAGGCCAATTAAAAACGTTATTTGGTAATCAGGGCTCTATTAAGTCACCACGACGTTTTAAATTAGTTCAACAGGAATCGCAAGCTATTGAGTAAACCTTGTCCCAATCATTCCATATAGCACGCATAAGAACATTGTTTAAGGGCTTCAATTATCTTTTTTTTTTTTTTGGTTTGTTTTTCCTTTATGTCAGTTTACCTTTAAATGACGGTATTACTTATATAGATATGAGAAAATCACTTTCATTATTTACTATATATAACGCGCACATTCAGCAACAATTACTTCATAATAACAAAAATTTAGAAACTAATGCTGTTGCATTCCAAGCTTAAATGCAAGGGAGTCAGGAGATAAAATATAATAGTTTAGACTTTGTAAAAGGTATTCTATGTTATAGAAATTATATTATGATGGTGTAACTATTTTAAAGTCAACAACAATTAAGGTCTGCATTCGAACAGAGCGTGTGGGGCTAATAATAAATTTTGCGACAGCTGTTGCTAAAAACTTAATATAAAACTAGTAAAAAAGTTGAATTACACTATATATGGGATACCCACCACCTTGGCTAAATTATAGTCATCGTGACTAGGTCTTAAACTCGGACGCTCACCAGAACATTTGATGAGAGCGCTTTGAAGCACACTTTTTCTTTATTTATATGTTGGTTCTGGGTAGTTCGAATACTATTTAAAGATCTGAGATTAATATCTTTATTATATTTTAAGAAGATAATTTAGGACGATTATAGACATTGTATCTAGGACCCCAAATTTTTCTCGACTATAGTAACATTAATGGCATTATAATCATATTTAGGTTTTGGGCACTGTTAAATTTAATAATTTTTCAATGTTTTTATGATTAATTTTGAATTAATCAATGATCGTCTCCATTTTAAACCTTTTGAAGTGTTTATGTTTCAATTTTAAATCCCATGTCCTTTTCAGTTTACAAGTAATTGAAAAAATATAATTTTAAGAATTGCTTTTTTTAAGTTTTAGTTTACTTAGAGAGCGTGTGTAGACAATACCAAACGTTCCAACACTTTTGTCAATATTGAAATAATTGATAAATCAAATTTTACAACTGAAAAAGAGTTTTCGTTACTTTGTTTGCCTGTCTTTTGTTAAATTTAACCAAGTATACAATTTTCTTAAATTTAAAATGGATAAGACAAGTTTTATAATCGAGAGAATGATTAGCTTCAACGGACAGACAGACATGTCGATTCAGTGGATCTACTATACAGCCCAAAACGATTTCTAGTGGTTAACGTAGTAAGTTAAACATTAAGTAAAGCTATATTTAAAGAATTCTAAAATTTTTTTTTAAAATTTATTACAAAAAAAAATTTGTTTATAATTATTATAAATATTTTGATTCATGTACAATAGATCGTCCACTGTTTATACCTTAGAAAGTAGTCATTCAAAAAAGTATTTCATAGTGAGAGATCCGAATGAGGTTCTAAATAAGTTATCTATATCGCATGCGATATATTGCGATATAGCAAATTTTAGAATCTCTCTCAAAAACGAGTCATGTAATACTTTTTTGATCAAAATCAGATTCTAAAAGTTTACTATATCGTATGCGATATGTACATCGCATATATCGTATATACATATTTAGAGATTATTTATGTAGAATATTTATTTCGAAAAGTTGTTGATGCTTCTTTCTGACCTTCACGGTGGTGGGTATAACAAGTGATAAGTAAAAATCTAGTCGGTCAATATATTTTACATTAATATTGAAGGCTATAGAGGATTTGTATAAGCCTCTGTTATTACTCGCATGCTATATAAAATATAAACATTTTCATACACACGCTAAATCCATATAAATTATAATTTTTTAAGGCAACTTACTAAAAAGGTACAAAACGTTTTGCGCACTTGCAGAAAGATTTTCATTAAAATATTTATTTAAAATGATTCCAAAGAAAAAACAAAAAAAACCAAATTAACCCAATAATAACAACAACAAAAACATATGAAAAAAGAGGCATTTAAATGTGAATTATTAATTATTATGCATAACTATAATTACTGAAAAGAAAAGAAGAAGAACGATATATTATTATATAAAATTATACATTAAGATGTTCAAGTTGCTTAATATTGTGATTAATATCGAAAAAATCAATACAATACTTTTTTTCGTAGATCTAAAGAAGAAGCTACAATAGATTTTTATTATAAAAAAAACAGCAATGTTCGGTCAAATCCGACCATTTTATATCCTACAGCATTTAAATCCCCAAATTATGCTACAATTAGTTGCAGGTTGTAAACGGTAAACGGTAAACGGGAGACATTGCTAAGTTCTATTGTGACCTATCTTTTAAAAACTGTAATCAAAATAGGTATAAACTTACAAGGACAGACAGACGGACCAAATTTTGATTCCAAATCAATCTGGATAAAATTTTGAATTTAAATCGATTGGTATAATTAATGATGGGTGTGGCATTTGCTGCTTATGAGTTACAAACATCCGCAAAAACTTTATATACGCAGTGGTGTAGGGTGTAATAAATATTTAGAGGCTTCAATTAAATAATCGTAATGGGTTTCCATTTTCACATTTAAAAAATGTATTAAACAAATAAAAATATTAAGAGTTATTTAGTGGATAATTGGTTTAAGTTAACTATTACTTCTACCCTACACACATAAACTTCACTTACATGATAGCGATAAATAATGAATTAAACATTCCATAATTCGGGTGGAAGGTTTCAAAAACTTTATAAACCAAAGGTGAAGCGGACGTACTGGGGATGGACAAAATAATGAGAACACCATGCAATATGGTCTGTCTTTAGATGCCAAGTCTTGTAGGTTATATTTCAGTAACGATCGGTGAAGTGTGTGATCTCTCAGACTTCGAAAAGGGACAAAAACAGCTAAATTGTTTAACGTTTCACGAGCGACAGTATCCACGGTAATGACAGCGTATACGAAACATGGTAAAATATCATCGGCGAACACGATTAGTGAGCAAAACTCAAAATTAACTGACAGGGACCGACGAACATTAAAAAGAATTGTGGCCAGACTACATAAAACTACCGCGGCAAATGTGACAGCAGAACTATTCAGACATCCTACGATTCTACTCCGCGAAGAATTGCAACTGTTCTAGAAGCAAAGGGTGGACCAACACTTTATTAATAAATAAATAAATAAATATTGTATACATGTCAGGTGTTCATATTATTTTGTCCAGACCTTGTATATGACTATTTAACTAGATTTTATCAATTTTTAGTTTTAAGTTTGAATTTTAAGCCAAATATCGATTAATTTTTTATATAAATGTGTAAACATAACCCCATTTAATAAAATTCCGATGTTTCAAATTTTTAACTAAATTCTGGACAAGGTCTCTAAACTTCAATTTTAAAAAAGAAAATAATTAAAAAGTGAAGAATATTTACGTTTATAAGTAATTGAATCGAATTGAAGAGAAATTACCTCTAAACTACTAACATAATATATATATACACATATATACATATATAAACCATATACATGTAATAATAGCATAAATATCGATTTATTGGATTTTATTGTTCTTGCTGTTTGACTTTGGTTTTTATTTTGCTAAATACAACAGTTATACAAAATATTTCAACTTTATACATAATTATACATATAAATATATATATATCCGTATAAAAATAGAATGCAAATCGACCAGATTTAAAGTTATATAATATATAATATATAAATAAAAACCATAATAACCGGCATTATATAGTATTGTTAACACGCATAAATGAAATGAAAAAACCTGTAACACAAATTCATAATATTTTTAATAAATGTGTTGATTTTTTTTTCAAAAATACTAATTATATAATTGAAAACGAATTCTAAAGAAATGTTTCTAAAAAGTTACTTAAAAGCTTTAAATTTTTTTGTTGGTCAGAAATTTAAAGGTGAAATCAAACTGTATACGTTTGCGTCGTACATTGTTGTACATAGATTTCAACTCTGAAACGATTTACTGAGATTGAATTGCCCCGCCATGCTTGCCTATGAAACCTCCATTGACGTTGGATGACTCAGGATGACTTAGGACTTTGTTTAATTTCAATTTCAACCCCTCACTCATCTTTACAGCTTCTACAGAAGTTATTTTAGGGACCCTCATATCTGCTGACCATACAGCCTATAAAGCAGGGTCCTGTAAATAGTTCGAAACGTAGATATTGATAGATTGCGTAACTTCGTTCAATTTACGTATTCTCTCCTTCTTCAAGAGATCACTTTCAATTCTTCATCAGGGTAGTAAGTTGAATTTCTTTCAAGACATTCTTCTAGGCATTTATTTGATTCAAATGCGGTTATGGTTTTGGACAATTCCACTGTAAGAATGCTTAGTGTAAGATGATGCATGAAAATAACCGGGTTCGCTTTGAAAAGGACACATATTATTAACATGGGGTTTGCAAATTTCCGCTGTACGGTAAGTTCCGTATTTGCTGTGATCATAAGCTCTTTGCAAGCTACAAAACATATGAGACTCGGTACCATGACTGTCCCTAAGTGACATAAATAGTATGAATTTTATTTTTCATTTTGACTATATTTGAAAGCTGTAATGTAAAATAATCGCAACGGTGGATTTGGCTCAGCTGTTAAAAATCTGCTGATGAGAACTCGATGAGGGCGAGTTCGAAACTGGTCCAGGTTCTACCCAAGTATTAATTTTTCACAATTTCTAACATTTTCATTTCATTACACCTTTCAAATATAGTCAAAATGAAAAATAAAATTCATAATATATCTATATACACCAACTTATCAGACATAAATAGTATTTAAAAAGTTTTGTTTTAACTTTAATTATTCTCTCTGCTTCCTACAATGAAGAGAATAATCCCGGGAAGTGTATTTACTGTATATAGGAGTACAATATTTAATACCTTTCATAACGGTATAATGTGTCTTATTAGAAAAATCTCTACTAAATAAATGCATGCGTTCTGTTTAGTTCTTCATTATTAATCTTTTCTCTTTTTCCATATCAATTACAATGGATAACGGTAGCTATTGCTTTAACAAAGTTCAAAGAAAGCTCTGAGCATAAAATGATGCCCTACATTAGTGTAGGAGATATAATAAATTTGGCATTACGATAGTAACGCTTTAAAGTAAAGTAAAAGGATATTGGAGTTTTGATTAATGTTGTTTATAGCTTTTTCTTTAGCAGCATTAGCAATATTAAGACATGACAAGTTTAGATATTATAATAGTGCAGTTTCAGTTGCTCTGTTCATTCTCTGACTACATGTAACAGTTTTCATTTCGAGTTCCAAGTTACAGCAAATTTTCATTAAAATTACATTTTTTGTTTGCAATGTTTAATAAACAGTTTCATTGCATGTAATTAAATTCAAATAGAAATTGTTTAACGGTCATAGTGTGTGTATAGTGTTTTAAGCCTGCTTATTAAAGAAAGTTATTATGCCTGCACCGTTGAACAATTGTGCGGTTGTTTGTAACTCCTAAACTATACTATCGAATCAATTATGTCTGTCTGTATATTTTTTTTTTTTTTTACATAGAACAAGTGAACTGGGGCTGTGAATAATTCATGAATTTGAGTCAGTCAACAATGATTCATAATACAAAATATGAATTGCGATAAGATATATAATTTTTGATAATTTTTGTGCTTATCTGTTATTGCTAAAAATTAATTCAAATATATTAAACTGAAGGCCAAAATATTTTAGTAAATAATTATAGCGCAGTATGCTAACTAGCTTCCAAGCGCTGACTTTATAAGTTATATTTTATATATATTTATAATAGTGGCAGCAAGACTGACAAATCTTGTAAACTAGTTTCAATTAAATAAGAAGGTACTTAACCTATGTAAAGTAGTTCCATAACGTTGCATTGTATTGCAATTTAAATAAATAATATTTGTAATAACATAACAAAGAGTTCATTAAATTAAAAAAATTCCGCCAAATGCATAAAACTTGAGCTTGGATCCCAGCCTTCCACTTCTCGACTATTTATACATGTTTTCTTGATGTTTTGTAAAGTTGTTTTTTTCAAGTTTTTTTTATTGTATTTTGGGGTAGAAAAGTATTGAACAATTCTTTAAAAAATATATAAAAGTAGTTAACACAAGCTATATTTGATAACACAAGGCAGCGTAACAAAACAAGAAACATATTTGTGTATACGAATATTTGATATTTTTGTATACATTTATTACTTGCGTATACATTTGCTTGTATGCATTGTACCTGACTTGAAAAAGTCTTGAGATTCTGTTAACAAATTTGAAAGAGAGTGACATTCCGTCTCTGTATTTTGAGGTCTCTGTCTCTGGTCTTCAAACAAAGTAGTTTCCAGAGTGATCTAAAACTATCTTTGCCTGAGGTCAAATTTTTAATACCCATCTTTGATTTACGAAAGCTTCCGTGGAGTATATATGTCAATGTCTCTTCTATTCTTTTAAAGTAAAATGGAAAATTTACTTTAAAAAAATGCTTTGTTTTTAGTTTGTCGCTTAATCGATTTTGCTTGATTTCAAAAGAAACTAGCGTATGAATTCAAAAAGCACTTCAGCCAAGTTTGGAATTGATATATCAATTTTGGTGATCAGAAGAGTGATCAGAACACATACAGCGGACAGACGGACAGTGAGATCAATTGAGAATTTGATGCTTATGTAATATATATAACTTTTTGAGATCTCCAAAACCTCCTTTTTGAGCATTGAAAACATTTTGACAAAGTGCGATGTTCCCCCTTATATTTTGATGTTTTCTTTAATTCTTTTTACATTTCTTAATCAATCGTAATGAAATTTTGCCGATAGATACCTTACAGAACTTTCTATAATATTTCTTCAACTATGCAATAGAAGTTTTCTACTGAGATATTACTAACACGGACTTGAGCTGCATTATTATTAAAAAAAATTGATTGTCCAAGCAATCAAGTGTACAGTTTAAAGGATTTTAGAGACCCACCACTCTTTTAGGCTCCAGGCATCAATACCTGATTATTGGTAGAACATAGAAAATGTAGGATTCTTTATATAATACTCATGGTTTTTTGTGAGATATTACTTCATGAAATTATGTGCCTTGTGTAGAAGCCTGTGATCCAAGTCTAAGATCAATCTGGATAGTCCCATTGTATGGCCGTTAAATTGGATTTGATAATTCTTCTTGATTGGCTCTACCCAGGGCACTTGTTCCAGTGCCTTGCAGATTTCTTCTGTAGCCATTTTTATAAATAAATTTTATCCGCGGGATTATATGTATTTGGCGAGAAGTACTCGTAAAAGGGGTAAATAGATATCAACAGTCAATGCATTTTATAAAGTAATAGAAGTTAAATGTTGCAAATAAAATTATTTGCATAAAATATGCATTTTTTTTGTATACTTGACGAATTAGAATTACGAATTAGACTGTGCCATTATGACCGTCAATTTGAGAAATCCGCACCTACAACACATGACCTCTGATTATTTATATCATTTAAATTTAAATATTCCAAATGTAAGGGATACTGTCGAACTGCAGCAACAGTTTGGTGATATTAAGGTGAATTCATTTTTATTAATTTTTAAATCATAAACTAATTCATTTACATTTCAATAGATTGTCTGCTTGGGTGGCACCAAATCACGCATGTTGGCTTTAGCTAAATATTTAATGAAACTCTTAAGATTAGAACATAAAGAGGATTTAGTCGATCTGGCTGAGTCTGGTCATCGTTATGCCATGTTCAAGGTAAGAATGGAATCAATATAAAAGTATATGTTATGTAGCTAATGCGATTAATGTAGGTGGGTCCGGTTATGTGTTGTTCGCATGGTATTGGTATGAACTCCATGAGTGTGTTGTTGCATGAACTTTTCAAATTGGTTAAATATGCCAAATGTACTGATCCTATATTTTTGCGTTTGGGTACAAGCGGTGGCCTGGGACTTACACCTGGTACCATAGTCATAACTAAAAATGCCTTTAATGGCTTATTAAGGAATGAACATGAAATTGTGAGTATTTTTTGTTGCTAAATATTAGTTTTTGTGAATATATGTAAATCTCCACCTGAGGGTTAGACTTGTCTACCATTAAATTTATTGATTACGAATCATATTCTGAATTAATTTAACAACATCCTTCCTTAAACTGTGATAAATTAAAACCCAATCGAACCTTTTTTCGTAAACATTTTCCGTTATATAATAAAAATAGGCCAATCTTAAAATCCCTCAGAAAAAATTCAGAAAAATTTCTTGATCAAGCATAAATTTTTAAAAAATTTTTAACCCCTTTAAGTGATTTTTTTTTCTTGGTTTTTTCACTGTTCAGGCAATTTTGGGTAAACGGATCACAAGACCGGCCATATTTAGTGAAATAGTTTACAAAAACTTAATGGATTGTTCCGAACCTCTCGACAATTTTGAAATTATACTTGGAAATACTTTGGCTGCCGATTGCTTTTACGAAGGTAAAGAAGATTGGTATCCGATCTGTACATAGACATTGTAACACTTGTTGTTAATATTAATCGAAGGTCAAGGACGTTTAGATGGTGCTAGTTGTGAATATGGTGAAGAAGATAAGGCGGTATTTTTGGATCAATGTCGCGCAAAAAGTATTGTCAACATTGAAATGGAAGCAACAATGTTTTCATCGTTGGCTCGTCATGTCGGTATTAAAGCGGGAGCAATGTGTGTCATTATGGTGAATCGTTTACAAGGTGATCAAGTGAAATGTACCAATGAACAGAAGGCCCAATTCGAACAGCGCCTTTTTCTGTTAGTTGGTCGTTTCTTAAGCAAAGTATTAGCGCAATAAAGTATTTTTTCTTTTCTATCAGAATAATTATTTATTTTTTTATTCTTTAGATAAATTTAAAGAATATTCTTAAGGGATTTCTTGAATAAGAGTTTTACCTATTTTGCTAGAATTGTAGTTGAAGGGCAAAAGCAATTCGTGGTCTTTGGGTTCCGGATTGGCTTTATCGCTCTGAGCCTTTGTTTGCAATTTGCCAAAGTCTTCAGCTGCCTTTAGCATTCTATTCTTTACAATATGATTTGGTTTGATTAATTCGGCAAAGTCGTAATCAATGGCTTTGGGTTTAGGTTTTGGTTCTTCCTTCTTTTCCTTCTTCGGTACAACTGATTTATTTATATTTTTATCATCCACTTCCATTTCTTTAGTTTCTTTATTGCCCGAGTTTTCTTGTATGGTAAGACGGGTGGCATTAGGTGGGCGTATATCTTGATAGATTTCCCGCAAATGTTTGGTAGCTTTTAGAGCGATTGCATTTTCAGGATCCAGCTCCAAAACTTTTAGATACAAATTGTATGACTAAGCACAGAGAAGAATTTAACATTAAAATGGATTATTTTTTTGTTGTTGCATCATTCTAACCTCTCGCCGTTGCCCATTGGCATAGTTGGCTTCAGCAAGTCTTAAGCGAGCTTTAATATTATTCGGGTCCAGTTTCAAGCATTCTTCGCTGTCCTTTATAGACTCGTAGTACTTTTTTAGTTTAATATCTGGAAAACTTTTGCATTAAACAAGATGGCTTTAAGAAAACATTTCGATTATTACAAGTTAAGGCCCGATTATTGTAAGCCAATGCTGCTTTTTCAGGGTAAATCTGTATAGCTTTAGTATACTCTGTTAAAGAACTGTCAAACTCTTTGGCGCGAAAGTAATCATTGCCATGCAAACGATATCTGGAAAATGAAGAAGTTTTGGTATTGAAATGTCTACAATTAAATACATACTCTTCGGAAAGTTTTTCTTTTTCAAAATCGGTCAATTTTTCCAATTTCTCCTTCTCTTTATCAATTTGCTGAACAAGTTCACTTATCTTGGGTGGTTTTGGTGGCGGCTTACATTTCTTCATATTAATCCGATTTTGTATTTCAACTTCTTCTTCGGCCCGCTCTTCTTTCAATTCTAGGCGCAATAATTCTGCATCGACATCAAATTTGTCCCATTTGTTATAATCCGTTGAACCGATACGTTCACATTTTTTCGAATTGTTCTCTTTTTCCTTGGCCACTTTGCTGTTTTCATTTTCATTATTTTTGCCTATTTTTCCAAATTCTCGTACTGGTGGCATTTCTTCATCATTAACATTTTCCGAAAGGTTTTGTAATAACGAATCCTTGCTTTTGATATCACGGTTCCAATCCTTTTTTATGGAGAAATGAAAATTTTGTACAAAATTTATATATTTTAATACTGGGCAATATTCACATAAATTGGTTTCCATTCATTTGACGGCAATGCCTCACGACTTAATACACGTTCTTCGAAGCGAAACAAACGACTGTTCGGTTTGAGTTCTTTCAATTTATCTTCCGCACACTTAGTTAGATCTGGGAAATAGCCCTCTTCACCCGATCGCAATATTTGTACAATTTTTTCCACTTCGCGTCCGTTTTCGCATTTATTTATATACTCGAAATCTAAATGATGAATGGGAATCTCGAAACGTTCCAGCAATGTTTTCTTCTTGTCCATTATACGTTTACGTTTATAAATATAATAATTATTTTATCTTGTCTTGACAATTAGGTTCTTTAAGTTTTTTGATAAATAATTATAACGATTAAACAATCAATCAAATTAGATCTCCAAGGGTTACCTTTATTCAACTCTGGGTATGTTTAGCGTACCAATTATTCAAAATGTATTTTATACTTTTGTTTATAGATCGAAAAGTAAATATTTATGTTAAATTTCATCTACATTGGTGTATGCATTGTTATAATAAAAATCTTTTTAATATATAGTATTTTGTGTATTGGTCAAGAAATGCGATAGAAGTTGCTCGTTTTTGCAATATATTGATAGAGAGTGCCAGAGATGGCAAATCGCTACTGGCGTTATAGAATGAAATTTAAAAAAAACTCCGCAAACAAAAATTATTGAGTTAAAAGTTCAAGGCCACCATTATTATGTACCGTTTTTATTTAATCTAAGTATTGAAGTTTTTATGAAAACTGTTAACCTTTGATCGTCGAACGAAAACAATCTTTGTTTTCCATGTTATCTCAATTGAATATTTTTCTAGTTGACATACACATAAGATTTCGTGTACAGTTTTGAAAAAGGTAGCCGCCCAACGTGGGGCTCGAACCCACGACCCTGAGATTAAGAGTCTCATGCTCTACCGACTGAGCTAGCCGGGCGCTTAATTTTCGAGAATGCAGACAACTTACTTGTACTAATTTCAAATCAATTCGTTTGTGCATGTTTATCTAAATAATAAATATATACACATAAGGCAAACAGGTAAGAAAAGAGAGAATATCACACATTAAATGTGACTCTTTTCTTGCCTAAGCGCTATATGTACTTGAGGTACATTTTAAATGAGAGTTAATTGAAACTGTCTTCTTCTTCTTAAAATTATCGGGGTCGTTGTTACTAAAAAAAAAAAAGAGATAAATAAAACACATACACACACATTAATTGGGTACATTTTATTTTTATTGAATTTTTAACTTTAAAATAACGCATACTTTACCTAAAAAGTATCAAGTTTTATTATTATTATTATAATTATTATTATAATATTGTATCATAATAGTTGGGACGAATTTCTTTATAATTAGTGTTGGACTTAATACTAAACACAGTATTAGAGCACACAGATATGTAAATAAAATGAATAGAATTACAAATGGTGCTTAAATGCTAAAAAACATACACACACAAACACTTACAAATAAAAATAATAATATATGTGACATAAAATTAGAAAATATTTATCGTGTATAAAATTGTGTAAGTATGTATATAAAGCGTGCGATGGTTACGCAATTTATTCAAAAAATTTTATCTCAATGTATGTGTAATTAATTTTTTAATCGCTTGTAGTCTCTCACTCTACTTTATGCTTCATTATCAATTTTTTTTTTTTAAATTTAAGATAACTATAGATCGGCTTGATCGGTTATCTATAATCACAAAAGACACTCATTTGCGGTATAAGGCTGCCTTTGTTAGAATCTGCTATTTCTGCTGCTCTTTCCTGCTCCTCCTCACCACCCTTGGCAATATCACGCTGTATTGTTTTGATTATAAAAAGAATATTATAATCGGTCAAGTCCGACTCTAGTTGCCTACAGCACTTGTTGCTATTTTTTCCATTTAAGACAAGATTATATATATAAGATCGGAAGATAACATAGTAAGTTTGATGTAATACCCAGGAAAGGACCTCGGAGACCTTTCAGGCTATATATATTCGTTTTACTATTAAAATTGATTTACATTTCCAAGAGTACTTTACGTCATTTAACCTTCATGAGAGAGTCATTTGAACTTTATCAATAATTATATATGTTCTTCAAATATATAATAATAATATATGGTAACATTATGTAAATGAATATTTTTAAAGTATAAATGATTTTCTAATGATGAAAAGAATTCTCTTATAAGGAACAAATAACTTTCTCATAAATGCAGTACAAATGACTATTTTTTGAAGTATAAGTGACTCTCTTATGAGGTTCACCCTCTCAAGAGTGAAATACTTCTCATAAAGAACAAATAACTCTCTTAAGTGATTCTCTCATAAATGAAGAACAAATGTCTTTCAAAAGACAAAGTTTGACAATATCTGAAAGTACATTTGGAAATAATGTGGAAATATCCGTCCATGTATTTGCCTTCTTATCCATCTATGTATGTGTCATCTAAATTGGGCAGAATTGGTAAAGTGTCAAGCCCACAATTGACGAAAATGTATATATTATCTAAACTTTTGAAAGTGGAACTTGGTACGCATAACGTTCATCGGTTTTTCAAAAATGGGCATGATCGGATGATAGACACGCCCATAATTTTCAAAAAACATTTCAGTTTAGGATTGGACATGAAAAACCCTATATGGGGTGATAAGGTGTTTGTTTTAATATCGGAACGGTCCATGTGTATTTATAAGAAACAACTGAGCGCCGATCTCTTTTTTTAAGGAAGCTAAAACACTATAGAACTTTATTAGTTACTTGCCACGCCCTCTATTTGTAAAAAGATTATTTTTAAGATTAAGATCCCTTATACAAAGTTTAGTTATATTACTTGTTCTTATCTAAAATATGTAATTGCTGGTTATATAAGCAGACGGATGGATGTAAAGACGGATTGATATTCGTAAAATGATATTTTACTTCTCAGTTGACGTTTTTCTCAAATTACGAACATTTACCATGTAGCACAAGTGATGTAGGCTATGGACAATTTTTAATATCTGTAGGACTGATTTCTTTAAGAAAAAGCTTTGATTTGACATGAGTTTTAAAAGCAATTTTTTTGCTTTAACATTTTGTTGATTTTTAAAAATATTTTTATTGTTGTTGTTTTTGTTCTTTATATATTTACACATTATACTAGGAAAATGCTTTTTTATCTCCTTCCGTTTTAAGTTTGTTTAGGTTTCGTAATTGAAAGAGAGGGCAGTTTTGTATTCAATATGTATTAGGTTGTGTTGGTGTGTGTGATTTTTTGGTTGCTTTTCGATAAATTCTTCGTTTTCGTTTATGCTTTATGGCGTTTTATGGCTACATCTATGGGTTTTAGTTTATTATTTTATTTTTATGTTAATTTGTTTATTCTCGAATAGAATTTAATTCGTTATACATTGTATTCGTTTCCGTTACTTAAAATCTTATAATTAAAGTTTAGTTTTGACTTTAGGAACAATATGTAAACAAAACTGTTAAATGGCTACAGAATGATCGCATCAAGTGTTAGCATAGAGATGTGCCCAATGTTTTAACTGTTGCATTCCGTTAATGTGTTATCGCATATGATAAATAAGCTTTCGTTATTTTGTTTGCATTTTTCATTTTTTCTTTTTCATACACGGTGCAAATATTCTGTACAGCCCTTAAAGCATTCAACTTAGATATAAATTGTGTTGTATATATATGATAATGCAATTATGTCTGCTTAAAAATCCTATCGATTCGTTATTTATTATTTTAAAATTAATAAATTAAGAAATAAATGTTACATAATAAAACTTAACTGCGTTAGATTTGTTTAAAACTATAGCTCCGCAGCTGAATACTTTTTTTAAGAGTAAATCGTTTAACAAAAAAAAAAAAGGAATATATATTTTAAGATTATATCACTTGGCTTGCAGTTCTTTAGTTCATTAATTGATGCAAACTTTCTGATTATTATTCTAAAAAAATCATAACTTTTTATGCATGAAAAATATGATGAAATGAAAATTAAAACACATTAATCTGGAATTCACTGACTATGTCTTCCAGGAAACCTTTCAAACTGAAATATGAACGTTGACGCCAAAAAATATTATTATTCACTTGCACTATGGCCAATTCGATGGCGGTGACAACCGATTTGAGGCCTAATTTTTGTGCTTTTCCTCTAAACAGCTCCAATTGTTCTCTGTGGTAATCTTTATTCATAAAGGTGGTAATTGATTTAATCATTGAATTTAGTGTAGAGAATCCATCACCGTAACTAGAAAAAATTAAAATGAACTGTTAGAGATGTGCAACCTAAGGCAATGATTTTTAAGAACTTACTATTCTGATATCTCTTTAATGTTTGTTTGTAAAAAGTCCAGAGCTATTTCAAAACCAATGGGGTTCTCAGCAACGGCTTTAAATGCTCGGGCACCATCTTGTTTTAAAATACCGGATGTAGGATTAATGGTCATATTCAAATATCTAAAAGTACAAAAAAACAAGTCAAAATTCTCAGTAGGTCAAGCCCGGCTATTTAATACCCTGCACCACTGAGTTGTACATCGTAAAAGAAAGGAAATGTCAAAAAGTCACTTCGTGAAATACCATTATGTTGGAAGAGGAGTATAAGTTTTATTGATTTTGTGCATATAAAAGATTTCGCTTAAAATAAAATGTGGTTTATATCAACTTAAATGATATATGTTGAAAAATATAATTGACCGCCATCCAGTTGTAGGGTTCTATGGTGTAATGGTTAGCACTCTGGGCTTTGAATCCAGCGATCCGAGTTCAAATCTCGGTAGAACCTTCAATGATTGCAGTATTTTTTTAAATATTTTTTTCATATACCCTTCACAAGTTAGGGTGTATACTAAGTTTTTTTTTACTTTTGCAATACCAGCATCAAATTAATAAATTTGCTACTATATATGTCCGTGAACTAAGGTTTTGTACAAATATTTTTACTTTATGTACAGCAGGGTGCTTTATAAATTGGTCAAAATTTGTCAAAGCCACGCCCACAATATACAAAAATCTCTCTATTAGCCAAAAAAAAATTTAGCTTCAAAGTCAATTTACAAAAAATGTTGTTCGTCTTAGAATCTGAATTGTTAGTTCGTTTAAAATATGTTACGCCACACCCACGTGTTATATTATTGAGAAGAGAAACATATTTACTCACTTGGATAAAAGCCATGGTTTGGTAGTACAACCTAATGATGATAAGATTTGTTCTTTTTCCGAAGCACTTGTGGTACGTTTATATTGTTTATAAGCAAAATACCATTCTTGGAAGGAGCCTTCAGCTAAAGCTGTACAGTATATTATAGGTTTCATGTTTGGTGTAATACTGCCAAAAACAAAAAAATATATAAAATTTTTTTTATTGAATTGAATTTGCAAAATCAATAATAAACTTACAATTTGTCCTTTGGATTGGCCATCCATAGGCGGTATTTAGTATGAGCAGCATTAAAGCAACGATCGTATTTAAATTTACAGGCCAAGCGTGCTACTAAAGCTCTATGTTGCAATTGTATATGGGATTCGTTATCTGGCTCTTCTAAGCCATAGCGATCATAAGCCGGTCGAACAATAAATTTCATAAAAGCCTAAAAAAATTATATAAAATATTAAAAAAAGTAATTAAAATAAAGTTAAAAAATTGTTTTTACCCTAAATGTCTCGTAGGCTGGTTCCCTGCTTAACATGTTTATTAGGTATTTCAAGCCCTTCTGAGCAGCAGACCACAAAAATTCATCATCGGTGGCGGTATAAAGTTCCAATAGGAACGTCAAGGGAAAATCATATGTGAGATATTCAGCTTGAGCCAAATGCAGGGCATCATCCATTAGCTGAGCTCTAGTTATGCGAGGTAGTGTCGTGAATTTCTTTTTCAAAGCCAACCAAGACATCATATCATAATTGACTCGATAATAAGCCTGACGATTCAAATTCAAGTAGACGACATTTTCAGAGTTATTGTCTGATGTAAACACATCATTTATTATCAATTCATGGCCATTATCCATCAACCAATGCGTTGGAATGTTGTCACCTTTATGCAATTCATCTGTTTCATAAGTGATCGGAATAATCCATTTACTGTTATCGGAAATATTCTTCGAAGGTAGCATGAATCGTTCTTGTGTAAGAATTAAATCAATATCTCGCCGCTCTACCATCACAACTGGATAGCCAGGCTTCGAAATCCATGTATCCATAATCATTTTAATGGTCATATCTGCGGGTAAGGTCTTCTTGAAATGACCATGTTTAGTCATATATTCCCACAAGTCATCACGATCTGCATTTTCATATGATAGAGACTTTAATAAGTCCTGGGTGGCATCTCGAAATGCCTCATTGCCGACAATAGAATTCAGCATCCGCAGCAGAATCGTGCTTTTCGAATAGGTAATCGGATCAAATATTCTTCGTATGTCATTGGTAGATTTCACTTCGAACGCTATAGCGTGCGAACTATTGTCTGAATCGTGTTGCATGGACTCTTTAAATTCGAAAACGGCAAAATTGTCCATAATTTCATATTCGGGGCGAACATAATTTACAGCCAAATAGCTCATATAACAGGCGAAACCTTCTTTTAACCAAAGATCATCCCACCATTTGGGCGTTACCAAATTACCAAACCATTGATGGGCCAGTTCGTGAGCAACAATTTGAGCTACATATTCCATATGTTCGGATGATGATGCTTTCTCTAAATCCTCAGGCACCAATAAGGCAGAATCTCTATGATATATAAAAATGCATTAATTAGCTTGAACACTCTTCTCGACATTGTTTCTCACCTAAAAGTAATAAGACCCCAATTTTCCATAGCCCCAAAGCCAAAGTCTGGTATTGACACTAAATCGATTTTCGGTAAACGATTTTCAATGCCGAAATAACCCTCAAAAAAAGGTAAAAATTTTCGTACCAAATAGTAGGCGTACTTCGTCATATCTTTATTTTCCGGTCTTGTCCAAATCTCAACGCGTGGCACCAGACTGGCATCAACGTCTGAATAATGCGACTTGACTAAATTTGAAACAATGAAAGCCACAAGATAGGTGGGCATTTTGGGCGTGGTCATAAAATCATCACGAGTAAAACCTGGCCGATGAATGCTATAAGAATTATTTTGAGTATATTGATCAGAAAACTTTATCGAAGTTTAAAATGAAAATTAAATAAACTTACGAACTATGAAACACGGGCATATTGGATAAAGCCATAGCACTTCGGCTGGATCGTATAATACTGATGGTAAAATTGGCTTTTCTATCGGGCCGGTCGAAACAAGGAAAAGCTCGACGAGCATCTATTGGTGAAAACTGTGTACTAATCATCCATCTAATAGATTACAAAACAACATTTTTATATACTCATCATATATTAGGTAATAAGGGGATGCAACTTACTCCTGTTGTCCATTATTTATGTTGGTATAACTAGTCTTGTAAACTCCCTGCAACGTATCAGTTATTTGACTAATAAAATCCATGCTTAATATCACCTTGAGATCTCTATCATCGGCCACCCTTTTACTTAACATTACCACAAAGGTGCTATTATCTGCTCCGTAGTCGCTGTCAAATTCCAATTCAACTTCATCATTGTTTTTGTTGTTGTTGTTGTTGTCGCTGTAGTTTGAATCATTCATTGATCGTAAAACACGTACGTTCGATATTGTGATATTTTTGACATCCAATACAATCGGTGCAAAATGTGGAACATGCAAATCACGTTGTATGGTAATGGCTATGCTGCCATTATTTAAAGACGCTTGTAAGTTGGGTTCAATAACCAGTCTGTAAATATATATGAAGAATAAATGAAGAGTGTTCCTTTGTTCTCATTTACAATATTTATTAAAATGCATGTGTCACGGATTAAATTCATAATAATGAAATTAAATAAATTATGACACTGAAGGGATTTTATGAAAGATAATTTTTGTACCCTGCACCTTAGACATGAAGTTATACTAAGTTTGCTATTCCGTTTACAACATCCAGAAAGATGCCTTAGAGACCCTACAAGATTTATGTATTCTGGATCAGCATCTCAAACTGTGTCGATCCAGACATTTAAGTCCGTACGCCCGTATGTCAAACTGTTGGGCATAATCAGTTCACAATCACGCCCATAATCGATAAAAATCTATTTATCTGCGACCAAAATTGAGCAAATAAGTTGAAATTCGTGTAAACATTTATAATTATATCAAGCATCGATGTGCTAATAATGGGGGGAGTGGCACAATTTACAAAAAACTTCATTCGATTTATAATCTGACTTATAAGTTAATAGGAAATACATTAGAATACATAATTATGTACCTGCCGTGCTCACAGCTAGCACATAAATGTAAAGTATGTTTAAGATTCAGTCTAAGAATTTGGTGTTCTTCCATGTTAATATTATGAAAAGGAAGGAGCAGACCGAACAGATCCGCTTTCTTTAATAATGATCCTTGGCCTAAAAGCCATCCTTGTTATCAATAAATAACGAAAATAGCGATCAATTAGTTGATTAGGAAAATATCCATAGACAGACAGACATCAGACATCAATTGTATATCGATTCAAATTCCATTTTTAAGCCATTTGGTATAATCAACGTTTAGGAGTTACAAGAAATTTTAAAACAGTTACCGTGTATACTGTTCTGAGTAAACTAAGGCTAAGCCTTAGAAAATTCTGCACCCTGTAGGGCAGGGGTTTAAATCTCGTTGAGGAAAAAACTGAACTAGTATTTGAGCTCGTCTGTTGCCTTAGAATGGTAACCCACCGACAATTATATATATTACCATTTTTATTATTAGTTCGAGAGCCGAATTAGTGTTTAAACTAATTGTTCTAGGTACACTTAAACCTGTAGTTAGGGGCCATTTGTTTGCTGTACCTGCTGTATGTGGATACCCCCCATAACATAGCTTATAGCCCATACTAACACTTGTTGTTGTTATTACTATTGTTGTTGTTTTGAAGTTATAATTTAATGCAATTTAATATTGACAACGATCCGCAGATCTAGCACATTCATATATACGCCCACATACACACACATGCCACACACATAAAATTGCTGAAGTTCTCTTTTATTTTACAAATATGTTTGTGTAATATAATAAAAAAAAAAACAAAAAAAAAAAATAACTTTGACACACTTTACTGGACATATGCCACACACGTATACTCTGCACTGAACTTAATATAAATATTAGAGAAAAAGGGTCGATTGGAGGGTACACTACAAAATATAAACAACATATGCTAGATCCTTGAATTAAGGTCCCATCAGCAACATATCATCCCATTAAGGGTTCTTTAGAGTTTCTCAAAATTTCATCATTCAATTCAAGGATACTTGAATTATATTGGTACAATGTGTCCTATGTGTCCATAAACATTTCTCTTTGGTTTTCAACATAATAAATCTCAATGGTATGACATTTGAGGTTATCCGTTCAAATGTTGTGATGCAACAAGTGTCCTCCCCTTTTTGGAGGTTAAGAAAATAAGGAAATGGCACAGCACTCCAAACATTCCATTGGATGGCAATTACAATACACACAATATGTAGCCACTGTGTTGAGGTCAGCTCTACTGCGGCAAGATCTTATGCAACCCTATCAACACCGTCATCATCATCATCATCAACATAATCATGGTTATGGACAATTTCTGTGAAAGTGATTAATATGCGTGATAAACTCAACGCTTACCAACATACACTTAAGTTCTCATAATTTTTTTTGTTTATTAATTTTTAGTTTTACGATCGAACATTATAAGAGTGTGTATAAATATAATGGGTGGAGACGATGTTAAGAAAATTGTTATGAAAAATTTTAATAAGAATTTCTCTACCGATTGATTCTAATTTTTAATAATATCACAATTTAGGTTGTGGGTTAGTTAGGTTGTGATTGTGAAAAACGTATAAAACTTTTTGCCCCTTTATGGTGATTTTTATATAATTCCAGGTGGCAGGTACATGATTGCGTCCTTTATCCTTGGATCCACTTGCATGTCTAGTTTTACGCTGAGTAAGATGTTTTGTAAATTGTAATTTTAAATTTGGTCGTTCGTGGGCGTGGCTCTTAACTAATTTTGTTCAATTTTAATAGAATTCTATACGCAGAAACTAAAGGTGTTTATGTCATCTGAATATCTAAAAATTTACGACGGAGAGAGTGCCAAGAACAGACGGATGTACGGACACAAATGACTAGATCGACGCAGTTGTTAATGTTGATCCAGAATATATATAATATCTTATAATATCTTGTTTGACGCTTCTTTCTGAATGTTGCAAATGGAATGACACCCTCTATCTAATGGATAACAAGTTTTCCATTATTCCATTAAATTTTCTTTCGTTACTTTTTATATCCTCCTCATAAATGTGATAGATTTAATAAGTTAGTCATTTTAAATGCAACATCAACAAGGAGACGTCAGAGATTTTACAAAATATATACATTTTTGATAAGTTTACTAGGACGTGTCCACCTATATGTGTGTTTCTCACCGTTGTAAAAATTAAGATATTCAGATGAAATTTCATACAGAAACGCTTAGTTATTGTAGGTAGTTTTATATTTATAATGAACTGACTTTACAACAACAAAATTATTTACAGTTATTACAATTTATAAAAATGCGGGTTCCTCTTTAGTAAACACGTCCACCAGAAAATTTTTGGTGCAGAATTCAACCACTGAGATAATAACTTTTGTGGTCTTTAAAAGGAGGGCAAAAATTGCACACTTGCCACACCTACAAACTTAGAATAGTCAATATTTGTCCAAGTCAAACATAAGATTTCAACTAGTTGGTATTAAGTTGTTTAGAATACTTAAAAGAAATTTACTCCATGCTTTTTGTATTTTTCTTTTATGAAAATGTTTTTCTATAGTATAGGGAGTATACTAAGTTTGTCATTCCCCGCAACGTTCTGAAGTACTTGCCGAACACGTAATAAAGTATTAATATTCTTGATTAGCATTAAAATTTGAATCAATTTTGTCATATTTAGCCATGTGTTCATGTGTCTACTGTTGGTTTTTTGACGGTTGTAAATTTTCAGATATTAAGCTGAAATTATGTAGAGACACTTCTTATGTCTCTGTAAGAAGGTATCGATTTGAAGGAAGCAAAATTCAATTCATAGGCCACGCCCTCTATAAATTGAGCTGTAAAGTTAAACACTTGGTATTTATATTTCTACTTATTGCCTCCATTTATTCTAAAAGTGGGTGTTATCATGGATTAGAGGCGCTCACAATTTATAAAAAACAATATGCGCTGAAGAATAAGCGCTTGTAAGTTGAAACATGTTATAAACAGTTATACTAGAAGGAGTAATAATGAACTTGCCACGCCCTCTATTTATGTATAGATGTGGAGGGTATGTAAGTTTTGGTTTTAGCTAAATTTAATATTTTTTTTTAACTTTTTCTTTATTTCAACGTAAATACAAACAAAACATCCCTGACCCAGTTAAGTTTTATTGATTTAAAAAGTATGTTAGCATACCACACATATTGTTATAATGAGGCTAAGGTAAAACCCAACCCCCACCTTTGCATATATGGAAGTAATTGTAAAAGAAGAGAAAACATTCTTTTCGGGTTTAAATAATTACTTAGGATTCAAGCTTCTTTTATATAAATTCTACGCTAATCAACATTATGTGGACATATTTAAAGAGTTTCCATATAATTGATATTAAGATGATGCATGTGAAGCTATGATGAAAGCATTTTAAATTATATGCAGCCACCCACCTGTAATGTAACGGATACCATCCCTCATAAAGCTGCAGCTTGTGATCTACAAGTTTAGTGGAATCCTCACTGAAGACATCATTATCCGGCGGTATATCACCCACCGGTGGTATCGTATTGTATGTATCTTTAGGCATCGCCATGCCCAACATACTGGCCGTTGCTACCGGACTAACATTTTGCGGTGGCGTTGTGTAGGTATCACCATTAAAGTGACCATTTGTGCAGCTTCTGCAAAGAGACAAACATCATATTCGTTATGCTGTAGCATGAACATCCCAAATGTTGAATGGTCTTAATTTCCCCAGACGAACGTTTTTTCAATTTTTAAAATTTAATTTAAATTAATGAATTTCGATTAAAAAAAGTGAAAAACTTACCCAGCTGGTATTGTTGTACTAACTGTTACGTAATACGTTATCAGTATTGTGAATATTAGAATCAACAGCGCAATAATTGCTGTAAATGTGGCACATGTTTTGGAGACAAATATACCTGTTGGTCGTCCATTGAATACATATTTTTGGCCATTTTTCGTTTTCAGTTGACCACCTACAGCAACAACAATAACAACAACAACAACAAATCATAAAATTATTGCAATTTAAAGAAATTTACAAAACAATTGAAAAATCATAATTTTCAATGAATATTTTATAACATTTTTTGTTTGTTAGCATTCTACTTAGATCTGGTCTAATAGTTGAATTACTATCCATTCTACGTAATGCGTGTGTGGGAGTGAGTGAATGAGGATTCTATTGAAAATGACATTTTGTAAATAGAAGTTAAATAGTGTTTTATGGTTTTATACCCTACACACCTACCAGGGATATATGAAATTTGTTATTTCATTTGTAACACCCAGAAGGAGGTGTCTGAGATTCCACAAACTATATACGAGTATGTATTCTTGATTAGCAGAGTCCATCTAGACCTGTCCGTGTGTAAATGGTATTAAGGTACTTCTAATGCCTGCATGTATAATGCTATATAATTGGGCAAAATCGCTCAAGAGCCACGCCCACAATTTGCTATAAAAATTGAGCTATGAAGTTGAAATTTAATACACACATGTATAATTACCCCCTTCGATGGATGTGCGAAAAATGGGCGTGGTCTTATAACTGAAACAAAAAATAAAATTCAATTTGTTATTTCATATAGAATATTAAAACTAGAGGAGGCTTAATCCGGTACATGCCACGCCTACTCTTTGTATATGGAGGTGGAGTGTAAATAAAATTTAGCCGACAAGCCAAATTTAGTTTTTTTATTTATTATTTTATTATTTTTGTATCCTGGATCTAGATACACACGCCCACAATTAAAAAAAACATATTCAATAAGCTTGACTTCCAAGCTGATACGTAATACATGCATTATTAGACGACGTAATGATTTATCTGCCGCGTCCATCATGAAGTACATGGAGTACATGTGAAGGGTATTTAAGATTTGGTCTAAGCCATATTTACTTTCGTTACTAGTTTATATTATATTCATTTGCATAACAATCCCTTAAGTGGTTGGCTGCACATACAAATTTATGAATAGCAAGCGTCACTAATATGAGGAAAACAATAGTTTCTTTATTAAACATAAAACAATTAAATTAACTTTATTTATTTTATGCGTACGCTATGTTTATATGCGTATAATTGTAAACATTTGTACTTTTGTACATTTGAACAAATTTTTTACGATTTTCTTTATTGATCGTAAAAAACCAATAAAATGTTGGTCACATGATTTTAGATTCACCGTTAACCCGAGTTTGTATTTGGCAGGCAGCCCAAAACCACACAATATTTTATGTTTGTTTATCTGAATTGACAAAATGTTGTCGATGAAAATCAGTTGTAAAGGTTTTTATACGAGTTGGGGTCATCTTCCAATTTCACTGCTTTCCTTTCGTCAGGCTAATTAGCATCTTAATTGATTAGAGATTTATTATAATAATGTTAGGATTCTAAATTTTTTTACTTCGTATTATTCACTAGTTGGTTAGATTAACTGGTGAAAGGTATACAAGCTTGTTTAAGCGAAATGTGTTTATAGCAGAGACCGCATATAATGAGGAAACTTGAATAATATCAGTGACCGCAATTAATGTGTTAAAGAAAACTTGAATAAAGCAAAAAAAAAAAAACTAGAATGATTATAATTATTATATTTTAATGTGTGGTTAATAAAAAAAATTGAAATAAAAGTCAAGATATCGAGAAAATCTTTATTTCAATAAAATTTCCATTGAGATATCGAATGAAGCTGAATTGAATGAGCAACCATGCCCTTTTATAAATGAATGGAACTGAAGTATTTTTGAAAGTAATGAACATACGGACAGTATCATTCTGTTTTGGACGTATGGACATCATTTCGTATTTTTATATCCCTTGGCCTTAGTGATGAAGATACATACCCGCAAAGAAGCCTCGCATATTTATTTAAAGTGTGCATATTCTTGATCAACAACAATAACAATTAAATCATTCTGGATATGTCCGTGCGTGTGCCTGCCTGTTGGCAATCTTGCGGTCATAAATTTTAATATATCGAGCTAACATTTTTAGTGTCTAGATGTGCATAGATTCCTATTCAAATTGCACGCAATCGCGTAAATACCACGCTCCCAAAAAAAAAAAACTAGTGGAAAAGTAGACTTTCCTTCACAACAGCTCATATTTTGTGTTTTGTGTATCTCTTCACCGTTTAGTGTCTAAGATTTATAATTTCACTAATTACATGTATTGTTGCAATAAATAAGACATCATTAAACGTAGAGTAGAGAGTGCATGATTTCGTAGAACTATATAGTGTGTATGCATGTGTTTAAAAATCTTGCTGCTAAAATTAGCCATAAAAATAGTTCAATAAACTCTAACTGAACATCCTGTTGGTGTGGATGTGTTACAAAAAAAAAAAAAAAGAATTTATGAATTTTTACACTGAATGCATTTTGTATACAATTAAAAACACAAAACTTAACACAGCAAATGCTTTACTTTCTCTCTCTATCTCTGTCTTTCATAAGATGAAGAATCATCTTCTGCACAACTCTAATATTATGCCAACAGATAGATATATGCGCATGCCTGTGTATGTGCCTATAGTTTAAATTTAATATTTTGTTATAAATAAGTAAAAAAAATTTATTTTGTAGTTTTATATTTTTCGAATAAAACACAATGGTTGGAGTTTGAGCGCCTGGCTGGTTATTTCAGTATCAATATAATGCCAATCTTTGTTTTTTATCTCCTCGGTATAATATGAGGGGTATACTAAGTTTGTCATTCCATTTGCAACATACAGAAGTGGTGGAGACCCTACAAGGTATATATATTATATATATACATATATACATTTTTAGAAAGCGTAATTGTGTACCTGCCACGCCCACATTTTATATATAAATGAGTGTTGTCTCTCTTAAGCAATTGGACATATGGACAGTTGGATAGATGACGAAGATTATTTAATATGAACATATTGCACAAAAACAAGATGAGAGTGATATCTTACACATACTATATATATATATATGGTATATAACTTAATATAAAATATGATTCTTTTCTTGCTTAAGTATATAGAGTCTTGAGGATTTTTTGTCCTTTTTTCACCCATTGACTATTATAATAAGTTATGTAAGTATTGCTTACACACATATTCACACACATTCAAAAAAATCTTACATCGTATTTATTACCCACACAGTTGCATACTGTTACGTATAAAACCCACTGCTACACAAAATCATAGTTTTTTATTCTTTTTCACGCCTTTTATTAATAAAATACAACAACAAATATGGTAAATGCATAGATGGAAAAACTATTGCGTGGACCACATACAAACATATAAACTTTTTATATGTGTACACTATGGTCTATGTATAGATAAAACCGTTTATAGTTGAAGTTTTATAGTTTTTTACCTTATATAGAAATTTTACCATGAATGAAGTTCAAAGTCAAGACAAAAGTTGTAAAGATTTCAACTTGAAGAATATGAGCTTATAGAGAAGAAACATAAAATAGAATAAAATAAAAGCATATGGTGGCGCATGGCGTTAACTGTACTTTAAAAATTAAATCAAAGGAAACTTGTTGTTTTGACATTTTTGCTTGGGTACTCACTTTATGAAGATTTTTTCTGTTTACCTACTAGAAGTAGGTTTGCCACAGACCCACTAAACTGTAGTATTATCTTATACGTACATGATATGTTCTTCATCGGCATCAAATAGTCATTTGAACCATATATGTCTGTACGTCCATCGGTAGAAAACAATCTTATGTGGAGGCTGTAAAAACATCTGATGTATGTCTAATGATGAATAATTTTTTTTTAGCAACAATTCATGGATAAAGACCAATCTTTGCAATTTCGTCACATCAGAGAGAAAGAGAAAGAGAAATGTAATGGACGGACCGACGGAGAACTTTTAAGTAATTATAAAAAATCACTAAAAAAGTGCATCTATCTTAATTCAAATGTAATACCACCGATGTCTCAAGTAGTACGCGCCGATGTAATCCACTTAAAACTGTTGTTGTTCTCTGTTGAATTCCGCCAGAAAGCGTCTGCATCTACACCATCTATCTTACAATAACAAATTGCAATTGCAAGAACCCCATAAATGTTCAAGACTCTTGTGCTATAACAAAATATCCTATACCTACCATGTGTGTGTAAAGATATGGTTTAGGCACACAAGGAAAGAAAATTCATAGACTAAATACGTACATAAACGAGCGTGTATCAACTTGTTTAGAACAACAGTTGTTGTTTTTGTATTTTATAAAAAACAAGATAATTGCATCTGTTTACTTATAATTCAAGTAATTCTACACTCTTGAGATAAAATCTGTTGTAAGGTTATTGTCTCTTCTTCTTCTTATTGTCTTTAAAAAGAAGACATGCCTGTTGATTGTTGTGCATAAGTGTTACTTGTACTTTTTTTTTTGTAACAAAAATTAATAAATTTAATTTCCATCTTATTAAAGATCATTCAATTCAATCAATTGTTTATGTTTTAAAATTTACTGTTATTTTTTATTTGTTCATTATTGATGTCGTTCACATTTGTCTCTCTTGTGAATAATTACATATGTATTGTGTGTATATGTTGTTGTTATTTTATGCATGTACATACTTGTATCATACATACATCCTGTTGATCATAATCACAGATGTTTTTGTAATTAAATATTTTTGCCACAAATGAAATCTGCTGTTGGTTGAAGTTAATGCCGATAGTTGTGGTTCTGTGCGGAGTAATTCGATCATTTGTCAGTTTAATGCCCTTACTTGATACATTCATCAATCATTTATATAGGCTACGGATTATATGTATACGTGTCATTAATTAATTGTTGATTAAATATTTTACATAAAATTGTAAAAAAAAATTCATTAAAAATTTATACAAATTATGCACATTGACAAAAAAAAAACACAAATCTTAAATACTCTTTATATCCACAATAAAGAGTGGGCGTGGCAGGTACATGATTACACCCTCTAATAAATTTGCCTTTAAAAGGAAAGTCTTCATAGCACCATTGAGCACATTTTACTTCGATTATACTTCGATTGATACATAAACTGAATGGATTTGAAAAATGCAATTGAACACTTTGGCAAATGAGATAATTTGTCCCATATTTGAAATATATGCGTTAACAATCAGCACATAGTTTATATTGAGAACAACAATAACAACCAACCAACAGCAACATTCCATCACTGTTAGGTAACAAAAATGGAAATAAACAATTACTTTATTTTATAAACAATTTCAAATTCGCATCTATCATAAATATGCTTCTATGCTCACATACGTAAATACAAAGTTTTTACAATACTTTTTGTTTTGTTGCCATAAATTATAAGAAAAAGATTTTTTCATTTGAACAAGGCACGCGTACACACAAGTTGGTGCTAGTAATGCACGAAAACAAGTGATTACTTGAAAAATTACCACCTGTGCAGTTTCAAATACACAACGAGACATACTTACGAATACTTAAGCAATGCTTTAATATACTAGTACATTCTTAACAAATTTGTAACAATTTTTGGAAAAGAAAAAAACAATTCATTCCATAAATGATGAGAAAAACTTTTCCATTTCGAAAACTTTTTTAGATTTCAGTACTAAGCTGTTAACTTTAATAAAAAAATTAATTTCATTTCGATAAAAAATAATTTTAATTAAATTCAGGGAACTGAAAATTGATTAAAATTAATCTCAACAAGTAAGAACAAGTAAGAAAAATAAATTTGGCTTGGCTTAGGCCAAATTTAAAATACCCTCTACCTCCACAACTGTGGGCGTGGCCTCTAATGTGTATGTATTACGTATCAGCTTGCAATTCCAGTTTTACGGTTTCAAATAAATAAATTTCAAATAATTTCACTTTCACATGAACGATAATCGTGATATAAAGAAAACAGTATAATGGTCTCGTTTTTACAGTTATCGAGTCATGTTGCGTGCAGAATAAAAGTTTTGCGTAAAATTCAACTTCATGCATAATCTACATATATACACACAGGGCTGTTCATATAATACGTATGAAGAGAAATTAAAAACTGATGGGAGCATTCTTATAAATGTCATTTGTTTACTATACACACACATTCACAGAATGTGGGGCGAATTTAACTTGACGCATAACAGAAGGAAGAGAAAAGAAATGAAATCTGATTAATGTCAGATAAATATGAACATTGAGCATGTTCGTGTGCGTGCGTGTATTTATGCTTTAATAACATTCATTAAAAAATGAAGAGTGAGGAATGAAAGAAGAAAAACAACCTAAATTTTACAACAATACAAAGCAATCAATCAATGTTTATAATCGAGAATAACAGCGAATGGAGGATGGATGAGGCGTAATGTAATGAATAGTTCATTGATAGAAAATTATAAATAATTAGAAAGAATTTATTTCAGCTTACAATTCAATTCAAGTTTGCTTGCAATTAAGTAATTAATCGCATCACTCTTAACAAAGGCACACCAACCGATGCATATAAACAATAACAATACAAATAAATAAACAACAAGTGAAAGAAACAATTGTTTAAACTGAAATGTTGTGGAATTGAAATGAATTTAATGCAAATATTTTTACACGCTCAATGAAAACATTCATCCAACCCTTTGAATGGAAAATTGTCCAAGCTAACCAAAGGATAAGTGAAACGTTTTTGTAAAGAAGGCAATGATCGAAACACAGCGATCGGTGAAATGTGTGTTTTCTTAGCCTTCTAAAAAGAGCAAACTGTTGGTGCTCGGTTAGCCGAAACGACTGTTACGAAAACCGCTGAATTGTTTAACGCTTAACGAGTGACAGTATCCACGGTAATGACAGCATACACAAAACATGGTAAAACATCATCGTCGAAGAGGAACTGTTACAGACCGACAAACAATAAAAAAAAAAATCAGTGAAGCAACTGTTTAGTTCCTTACTGTATTAGGAATACGTCTTTAAACTATTTGGAATACTTACCACAGGAGAAAAATTTAAAAATATTTTTCTAACTCTTCTTTACACAAAAAATTCCACTTTAAACTAAAGATGAAATGTTAGCTCAATATCGAGCATGACTTGAACCATTTTCAACACATTGGTTACATATAAATATACACTCTGTTGTAGGAGATTTTTTGTCGCTTGTGGGCGTGACATTTGACACTGACAAGTTCATATAGTATCCATTGGACACTTATAAAAAAAGATTGTTTGTTTTTCAAAAGAGAAGAAATTGTTGCCAACAGACATTTTTTACACAATAATAATAACAATTGACGATGATGTGTTTTTTTCTTTAAACATGAATTTTTAGAAAAATTTTCAAAGCACCCTGTATTCCATACATATAAAAAACAAAATTCGAATCAATTGAAGAATTGTTTGAATTTTTAAAATTGTTCAAAAACTTGATAGAAATTAATAAAGAATAAACAACAACAAAAGCAATCATTGGGCACTATCATTTATATAAAAAAATATAGCTGCTGCTGGCAGTTATTTGAGATGATGCCAATTGTTGTACATATGGTAAGTATGACTTTTTTTATACTTGAAAATTCTAAATCAATTAATTAAGATTTATTATTATTAAGAAACTGTCTGTTGAGAAATTCCGTTATCACATACATAGGGGCTTTGTTTTTAGTGGAAGAAAAGAATTCTAAGTCTCTCTCTCTCTCCCTCTCTCTCTCTCTTATTATGTGAATAACATGGTATGTTTGAATAATTGTCTTTACCGGCAAGATTAACTAACATATGCAAATTCTTATTATTGGGATGTTACACATACACCTGTAATTTTAATTCATAAGTTATAATTCATGAAATATTTAATGTTACGTTTTGTTAGGCTATTCCAACTTTATTGGTTTAATTTTCACTAAAATATTTTTATATTCAAATATTTCTTTTAGCAAGAA
Organism: Crataerina pallida; assembly: GCA_949710015.1. Classification (NCBI taxonomy): domain Eukaryota; kingdom Metazoa; phylum Arthropoda; class Insecta; order Diptera; family Hippoboscidae; genus Crataerina; species Crataerina pallida. The sequence goes on along the minus strand of OX453290.1, from coordinate 26,700,262 downwards.
GTGTCATTACTCGAATAACGGCAGGCGGAGATGACATTGACTTCTTTATAATCGATTTTTCGTCTCTAATCTCTAATAGGTTAAAGATTACGTTACGATTTTTTTTATTCTTCCCATCTATTGCCATCTGAAATAATCTTATTTTAATATCTTCTTTATGTTAATTTTCTCTATAACTTTTTTTAGTAATGACTAAAAGCTTTTAAAATATTATGATTCAAGAATATTTTAGCAAAAGCAAAATTGAAATATTACACCTTCATTTCGTCGGTTTATATAAATGTGACACAACTAAGTTATAAATTATGTTATTTAATTACCACAGCCTAAATATAGGAGTTTAATCCATGTTCATTAATATTTAATTAGGTTTCTAATAAAAAAAATACTTGATTTTGTTTTAGATAAATTTGTCATTTAAGCACAGAGGCTTACTTAGCTTATGCAACTAGATAGTGTAAATTAGTAATGCCTATAATATTTTTCTTGTTTTTTAATTATTATTGCTTTATAATTAGAAATGTTTTATGATAAGAGTAAAAAATAAATATTCTCCAAATTTCTTTTTAAATAAGTAAATCTATACTTATGCATGATAATAATAATAAAGTGCAAATTTAATATTTCTCCTTACAGTGATTTTATCATTCTACTCAATTACACTTTAATGACTATTAATTATTTTTTCATCAAAACCACAAAAGTGCTAAACTAACATGGAACCGGTATCAGTTCTAATAAAAAAAAAAAACTGCTTACAGATATATCCGAGACAAATACACCAACACGGAGATATAATGAAAAAGTTAAATAAACTTAAAGTGTTTTATAACAAAACAACAAACATCTTAAGTTAACACGAATTATAAATATCCTATCAAACCAATAGGATTTAATGTATTGCACTTAATGTATCCCGTTAAATGTTAAAATTTTTGTAAATACTGTTACAAGTCATTGTGCGAACATAATATATATAATATTTATGTATTATCCGCTATTTTGAACATTCGCCATATATTCCAACATCAATTACTTATCCATGATCCCTTTGAATGCAAATTGCAACTCTGCAACTTATATATTACTACTCTTTTTTATGTGGCTAACGGATTGTGTTATTGTCTCTTAACACCTTTACTTTCGAATGCAGTATTGCCAGGTCTAATGCATCCGGTAACAATTAATTTTTATAATTAAATGTCTATAAAATAAAGACAAATATATAAGTAATTATAATTTAATAAAAATAATAATTTATAGAAAATAATAACAACAAATACATTAAATGTGAGTTATAAAGTATAAATGTGCGCTTTGGTTTTTTTTTAGAAAGAATAGAAAACGATATTTAAGGCATAAATAATTTTCGCAAAAAAGAAGATCGAGCAAACAAGTGTAGTTTTATAAAACGTATTACACATTTGAAGAAAACTTAAAGATATTGGATTTTGAATAAAATATCGAAAAGTAGGACCATTTAAGACTGTCTGATATTAACTACAATGAAACTCCAAGAAGTATAAACGATAGCTAAAAGTGATTATAATAATTTTTAATTTTATTTTCGAAGAAAATCGACCTACGAGACTTTTACCAAAAAAAAAAAAAAAAAAATTATGTAAATTCCTCCGCTGCAACTGTGTGTAGAATACAATTTGTAAAATCAAATGGCTCAACCATCCAATCAAGGACAAAAAACAAAGTCGTTACATTTGGAATGGATTCACTGCAATCGTTGCTACGAGTTGTATGTTTACAAAAAGCGTACACTCTATTTATTGGCCGGCTGTTATCATGTAATATGTGCGCAGTGCACACAAGAAATCGGACAGCCGGAAATTAATGGACCTATAAGTTTCAAGTGTCCGTTATGCTTGAAACTAGCACGCGGCTGCGCTATAGGTAATAGTATGCCTTCGAATCTAAAGCCACTATTCCATCCGGAACCTTGGTCCGATGGCTTGAACACCATGCAAATTATGCAGTTTCAAACAAAACAACGTCAAAGAATTTTAGAATACATTGAACGCAAGAGACGTAACGCAAATGAAATTGCGGAGAGTGTACGGAAGATTCAAGGAAATTGCAAAAAATTATATCAAGAATTGCGTGAAGTGAAAGCAGAACGCAAATATTTCGAAAAACGTGTTCTTATGATAAAACAAAAGCAACGAGAAATGGAATTGAATGCGCAACGTGTGAGAGCATCACAACAAATTCCAGCCTCTCATATTTCTTCCTCCACCAGTGAATCAGGCTATCGTTATATGAGACCTCCAAACCGAGCAGTAGTTGAGCGTGGTTTTAATTTTAACAATCCTGCGCTAGTACGGCCGCGCATGCCACGTCCCACCAATCCAGATGCTGTAATCAGTTTCCAATTGAACACTATTAATAATAATTCGTTCTACTTATAAACAATTATAATAATTTAATAAAAAGTAAATCGTCTGACACAAGTGTCTATTTTGTTAATTTAAACACGCTCACATTTTGGTCGATTGTGGTCGATTTTACAGCCATAGAATGTCCTTAAAAGTTGAAAGTTATAATTGGAATATGCCAACCCCAATGGAGTTGAAAAGTTTTTAAAGTTTTTTTCAGATTTCTTACTTGTTTTTGATTCTCAATCGATTTTTTCAATTTAGACAGAAACCTACCTGAGTGCAAAAATTACAAAAATCATTACAATAGTTCAAGTTTTGCTATCGTGACCGTTCCAGGTAGTTGCACCATTTAATCAATTCATTTTACTGCTAAAAATTATTAGTCAACCAAGTGCATAACATATGATTATGTCATATTGAACAGATAAAAGAATTACTTATTGTTTGTATGGGTAAACTAGAGTGTGTCATATATAAAATAATTTGTGAATATATGCATTCGAAGGTGTGTCCATATAAATATTTATTAACACATTAAAAATATTGAATTAAACCAAATTCACTTAAATATTTCTCAATTGAATATAAAACGATCTTAATTTATGTAGAGCGGATGTTAGATTAAGCAGTTGTAGTAGTCAGTAGTCTTTTTTGTAGGTTATTAATGAAATGACCACCAAAAAATACTGTTAATAAATGTAAAGCTGTGTACATTACATTATAAAACAGACCCAGGACTCATAGGAGTCATAGCCAGTATTAATATTAAAGTGAATCTTAACTAACTTGTATTTATAAAATATTAGAAGATTGAAATTTTTAACAGACAAAAGGTCGCACCTATATGAGAGTATAATGAAATTTTTATGGACAAAATTTAATTATTTTTATGAGTCAATTTTACTGCTTTGTGAAGTTAATTTCATATGCATGTAAAACAACATACTGTTAGTAGCTACTACTGCTGTCAGAATACAAAATGAGACAATTATTTCGAACAACTTAATCTGCATTTAATTAATATATTATTTGCATCTAATGTAATTTGAACTCGATTATTGTTTTCTTTACTCTAATTATGTTATTAATTATGATTTTTCAACACTTTGTAGTAAATTATGTTAAATAAATTAAAACAATAAATTTTTTAACTGTCATACACGATTCGTTTCCATTTCTTGCAAGTGTGAATTATATTCAATAGAAGTATATAAAATGAAATTCTTAGCCTTCATATGTTAAATTTTTATATAATTCATGATTCATTCATAAGTTTTTATTGTTAAAATAAATAAAATACAATAATACAATTATTTTTATACCGTTTATATAAGATGGCGGATATACTAAATTTGTCATTTCATTTGCAACACCTTGAGGGAAGTGTCAGATATCTTAACATTTTTATAAATGCTTGATCAGCATCATAGATTGAGTCGATCTAGACATGTTTGTTCATGTGTCTGTCTGTTCGTATATCTGCCACGCCCACTCTCTATAATTAAATGAGGAGGATATTTAAGATTTAGTAGAAGCCAAATTTAATTTTCTTACTTGTTATTTCTATTTTATTTTACTACAAGGTCTTGCACTTCTTTCGTTTACACACATTTTCTTTAAGATGTTTGTCGTTGTTTATACAACATGCTGTATATATATAAATATATTATAAATGATTTTATGTCATAAGTATTTTTGCAAAGAACACACGCACACACATATATGCACCTACACACTTGTACACTTATTAAACGGTACAACTTATGAATGTCACTGTTAAAAGAGAAATAGTTTTGGCTGAATGCCAATTGATGATTTCTATGGCAACAACATTCTTAACAACCACATCTATGTATGTAACAGTTTCGATATATATATATATCGATATATATATAGAGAACATACATATTGCACCTCAGCTAAAAAAATATTATTATAATAATATCTTGTAGTCGTATAAGATGTGACTTTTTTCTTGCCTATATGCAATTTAATGTTTGATTTGATTCATTTTTATGTCCTGTCACCATGAAACCTTTCATAGCATTCTTCTCCTTATTATGAATATAGGTCACTATTGCGAAGCGCAACACTTTAGTAAAAGTTTCAGAACTTCTGATTTGAATTTTTTTAGTATTCAGTATGACGTCAATTTTTCTCCGTTTAAACGATTTTGTTGGACTACATTTAAAACATTAACTAATTTACATAAACATTGTCCAACAACAACAATAATAATAATAATAATTGACACCAAACTATACAAATTGTCTTTTGTTTACACTTTAGGCACTTGTAACACTTTTGAACATTTTTTTCTTTTTTTTTTGCCAATTTCATTAATCGCATACGTGAGTAATCGTTGTGAATATGAATGAATATTATTTTATGGTAGAATGTTTTTGTACTCTTCTACATAAAATTATGAGTAAAGCACATATTATGTGTAGCCGTATATTAATACAAATATTTATTAAGAATTTTTAGAAAAATAAAAGGAATGGATTTAAAAAGTAGAGGATCCTCTAAAAAATTATTAAGATAAAGCTTTAGCCAACTGGGTTACTCAAGGGACTATACATTTTTAAGGCAGGTGATAGCAACGTTTGACACATACGTCGTGTCACACTTTTAACATCTAACAGCCGCGTGACACACATGTTATGTCACAGAAAGTATAAACCCCGGGATATACTACACGAAGTAATACCTAACGCCAATCTCGCGGGGGCATGATAAACGCTGAAAAGTGTATATTTTAAAACATAGACATACCCAAGGATTAAGCCAGGTCCAGCCTTGTATATGAAACGTGTATGCCAACAGAGCGGCTATAAGCATCCATGAGATTTCACATTAACCGCATAGCATACCGAAAATTAACTAACTATAAAATCGTTTCGGCTACAGACACCCTACTATTTATTTTTTATGACTCCAGTAATGATGTTAAATATTTGACTTAAATGGATTCAAAAAACTAAACGTCATCGTATTGATATAATAAAAATTAATATTATTTCATGGCAAATATTTAAATTAACTTTTATTCATAATACTTTGTATACATATATTAAGGGTTTGGTGGGGTTTTCCAAGAACAACTAATTAATGGTCATTTAGCGTGAATTTCAATTATAAAGTTAATATTTTAAAAAGCACTTAAATCTTAAGTAAGTTAGTTAGCCTATTGAGGCACACCTTTAATAAGTTATACAAACGTATAAAAAACTAACGTTTTAGCGCCATAAACATTAAAACCCATTTTCATGTCATAAACACACATATGTACACATATGCATATTAGCAGCTGATACCAATAGAACGAAAAATGCAAGTCGGCATGTAGGGAAAAAGTAATTTCCTTTCGTAGAAACTGTTTATTACCTACTTGTTACCTTGAAAGTAATTCAATTCTTCTTCTTCTTTTTTGAAATTGTTTTCTTTCTCAATCGAATTGGGTTAAAAGCATTTTGTTGTTTAATTTATTACAATGTGTCATGGTATATAAGTGGATGTGAAAAAAAAAAAGAAAATTTTAAAACAACAGAGAAACAAAACCACCAATTAACTAAGTAACTAACTGAAGCAGTGATAGGATATCAGCGGAATTTTTGTAAATTTTGTTACATACGTAGGTAAATTACGTTGATTCTTGAATGTTAGAAACATTTACTAAACACCTACAAACTAATTCATTTCTACTATACACTTCCTATCTCCCTATCATCACATTTTTGTTTTATCTTTATATTATAATTAACTGAAATTCTTTGGAAAAACCTGTCATTGATTACTAAATGTTCACACTTGTGTAATCTTTTCTTTTCGTTGTTTCACTTTGATATCAAGCGTATGCCGCACACAAATTCTAAGCACCTTAATGCTTCTTGCCTGTGTAACAGTATATGCTCGTATCTATATTATGTGTGTACCAAGTTGGTGATTGCGGGCGGCTTTTCTGTTTGTAGTTAGAAAGAAGATTGTCCATTTTCCTCTATGAGCATAATATTGATTACGATCATCGCACATAATTACAGGAGCAACGCTTTACTACTTACTCGTGCTACAGCCATTAGCTTTTTATTGTATCATATTGTAACTCTTTGAAGTTGTAATGCGCGCAATGTTGCATTAAATATTATTTGCAGGCTATGAGTAATATACACGCGAATACATCAATTCGCATCAGTTGTATACAGCTTTCGGCTGTCGATTGTATTGAATTTTTTACACCCACCACTTTAAGACTGAAAATGTATACACTATGCACTCAAAGATATGTAACAAGGCGAAGACCATAATGAAATATATACCTTTAGGCCTTTAATTGCACATAGCAGTCTGTTCGTCCAAGTTGGGCCCCGCCCTGAAACGGAGTACCGGCATAGGTGCTTCGTCCAAGGATCACGGGGCCAAAACAATATGCAAAAAGCAATTTATATAAAGATCCCCTGGATAATCCCAGGTGGTAGTTACCTTTTCGCAAACATAACAGATTTAGTGATCGACAGTCCTACCAAGAACGAAATTTGGTACCGCGGGGTACTGGAGCCCCAAGAACTAAGGTTCTTGCCAGTACGTATTCTTGGGTAGGCCCCCTTGTGAGAGCTTCGCGGGGGCTGTAAAATCGCTGGTAGTGCATGGCAAAAAATCATGTCACCAAGGGGTGAATTCTACATAGCCTATTATGTAAGTTCTAAAGTTGGCACCTCCTTCGGTGGGGCGAGGGGGCGCAGAGACGCTTAATTCCCTTCAAACCTCTAATTGGGTCTTCACGACGGGTATAGACGTAAAACTTAATGTTCGTCCAAGTAGTTTTTCTAATTAAGCACGGCAGGTTGCAATTTTTGATACTTATTAAAGAAATTTGGCACAAGAATGATATCAAAAATGATAACTATTGAAAATGGACCTCATTGGTTAGGACGTGTTATCGTATAATAAAAGATTTTAAAATGAGACAAGTAAAAAAAAATTAACTTTCGCTAAGGCCAAATCTTAAATACCCTCCTGCTCCAAACAATGCAAAAAGTGGGCGGGTTCTTAAAATAAAAAAAGAGGTCTTTTTATTAAATTCACCCTTGAGAAAAGTAGTAACTCATCAGTAAGCCTTAGGTATTTATAATTCGACCAAAGTAATTTTATAAAATGTACTCGCTTTCTTGATGCACTTATATAAAAATGGGGTGCTATCGCGAAATGCTTTTATCCACTTCCTACGTACGTTCAGGTACGTTAAGAGTACATAGATTTCTAACTTTTTTGTAGACATAATTTACATCACACTTGCAAATGTTCAAATGTTCCCTATGGACTGTATCATTTATTCTAATCACATTACATTATTTGTAAATGGAAGAAAATTTCCTGAAAAACCTATTCGCTAAATGCGAAATGTTAATGTTCATGTTAACACTGTTACGTTTAAGATTTAAGCGTTCCATTTCGTTTATCATTTCACGCCTATTCTTCATTTTAACTTTTCCCTAACGTTATATATTTATACGTATATATATTGTGCACGAAAGTAATAACAGGTTAACATATAAATTGTTGGGCTAGAAACTGTTTAACATAAACATACCGTCATATGCGTTATTAATGCTTCACCATTACATTTTATACTCGATTAATTTACGCCAAAGGTAACTAAACACATACGGGCATACAGTATATACGTGTAATGAATGCCTGCGTGCCAAACACGTTTCAGTTAATCATGAAGCGGTTTCGTTTTTTATTTGCTACATGCTTCTTTTTATAGTGGGGGAGTGTGCACAATTTGTCTTTATTTAGATTACTAGCAGATGAACGGTTCCACTAAATATTCTTGTTTAGTTTTCAAATTTGATTAAATTTAATAGTGTCCGTATGTCTGTCTTTTGTTATCAAGGTTGCAAAAATGTTGATACTTATTTGAATATCATGCCACACCCACTATTGATTAATATTAAAATCTGACTAAGTTTTTAAATGTCTGTATGACTGTCTATTTTTGAAACTCTGACGGGTTTCAATAACAGACACGCCCACAATTAATAAAAACTCTCATATATGGAGCAAAATTCAAAATCATGGCAAAAATAATAATAATAAACATCTTTTAAAGTGGATACAATTTTATACATGCCACGCCTTTTTATTATACTTAAAAATTAAGAGGGCACTCAATTTGGCTTAACCCGTTATTTATTGATTGTCACCAATGATTACTTATGCTATAAAACGTCTGCCAAGTCATTTAGGAATTCCACGTTAATTTACGAAATTTTATTAATTTAACATTTTCAATATCATTTATAAGTTTTTAATTCAATTAAGACAAAGATCAAAAATATACAGTAAAAAAATCAAATATAAAAGCTTAAGCCAAGGCTTGGGTACCTTTTTGATATGGTTGATAAGTAAACTGTGGGCATGGTTTGCTTATTATTGCGCCATATTTTAAGGAGTACTAAAGTATTTTATTGGCTTCAAAGAATAAATTCCATATAATTGAGGGTTTTTTCCCAAATTGTGGGCGTGTCTTTTATGGTATATTTATCAAGACGCCTTATTTACTTTATATTAAAGTTTTATTTGCCATTACATACCTTATGGACATATTATTAGAATCTATATTGAAATATTTTCCATGATCGCAATTGGTGTACTTATCTTCCCTTTAGAAGAGTTCCACTTTAAAAACTATGCATGCTACGAATCAAGTAAATATTTCTTTAAACACATAGAGTCATGCTTTTATTGAATCATGACATTTCGGCAACCAGCAATATCACTTGGTGAGGTATTGTTTAAATTACAGTAAAGAGCGTCAAGTCAGCGGTTGTCTTTGATAAATCTTACATTGTCTAATACAGTAATTGGTAGGTTGTCATGTAAATAATTGCTTTAATTATATGATAGCTTTTCATTTTATTAAAGGCTTGAGTTTGATTTATTTTGAATAACTATTCGAGTATATTTGATTGAATGACTCTTAAAATATTTCCAACACTTTTGTCTGAATGAAACATTTTTTCTCAATTGTTGATTTAGTTATTATTAACGATATTTTGTACCCTACATATAAGGTGAAGGTGTACTAAGTTTGTCACTCAGTTTGTGAAATAGGCTTCAGGGACGCTATAAAGTATTATATTTCTGGTCAGCAACTGATTTAATCTAGACTTTTCTGAAACGTAATACATACATTATTAAATAGTGTTATTATATACTTGCCACGCCCTCTATTTGTATGTAGATGTGGAAGAAGTATTTAAGATTTGCCTTAAACCAAATTTAATTTTTGTTTACTTGTTAACACATAAAATCTGGTTGATTAACACTAGTGAAATAGAAATGTTAAATAGCATCTGTCACATATTCACAATATTAATATTTTAGACACATAATTAATAAATATATTCCATGATTTAGCTTTTCTCCATATTTTATATATTCAAAAAATTTATTGTTATGACTAACGTAGCCGGTGTTTAAGTGTGCTTGAAAATATATCGCTTTCGACTTATAAATATATATACATACGAAATAAGAAATCTGCATAAAATATTATATTTTTAATTCATTCAAAATTCAATATTTAAAATTCAAAGTACAAAATTCAAATTCATATATAGTACATTAACTATTCTAATGCATAACGTTTTCAGATTACTAATGACCGTTGGCATTATTTAACTCCGGTTATACCTATGCGCCGCCTACGTATACGAAAGGAAAGTGTTCAAAGTACGGACCACTACTGTAAACGTATCATTAATTATAAATATTTGTCTATATACGAGGGTTACACTAAAAGTTTATGGAAGAAATCTTGTGGTCTTCACCCTTTTATTCAGGTCTTGTCGACACTGATGATTATTATAAATATTCATCGATTGAGTGTTATTGTTTCTAAAAACGAGAACCTAACATTTAACTTTTAAGGTTAATTGATGAATAATTTCCTTATCATAAAAGAAAGAGTCGTTTCAAAGCTTGGTACATTATACAATATTGAAAATCTTATAGAAGAAACTGTCATGAGTATACTTTTAAGGTGACCCTCGTATATATGATGTAATATGAAACAATGTATGATATTTTAGTCGACCTATTGAAAAATATAAAATTTTTATATACTATGTGCAAAAAATTGAATGGGAAATGTTACAATACCTGATTTACATGTGAACAGAGTGATGATTATAGATAAAATATTCAATACAATAAAATAAATGTTAATAAGGCGCCATCTGAATAAGTTTCAATGGAAAATGTTTTATTTCATTGTTTTTCCACTAATGAAAGGAAATTCAACTTAACTTTAATTTCACTTTTACATAAGTGGTCGCATTTTTATTATAAATAGAGAAATAGATAAATAATAGATGAAACATAGATATTTAACAAATCTTTCCCTTTCATTTTCCCCACATTCAAGCATGAATTTGTTAATCTTCTAATTTGAATGATTTTCATGTTATTTTAAAACGCTTTTTTAAATTACCTGGACTCTCCACTCCTATAATGGCATCAGAATCCTCTGCAGCATTTAATAAGAATAAATTTATAACTTTTTAATAAGTTTTGTGCTCCAGTAAGTATTTTATTTACGTATTTATTATGAATTTATTCAAAAGCTACTAAATAGATTTGATTCTAACTATCAGTACATGAAAGCACGTACAAAATGATTATAAATGGATTTTAAATGAATGAAGTGAGCAACAGTTTATGACAAATTTATTCCAATCAAAAAGTTTGATTCTTAACTTTTTCAAACTATACAATTTCGAATGTAATTCAAGTAATAAATTGTAATGAACGGTTTTTGTGAAATGAATTAAAAATTATCTGCTACAATGAATAATATTGCAAAGGATTCTAGAATGGAGATACTTAAGTGTCATTATTTGTAGAAAATTAATAAAATAATATGTTAAGAAAATACGGTTCACCATCATCATTACTGCAACTCCTTTAGACATTTGACTTAAATTAAGAATAAGTCAATAATCATCATTACTGAGTGATTATAACTTCTTTAAGCCTTTGGCCTATTGTAAGAGAGAACGCCACGCGCTTCAGTTTTCCGCATGAGAAAAGGAATGCAGTAAGGCAATGGAATTAGAGTAAAAGCCTTCTATTTAAAAGTTCTTATAATTTATTCTTTTCAGTTCAGCTAAAAAGCTATTTGGGGATCCTTACGGCAAATTCAGAAATCAAGAGAAATTTCCTAAAACAAATATTCCCATATTATTATAAACTGGAAATTTTTGTCTTTACATTTAAAAGACATCTTAAAAGCCTTACTTTTCAATCGAATAATCGAACCTTAAGATACCATAATAATTAACAAAAAAAAAAAAAAAAAAACTATGAAAATGGTTCAGTAAGAGCCTTGATTTTGAATTAAATAAATGGAAGTTTATGCTAAATTTTGATAAAGTTAAATATTGATGCCATTACTTAAATTATAGAAAATACAATTACATCTAGACTTCAGGCTAATAAGGAGACATTGCGTCTGACGGCCTAGACTGCTAACTATGCTGTCATAAGTGACTGCATACGATTGAATTGATTAAAAAATTGTAATAAATTATAATAATTATAAATTGATTGATACAAAATTATACATGTTTCAATATAATGAATAAATGATTTTTGTATTCAATCTGCAACATGTGCAATTGTTACTTTATACCCTCCACATAAAATAAGTATACTAAATTTGTCATTCCATTTGCAATACCCTACAAAGTATATATAATCTTGATTGGCATTAAAAACTGAGTCGTCTAGACATTTATGTCCGTATATCCGCCTGTTATTGGCATTCTCATGGTTGAAAATTTTGAATCAGTGAGCTTCAATATCTTCTTCTTTCTTTTTCACGCCCACAATCGACAAAAATCTGCCACAAAAATTGACCAATGAACTTAACTATAAATTTGGAATGTATAACCATAAACATCTGACCAATAAAGTTTAAATTTAGTACACGTTCGTATAATTATGCCATGCATGAATGTGTCAAAAATAGGCGTGTTTGTATAACAGATACGCCCACACTCGATAAAAATATATATATCTGCTACAAATTTTGTGCTACTATGTTGGAATTCGTATAGATGTAGAGGGTACTTAAGTTTTAGCCTACGCCAAATTTTCTTATTTAGTAACAAGAAGTAAGTTCATTTAAACTATGATCAAAGGCTAAGGATGGCAATCTACAAGTGGATGTTACAAATGCATTGCATTGTTTTTGGTAATCAAATTGCAAACATTTAGGGAAGAATTAATGAAGAATTAATGAACTATTTGATGGAGCGAACGATTTGTAAAACATTTTAAAGAAAAAGGAAATGCGTTGATAAATAAATGTTTAAAATTACAAAGAAAGGGATAATAGTGGCCACTTACCTTCATTAATATAACCGCCTTCCATTGTGCCAAATGTATATAACTCGTTGTCGCGAATTTTTATGCTTTTAATACTTAATTTAGTTGAATTGTAAGAATCGGTTACAACAAGAGATTAAAAGTTTTACAGAATTATTTACACTTTACAAAAGAATTTCACAATTATGCGCTTTAAGGAGAACGGAGACTTTTCTTCATCTATCTACAACACAAGGACCTGCAGTAGGGGTCCTGATTCTCAAATCATTTTATGTTTTAACATAAACAAGTGCTCAAAAGTCCTTGAAATAAAGAAATCACAATGAATTAAATGTTTTTTTTTTTTTTTTTGTTAAGCATTCATTAAATTATAAATTTTGTACAGGGTGTATGACTCGCTGGATGATTTGTGTTATTGTAAAGATTTTATTGTGTCCTTTTTTTTGTTTTTGTTTATGTTATGCTCGTTTTACAACCTTTCCTTTAATCACCACAATCACTTTTTATAATTTACATGCATTCAGTTGTTTTCTACTTGCGTTCTGGTATTTCTTTTGTACTTAAAAAAACGTTATAAAACTTGAAGAGTTGTATACGAAGTTGGCAAATATGAGGTGGCTGACTGTGTAACAGAGGTGTTGACTTTTCCTCTTTAATTGGTCACACGTTCTTCCTCTGCTCTTATCTGTTAATAGAGTCATAAAGTTAAACTCATTAAAATTTCTTTATGGTCATTTTAAATACATTCAGTTTCTAAAAAATTGATTTACAATGGTTTCGTTTTTATATGTCTATAAAAATCTGTTGTCCTCATTATTGTATATAGTTACAGTTCCGTTTATTAACTGTGAATCACACTTTTCTATAAGTAAGTAGATAAAATTTATCTTAACGTGTGATATTTAATAAAAAGAAGAATTTAACGACTGTTAGGTGTGGTTTTCACAGCATTGTAGTAGTTTTAATCAACTCGGTGCAATCATTCTGTTATAGAGTTACCAAGATGAGGTTTAAAGGGTTTAAGATTAATCATATAATTGGGTTTATTTTCAATAGCTTTTGTCTTTAGGTCAAAACAGGTTCTCTTGCTCTACCTTCATTATTTCAACCTAAACTTTCTATTCTTCTGCGTGTACTTCCACTCTATTTTATAGATTGTTTTACAAATTAAATATTAAAAGCTTTTAATAATTTATAAAAAAATGTATTTATATTTCTGGCTCAAAGAATGCTCTATTATGAAATGTGTTGAATGAAAAGTAAATTTTCATATAGAAAACCGTCAAGTCATAATAATGGTCATCATGTTGTAGTACATTATGTACGTGCTTATAGCGAGAAATACTGTGAGAGTCTTTGATCTGAGTCTTCCCTCTAGTATATCCGTAATGGTAAAAATCCGGCCTCATTTATATGTAGGCGTGATATGTTTTATGAATCTACTCTTTTCTAGCAACTGTATTTTATATGAACAAAATTTTGGTGTTGATCGGAACTATACCCGTAGCCTCCATCTATTCAAATCCAAAAATAGTCTCCACAACAATATGTAGCGTCTTTAATATTATGAAAAGTATAGAATCTATTTCACAAATATTGTTTTATTATTAGAAAATTTCTTTTCTATTTCTATCGGTCTATATGGCTGAAGTGATAATTGATTTATTTTTTTATTTTTCTTCTCATATAAATGTCATTTATACGTTGAAGAGATATTTCAAAAATTTTCAATTAAAAATAATACACATAATAATTGTCTTTGTACTGTACTTGTAATATTTTTTAAAATCAAATTAAATTGATGATCTAATGTGAGGAATTTAATTATATTTGCTCGAACAAATAGATTTTTACGTTGCAAAGATAAGTATTTGGGAGAGTATATGAACAGTACTTGTAACAGTAAGTGCATTATGGCATGTTAAATTTGGGGGGGAGGGGGAGGATACATATTTTTTAAACGACAAAAATTACATTTTGTTACGAGTTCATAAAAACAACCGTTTCAATAGAGACATAACAATTTTGAATATTAATACGAAAACACTTTTGAATGATTTTCATTGTATGCCAACAGTAGAATGTTAGTCAAAGTTAATTTTTTTATTATAAATAATTTTTATAATCTTTATTAAAATTTACTAGTGCATTTTGTGTTAGCGCTTACTTTAATTTATAAACGTAATAATCGCCACATCAGACAATATTAAATGTAATATGTGTACTGCACTTGGATTAAATTTCAGCTTAATATCTTAATTATTCTGTGCTTTATTTCAATACAAAAGTATTATGCCTTTATTGAAAAACTTTTTATAACTTTATAACTGAAAACTTGGGGGGGAAATATGCCCCCATCACTTTAGTGCCTTATAATACTTAATATTATTAATAGTTATAAGAAAAAAAGCTCATGTATGACAATAATTAATCGCTTATTACTTATTAGCGCTATTTCATAATTTGATAACCTTTCCGTTTAAACTCTTGCCTTGTTTAACGATTAAATTTAATAGAATTGCCAAATAAGTAACCAGTAACCCTCAATTATGTCTATCGGTTATCACATTAGCTTCTTCTCGTCATTATCATCATTGCAATCATCAGCAGTCATAAATATATTTATGAATGTACAATAAATTGTGTTGACAACTGCTTATTACCAATTTAAAGACAATTATCTATGAGCACATAAATACATAATAAGTGTCAAAATGTTAAAACAGTGCCATAAAAAATTGATCAATGAATTTGATCTTGAATTTTGATGAAAGTAGAAAGTGTCAGTGATCTTTTGTTTATGTTGACTTTAACTGCAATTATGAATTTATTATGGTGCCATGGATTATAATATGAAATAAATTTTATACGAGATGACAGCCCATCTGAGAAGCAATTCCTAATGAAACAAATATAGAAATCATGAAAATATTTATTCAACCTTCATAGAGTACATAGAGAGGGAAGTACAATTAATTCTTACAATTAATTATTATTTCTTTGGATTTCAATATATCAGGCAATAAACAAAACAATAAGGAAACATTGTGCATTTTTATACCCTCCACTCTGTTATTCATTTCGATTCGCTTTAATACAAATTATCAATCAATAAAATTTTATAAATTTTGAACAATTTTTGGCAATCCAACACGAACTATACATTTCGTTTTAGGAATGAAAATATTTTTCATTTATACATCATTTATAAATAATTATCGGCATCGTCTTGCATACAGCTGTTCTATATAAAGCGTATGCAAGCGGATAGGTTCAAGGGCAAACCGTCTAGTTATGTCATATGTTTAACATATGGATCAATTATGTTTAACATATGTTAAAAGGGATTATCCCTGCCCTTAGTATCGATGATAAAAAACTTAAAATTTATAAGAATTTACAAATTCACATTTTACACATTGAACTCTTTAGTGACATGATTTTTTGTAGACTTGTGCTCCACTCTTTAAAAATGTTTTCATGGTCATCCATATAAAACTTGATGCTACTCATTCCATTCACTTTAAAATGTAATTGTCACCGCATTTTTAAAGAATTCGATACAGTTTTCAAAGTTGACAAAGCTTTTACAGAAAAAATTGGTCGGATTATTAAGTTACTTATTGGAATGGACATTCTAAAAGGACTAAGTGCAACTCGTTATTATATACTAATAGTGGTCGCAAATTGTATACATCAAAGATTATTAATATATGAACCCACTCAGGATGGAACATTCAAAAACATTACCATAGGAATCTGCCCTAGGTCTCTTGTTAAAGAACTCTATGTTTGATGCTAAATTTATTAGTAGGTTTCGCAGATGAGAATGCTCTTGTGGAGATGGGAATATGAAAGAAGACAAGCTTGGCAAGAATAGGATGGCTTAAAATGAGACTGAGGTAGTGTTAACAACTAGGCCGGAATTTCAAAAAAATTCTACAGTAACAATTAGAGGGCATTCGTTTAAATTCGATTCATTTTATCAAAATGTAAAGGTTGACACAAGATTATTATTTAAGCATTATTTAGAATAGTTACCGAAAAAGGCTGCAACTCTCTTTTGCCGCCTTGTCTTGTGTGAATTTTAATTCTAATCGCCGTCGCGAGGATGGAACAGAGAAACTAGTGAACTTTACTGCATGTTGTTTCTACCTAGACAATAAACGTTAATTGTTAATAATAATCAATATTTTAATACATCAGGCTTTAGTTTGGATTCTGATCAAAAATATATAAATTTCAAAAGATTATGAGTGGAATGATAAATTTGGTTTATGTGGAGAAAATAAAAAAAACGGCTTATTTTATTTAAATGCTTTAAAAAATAACATTCCACATCATTCTACATCGTAATCAAATCCATGGCAAGGGTTAAGTTACCATTTTATTAAACACTCCAAAACTTGATGATCATTAAATGCATTGTTATTGTTGTTAATCCTACTACAATATGGATCATTTCAATTTGACGGTCAACTATCTGCTCTAAACGCTAATCTCACAAAATACTATACGCACACACGCACACACGCACACATGTGTTTCTTATGTGTGCATAATTAAGAAACTTTGTACTTGAAATAGTGCACAATATGTTAACATACGTGCGTATATAATTTATTGTACATATGATCATATGAACGCATACAAAAATAGAAATTTTGTAAACAAACCGTAATATTTACATATTTATGAGTGTACGTTTTAGATGTGGCATGTATCGCGTCGCGGAGAGGTATTAAAAAGTTATAAAATTGTCCATGTGTGTGAGTATTGTAATCGTAGTGCAACTTATTTTAGACGAATTTTTATTTGTACGTAAGTAGGTTGAGATTATGATCAAAGACTTGTATGGGAGATATACAGATACATACATACATAGAATATATATCGCATTAGAGGGCGCAGCTTTTATGTTCAAAATAAAAAAAAAGAAAAATAATAATAAAAAAAAGTGTAACATGCTCAGAGAATGTCAATAAGTTTTTGATATAGTTCAAGGTTACGTTAAAAATGATTGATTATTACACGTGCCACAAAACACCAAACATGTGATTTAATAGTATTTTAGAAATATAAACTGCATCTGTCTACAATAATAAATTTATTAAAACAATTTTATTGGTATATAAAACATTTTTAAAAGGGTTGCAACATTTGGGAAAATGTTCAATTAGCTACATTTTAAACACCATTATACACTCCACCTTGGTGTTGGCGTTTGGATATCTTCCTCTGCCTTTTATATCCTACACCACTAAAGGATAAAGAGAATGCCGATGTTTGTTTGTTGTCGACTCTTAACCAGCAAATGCCACACCCATCTAAAAGTTAGATTCAGAATAAAAATCTAATCCGATCAGTATAACTAAAGGTATATACAATATGTATCGTTTACATACATACACACAAATACATTATGCAAGTGTATTACATTCTGCTATAGGGTACAAAATTAAAATTATTCGATTTTATTTGCTATAATAAATGGAGCGGCGTCAGTACTCTTTGAACTTGAACTTGTTACCTAATCCAATGAATTTAAATGAACAATTAAAAATGTTATAGTTTGTCAAGCTTCACAATTTAATACCCTACACTACTTAATTCCCCATATTGTACTAAAATTAATTGAGTCTATATTCGCGAGGTACTGTCCATGGTACGTGTCCACGGTTCTGCCATATAAATCACTTCGTTCAATATAATTATATGAAAAGTGATTGTAGAAAAGTTACGATCGCGTCCAAATTTATTACAACCAATTATTTAGGTAATTAAGGATTCTTCAGTTTATTGTTAAAAAATTTGAAGGATTGCGATTTTTGCCATATAAAAACTTATTTTATAAAATGTCGTTATACGGGTTCTAAAAATTGTCCAATTGGGAACATTTTCAATAGAGTTTCTTTCTACATTAACATATAGCCTTATACTAATTATTTATAAAAATGCAACGCATACCAAATTGGCATGGACAGACAGACGGACATTATTAAAACGTTTCAGATTTTGATTCTGAATCGATCGACATAATATAAGGTGGGCGTTTAGGAGTTATGAATCTCCATTCAAACTTAACATAACCTTTGCCATAAGTGGTGCATGGAATAAAAAGGGAAAATTTTGCGCATCTTTGTAAAATTTCTTAATCTATAGCAGGCAGTAACTCATGTACGGATGGAATATAGAGTAAATGTTTATTCAATATATGTTTGTATGTATGTTTTAATTTGATTTTAATTAAATTCTACACTTTGTCAACAATTTAGCGCCTGCCACAATTTTCAAGTTGCGTTTTTAATTAATCGCAATCTCTCTGCCTCTATTGATCTTCATACATTTAAGCCGGCATTAGTTTAATAGATTCAATTATTTAGAAATAGAATGAGTGTTAATGTACAGCTAAAGGGTATTAATGATTGTAGATCACATAACCACCAGAGAATACCTTAAGTTAGTCTAAATTAATTGCTCTGAAATATTTCTCCGTTAGAGAACTTGTAAAGTAATTTTCAATAGTCTTTAAAAAGCAGAAGAAAGAGAAACTTTACTAAACACTTTCTCCCGAAAGTTACCTACATTTAAACAAATATATTATTCCGCTTCAATTGAAGTGTGTTGGTTATAACAATTAAATGACAGAGTACTTCCATGAAATGTATTATGTACGTGGGTATTATTTAGTTAAAACAAAAACTAGGCCATCATGCACTATACGAGTATAGTATTGTATTGCAGAATAAACAAAAGATGCATGCATGTTTGTATAGAATGGCACTGAACAAATTAATCGCTTTCGTGTACAACATATATATAGCATTTGTGGAGTACGTCACAGCAATGAATTGCACCCACATAAATAAATAAATAAATGAACTACTCGCCTAAGAGAGACATTTAATATGTATGTGCTTTAAATAATGGAGGAAGTTAAAGGAAAGACAATAATGCTTGATGTTGGCTATATTAACGAATAAATGCTTAAACGGAATAATTTAATAAAATTTTATCAAGTATATATTTGCTGATTGAAATACGAAACTTTGCATTGTAAAGGATTTTTCAATAAGTACATAACAATTTTGTATTTAAATAAAATATGTAACAATTAAGATATCGACTTGAAATTTACTTCAGGTATAGTATACATATTACATTTAACTATGGTATGATATCTAATTCATATAACTACCTTAACAACATTCACAGCGATTGATGAGAAAAAGGAATCCAAACACACCTCCCGCATCTCACCATCACTTCTTTTGATTATAATGGAATCTCTTAAAGCAAGGTGTAGGTTTGTGGTTTTGTTATAATAACTTATACTTTGCTTATGGAGAAAACTATTAAAGCAATAATTATTATTACTCAAAATTGGAGTAAGCGATTTTAAAGTTGCGACCATTGACTCGACAATAATTTTTTATGGTTTCTAAATATTGTCCTTTTGTAAACTTCATAATAATAAAAATGTTAACTTTAAGTGATGTTTTGACGATTATTAGATTATGAAAAATATGTAATAATGCGTTTTTATTAGAATACAAAATTGTTATGTCCGTATCGAAAACTTCATTATATATTAATAACGATCTGTTGTTCTTATTATTGTTAATGTAAAACAATATTATAATATCTATTATTAAGTACAATTAATAAGAAAAGTTTAAACATTATTTAAGGAAGTGTAAAGGATGACCTTAAAACATTTGTGTTAAAGGTCTGTGCACCTAAACATTTTTATAGACAATAGATTCACAAACCTCCAAAAAAAAACTAAATTTAGCTTAGGTTAAATAATAAATACCCTCCACATCTATAAGCAAACTGCATGGCATGCATCTGGTTACGCCATGTAACAATAGGCGTATTACGTAACAGCTTGCAAGTATAGTTTGGCACTGACTTAACCTTTGGTGTCGATTGTGGGCGCCTTTTTTATTATGTTTTGTAAATTGATGGATGTGGTAATTATAAATTTCTTTATCAAATTTGAACTTTCTCGGTCAATTTTTGTAGCAAATAAATGGATTTTTATCGACTGTGGGCGTGGCTTTTGCCCGATTTTGTGCAATTTAAATGGGATTTAGCATGCACTTAAAGTGTCTTTACCAAATTTTAGCTTAATATCTTGAAATTTACAGCTGTGAGATTGTCAATATTGGTGGACGAACGGACGAACATGTCTAGATTTTGATGCACATCAAGAATATATAAACTTTCTCATTCTTGCAAATGGAATGACAAACTTAATATCCCCAACTTATTTGGAGGATATTAAAATATTCTTTCACTCATATTGCATTATAAGAGTAGACATGAATAGATGCCAGATGTACATCTTTTCTAATTCAGCGTAGGAGTAATGTTCGATTTATATATTATATTACACACATACATATATTTAGTTGCCAATAATAAAATAATTGTTTTGTTTTCTTTTGTATTGCTAAAGCAATTACGATTTGAAGGTGAAACACCCCAAAAAAAATGTCATAACCCATTAAATTCGTTGTCTTCATAGTTACTTTATATATATCAATGCACTAATTGTATAAACTTTTTGTGTAGATTTTATATTGTTATCGCAAAATAAAAGGAAATAATGTTAGAAAATTTCATCACACAACAAACTTTTTCATTCTATTTTAAAAATGTGTTTGGTTTTCATATCAAATCCGCTTAGAGTAGTTTTCAAAATAAATATTTATACTATCAGTTTGCTAAGAAGCAAATCTGCTTATTTACTAGAGGAAAAACTTAAATTAACACAAATATTTAAAGATTATTTAAACTCTCTATACAAAATAATCTATAGAAAAGATACACATATTCTTTTTAATATATATCCCGCATGGCTTGCCCTATTTTCTTTATTTTAATACCGTTAGAAAGATTAAAAAGCAATATAATTTCGGTTTTTTTCTTACAAATGGAAACCTGCTTTACTGGACTCGATATGTATAGCCTAACTTAAGACGTTGAATTTTGTTAAACTGTATGGTCTTGTCCGTGGATCGATTTTGCTTATTTTCAATATTAAACTTTGTACTAACTGGGTGATTATATATGCCAAATTTCAAGGTTGAAATTATACGTGTTCAATCTTTTTAACGGAAAAAGTGCCAAGAAAAAAAAACACGAAAAAATTCACACAATATGTTGGGACAAAAGCGATATACTTCCATGTCAATAGGGATAGCTCACTTAACACTTTCTATTGGAAATGTTTTTGTCTATTCGAACACTTCAAGAATTGAGTGCATTGTTGTGTCACTTATTTGCCAACACGCACGGTTGGCATTACTCAATACAAACATTCTATTGTAATTACAATTATCACTTGCAAGCATGAATTGACACTCTTGTAAATATATGTAATTATTTATTCAGCTTTTTCAAAACTGAACAATACAAGTTAGTTAATAGTTAAGTAATTGTTATCGACTATAAGGCTGTGACACTTTTTCGGTATTTTGTTACAATTGTTTATGCGAATACGTGGCACGCCTGTCATATATATACGAGTACGTACAACACAATACAAAATTATTTTTATTATTTTTATTTATTTCTTTTTTAATTAATTTTTTTTTATATGATTTTTTTACTTGGATTTGAAGTTTTTATTGTGCTAAATTGTATTCTATTAATTTCTATTAATTTTTTTATTTTTATTTTTTATTTTTTTTGGTTTGGTTTTGTTGGTGTTTGCTGCAATTTATTGTAATTAATATTATAACTAAACAATAAAAGAATAAATACAAAAATAATTACAAAATATATTTTTGATTTAGAAGATTAGAGATTTCAAATACACGTGCTTTGTTTTTTACCGTTATCGTTATTATTATCACTTTGTTGTATCTAACGCATTTTCCGGTTTACATAGTTGTTGTTGATTTTGCAAAATAATCAGATAAAAATACACATACTCGTTAAAACAATGTCAATAAAAAAAGAACATGATTCATTGAAATCCTAAAGTTGTGAGGAGTGGTGACTTTTAAGGGTTGAATGAACACGCATTTGTGCTTTATTGTCTTCTACTCAGAGGGTATGGAGTTTATTGTTTGATAGAATAACAATTAAAATTAATGATTATCTAAACATGCCTTTGGGGTTATTTTCTGGGAAATTGTAAATAAAAACTTCATTTGGCCAGCTGACAAACACATGTTGACCATGAATACATCGACCAAGAAAGAATTTTTGTGGTTTTTATGAAATATTTTGCAAACGCTTCCTCATAGAAAATAATTTCTGACTAGAAGTCATAAATGTGTTAATAAAACACACACGAAGAAAATTATACCCTCCATATAGGATGAAAGGTATACTAAATACATCCAGAAAAAGTTCTCAGAGATTCTAGAAAGTATTATTATTTTTGATCTACATGAAAATCTGAGCCAATCTAAACATGTTCATCCGTTTATCTGTCTAATTTTGATAAGTTTTTAAGATAACAAGTCAATCTAAACACGTTCGTCCATGTGTCCAGTGTGTCCGCGTATTGTTGGCACTCTCACGGTCGTAAATTTTAAGACTTTAAGCTGAAATTTATTTAAATGTTTCTAAGTTCTGCATCCAGAAATAAATAAGTTAAAAAAGAGCCACGCCTACAATCGACAATTAACTATCCACCTCAAAAATTGAGCTAAGAAGTTAAAATCTGGAACATATATTATTAATTATTGCATATATTGATATACTTGAAGTGGGTGTGGTCGGATAACAGATCTCTCTACAATTTACAAAAAAACCTTATTCAGAGTAAAACTTGACTATTAAGTTGATACTTAATATAATTAGAAGGCATTATGCTGTACCTTTCACGCCCCCTGTTTGTATATGTATGTTATAACCTAAGCAAAATTTATTTATTTCTTTTTTTTGTACTTTACATACTTTTAAGTTATTATGCATGAATTTTTTTCCTTTTCATGTTGCGATCAATTTAAAGTTGTCTTAATTTATTTTTAAACATTGTCGGATGTAAATAGAATATATACGCTGTCGGAAAAGATAGAAAAAAAAAAACACCAACGTAACGACATACTTACAGAATACGGGCGCCATTCGGGAGCCATTCTATGTAGTTCAGTTTATTTTAAAGTTCAACTAATGCAACAATAGCAGCAGACTTCTTGACGCCAAAACGTTTCATGCTTAATATTTTATCAAAAACTCAAACTCTCTCTATGTCACAGTGTAAAGTGTACACTCTGTACAATAAAAATTGTTACATATTTGACATAGAGAAGAACTTGTTGTCTTTACAGAAATCAATTTAAAATTCAGTTTCAAAATTATCTTGAAAATTTGTATAAATACATCTACATTAAGATTGACATTTACGATGGACAAAATCGGTCAAGAACCACGCCCATTATAATTAAAAATTTATTTATCTGCTACAAAAATTGTCCTATAAAGTTAAAATTTGGTATACATATATCCAATTATCTTTGTCATCGATGTACCAAAAATGGGCATGGTCGAATTACAAATACTTGCAAAATTTACAAAAAATCCTATTCAAAGTAAAACTAGACTTTTAAGCTGATACGTATACGTTTACACTATTAGAGAGCCTAATCATGTACATGCCACGCCCACACTTAGTAGATTTAGAGGATATTTAAGATTTGGCCTAAGTCAAATTTAGTTTTTTACTTGTTACTTGTTGCAATTATAGTGGATCGTATATGATGAAAAAGATATGACTCTTTTCTTGCCTGTATGTTTTATGATCTAAAGCTACACCACAAACAGTCTTTACCGATTTTAACATAAAATCGCGTTGCGCTAATTTCAATGTGTAGGTTTATCACTGATTGCCCAGATTGTTTACGTTTGCTAAAGAAATCATTCTTGTGTTATCTATTACACGGTTTTCATGTTACTTCCAAGACCCAAGGCATGTATACGATAGTGAAATATACATCACAACAACATCACAACAGATACAAATAACTCATGTCTGTTGTTTACATTAACTCTTTACTTCTTGGATGTCTACACCAACACATACTATTTACCGTACCTAGAACAGAGCAATAACCATATTTATACTCACATATATTTGAATAACATTATAAAAGTTTAATGAACCGAATGATAAGACTATTAAAATAAACAATAAAAGTATTACAAAATGAAATTATCTAGAGTCTATTAACACATTGAAAGCTTGCTAATAAAAAGCAAAGATATTATTGAAAAAAAAAATTATAAACAGGGTAAAAAACTATTTTTTGATGGGGCCAAATCTTGAATAGTCACCAAAGAGTATAAATATCTTTTGTTTTTTATGAGTCATACAGAAAATTTACATAAAAAATTGCTTTATTTTTCAGTTTTTGTTGCATTGTGGGTATGTCGCTTGACATATTTGAACCGATTTCAATACCAATCTGAATATTGATACTAGCAGCACTTCTGCCAAGTTTGCAAGCAATAATAATAATAATTTTTAGAACCAAAAGAGTGTTTACCATATAACATACAAGCACGGACATATGGACAATAAAGAAACAGACATATGGACAGACAGACAGATCGACTTAGTATTTGAAGATGATTCAAAATATATATATACTTCATAGGATCAACAACGCCTCCTTTTGGGAATTGCAAACGTTTTGACAAAATCATATATACCCCCATATACATATGAAGGTGGATATAAATATAAACACTTTATGATTACACTTATTACCTGAAAATGTCATTTAAAAGTTCATCCAAAATAAAAAACTTACATTATACGACCCAACCACCTACACCTACACCTACAACTACCCATTTATAATAAAAATCGATTCAATATTTGTTCATGACCTTTCCTTCTTATAACCCAATTAAATTAGTTGATGTTTTATAAATTATTTAAACATTTTGCTGTAACTATTCATTAAATATTTATTGTTGTCTCATACAATTTCGCACAGTAGCGTGCAGATAATTACTATGTACAACAATTGTCTACACTACGAGGTGACTATTTCTCTACAAGCCATGTTGTACATGTAATAATACTTGTATAAATTTATCTATTCAAAATTTAGCTGATCATGATCATGGTCATACAATAATTGCGTACTACAGTTTTTTAACACTAACAAGGCGATTCATGATGAAACCGATATCATTATCTTCAACATTCTTGTTGCATAAGACACTTGTTGTTAGTTTTCAGTTTTATAATAAAATTCTTAAATTATGAAATAAACAAATAGCTAGACGGCTACTCTTTAAGAACAATACTTTTTTTTTAATAGAGATGACAGTACAGCTGTTATGCATAAATTAATTATTCGAGTTGCACCATTTTGATCCGAATGTTTGTAACTCCTAACCACCTTCAATTATACCAATCCATTCAAAATCAAAATCTAAGTCAATTTAATTATGTCTGTCTGTTGTGCGCAGGTTGCACATACTTACACATACACATATACAATATAGTTGGTAGTTAAAACATTTAGGTCAGTTCATATATTGACAAATTCTTTGTTTGATAAATATTTTTGAGTTCATTTTAAAACATATGTATGTGTGCTTGTAAAGAAGTATAGAAACCGCAACAAAGTGCACGCACTAACACTAACCGCAACAAAGGTTTTTTAATAAATAATACACTCTATGGCCTTTACAAAGCAGTAAACAAACAAAACTAAAATATTATCTAAATAGACTGCAGTGACTTTAAAGTGACAAATAGTGTACAATTCAACAAAAGTTTTATAATTGAAAACAAAGTTAAGAAAATTAAGGTTTGTTTGTGTCTCAAAGTAGAGAAAGAATTAAAATAAAATTTAATCGCTTCCTTGTCTTATTAAGTTTAACAATATTATCCTTTCAAAACCTTTATGAAAAACTGCACAGTTCGTTAAAGAAATGCTTTGAATGTGAAATCATGTTTCGAACACACAGAAAAATTTCAATTAGAGCACTTGCCTGAATTTATTGTTTATTTGCGACAGACCTCACACAACAAACAACAACACTTCATTTACATGTGAGTGCTTAAAATGTTTAAGTAAACAAAAGGCCACAAACACATACAAAGTGAAGGGAGTAGATTTGTAAGAGATACAAAAAAAAAACTTAAACAAGCAAGTTTTTGTTTTGTTGTTACAATAAATAGGCAGCACACATACATCTTTATTCATACACGCTCATATATTGATATGTGAGACTATAGAGGGCACAAATGCTCACTGAATGTATTACACGTTAGCTCGTATGTGCTCTATTTAAAGTTTAGCTTTGCAGATCTATGTAAGTTATTAACAGAGAATATTAATGAAAAATATTCATTCATATGTAAATTTTTCGATTAAGAAAACTAAAGTCAAATTATATACATCCCCACTCCTTTAAGGTTGAGAGTTTTATATCAGCATAGAATACTAGGTCACTTTGGCGACATCTGACTTTATGTTCATCTGTCCAATATGAAAACTATCCGTCCATCAAACTGTGTTTCCGAATATGTATTCCTGATGCCAAAAATAAATAGTTTTTTTTTTTTTTTTGGCTATTATGGGTGGGACCGAATTGACCTATATTAAGTAAATGTAAATTTTCGCTGCATCTGCTAACCGACCATGCCCATATTTGGTAAATTGATATATGTGGTAATTATTTTAAATTTTTATTAACTGTGAGCATGTCTGTACAAAATTTCTGCTCAATAAATTTAAAAATTACGACCACGAAAATGCCAACAACAGACAGGCACATGGACGAACCACTACGTCTAGATCGATCCAATTTTTGATGCAAGAATACACCCTCTTGGGTGTTACAAAGTTTATATATTTTATCTTGGGTGTTAAATGAAATTATTATTATGTGCCACAAAATTTCAGATCCATGGAAGTCAGGTGTTGTCTTCTAAGCCAACAATTCTTTTGGCAGACGTACAGAGAATAATTACACTTTCATACAGGAGTCTGGGTATAATACTGAATATTTAATGTATTTTGTCTGTACGGCCATCAATGATATAACACTTAAATTACAAATGCAACCCAATTGAAGGAAGGCGTGACCTTCTATGTAATTCTCTAGTGTGTTACGCATATATTTCAAATTTTATATCCATACCAATATTGAAAGTTTATTAAATTTTAAAATTCATGAAAATATTGATTTTTATAAATTTTGAATTCTCATTTTTTTTTTTCAATATTATTAGTTATGGATTGATTTATAAAATTAAACTAAAAATATATTCGAAAAGAAATTCGAAGATAATTTTTATTTATTAATCTTTCTAATGTTTGAAATAATCATTTGAGGATTTATTCCAGTCTCTGGCTGTTAACCGGCTTCAGTTTGAGTTGCTTGCGTTGTTCATATCGAACATATTCGTTTACCGGCTTTTTATGACTTTCTTGTATAAGTTGCATTGGCGTCATTTCTTAACATACTTCCTAGTGACATTTCTCTACTGCGGGCAAAAAAAATGAAATCAGCCTTTGTCCTTGTCCTGTACTAATGTAGTTGTTGTGCCCTCAAATCGGAATTGTTAACCTAAATGCTTGCAGAAAAAGTCATGTTCACGCTTTGGATGGTTCATTGGAAAATTTAGGTAGGTAGGTAAGCTAACTCACATATACACATATAAAGGTATTGTTGTTGTTTTCATGGACACGTATTGTACATGAATATGTAACAAAAGTGTTGAAGGCCAATTGTCGATTTTTATGTAAAATTTAACGTCAACGGGAAAAAAAATCAATAATTTAAAAGCCTAAGCTATTGGGGATTGTCGTGTGAGGCAAACAGTATTTAACGACTATAGAAAGTACAAAGTATCATAAAAAAAATGTATTAAAAGGTTTTTTGTAAATTATTTTATTACATGCACAATTAATTAATCACACTACGTCCGTCTATCCGTCCTTGTAGGGCAGATCTCATTTTTTGATAATAATTTATGAAATTTGGCTCGGAGATGCTTTTTGAGCCAAAGACGGTCAATATTTAAAATGGATTTGGAACATATTTATAAGCCCTCCTCTTACACGGCCCTATTTTAATACAAGCCTTTAGAGGTTTTAAATTACCAAATTTTTTTGGAGTAATTTAATAAACAACAACAACAATTAGCTTAATAATTAACCCCTTAAAACCCTACACTTACAAATAAATACTCAATTTTATTGATTTGTTTCAATAAATGCGAGGCTTTGTCATAAGAAAGCCTTTTCGCGAAAAAGCATTATATTGAAAAAGGTTTTAAACATGGGACGATCGAATCCAATTTTGACACATTCAATTATTAAGTCATTTAACTATTCTTTAACAAATTTTTTATAAAAATATTAAGGATTGCGATTTGTTGCTTTTTTTTATAATAGAATCTCATATGGGGGATGGTTCTAAAAATGATGCAATTGGGGCCAAATTTGTTACACTTAATTATTAAGTTTATTAACTATTGTGCAGCAAATTAAAAAAAAAATATTAAGAATTGCAAATTTTCGTGACATAAAAACTTTCTTTATTAATGTAAACCTTATATGTAGAGGGGTTCTAAAAATTGTGCATTTCGGTACATTTTTAATAGATTTCTTTTTTAGAACGATACATATCTTTGTTTCAAATTTCATTGAAATGTCTAAAAAGATGCAACCTGTACCGTAAGAACTAATTTTCATGGACAGAAAGACGGACATGATAAAATCGTTTGAGATTTTGTTTCCGAAGGTGAGTGCGGCATTTGCAGTTTAGAAGTTGCAATTATTTCGCACAAAAAGTTATGGTAATGTATGCTTTTCCTCAAAAGTATAATAATTACTAAAAACCTTAGGGAGCAAATAAATGGTTTTTGGTTGTTTTGGAAATTTTTTGTAATATTTTTCAATTCTTAAAGTTTCTTTTGTTAATAAAATTTTATTACTTTAGAAAAATAGCTCTATTGTCATCCATTCAATTAATTAATATTTCACATAATAGTAAAGGTGAGAAGAGCGTAATAGTATTAAAATTTAATCAACATGCTTATCTTCTTCTTGCTTCTCTATATCATCTAATGTACAAACCGTTAAATCAGTTTACTATTAGTTGTATTATTAATGGATGAGAATCACAACAACTATTTAATACATATGTGTATGTAGATAAGTACTTGACTACGTACACAAATGATTTACCTTAAAAATAGCCACAATGCTCTCCTTCTACCCGACATATATCTCTCTATATTTATGTACTTTTATACTCGTTTGTATAATATGATATAACCCAGAGGCAGGAACATGGGATTATAAAGATTATAATGAATACATAAACACATAAATGTAAATAAACTAGCGAGTGTTAGAATGACCGCATGGGGTTGTTGCAGCTCTTCAACGTATAACTATGTAGTAAATGCATTAATTATTGATACATTTACCATATTTTTAAGACAGTTTCTATTTGATTAAATTATTTTATCATTGAATTTTATTAAAAATATATTTTAACATCTATTTTTACGCGGTTTGATCGTTGTAATGAATACAACATCTTGAGGTCGATTTACCATAAAAAAATGTTAACGAGTTTAAAATATTATAAAATTAGCATTAAATAATGAGTTGAAGACGTCCTTTCGTCTGTCCATATCGGAATGTTTTTCAAACATATCTGTCAGATTTAATCATAACCTCACAAGCTATATAGAGATAAATAATGAAAATTTGTCACATGTGCTTCTTAGGCAGCTTGACCACGCCCACCATAAAATTATTCATTTCGTATAATATTTTTATGTAAATAGGAAAAAAAGGATTTTTGTGAGTTTCACGTAAACATTACGTTTAGACCACGCCCACAATTTGCCAGGGATAAATTTTATTATTGCATTTTATAAAATGTAGGCGGAGGTCAGTATATAAAATTTGCCTTAAGCCAAACGAGGCTTTTCTTAAACGTGTCGTTATCATTTAATAAAAAAAAACAAAAACAAAATTAATTATTATGTGTTGTTGTTGTTTTTCAAAGCGAAGGTGTAAAAAAACCAAGTCTTGTCTAATATCCACGCATATGTGTAAGTGGTTAAAAAATATGTATCAATGACGAACTTCTTACCAAACACACACACTCACGCACAACAAGCACGCCCAAGGAATGCTTTAAATTTATTATATGTTCATATATCGCGTTACCGTACTCTAGTCGTTTATCGTTTTTTACATGATCGAAATTACTTTAAACTTGAATTCATATTAATTAACATGTGGTCACATCAATTTTTTGTTTTTTTTTTTTTTTATTTTTATATTTTTTTTTATTATTAATACAATGTGAACACGTTGTCTGAACTTTTACACATATTATTATGTTATTAATATGTATGCGTGAGTAAACACAATATTATTGCTCTTTGCTTTGCTTTTTAACCGTGTG
Source organism: Crataerina pallida (assembly GCA_949710015.1). Classification (NCBI taxonomy): domain Eukaryota; kingdom Metazoa; phylum Arthropoda; class Insecta; order Diptera; family Hippoboscidae; genus Crataerina; species Crataerina pallida. The sequence continues at coordinate 26,669,054 of OX453290.1, read as the reverse complement.
TATTAATTTTGCAAAAATACAAAACAATTGTTAAGGGTAGCGAGCAACGCCACTACGCAACACTTTAACGAACCGTTCAGCTAAAGATTCATTTGCAGACTGAAAAATGTTTTAATGAAAATGAAGTTCGTTCGACCGCAGCCAAAATACAAACACACACTCGCAAAACAATTTCGTACATTATGTATATATTTTTTTTTTTCGTAAAAGCACATTTTCATGCAGATACTTAAATACAGGCGGTACGTACCTAACATATTTTTAATAGTGGAAGTATTTGTTGTATTCAAACCAAAATAACAGAGCTCTGTTAAGTGTTGGTTGTAATGGCTGTTATGATGATGATTATAATGTGATTGGCAGTATGACTTGTGACATCATCACATTTACATACCAACATACCGACTTATTCACATATTATACCTTTAATGAAAAAGTTTCGTTATTTCAATCAGTTTGATGATGAATACAAAACAAAAACAAATAAACAAAGTATTGAACAACTGAGATCATTCTTTACATACATACATATACACACACTCACAGACGCTCACTTTTATATAACAGTTCAACATAAATATAAACACTAAAATAGATAAACAAGTAAAAATCTTAAGTACTCTACATCATCATACACAAACAGTGGGTGTGGCATGTACCTAATTACAGCTTCTATACCTTTTTTTATTACGTATCAACTAAAACATCAAATATGTAAAAATTCACACGCTCACGCGTACGTACAAAAAGGCTACTTACTCACTAATTGTAAATCACAAGATTCCCAAACTAAACTATTAGTTCTACTGGAGTCCATCTTTCACTATTCATACTTTAACTTAATTCATGACCATTTCTCACATCAAATTTACTTATTTACATATGTAAGCACATTTTTAAATTATTTACAACATTCTTGGTAGCTCTGGCATAAACATCATGAGATAAGCATAAAATCATAAGCAAAGGCACGTACAAACGTATTGAACTGATGTGCTGTCAACATTAAAGTAGAGACGGTGACAAACTTCAGCATTATGCATAAAATTTATGTTTTTTATCTTTTATTATACAAATCATGTATTGTTAATAAGTTGTTTTGGTCTGCCTTGGATTGTGATATGATTCATTATAAAAGGAGTTTTTTTTTTTTTTTTTAAATAAATCAAACCTGAATTGCAAGCAACGTAGAAAATTGACACCTAACCAACCAATATAGTCCCAAAGCTTGTTGTAGATGTTAAGAAGCAGCTATTCTGTGTATTTTCTCTGATTTTTTTCATCTGCGCGATGATCAAAAACTTTGCTATACAGATGTTATATAGGAAGCATTTGTTTTGCTTTATTTTTCATCATATAATCTACTTCAACTTAATAATTTTCATCAACTTACATTTGTTTATAAACATGTCATTTATATTTGTATATATTCCTTATGATACAATAAATAAATGTAATCAATTGATATTCGATATTTTAAGTAAAGAATTAATTCAAAATATTCACCCGAAATAATAAACGTTTGCTTTTATATTCTATTTGATGCTGATTTGTTAGGTTTCCGAAGTTTCCCTCTCAGCAGACCAAATGTTTTGACAAAGTCCGCCAAAAAATAGGTCACATAAGAATAACAAAAAACTTAAAAAAAGATTAAAAGAATGCGAATTCAATCAAGTAACCACTTAAAATGGCGTCATCAAGTAATTTCATCATTTTTTTTTTTTCCATACATTCACTAATTGTGCATTTATTACAGAAAAAATAAAGTTATATAAATCTCACTTAATATTAATTTGGGCTGAGTATGTATAAACTTAAGAGTGAAGAGTGTTAATGAAGAATATGATTAATTTAAGAAGCACAACTGACCGAATGCTTCACAGTCCTCAACCTTAACAAAAGGGAATTATACTGTCATTCATTTAATTGAAATTGTATAACACTTAATCATACAACTGGTTGACATAAAATTTCTTGTTTATTAAAGCAATTGTAACAAAAATGATTCATGTGAGGAAGAAAACAAGTGGTAGTAGAAGAAATTTTTGTAAACAAAGTATACTGAAGAAATTTCAAGTGAAATTTAATTCATATTTGTTTATTTTAAAGTAACACTTGAGATATACAGCATGAATAATTGTATGAATGATTAATGAATTTGATTATTTCACGCTTGTAAAAATGAAAATGTAACTTAGTGTCATTTCATAGGAATATATATAACATAATATTGCAATGAATACAACCTGAATTGATTTACTTTTTAGTATAAAGCATTATTATGACGGAGGCACCCATATATGATATATTTTTTTTACTTATTTTTCGTTTTATATTTCCGTACTCTTCCTTTTCCTTTTAAACCAAAGCTTGCAAAACAGAGAATTGTTTCCGTGAATAAAATTGAAAAGAAGATAATAAAAATAAAGAATTTTTAGTTTTGCTTACAACAACATATAAAAAATAACCTATTTTGCAAATTTATATATAGAAAAAAAATTGAAAATATGTAAAATAATAATCATTTAAACTTAAATAGTGAAAATATATAAGAATTTAATTCGCAAAAGGGAATAAAAAAAATCTTGGTCACTACTAATGCCACCTTGCCATGAAAAGAACTTCTATTGTGAAATTTTTAAATGGCAATACTGTAAATTATTTTCCTTTTTTGCATCAATATATATATAAAAGCTAAATTTTACACAACTTAAAAGTAACATGGCACCAAATTGCTGTTTCCATAATAAAGAATGTGGAAAAATTAAAACAAACAATACATAAAATTAAATGGAGAAGAGAAAATTTATATATTTAGTAATGCATGATTTCATGTTTTCATTTAGATATTAATAAATTATCAAAAAAACATGGAAGGTAGTGATATAACTCATTTATCTGAAGAGTTAATTCAACGTTTGGGTAATGGCATGGATTTAGGTAAGTCATGCAAAAAACCTCATATAAAATACAAATGCATACTGAATTTTTATAGAAGGAATAATATCCAGTGATTTATTTCAACAAGGTGATTTGTATATTGCCACCAACCAAGACGATACTACAACTAGCATGGCATTGGACAATGAAATTATTATGCATATGGATATACGAGAACCTTTAAAAACATTACAGTAAATATTAATACCTAGTCAAGGCTGGTAGACAAATTTTTCATTTATTTGAAATTTTAGAAAATTACTTGAAAAGAAACTGGGAGTAAGCCTTCATGGCTATGAATTTTGGTTACAAGATGCCCAAGAGGTGAGTGAAGAAAAATTTTATTTCTTTTCATTTTAAAGTGAACATTTTTGTTTATAGTTGGAGCCCCATAAAAATCTGGTTGATCAATGTGTAAAGGGCGAAGGTCTGGTACAAATCAATGTCGAAATCAAATACATAATAAAACGTATCAATATTCTAGACGTTTTAAAGCCTACCGAAGATGCCTTAGGTAAATTGTTTTATTTGAAATTAATTACATTTCATGTAATACTGTCTTTAAATATATAAAGCCGCCTTGAATGCAGTTGAAAATCGTCAAGGTTATAAAACCGACTCGTCATCATCTGAAGAAGATGATGAAGATTTACCACGACGCAAACAACCTAAACACTTAGAGGATACTGAGGGAGAATCTAAGGCTAAAAAGTTCAAATCGGAAAAATCAAGTTCATCGTCGAACAAAAAGGAAAGGCCCTGCCTCAATTGGGTGCTAGACAGTAAATTTCGCAAAGAACAGTTACGCCTTAAGATCCCCGAAAATCCCCATGACTGGACCTACCCTCACGTCAAGTATTGGTTCCAATGGGCTGTTGCAGAATTCAATTTGGTGTGTTACTCGTAAGAGTTTAAAAACCATAAATTCTGTTTAATTTTTCCCAATTATTTCTTTTCAACGCCTATGCAGACTAATTTTAAAAACAGCGACTGGAATATCACCGGCCGTCAGTTGTGCTCGTTGACACATGAAGAGTTTCGCAAAAAGTTACCTACCGATCCGGGCGATGTGCTGTGGACTCACATTCAGTTATTGAAAGAATGCAAGTTTGTTGCAGTGGTACATAAAGTGGCCGAAAATGAATTGATTGAAAACAAATCAAATCTATTAAAAGACACCACGTCCAATATTAGTTCCGTTCTGCCACGTGAGCAGAAAATTATGCGCAAAACTTCGCAATATGCGAAAAGAGGAGGTTGGTGTGAAAGTGATTGAAAGTGATGTTTATGCAAAATTAACTGAATTTTATGTATTTCTAGCACAATATGTAATAGATCCCTTGCCAATACCGGACACGCATGTTTCGCATGCAGGGGGTGCCGGTATGGGTTCTGGTAATAATGGCCAGGTTCAATTGTGGCAATTTCTCTTGGAAATACTGACCGATCGTGAGCATGCCAACATCATACAATGGGTGGGTGAGGATGGTGAATTTAAGCTAACCGACGCTGAGCGGGTGGCTCGGCTTTGGGGCGAAAAGAAAAATAAACCAGCAATGAATTATGAGAAATTGTCGCGAGCCTTGCGGTATTACTATGATGGGGATATGATATCGAAGGTGTCCGGTAAACGTTTTACATATAAATTCGATTGCGATCTGAAATTATTAATTGGATATACGGCTTCTGAATTGTCTGTTCTCGTCAATGAGAAACCCAGCCATGTTAGTGAGCAAGTGAATGATAATAAGGACAGTAAATGACAGAGGTTGGAGGAAGTGAAAGAAGAGCCATATTCTACATCAGAGGAAGAATATGTCATTGAGGCATTAGATTGAAGCTTTTTTATTTGCATTATTGTCACATGTTTTGTTAAATTCAAAGTTTACTTTGCATATAACTTCGAGTAGTTTTCTTTTTTTAAGTTTTTACAACGCGCTGCTTATATTGCATTATTGGGCTGAATTACAACATTTTTTCTATATACTCGTATATATTTTTTTTTCATTAATTGTAGTGTAAATGAAATACATGTACAATTAATGAAGTGCTGATACGAAACGATTTTGTTGCATGAATGAACATTTTTTCTAATAAAAGATATTTATCGACCTATTTTTTTAAAATGTATTAACTAGCGCCTTCTTTTGTTTTTTCCTTTTTCCCTTTTCCCTCCATTTCAATGGCTAAAGTAAACAAGGAAACAGTTGCCTGAGTGCACACATGTTTCAAATTGCTAATAAACACACATTTACATAATAACAATTTTGTGTTGATTTTAAAGTTTTATTTTCGTTTATTTGCGTGTGTGTGCATGTGTGTTGAGTATATCATTATGATGTAGAAAGATGTGCTTTTTTTCATTTCTCATTCTTTACATTAAATTCTCTATTAAATGACTAGCTTTACAAATAATCATCGATGAAATATTTTATTGACAAACAAGCTGCAAACGATATTTTCTTAAACTAAGCGTTTAACAAGAAGAAGATAAGTTTTAGGCGGAATGTGTTTGCATTTAATTCCGGTACATTTTTTTTTTACATGTATTGTGTTTTTTTTAGCAAAGCTATAAATCAATAAACAATTGAGCGATGGTGTAACGGTGCATTAATAAGAGCACACGATTTTATAGCATAAAGTGATTCATAGGAAAAAAAAAACAAAGCTTGAAATTTAGAAAGTGTGCAAGCAATGAAAATACAAAAATAAAAATCCTCTTTTATATCCCGTATACAATAAGCAGTACTGTTCAGGGTACGGAAGGCACTTAGTTGGCTTTAACATATACATACATGTACGAAAAAAATGTTTATAATTGTTGTATAAAGTGATTGCATAATAATTCGGTTTTGTAAACTATATCTTACATCAGTTTTCTATACAAAACAAATATTTACAGATTTATTGTTAGCACTGTTTATAACAGTCTCGTTGTATAATACACTAATATAACAAATATCATTTCTTAAAATATTTTATTGTAGTTTTTTACACGTTTTATAATAAAAAAAAATATTAACAATTACTGGAATCGCTTTATAATTCGGTTGTTATTTCGTCTTGTGGTCGAAAACCCAATTTATAGAATTCATCTTCCAGCCACAGTGAGCTAGCATTGAGATCTGTTATCAAGTTGCCATTTTTTAATGTATTAAAATTGCTGCCAAACGGATGTGATGATCGTGGCTCCTCAAACTCGTGCAAACTTATCAGCGAGCCAAACAAATGCATTTTTTGTGATTTTGTATTAACAGCCAAAGCACCATTCGTTACCGGATGTATAGTACTTTGCTTATAAAAGCCACCACCACCTGGTGCCTGGCAGTACACTGAGGTGGCATCAAATTCATCTACATCCACCCCCATATGACCGGGTGTTTGAAATAAATCAATCAACTGGCCCATTTGTGGTCGATAGCGTTCTAAAATTTGCTCTGACCAATTGTACAAACGATTCCAATCACTGGGTGCTCCTGGTATCAATTCAATGGGACGATTTAATAGGATTAAAATTCTGGCAAGATCTCGTACAATGGGACGATATGAATTAGCCGCTCCCACATCACCGCTCAAATACAATTTACGTATTTGCCGGCGTGTATCATTCAGCATAGACAGAAAATACTCAGCATTGGGTCGCATTTCCGATAATTGTTTTAAAAAGTCCGACCGATCCATAGAACTTTCATTTATCAACTTTTGTTTGAGTGTTGTTTTTCGTTGACGTCGGCGCTTGATTACCATCACTGCCACACCCAATACAGTGAGACAGACTAAAAAACCGCTAAACATACCGGCCAGTGCAGCCATCAACGCCCCAGAATGGCCAGTTGCTATACAAATACGGCCCATAAATTCGGTATGAGCTGACCACTGATCAATATATCCGGAGGGACAGCGCTCTACACATTGACGCGTGTCTGTAATCAAAAATACAGGACATTTTATACAACCCTCCACATTGCAGCGCAAGCAATGAGAACTAGTTGTGGATGGACAACCTGAAAATAAGCATAAAAACAAATACAATTACAAAGCAAATCATTAACTATTATAAAACGTAAAAAAAACTGACACTCTGTGAGAAATAAAGTTCAAATCAATCCATAAATCAATCACACGTATGGTTTAAACAAAACGCATTATTAAATGAAGAGGTTGTTGAGGAGAGATAATAAAACAAGTAAGAAAACTAAATGTAGAGCTTGGGCCAAAACTCAAATACCCTCCACATCTACAGGCAAGCAGTGGCCTACATGATGACACCCTCTAAAAATGTATGTATGTGTACGAAATTTCCACTTTGTACCAATTATATAGATTTTTGTTGTCTGTGACCAATTTCACCCAATTTAAATTTAAATCTGTGATGTAAAAGTGATTGTGAAGGAGCGAACAACAGAGAGGCACACCGGATACAAGGACATACATGTCTAGATCAACTCAGTTTTTAGTAAATTTTCTGACGCCTTCTTCTGGATATTGCAAACGAAGTAACAAACTTAGTATACCCTTCGCCTTAAGTGATGATATCAATTAGCTAAAAAAGAAGACTTTTGATTATAAGTTTCATGTTCACATGTATACATATAGGTTTTCATAGAAAAACGTCCATCAGCTCAGACAATATCAATTATTTTAGCATGATTATTGTTTTAAAATTGAAAATAAATGCAGGTCAAGACGCGACCATTGAATGCGGATATGCACACGTCTAAAAACACACATATGAAAAACAACAACACAAACGCAATTTCATTGAAAAATAGTTTGTAAATATAATTTTATAGTTAATTAGTTTATAAACACGTAAATAGGTATTTAGCAAAATATTGCCAGTAATTATAATTCAATTATAGCTTCTTTCGCACTAATTCTATATTTTACCGTATTAAAAAGTCCAGTGCGACAAAAATAAATGTTCAAGTTTAATTTCATTTCACAAAGAAATTGAATGACATTGCTTTTGTTATCGTTTTTTCTTTGACAAGTAAACCGGAACCAGAACTAACGGCAAATATAAGGCATTAGTTTAGAGTTGTTAGAGTTGCCACTATTCAATCATTATTTTCACGGCATGAATAATATAAACAAACGGAATATTATGTTTTTGTTCTCATTTTTTTTAATGATCGCTTGCTTAAATAAACTCATCACGTTGTGGTGTGAGATAATTTGCTAATCAGTGAAAGCGTTACGCTAAAGTGACTTTAGATAGATAGGTTTACATGGCGGCGGCGGCATTTATTCCTTTGTGTACCGCCAATTGCATTGAATTTATGATCTTTTATTTTCTTCTTCGCCTTCTTCTTGTTCTTTTATTTTTTTTTTTTGCTTGCAATACACCATATAGATTACGATGTTAAAATGCCAACAGTGCATGTTTACGCTGCCCGTCAACTGCGAGACGTGTCTCTCGGCATAAACCGGTTGTTTTAACAAGCCGACTAATTGAAGTTAAGCATAGAATAGGTATAAATACACAAAAAGAACAAAATCCAACGTCTTCTTGGAGAAAATTTTGTTTAGCATTGGCCTCGTTTCTTTTCTTTCCTTTGGCTTAACATGATAATTGATGTGATAATATTTACTTATATTAATGGAACGCTTGCTGAGCACTGCTTTATCTTCACCACTATTCTACTGTAGATCACCAACATGATTAATGTAATTTATGTTGGGGCAGTTGTTTGTAACTATAGAAATAGAATTTATATTCAATTTAGAATATTATCTTAGTATGTCAGTATATGTATCCACTAAATTTTTTACTTCACTTCAACAGCGAAGCATTATATTTTATTATCCCACAAGCCGTTTATTACGCTTTATAACAGCATGGGTAAAACCCGGCCATTTAATACTCTAAACCACTTAATTTTCCACAAAGTATGCTACAATTATTTTGCATCGGTACATGCGATGTTTGCCATTCAAGTGATTTTGAGAAATATCTCTATAAGGAAATGGGTTCTAAGAATGGGTCTTTCGGGTCCAAATTTGACTTAGTCAATTATTAAGTCAATTAACTCTTCTTCACCAAATTTTGTAAAAAATATTAGGAAATTTGAATTTTCGCCGTGTAAAGACTTCCTTTGAAATAATACATTATATGAGGAGGGGCTCTAAAAATGATTCAATTGGGATCAATGTACCAAATTTCATCGAAATATCTCAAAAAAATGCAAGTATAAATTTTCATGGACAGACAGAGGGAGATGGTGATATCAATTCAGATATTGATTCTATATAGAGTTCAACATAAACAGGAGTAGTAATGTTTTTAAGTACTTTTCTTGTATAATTATTTAAAACATTTTAGTGATACTGCCCAATAAAAAATTTCATCATAAATTTTTATATCATAATTATTTAAAGTGTACAGTAACATAAATTTCAACTTATTTGCTGAAACATTTTTAGCACCTGAAACGCACACACATATATTTACTTTACATTATTTTCTTGGACAATATTTGTCTTTTAAAATTAAGACATTACGTAGTTATTTTATGTAAATTTTTTTTATAACATACATAGAGCGAGTGATGCATTGCCTGACAATCGATTTCTCTTCTTCGTTTTCACACTTTATATAAATATTTCATATAACATAACGTTTGTTCTACAATATTTACCATAAGTGTTGGAATTATAAATAAGAGTTAGATGTGTCAAAAGTTATTCCCATAAATAAAAACTATCATGTTAAAGTCACGCAACGTTATGTTTAAAAGAAACCGGAATTGATAGACATGCCATAGCAAGCTTACTTATGTATCATGGTGCGTGAATTATGATAGCATGTGCATGTAGTATAAAAATGAGATAATAATCACTTATCTAAATACATATGAACAAATTATTGGCATAGGAAGCAATAACAACGTTGAAGAAATGAAATACAACGCAGTAGAGCAATAATTCACTTGTGAAAATCACGCACAATGTTTAACGTCTTCAGCAACAATACACAAATGCACGTAAATTCATTCATTCATTCATTTATTCATTTATTCATTTCAGAATTTAGCACATTAACAACAGCAACAATACCAAGCACAACTTTTTAGTGAACATTGATCGTCATTCTGGTGATGTGCTTGTTATGAAAAGAGAGGGAAATGATTAAGATTTACCAGCAATGTATGCATGAAACATGCATAAATGATGTTTTTGCATGCCACAAAATTTATAGATAATGTTATGATATACAGTAATGTATATGTAAATGTTGTGTAAGCAGCATAAGATTGAATAATGGACAAAGAGCACTTCTCAAGTGTCAACAGCTTGTCTGTTTAGGCGTAAGTCTGCGGTGCGTTATAAGTATTGTGAAAACATATGTTTGTACATACTTGACGTGTTTATATAGTATGCCAACCGAGAGAGAGAGAGAGAGAAAACATCACAAGTAGCAACTCTGTTGTCTAGTGAATAACAGGCAGGCCGGCTTTAATCATATAACAACAACTGTTACAAAATCACTTAGATGTCGAATATTATTAAAGTTTAGAAAAAAGACAAGAATATAAAAGACAAACCGTACACATACACACACGCGCACATATTTTTATGCTTTCCGCAGTTTATTAATAAAAAATCAATTTGCATTAATAGTAATCCAAACCATTCATTTTATAAAAACGAGATTAATTGTCACCCACACATAAACTTAATCACTCTTAAACAAGTTTTTGTTTTTTAATCTATTAATATATTTTTGTCATTTAAGCTTTTAAACAGAATAATAATGGAAATAATTTTTGATGAGCAGCAAAAGTTTTGTAGTTTTCATACATGGCAAGGCGTAAAAGCTCGTTACCCGCAAAGCGAAAAATTGAGAGATTCAAGTCCAAGTAAAAATTGCTGCTTTTATTATATCGAATAATTAAAAAAAATACATTTGTCTTATCTTAAATATATTTCACATGTGCTCACAATTAGTAGGCGTGCCGAGTACGTGATTACGATTTTTAACAGTGTATGCATTAGGATCAGTTTATAGGTCGAATTTTTCGCTGAGTATGATGTACGCCTTGCTCACTTTCGTACACATATACTAAAACCTATCAATTTTCACTTTTCATCCTTTTCTTTTATAAGTATTACAAAGTAAACACTTGAAAAAATTTTCTCACTTTACTATTTTAAGAGCCTGTAGGCGGGTTTTTTGTAAAAAATTTATCCATTTTGCAATTTCAACCAGTGTACGGAAACTACATGACATTTGCTGATTTTGTCACAGAGTACAATATAACTTTTTAACAGCAGTAAATAGATTTAAGGATGTCTGTCTATCCATCTTTCTGCCTAAATATCTGTCCATAGTAAAAGCAAAGTAATTTGTCACGCCCATTTGTTATGTATAAACCTGAAGGATATTTCATAATTGGCCTCAGCCAAATATCTTGTTTACTTTTTAGCTTTTTCCTTGTTAAGCATCAAAATTAGCGTTTAAGTGTAAATTTGTTAAAGCGGTGAAATTTGGATTGCCCGAGTAGACTAATAATTTTGATTTATATAAAAGTATATATATATGTGTTTATAATAAAGAAAAATTATATTTCCAAGAAAGAAATTTATCAAAAATTTCTTCAAAATTCAAACACTTTGTATATGTGTGTGCATTGAAACGTTTACAAATATTTGCCTGAAAACTGAAATTTTGTTTTGTTGTAATAATCAGCCTTGATTTTATTACTGCGCTACATACACTATAAGTATAGATGAAAGTAATGGAAAGGTGCAAATAACCTCAATAGGAAGCATTTTGTAAATTGTATATTACCCCATTCAGCCTTGGGATACAAACACTTAACTGCCACTACTCACTTATGTATTGAATGCCTACGTAAAATAAAGTAAATCAGTACATAAGCAGCTAATGATGATTAAAGGAAGAACTAAGAAAGTTGCGTGCTCGATAAAGTCATAGGAAATATATAAAATATCCCTTACATTGAGTCTGTCGGTCCGTCCAGTTTTCTGCCTTTTTTTTTTGCTTTCACTGCATCACTTCATCATAAGAAGGGGCAATATTGTAGTTAAAGCTATGCTTTCATATTTTGTTTATACTTTTATTTTCTATGCAACCTCTTGATGTTGAAATGGAGGCAATAAGATAGAAAACTAGACAGACGGAACGACTTAAATACAACACAAAACTGGTATGAAAACTAAATTTAGTTCAAATCTTAAATACCCTCCACGTGTACTTACACCAGTAGGGGTGGCAAATACATGATTGTGCCTTACAATAGTTATTGTATTATGTGCCAGCTTGCAAGTCGACTTTTACGTTGAGTACAGTTTTTTATATATTGTAGATCTGCTATCCGACCATGCCCATTTGTGGTGCATCGTTGGTTGGTATATTTGTACATATGTCTACTTAATTTTAATTTCATAGTATAATTTTTGTGGTAGATAAATAAACTTTAGTTCATTGTGGGCGGGGCTCTTGACCTATTTTACCCAATTTAAATAGCGATCTGCTATAGCATTTATAAACTAGAAATGTCAGTAAAAAATTTTTGCTCAATACCATAAAATTTACAGCCGTTAGAGTGCAAACTCGCGGACGTACGGACAGGCAAGTTTAGGTCGACTCAGTTTCTAATTTGTAGAACGTTTGACGTATCCTTCGAACGTTGTAAATGGAATGATAAACTTATGTGGGGAATATATCTAATGTGGAGGTTATAATGATAATAATAATTTCAATCCATCCAAGCTATCTATGTAGTTAAATCTATCACTTTGTAAACTGTTGACTTTTATATGTTCTTAAATGATTACTTGATGCTAAAATGAACAAAAAGAGATAAAAATAGACGGACAAGCACATTTAAACACAACAACTGTCAATGTAATTGGTTTTTAAAAAGGAAAATGTCATTCAATGACAACATTGGCTTTGGCGGACTCAACTACAACTAAAATTCGTTTATTACAGTTTTATGAAAAGCAAAATTAAATTTTCATTTTCAATTCTTGGTTTTTTTTTTTTTCTGCAAATAATTATGTCAATGAGTTGTTGTAATTATGCGACTTAGTAGAAGGAGGAAGCAAACCACGTGCACTCATAATTGAATTATATTCAATTAATGTGTGGAATAAACGAATTTCGGTCCGTATGAAACACATTTATTAAGCTCACGACGGAACTGAACATAAATTATAATTGTATCTCATAGTTTTTTCTTATAATTGTAACATTTAACATAAATTTACATAATAAAATTAAATTTTTTTATTTCAGATTTGGCCTTAATAAAGTTTCTAATGTAAGTCTTTCTATTAGTTGGAGGGTATAAAATATTTAATGCAGAAATAATAATAAACAATAGTTTTAAAATGTCATTTTTGAAATGACCTACAAAATCTGTTATTTTTAAAATAACCTACAAACACTGTTAATATATAGGATGTAGGAGAGAGTATTTAAGATTTAGTTTATGCCAAATTTAGTTTTTATACCCTCCACATAAAATGGGAGAGGTTTACCATGTTTGTTGTTCCGTTTGCAACACCCAAAAGGAGGCATAAGAGATCCTACAAAGTATATATATTATTGATCAACTTCAAAAACTGAAAACAGGCGAATATGTCCGTCTGTTGTTGCCATTCTCACGAGTGTAAGTTCTAAAATATTGTGATGAAATTATATACAGAAACTTTATGTTTCTGCACGCAGATCGCTACTTAAGATGGGCAAAATCGGTTACGAGCCACACCCACAATAAAAAAAAACTATTTATCTGCATAAAAAATAGCCAATTAATTTGAAATTTATTTCTCATATTTATAGTTATCCCATCCATCGATGTGCCGAAAATGAGCTTAGTCGGTTAACATATGCGCCCACAATCGACAAAAATCGGTGCATCCTCCACAAAAATTGACCTGTAAACTTGAAATGTAGTATACGTATCTATAGTTATCCCATCTTGACATTTGGTGCACATATTTATGATTATCCATACATCGATTTGCAAAAATTAGGCATGACACGCCCACAATTTACAAAAAAACCATATTCACCATAAAACTCGACATGCAAGCTGAGACGTAATTAATACACTAATAAAGGGCACAATATATATATATATATATTTGCCACGCCCACCTTTATACATGTGAAAGATACTTAAGGTTTGGCTTAAGCCAAACTTAGTTTTCATACCAGTTTTTTCACAATTTTTTGTTTTTTTTTGCACACTTTGATTACACGTTCATGTGGTCGGTGGAACTCAACAACTCAACAGCAGAACAGATTTTAAAAATCACTTAATAATTTATTAATATAAATTGATCAATTGGCATGAGATAAGTATTGTTTAAATGTATTAAACACCGAACGGTGAGCACTGGTGAGAGAACTGGTTCGGAACGTGATACCAAAAATGACAGTTATAAACTGTATTATTGAACAATTTATGTACTGGGTTAGTTGGTTGGTCGGTCTCTTAATCATTCGAAACGCCCAACACACGGACCAATTAAATGTTAAAGTGCACGGAATGATATGTGGTCTCAACTCATATACATGACATGTAAAAACTGCATAATTTAGACACACTTATATAAATTATTGTATGTATATGCACGTAAAGTTTTACATGTAATTGAATTAAATTTATTTACAAAGTATGAAATTAAGAAAACAATAGTTTAGTTTCACACATAATGCGGTTACATTTTTAAAGTAAAGATTATTTCGTTAAAGTTCCGCCAAGTATACATTATGGAAATAAATAGGTACACTACGTTTGTCACAGAAGGAGACCTCAGGATTAGGCTTTAAGTAGCAAAAATATTCTTAATCAGCAACAAAACCTCAGGAACAAGGAACTACAGGTGATGAACAAAATGTGTTAAGTGTTTCATGTTTTGCATTTCAATTCAGAATGTTTTCATTGCCAATAACGGATACTTTCACTATTGTTAAAAAGTGAGAAATGTTGCATAAATTGTAGAAGAAAATAAAAGCTAAATTATAGCGGAATAATGAAGAGCACTTTCGCACAAAACTGGCCACGTACACGCGCATATTGAAACTTGTCCGGGTGAACGTTGCATGCCAATCATATCTTCTACATATTGATTCATATGAAGCTTGAAAAGTGTATTTATGTTATAAAGGAATAGACAAGTAAGCTAAATGTCGATTTCGGTATTCAATGTAAGCCTGTGGTGGTAGTAATTGCTACATCATCGTTAGCACATTTTCTTTTTTTTTTTCCTTTTTTTTTTTTTTTTTGAAATTTTTTCCAACTGACAATATACAATTTAAATTAATTACGTGTACGTACAATCTTAAACAAAAACTAAAAAAAGTAAAAAAACAACAACACAAACACACACATCCCCTCACACACTGACAACACACACACACACACACACACGCACAAAATAACAATAATGAGCATGACAAAAAAAAATATTTCTTTTTTTTTGTGTTTTTAACAACAATCTGTAAACATTAAGCATGTGCTGCATAAATAAATAGAAAATAACAATGAAAACAACAACAACAACAACAACAGTAACGATAAACTCATTAAACACATAGCAACACTTGTCAGTTCACGTTTGCTTTGTGTGCGTGTGCCCGTGCGTGTGTGTGTGTGTGTATAATGGTTTAATGCTGCATATAAGCCTGAATACCTCTGCCACCTTATGTGAGAGTGACTTAACGCATATTTTAACACAATAATATTGCTGTTGTTGTTGTTGTTATTATTATTTTTATTTATATTTGATTGCTACTGGCGTTAGTAAAAATTTCGCTTTTATTATATATTATTTATATATATAAATTATTTTTTTTATATTGCTAAAATAATTCATACATTTTTATGCGAATCATTAATGAGCTTACTTATTGTTATTGTTGTTTTTATTTTTATTTTTTGCAATTTTTTTTGCTTTTGCTAAAATGCATTTTTTTTTTTTTTGTTTTGTTTTGTTTTCATTTGTGAACGGTTCACTTTCGTTATGTTAATCATACTTGTCTAGTGTATCAAATCAAATCATCAAAAGCAACAAAAACTACAATAATTACAATAATAACAATAACAATAACAATAACAATAACATTATAAAATACCAATCATAACTTAAACTTACTAAACACACACAGCTGCGGCATTCGCGCAACTTATCCTAAAAATGAACATTGAGTGACATTAACGACAAATTATAATGAGAGGAAAAAAATCAATTTTTAAGCATAAAAGAAAACTTAAATACTCTGCACAGCTATACATATATAGAAAAGAATGGGTGTGTTTCGATCTCCAATAATGTTTATATTACGAACTAATTATTAAAACAGCGGGCGTGTCCATTCATTTTTAGTATTTTGATGTTTCGGCCTGTTATAAATAATTATAGAGAATTTTAATTTCAAATATGTCGAAAGCGGGCGTGGCAGATACTTTATTCAGAACATACCCTACATTTAACTCTTTAGTACATCTTTTACTTTAGTACATAAAGTACATCTTGTTGCATGCTTACACAGCTTCCGTGTAAATAATTGCACAGTTTGCATGTCAAGTCTTGTAGGTTTGTTCTGCGACGATTAAAATGTGTGACTTGCTCTCACAAAAGTGACAGCAGAACTATTCGGACACTCTACGAATCTATTTCGCGAAGACTAAAGCAAATGGTGGTCCAACACCTTATTAACAAATAGATTTTGTGTATATATCAAGTGTTCATATTATTTTGTCCTCCCCCTCAATATCTCAATTTATTGTGACCGAATTGTTTATTAATGAAGCTGCTCATGTAGATCACCGTTATACTGCATACGAAATGACAAATTGAATACAATCCCCATCATTACATTAAAGAACATAAATAAAAATTCATACTAGTTTTGTGTGTATTATATCTGAGTAGAGGTTTCAGTGTAAAAATAAAATTATCATTTAGCATTAGTATATTTTATTAATCTACATTAACATGGGTAAACATACTAGATAATAGAAAAACTTCAGAGTAAAGTAGGTTTCTATTAACAGTCTCTAATTTGGCTCATACTTCAGGCAACTTGCAATTACTAAACAAGCAAACAAACAAAACAACAACATTTAAATAAACAAAATATTGAAGCTGATCAATCAAGTTTGAAATTTATAGATGCAAATTTATGTATTTATAAATGTAGGAATATATAGATAAAGCGGTTTTTTGACATACTTAAGCTGTTTTCCGCTAATGTCAATCAATTATATGATTATTTAAATTTTTAAAAATCAACACAATTGATTTATCCACTTAAGATTATTACTAAGTTAAGATATAAAAAGTTTGTCAGTCCTTTTGCGTCAGAGATTCTACAAAGTTAGTAACCGTCTGGATGTCTAGTGCATTCATATGTTGTTGGCATTTTCAAGGTCATAAAATATGCAAACAAATCATTTTTTAAATTGGGCGAAATTGAGCAAGAGCCACGCCCATAAACAATAAAAATCTATAAATCTGCTACAAAAATTGAGCTATAAAGTTGAAATTTAGTATCCTTCCTTACAATTAACTTAACTACTGATGTGTTAAAAATGAGCGTGACCGAATAGCAGACACGTCCACAATCAACAAAAATCGTTTTATTTTAATTTACCCGTGAAACCTAAATTTAGTTTTCTTACTTGCTTTTTTCCTTAAATGAATTTTAATAAATAATATTTATATTGGGTTGAAAACAAATCTTAATTGCTCTTGAGAGCATTAGCGTGTACCTGATTAGATTGATCGACATCAGTGTCGAAAAGATTTTCCTTAAATTGTGGGTGAATTTCTTTTACAACCACGCCTCTTTTTAGCATATTAATTAATGAAAAAATTTTTAATAAAATATCAAGATCGTAGCTTCCTCCTTGCGGTTAAAATTTGCAAACTTTTGCTTAATGTGGGCGTGACTTTTAATCAGATTTTGCCCATTTTAAATAGAAGAGAACCTACTAGATGAAAGGTTAGGTTTTTACGACCATTAGTTTTTTACCAATAAACTCAGATTTCGATACTAATCAAGAACCTTTAAAAGTATTCTTCCTGATAGTTATAAACCAACCCAAAATCTATGTAGCAAATATGTAGCACTTTACTAGGACTTTGGAACCATGTTTTTTTTTAATTCTAATAAATTTTTCAAATGCAATCTTTAAATCATTTAAAAACTGTGTAGTTTAGTCACTCTCCACTTAAACACTTGAAAAACTTGATTTTTACATAATTTAAACTTGAAAGTGTAAGATTATCAAAAATGGCTAAAATCCATTTAATATTATCCCCTCTCACTAATATTCATCTTTTTCTAGCCTTAACCAAAAGTTAACTACAAATCTACTAAAGGAGATTCTTCACAAGTCTCTGACTAAAGTAATTTCCTTTTAAAGCCAATAATTATGAAAATACACGAAAGTTAAGACGATTTCAACCCATACAAACAAACAAACCTATAGAACCAGGAAATGTTTTGTAAGAATAAAAAATACCTTCAAGTTGGATAAAAAAAAAGTGGACAAGTTTCAGTTCTCAATACCATAATAAGGGTACGACTGTGTTTGTATTGGAGTGATGTTAGAAATAATAAGAAGTAGAAAGAAGAAGAAAGTCGTAAATTTACTAAAAGAAAAATCAACAGCAACAACAACAACAACACAAGAGAAGAGAAGAGAAGAGAAAAAGATAAACAAGTAATTGTGCTATTGTGTGTCAGAAGGCAGCCTTTCTCGTTATCTTAACGTTAATCACTTTTAAAGGCATCTCATTGCCTTTGACTTTAACCAATAATATAACAACAACAATAAAAGGTAACAAACACCAACCCAGCCGTTAACATGTATGTATTACATGATAGCATGCTTGTAAAGAATTTTGTTTTTTTTAAACTTCTTTTTCTTTTACTGCTTCAGTAGATGGAGTTAAACGGTTAGTTCAACAATTGTTCATAGCAAATATGGCGGATATATACAGTGTCTCACAAACGTTTGCAACATCCAGAAACAGACTCTACCAAATATATATTATCAGGCACATGACTAGCTAATCAAAAACAAGAAAGACAATATTTTTTGATATTTTTTGATCAAAATCCAAGTACTTTAGAAAAGCTTGGTTAACTTTTTTTACCGCAACTTAATCTCGTAATTAATTTTAATTTTTATTTTAGTACAAAAACTGAGTCGATCTAAATGTGTCTGTTCATGTGCCCGCGTGTCTGTCTATTGTTGGCACTCTCATGATCCTAAATTTTTGAGATATTGAACTGAAACTTTGTACAGGCACTTCTAGTTTCTAGTTAATTTTTTTAAATTGGGCAAAATCGGTTAAGAGCTACGAAGCTGAAATTTTGTAATCGTATTTATAATTACCCGTTCCATCAATCAAAAATGGGCGTGATCGAAAAATAAATACGCCCACAATGGACAAAAATCTGCCACAAAAATTGAGCTATGAAGTTGAAACTTTGTACCCTTGCTCTTGATTACTTCACCCAACGATATACCAAAAATGGGCGTGGTCGGATAAAAATTTACAAAAAACTATATTCAATGTAAAACTCGCAAGCTGATGTGTAATATATTGGAGAGCGTAATCAATCATGTACCTGCCACGCCCATCATATACATATCAAGAGTATATAAAATTTAGTCTGGTCAGTTTTTTTACTTGTTCTTTATTATGATGTATATATGGTATCAAACGGTTAGACTTGAGCGACTGTAACTTAGTATTCACGTATATTTCAACTCATTATAGTTTATGGACAGACATTTACACTTATAAATATACAAACATTAACACTACTAGTTAGTTAACTGGTATGGCTACAATTGGCTACAGTTGTTGTTGTTGTTGTTTATTATATCAATTATTTTCTCCTTATTATCCGAGTTTCTCCATTTCTCTTTCTATGTTGTGTTTTATAAATCTAGAATCTGATGTGGAGAGAAAGGCTCGATATGGTAAAAACATGTCTTTCTAACAGCATTACACCACAACCGCAACCGCATTTCTAAAACTCTAAATCTAGATGCATACAAAAAAGGAGAAAATGCATTCAAGTGTAAAAAATAGAAAAACATATGAAAGCATAGAATTCTGAAAAAGGCAAAAAGCAAAACTAGACGCGACACAACGCCAATAATTTCTTGATTTGAAGTTATTTACTTAAAGTATGAACTTTGAGCCGCAGTCTCACAAGCTGGCACAACATATCAAATATCCACGTGTGCGTGTGTGTATGTCTGGTAATAATTGATAAATTCAATTCTAAACGATTTGTAAAAGTATACATTACTATATTAGTAGGTAGATAAACATGCATATTTATGAGCGCACACACACACACACACATTGGTGGTGCACTTTTCGTCATCACACATTCAGGAAGTACGGGCATGTACAATAGAAACACAGATCGGTTTCTGAGTGTGGGCCTAACTTGTATTTTACATTATTGTAAACAACACTAACACCATCAACAACAACAACAACAACAAAATACGAATAACCAAATTAGTTGGCTGGAAGGCCAAATATTAACAAAACAAAAGAAACTGTTTACCTATTGTATAATATATCAATCTGTACAGTGCGGGGTACATGCGAATGGTGTAGAAAATATTTACAATTACAATAACAAACAATCAAAATTTTATTATTTTACTGGGAAAACATTTACACAAACAACAAATACAAATTTAATATTAAAGAAAAAATTACATTCTACAAAATCGTTTTCGCATCATTATCATTACGTGCCGATTACAACCTATTTAGGTTTTGGTTCTAATGCCACGCCCTTTGATCTTCTGCACATCTTTTCTAATTTTCTACACAAACTATTGTGCGACATTCATCTGATTCCCGCTCAAACACCATCGTGACGTAGGCAAACGAAGAGTTGACTTTTAATGCAACGCAACATCAATATCAATCAATCAATATTGGCGTAAAGCTCATGCAAGAAAAGTCGAACTTCCGAACATAGAAAAGAAATGATTTTGGCTTAGCGTCCATACTTTAGCGCCATAAAAAGACACGGGGATGGAAGGAGGTTTTATAGAATCTAAACTTTGTCGACCGGCTGCTCCTGCTCGGCATTCGCAATAGACTGAAAGCACAATTCTTAGCTTGAGCGTGGGCGTAGCTCATGATTTATTTCACCCAATGGAATATTTATAAACATGTGTACCAAATTTCAGCTTCTTAGCTCCATTTTTCGGAGCAGATAAATAGATGTTTGTCAATTGTAGGCGTGGCTCTTTACCGATTTTGCTCAATTTAAATAGTCCTCTGGATACAGAAAGTGTTTAAATAAAATTTCAGCTCAATAACTCAAAATTTACGACCTTGTGAAGGAAAAGAATGCATGGACACACGGACATATATAACTAGATCGACTCATTTTCTCATTATATGAATATTTCAAATGGAAAGACAAACTTAGTATACCCATCATCTTATGTGTAGGGTATATATAAAATATTTCCACACATATAGGCTAATACCATTCAAAGCTCGTTTGGCACAAAAACAAAATATTAACAATTATGTACATTTTACCTTAATCGGAGCCATTTATAATGACGCCTTCTTAGATAGAAAAGGTTAACACAACAACTCCATACGTGTCCATCATCATAAATTTCATTATATTTTACCACAACTGGATAGAGTGATAACAATCTTTTCAATTTGCATGCAGTATACATGTATGCAGTCAGGGGCACTAACAATTCCATAACATGCCACAAAGATAACCACAACAACAATTAACGAAATGTAAGCAAATTGGTGGCACTTACAATGAACGTAAGTAAAATAAATGTCAACAATACATGCATGGGTTTTGAACGTATGTGTGTAATGAATGAATTAATGTTTGTGTGTGTTTGTATTTACTAAGATTATAAGTTTTTTTTTTTTTTTTTTTTTTTTTATTAATCACTGGCAACGGAATTATCATAAAACAAGTCTCAATTTAACCTCTCTGGGATACCCGTTCCTTCCAGCATCAATGTAAATAAAAATAAAATTTACATCCGCCCATAATGGTAATATTTGAACTATAAACGTTTAACCGAAAGCAAACAATATAAAACATAATCTTGTTAATCATGCTGAAGAAATCGCAACCAAATATGTGTTGGTATGAGGGTGTAACGATTGCAATTTATTAATGGTCCCAAGGGGACACTTGTTAGCTGTAAAATATATTCAATAAAAGTATAAAATTATAAAAACCTGAAACTATTGTTGTTGGTGTTCAGTTCAGTGTTATTGTTACTGTTACTGTTACTGCCGCTAGATACCACAGCGATACTCATATTACATACAACCCGAAACAATTGACATTGATGGACACTGAAACTCACATTAGAGTGACATTTCAATTAACGCTAAGCAAACTCTATACGCACTGCTAAAAAGCAGTCATTGCTCGTTCGAGTTAGTAAATACAAACACTTGATAGTGTGTGTGAGTGTGATGGTTATTAGTGATCGCGTCGTCGTGGTACATAGCATTACATAGGTATGGTGTAATAATAAAGATTTCAATATGGGTGAGGCCTCTTTTTTTTTTTTACAATAAACGAGTTGTTTTTCTTAAGTAGATTCGTTAACTCAAATTTTTTGACATGGAAATAATAATAATAACAACAACAACAATAACAATACACTAACGGATTAACAAGATGTAAAAATTAAATCAAATAATAAATAATTACTTAATAATATTTATTTATTCTGTCTTTTTATTCTGTCTTTTTATACCCTCCACATTAGATGGGGATCATTCAGTTTATCATTCCATTTGCAATAACAATTTTTATGGCGCCAGAAATTCTACAAGGTACTTTCATGGATGTACCAAAAATAGGCGTGGTAATACGCCCTCAATAGACAACAATGCATTCATCTGGCACAAGAATTAAGCTATGAAGTTGAAATTTGGTACACGTAATAATTACCCCTTTCTCCAAAATGGGCCAAAAATGGGTGCGATAAAATGATATAAACACCCACAATCAACAAAAAATATATATGGATTTGGAACAAAAATGTATCTAAGAAGTTGGTATTTGGTATATATACTCGTATGTACAATTACACTTTTCATCTATAAGGCAAAAATGGGCGCGGTCGAATAATAGACAAAAATCTATATATCTGCCACAAAAATTTCCATATTAAGTTGAAATTTAATTTACATATTTGTAATTATATGTAATAAGTGACGTACCAAAAATAGGCGGGATCGATTTTAGATAAGCTCACAATTTACAAAAAATCTTTTTTTTAGAAGCCGGGTACTTCACAAAGTTTTAAAGGGTGCTATAAAATACCACTCCCACATTGTACATATAAATTTAAGATTTGATCTAATCAAAATATAATTTTTTTTTTACTTGTTTTGCTTGCCTCGGACAGTGCTTGACTTGAAAACTGAGCAATCCCGTTAAGTCTTTTTGAGTCACCATATTAAATACGTATAGTATGGTGTATAACACCTACAATTATGCGCCAAATATATTTTTTTTATAAAAGACAACATCACGTAAGAGCATGAAACCACCATTCGCAACATTCGCAACATTCGCTTGTTACATATTTCAATTTATTGAACTCAATTAATTAAAGTGAACGAACGAGTGAACGGTCATACCAATTAAACACTTGATTATTTTAAGATTTTGTTATTGTTATTGGTCGAGCATATATTGCAGTTTTTCCTACACTTTTTTTTATTTGTGACTCTTATTAAGCACAACTGAAACAGAGTCTCGTTTAATACAATATATCGGTTTATAGAACAGAACAAATCATCAACTGGCAATAACTAACTAATAAAAACAACTTAATTGAGGTTATTGGTCAAATAGCTTTTGAAGGTGATATTGTTCTCATATATTCTATGGTATATGTGTATTTGGAAAAGTATTTGTTTATACTGCACTATTCCTAGACAATATTCCCAACAGTGTTTGATACACAAATGCACGCAAAATTTAAAAGTTATATAAATGAGTACGAGTACGAGTACGAGCACGAGCACCATAATGCCATAATGTATGTGCATATAAAGAACTTCCGTTCTGTAAATATTTTGCTAGTTTCCAAGAAACCAATTATTTTAAACAAACCCACGCTTTATTTAACACAAGAATACAGTTGTCTAGAGGTGGCAATATTTGAATATGAAAAAGAAGTTAAGAAAAGTAAAACTTTTTTCCAGAACATATGATTATACGTTCCACACTCTTATTAAAAATTTAAATGCTATACACGCTGACTATTTATACAACTAACACAACTAGTGTTTAGACTAAATTTGTAATATATGTCGGTACGTCCATGAATAATTTAATTTTGATTTATTTTATATTTTCAATACCTCCTCCGCCTAACTTCTCCTTTTTATTTTTATAGAAGAGAAAAATCACCGTACAATAGATCAGTAGAACATTTTCATGTATCTTGAAAATGTAACTTTGACTTTCAAATATTTGACTTTGATGCATGAATCGTTGATTAACATTGAAATGCATTTGCTGCGAATTGCGGGGAAGTGCAAATTAATTTGAGTGCATGTAAAATTAATATAAAGCCATGTGCCACCCTCTTAAACATAATTGAAAAGAAATGGCAAGAATTAAATGAAAAGCACATGCAAGCGTTGCATGTGGCAGGAAACTTGATGAAAGCAAAGCACACATGTTATGGTGGTTATGGTGGCTTCATTTACATTTACCCCCACTTTGTCTGCAATTACAGAAAACAAAACACAAAGAAAAAACAAAATCGTATAAAATATTCATGGGGCGGTAGCTGGAGGTCTTTCTGCTTAATGTATGCGATCAATTTTAGCTAATTACATTATACTCGCACACACATAAGTAATCCTAACAACACACACCACTGACAGCTTTCTTTCACAGATTACAACCGAATCGATAAGTTTAGTGGAGTAAAGCAGCTCATCAAAGGGAACAATCCACACTCTGTGTGTTCTTAAAAAACAAAACACACGATCACCATCACCAGATTATAGGCATTTGAAATGGTCTACAATGGAGCCCAACTTGATGACTTTTTGAACTGCCAGCCATCTCCATTATTATGCCATGAGGCAGCACATGAATGTTTTCATTCTCTGTCTTTACGAAAAGGAATGAACTTCAATAATAAGAAAAAACAACAGCAACAGCAAACAGTAAAATGGAATAACATTCGAAAAAAAGAAAAAAAAGAAAAAAGCCGCAAAAACACCAACACAGATAAAGCGGCAATATTCAAGTGGCAAAGTGCTAGCGTGGGCCAGACAAGCTCTATCAAAAGCAACGCCAACAACAACAAGACAATCGTCGAGCATTAAGCTGCGCACTACAGACAACTGCAAAAGTCAATGTTTGTGTTGAACATAAAGAAACCTTTTCTTTACAAAATTTTTTATTTACCCACCACACCAGACTAATGCTAGTACGGTTTACAAAAGATATTGCAGATCGCTGGTAGGTGATACCGCAAAGAATCCCTCAAGAAGAGAAACGAAACAATTTCAGAAAAGTATGCAGAAAACAAAAACAAAAGAAAAAGAAACCAAACGTGAAACCGACATTATTGCTTGGACCTTAAAAAAAAAATACTGTAAAATATATTTTCAGTTATATTACGCTGCTGTACACAAAGATCAATGACTTAAAATCATGTTAAGCAAACATTCTGTTGTGGGTACGCAAGCTATTTACACACATGTATGTATAAATTTATATAGAGTTATTCTTGTTGTTGTTGTTTTTTCTTTACCAAGATTTTATATGTATGTATATAAAAATGATTCTTCTTCTATTCCATATATTGGTTGAAAAGAAAATTGTTCAAGTTAATTTTTTTTTAATACCCATCCATACATAAGATGAGGGATACATTAAGTTTATCAGTTTGTTTGTTTGTTGTTTGCATCTAAATGAAGGAGGCATCACTATACTCCATGTAAAACTTCACTCGCAACCTGATACGTAATACATTAATAGAGGGCGTTATCATATATCTGCCAAGCCTACCACTGTAGATGTGGAAATTATTTATGATTTGACCTAAACCAAATTTAGTTTTCTTATTTGTTTTTTTTTTTAACCCTCCACATAGAATGGGAGAAATACTTAGTTTATGATTCCATTTGTAATATATAGAAGGAGGCGTCAGAAACTACACAAAATATATATTTTAATTATATATTAAATTCTGAATCGATTTGACTAGTTCTGTCTTACTATTCTATTCTCCCACGTTATAGAAATATTAAAAGCATGGCACCGTGCCCATATTATCTAATTAGGAACATTTTGAAAAAACACTCCATGACCACTTACACGGGTTCGGCTGTTGTAGGCATCGAACCCGCTAACTTATAAATTGCAGCTATGCGGTATACCTCTACCCTATTGCGGACGGCTGATATTAAAATGGGGCTAAATTGATTAAAAGACACGCCTACAATTGAAGAAAAATTATCTATCAACTACAAATTTTAGCAGATAGATATGAATGTCGAAATTTGACTTTCAATTAGCCCTTCCCTCCATCTGGGAATGCAAAAATATACGTGATTATTAACAATAACTCGGGTCCACTAATTAGTGTAGGGTATTCTACAGTCGGGTATAATTAACATTTCTTTTTTCAAACATTTTCTCACATATAGCAAAAAAAAAAAGAGAAAAAAACTTGAAATCTTTTGGAGCAAGTTTAATGGGCAATTAAATGTTATACCTTGCAATGCACTCAGCTTTCTTGTGAATATTAAATTACAAGACTGTGAAGAAGAAGAAGAAGAAGAAGAAGGTATACCCTAATGGTGAACTATAATCAACCATTCTACTTTAAAATAATGCTAAATGAAAATATAAAATAGAAGAATTTCACAATTAAATTTGTTTAGCTCTGATTGTTGTCAAGAATTTTAATTTGTTAATAAAAACGCAACAACAAGCATTCATTCTTATTCACTTATTGTACAATTCATTCACTGAATTATAATTATTCGTGTGTATTACTTGTAAGAACATTTTCATGCAACAGAGCACTTTTCAGACGCAATAAATAATTACGAATTGGATCAGAAAATAACAATAATACACAATATATTACAACATTTTATTAGTTAAGTGTTTGCTGCTATTTATTGAGCATTTTTCAAAATATATTCATTTATATATCACTTGAGTAATATTACCGTCAACGTATCTTTATAAACAATGTAGGGTATTCGGCTATAACGGGATACAATTTAGATAAGTATGGGAAGTTTCCTCTTGCAAAAACATTTGATTGGATGACTTTTTCTCATGGCTACATAAAGTTTTTAAACATGTCTCTAAAATGGAGAAATCGTACTAACTCAGACTGTAGTTCGTCGCAAAATTTCTATTTTCAAAATTTTCAATATTGCACAGACAAGTATTAATGAATAATGAAAGTAATCACCTGCCATACCCATAATTGATGTAATATATTCATCGCTTACAAGGCAAAAGATAGGCCATGTTTCGATTTAACACTAGATTTACGAAACGAGCCAATTTGACTCATTTAAAATTTAATTTCTATATATATATAAAACTATAATATTAATTTTTAAAAACATACGTTGACTTTTATTGAAGTAATGAAATATATGTAAATGTCGATTCCTCTTCCCCGCACGCCCCTTCATTTCGTATTATCGAATGTGTTATACCTATTTTAACGGTCGTGAGTCAATTTGGCTCATAGAGGGATTTTACAGTTATTCGCATAACTCATAAAACAATCAAGTCGCACGTGATTTGTTTCTATTCTATATCCAAAGATGCCTCTAGTCCAACTGCCTGTGCTAAAAGACATATTATGCTTGGTTCGGTAAATACCGCTTTCAATTTGATAATTGACGAAAGTATGATGGCATACATAAAATCATGTACAGAACATGAAGCTCGTAAAGTTGTGGGCCTTTGTTGCAATTTTATTTGCTGGAGGAGCATACGAAGCAAAAAATTTGAGGTGTTCATATATGTGGTTAGCGAAGTGGGGTCCGGCTTTTTTTGCCCAAACAATGCCTAGAGATACATTTATGAAAATACTTCGGTTCATACGTTTTGATAAAAAAAAAAATGAACGCAGCAAAAGACTAAAAACAGACAAATTTGCCTTGATTTCAAAAATATGCGTTAAATTTATAGAGGATAGCCAGGCTTGTTATAAACCTGACGTAAATCGATGAGCAATTGTTTCCTACTAAAGCTAGATGCCGTTTATGCAATATATGCTGAATAAGCCGGATAAATTTGGCATAAAAATTTGACTGGCATTCGATGTAAAAAGTAAATATCTTGTAAAAGGTTTTTCTTATTTGGGCAAGGATGAAATCCGAGGATCAATTATTACCTTGACCGCATATGTAGTAACTAAGCTTGTAGAATCATATTTAGGTTCTGGACGAAATATTACCACAGATAATTTTTTTTACAAGCAAAAAAGTTACGTGCAAAGCAAAGTACTTTGGTTGGCACTATATGTTCAAACCGAAAAGAATTACCTAAAATTGCTAAAGCTAAAAGCAAGCCTAATGAAACGTTTTACTACTAAATTCAAAATATAAAAATATAACAATTAAAAAAAATAAAAAACTTATTTCAGAAACGGTAACCTATTATAATAGCACTAAGTACGGCCTGACCGTAAATATTTCGAGAAAAGATTTTATTTCTCAATTGGTTGAAGAGCTAAGAAGTAAATATAGAGAAGAAATCGAGAACACTTCCATTTCAATTACAAAAATTTCGTACTACTGACGCACGTAAGAATTGTCAAGTTCAAGAATCATACAATAGAAATGTATGTAAAAACCTTTGTGCTAAATATAATAAAAATGTTTGTGGGAAATGTATTTCAAAAACAACATTTATATGTAAAAATTGTTGATTTGGAACTATTTTCTTTGCAAAAACATCAATTTTCTCGTATGAGTCAAATTGACTCACTTCAGTAAAAATAGGTATATAACAAACATCTGTATATCTAATGTTACGACATGTCTTGTTGGAATAACGATTATGCTTGATTGAAATTAGGTTTCTACTGAAAATTAAAGGACCTGTCTCGTAGAAATGCGTTATTTTCTACTAAAACAAACGTAATTTATATACATGACGAGATTATATAGCGCATAAAATATTTGAATAAAATCCTAGAGGCACCTTTTTAAAATACTAGGTCCTTCACTGTTGCAAAAATTTGTTCCCTCCAAAGTATCATAGCCGACCTAATGTATCTAACTGAGATCATGCTCACTTTACAATCCTATGCACTGATATTTATATGAACATGAGATGGAAGATAAATCTTCCACCATTTCCAATATCTTTGCTGAGTTGTGTTGATTCAATATCTCAATATTATGACAGTCAGCTCTAATAGTGACTATAAGCGTACAAAGTGTTTTCTTTCAATTTAAACATTCGCGAAACATAATTTAAGATAAAGCCTGAGTAGTAAATAATCGTAATGTTTAGATATGCACCTGCAGCCAAATAATACAACAACACAAAAAAACACATATGTGATTGCGTATGTGTTTGTAACATACAAACAAATTGAAATTCAATCAGCAACATTTCTTGACACAAATTTGTTGCATGTGTGTCAAATTTAATTATAGCTGAAGAAAACATAAAAAATACAATAACATGCGAGTACAAATGAGTAGAAAAGTAGAAAAGATCGTTGTTTTAGGAAAAGTTTTGTTTTTTTTTTTTTAGTTGTACAAATTCACACACATTACCTGCGAAATGAACATGTGTGGGAGGGAACAAAAAATGTTTTATGCAAAGCAGTCATTTTCGACATCGTCATCATGTAACATGGAACACAAACAAAGTAGACACATTCACATATACATACATATATGATTAACGGGAATGTAATTTTTTTCTATTTCATTAAAATCAGACATTTTTTTTTTCAATATTTTCATAATATCATTAATATGAGTAGACCGTCCGTGTATCCATCGAATCTTGAAATTCTCATGATAAATTTTGATTAAATTTAAATTGAAATGTTAAATAGACATTTTTAGTTTCTAGCATAAAATTTGATGTTTAAATTGGACAAAATCGGTTCAGAGCCACGCCCACAATTTACAAAAAACTATCTATCAGCCACCAAAAATGGGCTACGATATTGAATTTAGGTATACATATAATTAGCTTAGACATGTATGCGCCAAAAATGATTGTAGCCGTATTAGAGACACGCCCTCAATGAACAAAAATATATTTATCTGCCACAAAAATAGAGCTATGAAGTTGGAATTTGATTTACATATTTCTAATTAAGTCTTCCACTAATGTGCCGAAAATGGGCGTGGTCGTATAACAAATACGCCCATCATTCTACCTATCAGGCACAAAAATTAAGTTGTGAAGTCGAATTTTTGCATATGTATTAATAATTAATTCATCGATGAATGTGTCAAAAATGGGCATGGTCGTATTACAATTAATTGACAAAAATCAATCTATCACTCGCAAAAACTGAGCTATGTGAGATTGAATTTATATATTATACCTACTGTACTTAATTATAATTATCGCATTCATTAGTGTGCCAGAAATGGGCGTAGTTGATAAAAATTTATATATGAGCCACAAAAATGAGCTAAAAAGTTGAATTTTTGTACACATATTTATATTATTTATTATTATACATATTATTACATATTATTTATAATCGATGAATGGGCTTCGATGTATTAAGAAATAGACGTGATCCGATAACAAATACGCTCACAATTTACAACAAACATACTTGATGCAGAAGCCGACTTATAAGTCGACATATCACAAAGACAATAAAATAGGATCTAATCAGGTATCTGCCACGCCCACTGTTTGTATATAGATAAAGGAGGTATTTAAGATTCCATCTAAACTAAATTTAATTTTTGTATTTTGTTAAAAGCTGTGAAAAAAGTTTTTCACGAAGTGACTTTTTTTTTCAAAATATGTCTCATATATATGCAAGCATCATACCTACCTTACCTTCCAATTAAGAAAAACATTTTAAAAACACCTTTTTAGCCCATTCGTAGGTTCCACTGTTGTAGGTATCGAACTCGCAACCCTCCGTATTATTATATAACAATAACTAGTACTGATGCATCCAGCTTAACTGACCCTAATATCACTTGACCCATTAGTAAAGTATAGCCATTAGCACGTATTAACATATTTCAATATCACATAATTATAAACATAAATTTATTCCGAAAAAGGTACCCATTAAAAAAAAGGTAAAGGGTACTAAAATATGAATGTCATGATAAAATACAGCACAGTTTTATTTACCTGTTCACCTATTCGAAAAGCCATTATATGTGATTAATGTGTAATAAATTTGTGTACACGAATGTTTTGTAATCGTAATCGTTACATACAAAATAAGATCAATTTTGTTGTTTTTCGTTTTGTTCGCTACAAGTGCATACATATGTATAAACAAAAGTGCTGTTCTTGAATCTTTTATCATTTTGTAACTGAAGTGTAATGTCATTAAAACTCTTACTTTAGTAGCCGGCTGTCTACGGGTTGGAGTTACATACGTGCATGTTAATGATTTTTGTTAAAGTTTTTAAACACTTTAAAACACTTGAAAGCAGTTTCCACAGTTTCCATGACACACACGATTGAATAACAGTAAAAATATTTATAAGCGTTATTTGTTCATTCGTTGCATGTGATTTTGTGTACATTTTACCTTTTTATTGTAAAATGCCCACACACATAACCACACTCAACTTCAAATATTTCTCAATACATTGTATGGCATAAATGTTAATATAGAAAACCACAGAATTTTTACGGCAATTATAATGTAATTAACGTCTGTCTCTTATTATAAATATATACGTAGTGATCATTTGTGGAATTTAGTAAAAAATATTTTTATACCCTTTAAATAAAATATTAAATTTCTCATTCCATTTGTAAGACCCAGAAGGAGGCATCAGAGACCCTACAAAGTATATACATTCTTGAACAGTTTTGAAAATCTGGAGCAGACTGGACATGTATGTCTGTATGTTCGTAGTCATAAAACAGACACGCCCACAATCGATAAAAATCTATTTGTCTGCCAAAGTTGATATTACCCCTATGAAGTTGAAATTACCTCTTCGTTGATGTTCCTCAAAAGTCGGACAAGGCCGTATAACAGACACGCCCACAATTTTAAAAAATTCGTATTTAATGTAAAATTTTATTTTCATGTTGATACGTAATACATGCTTTATTGGAGGGCGTAAACAGGTACCTGCCCACGCCCACTTCTTTGTATTTCATGTAAGAGGTATTTAAGGTACGGCTTAAGCCAAATTTTGTTTTTATTTATAACCATATGCCTTATTCTACGTAAGATAAGTTTTATATTATTAAATAGTCGCATGATATAAAAAATTCTGTAGAAAATACTTACATGAGATACACTGTTTATGAAAATTTCAATTCAATTCTTTACCGTTTTATTCATTTATTTGATATGCTCTCTCATCATACCTAACATATTCATACAGTTCTCCGCTCTATCATTACAAAAGTGATAATATATTAAATTATTGGTGTCGGTAGAAAAACATAAATCAAATTAAATAACACTTACGCCTACAATTAAAAATAATTATTTTTTCTTTCAGTAATAATTGAGTAAATGTAAAGAAATAGTGTATACATAATAGTATATATGAATAGAATTAATAACGTATATTTTCACATATAGCACTGGTAAAATAAGTTTTTCATTCTATTTGTAAGAATTCAGAGACAAAGTAAATAACGCAGCATGATAGAGGGATGCGGTATTACACTCAAGCCACACCTATAATAAAAAAATTCTTATCACTTGTCATAGGAAAAAAGGAGTGTTCTATATTTCATTTTTTTTTCTTTTTGAGAACAGGTTCATAAACGTTCGTTTTACAAGTCGCCTCTAAAATATAAATCAAAATTAGTAAAAAAAAGCAAAGCTTGAAAGTGAAGTTTTATACTGAGCACGGTTTTTTGTAAATTGTGAACGAGTCTGTGATTCGACCACGCCCATTTTTAACATATCGATGAATACACATGTGTATCATAAGTGTTCCAGATTCTACCTTCATAGATCAATTTTTGTGCCAGATAAATCGATTTTTATCGATTATGGGCGTGGTTTTCGATCGATTTTGTTCATTTTTAACAGATGTCTGCAATTTAAAGTGTCTGCAGAAAATCACACTTCAATAGGAAAAAAATTTACGATCGTGAACATGCCAAGAATAAACAAATGCACGGACATACGGATGGACATGTTTAGTTTTTAATGCTCCTTCGGGGTAATGCAAATGGAATAACAAAATTAGTACAAAAAGAAAAATCAATGCAATACGTTTAAGTAGAGAATCGTTTAAATGAATGTTTAGCATTTAATGAGAGATGTGACTGAGCAGCACTTTAATTTTTTATAAAACGTACTACAAATCAAGCGTCACTTTTCCCACCAATTAAACTGCAACTGTTCATAAAAAGTAAAAAAGTAATCCCTAGCAATAGATAGATAGATAAATAGATAGTTGTGTAATGCATTTAATAGAAATGAATTGACACTTATTCGTATTGTAGGCGAATGCTTACGTTTCACACAGAATCTTAAGTTTTCAATTTCGATGCAATTTCACATTTTGACGCCAACAAAGAACCAGAATCACTCGACACCAGAGCGCCTTTCCTATATATTTATTACATCATTCAAGTGTACAAGTGTGCATTATGCAAATATGCCCAGTCAGGCATATACAGATTATTACAAAACAAAGACAATGCCTGCAGTGTACTGCAGACTGCATACTTCAAAGTATTGATGCCGCCGCCAATTCTCAAAAAAGATACAACTATATGTATATATATAAATAGCGAATGAATGGGTGGTTACCCAGCCAGCTTCAGGCTTCGTTCATGCTTATGCCAAATTTATGCACAAAATGAATGTTGGGTCGGTTACAAAACGAAATCTTTTCTGACTGAAGCTAAGCTATTACTAGACAAGTGTTAATATGATTTAAGAGGAGCGTGTATAGATAAATATTTTGAGTTAATGTTGGACACGATGCCGAGCAAGCATATGTTCTTTTTTTCCAGGGAAAACCCTCAAATTTGAATTTCGGCCGTTTTCTATAAAATTTTCTACAAACATTGAATACCGCTAATGTTACACATAACCACCGGTTTCAATAAACATTTCGCACCAACAACATTAACATATATTTTTAAAAAAATCAATATTTTGATGCATGTGCTTATAGATTTTATTGCCAGCAACCAATTTCCATTACACACACGCGTACTGGCACTCGCATTCGCTTATGAACCTTACCTAAGTCACAATCATGTCTTTATAGCAATAGGTTTGTATTGTACGTATGAATATATTAGAACACCTGCTGTTACAATAATGATTATTTCATAAAATTCACTTTATTGTGCATTCAATTGCAAACTAATAAAGTTCAGCTAACTAACTAACTAAGCAGTTTATTGATAACTCTGACTTGATTCGAATAGCTAGTTAGATTAGGTGTTCATTCAATAATGGACCAAATATGTCTCATTCTGCAAAATATATTTGTATTGCATTTATAGTGAATGGCTTTTTATGTTTTACTATGTGTAAGTGGGCCAGCATGGACACATATAGTCAAGGTTATAAAGTTTGCTGCATTGAGAGAAAATTTAGTGCCAGTTAAATTTATTACCCCGTTTATAGTTTTAATTTATGGAAAGTTTTTATCAATTTTAAGGATTTTTCGGAACTATTTGCAAAGCATGCTATAAAAAAACGTTAATTGTCAGACATTTTCATTCATATCAAGGTCATAACCAAAAAAAACTAAATTTGACTCCAGCCAAATCTTAAATACCCTTCAAAATACATGTACAAAAAGTGGGCGTGGCAGATTTATAATAACACCCTCCAATAGCTCATTACGTACCAACTTGAAGTGTTGGATTCTACTCCAAATAAGATTTTTTTGTAAATTATGCATTTTTCTGTTATCCGACCACGCCTATTTTTGACACATCAATAAAACAGGTAAGTACAATAATGGGTACTAAATTCCAACTTCATAGTTCAATATTTTATGGCATATAAATAATTTTTTGTCAATTTTGGGACACGCCCATTTTTGGCACAACACCGAATGGCGTAATTAGAAATATTTGAATCAAATTTCAAGTATATAAATACATTTTTAGCGATTGTAGGCGTGGCTCTTAACCAATTTTACTTAATTTTAATAGGGATATGGACATGTACATGTCTAGATTGACTCAGATTTTTAATATTGACGCCTCTTTTTGAATGTTACAAATGCAATGACAAACTTATTTTACCCATCTTAACTGGAAGGTATAAAAAACATATGATACGCCTGTCGAATCAATCTTGACTTTCATGGGAATATTCTTAACTGTCCAACGCGACAAATCTGTTCAATTTCTTTCACTTTGCGTTTGCATTTGAAACCATAGATATATCTTAGTCCATTAACAATTTTAAATCTCAGTCCATACCAACAGTGAAATCCGAAAACAAAAAGTAAAACTAATATTTCTAATCATTCATTAAATGCAACACTAAGTTTGACCATACGGTCAGTTGTTTGTAATACCGAAATATAAACTTGGTGTTGCGTTTTGACAAGATATCGTGAGAAGAGGTTATTAGTAACGAAACTACTTTGAAATCTCTTAACCGCCGTTGACCAAAGACTTTTATTGTACTTTCAAAAATTATACAAATGTGTAAAAGTTGTTAAACTAAAGTTTTTTTTTGGAAATGTTGCGAATACCACAAAAAACATAAAAGTGCTGATCAAAATCTGCATGTATACACCACCAAAGCTATCTGAACTTTCTAAACACGAGAGGAGAGCTCAAAACGAATGCCATGCATTATGTAAATTTTAATAATTTTATAATGAAAAACTGCATTATTCGAGTTAGTTAACATTCATTCTAAACCAGAAAAAGACAGATTTTGTTACGCTTTATGTATGTAAATGTATGTAACGCATGAGCGATTTTATAGTTGAAAGAAAATCAAACCCTTGGCATGTTTGCGAGTAGTAAAGGTTAAGTTATTAGAAATGCTTTCCATTTTATAACTGAAAAACTATTGGAATGACAATTATTGTTTATCACCTGGAGTTGGAAGCTATAATGAGTTTGTCAAATACCCTGTAAAGTATCTTAATCAGCATTAAATTCCAAGTCAGTATATTAATGTCCGTAAATCCGTGTAGCTGCTAAAAGTTAAAATTTAATTAATTTGCTAAAATAGTATTTAAGTTGGGCAAAATCGGTCAAGTGTCACACCTACAATCGACAAAAATTTACATATTTCCCACAGAAATCGAGCTACAAAGTTGGAATTTGGTAAAAATATGTTTTTATAATTATTCCGTACACAAAATAGTCATGGTCCCACAATCAACAAAAATCTATATATCTGCCACAAAAATTGACTTATGAACTCGGAATTTGATACATGTATTTCAAATTAGTCCATTCAATGTCAAAAATGGGCCTAGTGAGATAATAATTACATAATTTACAAAAAAAAACCTTATTCTGCCCAAAACTCAACTTGCTAGCTGATGCGTAATCCCCGATTAGAGGGCGTAATCATGTATCTGCCACGCCTATTTTTTGTATAAGGATGCGTAAAGTATTCAAGATTTGGTTTAATCCGACCAACTTTAGTTGTTTTTTTGCCTTTTTTTTTTATTGCAATAGCTGAAAAGTTTACGTGGAAATTGTGGATGTTATCGTTAAGTTTTGCTTTTACGCTAAAAGCTAAACAGCTACCCTGCCAACAAAAAATCGAAATATCCATATCTATTTAAATATTTCGTATTCAAATGAAGCCGACGTTTGTGATTGTTGGGCACCATCAACAACAACAACAACAAACCAGCCAAGTATCCGTCTGTGTGATGTGTGTTAGTGGTTAAACAAAACGACGCTTTAACTGACAAATTCAATTTTGTACATAATGAATTTGTTTCTTCTCCGATTTACCAAAGACTAAACTTGGCAATATTGCGACATACGGTGAACAAGAAACGAACATTGAACGTTTGTTTTGTTGAGTGAGTTATGATTAAGTAGCAGACATAAGTCACCTATGACCAACGATTGCACAATTGCCAACGAAAATCAAATAATACTTTGGCTACCCTTAAAAATATTCAATAAAAATATTGAAGAAATATTTTAGTACAAAGCCACGAATTTTTACCAAACAAAATTTCACAACTTGTGTTTTTTTTCCCAATTTTTCCAATTCATTCATTCATTGTATACAATACTGCCGCATTGGGTATGCGTATGAAATGCGTTTAGGTATTGTCTAGCAAAAGTTTATTCCGTTTATTTATGTTAGTATGAAGACAACGACTCCATAAAAGGCATGCAGAATTCATTTTATAGCTTCAACCCGAAATTGTCTAAAATATCATCTCTGTGATGTGACCATAAAGAAAACTTATTGGTATTCAATTTTCTCTACTTTGTATTGCAATTTCTATCGTTTCCAAATTTAAAACTGTTTTCCATGTTCAGCATTATGATGGTGGTGACAATTGCAACTTTGTGTTATGAGTTTTGACACTTCAACTTGACTATCATTAGACTGTTTCTTTTTAATGCATTAGTACTGTGTGGCCCATGGATTTTCGGCTTTATGCTAAAAAACAAACAAAACTTTCTATAAACTTTTCAGATAAAAAGTTATCTCTCAGCTAATAGATTTTTGCTTTTGCAAAGTGACCACAACACCGCTAATTTTTTTAAACATTCTTGATCAGCATCAAAAACTGAATCTGATCTATATAGACATGTATGTCCGTGCGTCCGTCTCTTCTTGGCATTTTCACGAGCGTAAATTTTAAGATATTGAGCTGAAATTTTGTACAGACGCAGTTTGCTATTTTAAAAGGGCAAAATCGGTCAATAGCCGCGCCCACAATTTACAAAAATTTATATATCTGTCACAAAAATTGACCTAAAAACTTGAAATTTGGTATGTAAATTTATAAATATTCCTTTTATCGATGTACAAAAATGGGCGTGGTCGGATAGTATTTACACCCACAATTTACAATAAACCATATTCACCATCATACGTAATACATACACTACCAGAGGACGTCATCATATACCTGCCACGCCCACCTTTATAGATATGAAGAGTATTTAAGATTTGGCCTAAGATAAATTGTAGTTTTATTTATTTATTTATTTATATTTTTTTATTATTATTATATTTATTTTTCACAAAATGAAAAAATGTTCATACCTCTCCCACACACACATCCTCATGGTATGCTAAGCTTGTCACTTTGGTATGCAATTAGTAATTAATTTATTCTTTATCAAAATCAGAGTCGATTAAGCAAAACTGTATATAATATATGCAATATGTGTGTAGGTGTATATACATACACTTGAACTACTCCTTAACTATTTTTCTATGAATTACAAATGAAATGAGAAACCTTGTTCATCTTCATCTTCCTTAGACTGAACAATACACAAACCAACATATATTAACTTTAAGATAGAAATACATAAAATGTTAAATTTAAGTGGATATGTATGTATATATAATATATAAATGCACATATGTTTCCATGCACATAGCTCATCAATTTCAACAAATGTTATGTGACCCTGAACTTGGGAAAAATGCTTGCGCAAGTATGTTGCACTTGCATGCCGTATAAAGAAAAGCTTCCGAAATCAAGTTACGAAATATATCAGTGATTGAATGTAAGAAGTTGCATTTTATGTTTTGATGATTTTAAAAACAAGTGTCATCTCCTTCTCCATTCTACAGTATTTGTGGTATATTGAATTTTGTTCAAACGTTTATAATTTTATAACTCAAGATCAATTAAGCTTTTACTATATTAACCAAGTGATTGAAACGTGGGGATTTAGATGAAATTCGACTATTCAAAATCAAACTATTTTTACTGCCCTTTTAAGAAAAAAGATATGCTTATTACAAGTTTAAATCTTATTTGCCTTCCGTGGTGTCTTTCTCATTTAAGGTTTCTCAGTCCAACGCGAAAATCGATTTTAAATTGCAACTAAAGAAACTTTTTATACTGTCTTCCTCAGATGAATTTTATTGAGCATCATTTACTAAAACCAAACGTGTTCGGTTGAATAAAGCATACAGCATATAAAGACGAAGAAAGGTGGTAGGTGCGAGTTCCGTGCAGAGTGAATGGTTTTAAATTAAATTCTTACACTCTTCTTGTCTTAATTTTGTTAAATTGTTGTATGTTTGTTACAAGTTGAAATGTTTAGGGTATTAAATGATCGGGCTTGACCTGCAAAAACATTTTCAATTGTTTATTTAGTTTGCCTTTAGAACCATCACACACACCCGCAACGAAGAGAGTGAATCTGCCAATGATTAATTCATGTTAACATTTTGGCTTCTTTTGCCACAGGCAACGACAATTTTGTTTTTTATAAAGTTACCTTCCTCTACATACAATAATTTTTGATGTACATACATCATTTCAGGTAATTTTATACTACAGCAGCAAATTTACTGGATTTGTGTGAGATTGAAGAACGAAACGAAACTTGTACTAACCAAAATGGCAAAAAGGGAACAAAATCAATCACAGCAGTTACCTATACATATACTCGTACACCATATATTATATTATATATATATCGTCCAACAGCTGCTTGTTTTTAGGGTTGTCTTTTTCAATTTATTCTTTTTGTTTTTGGAAAGACAAAAACACTATACCTGAACATCTCTTATTTATATATATGTTAATAGATATATAAAATAAACACTTGTTATTTTCAAGTTTGAAAAAGTGCACACATATGCATTACACATGTTGCTCCTCTATATACATTAAGTATATAATAATATTTAAATCAAAGACAAGCAATTCTGAATTCAAGTATCTACCTAACATCAGTTTTTTAATTATGCTGCAAAATTTCGTTCACTTTAGAAGTAAACAGCAACTCAGTTTTTATTCGTATTGAAGATGGTTTTAAATCGATAAAATTTATAGTTATACTTTAATTAAATGTTTGAAAAATTTATACATTTATCATGCTTTTTCATTTTAATTACCTGTACTATGTTTAGTATCCGATTGTAAATGTTTATATCCTGTTATCGTTGACTTCACTGACGATGTTGCAATAAAATCTGTTACATCAGGTTGGCTTTCAATATTTGTTAAATCCATGGC
Organism: Crataerina pallida; assembly: GCA_949710015.1. Taxonomy (NCBI): domain Eukaryota; kingdom Metazoa; phylum Arthropoda; class Insecta; order Diptera; family Hippoboscidae; genus Crataerina; species Crataerina pallida. The sequence goes on along the minus strand of OX453290.1, from coordinate 26,628,719 downwards.
TGTTATTGATGCGGCCGATACAAAAAATGGTGGTGTCAACATTGATAACAAAGATTTATCATTGTGTAAACTGTGCTTATTTCCATTATGCAATGCAGCACCGTAGGCTAAATATGCGCACGCTTCACACCAAATGACAAATATACAAAATGCTTTCAATTGATTAACGCGTACGGTTACATTAATGAGTGATTGTTGTCTGTTGCATAGTAAACGTGTTTTAAACTTTTCAAATATTTTGAACTTTTTGTTATATTGACACGAAATGTTAAAGGGCACTGATAAACATTTAAATAATTCAATACTAACACGTTGATTATCAGCCATAACTGCATAATGCAAGAAATGGAAAAAAAATTGTACCAGAAAATTTGCAACCCTGCGTGTTGTATACACACAATTTGTTAAAATGAATATTTCATTTTAATACGGTATTGTTTTGATGTGGGATTAAGTACTCTTTTTATTTTTGAAAAGTATGCAAATGTGTTTGTATATGTTCATATGTTTACCACTAATCACTTTTACCTTTAAACACCTCTAAGGTAAAAAGACATCACTTTCAATTAATAAGCAACACTTTAAGCCTAAATCTATCCATCATTCAAAAATATAAAATGGAGAGTAATGGGAGGTTTATTATAAGCCGATTATAACCACATCCTATGTTGATTATTATAATTCATTTGATGTTTACTCATTCCTTTTTACGTCGCATTTAACATCTTCTGTTTTCTTCACAAATAATTCGCACAACACCCCAGGACCGTGTGTCATTTATTAATGATCTATTTGGTGATTTAGCTGTAAGTGAAAACAGTCATTGGAATGGAAGCGCTAGCAAATTTAACTAATTAATTGCTTCATGTTATCATTAATTTTTAAATTTATAACAAATGCTTTTATGAGTACATATACACATATATATATGTGTGTGTGCAAATGTTGCATATTTTTTAATTAAATTTTATGTTCTTCACAAATTATACCATAAACAAACCGGCCGGTCTATAAAACTACTATATTATAGGGGACTCTCTGGCAAAACATATATATGTCTCTGCATATACTATAAATTATCTTTATTCCTATTGGAGGCTACATTTTGTTGAGCACCTCGTTTACATATTTGTCTCCAAGAAAAGATCACAAATGTCAAACAATTTTAAATGATAACAATTATGTGAGCTGCTACTTTACTATTCATTTCATTAAAAAAAGTACCAACACATTTATACATATGCATATTCGCATACATTTATAAATGTGTAGTGTTTGATATCGACAGATGAAATGACAAAGCAGTAATTGTAACATAATGTTTACATGAACTATATATTTTACCTAATTCCAAGCAAGCATTCCATAGTTGTTGAAATAGAATCAAAAACTTAAGTTATGTTTTTGACATTTGACATATATTTTTATAAGAAGCTATAAATATCACTTCAATTATTGGCCCATAGGTCTATCAAGTCTGTGCTTCCCTGTTGTAACGGTTCAGTATACTAAATAAAATCCCATAAGAATTTAATCTTATACGTATTAAAACTTCTTTAAATTCCATATTTTATGAAACAAAACATTCACGAATAGCTGTTTCCTTTTAACTTATTGGCCACTTTTATTGGTTATATCGTGCTGAAGAATTCTTTGTGCATTACTTAAAAAAACAAACAACACAACTTGACCTAATTAAACAAAATGCATAAATTTTAATCTAAAACTATAAAAAGAATGTAAATATAAAACACAAACAACTGACAATAAACACAATTCTGTTTTTCACTGCAAAACTCACATCAGATAATTAATAAGTATAATTTTTAACAAGTTTTATTGCTCACACAAGAGCATGCAAAACAGGTGAACTAACAAATTGTGTATTATTCGTTGATTTATTTCTACCTTTTATTAAGTGTAATAATAATAATAATAAATATATATATTATTATTTTTTAATTCATATATTTTCTTTAAAAATTCAATATTTTAATTCATTTAATATAGAAACAATTGCGATTTCACATTTTATTATTTTTTCCAACATATTTTGTGTTTATAAACAAACGAGCTCTTTGAATTTTAGTTATTTTGTGCACAGGTAAATCATCTGTACGCAAAATACCAAATAAACAAACCAAATTCAACAACCGATGGAGAGGAACTGATCATTTTAAAACCAAAACAAACTTTTCATTATTTTGATAGAGTTGCCAAGTCTATATATACATTATAAAAATGAAATAAAAAATATATGTATAAACAAGTAAATATATTGTAATTGGTCAAGGGTTATTCTTTAGTACCCTACACCAGGTAATTGAGCTATTGGTGCTAGTTTGTTAGTTGGAAAGTAAACGCGACTTATTGTCCTCTAAGCTAATTTGTGAATTATCTTTATGGGAGAGATTCAGTGCGATACTGAACAAATGAGGTTGCGGCTGGTGGTCCAAGACCTTAAAGCTCTTACTTACCCAAAATCTATAGTTTTCAAATAAATAAAAATTTAATAACCGTATCTGCTGTTTCTGTTTTTTATTAATAATAAATTCTGATTCATATATAAATTCAAATGAATTGATGTAACAATAAAATATTCACTAACATAAATAACAGAGTATTTGAACTAATAATAAAAAGGCAAGAACCTGAATATTTTTAAAAATGTTCCCTATGAACACAGACACACACACACATGCATTTAAAACAAACTTACATAAATAAACACAAAACAGAGATTCTTATTTACCACTAGTAAGGATGCTTGTATATATCAACTAATTTGTAACATGTTTCTTATAGTATTCACAGTATTTGTGTGCAAGTGTATACGAAAAGTTAAAAGAAATTACGAAATATTCTAACTACAGCTTGAACCCAACGGGGGACGGGTCGGGTGGCGATCTGCCGTTCAGCTGTAGTAGACATACTAAATAAGCGTTCACTTTCTGCTTGCAACCATTCACTTAGACGATGATTAGCGGTAACGAGACATATTTGAGTTTCTAAATCACGATTTACTGAACGTTCCCCAAAATTTGAGGAACCGATTAACGTTACATTTGGCCAAGACGACCTGGGCAAGTAATACCACAGACCTTTGGCATGATAAGTCCAACCTGGTTTTTCATATTCAAAAAAGTTAACACGATAATCTTGTCTGCATCGCACTAAACTTTCATAGAAACTCTTTGCAATTAATGAGTAAGCGGCTGGAATACCGCCGGCAGGACCTTTTGCTCCCTGAAAACCATTTGCCTACAAAATCAAAATGATGTTCAATAAAAATATTTACCCTTTATTTATATAATATATTCTGTACTTACATTAGGATGTGCCATAAGTATGGAACACTGAGCCAAACATTTATACATCAAGATATCCATGTATTCTTTGGTTAAATTGAAATACCCGGTGGCAAATTTTAAACGTGAACCTGCTACACAACGAGACAACAGTTTTTTTGTGACCACACTGTCGTGATGTATACCAATTTGGCCCATTTCTATTAAGGGAAATATCCATGAATCGGCCGTGGTAGCGTTCGGCACACATTTCTGTTGACGCTGATACACATCCTGCACAAATTCTATAATACGTTGTCGTGCCCGTTGAGTGAACTCGTCTTTGGTACCTTCGTAGGGTAAAATTTTCCAATTTGAATGTAAACCCACTTCAGAATCCTTACGTACTGCTAAACTAAATTCTTGTACGTGGGAAATCAATTCGGCATAAAAGTCAGCCAACGGCTTGTCCTCTATTAGTATATAACGATCTTGTCTGTTGGTGAAATAATCATGAGACAAATTGGCTCCTGATATCAAGACAGCATCGTCAAACAAATAAACTTTCATGTGTTGCAATCCAAGCAACTCGTTCCAGCGTGGCGGCATAAAACGTTTCGTTATACCTCGAAGGTTTGGTGTATGATATAAACTTAGCTGAACTTGTTCACCAAAATCCCTTAACAAAGGCATAAGCATAGTCTTGGAATTAACTTCACCACGAGTACCGCGTGTAAAATCCAATAAAACATTCACTTTCAATTCAGATTGCTGTTTCAGACTTGTGCGTAACGTTTGTACAAACTTTGTTTCGAGGTGGCCCGTACCCAAGTATAAGCTAGCTAACACAATTCGATTTTGAGCTGTGGAGCTTCTCTCCACCAATGTGTCGTAGAAATGTTGAGGCTCGTGCAGGATGTGAACTTGTTCACTTCGTAGCGGAAAGCAAGGAGCCACATTATGAAGCCAAGTTAAACTTTCCAGACTAGATATAGCACCAGTGAAGCTATTGTTAAATACCTGAGGGCCTTGTTGCAAACATCCAATTAGATCGGCTGGTTGGTTTAAAGGTTCAACAAACGAAGAGAAAAACCTTCTCAGAAACATAATCATTAACTGAAACTCTTTAGACAGGAAATTGTAGTTGTGCACTAATGTTAATTAATATTCCTATTCCTATTTTTGAAGCTCACGTTGCAAATCGTTTATTGAAATGAGATAAAAAAAGAGTAATAAATATACATAGACAGAAGTGACTAAAGATGTCAACATTCAAAAAATTAGTGATGTGTACCTGAGAATAATTTTCTATGAAATGTTGCAGATTTTTGTAGCAAAAATATCAACCGATATTTAATTTAACTTTTCTAAACAAAAAATTAAATTCAATTTAGAAGCAGCTTCCACCTCGTAGTATAAAAAATTGAGTTTTATTTCAAACTGTCTGTTAGA